>JAQHRD010000001.1:2562749-5125498 GCA_029168975.1 Purpureocillium lavendulum
CCTACGGGCGGTCAAGTACGCACAGTCGCTACACACTCGTCACAGGCTCTAGCTAATATGTTCCACGGCAGGTTTCATGCGACTACTGAACCCGGCAAAAGCGGCAAAAGAGAGACGGTTACCCTAACCATTGGCCTTGCCTCTGAATATCAAGTGAACGTCAACCCAGAGGGCATCGCTGACGAATTCCAAAGCGTTTTGAGCAAGAAGGGTGACAAAGCTCATTTCAAGACATCAATTCGTGTCACATCGCTCTCATGATCTCGTCAATTTCGTTCGCTTCTCAAGCATGTCCAACTGGCTGCACCAGGCGTGATGGACATCTTGAGAAATCATTCGCCATCATCATCACAATCGTCTCCACCTCCACGCCTAGAGCTCCTGGGCTTGGAGCTCCCCTTTGGTGTGCGTTTACGTGCGTTGAGCTTCTTCAACTCATGGTTGACCACGAGCACGCAAAGGAGGCCGTCACTATCATCGACCGAGGACCGCAGGCTCTGGTCTGCCCATTGTCAGCACCCAGGCTCATGTTGACTAAGGATATTGGCCGCCGGCCGACCCGTACTTACACATATCCTTGCGGGCATCCAGCAAACGGCGACCGAGGTGGCAAATGTCACCCTTGGTCCTCGGGTCATGGCGAAGATATGACCCAGCTTGAAGCCAATCCAGGGAGATTTCCAGGCTCTTCTTCGTACGGAATTGGTAGTGGTAGAATATGGCCACCATGGGGAAGTGGACATCCGCCAACCGTTGGTAGTGAACATGGTACGCTTCGCCTGGGTGATCGATCAGCCGTCTGCTCTGTATCATGTTCTGCTGGACGAAACTCACCGTTCGCACCGGCGCGGGCAATCTGGGCCTTGAAGGCGCCCATCAGGTCTCGGTACATCAGCATGAGCTGCCACAGGCATGCCCATATCGCCATCCTCTCCTGAGGCTGGGGCTGGGAATGCTGGCCAAGACAGTCGTCGAGGCTCTTCAAGACCTTGTACTCCAGCGACTTCAACGCCTCGCGCGCAATCTTCCTCAGTCGCGCCTGGACTGACAAGGGAAGAGTCACGATGTGGTTGGCGGGATCGCGACACCAGAAAGACGACATCCTCCAAATCCTGAAGAAGCAGTTCATCTTATGAACGTTGTCAACAAGTTCGTGCTTCGTCGTCTGTCAGCGTGTGGTGCTTGGCATGAGAGCGTCGATGCTTACTTTTGGGAGAGAGCGGCCTCCTTCAGCATAGGCCAACAGAAAGCTCTGAAGCGCTCGAGGAAAGTCCGACTTGTACTCCCTCTTAATCTGGCCCTCGACCCACCGCTGCAGCGACTCGTGGCTGGGGACGTGGTCGCGGGGAAAGTCTGCCTTTCTTGCCTCGTCGGAGTCGCCATTGGACCTGTAAGGCTGCACGATGGCACGCAGTGCAGGAGACTTCAAGTCTGTGGTGAGGAAGATGGTTATCTCCCTTGGAGTGCCGAAATATCTGCGGGCACAAGAACAAAGGTGCTCCTCTGTATACGGATCCTTCGACCACACATCTGGACACGGATGTCAGCGACACAAGCCTTGACCTGCGCATATGCCGCGCCGGAAAAGGGGAGGACGGTTCAATTTACCTGGACCCTGGGTGATGATGGGCCATGCGCTGCCCGGGGTTTTACGAGTGCAGACAAGATGAGAGTGGTCCGGGAACGACTTTCTACACGTGGGACAGACGCCACTCTCATGACACTAGAGCAACAAGGTTTCTCAGCTCCGGCTCATGGCATGCGGGTGGTGGGGTTCGCGGGTTGGAATTGTCTTACTCTGGTCTTGGTTACTCGACACGGCAGGCAAGCTCCACTCTTCCGGACGTCAGCCGTCTGGACCGGGTCGGCGAGCTGCCTCTGCCTCTTGTCAGAATCGGCGGCGGGCCGTCGACGCTTCTGGCCGGCCGACTGGCTCGCGAATTGCGCCCTCGGCTGGTCCGCATGGACGTGGATGCGGGGCGGGTAGCCACGGGGAGCAGGCTTGACGGACGACTCGGTCTGGGGGTACGTCCATTCGTCGTCCTGGGCCTGAGCCTCCCTGAGGGTGACGTGCGGGCGATGGTGACCATCGTCAGAGCGGTCCGAGGGCAGGGAGCCAGAGTGGTCGGACGGCGAGGTGCTCCCGCCTTGGACCAGCTCGGGCGGGGTATGGCCAGAGTAGTCTGAGCCGGGAACAGCGTCGTCATAGGGGGCTCTCATCCTGAGGAACTCGGCTTCGAGATCACGGATGGAGAGGTGAGCGCCGTGGATGGGCGACGAGGGGCTATACTCGTAGCCGGAGACGGGACTGGGGGGACTGTCTGAGAACGGGGGGCTGGGATAGTGGCTAGACTCGTCTATGGGCTGAGGGGCGCCGGAAAAGGCCGGCCAGTCAAAGAACTTGTCGAAGAGTTCTTCCAGGGCCGAGGAGGAGGGAAGACGGGGGTTTTCTTGCCCGTCCCAGGTGGTTGTATCCATGTTGATAGCCGTGTATAAGTCACGGGATGCAGTGGGACCTTGGGCTAGCTTTGGCGAATCGAGCCCGGGGCTCGTGTCAGAAGGCAATAACGTGAAGATGCCCAATGTCCCAGCAGGTCTTTGTGTAAGATTTGTCGGGTTCTTGGGACTCTGCCTGACACAAAGGAGAATTATAATATGGTGTCCATGGGGGAGGCTCTGTCATGTCCCGTCACTTACACCGTCGCGGCCGTTGCATTCTCGGTGTGAACAGGGCCCCTGATTGGCCCACGCCGCCACGAGCCCCGTCGCGACCGACCAATGACAACCATGTCCTACACCGATTTTGACCATCTACCCTGGGCCGCCCGGGTGGAACCGCAGGTCATGTGACTTTGGCGCGGTTCTTCCTCCCGAGTCCCAATCCAATTCCCAAGTCCTCCGGCCGTGTCCCTCTGTCCGGTCGTCGAGCCATGGCTCAGCGGAGCGGCAAGGACGACGACGATGACGCTTCTCTTTCAAGGGGAGGGGGGTGCTCGTGTTCGACGGGGTATTTGAGAAAAGCAAGGGGAAATCTTCGAGGGAGAAGAATGAATGGGCAGGAGTTGAAGTGAAAGCGGGCTGTGTGTGCGCTTGTGAGAGTGAGCGAGAGAGACAGAGCTGGGGGCATGTCCCATCCTCCCGACACATGCGCCGGGGTCATCGTGGGAACTTAAGTTTTTCGACGGCCTGCCCAACCCCCAATGGCCCTACCATACCCGTCCATGTATTCCCTTGAACCCTTCCTGGTCTTGTATATTGTCTTCCCCCCCCGGGCGGCGATTACTGCCGTGCGGCTGTCCTGAAGCGCCGCGTCGCGTGGTCCCCCCCCTCCTTCCGCCTTCCCCCCTGGCTCAGGATGGGCTGCCAGACCCAAGCAAGCCCAGTCACCCCGCCAGTTTGGCGGCGGCGGCGCATCGCGGGCGTGGTCGGGCGGGCGGTTGGGGAGAACCACCGGGTGGTGGCGATGGATTATCCCGTCTGCGTGCGTGTGCGTTCTGTGACGCGCCTGTGCTGCTGCTAATACCAATAAGTAAGTAGTCAACGCATTTTAGGTAGGTAAGGTACCCCACGTAGTCTGCTTCGGAATCAGGGTCAGCGGAAAGGAAGAGAGAGGCCAAGCGTGAGACCGGTGTCCCGGGTCGGCGGCCACGCCACGTGCGGGACAATAGTCAAGGGCTCACCGGCAGGGCGCCGCCAACCCAGGCCCTCAGGCACGCCGGCAGGGGGGGGTTCAACACGGGCCCAAGGCAAAGAACGTTGTGGAAATTGACAATGTTGCCGAAAACTTGCGCCCCCCCCGCCCTTCCATTGAGAGCAGATCCGGCGCGTTGAATAGGTGCCCCATGGCGCAAAGCATTCTCGTGTGACGATGACAGGCGGCCCGTGAGACCGGGGAGGCGTAATGGGACAATAGGAGCTTGATAAGAGTGCGGCGGCACCCTTTTTCCAAATTCCTTGTGAGGATCTTTCTCTCGCCACCGCCTCTGTCTCGCGTGGCGGTCCCTGATGTGAGTGCGCCTGAGGTGATTGCGCCGCGAAAGGGACGGGACGACCGTGAAGCTCGGGCGCAGGACCGCGCTGGGCTCGCCAACGGGGCCCCCGATAGCCGTGACGGCAAAGGGGGCCCGCTAATAAACTTGGCCTGGCCTGGGTAAAAAGGTAGACAGGATGATGATGGAGCGCGCCGCCGGCCATGGGCAGGGTCTTGTGGGCGAACGACTGTTCCGGCTCTTCTGGGCCGCGCTGACGAGGTCCGAGCTTTGTGCTGCACTTGTCGTTTGGCCCCCATGTCGCGAATGTGAAGGGGCACAAGGTGCTTCCCTTGACGACATGGGAACGGCCAGCACAAGGAAGGAGAAAGATACAGAGGCTCCGAGCGAGATGCTACCCAGAGTGTATGTCTGTGGCTCTTGTGGAAGCTGCCGGGCCAATGGGCGATTTTGGGCGACGGATGCGTGCGCTGCTGCCGTATCACAAATGGTCAGCCGGCTCGAGACAGCAACCCTACAGCAATGGCGTTGACCACAAGGGCTGCTCAACTGTGACTGGGATAGTCTGCAAATTACCGTGGCCAGCCCGTGGTTGGTAACTATACGTTGTCAATCTACAAGTACCCTGCACGGCATTGCACGCGTGCGAACTGCGAGGGATAGGCGCGTGCGCCGACCCGAGTGCCTAGCTCAGGCCGAACGGATGGGTGTGCACTGGGGATAGCTACCGGCTGAGGCGACATAGACGCATAATGCACGCCCACGCACGCTACGAGCATGCTCTGCATCGCTACCCCGGAAGGGCGGTCTTAGAGGCGCGATACGAGGTCAACTGCCGGCGGCGGCCGGGACATGTTCGCGGCGCCGGGCCACGGCCCCCACCCCGATAGCAACGTCATGACGCCGCCCAGGCGAGGAGGCCGGAGAGACCAGCTATCCGTGAGCAGCGGCGGGACTGCCGGTCAACGCCAGGCCTTGACTCGTCTCGTGACACGCCAGAAGACACGAGCGACTGGAATACGATCGAGTAAGAGTATGCGCGGCCTCGTGTCTGCGGGCTAGCAACGTGAATGCTGCGTCCTCACGGGGCAAACGCGGAATAGACCCGGCTTGGCACGTTGATGGAAGGGCAAAGCCACCAGAGATACGACGACGAACAGCACGAGCGCTCGAGGAGTGCGACCCTGTATTGCCACGGAAACCCAACCTTCGAGTATGCGCAGCCAGATGAGCGCGACTCTGGCGCAAGCTCGTCGAGACCAATACCCCGCGCACCAGGCAGCCCAGGCAGCCTTGCACACGCCCATCCGGTTCGGGTATGTGAACAGCCCGATACTCGCACAGAGCCTCCACTTAGAGTTTACATTCAGAGCGGAATGGAGACTGCAGGCCGCGTTAGCCATGATGAATCACGGAGGCCTCGGCGACTAGCGCCACGACGAGATGCCGCGAGCCGAGCATAGCAGCCGAGGTCTGCAGCCGCGCCAACCGGCTGGGTGGCCCGGTGTTGTTGATATTGTTGACACCGACGAGGTTAAACACCGTGGTGCGAACATGTTTCCTACCAGATGTCAGGACGGGCGAGAATGATGGAAGAGCACATTTCGCTGTCGTGCCGTCGCGGGCGCGAACGTGCCTACTGTAAGAGGCTTTCTCGAGCGACACCAAAAATAGTACCCACCGCCACCCAGCCCGACTTTGGAAGCCATGAGACGAGGCCTTGGAGACCAACTGCTTTGGCCCAACGTCCACAACCACCACCAAATTACTGTACTCGGCCTGTCTTTGCCGCGTTACGCCATCTGACAGATGCCCGGTTGGCCTAACCAACATAGGCACGACAAAATCAACAGTCGTCACGTCAGCAGCGGCGCATCCACAGGCTCGCTGAACCTGCAGGCTCCGAAGTGCTCAGCCTCTTCGTCCCGGTGGGGCGAATCCGCCTGAGAGACCCAGCGCGACGGCACGACAAGGTAGCCCGTCCAGTGCAGGACTCGCACCTCAAAATAAGATGTTTCGCGCCCTGTCGGGTAGGACGCTTATGCGGGTCAGCGCGGAGCCTCAGACGAAGGAATTGGTCCCTGGTGTCGCAACAAGCCTTGCCCTGTCGCCCGGGCGATCAAGTTGGGGTGCTGCTTGGCGACGCATCGGAAACACACGTCAGTGTCAGTGCCAGTGCCAGCAGTGGGATTCGGCACGCTTCCTGTCTTCTGGAATTCGGGGTCTCGCGCGGGCGCTGGCCGATGTTCTGGAGGCGTCGGGCAGCGGGACGCTGGTTGGCACGTGTTCCCAAAATAAATCCGAGCGACACCGTTGGCGCTTCTGGAATGGTGTCGTGCAACGGTTGGGACGGGATGCTTGCTGAGTGACGTCGCACACCGCTAGGTGGCGAGACCCAAACGACAGCCGTACTCGCGGCCTTGGCCGGCGGGGTCTCTTGTTTTGCGAGTACTGTATGAGGGGACGCTGGGCGATTGATGGCATCGAGGTCGACTGATCTCGTCCGACTTGGGCACACCGACCGCTTGGCGGCACCTGCGTCTTGTTACGAGGTGCGAGACGGAGAGGGCGCGCGCTTGGCTGGATCGATGCTGTTCGTGGGCGGCCAGAGCGAGCTGCCATTATGAGGCTGATGCGACCCGCCCGGAGGTTGCACAGCAGGACAGCTTGCTCCATATTTGCCGCTTCACACGAAGCACCCGTTGTACCAGGTACAGGACGACACACTCGGTGCCGCGACGACGGTTATAGTGCGAGACGAGGAACTCTGTCCTCCGCCTGCGCGAGTGTTCGTGCCCGCTGGGCGAGGCAAGGCGAGACAAATTGCGCACGCAAGTCCCCATTTCCGACCGTCAGGATTGTGCAATGCTGGCCGACCGAAGGTCAGCGAGCCGTCGTACTTTTTTTTGTGTCTTGGTGTTGGACTCGTCGTGTTTTCTCGTACCGGGACGGGCCCAAGCGAACATCATTGCCGAAAAGCAACAAGCCTGTCCAATTAATCAAGATCCCTCGGCGAGTCGGACGGGGGGAGGGGGGGCAAGATTTAAGATGGCATTGTGGATAGGGGGCATCCATCATGCTGTCGTCGGCGGCGGCGTTGGCATCGGTGCCATCAATTGATCGTCAAAGAGAAAAGGCCATGCAGGCTATCCAGGCAGCCGGCGATCTGGGTCAGGCGCCGAGGCGTCCGGGCGGCGGTGCGAAGCTCGCAGTGAGGTGCCCGCGAGAAACGGGAGGCGGCAAGACCCCTGGTGGCGTTGGGTGCACGGTGTACAGGTACGCCACGGGGGCGCTTTACTTCGTGCACATGGATGCTGTGCCTGATGAGGCGCTTGGTAGCGGGTACACATAGAAAAACGGCGGGCGGGTCGGCCTGTGCTGGTTGGCCGGTGCGCTGGCGTAGCTGGGCTGGCTTGGCTGGTGCAGGTGCGCCTGGCGCCCCTGCGCGTGGCTTTGGCCAGCGCTGGAGGTCGAGAGGCCCGCAGCTCCCAAGCCAAGCTCAGAGCAAGTGCAATTGCTGGATGCCCGGATGAGCGCAGGAAGCGCAGGTCCCGCCCGTCGTTTCCATGTCTCTCCTGCCAGGGGCCAGCACCAGCAGCGCCCCCTGTAATCAATCAGCTCACCAGGGCAGGGCACCTGGGTCCTGGCCAGGATGCCCGCTCATCCTCAGCAACCTGGGAACCAGGCTCCCGTCACTGGCGGTGCCACCAGCCCTGAGAGGTCCTCCGCGTCCACCGAGGTGTTTGTTGGAGGCGTGGAGCGCCGCGCGCCCGCAAATCCAGGACCACTCGCGCGCCTGCACCCTCCTCAGAATGCTCACTCAGTCATCGGCCTGCAGGACCCGGCCGGCTCTGAGAGCCTGGGAACCTGGAAGGCACCACCACCACCACCACCACCACGAGGTCCCTGTCATGCCTCTGCATGTCCAGCAACAGGTCCCTGCTGGCAGGACACGCGGGCATGGCAAGACTCCGTCGCTTCAGCCGCGCTGTTGCGAAATTTCCGCCCCCGGACGCCCTCCCGAGTCTGTTGGCTTCTGCGGTGCGTGAGGTGGCAGATGTGGTTCTGCTTGCTTGCTGGCTTGCTTGCTTGCTCACTCCCTTGGCTGAGGTGTTATTGTACTCGCACCCGCCACAGCCGGCCGTCGGATGCGACTGCTGCAACAAAAGAGTCGGGCCATCCGCCGTGCGTCGTACTTGTGCTTCTGTCCGAAGACGCACCTTGACTTTATTTTACCACGAGCGATCCATCGGCGCACGCCCCCGAGCCCTTGTGGCACTTTATTTTTTCCTTGCCCCCCCCCCGGTGAGACAGCGTCCCTCCCTGCCGCGACCGCGCCTCAGATGTGAGCCCCCCCCCTTCGCAGCCCACTTCGCCAGCCAAACGTCATCGCGCCCCCACCGCAACCCCAGAGCCCAGAGGCCGTTGCTCCAGACACACAGAAAGAAGAATTCGCCTACGCGCGGCACTTGTACTCGTACAAAGCAATACCCACGGGTTCTGGCGCATTGCCTCGTACGGATCCCCTTTTCCTCGACCGCCCGACGAGACCGCGCCGTGCGTCCGACGTCCGCCCTGCAGACGGACGAGACGAGCAGACAAACCGGCAGGTTCACTTGTGCGTGCAGCAACGCAGCAAGACGCCACCCGCAGGCTTAAAGTAGCGAGACAACGCAGGTACGTCTGCTAGAGTTTGAACCAGGCGCGAGCAACGCGCCGCCATCCGCTCCGCTGCCGTTGCGCTGCGGCCCAGTTGCCAGCCTAGCCGGCCGGCTGTGCGGTCTCTTGGCCGCTTGATTCGCGTCCTGGGGTGGCACAGCAGGGCCCATCGTCATGGAGATCCCGTCCGCGCTCTCCCGCTGAGGCGTGTGCGAGTGCGGACTTGTGGTCCTGTGGTCCATGTCTTGATGTCTGACGCGCATTTCTCCCAGGATAGGGCCCGTTCACTGTCCTTCCGACGACCCCGTGCGCCGAGCCTTGGGAAACGACACACGCCCCCCCGCCCGTTCCGTTCTGTTGTTGCTGGCCTGGCCTTCAAGTGCCAGGCGTTGCCGTGCCTTCCATTCATCTTGACCTCTTCCTCCTCCCGCTGCTGATTCTGACATCGCCGCTGTTGGCGTTTCCCGCTATCGCTGCATGTCAGATTCGCTCCGGGGCCGGAAGGTCATGTTGCCCAATATGGCCTCGAGTAAGTCCTTCCGAGCAACTCTGCTCCCTTCTTCCTTCTCTTTTCCCACCCTGCGAACCAATTCAGATCCCGACCATCGTTCGCGAAAGCTGCCTCGCCGCACCTCGAGCCTCGATCCGCTCAAGCAGCTCCATCTCCGCAACTCGTCCACGCCGCCGTCGCCCGTCCAGACGCCCCAGACGGTGCAGGAAGAGCCCGTTTACATACACTCCAAGGGCGGCAACACCCTACCGGGAGAGCCAGTGCCTCCTGGCACCCGCCTGCGCAGCAAATCGAAGACCTGGGGTGCTCGGGTGTCCTCTCTCCTTCCACCGCTTATATCCCAAAACGCAGATTCGAATCCCCAACCCATTAGCAGAAAAGCTGTCATGGCAGCCCCGACCAACCCACCCGCACAGCCCTCGCCGCCTCCGCCGTACGACCCCCGCGACTCCCCGACTAATCGCCTGAACAAATCACCCCCCAGGCCCGTCTCGCGCGGTGAACCGCTCGGAAAGCGAAACTCGCCACCCCGTGCGGTGCAGGGCCTGCCGCCGACTCAGACGACCATGTCTCTGCCTGAGCTGGACATGGGAATGCTCTCTCTGGCGACCCCCGCAAACCCGCAAATCATGGCGCCAATTCCTCCTTCCCCTGTAGTTCATGACGTTCAGGGCGGTTCGCCTGTAGACTCGGCTCATGCTCCTCCTAAGCAAGCAAGACTCCAGAAAGAAAATCCCGACTCGAGGCGGCGCAGCGCTTCACTGCAGCAAACCGCGCGCCATGAGCCTCAGCCAGGCGTCAAAGCGCGAGCGACTTCGCCCATGCCGGAACCCAGAGGCCGACGCAGCATCTCTGCTCAAACCCCTACAATTGCAGAGCCTGCCGCTGGATCTCGCCTGTCCATCAGCCCAGGGAATTCGCGGTCCGTGTCCGCCGCCCAGGATGGGAGCCAAAGCCCATCGAGGGGTAGAATTCGAAGAAGTTGGCTCCCTGGCGGAGGGAGGTCTCGCTCTAATTCCGTCGATGTTCACGCTGCGAGCAAGTCATATGCTTGGGTCATGTCCGACGAGGTTGCCCAGGCTGAATACAATCCCGCCTTCCTAAAAAACGGCGAAAAGGTAGGCTACATGCGCCCGATAGATACTTCAACCATTGTTGCTGACATGCTCTTCCCCTCCCAGGTTCCCGAGTTATGGAACGAGAGTGGTGCCGTCCTAGTTTTCCTCTATCCAAAAGGCAGTGGGTGCGGCCCATCATTCAAGGTGCCCGAGTTCACGGTCAGCTCCTCGTACGTTTTCAACGAACTCATGCAAGCCGAGCTTGGGGCCCTTGGCAATTCCCGGAGTCGTGGTCGCAGCTTTGGAGGCCGTGACAGTCTCACTGCGCAAGATGCGGCTCGCATAGTATCACCGCCCATGTCGCCGTCGCTGTCAGATTCAAGCAACTGCATGCGGCTGTACTTGCCGGCCGCGCCACCGTCTGGCTCGGGACACCTCAGCGCCCCGGGTGAAGGCGCCAACGCCGAGCTGGACCGCTTGATCGCCATACGGAACCTCTTTGCGTTCCTGACGGGCCAGCCTCTTGTAGGCACCAAATCCAGACCGACGATATTCCAGGCATTCCTCGAGATTGCAGATCTGCTGCAGGAGTTTGGCTTTGCGGGACCCGAGGGTGATACCTTTGGTGACGCGGTCGACCTCAGCTTCGGCTTCTACTCCGAGCAGCTGGGTCTCGCCGACTGTCGTCACAGCCGCGAGAAAACACTCGAGGCTCTTATTCTGGGTGAGCGGATGCGGTGTCTCGATCTTTACAACGAGGCGTTTGCACATGCCGCTGGTAAATATTCAGCCATCATGGATCTGCGGCTGCCTCTGTGGGCCCAGGTCACGCCTCTCACTCGTCAACAGCTTGAGCGAGCTCATCTCGATCTTGTCAACCGCCAGCACAACGTCAACGAGCATCTGGAACAGTTCGAGTTCCCATCTCTCTTTGCCGGAATCGCCAATTCGACGTCCATCCCCGAGCTAAAGAATGTTCGATTCAAAGTGTGGAGGAGCTCCTTCAACAGGATGCGCTCGTTCGTTCTCGGCTACTACAAAAGCACGTTTGGCAGCTGGCCTCCCAAAGCTAGCAGCAAGAAGAACCCCTTTGCGGAGAGTGGCCTGAACAGACTTGTCCTGAAGGTCTTGTACTCGGACATGTGCGCACTCTACGATTTGCTCGTAGATCGAAACAACCTCACCTCGCGAGTCATGGACGAAGTGCCTGCCATCTCCAGCGAAGCCGGGAAAATGACCACGTCGGCCCTTCGGAATATCATGTCGGAGTTCGATCGCTCCAAGCCACCAGTCTTGCCTCCCATTCCCTTCGATCTCCCGCAACTGCCATCAATGACGGCGATTCATGAGACCTTCAACTCACTCTCGGCCAAGGATCAGAACAAATTCGAGAAGAGAATAAAGGAACACGAAATGCTTCTAATCCTCAACAAGGCGTACAACTACGATACGAACAGCATCAAGCTCCCATTTCTGGACCAGTTCAAGGATTTCGAGATGCGAGAGAGCAGGGGAAAGATGTGCCAAGACCTGGTTGACCAGCGCATCGGTTACTGGATCTTCCTTTACGTTGTCCTTCAGTCATTGCCTATGCTGGTTGTGGATGCGCCAGACCTAAAGTACACGGATGGCGTCGAATACTTCATCTGCGAACCACCCATGGGCAACCCCCCATGGGTGGAGGACCGGCAGGTTCGCAAGATGTGGTATGAAATCGCAGGAGGCAGTGGTCGCCTGGTCGAACTGTCAACAGACGCCGTCTTGTTCAGTGTTGAGGGCACATACCACCGAAGTCACTGTTGGTTGGCAGCGAAGCAGTGGGAGGGCGTTGAGGGTGCACAGGCGCCACCTCCAGAACCGGCCATGTCCCCCCTCGAGCCACCACGACCGATGTTCCCGGGCGTTGATGCAGCCATGTCAAGCCCGCCCCCAGTTGGTGGTGCACCAGGGACGCCATCGCCGCCACCTGGAGGGCCTCAACCAGCGCTGCGGCCCAGGACCCTCTCACCAGGCATGAACCGCGCCAGCTCCGCGTGGCGCTCTAGTATAGCCATGGGTCTTGAGCCCGTACCCATGGAGCCGCCCCCAAATGTGTTTGGCAGCCGCAACAGGAGCAGCTCCCTAGGCCCTCGAATGTCCAACAGTCACCTCGGTGCTCGGAGTGTGTCGACAGGAAACCTCGTTGGCATGTCGAGAAGCCCAACACCGTCGTCGCAGCTCAGCGCCAATACAGGTGCTACCTTTGATGACATTCTGGGCGGTGGCGATCAGCAGCAATCCAAGGCGAACAAGAAGAAGAGTAGGTTTTTCTGAGCACCGAGCGCGGCGCTCGAACGGCAACCATGGAACATTTGTCGACGTCTTGAAAACGCATTCTGTCAGGAGTTTTTGTGTTTTGAGCCTGGAACGAAACCTAGACGAGGGCGCGCAAGGCCCATTTCTGTACTTGGGGGACCCATGTTGATTGAGCGACACCGCATTGGACATATAGATGGTGCAGAGCCAAGCGTTTTCTTCATGGCAGCGCCGATAATATGAGCAAGATCTATTCGTCATCCAAACATTGGTGCACTGAAATCGCTGAGCGGTTTAACACTGCAGAGGAACGCACGCGGGCACTTGTGGAGGAAACGCGGCATGACGCTGCCGGCTGCTCTGGCATTGGCCACGTTTTGTCGAGCACCATAACTCGTGTACTTGTTCTCCGCCGCTACCGTTTTTAAACATTAACGATACTTCAAGATTCCTTCGGGGTATATTCCTGTCCAGCCGCCACCCGGAGCCGTCCCAGACGCGCCCCGCTCCAGTCTCTGAGTCGTCACAGTCATGGTCCCAACCCGGATTCCGCCTCGCTTCCTCCGGGCCTATCCTCTCACTCGAGGCTGACGCGCGTCCAGCGGCCCCTCTCCGTGTGCCACCACGTCTCCTTCTCCCGCCTGTCGGCAACGACCCCCTCCCTCCAGTTCCAGCTCCCGTCGCAGCCGGTGCGGCCGCCCGCGAGGCCCTCCCCGACGTCCGAGGCCAGGTCCGTGACGTCGACAAGGCCGCCCTTGTCGTCGGACGACCCGGGGTCGGGCTGCAGGTTGAGCTCTATGACGCTCCCGACGGTGCCGACGTAGCGGCCGAGGCCAAACTCGTCGACGAGGCTGCCGTCCTCGTCCTGAACGGTGACGCGGAATCGAAATGCCGTGGCGGCGCCCTCGCTCTCCTCGCGGGCGCCATCGATTCGCGCCTGAGCGGCCAGACGGGCGCGGTGGAGGTTCGTGCAGGGGCTGGGCACGCTGGAGAGCATGCCCGGCAGGGAACTCGTGGTCGGGGACTTGACGAGATGTTTGGTTGGGGAGCTCGGCGTGCTGAGGGAGCCGGTAGAGGGGGAAATGGTGCGGAAGCGGTCGCCCGGCAGGTCGATGCGGTCGACGGGGCGGCAAAGACCTTGGAAAATGCCCTCGGGGTCGTTGGGCGCTCTCAGGCTCCGCAGTGCAGGGAAGCCGCCGGCGGCGATGCTACGGGCGAGGATGTCGTCGGCGGCGTTGGCGCAGCTGCGATGGCTCGTAATATCCCAGTGCAGCTCCGAGACGCTGGAAGAGGCCAGGTACGGCATCATCCACAGGATGAAGGAGTCCGTCTCCGGCATGAGCGGCGGGAACGACTGGACGAAGGAGAAGCTGTTGAGCGACGTCAACATGGAGAGTATGCGAGCCATGGCCGGCAGCGACGTAAGGGGCACATGGCGAAGAGTGAGCTTCTCAAGGGGCCGGCTGTTGGCGCGGGTGGCAAAGCTAGAGAGGCCGTTGGAGCTGATGCCGGCGATGTTTGACAGGGTCAAAGACTTGAGACGAGGCAAGGACAGGAGGTTGGTGTCGCTGAACGCGTTGGCGGGAAGGCCGGAGAGATGGAGGTGCTGAAGTGATGGCAAGACGGTGAGGGTTCTCGCGAGAAGGGTATCTGGGCCGAGGCTCGCGTCGGGAAGGCAGTGGATCGCGAGGCTGGACAGCTTGGTCCATTGGCGGTGCTGCTCAAGAAATGTGAATTCTTGCGCCGGCGTCAGACGCGCCGGCGTCGGCAGTTCGCACTGCGTCAGGCTCTCTAAGCTTTGGTTCGACAAGGCGTCTCTCGACGGCTCGACAAACCACGTCATATCCTTGAGCTTCGTGCGCGTCGACAATGCGTGAAAGAGCCTCCTGAAGGAGTGATTGTACGTGAATATCGGTCCCGACAGGCGCTCCAGGTTGGGACAGGCCATGACGAGCGCGGCGACGCTGTCCTCGTACTGGTCCAACGGCGAGGGGCCCCTTGAGGTAGACGATACCGCTGCCGTCAATGTCGCTTCGGGCAGCGGGACTTTCAAAGAGCGAACGTGGTTTGCGAGGTTCGGGCTGCCGCGCAGCGTTCGTCGAAGCATCACCATGCGTGATCCTTGGGTGAGCTTGAAGCGTTTCTTATGGGCCTGCGAGTCTGGTCCGACGAGCACGATATCTTCGTATCTACCCTCAAACATTAGAATGGTTAGAGGAGCGGCAAATTGGTCCACTCACAGAGTTCGTCGAGCCGCTCTCAAACACTTTCGTGAGCTTAGGGCGACGCTGCACGCATCGCGCATCCAGCAAGTGGCGCAGCTCTCGCTTCGGCCGCCATCGAGATGCAGCTCCTTGAGCATGTCGAGGATGACCTCGAAGACTTCGTCTGGCAGGAGCGACAGCATATCGTCCGGCCTTGCTTTGGTGCGCAGGTGCTTTATCGGGGACGGCCGTTGGGGAACGACGGTGCTCGACCTCCAGCCACTGGCGTCGGCGAACTCGGCGGCATGAGTGTTCGGCATGGCGCTCCAAGAAGGATTGCGCATTCTCGCGTTTGGGCTCTCGCGGGATCGAACCGTGGATAGCGACGAGTTGACGCCCCCGGAGAGTCGTCGAGGCCGGTTCAGCGCCGCCGGCATGGAGTCTTTGGTCCTGGACCTGTCCGCCGTGGGCGTCTGTAGGCCGGGATACATGGGATATGCGGCAGCGGTGGCGGTGGCATGGCGCCCGGGAGAAGGTCCCGCCCACGAGGACGGAGGCTGCTCGTGGATCGAATAATGCTCGGGAATGGTCTCAAAGGACGGGAGGTGAATGGGCTTCACGGCGGCGGCGGCGCGGCTCATGATGGCGTGGCACCGGCGGCGATGGGAGCAGCGAACGGAGGGGGACGGCGATGGAGGAGTGTCGTGTGCTGGTTAGCAAGAAGAGGCCGCGAAGAACAGAGTCATGATGCCGTATTCGCGGCTGCCGGTACGAGGAGAGAAAGAAAGTGAGAGAGAGACAGGGGCGGTGGTGAATATGTCGAGGCGCTACGGTCGGTGTTATTCGTTCACGTCCCGACACACTCACACACACCCACATAGGTTAGGTTCTCACTCAGCCCGTGGCCACACTACGTACCGCAGGCTCCTCGCTCATCAGGGACCGGACCTCGTCGAGGCTCATCAGGCTCGCCCGCCAATAAGCGGGACCACGGGGACATGGAGAGCGACAGGGAGTCGGGGACAGGGACAGCCGGGGGCGTTCGTCTCCACGATCCCTTGGGTCCTGACGTATGCATTCGAAGCGTAGCGGGCGCCGTCCGTGCTTGGCAGGGCAGACGGAGGCAGCGCGAGGCTCGCATGCCGGCCAAGGGGGCGCCCGAATTTGTGGGCATGTAATCAAACGACGCCCGAGAACGGGACGGGCAGACGAACGAGCGAGCGCGAGAGAGACCGACCGAGAGAGGGCAGCGGCGGCAGCGGCAGCGGCAGCGGCAGCAAGCACGTTCGCAAACTACCTTGCGGACTAGCAGCAGCAAGTGCATTTCCCGGCCGAGACATGGGACGAGGGGCAGGTCCCAAGCAAGCCTCTGGGGCGAAAGGGGACGGGGAGGATGGACATTGGATGCCCGGGCGTCCGGGACACGGGGTTGCGTGGCAAAGGTTGAGAGTGAGAGGTACGGCGCAGTCCGTACCATAGTAGAATGCAGGCCATGGGCCATGGGACATTGGCACAATTGGATGAGCTCGACTTGTTGCCCAATGGGGAAATGGAGAAGGCGCGATGCGGTGCGGCGCATGCCCTGCCCCGGCGCTTGCTTGTCGATCCAGGGTCATCGTCATCCCACCTCGAAATCACCGTCTGGACTCTGCATGGCCGCCTGTGTATTTTCTCTTCATTCTTCTCAACTGTGAGGTCCTCTTGCAGAGTCTCCTGCTGCAGTCCCCGGAAGAGAGAGAACGCAAGGCCCCCGGCACGAGTCAAGACTGCCAGGGTGACGGTGGCCGCTGCAAAAATCTGCCCAGGAGCAAGCCCCTCGTCCCGGTCCTGAGGCTGAGATTGAATGGCGCCTTGCCGCTGCGCGCGCTTCCAGCTGAGGTCCTCCTCACTCCACCGCGCCGGACGGTGAGGCGCCCCCCTCCCCCAATCGGCAGGGGCCACTGAGTCAACCCTCTGGGATTTTGTGCCAGACCCTTCGTCCCCCCCCATTGTCTGTTCCGCTGTCTGGCCCAGCTCATGGAATGCGGTGCCGACAATAGCAGCGGCAGCTGCATCCATGGCATGGTAACGGAACCATCGTGCATCCATCGTCCGCGAGGGCGATGGGAAGCGAGCCGTCGTCGCCAACGCCGCCAGCCACCACGCAGGGCACTTTGCAGGAAATACTCCGTATTAAATGCCAGCAAGCAGTTGGCGCTCCCGCCTCCCGTCCCTTCAAACTTCCCGGCTCCCGGGTCTCTCTCCCTCGCCGCGTGCGCCCTTGCCCTTGGCTGCTCTCCCTCCCTCCATACCCGCTCCCTACATCACACTTCATCCCGACGGGATCGCAAAACCCAATACATCAACGCACCAATATCTGGACTTGCAATCCTCGAGCCCCCAGGTCAGAAGAACCACGGACGGCAACGTCGCCCGCCAACGCGGCCGCCGCCACCGCGGGTGCCATGAGCACGAGGCAAAGAAAAAAAAAAACTTGCCCATCAATCAAATGGAATGGCGAACGCCGCCTTGCCCAGGCGCCAGTGCGCCTCTGACCGCCACTGCCGTGCCTAGCGCTGTTGAGGCTCGGCGCCCGCCCCTGAGCTGAATGCCACGTCTGTGGCAGGCACCAGTCCAGAGTGAGGAATCATTTGCCGGGTCCATCCGTCGTCACCATCTGGCCTCGCATGCCGCCAGCAATGGGCCGTCACGGACGATTTCGGTGCCAGGATGACCCGACCATCTTCGATCGGAGACATGTTGAACGCTCCAGCTCCACCCATTGCCCCCACGCGGTCTTGTCAGGCAGAGTGGCCGACTGGAGCGTTGAGCGGCCATGCTGGTCAAGCAGGAGACTGGCCATGTTGTCGTTGTGGACCTCACTGGCCGCCGAAACTAGACGACCTCAGGCCGACGTCTGGGGCTGAGTCTAGACTCTACAGGCGCTTGTACGCACAACGAACGCATAGCAAGGCATCCGATGGATCAACCCAATGTTTCGCGAGCACGATGCGGCCGAAACAGAGCACGTCCGGACGGTAAACACACTTTCCTGCACTTCGAATGGGAGACCAAGGCGCGCATTTTTCTTCTTTCGAGGCGTAAGGTCTGGCCCCCACGACAAGCACCGCGAAGGCATGCGCATAAGTGTATGACCATACATACACGTTGTAGACGAAACGTAGCACAGCAGTCAATACAAGCGCCAATGCGGTCAACTCCACGGACCGAGGCTGCGGCCGTCTAGATAAGCTGTTTGGGTCTCAATGCGGGCGTGTCAACTTGATCTCTTAGCTCACTAATCTGCCGGCAAGTCCTCAATCTTGATCAGCCTCGCAGCCAGTCCTTGGCGGGTCCCGCCATCGAAGCGGCTGCTGTAGACTTGCCCGCAACCATGATGGGCTCTTACTGCGCATGCCGAACTGGCCTGTGGCAAGATTGGCCACGGGCCCAAGTCGGGCCCGACTCCCTCATGAAGTCCCCGCTAGAGCATCTACTGGCCATAGTCGGCCGCTTGCCCAATACATGTGCTCCGATCATTGGAAGACTGATTAGACGTTTGCTTGAAGCTAGTTCCCGGTCTGAATGTGTTGCAATATAGTTACGTATCCTGGGAGGACAATTTCATCAAGTTCATTGCCTATGATCTCTCGTCACGACCCTCCGATGAAGCGTTCCCTATCTTTAAGGTGCCGATCATCCATGTTCCCAACGCTAGGCGCTCGCCCACAAAGCCAAAATTATCATGGCGTCATTGGCGCCGAAACTCGGTTCGAATCTAGAGCTATCGCCAAATCCTTTCGATGCCGCTCAATATTACCAAAATAGGGGCCAAGAACGAGTAAAAGTCGGGGAGTGTTTTTGGCATCGGTGGCTTGCACTGACACGTCGAAGTCAGACTGGGAAACATGTCACCATGTCTGTCCACGAAGAACGGGTTACACTTGGCTGTCGGAGTAGTGGCACTCACACAATCCTGAGCCCGCCAACTGCCAAGGCGCTGTGAATTTGTGGGATTTCATGGTCCATGTGCACCAGCCAGAATGCTACTCACATCGCCGTTCGTGTAGAACATACTCCGCGAAAGCCTTTGCCAACTACTTCGTGCCCGCGACGTGTTTAGGGTTACACCTTCGACCTGAAGTACGGCAACGTGCCTTGTCTTCATACCGCCAACTGTCTGAAGCAACTTCTATCGACAACGTCGGTGTGCAACATTACTCGTCAGAATCCGCTGCGAACTTTACTCTCCTCGCCGGTCGTGACACGAGAGACTGCTTCTCCTCGACCGTGACTACTACGTCCCCCCCTGGTCCAACATCATGAATCCTCTTCGTCCCAGCAAAGGTCACACCAGTCTTCGGGGCTTCTTGGCCGTATGTCGACCGGATCGGGGTTTTCGACGACACCAAGCCTTCGTCGGGGTGGACGGACTTGCCGAACCCTCGTCCAAAAACAAGTTGCGGGGACCTCAGCGGTGTCATTTGAGACTCATTGCTGCCATCTGTATCGGTCAAGCCCATCACTCTGGCGTTCTTGATCCAGTCGTAAATGTTCTGAACATCCAAAATGGACTTGACTTGCCGGTGCTCGGCTTGTGTCATGTGCCTCTTCCTTTCCAAGATGACTTCATCGATGCTGTTCTTCAACACAAGCGTTTCAACTGACACGGGCTTCTGCTGGCTGATCCGACGGACTCGACCTATAGCCTGCGCTTCAACTTGAGGGTTGAGAACGGGATTGATGAAGTACACCCTCGACGCTTCGCGCATGTCAAGCCCAAAGGCCGCTTGCGACAGATCCATGAGTAGTACCCTAATATGTCGGATTAGCAAGGCGCCAGCCATGTGAAGGGGAAGCAAGGGTTTTCACCTGAATTTCGAGTTGTGATTAAAGGTGTCCACATATTGGGCTCGTCGATCAGAAGTCAAGCCTTTGGCATAGATCAAGTGCTGGATTTGTAGCTGTGTTGGGTCAGACAAGCTGATGCGGGAATCCTCTCTGACGAAGGAGCACTTACCACGTCCAGCATCCCGGCAAGATACCAAGCAACATTCTCATTCTCGTAGAAGATGATCATCTTCTCTCGTTCCTGATGCACTGTTATAGAATCGATCAAGTAAGAAAGCTTTGCTGAAACTGTCGATGTGATCGAGGTCGATCGCAGCACCGGCGGCATGTAGTCCGGATCAATGTCTTCCTTTGGTTTCGTCGCATCAAGGCCACGTGGCCGTGATTTGCGTGGACTATCGTCACCTAGCTTGGTATTACCGGCAAGTGTTTCAGACTCCTTCTTCTTCCTTTTCTTCATGTCTTTTCCACCCGGTTCTGCATCAGATGACTGTGACGCGAGAATCTTGTCCCTTTCCAGAATGCCTTCCTGGACCAGGCCACCATTGAGAAGAGCATTGAACTTCTCTGGCTCGCCGATAGAATGATACAGGAGCTTTTGCAGCGAGTGAAGCAGACTGGACGAAGTGCAAACGGTGTCGCCGTTTTCGTCGTCGAGCGACCACGCCTGTCCCGCTCGTGCAGGGAAGTCACGGACGCACACGGGCATCTCATGAAAGCGATTACTGAGTCCCCTCAGCTTGTTCTTGACGGCCAGGTGGCCAAACTCGATAGCTTCACGGAGCATTGCCTCGTCTTCGGCACTCACGGGCACCTTCTGGTCTCGCAAGAATCCTTCAGCAGTTTCCACCGCCTTGGCAATCTCGTCCGAGGCGAAGAATGACCCGCCAAAGAAGCTCGTTTGTTTGAGATTGTGAACAATCTGAAGCAGGCTTTTGCGCTGCCGGGGATGGAAGAAATAGTCCATGTCTGTCCTTTGAGATTGCACGGAGTTGAAAATGATCATCATTGCAAAGACGTTCAAGGACAGCTTATCCTGGTATGACCCGTCGAGCATGACGATTTTCTCGTCAACGGGCGGCAGCATGTCGTTCATTTCCGCGATCTGGTGCCGTATGATCAGAGAGTTCAGAGTCGACTTGAGACTGTCCCAGCGCCCATAGCTGCGGGGATTGTGCTTCGGAAGTAACAGGTACGTGTCCCAGTCCGCCAAAGTGTCTTCCGGCTCCTTGAAGGTGTTCGCCCAAGGTCGGGCCTTGAGGTACAGGGAGGAAATTGAACCCAATCTCTGAAGGTCTTTCTTTTCCATCTGAGTTGAGGATCCATTTTCTGCACCGTTTGATTGTGGTGCCTCGTCGTCCATACTGGTGTGGTCTGTGGTCTCTCCAGACTCTGCAACGCCAAATAACCCGTGGGACGGGGTGCCAGTGACGATCCAGCGCGATGAAAAATTCATTATGTCGAGTCCAATCAGCAAATTGCTTTTATGTCCGATTCTGGAATTCCCAAGCTTGTGACCCTCGTCCACGATGCAGCGCTTGAAGTGCACGGAAGAGAGAGGTCCCCAGCCGACCTCGCCAGTCTTAACGAGGTTCTCAAACTCGCTTTGAGAGAAGAGTATGATGTCGTAATCGAGAAGTTTCTTGAGCTTGGGTAGCAGAGATTTCTTCGTTATTACCAGGACCTTGAGCCCATGTGTGTGCTTGTCAATCTCCTGTTTCCACTGGACGAGGAGGTTGATGGGGACAACGATGACGGTTGCCGAACTAAGATATATCTTCTTGGGCACCTGGAGGTATTCGTTTGCTAGACGGGCACTGCGCCGCTCTTGCAGAGCAGGTCGCAAGTAGTATCCGGGATTGCGGCGAAGAGCTTCAATGCATCGGGAGTATTCACAATCTTTGGAGGCTTGAAAGAAGGGCTTCCAAGGTGCGGCGCGTCGCGTAGCGCAAGAGGCGGCCATGTCGGCGAGAGAAGCAATTGTGCGACGTACAGGCGGACGGCCGCCTTCAAACGACCCCGGGGCCTTTGTGGGCAGGTCCTTGCTTGCCAGGATCAAAGCCAGACATATGACGGTTTTCCCTGCGCCCATTTCCTCTGCCAAGATGCCGCCGCAGACGCCATCGTAGTATCGAGGTTCTGACAGAATCGTGCCAGCCACAGGGTCGACGTACCAGAGGGAATTATTGTCTCTCCTCACCGTCACGAGTCGGGGGTCCAGGACTCTCTCCGGCACTGTCTCTTTTTGCAGCATCAAGGCGGCCGATCTTCGCTGGTAGGGGTAAAGGTTCGTCCTCAGCCCAAACACAGAGCTCTCCAACAGGTTGAACATGGCATCTTGCACGTGTAAATCGGATGCAGAGGTCGCATCGGGCTCTGGCGGGGGTATGCGGTTGAAGACTTGCAGCAGCGACATGTCCTCTGCCGCATCGTCTCGACCCAGTTCGGTAATAGAGATGAAGTCCACCGGTGATTCTGGTTCCTGGGCAGTCCACGATTCTTGCGAGAAGTTCAGCCTACGGAGGGCGGCCTGCCGGGCTCTTATCAAGCTTGGGTTGGACCTGTCCACAACTCCGCGGTAGGCGTCATCTGGCAGCAGAAACACTCGCATGACAGCGACGGCTGTATCGGCTGTGGACAGCTGGATCTCTAAGCGGGCCCAGCGGGCCCGGAACAATTGCGCAAAGTAGCGCAACCGCGGCACATTGAGCAGGCGCTTCTGAACGTCGACTGATAGGTGACTGTGGTTTGGGTTGTCGCCTGGCTGGTGCGGCTTTACTCCCTCATGGAGGAGCTCCCACCACTGGTGAGAGGTCTGTTGTAAGCCAAACTCCTCAATCGCGCCGATTTCATCCTTCGGAATGGATATGCACCCGGCTGGGATGTATCGAGCAGGGTCGAGCTGCATGATGCAGTCTCGCTGCCGGCCAGGCAGATAGATGGTGGCGAATAGAATTGCAGCCCAGTAGCCGCTCTCGTGCGGCAGAGCCCGGAATCAATTTGCCATCCGAGTCATGGCTGTGCGGAGCCACCGCTTAGACAAGGAAAGGAAATCGTGAAGAGCAGATTCGGAATGGGTGAATTGTGTGGTGCATGAGAGGAGAGAGTTTCGGATGACAGGTTGGAGTGGTTGCCTTGCGACAGCGGGTGCCTAGCGGAAGGCGTCCGCACTGTGCGGCAGCTCCACGAATTGATGCGACCACACAGTCTCTCGCACGCACTGCTAAGGACCTGATCAAACGAGGGCAACAAGCACGGCAAACTGTTCGTCTTGACATTTAATTTCCTTCTGCTGGGCTTTAAGACTCAGCGGTCCATCTCTCTAGTAGACCAGCGTTCCAGCCCTGGAACCTTCTTTCGCGCTCTGGCAGCAACCCGCTGCTCTGTCCTAACGACTTCCTTGCGGCCGCTATGGCCTCAGACGGTATATTGATATCCTGGACATCCGAGGTCATGGACTCAATCAGTTTGTTGGCCTCATCCGGGCTTATGTCTCGATACAGTATTTTCAATGCCGTCCTGCGGCCGGGGACTGCCGAGGACGCGTAAATGACGTTGGGGTTCAAGACCCAAAGGTGCAATAGCGGACCCGAGCCATCCTGCCGCTCCGATGCGTGCGGTGCTATGACAGACTTTGCACAGCCAGACCTGGACAGCGTAGAGAGCAAGGTCGATGCAAGACACTCTTGTGAGCTTGGTGCACTTGTAGGCGATGTGGTGTCACACGTCACTTGCCACTTGTACAGCGTCACGCCCACGGCGAGTACACTATACAAGCCAACTTCTGCGTTGCATCTGCTGCAGAAGACCTGGAGGAACTTGCCGGTGAATTCTTCATCCATAGCAGCAGCGCTCGTGCCTGCTGTAACCCCCGACACAGACGTGGAGAACTGTTATTGGAGTGTAAGTTTCTCTTCGCCCTAAATCATGGTCCATGATCCGCTGAGCGCATGTATCTCTTAAAATCTCCCCCGTCCACGGCTCTGGACAGCAAGACGAAAGAAAGAGACGGCCTTTTCAGCCAGCACCGGGGGAACCCGTCCCGGTGGGAGGGTTCGGCCTGGAATGCAAAACTGTCCACGTAGTAGAGACGGCGAAAAAGATTTCTCTTGGGGGTTTGTATCGATGACTATGCCACTGAACGGCTCTTGAAGCCGGCCCAGCCACCTTCTTTCTCCCCAGACAACGACGGCACGGGGTGCTAAACACTGGTTTGACTCACTAGTAGACCACGGCAGTCGGACTCGGAGAACATGAAAGACGTGATGTCAACGAAGCCGACACCAGGCTGCGCGGAAATGGCATTATTCGCGCCATACCCTCGGTTGGTAAGGGTCTCGTTCTCATGCTGGCCATGGTCATGTGGCTTGTGGCAGTGCCAGAACTCCATCATCTCGGCCCAATTCTCGCTCGGCAGATCTTTCCAGGTGTCGATTCTGCCGTCTTGGACTAGTGCATCGCCGCATGCCCGGCAGCATATAGCAGAGCCAGGCTTGATGTCTCCGGAGTTCCACGGCACCGCTTGGTTCTCGGGAGTGAAGCGTGCGGCGCCCGCGTCGACCGGCGACACGGGTAGTCTCCAATTGAGTGCTGCGGAGGGCCCTTGGGCCACGGGCAAGCCCGCTGAGCCGGTAGCGACTGATGCGGGGAGGTTGAGCACCTCGGACTGGCCATGATGACGAATGCGCAGGCGCTGACCGGCATCAAAGACCTCGGCGACGGTGGACGCGTCTGGGGGAGATGGCAAGGTGGCACCAACAGACACCTGTCTGATGTTGGCCAGCAGCTCCGCGTAGATGGCAATACCCGGCGCGGGTTGCGTGGCTGCCATGGCCCGGGCGTCGCGGTGATGACGTCGCGGAACTGGAGGCGGCAGTTGATGGACCTTGCAAGTGATGTTTGGATAAGGTCGCAGGCAAAATGCAACCCATCTGAGCTCGTTGGCGTAGCACGCGGGTGGGGTGGGTGGCTCAAGCGCTGCTTTCACTCCCGCTAACGGTCCCCCGCCACTTTGTGTCCTGGCGGCCGCAGCTCGAGACAGGAGCTTCAGTGGGCTGCGTAGCTGTCGACGGCTCCACTACCTTTTGGCCGGGTTTGCCAGGACCCTAGGTAGGGCCGGGGACGTGGTGTAACTCGAGCTGGAGCCGCACCGCCACCTAAGGTAGTTACCCACAGGTAGGTTTGGCTCGCCCCGGCACAGTGCCGAACAGTGGATGCCAGGTGCAGTCGAGTTCCACAGGCCAGCCCCCATCTCGATTGGCAGCTCGGACTCGTGGAACCTTGGCTGAGGCACCATCAATGCGGGCGCTCATCGGTCACCAAATCCGGTCCCCACCAGAATCCCAACACATGTGATGGACGTCACTCTCACTCTTCAACCGCCTCACAGCTTCTAGCTTACCCACGCTGCGTCGTCGACCAAGCCTGTAGCATGTCGAGCCTTTTGTCGTATGTGCCCATGGCCAATCGGCTTGTTGGATCAAGCTCGAGGCAACAAGCCATCCACCTCCCGCCCGTCGAGGTCCACCAGATCGAGACCAACCCAGGGAGGAGAGCTCGATGCCTCAAGCACCTCCTCAAGGCTAACCACGTCAACTACTCCATCGTATACGATAAGCTCCGCTCCGTCAACCATAACTCCCACCTTCTGAGCACGGCATACCTGCTTGGCGCTGATGAGGCCAAGTTGCACGACTTGTATGAGGCTGGCATCAAGCACCTCGAGCCATGGACCCCTTCGCCGGCGGAGGTTGCCGACCTGGACTGGGAGGACTTTCTCGGCGACAGGCAGTACCAGCGCGCCTATGTCGATTTCTTCGAGGACAAGCTCGCCATGGACTTTGCCTACGACTGGAAGCAGGAGCTCCAGCATTTTCTCTTCAGCGGCGAAACGCCCTTGTTGCATAGCCTGATTGGCGATGGTACGGTCAATCTTTACTCGAGCATGAGCCGCGCTGATATGAGAAAGCTGCGCAACCGCTGGTGCACCTGGGCTTTGCCTACGAGATGGACAGCAAGGAACTCGCCATGGAGGCTCTGGGGCTAGCATGCATCCAGCACAACTTCCTCCACAAGTACACTGCCGAGGCCGCTTACAACCGGCCCTCTCCGCTCACCTCAGACTCACCACTGGACCTTCTGACCAAGATGTCAGAGGACGATCGGTTCAAGAAGCTCCCCAAGGTTGCCGACTTCTCCGAGCTCGAGACACTCTTCACCGAGCATGAGGATCTCATCTTGGAGTATTGGAACGCACTAGAGCTCGACGATGCCATGGATCAATTCCGACTATCCCAAGAGGCGCCAGTAGCGTTGCTGGCAACGAGTGTCAGAGCGGGCACTCATATCTATAGCGCCAATTTCGTTCGCCTGTTATCCGCCAGCCACGCCATTCGGGTTCTTCTGCCATACGTGCCTGCTCAGCACCACGTCACACTTCTAAGGCAATGGTGGCTCCTCGCCATTGCGATGTTTGTCCTTGCTGGGCGCCCGCGGCCGGATCCAGAAAGCCTCGACGTGGAGGTGACTGGCAAGGATTGGGCATGGGTACAAAAGACGGCGCTCGCATCCGAGTGGTCACACGATGCCAGCTTCCTCGAAGGTATGTCTTCTGTGCCACCACTCACGGAGCTACGCTGACATTTATAGCGATTCGCACGATGAAAGAGAATGCAAAAACCTGGGGAGACGGACAAGAGATGTACTTGGAGGCGGCCGTTATGTTCGTGAAGGAATTCCAGGGCTGGTCGCCATAAATGTACACTGCCTCGCGGAGCAGAAAAACTACACAACCATTGTTGGAAAATGACTAAAGTGGTGTCGCATTCTGCTGGAAGCTCGACTTCATTTTGTTGCCACTATCTTATAGTGATCATGAGCATGAATTGTAGGGAAATTCATCAATATTCAGAACCCAGAGAATCACAGGAGTCGCAGGACAGTGTGTCGCCCACGTGGGGCACCCGGCACTGTGCCGAACCAACGGTGGGGACCTGGCCAAGCTGGGCTGAGGTGCCGTGCCTGGGGCTGGATCCGTCAACGCGGTCGCCGCCGTCCAGCTAGTCAACGCCAGCACGCCTCTTCATCACACCGCTGTCAGGCCTCCTCCTTGGACGGCCGTCGTCGACAAATCCCGCCCGCATGGAAGCCCCAACTTGCAGATGCTCCAGACGCGTCAATGGCCCCGCCCGCGAAGCGCCGCCGGCGGAACCCCGTTGAGGACTCGGATGAGGAAGACGAGCAGCCAAGAGCCAACACCTTGGCCAACTACCTCGTGTCGTCCCCGAGCTCGCCCTCGAAGAACCGCGTACCGTCCGCATCGCCGAGCCCGGTCAAGTCGAGGAATGGCGCCGGGGCAACCAGCCCGACCAAGCAGCGCCGACCTTCGACTCTGAGTAACGGCGCGAGCCCGAGTCCCAAGAAGAGCAAGGCCGCGGCCAAGATCGAAGAGAAGGGCAAGACGGCGGACCTGAAGACCCTGTTCTCGAAGCAGGCCCAGCGAGCGACTAAAAGTGTCGTGGCTAGCGATACGCGGAGCACACCGATTGACGACATCATTAGCGATCCCATATCCGAGGAGGACGAGATATCCGAACTCAAGGCCAGCTCCTCTAGCTTGGTCGGCCAGCATGCGAGGAAGCGACTACGCCACGGCGCCGAGGCCGCATCGATCCAACCTCCGAGTGCTACTCAGCGCTTTCTCCGCCCCCCGAAACCTGCGGGCTCTGCTGCTCTCGACGACGACTTGCGGCCATGGTCAGAACGCTTCGGACCCCGAAACCTGGACGAGCTCGCCGTGCACAAGAAAAAGGTGGCGGACGTACGACGATGGTTGGAAGACGTCATGGCAGGACGCTTGAGGCAGCGAGTACTCATCCTCAAGGGTGCCGCTGGCTCGGGCAAGACAACGACAATGCGTCTGCTTGCTCAGGACTTGGGCTGCGAGCTTCTTGAATGGAAGAACCCCACAGCAACTTCGAGCACTGGCTTTGTTTCCACCTCGGCACAGTTTGACGAGTTCCTTGGGAGGGGTGGCAAGTTTGGGACGCTGGATACAGAGACCTCGCTGTCTGCCACGCCAAGCAGCTCCTCCAATGGCACTGGAAACGATCTCACCAAGAGAATCATCCTCATTGAGGAGTTCCCGAACACCTTTTCCCGGTCATCATCGACACTCAACTCGTTCCGAAGCTCCATCCTGCATTATCTAGCCGCACATACCCCGTCTCTGTCCATGTTCAGCAAACAGCCGCAAAGAGAACCGATAAAACCGGTCGTGCTTGTGATTTCCGAAACGCTGTTGACGACGACATCGGCATCCGCGGACAGCTTGACCGCGCACCGGCTTCTGGGTCCTGACATTCTCCGACATCCTGGAGTTGGAGTCATTGAATTCAACGCCATAGCGCCGTCTCTTCTGGCCAAGGCTTTGGAGGTGATTGTTCAAAAGGAGGCGCGCAAATCAGGACGCCGAAGAACACCCGGACCACTCGTACTGAAGCGGCTTGGGGAGATAGGTGACATTCGAAATGCCATCTCATCCCTGGAGTTCCTCTGCCTGAAAGGCGACCAAGACGCAGATTGGGGTGCCAAGGTGACGTTTACAAAGCAAAAAAGAGGCGCGAGGGATGGCATTGCCATGACAAAGGGCGAGGCCGAGACGCTCGAGATGGTGTCTCAACGCGAAGCCAGCCTAGGCATCTTTCATGCTGTCGGAAAAGTCGTGTACAACAAGCGAGACGAAGCGCCGCCACCGGGTGATACGGTGGAGAACTTGCCGCCGTATCTATCACGATTTTCGAGACCCAAGCGATCTCAGGTATCGGTCGATTCGCTCATTGACGAAACAGGGACGGATACCCATACCTTCATCTCCGCTCTGCACGAAAACTACATCCTCTCTTGCGAGAGCTCGGGACCAATGGACCTCTCAACTCCCATGGACTACGTCAACGAATGCATAGAATACTTGTCGCTCAGCGATCTGTTGTGTCCCTCACGGGATGTATTTTTCGGTGGCAGGGGTTTCGCTGGGCGCGACTCTGGAAGCCAACTCCTTCGGCAAGACGAAATGACCTTCGAGGTGGCCGTGCGTGGCATGCTCTTCTCCCTCCCGAATCCGGTGAAGCGTAAGACGACAACAATGTCGCGAGGTGGTGATGCGTTCAAGATGTTTTACCCAACCAGTCTCAAGTTGTGGAGGGCGAAGGAAGAGATCGAGGGCTTGATCGACGTTTGGTCGACAAAGGCGCTCAAGGGTGACACTCATGGACCGACCAAAAACCTGACCGACGGCGCAAGCGCGTTCCGGAAGCCACAAGCATCATCAGGCGACTTGTCCTGGATGCAACGCCAGCAACAGGCCAGGCCTGTGGCCTCCTCCAAGCCCAGCGACGCAAAGGAGGAGGGAGACGACCCGCCCCCACTTCTGTCTCTGGGTAGCGCCGCCCGTCGCGAGATGCTCCTCGACCGCCTCCCGTACATGGCGCACATCGCGCGTGCGCGCAAGTCCCGCATTCGCCTCCGCGACCTCGAGAAGATTGTGTCCTTTAGCGGCGTCAATGCCACGAACGCCGACGAGGACGAGGACGAGGACGACGATGACGAGCCCGCCGTGGCGGGCGAGGCGTGGGCCACGGACAAGCCATCCGAAGAGGCGAGCCCGCGCAAGAAGGCCGCGCGCATCAAGGCTGGCGGCGTGTCGGGCATGCTGGCTCAGAAGCTAGTGCTCAGCGACGACGACATTGAAGATTGACGAGGGATGTTGCGACTAGTGGCGTGCAAGGCGTATATTGGGATAACCGGGAGTACTGGCTGGAGAGCAAGGGGGCCACTGGAAGTATGGGAAGCCCAGGAAGGGTGGAAGGTAGCTAAGGACCGGAAGGACTGGAGGCATGGGAGAATGGGGCGAATGGGCGCGGCAAGACAGGAGTTTGCTCTGGCGTTTTTTTTGTGTGCATATGAATCACCTGTAGATCGGGGACAAGTCAACTCAATCAATACTTGGACTTTAGAGTTACTGGAGACAGCACCAGAGGTTTTTTTTTTTCTCTTCTCATTTCTTTATAGCAGGCAAGCGCAAGTGAGATGTAGTCTTCAGGATCTGCAAGCTTTCGTCCATGTCTTCTAGCACGTCATCAAGACCACATGTCCGATATCCAGACATCCGGACCACACGCGAACTTCCCTACTGCCAGGCTGTCGTATTGGGTTCCCATCACAAACTGTTCCAAACGAGATTCTGCCTCCTGGAATTTGCTGCCCAGCCGTTGGAGGAACGGAACATGAGACCCCAATCCTTCCTTTTCAAAGCGCTCAGCGGTCTGCATAGGATTCGATCCTGTAGGCGACCAATGATCCTGCCAATGGAGCCGTACAAAGAACTTCGAAAGTCCTCGCAGTCTCCTGAAGGGCTCCAGAATCGGAAGAAGAGCCACGAATTTCTCCGCCGGGACGTTGGCGGCGAATTCGACCAAGGGCTCGGTGGGGGACTCGCACACCTCCATGAGCATCACAATTGTCAGGGCCCCCAGGTTTGCATGTTGTCCCAAATGAGCAACAGCAGCATGCCAATCGTGAAAGATACTGTCCGCTTCATCTTCCCATGGTTCGTGTCCTGAGACCTTTGGCAACATAATCTCCAGGGTCCGAAGGTGACAAAGCATGTCCGAAGGGATACAGCTGGTGAAGAACTGTGAAGCACTCAAAAGCCCGTCCTTGAGGTCGACAGGTTTGCTCCCGAAATCGTCTGGTGGCACCACCATGATCCGGTTGCTCGAGTAGAATACGGCCGCTGCTTCGGAGTACATAGCTTTGCTGGTCACAAAGATTGATGTGGCTGGGGCCCAACACAAGCAATAGTCGGAGTACGCTCCGGATTGATCGCGACAATAGTTTTGTGCAGGGCATTCCTCGTTGCAAACTCGGTAAGAGAGGGCCTCAATGTAAAATCCATGATTTGCTTCCCACTGAATTTCGCTCCAAGGCGTCACAAGATCAGTGAACCGGAGAACAGCTTGTCGCATCTCTGGGGGCAAATTGAACCAACGGAACGGCTTGTGTAGGACCGGTTTCCCTTGGACTTGGTGAACGAAGTGTGTTGCAAGAGACGAAATTCGGTGAGATGGTTCTGCTGCCAGAGAGAGTTCCAGTGACTTAAAGGTGCCCCGAAAATCCAGAAGCGGGTTGATCACAGCCCTTGACTCGGGACTGTCACCCGTCTCACATATCAGGCCGAGCTCTAATGTCCCTTGGGGGACGATCGAGAGGAGTCTCGTGATGGCCCTCCTCCACAAAGAGATTCGGCTCCGGCTCAGAGGCAACCCGGAGCTTCGAAAACGTCCGTTGCGCTCGTTCCTCGCTGGATCGCCTTGATTGTAGACGTCAACGTCCAGTTCGGTTACTCGGGACAGCAACCAAGCTGGGGTTTCGATGACTGCGAGAAGGTCTCTGTCAATGGTTTCATGGGGGAGGATCAGGCGATTGTCCTCAAATAAAGCCGCAAAAACGTCTGTGTACATGGTTCGGGGGTGCATGAGAGGTCGCTTTTGTACATCAAAGCTGAGTCGGGACTATTGTCGCCACTCATACAGACATAGCCAGCACCGCGGGTCGTGATAATATCGGCTTCGAGCCAGATTTTCTTTCGAATGTGAAATGGCAGGTCCAGTAAACCCTTGGGATGGTGACATGGCCTGCCCATGAACTCGCAGATGCGCGGTTGGTTGGTGAGTCCTTCCGGACTGGCCGAGAGGATGTTGCATATCATGGTTGACCGCTTGTCGGAGTTCGTAGTGGCCACTTCCAATGAAGGTTCTTCTGGTATGTGCACGAGGCGATGGTGAGGGAAAGTTGAGACCTGGAAGGTGTGGATTGCACCGGAAGGTCGTCCAAGGCTCTCAGCCAACGTGCACAGCTGGCAGGCAGCTGGCGAAAAGCGGGTCCCGCTGCACCGTGTTTGAGGGGCCCGATGACCACTGCCCGCTCACCATGCAGGAACAGCCCTGTTGTAGTTGCGTGTAGGGCTCTTTGAGGGAAGGCGCCTGGGTGCTGCACCTCCGGTGCGGCAACAGCGACGCAGTACCTGGGCCATCTACGTTACCTTAGCGTTCCTGCGCCAACCTGGGCTGGAAGTGTCAAACTGCCCAGGTCGCTCTGCACCTCAATCTACCTCGTAACGTTATTATGCAGCTGGTAAGTTTGCCCGAACTGCTCCCCCGGTTCTAGCCAACATGAGGCACCACCCAGCGCCGGGTCATTTAGCGCTCATCGATCACCTGCTCCGCGCATTTACTGCTATCGTCTCGCCGCGTTAGCCCCATCGATATTTGCTTCTGAAGTTCGTATACTATAGTTTTCTACTTCCATCCACCTTGAAGAAACAAATCAATCCATCGGTGCACCTCTCGCAGCAACATCCCCGTCGTCCGGCCGCCATGTCCAGCGACGCTCCACTCACAATTCTCTGCTTCGGCGACGACCTGACGAAGGGATGCCATAGCAACGGCGTGGGCGAGAGCCCGTACTCTGAAGAGATGGTGCAGCTGCTCCGCCGTATGTTACGCGGCCGGGACATTCGCGTGCACACGAGCGGTGTCTCCTGCGACATGGTATCGATGCCGCCATTTGAGCGGCGGCTTCAGATGGAATGTGCGTTGACACTTGAGTGACCCGACAGCTGTCCTCGACGTCACTATGTGCGCAAGCTGACCAGGCGTATTCTTCAGGCGATGCTCGAAAATACGACTGGGTCATCATGCTCGCCGGACGAAAGTAAGCAACCTCCCTGATCGAGATCCCACGTCGGCTGACAGGTCTCCCGTGTACTAGTGACCTTGCAAGTCACCACCCGCCGCAAAATATCCTCTCCTCCCTGAGGAAATGCTGGAACATTCCCTTGTCACAAGGCAGCAAGGTTCTCGCCCTCACATTGCCAGAATGCCGTTTTCGCGACCAGTATGTGGAGCATGACTGGGCCTGGCTCAACACCAGCATCCTCAGCCACACCCAGCCGGACTTGTAAGTCGTGACGATCCACCCTGTCCTTACTCGGCCTCCTAACAAGTCAAACTTCGCATAGCTACTCAATGGACCTCCACCAGAAGATTCCATATCACTCGTTGTGTCCGAGACACACCAGGATGTACTGGGATCATGTTGGGACAGCGACCGGCCTCACGGAGGCGGGTTGCGAATGGATGGGCGGCCAAATTGCTCGCGGTCTGATTGCGATCCTGAACAAGACAATGGAGCGACCGGCTTCAAAAATTCCTCCTCTGGCCGAGTCGGATAACGATGCCGTGTTTCAAGAGGAGCGTGGCGACCCAGAGAAGATAGAAGAGGGCTATGTTGTGGTGAGGAAGCAGGACCTCAATTAGACAGAGGCGATTCCACGCACGCCAAGTTGTTTTCCCAAGGTTTCTTGTAGCGTTGGACTTTTATTTTATGGAAGCATGCATGATTCTTGGGCCGGATCAATGAGGGGCTGTACTGGATGCAACATTGATGTTGGAATGGCTCTGGTCAATAGTATAGCGATGAGCATGGCCAGCTGCCGCAAGTAGTGAGGAGTTAACACTATTATAGAGACCGCCTCGCTTGCCATGTACTTTTACCCCTGTCACGTTTCTCGTGGGCTCAACTACAAGCAGACGCTCGCATCCACAGGAAGAAGGCGGCATCACAAACGGCCCTAACCTGATGCCCAGATAGCCTCAGACTAAGCCATGAGCTTCAAAGTCTATCTTCTTGCACCGCCAGTACCGGGCCAGGTCGTGCCGGCTGCGGTGGACAGAGACAATCCTTTCTGGTGGTCTAGTGACAAATACATAATTCATAATGCTCCAGACGCCATCTCGTCGGCCAAAGAAACGAATTAAAAACGCCGATGCCAGGATGCTTTGTTGCGCTATTCCCCTTTGTCATTTCAGTCATACAACCAGATTCGTCGCCACAAACTCCTAGGGGTCCCATTAGCACATGACGACGACCTTTCTGCTCCCGCAGGGCGATACGATACGGGGGCTTACTGGGAACTCCTTTTGCAGCGAGTTGGTAATATTCTCGACCTCCTCGGAGAGGCTTTCGACGTTGGCATCCCAACGGCGCATCTGCTTGCCGACGACGGCGCCGGCGCCGCCGCTGCCTTTCTCGCCCGAGGCCTCGCCGCCCTCGAACCAGACGATGGCGTCGAGCTGGTCAATGCGGCCGACCAGGCGGCCCTGCTCGATCATGCGAGCCGTCGTCTCCTCAGCACGGGCGGCGGTGAGCCCGAGAAGGGAGCCGAGGGCGTCGAAGCGGATATTGCTGTAGAGGCGGGAGACGCCGAGCAGGTTGTGCTCGATGACGGCCTTGGCCAGGACGGTGGAGCCGTCGGCGGTGGTGGCGAGCTGGTGCGGCTGCAGGCTCTCGGCAAAGGCGGCGACCTCGGCCGGCGAGAGCAGGCGGGCGAGGAACATCTTCTCGAGAATGGCGAACTCGGGGAGCGAGGCGGAGCGCTCGTCCTTGTAGAGGCGGGCGAGGGTGCGGCTGCGCATGGGCCCGGCCGGAGCGAGGACGGCGCACTTGATGGCCATGGCGAGGGTATGCAGGCGCTCCTCGTCGGCAATGGCCGGGGAGAAGCTGATTTCGTGGTAGCGCTGGGCGGCGGAGAGGAAGTCGCGCTTGGCGTCCTGGATGCGGGCCTGGGACAGGCGGAAGTGCAGATTCAGGTCCGGGTCGGCGACGGTGTGCATGATGTTCTTGAGCTTGTTGATGTACATGTCGGCGGCGGTGGAGTCGTCGACCTCGAGGTAGTTGCGGACGATGCGGACCCAGACGCGGGCGCGGTCCTCGCCCGTCACCTTGCGCTGGGAGCCGTCGAGGGGGATCTGGGCGAGGACGCGGGCGGCGTCGGCGAAGTCGTCGTTGGCCTCGTGGGCGGCGGCCACCATGTCGCACAGCGCGGCCGTGGCGTCGGGGAAGGCGCTCGACGTGGCGGCCTGGCCGGCGAGCGCGGCGAGGGCGCGCGTGCCCACGGCGATGCGCAGGTCCCCGTCGGCCAGCGGCTTGACCGTCGCGACAAAGACCGCCAGCACCGCGCGCGTCGCCACCACGCCGAGGCCCTGCGCGAGGAACGAGTCGGCCACGGCGCCCAGGTCGTCGGCGGCCGTGGCCGGCGCGGAGAGCCGCTTGATGTTGGTCAGGATGGCCTTGTACAGCGGCGCCTTGTCGCCCGTGGCCGTCTCTGCGTGCGAGAGCGCCTCGGCGAGCTTGGCGTTGGGCGCCATGATGTGGCGGGGTGAGCAGGCCTTCTTGCGTTGGCAATGTGATCGGGGGCTGGATCGCGTATTCGGGGTGCTGATGGAGGGAGATTGGCGTGTACGTCGATGGTGGTCTTGGATCTTGGGCTCGTGGTGTTGAAGCTGGGGTTGGAGGTGCACACAGCTTGGCGGGGGAGCTATGGCGGGGTTGTGGGGCCCGAGACTCGCGGGAACAAGCCCACTACCGGGTAGGCGGATATCCTTCACGAACCCATCCGGGCAACAGGACGCCATCCGCATGCAGTTAACCGCATCGTCGCCAGCAGCATATCTCCCTTTCGTTGAGGGCAAATGGTGTGCTCGAGCAGCTCGTATTTGTTTATTGACTAATCGAATGGCCAGCAAGATGTATGCGTGCCTATTAGCACGACTAGTACCACTCTCCGGAATACAGAGTATAGATCGAATTGTATGGGCATCCAAAAAGCCAAGTCAGCTTTGCGTGCAGCATGATTCTAAATGCGACCTCGACAATGTGTACATGTACCGTCCAAAGCCCGACCCACGGAGCTGAGACGCACCACCATCCGAACCTCATCCCCCCCAAAGTCCAGCAGCTAACCCCCCTCGAGCAACCCGAGCAGCTCTATTTGTTATGCCACAGCAGGGTGCGCAGCGAGTCCCAGTCGTTGCAGTCCTTGTAAATATACGTCATGCTGCTCCGCAGGCTCGACTGCAGGTCCTCGGGGTGGTGACGGAAGAGCAGCATGACGCTCGCCCATGACAGCGACGCAAAGGCCGGCCACGCGTAATGCGAGAGTTGCGAGCGCAGCGGCTCGCCCGACACGACCGGCAGCCCGTGGCCCGGCTTGACGGCCAACCGCGCCAGCGCCAAGCACACCCGCGCGAAGATGTAAATGACGATCTGCTGGTTGACGCTCGAGGGCCGGCCCGTCCGCGGGGACCTCCGCCCGAACACGACGTAGCCGCCGAGGAGGCCGGCGAAGAAGGAGTCATAGGGGCCTAGCGACGGGGGAAAGGGGCGTGATCGTTAGCTTATGCGTGCGTTTATGAGTGAGAATGTGCGCCACTCTCGCACATGTCTTCAGTCAGGGGAGGACTCACCCTCTTTGCCCGGCGTGGGGCCGTAGTGCTTCAGCGCCAGCATCACCAGTTTGTATATCGTCGCGAAGCGCGCCAGGTTACTCGCATGCTTCCTCGTCGCCCGCAGCACCAGTGAGACCTTTTGCCGGAACCTGTAGCGCGGATATCAGTTCCAATCCGTCCTCTAGCTCGTTGGCGACCCGACACGATCGGGAACAGGCCTCGTTCAAAAGGGGGGAAGGCGGTGGGGTTGTACGTACGTTCCCGACCGGAACAAGAAGATCATCCTGCGCGCGAGAGACCACATCAGCATCAGTGTGAGAGCACGAGACACATGGGTGGACAGGAGGCGAGCGCTTACACCAGTGCGTGCGGAAAGCGCACCTTGGTCCCGTAGACGGCGCCGTTGCGCGCCGTCTTGACCAGCGAGAGGACATCGTGATAGCGCGGGTCGAGGGCGATGCGCTCCAGCGCAGCCTGCGCGACACGCCCGACGCGGGGCACTCGTCAGCTTCGGTCCAATACGTTTGACCCCATCGCGGGATTCGTTTTCGCGTGAGCGCGCACCTTGAGGGCGTCCAGCGACGTCGCCATCTTGTGCCTCGGCTAAATCCTGGCCTGTCCAACGGTGGTGGCGTCGCAGCGAACGGCTGTAGCCGCGGGGGATGAAAAGCGGCCGCGACGTGGAAGGGGGGGGGAGTCCGAGTTTCAGCGCAGGCGTGTTCTTCGCAGATATCTCATCGGGAATGAAGGTATCGGGGATCCGTGGGGAGGAGAGGGCGAGTGCGCGACGGGAGGTTGCGAGGATCCAAGAACGGACGTCAGGTCGCTTCGGCGGCGGCGGCGGTCGGCGGCGGGTTGTGGTGGTGGAAGGAGCCTCGGGAATGCACAAGCCGCAACCCACCTCTGGTGCAGCGCAGCCCCACCATGGAACGGGCAAGCCGCTACCTAAAGAGTGTCACCCGGAAGGTGCAGCATCACCGCTACTGAACGAGGCCTAGGCGGGTTGGCGGGACCCGTCACCCACTGGGGAATCCTGGGCCGCCCGCCACAAAACCCCGGGCGTTAGCCGCTCTGGGGCCAGCTGGGAGGTGGGCACCGACACCAGCAGAGGGAGCCCTGGACGGCTTGGAGGGTTAGGCAATGACGCACTGGCGCCGGGGGCAGCTGCAGCTGCATGGGCAGCGCCCGCAGGGCGTTCGATTTTAGGCTCGGTGTCTGTGGCTTGATCTGACATGGCACTCATGCGAGGCGGATTCGCATGTGACAACGGACCAAGGGAAGCGACGTCGCTGGTCGACTGTCATGTGCAAGTCGCGGAGGAGAGACAGCAGTCGGCGTGTTCGACGTCGCACCTCCCGTCGTTCATTTCATTTTGGACCGCGACCGCGACCGCGACCGCGACTTTCCCCCTGCTTAGTCGCCATCATCTACCGAGTACGCATGGCAGCTGTCACAATAGCTCATTCCCCAGACTTTGTGGTTATCATCCATGGCCACCATCACTCCCTGCCTGTCACCGGCACCACCGCTCGTGCGGCTCCCTCCAGCGCACCCCCAAGATCTCAAAGATCCTCTTCTCGCTCCGCCCCTCCACAAGCTGGTCGTCCCCCACCGGCACCAGCGGCACGGCCATCCCCGTCGCCGTCGCAGCCGCCGCCCCCGGCCCTCTCCTCCGCCGGCCGGCGTCCGGGTCCCGGAACAGCCCCCGCTGGTTCAGGCGCATGCCCTTGCGCGACGCCAGCAGCCGCATGCTGCGGTTGAACATGTCGTCGCCCGTAAAGTAGATGAGCGCGCCGCCCATCTCCGTCTCCGGCACCAGCAAAAAGTCGATGCGCCGCCAGGCCGTGGTCCCCGGCAGCACGCAGCACCCGTGCCACATGCTGCCGTGCCCGTCGTCGGCGCCGCCGCCGCGCCCGCCCGAACGCCGCCACGGCCCCCATGCCGCCAGCGCCGCCGTCAGGAACCCGTCGTCCTCGAGCCGCTGCACCAGGCCCTCGAGCAGCGGCCGCAGCTGCGCGCGGCTTGTCGTCCCGCGCCGCGTCACGATGAAGTCGATGTCGCTGCAGCTCGCCGCGCCGCGCCGGTAGCTGCCTCCCACGATGAACTCCGCCTCGGGATCCAGCGCCTCCGCCGCCCGCCGCACCACCGCCGCGAGCGCCTCCACCTCGCGACGCGTCATCCGCGCGTTGAGGTCCGTATAGTGCTCCACCCCAATCCGCTGGCTTGCCGTCAGCGTCGCCCGCTGCGCGAGGTCTTCGAGCGTGCGGTGACCCTGCGCGATCCACTGCTGCGCCTGCCGCGTCCCCGCGCCGTAGACACCCAGGAACAGCTGCAGCGCCCCGTCTTCAGGCTCCTTCTCGGCGTACTCGAGCCGCTGCAGCTTGTTCGTCGTCACGATCTCTTCGATCTTCTGCGCGAGGCGCCGCCCTATGCTCGGCAGCCGGAACGCCTCCTCCTCGGTGCAGACCTTGACGTCCTGCCGCCTCAGCGTAGCAATGGCCTTGCGGTACCCCATCAGCCTCCAGTGATCGTTGACCCGCTCGTAGTAATCCGCCATGCTCTGCAGCACTTCGATGGTCCTGGCGTTGGGGTTGCCCGTGCTTTTGCTCAGCTCTCCTGCCGTGTTACATGCGAACCGATCTTCGAACTTGGTGTCCTTGCGTCCAGATCGCAGCCTCGATCTCTTTCCCCGCGGCCCGCGCGCGCTTTCTGGCTCCGAGGCTTCGCGCTCGTCCGCGTCCGAGTCTATGACTGACTGGCCAGCAGTCGATCGGGTTTCGTCATCGTCGTCGTGATCCAGTGGGAGGTCCTTAAACTCCTGCATCATTGCAATGTAGCTGGATAGCTCATCCGCCTGGCCACCGGCTGCATTCTCGTACGACTCTGCAGTAGCGGGTTCCTCCAGGGGCTTTGAACCTTCACCTAGATTCAGTACGATAGGCTGGGAGTCGTCCAGCTCTATCGGTTCAGACTTGTTTCTCTGCGACGACTCTTCGCTCCTCAGAGGTGTTCCCAACGGCGGCACGTAGTCCCATCGGCTCGGATCGTTGTGCATCTTCGTCTTGACCTGCAGTGATTTCGTTGACTCCTCCGAGCTACCCGGTCCATCCTTTCTCATCGGTGTGTCCTCCGCTTCCAAAGAGACAGGCTGCCCTGCCACACGGTACTTGCTCTGCCCGCAGTCTAGCACCGCCCGAAACTGTATGCAGTCGATGGGGTATCCCTCGTTCACGACCTTTGGCCGCATGCCGCTGCTGCTGCCCGTCGAGCCATTTCCTGCCGCGGCGAGTACCTTCTCCACATCCTTGTATTCAAGGTCTCTGTCAACGACGACATGCGTCGCGTCCACCACGCTACGTGTCCACGTGGCCCCAAACTCGCGTGCCTTGTTGATGCGCAGCCGACGCGCCGGCGCAATGTCGTTGTTCGGGATGTAGTAGAACGAGAAGCCCTTGAGAACTTGCTCCTTTTCCGGGCGAAGCTTCGGGCCCCCAGAGTCGCGCTTGCGCTTCTTTACGGCCCCAACCTGCAACGAGGGCGACGCCTCCGCCGCAGTTGCCGCGCCGACAAGCATCGCGCGCTTCCCCGTCGGCGGGAGCGGCGTCGAGTCGCTGCGCCGAAGCAGCGAGGCCCTGCCCTCGGGCTTCGTAGAGTCCGGAATGACCGTGTCTCCGTCGATGGCATCCGGTTCGGCCGTGAGCAGCGCCCCGAGGCGGCCTCGGTGCGCGGCGACGGCGCTCTGCGTGGCCTTGACGACACCGTGTGACGCCGACGAGATTCTCCTAGGCGTCTCGATGACACGGAGCGCTGCGTCTCCTCCGGTGGCATGTTCATTTTGTTCCGCCGTGGAGGGCCTTGTCGGTGGCGGCGGCTGCGGGCGAAAGAAGCGCATGCGCCGCTGGCGATCCCGCTGCTCCTGCAAGTACGCGCGGTTCTCAGCCCAATCGTCCTCGGCGGCGGCGCGGGCCAGACTGTCCAGTATCGCAAAAGAAGCGACCTTGCTCTCCAGATATTCCCGTGGCGATTCCATGGCTGCCTCCAAGAAGTGTGGGTTCCAAAACGGCTGGCGGCGACAAGGTGCAAGGGAGTGGATTCACGGCATGGTGGGGGGATTTTGGCTGTGGGCGTGGAGACGCTGTGCGGGACTGCGTAATGGCGGTTTCTGGTTTATAATGTGGGTGAGACTCGAGGCATGGTTGCGTCTCGTGGGAGGAGACCCTTGGACGGTGAGGTCGAGGCAAGGCAGCGTCGCTGGTGCCTGTGGTCCGATGGTGTCCTCGGTCGGTGTTCACGAGGCGCGTGTTGTTGAAAGTGGGTTCACATGGCGAAAGACATTGTGGGGCCTGCAGGTGCCCCTGGAGCCTGGAGCTGCAGCTGATGACCTAGCCCTGGCTGGGTTGGCGGGGACCTGCTCGCTGCACCTCGAGTTCCAGGTTCCAGGTTGCATTCCAAACACCAAGAATCGCTTCCTGCAAACTACATCGCTACGTTCTCTTCGCCTCACCACGTGCCCTCACATTCGCCTCTGCCATTCTCTACTCACCGTAGTCAACCGCCGTGGCCAGCGCCCAGATGCCCGCCCACCACAGCAGTCGCTTCAACCTCGTCACCACGGTGTGAATCCACGCCGGCCCGCACACAAAGAACAAGTGCGTCTCCGTGCGCCGCCGCGACCTGCGGCGCCAGAGCTGGAACACGACCTGCGGCGCCGAGACTTAGCCAGAAGCTCGTACAGATCGACGCGAGTTGACCCGTGACTCACCGTCTCGCACACGTCGTTGAGGGGACACAGCAGCGTCGCCATGACCCAAATGTGCCGCAGCGACAGAGGCCCGGCAAACCACCACGCCGTTGGGCATGTCTAGCGCCCCGTCGCGAGCCACGCCGGCAGCGACAGCACCAGCATGAGGCTTGATGTCCCCGCGATCGCCATGCTCATCGATGCCCACGCGCTGTAATCCTGTGGCCGGCGCCAGGTGTCGCGGTACAGCATGTCCATGCCCGCCGCCTCCGTCTCAAAGTCCTGCAGCACCGAGCCGTGAGCTTCGGATGTCATTCGTGCGTGTCTTGACTGGTTGATTATGACTTACATCCTGCCTCAGCGCCTCCGTCGTGCCCAGGACCAAGAAGCTTGCCAGCAGGTGCACTGCGTCGGCCCTCGCGCCATCGAGCACGGCAGCGGGCAGCACTCCCCAGGCCCTCGCACCGTCACGCGCAAACACGCACACACCCGCCAGGCCGACAAAGTAGAGCGCCGTGCGGCGCCCCCACAGCCAGTCCCGGCCGTCGTCGACGGTAAGCCGCTTGTTCCTGCGGCGGAATGACTCGTTGCTCCTTGGTTGCGCCTGGGGCACCTACTCCTCCGGTGCGAGGATGCCCGACGGCGTGCTGAACAGCGTGAGGGCGCAGTGGAACAGCAGCGCGATCTATGCGCTGCGGAAGTTGGTGTCGGCGTCTGCGAGGACCGTGTACAGTTGGGAGCGCATGGCGTCGAACAGGTGTCGCGCGAGAACTGACAGGACCGCGAGTTCCCAGAAGAGCACGTGGTGCCGCCATGAAAACATGATAAACGATGATGGTACTGATGATGACGACGATATCGTATCAGGCGCTTTGCTCTTGGAGATTGTGGCATCTCGAGACGAATGTGTGTCTCAAGTTTATTCGCGAGGCAGCCACGACGTGCCGGCATGCATGAGCGTGTGCCACCGTCATCCGCAGGACCGTCACGTCCCACGGCAGGCGAGTCCCGTCTGCTCATCCAAGTTCATGCCTGATATTTTAGAACGTCCTGTTCTTCTATCTTGTACTTAACTAATACACACACCACTTCCGCCATGGCCTTGCTGCCTTTTCCCCCACCTCCTTTGATGTGACTAGATAGTAGTACTATAAAACATTACGGCCAAAACTCTACTCGCATAGTAAGCGAGGCATGCGGCTGTGGCTTCGGCCACTATAGGCGCCCGATAAGTTTGTGTCCGTATGAGGCCATGTATACGTCGGTCCGCCACGGCGGGCCGTTGTCCCAAATCATTCAACTCCGATGCCCCAAAATGGTGAAGGAGGCCTTCATGTTGCCCGAGTGTTGCCCGAGTCCCTAATTCCCATACTCGTCCCATGATAGCCTACCTCCCTAAGGATGTAGGCAAAACAAAAACTCCAGTCGCTTGATGCAGCCGCACTGCCCCTGTGCTCCTCATGTTCTACCAGGCTTGGACGCAAGCGCCGGGCCAACGTCTCCTCCATTAGACAACGACGCCCCGCAGCGTCTTAAAGCGCTCCTCAAACGACTTGGCCTGCTCGGCCTCGATCACCTTCTGGAGGCGTCTAGTCTCCCGGACAGCCCCCTCGCGCTCCTCCTGTAGGTTCATGACCTCGATCTGCGCCATGTTCATCTTAGACACGACCTTCTCGATCTCGTTCTCGGCATCTGCGAGTGCCTTCTCCAGCTCCGTTACGCGCTCGCGCAGCGCCTTGATCTGGATCTCATCGTCGAAGCTCTTGGCCGGCATGGTTTGCGACGTGCGACCAAACACCTGTCTGGCCCCGGCTTTGAGGAGGGGCGACTTCGGCGCCGAGGTCATGCCAACGCCAGCTCCGCTGTTAATGCGTCGCAGCTGCTCGCTGTGCGCATCGCGCAATCGCGAGAGCTCTTCCTCATGTCGGCCAACACGCTCCTCTGACATTGTTTGAGCGGCGACAAGTTGCTCCTCGAGTTCGTGCAGGCGCTCCTGAAGCCAACTGATTCGTTCCGAGTTCGCTTTTCGTTCGGCGTCTCCGCGCGTCACCGTTTCGGCCAGACGATCCCGAAGCTGCGCGTTGCTTGAGAGCTGCTGTCGTACCTGAGCGGCGAGTTGTTCCACACGATGCGCCGACTCGCTAAGCTCCTCTGCGAGGCTCTTCTCGCGTTCGACAGCCTGAGTTTCAATGGCTGCCAGGCTTGCGACCTGGGTTTGGAGTACCGAGGCTTGCTGCCTGGCAGCGTCTCGCTCAGAGATGGCGGCGGTCAGCGACTTCTCCAACCGCTCCAAAGAGAGCTTGGTCTTCTCGTCAGAGCCCTCTTCGCCGCCTTGGAACTCAAGCCGCTTGAGCCGGTTGAGAGAATCGGCATACGCATCCTGGAGCTCCCTGTACGCCCTTTCGAGTGACTCGGACGTAATGGGGTCACTGGATGAGCCTGTGCTGGAGCCGCTGGACCGAGCAATCGATGGTGGAATGAGAATGTCCTTCTCTTTGAGCAGGCTTCGAAGGTCTGCAATCTCTGCCTCGGCCCTATCAAGGTCCATCTTCAGGCCCACAAGGCCCTTCTCAACCTGCCACTTCTGTTCGAGGGCGTCTTCGGCTCGCCGCCGGAGCACGTTGATCTCTGTGCGCAGGCTCTTAATGTCCTTCTCAAATCCAGCCTTCTTGGGGTTCTCGGATAGGAGTCGCTGGCGCTCTGTTTCGAGGATTCGAATCTTCTTCTGGTTCTCCCGGTTTTGGAACTCTTGTCTCTCCAGAAGGTTCTTCAGCGCACTGTGAAGAGCGTCTCTTTGAGCTTCGACATCCTTCAACCGCTCGGCAAGCTGCTCCCTGGACTCGGTCTGGACGTTCTTAACGCTGCCGGATCTCGATAGGCCACTCGAAGGAGGAGGTCCGCGGGGCCTGAATGAGCTGGCTGCCACGGAGTTAGAGCGAGCGAGTCCCGAGAGCCTGAAGCCTTCGGGTGGCCCGCTTTGAGAGTTTCGTAGCGACGTGTTTTCCTGCTGTAGGGACTGAAGCTGCTGCTGCATCTTGGTAGATTCATATGTGAGATTAGCATACTCGGCAGCTTCAGACTCGAGCCCTTCAACTCGCGCGCGTAACTGCGGAACCACCTCCTCGCGCAAGTTGTCTCGCTCGTTGCATGCATCCTGGAGCTCGCTCTTCAGCGCGGCGAGCAGGTCCTCAAAGTTGCTCTTGGACTGCCGTTCATCGGACAGCCTTCGTCGAAGGTCTTCGCACGTGTTCTCGAGGTCCCTCACGCGATCGCTGGCGTCGAGGTTGTTCATGTGGGCCAGGTCCATCTGCGATGCCTTTTCCGCCAACTCCTTGATCTGCTGATCGAGGGCTTTCCTTTTGGACCTCTCATCTTGCAGCTTGTTGGAGAGCTCGAGGCGGATAGTGGCCTTTTCCTGCTCTGATCTCCGTTGAATCTTTTCAATTTCCTCCCTGCTCTGGTCGTATTCGCTGACCTTGGCGGAGCTGTAGCCCGAGTCGGAGAAGTAGTCGCTGGTCCTCTTGCTGGGCGCCTGCGGGTTGTTGGCTTGATCTTGGAGGCGGTCAACGAGGTCCTCCAAGTCCATCTCACGCCGGATTGACGCGGCCAGCTCGGAGCTGATGGCCTTCAGCTCTTCTTCCATCTCTTCGACTTGGATAGACGAAAGTGACTGGGACGGAGGCGGTGTAGACAAGTACGATTCACAGTAGTTGATGGGGTTTGCTTGCGCCGCATTGGCCGCCTTGTGGTTTGACAGAGACCTGTTTGTGCGCAGCGCGTCATTTGTCAACCCGTTCCTGGTGGGCGACAAAGGCGAAGGGATGGACGAGAAATCGGTCGCTGAGGGGGACGCTTGGCCCCAGCCGAACAAAGAAGCAAAGGGCGACGCCTGGCCGGGTGACTTTGGTAGCGGCTTGTTGATATGTGGAGAGGCAGCGAGGGGTGCCGTTTCCGAGGACGCGGATGATTCCGTGTTGGAGTGGCGCTGGGTGTGGTCTGAGGCTGGTATATCTACCTTGCTGAGTTTGAGGTGTGGTGGTGTCGGTTTCGGCGCAAACATGGGAGGTGGCGGGGAGGGATTACGATTAATATTATCGGCATAAAGGGACTCGATACCGTCGGAGCTGTCGTCTGGCGCGTTTGTTGGCGTGCCGTCTCGAGCTGCATCCGCTGGAATGTCAGAGCCTTCTGAGATGAGGTCGTCGTACTCGGACAAGACGTCCGACAGCTCAGCTGGAGGAGGGTCCAACGGACGATCTCCGGACGGAATGCTACAGTCGTCGGGATCCACGGCGTCGGCGGTCGCCAACTTATGAGGAGATCTGGAGTCGAGGCAAGGGGGATTAGCAGGGTTGGTCTGGCGTTGACGTTTGCTTTGTACGTCATGCGACGCCCGACGGGGACCGGGGCGTGCGCAACCGCATTGACGGTGGCCGCGTGTGCGACGGCTTACACGGGAGCTTGGGCGGACTCACTGAACAGAAGGAGCGGATGCCCGGACAGACGACGCAAAGTCGTAAAAGGTCGGACTGTCAACGGACTGACGGCGCGCGAACCGGTGGTCGGGTTTCGGCAGCCCGGCGTACGAGGGGGGAAGAGGGAAAGAAAACTCGTCCGAGGAGCGGACAGAGGCTATCAAAGAGTGGACCGAAGCCGTTGACGACAGCGGTTTCCGCTTGATTGGAACTCTGACGGCCGAGGGCGGGATTGCGGGCGGGACTGACGTCGTCTCCGAAACAGAAACGGGAGCAGCAGCGCGAGTCGTGGTGGACGAGGGGGCACTATGGGCAGCGCTATCGCGGTTGGCGTCAGACGAGGTCGAGGGGTTCCTTGGATGGAGTGACAGGTGTTGAGGGCGGCGGCGGGGGAGCGACGACGACGATGACGAGGACTCGAGGGAGGATTGGTGCGTGTGCTGGTGCGTGTGCTGGTGGTGGTGAGGCAGGCGAGCGTCTCGGGCCACATGAGACGAAGCAGAGGCGGTATCAGAGTTGGCCACGATCGACGACGGCGACGAAGCCCGTGCTGCGACTGCGACCGCGACCGCACCTCCGGGAGCCGGGGGAGGGGGAGGCATTGATGCCATAATGGGACGAGCGTGTGACCTCAATGTCTTATCGCCGGGGAATTATTAAATTGGCCATGAACGACGAGGGCCCGAGGGGAAGGAGAAGTACGAGGTAGCGTAGCCAGCAGCTGATGGGTGGTGGTGGTGGTGGTGGTGGTGGACGTGCCTCACAGTCAATTGGGGGGGGCGCCGCGGTGAGAGAGAGGGAGAGAGGGAGAGAGAGAGGGATTGAAGCCCCGGACGGTCAGTCGAACGGTGAGGGAGGGCTGGCTGAGCAGGGGGGGTTCAAGCGAGCGAACGGTGGAGGCAGGGGATTCTGGCAGGATCGTCGGAAGGAGGCGCGCCTGCTCGTTCTGCGAGGACCAGACAGTGACAGGATAGGCCGCGCCGCCGTGCACACCAACGGACGGCGGGCAGCCTGATCATGCTAGCCTTGGAGCTCGACGGTGAGTTGTGTTAGCGCCAACCCGGAAGCGCCCTGCCCAGGGCCATCCTGTCCTGTCCTATCCTGTCCTGTCCCGTCCGCCGATGAGGCTAGCAATTGGGCCTGGATGGCCGGCAGGGTCGCATCGCCCGTCGACGGCAATATTGACGGCTCTGAAGAAAGCGCGCAAAGGGCACAGTCCCTAGCTCCAAGAAGGTCCCTTCGCCATGGCGGCTGCCCTGCCCAGTCCGGTCCAGCGCTGCTGACCTTGCCCATCATCCATCTCCCCTTCCCTGCCCCCTGGAAGGCAAGGGGTCCAGGGGACGGTTAATTAACAGCGACAGGGGGGGCACCAGCGAACAGACCGCCCCCGTCCGTGGCTCTCTCCCCAATATCCATCCTTTGCTAGTGCACGCGGTGTCTCGGGCGCGGCGGCGCATTGTGTGTTCCCCCCGCGCGGACGGCCCCGGTTCGAATGAGTCGAGGTCGAGGAACAATGCCGCCCGATGCGCCGCGATGGAATGGAGGGGCGGCGGCCGTTAGGAACATGTTCCTCGACAGCTCGACGCTCCCGCACCCCATTGTTCGAAACGGTCGAAACGAGGCGCCAGAAACGCACCGGAACCCAGGGGGCGTCCATTCTGCAGCGTCGGCTGGGTGTGCTGTGGTTGGCCAGTACCTGCGCTAGCGCCAGGGGCGCAGGGAAGGAGGGGGCAGAGGGGGCAAGCTCCAGGGGCCGTCAGGGGAAGGCACAGGGGGGGCACCCCCCGATTGGGTTGGGACCAAGCGGACACAGGCAAGCTGGATCGGGTCTGGAATGGACGGGCACGTCCCTGGTCATCCCGCCATGCCCTCCTCCCTGTCCTGGCGGCCGCGCCTCCGGCGGTTCGCAGGGCCGGGCGGGGCGGTGGTTGCCCGTCTTGCCGTCGTCGTCACCAATCCGCCCAGACCATTCGCCGGCCTCGAAAATAGGCCAAGCTTTCATCATCAGCAGATGTTCTGCTGCGGCCGCTGCTGCTGCCACGCGCGCTTTCTGACTGGCTCGTGCCGTGCGAGCGTCACTTGTTGGTTAAATCCACGGATGAACTTGCCTCGCAGCAGCGACCTGCAGGCCCCGCGGCATTGGCTGCAGATTCGCAGCCCGACAGCCTGCCATTGAGTCCCATGTCAAATGGAACGTCCGTAAATCCTCTCGGCATAGCCGACAACTAACAAATGATAACACGAGTTGGTCGAGCTTCCACGCAGCGTAATGCGGCGTCAAAGTTTGTTTCCTCGTGCAGTGGTGCACCCTCCCCCGTCCCCTCCACGTTCCCCTGGTAAGGCAGCCGAAGGCCCCGAAGGCGACAGGCGCGAAAGCCAAAAAAAAAAAAAGTCAACAGACATGGCATCGTAGCGCAGCGCATCATCGTGGCACCTGCTGCGTTTCGAACACGTCCGCCCGCGGCGTGTGACGGCCCCGGCCCCGGTCTCGGGTCTCGCCTCCCGAGTTCCTCGTTCCAGCCTGACTGCACCCGAACGACGTCAGCCCCTGGGCCCGTTCGTACGAGTACGAGTACGTCCTCGGCGAAGACAACGACGCGTACGGTACGGCGACGAAGCTTCGTCATCTACGGAGTACCTGGGCAGTTGCATGCGGCAACGGCGTCTTCGCGAACATCCATGGCAGGCTCGCCGCCCCCCCTTGGCAGAGAGGTGGCGGCCAGCCGGCCAGCCAGCCATCCAGCTAGCCGTGGGAAAGGGAAGAAGAGGCAATGCCAGCAAGTTATTCGACGAAGTTTGCCCCAGCCGTCCACCGTCGTTATTATCCATGTATCGACCCGCCGGGAGCGCTGGGTGCCGATGCGCGTGCACACACATCGCACATCGCATATCGCACATCCCAGCTCGACCACCCCATAAGCGCCGAGGCTAGCCAAGCATCCAAGGAAATCATCTGGCTGGAAAGCCGGATGGCTGGACATTGGCACCTCGACGGTCCCTTGGATGCCTGGGTCTGGATTCGCCCATCGTCATTGAATGGTTGAATACGGACTAAATGAAGCCGCTGGTCCGTGCCTGCACCCATCCCATCCCATCCCCTGCCCGCCGGCGCCAACGACCGAAAAGCAAGCAACGCCGGCGTGGGGAAGAGGCGCCAGATCGCCGGCCCCCAAGATTAACACTCGCAGATGGGCGATACGGGGGGAACCCCCCCCCCTTCCCCTTGTCCTGGGAGTGGAAGCGACCGTCGCGCTGTGCAGCCAGTCCATCATGCACCACCGCCTGTTCCGGCTTCTTTCCTTCTTTCCCGCGCCGTTGACAGCGGCATAGCGGCTACCCACCGCCCCCTTCGGAGAGTTTTCCCTCACTGACAGCAGACATCCACGATGCACAAGCAACGTGTCACGCACGATGTGGCGGCATGGCCGGCGTTCGAGAAAAGAAACCCACGGGGAACCGCTCATAGCTCTCTCCTGCTGCGTGGACAGGTGAATGAGTCGTCTGCCTTGACGCCATCTCCAACCAACATGTGTGCTCGACGGGCCGCACGTCCCAAACGGGTAACCATGCAAGCAACCGCCCAGCCCACCGCCACCACCGAGGCCCGTGGCCTCGTCCCAAAGCAATCTTAGTGTCTCGCCCGGGGGGGAGGAAACTCTCATCTGACCACGCCAGGTTCCGTTAAATTAAGAAGCACACACGCGTTCTTGGGTCCGTGGGCGCCGTGGTTGGCTCGCAGCGTCATCCATCGCCCGGCCGCCAGCATCGGCTCTTGGACACCAGCGGAGCCGGAGTGTGGATGGACGGACGGACACCGCCAATCGAGACGGCAGAGTCAACGGCCCCCAACCCAACGCGCGCGCGGTTCCATTTGCCTCTGGCGCCTGCACGAGAGAACATCGCAATATGAAGGCCGCCCTGCCAGCTGCTCTCCTCGGCCTTGCCAAGTTTGTCGTCGGCCTGTCCCAATTCGGACCATGTTGCATTCTTCCCTCAACAGCTGCCTCACCACCATCCGTACGAGGCACACGGTCGTACCATGTCCATACCAGACATGCTTCGTAGGCTACTCAACAGGGTCGTACCGCGTAGAATTTCTGCAAGTAAGCAAACCATGCACAAAATTCCACACATCGACGCTCCTGCTTCGTCCCCGCCCATGACCGTGTCACACCCATCTGCCCGGCGCCTCTGGACCTGTACTACGCGGTGTCGGCCTTTGAATCCCAGAGCCGAAGCCGTCCGACCGTACTCTCACGCCCATGACACATACTGAACACTCCAAAGTTCCTACTCGTACTCCGTACTCTATGAATGTCCCAGTGCGCCGCCGATAACGCCTTAGCCCGCGCTTCCAGTACTTCTCTCATATGACAAGCTTCCCCTTGGGCAGTAACGCCCAATGGCCACCGCACGAACACTTCCTCTGTTGGCTCATGACAAACGTAAACCCGGGCCGGCTGGCATAGACGTCCTCCATGACCGACGCGCACCGCGTACAGCGTCGCCACTGCGGGCCGCTCGTGCTCTGCCGCAGCTCGACCCGCTTGAAGAGGTCCACGTATGTGCCCTTGCTACTCCTAGCTGCGAGGCTGTAGTCGTCGTCCTGCACTTCCAGGAGCTCAAAATCGGCGAAAAAGAGCTGTGCCGGGTCTGTCTGGTCTCGAAGCGCGGGCAGCCCCTTGCTGAACAGCTTCTTGATGACCGGGAGGAATGGCAACGGCGGCGACGCACCCAACAGCATCGCAGTCTCGAACTGAATCTGTGTCGTCTTGATGGCCACGTCGATTTGTTTGCCCTGTGGCGCGTTTGCTCCCTGCTTGACCAGATTAGGTAGGAACTGTTGATATGCCTGTCTAATATCCGATCCCAGCACGTTGAGGAGCTTCTCGAACTCCGTCGCGCTCACCAAGCTCGCCGTTGTGACCTGATGCATCCTCTCGTAGGCCTGTCGCAGCTGCGGGCTGGGCTTACCCCCGCCTGCCTGCTCCGTCGTCTGCTTTCTGTAAAAGTCGATGATTTTATTGCTCAGCGCCTCGAGGTGCGCTATCCTACGACACAGGGCAGAGAAAAAACTGCGGCTGCAGGAGCTGAGAAGTAGGTGGAGTGCGACGTTGTTGTGCTCGTGCAAATAAGCCGTGACCTCGGAGAAGCGCTGTGGAACGAGCCTGGAAGTAAATTCCTTGTTGTTCATCAGTTCAAAAAGCGAGTCTGTCAGCCAGGACAACAGCTCGAGCGACCACCTCGCGCAGCCAGTGAGCGCGTCAACAACCTCTGGCATACCTGTCAGTCCCTGCACCACTGGAGTAAGAAGTAAAAGGACTTGGGGTGTACATACCGTGCTCATCGAGAGGGCTCATCTTCTCCCGAACTGTCATAGGAGTATTACTCGCCAGAGTGATAAGGATCACTACATTTCGAATGTTGACGTCGATCGTGGCAAATTTGCTTTGAAATGACCGTCGTCGTGCCTCGCCTCGGAAGCCAAGGCTGTTCATGATGCTGAGGCAAGATTGCAATGGCGCGTTCCTCATAAGGGAGTCGTGATGCATCTCCTCGGAGTAGTCCACCTGGATCTTTAGTATGCGAATGAGCTCACATATCCAGTCGTGCGTAAATCCTGCGTCTGTTAGTGCTGTCATTACGAAGTTTGAGCGGGATACTGACTCTTCTTAAATGTAAAAGGTTGCACGATGGCGAGTAGGTCGTCGTAGTTGCTCATGTACCACATGGAGGAGGACGCAGTCACGGCAAGGCCCGCAATGCTAGCTGCGTAATGCGCTTGTTGCTGGTCAGTCGCCACACATTTCGAAGCAACCTTGGGGAGCATACCTTCGTGCATCGCGTTCCCGATATCGCCGGATGGATAATGCAGTTTGCTCCATCGGACTTTGCCATCATCGCCCAGCTGCACCATGGAGCAAAACGTCGGCGAGAAGGCAACTTGTTGACCTGGACATTATCAGCAACGGTCCGTCGTCAAAGGGCAGTGGCACGTACAGGGGCCATCGTCGGCGAAGGTCCAGCCGACTTGTCGCAGATTCATAACCCTTTCCAGGTCTTCGCCTGTGTAAATCTCGTCAAACGTGAAGCGATCGCGATACTCGACGGAGCCATCGGACATGGTCAGGACCAGAACCTTGCCAAATTGCATGGTCTGGAACTCAATGACGACCTTGTGTATCACGATGGGGTCAAGTTTTTTCAGTTTCATCGTCGTCGGAATGTCCGATGAGACGCTGTTTCGGCGGCCACCAAGCTGCTCAAAACCAGAATGCACGTTCTGTCGCTGCTCTGTTGCCTCCCAACGGTCTATGATACTCTGTGCTGTTCCATATGAGCTATCGGCAGAAGCGCGGGACCTGACGGTGACAATCATGGGCGGTACCATGTTCTTGCCAGTGTTGTCCATGAGTGACGGCAACATGTGAATATGCGATAGCTGTCCCATGGATGAGTCGTTGTTTGCTTCGTTGGCGCTACCGTGGAGCCAGCTGGTAGAAGCCAGGTGCGTCTCGACAAGGGCCGGGTTAAGTCGAGCCGTCGACGGCATAGGCTTGTCGGACGAGCTCCCCGGTCCTCCCCACTGAATCTCTAACTTGAGGAGCTTCAATCTCAAAGATGAAGTGGCGAGCACAACAAATAGAAACTCTGCGAAATGGTTAGCGTAGAGAGGGAATGGAAGAAAAGGAGACTCACTTTTGTCCGATGCGAGGGCCGCATGGGTGACTAGCTCATCTGATGAATTGACGCTTTCGAGCTCCATGATGGTCTCTTCCGTCCTGTTGTTGTTCTGCGACCAATACATCTTTAGCATGCCACCGACGGTGACGCAGAGCAGCGCGCTCTTGGAAGAATGGGGGTGGCTTGGGCCTCCCGCGTGCACAAAGGAGCTCTCGTAGTGATAGGAATGACCCTTTTTGTTCGCTGGGCCATACATGACGTTGTAGGGTTTCTAGCAATGTGAGCTTTGGCGCCTCGTGGGGGGCGACGGTTGACATACCTGCTGGTTCGATGGTGCCACGGCCAACCAATGGCTGCCTACGATGGCGTGGCCATCGTCGACAGTGTCTGCGTCCCATTTCCTCGTGATGAAGGGGTGGTTGAGCGCGATGGGGAAGCTAACGATGGCAACCCTGCCCACTGCATCGACGACAGCCAGGTCCGGGCTGCTGGTAGCACCCCATTCTAGGTGGACGAGCGGGACGGTGGGTGAGCCCTTGACGAGATGGCACGTTGTCGGCTCGCTGAGGCCCCACGAACCGTTGGTGGGATCGCACCTCAGAAGGCGAAGCTGCAGAGCCTGGCCATCAGGCGTCAAGGTCGCTATAGTGCCGGTCCTCGACCACGCGACAGTTCTGAAGCAGAATGGTCAGCATGGCTTGGGCGGTTCACGAGTGAGGGCATGAGCTCACTGGCAGCATCCTCGGCTCCTGAGCTCGTCGAGCCGCCGGTGCAGCTGCCTGCCTTGGCCCCTGACGGGCAAGGACAGGGCGACCTCATCTCCAAACAGGTCGTCGACGGCGTTGAGCTCGACGTTCATGGGGTCGTCGAGCATGAGCGGCATCTTGTCGGCAGTCATGAGCGCGTCTTGTTGTCTTTGAGCTCTGTCGCGCAAGCACGGTAATCCGCACACGGACGCATCAACGCGCAAGTCGGAGCATCAGGTGCCTCGCCCGGTGGAATTGCGCTGGCGACGACGACCACAACCGGCGCAAGCTGGGGGAAGTTCGTGCGAAGCTCGTTGGAGGTCGCTGGTGGTTGAAGTGGATGGAAATGGAGTCGCGAATAGGTCCAGTGCTCCAGCTAATGGAGGGCGCTAGCCGACCTCTCCAGCGAGCTTCCAAGCCGGGCCCAATCGAGGCCCGGTGGCTGGCGCTGGCTGGACCCATATCCATAGGTGCCTAGCGGAGTCGACTGGGTGCCTTTGAACCATCGGCTAATTGCCGGCACATATTCGACACTGCCTCTTCGGTCGGCTTCTCATTTCATTGCATCGTCGTCAAACCTTAACCTTCGCTTTGCCTACTCGTACTTCTGTGATGCTCAAGTCGCCCGCTGGTGCTTATCCACGCACGCACAGCCATGGCTTTTTCTCTCATGTGGGACGAAACGTGCTCGTACATCGTTGCTCATGTTTACATGCACACATGTCTACACATCACATCAGCCACCCCAGCCGCCCTTTGCGCTCTCCCTTGTGGCACAAGCGTCGCTCTGCGCGGTCCATCCTTCTACAGGTGGTACCTAAACGACTTGTTCTCCTTGTCCGTCATGTCCTCCAGCCCGTGAATAATGTCGGGGGCGCCGTATTCCCTGTCGCGGCGCGCGTTCTCTCGGGCCAGCAGGAAGCGCAAGACCATTGCGACGGCCACGCATATGACGAAACATATCATGACTCCGGTAAAGCTGTTGTCGTACCGCGGAGCGTATTTGCTGTGAGAGCACGAGTCGGCGCGGTGAGCGACACACGATAGCAGACGGGGTGTATACGTACGCGTCAAACATCAGGGCGCCGACGCAATTGCCCAGGGAGTATCCGATAAAGGTGCCCGCGGCGTATGTCGCCTTCTTGGTGTGCCCGGCGACGTTTGACGTTCCCATGCCGATGCACTGCACCCACGACGACGAGAAGAAGCTGATCATGTAGAGACCGAAGATGCGCCCGCCGCGCTTGGAGTTGGGTAGCTGCCATCTGAACAGGATCGCGTCAGCTCACGACAGCCACGTCTGTCATCTGGAGAAAATAACACTCACAGCAGGGCACAGCCCAGGATCACGGGCGCGCAAGCTCCGGCGATGATGTTGAGGCGCGCGTTGGGGAACCTCCTCCCCAGATAGCCGGATCCCAGAATCGCAATGAAGGCAAAGGCGCCGATTGGTAGGTTGAGCAGCAGCGACGTGTAAATGTCGAAGCCCATGCCGTTAAAGACAATGGACCCGAAGACGGTCAGCACGGCGGAGCCCGTGCAGCTCACCAGGGACAAGACCATGATGAGCCAGAGCTGGTAGTCGCTCACTGCTTCGGTGAGCTGGTACAGCTTGAAGTGCTTGTTCTCGGCGCCGGCGTTGTTGGCCCGCACGCGCTCCAGGAGCAGCTTCCTCTCCTCGTCGGTGAACCCCTTGGCCACCTGAGGGCTATCCGGGAAGATCCACCACAGGGCGACACCCCAGATGAGGGTGACGCTGCCGGCGACGAGGTACATGTACTTCCACGGGTGCAGGCTGTCGCCGGTGATGTGGCCGAGGCCGTAGTTGATGACGGGCGATATCAGGAGCGAGCCGCCGCTGCACGAGTACCAGATGCTGGAGCGGAAGACCTGCTCCGAGTGCGTGTACCACATGCCGACGACGAGCATGAAGATGGGCGACACGCCGGCCTCGACGACGCCGAGGAAGAAGCGGTTGGCGAGTATGCCCGAGTACGAGGTGCACGCCGTCGTGCACAGCACGATGACGGACCAAATGATGCAGATGGTGGTGCACACGATGCGCGGCGGGAACTTTTGGGCCAGGAAGGCGACGGGATAGGTGCCAACCAGGTTGCCAAAGTAAAAGATGAGCGAGACCCAGCTGTACTTGAGGCCGTCCTGCAGCCCGAGGTCCTTGCGGAGCCCGAAGATGGCGGCCTGGCTCAGGATGGCCTTGTCGTAGTACTGCAAGGCGTAGGTGAAGCAGAGCTTTTGGGGGGCGGCGAGGTCGCGTCACGGTCAGTGTCGTGTCTGGTGTCCCCCGATAGTGCGAGATGCAACTCACCACGGGCATGAGGCGCCAGTCTATCTTGCGCAGGAGGCGCTTGTTCGTCTGCTCGTCGATCTCGATGGGTGTCGAGACGCCCGGCGGCATCTCCGCCTCCACCTTGGCCGCCGGCTGCGGCTCGCCGCTGGGCTTGGGCTCCGAGTCGGAGCTTCCGTCGGGATGCAAGGTCATGGTGACGGCGGCCGTGGTGTTGTTGCGTCTATCAGCTGCTGGTGTCTGTATCGGCGTCGGACGACACAAGGAAAGCTGACGGAAGAAAAACAAAAAATAGTAGCTACTAGGGATGCAGAGGCGCGTTCCTTGGCGGTTTCGAGAGATAAATCAAGATCCATCTGGGCACAGGGGCTTTATGCAAGACCTGGACGGCACACTCGTTTTCCACTGTTGGCTGACTTACATGTAATACATACAGTACCTACCTACCTTACTCCGTAGCGCACATACATGAGGTAGGTAGGTAGGCAGGTAGCATGGCTGGGGACCTGGGACGTGCGTGACTTGTCAAACACACTGCAGGGAAGAAAATAATTTCAGACAAAACCACCCCATGCTCGGCCACTCGGCCGCATCGGAGCGACGCTCTCGCTCGTCTGGTGTAACACAACCTGGCTGCCGTTGTTGTTGGGTTGCTGTTGGTGGTGACCACGGCACCAGGCCAGGGCCACTAATAAGACCTAGAGCTGCCAAGTACAGTACTGTACCAACTTACCACATGGAGAGTATCCGAACAGCTGCAGCCACAGCCTCCCACCCTTCCCTCCTCCTCCCCATCACGCTCCTCCCCCCGAGTCTCGTCCGCGCCACGCAGATCGCCCAACATCCCGGAGACCGAGACGGACACATACCGACTGATACAGCAGCACAGTCCAATCCAGCCCTGTGCAACACACCACCGCCACCCACCACCACCATCATCCGTCGAATCCCGGGCGTCGCAAAGTCGAGTCGCGCGCGCCCTCGTCCCATCCCCGACAACCCTGAGCGTTTGTTTGTTTGTTTGTACCCCGTACAACACATGCGATTGCTCATCTAGATATCCGCGTCTTGCCGCCCGAGGGACGCGGTTCGCGTTCCGCGGTGTGCGACGGCGGCTTTATCATCGCCGGCCTTCCAGGTCTGTTGGGCGTTTGTCTTGCGCCCGGCGAGTGACAGACTGACTGGCTCTCCGTCTCTCACGAGTCGTCGCCCTTGTGAGTGAGTGACTGAGTGAGACCGAGACCCTCTCTGCCGACCTGGAATGGGCCCTCTCGTCGGGCTCGCACGGCGAGCAGCGCTCCTCAGGCGCACAGCGGCGAGTCATCCGACGGCAAGACACGCGACCGCCCGCCGATGCGCGTCCACGACATCGTCCCCGACCCGGCCGGCATCGAAGGCGCATTTCGTCTATCTCGCCGTCGGCATCGCGCTTGGCGGCGCCATTGCCGCCCTCAGCCGCCGCCCTGATGCTGGGGACTCGAATGGTGGTGTGGCCGCGCAGGTGCCGCCGTTGCCAAGGTGGTCGGAATCTCGTCCAAGGCCTGCCAAGAACAGATATGCCGACAGGCAGACCATGCTCGAGGTGCGTGCGTCCTGCCTCGCAGGCCCTGTTGGTCACGTCTCTCTCCCCCAACCAACAACTAACAACGGTGCCCGCAGGCCGTCGCAGAAATCCGCAGGGCTCTCGGGGACGATGCAGTCAGTACTGACCACGAGGACCTGGAGGAACACGGCCACTCGGACTGGTCCACGTCCAACACGGATGTCCGCCCCGTGGCCGTCGTCCGTCCGGGCTCGACGGAGCACGTCTCGGCCATCGGTCGCATCTGTTCGCGATACAGGGTGCCCATGATCCCGTACGGCGCCGGTTCCAGCGTCGAGGGCAACTTCAGCTCCCCCTTCTCTGGCGTATGCATCGACCTCTCCGCCATGGACAGGATTGTTGCCTTCCACCCGGATGACATGGACATCGTGGTCCAGCCGGGCGTCAACTGGACACGCCTTAACGAGGACGTCAAGGATTCGGGGCTATTCTTACCGCTTGATCCCAGCCCCACGGCCCTCATTGGCGGCATGGTTGCGACCAACTGCAGCGGCACCAATGCTACCAAATATGGCACCATGAAGGACTACGTCGTCAACCTAACCGTTGTGTTGGCCGACGGTACCGTCATCAAGACGAGAAACCGTCCTCGGAAAACGTCGGCTGGCTACAATCTCAACGGCTTGTTTGCCGGCTCTGAGGGGACCCTGGGCATCATCACTGAGATAACGCTCAAGCTGGCCATTGTTCCCGCGAGCTTCAGCGTCGCCACGTCCACCTTCGCTACTGTCAGAGAGGCGGCCGATGCCGCTGCCGCCATGATACGCAAAGGCGTACCAGTGGCCGCGCTCGAGTTGATGGATGAGGCACAGATGCACGTCGTCAACAAGAACGGGGGCGCGGGCGGCCGCCTCTGGGACGAGTTGCCCACCCTGTTCATCAAGTGCGTTGTTGTTGGCGCGACATCGGCTGTGCAGTGCCCTAACGACTGACGCGGCATAGATTCTCAGGCACTAAGAACACAATCAAGGACAGCCTTGTCCAGGCTCGGGAAGTCGCCGAGTCGCGCAGGTGCAAGTCCTTTGAGTCCGCCGATACTGCGGAGCAAATGGACTCGCTCTGGTCGGCCAGAAAACAGGCATTGTGGGCATCCCTTGCCATACGACCCGAAGGAACGCAGATCTGGTCCACCGACGTCGCAGTTCCCCTCTCTCGAATTGGCGACATCATCGGTAAGCCGGTTCTTTCGGATGCGCGGTGAAACTCCAGGCTCAAACAAGGACAGAAAGCTCAAGGGAGAACGCATCAAAGCTCGGACTTTTCAACAGCATCTTGGGTCACGTCGGCGATGGGAACTTCCACCAAATGATCATGTACAACCCGGGAAATGCAGAGCAGACAAGGGCCGTTGGGAATTGTGTGAATTCCATGGTTGACAAGGCCCTTGAACTGGAAGGAACCGTCTCGGTAGGCGAGTATGCCCCTCGAAAACGGCAAGCGTGCTAACATAGGCGCCTACAGGGTGAGCACGGCATTGGCTTGGGCAAAAAGGTCTGCAATCGTTGTTTGCCAGGATATGACATGCAAGCTAACCTGTACGTGCAGCATTGCCTTGCCAAAGAATTGGACCCGGCCACAATCGGAGTTATGAAGGCCTTGAAGGAAGCGCTTGACCCTCAGTATGAGATTCCCGTCGTATACATCGTGATGGAAGCTGACAAGATGCAGTTGGTTGCTAAACCCAGGGAAAGTGTTCGACGAGTGAGACTGGCGACAGTTCACTGAGGCGTTGGAGCATGGAGCTGGTCGCAAGCAGCTTCCTGAGAAAGCATGCTGACCATTTTATTACAATAGAAAGACGCACATGGGAGTGAACGCCGATATCGAACAGCATTCGGTGTGTTTGAACCGCCCCGCCTACGTAGACAGATCTGGAGTTTCATTGCGCGGCAACTGATGTATGCGCACACGCCCATTCTTAACCGTGAAGCCGTACTTGCAATCCGGGACGACAGTCGTAAGCCAAACACATTTCGCGGTTACCACACCTCTGGGACAGCGGGCTCCAAAACCCGCGCATTGGCGGCTTCTACGTGGCACTGTCGTCGGCTGCGGAGCTTTACCTACCCTAGAAGGCATCGTCAACACCGGATGATCGCATGTTGCGTCACAAGCCAAGTACTCAAATCATAGCCATGATGGACTGTGTGATCAATAAGATAATGACGCTTGCGGCTACACCAGTCCAACAGTCAACTTGATACCTTCATAGAATATATACTTAATCAGGGTTAACAACAAATGCCTCCGCTGCTGCGACCACGGCACAGCGCCATACCACTGAAGAACTTGTAGTTCGTCGTTACTGAACCTGCCAAATTAGATGAGTGGCCAAGACATATACCTGAAGTACCCGAAGGCGCTTTTCTGCATCACTCTTCAACAGCCTCGCAGGTCATAAGCCAGAGCGATCGATCCGCAGTTGTGACGCTGGGGTGTCAACTGTCGCGACGAAAGTCCAGGTTCCCCTGCCCCGCGCCACGTGTGTCCGAGACACTCCAGGTGAGCCCAGCTCGGGTCAGCATTGTACACGTACGGATATCTGTCAGCGCCACGTACCTGACGGACAGGGACAACCTGGGTAGACCCCTCCTGCGAAGGAAGTTTTGAGCGCAGAAGGTGTCATGGGAACAGCACTGCTCGTGCCGATCAGAACGAAGCTGGCATAGTGCGACAGTCGCTGAAGATGCGTGCGCAACGCCATGTCAGCCGCAGCCGGACCGCCCAACAATGGCGCAACCACACGGCACAAGACTGTTCGCACCGAGTGGAGCAACGTCGTTCAACAAAGAATCGCATACTCTCTCATCGCACGGCAACCTCACCGTACACCCTGTCACGGTACAGCGGCATGACAAGCTGAGACAAGGCAAGGAGACATGTCAGTATCGTAGACGCAATACAATAAGCAAAGGAGACATGGCAATGCTGGTGATATCAGGAGCTTGCGTCAAGTATTACAGCCTATCTTACCGTGGCGGTGGCATCTGCTTGGAATACTGGTTCGGCGTCATATCAGGACGAGCGTCCCACGAGGTCCGAGTTGTGCTGACATGGTTTCGTACTGAGTCGAGTAGAGAAACACACCTTTCGTCACGGCTTCGAATCATACCTGAAGTTGGGTGCTTTACTTACTACAGCTCAGGCTGTTCGTGATTTGAGCTGGATCGGTCGATGACGACCAATACTTGACTCCGCGACACTACAAACCACTCACACCAGCGCTGAGGTCAGCGTACCTGCCGTCCTGGTCTTATGGCGTCCAGGTTCGCTGCACGACAGGCACTCAGCGCTTGGTTGAAGAAAGCAGCTGCTCCAAACAGGTGACGCCAATCAGGACCTCACCCAACCTGGCTGATGTTGATTCGTCGTGCAGGAAGGGAGACACGGGCAGCCGCATGATGCCGCCGGTGGCATTTGCCAGCGGGCGGCATGGTCACAGACCCTGTCGCCGGCATGCCTGTTGATGAGAAGATGGCCCCCTGCGCGGCTAGCCACAGAAGTGGTTTTCATTCGGACTGGGCGAATTCGGGGCAAATTGGACGCAATTAGCGACTCTGCGTGACAGCAGCTCTGAGCGACCGCAGAGAGACGCTTGAAGTCGGCCGAGTGCGGTTCGCATATGTCCGGTGAGGCCATGCATGCCATGGTTCGTGCTTGGTGGTGCACTACGGACTTGACTTTTGTGAGATGCCGTGGGTAAGGTACGAGGGAATTTGAGTTTCGGTGCGCTCGGGCGCAACACGAGGCCAACAACTGTTCTGTGTGACCTCATCCAGGGGAAGCTGGTGAAGACCAAGACAGCGCAGAACGGTGGCGCCCGCCCCTGGCACAGCCGTTGCCAGGGCCCAGGGGTCCAAGCCGGGGATCCACATCCCTGCTCGACACGTCGTCGGGCTGCTGTCTTTGCCGCCGCCGCGGCCAGCCATGAACCATTGGGGTTGGGCGCTGAGCACCAGCCCAGGCAACCGAGAACGGTTGGTCGACGACGCTGGCGTCCGCCGAACGAGCAGCCTGCCACCGTTGACGGTTGAGCTGCAGTGCGAATAGTGTGAAAGCGAGGGCTTGCTTGCACGACAAGTCACGCTCCATAGGGGCCCTATCCGATACAACCATCGCCCACTGGTTCGTCATCGTTGCCGCGCCGGCCTCGTAGGCGGGTGATGCGACCGCAGGTTGGACGAAACCGACGCACGCATATGCGGGTATCCAGGTGTGTGTGTGTGCGCGCGCGCGCGCGTGTGAGCCTGCAGCTGTGCCATTCCCACATCGACGGGCGCACACATTCCTCGTGGCGCCCACGACGCGCGAGTGTCGAGGCAGGGGTTGACGAAAGGGGGACGGGCGGTGGCTGTCGTGAGAACAACAAGGTACGAGTAGGAGTACTCGCACGAAGTACGGACTACGGACTACCTTACGGACTACAGGAGTACTTCTACCTGTACAGACCACTGTACGAAGCGCCTTTCAAAGTATCGAGGTACGGAGAACGGGGTGTGGACAACGAGTACTCCCGTCAGTCTGCAGTACAGACCTCTATCGCCCCTCCCCTGGCACAAACGTTGCTGCTGCAGTGCTGCCCGCTCCGGCTGCGTTTCCTGAGGACGGACGGGGCGGGTCTGAGTGGTCCCTTCCCGCGATAGAGTGGTTTGCTTCCCGCTCCTTCCCTCTCGTTTCCGTCTTGCCGTCCTGTCGTCCCATTCTTTTTTCCCTGGCATGGTCCCGCTCATCGTCACTCATCACTGATCAGTCACGTCTTCCTCCCTCTTCAGGTTGCGTCGGGTCTGGTCCAGGCGTCTGCGCAGCGCAACCGCAAGCCGCCCAACTCCACTCTCGACCCGCGCCCACCGCACCGCCATGATCATCATCACCGGCGCCCCAAAAATCCACCCGTCCACAGTCCACAATTGAAGTGGTTTTCCCCACCGCCACCGAAGACCGACTCCCCTGTCACGTCGAGCTCCCTTTCTTGCCGAGCTTGCCTCTCCAAGCAAGCCCCCAGCAACGCCGCTGTCCCAGCCCCGGAACCGTCTAGCCGGCGAGTCGAGTCCGTGCCCGAGCTCGCCTGGGCCCGCCGCCCCTCGCCGCCCGTCATTGCCAATTGGAAGCGCCACCGCAGCACAGCAAGCAGCTAAGGTACCCCTGGGGCCGCGGTGGGGATTCTGGCCAACGTTTGCGAGGGAAGGGAGACCAGGCGCTTCCAGGCACCGGGTGACATTGGGGCCGGCCTTCGCAGTGGGCACCGTCCCCGTTGAGGTGACTTCTCACCAAAATAGCAGCCAGCTCGGCCCAGGAGGGGAAGCCGCCGGCCCACTGGATGAAGACAGGGGACAGGCTATCTCACGAACATGGCTCGCCAACATCAGGACCGGGGCCGCGGCGGTGCCAGCACAGGCGTACGCTCTGGCCCGGGGACTGGTCAACGTGGAGGTTGGCGAGCAATCCCGGCAGGGTCACAGGCACCTGGATCAGCAGCATGCGGAGGCCGTGGTCTTCGTCCGGCCCGCCGCCAGCATTTGAAAACCTTTTTGCATCTCGAGAGCGCTCCCTCGTCTCCAACAAGTAGCCGGGCCTCGGTAGCTGACGACGACTGGATTTGTGTCGACGACAACGATGCCAGCTTTTTGCTGTCGTCGCCTCCGCCGAGCATCTCAGCCACCGACAACACCATCATGAATGCTAGGACCAGGACCACCACCACCACGGGAGCTGCCGATGCGTCTGGCGCCACAGCCAATACTCTCGCCACCGCCGAACTAAGCATCCGCCAAAGAGCTTCGTGTTCGACCTCGGTTACCAAGTTCACGGATATTACACCCCCGACCGGCGTATGCAGTTCGATGACGAGCACTGCGAGCAGTGGCGCCAGTAGGCCTGGAGTATTGCGCCACCGTCACTCGATACATCCACTGCTTCGCTCTCAGAATCGACAGCTGCGCTTCCAGGAGGCCGGGAACCTGAACAACGACGTCGCTCAGAGTAGCAAAGAGATGGAGAAACTACGGGGATGCGGCACAGGCACGGACAGCGCCCAACAACCTGCGTTGCGTAGCCCCAGTCTTCGGCACCGACAGCAGCACAGTATCCGATATCGCGATCACGACCTCCAGTCTGGCCAGTGCCCTTCGTCTCCCGCCAGGGACCATCACCCGCTGCAAGCTTCGGATGGGACCAAAAGGCCAATGCACAACGCTTCGAGACCGACCCAGGCTTCCTCGGAAGAGCCGTATCTGGCGGTGGACCCTCCAGCGCCGTCGATGTCAATGACGAGAGAACAATTCGAGGCGTTGCCGGCCACGGTCCAACGGAAAGTAAGTTTGCTGGTGCATATTTTCGTCGCATGTACCTCGTGCCGCGGGTTGAAGGGCAAGAATACGAGAACGGATGAAACCAGCCGAGGAGACTGAACCCTACCACGATGACAAGGTCTCTGGTTGGGGACGCAGTGGAGGCACAAGCCAAGGCACAGGCACAGCCGTCAAGACACACAGACACACACCCGCAACCACGCCAGTGATGGGTCACGGTTGGATCAGTCTCAGTCGATGGCGGTTGGCTACATGGCCGAGGAAAAAAGCAAGCCCGGCACGCGCACGCACAAGTACAAAAAGAATGCATGTGGTCGGCCTCTGCATGCATGCCGCACTGCTGCAGCACGTTTTCTTTTCTGCTGCTCGTGGCTCTAGGGCGGATGGGTTGTCTGTTTGCCTGCACTTCGTTTTTGTTCCCCGCCAGCGTCCCGATCGGCCGCTACCGACGACTCGAGCCTGGTGCGCATGTATTTGTCTCGCTCACCGTTGCCCGGCACCTCGATTCTGGTTATATGCCAGGTGGGTGGTGTTGTTGTTGTCTCTTGCGACTGCTCGGCCTTTCGTTTGTTGGAGTCTGGGCGGGTTTTAGGCAAAGTTGCTTGAGACCGTCCGACAGTTTACCTGGCCCGTTACACCTCGTCGCTTTCCCACACCGCCATCTGGCCGACCGTGCACGGCGTCGGGCACCTCTTCTCGTCTCCTTCATGGATGTCTGCGGATACAGCACGGAGCCACAAGCCTTGGCGACGGAGTCCCCCTCTCAATCCTTACCGAGCCGTTGCCTCTTGTGGACGATGGTATCCCTCGGCTTCCTGCGCCATCGTGCCTTGTTTTGTGTGGCTTTGCTTTTGCAACTCTTCCATCGACAAGGCTCGGCGGAAGACCATGCAATGTGGCTCGTGCGTGCAGGTCGGAGGTTCTCTGTCTGCTGCAGGATGCATGCTGCGTGCGACGGACTGCTTTCTCGTTCCGTCCTCGCACAGGCCATCGGCCGCGGCTGGGTGCACGTACATCGTACAGTGCAGTGCAATACTGTACAGTACAGGACGCCGCAGATCACTCGTGGCCCATTATCCCGTTGCCCTCGAAACCCCCTTTTCCCGATTCGCCGTGCTCTCTGCAGCCGACTGCAGTATCCGGTGGCGGTGGGACGTCATTGCAGGGACTATGGGCGCCAAGTTCCAACGAGGCGTGCACGAGCAACCACCCACTCGTGGCTGCTGGCCGGGATCGTCAGCCCATTCAAGCCGCTCTGCCTCTGCCCTCGTTCCTGCGTTGAGACATGACCATTCCCCCTGGACTGCTGCCCTGGTCGGCGCATGGCGTCGTCCCTGGGGCAGCACCTCATCCCCACGAGCGCTCCCTTACATACTACAATTTCAATCCATATTTGTTGTCGCTCCCTGCCCCTCCTTCCCCCTCGTCTTTAAGAAACCGCCGGCCTCGCGCTGCACCTCCCCGTATGAGGACCAAGCTAATCGGCCTGCTCGGTGTAGTACTTTTCCACTCTTGAGCGCCTGCGGTTTGCGCGAGACCCTGTCGACGCTTCTGTTTATGAGCCCGGCTCGGTCCACCAACGGTCCGTCTCTGCCCCCCGACAAGGCGACACTCGACGACCTCCACTTCGGTTTGGATTCAGTTCCGACGAGCTCGACAACGCCCCGCATCGTCGTTCACAGCTCAGCCATCGTCCCGCCCGCGTCTACGACAGTCCGCCTCACACCCTGGCTACGCAACACCGGCAAAGCACTGAGCCACTGACGCCTCTTCGTCGCCGCAAAAGCGTCATCTTGGACGCCACTGATGAGGCGTACCTGCGCATTGGGAAACGAAAATCACAAACGTTCAAGCCCGATACCCTGTCAGACAAGTCAAGTGAGCTGCAGCCAGCCGCCAAGATGTTCTCGACAAGCGACCAAATGAGAAACGCGGCCGACTACAACCAGACCCGAGAGTCGCTCTATGACAGCTTCCGCTGGCTCGAGGAGGAGGACGACCTAGACCTGCGGCTATATCTCGACGACTACCACATGAATCTGAGGGAGGAGGTACCCGTTCCAACGAAAAACTGGCGTCCATCCTTCCGCCGCCATCTTTCGATCTCAAAACGACCGTTCGGCAGGGCGTCGATCTCTCTGAGCAGACCAGCAACCAAGGACAGCAACGTTGGGCCCATGTTCATGGCTTCACCCGTTGGGTCTGCTCCGGGGTCCCCCGGGCACGTACGCAGAAGATCGCGGGCCTTATCCTTGATGTCTCCCAATAAGCAAATGGGTAGGCCAGACTCGCCTCTTGTCATAGACCCGTCAGCATCGCACTACCAGGACCCTGACGCTCGAATGAAGCTGCGAGTGTACCTGGCCTCGCCGCATAAATTCGATGAGGCCATCGAGTTTGGTTTCCCCTCCATCGATGAAGTGCAGGACAAAGAGAATAGCGCCCACAGCCGCGCGCACTCCCGCACAGATGCGAATAACAAGTTGCGAACGTTTCTGGAGGACGACGCGTCCTCTATCTACAGCGAGGCGTCCGCGGCGGAGCCCGAGTCGCCAAGGACGCCGGACACTCTGGACAAGCATTTGGGCGTTCGCCCGGCCCAGGTCGGCCAAGACCGTGGTGCGGAAGCCAAACTAGACTATGCCCAAGCACCCGCCTCGTCGCGTGAGATGACGCTTCGCATGACCCTGACACGCTCAGACCTCCGCGCCGGTGACGAGCAAATATACGGTTGGCAGAAACATCACGCGGCGCGAAGATCACAGCCCCGTAATGACCTGCCGTCGCCCGTACCGTTCTCACGAGACGGCAATTCCAAAGAGAGCATCGAGCGACAGTTTGCTGCCATGGACCAAGAAGACCTCTCAGGCGACAGCGGGATGGTGAAGCGCTTCTGGAATCGCATGCGCCGCACATGAACCGCCCCCTCGGATCATCAACAACCTTACGTATCAATCGCACTACCGACGACTTCACTCTTGCTATTCTTTCCACGGCATTATTCTTGCCCAGCCATTCTCTCTCCTTCTCTATACCCCTGCTGCATGTACAATTGGGCTGCCCACTTGTCTGTCTCGTCATTCACTCTCAGCGGCTTCTAGTTAGAATTGGTCCCATTTTCAGCATGTGCTCTAGGAGTTTTACGGCAGGAAGGCTTGTTTGCGTTTTATTTCTTGTCGAAGCGGAGTCCAGGACATCGGGTTGGTGCTGCTGTCAGCCCTTTGAGCCGAAAGGCAAGGCTGGAGTTGGGGCGCTGTAACGCCAATCTCTTGTACCATTCTCTTCCTTGCATTGCAAAAATTCGAAGTGGTATACCATCAATTCAAGGCCGTTCATGATGTGCAATCGGTTGAGCGACCGAAGCCAGCGCCGCGCCATCTGCAGACAGCTTCATTGAACTGCGTGTTGCTCCTGTCGCCCTCGGGACGGACCAACGGCTCTTGCGGTATTGTATGTACCTACCACAGTACGAAGTACGTTTTACTTTGTTTGCTTCTGCGGATAATTGGGATGAATGCAGCGAGAGCAGGATGCCACGCATAAATCACAAAAGGAACAAGTCGATCAGCTCGACCGCCACCCCGACGCTACTGACCTGCATGGCGCTCACGATGCCGCATCGCGCCAGACGTGCGGGCCTCGACAAGTGCCACCGGCGGGCATCGACAAACGCGGTCGGGCAAAGCAAGCATGCCGGCGCGGCCGCCGGCAGACAGACTATCGACCCGCGACGCTGGGCCACGCACGGCTCTGGCGTCTGGGGATCGGCGGTCCGGCGCAACGCAATTGGAGCCCAACGAGCCAGGGAGGAGGCGGCGCCTGGAAAGGAGGTACGTACGGAGGGCAACGTAAGAATCGGCCAACAATGCGAGATGGTGCGTGGTCGGCAGTGGTACGATTCGTCCGCGGCAGGAGAATTCCAGACACGACCCTCGGGCCTCCCTGCCCTAGTCAGCGGTCACTGGTGATGCGATGGATGGTGCCTTGGGCGCCCCGGCAGTCTGACAGGTGGGGATACCTTGGCGGCAGGGCGGAGCAACGGCCAGACATGAGACGGATAGGGTCAAAGTTAATTAGATGCCTGCCAAGGCTACGACGACGACGACGACAAGGACGACGACGACGACGACGGACGTACTTGGTACGAAGTACCGGCGTGGTGGAGCTGATGTTCTGCTCTGAGTCTCCGACCGTTGCGCCGCGCGCACGCGATTGCCACAAGGGGCACGACCGGAGCCAACGGCACACACCATTTACTCTGACTCTCACCCAGGGACTTAGGTTGGGTTAAGTTACCCCTTGCCTCGAATTGGATCCCATGCACCCACCCCAAGCCATTCCATGCCATTCCATCCCACGCGCGTTGGAACATGGCGGCCACATGGCGTTGATGATGGTGGGTGGCTGCCCGACTTTCCTGTGGCGTCTGGTCGCTGGGCTCACTATTGATGAAGAGCGCGTCGCGGCTGCCCTCGACCTGCCGCTTGCTTTGGCACCGCGTCAAGAAATGTTGTTGGCGACGTCCTCGCTATACTCCGCCAAGTTCACGGAGCATATGTCCTCCCACAGAAGCTCGTTACGAGAAGCCCGCCATCTCCGGCCTTTCAGCAGAGCAATTGCCGACACAGGGACGTTGTCGGGGCCAGCCTCAATCTGCTGAATACGGAAAATGTCAGTCTTCTCATCTAAAAAGACGCCTTCCCAGTGCGCGCCGTAGCCGGTAAAATTCCATTCTAATAAGAGCCTAAAGTGCCATTGCCATGTCGGCTGTACAGAGAGCCCAGTAGTCACGGCGGCTACAGCATTCACGACGGCCACGGCCGTCACGATAGTCACCGCAGTTATGGCAGCCACGGTGGGAGGTGGCTGCGTGCGACCCAAGACCATCACGGGCCCCCGCCGCCGCGTCTAGTAGATGTAAAAATAGAGTACATATGTAACGTGCGACTGAAAACACGGGCACTCTATTGCGCCGTCATACTCTCGACAACCCGCCTACTCGCCATTGTCAAGCAACACTGGTCAGTCACACGGTTCTCTAGATTGCTGATGCCCTTTGGGTTAGCGCCAATGGTCCCCATTTGACGGGTTGCGTAACATAGAAGATATCTCAGCCTTCTAATCAATACATACTTAACGACAAAGACGCTGGGTTTCAACTGGTAATAACACTCTCCTCCCATGCAAGATATCTTCCAAATATATCTTGGGACGGTCACCCTTTGCACGAGGATCATGTTCTTAGTACCAGCCCGAGCTGGGAGTGTCCGTCTCTGTTGGCCACCTTAGCGGCCATACGGCTGCCGTGGTCCTCCCGTCTATTGTGATTGTATTCATACCCGATCGTTACTAGCACAACGGCCGTTCCTTTCGTCTCGTTCGTCTCGTTCGTCCGCTTGTTGTGCTCCGGTGTCATGGTAACTATAAGCCAAGACTGAAGAGGCGACCAAGAGGAGCTCCGCGGTATAGTGTATAGCCCCTACCGTCACTCGATCTGATCATTCTGCAGAATATGCTCATGTCTTTGCATACCATATGATGTCCCTTCGTAGTGTTGGGGCCTCGGGTCGCTCTCAGAGGCTCACTCGGCTCCTGAAAATAAGCCGGATTGATGACTTTTCTTCCTTGGTTCAACGAGCAGAGCCTCAACGTCACCAGCTGCAGTGCGACTTACTTTGCCGCCGGTTCGGTCGGTGGTGAGACATGTTGGAAAGAACGACACTTCGCCCAAGGCTTTGAATATCGTCGAGTAAGCACAACTGATTCTGCGCACCACTGGGTGTGGGAGCCCAATATTATCGTCTTCACCACGACGATTTGCGGCGAGCAAGGGCTCGGGGGAGAAGGTCCTTGGAGGGTAGCACAATACTTACAACATGAAGGCACAAGAGGAGAGCGAGGCAAGAGAGCAACCTGGGCTGGTGGTCAAATTGATGACGTGGCCACGTGAAGTTTCTGCCTCAACTGAAAGGTTGTGCCTTGACCCATCGCCTGGAAATGAGCGCATTGAAGTTTCGGCGTGAGTTGTACACCGTGAGGTCGTCATTGGACAAGATGGATTTTCAGTCGGGTGCTCGCTGCTGCCAGGTCTGGTCAGGTCATGCGTCGTCGACCGGCCATGCCTGGAGGTGGTTTCACCTGACAGAAAATGGGGCATGGGCATAAAGCCTCACGCATAAAGATGCCGAATTGCGAGGCACCTGCCCACGGATCTGTTCTATGGCTTCCAGCAGACGATGGCTTAAGCTAACTAGTCGAGAAGTACTGTAATCGCGCAGGGGTCCATCATAAAATCGCCGTAGCTAGTGTCCCAGAGGGCTCGAAAAGCCGGTCATGCATTATGGACTTGTATATCCCGGAGATGAAGACGACCCTGCCGTTTTTGCCCCCATCGCAACCCTGGATGATGCTGTCCCGATTGCTTGGGGTGAACGTAGCACAAGTCAGCGTCGGTGTGGGGGTTGCCAGCTAATAAATAAATGACGGGGCCACACCATCGGTAAGCTTGTCAAACTGCATGTGGGCCGCCGCGTGGGGGTTCGCTTGATGGGCTGGTCAAGCTTCAGACGCCGACGCAGGGGAGATCATACGGGCATGGCCTTACACATAGAGACTTCCTTTAACCTCTACATTGAATGGGGCCACTTGTTTATGAATGCTTTACTCCAGTGCATGCATGAATGGTACGAGGCGCCCCCATTCGCCTTGCCGAATCGTTAACATATCTGGAACTCTGGAAAGGGTTCGTCCCTTATGCTGCATGCTGGTATGAGAGCATGACAGTATAGATCAATACACAAAGGACGATAAACTGGTACGACCAAGAGAAAGCCAGAAGGGGCATTGTTTGTCTGTTTTATCTAGAGCTCCCATCCGAAATGCGAGCCTCTTGCGCCATCTCATGCAATATACCCAAAACGAATTGTAAGAAGGGTTGCGGTTTTGCCTCGAACAACGTCAACTCATAAATAGTCGTTGTCGACTGGAGCTGTGATGATCGAGAGTGTCCAAGCTCTATCCTGGAGGTAGGCCACGGTGCCCTTACATTCATTCTTTCAACACTCCCACTTTTTTCGTCTTTGAAAATGTTTCCCAACGTGTTTCTCACGCTCGCAGCCGCGATATCAGCCGCCGGGGTGGCGACGGCAGTACCCATCGATGCTTCTTCGAAGATCATTGGAGGAGTCAAGGCCGATCATGGAAAATGGCGTTCTATCGTGTCCCTACGACGCAACGGGGCCCATATCTGCGGTGGAACGCTCCTGAATCCTGGAGCTGTTCTTACAGCTGCCCATTGTTGTGAGGGTCAGAACCCGAGGGCTCTTTCAGTGCATGCTGGGTCCGCGGTACGTATTCGCTCCAGCGTGCCCGATGTTTGAAAACAGATTTATTCCATGGGCCCCAGGCCCCCCCCCCCACATTGCCAAGTCGAATTCTCCAATCTAACACTACTTAGGATCGCACGAGCACCAACGCCATTGTCGCCGCCGTGTCCGCAATCTTCATTCACCCACATTTCAGCGGCCAGCGGACTATGCAGAACGATGTTTGCGTCCTGAAATTGGCACAGAAAATCCCACGCAGTCATGAGATTGAATATGCTAGGTTGACGCGGGCGAACTCTGACCCACCAGCTGGATCTCCAGTACACGTAGCTGGTTGGTATGTCTACCTTGTGAAACATGCCGTCTCTATCAACATGAATGGACGCTCACTACGAATCTAGGGGAAATACAAGATATATAAGCCCTCCTCCGGGAAGTCGTGCCGGTCAAGTTCTTCCCCGTCGAAGTTTCTCCCCGCCTGAAGAAGTTCACAACCACCTGCCCAAACTTGCCTCCCGGCAGCTTTCGGCGTGGCCTCCCTTCCGGCCGGGGGGCTTTCAGCCAAGCCATCCGGGGCCGTGGCCTCACCCCCCCGCTGTTTGGCATCCTCCTGGCCTGCCGGGAGTTTTTCAGCCAAGCCATCCGGGGCCGTGGCCTCATCCCCCCGCTGTTTGGCATCCTCCTGGCTGGCCTGGGGCGGTGCCTCCCTCAGGGGTTCCGCCTCCTCCTGGGGTTCCGCCTCCTTCTGGGGTTCCGCCTTATCCTGGGGCTCCGCCTCCAGCGCCACCTCAGCTCAACGGTCCATCTCGGATATTGCGAGAAGTTTCGCTTCTTGTCATTGATCGCGGCCAATGCGGCCAGATATACCGACACCACCGGGCGGCGAGAGTTACCAACGATATGTTGTGCGCAAGTGCAGGAGGAGGAAGCAAGGATTCCTGTCAAGGAGATAGTGGAGGACCACTTACTGATGGCCAGGGGACCCAGATCGGTGTAGTTTCCTGGGGCATCGGGTGTGGAGAGGCTCCCGGTGTTTACGCCAGAGTCGATATCCATCTCGATTGGATCAAGAGCGCGGCAAACTCCCGCGTGTAGGCTCGAACCACATGGCCTGGTTGGCTTGAATTCACACGGCTGGCCATGCATTCAGCCGTTAACCTCAATTTCCCTGGTCTTGATCGACGTCGGGACTCCGGCCAAGTCCCGGTCACTCCTTCTTTCTTCTCTTCCCTATTTCAAGGGCCCGTTAGTTATGACAATAGGACCGTGTCCTGCTTATTAGTGCCAGTCATGATACTTATTGAAACTGATACGTGTGGTGACCCCATATTATGTTTGTCTGCACGGCTCGAATTGTGCGAGATTGACACGGTCAAGTTGATGCCCTGCCCAACAATACCAGTACAGGCAGGCCCGCGCCCGGTGCAACTCATGTTTTCCGCAATTATCGCAGCATACATGGCCCCGGTAACAGCAAATCGTCTCGACCCCCCCCCCCTTCTCTTTGAGTCCTTGCTTCTCGCCTGTGTCCCTCGTCTATCTTCTACGGACCGCGAATCGGCGAGCTTGTTGGTCGTATAAAGCGCGGTACTCGGCCTTGGATAGTGTGCATAGGTGGACTGATAGAACATGCAGTCTAGTGTTGTCAGAGAACACGCACGCTGCAATCTTCAGTCCTTCTAGACAACGTACATGACCTCGTCGCCCGTTTTGTATTCTAGGCTGCATCGGTAGTCGAGATATCGGGCTGGGTCGGCTTCTTTGTACCAGCACATGAAAGGCCCTTGCAACTGCGGAACCACTTCTCTCTGTTGCTGGAGGGCAGGCTGGCTCACTGTCGATGCAGACGGGCTGTCCACCGTTGTCGGAGACGGACTGCCCGCTGACGGGGAGGACTTATTCCCTCCTTTCCACCAAGACGGCTTCCACCCGCGACTGGTAATGTGTGGATGCAACGGCTCAAGCAAAGAGGGCATGGTGGGTCGTGCCTGGGGAGGGAGTGGTACTATGAAATGATTTGGAGTTTTAGAGAGTGAACAACGCCGCGGGTTGGGAGGTTGGTGAGTGTGTGACCAGTGAGAATCTTCGAAAAGATGAATCGCGGTTGTATGTACGAGAATAGATCCTATTCGTATCAACGTGTGTGACGCAACATTTCTTTTTTGATACCGCAATGATATATTTATACGTGTTGGAAACAGGTAAAGTGTACATGTACTCCGCATCCTATATAGAGGCATTGATGATGTTGAACTCTGTGTGTTGTGACGCATATCCATGTCAGACGAGCGCTCGGGCCATTCCACGACCACTCCCTACACAAACGCGTAATCCCCTTTCCATAGTGCTATTACGGTCACTCCACCCAAATCAATGACGACCACTTTGACATGCTACGTCGTACAGAACACGGCCCAACTCAGGTGTCAGGTCTTCGAGATGCTCCCGGAGAATATGTTCACTTAAAGAGAAACGCTGTCAGCAATGTACATGCGGGAGCGTAGTATAGAGAAGAACGTACGTAATGAGCTCAATGCCACGAGAGTACGTTTTGTCGCAGTCTGGACCTCGATAGCGGGGCGGGCTGACGAACGGGAACCAGCACTTGTACGGACCCTCCAACTGGGCCAATTCAGGGTGCTTTGCCGAACCCTTGGAGCCAGAGGCTGGAGGTCCGCGGCGTCGAAGCATGGGCATGGGCGGCGCGGGAGCGTCGTGTAGAGCAGGCATGGCGAGATGGGTGTGTATGGCCTGTGACACGGCCCGAGGCCTGATAATGACCGAATAGATATGCAGCCACGTGTCTAAGATCAATCGCGTCGACTTGTCGACTTCAGCATGGAGCAGTCGAGATCCGTGGAAAGCGGGCTGGCAGATAGGACACAGATTTATGCTCGGACAAACGCCCCATGGAGAACAAGTCCCGGGAGATGGCAATATAGACTGGAAACAGCATGTCACCGGACCACGTCACTGGGCGTCGGGAAGGTGACAAAGCGGGAATCCCGAGAAGCGGTTTAGGTATCAGGTTGTCTTGCGCTCAGGCGGCGGCAAACGTCAGTGTCACGACGAACGTGGCGCTTGGAACAGCCCTATGCTCACGCTCAACACAACGGGAGCCCCAACTTGACGACCGGGCCAGAGAATAATGTTTCCATTTTATTTTCATATGTCAAAATTTCACAGGCCCCCGTATGAGGCGTCATCAGCTGGCCGAGAACATGAAGCCGCGTAGGCACATGGACCAGCCAGAGGGCCATGCGCCGTCTTGTTGAACGCAGACTGCGCAACCATACGCGCCAGCTGGCGTCTTTCGGACATACGTACTTGCATCACCCACACACGTCGGCCGCTCCACTGCTGAATTTCGGCGCCGATTCTCAGCCACGCGCCTCCCTGCAGACACAAGAAACGCCGTGACTAACCACCAGGCCCAGGTCCAGCGTATGCCTGCGGCGACATCGCGTCATGCCTCAGCCGTGGCAGCGCAATTTGGCTCATGGGCTCTCGCTCATCTTTGGGAGCGGAGACTAGCCACGGACCAATGTCTTCTGGGCTGTATGGTTCACGTGGCCGTGGTTTGTCAATGCGGTTTCATGTCCGTCTTCGTCTCAATGCCGCCCAACAGGTCATCACGGAATCAGCTGACGTCGTTGAGGAGCTGCGTATGTCTGCTATTCAAATGGGTGAGCACGCAGTAAAGAATATTCATGTTCTATTTTTCGAGAGGGTATGACAGGTGTACTTCGTCGCCAGCAGCAGCAACGTCTCCACGTATTCTAACCCAGGTACCAGCATAAAGTAGACGCACTTCCCGCACCACATTCTCAGTTGCAGAACCCCCGCACGGTCCTGAGACGTCACCTGAGCTGCGATGTCGACTCATCTCCCATTTCCTCCATCAGACAACAATATAAATCATCATCCATGTCAAACAAGTGGCATAGGAAGATATGGTTACTGCCAAAAAGTTAGCCGGGCGTGCGCTAAAGTTTAGCTCTACAACCATCTGCAGGAGGACGTACAATATGAGCTGCTTGTACGTTGGCCAGTATTTCTGGCAGTCGGGAGAATGAAACTTCTCCGGCTCGCGCGCGTGGAACCAACAGACAAAGACGACGACTTCCTCCTGCGGCGCGGGCGAGGGCGGCCGCGGCGCCTGCGGAGGCCCCTTCTCTCCCCTTGACACCGGGGATCTCCGAACCCGTCCACGATACTGCCGTCGCGCTCCCTTGGAAACGAATAGCATGATGGGATGACGTTTGCTTTCGTGGTTGTAGACGACGTGGTGCAGAAGCGAGATGTCGTGGCCAGTCCCGTTATCGAGGCGAGCAAAGTACTTGCGCTCGGAGATGGGACCGGCATCGTAATACACTGCGGTCCGATCCCACATAACGATCGGGCGACGTACGAAAATACATAAAGAACATGACTCGGCTTGATAGCACCACGTCCGTCGGGCGTCAAGGGGGGTGGATGCCCGAAGGACATATATATTACGTCCAAGCCGAGTCCGCTTCACACCTTGGTAACTACCGCTACACGTAGTGGCCCGTGTATGGCAACTCCATCAACCCACTTCATTCAATCCGCCCGTTCATTTATTTTCTACCTTATGAAGCCATTATCATGGGCATCCAATAGCCTTGTAATCCTGTTTTCGAAATGTTACACATTGAGATACATCACCCTCATACCTCTTCGTCACTCTCTTCACCCAGTAGCTCACCCTCGACGTCGTCAACAGCTGCATACTCGCCGCGCCCCCGGGCGAAGCTATCCCGGGTCGTAAACCTTCGTGGGCCGCTCGAGAACCAACTTCTGTCCTGGCTCCCGCCCCGGACTCTATCATAGGATCCGGCCACCGACCTCCAGAGGCTCGCTGCGATGAGTGGCAGCGCCGCCACCAGAGCGGCGACGGCCGAGACGGCGATGACAGGGTACTTGACCCACGGCCGGTCGCTGTCAAAGGTCGACGACTGGTCGCCGAGCCGGATCTGGCCAAACTTGCCGTCCCAATTGCGGTACACCCACCAACCCACCGCGCCGGCCAGAGCGAACGGGATCACCACGGCAAAGAAGATGACCGCCCCAGATGTCCGGTGCTTCTTCTCGAACTCATCTTCAAACCCTTCGCAAGGGTGCTCCGTCGACGTCTTATCGAGCTCGTTGCCGCCGTCGCACGTCGACAGCGGCACCTTGCGGTAACCAGTCGGCTCGAACCACGATGTCTCGTTCGGATGTTTGGAGCACCACTCCTTACCAGACAAGGGCTCCAGGCCGGCGACGAGCTTGCACTGCCCATGATTGTCAAGCTCATAGTTGTATGCGCTGTACGGTTCCGTCAGTAACGACTCAATGATTGGAGGGCAACAAGTGCAGAGAACTCACCATTCGTAGTCCCGACGACTGCACTGGCAGTCCTTGTGGTCGTACAACCGCTGGAGACTCTGCTCGTTGTAGCACTTCCGGTCAGCCTTCTTGCGTAAGTATCTAGCCACGTGCCCAAACAGACAGTCGTCGTCCTGGAGCGGATGCTTAGGCGACCAAAGATAATAGTCCGAGTCGGCTTCCGAGTCTTTCTTGAACTCGCATGCCTTGTTGGCCAGTCCTGTGAAGTCGAGATTGACCGAGAACGTCTTTCCTCCATCCGACTTGCACCAGAGAAGGAAATTGCGCGACGTGGCCGAGTCAAGGGTTGAGATGTCGAGGATAGTGGTCTCCTCATCCGCAAATGTGTATTCCTTCCACGTCTTGCCTTCGTCGAGCGAGTACGACACAATCTTGGTCTTGGTCGGGCTGGCATGGGTCGCTCGCTGTGCCAGCACGATGACAGAACCTTGATCGCCATATCGCCATGTCCAGTGACCTTTCTTGACGCTCGTCCAGGTGATGCCCCCGTCCCTTGACATGAAGGTGTCGGCATCTTTGATGTTACTCAGGCTAGGGCCCACATTGCCAACGCCGAAGAGCAGGCCGACAGCCGTGTCGGCCGAGAAAGTACGACGCTTATCTTCCCGTTCGGTGTAATGGTGAAAATGCAAGGCACAAGCGCTGTCTCCCTTTGAGCTGCTGCACGAGTAAGCCTTGCCCTCCGCATCCTTGGCCGGCGGTGCGAGGTAACCCCATTCAGAGCCGTCATTGTGTGATATCTTGGTTTGGAGCGTCTTCGTCTTCTCCTTTTTGTCCGTGTTGGTGACAACATTAATCAATGTGACGCCTTCCAGTCCCGAGATCTTCTCAAAGTCCACGTATGTGTCCTCGTTGCAGTTGACGTTTGATGCGCTGAGAACGTAGCTCGTGCCATTGGAGTTGCTCTTGATGATGGAGCCATACTGACGGTCGGGTCCGCCCTCGGTTCGAACAAAGAGATTGATGGCATGCGTTGAGCTGTCCAGCAAGGTATACTCGTTCTGGTGTCCCTCACGGAAGTTGTGTGGATAGTGGGCCTTGTCGTAAAACTTGCCGTCGAGGCTTGCGAGAGGGCGCAGGTCATCAGATTTCCCATTTTTGCCAGCCAGGACAATGAATTCGCTCATGGTGCCGAAGTTGATGACCTCGCCTTCATGCGTAGTCTTGTCCAGTTCGAAAAAGTCATCGCTGGAGACGACCGTCATAGGCCCTTCGTTTTTCTCCTCCTTCCGCACAAGACAGACAATCTGCTTCAGTCCACGGAACTTGTACGCCGAGTTTCCGGTAAACTCGCATTTCTCCGCGTAACGTTGGATGGTCCTCCAATTATCGCCGCGGTCTGTGGAGATAGACGCCTCCTTGAAGCAAGATTTGCTTTTGCCCACCTTGTCACACTTGTCGCCGAGCCAAATCAGCCAATCCTTCTTGTCCGGGTGGAAACTGAGGGGCATATCGTAAGTATCTGGAACCGTGGGCGCCTTGAACTTGTGAAAGCTAACTCCGCGGTCGACGGTGTACATGACGGTATGGCCGCTAGTCGTGAAGTAGACCGCATCCTTGAAATACTGGTGCGGGTAGATGCCATTGACATCCTCCCCCTTGAGGATTCGGCTGAAGTTCTTGCCGTGGTTGTGAGAGATCCACAGCTTGTTCTCAACCTTCATCTTCCCGTCTCCAACGTACTCGACCGGTCTCACGATGAGAGTCTCGTCGGTCGACGAACTAGAGCCGCCCCTCTCCAGATACAGCTTTTGGAAGTCCTTGAGCTTGGCGTCGAAATCGACCCTTGTGCTGGACACCTCGTCACTTGCGGGGGGCGGGGGCTTGGAACCACCCTCGGAGCATTTCCTCTCGACCGTGTCGTCCTTTTGCTTGCCGCTCGTCCTCTTGCACGTGTTTCCCGGTATGAGACGCCAGCCGCTAGACCCCTGGAACGTGCCTTCGGGATTCTTCTTGCATGCATCGTTGGGCACGACAATCGGCCCAATTTGCTTGCATGTCTTGCCGTCTTCATCCCGTTGGAAATTGAAGTCACATTCGAAATCGGCGTCGGAGCATTCGCAGTCTTCGTTCTTCGGGACGGGGTCTTTGAACTCCTTCTTGATGAAGCAGTCTGCTGTCTTCTTGCGGCGGCGATAGGTTTGCTTGTGGCCCATGATGCAGGTCGGCTTTCCATCATCATCTGCTCGGGCGTGCCAGTCTTCCATATCACCGTCGCTACAGGTGCGTTCATGGAGTCCATCGAAGTTTATCGCCACCATGTGGTAAGTGCCTTTCTTCTCGCCAAGCAGGATGAACTTGAGGCTCGTTGAATCTTGTGTTGTCGTCAACAAGTCGGGTTTGAAAGTGAGATCCTTGGGCAAGGCAACCACCTTCCAGTTCTCGCCGTGGTCGAGGGAGTATGAGAACTCTTTGACGTCCTCCTTGCTTGAATCCTTGACGGCGACCAGGATGGAGCCTGAATCACCAAATTCGTACTTGTGTGGACCTTCGCGCGCCTTCTTCCAACTCATGCCAGCATTGTCTGAGACGAAGAGGTTGGCGTCAAGAAACTTGCCCAGAGACTCGCCAGTATTGCCATTGCCCATGACAAGCCCGGGAGCAGGACTCGAGAACACGCGTCCAACGTTATCGAGTTCGGTAACAGAGTGCAGGTGCAGCTGAGAGTCGCCTGCCTTGATATCGTGGAAGGTCCTGCCATCGTCAAAGGTGATTTTCGAGACTATCACCTTTTCCTTGGTCCTCCCATGCTTTTGAACCTCGGCGCCGTTCTTGATCGTGTTGACCATGAATATGCCCTGGATGCCAGAGATCTTCTCGAAATCGACGTGGCCCTTGCGGTTGCGGTTTGTGTATGGGATATTCTCGGTGAAGTAGGTGCCGTTGGAATTGCTGGTGAAGAGGACGCCCATCGGGTTCGACGGGTGCGATGTCATGACGTCGATCTGAATGCTGTAGTTCGTGCCTTCGAGAACCGTGTAGGCCTCCTGGTTGATTCGGTGCGAGTGATCGTGGTTTCCCTGCTTCGGGAACATGGCGCGATGCCACTTCAGGGTGTCGTCGGAGACGAAGAGAGCCATCTCGTCGCTGCGAGCGGCGGAGGTGGCGACCATCAGATATTTCTTCACCACAGCCAGGTTCAAGACACCCGAGACACCCTTGTTCATGTCGATGTTGGGCTCGAACTCCTGGATGGTGTCGTCTTTGACAGCGAAGAAGGAGTCGGAGACGAGGAGCCGCTGGTCCGACTTGAACACCGAGAATGGGTCCTTGACGATGCAGAGGATGCGCGACTTGTCGAGCTCGGCATCGCCGGTGGTGAACTCTTTGGACGCCTTGGCCCACCAGCAGCCGCTGGTAAAAGAGCGAAGCGGCTTGGTGGTCTTGAACCCGTCAGTAGTGTACATGGCCTGCTCCGGGCAGAAGAAGTCTGGGCATTTCATGGCGTTGAATATGATTCGGTTCGGATCGTCGGCGTGGAAGACCAGCGTCTCGGGTTGGTACCTGCTGGGCAGGACGCCCGTCTTGAACTTGGTCCAGGTCTCGCCTCGGTCCTCGGTCTTGTAGTGAGTGTCGCTGGCTGTCAGGATAAAGGCCGTCTTGGGCTCGAACTGATGCAGAACGAGGAAGAGCGACTTGCCCTCGGGTACGGCATCGACGCGCTCCCATTTGACGCCGGCATCCTTGGATCGGTAGACGTTGCCTTCCTCGACATCCTGGAAGATGACGGCGTCGCTGTCTTCAAAGTAGGTCAGGTAGAGGGGCGGGTGGTCGAAGGTGTTGACCGTCATGTCGGGGGCATCCTTGGCGAGCGCCAGAGACGCCCACAGGATGGACATGACAAGAAGAAGGCGCCATGCCGCCGCCGGCGGTGCCATTGCTCGGGCCCTCATGGTTGGCGAGCTCTGGAGGGTGGCCCGGCAGCTATCATGAAGAGCTCGTGTGGGGTTGGGTTCGCGCGGTTGACAACAGCCGGGGTATGGGGGGGGGCGGCTCGCGTTGCTCTCACTCGCGTGACGGGACGTGTCGATGCGGCGGTGATGTCGGGCCTGCCCGCGTTGGACGGATTGATGAAGTCGGAGGGCTGGCGTCGTGGAGGAACCGACGACGCTGGAGCTTGGCTAGACTAGGTCCGGGCACCAGGACGTCGTAACGTCAGCCTGGATGGAGTTACTCCGTTGTGTAGGGAAGGTCCTTGGTACTACGTGTGGCGCGGCTCTGCGGCTGAAAAGAGGGTCTCCCGCATCCGGGCTCAGGGGCCACGTCAAGCAGTTTCGTGGCACGCCATAGGCTGAACGGCGCTCAAGGCGGCCTGGGGGCCGCAACTCGTACCTCGCTCATGTACGCTCGTACTCCAATCATCCGCTACTTGGCTTTGTCTGTTCGCAGTATGTGAATGTATGAGGTCAGGCTGAGAGCCTGCAACGAGACGCAGATACAGGGCTGAACATGCCGTGCTTCATCGATGCGAGCGCGTCGCGGTTATCCTGGTTCATCTGCATTGCACACGCGCACGAGTTGCGAGCAGCGTTTCACGGCGCCTACCAGTCCGGCGTGTACCCGTGGAGGGACGAGGCATGGTCGGTTTGAAACTCGCGGGCCGCAACACACGGATGAGTCGGGTTGCGTCAGAGCATATCGTGTGCTTGTGACACTGGGAATTACAAAGACGATGCATCGCGCCTGTACAGCGCACACGTTAGACAACGGCTGCCGCTGCTGCCGCTGCTGCTGCCGCTGCTGAATGCCTTGCGCGCGCAGTCGGCGCGGTCGCTCGCACGTCGTGCAGCAACGGAGCAGAGAGTTGCAGGCGCATCCAGTCTCGGGTCGTCCCCCTTGCTTTGTTCGTTGTTCGGCAGATTCACGTGCGGGTGGCCTCGTGGCGTTCGTTTGGAGGGTCGGCATCTCCAAAGATCAGCGCGCCCGCCTCACTGCCGAACAAACATCGCCCGTTTGTTCATTGCCGAAAAGCTCGGGTGAGGACAGCTGAGGCGCGGCGTCTACTAATAATAATAAGCCACAGAGACGGGGTCTCGTCTGGGCAGGAGCACAATGCATCGAGTCCGAGAAGGTGTTTGTCGTCGTCGCTCGTTTGGGCAGCCGTGCCATGTCCAGCACCCTGGATGAAACGCGGTGGAGTCGCGTCCCCAGTCCTGCGTGTGCTTCCCTTGCCAGGCTTGCCTGGATCCAACGCGGAGCTGGTGGGGGCGGCGTCGGGGCTGTCTCTCTCCTCTGCCATGTTTGTACCGAATTCGAGGGCTGGTCTATACCTTACTCGTACGTTACGGGCGTCGCCGACGTATATCAACGAGCAGCTTGCCAAGGCTGTCAAAGAGCATTTTGAGGACAATGGCACCCCTGATTGGAATGGCGGCGTCGGTCGTTGGACATTGCTGCGCGGGCACGGATGCCAGGGGCTAGTAGTAGATCTGGGCGAGCGAGTGAGACTCAGAATCGCGTCAGTCGCGACAGGGGAAAGGCAGGGCAATGCGGACGGAGAAGGTGTTGGTCAATGCCCGTCCTGTCGCGCTGGTCTTCGGTGGGCGGGCGACAAGGCGGGCACCTAGGTACCTTAGGTGCCTTAGATGATGGAGCTCGGCTTGTGGCAGGGCAATGCCTTCACGTACAGGTATGGAAGATAGGTTAGGTAGTCCGTACTGTACCTGGTATTATCTGGCGTTGTCCGTAATGCAATGCATGAGTACCTTACGGAGCGCGGGCGTACAGGTACCTGAGGTACTTGGTACTCGCAGCGCCTGCGACCCGCAGGGCGGGCGGCGGCGCGCGCGCACGTGGAGGCGCGAGACATGCGCCCAGCAGGGGCGCCAAAGTGCGCTCCAGCTGCGCGACGGAAAGGGAGCCCCTGGCAACGCGGCCAAACAAAGGAAGCCGCCTCAGTTACCTTTCGGTGCCTGGGTTGCGAGGCACTCGTGGTGGGCGCTGGAACTGGAACTGAGCGGCCCGTTGCCGCGCCGCACGACGCATCGACGAGGCATCCATCCGGCGGCAGTGGCAGCGGTAGCATGCCGCATGCCTGCCGTCACGTACGAGGACGCGTACCTAGCAAAGGCACCTGTGGCGTCGTGCCCTGTGCCTTGTGCCCCGTGCGACTTGGCACCGAGCACGCGCATATGTCTCGACTCTCTCGCGGCACAGCCTGTGCGACTCAGGTAATACTTGTGCGACGCCAGGTAACCGGCGCGGCGTCTTCGTGGAAGCTTCGGTTCCGGCGCACGGGGCCAAGGGTCTCATGCTAGATGCGAAGTAGAGTACGAAGCACGGACTACTGATAGCCCATGCAAACGAGTAGCCCGTAATACCTGAGGTACAGCAAGGTAATTCTTCTCAACCCATTCCAGGTTCAGGTTGAGCCCCTCTCCCCAGAGGCCCCTCATCGCCCCCGCTCACTCCCAGGGGTTCCGCTGTCCATCACCAGCAAGCGGCCGTCAGCGCCCGGAACGGTAAAGGACCTCGCGCCTGCCGACAAACCCCTGCGTTTGTGCTTCTCGGGCGCATCCCTTTCATTTCCAGGGGACTGGGCGACGACGCCCGCAGGGAGCACCGGCGCAGTAGAATCACCCAGCAGGCAGCCTGCGACCAGCGGCAGAATGGTACTGCATACGAGTACTCGTACACTCGTCCTTTGTACCTACTGTACGAGTAGTCCGAACCTACCTACCTTAATAAGTACCAATGGAAGGTTACCTCGGCGCTCGCTGATGTCGCGCCACCCGCACACTCGCCAGCTCGTCAGGCTGCTCTTCACCCCTCGAGACGCTACAACTGGACACCACCACCACCACTACCACCACCACCGGCTATTTGGGGAGAAAGGCAACTGACGGTGCGGAACTAAACGTGCGCGCCGCCCCTGCCTGCCAGTGTTATTAGCTCTCCCCGTTGTGCCTAGCTGCAGTCCCGCTCACCTCAGGTACGGTACCTGAGCTCCAGCATACTCACAGCCTTCCAGGCTGTCTTCCATGCCCGTACTTTGAACCGCTCGTACCTCAACCCCCCTCCCCCTTCCCCTGTCCACCAAACACAAGCACCCCCCTAGGTCGCCCGCCCACCCGTTGTGTTCTTGTACTTCATCTCCAGCTCCCTCCCCTCCTCCACCGGCGCCCTCTTCTCCTCCCTCACAGCATCGTCGCTCCCTGCCTATCCTTCCAGACTTCTGTCGCGCCTCTCCCTCTTCACATCCGAGTTCTCTTCTCTCTTCCAAGTCCGAGACGCTGTCGCCGACCCACACGTCAAAGCGTCCATCGTCGAGCGCGTCGTCGCCCCGCGATACAAAACATACACCCCCGCGGCACGAGCCAGAAAAAAAACAAACCGTCGCATCCGCCGCTCTGCAAGGCCCGTCTCTCGTCACTGCTGCCCAGCGTCGCGCCCTTGCTCGACCTCGCCATGGCCGCTGTCGCAACCTACCAGCAGTTTCTGTCCAGCCCCAGCTCCTCGCTGCTGGCGGACAAAGCGACGTTGCATTATGTTCCTACCACCACCACCTTGTCCGGCGCGACCGAGATCATCAAGCACCTGAACTCGCTTCAGAAGCAGGTCAAGAAAAAGAAGGAAGAGGTCCTCAACGTCGTAGACGGCGGCCGCATTATTGCCGTCGAGACGGATACTGGGCTGGAGTTCCAGACCAGCGGCGGATCCTACCTGCCGGGTCTCGATGACAACTTCCTGACAGACCGCGTCGCCTATCTGCCCATTGTAAGTAAAGACCCATGATACTATCGCGCATGGCCCGTTGTTGTCGTTGCTCACCTTCGAACTTCGCAGATCCACATCGTGACTTTTGACGACGATGGCAGGATCAAACAGATCCGCCAGCAGTGGGACCAAGGTGCCCTGTTGAAACAGGTTGAGATCATTGGCAAGATGGGCCGCAACTGGCCCATCAAGGACAGCAGGGAGCAGATCGCCATGATCCAATCGTGCGTCAAATCTGCCGGCAGCGTCCCCGCTCCCACCTCCGTGGATCACAACGAAGTCGTTATCCGCACCCGCGGCAACTCCAACAACGCCCTTCGCGATCCGCATGCCTCCCTGCAACTTTTTGGCAACCGCGAGGAGCTCGAGTCCGTCGAAGCGGCTGCCGTCGTGTCGCCTTATGCAGGCAACCGACCCCGCCAGCGTGGCTTCACCGAGATTCTGGGTGACGAGCCTCACGACGATGATGAGCTCGCGCAGCGCGAGAGGTCCATGTCGCCTACCAAGGTCGGCGGCGGCAAGAACTTCCAGCCCATGCGAATCTTCGACGGCCAGGAGCATCGCGAGGAGGAGGAGGAGGAAGATACCCCCAAGAACAGGGGCAGCAACTACATCCGGCCCAACCCTCGCAAGTACGAGCACTTTGACTTTGCAGATGGATCCGACCCGCAGGACCACCCAGAGCGTGGCGTGTCACACGACGAGCGACCCAGGTCCAAGCATGACAGCCAGTGGTCTTTCAACGACTTCGTGACCCCTCACAAGCCCAAGCCAACGAAGACTTATCGCCACCAAGACGTCCGCCACTGGGACACCGAGGCGAAGGACGGCGACGAGACGGGAAAGCCAGCGGCGGGCAAGGGCCGCCGGGATGCCGAGACACACTTTGAGCTTCAGGATGATGGCGAGCGCCTGCCTCACCAGGATCGCCCCGGCACCAGGCCCCGCGGCGCCATGCATAACGAAGGCCTCGGCCTCTACAAGAACAAGCTCTTCGACCAGGAGACGGCGACCCCAGGTCCTAAGCGCGCCCTGGGCAATATCACCAACCTTAAGGACCGCACGAAGGACTTCGATGCCCACTTTGCCATGACGGACGAATCGCCAGCTCCGGAGCCTCAGCGGTCACAGAACGTCCCCGAGGCCCGCATGAAGGCGGTCAAGATGATGGACTCAAATTGGTCGTCCTATGACCAGTCGCCCACGTCCCAGAAGGAGAACCAGCCCCGGACCAAGACGCAAGAAAACACCAAGATCCACATTGCCGGCGACGGCATGGGTGGCAAGAAGGGTACGGACCGAGACTGGCTGTACGGGGGCGCGGCCGAGGAAAAGGAGCGCATCCATATCGCGGGCGACGGCATGGGCGGCAAGAAAGGCACAGAGCGGAACTGGCTGTACGGTGGTGCCGAGGAGGATGAGGCTCCCAAACCCGCCCCCTCTCGCAAAGGCAACGCGGCGGCCTCGCAGAAGAGCTTCTGGGACTTTTAAGAGACGGGCGCCAGGCTAAGACATCCAGATCCAGGGCACGCATGACGACGAGGGTGCTGCCATTGACGACTGCACGCCAACACGCGGCTCATGACTCACGAGGAAGCCTCTTTTCGTTGATTTCCTATCTCATTGATATCACCTCGTCTCGCTTTTCGGGCTGTTGTGCACTGCGCACGCAACCGCGCATACGCGGTGGCTCGGTCACGCCGCCAGCACTGAATCAGGCACATGGGATTTCCTTTGCTGTTGTCTCCATCATCACCAGCTTTTCTGCTCTTCTTTCTTGAGCCTATGTATTGTCTTGTATGTTGTCGTCATAAAGACATGTAGTTTGTCTCACTGGGAGGGGAATGGCCATCCCCTGTACTTTCTCGTGGGAAATAAAAGGAGAACTTGTCAGGCCTTGTTGTCGCTTTTTGTCTCGTGACGATACCTCCACTATTATCGATTGCCTTCAGTCAAAATACGTGTGAAAGGTTGAGGACTCATGGGCTCCTCGAGTCACCAGGGTCCGGGAAAACCCACGCGCGTCCGCCGCCAGGTCGAGCGAAGCTCGCCCCGTCTACCGCGAGGGCACACTGCTCAAACCCGCGCGGCGAGCGAGGAACATGCGTGTACACCGCGAGAGAAGGCAAGTATGATGAGAATTTCTCTCTAGAACCATTCATTCGAAAAACACACCTTGGGGTCTATATACGCACACCACACATGTCTTTGTCCACCACGTCAAGACATTATAATAAAGTCAAGAAAAGAGCCACCCTTGACCGTGATATCATGTCGTCGCTCATCACGCCCCTCCGGAAACGCCATGCCAAAAATCCAAGAAATCCCCCGCAGGGACATACGCCGGTCCCCATCAAACCTTCGTGAGAACGTACGCCGTGTCCAATCCTCTCCAAAAGCCAAAAGTAAATACCAGAAAGATCATGTACAAGGGCAGCGGGAGCGGCCCTCAGCAGATAAACTTATAAAATCTCTTCCATGTCGGCCAGGATGCCTTCTCCTCCTGCTCTTGCGCCACTAGGATAGGCAGGTTGAAGTCGCGGCGGCCCGTATCAACGTCCATCTCGCGAACCTTGACGTAGCGCGTATGGAAAATCAACTTGTGGCAAATGTAAAAGAGAAAGATGATCGGCACGCCCATATACTTGAGGAAGAAGTTTTGGGCGACTTCTCTCGATGGTTTATCGCGCCATCCAATGGGAAAGGCCCCGACCCAGAACTGGGCTATGAGGACCAGGGCGTTGAGCGTCAGGCCGACATATGATCCCAGAACGCCGACCTGCGAATTGAATGGTATTGAGCTGAGACTGCGCCCATGGTATGCCCATGCGCGGCGGAAGCGGATGTGGCAGAGACAGATGGATGCCCACGTGAATACCGTCGAGAGGCCGGAAATAGCAAGAAGCCAGTCCAGCACGTTATTCTGGTTTCTGAGATCGGCGAGGTACGCTAGAAGGCCCAGAGCAGCGGCTACGATGATAGCAACGAGCGGTCTTCCGCGCTTGTCCACGTAGCCTAGAATTCTGGGCGCTTGCCTCATCTTAGCGAGTGCGACCAGGGTGCGCGAGGATCCAAAGACCGCCGAGTTGCCCACTGACAACACAGCAATAAGAATAACAGAGTTCATCACAGATGGAAGAACCTGGATTCCCGCCGACTCGATGGCAATAACAAAGGGCGATGCCTTAGCGTCCGCACTATTCGTGGCGTCGAGCAGTCGAGGGTCGTCGTAGGGGACCAAGAGGCCCACTAGCGTCAGGGCAACAATGTAGAAGAGCGCGATTCTCCAAAAGACCTGCTTGATGGCCGTCGGCAGAGACTTTCTAGGGTTGGCTGTTTCGGCAGCGGCTAAGCCCACAAGTTCCGTGCCGGTGAAGGCGAAGGCCGCTGTGACGAAGACGCTACACAGTCCCTCGAAGCCATTGTGGAAGGCGCCGGGGTTATGCCAGAACTCGCCACCAATATATCCACGGTCAGGTGTCCCTCCGCAGTTGAGGACGATGCCAAGAAGGCTGACGGGCTGTCAGCGCAAGCCCGAGATAAATGCAGCCGCAAGTTGGAGTGACTTACATGAAGCCGATGACGGCAATGACTTTAATGATGGAGAAGGTAAATTCGGCCTCGCCATATCCTTTGACGCCGAAGAGGTTGATGAGCATGATTGCGATGAGGAAAAGGGTCACGAAGATGGCACTAGGCAGCTTGTCCGTCCAGTACCGAATGGTCAGGGAAGCGGCGATGATCTCTAGCGGTAAAACACACAGCCATTGTAATGCGTAACTACGGGATCGAGCGATTAGTATTGCAATTGGCCCGAGACAAGGAGTGGCGCGGACTCACTTCCAACCCATAGCAAAGCCCCACGAGGGGTCGAGGAAGCGCGTGGCCCACGAAGAGAAGGATCCAGCGATTGGGAAGATGACTGCCAGCTCTCCGAGGGCCTGGCACGTGCAGTACAGCATGGAGCCGACGATCATGAAGGCGATGAGCAGCGACGCAGGCCCTCCATCATGCAAGGCCTTGCCCGAGGCGACAAAGAGGCCGGTGCCTATTGAGCCTCCGATGGCAATCATTTGCAGATGCCGCCCCTTGAGTTTGCGCGCGAGGCCCGTGTTGGCGGACTCGACGGCGGCGAGGTGCAAGTCGTAGTAGTAGGTGCCATGACTGCGGGCAGTGGCACTAGAACTGTTGACCTGGCTGAGGTGGTCGCTTGGGAAAAAGGTTGTGTCGGTATCGGGCTTGAAGCTGTCGAGGAAGCGGTGGAATCGCGGGGGCGGTCGATCTTGGTAGTCGGGCTCGCGCATGCTGTAGGAACTTCCGTGGGTGAGGGACTCCTCCTTGATCTCAAGATTGTTAAAGGCGTTGAGCTCGATGTCTCGGGGCGGCGCCATGGTCGACGTCGTCGTCAAGCAACTGCCCTGTGCCGTAACGCACCGGTGCACTGTCCGGTTGGTCGTCGCAAGCCGGGCGCGGCAGGGTCAACAGGCAGGGGACGGCGAGCGGTCCGTGTGTGTGGCGAGATGGCGTGCTCAGAGTGATATATCTAATTCGAGTCACTGACGATGATGCGAAGACGACGAATGCTGCGCGACTCGTTGTCGTTGTCGCCGGCTGCAGCCAGGTAGGCACACAACTTGGCTGGGGGGGATGGGCGCTGTGGAAGGCCAGTCGCCACGGGTTATCGCCGTCGCGGTCGTTATCGCCGTCGCTTGTCGGCGGTTGGGTGCCCCGGCTGGTCCGGATCCGAGTGTAGGCGCGCTCGGGCGCACATGAGATTGTCGCTCACCAGTCGTCGTACGCCAAGGTCGAACGCGTGGAGTCGGCGAGAGAAGGGAAAATGCTTTTCGAGAGGAGCAAAACGGCGGAGGAGAGATGGGGAGGGAGAGGGAGAGTGAGAGAGATAACTAAGGCAGCGATGCAGGTGGGAGATGATGCAAGTGGGAAGGAGGGTTGCGGTGGAGCGTCAGCGCAGCCAGGCAAGTCGAGGCAGCCCAGGCGCCTCTGGGCTGGGCGTCCGGAGAGCGCAGGAGCCGTGGGGTCGTCATTGGGGGTGTCAGTGGGATGGGGCAAGATGGTTGGACGTTGGGATCCATGGGACGCCGCACGAGTGAAAGGGCGCGAAGGCGAGCAACGACCAGTCCAGTAAATTCGCCCCCCCCTAGTCCGTACTCCGTACATACTCGTACTTTGCGTGTACTCTGCCAACCAGCCAGGTTCTCGCGCCGTTGGCCATGTATCGGCTTCGCACCCAAGCGACATGCACACGTCGCATCGCAGGGCTTAATGTCGGGATCGGGCTCATGCCGACAAAATCAAATTGATTGCCGGCCGCCAACGAACTGGCCATTGCCCACACCCACAGACACACGAACAGACCAGATTCCCATGTTCCCCAAGCGAGGGACGACGGCAAGACGGCAACGGTCCAGCCCAGCCTTGCCAGCGTCTCATCCGGGACCGGGCGCCACGAGGACGCTATCGAGACTCGGGCGCAGATCGGCGCGCCGCCGAGCGCCAGAGTCAGTGTACGCGACTCGTCTCGGAGCGGGAGCTAACGTAAATAGTAGGTGGTCTCAGACGCTGTCCGTCTCCCTTCCAGGTTTGTCACGGTGCGCCGCCGCCGCCGCCGCCGCCCGTCATCTGGCATGTGCGTCGTGGAATCCGAAATTGTCGCTGCAACATTGGCGGGCCCTGGCGTTATCTTTTTTTGAGAGTACACGATGGAGGTACTGTTAAAGTATCTCGGTAGGCTTGCGACGGCCCCTCCCCATCGTTGTCGCCCCATCGTCGTCGCGCATCATGGTCGAGTGGTCCACAGGCACTTCGACAACAGCGGCAGCTCCTGGCCGCTGCGGGAGCCTGCAGTCCTCTCTGGGCAGGCACTTGGCGGCGCTTGTCGGCTCTGGGAATGGATGCACCCGTGGGCCACTTTCGGTTGCGATAATGGCGCCCAGGCCCCTCTGTCCGCTGCACGTCTGGTGGAGTCCTGTCCTGGCGTGGTACAAGATTGAATCGTGGGCAGAGGGCGCGGCAGGGGAGGGGGTGCGATAATCCCACGTTGCTCACGCTGCTTGTCTGTCAACCGTGCACGTTCTCGAGGTTGAATTGCGCGTCTGCGGGCCTCTGAGACACTGTGACGTCGCTGCCGAGTTGGCCGCCTGACTACCTACCTTACCTAGGTAAGGTAGGTAGCAACCGAGTGACATGGGATGCGGCCTGAAATGAACCTCCATGGATCCAACTCTTCCATGCTGCAGAGGCGCATGGCAATGCAGGTCAACGGGGTCGCCTGCTGTTGAGGCTCCCGAGGCTTCGTTGACACCGCTGGTTTGGCCCCGGCGCCGTTCCCTGCCTATCACTCACGTCACGGTCAGTGGCCATCAGGCCGTCCACCGCTATTGTCGTCCAGGGCTGACTACTTGGGGGCCTTCCAGCCTGACGCTACCATACAGGGACTGGTGAACAGCCATCCAGCTAGGCCGCGTTGGGCTGCCACTTCACTACTATTTAACGATCTCAGGGTACTGCAATCGAATGACTCGATCCAAACTAGCATGTTGAGTTCGACGCCAGCTGATGCTCCAGATGCATGAAAAGTACAAGTATCCCCCTGGTATATAGCCATGTCTCGTACAAGAAGTTCGCCTCACACCGCCCACACTCTCACTGAGATGTCGGCTTCGCTTCACGTCGCCCCCCGATGATCTGTCCGTCTGGGCCTCGCGGCTTACGCTTCCACCCAGTTGAGAACATTCCGCCCATGTCAAACTTGGGCAGCGGGTGCGCCTCCGTGTTGAGCACCATCTTGTCCAGGGGCAGCACGTCGTCGGGAGAAAACAGGAGAAACAAATACTTGAGCGTCTCGGCCTGGACAACATAACGTCAGTCACATCGGTTGCGGGTGAAGCTTCAGCCGTGCGACTTACCAGCCAGAAGCTTTCCATGTTATCCTTCACGACGGGCGGAATGACGTTGGCGTTGTTCAAGCTCGTGAAGCCTCCGCCGCCTTCTACCGCCGTGTAGTTCATGAAGGACCGGAACATCTCCCAGCCCCATTCTCGGTATTTTTCGTCCTTGGTAATCCTCCACATGTAGAAGAGGCTCTCCACCGTCTCCGGTCGCTGCAGATTATGAACGTCGTTCGACTTGACATTGTAGTCGTCCCTCCAGCTGGCCTGCGGGTCAGGATTGAATGTGGCTGGTGGGTCGTGATGTGCCGACTCTGGTAGAGGCGGGTCGGCGATGTTGAAGTGTGTGATCTCCGCGGCCAGGCCCGTGGCCATGAACTTGTACATGCCCCAGCATGTCTGCGTCAGCTCGCGCGCGAGCTTCATGTCCTCTTCCTGCTTCTTGCCCCAGCTCGGCAGCTTGCGAGCCTCCGCTTCCGTTAGACCGCCCGTCGCGGCCAGCGCAATGGTGCCGGGCATGAAACACACGAGGTGGTCCATCTTGGGCGAGAGGTGGCCCCCCAGCCCCTCGGGACGCTCACCGATAATGGTGAATCCCGACGGCTCCGTGTACGTGACGAGATGCTTGCGGACTCCTTCGAGAGATTCCTTCCACATATCTTCGTACACGGGCTCCTGTTTATTTGTCTGCAGGTATTGCTTGATCAGGTATTCGTAGTAGGAGTCGCCGCGACTGCCCAGTCGTATGTTCTCGCCACGGAACTCGCCACTCGTTGCGTAGATGTAGATGGGTACCAATCCATCCTTGGGGTTGTTGTCGTCGATGACTTCCATGACCTTCTCAGCCTTGTCCCAGAAGTGCTTCTCGCCCGTCAGCTTGGCCAAGTACTTGAACTCAAGTTGCACAGTTGTCGCCTCGGCCGTTGACGACGCACCCATGTCGGCGTGCGAGGGAATGCCCTGATACTTGGCAAGGTTGACACTGGCATAAGGCACACCGGACTCAGAGTCAAAGGCGGCCAGCAGTCGGTCGCCCAGGTCCCTGGCCTTTTCGAGATACAGGTCTTCGCCGGGCGTGCCCGGGTCATCCTCCTTCAGCGGCGCCATATGCGGGAACTCGGTGGAGAGGTAATGCGCGGATAGCAGTCCACCGAGCATTCGTATCGTCGTTTCGAAAGTGTTGACATCCTGGTCCTGATCCCAGGTCAGGGACTTGGAGAGCCACTCGCGAGCATGATGTAGGCGTGTCGTTTGGTTCATGAGGATTAATGTATCCAACGAGTCGACGATGATCCAGCCCAGACCTTTCGGGGCCATGTTCTTGCCGCTTTTCGAGAACGGATGGTACTCGTCTTGTCCTGCGAGACAGCTGTCAGCACTTCAATCGCCTTCCATGGATGTCGAGACTTACCCCAAGCATAGCGCTCGTATGCGTCCCAGCTCAGCTCAAAAGCCTCTACCACATGTTGCCGCCTCTCTTCCCAATTCGGGTTCCCCCTTTCGTTACCCAGCCCTATCCACGACCATGCAGACGTCGATCTCCTCTTCTTGCCGTGGGAGAAGAAGCCCGTTAGCCAAAGAAGGCCCAGGATACCGACGGCTATGAAACTCAGCACGCGCTTCCGTCGCCACCAGCGCCGCCTCCGCATCGACGGCGCGTAGCCATAGGGCTTGTCCTTGTACATGGGCAGCTCATCCGGCTCGAAGTAGCCGGCGACCTTGCCCTGCACGTCGCCGAGGATGCCCCCGGCGGAAGCACCGCGCCTCGCAACGGCCGCCCAGGCTCGGTCTTCCAGGTCTCGGTGCGGCGCGGCGAAGTTGGGCACGTTGTTGGGCATCGAGAAAGACATTTCGAGGGCGCTGGCGCCGACCTGGGCCGCCTTTTCCTTGACGTTCTGGGCAGCGCGGAAGACGTTGGCTTTGAGCGCGTTTCGACCGTGGATGTTGAAAGGGTCGCGGATCATGGGGGGCGGCGTCTAGCGCATGTCGTGGCGTGGCGTTGGCGGGCGGTCCGTGGACGGGGCGCTAGGTAGCAGCGTACTGGGCCAGAAAGCAAGCTGCCGCCCGGTCAAGAACATGCAAAGACAAGAAACAATGAATGGCGCAGACACCGAGCGGAGGGATGGGAGTCGTCGGCTGCGAGTCTATGCAACCGTAGGAGGCCCTTGGCGCAGGAATGTCGCTGGCTGGCGACGGGATTCGAGCCAGGCCACGCCAGGCAGGCCAGGCCCCTGGAAGAGGACATGTGTGCGTGTGCTGACGGCTGCGCCAAAAAGGGCAACCCTGTGCAAGACCCGGTCTACTGGGTCCTTCCCTGGCACATCGGGCTCGGCACCGACAAACACAGAGCCCCAATGCGAGCCACCGCCACCCTCTCTCGCAGCTCACAGTCAACCCCAGTCATCGCCAGCTACGCAACAACGCAGCCTTCCTACGTGTCCAGCTACTTTTGAAGGATTGCGAGATTCATTTACACCACGATGCCTCAGTTCAGAGGGAGCAATTCACGCATGACGTCGTGAATCGTTGCCGAGCACTCGCACCCCGGATCCTAAGTCAGGCGTTGGGCAGAGCCTCGTTCCAGCATGGACATTAAAGACTTTCCCTCTCTCAACCGCGAGGAATTTGCTGAGGCCTGTCATCATCTCGACAGGCAATACTGCCAAGCGACTCTTGGTCCGGCTCGCCGGCGTTGGAGGCTGAGGATATGTGCCGCTCTGGACACTTTATTCTTCGACGACGGCGGTTACTCGACATACATTCAAATTACACGCCCTCTGGAGCACGTCCTCGACCATGGGGATTTGTCCTTGGACCTGGGCAAGTTTTCATTTTCTGAAGAGGGTGAGGACAGTGCCATGATCACGGCAGACCAAGGCATGCTGGACAATGAAGACTCAGACTCAGTACGAGCCACGCGAGCCAAATTTTCAATTCCTGCCGTCGTATTAACGACCCACTAGGCTGCCATCGTCAAGCATCTCCCACGGCCGGATGTGCCGTACGTCACGTACGAGATCCATCTGCACCCAACGTATCGGGTCCCTTGTCTGTGGTTCTCCCTCCACAATCTTCCCTCGGATGAGCCCGCCTTCAATATCGACACGGTCTTTCGCCGCTTGGTCCCCGACGGGTACAAGGACGGTCTCCGGGGTGTCGGGGGCATTGGTGGCATCTCTGCGGATGTGAGTTTGCGTTGGCTCCGGCCACCCCCTGACGAGATGCAATCCGAGCCAAGATCAGCCAACTAACGCGTACTCGCAGCATCACCCTGTCACCGGAGTTCCAGCCTTTTTCGTGCACCCATGTTTGCTGGGGGACGCCATATCGAGCTTCCAGTGCTCCAGAGATAACTACCTCATGATCTGGCTCGGGCTTGTGGGCGGGTGCGTTGGACTGTGGGTGCCCAAAGAAATGGCCGAACCATGAGACAAGCCAGCGTTCATCACTTGGCCCGTCATCGGGTTGCCCACTCTCGCGGGTGTGACTCTCATTCGTCGTCACTATCCTCTTCCATGGCCACGTCCTCCTCGCTCTCCTCGTCGTCCTCGTCGCGCGTACGCTTTTGCCCGCGGTTCTCGGCTGCGTCTGCGTCCTTCATTATCTGATCTGCGCCCGTTGTCGGTTTTGCGGCGGCCTTGTCGGCCGCAGGCGCTCCAGCTGGCGGAGCGTCGAAGATGCTCCTCTGGAGATCGGTCTGTTCGACGGCGGCGGCGCCAGACGCTGCTGTGGGAATCTTGAAGGTGCCGTCGAGCTTGGCGACGAAATGGGACTTGGACTTGGCGTATTGAATTCTCTGCTCACGTTAGAGGGGACCGAAGGTTGTCGACGGCGTGGCCAGCTGGCGATGGCAGGATGGGACTCACCAGTTCTCGACCCAGGAACATTTGCCCGTTCAAATGCCTCATGGCCTGCGTTGAGGTTTGCACATCTTTGTAGACAATGTGGGCCTGGCCTCGCATATCCATTGTCTTCAAAGCGACGACGTCCAATACTGTCCCGTATGTCGAGAAGAGCATGTACAATGCAGTCCGAAGGTCGGCTTTCCGGATCTTGGCCGAGGGGAGATTGGTGACATAGAGGCTTCATCTTGTTAGCAACACAGCCAGAGGACCAGCAGAGTGGCAAGGCGAGCTCACGTTTGGTTCGGAGGGATGGACTGGACCTTGGCCGGGAGGGAGGCGTTGGGGGCCAGGGCGCTGCGGGTAGGGACTGCTGTCGCCATTGTGCCGTGTCGGCGGCGTTTGGTTGCAAAAGTCGGCGCGTGAAAGGATCGGTAAACTGTGGCGCGACAGATGTGAGAGAGGCCGCAGCGAACGCGAGGCGTCGTGGTGGTGAACGAGGGTTGATATGGTTGGCGAGGCAGGATATGGAGTGGAATTTTCGAGGATGCGTGAGGTGCCTAGCCTCGCGAAGTGACCACCATCTGGCGCGCATGCGACCAGCCAGTGAAAGCCCACCTGCCTTGGGTGAGTGGCCCGAGCTCCTTCAGCCTGGTTCAAGGCTGCTGTTGTGGGCGGGGTGGGCCTGTAAGGTAATTAGTGGGACAGCTGGCAGGTGAGCACAGGTACGTACCGGTCGTACGTAACACAACACCAAAGACACGGACGGGTTGCACCAGCCAGACCCCGCCGTCATCATCGTCGTCAGGACCCGCGCGGAAACCCTCTCTCCGCCATTCACCTCTACCAATTCTGCCCGAGCGATAGTAGAGAGCTCCTCCTATCGCTGCCTCGCTCGACTTCACAATGGCTGCCCCCGAGGTCCACCACCTGTTCCACAACCCCATCGCCGACCACTCCTTCTCGGCAGACCACAGCGTCCTCGCCGTGGCCCGCGACACTGCCGTGGAGCTCTATGGCCGCGTCGGAAACGCCTTCAAGCTCAAAGACGAGCTCAAGGGTCATGACAAGACGGTCACGAGCGTCGATATCGCCCCCAGGAGCGGCCGTATCGTAACGTGTTCTCAAGGTTCGTCAGCCTTCCCCCTGCACCACGTCCACACTTGCACGCGACTGACGAGCAGTCAGACCGCAACGCGCTGGTCTGGGAGCCGTCGCCCACTGGCTACAAGCCGACACTCGTGCTGCTCCGCATCAGCCGTGCCGCGACGTTTGTGCGCTGGTCGCCTTCAGAGACCAAGTTCGCCGTCGGCTCCGGCGACCGCGTCATCGCCATCTGCTACTTCGAAGAGGAGAACGACTGGTGGGTGTCCAAGCACCTCAAAAAGCCCATCCGCAGCACCATCACGAGCGTTGCCTGGCACCCCAACTCGGTCCTCCTCGCCGCTGGCTCGACCGACGCCCACGCCCGTGTATTCTCGAGCTTCATCAAGGGTGTCGATACCAAACCCGAGCCGACTCCCTGGGGTGAGCGCCTGCCCTTCAACACCGTCTGCGGCGAATTCCTGAACAACTCGGCTGGTTGGGTGCACTCGGTTGCCTTCTCACCGAGTGGCAACAGCCTTGCCTTCGCCGCGCACGACAGCAGCGTCACTGTTGTCTACCCCAGCGCCCCGGAGCAGCCGCCCAAGGCTATCCTCACCATCTCCACCCAGCTCCTTCCCTTCAAGAGCCTGCTCTGGAAGAGCGAGGACGAGATTATCGCTGCCGGCTACGACTGCGAGGCTTTCCGCTTCCAAGGAGGCGAGGGCGGTTGGCAGCTGGTCGGACCCGTGGAGATCAAGAGCAGCCACGGCGCAGGCCAGGAGCGCGAGGAATCAGCCCTCAACATGTTCCGGCAGATGGACCTGAAGGGCAAAGTCAAGGACGACACCCAGCTCAAGACGGTTCACCAAAACACGGTCACGACGATCCGACCCTTTGAGTCTTCCGGTGGCCACGTCACCAAATTTAGCTGTAAGTCAAACACAGAGTGTTATCCTCCAAAATTTCATGCTAAAATGTGCACAGCGAGCGGCGTCGACGGTCGGGTGGTCATTTGGAACGCGTAGATAGGCATACAGCGGCTGTAGATAGGCAATGAGACGCGATGCTATGAGAGAGGCCATGCCTACGAGACTCGATTGGCCATCACAGGCCAGAATGCTGCTGTGCGATTGCACTTGGGAGCAGATCATATGATGGTGAAGTACAGAGTGTGGATCGTGCAGATTCATTTACATTTTTATTTGGTTTTAATTTCGGTCTGCCTTGTCACAGGCCAAACTTAGGGCAGGGCGACAGCCTCAATCTCAACGTCGACGTTCTTGGGGAGGGTCTTGACGGCAACGCAGCTGCGGGCAGGCTTGTGGGTGAAGAACTGCTCGTAGACCGAGTTCATCTCCTACAATTGCCATTAGCACCGGGCAACAGATGTAACAGGGCGTGTGGCAAGAGGGGGCCGCTTACGGCGAAGTGGTCCATGTCGGAGAGGAAGATGTTGCACTTGACGACCTTAGGGATGGAGGAGCCAGCCTCCTTGAGGACGGCGTCGAGGTTCTCGCAGCACTGACGGGTCTTGTCGGCGATGGAGCCCTCGACCATCTTACCCTCGGGGGTGAGGGGGATCTGGCCGGAGCAGTAGATGGCCGTAGGGGTCTTGACGGCCTGGGACTGCGAGTCGAAGTACGTCAGAGACACCGTCTCGTCAAGGGGTCTGCAGGTCAAGCACTCACGTAAGGGCCGACAGCTGCAGAGCAAGACGGGTCAGTTTTCATGGCCAGTACGATTAGACGGCGGCGGGCAGGGGCAACTCACGGGCCGGGGCGTTCTTGGTGAAGATGTTGGTCTGGTCCGCCATTGTGGATTTTGCTCGAAGGAGAACTGGAATCGGTGTGAACGTCTGCACTCGAGGAACGCGCAGCAGCGGCGCCCGTGCCCGGGACGAGGCGTGGACGACCCCGAGCGAGCACCGCGGGGCGCTGCCAGCGAGACGAGATGCGATTGCCGACGACATACCTGTGCGTTGGGGCGAGAGAGAGATGCGTCAGGGAACGTGAGCTTGGGATGGGCAATTGGATGCGATGCGTGCCTACAGTGAGTGTCTCGGGGTGGGAGCGAGTTTCGAGGCCGTCGGTAGGAGCAGGTGGTTTGAAATATGTACGGGAATCGCAGCCCAGGTTGAGCTTTCCCCTCCGAGGGCCGGCGGCCAGCAGCACGTCGCGGACAGCTCACCTCACTGGAGGCGGCTGCGTCAGTCCCCGGCGCCCGCCAATGGAACCCGACCCCGCGGCGGGGAGCGGCGGCACTGCACGGCAAGGCGCTCCCCAGGCGGGCTCAGGACAGTGGGTGTGGGTTCTGGCGGCCCAAAGAGCATCGAGAGCGTGGAACCGGGACGACCGTGGAGGGCGTGCGCCGGCCCACCAGGCACTCGCAGATGCGTCGATTCGTTACGTACATTGTACGTATCTCGCGGGCGCCGTGCTCGCCCATTGTTCCCTCAGGGTTGGCGCTCCCGGCCCAGGCGTCGCGACCTCCCGAAGGCGGCATAGGAGGCGGGCATGCACGGGAAGGTGGCCATGGCCCCGCCCGGCGGCGGATTCGGAGCGCGCCGGAGCTGGCGATGCGTGTTTGGCGGCGTTGGCATTCGAAGAGTTGAAATCGACTTCGCCTGCGATCCGTACCCTGGACCCCGGCCGCAAGCGATTGATCGACAAGCCTCCGCAATCAGTGCCCCTCGTCTATGTTCTTGTTTGTGGCGGAGGCGTTCCTTCTTCATTTCTCCCAATTGGGCTGGCGGAGGACGTCCTCGCAGCCCCCCTTGCGACGGTTATTGCTGCCATTGAGTTGAGCCGTGGCGGTTGGTGGCGATGGCTACATAAGAACTGCAAGGTGCCCAGGTCTCGCAGGCATTCATCGACGGCCGCCACTGTGGCTTTCTGTCCGCAGGTGAATCAAGTCATTCTTCAGCGCCGCCAGCCCTCCAACAGGGCGGGAGGCGTCGCATCCACCACGACACTTCCCTTTACTTGTACAGGCCCTGCGACTTCAAAGTTTGCTGCTGCCAGGCCGCGTTGATGGACGCGACCAACTATTCAGTGCCGCGCGCGCACGAGCCCAGGGCGAGCCGTGGACAGGACGGGTGTTGATACCAACAATTGGCTGGTGTCCGCGCGGGATCGCATTCCGGACCCTGAGGTGGAAAGCCGCGCGCCCGGCTGTCTGGCCAGGTGTCCAGATGGAGGCTCTGCGCGGTAGGGGGGGCGCGGCGCCTCGGTGGAACCCATCGCGCCCAGCCAGCGCCACATGAATACGCGTGTGAATAGCGCGCTGGTGTCACTTGCGGATGTTGAAGCGCGGATGGCGAGGTTCTCGGCTGCGGACACTCCATTTGCTGGTGCTTGGTACCTATGGGGCAATGGGCTAACAATGGGCTTCCCCTGCAGGAAATTTCACAGCGGAGGAGCTGAGGCGATAGCAGGGTCACCGCACCTCAGGCGTCCACGGAATAGAGCCCTGGGAACCCTCCAGCTGGAGCGCAGTCCCTGTCCGCCAGGGCTGGCCGACCTGCGCGCTGGGCCCTGGTCCGGTCCACGGCTGACACGGGACACGGGACATGGGAACACGTCCACCTCAAACGTTTCTCGGCGCCGCGGCCGTGAGACTGCTCTTTCCCTGGTGACCTGCACTCCGTAATCTATATTCTTACTCGTACACCCTCGTTCGTCTCCCTTCTACCTCTGTCTTAATATTCCCTTCTTGTCCATTCCTTCAGTACCCCTTTCTCTCTCCACGCTGTAGGTAAGGGATCCGCTCCGCCCACGCGCTAGGCCTGCGGTAAGTCCCCCCCCCCCACCCGCCTGCTCTGCTGTGCTGGTGCTGCTGGTGCTGGAGCCGGGCTCCAGGGCTGCACAGCTCCGAGCCACCGCGGCAAAACGCGACGACGTCCTGATGAGGTGGCTTCTCCGTCTCTTCCTTCTCGCCGCCAGCACCAAGCATTCGACTCGCATCTAACGCCAGACCGTCCTGCAGAACCATGGCGCGCAGCCAAACGCCGCAGGGCAGCTTGCGGCAGCGCAATGTCCCCTCCAGAAAAGGCACCGACTCGCCCGGCGTTGCCCCTGAGGCTGAGCTCGACAAGCTCGCCAAGTTCGCCATGCAGAAGAACGTCGCCGACGGCGAGCGCGAGCACAAGGTCGCCCTGAGCCTCATCACCATCCTGGCCTTTGTCACCCGCTTCTGGGGCATCAGCCACCCCAACGAAGTCGTCTTTGACGAGGTTCACTTCGGCAAGGTAAGCGGCTCACCAACAACCACTAGCAACGAGCCGGATGCTAACGGCGCACGCTTTCGCAGTTTGCCTCGTTCTACATCGAGCGAACGTACTTCTTCGACGTCCATCCGCCGTTTGCGAAGCTGCTCTTTGGCTTCATGGGCTGGCTCGTCGGCTACGATGGCCACTTCCACTTCGACAACATCGGCGACTCGTACATCGACAACAAGGTGCCCTACGTGGCCTTCCGCGCGCTCCCTGCCATCCTGGGAGCCCTCACTGTCTCTGTCACATACCTTATCATGTGGGAGTCGGGCTATAGCGTCCCCGCGTGCATCGTTGCCGCCGGTCTGATCCTCTTCGACAACGCTCACATAGGCCAAACCCGCCTAATTCTGCTTGATGCCACGCTGGTCCTCGCCATGGCCTGCAGCTTGCTCTGCTACATCAAGTTTTACAAGTTGCGCCATGAGCCCTTTAGCCGCAAGTGGTGGAAGTGGCTCGTCCTCACGGGCTTTGCCCTGTCGTGCGACATTTCGACTAAATACGTCGGCCTCTTCGCTTTCGTCACCATTGGTTCTGCCGTCGTCATCGACCTCTGGGAGCTGCTCGACATCAAGCGCAAGGCGGGTGCCATCTCTCTGCCCGAATTCGGCAAGCACTTCGCCGCCAGGGCCATTGGTCTCATAGTCCTTCCCTTCATGTTCTACCTCTTCTGGTTCCAGGTCCACTTCGCCATCCTCTCGCGGTCCGGACCCGGCGATGACTTCATGTCCCCCGAGTTTCAAGAGACGCTGAGCGACAACGTCATGCTGGCAAACTCGGTGACGGTCCAATACTACGACGCCATCACCATCAGGCACAAGGAGACCAAGACGTATCTCCACAGCCACGAGGAGACGTACCCGCTGCGCTACGACGATGGCCGTGTCTCGAGCCAAGGTCAGCAGGTGACTGGCTACCCTCACAATGACACCAACAATTACTGGCAGATCCTGCCTTTGGACGACGACAAGCAGCGGGGCCGCAATGTCAAGAACCGTGACCTGGTTCGCCTCCGGCACATGGTCACCGACAAGATCCTCCTCTCCCACGATGTCGCCTCCCCTTATTACCCGACGAATCAGGAGTTCACTTGTGTCAGCCTCGAGCAGGCTTACGGCAGCAGCGCCAACGACACTCTCTTCGAGATCCGAATCGAGAACGGCAAGACGAACCAGGAGTTCAAGTCCATCTCCGGCCACTTCAAGCTCATTCACAACCCGAGCAAGGTCGCCATGTGGACTCACACCAAGCCACTGCCCGATTGGGCCCACAGGCAACAGGAGATCAACGGCAACAAGAATATTGCCCCGAGCTCCAACGTGTGGTTCGTTGAGGACATCCCCACGATGCCGTCGGATGACCCGCGTCTGGAAAAGCACGAGCGCAAGGTCAAGTCCCTGCCGTTCCTCGTCAAGTGGTTCGAGCTGCAGAGGGCCATGTTCTACCACAATAACAAACTGACGAGCGACCACCCCTATGCCAGCCACCCGTACCAGTGGCCTTTTCTGCTCCGCGGCGTGAGCTTCTGGACCCAGAACGACACGCGCCAGCAGATCTACTTCATTGGAAACCCCGTGGGCTGGTGGCTAGCGAGCAGTTTGCTCGCCGTCTTTGTGGGCATCATTATTGCAGACCAAGTCTCTCTGAAGCGTGGAATCGACGCCTTGGATCACCGTAAGTTGTTGCCGCACCCGATGCGGAAGCTCTAGACGCTGACAAGGACTCAGGCACCCGCTCACGCCTCTATAACTCGACCGGGTTCTTCTGGCTGGCCTGGGCGACGCACTACTTTCCCTTCTACCTCATGGGTCGCCAGCTATTCTTGCATCACTACCTGCCATCTCACCTCGCTTCTTGTCTAGTGGCAGGTGGTCTCGTGGAGTTCGTCTTCAACGCCGAGCCCGCCGATGAGTTGCCGCCTGCGACCGAGAAGAAGGGCGCCGTGGCCGGACCCAAGAGGCACATTACCGCACGAGAGAGGTTTGCCGGCCAGAGCATGATGGGTGCGTGGATTGCTTGCCTGGTCGTCCTTGCCATTGCTATTGCCGGCTGGTACTTCTTCCTGCCCCTGACGTACGGCTACCCGGGCCTGTCGGTGGACCAGATCCAGCGCCGCAAATGGCTTGGATTCGACCTCCACTTTGCGAAATAAGCACTTAGAGACGCCGTCGTAGTTCACGGACCGGCGCTCAGTGGAATATGGCGGGCCCGAGGATAGTGGGAGAGGAGTAAAACGTGATGGGTATCGCGGATCACGTCACAGACATGTACGATATGGGAAGAATTAGGTTGTGCGGTGCAGCGCGGCGCGGATATACAAGTAGTGGCCTTGGCGGCTGGCGAGCAAGGGTGTCACGAAGGCGTTTTGCTTACGATAGGACCTGTGAAGAAGAATGCTAAGTGCTTGAAGAGCTGCTCGGTAACGCTACCTAACCGCTGTCCACAAAGGATGCCCTGTCACTGCTTAGAACACGCTTATGCTTGGGTTCCCTGTGCCTTTTCCTGTCCGGCCATCTTCTGCCACATTGTCGCAGCCTCTTGTCGGTGTTCTGCCGTGAGCCGCGCGTCCTGCGCGATAATCGACAGCCGTCGTTTCCATTGGGCCCAAGCCACCAGATCCCAAGCTAGGTGCCCGCCCCTCTTGCACAGCTCGTACACATGCTCGCGTGCCCTGTCGGGCATCAACCATCCTGAGACACCTTTGATGTCGAGCTCAATCCATGAAGCCCATGACGGGTCATCGGCGCCAAGATTCGCCATGCTTCCTAGCGAGGGCACGAGGTGATGCAGCGCAGACGCCTCACCGCACGTGAGAAGACGTCTCGTGGCCAGGGATGCCAAGAACCACTGTAAGTGTCCCCATTGACGCCCGGCCCGTTGTCCAGCCTCGGAGTTGAGAGAGTTCCGAACCAAGTCGCGTTTGGTTTCTTCCAATCCCTTCAGCTTGAGGCTTTCCGGCGTGGAAAACAGGACGAAAGGGGGGACGGGCGACCACTTACCAGACAACATTTGCTGAAGCGTGATCGCCAGGTTATGAGCTTCGGAATGGTCGATTAGCCACAGGCATGCGTGACCCTCATTCAGTGCAAGCTTGGGTGGCTTACAATAGCTATAGAAAGGCAAACTGGCGTTATGAATCTCGGAAAGCACGTCGAAGATCGCGGCCTGGACGGCGTGGGTGGCAGGATGGGCGGAGCTCACCGCCAGGACGGTTGCCATGACCGCGCATATCTCGGCCGTGGCATAGAGCGCGATGTCGCGCGGTTCAAAGTTGTTGCAACGGCGCGCTAGTTGCCTGGCCGTTTCGTGGATGTGTGCATCGAGTCTGTTGGCACTCTCCCGCGGCGTCGCGGAACCCCCGAGGACGTTTTGGAGAACTTCTAAGGTACGGGGATGACATTCACAAGTACCGCCGGCATTGTTGCTCGGGGAGATTGCTTGGTTTAGCGGGCCGTTCGGTGCCATCCTGGGGACGGTTGTTTGATAGTAGGTGGCAATTGCTGGGGACGGTCGAAGACGTTTTGTAAACGGAGCAGCTGGGCGATATACATGGGCACTCAGTTTGGCGATTTCAGTAATGGAGACGTTGAGCAGCAGCCGGACTATCGTCTTTCACTCCATGGATTCGATGGCGGCAGGCCCGGCCACGCAGCACAGCGGCACCTGCACCTGCAACTGCGGCTGCGGCTGCGCCTGCGGCTGCGCCTGCGCCTGCGGTGTCGGGCTGCGTGCGGGCAGGTCGAGGTCCGGGCGGCTTCGGCAGGCCGGGCTCGGCCCCACTTTCTTTGACGGCGCGGGATGGCGGGCTGCCCCTGGCTCGTATCCACTTTGGGCAAGGACAAAGCTGCCCTTTCTCGAGCTGCCTGCCTTCCACCAGCAGGTCCATTTTGGACCAGCTACCCGATTGACCTTGTCTCACCCCGTCGTTACTGCGTCCTTCGTGGCACCAACTTCCGCGCCGCCCTTTGCCCGCCTTCTCCTTCCACGACGACACAGCGCTCCCGCCCAGCACGACATTGACTGCCTGGACTGCTCGACCGGCGCCATGCATGCTGGTCTCGTGGGCCCAGGGCAGCATTGGCGAGACTAGTCCGTGAGCAAGGCGCAGGATTCCCTCGAGGCTGCCGCGTCCACGAACCGCCACTACCGCACGCCATCGCCCACCGCCAGGGCCAACGACGACGATGCTCCTCTGTGACGCCAACAGGCTGTACCTCCGTCGCGCCGTTCGCTGGCGAACCGTGCGCCTCCTCCTCCTCGTATTCGTCCTCTTCAACGTCTTCGACGTGCTGCGAATCCACCACCACCTGGTCGCAAACGACAGCCGCGCCCATGGCCGGAGAGGCGCCACCACGGCGGCCGGCCCCTCGCGCCCGCACGAGCGCGTCTACATTGCGAGCATGCACTTCAACAACGGGGAGATCCTCCGCGAGCACTGGAACAACGCCGTCGTGCGGCTGACGGAGACGTTTGGCCCCAAGAACGTGTTCGTGAGCATCTTTGAGAGCGGCAGCTGGGACGACAGCAAGGCGGTGCTGCGCGAACTGGCGGCCGAATTGGACAACAGAGGCGTCCCGCACCGCATCGACACGTCGGACGTGACGCACCACGATGAGCTTGCGCGCAGCGACGCGGAAAAGGGAGACGGGTGGATCGACACGCCCAGAGGCAAGAAGGAGCTGCGGAGGATTCCGTACCTCGCCCGACTGCGCAACAGGACCATCAAGGACCTGTTGGACCTGCACGCCAAGGGCATCGACTTCGACAAGGTGCTCTTTCTCAATGATGTCGTCTTCTCGACCGAGGACGTGCTGGAGCTGATGGACACCAACGGCGGTGAATACGGGGCCGCCTGCAGCCTCGACTTCTCCAAGCCGCCGCTTTACTACGACACATTCGCGCTGAGAGATATCGAAGGGAGCCCTCACGTCATGCAGACGTGGCCGTACTTCCGAGCCAGGGACTCGCGCAGCGCGTTGGTCAACAACATGGACGCGGTACCCGTTACGAGCTGCTGGAACGGCATCGGTATGGATCCTCTGGTCCATGATTCTTGTGACTGTTCTACGGGTTTGCTGACGAGCTGTAACACAGTCGTAATGCCGGCGGAGCCGTTTGTTTCGTCGACACGCCTCCGCTTCCGGGGCATCCCCGACTCGCTCGCCTTGCACCACCTCGAGGGCTCCGAGTGCTGTCTCATCCACGCCGACAACCCGCTTTCGCGCACTCTCGGCGTCTACCTCAACCCTCGCGTGCGCGTCGGGTACAACCTCGCGGCGTATGAGGCGACGCATCCCGCCGGCGCCGCTTGGGTCTCGACGTGGAACATCTTCAAGGGCATGTGGACTAACAGGGTCAGGCGCTGGACCTCGGTCACGTTTGAAGGCGTCGTCCGGAAGCGCAGACTTCGCGCGTGGGAAGCGGAGAAGCCGGGCAACAGGGAGCCTGGGGACTTTTGTCTCATCAACGAGATGCAGGTCCTCGTCGACAATGGGTGGGCGCATGTGTAGAGGGATTGCATGCATGCACTGCCAGAGAAAGACGCCTTGGACTGGATGGACGATACCCGGCGACTAGAGCCTTGGAATACAAAGCAGTCAAATTCGACAGCAGCTCTTTGATTATCTTACGGGGATGTTATTCTAAGCCAGTAGTCGTAGTCGTTGTCATCATCATCGTCAACATCATCGCTGTCGTGCAGCTCATCTGGTCGCACGCTGTGCCTTAGGAGGCTGCCCGGCCGATGCCGCCGGATGGCAATGGCCAGATCCCGCCTGTCCTTTTCGTTGGCCATCAGAAACGGGTCGTCGTCGGGCACACTCGCGCACCGCAGGACGTGCCGCCTCTGCGCGCGACGCTTGCGCAGCCCATCGCGCATCAGGTACTCGCCCTCCTCGCGGCTCGGCGCTTTGCCCCTCGTCAGGGCAACGAGGTCACGTACCGTCTGGCTGCGCCAGCACACCTCGGAGACGGCACGGAGCATCATCAGCGAGAGCATCAACGGCGGCCGAGGCGGCAGCGTCGAGGCGCCGTTGGGGGAAACGTACCCACGCCCTCGCCCGCGCCCGCGCCCGTGCCCGCGCATGCGCACCTCGTCGCCGTCCAGCGCCGCCGTCCAGTCCGGATGCGCAACAGCGCCGGCCGCGAGGTGTCGCACGACGGAGGGGTTTCGCGCGAGGAAGGCGTCGACGGCCTCGAAGGGCGCGTCGGCGGGCATGCTCAGCGCGGAGCGGATGAAGCGCAGGCGGCGCTGGCCGTGCAGGTTCCCGGGCGGGTAACGGGGAGAAGCAGGGAGGGCAGGGAGAGCGGGGAGGACCTGTGGCGTGAGGGGGGAGAGGTCGCTGAGGAGATGGGTGGGCAAGGGGGCCGAGGCAGTGGCGGTGATGGCTGCTTTCGCTCTGGTGATGTCGTTGTTGTTGTTGTTGTTGCCGCTGTTGTCGTGCTTGCTCGTCCTCGACTGGTCGGATGCTCGCCGTGAAAGCTTTCCGCGCTGGTGATACCTGGAAAGGAAACCTCGGGACCGGGAGCAGAAGCCCTGCGGTTGGGACGAGCGGTCAGTCACGCAGCGCCGTCCCTCGATGCTACGGTCTCTGCCGTGGACCCAAGTGACGAGGTCAGTCAATGTCATTGCGGTTTAGAATCAGGGAGGCTCGGGGGCACTTTCGAATTTGGGTAACGCGATGGTCCAGTCGTATGTGAGAGTCCCGATGCACGTGTAGCGTTGCGTCGCGGATGGATTCGCGCGCAGATGATGCTTGAGCTAGCGAGTTAAATACAAGGCAGGAACGGCATCATGCCGTTGAGTAAATCGATGAACAGGACCGAAGGCGGACCAAGACCTGGACCCGTTCCCGCCTTAAGGTCCTGGCGATGCCCTCCGGTGCGGCGCGTGTAAGTGGGACGTCACAGCTGTTCAATGAACAGGAAGGTACACCGGCAACTCCTTTGTCCGTCCATGGACCGTCCGCGGCTCGGGCGTCACGCACGCACACATGCCGAGACCAGCACTCTTGCGCGCTTCGTGGAGCGCATTCTTTGTGTCATCGGACACGCCCATGATGCAGACCTCCAGCGTTGCGCTGAGCATTGTCCCGGCAGCCAAGCGAGTCGACGAGGAGGGCTCGCCGGCGCACAACATGCAGTGAAACAAAGTTCCAGCATGATATGCATGGCAGCTCCAGGGTCAAAGTCTCTCCGTTGCATTCAGGAGACTCATGCGCCATCGGGTGGGCCATCAAACGACTACCGTCACGGCATGTGATGGGGTGGAGAGGGCCCGTCTGTTGACGACGCGGCCCGGGAGACGACGATGTCTGCTTTGCATCATCTTGTGGAGCGAACTGGAACCTTTCCGCTGCATATTGCTGCAGCCTGGGGCCGCCAACATGTCTCCTCGTCATTATTTAATTCGGGAGCCTGAGGCTTACGGTGGATCGGGTTAGGACACAAGACAGAAAACGACGACGACGACGGGCCCACGATGCTCGGGTTGCACAGAGCCGCAGGGGAGCGGGTGGTCTGTGCCAGGCAGCGCAATTCGCCAATCGATGAGTGGGCCGTAGCGGGAGTCTCACCCAGGATGAATCCGGGTGCCTTGGGCCCTTGGCCCTGACACGCGCGGCATGACGAGCAGCGCCAGACGCGGACGGGATTGGACCCGGGAAGCCGGCGACAGGCTGCCCGATTCTTCGCCGCGCCATTGGCGGCTGCGCTTCGCTCCAAGTCCGACGACCTGGCCTGGCGTGTCCAGCGTAACACGTGTCCCTCGAGCCCTCCGTCGTCAAGCCAAACCGACGGGAGGGGGGCTTTTGCAATGCCAAAAGTCATACGACCTGAACTGAACCCGGGCAGCGGGCCGCTCGTCTCTTGACAGGACAATTTGGCGACCAAAGGGGAAACCGCCGGGACGGAAATCGAGGGCAGGGGACCAAGTGCGGCCCTTGCGGCATGTGTGGGTTGACGGTGAGTCAATTGTCTTGCCTCTGATTCAGATCAGGACCAGCCAGTCGTGGCCGTCCAAGGTGGCCGTCCCGCGGGCGCGGGTCCAGCCCTACCAGTGGACGGCGGAGGGAGTCCTGCAAAGCGTCCTGAGGATCGTGGAGTGCGACATGGACAAGTGGTGTTGGCGTCATGCAAGGCCCGACGTCGACGCCCCCGTCGGTCGCCTTGAGTGGCTGGCAACGGTCGTTGCCGATGCTGTGGACAGGCACTTCAGGTGATGGATGCCCGGCGGTGGTGCTTGGCCTGCATCGACGACGCTGCTGGTTTGGTTTGCTGGTGTTGTCCCTGCAGCCCCTGGTCGCGAGCGTGGCAATGCACTCGCCGGCAGGGGTCGCTGGCGGCGCTCCCTCCCAAGCCTCCCTCTCTCAGGCCAGGCTCATCCAAAGGCTCCCCCGGTGTGTGCGGGCTGGCGGGCGAGTTTGCACTGCCAAACGGCGCCGACGGACGAACCGAGGAGCCATTGCTGCACAGCACTTTGCCGGGCCCTCTTGGTAAGCCCGGACGGATTTCACCTGGTAATTACTCTCCCTGTCCTGCTGGGGAGCGGAGAAAGCTGGAACCGGGCCGCGCGGACGTCTGGTCATTGTCTTCACCGCAAACGTAAAACCCGGCTCGCCTGGCTGCAGCGTGCCCTGAGCGCAGCAGCAGCATTGTCGAGGTATTTCGGAACCCACCACGGGGAGGGGGGCGGGACAGGCCAGTGCTGTCATGTGTTGGTGGTGAGGTACGTCGAGGACGTGGGCGCGGAGGTGGGCGGCCGTGGTGGTGTGGTGTGGTCGCTGTGGTGTCTGTCGCTGCGGTGCTGGTGGCCGTGGCGGCGTGCGGTGGAGATGGCAGGCCGGGGTTCGGGCCAACCAGTCCAGACTGGCCCGTGGACCGACCCTCCATCGCGGGCACGGGTGCGCGAGGCATTGCGAGAGGCACACGGCCGTCGCTGCGATGTGTGAAGGGAGGGCTCCGTCTGGCACGTCATTCGGCAGAGGGCCCTGGTTGATCGCGGCAGCAGAGATGCGTTACGCAAACCTGTCGCGGCGGCGACGGCGGTGGTGGTGTCCGGGTTCGTCACCACGGGCGCCATTTTACGTGCCTGGTTCGTCGCTGGTGTCCTGCCGCGCGTGTGGCCTTTGCGTCGCCATCGTCATCATCCTCGTAGTCGTGTTGTGGAAATGGATGGCTGATAGAACCACCACCTCCGGGGAACGAGCAGCTGCGATGTGGACGTGCGTCCTGGCGGCGACGAGTCAAGGGAGCGACAGCTCAGTGCAAACGATGGACGCCCGTGGAAGTCCACCGCGGGACGGTAGGCGGCGCTGGAGCCAACGGCTGGGGGTGGCACCTTTGGGGCGCCACTTGGCCTGAGAGTCTCCCGCGTTAGGAGCGAGACTTGGACCGGTACGGCGGCAAGGTGGACCGCCAGGACGCCTTGGGAGTGCGGTTGAGGCTCTGCTCTGCGTTCCCGCGCTGGCGAGACCCTCAGGCGGAGCCCATGGGTACGCTGATGGCTGGCAACCGGAACGTGGTCCGAGCCAAGAGGGCTCTTGGGCCGCCCACCAGATGGCGCGACGGTCACCAACAAGACCACCAACCTGGATGGGCAGGCCAGGTACCACAGGACGTAGCCATCCCGCCGAACCACTAACGCGAGGTACCCCGCCGGCAGGGATCCTCGTCCACGCCCCCAGCGAGAAGACGCCACTAGTCCCGATCAGGGTGGCCTCCAGGCAGCAGCCTCCGCTGGGCTGAGGCGCCCACCGACTGGCTTAGCGGAGCGGTTTCTAAGCACCACCCGCTTGTCCCCATCCATATCACCGAATGCCTCGCCTCGTTTGAACTTCCGTCCTCTCTTCCACCTCGTCCATAGTCCTTCTCGCCGACTGAACCCTCTCGCCGGCCGCCTCCTCTCATACGCCACGCGAGGAAGACGTCCAAGGTTTTGGTTTTGCGAGCGTCCATCCGTCCCAGCGCCTTTGGTTTTCCATCCATAGCTTGCTCGTCTCGTCTGGCACGCTCCTCGTCGCCACCGCGCCTCGTTCCGCCGTTGCCGGGTCTCGCGGGTCGTTGCTTCGCCTCTCCCACATATATCCGGTTTACGTCCCCTGCCAGCCTCCTCACAAAACTATACAATACCACTGCGTCGGCTTTGTTCGTACTGGCCCGTCTCGCCGTTGTTGGTCCCTCTCTGGCGAACTCTTACGTCCGTCTCCTCGTGGGCCGCGTCACGCATCTCTCGTGCGCAATTCTGCACTTCTTGCCCCTTGTCCACCCGGGCTTCGCCTGTCCTGGTGGTCCGCGGAATCTCTCGAGAGCTTAACTGGTCGTCCCGGACTCGCAGTTGCCTCGGTAAGGAAACGCTCCTCCTCTTGGTGTGCCAATTGTCCCCGTCGTCCTGTGGCTTCGCGCTCTGTCCTCAACTCCATCGGTCAACCCAATCTCGATCAAGGACTGGACATCCGAGTCCTATCTTGTGACTCACAGGCACCTTCACACACACACCACACACTACCGCACACATCGGGCTGACACGTCTCGTTCCCCAGCAGTTCTTTAAGGACACCCGTGGCCAGACTCCCTCCATCTACCCCACCCCCATCCACTTCCACTTGCAGCCGCCATTATGTCGCTTGCGAACCCTCGTCGCCGTGCCCCGGTGACTCGTCCGGGAAGTGAGGGCGATTCCGCTCTTTCACTTAAGACCGGCATGGCCCTCCGCAAAGGCGCTACCTTCCACTCTCCTCCCTCTCCTGCTTCCATGGCCGCGGACGACACCTTTTCTCCTCCTCAACTACCTCGGTCGCCTACCAACATCGACGACATCGTCGATGCCAACCGTCGTCGTGTGGCACTAGCCATCGACGACATCACCGAGACCTTGGCCAGGGCAGAGCTCTCTGCCTCGCCTTCCAAGGCCTCCAAGGCGCCCTTCCGGGACACCAGCTCTCCTGTCCCTCGTGGCCTGCTCGGCCTCGACGGCCCTGAGCAGTACATGGCCTCCAAGCCTGAGGCCGAGCGCCGGGTCCTGCGCCCGCGCTCTAACCGGCGCTCCAAAACGCATGGCTCCGACAGCGGCCTCGGAAGCTCCATCACCTCGAGCGACGAAAAGGCGTCCGCCATGGCCAAAGAGGTACAGGCCAGTCGGGCCCTCACTGGGTCGGCAGCAACCACCGCCAAGGACAACCTTCGTGCCCTCAGCCCCAAAGCTTATAGGAGGGTGCATGAGCACATCCTCAGGCCGCTCCTCGGCGAGCCGACATTCAAGGAATTCCGTCCCCTCGTACTCGATGTACCGCGTCGCATCAGGTCAAAGGACATCATCTGCCTTCGTGACTTGGAGAAGACTCTTATTTTTATGGCACCAGTAAGTCGATTGTCAACGGAACGTGGCGTTAGGGGTGATACTTATCGGTTATTGTTCGCAAAGACGAAAGCGCCTTCTCTCTATCTCGACTTCTGCCTTACGTCCATTCGCTGCATCCAAGCGACCGTCGAACTCTTTTCGGACCGCGAACAAGTTCGACCCAACGACCGCCCTTACACTAACGGGTACTTCATCGATCTCAAGGACCAAATTCTAGAGTACGGCAGACAGTTGTACGCGGCCAAGAACAAGACCGGCTCTCTGGAGGACGACGACGACGTTGACCAGTACGTTCCACGATTTGTGCCGCTACGCCACCCTGCTAACCTCACCACCAGAACGGACGAGATCAAGCTGTACGGTGGAGTTGCCGACAACGGCCGCCCTGCTGAGCTCGTTCGCGTTAAAAAGGACGGGACCGTCATTTCCCTGGCGACCGGGAAGACAGTCGACATGGGAGAGTCGGCCGTCAAGATCAAGCGATCCCACAGCGAACAGCTCGAGGATCAGGAGGAGATCATGCGCTCCATGGCGCGTCGCAAGAAGAACGCCACCCCGGAGGAGCTGGCTCCTAAGATGTGCCCGCACCCGGGTTGCGGCAAGATGTTCAAGCGCCCTTGCGACCTCACTAAGCACGAGAAGACGCACTCCCGCCCGTGGAAGTGCCCTCTCCCAACCTGCAAGTACCACGAGTTTGGGTGGCCCACGGAGAAGGAAATGGATCGCCACGTCAACGACAAGCACTCCAACGCACCGGCCATGTACGAATGCAAGTTTCCTCCATGCCCGTACAAGTCGAAGCGCGAGTCGAACTGCAAGCAGCACATGGAGAAGGCACACGGCTGGACATACGTCCGTACCAAGACCAACGGCAAGAAGGGTTCCGGCGCCAGCGACGCTGCCCAGCACACCCCGTCTCTTCACCACTCGTCCACGCCTTCCACAACTCCTTCGTACGGAATGCAAACTCCGCCTGAGATGTCGTCGCTCGACTACCCCAACATCTCCAACCAGGACTGGTTCGGCAATTCCAGTGGGTTTGATATGCAAGCCAACAACAACGATGCCATGGATATCTCCATGGACCTCCGCTCGCCTGCGTCGGCTGCCTCCTACGAGCAGTACCCTCCCTACCAGAATGGCTCTACTTTCATCATGCCCAACGAAGAGGACATCTATGCCGCGCAGGCCCAGCTCGGCCAAGGACCCGAGCTGCAGCTGCCACTTGAGATTCAGAATCTTCTCGGATCCAAGTTGCTGCCTCAGAATCTGCCCATCTACCGTACCCAACACATTCCTCAGGCTGCACCGGCCCCGCAGGCCCAGGTCGTGCCATCTCACTTCTCTCCTTCCGCGCAGCAGAACGCCATGCTTTACACCCCCGACTCCCAGCAGGCGGCTGATGAGGGATTCGACGACCCGTTCGCCACCGGTTGCGCGGATTTCACACTCTTCTCTGGCCAGCAGGACAAGGGCCAGGGCAACGCCCAGCAGCCGCTCTTCGGAGAAGTTGCGGCCGAGGTCCCAAGCGCTGGTCTGGGATTTTCGCAGACATCACAGTCGGACATGTTGAACCAGGTTGACTGGTACTCGTTCGACGCCGTGTCGTTTCCGTCCTAAGTTCACGATCAGTCCAGGTTGCACATCCTGTAGCAACCGTGGATCTCAACCCTGAAGCCGCCGCGTCGCGGCAGATTCACGATAACAATGAAGAGGATATCCGTTTCCATGCAGAGAACAAAGCAAACTCCTCATGTACTACATACTCTTGTGCTTGGGTTTAGGCGTTTGATTCGTTTCCTTCCCAACTTCCCTCAGAGATACAAGGGACAACTTGGCGATAACGAACTATTATGAGCTGTGGGGTCACGGAACGATGGGATGATAGTATTGCGCTGGATGGGACGGATGAGAATCACGTTTCGGCACCCACGGCAGTTTATTTGGGCTTCTTCAGATGGAATCTCGGCGGAAGCGTCGTCTCCGCCAGCCACCATTTAGAGAATAGAAGATTGACTATGACCGTCCACAAAAGTTTGTCCCTGCGGTCTGTGACCGTCCGTGTGGGTGTTTGGCGCATTTCGTCTCGTGTGATGAGCAGTCACGTGCTAGTCTTGACAAGGCCATCCAATTGCTGCGGCAGCTCGTGGAGCTTGGGCTTGCCGCAATCCGGCGTTCTTTCGCCTGGCTTGATAGCTAGTTCAGCTTGATGAAGTGCTCTCTTCTTCGTTATGGTGAAGCCCTCCGGGCAATTCCGGCGCGTCACGTCGCGTCCCACTGCATATCACCCTACCCTGGACCTGGAAATTGGTACAGAAAGGACGGGCCACTGACCTGGTGCTTCCTGTGATGTATTGAAGTATGCGATTGTGAATTGAACGACTTTTTGCCCTCGTCGCAGACAGGCATATTTGTTTTTGTTTTCACCGATGTGCTGTGGTGACTGGCAAATGGACGGACGGGTTCTGTCCCAACGACCGAACCAACACAGATTGTGAATGCTGCCCAGGCGTTTTTAACAACGGCAAACGACAACAGTAGGCCCGACAACAATATCAAAACTAAAACAACCTATCCTCGCATAGGCACGTACGCCAGTCATCCGGAAATCCCAACCGCCTCGTAGGAAGCATGGCGAGTGGACCATGATGCCAAAAAAAAGATTTTGCACGCGGCCTGTTCCGAACTACAGAAACAAAAAAAGTTCACAGGCTCAAGTGCCCGATGGAAATCAACTCCGGTACAGGGAATCGAACCCTGGGCTGCTCGGAACCACTCAACCTGGGATGAACCAGGAGATTGAGAGCGAGCGATGTTAGCCACTACACCATACCGGATGTGCTGGGAACCGCTTTGGGTCTCCATTTGATGGGAAAGGCACGACCTGAAGTGGTTCATAACTCTTCGCGGTGGGGGGGCTCTAGAACGGGCATCGCAACGGGTGACCCCTAAAAAAAAAGAGGGTCGTAGCGGGAAAGATTTTGCAAGCCTGGTCTCAACGGGCTGCAGCCACGCGCGATTGGTGGCGGGACCGACTGGACCAGGCAAAGAAAGAGGTGACGAGATAAGAGAGAGAGAGAGAGAGACGAGGTGCAAAAAGTTCCAAAAAGAAACTCCGGTACAGGGAATCGAACCCTGGGCTGCTCGGTGAGAGCGAGCGATGTTAGCCACTACACCATACCGGATATTGATCCTGATGGATCTGATTGATGTTTGGGCTTGCATTATTTGTGTACTAGAAGGCTTGGAAATCTAGGGCAGTGTATGGGCAGCCTTTCCTGAATTGCGACGCACATTGCTTCCCTACACCAAGTGACTCGTCTTGTAGCTAATGGCTTCTTCACCGAAATGTCTGTGGTATATGCTCAATCTACAATATTTGCTGCCAAAAGAGAACAGCGCCCGTCCCAAACGCCGCCAGGACCGCCGCGCCGGCTCCCATGCCGGCAAAAGAGGGAGGAGGTCGTGATGCACCCGCGGCAGAGTCATGATCGCCGCCGTCGCCGCTCGCTGTCTCCGTAGCCGTCACGACGACGAGGCTGGTGGACACGGCCGGGCCACCACCCGAAGGGAGACATCCGTCGCCTTTGTCGTCGTCGTCGTCGTCGTCGCTACCACCACTCCTACCTCCCGCGCACCCCTAGGCGGCCTTATTCGGCGGCTGCAGGAAGCCCTTGTCCTCGGCCTGCCGGATGCCGCGATGCCAGATGTTGGCCATTTTGCCGTAGCCGACGTCGTTGGGGTGCGTATCGTCGGCCATGTCGCCCTTTTGCGGGCCGTCGGACGCGTGCATGTCGACGAGGACGATGCGCTTCCCCGCGGTGGCCTTGTCCTTGGCGAGCGTCTTGAACTGCTCGTTGACGCGCTCGACGCAGGCCTCCTTGGTGGCGTTGAGGTTGAGAAGCAGCGTCGAGAGGATGACCGTGGACCCCGGGGACGCGCCCCAAAGGTAGTCGAGCATGCCGCCCATGCGCGCGCCCGCGCCATCGATGTCGTAGCCCTGCGCGCAGTCGTTGGTGCCCGCGTTGATGGTGAAGAGGTTGGGCTTGATGCCCGGCACCGACGCCCTCGCCTTGCCCTCGACCTGGCCGATGCGGAAGCCCGACCACCCCTCGTTGTCGTTGTCCACCATGGAGCCCGACTTTCGCGAGCCCACCATGTTGATCGGGTGCCCGTCCTTGACCAGCAGCTCGCGCAGGTCCTTGCGGTAGCCGTTGCCTGTGGATGAGTGGTCGCCGGCGGTGATGGACGCGCCCAGGGGCATCAAGCGCAGCGGCACCTTGTCGGCTCGGCTGTCGTGTCTCGCTGCGGCAGGGGATGCTTGGACTTGGGTTCGTGTCAGTATGAGAACTGGATCATCTCCTTCTCTAGTGATCCGTTGGCTTACCATTTGAGATCAGCGCCAGGGCGACGACGGCCGCTTGGCTGAGAGATTGAACAAACGGTGCCATGGTGATGAAGATTGTGATGGCTTCAACGTACGAATATTACCAGCTCAGACACGCAGCAAGGAGGCAGCAAAGGGATGGCAGCATTATATGTATCGGCCGGCGAACCCGCATTTAGATGCTCAGCCGCGATCTGGCCCGAGGCGAGATCTCGGCGTCACTAGGATCCCATCCCTCCATCCGTCCACCCGGTCCACCCCTGAACGCGGCCGCCAGGATAGTCTGAGGCTCGTCGGGATGATGACATTGCCACACAGGGCACACCCAAGGCGCGAGCGAAGGCTCAAAACTTGCGGGGATGGTTCCATGGAGGCCCTGCTAGCGCACACCGCGGCGCCGAGGCGATCGTCCGCAACTCCCCCGTTATAGGGCAAAAATAGAAGCACGACATGCTGGTAATTTTCTTGGTCAGCACCCTCGAGCGAATCCTTCGGGTCCAGTTTTGGAGCCGGGCCAGGGCGACGATGAGAGTGTCTCGAAGAGGGTGAGTGTCGTGTCGGGCGCGAAGGAGCGAACCTGACGCTGGCAGTGCAAGAGGCTCTGCAGTCGGAGAAGTTGGGCCAAGTTGCACTATACTCATCCTTTCGTCTCTCTCGCTATCCGGCACTTATACGGTGATGGGGTGTCATCTTGCGGCCGTCTTGACTCAGATGCCCAATCATGGGCCTTTGTCGTGGACGTTATTGTGTGTGTTCCCTTGCCGAGTTCTTGTCGCTAGGAGCTCAACTGTTGCCAGTAGCGCTCCGTTGGCTCATGCACCGAGGAAATCCCGGTCAGTAGCGCTCGAAATCCGGCGAGATTGAGTTGAGATGAAGACCTTCGCCGTCCCAACTCTGGATGGGACTCAGGGAGACACAGCCCCCGCCAGGAGCGCTGATGTCAGCGCCGTCAAACAGCAGTGGCACAAGGGAGCCCTGGCAGGTGGTGACACCCAGCGCCGCGGGTGGGTCCTGAACTCGACATCTGGGCCAGCAATGGAAGGCCAGGTACCCGCCCAGGTGCACATTTCCACTTCAATCCTTCGGGCAACCTCAGAAGGCTCAGATCCTCGCCCTGGCCTGCGGGTGAGTTCGCACACCGCGCTCACGCCATCATCGCATCCGTCCATCTGTCGTCCCAACACCCGGCACCGCCCGCTGCTCGCCCTCATCGCCCCGCGGGCGAGCATGTGCGGCATCCACGCGACCATCTCCAGGTCTGGATATCGCACCCCCTCGCTGGCCCTGGAGAAGCGCCTCCGGAGTCGCGGCCCCGACCACTGCGGCACCGTCAGAACGTGTCTCGACTGGCCCGGAGGCACGCTGCTGTACCTGACCTTCACTTCCACCGTCCTCTCCCTGCGTGGGGATCACGTGGCTAGGCAACCCCTCGTCGACGAGTCCACCGGCTCTGTCCTGTGCTGGAACGGCGAGGCCTGGAAGCTACGCGGCCGGCCGGTCCAGGGCAACGATGGCGAGGCCATTCTCGCGGAGCTGGTCGCGGCAAGTTGCCATAGCACCATAGAGAGCTGTGACGGCGTCCTGCATGCGTTGCGCCAGATTGAGGGTCCGTTCGCCTTCATCTTCCTGGACAAGCCCGCTGGCCGCATCTACTATGGGCGAGATCGCCTAGGCCGGAGATCTCTTTTGGCCGAGGCGGCGGACGGCCTCTCCCTGTCAAGTGTTGCAGAGTCTCCCTCCCAGAGCTGGGTAGAGGTCGAAGCGGATGGGTGCTATACCCTTGATCTGGATGCTGAACTGGTTCCTATTAGACGTGACTGGGCTGATGACGATCAACTCGTGAGTCCTGCATACTTGCATCCGCTCTCTGCCGCTGACCGCTCGCCCAGGTTTCGAGCCTCGGCGTGTTCAATGCCAACATACCAACCACCCAAGTCAAGTTGACTCGGAGCGCACCCTCCGTAAAGTGTTTGCAGAACCACCTCGTCGAGTCCTTGAAGTATCGGGTTCTCAACGTGCCAGTACCACCCAGGGCATCATCCACGGATGCCAGGATAGCCATTCTATTCTCTGGTGGACTTGACTGTACCGTCCTGGCACGTCTCGCGAGTGAGCTGCTGCCACCAGACCAAGCCATCGATCTTATCAATGTTGCCTTCGAGAACCCCAGAATAGCAGCCCAGAACAAGACCATCTCCAAGGAGGGCTTGTACGAGCTCTGTCCCGACAGGATCACGGCACGGAAGTCCTTTGCGGAGCTAGTAGATGTCTGCCCGACGAGGAGATGGCGACTCGTCTGTGTAAGCGGACAATGTGTTATGGACGCCAACCGCGCGCTGACTGAGGACCAGGTTAACGTGCCGTTCTCTTTGACTACCTCTAATAGGTCAGAAGTCATCGATCTCATATATCCACACAATACCGAGATGGACTTATCCATTGCCTACGCTCTTTACTTTGCGGCCCGCGGCCGCGGCCTCAGCCAGAACAGCCCGGAGTCAGAGCCGCGACCCTATGAGACCACAGCTCGTGTGCTGCTCTCGGGTCTGGGCGCCGACGAGCTCTTCGGAGGATACATCCGACATGCCACCGCCTTCTCGAGGCGTGGGTACGAGGGCTTAAACGACGAACTGAAGCTGGACGTCGGCCGGCTCGGCAAGAGGAACCTCGGACGGGACGACCGAGTCATGGCGCATTGGGAACGGGAGGTGAGGTTCCCGTATCTCGACGAGGATCTTGTCAAATGGGCAATAGAGGTGCCCGTGTGGGAAAAATGCGACTTTGAGAACCAGGACGTCGACGGCCAAGTTGAGCCAGGAAAACGGATTCTGCGTCTGCTGGCCCAAGAGCTAGGAATGGATGCCGTCGCCGTCGAGAAGAAGCGAGCGGTAAGGCGCACACCCGTGTCCCCGATCCCCCAGCTGCGCCCTGCTAACGTCGCTGAAGATCCAATTCGGAGCTAGAACAGCAAAGATGGAGAGCGGAAAGGTCAAGGGCACCACGCTCATCACATGAAGAGAGCCAGAGCGCAAGCGCCTCTACTGGCAGTCGCAGACGAACCGCCCAGGCAGTGATGACAGCACACAGATACTTCTGAGCTGCGCGCGCAGGAACAAGCCCACCGAGGGGACGCACCGTGTGTCTGCTGCTGCTCCGGCGGCGACAAACCCTCTGCGTTACCCCGGCAGGAGCATCCGCCGGCGGCAATGACGTCGTAAAGGCAAGTCTGAGCCATGCGGCTGTTTCGATGCGACTTTGCCACGCGCCCAAGCCGCGGGATCTCGAACAGGTCTCACGCACCCAGTTCCATGGATCCGTAATGTCTGGAATGCAGAATTTTCCTTTTTCCCCTGGTGGGCGAACCGAGGGAGAAAACATTGGGAGGCCGTGGCTTGCATGGTTCGTGTAACGCGGACGCACAAGTCGCGGATCGGCCGTTCTGGTGAACTCCTGTCCCGGCCAGCCACTGCCGCTCGATCTCATTTCGATTCGTCCCTGACCCGAGTACTCCGTAGAAGGAGTGGTCCTTTTTTCAGCTTCAGCTCTGGAGCCCACCGTAGCACAGGCACCGCCGCCGCACCGCCGCCGCCAATTTCGCACACACGAACGCTCGGATGCTGTCGGGTCTGACCGCGCCCCTCCCCAGCCCATGGCCCATCATCGCGTCCCGAGGCACGTGTAAACCCGCGGCCAGCGGCATTACCCTTTGCCATTTTCCTTTTTTTTTTTGCAACAACATTCATCCGAAGTGCAGATGACAGGTGCCATGCGTTGTTGGACAGAACCGTATTTACGCTGCGCGAAAGTTGGGCTGAGCCCTCATGCCCTCACGTCGCTGGCCGATTCGATGGATATCGCTGTGAAGCCGCCAACCAAAATCGTCCCCCATGACCGGCCGCTTGCATCCAAACAACCGCCACGCGGTCGTTTTGTCTCACTTCAATCATCAGTCTTCCGACTTGCAAGATCCGCCGATGCCGCGCTGGACCTGAGTTATTGGCTTGCGGTTGCCGCACGGAGCTCATATCCTGACTCTTGCAAGCCGCGTACGTTTTTGAACGTGCTCGTGACTGAGTTGCGCAGTCCCTACAGTCCAGGCAAGCAGTACTCGTAGAGTCGACGGCGGAAGTTACCGATGTTCATCTTGCGTGCAGTCGGCGATGCAGGAGCATGGGTCTTGTCTCGGCCAAGGGGCCATCACCGGGTACCTTGGCCGCGATGGACACTAGATAAGGTACTCCGTAGAGGCCCTGGAAGACGGGCCTGAGCGTCGTCAACGGGTTCCCAAATAGCACTCACCACCGTCCCTCCATCTCAATGGCTGCGTACGGACTACTCGTACCCGTGATTTACCTTTGCTGCGGTGCTGTCGCGCTCGGAGCCACTTGAGCTTGTCCCTCTACCTAGCAGTGCTTGGCATGCCACGCACAGCATCCCGAGGGAAGGCGAAGCTCGTTGCCGCGTCACTAATGGATATTGGCACCTCATTGATATCAAATGGCAACGCGGAGTACGGAGATGGGATTCAAGTGCAACATCACATGTCGATTATCGTCCAGATGGCTCTCTCTCACCAGAAGGCCCCGTGGCTGCCTCGCGAGTGATGGCTTCGATCGCAGGGCCCCAGAAGCCAGCGGCTTTGCTTTGGAACAGAAGCTACCAAGGGTTTGGAGTCAAAGTGCTCTTCGAGTGGACTCGTCGCCGATATCCTTGTTCTCATTGATGAGGGAACCCTTGGTAACGTCGCCTATTGCAGCGTCGAGCGAGGTGCCGAGGCGCCGGACGAACCCTTGTCTTGAGATGGCGCATGCAGTGCTACATGAGTAAGGAGCAAGTACAGAGTACTTCGCACTTCTGGGTATTCCGTTGACGGTCCGGCGCAGAAGCAGAGGTCAGTGCCTCTCGGTACACTCCGTCCTCGTTGGTAGCGGCCAGGTGAACATGCTCAGGCGGCCCCGCATTTCTAAGACATATTGGAAGCCGAGAACTTCGAGTTCATGATCGCAGGATTCGGGTAATTGGTAACCATTCTGCTATTTTTACGCAATGTCATTGTGATGCATCGTTGCGTACGCTGCGGACCGGAGGGTCGGGAGGGCTGGCCGGTAACTCGAGTGTACATCCCCGAGGGTCGTTGATGACTTCCACATCGGCGCCTCAGCACTCCGTGCCTCACCACACAAGGGTGACAATGTTGGCTGCCAATCTTTTGGTAGGCATCGGCGTTCTATGCCCACGTTCAGCTTAGTTGACGGTCACCGTTGCCATGTGGTCCGACTGGTGGTGACGGGGCGCTTGTGTCCAGTGGCAGGCATGGATGGATGCAGGCAGGGTCTGTGTGACAAGCTAGCATTGTGGGGAGTCTGAAACCTGGTGCCAGTCACCTTCGGCTCTGGATGATGATCGTGAAGGATGCGAGCGCAGCAGAGCCAAATTTCCGCACTGTTACAGTGGCCGCGACGTTGTTAATCTAGCTTGAGTGCTTTGTGTTCCGCGAAGAAAGGAAATGGTACGTCCCAGGGCGGGGTTGCTGACCTGGCACAACCCGCTGAGTTTGTAGGACGCCCGGCGTATCCTGGGCATCGTTGGGTAGTAGAACGTCATCAAGGGTGGTAGGGGCAGCACCTCACTCCAGCCGAGGCACTTCACCTGGCTGTTGGTGACAGAGGCAGCTGTGGCGTCCTGTCCGGGGTTGTCAACATGGTCGACGGGCGATATTCTCACGTCAACAGTTTGGGACTGTCGATGACCGGCGACCGTGGACGCCACGATGCGAGCCAACAAGCTGCCGGAGCTCCCTAATGAAGCTGTCGGTGCGGCCAAAGAACCCAGGAACCCGCACAAACTGCCGCGCAGGGGTGGCGCACTGACTAAAACGGGGGGCCGAAGACCCGGACGGGCGGCATGTGAGAGACGACGGCAAGGGGCGGCAGCGCATTTCGTTCGATGTAATTTAGGAGCGACCAGATGAAAGCGAACGCGTCCGTGCAAGTAGCCAGTCCCTGTCATGCACGTAGCTCAGGTGGCCATGAAATCCGAGGACGCGGTGCAAGTGGATGCTTGAAGATGCAAGTACAGACCCTTGTCGGGACGGGAGTGAGGAGAGAGGGGGAGAAGAGGATGTACGAGTAAAAGTCCCCTGCTGGCACCTTGTCGCCTTATCAAGGTTCCGCCCAGCTTGAGAAGGACGGGTTCTGTTAGGTAGGTTGAGGCTCCTCCTCTGCTCATCGGCTGGAGATGGGGCATCCAAGTCGAAGCGACTTTGGTGCATGAACGAGTCAACTCCAGTGCCAGTGGCAGGCACACCAGTGGTGACTCTTGCCACTTTGGGATACCTCGTCAGGTGGTCCGGTCGAATTGGCCAATCGGGGCGGGGCGGCAATGGGCCCGTTCGCCGGAGTGCCTCCCCCATCTTTTCGGACTCCACCTGCCCTGCCGTAGGCCCGTAGCTGTCCAGAAGGTGCCCAGGTGGTCGCGACTCCCTCCACTGCGGCCGGTGCGTGATGGGCGGCCTACAGCGCCCTCCACTTTCGGCTTCCATCCTCAAGAATCAAGATGCATCCATGGATCTCGTCAACCAAGGGAGACTCCACCTCTTGAGTCTTGACTCCCTCGAGCTGCCTCTGGGCCCCAGACGTGGCCCAGCCGGCCAAGCCCTCTCTTTCTCGCAAATTTACATTGCGACGACCCCTGCTCCGCTCGTCCCGGCAGATCGTCGCCAGTTGCGTGTTCAACAGCCTGGGCGGGCGCCGGCTCCCTGGCCATGCCGTCCGCGATCGAGTAGGTACTCCGGATCTTGGGCCGCGTGTACGAGCCCAGGACAGCCTCGACTCCAAGCTGCGGCTGGCGCCCCCTCGCCTCTCCTGTCTGGTTCACGATGGAGTCGGCCAGGACCGTGCCCTGAGTGCTCCCATGTCGCCCACCCGGCTCGCAGTAGCATCAGCGCGGCCCTTCGGCCCCGACCCGGAGGCCACTTTCCATGGCTGCGGTAGCGAATCGTGAGCTGCTGCTCTCATAGGTAGATTACTCGTACGCCGTCTAGCCTGACATGGTGGGCATGGTCGGACCACCCGCCGCCCGGTGTTAACATGTCGGAGTTGCCATCTGGATGCTACCCCCTTGTGAGCTCCTTTGCGTATAAGAAGAGGACCGGTTCGCCCTCCTCGCCGATCTCTCTTGGACATCAGCTTCTCTGTAACTCTGCAGCAGTTCGTTCTCTTGCCCTTTGTTTTGGCAACTGTCACTCTTTTGCTTCCAAAGCACAAGTCGCTCTTTAGCCCACCACTTTCATTTTCTTGTTTTGATCAGGGTTCTCGCTACTCTATAACACCTCCACATATCAGTCAATATGCGCTTCACTGTTGCATTCGCCAGCCTCTTGGCCAGCACGGCCGCCGCCAACGCCGTCGTTGCCCGCACCGTCGTCGCTGATGTCGACGCCGAGGTCGAAGTCGATGTGAACGTCGACATTGAGGCCAAGATCGACGCCCTCATCAAGGTCGATGCCGACGTTGACGTCAAGGTCAAGGCCGCCCTCGACGCAGCCGTCGACTTCAAATGCCCCCACGACATGGAGTACTGCCCCTGGGCCAAGTCTTGCTCCTGCAAGCCTGGCCTGCACCTCGACATCAACGCCAAGAAGTGCGTCGGCAAGGCCATTGTCGGCGCCTGGCCCGAGCCTAAGATCGACGTCTTCGCCTCCAAGGGCGTCAAGCTCGCCGCCTTCTGCGCCATCTCCCCATACAAGATCGTCAAGTACGATGCCCACCACGAGTACTGCCAGGCTGGTCCCAACACCATTGCCTTTGTCGCCGCCGCAAGCATTTGCCTCGAGATCGAGGCCTACGCCCACGCCGCCATTGATGTCACGGCCAACATCTCCGCCGATCTCAAGGCCACCTGCGCTGGTCTGGCTGGTCTGTACGTTGGCACTGCCGTCGAGGCCGTTGCCCTCTTCAACACGGACGTCTTCGCCCTCGCTGCTGCCAAGGCCGATGTCGACGTCAAGCTCATCGTTGGCCTGTTCGCCAAGGTCAAGGGTCTCCTGTGCGGCCTGGGTCTGGGCAAGTGCAAGGTTGACTGCGTCTCGTACTGCACCAAGGGCTGCAAGAACTTCATCGATGTTGGTGCCGATGTCACCGTTCACATTGGTGCTCAGCTTGAGGCCCTTGTGGGCCTGTGCATCCTCCCCAACGTCCTGCTCATTGTCGGCAAGGCCCAGGCCATCATCACCGTCGCTGTCGACGGCCTGCTCTGCCTGGTTGGCGGCCTCATCAAGCTCATCCTCTCTACCTACGACTGCCACTGCCATTAAGCGGTTGTTGGAGCACATAACTGTGAGATGGGCAGCCGCGGCGCAAAGGATTATGGCCCCCGTGGCATACAGCGTAATGTCTTTGTCTAGTATTAACGGTATGACGGGCTGGTAGCCGGCCGCTCGGGACCGACGTGCAGAAGGATAGGTCAGCGTTTGCTTTCCGAAGGCGACAACAACAGGAGGAGTCGGGTCATCACGCCAGCCATGCCGCCCACGATGTACATAGTTGCTCTTCTTGTGGACATGCCCGCACGCATTTTTAAGTCGCTCTGCGCTGTTTCAGTCGTCGCGTTTGAGCCTAACCCACGCATCTATGAGAATGTAATTGAATCTGACCATTAAGGCGGCACAATCTCGCTTTGCAAGTCTCTCGCGTGTGCAAAGGAACGCGTCATGTACCCGAAAGCGACGGAGCCCAGAAGCGTGCGCTGTTCTGTTGGAGCGTAATAAAGCTCCAAGTGTTAATATTGTACAATGCAGTATTGGTTCACAGCGGTTGGCTCACAGCTCCCGAAGAGTTACCCCTTGTAATAACGCTCACACAGTCTCCCCCAGCGTGGTGATAATCGGACACAGCAAATGGCGCATTAAGCGCACGCCGGCACTATCATCTGCTTCCCCACCTTGTCCACCATGAAGTGGCTAAACGCCTCCTCGTCATTTTCGTCCTCGAGGAAGCGCCGGTCCTCGTTCTCGGGCGGCAGCTTCGCATACAGGCCCTCGCCAGCTCTGGGCCATGTCGGCGGCAAGGCGTCCTCTTCCTCTTCCTCCTCCACCTCCTCCCCCTCTACGTCTTCCTCTATCGGGTCCCCTTGGGCACGCCCGGGCCGCTGCCCGTTGGCAGACGCCCCCGGCTCCTTCTTGGGCCGGATAACGGTGATGCGCTTGAGCACTTTCCTGCTACCCTTGACCTTGCGGGTGCCGGCCTTGGGGTGCAGAAGCGTGTGGCCGTGGCGCGCTCGGGGTTTGGCTGTGGCTGTGACGCGGGGCCTCGCGAGGACGGCGGCAGCGTCAGCGGCAGAAGCTGCTCCGGGGATGTTTTCTCTCCACTCCGGATCGTCAAAGATGGGAAGGTCGGGATGCTTCTTAGATACAGACACAAGGATATCGACGAGGAGCTGGGGTTTGAGTTGGTCGCAGAGGGACAGAACGTTGAGGAGTTCCGTCCTTGTCTTTGCGAAAAAGTATTCGGTGCGCTGGGGATGTTGTGTCAGTTCAGGGGGCATGTGGCTTGCCAGGGCGTCCCTTCTCACCTCTGCATTAGATGCTTGCTTCCCGTGGAAGCCGACGAGCTCTGGCTTTGCGGGGACCACGCCGAGGGGCAGTTTCGCCAGCCGCTTGCGACGTATCCTCTCGACGATAAACTGTCGATCCTGCGCCTCAGCGCTTGCCACCCCTGATGGCTCCTCACTCTTTATCGAGCATTCTTGGCAGAATGTGCCTGGCTTTGGGGGAGCCGATTCCGAAGATGCCGTCAAAGAGAGGCATTGCTGATGAAACGGCTTGAGGCAGCCGTGGCACACGACGAGGAAATTTTGCGGCGTTGTGGTGTGGACGCTGCACTTGGAACAGACTTGCGCACCCGCGCCCGCGCCCGCGCCCGCGGGAGGTGCATCACTGGCAGGCAAAGGCGTGCGGCGCATGGGCGCCTTGAAGGGGATCGTGTTTTGACTGAAATCCGTGCCGGAGTCGTTGGTAGTGCGCTTCCTCTTCACTCCGGGTGAGTAGGAGTGGATGAACCGTTTCGCGACCTCGGAGACATCCGACAAGCAGCGCTGCTGAAGGCTAGGCTGTCCAGTACTGGGCAAACGCAGTGTCGAGGCGGTCACATTCCCGGCAGCAGAAGCCTCGGCGGTCGGCCGTAAATCATTCTCGCCGCTACCGCCATTCGACGGTGGGACGTTCTGTGAGGCGGCTTTGGATGTGCTTGCCAGGTCATTCCGTAACCGGTCCAGAATCCAGGCCTGTGCTGAAGAAAATTGAGGCGCGTAAGTTGGCTTCGAAAGGGACGGCGCAATGCCCGTCACGGGGTCATTCAGTGACCCGTCGGCACTTCCTTCATTCGAGTCTCGGATAAGGGGCGAATCTGAGGGGATAGAGTTCGAACTGCTGGCTTCCATCGTGCCCCGTTTGGCGCCGTGCAGTCGAGGTCCGCGAATGTGTACTTGGCCAATTTGTGAATAGAGCGCCCGCGCCGATGCTCAATCTAGACCATCCATTGGAGCAGGGTAGTATGAAAACGAACAGCGATTCAAAATTGCGGCTGCCCGACCGTGGCCATGATGATTTCGACACGAGATGGACATGGGATGAATGAATGAGGTCGAGGAATCGTGGATGAGGCGTCGTCGAACCACTTCACGTGGGGGTCACGTGACCGCCCCAACGGCATCTCCATGTCGGCGCTGTGCGCAACCACGCATGACGGGGACCGGACTCTTAGCTTTGTACGCAGAGTTGCTACGGTATTGCATGGTCTATCCTTAGCCCGCTTCTATGAGTCTAGCTGACAACACCCTGTGCCTTCAACGCCGCAATGTCCGACTCCCCCAGGCCCAGGTGCTCTCCCAGGACCTCGTTCGTGTGCTGTCCGAGCATAGGGGGCACTGACCGGATCGACGGCTGGCTCTCAGAGAACTTAACGGGTGTGTTGACCATCTTTATGGGCCCGCAGGCCTCGTGGTCCATCTCGACGACCATGTTGCGGGCCCGGGTGTGGGAGTGGTTGAGCGTGTCCTGGACGTCATTCACGGCGGCGTACGGCATGCCGCTGCCCTCAAAGACCTCGAGCCATTCCTGGGTCGTCTTGGTCTGAGAAATGGTCTCGATCTCGGCCTCGAGCTCGATGCGGTTGGCGACCCTGTCTGCGTTGGTCTTGAACTTGGCATCATCTTTCCATTCGGGCCGCTGCATCCCGTCACAGAGGATGCCGAAGAGGCGGTCGTTGCCGCCACCGAAGAGAATATCGCCGTCCTTGGTCTTGAAAGAGCGGTAGGGTACGATAGATGCTGCACGACGGTCAGCATAGCAAAAGGGGTACTCTCAACGGGGTTACTCACGGTGGGCAGTTCCCCATCTTCCCGAGTCTCGCTTGCCGCTGATCAGGCAGCTGCTGGCAATGTTTGCCAGGGTTGCAGTCTGACAATCACTCAGGGCCACGTCAATGTGCTGACCCCTGCCCGTCTTGGCACGCCCGAGCAGAGCGGCCATGATGCTGTTGCTCGTGTAGAGCCCCGTGGTGAGATCTGTAACAGCGACGCCGACCTTGACTGGAGGGCCGTCGCGGGAGCCAGTAATGTGCATGAGCCCAAACTCGGCCTCGACCATGACGTCGTAGCCCGCGCGGTTGGAGTAGGGGCCAGTCTGGCCGTAGCCCGTGATGGATGCATAGATGAGAGCAGGGTTGATCTTGCGAAGCGTCTCATAGTCCATGGAGTACTTCTTCAGCGTACCCGGCAGATAATTCTCGACCAGTATGTCGCACTTGGCGACGAGCTTGTGCAGGATCTCGACGCCTTCCTTGTGCTGGAAAGAGAGGCCAAGAGACTTCTTGTTGCGATTGGCCTGAATGACATGTGTGAGTACGGCATCCAGTGGGAAGGACAATCTGCGGCCAGGGGAAACGGTACCCCCAGGAAGTAGGCGGCCTCGCCAGGGCCCTTGGCACCGGAGTCGGGTTTGTAAGTGGCATACGGAGGTCCCCATGCCCTTGTGTCGTCTCCGCGGACAGGGTGCTCAATCTTGATGACTTCGGCGCTACGCCGCGACGAACCAGTCAGTACCAGAGGACAGAGTGTCACACAACAGCATGAGACGGCGCCAATCATACCCCAAGTCGCCCAGGATCTGGGTACAATACGGCTTTGTGCAAGTGTCAGCATGGCAGTGATGGTGGTGGTGGTGGTGGCGGCGGTGATCGCAGTGGCGGTGCCGAAGGGGCAGGAGGTGGACTTACACCGGCAAGGACGCGGGTCATGTCCAACACCCGGTAGCCCTCGAGGGGCAGCGAGCCCTTGGTGGCCGCGGCGGCGGATGCCGAAGCGGCAGCCGAGTAGAACCGGGTGCAGCTGCGCCGAGCGGGCGCGCCTGCAGCGCCGGAGCCCGCCCTGGAGGCCAGCGGCCGCATCCATCTCGCAACAACCGCAGACATGATATGTGCGCCAATCTGCGGCCGTCGACGCGGATGAGCGATGGAGGAAAAGGGGTTGAAAGAGAAGAGAGAGGGAGAGAGAGCGGCCTCGGAGTCGGGAGTCGGGAGTGAGGACCCAGGGTCGGCGGAGCGACCTTGGAGGTGGTGAATGGAGGCGTAGATGGAGGTGGAGGCGGGGGTGGAGCTCCATCCCGTCCCCGTCGGCATCCGACAGCGCGCTGAGGCCCTCCGGCGAACCGCTCCGGGGGCTGCGATGGGCGTCAGGCCGACGATTCAGGGCGGGCCGGCGCCAATGGGGAGCTGGGGCTCTCATCGCAACCCCCCGAAACAGCAATCAACCGAAACAGCAATCAAGGGGAGTCCCAGTGACGCGCCAGGGACCCGGGGCCCGTCAAGGGCGCTGTGGCTGCTCTCCCCGCGGGGGCCGTCCCAGGCTAACGGGGCGCGCCGCCAATCAGCAGTGTGGCAGTAGCCGAGCTGGTGCGAAGCCGTTCCGGATCGCGGCTGTTCCTGCTCTCTCAGCCTCTCTCTGTGTCCACAAACGAGTTGGGCGCAGCGCTCAACACCACTCACCTCGAGAGGCCATGAGGGACGACCCGGCCTCAACACCAAAAACGGTGCATCATCGCCAATAGACATCCATCACACCATCCGCAGCATCCAGAACCAGATACCCCTCATCCCTCTGGCCTCGCGTGCAACCCCGCGGCTCTTTCCCGATGCGGTCTCAACCGCCGCCGCCGCGGCCTCCTCCCCGTGAACCCCAAGATCTCCAGTTCCTGGTAACGAGCGCAGTGCATGCATCCGCGCCGCATCTGCAAGCAAGCAAGCAAGCACTGCTTGAATCCTCCTCAGAACGATACGCGGGCGGCAGTGCCACGGCCCGTCTAGCCCCCTGCTTCGGCCAGACAAGCGAATGCGTTCTTGGGGGCCACGGGGAGGGGAGGGCTGCGCCGCTGGACGATCCAGGCCAGAAAGCGGGCTCGCACCCCCCATTGGTCGTGTCCCTTTAACCGCTGCACCCATACGAAGTACGATCTGTTCGTCGACATCGGGCGGCGCACCTCGAGTCCTGCCCATATTCAGAACATACTGCCTCGTCGTTTCACACCCTCTGGCCCTCGACCCCGCCTGCTGCAATGCGACGCTGCGAGGGTATATTTGGGGCCAAAGGCGGAGCCAAACCGGGATGCCTTCCCGGTCGACCTGTCTCTGGCCAGGCCAGGCGCTCTCTGTTGAAGCAGGCGATGCGCCTCGTTCGCCCATGGGACGCTGTGTCGACGGTTTTGGCAAGCACCGCGTACCTGGTCGGCCCATGATGCCCGGCCTGGCGCAGGCATACCCGGGGCCAGCATGCTACGCATTGATGACAAGGCCTTGGGGGAGACCATGGCCAGCAATACGTAGGCAGTGCCCGCTGCTGCGGCGCATAGTGCGACTATCCGGGCATGCGGGCTTTCTGGTGAACCCATGAGTGTCTGCCGCCTGTAACGTAGATAAGAAGGCCGTCTGCGGCAATGCGACGTGACCGCTGGCCACCCGTTCAGTCGCAATCTGCCGCCGTAAATCGCGTCCTCACTCCCTCGACACCGGGAAGTTGGAACACTCTCGAAAAGGCAGAGACAATGGCGCCCTTGACGTCTGAGCCCGAAGCGCCTGCTGGCGATCCCCGGTCTCCAACGCCCATTGCCCACAGGCCCTGGGTCATCCTCGCCATTGTGTTCGGAGCCCTCTGCGTTGTGGGAATCGTCGCAACCCTCCTCCATCGATGGTACAAGAAATCGAGGCCGTACCGGGAAGTGGGCGAGGAGCATGATGCAAAGCCCGCCATGGCGACAATCACCATTCCCTCCTCGACGTGGCCCAAGCCGTCCCCGTCTCTGAGCATCAGCAGCATACACAGCAATGGCGACGAGGACCATGAGATGCAGAGGGCGCAGATCATTCGCAAGTCGCTCGCCAGCCGCGCCTCCTCGCGGGACATGACACGGCCGTCATGCGAGACGCTGAGGCCCCTACAGGAGCGCGGCGAGGACCGGCAACAAGGTATTCAAGTCGAAACGCAGCAGACACTCGAGAAGTACCGGATGGGCGGCGAACGCAGCGTCGAAGTAGACGACGACACGCCGGTGGAGAGCCCCATGGGCGTGGTCCGTGACTGGAAGCAGTGGGAGGCCGGCGTGCGTCAAGACAGATCACGGTCGCTTGCGTACCATCCCAGCATGGATGACGCCCCAGAGAACGAAGCAAATGCCAGCACCGCACGCTCGCTGGCGAACCCGGCGGCTCATCGCCCGCTCACGTATCCAGCAGGCATGACTGATTTGTCGTCACTGGCGTCGCCCTTTGGAGGGAGACAGCACCCCATGTACTCGCCGCTGTCGCCAGTAGGAGAGACGGAGAACGAATATACACATGTATAAAAGGTTGCGAAGATAAAAAGAGGGCACGGGCATTGCAGGGAGTTTTGACGTTTCTTATGATATTCTGGAATGGCGCATTTGGAGAGGCACCTGTGGACTTTTTGTAGACGCACGTCAATTTGCATGCAGCAGGACCAAAGAATATCCTTCCCTGTTCAAGCGCCAATCTCGTTGGTCACGTCCACAAACGCCTGCCACTGCTTCCAGGCCTCGCCGCTTTTGATGGCCCAGCGCGCTCTCCGCACGCCTTCCTTCCAGCGCTGGCCTGCCGGACCGCGGTCCGTGACGACCTTGCCATCGTCGCCGTGGCCCATGTCGCTCGTGTCAGCCTCGCAGATACCCGACACCACCAGGAGGGCTGCAGTGTTGATGAGCACAAAATCGATGAGTGGGTCGTCGTCGGACATCTCGCCGTGGAGGATGCGGCGAAGGATCTCGGCATTCTCAGCCGGCTCCTTCCCGGGCGACACCTCGCTCAGCGGGTGCGGTGCGAGCCCAAAGTCGCTCGGCGAGATCTTGAAGTGCTCGACATAAACCTCGCCGCCTGGAGTCTTCTCCTGCAACATCCAGCAAAGCGTAGGCCCGGCGCAGCTGAGCTCGTCCAGCTCCTCCTCTCCGCAAACAATCAGGGCCTTTCGGCACCCTGACGTCCTCAGCGCCTCGGCAAAGGCAGGGCCGAGGTCTCTGCGACCGACGCCGATAACTCGTGCCTCAAGCACGTCGTCGACGGGGTTCGCCAGCGGACCCAGGTTGTTGAAGATGGTCCTCCAGGGCAGCTGCCTGCGGACGGGCGCAACATAGCGCATGCCGGTGTGGAAGACTGGAGCGAAAAGGAAGCTGTAGTTGGTGGCTGAGTAGACCTTGACCAGCGTGTCGGGCTTAACGGCGCTGATGATGGGCGCTCGCGGTTGCATGCAGTTGACCATGTCTGCGCTACCTGACTTGGATGTGCTGGCCTTGTTGCCGTGCTTGGAGACCAGTAGCAGCGCCGACGCAAGGATAGAAGACGTCGTGCTAATGTTGAAAGTGTTGTGGGCGTCTCCACCAGTGCCGACAATGTCGCACTGAGATGGGAGTCAGCTCCGGCTTCACAAAAGAAGCAGGGCAGGCAGGCGTCGAAGAATACTTACCAGACCGCCTCTGTAGTTACCCTCTTTCCTCCCGCGACTCTCCAAGACTTGGCTCAGCTCCTTTGTTGGTATGGGAGCCGCGGCGTGCATCATGACATGGGCACACTTGGCCAGGACATCGGCCCGGAAGTCCATCTTGGTGAAATGCAGTGCCATGAGCAGCGACGCCGTCTGCGCCTCGGTGACTTGGTTCGTGAAGAAGTGGGAGATGGCCTCGGCAATTTCGTCGGGCGTCACCTCGACGTCCACGGGCCAGAGCTTGGTCAACAATGGCTTGATGTCGACCGGCGGCAGGCCAGCCTGACCAGACCCAATGGGTTGAGACGCCATTGCTGGCTGTGATGAGCACCTCGCTGCGGCTATGGCTGGTGAACTTGCGATGGATTGAAAGCTTGGAGCCGAATACTTCAGCGATGACGGGGTCGGGTGCGCGTCTGCGTCTGCGACTCGAATCTGCGTTTCAATTGATCTGCCGAGATGTTGTCAAGCGATCCACATCACCGTCTATTGTGACTCAAGCCTCAAAGAAACACGCCTGCAGCTCGTCGCCGAACAGTAATTGGCCGAGATCGGCCACACGTGGAGCCATCAGCTGGAGGCCGGATGGAGGTGTCGTGTCTGTCTGTGACCCTCTCAACCCGACAACCTGGCACCGCCCGCTCAAGCCACAGCTCCAAGTGCCGGTGCCCGGACTAGCAATGTTCCGGCAGCGAAACTGGTGGATCCTGCTCGATCAGCCACCGGCCCCATTACTCAGCCACAATCAAATGCCTTTCTCGCAAGCGAGCCAGGCAATCGGCTAGCCCGTGACACAAAGGCGTCTCCGCCTCCCTCCACTTCCGCCACCAAACCTCTCCCCCTTCAACCTCATCGTCCGTATCACTTCCGTCCTCACCCTCGTCACTCTCTTGCCGCCAGAAGTCGGTCCGCACTCGCGTTCATCTCGTACCCAGCGCTGCTTGCTTGCTCACTGCACTCGAGCGATCGCGACGGCCACTTCAAGCCGACTCTTCGCTGCTCTGGGTTTGTCCGCAACCCCAGACGCCTTCACTGGTCCAGAACCGTCGGCCGGCAGCAGTTTGACTCCTCGCCCGTCATCACCCGCCGCGCTGCCTCTTTGTTCTGACATTTCGTGCTTGAAGGAAGAGAGGCATCACGAACTGCACAAGCGCACGCAGCGCCCAGCGATCTCCCACCTGCGATTAGTATAGTAGCAAAGAAAGAAAAGAACAAGAAAAAACAAGGGAAGCAGGAAGACCGCCCTCGTTCCGGCCGCCCCGGTCTCGCACGCAAGGCTCTTCTTGCCAGAGACGATTTATCTTTGTCCTCGCGCGCGCGCTTCACGCAAAGCCATTCATTTGCCGATTCCCTTGCAAGCCGTCACGGTTCGGTGACGCCGCGGCTAGCGAAACCGTCCACACCCTCCAAGCCGTCAAAGTGCATTCGCCGCTTCTCGTCCAGCTCCATAACGATCGTCTTTTCCTACACGGTACCGCGGACGACGTATCCTCGGCTTCACGATCTGCGGTTGTCAAGAAGAGACAGCAGCTTCGGCGACGCAGGAAGGAAGTCAAGCGCGCACGCAAAGTGTTCAACGAGGTCGGCAACATCTACACTGCGAAGCCGTACGAGCCCAAGATGCTCCCGCCCGGCGGAGATGGGAATGCTGGGGCATTCCAAGAGGATCTAAACAACATCCTCTGCTGCCCCGACTGTAAAGAAATACCGCCGAATCTCATCGAAGAGTTCTCGAGCGGTGACATGGTGTGCCAGAGCTGCGGCGTTGTCGTGGGCACTCGCATCATTGACACCCGGTCCGAATGGCGCACGTTTGCCAATGATGACCACGGCGGTGATGACCCGAGCCGAGTCGGTGGACCGCAGGACGAGTTCATCGAGGGAGAACAGTTGGCCACCACCGTCGCCTTCTCCGAGTCCAAGGCCCACAAGGCCCTGTCGCGGACTCAAAACAATGCCAACCAAGATAAGGCGCAAAAAGGTCTCATGCAGGCGTACAAGGAGATCGTCTCCCTCTGTGAGGCCATCAACATGGGCCAGAACGTGTCCAACGCCGCGAAGCACATCTTCAAGTTGGTGGACAAGTACAAGTTCATGAAGGGCAAGCCGCAGGAGGCTGTGATTGCTGGGTGCATCTTCATCGCGTGCCGGCAGAACAATGTGCCGCGAACGTTCCGAGAAATTTTCAACCTGACCAGCGTCAGCAAGAAGGAGGTCGGAAGGGTCTTCAAGCAGCTCCAAAAGTTCCTCCAGAAGCTGCAGGACACCGAGGGAGAGGGCGCGACGGGTCTCAATACCGTCACCAACTACGAGAACACATCGGTTGGAGCCGAGGACCTCTGCGGCCGCTACGTGTCGCAGCTTGGCTTCAAGAACCAGCAGAAGATCTCCAAGATATCGCGCGCTCTCGCTGAAAAGGCCAACGACATCTCTGCCCTGGCCGGCCGATCGCCCCTATCCGTCGCAGCAGCCTGCATCTACATGGCCTGCCACCTTGTGGGGGAGCCGCGGTCGTCGACGCCCATCGCCAAGCAGGCCGGCGTCAGCGACGGTACGGTGAAGACGGCGTACAAGCATCTGTTTGCGGCCCGCGACCAGCTGATCGAGAAGGAGTGGCTCGAGGATGGTATGAGCATGGACAACATCCCACAGGTGCAGGCTTGATCCCGGGGAGCGGCGCAGGACGTACAGATCGCGCGCGTTGGCGCGGCCGAGGGCGACATGGTCCGCCCGGGCACTCGGCGTCACCGTCAGGCGCACGTATGATGATGCCCAGAGGCCGCCCTGCCCCTCGTGGTAATATACGTCTGCCTGGCTGGTTTGATGCCAGATGGGTTCATTCTATGGCGTTTCATGGGCGAGGGTCGCAACTTGATTGATTCATGGTCGCTTGCCAACGAACATCTCGTTTCTGCTTGGGAGCATTTCCGGGGGAAAAGGTTGCTTACGGCACCCAAAGATTGTCATGGTAGGAGGCAAACAAGGCCGGGCCGCCCCGTATAGACAGAACAAATTGCATGTCACATTTGCGCCGTCCACGATCCCGTCTATCTCGCTTGCTGTCACGGCTTGTGTCGCGCAGTGTGTGTGCGTGTGTGTCTTCCGCCTGCCCGGCAGCCTCCCCCCGCCCATCAGTAACCTCCTCTTGTCCCCCTCCACCCTTGACGAGGCACATCGTGTCTCCACTCAATGTCCGGCAGGGCAGTCCCGCGTGCATGTAAGATGGCAGGGCTGGTCACCTGCCCCGCTGGTCCAGTCACAGTGCAGTACGGAACAGGCGCGCAGGCTTGCACGCACAGAGGTCAAGTTAACATTGTAGGCTCTACGTCGACGCCCTGCCCTCCCCCTGCCTGCGCCCAGCATCCCCTCCGGCCGGCCTCTCGCGAGAAACCTGGAGTGCGCGAGCGCGAAGGGCGAGAGAGGGTGCGCCGCGTGTTGTGTGCGCAGTTATGTGTCCAGGAGAGAGAGAGGGCGAAAAATAAGGCGAGCGGATGGACAGGATTCGATTCCCCCACGGCGGCCGGAGCCCCGGCTTCGGTAGATGGCGCTCGATAACTTAGCCAGGGCAGAACAGGGCCGCACAGGGCAGGACACCCACCCCTCAAGAGAAGGGCGGGGGGGCGATGGGCACTGTGGCGGACCAGACTGCAGACTGCGGCGATGCAGGAGTACAGTAACAACACTCTTTCGTTGCCGTGCCTCATTTTCACGTGGGTTCCCTGTCGCCCGGAAGCTTCCGGTGCGCCCTGGGACGGGGGGCCGGTTGGCCACCCAGCCCTGCGCGGCCGTGATGCCGCCTCGCGTAGTCCGTACGTCCGTGCTTTGAGCAAGTACATAGTCGTACATGCGTGCCGCCGCATGGGCGAGCAGTGTACTTTGTAGGAAGGTTGGTGCTCGGTCCGGCGGAAGGGCGACTCTATTGCCATGACCGCCCTGGCGGCATACTGGCAGGGAAGCCAGGTATCTTCGGCCCATCCATATAGGAGACAGTGAATGTATATAACAGACCCGCAGTCTGTCACGTAAGAGCCGGGGGAGGCAGGCAAGCAGGCAGTCGGGCACACGGGGAGCTCACCCCCTCCCATTAAACAAGGCCTCAACCTGGCTCGTCCAAGGCCGCGGCGACCGTGACTGGCGACGACGTGACCAACATGACCTCGGCCACGAATGGACAGGGTTCAGTCACGCGCGCCTCCCCAAAACGGGGTCTTCGTGGTGCAGCGCAACAAGGGGTCGAGACGAGGACACCACGGCACAACCACCACTGTCACCCGTGACGATGCTCTCGTACTGTGGCCGGGGGTGGCCTCTCCTGGGCCACCGACCCCGGTGAAACTGTTGTGTAAAAGGATAATTTGGCCTGCCCTCTGCGTGACGGACTGATGGGTCGTACAGCCACGACAACCTGGAACCAATAAGTGCCGACCGCGTTTACTTTACTTTTTCCAGCGACGGGCTGGCTCTTCCGCCAGCCCAGCTGTTACACACAGGGCGGGTTCCTGGGGCCCGGTGGGGCAGCTGGGCTGGGCCTCTTTCACTGAGCCACCGCGTCTCTCTCTGCCTCTCTCTCATGCCGTCTCTGCCCTGGGCGATGCGTGTGAGTGATGTGGGCGTGCGCTGCCCGCCGCCGTATGGGGGGCCGCGTGTGCGAGGCGAGTGAGCTGGCGCCGTTGTTGTTGCGCTTCGGGGGTGCCATCCAACACCAACCGACATGGATGCCCGGACTCCGGGACGAGGGGCCGCTCTCTGGACAGTGCGGTGACGACACCGCCCTCGGCGAGGCGCATCTGGTGCCGTCTATCGCCGCCCAGCAGTGCCTAAAAATATTATGGCTGCGAGAGTCTCGAGACTATCGCCGTGATAGGGAAAAAAAGGACTCGTCATTTCGGGCGTCTTCGAAGCAGCCTTCGAGAACCGGTGTCAAAAAAGCGCTTCCGGGTGCCCCAATAACTACTCCCTTGACCAATACCTGGTACCAACAGGCGCAGGAGACGCACAAGAGTAGAAGTCCGGCAACCCTCTTGTAGAACTCGGGCTTGGTTGCGCGTCAACGGGCACTGGCGCTTCATCAGCGACCCGAACGCACGGCTCACCCACGATAGACTGCATTGCTCCGGTTCCCCGGCAGCAGAGTAGATTCGACCCACCGGGCTGGATCTACTAACCGGACACAACGACACGGGGTGAGGTTTTCTCAAGGATGTCGTTGTGAAACTCGGGCCCAGCAAACAGACGCAACCATCGGAGGGGGCGGCGGCGAGACAGCCATGACCCTCTCAGCCTTTCGATATATGCGGTTCCGCTCCATATTCAGGGTCTCAATGTCCGGGCCGTCGTCGTGGTTTTCTCCAAAGGAGTTGATCAGAGCTCCTCTTCGGCTGAATTCCAGGAACTCCGAGAGACACTTCACATCTTCCCTGCACACCGCGTGCTGCCATCAGTCGCCGGCATTCGCACCGGTGTATCCGGAGGATATCTCTGACCCGCCTTTGCCCGTCTTCACAGCCATGCCGCGTCCCAAGGTGACCATTTTCGGCACGGGCGGCACCATTGCGGGCTCGGCATCCGACGCCTGCCAAACTACCGGATACGCCCCCGCGGTGTTGACAGTCGATGCATTGATCAGGGAGGTCCCGGAACTCGGCCTGGCGGCTCAGTTGCGAAGTGAGCAGCTCGTCAACGTGGGGAGCCCGGACATCACCTCTGCTCAACTGCTGCGCATGGCCCAGCGCATTCAGAGGGAGCTGGATGGCGACTGTCATGGTGTCGTCGTCACCCACGGGACTGACACCATCGAGGAGACGGCCTTCTTTCTGGAACTGACCATCAAATCGGACAAGCCCGTCGTCTTAGTCGGAGCCATGCGGCCAGCCACTGCCCACAGCGCTGACGGGCCCATGAACCTGCTTTGCGGCGTCAACCTTGCTGCGAACCGTTGCGGGCGGAAAAGGGGCGTCATGATTGTGCTCAACGACCGTATCTGCGCGCCGCGGTTCACGACCAAGACCAATGCCAACTCCCTCGACAGCTTCAAGGCTGTCGAGCAAGGATATCTTGGAGTCTTTGTCAACTCACAGCCGGTCTTTTACTATCCGCCTTGCCGGCCACTGAGCCACAACTACTTCAACATCACGGCGTGCAATGCCGCGGCAGGTCTTCCTGACGTGGACATTCTATACGGCCATCTCGGCCTGCGCTCCGGGCTCTTCAAGGCAGCCATCGAGCAGGGCGCAGGCGGTATCGTGCTTGCAGGCATGGGGGCGGGATGCTGGAACACCGAGGACGGGAAGAGGATCATGTCTTTTGTCGAGAAGAAGGGCAGGGCGGTCCCGGTCGTAGCTAGCCGACGTACACCCTCGGGGTTTGTCGGAGGGACGGCCAACTACGGTCTGGGAGACTCGTGCATCGGAGGCGGCTTTTTGGATCCGCACAAGTGTCGAATCCAACTTCAGCTTGCGCTGGCCGCTGGCCTCGACGTGGCGTCCATCAGGGAGGTTTTCGAGGGAAACAGGCCGGGGGCAGCAGCAGCTGAGGTTAGGATCCGCGAATGGCGGATTCTATAGTCCTCTTCGGGCTTTGGTGGCAACCGAACCGAGGGAACGCGTCGTCTTCTACTTGTACATCCGCGACGTTGGGAAGGAAAGGTGTCCAGGGGCAAGAGGTCGGCGCGATTGGGACGGCAAGAACTTTTTGTCTTTCGGATTTGGCTCACTGAGTCGCGGTTTAGACAGGATACCACATGGTAGGCGAGGGGTCTCAAAGCATTTGCGGCGCAATAAGGGTATGTTTGCTGGAGACTGACGAGAGTGCTAGTCAGGGAGGCAAGATATGGGGCTGTAGTCAACTTGATGACTGCTGCGTACTGTTAACGGGAACTAACGAGAGCGCCGAGCTCTCTTCAGGCATGTCCATCCGTCCACTGGTCCATCTCACCGGGCTGCGGGATCAGGAGCCGATGAAGGTGGTCGCTGACGACGTTGTACCCACCGATCGTCCCCGCCATGGGGTTGGAGTCGCCGAACGCATCGAGGAGGGAGCCAGATGCCAGTATGCCAGGATGCCACCTTGGCCACCAGGCTTGCCAGCGAGCAGAAGGAGGGTCGGCGGCTGCAGAAGAGCGGGGGTGTGGATGGGCGGGATTTTGGCATTTTGGCGGACCCGTGTTGGAAGGACGGCAAGACGGGAGCCGTCAGTCATGCGGTGGAGGCGCTGGCAACCGCCACGGGCCTTTGGTGGGTGATGAAGGGGCAACGGGGGTTCCATGTTTATTCTCAGTCGGGCAGGACAGACGGGGCACGCGCGGCGCGGGTCGGTAGTGCCTTCCAGGTATCGCAGTGGAGGTCGCCACCAGCGGGGCCATTCGCGCTGGGGCGTCGGGGGACGCTAAGGTGCCTGTGGACGTTGTGGAGCGCTGGGCTCGTTCTGGGGCTGTTACGAAAGCTTGCGGACGCAAGCGCCTCTGCAGTGCACTTCAATACGAGCCCGCGCAAAAAGAAAGGCGCCCACGATGCCACTGTACTTCGTGCGAAGTGTTGTCGATTGTTGTTGATCGACCACACGGCAGAGCCGTGGAGCGGTGCAATCGCCCTTCTTGCCATCTCACGTTGTACCAGCCCAACAGAAAACAGCGGTGGGGGCACCCCTTCGCTTCGGCGCATAATGTCCCGGAAGCGATGCCTGTCGCACCTGCTCCTCCAACACACGCGATGTGATGGATGAGATGAACTCGGGGCAGCCGCAACGGACCGACTTTCAAGCTGGGAAGGCGCGCTCCTGTGTGGAGGGACCACCTCGGACCCGACGCCCCCCACGTGGCGTGACTCGCCTGCCACTGGCTCTGGGGCAGTCTCGGGGGGGGGAGGGGAGGTCCACGAGCGCCCGTTGGGTGCCATGGTGCCCTGAGCGGCGCCGCCGCAGCACCATCTCCAGCTTCCTAGCGGGGTTTCTCGCCTTGATTTGCGGCTCAAGTGCCACCTGGGCTTCCGTCCAGTGGTGCGCCTCCGTTTTGCAGGTGATGGATGCCCTCGCCCCAGCCGGCTGCAAGGGCGGCCCCGCCGCCGCCTTCCTCCTGGCCCTGTCCATTGTCTGGCACTCCCACGCAAGCGGCCAACCAAGCATTTCAGCGGCGCCAGCCTCCGGCAGCCCGCTCCATCACTGGTCACTGGCCGTCCGCCACTGGCCGCTGGCTCGTTTTGCCCGTCCCCAACTCCTGACGATCTGCGAGTCGCGCGCCCCCGGCGCAGGCCAGCCCAGGTTTCCTCCCCTCATCAGTGCGGGTTGGCTTCTGACGTTCGCTTCGTTTCCTTCTTGTTGTCATCAATTGGTCTTGTCGCGTCGTCGCGCATCCGTCTATCGCTCGTTGCATCAGGACGCTCGCATTCATCAATACCTGCATACCTGAAGAACCCCGGCGCAAACGGTGACACCCGTTTCACAGCCAGAACCGAGACACCCGCCCGCCCACCATTGTCGCTGATCACCGTCTCCAGCGCAACTTGCCGCATCCGTCCTGGCGACTACACCAGACTTCAGGATTGACTTTGTTGGTCACCGCAACGCGTGTGCGCTTCATTGGCATGACTGAGCACCGGGCCAGTGATTGAGGCGTCCTGACGCTCGCTCGATCTCCCGTCGACGCTCATTCTCTTCATTTCTCTTACGTTCTGTTCATTCGATTCATGTTCGTCGAGCCTTGACCACGGTACTGCCTCCACTCGCCAGAGCCACCCGTCAGTCGACATGTCCGACAGCGACATTGCCGCGACCGAGAAGCGAGCTGCCCACGATCTTGCGACCCCGGTTCTTCCGTCTAGTATATACGGCAGTGCGCCAAGGTCCAAGGTGCCTCTTCAGCGCCGCATAAGAGATGCCGCCGTTGCGCTCTACCAGGCGACCGTCGTCGAGCTGATTCTTCGACAAAAGCATATTCAAGCGTCAAAAGATGGCCGCGCGATCCCCCTCGCCATTGAGCACGACAAACCCCTTGTCGACACCCGCCGCGGCCATGCCTACATCTCGAACAATGTCCGCACATCTCGCTACACGATATGGGATTTCATTCCCAAGCAGCTCATTTTCCAGTTCTCGCGCGTTGGTAACTTCTACTTCCTCTGCGTTGGTGTTCCTCAGATGGTATGTGCTTCTCATTGCTCTCCCTTCCCCGCAACCCCTTTCTGATTCTTGGCGTCAAGATCCCGGGACTGTCGACGACCGGCTCCTATACCACCATCTTGCCACTGCTCTTCTTTGTTTGCTTGACCATTGTCAAGGAGGGATACGATGACTACCGACGCCACCGGCTGGATAAGGTCGAGAATGCCAACTTTGCAACCGTCCTAGGCCGAGAGGACCTCTTCACTGGCAAGGAGAAGCCGACTCGCCCCTGGGATCGATGGAATCCATTTCGAACCAAGACGACTGCCGAGCCGCGGCCCGTTCCCGACGAAGAGTTTGAGAACGTCCGTTGGGTCCCGACCAGATGGAGTGACATCAAAGTTGGCGATGTAGTTCGGTTGGCTCGTGATGAGCCCGTTCCCGCGGACCTCATCCTCCTGCATAGTGACGGCGAAAACGGCATGGCATACATCGACACGATGGCCCTCGATGGCGAGACGAACCTCAAGACGAAGCAGGTGGCGCACGACTTCGACGGCTGTGACACTATCAAGGGTATCGCTGCATGCCAAGCAGAATTCCTCGTCGAAGATCCCAATCACGAGCTCTTCAACTTCGACGGTCGCGTTACCATCAATGGCAAAGCCGTGCCATTGACCCTGAACGAGGTCGTCTACCGAGGCAGCGTGTTGCGAAACACCACTTGTGCCATCGGCCTCGTCATCAACACCGGAGAGGAGTGCAAGGTCCGGATGAACTCTAATCAGCATCCTCGGGCGAAGCGCCCTGCACTTGAAAAGGTCAACAACATCATCGTCCTCACCCTGGCCGCGTACGTTGTCATACTGTCCGTGGGTGTCTCCATGGGGTACATCCGGTGGAAGAAGGAGTACGAGCACCATGCATGGTACCTTCGGGGTGCCACGGTGCCGTTTCACGAAATCATCATTGCTTTCATCATCATGTTCAACAACGTTGTGCCACTGGCTCTTTACATCAGCCTTGAGATTGTCAAAATTGGACAGCTACTCCTTCTCAACTCGGACATGGGCATGTACGACGAAGAAACGGATACGCCAGCGCGATGCAATACCAACACAATCTTGGAGAATTTGGGCCAGGTGGGCTACATCTTTTCGGACAAGACGGGAACTCTGACGGACAACGTCATGAAATTCCGCAAGATCAGCGTTGCCGGCACCGTTTGGCTCCACGAAATGGACCTGGAACCGGCCGAAGCCGACGCCCACCCTGAACCGGAAAGTGTCGCGGAAGGCGGCTACTTTGCGCGGAAGCAGTCCGTGAACAAGCCGGAGCCACTCAGCATCGTCATCCCTGAGGATGAACCCGAGCCGGCTGTGACTCCTATGTCACCAGGGTACTCCGTGGGTAGACGGTCGTCCTCGCACTGGCGGTCGACTGGTCGCCCAGACCATGTCCAGCCCGAGGTCAACACGTCGGACCTCCTTGAATATGTCCGCCTCCGGCCGTACTCGGCATTCTCAAGGAAGGCCAGAGACTACCTCCTCGCCGTCGCGCTCTGTCACACTTGTCTGCCAGAGGTACGGGATGGCAAGACAGAGTTCCAGGCGTCATCTCCCGATGAACTTGCCCTCGTTCGGGCGGCGCAGGAGCTGGGCTACTCGGTCATCCACCGCAACTCAAAGAACATCACGCTGCGAGTTCCGCAGCCCACTGGCCAGATCGAAAAGATGACCTTTGAGATCTTAGACGTCATTGAGTTTAGCAGCGCGCGAAAGCGGATGTCGATCGTTGTCCGCTACCCCGACGGGCGCGTATCAGTCATCTGCAAGGGCGCTGACTCTGCCATCCTGCCTCGTCTCAAGCTATCCTCTTTGGCAATGCAGAAGGCAACTGAGGTGCGGCAGAGCGCTGATCTTGAGCGCGAAATTCTTCGGCGCAGCGAGCAGATGGAGGTAAGGAACAGTTTTGGTGGCAGGCCAAGCCTCACGGTACGGCGAAATCCCACCATCCATCGAGACCGAAGCTCCAGCCGACGACCCGCTGGCGACAGGAGCAAATCTTTCGAGATACACAAAGTAGGCCGTGCCTCCGACGACCGGCCCCGGGTTTCGGTCTCATCCCCGCGCGGAGTTTCGTTTGACGTGTCGAGAAACCAATATCTCAGCGCACCGGCCAACTACCAGGTGCCTGTACCTGACCGGTTTGACTTCCTCAACGACCCTTCTATCAGCGATGATTCAGAGGTGTTCACCCAATGCTTCAAGCATTTGGATGATTTCGCAACCGAGGGTCTGCGCACGCTGTTGTACGCCCAGAAGTTTGTTTCTGATCACGAGTATCGCAACTGGAAAAAGGCGTACGATGATGCCACGACAAGCTTGGTCAACCGCCAAGAGCTAATCGAGGCGGCTGGCGATGTAATTGAGCAATCGTTTGACCTGATTGGGGCCACTGCTATCGAAGATAAGTTGCAGAAAGGTGTCCCCGAGACCATCGACAGGCTGCGCCGCGCAAACATCAAGATCTGGATGCTCACGGGCGACAAACGTGAGACGGCCATCAACATCGCTCACTCTGCGCGCATCTGCCAACCCGGTTCGGATTTGTTCATCCTCGACGTCACCAAAAGTCCACTCGAGTGTCAGCTCACGGCCCTCGCTGAGGACTTGCAGGCTGGGACTCTACACAGCGTAGTGGTCATAGACGGCCAGACACTCGGGGTCGTTGAGAAGTCGGAGACGTTGTCTGAGAAGTTCTATGCAATCATGATCCTCGTCGACTCGGTCATCTGCTGTAGAGCGTCGCCGAAACAAAAAGCACTCCTGGTCCGCACTGTACGCTCCCGACTAGGAAAGTCCAAGGGCAGAGATCGACGAGGGCTCACTCTAGCCATTGGCGACGGCGCGAATGATCTGGCCATGATCCAAGCAAGCCACGTCGGTATTGGAATCTCAGGAAAAGAGGGCCTTCAAGCAGCTCGCGTGGCCGACTACGCCATTGCTCAGTTTCGCTTCCTGCAGCGGCTTCTCCTGGTCCACGGCCGGTGGAACTATGTGCGCACTGCCAAATTCATCATCTGCACTTTCTGGAAGGAGATGTTCTTCTACCTACCTGCGGCGGCATATCAGCGATACAACGGATACACGGGTACCTCTCTCTACGAAGCGACAAGTCTCACGGTCTTCAACACGCTCTTCACCAGCCTGTGTACGATCTGCATGGGGATCTGGGAACAAGACTTATCCGCGGAGACACTACTGGCCGTTCCAGAGCTTTACGTCTATGGGCAGCGGAACATGGGACTTAACTTCTGGAAGTACGTGCGCTGGATGCTGCTCGCCGCTACCGAGGGTGTCATAGTGTGGTTCAGCGTCTGGGCGGCATACGGGAGCGCCGTGCCGGGGGCTAAGGATGAAGGAATCTACGCCTTGGGGACTCTGGTCTTCACCATCGGTGTCCTCTGGATCAACTGGAAGCTATTGTGAGTGGCCGCCCATCATTGTTTCCCTGGAACCCCGAGAACAAGCTGCTGACCGACCTTTTAGCATATTTGAGACGCACTACAAGGCCGCCCTGGTGATGGGGTCGTTCTTTGTCACGACGGTCGGCTGGTTCGCGTGGGTAGCTTTCCTGGACGGCGTGTATGGCCCCTCCTCCGGGCCGTATGCGATCCGCCACACCTTTCGGGAGGGGTTCGGCAAGGACGCTCTGTGGTGGGCGACGCTCTTCATCGTTCTCGGCTTCTTGGGCCTCATGGAGCTGTGCGGTAAGGCGCTCAAGCGCGGCCTGCTCGTGGCGGGGCTCTGGCAGTGGCCGCCGTGGCGGAAGCACCGCCTCGCCGAGAACGTCGAGGAGTGGGACCTCGAGCTGTGGCAGGAGCTGGAGCAGGACCCCGCGGTCCGCGCGAGGCTCGCGCTCCTCGCTCGGGAAGGGGAGGAAGATGACGATGCGCAAGAGGACGCGGTCAAGGACGCGGACGGGTCCGAATGCGACGAAGAGGAGGTGACGGGGCGTGCCTAGGTTGGATTCGGCATCTACAGCCCGTTGGATTTTGGTTTTGTCTCGTTGCAATGATACCCCCCACAAGAATATGATTTTGGTTGGGCTTCCATTTATTTAGACTTGGATAGACTATAGAAGCATCGACAGCAGTGCTTGATAATCTATTTTTCTACATTACGACAAGAGTCGTTTCTAATATCGTGACAAAATTCAACGCGTACTGCAATCATACAGGGGAACTATCGTACACCCGCCGTCCCTGGGGCCTCGCATTGCTCTCGTCATCGCGACACTCGCCACCAGCCAAGGGATCCAGAGGAGGAGTCTCCGGCTTGCCAATGATACCCATGTTGCGAAACGCTCCAATGACAACAATGACAGAGGCGATGCCCAGACCAAAATTCACGTAATTCGCGGCGCGAAGACCACCAAGGGTTGCGGGTTCCCACGCCTTCATGTCGCCAGCATCCTTGACACGAAGACCGCGAGCGCGAGCCGCGACAGCGGCCTGGACGGCGGTGCTGATCGCCAAGCCGAGGGCGCGTCCAACCTGACCGACAGCATTTATGAGGGCACCACCAGTGGCCTGCTCCTCGTGCGGTAGCGCCTGGGAAGTGAAGAGGGTCAGGCATGGCCAGGCGGTGTCGGCACTGATAGATGCGAGAAGCATGGCAGGGAGCCCGTATGCGAAGTAGGAGGTCCCAGGTGGGATGGGCACTGCGAAGAGCAGAGAGGCGCCCGACACGGCTATCGTTCCACAAAGCAGGAGGAAGAGGGCCGGCACCCTGTGGAGGAGCTGAGCGACGATGAGGTTGGCAAAGGCGCCGCCAACGCCCAGAGGGATAAAACGCAACGTAGTCTGTATCGGAGACAACGCTTCATAAACCTGAAAGTAATACGTGGCAAAGACCAGAAAGGTGTTGAACGATGCAAAGAAGAGACCAGTAACAGCCATGGCGGCGGTAAAGCGGACGTTGGTAAACATGGAGACCTTGATCAGCGGTGGCAGGGCTGCTCTGACCCGTCTGGCTCGGTGCTCAAGGTAGCGCTGCCAGATCCCAAAGGCGACAACGGTGGTGAGAGAGACGACAAGGACAACGGGAACCCATGGCGTGGACCAGCCAACGACATTGCCTTCTGCAAGGGCATACATGAGAGCGAGAAGCCCAGCGGTGATGAGAAAGGCGCCTACCCAATCAATAGACGGCTTATCGCCGCCGGGCTTGGGATAGTCGTCGACTTTTTCGTTGGGGCTCAGAAGTGAAGGGGTTGGTGGGATGAAGACGATCCCGGCAACGGTAGTTGCGCCAGCCATGATGGATAAGACGCCGAAGACCCATTTCCAATCGGAGTACTGGGCTATGAGACCCGCCAAGATGTTACCGAAAGAGTTTCCAAGAGGTGAGCCAGCGGCTGTTGGAGAAGTGGTTAGCGAGCTGAGGATTCCTGGGAACAACGGGGAGACAACGTCGCTAACCGTAGCAGCTGAAGGCATAGTTCTTGGCCTTGCCTGGCGGAAAGCCGACACCGAGGATCCCAAGCGCGGTAGGAACATTGGCTGCTGCCCCCTAGTGCATCAAAGGGTGTGAGAAGAAAGTGTGCAAAAAAGCAGGGGAGACATTGTTGCTCACCAAGCCATGAAGTGCACGAAATACATCAAACGCAATCTCGTTGGGGACAAATGCATTCGCAGCCGTGACAGCGGTAACCCATGCAGAACCGAGAATGAATACCAGACGCTTGCCATAGACATCGGCAACTCGACCCCAAAGCAGGAGAAAGCAGCCAAAGGCCAGAGAGTAGGCCGAGACGATCCACTGTTGGCGGTTCTCGGGGATGTCGAGAGACTTGCCAATGCTGGGAAGAATGATGACGACGCTCTGACTGGAAAGAGTCTGTATAAAGCACTGTCAGCTATATATATACATACAGCTGGACGGAGAGTATGATTTACATTCAGAAATGCCGCGCCCGTCAAGGTGGCGACGAGGGCGATACGACGCGTCTTGGACATGGGCCGGCTACCCTCAGCTTCGGACTTTCCCATACCGCCACCAGTACCAGACGAGAACATGGTGGCACCGGTGACTGTTCCGCCGCTCGACGACCACGACGATAACCCCGTTGCCTCTTTATATATACTGCGAGATTCTCTCAGGCCAGCGGCGGAGGCACCGCTGCCCTCGTCGTCATGGGCGGCCATCTCGAAGCGCTGCTTGCCTGACACTCGGCCGTGCCGACCCGCGAAGAGACGCTTGCGTCGAAACCTGTATCACGGCGCATGGAGCAAGGTCAAGCGACGAGGCCAACAGTCTCTTCTCTGTGAATCACCGTCGCTGGCGAGGCATTGTTCGATCCGATGGCACGGCCCGCGCAGCAGGGGCGGGTATGCCATCGTCCGGCGTGGGACGACATGGTGGCCAATGTCGCGTACAGGCCATCTTTCTTATGTACTTGCGGTCCAGCGGGCAATCCAGCATCCGGCCGTTGACGCAGCATTGGCCCGCAGCCCCTGGCGCTTGAATTTGTGGGGGTGGGTGAAGCGACGGCGATGTGAAGGCCAGAGAGCGGTTGACTTTGGCTCTTTGCCGCGTTGGGATGTGACTTGCGACTAGATGGCGCCACTCCACCACCTCTCTTCGGCAACGGCAGTCGCGATCGGCAACGGCTCATGGCCCCTGCCCACCAGGTTCAAGATTCCGTGACGGGGGCATTGATCGGACTGGGGCGTGCTTCCCATCATGGCTGTGCCTTGCCTGCAGTTGTTATTGCGCCGTCGACATCCCACACATGCAAAGGAAGGAAGGAACCTTGGGGACGTCCGCTCTCGTCAAACGGAGCAAGCTATGGAGTACCTCGTACTTGCCCAATCCTTCTTTCTGCATGTTAAGTATCACCATGAGGCACGCCGGGTACCCGCGAACAGTCCCACTCCCCCCCAACGCCCGGCGTCCGTTGCCAGCAACGCGGCGCCCAGCCAGCTAGCTAGCCACCTGAATTGGCATCCCGGCCTTCCAACTGCCGTTTTCGCCGTCGCTTTCGCTGTCGCACGCACGTTGTCGCGCCACATCCTTGGCCGTGCAGGTTTGCTACCTTCCTTGCCCAAATCATGCAACGTAGAGATGTGTGCTCGACCACACGCACGAGCACATGTCGTGCGCTTGTACGAAGGCTGGCGTCAAAACCACTGAGACTTTTCTATGTAACGAACGGCACAGTACAAATCGTAGCAGTCGAACTATTCATGCGGCCCTGAAACGAGAGCAAGCATGGAATGTCTTGAGAGCATGCCCAATACCAGCAACAAGAGCGACAGCAGCAACAGGAGCGATGGTAGCAATAAGAGAAATAGCAGCTCCTAAACTCACCGCCGCCCGACTTAAGCTCTCTCTCGCAGCTTCCCCCGCCGTTGCCTCGGCGTACGAGCACGAGAGCCGTGCCAAAGTTGCCCAAGTACCATACGCGACCCTGGTCATGCCTACTTTCGCCGCCGGCGTCGTATATTATGCGTGCTCCGACAATATCTTCACTCTTCTCGTTCCCTTTAGCATACGCAACCCCTTCATTGGTTCATAGCACGGGTTGCTGGAACTGGCGGAGGGTGTTTTGTTCGAGCATTTCCTATGAGCAATTTGGCTGGCGCAACAGGTTGAGATCTTGACTCCCGACACAACCGCAATGAAAGGGCCATCATCGACCCGACTCCCGAGAAACACTTTGCCTCTCTACCGTCCAGGAGGTATCCACTATCCGCCTTCAAAATCCACCTGTAGATGCCCTGCTTTGCCTACGGTAGGCACCCTATGCTAGGTAGTATGGAAAGGGCACAGACCCCTGGGAAGTTCCGACGGCCATGTGCGAGCGGCCGGCTGGCGGCTTCTACTTCCACTCGCACGGATCGACGACACAGGCATTCTGGCCGGCTCTCCACTGCAAGATTCAGCAGCCGCTCCGAGGCATCTGGCATGTCGACATGCAGCCTCCCGTACGCGGCTGCATATGACATCGGAACAAAGACGGCAGGTGGCCTGACTCGAATGCATTTTGCTTCTCACCCCCTCCATACACACTTTATTTCCGCGACGGCGGTCCCTATAACACATGATGTGACAATCTGTCCCGCCACTGTCGACAACCCGTGAATGCCCATCACGCCCACTGCTCTCTTAGGCACGCCCCCCCGTCCTCTGCCAAAGGGTCCCTTCTGCGAAGCCAAACTCCCCCATTAAGCGACAATGACGGAGTCGCACTTGGCGAGTCAAAAGGACAGCTTCCGTCCATGCTAACACCGTCCTTGTTCTTTTCCTTTCACCGAGGCAAAGCATACGCACAACCAAGCAACAAACGCCCCGCGGGTCGGCACGGCACGACAAATCAGTCCCTTGCCATCATCATCATCATCCCCTGGAGAAAGAAACTCGACTTTGCAACCTCGTATCCTTTTTCCATTTGCCAATGCCCATCCCGCCGCCCTGGTTCCGTGTAGGCCATTCTCAAATAACAAGGAGAGAGAAGACTGAGAAAAAAAAGGGTAATAAACAGGACAATCGTACACGTACGCATGGGCTGCGTGGTCAGGGCACAGCACCTTGCTCGCGCCCCCTCCACTGCCAGTCCCCCCTTGCTGTCGCGCCAAGGGCGCACGTATGGTGCGTGCTGAATATGGGTTTCCCTCCCGTGTCCCCCTCCTCCGTCGGGAAAGCCGCCACTCAACCGACTAGGTCGCCGCGGCCGAGCTACATCATCATGCCCTGGTCTCTCTCGCAGAGCCTCACCCTCATCATCCTCTCCAGACGGTGCCTTCCCCGCCGCCTCGCCCCGTAGCCTCTACCCCACTAGTGGTAGTTTCCGCCCCAGCCACCGCGCTGCTGTTGCTGCTGCTGCTGGCCGCCGTAGTAGCCGCTGCCGAAGCCCTGGCCGTACGAACCGTAGGGGCTGCTGCCGTGCTGGTTGGCACCGGCGCCGCCTCCCATGCCGTACGCACCGCTTCCGTGGAGGCCGTGGCCCTGGAGATGGCTAGGGTAGCCGCCGTACGCGCCGCCCATCTGCGAAGTCTGCGGCGGGGGGAGGCCGCTCTGAGCGCTTGGTGCAGTGTTGGTGGCCGATCCTGGGCGAGGACCGCCTCCAAGTGCCGGCGACGGGCCCGATCCCGTCTTGGCGTCACCGAAGGGCTTCAGGTCATCCGTCGATCCGCCAGCCGCAGGCTGAGTCTGAGTGCCGAAGCCTTGTCCCTGAGACTGGAAAGAAGACGCGCCACGCGCGAAGCTGTCGTGCGCTCCACCGAAGCTGCTACCGCCCAGGCCAGGCTGGTTGCCCGTCTGGCCGGAGCCGGCACGGCCGTACTCACCGAGACCAGATCCCAGCCCGCTCTCCCGGTGGAGAGACGAAGGGCCAAAAGCGCCCGGCGACGATGAGTGGTCGTACGGGGCGTTGGGAGACACGCCGTATGGCTGTCCATACATGCCGCCCTTCCCGTATGGTCCGAAACCGCCCTGGCCATAGCCAGAGTAGTACTGGTGGTAGTAAGGGTTGCTATAGTACGGATGGCTGTAGCCGGGGTACTGGCCATGAGACTGCGGCTGCGTGCCAGGAGCACCCTGCTGCTGAGGTTGCTGCGTAGCTTGCTGCTGCTGAGACTGCGCAGTGGGATTGGGCGTCGAGTGGCCACTGTTCTGGCTCTCGCCGGAGCCGCCGAATCGAGGCTGGTTGTGCATCGCTCCGCTCTGCGGGTACTGGCTGAGGTTATCAGCCTGGGCATTGTACCCGCCAAACGGTCGCTGCTGCGACGGCGCGCCGTCATGTTGGCCATGGGCACCCTGGGCGCCGTACTGCTGGCCGTAGTAGTTGTAAGGATTTCGGTCTTGCTGGTTCGCGGTGTAGTAGTTGGAGTAGTCGCTAGGAGCAGAGCTGAACGCGCCAGCTGGCTGCTGGGCAGGAGGCTGAGACGTCTGGGTAGCGTAGTTGTCGAAAGGAGGTTGCGAAACGGGGGTGCTCTGTTGGTTGAAAGGGTCGACAGGCTTCTGCGCGGCAGGTGCGGTCTCCTGGGAGACACCATGGCCGAATCGACCGTATTGCTGAGCGCTGGGGACTGCGGGTTGGGGAACTAAGTGATCATGAGTAAGAGTAGCCACAGGGATGAGGGACGCAGGACACATACCCTGCGCATGGGCAGCGGGACCCGTAGGCACTGTGATCTTGTCAGTACAGTCGCGGAGCGTAACATGAAAATACTCGGACGTACCAGTTGTGGCCGGGCCGGTAGGAGGCGCAACGGTAGGCTTCTGGGAGAACGGCTCGGGAACCGCAACGGGCTGGGAGACTGGGGGAAGGGAGGCACGCGGGTGGGCAACCGGGGAGTCAGCGGGTGGCTGCGCGCGGGTCTCAGGCTCCTCGCGCTCGCCATCAATGTCCTCCTCGCCGCCGTTGAGGCTGAAGGCACCAAACCGCACAGCGGCACGGTCCACCTCCCGGTTGCCAGGCATGCGAACAGCCTCCTCCTGGTCCAAGACGCGTCGCTGGTAGCTGGGAGCCCGAGTGGCTCGCTCCGCCGTTGCCTTCATGGCAGACGTAGCAAATCCACTCGTGGCAGCCCGCTGAGCCTGGTGTTGTTGCTGAGCGGCCGAGAGGGGTGTGGCATTAGCACTAACGGGGCTCTGTCGAGGGTCCCAAGAGTCAGCAGCTGTGCTTGCGGCAGTGTCGGTGGCGGGTGGTTTGGAGTCGTCAACAACCTGCTCGAGATTCGTCTCCGTGAGCTCGTCCTTGGTCGGTGGGAGAGAGACTTCGGGCTGCGAAACGGCGGCGGCCTGGACAGGCTCGACGTGCTGCGCGACGGGCGTGGCCTCCTCAGGTTCTTCGACGGCGGGTTCAGGTTCGGGATGGACAGGTTCGGCTGCGGCTTGGGGTTCGACAGATTCGGCGGGTTTGGGGGCGGTAGCTTCCTTGGGTACTGGAGCGGGCTTGGGTGCAGTCGATTGACGCAACATGCTGGCCCAAGTCTTGGCTTGGGGAGCAGCCGCCTTGGGGAGGTCAGACGTGGTGGCGGTGACGCTGGGCTTCTCTGCAGCGGCAGTCTTCGGCTCGGGCTTGTCAGCCTGAGCCTTCTCGTTGTCCCACGCAGAAGACTCCTCGGTCGGCACAGAGAGCTGGCTGGCTTCCTTGTTTCGGGCGCCGTTGGTGCCAGCATGAGCAGATCGACCTCGGCCACCACGGGCGGCACCGCCTCTGTCGGAACCTCGACCTCGACCACGACCTCCTTCGGAAACGACCCGACCGCCGCGAGCAGGTCGGCCGCCAGCGCTGGACTGCTCAGCGGCTGCAGGTGCAGACGCGGTTGCGTCCTTGCCCTTTGCGCGAGTCGTTTTCTTGGGCTTGGAGACCTCGCCCCACTGAGAGATTGTGCCTGTGGAGAGCAAAGACGTAAAGGTTAGCTCCTGAACGACAGAGGTCACAACAAAATAACCGAAGGGGCAGGGGCAGTGAGAATTGGGGGGTCGTGGAGGACATGAGGTATGTTGGCCGAAGCTCCATGGATGTGGCATGCAGGAAAAATTGGCAATGGGTCGGACGAGGTTGCGTACCTTCGGCGATACGCGCGACAGCCTCGTTCTCGTCGCCGTTGGTCTCCTGGAGTGCAAAGAGCACGTCGGCCTCGGACCAATCGGGGAACATCTCGCGAATTACGGACGTCTTGCCTCCATATTGCTTTCGGAGGTCGGCAAAGTCGCCCTCGTCGTCAAAGGCACCGAGGCCGTCGTCGGCCGCCTTGTTGTCAGACTTGTCGCCGTTGGGTCTGCGACCACCGCGACCGGCAAAGCCACCTCTTCCGCCGCGACCGCTGCCTCTGCCGCGCGAGGCGGAGGGCCGTGAAGCGACTTCGGACATGGGGGATGATGGGTTGGAGATGTCGGTGCGGCTCGCGCAGGGCTGATGGTGGAGAGGTGAGAAGAGCAGTGGCTGGTGCGTCACCTAGCCAGGCTGCAAAATCGGCGACGAGGCCCGCAGATCAAGGAGCGAGGAGAAGGCAGGTCGGCAGAAGAGCCGGATGCGAAGTGCGGAGATGAAGGCGTGTGTGTGCACGCGGCGGCGTGATGCGGGTTGATGAGGTGCTTGGCACAAGAGAGGTCGTGATGGTGCAGGGTTAAAGGGAGGCACGAGGTTTTCCCCGGAAGCAGAAGAGTCGAGCGAGTGGTTGGCTTAGGTCAGGTTGACGCAGGGCGGCAGGGTTTTGACTTTGGGGGACGGGCGGACCCAGTGGCAGCGCAGCCCAGCGCAGCCCAGACAGCCCGCAGCGCCCACCTCACTGGGAGCAGCCTGAGGGCAGGCACTGGGGTGGAAAGGTAAGGTAGGTAAGGTAGGCAGGTACCTTCGCGTACCTTCCCTCCAGTGGCAGCTCGGGGCGCCCGCGCCTGCCACCCACTGCCACACAGCGCAACCCAGCACTCGAGCCAAGTCAGCCATCCAAGCAGCCCTCTGAGAGTGCGGTTCCTCCACTCCGCTGGGCCGCTGGGCAGGGCCACCGGGGGGCCACAACGCAGCTCCATTTCACTCCCGCTAAAAAGCCACCTGGACGCCGGGCGGTGCGCAGCCCAGGCCGGCCCGCGGCCCTGGTTGGCCCTGCAGCTGGACCCGACCCACCGGCAACGGCACCAGAAGCAGAAGCAGGTGGAGGTACCTCATGTACCTGAAGTACCGCCTTGCCTCCCGTCGCGTCTTGTCGCCTTGGGTGCACTGTCTGCCAGCCATCGCGCGTCTAAATATCCCGTCAAGCCCAGCGCCTGGGACTGAGGCTCTGATGTTGGCAAGCCTTCCATTGTGTGCCTGGCAACCTGGCTGGCCCCCCGTGACAAGGCTGGCATCATCCCATTCTTCGCGCTTGCCCGGGTCGCTGCCACCGAACATGCACCGATCCTTGCTTGCCACCCTTCCCATCCATCCATCCATCCATCCATCCATCCACTGCGAGTCGGTCCACACCCATGCCCGCCACTCTGTGCAGCCTCAGGGCTGACGCTCCTGCAGGGCCGGCCCCAGCCAGCCGGGCAGGGACACGCGCACCCACACTGGTCAGACCGTCTGACGCGCCAGTGCCGAGAGCGACGGGAGCCTCAGGTCGAGGCATGCCGGGTGGCATGGGCATGTACCAATACCCCGGCTGCCCTTGTCTGTGTCACGACGTTGTCGCTTTTCTGCACCCGACATTGGGATTCACCGCTCCCCTCGTAAGGCAGCTTAGCTTTTTGAAGAGACAATCAATCTGCCCAGAAGCTGTCCAGAAATTGCGTTGCGATTGCCATTGATGGGGCCGCAGGTCAATGCGTACATCATCCGGGCCGTGTGCCTGTTGGCGCCCGCGGCGGCTGCTACCGTTGGTCCTCAAACTCGCGATACGGTGCCTTGCTCTGCTTGTCCATGTGTATTTCTAGGTGCGCTTGGACCCGGCAACCAATTTAAAACACTTGGTCGGGTGCCATGGACAGAATCGCCGCTTCTACTTCGTAGGACGAAGCAATTCGCGCCTAAAAGACCTTCGCTGACACCGTGTCGTTGTACTTGGGCCACTCAAGGTACAGGTACCTGACCGTACCCAACGGCTCATTCTCACTTTGCGGCTCCCTGACTTGGATCTGGATCCTCGGGTCCTTCCAGCAGGGCAATTCCAGCAGAACGAGCCCGCGCAATCATATCTCGGCCGTTTTTGACGCGATTTTCATGGCTCATCCCTTGCCATGACTGTTTCGTGGTTCCTGTAGTGCTCAATTGCTGCGGTGACCATCGTTGCTGCCTCCACGTATCTGAATCGTGGCCACGGAACCCACTCCCGTCCGACATCTTGTTCCTCATTGGAGACGAACCGGGGTAGCAAATAAAAAGGCTCTGTGTACTTCTTATTCGTTCCTTACATCGACGTAACTTCGCGCCGGACGGAATTGAGCAATCCGTGCTTTGAAGCACTGAATCGAGTGTGGCGCATACTGGCAAGTTCGTAAGTTTCCGCTACTTGCCCCACCCAAGCTCCCTGCCCAAACCGGGCGACAACGTCAGTTCCCAAGGGTGCCATCTGGTCACGTGACATGACACTCTTCTCAGATAGTGGGCTGATACCATAGTGTTCGGCGAGCATCGTCACGGCTCCCAACTCGAGTTCACGAAACGCCCATCCCTCCGCTGCTGGCAGCGCTCCTTGACAACTGGCCTGCCATCGGCAGAGCGAGATACCCTCGCCTGCTCTCCGCACGTCCTGTGCGCCCGCTACCATGTTTTCCACAAAGTCCGCCCAGTCGCTCCGTCGGCTCTTTGCCGGTTATCACGAACCTCTCCCGCTGTCGAAGCAGCAGTCGCAGAAACTCCTCGATGGCCTCAAGGCCTCCTTTCGGAACCAGCTGGATCTCGAGTATGGACGGGCCTCGGAGAACGCCATAGCCACGTCCAAGGTGATGGGCGAAGACCTCCAGATCCGCCACTCGGCCGCGACACAGCATCTCAAGTCGATCCTGACAAATCCGCTCTTCAGCTACAAGATGGAGTCGCCCGCACAGAGCCTCATGGCCCCCCTCTCCGTGCCGAAGCGAGACCCCATGAACGTCTTCGACCACGCCGTTGCGCGGGGCATGATGACGCTGAAGGCGGCTACCGGGTGTCTCGTGGCCAAGAAGCAGCTTCTCTCCGAGGCGGCCGCCGACCTAGCCTCTTCGGAGACTGCGTTGCGCATGGTTCGCTGGCTCCGCTCATCGGGCGCCGAGAGCGACCTCGCCTTCTTGGACAACCAGGCATTTGTCAGGGCCTTGACCCCGTTCTTGGTTGCAGAAGGCTTGGAGAGCGCCGCGTGGGAGTGGATCACCCGTACCGTCAACGACTCATCGGCGCCCTGGGAAAGCGATGTACGCGTCAGGCGGGCGACTTTCATGCTCGCCGAACTTGTGCGGACAAAGAGCCAGCCGCAATACGGCAACCTGGACGCAGCCATCCAGACAATCCTCGACGCGGAGCACCAATTCCAAAAAAGCCCGCTGCTGCCGGACCTACTCGTCCTTCCGTGGAGATCTGTATCGTGGCTTTCCACTGTAGAGTCATACAGCAGGACAGCTCCATCAGAAAAGCTGTTCGACGCCCACATGGCTACGGCGGATCTCCTGCGGCGGCCCTTCACCGTCGAAAAGGCGCACCTGCAACTACACCACCCGACGCATCCCGACCACACCGCGGCGATGCACTTCTTCCAGGACCGTAAGAAGCTGCGCAAGCTCGTCCACAGGCTGAGTCCGGAGAAACTTGACCTGGCCAAGCTCAAGGGCATGAGCATCATCCCCTGGATTGCTTTCCTCGGCCACGATACGGTCAACCACCTCACGCAGTCGGGCAGAAGCCAAGAGGCTGAGGACGTTTCGGAGCTGCTGCGGTCCGAGCTGTCGGATGTGTTCTCCGACGGCCTCAGCCCGACGTGACTAGCTCCAGAGTCAAAAATTGACCACAAACATACAACGACTACCCCAGAGCAGGGAGTTCAAGATTCACCCAGTCAGCCAGCCGAGCCGTCCACGAAAGCGCGCAACGCCCCAAAGAGGACGTGACGACTCAGGAAGCTATTCGACACCGACAGAAGGCCTAGATCCTAGGTATCGAGCATGGTACGGCCAGACGGGAGCAGCGTGGCATGCAGGGAGCAGAGCCACAGGATCTATAGCCAGACTTTTGTAAACTAGCACACATGTGTCATGACCCCATGAGCGGTTGGGCTGCCAAGGGCCCCAAATATACCCCCCCAGACCATTCACTACACGCTTTTGCAGACCCAAAAACCTTGTGCCGCCTCGTATAAGCCAAGCTCAATCCGACTCGCTGTCTTCCGAGTCGGAAAACCCGTTGAACTCTTCCTCCTCGTCTGAATCGCCTTCGCCAGGGGCCGCCCCCTCCCCATTGTCCCGGTCATCTCCGTCGCCGTCCTCATCGTCGTCCTGCTCCTCGACCTCGAACACGCCGGAAACGTCCCAGCGATCGCCCTTGGCCTTGCGGCTGACATACTTGACGAACTTGAGGGCGCCGCTGTCGCGCAGGACAATGGTGAGCTTGTTCCACGCGGCAGACTGGAAGAAGAGGATGTTGTCGTCGTCGCCGCTCGACTTGTATATGGCGGCGTCGTCGTCGGCGTCGTCATCACCGCCCATGTACACCTCGTGGCCGCCGACCTCGTCGGCCTCGTCGTCGGCCTTCGGGGTTGGCTCAGGCTTGGGCTCCTCTTTGGCCTTGCCCTTGCCCTTGCCCTTGTCCTTTCCGTTCGTCTTGGATGCTGCCGTCTCCTTCTCCTCCTTCTCAGCCTCGGCATCAGCCGCCGCGTCTTCCTCGTCATCTTCGTCGCCCCAGCCGGACGTCGGGGTGATGCCGAGATTGAGCTCGAGGCGCGGCTTGCCGTCGTGGCCGGTCGCCAGGGTGTAGTCCTGGCCGCGGCGGAAGCGCCGAGCGATGACGTCGGCACTCTCGACGGTACAGCCCGTGGCGATCTGCAGCCAGTGCCGGAACTGGCGACTAGGAAGGAGGATGTCGAGGAGCTCGGTAAGCGGGGATTCTTCGTGGGAAGAGCGCAGCTGGCTGGGGTGCTGATAGAGGTATCGGTGCTTGTGGGGGGGACGCGCGACGCGCCAGGCCGTCATCTTTTCGAGCGTGGCGCTGTCCTCGGGCAGCGTCTGTCTCTCCTGCTCGGCGACATAGTTCTTCAGCCGCTGGGCAAACTTCTTGGAAAGGATGTTGGCGAGCGTGATGCTCGAGTTCTCCTCGAAATGCTCCTGGATCTGCTCGAGGGTGTCGGGGGTCAAGTAGGTCGGCGCAATGTACTTGAGCAGGAACTCAAGATCAGCCTGCTCAAAGTCGTCCTGGCTGGCCTTGGGGTTGTCGACCTTGACGGGCTGCGGCTGCGGCGCGTCGTACTGGGCAGGATTCCCCTGCAGCTGCATGAGACTGCTGTTTCTGGCATTCTTCTCCTCCTCACCCTCGATGTAGCCGTCCTCGCCAATCTGGGGGATGTGAAACCAGCCACTGATGGCCACGCGCACTCGGCCGCCATCCTTTTCCTGCTGCTCCTTGGACTCGGCGTGATAGACCTCCTCGACGTCGTGGAAGCTCTCGCCGGGCTGGACGGCAAAGAAGCTGAGCTGGTTCCAGGCGGGAGGGATGACCTTGACGACGTCGGGCAGAGGCGTCTTGGCGACCTCACCGTCCTTGTTCTCCTGCTTCTGCACTGGGAAGAGCCGGAGAGCGCCACCCCATTCGGGCTGCCAGGGCTTGTCCGGGTCGGTCAGGTAGAGGATATAGCTGACACGGCGGCTGCCGATGACGTCGTCGTGGCAGAGGAGGAAGCAGCCGGGTGTGTAGACGTTGATGGCCATGTCGGTCTTGCGCCCGCTCAGGGGCCCGCAGCCGGTGATGGTAGAGACGTAGTCGCGGAAGGTCTCGGAGTAGACGGCGTCGCGCAGGGCGAGGAGGGAGGGCAGCTTGGCCAGGGAAGCATCGTCGAGGCCGTCGAGGTTGGCGAGGTCGCCGGACTGGTGGATCTTGTAGATGTCGGTCTCTTTGGGAGTGAACTCGACGTTGCCGCGGACCTCGTCGCGGACGGACCGCAGCAGCGCATCGTCGACGAGCTCGCGGATCACGGCATGCTTATAGGGCGCCGAGGAGGCGTACTCGCTGGTGTATGCGTCGAGGACAGGCTTTTCGAAGAGCCCGGCGCGGAATCGCTTCTGGGCCTCGTCGACGGAGAGGGCTGTTGCCGCGTGTGAGTGAGCCGACGGTCGTGGGCTGAGGTGCGGAGGAGTGACATACAGGTCTTTGTCTTTTTGCTGGTGGTCGCGGAGCCGTTGGCCTGGCTCTCAGCCTTTCTCTTCATGGTGACAGAATTTCAATTGGAGTCCTGGGAAGCAGAGACACGAAACGCCCGGGCTGTGCGCAAAGAAAAAAAATTGTCAAGGTTGAAGAGGGAGCTCCTTTGGCAGGTTCAAGGGACCACCAGCCTGGACTGTGGTGGGCTGATTGATGGCGGCCGATTCTTAAATTTTTCTGGAGCCGGAGGCCACTAGCCGGACGATTTCGTCAATGGCACCCGCCGCCACTTGGCCCCCTCGCTCTCAAGGACAATTGACCAGTCCTCCCAACAGCCACCATGTCACTCAGACGCCCAGCATCAGCCGCTGGCGCGCGCTCCACGCCATCATGTCCAACGCCCCTCGTCGAGTCGTCGATAACACGCGCTCCGCGATTGAGCCAATTGAGCATGCATTAACCCCCAATGGCGCCGTCACGACGAAACCAAGGGGCCGGCTCACGAAGCGCCAGACGTGCATCGTGTCCCTCCAGCTGGTGACTTTAGCTCGGGCGCTTGACCAGCGACTCGAATGCCGTCTCCTGTGTCTTACATGCAGCATGCGCGTTGCGTCCTGATAGACCCGAGCGGGCATTGGCCCGTCGCAAAGACCAACGAGACGACAGTCGCACCCCACACCACGACGACACTGCCCGACAACTTCCAACGTTGGGTCAACCCAGAGAATCCGAGCTGATCGTTGGAGCTAGCTTGAAATGGACACACAGGTGTCGGTGTTCTCCAGCGCGACGTGGACCGTTGAGGTGGTGATGGATGGCATCGGCCCCAAGTGCGGGGGACTGGCCGGAAGAGCCGTCTTATACCAGCTCCTCTCGTCGACCCCTCCTCACGCACGCCAACATCAACGGTCGCTCGCCCTTTGTCCGAACAGAAGTGACGGCACAGGCTCCTCCAGTTCCCATCATGGCCCTCAGCGTCGATCAGGTACGGGCCAAGTTCCCCGCCCTCCAGCAGGACCAGGTCTTCCTCGACAACGCTGGCGGTAGCCAGACGCTCGGCAGCGTCATCGACTCGATCCGCGACTACCTCTCCTCCACAAACGTCCAGCTCGGCGCATCGTACGCCGTCGGTAAGAAGTCCACCGAGCGCTACGACGCAGCCCACATCGCCGGTGCGCGCTTCGTCAATGCGGGCCCCGACGAGATCGTCTTCGGCCCTTCCACCACCCAGTTGCTGCGCAACCTCTCGTATGCCCTCGCTGGCGCCCGTCTCCGTCCTGGCGACGACATCGTTGTCTCGGCCATTGACCATGAGGCCAACATTGCCCCCTGGGTCGACCTCGCCGAGCGTCACGACCTGATCCTTAAGTGGTGGCGCCCCGCCCACGGAACTGACCCGAAGCTCCTCCCCGAGGACCTCGCCCGCCTCATCGGGCCCCGGACTAGGCTCGTGACGTGCACGCACGCAAGCAACATCCTCGGCACGATCACCGATGTCAAGGCTGTGGCTGGCATCGCCCATGGCGTCGGTGCGCTCGTCTGCGTCGATGGCGTTGCCTACGCCCCGCACCGGCCGATAGACGTGCGCGCCCTCGGCGTCGACTTCTACTGCTTCTCATGGTACAAGACGTATGGCCCGCACATCGCCATGCTCTACGGCAGCTGGTCAGCCCAGACGCACCTGCGCTCGCTCTCTCACTTCTTCAATCCGTCGGTGACGCTCACCGACAAGCTGGGCCTGGCTGCAGGCAGCTACGAGCTGTGCCAGGCAGTGACGCACGCTGTCGACTACCTCGGGCCCGGAACCGGCTCGGAGACGTGGCAGGCCATCGAGAGCCACGAGCATGCGCTGCAGTCGACTCTGCTCGAGTTCCTACGCTCTCGGCCTGACGTCACCATCTACGGCGTGGCCAATCCTGACTCAAACCTCCGCGTCGCCACGGTGAGCTTCACCGTCCAGGGCTGGGACTCCAAGAACCTGGTCGAGACCGTGGAAAAGGACACGAGCTACGCCTTCCGCTGGGGCGCCTTTTACTCCAACCGGCTCGTCCGCGACACGCTGCGGCTGGGTCCGCAAGGCATCGTTAGAGTGAGCATGGTCCACTATAACACGCGTACGTTGCTCCTCCCCAGAGTTGTGACAATATTACTGACAGAAGCTTGCTCTTTTCAGTTGACGAGATCAGTGGGCTCATCAAGGCTCTGGAAAGGGTCTTGGGTGAAAGTAAATAACGTAAAATGCTCTCCGGCATGCTCGTGTATAAGAGAGATCTATAGTCATGCGCGTAGACATCCCGGACCCGAATGTACACCGCGCCGTCCGTCTGGGCAGTCCCTCCGCTCTATCCCGCTGTTTCCGTCATCGCACCTTGCAACATGTAGCACATACCCGTTCCGCCCTACAGCCTGCCGTTGCGCTTGTCCACGGACTGGCGCAGCGTGGCAATGACCTCGGCCGGGTCCTTGGCCGCGAAGACGGCGCTGCCGGCGACGATGACGTTGGCCCCGGCGTCGGCGGCCTGGTCGATGGTGGCGGGGCCGAGGCCGCCGTCGACCTCGATGTTGAGCTCGGGGTACTTTTTCCGCAGGGCCTCAACCTTGGGCAGCTCGCTGGCCATGAACTTTTGGCCGCCGAAGCCGGGCATGACGGTCATGATGAGGACCATCTGCGGCGGGTGAAACGGTCAGCTAAACGACCATCACCAAAAAGCACTCGACACCAGCACTCTTTGTCACAATTGCACCAGTAACTGCTGCCGTGGCGGCAGTGGCAGCGGCGGCAGCGGCAGCAGAGATATGGCGCAAGGGGCCAGGGTGCAAGCAGAAGGACGAAAAGACAAGGGAAAGAGACGAACATCGGGCTTGTCCCGCGGGTCCTGGGCGTCGACAATATCCCACAACACGTCAACGGACGTGTCCGGGCGGAGGGCAATGCCCGCCTGCAGGCCCTGGTCGTGGATGTAACGGATGAGCTCGCGCGGGCTCGTCTTTGCGTCGCTGGTTTCCTCGGGGCTCTCGGCGGCCGACGAGAAGGCTGCCTCGTAGTGGAAGCAGTAGAGGTCGGCGCCGGCCTTTTTGAACTCCTTTACCCACTTCTTGGGCTATTTTCCCCGTGGCGGACGCCAGGGTCATCGGTAAGCCTGACTGTACTTCTTCTCCTTCGTGTCTCTTCGTCTTATCCTTTGGCGGCCTCCCTCCGGCCTTGCCTCAGCCAGCAGAGGCAACGGCAGAGGCAATGCTCTGCGAAAGGCCGGCGGGTTTTGCAATGGGCGACGACTCACCTCTGCAATCATCATGTGGCAGTCAAACGTGCCTCGTCCGGTCGCCTCGGTCGGCCGGTCGACGTGCCCGCGGATCTTGGCGACGACGGGGGCTCCGAACGTGATGTTGGGGACAAAGTGCCCGTCCCTGCGCGGTTCCAAAGGAGCATCGCCCAATGTCAGCCGTGTCCGTTCTGCGTTCATCTTCTTTTCTCTCTCTCTGTCTCTCTCTCTCTCTGTCGCGCGCGCGCGCTCCTACCCCCCACCGTCTCCGGAATTGAGGTTCGGCTCCCTACATGATGTCGACATGGAGCCAGTCGGCGCCCTGCTCCATGGTGCGCTTGCAGTCGTGCCCGAGCTGCGCAAAGTCGGCCGACAGGATCGACGGGGCGATGATGGTCTTGGGCGCCATTGTGTCTCTGTGATCTTGCTTTCCGGAGTGCGAAGTAGGCGATTTGGGTGCGTCGCTGGTGTTTCGAAGGGGACGGACGAGCGGGAGGGTCGGCCGCGGCGCAAGAAAGTAAAGTGACAACGACCGGGCTTCCGTGGTCCGGACTGCGGGGTGGTGTGAGCAGCTCGGGGGGGATGTGGAGGGGTTGCAGCGAGCCGCCCCGGGTCGTGATGTCAGCAGGGTTCCAACTCCCTGTCAGGCGGCTGTCTGCCCCTCGATTGAGTACCTTAGGTATGTGCCCGTCACCGTGACTCCGTGCGCGCTGCCGGCCGTTTGGGGGCGACGGGAATGCGAAAAAGCGGGCTGCTGGTGCGGGTACGGCGGGGCTCCGATGCTCGCATCCCAAGACGGGAGATACCCTTAGTTATCCCATCGTACATCGTGGTTGTGTATCCGCCCATCTGCCCATCTTTATCGGTCGCACCACCTGCGGCCCATGAGGGTCAATGGTTTTTTTTGTTTTAATTCTTTTTTTTTGTCGTTCTCGTGGATGATTGCTGCGAATCCGTTTCGGGCACAGGCTGGCAGGCTTGCCATGATTAAAGTCGCGGCGGGCAGACGGAGAACACTTACGGCAGAGTGCCGCAAGAAACACAGGCTCAGGCCCTAAATTGAGCCATTGGCGCGTACAGAGGCGCCTCTACGGAGGGAAAAGGTCGAGCACGGAAGCCCTCCCGGCAGCCGTTGAGGATAGAGAGTGCCACCTCAGGTTCTGTCATATTAAGATACTTCTGCTGGAGAAGCCATGTCTCCCTTCCTCCCGGCGCACGCACATCGCCATTCCACCACGTGTAAGCGTACAGGTACATCGACGTCGCCGTTGTCGCTGGTCGTCATCGTCATCGTCGTCGTTGTCGCCGCGTGTCTGTCGCCGCCGCCGAGTTCTCGCACCCCAGTATGACCTCTACAGAGCTAGCATCGCCAGCACAGCACCAGCGAGACCGCCCACGCTGCCGCCGGCAAATGGAGCCGCGGCGGCCGTCGACGAAGACGTGGAAGCAGCCGTGGTGCCAGAGGCAGCCGTGGCGGTGCCCGACGAGGTGCCCGAGGCCTGCGTGCCCGTCGACGAGGCGGTGCTGCCGGTCGGGGAGCCGCTGGCGCTGCACGTCGGCACGGTGCTGGGTAACGTCGCGCCCGAGGCCTTGCACAAGGTCTGGGCGTACTTGAGCGTCGTCTCCAGCTCGTCCTTGGTGCAGGCCTTGGTTTCGTCAATGCAGCAGACGATACTGTTAATGAACGACTTGTTGCTGCAGATGCAGCCAATGTCGGCGGCCTTGCAGCCGGCGATCTCGGTGCCGCCAACCAGCTTGCTGACACACGACTTCTGTGCGACGACGCCCGCGGCGGGACACAAGTTAGCGACTGGGACAATGTGCGAGCACGAAACCTGGGATCGAAGGCGCCGGCGCGCTCGCGACGGTCGCACGAAGCCGGGGAGGGGGGCAGGGAGCTTACCGCGCAGTCGGGGATGTCGCCGACGCTCTGGGCCGCCACGAGGCTGGCGGCGAGTGAAACAACGAGGGTGACCTTCATGATGCTATGCGGGCTAGGTGCTGGTACTGGGGAGGACTGACGGCTACTTCGTCGTGCTTGCAGGGCTACGAGATACGAGGAAGCGGTTTTGCGAGGGAGTGGTGAGAGAGTGAGAAGGGGTTTGGCGAGCTGACGACTAATAAGAGATGAGGGAGCGACGAGGTCGGAGAAACGGCGCAAGGAGGGAGCACAGAGTCCGGGGTCACGGGGGGGGCGTCTAACACACCCAGGCTCCAGGAGAACAGAAGATTGGGTGGCGTGGGGGGGGGGGGCTCTTTCGCAGAGGGAAGAGGGGCGCCGGGGCTTGGGGAGGTTCCGCAGCATCAATCAACCCAACCCTCATTGAGATCTTGTTCGCTCGGTGCTTGTCCAATGCGCGAGCTAAGGTTCAGAGTGGAAATGTTGCACGAGTAAGGGAGGTGCAGTCGCCAGACTGCTCGAGTACGAGCACCTTGTGTACGAGTACATGCATGATGCCACACGCCAGATGCGCGATGCGCGATGGACGATGCTACGGCACGCGCCATGGCACGGACCAAGGTGGCCAGCGGCAAGGGGCAGGGCATCGAGTTCATATGGCAGCTTCCCAGGCTGGATCGAAGCTGATGAGGTGCGAATACTTTAGTGCCTAATTGCCCACTTGCCCAGATGCCTACTCGTAGGTAGGTAGGTACCTCAGGGGCCAGGCGGCCAGGGTGGTGCCCAGTGAAGGTGTGGTCTGACGACACTCTCCACTCATTCCGCCCTCGCCAAGTCATGTCACCTCAAAGCCCCCGTTCCATAGGTAGGTAAGTTAGTTAATGCCCAGACTGGTCGTTCTAGGCTCCATGCCGTCCACCCTCATAAGGTGCGATGAGGTGCCTGCCAATGTGTGGCTTCAGTGGGCTCGGCAACGCACCGAAGTCGAGTGGGCTCGCACGCAGGCAGAGAGGGTCTCGTCCGGTCCAACAGTCCGCCATCGGCGCCCGGCCCGTCGGGCGGACAACGGGGGCTCAGGCAGGGTGACGCACGCCCCCGGCGACGACGCAACGCATAAAGATCAATTTTGATGTCCGGTGTGTGCTCCCTGGGCGCTTCAGCTGCGGCTGTCGCGTCAAACGGGGTCGCCAGGGTTGTGAACGCGAGCCTTTCATGCACGCTGCGCTGTCGTTGAAGTTGGACGGCGGCGGGAGGATCCTCGCGCTGGATCACGCAGCCCGTGCACCCAGCCCCCTCAGCGCTTCTCCCGCCGGCCTGACCTGACCTGACCAGACCAGACTTGACCTGACCGCCGACGGGAGCGTCCAAATCAGGACGAGTCCCTCCGAGATAGCGTCGTGCTGGCGCCAACCTTGGAAAGCGGTGACGGACGCGACACTCCGTGCTCGTAGCTCGGCACGAAGGCCCTCAGATGCCAGCCAAGCCAGCCATCCCAACGTCGCGGCGTGCGCTGTCCAGCACGTCCTCCAGGCTGCCGCCGCCTCAACAGCCTGGAAACCTGGGTGGCCGCCCACAGAGCGCCCGCCTGCCCGCCCCGGCCCCTACATTAGCCCACGGCGGGCGTCGCAGCCACCTGCAACCCGCCTGCGCCGTCGCCGGCAACCATTGGATCCATGGATTTGCCTCATCAACGGCGGTCACCAACGGTGGTGGCCAATCGTTTCGTCTGATCCAGGTCCCAGGTCCAAGGCTCAAGACTCCAAGTGCCGCGCATCACACACGCAGGAGCTGCCAATGCCGGACATGTCATTGCCTTTCGAAAGGATTTCCACCGCAGGCCCCGTGAGAGCGGTTCCAGGATATTCATCCATCAGCGGGCCCGAGGGGGGAGACCCGCCAGGAAGTCGTCGCTGTCCGCACACATCCAAGCGAGTCGTGGCCTTGTCAGCACTCTATTTTATTCCATTGCCGGCCCTTCTCTGTTCGCCAAGAAATGTGCCTCAGAGGGGAGCAAGGTAAGGGAGGTAAGGATCAAAGGTCAGATACTTCGTTGTACCGATGTACTCTGTACCTCCAAATAGAACGCCGCGTTGCTCCTCAGCTCCATCCAACTCACCACACCTCCCAGCCCTCACCTTTCCTCACCTCACCTCACCTCACCTCATCTCATCCCATCTCATCCCCTCTCATCATATCACATCATCTCCCAGAAGTCAGCCACGCCAGCCAGCCAGCCAGCCAGTCGATTGCGAGACCTAGCGATCCTGCTAGTCGGGCCGCACTTCATGCACGTTTGCTACCTGCCTCACTAAACTCCGCCCTGCTTCGACGCCCGCAGGTGGTGGACCAAGACGCGTGGCTCGTACGAGGACTCGTACACCTGGACACTTGGACGTACGCGTATACTCGCCCATCACCTACGGCCTCGGTCTCGCCTTTCGATCCTGGTCCACGAAACGCTGCTGCTATAAACCCCCATCTGGTACAGAGTACTGTGCAGTAGCATGTATGCTGTACCTCTTGTCATTGACCCGCGGGGTGGCACGATCCCAGCCGCGGCTCGATCGTCCTGCGTGTCTCTCTCCCCCGACATGCGTGTTTCACAAATTAGCTGCAAGTAAAGTGTTCCGTGTGCGTGCCTTCTGGCCAACGTCTGCACGTTACCGCACACCAGCGGCAAAAGGCGTCTTCCCATGGACTCCCCGATTCTTCCCTCGCAAAATGACCTCACTTCGAGTCGGTGAGCATCGAGCGTCTGCATCCGGACTACGCAAGTGCCGGTGTCAAGACACATCACATCCCTAAGGAACATGTCTTCCCAACACGCTGCCAAATGGCTTGTGCCGAGCATCCCTGACGGTCTATGTGTACATCTATACCTTTTTGCCCTGCTTGAGGAGATCCGACACCTTTGGGGGCAGCACCAGAGCGCTCCTATCGTTTCTCCTGTAAAAGTCCACCAGTGAGATGGCCGTCTGCTCCGGGATGTCTTCTTGGATAAAGTGTCCTGCCTCTGGAAACACCTGCAGGGCGTATTTGCCTGCATTGTGATACCTCCGTCAGCGCCGAGTACGAGAACGCACGTGTATGTAACTTGGTCCTTTCGGCCGGGGGGGTGATCCAGCATGTATCCCATACCTTGCATCTGCCCAATTGTAAGCTCCGTGTCCAGCCGGTCTGTGCCGGCCAGCAGTAGCAGCTTGCCGCCCTTTGCCCCCAGGAACTTCTTGCTCAGCCCTACAAACCACCCCTCCCAAAACGGCTGTGTCGCTGCCAAATTGGTCCGCCATCGCCACGGCCGGGATTGGTCTTCGGCCTCGTCCAGCTTCAGGAGCGCGGGTACCGACGTTCGCGCAGAGATGGAGCTGCGGACCGTCCGCGATCGGATATGCCAGTCGATGGCGGCCTGTACCGAGGCGAACCCTCCAGGTCGCGTCGATAGATACGTCTGCATGCTCTGCAGCGCGTCCATGGCGGAGCCTTCCACCACGTCCAACACGACGTAGCCGAGGAGATCACGCCCCAGGTTCCCGGTCATGGCCAGATCTGTCACCACCGCTCCTCCGAGAGAATGGCCCACCAACACAACGTTTGGGAGCTTGTCCCAGCCCATCCTCTTCCTCGTCGACTCGATGACGAAATGTAGGTCGCTGGACAGCGTCTCGAGTCTCAGGTCCAACGCGCTGCCTTCTGGTGAGACCGTGTTGCCGTGGCCGCGACAGTCTACGGCGAGTATTCCCGCCGAGGGTAGACGTTTTCGGATCTCGGACCCGACCACGGCAAAGCTCAACCCCGACGATCCGGCTCCGTGGTGCATGACGAGCAGTGGCCCCTTGTCCACTGGCGAAGTCAGATACGCGTGAAACGTCACACCGGGCTCTCCGTCAGCCTCGATGTACAGCTCTCGCTCAAAGTAGGTCGTCCAGGGTATCTGCTCCAGGCTCCTGCCACGCGGGACCCTGGGTGCCGACGGTTAGCCTGTACCGTGCAGACAGTAGCCATGGATTTACCCCTCTGGACGCGCAAAGAGCTTCTGGCTCGGCGTGGGGATGATGGTGCCAGTGGAGGAGACTGACGATGCTGAGGACGAGTCGTCGTCCGGGTGCTCCGGCAGCTCGGGGACTTGGTCTGCCTCTGCCTCTTCCACCTCTGCAAGCCCTCCAAAAGGCTCGTGAGCTACGCCGAGCTTGGATCTTGCCCATGCCCGTTGTAGGTCACTCATGGCGACGACGCGCGGGTGGGTGGCCGCGAAGTGTGACGGGGCCACGGTCAACCTCGATCACGGGCTGCGGCCAGTGGCAAGCCCGACCGGCGAGCGGTGTAGGAGGGCGCGGTCGCTCAAACAGTAGTGCCGGCAGTCGCTCAGCAGTATGATATGGCCGTCGCTCACTCCTCGAGTCAATGCTGTTGTCTGATTTACTTGATGCGGTCGTGTGTTCACAGTGGTCGCTTGTCTGTCCAGAGCCACACAGTAGGAGCGAGGATGCGGGGCAACATGCCACTGTGTGGACCCACTAAGCGCGCGGGTCGTTACAGTGCGAAATGTGTCACATTCACACTATTATCGTAATTGACAACAGCATCATGGCAACGGAACATGGGCTGGCGTGACAGCAACCGGAACAATGTTGTGCTGGCCCTGGTTTGATGCATTCTATCACACGGTACTGTCTGGAAGGGCCATATTGGGCCCTCGGTGTGGTCAAGCAACGTTCCCGGCTGGCGCGGGATTCGACGCCACGAGCCGACGACGTTGTGTTCATCGTCAGTAACTCACTCGTGTGCGCTGGCTGTCCGTAAGTTGACCAGACTTCAATGCCCAGCCTGTCAACCGCGCCGGACATGGACCACTGCAACGTCGTCCGAGCGGCTATTAATCAAATCCTCCAGGTTCCATATGCTGTCTCCTTTTCGCCTTTCACCTTGCTATGGCGCCAAGGCTTGGATCAGATCGGTCCTGAAGGCTACCCTAGACGGGTGATGGAAAGCTCACCACGAGCGGCCGCTGTCAAGCGAGAGTGCACGCAAAGCATGCCCAGCGGGCTCTGCGACGGGGAGACGCAGCCCGATGGAGATGAATCTCGATTCATTCGAAGGTCACGGCCCTGGCATCCACGCACCCCAGACTATACCTCGTTCGTCGTGCTATCGCCGACCTTGTTTGTCCCGTCGCTCCCACAGCATCGCAGATGTGCAGTTTCTGCGTCGCAATCGGAGCCGCTCCTCGCAAGACGCTGACACTGAATGTCGCGTTCGAATGATAGTGGCGTGTTCTAGGCTTAAGGATCCGATCAAGACGGCCTCGCGCGTCCATGTCGCCCGAGAGCCTCCGGGTTTCTACCACACGGGCCGCCCCTTTCCTGGAGGTAGAGGCTCATCGCAACAGGGCAGAACGTGAGTACTCACGGCCCACACATACCTCGCTTACCTGCGGCTCCGGTGCTCATTGCCAGACTTGACAAATGTTCTGTAGCAAGGACAAAGAATCAAATTAGGTTGGCAGGGTCACTCGTCGGGAAGAACCCAAGCCAGCCAACATTGTGGCCGACATTCAGTCTGTAATGTGCCAGTGCAGGCCACGATTGTCACAACTTCGCTGGAGACCAAGATCCTTTCCAGACGGATGGTGTTTCGGACCAATGTGATTGTGGCTAGCTGTACTCGCACAACCATTTACGCAGTGCAATCGAGACCCCCTGACGATGCTTCCAGGTACTCATACTCGTGATACCTGTGGGCCCCGGTTTGTAAGTTGTCGTCATGCTGCATTGCAGACACATCGCCCAGGTGTGGTGAGCACCGTCCCATATGATCCGCTTCCATCTGCCGCACCGGAAGAAGCGGGGGAGGGAAGAGACGAGGCGACCGTAATCGACCCCCGTGGGCCCAAAAGCGCGCCGAGCCGAGGTGGCTCTGCAGACCGGGCTTCGTGGCCTACGGCCAGACCGATCCCGCAGCCATTGAACTCTGCTACAGTAAAAAAAAAATGGCAGCGAGGCACTTTGCCCTGCCTGTCTCATGCTCACCGACCACGCCGACAGCACCCTCTTGTCTATCCGCGGTTTGAACTAGCCTTGTTGAAGCAAGCCATCATTGCTTATTTTCTCATCGAAAGGGGGGCCCGCACGGGATGGCTGAGACTTTCCAGCGGGCCAAAAAGAAACGGCTCTCCAGGGTCGCCGTTAGTGCCAGAACATCTTTGATGGCAGGCTCGCAACCATGCAGCCGATCAAAGAGACTATTCTGCTCATCCTACTGACTAGTCCGTAGTGGTGCCCTAGTCGAGCAGTACCTCGTGGTTGTAACCATGATGGATTTTCGAGTGGCAATCCCCTCTGGAAGACCAAAAACTTCGACCTGAAGCATATGCTTGACCTGAGCAAACGCACCAAGCACTGGGAGTCACCCTGAATGAAGACTTGGCAATGACGAGCACGGGCTCCCAGCCAGAGTGGGCAGCGGAGCTGCCTCAAAGGACATCCGGACATGTCACAAGGATTGGATCCGAAGAGGGAGTCCTCGAGTTGTGGCTCGCGGAAAGTCGCATCGAATAGAATAGCAGAACGAACCCTGGTGCAGTTCGGAGCGGACAGAAGCCCTTGTCTGCTTGTCCTGTCGTCCCTGACCTGCCCGGCGTGATCTGCGACGCGGCCCAGTCGGCCGACCTTTGTTGAGGCCGACGAGGATAGCACGCATGTGCTACGGAGTACGAAGTACTATACGAGGCCAGATTTTGGGTCGACGTACCTCACTTGTGGCCTGGTCCCTGCCCGTCTTTCGATGGGAGCGGAGGTTGGACGCGGGTGGCAGATCCCCAGCTGCAGGACCAGACGACCTGGTCTTGTCGGTTGCAGTGTGCATGAATGGGACCGCCGAGCCAAAGTGGATGCCCAACGGTGGAAGGAGTCCCTGCAAGAACATTTGACGGTCGAGTTCTGATGGCACAGCAGGATATGGAGACTGCGAGCCAACACATCTCAGCATGCGGAGCGGAGACATGACATGGATCTATTCTCCAACGGGTACCAAAGATACCCTCTAGCTCGTGGAGGGCATCAGAACCGCAGCGCACAGCCCACAGCAATAGTAGAGTTGCACAAACCATTATCACATCGTTTGAGTAGCACGAGGCACGGGCGGCATCTCATCAGAGACGGACGGGTCGGCGTTTGGACCAAACGTCCGGAACAGGCGAAGCCATCGTCGCGACACGAGGGGCGAACGAACCCACGCTGCTGCGCCATGCGCCATCCGCCGCGTGCCGTACGTAATCTCCCACCGCCCCCAAAGTCGACGGTGTGGGCTCCGTCGGCCTCTTGCTCCATTGGCAATGGTTCTTGGACCGGTTCGTCTAGCCTGGCACAATTAGCAGTGAGCGCCCCGTGGAAAGCAGTTGTCGCGTGGACGAGTACTCGTACGAGTTTCGTTTATCACGCAATGAGGTGATGTCCTCTAGGCGGACGTTTGTGGTGAGACGTTGCAGCGCATCCCAGATCTTCAGAGGCCGAGGCTAGAGCCGAAAGGAGGCAGAACGACCTTGGTGTTTGTCAACGGAAGTTGAACGGTTGGGACAGTCCAGCCTCACACTGGGCCTATCAGGCGAACCCGGTCAGCACCATCCCTTTGCCTCTGGTCAGCGTCGCGAGCGCCGCGAGTGCCAGGGCAGCATGGACCGCAGCATGCCACTCAGGTGCAGCGCCGCGGCACGCCAATCAGCGGCGCCAGCCTGTCTGCAAAGAAAGGAGAAGCAGACCCTCGTTTCGCAGCGCAAAAGTCTTCCATTCGCTGGTGGTGGTGGTGGAGAAGGTACGAGTTGATGCTCGATTGCTACCAGAAGGGCCAACGATGCTGCGCTGGGGTCGAGGCATGAGGCCCACGGTTCGGAGAATAAGTGTTTGATGGGCACGGCCGGGCGCAGCGCTAGACGATTGACGGACGGAGCTAAGAACCATCGTGGCAGTCGGCCGGTCGCAGAGCGAGGCGCCAAAAGGGTTTTGGCGTCGTGTCCGGCCTCGCACATGAGACGTGCGTTTTTCCCACTTGACGTGTATGTCGAGTACAGTACATACTCTGCTGAGGCGTGTATGTACGAAGTACGATGCTGACACTCTCCCCGCGGAGTGAGCGGGTGGGTAAGTGCAGTCGGTTCTTCGATGAAGTTCAAGGCCCCTTACGCGGCTGCGCATTTCCTTGTGCATACGGACATCGATGAGCCGGTACCTTGTACGAAACACACGGAGCGCCCATGCCGTACTCGGTACCTATTTGAAGAGGATTGCTGCTGGAGCTGTCAATGCGTCAATGGGGCGCCATCCTCGGAGATGCGATGAGGGGACTGCGTCGCTGGGGTGGCTGGAGGCCTGGATTGGACCCAGACCGGTGTGGGATATTGTGCATTCTGCAGACGCGCGCCTTTTACATCATGGTGCCTTGCTTGAGTGTGCCTGCAACCCCAACAGCGGCGGCGACAGTGACAGCACGAAGCGACAGCTGCGGACAAGGTGAGGCGAGGGCGCGCTTCTAATTCGTCGCTTGGTGGCGCTGCGGCATCGATGTCTTCGGGGTTCAGCCGCCAACCGGGGTCCAACTCACTCGGGGCGTGGCCCATGGGTGGTGGTGGTGGGTGGGTTGGCGAGGGTGACATGGCGGTGCCAGGCCACGCGCAGGCACAGACAAAGACACAGGAATATGCGGCATCGGAGCCGCCCATACCGATAAGTTTGAGGTAATGGTGATGACGATGATAATGACGATGCTGGATGGCGACAGCAGCTGCGTGTTGTACAACGTCGGCTAGCGGCGTGATGAGAGAGTCAAGGTGTAAGGGCCGGCCCGGCCACTGGAGGGGCCCCTACCGATCTGCTGCACGTGCCCCCTGGCTTCACCATCGCTCACATGTTAGGGCTTCCGTCCATCGTGAGAACGGAAGGGGCGGGCTCTGCGCGTGGTACCTTTACGTCCGTAGTCCGTCGTCCGTCGTCCGTACCTACGGTCAGGTAGTCCGTGCCTGAGCCGGGGAAGGCACATTGCCTTCAATTACCTAGCAACGAAGTAAGGTAGTCGGTACTGCTAGTGAGGTAAGGTACCTGCTAAATTCCGAAGTACTCTACATCAAGCTGCACACGTTGCGGTTGCCAAGTACCAACTTGAGAGAAGGTCCATTTCTTTGGGAGGGGCACTGTGCTCGCAAAGGGCAGGTACAGCCTGAGGACCAGAGACGTGCCTCTGGCTCGAAGCCTCGAACAACCAACTCGACCATTCGAGGCAGGCACGCCGGATGGGACTTGCTCCGTGGAATACCGCACGGTCGTGAACGCATCTACCAAGTACCACGCGAGATACTTCGCATGGGCGACTACAAAGATACCTTCGGTACCCAGGGGGTACATCGTGTACGTACGAGCAAGGAGCAGGCCCCGATTGCCTCAGCGCTGCTGGTTCCGACTCCGGTTCATGTGGATTGCACTGCACCTTCCGGGGGACGACGCAGCAATGCCCATTGGCAAGCGCCCGCCCCGGTCTTGCTTGCCTTGCTCAGGTCGGACTTGTTGGAGGCGAAACTGTTTGACAGCCTGGCCATGCGCCATTGGGCCCGTCGAGCGCCGGCGAGAGATTGACCTCTGCAACACCCCAATCGGCCGACGACGATCGTACCCGACGCCCCCGATAACATTGGATTGATTCCACAGTGCCAGGCCCGGGCACCCTGTTGCTTGCCTTGCCTATCGTAAGGTACCTGGCATGAGGCGCTGGCACCGACTCGACCGAGCCCTCGACCGGGACCAGCAGGCGCAAGACGAAGAGTCCAGGACGAGCCGATCGTCGTCGCAGTCCGCGCGCGTCCGCGCCCGCGCCCGGGCAAGGTCCTGGGGGGTAGCATTGGCCGCCGCTCCGGCCGAGCCTTCTGCATCCAATGGACGGTCGGCCATTGCAGTGGCAACCCAGGTGCTCTTCTCTTTTATAGCCCTTCTCGCCAACTATGGGTGGGCTGGGCCCTTGACGGAGCGGCGGGAGCGGGGGCGGTGAGCGTGTGGACGGTGGTCTGACATTGACAGGGCATCTGGCGAGCAAACAAGCAAGCAAGCAAGCACAGCAAGCAAAAGCCAAGCCCAAGCAAAAGCAACACAGACAGGCATTGGGACACCACCACGGTCCGGTCCCCACGAGGGAAGCCCTGTTGAAACCAGACTCGCAACATGCACCTCGACAACATTAGCGTTGCGACGGATGGCTTCCCCGGTCTGCCCTGGGCCAACATGTGGAGGCCACCAACCTCACAGTGACAGCCCTTTGGGAGGGGCAGGGCCACCAGAGGCCGCAGCGAACGCCTCTATGGGGACGCCAACGTCTTTCGGCCGAGGGAGTCGCTGGTGCGTCCAGATGCCTGACGACGGTCCCTCTGTTGCTGGTTGAGCCGATCGTCTCAAGAGCGAGAGTCTGGGGTCGGCCCGTCAGGAATCTCGCAAGAAGGCATTGAGCCTCAATGCATCCGGAATGGCAGCCTCTCAGACGTCGCGCCCAGGATTAGCTCCCCTGCCACAAAGAGCATGCGGGCCCGCGACAAACCGACCCAATGAGCTTTTCGAAGGCCAAGGAACTCGTCGGACACTGTCGCTCTCGTTATTGCTGCTGTGCTGCCGCTCGCCACTGCTGCAGCAGAGCCCATGGGCCTGGCCCAGCCCAGCCCAGACTGGCCAGAGAAGATCCTGCGTCTCACTCGCCAGGCCAACCATGTGAGTGTCCGAATGGTGTGAGGACGAGACCTGGACCCCAATCCAAAACCTGCCGGCGAGTAATTACCTGCCCACCAGTTTTCTCGTGTCGACCGACTGACTGTGCGAGCGCGGTCCGGTACCTCTCTGTGGCCTCCGTCACAAGCAAGTACCTCGACTCTTACTGCTGGTGGCCTCCGGAGGTAATATCGTCGTCGGGCCCCGAGCGGGTCTCCAATCTGTCAAACACCCCCTTGTTCCCCAATCACGCCCCAACCTTCGCCATGCAGTCAAGCTTTGTTGCATCGGGTGGGGAGCCAGATCCTGCTGACGGGGCGTGCGGTTCCTCAAGTAACACGTACATGCCCCCTTGGTACAGACTACAGTATCGGGCATTTGGATCTTGCTAGGACGGGAGCGCCCACGCCGCCGTGACAGCCTCTCGATGCTACTGCTGCCGCCAGTGCTGCCTCCACTGCTGCTGCTGCCACTACCGCCGTCGATCAACTGGCTTAGGCAGCTCACCAATAGCTATGGGCCCTTGCCAAATTGGATTCCCTCGGGCGGTACCTTTTGCGACTGGCCGCCAGAGCGAACCTCTACAGTTACCTGCCGCTCCAGGCAATCGTCAAGCGGCGGCCCTATTCCGCTTACATCAACGGTGCGCCTCTGACTCTTGGTTGCCCACACGTTCACGCCCTGGGTCATTTTGGGCAGGGCACGAAACCAGAGGCCGGACGGACAGGCGAAGCGCAGCGTCTTGGTTCAACCGGGCCCCCAATCTGGTCGATGTTACCGCGCGTGTGTGGCCAGGCGCCAAGGCCCGTCAGATTCCTGGGCTGAGGGGGATCCATCTGAGGTGCGCTAACGAGCAACCACCTGCATACAGATGCACATCCCGCAGCACGGTGGGCAGGGAGAAAAGGAGTCGCCGCGATGCTAGCCCAAAAACCGCGTAGCTGGGATGCAGTTGGCTGCGGTTCAATGGTAGCCCAGGCTCGCCCCGACGGTGAATATCATGGGGGGCGCCTGGGCTCGCCGGAGACGTGCCTCGCCAGATAGCCGTGTTCTTCTTCAACAGAGCCGACGGGCCTCAGAAGGGGTGTGAACCAACAGGTGGCTGTCCGTGCCTTGCGCCAAAGCGGCTAGCGACGCGATTTAAAAAAGAACAAGAAGGTGGCCCTAACGCCCATCAACCAAGGTGCTTCCGAGGCGCCACGCTTGGGTTCCCGCCGGAGGATCCACAAAGCTACGGCCAGGTTGTTTGCTGGCGCGATCCGCGAACCCACAACGACTTCGATCCAAGCAAGGGCCCGGTCCTGTCCGTATGGAGTACGGAGTACGAGCACTCATAAGTTCGAACAGACTCACGCCTGGTCTCTGAGCACTTCCAAGTACAACGGCCTGCATAGAGGCGTACATACGCGATACAATGCCGCCAGCGTAGACGTGCCGCGTACGTACTTACCGATGCATGCGGGACACCAGCGTGCGCCGACGCACAGGCGACGCTGCATATCTACAACACGCCGGGACTGCATACATACGTACGAGTCCGTACGCTCTGTGGAGAAGTGGAACGAGGCGAGATGGTTCGTTCGTGCACAACTTGCACTCCCCTCGTCGACCTCCTGCGCGACACCCTGTCGCGTCGGCCTGTCCAGGGACTCGGCCCTGCGACCCAGAGAGCTGCAGATCCGCACTCCCCGGGGCGTCCAGCGACGAGAGAGCAGACGACCTGGCCCTTGAACAGACACATACCTTTGACAAAGCCCAGCTGGTCCCAATGACGGGCGGCGGCGGACCTCATGTTGCTCGCCGACAGTTGTCGTGGTGACTTGGGGCGTGGACCCCTCTTGTGGCGACAGAGCAGACGAGAGCCGGACCGGGCCAACGCCCTGAACGTTGAGCTCCAAGCACGTCAACGGCCTCGTTCCTGGAACAGCTCCTGAGCAGGTTACGCAGGCGAACGCCATCCTTGCTTGGTTCGCATGCAGCCGGCATGCACACATCACTGACGAAGTGTCACGAACTACGCTCGTTACGGGCAGGATGAATTGCGTCGAGCATGGGTCCACCAATCCTGCTGATCGGAAGTCCCTCAACTGTCGCCGCTATCCCACTTATGCCCCGAGTGGATACGCGATATATCGGGGGTGGCTAACGCTCCCAGGACGGACTGGTGGCTGTTGCGGAAAGGGCTGTCAGGCAAGATGGAGCTTGTTTGGGCTGCCGAGCACACCACACAGGTGAAGCTATCCGATGCAGAACCTGCTGGACCAGCTTCCGCTTGCACCCCATGATCTTGCACACACTCTCTCTTGTCGTCGGTCTCCTGGGCTGCTCAGACCAGAGTCTCTGTCTGACGCACTCGTTGGACTGGAGGCAAATTTGCCCGTCCCCTTATATACAAATATCCCTCGTGCACACCCCCCCTTCCCCCGCCGGCACGGCTGTCCCGTCATATATATCTGTTTCCCGCACCCTGTCAAGCTGGAATGGTCACGAGCTGAAGACCGGCAACCGTCCGTCCAGTCCTCAAGCAGCCTTTTCTCGCCGTTTTGCACACATTCGACGTGCCTCCCACCACCTGGCCCTTCCCTTCTCCTTTCCTGCTGATCATCCCGCGTCACCCCAAACCACTCGGGAACGTTGCTTTTCCCATGGTTGGCTGAACAGGGTTCTGCTCCCCAATGCCGACGCAGACACGCGCTACGAGCACATAGCTTCCTGTCGTGCCGCTTGGGCACCGTCTGCGTGGTCGTCCACCCCGGTCGCCCCCCGTTCAGACGTGGGAGAAGAAAAGGAAGAAGCCGTGCCCAATGAGAGGCGCTGTGCAGGCTTGCCGCTGCTCGACCTGACCTGGTCCTCAACGGTCTGCGAAGTACTTTGATCGGATTGCCACCTTGCGACGCCGCCCATTCCCGTCAGCCGTCAGGCTCTCGCCACTGATCTCTACCTGCTCCGAAGAGGACGCTCAGCAAGTGGGGGACGAAGCATCACATCCTCGCCCGGCCCCAGCCTTTCGCTCATCCTGTCCTCTGAACCAGGTTGCACGAGACACAGTTCGGTGTAAACAGGGGGCCTGCGCCTGCCGCCACCAGCAAACGATCACCCAGAGCTGAGGCAAACCAGACACGGCGCTCGTCGCGAACCGCCCGCGGCACCAAGTCACCATCACAGCAGAGCCTGACCTTCATAAGGGACACTCCCCGTCGCAGCTCGCATCAGCCGCATCCCTTCGACCGGAAGAACGTGCAGTCGGGTCTAGGCCTAGGCTTTGGGTGCCAGGTGCTCCGGTCAAAGCGTGGCCTTTGTGCGAGCTGCGCCAAGTTGCGAAGCCCCTTCACCACCTCGGAAGTGCGATCCGCGAAGCTCCATCACCCGTTGCGGTATCTTGGCAAGCCCAGCGGATGACTTGAAGTCCGCTGTAGCTGCCCCGGAACTCGACCGACCACGTTCTGTGCTGAAACGTTGAGAGGGCCAGACCAAGAACGGTCTAGGCATGCGGTTTTGAAGGCTCCGATATACCACTGGCACGTTGCTCGCTCTGGGCACGTTCGACACCTTGTCATCCCAGACCCTCGCTCGTTTCGACCGCCAGTCTGCCAGGCAGGTTTGTCTTCTGACCCACCCGCGGCAACCGACACCCGAGGACTTCCAGTGATATAAACAATTTTTTCATGGCCGTCGTCCGAGCACGAAACATCCACGCGAAGCCGGAGATCTGGGAGCACGGGTGCAACAACACGCCCCTCCTGCCCTCGGAATCGGTCTCAACGCTCAACATGTCCTATCAATATATTGCGCCTCCTCCGCATGACCCTGCAATGGACTACAACCCAGGGTTCAGAATAGTGCCACAGGACTCGTCAGCGCCAGAGGGTGACGGTAGAGACTCGGAGGGATCCTACGACGACAGCCCAGGCACGGGACTTCGGCGATCCTTCTCTACACCAAACGCAACCCAGATGCAACACCATGGCGCGTCGGGGCAACAGGCCGCGGCAGGGGCCTCAGGGGAGAAGAAGAGAAACAAGCTGGGCTATCACAGGACCTCCATCGCCTGCAGTGAGTCCCCATCTCAGCGTATCCGGGCGCTAATCTCGGGCGCCGTAGCTGATAGCTCTTCGGGCAGGTCATTGTCGCCGGCGAAAAATTCGATGTATCGCCTCCCCCGACGTTCAGAACCGATGCGTGAACTGCATTCGATTGAAAAAGGAATGCAGTTTCTATCCTGTAGATCAGCAACCAGGAGGCGAAAGCCGCTCGAGGGGGACCGTACGTCAAACTGCCGGCTCCAGTGTGGCTTCCTCGACGTCGTCCCCTGCGGTTGCAGGTGGCAGCCCTAGGGACGTGCCACACCCATCCGTGCCTGGTATCATGCAAGGTACCAAGGGGCAAACAAGCGGTGACGATTACCTACCGCCCGATGTCAAAGGTTAGGCGCTTTTGTCCAGTGCAGCAGCCGTCCCGATACATGCTAACTTCGGCCTGCTAAGTACCTTCGAACGGTCTACCTTCAAGCGGCCAGTACGCGTTCGGCAATCAACCGCATGGAACCTGGATATCAACTGATTCCAATGCGGCTTCCATGATAAAATCAGAGGGCCTTAACATGGGTTGGAGTCCGTATCCAGCTGAATCTCCATTAAGCACTCAATTTTCCCCATTTGCACCAACCTCTGGGTCGTCTGGTCCATGGGTGCCGGGCACCTCTGAAGCTGGATCTCACGACGATATTGCTTGGACTGAGTTCTCGCAACCGGTTCGATCTATGTCGTACAGCGGAGAGAGTAGTGCGGGCCACCAGCAACTTCAATACATGGCCATGGGCGATGGGCAACCGTTCGAGCGGCGCCCTTCGAATCTTTCGGGAATGTACGGGCAGCCATTTGTGTCGTCAGCCACGACCATATCCTCGAGTGGAATCCCTGTACTTGATGACCATGAAACCATATTACCAGCAACGGTTTCAACGGACCCGGATGCGTGGCCTCAGCAGCATGGTCTCGCTCAGGACCCTACGCAGTTCCGGGGCTGGCAGTATGGGAAACCAACTGGGGATCACCAGCTGTGGCTGGATGAGCAGCGGCAGCAAACAGCAACTACCCAGGCACCGTCAAACCCATATTACTCCACGTGAAGAGACATTTCATCCATGGGCAGCTGACGGGAGTGCCTCGGGGGGGGGGACTCGGGGACGGAGCCCATGTGCAACTCATCAAACATTATTCTGGGTGCGGGTCTCGGAGTAGCGGCAAGGCCGCACTTAGCTGCATCGTCAGAGACCTCTGTCTGGTGGGTGTCGGGGCTCGTGTGCCTTACAACTACGAAGGGACTTCGTCGCGTACGCTAGGGTTCAAAGTGTTTGAATTCCGTGGACGTGGTGAGTAACCGTGGACGCGTGGATGTCACTGTCTCGGACCGCGGAACAACTGCGCTTTGACAGCTGCACACTCGGCATTTAGCCTTCGACTTCACATCGAGTACTCACTGGTATCATGCTGACGGGTCGGTCGAAGAAGTTGGGGGCTGGGATGTTGACCTGATGAAGGGCCAGGGACTCCGGTGGGGGGATTTCTCCATCTTGGGCGCCTTCTCGCGAGTTGAAAAGCGTCATTTGGTCGAAAGCCGAAAGGAGACGAGCCAACGATGCCTTCCACTGACTCGCAGTATTCGGACCGAGGGACTACATGCAGTTACGGCGCCGATAAGTCTCGGTGTTAAGGCCTTACCTCACCACGCCTGGGTCGTCGTCCTCTCCCAACTGCCCCAGTGGTGGGGGCAGGCGTCCAATGCCCGAAAGCGGCTAACATGACGACAACGGATGAGACACTGAAGGACGACATCGTTGGCGGGTGACGAAGCAGGAACCTCGACACACGATTCTACCCCGTCCAGCATCGACGGGGAGGCCGGAGGCCGACTACGAGGCAAGCAACGTAAGTTGACGATTGGTCATGCGTGGTAGCGGAGAGATGAGATGGGCCATGCTCACAGGGGTGATGATGAGGTCACGGCCAAAAAGTATTTGCTATTTTGTGGACCATGCATACTGTACAGGCGGGGGAGGTGGCAGTGCGCCCGTAGCCGTATAACCGGTCTGCGTGCATGTACACAAACTGAGATGGTCATCATGTTGGCGTTATTAAAGGCATTTTCCCTCAAGCGGCAGGTTGGGCCGTGTATTAGATTTCACACATCGCATATGTATACATTATGACGGGCAACAGGCAACAACAGTTCACGATCTTGTTGTTAGGTACGAAGTAGGACAAATGAAGAGGGCTACAAGGGCCAATGGGTTCATGGTTTTGAAATGATACGGCGAGTCCCGAGCACCTGACAAGGAGTTGGTGCGACATGAGCGGCTCTACGAAGTACAGGTGCGAAAAAAAAATTCCCCAAGTAGATCAATGCATAAATCCCGACTGTCTATCCAACAGTGGCCCCTCAGTCCCCCGCCTCGGTCGCGGGCTATAACAGTACACTTCCACCGCCTGGCTACACAAGGGTCCAGGTGAGGACGAGGAGGGTCGCGTAGGCTGCGAGGCTCAGGGCGGTCATGAGAACGACGGTGTCGCCGCTCGTCTTGAAGCGGCGGCGAACGACGCCGTCGTCGTCCTCGGCGGTGAAGAACTGGCGCTGGCCCTGGTAGCGGCGGTGTACGGCGACGAGCAGGACGGCAACGCCGTAGGCGGCGAAGAGGGCACCAATAGCGTAGAACTCCTCGGTGAAGATCTTGAGCACGACGAGCGAGAAGGAGAATTGCCCGAGCGCGGTGCGCATATAGGCGCCCTCAAAGGTGCGCTGCGCGGCGCGGATCTCGACGAGCCTGTCCAAGGGGGCCGAGTGTCAGCGATTTGGAACTCTTGATCCAGATGAATGGGAGTTGAAAAAGGCCTTGTCGTCTTCGGGTCGGGCCGCCGACGCGGCCGCGACAAGAAAGACTGTTCCTGCAGGCAACGGCCCCGTCCACCGCGACGATGGGACGCGCAAACGACTCACTCTTCCGACGTGAGCACCACGGACCGCGCTCGGTGGAGCCGCAGGTGCAAGTGCTCCTCGGGGTGTGGCTGCGCCGGTACGGGTGGTCAGCCCTCTCTCTCACGCTCTCGTATCATCATTTATGTCATGTCACCGCGGCGCCTGCGGCGTGGGACGGATCGTCCCGGGGGTCGAGCACCCCGCCGAGATGGAGATAACGATGGACGAACCTGGAACATGGCGATGGCCTGTGCGGGGAGGAACGGATCGTCGTCGCGCGCGCTCTCCCGGCCTCTCAGGTCAAGCCCGGGTCAAGAGTCGAGGCGGGTAATAAGGTCAAGTCGGGGGCGCTGCCTCGGCAACGGCCCGCGGCTCCATCTGGCGGTTCTCGTCGCTGCTGTCGCTCGAGGGCCGTACGGAGGCTGCGCCTGTTGCTGGAGATGGGAGATGGGGAAGCGTGGTACTGACGGCGGTGTGTACCGTCGTGAGATTCTTATCGCCGTATGGCGAGGCGAAATGGCAAGCAACACGATGGTGTCATCGCAGCCTATGGTGGTTGGAGAGGTGCTGTTGGTCGTTTGACTTGTGGTTGTCCAGCCCAGTTCCCCTCTCGGCCTAGCGCCAGTGTCGATATCCCCGCGCCTTCCACGAAGCCCATAGCCGAGTACCAACCTGGAAGCGACTTGCTTTACTGTGCACCAGGAATATACCGAAAAGATACACTTTACAAGTTCGCACACAGGCAATTGCTTAAGGTATTTGTCGGCACGGGCCCAAAGAGGGATCTGTGGACAATGCGTGACGTACGAAGCGGTCTTGCGAGTCGCCACCACTGCGCCAGGGCCTTAGGTCTTTGCGCTTCTACTGCTGCTGAAAGCTTAGGACTGTCCATCGACCAGTGTTGCTGCCGAGTGCGAAGGCACCATCGGCCAGTGAAGCCTAGAGGCACTGTGCAAGCCACTGGGGAAGACTCGAGGTGGCCGTAGGCCCTTGCTGTGTCCCCTGCACCCTGCTATTTATAAGCAGCCCTACGAAGTACGAGATGGGATCTCGTCCCAAGCTCCAGATGCGAGGCAATTTCAACCACGCCCTGCATGGTGGCATTGCTTATTTTCCAGCACGACCGGCAAGTTCCTTGCCACACCACATCTGTGGCCCCGTGGGCGGTCTCTGTCGCCCCCAACTTCGTATTGCCCGGCATCGACTTGTCCTGGGCTGAAGAATGGAGCGGGGACACGTCCCCTGCGGCACACCGGATTCCAACGTTGCATGCCCTTCCTGTGCTTGCTTAAGCTCGACCTCTGACTGTAGCACAACGTCAATGTGCCTTGCGTCAATGCAATTGTCGGAAATATTATGGCTGTTATCGGGACTTGCCTTTAAGGCCGCGGCCTGGGTGCGTTTTCGGCGCGGACGACGCAGGACGGTCAACGGTGAGCTCGTCCCCCCCCCCCCCCCCCCCCCCCCCAAGCTCCGGCCCGCTATATTGGCAGAGGCACTGATGCCTGGAACTGTGAGCGATGCGATGCAGATCGCTCTGCCTCCATCAGTAAAATGTTTGTCAAAAAGGTGCCACCCGGTGGTGGTTGGCGTCTTGCGTCAGCCGCAGTGAGCTTGGAGGGGACTCGCAGTGGCTCGTGCCGTTCTCTTTGGACATTTCGGGCAAGGAACTTTCCCTGACCAAGCTTGAAGCCCACGGTCGAGCCTCGATTGGCCAACATCCATCCAATGTCTATGCAAAGCCGATCTAGTGGTCCGTCATCGCGCCGCGCGAAGGGGCTGAACGACGTGTTCGTCTCGAGCCAAGGTGAGTCCCGCGCTGGGAGGCCAAGACGACAGTCGGCTAATATTTGTCCGAGCCCAAACTTGGTTTCAAAAGTGCCCAGGTGAGCTGTGAACATGCGTGCTTACACGACGGCGACGTCCCGTTGTTCCGGCCAGGGACTGCAGATTGCAGACCTTGACTTGGTGTCCTTGCGTGTGTTTGGGGATGTCCCGGAGTCCCGGGCAAAGTGCGTTCTGACTGCAAGGCTCTGTTTGGTCTCTGACCCTACTTCTGCCATGGAATACGCCTCGCGGCCGTGGGACAGTGCCGGGCGGTGGAGCCGGGTGGTAGGCTTTGGCGGAGACGGACGGGCAGACTGGGTCAAGCCATGCATCCGTGGTAGGGCGACGCCAGGGGAGTCGGATCTGCACGTGCGAGTGGGGAGTGCCGCCTTCTCGCGCGAGGCGTTCTCGTCTGTTAGCCAGGCGGACTTGGCTTTTGGTTCAGCCCCACGAGGACGGAGGCTTTGCAGCGCCAGCCAGGCCGAACCGACACAAGCCACCCCAGACCCATCGACAAGCCTCACACCCAGATCCGTTGTCGGTGGTGGTGCTGGAGGGCCGCGATGCAGAGGAGAAGGACAGGCTCAGGCAGGCGTCGGTCGGCCGCTGTGGTGTTGGCTGCCACACAGTTTCGCTGGACGTACGCCTGAATCAGGTATCATGTTTCTCAACGACGTCTCTCCCGTCTTCCATGGCCTTGGATGTCGCATGGCCCGGGCTGGCCGTGTTACTGCCGCATCGGGCTGCACCGTTTGGCGGCGCTTCAGCTAGGTGGGGCAGCGATACGACGCAAGGCATCACGACGGAGAAGGGACAAGGAGTATGTCGAGCTGGCGGCGCAGGATCATATGTACGGGAGCGCGTGGAGACAGAGATCGTGCGTGCTTGTCATGTGCCGAGGAGGAACGAAGCGCGCACGCAGCGCAAGCTGAGCGGATGGATTCAGCAGCCTGAGTACCAAGGTACGTACGGATCGTACGAGTACCGTGTAGGCGGGGTGCGGTCGCAGCGACAGGACGTTCCGTTCGCGATTGACGGGACGGGACCTTCAGAGCCGCTGGTTGGCAGGCACCCGCAAAACGTCTCCCGTCCAGGCCAGGCACGGCCCACTCAGTCGTGTCTCCTAGTCCTTCCTTCCTTGCTGGGCTCCTGAGGCAAGGGCTTCAGCTGGTCCTGCCGGGCCTGCGGCCTTGCCCTCCACCATTCCACCACGAACCACACCCAGCCCTGGGGACTGCAACTGCACCTGCCTCCCGTCCCGGCCATGGAGTGCAGGTAGGTACGAGAGTACATGAGAGGGTACTTAGCAAGTACCTGACAGAGACGTCCGGGCCAACTCGGCCACGGCCGCGCGACGGCGCTTTCCATGTACGCCCAGCGTAGCCCGTACAGCTGTCGAAGTCGAAGACGACCGGGCGAGGTGTGGTGGGCTGGGCAGGAGCTCGACTGGCCTGGCAGGAGCAACAGCCACCACCGCACCCGACCTAGGCTTCATCCACTTTGGGCGCCTCAATGCCCTGCCACACCGCGCAGTGGGTGCCTGCCCCAAGGCCGCCCGCTCACACCATCCATGACAGCCCGGATCTCAGGCTTCTCAGCCCAGGGACGCCCCAACCCAACCGATGGAACGAAGCTCCCATCGGCCACCCGGCGACGTCTTGCCAGACGGTTTGGGGGCCTCCAGCCACTATTAGACAGACTCCCGCAGCCTCCATCAGTCCGGGCACGTAGCATCCGTCAGAGAAGCAGCCCCAAGTCCCCTTCCATCGTCTTGTTCCCGTTCCCGGTCCCTCTCCCACTCCCGCTCGCACGCGGCTCCGCACCCTTTCGTTTTGCGACGGCCCGTCTGGTCACGCCTCTCCTCCCCTCTACTCGACAGCATTGGGCCTACGGGACAAGTTACTAGTCTGTGCTCAACAGCGAGTGAGCGAGACCCAAAGCGAAGCTCATTGTCGCAGCGCCGTCTCCGCCGAGCCCACTGCCCGTGTAAGGTTGTCTCTGCCCCGGGCCGCCCCGGTTCGCCGACAGCGACGACTTGCGACGACAGCGACAACGGCTCCCAACTGCAATCCGCGAGCTGCCGACGCCGCGCCCGAGCTTCGGCACCCGTCTATGTCCGCGGTTGACGGCGATTGAGAGAAGCTGCCCGTCTGCCTCGATCCCAGTCCAGTGTGCCAGCGCGGCGCACAATCCCTGCCAGCAGCCGCCGCCGCCGCCGCTCGCTAGCCACGAGTAATAAGCGCCTTCGATCCGCCGCCGACGGGCTGCATTTTCTCCACGCGCAGCCAACCTCAGCCCTCCCGTCCCTCTCTCTCCCTGCTCCACGACACCATCCGCATCCACCTGTTGGCGCATTTGTCTCGCAGCGACACCCACGTCCCGCGCGCTCCCAACTCCCAAGGCAGCCTTGCCGTCCACCGCGTCCCTCTTCGCATCCTTGAGGCACAGGCACCATCCAGGCTCCGGCATCTGCCAGGCTGCCTCATCCCAGCATCCCCTTGCCTTCATCTCGCTGCTGCCGCGAGCCGGCCCTGCCAGGGAGGAGGAGCATGCTCCCCTGCGCGCTGTGACCTCACCTCGCACCGCACCGCCTGCTCGTCCGCTGCGCATCCACCCGACCCCGTGTCTGTCTGTGTCTGACCGACGCTTCGGACCTCTTTCCGTCTTACATCTTTTATATACCCGCATCTGTCCCTTCTCCAGACGGACGCCATCATGGCTTCCGCCTTCGCCGCCGCCGCGCCTGGATCTTTGAGCAGCCAGGACCTCGACCAGCTCGAGGCTCGAGAACCCCGCAATCTCTCCCCGCCGACGCCTGCCCATCACTCCCACTCCGTCGTCGGCCCCCTTCACCTCGACGACACTGGCCTTGCGGCCCACGGCATCGATTCCGCCTCACCCACGGCCAACCAGTTTGAGACCCCCGCCGGATCGACGACTACTCCAGGCCAGTACCAGTCGAGCGACTTCAGTGACCTCGACGAGGATCCCTTCTTCGGCGCCGACTTCAACAACGTCGAAGCCGGGACCACACCGTCCTTCCTCGACGACCCAACTGGCTGGAACCAGCCCGCGTTCCTGGCCGATGAGACCGCCTTCGCCTCGCCGCAACATGAGATTGACCACGGCAGCTTGTACCCCCTGACCCCGACGCATACTGCTTCTATTCACACCACGTCGCCTCCGAGCGAACACAGGGACGCCGTCACGCGATCAATCGCTCAACGGCTCCCAGACTCCATCTCACCACAACAGCTCCAGAAGCCGTTCAAGCCGGCCCCTGTCGTCATCGAGTCGACCGACTTCACTCCAAGCCACAGTGGTAGCAACAGGACGAGCGAGGACGGCTTGGCCCCGGTCCCCGTTACCATGAACCCTCAGAGCCCGAGGGTAACGGTTTCTATCTGGGACAAGGATGAGAATGTGCCTGTCCGCACGGTGGAACGCTCTTTTGAGGACACTCCCAACACGGTGCGAGGTGGCATTCATTCTGCCGGCGATCTCATCTCTTCTGCTCATGATGCCTCCTATACCTCCGGGCATCGCGACTCCTTGGATCAATGGCAGAGCGACTCGGGCGTACGAAGGGGTGGTCTGGACCCCAGGAGCCGCTCCACGGAAGAAGTGCCCAGCATCAACGAAGTCATGAGAGGAAGGAGAACCTCCGAACGCAACCAAGAGGTCGGTAGATGGCTATCGGAAAATGTCAACGATATCTCTGTACCCAAAGAGAAGACTGCCGAGGAGATTCGTGACATCGAGGCAGCCGGCTACGATACCCATGACGGTATACCGCTCGGCGACGCTACGGAAAATCGCTTTATCCCTGGGCAGACCTACTACAATGAGAGCGGTGGCGGACAGTTGAACGATATCGACCGAGATATAATCGCGGCGAATCGCAACTGGGCAGACGCACCCATTCTCCATCAAATCACCCGAGGCTCTCCTGGTCGACATCAGCCGCAATCGTCTCAAGCTGCCATCGAAAGGTTCGAAAGGCTCTGCCGAGACAACGACTCCATCATATCAAGGTCGGCTACGTGGGGCACGCGTCGTCGAAGTCATCCAAGTGTATTCGACCTCGACGTTGAAGGCGTCACAAGCGGAAGCTTTCTGAAGAAGCTATCCTTGAGCCGGGGCAGTGGTGGCGACAAGATCAACCGATCTGGAAGTCTTCTTAAAGATCTCCGTGGCCTTATCAGGAGACCCAGCGCCAGCTCCATCCGCAAGCGCTCGCGTAGCCGTTCGCGTGGCGCAAAGGATGAGGAGCCACCGCCTCAAGAGGACGAGCCGCACGTGCAGGTCAAGCGCGACAGCACCCCCCATCTGTCTCCCCCATCAAGGACCTCCAGTTGGGGCAAGAAACCCCCCACGCCCAGCATCAACACTGCTCTTGTAAACATGGCTCACAACTTTGCGTCGATCGGCACAACGCATTCGCGCAGTGGCTCTATCAGCGGCGCCACGCCCGTTGCCTCGCCTAAGAACAGCCTGACCAGCAGCCTTAGCGTCCGCAACACCCTGCGACGTCCTCGAAGCAAGTCTGAGGTGCCCAAGCCGACCGCCGCGCCGGCGAGTGAGAGCTACTCCAATATCACTGAAATATGGAAGAGGTCCGGGGGACCACCGGTCGCTGCATTGGGCAAGGCGAGCCATGCCAACCAGGACGACGATGACGATGACGATGACGACGATTTCTACGAAGACAGTGATATGAGGGCAAACCCCAACATTATCGATGACATCGCGCCCAACTTTGCGGGATTCCAGCAACATGTCGTGACACTGAACCCGGGGCTGGAGACTACCCACAGTTACCTCGTCGACCGCATCGCGCACCAGCAGATCATCAGGTACAAGCACTTGCTCAACGCCAAGGTAAAGCACCTGGGACTCGGGGCGAACTGCCCGTGTGGATCTCTTTGCATTGCGCTAGGAGGGTCTGCCAATGTCCTGGACTCCAGAGGGGACCCCAGAGGCATAGATCCTCTGTCGACTCACCTGGACGATCCCGATGACGGGACGCCGACTGAGGGCGCGATAACTCAGGAAAGCTTCCCGCAAGACATACCCATGCCACCAACCCAGTACCTCCCCGCTGAGTTTGAGTGCCAGCTCTGCTATCAGCGCAAGAAGTTCCAGAAGCCATCAGATTGGACAAAGCATGTGCACGAGGACGTGCAGCCGTTCACGTGCACTTGGGACAAGTGTCGCGATCCAAAGATCTTTAAGCGCAAGGCCGACTGGGTTCGCCACGAAAACGAAGGTCACAGACACCTGGAATGGTGGACGTGCGATGTCGACGACTGCCGACACACCTGTTACCGCCGAGACAACTTCTTGCAGCACCTGGTTCGCGAGCACAAGTTCCTGGAACCCAAGGTCAAGACGAAGGCGGCCATGAAGAGGGCGGGTGGTATGGACCCGACCTGGCAGAAGGTCGAACAGTGCCACATCGAAACGACCACTCGTCCGCAGGAGGAGCCCTGCCGGTTTTGCGGCAAGGTGTTTCCAACGTGGAAGAAGTTGACGGTCCATCTGGCCAAGCATATGGAGCAAATCTCTCTCCCGGTGCTCCGCCTGGTCGCGGCCAAAGCGAAGGAGCTGGCGGCTGATACAATAATCAGCCCTGTTCAGGATCCTCCGCCGCGGCCCATGATCCCTGCGCCTGCTCAGAATTCTCCCGGTATTCGATACCCTGGAAGCGCACAGCAACAGCAGCATCAATTCCCGATGAGCCACCAGCACATCGGGTACGGACACCAAGGCCAACAGTTCATGTATCCAGTGATGCCGCCAGGTCAGTATCCAGCGCAGCAGGCATCCTTCTACGCGGCGCAGTACAGCAACATCGGGCAAAACCTTCAACAACCCGGGCTTGGCGTCGGCCAGATGTCTCGCGGGTTCGAAGCAAACGAGCGATTGCAGGGTTTCCCGCACGGGGCGGCGTCTGAAGCCTTCCCACAGCCATCCACTCAGTACATGTCGATGAATGACAACGACGTGGAGCCTTTCCCGCAACTGAACGCCTTGGGCTTGCAGAATGTCGGAACGCCGCAGATGGGCGGGCAGATGGGCTTCGATGCCATGATGGACCCTGCAAGCGTTAATGGCAGTCCATTCAGCGGCCATGAATCACTATCGACATACTCTCACTCACCTCACTTGAATGCAGGCGCCGGCGTCCACAACAGCAACAACCACAATGGGGGCGGGGGCAGCAATCAAGACCAGGCTTGGGATGAGCGACGACTGACGGGCTTTCTGTGAGCGGGACACAATAGCGGGCTCATGGTAGTGCGGACGATTCCCACAGCTGGCCCGTTTGGCTTTGAGATGGAATGTCTCGCGCGAGGAGGGCACATTCGGTGGTTTGACACATGCTTGTTTCTGTGCGTGGTGGGCGTTTCGATTGCCTGGTGGCGGATTGCGCCGCCGATGACGCGCGGCGTTGTATACCCCGTCAGGATGTTTGACGACGATTCTTCGCTTCTCATTGAGACGGACTTAGCGGTTCTTTTACTTGGACAAAAGCCTGCATCGCCCTTGGAGACGGATAGATATGCTTATGACTATCAAGATGAACATGGACTGGGAGCAACAGTGCTGCGGAATGCAACTACAGCGGTGAATTAATACTACCTTACTCTGTCCGAGCCACGGAGCTTGTTACGTACATGGGAAGAGCACTGCCCCGGCGGGTCGTGAACACGAGCCGCCTTTGCGGCGACGGCAACGGGGTGTGATTGAGGAACTGAACTGTCTCTTACCCACATATACTCAGGACACCTCACGTATTATTTTTGGAAATGGCGGGAGGCAGTGTTATTTGCCCGCTCCGGCGAGCGAGATGAAGCCGCCAGCCTAGCAGGGATATCTGGGCGTTATGGTTCGCATTTGGAGGAGCCCCGAAGCTTCTACGGGAAACGATGGATCAGAGCAATTTACAACCGCCTCAAGCGACTGCCGTACGACACAGGGGAAGTCTCGCGCAGCTTGCTTATGTGCGTTGTGAAGGGTGATGACGACGAGGGTTTGGACGAGTTTATGCACACGGGATGGTGATGGCACGTACACATGAAGGACGGAGTACGTACTTCGTACTGGCTTCGGGAACCTGTCTCGTGAGAACCAGGTAGCCGGCAGGGAGGGTGCCTTGACGGACGAGGGGCCCCTGGTGGCGGGTTTCGGGTATACTGACCAGGAGCGGGGCTTGCGTGCCTGGCCGTGTCGTTCGCTGATCCCGCCCGGGGAACCATGGTGCCGGAACGGACATGCGAAAGTCAGGTACAGTACCGTACTTCGTGCCTTGCCTTGACAGTCATCGGGCACCGCGTGGACAGACAGGTGGTGCAACGTGCATGAACTGTGTCGACGCCTCACCTGAGCCTGGCGGGAGGCGGACACTCGATAAGGAGCATTCCGTGCGTTGCACGAAGCAAGGGGTCGTTCGGCCCGGCGCCCGTAGTAGGCCGGTGTCGTACGAGCGTAGCTGGCCAGACTGCGTAAGCGTCTACGAGTACTCGCACGTACATAGGTACCGGTCCTCGGTGGCGATTCGTGGGCGTTGAGAGCTGGAATGGGGCGCCGTGAACACGAGAGCTCGTCAAGCCTTGCCGTGTCGTGTCGTGTTGGACCGCTTGAGGTCGTCGAGCAGCTGGGCCGGCTGCCTCTTTCTCGGGGGAGGGGAGGGCCAGTGGGTGTAAGACCTCCTCGCAAGTCGCCTTGGCCCTTAGTCAGTTCCAGTGGTTCGCTGGGACGGTGCGGCTCAGTGGTCGCTGATTGGGTTTTTGGGGCCGTTTCAGGCTCACGCGAGGTGGGAAGGGGAAGGGGAAAGGGGAAGGGGGCCGCCAATTAGGGCCGGCGATTGGGGTCGACGCGGCGAGGGGCGGGGGCGGCGCAGGCACCTTACACGCAGGCAGGTACCTCAGACGGCAGAGTACGAGTCGAGCCGCGGCGCGGCGGTTGTACAGGGCAATGAAGAAGGCAAGAACGGGATCGTGGAGGTTTCTTTGGCAGAGAAAAGGAAGTGGGAAACCGCGCGCGTCCTTTGCACTTCCAGCCGACGTTGCAGCCTGCTTGGTTGGTGTTGTACGGACTACGGAGGAAGTTGCGATGGGACCGGGGTGGAGACGGGGTACCCGGAGGCCGGCCGGGGGTCTTCTGGTACGTAGCTAGAGGGCTCCTGCTCCTTCTTCGGTAGACACCTGAGGTACTCGTACACGAAGGAAACCAGTAAGGAGGAATGCGGAAGGCAATGTCAAGGGCGGGCAGAAAGACGGCAGGAGCGAGGCTGTGCAGCCGAGATGCCATGGCAGTCTGTCGTGGGTCTTGAGTGTCTACGTGGTGGCGCATCGTGATCGATGGATGCTGGCAAGGCCGGCTGGGTGCCGGTGCTGGCTCCGTTGGCGCGGCACAGGGGCCTCCCGGCCGTCGACTCGTGTAGTTCCATGCCGCCGCGGCACACGCCCTGGAACGTGAAGGGTGAGTGAACAGCGAATACGCCCAGGCCTGCAGGGCTCCGACGTTTGGTCGCTGTTCCTGTGCTCCTGCTCACCGTTCTCCTTGGCAGGCCCCGTTTCCAGGGTCCGGGTCATTGAGGTGGATGATGTGCCCCCTGGCCCCCTCGTCTGCCGGGGTTCCCATCGCTGGGCCGGGTGGCCGGGGCGCATTGCCATGCCCTGCCATGCCTGGCCATGCCATTGTTAGTCGCCCTGTCATTCCGTTTCCCCATCTGAGGTGTCGTTGCCTCCGTCTCTGTCGACCAGTCCGTCATCTGGTCTTCCCAAGGTCTCTTCTTTCTTTCTTTCTTTCTTTCTTTCTTTCACTTCGAGGAGACATTCGAACGAGGATAGATGCGGCAAATTCCCTCGTCGGACGGAGCAGGCGCCAATCACCACCACCAACCGCTTCAATCGCTCGCCACCGTCGACGTCGACGTCGGTCGTTCGCTCGTTTCACATTGACACCCCCTGAGGGCCCGTCACTGGCTAGCCCGCCCACCACGCCTCCTCCAACAGCCACACGAGTGCAACAACAAGCGCTGCCCTCGGCCTCCACTACTGGCTGGGTGGCTGCCCGCGCGCGGTTTCTCCCTCTTCCGCCCTCTCGTCAGCTCTCTCTTATCCATTTTGCCGCCCATTCTGTCGTTTCTCACAGATAGAGGAAACACGATCGCTGCCTTGGGCGAACGTGTGTGCTCTTCTTTCCTTTCTTCTTTTCTCGCTCTTGTTTCTCCTTTGTGACCTCTTCTTCACGACCAGGTTGATCCTCGGTCCCGCGTTTCTGCCCTGCGGGCACAAGTCTTTGTTATCCTCACTTGACATTCACTCCCATGACAACATTTTGGGCGACGACTTCACTTTCGAATCCTTGAATCGAGCTCGATTGCCGCTGACAAGCTACGCCTTTTCGAATTTACTCGGCAACCTCTTGGATACTGCTTGTGCATGACTGCGTAGCCCACGACCACGTGCGGCACTTGCACGGTCCAGCGGTTCATTAAAACGGCGATAGGCAGGCGGCCGACGACAGTTTCCATCCTCTCTCGCCATTCACATCATACGTGCGAGTCTACGCAACATGGCTCGTTCGAATTCCAACTGGAATCTTTGGAAAGCGTTGGTGGTTGCGGGCACATTGGCATCTCCCGCCTTGGCAGGTCAGATTCTCAAGACGGACGGCTTCAGCGACTGCGGCAGCGACTCCACCATCAAGGTCGACAAGATCGACATCAGCTACGACAATAGCAATAAGACGGTCATATTCGACGTTGCCGGTTCCAGCACCAAGGAGCAGAATGTCACTGCCGTCCTCAACGTGACGGCCTACGGAAATCAGGTCTACACCAACAGCTTCAACCCCTGCGACGCGGGTACATTTATCCGGCAGCTGTGCCCCGTCCCCGTTGGAACCTTCTCCGCCCGTGGCAGCCAGCAAATACCTTCTCAGTTTGCAGACGTGGTACCCGCAATCGCCTTTCAGGTTCCTGACATCGCCGCCCAGGCCACCCTCCAGCTCAAGAGCCTTGATGGCGGCGCCAAGGTCGCATGCATTCAGTCTCAGGTCTCTAACGGGAAGACCGCCAATGTCCCGGCGGTGCAGTACGTCGCTGCCGGCGTCGCGGGAGCCGCCTTGCTGGTGACGGGTGTCTCTGCTGTTGGCGCCGCCCTGTCCGGGGGCGGTGCCGCCTCAGGGGCTGGGGCCGGCACAATCTCACCCAGCTTCACCGAGATGGCTGGTTTATTCCAGGGCTTCGCCATGAACGGCATGCTATCCGTCAACTATCCCCCCATATACCGCAGCTTCACCAAAAACTTTGCCTTTTCCACGGGTTTGATTCCTTGGACTGGCCTCCAGTCGACGATTGACAGCTTCCGAGCCAAGACTGGCGGCAATCTCACGGAGGACAATGTGGAATTCCTTAAAAATGCAACTTTGATCTACCCCGATGGCTCTACCGTTAGCCCCAACCAGGGTTTCCTCAAGTTTAAGAGAGCGCTGGGCGAGCTGGCAACCGTGGTGGTCCGCGACATCGAGACCTCCGTCAACAACTCGAGCCCGGGTTCCACTGACGACTCCGCCGAGACGTCCGACAACTTCCAACATACCGTCAAGGGACTTCAGGCTTACGCTGAGCGCCTCACTGTACCCAAGTCCGATGTCTTCATGACCGCTCTGCTCGTCGTGGCCATTGTCATTGCCGCTATCGCCGTCGGCATCCTGCTGGTCAAGGTCATATTGGAGTTCTGGGCCCTTTTCGGCAGTTTCCCACAGTCCCTAACCGGCTTCCGCAAGCACTACTGGGGCTCCATCGCTCGCACCATCACGTCACTGATCCTGATCTTGTACGGCATCTGGGTGCTCTACTGCATATTTCAGTTTACTCACGGCGATTCTTGGGCCGCAAAGACTCTCGCCGGTGTCACACTAGCAATCTTTACCGGCATCCTGGCCTTCTTTTCGTGGAAGATCTGGATCGTCGCCAGCAAGCTCAAGGAGGCGGAAGGCGACGCCAGCGCGCTGTACGAGGACAAGAAGATCTGGGTCAAGTACTCGCTCTTTTACGAGTCGTACAAGAAGGACTACTGGTGGATATTTGTGCCCACAATTGTCTACATGTTCGCCAAGGGCTGTGCCCTCGCCATCGCAGACGGCAGTGGTATGGCCCAGACCATATCACAGCTGGTCATTGAAGGCCTGATGCTCATCATGCTGCTGTGGAGCCGTCCTTACGAGCGAAAGTCCGGTAACGTCATCAATATTGTCATTGCCGTCGTGCGTGTTCTGTCGGTTGCATGCATTCTCATCTTTGTGGAGGAATTCGGAATTCGACAGACGACGCAGACTGTGGCAGGGGTAGCATTGATCGCTGTCCAGTCGGCCTTGACTGGCATCTTGGCTATCCTCATTGCGTGGAACGCCATCAATGCTTGCTGCAAAGCCAACCCTCATCGCAAACGCAGAAAGGAGATGGGTAAGTTCTTTGATACCGATGTATCCCACTCGAGTCGTCGAGCTGCTGCTGACGATTCATCTACAGAGGCTATTCAACGCGACATGGACAACCTAACGCCCCTGGATGCGCGCAACTCGCTGCTTCTCGACCGAGCCAAGCCCGAAACACAAGGATCCATGTTCTCCGTAACCGCCACCAACGATGTGAAGGAGAAGTCGTCGTTTGGCAACGGCGACCCCGAGCGATTTTACCCCTTGCGTGATGGACTGCGGCCGCCGCCAGCACCGTCCGGTGGCCCGCTCTACCGGCCCCTGACACCGACGAGGCCGCAGGACACGCAGACGCTTTTAGACAGTGCGGCGCCGCTGGGGATGGGTGGGCGACAGCCGCTGCTCCCCACCATCGAGAGGGAATACAAGGGCAACTATGGCAGAGGCTTCGATAACGGATATGGCTACGGGAACGGTGGATACAGAGGATAGGGTGTCGCCCGAGGCGCGAGACTTGGGGACGCGGCGGAGCAATCAGGGCCCGTCACTCATTCATTCATTTGCATCATACCCCAAATGTTGGATTTTTCGCTTGGCATAGTGCGGGGGACGGCGGAACCTGGTGGTTGTATATTGACTGGCGCAGGGATAACCAGCGAGCGCGTATTTAGAGTGTTAGATGGACATATGGGCCTGCTATACTTCTACAGCTATCAGAGATAGAAATCTCCCAAGATGGTGTAGCTTCAAGTGTATGCACTTCTCCTCGCACTTCGGTCGTCGTCAACAAGGTTCCAGGAGGCCAGCCGAGTCGAGAACGGTTCGTAATTATTGACTATGCTGCATCTGCGTGGTATCTGCAAAGGGGGCCTTGCTCAATGCTATCTAATCAAATCATCATCAAAGAGAAAGACCCGGGCGGCTCTCTCCTAGCGGAGCCGACGCGGTCTACGTGGACAATGCAAGACAGGCATCGACGGCCAATCCAACCCTGTGAGCGCTGTCAGTGTCTGATCACACACGAGGCGGCGAAGGTATAACAGGTCGGCAAGACGCGTTGCAAGGCGCCTCGGACAGCGCGCTGGAACAGGCACGAGGAAAAAAAACTCACCTTCCTTCCTTCTGATACACGACATCACTGATGATCTCGCGGTCCAGGTCGGGGAACATGCCCGACAGTGTCTCGACCACGTTTGCGTGCTCGGCGCGCTGCAGACGCTGCGCTTCAGCGACCTCGGCGCTGGCCTGCCTGGCGGCCGCCTCTTCAGCCGAGAGCACGTGCCGCCCAGATGGGTGCCGGCGGCCGTCGTCGGCGCTCTCGTCGCGGTTTTGACGCACATGCGGCTGGCCTAGCTCAGGCGGCGCCGGGGACCGTGGCGCGCTGCCCGGCCCAGAGGATGATGACCCGGCCTCGTCGGAGAAGATACGCCCAATCGTCGAGAGGGGCTTCTGGATCGTCCGTAGGATCCCAGTGATGGCCGCGCCGTCTTCGCGCGGTTCGCCCTCATACGAGGATGTCGAGCGTCGCGGGGGCGCTCCATCTGCACCATCCGTCGACGGTCTGCCGGATGACCCGCCAGGCAGATGCAAGGGGTGCTTCTCGTTGAAGCCGGCCTGCTGTGTGATGACGGGAGAGATGGCCTGGTGCCGCTCCGCGATGGCGGACACGGCGGCCTCCACGTTCTTCTCGAATTCGTCATCCGAAATGGTGAGCGACGACCGATCCATGTTCTCAATGAACTGAATCGCCCCCATCTGCCACAGGGAGTTAGCAGCGTCAGCGACGGAAACAGTGCAAGGCAAGCTCACCAGAGAGGACAGATAGTATCCGGCTTCGCCCCCCAGCTTCTCCTGGTTCCGGAACCGAAGAATGTATTGGACATTAGATACTAGATGTTCGGGGTTGGACTGCAACACCGTATATATGAGCAGCGGCATGAATGAGTCGGCCGACGAATCCGACTTGTTGTGCTTGAGCAGGCCTGCAAGGGTCAGCTGGCAACGCCAACCGTAGTGTGTGGGAGCGCGGCCTACCGAAAATGACCTTGGAGCAATTGAGGACACATATTATCTTGTCCCGTGGCGCTCTGTACGACTTGATCTTCAAGAGCTCTAGAACAATGTCAGGCTCAGGGACATGGGTGAGCTGAGGTAAAGCAAAGCAAACCTTGTTGCGCCAGCTTCAGAAAGCGACGTCCACTCTCACCGACGGGTGGGATGTCGAGGTGGTCCTCCTTTACCCATCCGTAGATATTGATCTTCTGCGTCAGAATGTCGTCCCTCTCGACATCCTCCTGATGCTGCCCGCGACGGCCGGGGCCCATGGGCATATCCCCTCCTCTCTTCTTGGGTTTGGCACCGGGGATAGGCTTGGGTGGCGCAATGGCTGGAGAAAAGGTCTGCGTGTAGAGCCTGTTCATGACCAGCTTCTCCATGCCCTCGCGGGCGTTGTCGAACTCGGCATCAGAGACATCCCTCCAGACCTCGCACTGCATCATCTTGTTGGCGATGAATGCCAAGAAGTCACTAATGATCTTGACCTGCTCATGGACCATCCACTGCTTCTTTCCGAACTCGGACAAGAACGACTTAAGATATCTTGCCACGGGATCGGCTTTCTTGTTTCGCAGCTGCTCCAAAAACCGGTGGAAGTCGAAAGGCAGAGCGGGTTCGGGCTCTGGCTCCGGTGGAGGGGGGCGGTGCATCTGAAGCGGGGGTGAGGAAGGCGATGCACCAAGAGAGGTTTTCCGTTCGCCCTTGGGGCGTGGGGGGGTCCCAAAAGCACCGTCCTTGGGAGGAACTGGAGGGCCTTGGTCCTCTGGGGAGCGCTCGTCGGAGCCAACGGCAGCCGGGGACGACGTGGTCAGATGCAACGCGTTGAAGTCGCGCAGCTGGCTGGAGATGGAGGACGCCAGAGGCTCGAGACTGGACTTGCGGGGAGGATGCTGCATGGGGCCGCCAAGTATGGGAGAGGTAATCTCCAGCCTAGGGCTCATGACCTCTTCCTCGCCCGGGCCACCACCGGCCTCGCTAAACTGCTCCATGATGCTCTGGATCTCGGAGCGAGAGCCACCATCTTGCTCGTCCTCGCTCGTGTATCTCTTCTCCTCGTCTGATCTGAAGGGGGAGTGATCATCCTCGGAGTGAGCGGATCTTGCGTGTGAGGGGGTTCGCGAGGGCGGCTGGGAGGTTCTCGGGGTCGCGGGCGTAGGATCAACGTAGCTCGAGGGCTCGGCGGTAAGGAACTGGGAGTTGGTGTCGTTAAGAGGCGTAGGCGTGGAGGCTTTGAGAGTCGCCACCGAGGAGGCCATGGCATCCGACGGCTGATCTGAGCTCGTGGCAGGCTGCTTGCCCTTGACAGGCGTAGAGGGGCGAAGCATCGTGTCTTGGGCGACCTCATGCTTCGTCGGGTCGGTGGACATGGCTGTGGAAGTAGGATGGGAGCTGGCAGCCGGCTGCAGCTCGCCCTCAGAAACTACGCCGCCGCCGCCATCGGTGGAGGACATAGGTGGAGGGGGGTCGGTCTGATCTTGGGTCGGCACGGTCTGGACGTCCGCGTGGCCGTCGGACCCGGGCTTGTGTTCTTGTTGGGCAGACGTCGTCTCGGGAGCATCCGCGTCGTCAGCGGGCAGGCTCGTTGAGAGTCCGTCACCCGTCGGCTGCTCCGGCGGAGCCATGCACGCGGCGAACCCGCTGGCGGGGTCGCACAGGCGCCGGAGGGGCTTGGGTGAAAGCTGTCGGTGAAGCTGACGATGGTCTGTCTAGGCGGTGCAAGCCGATGGAGGGGGCCACGCGGTCGTGATCTCGGGCGGAGGGTCTTTGGCAGTGTGAGGCCGCGGAAGCGCGGGGGTGAAGAGGACGACGACGGGACGGCTGGTGGTTGGAAGAGACGATGGGGTGTTGGGGGGGAAGCTCGTCGAGGGTGTCGTGGTGGTGGTGGTTGGCGCGGGCCGGCCGACAGTTGGAGGTGGTGGTGGTGGAGGTGGAGGTGGAGGAAGCGGAGGATGCGTGGCTCCCCGAGTCTCTGTCACCCCCTAACTTTGGAGCACAGGGCACCTCAAGGTATGGAAGGTCGGGCAGGGCAGTCAGTGAGGTGGGCTGGTCGACTCCAGGGCCTAGCTGGAGCACTGAGGTTCCCGTCTCTGCGGCAGCCGGACCTTCCATGGCCCACCGGGCACCAGCCCAGGGCACTCCCGGGCCCCGCTGGGCTGGGCTGCTCGGGCACTGCTAAATGAGGTGAGCCCGGGCCGGGTCACTGTGCCTACCTAGGTAGTGGGGCATCGCGGGGAAGCTGGGCGCTGTTGAGGCTCAACCTAGGGTCCCCGTCGGGGTCAGCTCCCGCACGCTCCATGGAGTGCCAGGGCATCTGTCCATTGCAGGTGCAGCGCTAACAAGGCAGAGTGCCTGCCCTGTGACGGGATGGCTTGCAGCTGTCTGGCGCGCCAGAGTTCCCGGGGTTCAGGTGATGGTGGTCAGCGGGCCGGACTGGATCTCTTTCCCCATCGTCCAGGGTCGCATGGGCGAGCAACCCGAGGAACCATCCCGGGCTGCCGATGGATGAAACGCTGCAACGGCCTCTTCTTCGTCAGCTGGCGCCGGGCGGCGCAGATGGAGGAGGACTGAAACAAACGGCCGCCGTGTCGAAGAGTCCGAAGCAGTCCTGCCTCACAGGTCGACTTTGATCATACTCTTTGCCCACGCAGGAGGAGCCGTGGATTAAGAACTTGCCCATGCCCTGGACCGGATCATGCGTATCAATTACTCAGGCCCTCCATATGTTACTGCCTGTGCTTGTTGCAGATGAGGGGGAATGACAGGCCGAAACTCGCAAGTTCATACTCGAGCGGCGCTTGACACTTTTTTTGACTCGCGACGTGACGCATGCCTGTGCAGCGCTGCAGCATTGTCGCGCGGTCGAGAACCTCAAGCTAACTCGTCGCAAGGCAGATTCTGTAGCTGCTGACTGCGGCTGTGACAGCATCTGCCACTATCGCATTCATTCGTGAGCGCGTCAGCCGCTCTGGCGCTTCCTCCTTCCTCCCGCCTCATTGCTCCGGAGAGCAAGCCCACCCCGGCACGCTCCAACGGGCGATCCCCCCTTCAAACGCCACACTACGCCGCGCGAGTCACCACCTGACAACACCATCACCGACCGGCCTCATCTCCACGGCTGTCCCCGGACACTAGGAGACTCCCATTACATAAATGGAAGCGGGAGAAACATAGACATGGTCACTGTATTGGCACAATCCCCTTCTTCTATCCTCATCATCCTCATCACCATCATCATCATCACCACCACCACCACCATCACCATCACCATCACACACACTGTTCCGCCGCCGCAATGACCGAACCCCAACCAGTACCCTACCGCCAGATCCGCGCCCTCTACGATGACGACACCGTCACCGTATACCAGGCATACAAGCGATCCATCGCCGACGCCGCCGTCAAGCACCAAAAGCTCAATGCCTCGCCCGACTTTCGCGGCGGCCGCATGACCTGGATCAAGCCCAGTTGGGCGTGGATGATGTATCGCGCCGGCTACTCCTTCAAGGACCCGGGGCAGGAGCGCATACTTGCCCTCCGGATGAAGCACCGTGACTTCATCAAACTGTTGGAACGGGGCGTCCTGTCCACGCACGACCCGGCGGCGGCGGACACGCCTCGTGACAAGACGGCCGAGGTCAGGATCCAGTGGGACCCGGAGCGGACGCCCAAGCTCGGCGTCCTCCCCTACCGCAGCATCCAGATAGGCATACCGGGCACGCTGAGCACCACGTGGGCCACGCAATGGATCGATTCCATCGAGGACGTGACTGATACGGCCAGGCGCCTCAAGGAGACTATTGACCAGCGTCCCGACATCAGTACGGAGGAGCTCGTCGACATGGGTCTTGTTCCCGAGGAGCGTCCGCTCGCAGTCTCTGATGAGCTCGCCACAATCTTGCGGATGAAGGTCCCGACCCAGGCTGCTTGATCGGGCCGTGTCGCATGCTTGAAAGTTGACCCCGGCGCCGCTCACCAGGCTGAGGTGATGCTAAGTGTGAGTCGGTAAAAGAGCCGCGAATACTTGGTATCGAGGCCAAGAGACGCCACTAGCTGCAGTCCCTTCCCAAACTCAAAGTATTGTCGACCTCGCCTCGACGTCTTGTCCATGACATGCTCGAAAGTGGAATCCACGACATTCGCTCGGGACTCAAACGCGCACCAGGGCACAAAGTACAATGCCGGGGTGCCGAACGCGTTGGGATCCGCCGGCTCTAGTCCTGTCACGAGACAGCATTGCTCTTCATACCGCGGGATGCTGAGTTCCAAGACGCCAAACACCATGGGCTCTTTGAGGTGGTCGAGGTCGGGCACGGAAACGAGGTTGAAGTTGATTTCATATAGCTCGTCGGGATTGAGCGACGTAGGGGTCGCAAAGTACTGCCAGGTCGGCGACCGAGATATAACCTTGATTCTGTTCAATGGGGGGATGATTTCAAGGCCCACGGGCTCGCCCAGTCGAGGGTCAAACAGGATGCCGCTTGGAGGAGGAGTTTTTGTGCACTTGTGGGGGACAAAGATGTGCCGCAGAATCGGCTCGGCCAGTGGCGCACTCGTCGCGCCGCTGCCGTCACCCATCTTGAGCGGGATCTCATCAGGCAACACGACATGGTTCATCATGGACAGCGCGAGAATGTCGGGCCGAATCCTGACGAAGTCGGAGTCGCTGTCCCAGGACATTCTCTGAAGGAGGATGGATGGCACCAGGGTTGCCGTAGAACCCTCTCTGCGCACGTCACAGTCGAGGAACGCGAAGAATATGCTGCCGGACGCATCGTTGGAGAACGGCGCGACGGGCAGGTCAAGTCTCAGGCCCCGGTTCGTGACCGTGACGGTCCTCCCCGAGCGCCTTGAGAGATACTTGGACTGGACTGGGAGCAAGGTGCCATAGTTACCAAAGGCCGCAGGGCTCTCGGCCAGTAATCCCCAGAAGTGTCGACCTTGTGCAGAATCTGTTTTGCAGCGCCACGCGTAGAGTGACTCGTCTTCGGTCGACTTGATGATCTCCTCCTGGAGCCTCTTGAAGGCCTTGGCCCGCCCCTCGCCGTACAGCAGCGGCATGTTGATGTCGAAGATTCCCAGCAAGCAGTACGCCACGTCCTCGGGCCGCGTCGTGACGCGGCTGGCGGCCCAGCTCATCCTCTGCGCGACCGAGAAGTCGTCGAGGTGCACGCCCGCGCCGCTGGCGACGCCGTGCGCGAGGAGGGCCTCCGGGAGCCCAGTGGCCTTGGCGATGCGGCCCTTGATGGAGTCTCTGCTGCCCAGCACCGTCCAGTCGGCGCCGTAGAAGAGCAGCCTCGAGGGCGCAATCAGCTCCTGCAGCGTCCAGCCGCGCGTGAACCAGCGGCTCGCCTCAAACTCGTCGCCGGCGAGGGCGCGGACGTCGGCGAGGTGGGCGATGCAGACCGTGGCGGCCTGGTACCACCAGAACATGGAGTTGATGGCCTCGGAGAGCTCCGCGCTGCTGGACTTGTCTATGCAGCACGTGTCCACCCAGATGTACGCCATGTGCAGGTCGCGCGCCGCGGCGCAGCTCCGCTCGAGCTTGTCCCATCCTCGGAGGTGTCTGGGGGCTCTGGGGAGGGCGGCGGCGGCGGCATCTTCGCAGAGGGACCCGAACGTGACCTCTTCCTCGGCCCAGGTGTGGGAGAGGATGGCGTACTCGGGGACGTTGTCGTCGTCGGCGAAGAAGGCGAGCTCGAACGTGCTGGTGTTGAGCAGCCGCATGGTGGGAGGCGAGGTGGAGAGGGAAGGTGAGCTGCGAGCTGCAATTATCAGCCGGGGTCGCTGCCGCTGGTGAGATGGCGGATCATGGCGTCGCATCGTGCATGAGCCGCGCCGTCAACGATGGCCGCACACCGTTCAATAAATTGCGGTGCCGCATATATTGACAAGACAAATCGTCAATTCATTAACCGTACGAGTGATACTCTATCTTCTTCCCCATCGCCCCCGGCAGCTTGTACACCCCTCATGGCCGCTCTGATATTGCCCAATGGACCCTTCGTCAACCATTAACAATGACGCCGCCGTTGCAGTGAATCGTCTGGCCGCTGACGCAGGAGCTGTCGCTCGACGCCAGGAAGACGACACAGGTGGCAATCTCGGACGGCTGGGCCGGCCTGCCCATGGGGCTCGTAAACTCCTTTTGCGCGCGGTCGTTCATCGTCGCGGGGATGAGCGGCGTCCAAACTGCTCGCCGTGTTTGTTTGTTAGCGATGACGTCCTTTGTGTGGCCATTGTTGTCACGCAGCGAAAGAAAAAGCCATTGCAAAAAGAACAAGGCGCGCACCTGGTCCCGGCGCGACGGCGTTGACGCGGATGCCCCGGCCAATGTACTGGTTGCTCAGGCCGCGCGTAAACGACACGACGGCGCCCTTGGTCGACGTGTAGTCGAGGAGGTCGGGCCGGCCGATGTAGGCGTTGATGGAGGCGTTGTTGACGATGGTGGCGCCAGACTTCATGTGCTTGAGCGCGTACTTGGACACGTAGAAGAAGGAGTGGATGTTGGTGTTGAAGGTATGCACCCACTGCTCCTCGGGCAGGTCGGCAATGTCCTCGACCATCATCTGGTCTTGTGCGTGACAAGTCAGTCAACCCATCACTCACTCACTCACTTCCTCCTTGTCTACTGGCATTGTCGTCGCCACAATACAGTCGTCGTCTTCCCCGTGGTGAGGGTGGTGGGTGGTGAGGGTGGTATGATTGCCCACTTACACGCCGCATTGTTAAACAAAATGTCGATGCCGCCCATCTTGTCGACGGCAAAGTCGACCACCTTCTGGCAGTCGTCACGCTTGGTCAGGTCCACGGCGATGAGGTGGCACTTTGCGCCAAGGTCCTCGACCTGGCGCTGCGTGTCGCGCGCGTCGTCCTCCTCCTCGGGCAGGTACGCGATGGTCGAGTCGGCGCCCTCGCGCGCGAAGAGCACCGCCGTCGCGGCGCCGATGCCGCTGTCGCCTCCCGTGATGAGCGCCCGCTTGCCCTTGAGCTTGCCCGCCGCCCGGTACGTCTCCTTGCCGCCGCCCGCCGTGGGCAGCTGGTCACGCGTCGGCGTCGGCGCCGGCATGTCGCGGTCCTTGCCCGGGAAGGACTGCTTCGAGACGGGTATCTCGCTCTCTGGGAGTACAAGTGTTAGTTTCGCGCCATGTGGTGAGTGAATCTGCGGACCGCTGCTTGCCTCTGTTGAAGTCGGACGTCATGATGGCTGTTTCGCTATCGGGTACCTGTCCTTAATACTATCCAAATTGATTGCGTACGGATCCCATACTCTCCCTTGGAGCTCATTGACGTCGGCGCGTTCTCTTTATATCGCGACGTGAGCTGGGCGGACCTTTTCGTCCGACCCGCCGCCCGATGAACGATCGATGACGCCACGGCGGGTAACAGGCCACTCCTCGTCGCCACAGCCATGCCGAGCTCATCGTTCCGTGGAAACAAAAATACGGAGAGTAGCATTGGCAAGGCTGTTCCGTAGCATGAAGACAGTGAGGGAAACGTGCACTCTACGTCACGCGTGGGCGGAGCGCCACTCGGGGCACCGGTGACCGGACCCGACCCCCGGCGTTTGTCGTGCTCCACAATTCCGGTATCACGGCCGGGCCCGGGTCCGGCACTGCCAGCGGGAGCGGGACGGCCCAATGAACACCTCGCTCGGCCCCCTTCCCAAGGTCATGATATCCTGCTCTGTTTAGGAGGCGTCCTGGCAGAATTGTGTACGTGCGTTGGGAGCTTAAATTCAACTTGGTGTTGAGTGAGTGGGCTTGCACCTGTCCCGCCTCGCTGCGGCTGCCCGTGAGCTCGCAAGCCCGGCAGTGAATCTCGCGTCGAACTGGACTGAACGTAGTGTGTGCATCTCTTCGTCGCTACAACTCTGGGCCCCTTGGCTTTCCACCTCTCCTGACGATTCTCCCCGTTGCCATCTCACATCGTCACCAACGCCGCGTCTTCGCCTGACCATCCCGCGCGCGAGAGTGCCTCGGTCGATATGCCGGCCGATGAGGGACTGCGTCTTTTCTGGGTGCAGTTGGGCCTCTTGATTCCCACTCTCGTTTTCTTCGGCCTTCGCGTATATGTGCGAGCGTTCATCACCCGCTCGTTTGCGGCCGACGACTGGGCCATCATGATCGCCACGGTGAGAACCATCACATTCCTCCTCTTTCATCTTCAGCGGGATCCAAGGAGCACGCTGACGTCCTTTATTCTCGCTGATAGACCCTATTCACCGTCACCGCCGCCGTCACCATGGGCGGCGCCACCACCGGCGCGTTGGGCCAAGGTGATCAAGGGGTTGGAGGGCGTGCAGGCGTAGAGCGCATCGTCATGTCCATGAAGGGCATCTACGTCTGCACTGCTCTCTACCCGCCCATCTCGCTGGCCATCCGAGCCTCCGTGTGCCTGTTCCTGCTGCGCATCGTGACGCGCCGTCTGCACCGCCAGGTGCTGCAGGCGATGCTCGCCGTCGTGGCTGTCGCCTCGGCGGCAAGCCTCTGCGTTGACCTCTTCCAGTGTATGCCAGCGTCCTATTATTGGGATCGCGTGCGCGGAGCGGCACACGCAAAGGGAGACTCTGGCGCCAGAGGTCGCTGCCTCAGCCATGAAGCCGTCACGGCGGCGGCGTTGGCGTACGGCACCGTGTCGGCGCTGTCGGCATGGATCATGGGCCTGCTCCCTGTGGTGATGCTGTGGAATGTGCGGATGGACACGCGCGCCAAGGTGACCGTCATTGCGCTGCTGGGCATGAGCGTTGTGTGAGTGAAGCTGGGAATCTTCTCGGCCCAATGCGATCATGGCTAACGCTGAACCGAGGCAGCGCCGGAATCACCGTGATCGTTCGCATGTCGACATTGAGGCCCCTGCAAGACTCCACGCCGACCTATTTCAAGTCGACTATGCAAGCACCGCCCTCTCTGTGATGTGCGTTGACGCGGCTCGCTGACCGGATGACTGCAGAGACACGGCCATTTGGGCTTATGTCGAGCCCTGCGTGGGCATCATCGCAGCCTCGGTGCCGACCCTGCGGCCGCTCTTCAAGAGGAGGAGCTCGCCGGCCGCCGGGTCGTCTGCCACGGTCCGCCGGGGCGTCACCACAGTTCACCGATCGGCCACGTCACAGTGGGTGGAGCTGGCGACATGCCCTTGCCGTGGCGATGAAGAGACTGGAAGGGCTGAGAGCAGCGGTGAGAGCGTCGAGACCTCGTCGCGGGACAGCGACAAGCCGGTTTGGATCACGACCGTGGAGAAGGGCGATGGCGGTGACGATGTGACAGCTAGAGACGGCATCACCATCCACACGGCAATCAATGTCACGTCGTATCGGCGTGCATGATAGCCTCAGGGTCCTGGAAGATCAGATGAAGACGGAAACGGACGTGGGGCCAGACGTTGTCTGTGTGCTGCGAGACGCGATGCCAAACGTCGAGGCCAAGCCTGCGTGTCTGCCGAGGCTGCATCACCGCCAAGCTGTATGAGATCGCCGCTGCCGCGTCGCGGCGCCGTTTTAACATTTGAACAAAAACCCGGTCGGGGGACGTGCCAGGGACAGAGTCTATTATCCGTTGGATCAGTCGTTCGTACAGGGAATATGTATGCTCGGCCTGGGGCCCTCAGCCCGCTAGCATTCGTCGCTCCAGTCATATACAGCAGACAGGGCTACGTCTCGTCTTTGCGTGGGCGCACGACTCGCCTCCAGTCCAACTCTTGCCTCGGTCAATAATTCCTCGCGAACCCAAATATCAAAACGCCAGCGCCGAGATTGTTTCAGGTCCAGCTGCCGACGTCTACAGGGCGATGGCGCCCCTTCGGCTCTCCCGGACGTGGAGCAGCCCTTGGAAGCCGCAGAAGACGAGGAATGCCTGGCACGCGACGGTCAGCAAGGTTCGTTCTGTGGGGGTCGAGGAGCGGCGACGCACGGCATAGACGATGACGGCAGTGAAGATTGTGCCGGAGACGGCCTTTCCGTCCGTGGGATCGTCGCGGCCGCCGACAAACTCCTCGTGACCGGTGCGGAAGAGGATGCCCAGGACGCTGAGGATGACGATGGCGAAGACGGAGATGACGGTGCTGCGGTTTGAGGTCAGCGTGCGACGACGGAGGCTGGGCGTCGGAGGCTCTCGGGGCAGACGGACCACGACCATGCGTGCATGGCACTGACGACGGGCTTCATGATGGGCGGGAGGGCGCTTGCGAGCGACCGGGATGCGATGCGATGCGATGCGATGTGATGTGATGTGATGCGATGCGGTTCGTGGGGCGACTGCTGTCGAAAAGCGAGGGCCGTGTCGAACGATAGACGATGATGGGGTTGGTGAGAGCTCTATGGCGGTGCTACCGGGCTTTGCACCATGACGAGTCGGAGCTGCGCAAGCGACGGATGGTGACTAGCGCAGCGCAGCGCGGCGCACCGCACCGCACCACAGCACTGCGTAGCGGATGGGCGCCTGCCGCCGTTGACAGGCGGGCGAGCTCTTTGCTTGGGCACTGATGTTAGCTAAGCGCTGTCCCAGCCACAAGGCGGCGACGGCTCCAGCCACAGCTCGCGCCACAGGCGGTAAGTGCAGCCCGTCCCGTATCCTGGTAAGGACAGGGAGGCGCCAGGAGGGAGGTCGGGAGGGTTAGAGAGCAACAGCAACAGCGACCTCGGGTTGCCCTTTCCTTGCGATACGACCGCCCCCTTCTGCTGGCTTTTGCGGACGGCCATGCAAACGTGAAAGGGCTCTTGAACCGAACCTCATCTCGCAACCCTGCCTCGTCGCATCGCATCTTCTCTTACAGATAACGACTCGGGCAGTTTGTTGTCCCGGACTCGCTAACAACGCCTGTCGAGTCGTTGGCGAGCCGCCAGCACCCGAGTCGCACGCACAGCCGCATCGCACGGCACAGAGCCGCCCGAAACACGCCTGCGGGACGCTACGGAAGCGACTTGCCGTCGTCGCCTCCCTCTCGCACCCGTCTGAGGTTCCCCATCTGCCTCTGCCGAGCTCTGCCCGTCTCCCTGCCATCGGTGTCGATGGCCCGCAGCCGGAGAGCCTTCAGCGGACCGAGCCAGCGCGAGTCGGCTTGTGAGCGCCGCCGGTGTGGCCTGAGTCTGCGGCGCTCGGCCTCGACGGGACCAATGGAAGGATCGGCGTTGTGATTTTTTGAGACGCGAAACGAAACAGCAAGTGGCTGTCACCCATCTACTATCCCTCCAGCCTTGCGCTCTGCCCTCGAACGCATGCCGGTGGCGGACGGGAGATGGACCCCCCTTTGCCGACGGCGCGTTTCGGTTCCTCACAGTCACGGCACGCTCTGCCGAAGATTGTTGAGCACGAGTCCATCGCGGAGCTGCAACGACTGCGCAGGAGTCAGTCAGTCAGCAGTGAGCACATCCAACACTGCACCGTGATCCACGCCCACATAGTCCGTAGTCCACACTCCGTACGGAGTAAGCGCTGCACAGCCGGCCTGGGCGTTGGCTTCGTGAGCGCCAAACCCCCAACGGACAGTGGTGGTCTATTTGCGGCGCTGCTAATTGGGGTGGCACGCTCACATCTCACAAAGCAGCATCTCCTCCGCCTGCTGCTGCTGGGCGACAACGCCGTGCGCATACAAAGCATACGAGATACAGTCAGACGGGATGCCAGTGGGCCTGCGGTGCTGCGCCAAGGGACCAAGGGTGCTCTCCCGCGCAGGCCTATTCCTGTCCCACGCGACGTGCTGCGTGGCGCGGCACTTGGTGATGCCATTCCCACGTCTGCTGCGGAGCGGCATTGTGACACTGCCGCCAGGCCCGCCCGTCCATTGACGCGGCCGCCGTCCAGTCCCCGTCGTCGGTCCAGTCCCTGCCCTGTGCCAGCCTGTCTGTGCCCGCCTGTGCCTGTGCGCGGGCGGGTCCCGGATTCGCAGCTACCGAAGGAGGGTCCTCGCCCTCCCTGTCCCTCCCTGTCCCTCCCTGTCGGTGGGCGTTTGAAACAACACATCGTTCCTGGCCTCGTCGATTGGCGATGGCTGCGCGCTGCCCGGGATGACGCTCCCAAGGCTCCCATCCCGGATCCGACGCGGCGAGCGCCAATGGTGGGCCGCTGTTGGGTCGCTGCAACGGTCTCGTCCCTTTGATTACTCGTACGAAGTACTGTAATCCGTACCTGCCCTTGCGGGCGAAGAAGTCACCAGGAGGCTGGCGTGCTCAGAACGGGCAGGTGTGTTGCCCTCGCCCGGCCGCGCCTGCTCATCGTTCCTGAGTCGTCACCGCAGTAACTTATAACCAGAGGCTGGCCACCTGTCATCGTCGTCGACGGCCTCTCTGTCTCGCTCATCCATCTGTATGCTTTGGTCCCGTCCACACACACTGGGAGATTAAAACTCTTGTACCACCTCCACGTCATCTTAGCTGCTGTGTTTGCTCAGCCGCCTCGCCTGTTGATTCAGTCTTGCCATACCATCCCTCTGCCCTTGCGTGATCGACTGGCTCGCATCGACAACAGCCTGCGCGGCGATCTACTTCCTATTTCTACCGCCCTGCCTGCACCATCCAGCAGACCATCACACGCCATCCCTCATCAACCAGTTTTCTCGTCGGCCTGGACCAGAAAAGCTCGCAGACGGTTCGACAGCGGCTCAATTTCACTCAATTGGTATAAGTCGCCAGGTGCCCGCGCTGCCCCGTGTCCTGAGGCCTGGCCCTCTCGCCGCCGCTTCTCCCACACGCCACACAACGTCTCTGCTGCACCGTTGAGATTCCGTCTTCACAATGCGCGCCTCTGGAGCTCTCGTCACAGTCGTGTACGCGGCCGCCGCGGCCGCCCAGGCCACCCAGGATGCACCCGTCATAACTGGCAACCCGACCGGAGCGAGATACAAGGCCGTCCTCCCGGATACCCCCTTCTTCCACGTCGATGGCCTGTCGGGCAACGTCAAGGGCTCCATTATCGCCGAGACGCCGGCCGACGGCGTCGGAGTTCAGTTTTCAGTCCACTTTTCGAACCTGCCTAAGACTGGCGGCCCCTTTCGTAAGTGGACGAAGCCCTTCCTCCGAGCGAGCGAGGGAGCAAGCCGAGCTGACCTATCCAGCGTACCACATCCACGTCGCCCCGGTGCCATCCGACGGCAACTGCACCAAGACGCTCGCCCATCTGGACCCGTACATTCGCGGCGAGAAGCCGCCCTGCGACGCCACGATGCCCGAGACCTGCCAGGTCGGTGACCTGAGCGGCAAACACGGCAAGGTCACGTCAGACCCGTTCCAAGCGCAGTATGTCGACAAGTTCAGCTCTCTCAAGGAAGGCGAGGGCTCCTTCTTTGGCAACCGCTCCTTCGTGTTTCACTTTGGCAACACGACGCGCATTACCTGCGCCAACTTCGTCAAGATCTCGGGACCAGGGGGGAACTCGACCAGATGCCCGTCGGCAACTGCATCGTCAACTCCGTCATCGTCAGCTGTCGGTAGCGGTTCGGCTACCACCACCGTCGGCGGGCCGACCAGCACTGTGGTGCCCATTGCCGCCGCCGCCCTGTCAAGCGTCTCATTGCCTCTCATGGTGGTCGCTGCCGCGGCAGCTCTGTTTGCGCTGTAATGGGAGAGGGTGAGCGGAAGGTGCCGTTCGTCTGTCGACGAGGTAGCCGCTCTACTTGTGGCTCGGCTTGGGGCTCTTTCGGCGAGATACATTCTGCTTCTTTGGTGTGATAACCCTATAATAGCGAGCCTCCATGAATAAATACGTCGAGTTGCGAAGCAAGCATGATAGAATGCACCTCGGTGATGCAGTCCCCACAATGCCTGCCTGTAGTTGCGCCACCACAACAACCTATGCATCAGGCCGCCAACAACAAAAATGCAGGGCCAGTGACCCCAACTGGAAGCGAACAGGGCCTCCGTCTCGGCTCAGAGTTTTTCTCCACCGTGAATGTGACGTGGCTCAGGCGGCTCTTTCGTCTGATCGGTCGCCCATGCCAACAACGGTCACTGAGCCCGCCGGCCCGCGAGGCAAGTGCGGCCAGCTGGCGGACCGCCGCCCAGCAACCCCGTCACCTGCCACAGACTGGCAGCCCTGTGCATTGCCCGCCCCAGGTTTGCCTTGGCCGGGAAGCGAAAGACCCCTCGATGCTGTTCAGACTCCAGCTGTGGCCTGGGGCATCGGAAGAGCTCTTATTTGTTTACAAGCCACGCTCTTGTCTGTTCATCTTTCTCACGCGTGCTGGGCTCCCGTCCGCCGCCCACCTGCACCTTCACCTTCCGTGACCACACAGGTCACGACACTCCGTCTCCTACAACCTTCATTTGGTCCATACGTTTCACGTCGCTCGGCAAAGGCCATCTGATCCGCTCTTCCTGTCGTCTGCGTGCTGGCCCTGCGTTCGACCCAGACTCGTGTACTGACGAAGCCCCTTCAGTTTTGGCACTCTTGTCTGCACATTTTGAAGGTGCCGGGTCTGCTCGCCGGGTGTGGCCTCGTTCCTGCCTGGAATCGTCATGGCGAAGAAGAAGCGTACCAAGAAGGCAGCTGCCACGTCCGGAGAGAACGACCCTCAGGTCCCTCACCCGCTTCCGGATCTTCCCCTGCCCCCCAAACCACCTGCCGTCGCGCCCGAGTCAGGCCAGTCTGAGAAGCAGAAGCAGCAGCAACAGCAGCAGCAGCAGCAGAAAGGCGGCACGGCCGCCGCAAGTGCTTCCACTCGGCCGTCCTCGGCCGCTTCATCGCCCTTGCCCCAGGCTTCGGAACCGTATATTACTCGCTCCAAGTACGACGCCCTTCGGCGAGTCGCTCGCAGCGCTCTGAAAGTCGTTCCCAGGACTGAGCCTCTGACTGTTGTTTCCAGGCACTGGCGAGACATCTCCGCCTATCATGGCTCCTGGCTCCAGATTTCTGTCGAGATGCTCGAGGTGGCGGCCGTGGTCAACTACAACACCATGCGTCCTCGTCCCGTCGACCCCGCCGTCTTCTTCGACATTGTCAAGATCCGCAAGGGCGTCGACGAGGCGACGGACCTTGCCGTCAGAGCTTCCTGCGACACCGTGTCGGCCCCCATGTCCAGCGTCACCAGCCTCGCCGGCATGGCCTCCCTCAGGGGCGCTCCAGCGCCCCGCCACGGCATCAAGATGAGTGCCGAGAGGAGATTCCGCATGCGAGAGCTTGCCTGCCAGAAGCTCGCCCGTGCGTACCGCTTGGATGACATTATCGCCTGTATTACCACTACGCAGGGAACTTCCATATTGGATGGCATGGCCGGCTCGGTGCTTCAGCGCAACCCCAACGACCCCGATGCCAAGTACGCGCACTTCTTCCACGAGAAGATTGTCTCCAGAACGTTGGGCGACGCGCAGTGCTTTGACGCCCTGAGAGACGTCATCTTTATTGAGTCTGAGAAACCAGAGGTTCTCCGCACGATTGCAGCGCTCAAAGCAGCCAAATGCGACATGGCTGGCGCTGCCAAGGATCTCACGCGTGCCATTGCACTCCTTAGGCACCATCCTGAGCCTCGCCGCACATCTGACAATAATCTGAAGCACGAAAAGATCGGCCAGCCCGGTCGAAAGAACGTGGAACTCTCCGAAGACCAGCAACCAACCGGGCTCGAAATCCAACTCATATTCCAACGCGGCTCGCTCTACCTTCTGGAGGCATGCGACCGCGTACTCGAGGCGCTCAAGCAGCTACCACAGCCGGACAAAGAATCCCAGTCCAACGCCGCCAGCGATGACGAGAAGACGCCCAAGACTCTTCCACTCGATTTCGCCAGCCTTGACCCAGTGGTATGCAACGAGCTCAGAGAGGCCAAGACGATGGCCAAGTACGCCTTGCGGGACTTCATGTACTTCCTGAGCCAGTTGGACTACAGTCCCAACCTACCACTCATTCTAAAGCGGGACTTCAATGAGAAAATGACCCTCGTGGCAAAGGGATCCCGCAATCCTCGGTCTGCCTTGCCCAACAACCCGGTGCCGCAATACGACCTGTACACGCTGGCCGATCTCTTCTCCACCTCGCCTCCGGCCAACATACCCGAATATCCAACCCAGGAGACCTTGGATCAGGGCAAGCACAAGCAAAGCTATGGAAGCACCTGCGAGTGCCTGACATATCACCCACTCCTTAGTGAGACCCTGCACGCGTTGCTGTTCTGCCACTGCCTCATCCAGACGCCGGTTCCGGAGATCAGACGCCATGCATACATGGTCGCGCGCCTCGTGAGACTCAGCGATGGCTATCCCCTGTTCTATTCCTCCAAGTCGTCGTCGCGAAGCGATTGGGGAGATGTTCTTCAGAAGACCGACGGCGACAGCTGGCTTGCGCTCGGCGCGAAGTGGGATTTCCTCTGCATGCCTGTGCCGATCCCGGGCCTGCCCGTTCCGCCCGAGCCTTCGGCGTCGGCGCCCGATCGTCGCACGGCATCTGCTGCCGCCGCCGCTCTCGTGGGAGGCAATCAAACCGCCACGCAAGCCCAGGACAATGCGGATCAACCCTCCGCAGCTCAGCCATCGCCCGCTCAAGCACGCGACCACTGCGGCGCACGCAAGAATGCATCCGGGCACTCTCGCTGGAGATGCCAGGACCCCTTTTGTCCCAACTCAGGCCCCGCGGGCTCGGGGGCGGCACTAGTCACGTATGATGAAGACCGACACGAGTTTGCGATCCTGTCGGATCGCGTCATTGCCGTCTCCCACTGGATCAAGGAGGTCCCCACCATCCCGCCCCTGCGACGCAACAAGAAGCGCGTCAGGAAGAGTCGACCCTGTGAGAGGGATGGACACTGTGCCGGCAAGGTCGATGGTGACACCGCGGAGGACCTCGCCTCGTTGAACTTGGGAACGGCCGGCGACGCATGAGTGAAGCGCGGGGTCTCGTAAGGACGGCTCTTGGGTGATGTATCGGATGGAGGTGTCGTGCGGCAGCGCGAAGAGGCACCTGCGGAAGCGTGAAGAAGGCAACGTGTTGAAGAGTAAAGAAGCAGCTACCAAAGGGAGCAATGTACCAACATCAGGGAGGGCACTTTCATTGCAATGCGGTTGCGACTCTAGCTAGATGTTTGCGACCTTTGACCAGACCATTGGAACCGGCGGCACATTCTACCGTCTCCATAGTAAACGGCAGGCAGTGATGAAAAAGAGTTGTTGTATCAAGAACATCGAAAAGTCTTGCTGAGACGTATGAAATGTACATGTTGTCAAATGGCCGAGCTAACGCTACCCAAAGCCCGACAACACCGTGCACGGGGGTATCCCGCATTGCCCCTTGTTCACAAAAAATACAGACCGCGCTGGCAACCCTCCCATATTCCACGGGTTACTCCACACCGACCGAGACTTGTTCCTCTAAACGCCTTCATTGACCGACCATAAAAAGCACGGAATAGGATACGCAAGAGCGGCTATGGCTCCTGCTCCTAGTACCATCGTGTGTCCGCCATGCCGGTCCCCGCGCTTAAGAATGCGTTGATGTCGTCCATGCCCTCGGTCTCGAGCGTGTTCATGAGCTCCATCTGCTGTGACTGGGTCAAGCTACCCTGCCGGCCGGGAGGCACGTATGAGAACGGGCTCACAGGATCCAATCCTATACCCATACCCTGCAAGCCCAGTCCGGTGCCGGGGGTCTCGGCAAAATTGTTGGGCATCGCGTCGTTGAAGAGGCCGCCGCTCATTGGGCCAAAATTGTACGGCGATATGAATGGTGCTGGGGGCGAGAACCAGTCCGCCGAGCTTGTATTCATTGGTAGCGGCCTTTGCTGGGGTGCGGCCTGCGCCTGGTTATGAGCTCGAGGTGCCCCAAACGTCGGCATCGGCGGGTGCTGCTGTGGCATAAACTTCTGCGGTGGTGACATGTTTGCCTGTGCAGCCAATACGCCAGTGTCCCCGCCGTCGCCAGGCACGCTTTGGGCCGCCTGCGACAGGCCGGGTGGCGACAGCGTGGTACTTGGGGTTGCGATGGACACTGTTCCCGCTGGAACGGACTCGGGCGGCGTTGGCAGTTGGCTCGACGCATGGTCCGATGACACGGTCTGGCCGGGATTGATACCAGACGAGCTCGGATCGTCGAGGCTGGCATCTCCAGAATGGGTTGAATCCGGCGGGAAGTACGAGAATCTTCGACCACCATTGGAGTCGCTGGCAGGGTTGCGGAAAATGGAGTTGGATCGAAACGTGGGGTGTGGTGGGAAGTTGGGATCAAAAGTGTACGTGTTCATCGACTCCGGTGGTGAGTCGAAGACGAGGCTGAATTGAGGCTGATCCCGATAAGGCGGGTTGGCCGACTTGGCGTACGTTTCCGGAGACGCATGCTGGTCGGCAACCGAGGGCGGGCTGGAAAAGGAAAAGAAGGGTTGCTGATTGTCGGTATCGCGCAGATCATAGCTCTGCAAGCAGGCTTTTGAGATGATGCCGTAGAGCTCCGACGTGTATGCCGTGCCTGGCCAGCGTTCGACAGACCTGTCGAGGCACTGCAGGGACATGTTGACCACCTCCTCCACCTCCTCCTTTGGGTGTTGCTGCCGCACGTCCGGATAAGACGTGGACCAGAGAATGGCATTGAGTGCGGCGTTGAGGTTGAGGAGAAACAGCCAGGTAATGGAGACGGTAGCGCCTTCAATCTGCTTCTGAGACTGCTTGAGGACAAATGCCGAGCTCTCGAAACAGATATTCGCGGCGCGAGGAGAAGGGTGAGGCACCTGTGGCGATGGTCTGTACATGACGATTCGCATCTGGTGGTAGAAACCGGTGAACCTAGAGACAAGAGTCAACAAGCGTCGTTGCCGCGAGGTCTCTGGACGATATCATGGACTTACCAGTTCCTAAACCACGGAGGGTTCGTTGGCGCCGCTTCAAGCCACCCTGTCAATTTCGTCTCCATGTTGGCAAACCAAGCGTGTCTGTCGTCCTGAAGTTCTGGCCTCTTCTTCTCATACAAGACTCTCTTGATTTCCGCCTGGAGGGCCCGCGCCCTGTAAATATGAATTGCAACAAGCTTCCGTTCACTCGGCGGCCCGGGCAAGATGCCATCGGGGGTAATGTTTTCGTCTTCCACTTCAGCGAAAAATTTGGCATCCATGCGGTCGTCGCTCCGGGCAAAGCCACTCGGTCGTCCCATGTGATATGACAGACCAAACTCCATCGTGGCAACAATCCACCCAAGGCGGCGGCGCATGTCGATGGTCTTTGGGTCTAACTCGCTAGCGTTGATGGGGTTCTCATCCATCATCATCTCTTGTTGGCATATGCGGGTTGCAAAGCCCACCACGTAATATACTGGCGTGCGTGTTGGCGTCTGAAGTGAATACTGGCCGATCAAGATGAGGCACTGCAATGTCTTGAGGTCTCTGGGGCGTATGACTGCCTCAGCGTATTGCATGGCGGCCACATAGTAGCTGTCGGCTAAGCCGGCGTACTGTATCTCAAGCTTCTGCAGGCTGATGGCAATGACGATGCGCACCGTGAAGTTCTTGTACGGGTCTGTCTCCCCGTTGTAGACAGCCTCGAGGTCTTTGTCGAAGTCCTTTTCGTGTAGTACCGGCCAGAAGAGCTGGGCTATGGCGGCTGTTCAGCGACGGGCGAGGTGGTTTCAGATGCAAATGCAGACTCACACTTTTGCTTGTAGATCTCGACCAGTTTGTCGGCCGTCTCACGTTTGGGCAGACCCTCGGCGGGGTGGTCGCTGATCATTGGATAGCTCTTCTTCCTGCCCGCGCCAGGATCGGTCATCTGAATAGACTGCATCCGCGCTTGGCTCCTGGCGCGCACTTCGGGTATGAGCTCGGAAATGCGCTGAGAGTCCGTGTACCGCTTGGCCTCCTCCATGAGTAGGCGGGTCATGGCTATCCCGCTGCTAGGACCGAGGTACCTCGGGGTTTCATCGCTGGCCTTGAGACGAATCATGCCACCGGGTCGAACAATATCTTCGTTAGTGCGCGGGTACTCATTCTCATCGTTGGTGTACTGCGCTAGCTCTGCTTCCATGGCCTTGACTCGGTCTTGCAGTTTGATGACATAGTAGCGGTTGATCTTTTTGCCCTTTGCGGTGTCGAGATACTCGCAGGTAGATCCGGATCTCTCGCAAGGGAGACAGCGAGGTAGCGTCGGGTCGCATCGCGTTTTCCTCTGGCATTTCGTGAGCTCTGCACCCTACATCACCAACAGAGAAGGGGAGGGGGGTCCGTCATTCCGTACCTGGCGACAGCGGCAACAAGCAGTCAAAGTGTGGGCTACACGTTGACCCGAGCCATCATCATCCGAAAGATCATCCCGGAACGAAGGGGACTTTGGCGGAACGTATCCTTGATGCTGATTAGGAAGAATTCCCGCGGGGCCCTGGCGGAAGATATGCGCCGGATCCATGGGGAAGTCTCGGAGGGCGGTCGCCCCTTATTGATGTGTATGTAGCGCAGTCAAGGTCTACAATGGAACGCCAAGTCCGTCAAGGGGCCGATCCAAGGCAGTGTGGGAGGTCTCCCGCGATGATGACGAGCAGAGCAGGCGAAATCAAGTCGGCTTAACGGCGCAGTGTAGCGCGAGACGCTGGCCAAACCGCCCAGGCTATTTATCGTACCGTCGCCGCCGAGGAGACGGAACGGGGTTGCAGGAATTGTAGCGGCGGCGGCGGCGTCGTCTTCCCAGCCACGGTTCTCGGTACACGAACGGCGCCGATGTGAAAGGCTCCTCGCCGTCGTCAGTCGGTCGGGCGCGAGGTCATGGAGGGACGCGAGGCGGGCGGGCGCAAGGTTCGGACTCGCAGCGGCAACGCTAGGATGCCGCAAAGCCCGGGGCGAGAAGGAGTATGGATGGTCGATGTACAATGACGAGGCGGGATCGCGGTCTGTCGCGCTGGAGGGACAGGCCGACGTCCACTCTGATCGCACTTGGCCGTTTTGCAGAGGAGGCGAAATTGAGGGCGGCCCCGTCGTCGTACAAGTGGGATGTTGGTGAGACGGACGGGCGGGGTGATTTGCGAGCTGGCCGGAGGGAGCGCTGCGGGACAAGGATTGGAACCTGGAACCCGCCCGTGGATGACTGAAGCCCAGTGGACGGGTGGCGGCCGCTGCTGCCCGCTGCTGCGGCTCGCGCTCCTGCTGCCCGGGCTGGTACAGGTGGAGGTGGGGGTACCTGTACGAGTGGGCGGGCTTGCGGCAGGATGCAGCCCAGTGGTTCCCCGGGGCGGTACCTTAGGTACCTGCCTGCCTTCAGGCTGGGTGCCGCAATCCCCAAGCGCCGACAGCAATGGAAGATCAGGTACGGACTACCTACATAGGCAGACGCCGGCTTCTTGCCTCAGTCACCAAAGTCGACACTAGAAAGGAAGAGCGTCGCAATGCCAGCGCCGGTGGCAGACGAGACTGGTGCCCCGGTGGTCAGCGCGCTGTGGGGTCGCAGCGCACCAGACAGGACCGGGTGGCAGGGACACGGACAGCGGACGACCCAACAGGGTGCGGTAGGCATGCTCGAGGCCCCTTCCAGCAGACGCGTTAGGCGAAAGGGGGCTGGCGGCCTTGGGGAACGGGTGGATGATGGATGGCTCATCAGTGGAGCGTTGGAGATCGGTGGCTTCGGGCTTTGCGCGCGCTTCTGCAAGATGGCCCGGCGCGGGCTGGCAGGCTGGGGCCTGGGCGGGGGGCTGCACTTGGCGACGACGATGGCGCACATCTGCACTCCGTCTCTCCGAAGCTTTGCTTCTGATAGCTCCATCCGAAGTCCGTCTTTGACAGCATTTTGCATGCCCTGTGGCAGCCCCCGACTCACATGGGCCGGCCCTGGGAGCACAGGGCCAGGTAAGAGTACGTCAATCAGGCAATGCCCTGCTGTTCTTTATTCCATCGTTTCTTCCTTGTCTGAGCCGCCTGAGTCGGTTATTGATGCAGCGCCCTCGTACGGTCAGGCCGACGGAGGTCCCCGGCGCCCTGTCCTGTCGTGCCCTGCCTCTCCTCTGCCCAGGGGCCAGTACAAGCAGGTATGTAGGTAAGGTAGGAGGTAATTAAGTACCTTACTTAGGTAGGTAGGTGTACCTTATCCGTGCCTTATGCGACATTGCCGCAAATTACGACAAACAACGTAAGCTTTGGGCATGCATGAGGTGGTCATGCATCGCCCTCACCGGGAGGCGGCACGGCGTCGCGCCCCGCGGTGGAGGCAGAGACGGCGCCGAGGACGCTGCGTGATGCGTGATACTCGTACGAGTAATGAAACGCGCAAGCCTGGGGAGGTGACGCGACGCAGGCAGGAACGACACCGTGCAACGTGCGCCCATGTACTTCGTAGTCCGTACGAACTTACGAAGCACGAAGTGGTCCAGTCCGTACCTGCCTTGTCCTGCCCAAGGTTTGTCTGTTCTGTCGGCAGTCTCGCCAAGAGCATATTAGGGGTGGTTATCCTTTCCTCCACGGCATCCCGGCCGTCCAATCCACCCCGGAGCGCGGAGTCGAGGACCTGCGTCGGGGCCTTCGGCCCAAGTGGCCCGGTGCAGCGCAAGAGCCAATCTGGGTGCATGGAATTCTGGATGCCCAGCATCATCCTTGAAGTACAAGTACGAGTACCCGCGTCCATGGGCAAGCGTGCGTGGACGAATACGTACCGACGTCCTCGAGCAAGGCCCGGCGTTCGGATGTGGAAGCCTTGGAAGCCCAGCGACGCAGAAGCTCCCGCGGTGTGAGTGGGTTTCATGCTGATGAGGCTTCCTAGCGGGAAACCCTATTTTCCAGAAGCGCTGGAGCACGCCCGCCGGGGCCTCCAGCCTCGCGGGGGCGGAGGGGATGCAGATGGTGGAGAGGTACCTAGGTACCTTGCTGGTCCTCTTGGCCTCTCTCGGTCCCGTCGTTGGTGCGGTCGGTGGGCGAGGCGCCGAAGCCACTGTCGCTCAGCGTCCCATCGGCGCTGTTGCCGTCGTCGGGGGGGTTGGGCGCGCTCCTGGTGTTCGCGTCTCGCAGGGCTGGGGCTCCCGGGGAGTGGACGGGAGGTCCATGGGGCGCCGCTGCCAGTGCAGCTGCCACTCCCACTGTCAACTGCCCGGGTGCAGGTGGCTGTACGGACGAGGCAAGGTACCAGCCAGGCATGGCCGCCCGCCTGCCCGTCGCTTCCCTCACAGAGGGTACCTCACTGGTCCGAAAACACCCAGCGCAGCTCCCACTGGGGCATCTTTTGGCGGCCCTGTCGGCACTGTCGTCAGTTCTGCCTGGTTGCACGCCCCTTGTCCTTCTCCTTGTCCTTTGGTTTTAATGAACGCATGCGCGCTGGTCCAACGAGCAAGGTATCCGTGTCTGTCGCCGCTGTCAAAGTACGCATATCCGACACCCCTGCCTTGCTCGACCCGGCGTCCTGGCTCACCTCAAGGACCACGAGTATTACAGGGCAGGGCCAGCGAGAGACCGACCTTGGCCACCCACCGGCCCAATCGCCCCCAGCTCCAGGTCGCTCTCTTTCACCTTCCATAGGTCTCTCCGTGTCCCCCTTGCTGCGTACCTGTACGGCTACCAGGTACTTAACTCAAGCAACGAAGCTGACGCAGTCGACGGTGCGTCTCCCGGGGCCGGACGTCGACGGAGGTGCCCGAGCCTCACCCATCAGCCGCGTCTCGTCTCGTCTCGTCTCGACTCGAAGACCCCAGTTGTCGCGTTTCGCCTGGTCGCCCGATCCGGCAGCAGACCACGCTGCAGAACAGCTCGAGCGGACAAGAAACGGGACCTCCAGGGCCTCCCCACCGCCCAGACTCGCCTCCCGCAAAGGGCGCTAATAAGCGACGTCGACGGGCACAAGCGTCCAGAAAGCGTCGACGCGTGGATCTCGCCCTTGGTCGCCTCGCGAGAAAACCACCCACCCTGCTTGCTTGCCTGCCTGCGGACTCGTCGTAGGTACTAAGCATCCAAGGCAGTGAGTGAGTGAGTCCGCGAGCTGCCCCAGCGTGCGCCACCCCGAGCGAGCCTCGACCCGCTCCGTACAGCCTCCGCGTCGCCGTCGCCAGTCGAATCACAATCCCGGCGGCCCTCGGTCGCTCTGGTTGGTCTGCTCCAGTCCAGTCCAGCCCAGCCCAGCCCAGCCCAGCCGTGCCACAGGTCAGTAACTCAGTCTCCGTCCACCGTCCACGGACGAGCGTCAGACGGGGTGGCTCCGGCCCAGTACGAGAAGCGCGTCACCTTCGTCGTTGCCGCTGCACATCATACATCTGCGACACACCTCGACCGCTCCGCCGCCAACACTGAATGCCCCGAGGCAGTCCTTTCGCGCGACCGCGACTCGCCTTGTCCCTCGCCCTCACACCCAGACGCTCCGCCGCGCGACAACTTCGCCGCCGCTGAGGCCCCTCATCGAGAGCGAGCGGCGCCATGCCCCGCACCAGCTTCTCACGGAACCCTCTTCTCAGGGTCTCACGACCCGTCTCGGCCTGCTCGCGATGTGAGTTTTAGTCGCTGCCATGATCCCGCCCGCTTCATCGCGCACTCTCTGACGTCGTGGCCCGCAGGTCGGCTCGCAAAGGTCAAGGTGAGCGGCCGTTCTCGCCGTCGACCCCGCGTCGTCTGTTGCTGACCACGCTGCTGCCAGTGCGACGGCAAACTGCCCGCTTGCACCGCCTGCGAAAAGGCTGGCCGTGAGAGTGAGTGCTCCGCGGCGAATGATCAATTTGCTCGCGGAAAGGAGCGAAGGTGAGTCGGCCCTCAACGGCGCGCCCCCGACAACAAACAGTATTGACGACCCTGTGCAAGCTATGTCGCCGCGCTGGAGCTGCGTATAGAGAAGCTCCAGAGACGGCTGCAGTACGCCCAGTCTCGCAAGGCTTCGGTTGCGTCGCATGATCCGGATACTCAATCAGTCTCCGAAGCCGACAGGAGGGATTCGCTTGCCTCCATCCGCGCCGCCATTCATCGCAAGGCTGCCAAGTCCCGGGAGAACCGCGACGTGAATTCCATCGTCTCGGATTTTGGCTCCTTGTTCGTTCACCTGCACTCTAGTCCCCCTGTCCCCCTTGTCCATGCTGACTTTGCGATTTGGGCAGATCTGTTGATGCTGTGACCCGGGATTTCGAGCCGACGGAGGGCAATATAACCTTTGCGAGGCTCGTTCTGGCCGCAACCACCAACGACGACATCCCGCAGCCTCGGAAGCCCGATTTGCCTCCCAGACAAAACGCCCAGGACCTGGTTCAGTTTTTCATGGCCAATGTGTACTCGCTGTTCCCGTGCTTTTCGGAGACAGCCCTGTGGGCCGTCCTCGATGATGTGTATCAACAGGATCGGCGTGTCGTGAAGGACTCGGACTACTGGCTGATGTATATGGTGCTCGCCATTGGTGCCACAGCTCAGAGTCAAGGTTTCAACGACGACTACTATCGCCAGGGTATCGACTTCGTCTCAAAGGCTATCAGCTACGCCGACAAAGCCCTGACGCCGGGCTACATGACACAGATACAGTCGTTGATACTTCTCACCATTTACTCGTTGCTAGACCCCGCGCACTTCGACAGCTGGCACCTCATTGGCTTCACAACGCGAGCAATCGTCGACCTAGGACTTCACCAAGATCCACCCCCGTCTTCTGTATCGGACAAGTCCTCGTTGGACATGCGGCGCAAGATTTTCTACTGCACCTATGCCCTTGACCGGTAAGCCGCGTGTTTTGTCTCTCTGGGAGCGGAGGTGTGCTGACCACGGCCATAGCGTCATCAGCATGGCTCAGACCCGGACATTTTCCTTTACCGATGAGTCGGTGAACGTTGCATTTCCCACAGGAGGGAATGCGCGACGCAAAGAATCGCTTACCGGTCCCATGTCGGGGCCTCAGTCGGCAGATCTAGCCTTGCTCTTGTTCCAGCTTCGCCGAGCACAATCCTTCTGGTACCAGGAGCTGTACCAATCCCGGGCGGCGCCGCTTGCCAACCCCTCGGCGTTTCTCTGGCAGATGTGTCTGGAGATGAGAGAGTGGGGTGAGTCGTTGCCGGACGCCATGCCGGCAGGGACGCGACGCATGTTCGAGCAAGAACTATGGTACAGCTACGTTTACTGCATCGCCCCGTCGTCTCGAGCACCGGAGATTACCGACTACACGAGGACTCTCATATTTGAATATTCCATTGCCTACCTCAACAGCATGTACGATACGGCACACGCCGGATTGACGCAGGCATTCTACACCTACTTGGACGCGTGGAAGGTTTACTTCATGGCCAATCAGTTCATTGCGGTTCTGAGGGACGCCGAGGACCTGCTGCTGTCTGGAGTGCAGATTCCTCCGCCCGTAGCCTTGCCCGGCTCGGCGCCTGCTCCGCCGATCCCACGCCGGCTCATACCCCCTGGCACCCCGGCAGACGATAACACCACGAGGAGCATATGGTGTCTGGAACGCATTCCCCAGACCCTGGGCGTGTACGGCACGCGCTGGATGGACGCGGTTGGGCTGAAGCAGCACGTCGAGGAGAGTGTCGGCAAGGCCATCGAGCGCCTGCGGAAGAGACAGCGGATGCAGAGGGCGGCGCAGCAGCATCCGTATCCGGGCATGCATCAACCGATGCCCCCACAGATGCACGGCCAGATGCTCGGCATGCGATGGGCAGGCGTTGATCCGTCACAGATGACGCAGGGAGGGCCACCTCGTTAGTACTGTCCCGCTTTGGGCTTGACACTGGTGTGTTTGGTAACGATGGGCGTTTGGACACGATGTACTAAGCCCGGCCTGCCCAAGGGCTCGGCTAGTAATTATACCCTCTCTGATAGATGTATCAACAACAGTGCGTTTCAAGCGGTCTCGTGCGTAAGCCCAGTGCGCGTCGTGCTGTGTTTCCGCGTAGGCCCTTGCCAACACTTGAACTATTTGTCACGAGGCGGCTGCCACCACCTTGTCGCGCGCATGAGATCGGCGTATTTTGCAGGAAGCAACTTGGACTCCCGTGCCGTTCCATGTTTCCTCCCCACCACTCCCTTTGGATGTAATCTACATGTTTTTGTGACTCGCAAAGACCAAAAACCGCGTGAAAGTACACAGCAAATAAAAGGACGAGCGAAAACCGAAGAAGAAGAAGAAGCAGCCGATTCCATCTTCCCAAGACGCCGAAACTCGCCCAAACAAATCACCTACGCCCCATCCCTCCCTCCCCACCCACCTGGTCATCTCCCGCCCGTTCCCCTCGGCTTTCGCCCGGCGGCCCTCGCCTCTCCCTTTTCCCCGCGCGCTCTCGTAGCGCCAAGATTCTGTAGACCCGGTCATGGAGCTCATGAAAGGCAAGCACATCGCGGAAAGTGCTCGCCCTTTGGGCGGAATGGCGTGCGGTTGCGTAATACTTGGGCGGAGAGGGCGTCCCGATTTTCACACATGGCTCATGGCGGTGGTTCTGCGACTTTACGCGCTCCTAATGTCCGCAAGATGCAGGTTCTTGGTCTGCCGGGGGAGCCTGCGGTCTCGCTCGTAGAGGTAGCCGCAGTTTGCGCAGAGGGTCTGTAACGGGCGTGTTGTCAGCCATATTGCACAATGATGGTTTTCACAGGGAATGGTGAAGGGGGGGGAGGGATCAAGGGGGAGAGCAAACTCACCTTGGAACCGGCAGGGCCGTCGCGAACGGCCCAGACACTGGTGCCCCAGATGCGACAGTGGGAGCAGCGCCACGTTGTCCTCTCGGCGTCGGTCAGGGCGCCGCCGCCGCCGTAGCCGCCCACGTCCGGCGTACCGCGACCGCCGGGTGTGCCGCCGCGGCCGAGGGGGCTGAGGCTGCGGAACCGGCGCTTCTTCTTGGAACGCTCGCCTCGTCCCATGCGCTCCTCCTCGAAGTCGATGGCGGGGGCGCCAAAGGGCGTGCCGCCGAGCATGCCGGCCGTGGAGCTGAAGCGGGCCGTCTCGCGACGTAGGCGGCGGACCTGGCGCTCGCGGTCGCCCTCGCGCTTCTCCATCTCCTCCTTGCTAAGGATCTCCACCTTGGGCTCCCAGTCGTCGGCGAGGTGTTCGGGGTCGTACCTCCAGCCAGACTCGGCGCCGTTGGCAGCGTCGTTGGGTAGGTCCTGCTGGGCGCCGCCCCAACCACCGACCAGGCCGCCGGCCTCGCAGGCCTCCTTCTTGAGGCGCAGTACGGCCTCGTAAATGGCATGGGTCATGGCCGGAATCCACTCGCCCGTGAGTCCCAGGTCGGCGCAGGTGACCTTGGCGAAGGCCTCGGCCGTGCCAGGAGGATGAAGCAGGGACCACTCAAACTTGTCCGTGTAGAGCATTGACGCCAGGTTGAGGTTGAGGTTGACGATGCAGCGGTAAGTGTCGTCCGGGTTGTACTCATCGGAGTCGGGCAGGATCGGTGTCGCCTCAGCAGTCACATTCGGGACCGGAGTCGGCGTCGCCGGCCCGGCGGTCTGTGCAGGTGTGTCTGGCCGTGACAGGCCCCTCGCCAGAGACATGGGAGAGTCCTCCCTCGACTTGAGCACGGCACTGGGTCTCGGCGTACCGACGGCGGTGCCGTTGGTCGGGGCGGCAGCAGGCGTACCGGCGGCGCCAGTTTGTGCTTGCGTGGGCGGGGGCGGCGCCGGGGCCTGCGCCTCCGTGTGGAAGAGGGGATGCAAGGCGACGCCGGCATACTCCTCGAGCTGGGTGCGGATTTGTCTGCTGATTTCGGCGACGGCGCTGGCGCGGTTCGGCAGATCGAGATCCTGAGCGAGGGTCTGGGCGAACTGGTCCGTCGTGATGAGCGTCTCGTGCAGGTTCCAGCAAAAGATGTCGCGCAGCTTGTAAGGAACCGTCAGCTCGCCCTGGCGATACTGCGGCATGGACAGGTCGACGGCGTTGGGGTTCGGCGGGGGGAAGGGAGCGGCGGGGATGAACTGGGGGATGTCGAGATCAATGCGGATGGGGATGAGGGTCAGTGGCAGGTTGGCCTGGGCGGCGTTCTGTTGATCGCTCTTGACGAAGCGGTGCTTGCCCATCCAGTCCCGCCAGATGCCCTGGACATCGACGGGCTCCTTGGTCTCCTTGCCGGCGCGGTCGAGCAAAGACTCGCGCGCGGCCGAGTCCTCCTTGCGCAGGCTGCGCAGGCCCGTGGGGCGGCGCCTCGGGTCGTCGCTATCGTCATCGAGGTCGTCGAATCCGTCCTCGGCGTAGTTGATGATGGTGGTGCCGCGCTTGGTGGTTCTCGAGATGGGGCCCGACGGCGCGCTCGGCAAGACGGGCGTCAGGAGGGAGTTGTTGTAGGCGCGCAGCCGCGGCGCGTACGTCGACTGGAAGGCCTGGGGTTTTGATCGTTCCATGGCGGGCGGGCGGGCGGGCGGACGGACGAGGGCGTCACTGCATGTCTTCCGGGGCGGCACGTCGTCGTCAGGAGGAGAGAGCGAGCCCTTCGGAAACACGCGCAAGGGAGCGTTTCTTGACTCGACTCGACTGCCTGTCGGCCTGCCTCGCCAATTGTACGCGTGGGGCGGTGCGGGCCCGGTTGGTTGGTTGCCCCTGGTCGATGCGCGCAGCGACGGCACAGCGGTAGGTACGTCGAATCCGGGGTGCGATGGCGACGTCTCGGTGGTGCAAGGCGATGATGGGGGCCGTTGTTGACGGGATGCCAGCAGGCGTGGGAGGCGAGGCTGAGGACAGGCGTCTGCGCTGCGAAAGGTGTCGCGACTCAGACAAAAGCCATCCGTCCTTTTCTCCGTTGCGCGTCGTTGGCCAAAAAAAATCGGCATTTACCGTGCCCCAGCGCTTGAATAAGCGGGCCGCGCCAAAACAGCAACAGGCACTGCTCTTTTAGGACTAGTCCGCTTAAATCTCAGCCGCCAATTTACAAGTACACCATCGCAGCCAGCTTCAGAAACTACCTAGTTATCCCTTTGCTCAGCTTCGTTTGCTGTTGGTCAGGCACCAGGCGCTCACAACCTCATACGAGCAAGCAGTACAAATACTTCTTCTTGATGCGTTGATTTTTTTTTCTACTTTAGTATCCCGGGGCCTCTATATGCCCAGGTCTCATCGCCAAGGCAAGGAGCCGAAACGCAAAAGGGCTCCTGCAAATGTTGAAACCGCGCCCGCCCATCCAAATCACGAAGTTTGCTACTTTTTCACCCCTGTCCGCAGGGCCATCCGTCCTCCGAGCCATCCGCCGTTAGTGGTGGAAGAGACGGATGTTCTGCTGCACAAAGGTAATGCCCAGCTTCTCGGCCGTCTCGAAGACGGCGCCGTCGTTCTGGCTGCCGCCGGGCGCGGCAATGTATTTGACGCCTGACCGGCCCACGCGGAAGACGTTGTCGATGAAGGGGAACTGCAATAATCTGTCAGCGACATGGATCCACGTGCAGGGTGGCAATGGGGAAGGCTCACAAAGGCATCGCTGGACACGCAAACGTTGTTGAGCTGCTTCATCCAGGCGGCACGCTCCTCCTCGGTGAAGGCAGCCGGGACGTCCTCGAAGACGGCGTCAAAGGCCTCGCGCTCAGGCCCGTCCTTGGGGAGCTGGCCGCTGACGAGCAGGTCAATGGCGTTGCTCTTGTCGGGGCGCTTGGTACCCTTCTTCCACTTGATGTTGAGGACGCGCTCGTGGAAGCGCATCCACCAGTTGTCGGCCTTGTCGCCGGCGAGGCGTGTGCAGTGGATGCGGGACTGCTGGCCGGCGCCGAGGCCGACGACCTGCCCGTTGACGGCGTAGCAGACCGAGTTGCTCTGCGTGTACTTGAGCGTGATGGTGGCGACGGTCAGGTCGCGGGCGGCGCTCTGAGAGAGGGCGCCGGCGTCCTTGGGAGTGATGATGGTGTTGAACGACTTGGGCGAGATCTCGACGTCGTTGCGGTGCTGCTGCAGGTTGACGCCGTAGACGGTGCGCGTCTCGGTGGGGGCGGGGTCGTACTCGGGGTCCATCTGGAGGACCAGGTACTTGCCGCCCTTCTTCTTCTTGAGGATCTCGAGGGCGGCAGGCTCGTAGCCGGGGGCGATGACGCCATCCGAGACCTCCTTGGAGATGATGCTGGCTGTGGGCACGTCGACGACGTCGCTGAGGGCGATGACGTCGCCGAAGCTGCTCATGCGGTCGGCACCGCGGGCACGGGCGTAGGCCTGAGCCAGGGCCGATGTCTCGATGCCCTCGATGTCATTGACGAAGTAGACCTTGCGCTCATCGGCGGTGAGGGGCAGGCCGATGGCGGCACCGGCGGGGGACACGTGCTTGAAGCTGGCGGCGGCGGGGAGGCCGAGGGCCTTCTTGAGCTCGCGGACCAGGGGCCAGGCGTTGAGGGCGTCGAGGAGGTTGATGTAGCCGGGGGAGCCGCAGAGAACGGTAAAGGGGAGCTTGCCTTCGGCGGTGAAGGCGGCGGCGGGCTTCTGGTGGGGGTTCGCGCCGTAGCGGAGGGCCATGTACTGGTCGCCGGCGCCGGCGTACTCCTTGCGGAAGAAGTCGGAGATGGCGGCGTCGTAGTCGGCCGTGTGCTCAAAGGCCTTGAGGGCGTAGCGGTTGCGGCTCGTCTCGGTGATCTCGCCCTGCTCCAGCTCCTTGAGGAAGCCGGCGTAGTCGCGGGGGTCGCTGAGGATGGTGACGCGCTTGTGGTTCTTGGCGGCGGCGCGGATGAGGGTGACGCCGCCAATGTCGATCTCCTCGACGGCCTCGGGGATGCTGACGTTGACCTTGGCGACGGTGTCCTTGAAAGGGTAGAGGTTGCAGATGACATAGTCGACCTTGTTGATGTTCTGGTCGGCGAGGTCCTTTTCGTCCGACTCGAGGTTGCGGGCGAGGATGCCGGCATGGACGGCGGGGTGCAGCGTCTTGACGCGGCCGGCGAGCATCTCGGGCGCCTTGGTGATGGCGCTGACGTCCCTGGACAGGCATGTCAGTCAAGTCAATCGCGCCGGCGAGAGGCGAGAGTCGGCGCCGGCCATTGCTTCCGTCGCGGAGTCTCCTCCACACGGTGTCGGCGAATGGGGGAAGCAATTGGGGGGAGAAGGGGCAGCAGCAACAGCAGTAGCAGCACGCACTCGACAGGGAAGCCCGACTCGCGGATCATGCGAGCGGTGCCGCCAGAGGCCAGGATGCGGACATTCTGCTGGACGAGGCCCTTAGCCAGGTCCAGCAGGCCCGTCTTGTCGTAGACGGAGACGATGGCAATCTTCTGAGCCGCGGACATGGTGGGCGACGGCTGCGAATCGCGATTCTGTCGGCCACGGAATTGGAGGAGGGGTTGCACTGCGAAGCGATGCGAGGCGAGGCGGGATGGGAGGGAGGGACGCAGCGTCGACGGGGAGGGAGAAAAAAATGAGCTGCGACCTTTGACGTTCAAGCCGCATGCATCCGCCCCAGTAATTAATTATTCGCGGGTTCGGCTGCTTGTCGTGCTTTTCGGGTGGGCGAGTGGGTGATAAGAAAATGTCCCGCCGTCCAACCCAGCCCGTCCAGCAAGCACCACCCCGCCATTGGCATTTTTACCCCGCGCCAATTTTTTGAGAGCTCAGGCCTGCTTGTTGCGAGACCGGCGACAGACAGCTTGGACCCAGACAGAGCTGAGCATTTGACAGTCGGACACCGCTGTACCGCGAGCGAAGGTATCAACCGTTGAACTTGTCAATTCGTCGGACAACCCAGCTACACCCTGTCTCGCTCCTATTTAGTCATGATCACAGCCCCTCCACGTACTGGTTGGAACGCAAACTTTGCAGCAAAGTAGTGCATTGGCCCGTCGGCCTCCAAATTGTCCGTACTGGCTCCAGAGCCAGGGCCGCCCAGTGGAGCAATCGCACATCCCCTGGGCCCCGGCATCATCTGCCGGATCTCGTCAAGCCAGTCTTTGAAATACGACCTTCCTCCACTATATGCCGACTAGAATGGCTTCTGGCCAACGCTGTCTCCCAACGTCAGCTCATTCGCGGCTAGTCAGTCGTTGGGGAGGATGAGCACCACTGACATGTTCCCTTGCGGGTAGAACCGGCAGACGTCGAAGACCTTGTAGGCCACCGAGATGTCATATGCACGAGCGCAGCCAATGTGAGTCGAGTTGGACCACATGCACTGGGCTGTTGAACGTGCGTCAGCGCTTGGAGCAAACGGTATATACAAGCATGACGAGGGGCATCAAGGAGCAAGGGCAACTTACACCAGTGAAGCCACGGCTCGTGCCCCGCCACGGGCTTGTCGTCGTACAGCGGGGCCTGGCTCAGCCAAGAGCGCATGGCCGTCTGCACCGGGTTGTCATATTCGGAGTCGCACTGGCCTGACTCTCGATCGAAGATGTTCTCGCCCTGGTCGGGGCGATACTGACCCGTGGCGTGCGAGAAGCGCACCTGGCCGCTGGCCATGGCGTTGGCCCAAAACTGCGCGTAGGCGGCAAGGTTGGCGTCCCACGAGAGCGGCCGGATGCCCTTTGCCTGGCGAGCCTGATTGACTAAGGCAAGGGCGTTGTTGAGGTCCTCGTTTTGTGAGGTGCCAAGCGCCGAACCCGCCAGGAGAAGGAGGAGCGAGGAGAAGAGATAGGCAAGGTGATGCATCTTGGCGTTTTGGTAATATGTCCGAAGCAGGCCTGGTCGATGCTCGTGGAAGGCGACCAGGGCTAAGGCAACGCGGTTCAAGATGATGCGAGGGGGACTTGAAGAGTCACGAGTTGGTGCCGGGACGAGATGGGACGCAGAGAGGTCCAGTCAAGATCTTGGAGCCAGCTATATGTATGGGGATCCCTTGGTCTTCATATCAGAGTGAATCGCGGACCTCAGGTTCAACGACGGCAATCAGCTGTTTCGTAGCTTCCTTCCAGCATGGGGTCATCGGCCCAAAGACACGACGCACTTCCGTCGGATTCACATGCTAGCCCGCACAGGGTCGTGACTGCAGATATTCACGGCTTGAGCTTGCTTGTGGCAGGAGCACACGCGGCATTGAACCCGAACTGCTTGCTATCCCACCGCAATCAACGGGCGGCCCTTGCCAAATGGGAGCCCTCCTGTTGCCTTGACCGGAATCACCAGCGCAATTTACCTAGTTTAGGTTGTCTCCGTTGTTAGATAAGGTAGTTGCTTCAGGTGCTCCTTCCTCAACACGGAGCCCCGGAGGAAACTCGAGAGAACGCACTCAGTCGTTTTCTGCCTCCTCTGCGCGACTACCCTGAACGCGTCCACAAGTGTGCCGTACTTCGTACACTGCGCATCCCTGAGGAGATACTTTGGTCTCTAGGAATTTGCCGGTCCAGAAAATGAGCGTCAAGCTGCCTTCCACAGGCAAATGTGAGAGCCTGCCTCGTGTATTCTGGGACGACCACCGAAGGTCCATCCGGTCGAATACTTGGTGACACGCGACGCCGTGCCCGGAGTCGCATCCTCAATGGGGTCCCGATGGCAGGGATCGCCCCAATGGCCCCGTAGCTCAGCACCTTGGCGCACGGCCCACACCCCCGGTCAGTTGAGCTCCATTGCCAATGACGTCCACTGCCAACGGCCGCAGCAGCTTCTGGAAGCGCCGGCCAAGACGCACATCATCCCGCAAAGCGCAGTACAGCCAGCTCCAACCAACTCGACCCAAAATTTTGACGACGTCCATACCACCATCGCCGCCACCACCACCACCACCACCAAGCCCTCGACGCGTCAACCTCGCCATATCCGTCGCCATGGCGTCGACCAAGTCGCTACCGCTCCTGCGTCCTGCTGCGCGCTCCATCCACACCAGCCTCCCGCGCGCGCCCCCATCGCCGCTGCGACGAAGTCCCCTCCGCGCCCTCGCAGCCGCCTCTGCGCTCCCGCCGAGGAGCTGCGGTCCTGCGTGCCTCTCCTTCTTCTCGACGTCGTCGCGCCGCGCCGCCCACTCCATCCCGCGCCCTCCCCCGCGGCGCATCAGCCCGGAGGCCCACGCCGCCGCCGGTCCCTCGGGCCCCGACGCCCCCAAGTCCGAGGGCGCCCGCCCCGACGCGCCCGCCGCCGGCGGCCAGAACAACCAGGCCTACTACCAGCTCTCCTTCACCTGCGTCCCCTGCGGCCACCGCTCCCATCACAACGTCTCCAAGCAGGGCTACCACGCCGGCTCCGTCCTCATCACCTGCCCCGGCTGCCGCAACCGCCACGTCATCAGCGACCACCTCGCCATCTTTGGCGACCGCAGTGTCACCGTCGAGGACCTCATGCGTGAGAAGGGCAACCTCGTCAAGAGGGGCAGCCTCGGCGAGGATGGCGATATCGAGTTTTGGCCTGACGACGAGGCATCCGCCGCTGACAGCGGGCCCGACGCATCGGCTACGAAACCGGGCGGCTCGGCATGATCATTACCCTTTGCCGTCCATCCACCGCCTCACGACCTGTTATGAACCCTTGTACCAACAGACCTCCTGCACATTGCATATTCTCAAGCACTCGACGTCACCTCGCCCGCTTCGGCATTTGAGGCGGTACGGCGAGCTGCGGCGCGCGCATTTGTTTCACTTGGATACCCTCCTTCGCGGTGGAACAGCACAGCGCTACAACCAGCATCACTAGATCATGTGCTGACAAAAGTCATGTATGCCTCTATAATCATCATGTACGATAGATGGGCCCAAAACGCCGTAAGGGCCATGCATAAAAGATGCACCTTCTTCCCATCCCAAGAACGCCGTGCCAATGCAAGCCCGAATGGGTCAACCGAGCTACCACCCCTTGAATGACTGCCTTGCCTGCTTTTGCTCCCTCGACCGGACCTTGCGCCGGTCTCTGTTCTTCTCAAACTTCTTGCGCTTGTCCCTGCCATACTTCTCCGGCTGCGCAATGGCCTCGATCTTGCGCTTGGCCGACCTCTGCTGTCGCCGAGCCTTGACCTCCTCGCGCACCTGCATGAGCACCGTGCTGTACTCGCTCGTCCCGAACTTCTTCTGCAGCGAGTCCATGAGGATCTGCGCCCGCGTCTTGATGCCCTCGAGCTTGGTCTTGAAGACCTCGTCGTTGCTGAAAGGCGTCGGGATGGACGGGTCGGTGAGCTGCTGTAGCGGCGATAGGATGGTCTTGAGCGACGGCCGCGTCTGCTTGAGTGACCGTCTGCGGAACGTCGTCTCCATGATCTCCATTGCAGCAACCTTGCCGTTGATGGCGAATGCCCGAGGTCGGACCTCCTTGCGCAGGATGTGCGACAGTCGCCAGAAGAGGTAGTCCAGGTTCTTCTTTCGCTCATCGTCCTCATCGTCGGCCGCCTCAGCCTCGTCTTCCTCATCTGGAGCCTCCATTCCAGTTTCATCCGCAACATCCAGCGTAGCCGGAAGACAGGAACCTAGGAAGACGAGCACCTGCACAAGCTCCGAGGCGACGGCCTCGTCCACCTCGTTCCCGTTCAGAGTGCCCAAAGAGACACGCGCAAGTCGGTATACGTCATCAATAGCCAAGGAGAGGCCGTGCGACCCTTGGATGGTCTCTCCGCTTGATGTGCTTGACTTTTGCTTCGCAAAATCAACTAGGTATGAGTTGATGAGCTTCACAGCAGCCAGCTTGACGGCAGGCTGGGGGTGCCGCAGACAGCCTGCGACATCCGCCCACATCTCCTCTCTGTCTGCTGACAATGTCTGCGCGCGCATTGTCGTCGTGAAGAGACGAACGACCCCAAGTGTGGTTTCGACGAGCTGTTCATCCATGACGCTCACGTCATCCGAGCCCAGGATACCCGCTGACTTGTCCAACACGAGTTTGCAGTCGTTCGTGTTCTTTTGTGCGTCATCATTGGACTCGAAGTAGTATCCGAAAATTTGTAGTGCAAGTCGGAGCACGGATGGGTTGTCGTCCTTTTGCAGCCAGGACCGCAGAAGCGACAAGTACTTCTGAATGCGCTCCTTGTCCGATTTATGGAATATCTCCTTTAGCAACTCGCCGGCAGCGAGCTTGCACTTGTCGCTGTCATCGTTGGCGAGAACGAAGAACAACGGCAGGAAGCAGGTACCTGCGACTTCTTGGACAAACTCGTCTGAGGACTTCATGAGTAGAAGGTGGATGACTTCCATGATGGACAGCCGACCACCTTCACGTTTGTATTGGAGGTTGGCAACAACAAAGTCGAGTTGCTTTCCCCAACGTGCCTTCTTTTGCGGGTAGTCCTTGATGAACTGGAAGAAGGCGCCTCGAGCCAGATCCCGCGTGTCCTTGTCGTCATTGATGATCATGACCGTACCGACATGATCCACGGTATCGTAGACAACGGCTGTCTCAATTCGCCGATCTAGAACAGACCGAAGGAAATTGAACGTGACATGGCGATACAGCGGCTCCGTGAAATCGTCCTTGAGTTTCCCCAGGAGCATGTCGACGGCAGCCTCCTTGACGACCACGTCCCGGCGGTCGCGAAGCACTACAGAGAGCATCTTCAAAGCGGCCTGTGACAGATCCGTCGTTGTTGAGGTGGACGTGGAGATGCTCTTGGTTGCTTCCTTGACTGCCACCTTAAAAATATTCTTGCCGTCGTCTGACGTGAACGGGACCTTGACGATGACAGCAAGGAGGCGGAAAGCGGCAATCTTGACTTCATCCTCGCCATCCACAATGGCGTCACCAAGCATAGGGATGAATCCGTCGATGTTCGCTGGGGTCCTCAGGCTGTCGTGCTTTTTGAACATAGACCGCAGGATGTCAAAAGCGAAGCGGACCAGCTTGTACGTGTGTTTGGTCGTCTTGCCGCGTTCACCGCTCTTCCTAGCCCCCTTTTGAACGAGGTATTTTCGTATCCTCGGGTCCAGCTTCTGGAATGTCTCCGGCTTCTGAGCCTGGTATGTCGCTTGAATGACTTCGTAACAGAAGACCAGCGTATCTCGGGTCTCCGCTCCGGGGTTCTGCAAGAGACCCGCGCCGATGCGTCCCATCAACGCGTCGATTTTGCGAACCATCTTCAGGTCGACCTTCTGCAAGAGAAGTGCCTGCAAAGGCTTAACCAGGTGGATCAGATGCGATACTGAGGCGTTCTTGGCCACCAGCTCCATCGAATCTTGGCTCTTGCTGCTCTTGATCTCCTTCGTCTGCGTTGTGTAGCCCTCAGCATCCTTCTCCTGGCCGATGACGCCAAAAATATCATCCATGATAACATTGACAATAGGCGGCAGACAGTGATCCAAGTCGCCAGGGGCAAAAGTGGGCACCGTGGCCACGAGAATAGAGTGCATCGTGTAGGAGAGGACGTGCAGCTGGTATCCCCTGGTCAAGGCGCCGCGCAACTCCTTCAGGATGAATCCAAAGTACGACGAGCCCAAGATGACTGCAATCTTCACCAAGGTATCTCGGGCCAGGTCTCTGGACTCCGAAGATTTACTGCGAAGAATATGGCAGATGTCTGTCAGAACGCCGGCAAGCCTCTGGTTCATTTGTCCCGGGGGTAAGAGCTTCAGGAGCTTGACGACGACAACTCCGACAGGGACTCGGTAGCTGACCTCGGATTCATCTTTTTCGTGAAGGTGCTTGACAAGAGGAGGCAGGAAATAATCCAAGACATCGGTGGTCAGCTGCGATATCTTTGGGGCGGTCTGGCGTAGCCTCTTTGCCTCGGGTTGGGGAGCCTCTGATTCATCCACGTCCATTGCCTCCGTGGTTGGGTCGGGGACTGAGAGAACCAGTGCATCGACGAATTTCCCCAAAAGCCTGACTGTCTGCTTCTGCGCTTCGGGGCGAGACTCGATGTAGCTGATATAGCGGTGGAAGGTGGTCCGCCAATGGTTCCAGTGCAGAGACGCGGCCAGGCTACCGATGGTAGTTGTTGCTTGCGCGCCCAGTCCATGGTCATCGCCTCCGTCTGCCCGGCCATACACGAAGTGTTCCAGCAGAGGAATGAAGAATTGACCCAAGTTCTGACTGCTCATTTCCTTGATCTCGTTTGCCGACTGAAGCGCGTTAAGGGCCTCGAGCTGTCTCGCCGTCGCAGGGCTCAGGATATTGAAGAAGAATGAGGGCTCGGACGAGTCCTCTTGACGGTCATTCAATAGACCGCCAAGATCGGCGACAGGATCCCAGTCCGGCATCACCGTCAACAGGAACCCAAACACCCGTAGATATTCTCGGCGAACAGTCTCGGATGAGTCTCGAGCGCCAGAATAAATCGAAGGTAGGATGACGGTCCTCATTTGATCATCGAAGCCCTTACTCAGGTCGCTGTTTGTGCAGTCGGCCACGGTCTGGACGAACCGACGGATGCCGTCCGCCGAGTTTGAAGCCAACACGCCGAACTCTTCATCGACCCTGATGAAAAATATGAGGTTGTGGAGCAATGGGAGCCACTGCTTGGGGGTCCATGGCACGTCCTTTTGCGTCGAAATTGCAGTGAAAGACGCAAGTCGTCGATCATAGTCGGGTTCGTCGAGACGCCCCTCCTTGAACGAGTTCAGCTCTTTGCATAGGCTCGCAATCTCGGCTACCTCGGCGTCTTGTTCTGATATCGCAATCATGGCCCGAGAAAGAGATTGGCGGTTTTCTCTGTCCTTGAAATAGCTGAAGAGTGAGGACAGAGTGTTGTACACCTCACCAAGCAGAACCGGATCCTCTGCGGCATCGGGCAGAGCAACGAATCTTTCCACGATGAGCAAGATTCTACCCTTGGTCTTCGGGTTGACCCGACGGGGAGGCTGCTGCAGGAGAAAGCTGCAAATCCTGATGACTGACTGCGCGTCCCTCAAATCCTGAAGAATAGGGGCAAACGCCAGGATGGTCTCCACGCATGCTTCGAGGAGGTCGTTGCTGATTGCTGATGTCTTGACAACGCCGGAAATGTTGGCCAGCATTGCCTCGGCGTTCGGGTCCAGAAGCTCAGCCTTGATGACTTCGTTGAACTCCGACTCCTTTGCCGGGGCCAAAGCGAGCTTCACCAGGTTTTGCAGAATGCCAAGCACAAAAGTCTTGACCTCGTCTTTTGTCTTTTCGATGGACAGGCAGGCAATAAGCTTTGGCAGTGCTCCTTCGGGCAAGCTCTTTCCATGCGGGCCGAGGAACAACGCTGACTTGGGGAGAGCAGACCAAGTGGACATGAGCTGCATCATACCTGACACACCCTGCGTGGTCTCCAGAGGCAGGTTCTCAAGCCTCGGGGCGACAACGTCGACTAGAATGATGTCCTGGTAAGGATCCCACTGAAACCCTTGCGCATTCTGGAAGAGCGAGTTCAAGCATTTGATGCCCAAAGACCTGGCGGCTTTGAGGAGAGATTGATCGCTTCCTTTCTCTTCATGATCTTCGGCATCTGTCGCCGGCTCTGCCGACGACCCGCCAAGGTGTCTGCAAGAATAAACCAGGCAGTAAAGGACCGTGTTGACGAGTGTGTCCATATAGGGGTCCACGTTCGTCCCGAGCTCGGAAATCAGGGACGAAATCATGTTCAGGAAACCCATCTGTTTGCGGACAGATATTATGGGCTCGCTGAAAAGCTTGTCCCGCTGAGGCGCTGACACGACAACTCGAACATCCTTCAGCTTGCCGGCGGCAATGTTCAAGAAGCTGCCCATGTCCTCGACCGACAAATTTCGCAAGACGGCCAAACGCGTTGCCTGTAGCCCGTTTCTGCCGCTTGCGGCTCCTTTCTTCGAGATGGTGCGACCATAGAGAAGCCTCAGGAGCACAGGCAGTAACTCGGGTCGATGCTCGGGTTTGATGATGTCATCGCTTTGCAGGAACACGGCCAGCTCGTTCTTGAATCGGGCCTCGTCAAGCAGGTACTCAAGGTTTTCTTGGTACGACTTGACTCCCTCCTGCTTCCAGGCCAAGATCGCCTTCAGTGCGAGCTTCTGCACCTCGATGTCGCCATTCTCCATAAGTTGAAGGAGTGCCTCATACACCTTCTCGTGTTTGTACAGGACTTTGGGATTGACAAATTGTGAGAAGACGCCAAGCATCGCCTTTCGATCAGTCAAGGACCAGGACGACCCTTCAAGGGCAGGCATCTCTTCTGAGAATACGTTATTTGCTTCGTCTTCCTCGAGAGCCCACGACAGGAAATGCGGCACGAGCTGACGAGACCTCTTCTCGGCGATTGAAGGTGTTGCATTGAGGACTTTGAGGGCACGAGCCCGTGCTGTCACCGCGGTTGGCTCAGCCAGTTGTTGTTTGTCGTCAAATTCGCGCAGAAGCATGCCATCGGCCTTTTCCGTGAGATCCAATATGCCGTCCGCAGCCTTCTCAAGGCGATCCAGCGCCGTACATTCGAAGTCGGTATATATCCGTCGTCCAGCGCCGGCAAGTTCGGAGTTTGGCGGCGTCCAGCGTGTAGACTGAGTCTCTAGCCATTGAAAGGCAATCGTCGCCACGGCATCTTCGCCAGGTTTTGTTTGCGCAATCAACCGCAGCGCTTCAACGGCATTATCCCAGACAGGCGACAGCTTGACGGTAAGCATGCCAAAAATGAATCGCGGCACGCCCAACCCAAGCCAGGAAGATTGGTCAACAGAGGCGTACAATTGCCCGAGCTTGCGCAGAAGCATGGCGATGGTCCTCGTGTTCTCCAGAGCCAAGGGCATCTGTTCCACCTGTATCATGATGTCGACACAGTCGGACAGACCGTGCGTGGCATCCATTGCCTTCAACAACTCCAGCGAGGCCAACCGTATATCGTGGGACGGAGAGCTGAGGTTCTCTACCAAGGCCGCAACCACTGGGTCCTCTTCAGAGGCAGATGTTTCACTCCCAGGACTGGAGGATTTGTCATTGCCCTGAGACTTATCCTGGTGCATACTCTCATACGCAAGGTAGGCTCGCAAGAAGCCAACAGACCGACCGAAACGCGGCACAGCGGCACGAAGCAGGGGGCTGAGCGTAGAGTCCACTGATCCAGACGCCTTGCTCATGCGGAGATAGGCGTGGAACCCCTGGCTGACGATAAAGTTGACCTCGTCTGATGCCAGCGATGACGATGGGCGGAGTGCTAGCTTGAGCTTCCGCAGGAGCAGTTCGGCGATGCGGGCATTGGTCGAGGGGTGCACCGCTGTGATCTCAAGGAGGTGGAGCAAGCCGGCATACTTTGGCAAGCATCGGTCTCTCCATTCTTGCGGATCCTTGTTATATGGACCACGCTCAGGGAATGGCGAGATTTCCAATCGCTCAAACTTTGACACGATCTGGTCCTGCCAAGCCTGTGGGAGTCTGCAGCAGTCCTTTTCTCCGACAGGCGGGAAGGCACGATTCTTGATCATCCGAGGTAGAAGCACGCAAAGAACATCCTCGTTCTCCCCTTGCGACCAGTGCGTTGCCACGAATCTGGCATTGTCATCAGCATTATGCCATTGATTACGATCCTCAGCTGACTCACCTCTGGAACTCGCTTCGGAATAAGCTTCCAAAGCGGTTCGTGTCCAGGTCGCAAAAGTAGGCGCAGAAAGCAATGAACCAATGCATGAGAGGCCCTCTAGTGAGTGATTGGTTGAGTGAGGAGATATGGGGTATCAAGGCGTCGATGGGGGCGTGGTGCCAAACGATGGCCACTTTGGATATTACTGACGTCCAGAGAATGTCATTCTCGTCCTGACGAACGTCTTCACTGGACTTGCCAGTAATGCTGAGGATTGAAACAAGTTCCCGGACGAGGCGGTCCCAAGCTTGGATCCTGGAGCCCCTGCGAACGCCAGCCATCACTCCGAGAAGTCTAATAAGAGGCACAGTTTGCCACTGAACGGAGGACTCCTGGATACGCTCCTTTTTGGCCTGGATGCCACTGAGGATATCTTCTGCGGCATCCTTGAACGTGTCTGCTGTTGCATGGTGTATGGTGCTTGTCAAGACGCCGCAGGCAACGTCCGTCCAGACCGTTTCCCTGGCTAAGCGGCTCTCATCTTCCGGAATGGCATCAATAAGAGTTGTGATGATGGCGCTGCCCACGGAGTGAATGGAATATTCCGTTCCCTTGATCGCTTCGGCGAACATGGTCATAAGGCCATCCTTGTAGAGTGTGAATTGCCTATCTTCGGCTACACTGCGAAGATCGTTCTTGATGTGTTCGACGAGCGGCTTCAGAGCTGTTTCTCGGTGGGACGGGGCGGCGGCTTTCCTGATGAGGAAGCTCATAGCCTCGGCGGCGAACCGCGCAATGTGCTGCGGCTGCTTCGACTTGCCGAGCAGTGGCGCCATGACATCGAAAGTCGGGCGCAGGTCGGGGACGAGGAGTTTCGACAGGTATTTGAACAAGAAGGCCAAGGCGCCAAACGTCCACTCAATGACTTCGACATTCTGGGGCTTCCCGGCGATTGCGAGAAGCAGGGCCAGGCTCTGTGAGTAGTACTTTTCGAATCGGACGCCCAAGTCGTGCGCGAACGCCGTCAATAGATCCAGCAGGGGTTCCAGTGCGTCCTTGTCCTGCAGGGAGATGTAGTCGGCGAGGTGGCCCATGATGCGGTCCTCGAAGTGCACGATCTGGGCCAGGCTCTCGGAGAGCGGGAGCACATCCCGCCTGAAAGCGCAGAACGGCTTCGAGATGTTGAGCTCCCCCCACTTCTGCAGGCCATTCTGGAAATACGACGTCGTGGCCGACAAGTCTTCCGAGTCGAGGTCATGGCGGCGGACTTTCCGCAGCGGCTGCAGGGAATTGAACTTTGCGATCTTGGTCGAGAAGGACTCCCATCGGTGGTTCTTCTGGTGTGGAGTCGAAAACTTGTTTTTGCGCACCTTTTCGATGCGTCCAGACGTTTTGGACGGCATCGTGGCGGCAGGAATCGAGACGGGTGAAGAGGAGGAGGAGGAATGTCGAGGTTGCAGGCAAAAGTCTTGCCGCCTTTCTCGGTCAAGAATTCCAGGGTCGCTCCCCGCCGTAACTTTTCCAAAAATTTCGGGCGGCTGATACGCGGCAGAACCGATAACGCTGGCGGAGCCCCACTCAAGCTGCATAAAGCCAATCACGCCGCATGCGCAAACCTCTTATCGTTCCTCGTCTTCATGCGCGGCAGCTTCATGCAACCTCACGTCAGCCTCTCGCTCGCATCCGCCTGCACACCTCCACCTGTTTCAACGCCGCCACGCGAGGAGGAATTGAGGATCGCAACCCACGACGGACGCACTCCGATGGCTGCCCCAAAAGTGTACGCGCACGAAAGAGAACTCAATTTCCTCCCGATTCGTCACTCGGCTAACTATTATCGTGCAGGATTGTCCTCGGCAGCCTCAATGGTCAGCTCGAGCCGGCATTCAAGAAGCTCGCTACCCTCCACGCAAAGAACAACTTCTCCCTCGCGATCCTCACCGGCGATGTCTTCACGCCCGACGCCGATGACGGCCTGATATCGTCGCTCCTCAGCGGCGCTCTCGAGGTTCCCCTCCCGACCTACTTCACCGTCGGCACCCATCCCCTGCCTCCCCGCATCGCCGCCAAGGTCGACGCCGACGAGGAGATCTGCCCAAACTTGCACTTCCTCGGGAAGCGCAGCATTACCAAGACATCGGAAGGCATTCGAATAGTCTCTCTCGGCGGCCTTCTCGACACAAACCTTGTGGGCGGACAGTCCAAGGAGCAGCATCTGCCCTTCCACACCGAAGATGACGCCAAGGCGCTGCGCGGTGCAAACTCCGCCGACATTCTCTTGACTTCGATGTGGCCCGCCGACGTTTGGAAAGGATCCAAGGTGGCTCTCGAACCCGCCCAACAGGCATCCATTCACAGCACCAAGTCAATTGCCGACCTCTGCGCGGCGCTGAAGCCCCGCTACCACCTCTCGTCTTCCCCCGGCCCTTTCTTCTACGAGAGGGAGCCTTTCCTGCACCCTACTACCAACAGCTCCGATGAAGTTGCCGCGACTCGGTTCATCTCAATGGCCCCCTACGGCAATGACGCCAAGGCGAAAGCCATGTATGCCTTCGCCCTCAACAAGTCGGACACGGCTCTCCCTCCCGGCGCCACCAGGTCCCCATTCGCGCCGACGCAGGCGAAGCGCGACCGCGAGGAAGACGGCTACAGCCGCTTCGGACACCACAACGACCATCACGGCCGTCGCAACAAGCGCCGACGTGCGATGCCGCCTCCCGGACCCGACCAATGTTACTTCTGCCTGTCCAACCCCAATATCTCGGCGCACATGTGCTGCAGCATCGGCGACGACGCCTACGTCACGACCGCCAAGGGTCCCTTACCCACCTCGACGACCTTCTCGGAGCAGGGCCTCGACTTTCCGGGGCACTTCATCATCATCCCGCTGCCTCACGCGTCCACCATCCCCAGCATGGGCCCAACCGACGAGCCGGACGGTGAGGCCGTCAAGACGTACAAGGAGATGACGCGTTTCCGCGAGTCCCTGCAGGCCATGATCGCCGCGCGCTCGTCGCACAAGCTCGGCGCCGTCACCTGGGAGATCAGCCGCGACGGCAATGTCCACCTCATATGGCAGCTCGTCGCCGTGCCCGCCGACCTCATCCGGCGGGGCGTCGCCGAGGCCGCTTTCCGCGTCGAGGCCGAGAACGAGCGGTACCCGCCGCTCAAGTCGCGCGACCTCGCCCTCGACGAGCAGGCGGCGTTTGGCGACTTCTTCCGCGTGTGGCTGTGGGCCGACGACGGCGAGGACCGTATTAAGGGCACGTCCCTCGTCATGCCGCTGCCCCAGGACCTGCGCTTCAACCTCCAGTTCGGCCGCCGCGTCCTCGCCAAGCTCATGGGCCTCGAGTCCCGCTTCACCTGGCAGGACTGCGCGCAGACTGAAGAGGAGGAGACGCGCGACGTCGAGGCGTTCCGCGCCGCCTTCAAGGATTGGGACTTTACGCTCGAATAGGACGGCGGCGACTGAGTAAGGTGCCCTCTGATCGATCCGCACTGCACCCGCCGCTCCCCACTAGACTCCCCTGCGATTTAATCATCTGAGCTCGCACTCAGGGCCAGGAATCTACACACAAGATCGGTGATTTGAGAGGTAATTCGGGAAAAGCCAAAGGGCGGTATTCCTCGAGGAGTGTTGCGGCGTTTTCGGCATTAGCTAGGCGTTCATAACGGGTGGGAAAATCTGGATTATGGTTTTGGGGGCGGAAGTCTGGCACTGAGGATTTATCAAAGCGGCTTAGGAGTCCCCGAAATGGAATGCTGCATGCTGGCACTTATGTACGGTGATATTCCTCACCGGCCGAACGGGCAGCTTTCAACTTTATGTGGAGCGGGCTAAGACACACAGATAGACGTAGTGACAGCCGTGACAGCTGAAAGTCTCAGCGGAATGAATCCGTCGGCGGAGCATCTTCTTTTGACCTTTCCAAGGTTGTCTAGACACGGGCCGTACCAGAAGCCACAGTGGCTGGCATGCGCGTCAGGATCTCCGAGATTCTCGCCGGCACTTTGACGTGTCCCAATCTTACATACGGGCCATCAGGTAATTTTAGAACTTTTTTTGTCATTTATGTTCCTTGGTCACTGACTAGCATGAGCCAACCTGCAGGGGAGCGTATCCCGCACCCAGGTTCCAGTTAATGTACAACCAGCAGCCTCTTCAGGCGACTTCTCTTCCACACGTTTGTCGGTCAAGTGTGAAAAGCTAGTCTTACACAAATAATGTCTGCGCGGTGTCATCCGCGCGCGACGGCTCATTACAAATAGCTCCGTTGGGATTCAGCCCCAGGAAGTATGAACAGGTAAAGGAAAAACATGTCGTCGTCGGGGTATCACCGCGCGATCAGCGCGAGGGGGGGTATTCCGCCTGTCGTGGCGTTGCAGGGAAAGCTGTAATGGCTGTTGTTCACGGCCTCGAATGGGTGACCAGACGGTGGCCTTTGGCGTAGTAATGCGTAGTGTGTCGTTGGGGGTTCCGAAAGTGTCGTGTCGGGCAAACATGGGAGAAAGGGAGGCTGACAGATGTAGTCAAAGTCAAAGTTTCAAACGCCAAGTGTGCTCCAGAGGCAGGGCGACGAGGTGAGACGCCGAAAAATCGAAAGAAACGCGGGAATGTCTGAACGTCGCCAAGGGAGTCTGACTCCCGCGACATGTTTCAGACCCGCCGACCGTCGACTGCCAGAGCAATGCAAGTCAAATGATGCTGCAAGGGCGTTGAAGCGAAGCGAAGCAGGGCAAGGTTCCACGGCCACGCTTCAGAGCGACAATGTCGCAGCGCAATCCTGCGCGTTGGCGTGACGGAATCCGGGCGATGCGATCGCGGCCGCTCAGTGACGTACGGGGGAGGCGCGGGACAAGCCGAGTCGTCTCAAGCGCGCCACCAGAAGATGTGAACAGGAAGAATAGGGAAGAAGCATTTGCGGAGACGGTCCAGTCAGCTCTACCAACTGCGCGGCAGGCAAGGGCGAGCGAAGTCGTGTGAGTGTTCATCGCTGGCGTCGACGCGTCGACTAGTACGACGCCATTCGACGCGCCGGCGATCGCTCGTTGAGCATGGGCGAGTGCCCGAGCGTGGGTATGGATGCGACGCGCGAGGCCGGGCGGCTCGGGGCCGTGGGAGAGTCGTTGACGCAGGGTTCCCTCTGTCCGAATGCGAACGTTTGCGCCCGGCCGAGGCCCTTACGAGCCTTCAATCGGCCCATCTCGCGCTCGCAGGTGCGCTGGTGCTTTTCGTCATTCATCTCAACGTATTCGGGAGGGTAGCACCGGCTGGGGAAGTCGGCGAAGAAACCGCTGTACCCTCCGTCCAGGATGTAGACTTCTGGGTATGTCAGCCGAGGATAATGCTCGGCGTTGACGGTGCGGTCTTCGGAGCGAACATGGCGTGCCATCAGAGGCGCTCGATGTGCCGAATATTCGCAGTGGAAAATGAGCAAGGTGCGGCCATCCATGGGTGTCTGAAAAAGTTGTGACGCCAGCAGCTCCTTGTCGTTGTGGTTGACGGCTCCATCAATGTGGCCACCGTCGTATTCGTACTCGAACCGACAGTCGATGACCATCTTCTGGTCGAACTGTTCGGCATACTTGCCGTCCAAGACGTCCAGAAACGTCTCCTTGCAGATGCGCGGGATCGTATCTGTGGGATCTTCGGGGAGAAAGTGAGGCAGCACCGGTTCATGAGCCTCTTCAATGTCCATGACGGACTTGAGCGCAGACACATTGGCATCTTCGCCATCAGTCTTGGTCTTCATCAATTCAGCGGGATGCTCGAACATGCTGAGAGACCGGCGGAACTGCTTTCGGTTCCTCAGAAACGGGTTAGACTGCCGTCTGGAGTGGTTGTTCATGGGCGAGCCGTGACGGTGGCCCGTGGCGCCCGTGACCCCAGTGAACAGCGGCCGGGGGCGATTGCTCATGGCGATGGAGGCGCATGGGCTGTTGGCCGAGTTGGGCCTGCGATCCTGCGGCGGAGACGTAGTCTCGAAGCACTCCCCCAGGGAAAGGTTTGACGTCGAATAGCTCATGCCCGCGTCGGTTCCGAAGCGAAACGACGGGAGCTGGGTGTCGACCTGAGCTCTGCCGGGGATAGCGCTGGTAGTTAACCCCTTCATTCGACTGAGTGACGGGCGTCGTGGGGCCGCGATCTTGCGACTGGGGGGAAATTGTCAGTATAGATGCTGTGGGGATGAAAGGAATGTGCAGATGGGACTAACTCAGCCACCAGAGGTTTGGGCGGCTCTAAGGAGCCGGCACGTGTAATTGGAGCTGGGGAGTCGAGAGCCATTGCATCGTCCTCGTCCTCGTCAACGGTGGGTGTTGAAATGGGCGTTGGAGATGTGATTTCGATCTGTGTAGAGGCAAAGGGCGTCTTGTGCGGCAGAGGGGACACTTCCATGAGCTCGGTCACGGCAGCCGGTCCTGGCGAGGAGGAGGGCAACGGAGGCGTGGTGACAAATTCTAGTAGGCTGTGAGCAAAACGCCGAACACACAGCATCAGTCCAGGTGAGGCAATCATACGTCTGTGTTCCATGCCAGCCATGACGTTGGCTGTGAAAAGTGCCCTGCGAGGCGTTGGAAACTGGGGACTGCAAACGTTTCCAGGTCAGCTGTGTTGCACTGCGTGCGGCTTGATAGGGAGACGCGGCTTACCTTGCTTCATTATCGAGACGAAAGTTCTGGGACAGATCGGCTGCCAAGCTCGCAGCCGGCGAACTGCCACGAACATCTTTGACATTGAAGTAGTCAGCACCGCCGCGATGCAGCTGCTCGCGGAGGCTGAAGGAGCCGCTGGCGCCCGAACCACTTGAATAAAGCGAACGCGGGCGCGGCCTGAAGATGTCCCTGCCGCCCCAGGAAGGGGCAGGCATCATAGGGCGGTGCAAAGCCGCCAGCGGAGAAGAAGCTTCCATGATGGCGAGAGAGCGAGACCTGCCGAGGACTCGTACGGGACGAGTCGACGGGCAAGGAAGGTGCTGCGCTACTGTGGTGAAATGGTGACGGAAAGAGCGGTAGATATTAAACGGGAGTCGGGGTCCCTGGTGCCACAGCAACAGACGCCGTGGCCGTTTACAGGCGGGACAAAGGTATAGACAAAGAAGGTCAGAGACTCGGTGCCGCGCCGCAGGGAGACCTGTGCAGATTGCACACAGTCAAGCGTCGAGTGCCTTTTCTGCGCGCAGATCCGAGTCTGTCCTTGCAGTAAAGAGGGATCGTGGCTCGTTTATAATCGTAACGAGGACATTTGCGAGTCGGTTTGGCGTGGCTCGGGCTTGGCGTGGTTCGTGGTCGGGTCGGCGTCGAAGAGGCCCTTGCGAAGCAACTGCCAGCTAGCAGCGGCGTCTGCATGCAGGAGGATCGTCCGTCGGGTCTGCGAGGTCCGTTCGAGGCAGGCAGTTCTCCGGCGTCCTGCCCGGGGCGCAGCCTGGCTTCGAAGTCGCGAGGCGTGACGACGACGACGGCCGGTCTGGCTGACGGTGGGTGAGCAGGCGAGGAGGGAGGGGTGTTCGAAGTGGGCGGCAAGGTCGACAACCTGGAGCACAGGAAGAGGAAGAGGAGGACGAAGAGGGCGCAGCAACTCGAATCCGGAAAGCTGTCTCCTGCCCTTCCAGGTTCTTCCCGTCTTCGTTTGCCGTGCAGGGCAAAGGACGCACGCAGAGCTGGACCGTCTGGGAATGGGAAAGGAACGAAGGTGGGTGAGGGAGCAACGGCTTTTGAAGGACCGTGCAACGGGACGGAACCAGGCAAGCCCAGCGCCGGGATGGAGATGGACGTTGCTGGGGGTGACTGACGGGCGGGAGGTCAGGTCGGCGAGTCCAGCCCGCCCTGCTGGAGGAGCGCGGGTCCCAGGCGGACTAGCAGGTATTACTCGGACGCAGGTACCTGCCACAGCACAGTCCCCTCAAGACCTTCCAAGGTTACGGGCTGGGGACCGGCCTACTGAGCTTGCTGAGGTGCGCGGCTAGGGCGTCGGGGCGCGGTCGGGGCATGGTGGAAGGATGCGCTGGGCGGTCCAATGCCGTCACCTCTTGGGGGGGCAGCGAGCCATGTGGGCGGTTGCCCTGGAACCTGACGGCAGTGGCAGGGTACCTAGGTGAGGAAGGCCGGGGCAGGGCAGCTCGTGCGTGCCCGAGACGCCTGTACCGCCGCTGGCGATTAGGTGCAGTGCAGGGCAGTCTACCTTATTAGGTACTTCGTAGTGCACCTCAGTGCATCGCAGTGCAGCTTGTGCTGTGCCAGGAGTCCGGCGCCAGTGCTGCAGCCAGTGCCAGGCCAGGGCGCGGGTACCTCAGCGGATTGGGTACCTTACGCACAGAGTGTGGAGGGCGGGCAGGGCAAGGGATGGAGGGGCATGGCTGGATGGGCGGATGGAACCTGGAAGGGAGGAGCCCTGTGAGACGCATCGCTCACAGCTGGGTTCCAGGTTGCCTGGCCAGGTGGGGAGGGGGTGTCAGGGTGGGCAGGGCAGGGTAGGGCAGGACAGGGGGCAACGCGGGCGTGTGCCCTGTGTGGGCGGCGTGGGTTCCGATGCGGGAGCAACGAGGGCGGCAAGGTATGAGTACTCGTACGGAGTACCTTGAGCTCAAACTCTTGTCGTCGAGAGTCAGTCGTCAGCAGGTGCCGTGTGCCAGCGAACGGACCTGCCGGAGCCACGTCGGTCTTTCATCACGCGGCAAGCACTCAAACAAAGGCAGACACACACGGACCGACCAACGTCCCCGGGTTGCTCGAAGGCATGCCACCGAGACAGTCGATAGAGTTCTGCCACGACGGAGGTGCTGGACGGCAGCACTCGGGCATCCCGTCTGGCGCGGCGAAGCGATTGAGCCCCAACGAGCCTAGATAACGCCTGGGCAGGCACGAGCTTCACGGTCCGTAACGGGTACGAGTTGTACAAAGTATGGTACAAGGCTTCATGACATGGGTCCGCCAGAGGTGGGCAGTTGAGAGACAAGCGACGCCTCGGGTATCTCAGCTGCCCTGATCCCGGCCAGGTACGCGACCAACTGACTCCACCGAGACCTGAGTTGAGGCGGGCGGGCGGGCGGGCGGTTCACCTGCCCTGGCTTGCCTGGCCTGGGGCTGGCGGGGACTCATTCGCGGGTTGGCGCCGCTGCGGCAGCTGCGACACTGCTGATGCCCTGGAGCGCTCCGCATCAGCCACACGTCACCGTGCTCACCTCACCGCGCAGCCGCAGGCAGGCCCGACAGGGCTCAGCCTGCCTCCAGAGCAGGGACAGGACAGGACAGCCCGGAGCCCCAGCTTCAGAGCTAGAGCGCTGGTTGCTCAGCAAAGGGTGGGGCGCCTCCGACGACCGTCCAAGCCGAAAACGTCAGTCATTGACATTCTTCTGGCTCTCTCTCCCTCGCGACAAAGCCATGCATGCTTGATTTGCCTGTCTGCACCTCGAGTCGGACCTCCGCTGTCGGGTTGGCGAATCATCGTCGCCAATCCGCAAGGCCCATCGGTTCCTCCTCCTCACTGCTTGCCGCCGTTTGTGTCGCTGTCCACCAAACGCCCCCCCACCAGGGTGGGAGGGGCCGGCTAGCACGAGCTCGACCTGAGGAGCTACTTGTAGCTAGCTCCTCTTGAGGGCCAGGGCTCGCATCGGCGCATCTGGCAATGCTCTGCACTGCTCTGCACAGCACAGCTGCAGCATGCCTGCAATCGCTCGATGCATCCTCCTGGCCTGGCCAGGATGCCAGGGTGCTGTTCGACCAGGCAATCGAGTGATGGGTTGACATCATCATCATCGTCGTCGTGGTCGTCGTCTCGGAGCTCAGTCCGGACCAGTGGGAAAGGAAAACCTAAGGAAAGCATTGGAGCACCATCATTACCGCAGAATTCCAGCTCGTTCACTGCCGCCCGCCGACCTGCCGGGTGTTGTGCAGCATTCAAGTCACGCTGCGTGCCGGGCGCCATTCGACCGACGTGCATGCCAGCCTGCGAAGCGCCGTTGCCGAGTTGAGACAGACGGGACGGGCGCGCTTGTCCAAGTCCGGGGACGACGAACGGACACACCTTCAGGGCAGAGGAACTGGCGAGCCAGACGTTCGAGATTATCGACGCTCATGCGAACCACGCACGGCGAATCAACGGAGGCATTGCCCTTCTCCGCCGAGTCCTTTAAGGGTCTCTGTCTCGACTCTGGCCCATCTGAGCAGACCGAACTCTCCCTTTCCGGTGGAAGCTCCCTTGCGTCGGTGGTGGCGCGAGCGCCCTGCATCGCGTTGGCGATTTCGGCGCTTGCTTTGTGGTCCGCCCAAAGCCCGGGGCGTCGCACTGCCAATCGGCACAAGGTCCAGACACAGGTCTCACCCACCTGCCAAGTCGAATTCTTGCTCGCACGCGACACTGCATCCGGTTGTCCTGGATGGATCTTGCTTGGGTGAATCAATCATACGAGGATTGGGTGCCTCCACGGCCTGTGGCGCGTGGGGACTGAGTCTCCCTGACGATATCTGACGCACTGCCCGTTTCCAACCAAGCCGCCTCCTTCAAACATGCATAGACGGACATATGTACAAAGCACGCACCTACCTACGGGCAGGTCGATGAACGTGCTCTCAATGCGTGCATACCCGTCTCGAACCTACCATGCTCCAACAACGTATCTGTGGGTACTCGCCGCAGTACGACCAGCGGCGCGAGGGTGAGTTTACACTTGTGCTGGCGGCGGCGTCGACGCTCCGCTCCCTGCTGAGCCACGGCCCGGTCAGAGCTCTCGACGACGTTACCCGGTAAACAAAAGCTTATCCCGACGGGTCGCGCTGCACGGTCCAGGTTTGTCTTGTTAGCGCCGGTGCAACACTCCTCGCATGCACCACCGTCCTCGTCTGCACTTCGGCTTCCCTCACCGGCATCTGACATCTGTACTCGCAGACGAGCGGCCGTCCGCTGTTGTCAATTGTCAACCGATTAATCAGCTAATGTGACAGCATCCGAGTACCTATCAAAGGTACGAGTGGGCGGAATCGGGAGGCCAGCACAGGCCCGTCGCCGTGCCGGTGGCTCGGGGCTCCTCCCGTCGCGGCACCGACCTTTTTCTGGGGCGGCGCCTGTTGGCATGACGTTTACCTGCCAGGGTTCACACGAGGTGGAGGGGGACGTGTCCATGCGATCAATGGGCCATGACCAGATCTGCGGCTTCACAGCCGCCTCCATCGTCGATGAGGCGCGCTGCGGTCCGATCACGTTGCTTTCTGGCGGATTGAAGGCCACCGCGGCCGACGTCATGCCATTGCTTGGCTCGACGCCCCGTCGTCAGACCAGTGAACGGTTCTTGGAGCGATGCTTTCTCCCCCCCTCCAACTGGTAGCCGGTCGGCGGAAGATCCGGGATGATCGTCATCACAAAGCCACCCTCGTCCACCCGAAGGCCGCACGAGCACAAGCACAACGCACAACAGCTGCCCGCCCATGGCAGTTCCCCGCCGCTCGTCACATCGACGAAGGCGCTTAGCCGTGCCGTGCCGTGCCATGCCACGCGCTATCGACATCGTACTATGTACAGTAGTCCGTATGTACAGTGCAGTGCAGCCACGACCGCGTGGTGAGATTGCGCGACTTGTTTTGTTTATCGTTGCAGACGCTCTCACGGACGACGTGCAGCCGCCGGAGTCGCCGCCGCACCTTTGGACAGGGCAGCCCAGGAGGTGCTTGTCGCCAGCCGAGGGCCGCCCAATCAGTCCCCGAAGCACCGCCCTCTGCGTCAGCACCGAGCCTCAGCTGGTCCGGGGCCGCTATCGTGTTTCCAAATGCGGACATAAGAGGCGGTCGGCATCCAGACCCCGCTCGCATCGCCTCGTCAGGTGGCCCAAGGAACCCTGTCCGCCGGTCTGCTGGGGAGGCTCCTGACAGCGAAGTGAGGGGATACGGAGAGGTGTGAAGGATGCGTTGTGCATGAGTTCGTTTGAGAAGCGGCCGGGGTGGGCGATTCGTGGAGCGTGGAGCGAGCACCAGCGCTTCGCCGCGCGCATCGCACGTTTTGGCTGTCGCAGGCCCCCCCGGGGGCTGACGGAAAAAAACGCGCCGTCAAAGTAAACAAAGCCAGCAGGGCGCGGCTTCTCGCGTCGCCGTTACCCCGCCCAGCAACGCCATCTGCCACGATGTCACGTGCCAGGTCCCGGACCCAAAAGGGGTCCAATTTTCGACGCCGGTCCGATGGCCCCCCACATCCACGTCCGTTTCCGGGGTCGCTGACGTGCCAACGGCAGCCATGCCATCCACTCATGCAAGTGCGTGCACTGGGCAATCGCTGCAGGAACAGCGAGCGTTGTACAGGCTCTCACCAACTAACTTACTAGGTACCTCATGTACATACATACGCACATACTGTGCTCGGTTCGTGCACGTTCTTAATATCCCGCGCTGTTTAATGTCCCACGCAAGCCAGGAGAACCACCACCAATGTAAATGTCCCCAACCTTTTTATTCAGCCGCATTTCTGGCGGCGGCGGCTCCGTCTGCGGGCCGGCCCAGGCAACCACATGAGTGTCTGGTCGGCCCAAAAAACCCAGACCCGGCAACCTGTCCCAGAACCAAAGATGGCCGGCCGGACCGGTGAACCTTGGCCCGCGTCTCAGGCCCTGGCGGCATGAAGGGACGGCACGGCGACCACTATGGACGGGGACACATTGGCATCGCACGAGACACGAGGCGGATCGCCCGACGGCCACGATGCAATGCGTGACGGATAACATGACGGTCGCTCGGGGGCGTGAAATCAAAAAAAAAAAATCACCGTTCGGCCCCAGCGTTCTGGAACCCTGCCACGGCAACAGCAGCCCGCCCCGTGCGTCCTCGCCGGCCAACGGGTCGGGTCGTAGCAAATCGGGGGCGCCTCACTCGCTTAAGGGTCTCGCCTTGACCCAAGACACGGCGGGTTTGCCTAGGCAACGGGCTCCGTGCGAGCGGGCGGGCGGGCTGGCCCTGCTCGTTCGTGGTTCATGCCGATGTCGTCTTCCTTTGTGCGGAGTACTTTTTTCGTGTGCATGTTCTTTGCGTGCTACGCGGTGTTCCATGCTCGCCCGGATCTCCCCCCCATCGTGCCCGATCGAAGTCTCGTTCCGTACTTCTTGCGAAGCAACTTGGGCTTGCTCCATACATGGATCGCCGCCGCCTGCTCATGTTTCGTGCGATGCCCCGTCGGTACTCCATCGAGAGGCGCACACGGCACTCGTATGACCATACCGGTGCACGTCGTTCATAACTCATCACCGCCGCCACGGTTGCAACGGACAACCGTCACTCTCCCAAGGGTCCAGGCGGTGGATCATGCTGGTGCCAACCGGATGGACCCTTCTTCGTGTCCCCGTCGAGAGCGTATCGATACGTCCCAACCCATGCAAAAAAAAAACCAGAGTCAGGGACCTGAAATTTCTGTCGCTGGAGCCACTGGGGAAGCTGCTAGCACCGTGGATTCCTTCTTCCTCATTTCGCTTCGCAATTTTTCTCACTCGGATCCCACCCCCGGGAGGGGAGAAAAAAAGGGGAATGCCAACGACGTGGTCTGACGCCGGGACGTGTCGAGATGTTGAGATGTCGGCCAGCCCTATCGAGTGCAGGGTAAGGTAGCTTCGTCGCGAACTGAAAGGCCACCACGTACCTGAGGCACAAGCTCCAAGAAGGTGGGTCTTGGTGGGGGTGGGCCAGCAGCCATTAGAATCAGCAGGCGGTGAGACTGGCAGAACTAGATTATCTTGGGATTTTCTACGTCCGTACATCGACGTGCGATGCGACGTCGCCGGCACCAGCAATCATAAGTCGTCGCGTCTTGGAGCCATCAACCCGTCATGGCTGGGAAGAGGAAGAGAGGATCCAAGGAGGGTCCCAATCCGGGCCCCAATGCACCCAAGAAGGCCAAGAACGACGCCAAAGCCAACGGTCGTACGGCTCCCGCGAAACCGAAGTTCGAAAAGATCCCCTTCATCGAGACGCCCACCGGAGAGGATCGCAGGCGAGAGGCTGGGCTGTACGAACTCCTCGGAAGCGAAGATTCTGGCGAGCGCATAGAGGCGGCAGATTGCATCGTATCGAGCCTCTTTGGCGGGGATGGCGTGCCCGAAGCGGTCCTGCTTCGGCATCTCGACCGCCGGCTCTTCCGCGGCCTCGCGAGCGGCCGCAACGCGTCGCGCATCGGATTCAGCCTCGTTATCGCGGAAGTTTTGGGGCAGCTATTCGCCGAAGACTCGAAACGCGACTCCCAGTATCCAGGTCTGACCTTCGACAAGGTTCTGGCCCTGCTGGTGGACAAGACACAGGCCGTGGGCAACATCCCCGGCCAGGAGGAGCGCGACCACTATTTCGGGCAGCTGTTCGGTCTCGAATGCTTTGTGCGATCACGAACCCTCTTCTCGGACGTGTCGAGATGGTACTCAGTGCTGGAGCTGCTCTTGAAGCTGAGCAACAAGAAGATCTGGCTGAGGTCGCAGTGCGGCTGGGTCTTGGTGCAGGCCCTCGAGCAGATGAGCCGAAAGGAGGCCGAGACCACGTTGACCATGGTTGCGGACGCGGGCTTAGCCAAGACCCCCGAAGGCGTCGCCGCGTGGCTCGTTGCGCTGAACCGCTACCCCGACATCAAGTTGAAGCCTTGGCAGAACCCCCTCTCCGCCAAGTCCCTAGGAGATCTCGCTGCCGTCCTCAAGGAGAGCTTCAAAGACTCTAACAAGGATACCGGCGACAAAACCCAGAACAACGGCAAGCAGGCCAGCTGGACGGCGCAGCTCCACTTCGTCTGGGACATCATCATCGGCTGCTACGTACAAGGAGGTGCCGCGGCGGACACGGATGGGTTCTCCCAGTTTTATAGCCGCGTTATCGATGGTGAGTCTGTTTTATATCATTGGCTCTGACAGAATGACTGACTTGGGACAGATGGCTTGTTTTCGAAGAACGCGACCGACGGCCAGAAATTCAAGGGCTTTATGGTATTCCAGAAGCTGCTTGAGGCACTCGTCAGCCAGCGTGACAAGCTGAAATGTCTCTTCACTAAGAACTTCATGACGTGCCTCATCAACCAGGCTGCCAAAGAGGACCGGTACCTCCACCGAGCAGCCGTGAAAGCGCTCCGGGCCATTGAGAGCGTTGTTTCCCAACATTCCGACACTCTCCCTACCATCCTTGGGAGCCTGCTGGGCAGCAATGGCGCATACAACTTTGACCAGCGCACAAGCACCAAGACTATCGACAAGCTCCTGCAGAACATCAACCGTGACAACGCAGAGGACTCGCTGGTTGTCATCCGTCAGCCTCTGGCGACACTGAAAAAGAAGGACGCCGATGAGGCCAAGGCCGTCCTTCGAGTCTATGCTGACTACCTTGCCAAAGTCCTCAACGCCTTCGCATCAAACGCTGCGGAGGCCGCGTCTGACTCTAAGCGAGGCTCGTCCTTTGGCCCCGTCCTCCAGGAGCTCTCTGGGTTGGCATACTCGAACCCCGAAAGCATCCCCCAGGACGCCTTGACGGATCAGATCCGCGAACAGTGTCGGTCTCGCATTGAGTCGTCGCTGACGCGATTGACTCGCAACGCTGAAGATTTCAGCGTCTTCTGCAATGCCATCGCCTCCATCGACCCCGCGTCGAGGACCATGTCGGACGACATCAAAGAGGCGATGGACGACGCCTTGACGAGAATGAAGAAGCTTCTGAAGCGAAAGTCAAAGAGCAAGGATGACCAGAGTCTTGCACAGGGCTTGGCCATGCTCCATGCCATCTCCATCTTCCAACTATACAACGAAGACCCGGATGCCATGGAGGTGCTGAATGACCTCGCGCAGTTCTACGACAGACTCAAGTCTGGCACCGTCGGCGACAAGAGCGAGGGCAGCTCTGAGCTTTTGGTCGAGATCCTGCTGTCCATGGTCGCGCGTCCATCGTCGCTCATGAGGCAGGTGTCTCAGCAAGTGTTCGACACCTTTACCAGCCAGATATCGGCCGAGGGACTGCAGCTGCTGACCGACCCCCTCGCGTCTGGTGAGAGCACCAAGGGTCAGAAGGAGCTCTTCAACACGGAGGATGACGCCATGGACGTGGACGCGGACGAGGACGGGTCTTCGGATGACGGCGACAGCGTGGAAGAAGTCTCAGACGTCGAGATTGATTCTGACGTGGAGTTTGTGGGCCTTGCTGGCGATGACGATGACGATGGCGACGACGAGAGCGGAGCGGATGAAGATGAGGACGAGGACGACGACGAAGAGGATGATGAGGAGGAGGGCAGCGGCGCGGCGAAGAAGCAGGAGCCGCAAGACCTCGACGAGCTCGTCGGAGCCATCCTCAAGAGCCACCGCCTAGACCGGGACGCCGACGCTGTCGAGTCGGCCTCGGACGGCGACATGTCCGACTCGGAGATGCTGGCGCTCGACGAGAAGCTCGCCGAGGTCTTCAAGCAGCGCGTGCAGGCGCGGCCGGACAACAGCAAGAAGCAGAAGAAGGACGCCAAGCAGTCCGTCGTCAACTTCAAGCACCGCATCCTCGACCTGCTCGAAATTTACGTCCGCAACGAGGCCCGCAGCCCCCTCGCCTTCGCCCTCCTCGTCCCGCTCCTCGGCCTCATGCGCACCACGTCCACCAAGCCCCTCGCCAGCCGCGCCTGCGAGATCATCCTCGCCTTCCAGCGCGGGCTCCGCAAAGCGAGGGCGAGCCGCGACGGCGAGGATGACGCTGCTCGCGCTCAGCAGCAGCAGCAGCAGCAGCAGCCCGAGGCTGACGACCTGCTTCCGCTGCTCGTCGAGGTGCACGACGAGGCGGGCAAGGATAATTCCCACGCGTACGCCAAGGCGGCCAGCGCAGCCAGCCTCATCGTCGCGTCGGCCATGTTCGCCGCCGACAGGGACGCCATCAGGCAGATCGCAGCCGTGTACGCCAAGACGCAGTCCGGGTGGGTGCTCGGGGAGGTCCGTCTCCAGACGTCCTTCTTTGCCGACTGGAACAACTGGTGCCAGAACCAGGCGTCGCAAGCACGCCAGTGAACTTGATACCCATGCCTCTGAGTCCGTGTACCTCGAGATAGACCTGTAGAATAAACACAGCACGGGCCGTCACGGGCAGATGCTTCATGTATGACTGGCACAAGCATTATTCTATGAACCGGCCATTTGCAAATGTGATGATACAAGTCTCGCTCTTCGTAACAAGAGTACCCCCCAACTCTTAGTCCTCCATCTTGTCGTCCTCCTTCTTGTTGTCGTTCTCGTCATCATCATCTGAGTCGTCCTCAGCCTTTGCTAATCTCTCGGCTTCCTCTCGCAGCTCCTTGGGCACCTCCTGGTGACGACCCTTGGTGGGACCGTCAGCACCGCTGATCCACGTCATCTCCAGCTCAAAATCCTTGTCCTTGTTGTCCTTGGACGCCACGTAGATGATGCGCGCCGCCTCCTTGACAGCCTCGTGTATCGTGATGTTGCCGGCCGGCAGGTCCAGCTTCTCGAGCTCCGCCTTGGCGGCCTGGCGGCCCTTGCCCGTCGCCGCGCCGTAGTAGCCCCAGTACAGACCGCTGGGCTCAATCATGTAGAGGAAGGGGCCGCCGTGCTTGCCGGGAACCTTGCCGCCGGCGCCGCACTTGGGGCCGGAGCCGACCTCGCCGTCAACCGGGGTGTCTTCGGACGTGTCGACGCCGCCGACGATGGCAGTGATGCCGAACGGCCGGACGGAGCCGTACATGGTGTAGGCTTGCAGGTAGCCGCCCATGCGGGAGGCCAGATCGGCTGTGGGAATCGGGGTCTTGAAGTTTTGGCGCCAGCTCTGGGACTCATCGCGGGCTCGGTCGACGAAGTGGCGGCCATCGGGAACCATGCCGGAGTACACCTGCAGAAAACGGTCATTGATTTGCGCCAGACGACAAGAAAGGAAGGGGACGGTCATACAGCTCCGAGGTGGCTGTCAATGGTGGCAATGCGCTTGTTTGCTCCGGGCTTCAGCAGCTTGGACCCGACAACCTTCTCGACAGCGAGGACGACGCCGTCCTTGCACCGGATGCCGATGGAGGTACCGCCATTCTCAACGGCCTTGACTGCGTACTCGACCTGGAAGTTTCGACCGTCGGGAGAGAAGATGGAGTTGAGGAGATCGTAGCCCGTTCCTATGGACGTCTGGACAAGCATGGCGTGTCAGCTTCCCTGCACCTGGTAGGGCTCGCAGGCTGCGACAGCGAAGAGCTCACCATGATGTCTGTAAAGCTCTCGAAGGAGACTTATCCCCAGATGCTTGCGAGTTGCGGCAAAGGGGGCTGTGCGGCGTCGGGGAGGGTCAGATGCGGATGGTGATGTGAGGTCGTGGGCGTGGTTGGATGGAGCTTCATCGACGTCGGTAGCTTCGCCAGGCAGCCCGAGAGCTGCGTGTTGCAGGCGCTGGCGCGCGAGGCTGGCCGCCTGGCCTGTGAGTGCCTGAGGCGCGAAGGGCAGTTGCGCTCCAGCCACACGGGCTGAACAAGCCACATTTTGAGCAAGCCGTGGCTGTCGGGTGTGGCTTGACCATGCGGAGCCAAAGTGGCTACCACCCACCCATGCCGTCCGTGCCAGCTCAACGGCGGATCCCCTGCACATGCATGCCATGCCCGTCTGGTCCCAGCATGGAGGATCGGCTCTTCCAGAACAGCGCTGGCGATGGATGGCGCGGCACCGTCAACCTGGCACGGATTTGCAGCACCGCAGCCAAGGCACGCACGAATGGAGCAGCAAAAAGCTTCATACATGGGACCCATGACGGCGTCAAGGGAGCGTTTGGGATCTACCGCGGCCGCGTCGCGCTGGAGGTTACAGCGGGAGGCCGACCCGCGTCGCGTCTGCCGTCGAGAGGCGGCATGACGGCCGCTCTGGTGCAATCACAGCCCACGACGCCCGGGCGGTCGGACGGAGGGCCGGGTGTGTGCGCCCACCTCACGGGGCGTGGAACCCCCTCCCTCATTTCCAGCGGGCCAAGTCGCCAGCCAGCCTAAAACTGATGCTAAACGAGCGTTGGGGACGCTTGTGGGAGCGGTGAGCGCACCATCACCAACGTGGATGGACGGAAGGCTTGCCTGTGGCGACTGGGCCGACGCGACCTGGTTTCAGGTCCAAGAAGACAAGACGTTGTCGGGTCGCGGTCGAGACGCGGCACGGCGGCGTGCGGTGCTTCGTCCCTGCAGCGGTCGGTGGCGATGGGAGCGGCAACGGCGACCCAGCCAGAACCCCAATCCCAGGAGACGAGGAGGGTGCGGACAAAGTCGGCGGCGGCGGCAGGATGGACAGCTCACGGAGACGGACGGACCTTGCAGCGTGGCATGCGCATGGCGCACACATGTCAGGTCAGATCCGGGGGGTCATCATTTACACGTACGTACTCGTACCGTACGGAGCAGTCCGTAGCGCGTTCTTCGTTGGAAGATAGTGACACCCCCCGAGCCATCGCCGAGCAGCCATCGCTCGCGTTCGACAGGAGATTCCATCCGGCGCGAGAGCAACAAACTGTTGTTGCCGGCCTCGCGATGCGAAACGGATACCGTCCACAAAATAAACACGCCAAGTCGTCGTCTGATGCCATCTGAGTCAAGGCCCGGAGACCTGAAGCCACAGGCGCCAGGCAGGTGCATCCCGTGACACCTGGATCAATGCCCTTTCGGACGGTTGACGCCCAAAGTGTCTTGCGTCACAGGTGCCTGCCCCTCCACCATGGCCCGGTCCCTCCTTCCGCCGCCCCCCCCATGACCACCGCGCTTTGAAATAATCTCCCCGTCATTCATTTCCTGGCATAAATGCCTGGGCTCCTTTCCACTGCATCTGTCGGTCCTCTCAGCAGATCCGTCGAGACTTTTTGGCCTTCACGAAGCGCTTATTCGCCGCGAACAACGAGCTGATCTTCACCGATATTCACGCAGCCCGCCCGTGGACCGTTCCAGTCTGAGCGCGCTCTGCTGTCCCGGCGCCCGTTCACCCCGCCCAGGACCCTGGCCTCAGGTCCCACAACGGCGTCTCTCCCACCCGCCGAACCCCTCCATCCCGGCCAACAAAAGAGCCTGAGCCGACGGGACAGGGGCCGCCGAGAACGCGCGAGCCTTGAAGGACCGCCGCATACCGAGCAGGTAATTTATCTGCCTGCCTTATATTCCCGTGAGCCTCTGCTCTGCCGTGCCTCTCCGTCTCTGCTCCTCGCTGCTCTTTCGCATCAACGGGTCGCTCTGGCTTTAACTCGTTGGTGTGTAGCTTATAGTGAATATACCCCTTTGCCGCGCGCTGGCACTTGCTCTTCACGCCTTTGTTCTTGATACCCAACCTGAGCGCTCGCAACCCAACCAAACGGTTTTAGCTGGCTCTCCTCCGTTGTGAGCTGCATAGGTACCTAGGTGGCCTACTCGTGGACGACTTTTGCTCGACTTTGAAGATTCGGGCGTCTCCTCTTCCCGGGGCACTTCAACGCTGCCTTTCATCAGCCATTAACGTGGGCTCTCACACACCCTCCCAGTGAGCTTGCATGATGCTGACATCTTCCTACAGAACCCTTCGCTTACAAGTATTAGTCGAGCCGGTGACCATGCAGCCAAACGCACAACAGGTCCATGATGACCTCGCGTCTCTCTTCTCACGCAACTTGACCTTCAATCCCGAGCTTCGTGCTGCGGCGGCTAAGGACACGCCACGACAAGAGCCCACGCCACCAGTCCAGTCGCCACCCATCGTGTACTCGATTTCCCAGCACTACCACCACTCTGCTCATGCTGCAAGGCCGGCGGCTCCGGAGCAACAAGACCCATCACCGGCCCAAACCGCACGACCATCGTCAGAGCCTCCTCAGAGTGAGGCGCCATCGTCTGAAACCATACTTCGCAACTTTGGTATAGACGCCGCCACACTGACACCTTCTCAAGTCCAGCTGTTTCGCATTGCGGATGAGCCTCAAAAGCTCCGTCTGATCGAGCTGTGGAGCATCTGTCCCCCAAACAGAGGAGAGGATATTCACTCGCTCGCATGGAGCAGCACGACCCTCGAACAGGAGGAGCATCTGGCTCGGTTGCGTTTCGAACAACAGCAGCAGAATCAAGCAATGAGCCTGGACGGCACATCGGTGCAGACTGGCGATGGTCGGTGGACCCATGAGGCTCGCGACACGGAGCCCTACATGGTGTCTGGCTACCAGGAGCTCATGCGGCGGGAAACTGAGCGCAACGCAGCCGACACCATGCCTAGGAGCGTGTACAGCCATTTTGGAACAACTGTGAGCGGCCCCAACTACACACCCGCCACCGACCCCGTTTACCTGGGCCCGGACTACGTTCGACAGCAGCAGCAGATGGAGATGGCAACGCAGTACGGCGCTTTTGAGCAGTCGCGCGTCGTGGGGGACCTGGACACGATGGATGTTATGTAAGGGAATGGCTGAAGCAATTCAACATGCACAAGTATGTGCCGTAACCAGCGAAACAAATATAGATAAGGCACAGGGGGTGGATGGGTTGATCTGTTATGCGTCCTGGTTCTGGGGATACTGTTTGGGCGAGGGGGCATAATGAGAAACTGTTTACTTGTAGGACTGGGGACGATTGTTGGTTCTCTGACCATGTTCATGTCACAGGGCGTTGGCAGGGACGGCGCTGCGGATATGTCTTTTGCCTGTTCATTCTTATTCCACTCCTCTTCGGACAGTCCGGTGTCTGTCAGCGGTCGGTCAGCGTGGGCTAACGATGTGTCTCTAGAGACTGATTTCGCGACAGTCAGAGGTATGTGGCACCCTTTTATCTCACCCTTTCCGCAGGCTGTCCTAGCCGAGCGATGCTGCCCCCATCATCGCCGGAACGCGGTCTCGTAGTTAATGTATATGTAACGTGTGATGGTGTCGCGGCGCAGACCGCATGAATATACTTGTTGCCGTCCATTGCTGTCCACTTGGTGCGACCGTGATGCAAGGTGGTCATAAAGGGGTATCAATTCCCTGTTCGCTCTAGCTATGTATGCAACGTCTTTGATCGTCCAGTGGTCTAGCCATGCTGTAAAACTAAATCTCAGTCTTCTCCAGCTTCTTGGCCAGTTCATCGACTTCCTTGTCCTTGAGCTGGACAACAGGCTCCTCCTGTGCCTCCTCGGCCTCCTTGATGAGCTTCTCGGCCCTCTCCTCGGGCTTGAGCTCCTCCTCCTCTTCTTCTTCCTCCTCCTCGGACTCGCTCTCCTCTTCGAGATCGCTCAGGCTATCGACGCCCCACTCATCTTCGATAACGACGTCGCCGGCAAGCTTCTCCTTGCGCTCGTCCAGGAGCTCTTGCAGGATGACAATGGACTCATCCTCCTCGGGGAATCTGTTGCCGTTCAGCTCGATTCGCTTGAGAGCTGGGAGAGCGTCCTTGGCGGCGGCCGTTAAAGCGTGGAGACCACTGGCATTGATCTCATTGTATTGAAGGCGCAGGGTCTCAAGCTTCTGGTTCTTGCCCTGAGCCAAGGCGTTAGCAAGGACAACGCCACCCTTGGAGCTCAAAAGAGAGTCTCCAATGCCGAGCTCACGGATGACCGTCCACGTCGGGACGACCTTGGCCAGAGCTTTGGCTCCATTGAAGGTGAAGGTGTTGTCTTGCAGGTCAAGCACGCTCAGCTCGGTGGCGTGGTTCAAGCCTTCGCTGATGAGGTGAACGATGCCCTCCTGGCGAATACCGTTCTGCACCATCTTCACCTCCTTGACCTTGTTGTGCAAGCTGAACGCCTTGGCCCACGCGGTCATGCTGCCGTTCTCGAGGCGGTTGCGGCCGCAAATGACCGTCTCCAGGTCGGGCACCTCCTGACCATCCTTCCGGGCAGCCTCCTTCTTGGCGTGCAGCTCCGACAGGGAATCGGCGACCAGAATGCCAGCGTGTGGGCCAAGCCCGTTGTTGTTGAGGTAGAGGTGCTGCAGTGGCACGTGGGCCGCGAGGAACGCAACGAGCGGCGCCTGCGTGTTGAGGCCAAAGGCATTGTCGTTAAGGTTGATGGTGTTGAGCTTCGGGAGGTTGAGGATGGAGGTGAGGAGGTGGGAGAGGGCGTCGGGGATCTCGGACAGCAAGCGGCCGGTGAAGATGTCGGCGAGGTTGGCGACCTGGATGCTCTGTTAGCGCTGTGATCCTACCTCGTGGGTTTGGGGAGTGTACGCGGGGCCTCTTACCTTCAGATTCTTCTTGGTAGCCAAGACCTCGCCCAGGACCTTGCATGCCTCAACGCCCAGCGTGTTTCCCAGCAGGCGGACCTCCTCGATATCGTTGGCGCGCAGGTCGGCGATGTGGGCTTCAACGTCGGCGGCAGTGTCAAGCTTGAGGCCCTTGGCCTCCAGGGAGAAGACCTTCTTGGCGTCCGCCATGGTGATGCTTAGCAGAGCCAGTGAAACTCGAGAGCTTCAAGTGATGCGAGGGCCGGGCGGTAGCGAGAGCGTCAGCAACGGCTTTGTGGCGAAGAAGGATGTTGGCTGTGTTTATGTATGGTGGGGGCGGGGCAACGACTCCATCCAAGTCTTCATCTCGAAATTTTGCCAGGGGACTGTCATTTGAGCCAAGGGTTCGCACTGCGCAGGTACGACGCGTGCAGTGTCGAGTATTACATAACCATATCCTCGGCTTGTGGCTGTGCGGAGGTGGCACCAGCCACGGCTGGAGTGGTTGCGGCCTGAGTGCCTCGACGACGTCGAAGGTGCACGTGACTCCACCCAAGGCCAATCAGCGAGGTTCGATTTCGGAAGTTTTCGCCTGTGGCCGTCAGAGAGCCTTTTCGCCCTCCGACCTCGAGCAAGAACCTCCTCCGAAGCGCCGTCCCAGTCCTGATTGCGGCCCCCCCTTGCGGCAACAGTATAGCTCGCCAATTATGCTGGCAAGGTCCTGCTTGCGCTCGACGCGCGCCCTCAATGGGCTGCGAAATGGCGCGACCACCATCTCCAAGGTACGCAGCCGCCACGGCATTGCCTGAGGCTCCCGCAGCTTCCCCCCCGTTTGCCGAGGGAAATCACCACCACCCGACTCGGCCGCACCCAAGCGCCAGCGACGACAAGACACCGCGCCTCGATACCGCCCGAGATCAATTGACCTGTTGCTGACAATGGTGCTCTCGTAGCGTGCCGCTTCGACCAGCTCGGGCGCTGCCGGCGAGGCCGCCCCTGCGCGACTGAACTTCGCCGCCATCGCCTCGACCACCGTCGCCGCCGGCTCCCTTGCTTGGTACTACCATCTCTACGGGCCCGTCGCCCATGCTGCCACGCCCGCCGAGGAGGGGTACGTTCCAATTCTCGACACCGGAGAGCTCGTGGCGTGCATAGATTGGCTCACGCCACACGTGCGGCATAAATCGCGGCAACGAGCTCGCCGACCAAGTGAATGACGAGGCTAACAATTGTTACAGTCTGCACGCCACGCACTACCCCTGGGTTCACGAGCAGTGGTTCAAGACCTTTGACCACCAGGCGTAAGGAAATCGCGCTCCCCGTCGTTGGTGGACACGAGTCGTACTCACATGATATGCAGTCTTCGCCGAGGTTTCCAGGTCTACCGCGAGGTCTGCGCCAGCTGCCACTCCCTGGACCGAATCCCTTACCGAGCCCTTGTGGGCACCGTCTTGACCGTTGACGAGGCCAAGGCCATGGTGGAGGAGAACGAGTACCCCGGCGAGCCGGATGAGCAGGGCGAGATCCAGATGCGCCCCGGCAAGCTTGCCGACTACATCCCCGCCCCCTACAAGAACGAGGAGGCCGCCCGATTCGCCAACAACGGTGCTCTGCCCCCGGATCTGAGCCTGATCGTCAAGGGCCGCCACGGCGGCTGCGACTACATCTTCAGCCTGCTCACCGGCTACCCCGAGGAGCCTCCCGCCGGCGCCCAGGTCGCCCCCGGCATGAACTTCAACCCCTACTTCCCCGGCACCGGCATCGGCATGGCTCGTGTCCTGTACGACGGCCTCGTCGAGTACGAGGACGGCACCCCCGCCTCGACGTCGCAGATGGCCAAGGACGTCGTCGAGTTCCTCAACTGGGCTGCGGAGCCCGAGATGGACGACCGCAAGAAGATGGGCATGAAGGTCCTGGTGGTCACGTCTGCCCTGTGGGCCATCAGCGTCTACGTCAAGCGATACAAGTGGGCGTGGCTGAAGTCGAGGAAGCTCGCCTACGACCCTCCTGCCGAGACCAAGGTTCGCCGCTAAGCGAGGGGGGCTCGGCGTCTCGTTATGTATACTAGTCTCCCCCTAGAAACAGTTCCTTTGTCGGCGGAGGCGGGTAGAAGGGAGGATGCTTGGGTTGTCAAAAGACAGGAGTGGTGGATGGTAGAGTGTAAATCAGACGAACAATTTCCAATACCTGAGTTTGAGCCTGCGACGGGGTAGTTCAGTCGTATTACGATTGTGCTCGACGATATCATTGCACCGGATTCAGTCATTGACCAGCATGCAGAAATAATGATTTGTGACCTGATAGGTGGTGAGTGTTGGCCGCGAGGCCTGGAGCTTCTGCGGCCCCTTCGGCGGCCAAAAGATGAGCGGGATCCGTGGATGCTTCCGTGCTCACACCCACGGGCACCTGCACCTGCACGTCGGGCCTGTTCGGTGTAGCACAGCGTGTTGGGCGGCGCTGAAACCCGAGGTGTGCTTCCCCAAGACCCCCAAAAGGGCCCCCAGCCGTCGGATCCCGCCAGCGTCCAGGCGGAACCTGGAATGGCTCCACTCCCACACTGACTGCCTGGCGCTCCACTGGCTGGCTGGCGGTCACGCAGGCTGTCCCTGATGTGGACCAAACAAGCCCATCCAACTTCCCGCACGTCTCTGATCAGTATCTCACCACCGTGAACCTCTCCGTCCCTTTCACCCACACCTACCTCTCCGTGCCGCCTCTCCCTTCAACCGCCGCTCTTCTCGCATCTACCTGCACCTGCTCGGCGCCGCAGTGTATCGCCATGCCAGTCCTTTGATTTGAAGCGACACACAACCCTTCGCCACGCACGTTTCTCACCGTCGTGGACGATCTGTGGCATCGGAGAACCGAATCCCGACCCCGCCAACGCTCTCGCCCCCCGCTCCTGTCGGCATCACCATGCCGTTCGTGGGCGGCCGCGACGATGACAACCTCCACCCGGGCCGCAAGCGGAGGTGGGAGGACGGCGACGGCGGCCTGTACCGGCTCTACGATGGCGAGAACCAGCCGCCCGAATTCTACCTGCTGAATCACCCGCAGCCTGACCTGTCGCCACGCAAGATAATCCCTCTGTCGAAGCGGGCTAGGATCTCCGACGACGAGGATGTGCATCCCCTGCATGACGACTTTGCCGCGGCACCACTTGCTCACCGGCGGCGACTATCCCCGCAACACAAGATACTACAGGACCAGCGCCATCTGGGGAACAAAACGCCTCCGACACATGTACAACAGCCCGTTCGGCCGACGACAACGACGACGGGTGCCGCGCTGCTGGCGCCCTGCCACATATGTCATCGCAAGCCGACCAAGAAGACGGACCTTGACTCCTTCGCCGAGTGTCTGGGCTGCGGCGAGCGCACCTGTTTTGTGTGCATCCGCGAGTGCCCCGGCTGGAACGCGGACGAGGAAGCCGCCTCTGTGCTCTCGGAGCAGGAGGTCTTGTCACGCTCCTTTCACATGGACGACGCTGACGACATGACGCACGACGACTCGAGACAGCCTGACCCACCACTGGAGGGCAGGAGAGATGCCAAGGTCGGCAAGGGATGGGACGCATGCGGTCACCGCGCCGTGGTGTGCAGCCGCTGCTGCGTCGAACGGGGCCGCGAAGGCGAGGTGGTCTGCTTGGGATGCCTGTCGGGCATGCCCGGTGCCTGATTCCCTCAGGCCAGGAGCGCCGTCGACGACATCAACCATGATATAAGATGGAGGGCCTGCTTTGACTTTTTTCTATCACGACTCTAACGACCACATATACCTACTACTGCGGGTGCCCACGCGGCACGTTTCGATTCTGCCTTTCCCTTCGCCAATAGGGAGAGAAATCCAGGGGCGGTGGACAGTCGCCGGCTTGGGCTTTGATGAGGATTCCCCGGCAGCGAAGTTGCTTCCCCACGCACACTTGAGCAGAGTATTGGTACACAATCTAGCTGGAGCCATGGAGTTGGGAAACGGGCTAGTTATTCAAGGGACATTTGGGGCATATTATGTAGCATACATAGTGCGGCATGTGGCATGGCGTTGAGCAACCGCATCGACGATGGCAACAGCCATGAGTGTTGCCGATAATTCTGACAGGACATGACCATCCTATCCTAGTAATTAGTATTGGGCGCAATGCATCAAGTATATCACTTGAATGACTGTGTGTCTTGGGGTGATATGGGTCTTCTGGAGACGCCGCGCAACGCCGGCTTCTATTCCTCTACTGTGGAAAGCTATCAGAGGCCGCGTCTGGATGCCCGCCATCCCAGTCCCGCTCCATCTTGTAGTCATACACCGCGCGGAAGATGGACAAATAAAAAACATACACAAAGTTCCCTTCGTTCGCCGCCGCTCTAGTTGTATTGCATGTACGTGGCCGTCGAGTTGAACTTGAGGTTGCCCTTGATAACTTTGTCGACGGCGCTCAGGAAGTCCTTCTCCGATGCCACCTTTCTCCGCGCCCGAATGGCGAACATGCCGGCCTCGGTGCAAACACTCCGCAGCTCGGCACCGGTCGCGTTGGGGCAAAGGCGGGAGATGAGCTCCCACCGGATGTCTCGCTCGACCGACATGCTCTTGGCGTGGATGCGCAGAATGTTGGCGCGTCCCTCGAGGTCGGGGAGGGAGAACTCGATCTTGCGGTCGATACGACCGGGACGCATCAGGGCGGGATCCAGGGTGGAGGGTCTGTTGGTGGCGAACATGACCTTGATGTTTCCTCGGGCGTCGAAACCATCAAGCTGCGTGATAAGCTCCAGCATGGTTCGCTGCACTTCGTTGTCGCCACCCGCACCGTCGTCGAACCGAGCACCACCGACAGCATCGATTTCGTCGAAGAAAATGATGCATGCCTTCTTCGTCCGGGCCATCTCGAAGAGCTCGCGGACCATCCTAGCGCCCTCGCCGACGTACTTTTGCACGAGCTCGCTACCGATGACGCGGATGAAGGTGGCGTCGGTTCTGTTGGCGACGGCTCGCGCGCAGAGCGTCTTGCCGGTACCGGGGGGGCCGTAGAGAAGGGCGCCCTTCGGCGGGTCGATTCCGAGGTTGACAAACCGCTCGGGGGAGAGCAGAGGCATCTCGACGACTTCCCTCAACTTCTCAACCTGCTCCTTGCAACCTCCGACGTCGCCATATGTGACATCGGGCTTCTCCTCGACCGTCATCATGGTGACGCTCGCGTCGATCTTGGGTGGGAGCGGCAGCATGATCTGGTACTTGTTGCGGTCGACGCCGACGCGCATGCCCTCCTCGATGTCGGTAGGACTGACCCGGTCGCCGAGCTGGACGACGAACTTGGCGATTTGCTTGACGTTAATAACGTATTTCTTCTTCGATTCGTCGCCCTTCTCGTCTTCGATAATCTTCGTACACCGTGCTACCTGAAACGGCTGTTCTTCGGACATTCGTTGACGGTCGGCGGCCACGTCCCACAGATGCGGTGGTGCCAGACCAGTGTCGGATTCCTGTGTCCCGCGTTAGACCAGATGACAGACCCTAAGGCGCATCGCGAGGCAGGCGAGGCTTCGTACCTTGACGCCGATCTTCTCATCGACGCTTTGTTGCTTCTCCTTGATCTGCTTCTCCAGCTTCTTTATTGATGCACCGTACGGCGCGGCGCCGTAGGTCTTGAGGACCTGGATATCCCTGGACGCGGGTCAGCCGTCACCGCCAGGACCTGGGGCGGCAGAGTCGGGGGCGCGCACTCATCTGTGAGAGGGGTGATCTTCTTCTCCTCTACCTCATCGTCGGCAAAGGTCTTCTGGTACTTCTCCCAGTTCTGACCGGTCGCGGAAGGCTGCGATGGTGGTTAGCGTGGGCATGACCGGCCACGCCGCGAGGGAGCTCACCATGATGAAAGCCGCGGACTGGGAGCGTCGGCGACGGCTCTGGAAGTGCCCAAAGAGTGCTGAGAGCGCGGCTTGAATAGATGCAGGGATAAGATGGAGGAGGCCGAGTGGGAGCTCGATTCGTTGTGGCGGTGACAAGGATGGAGAGGTCTGTCGTGTGCAGTGTGTGACGCTCGGAGGCAGTCGATGGGAGCATTCCGTAATCACAGGTTGCCTTGAGCTCGGCGCACGGACCAGGTGCCGCTGAGGTGCAGTACTTCCAAGACGAAGGCTCAACTTCCACGGCGCTAAACCTAGCCGGGCGACTACTTCGTACCTAACTCCCACTGCCGCCTGGACGGCTGGACGGTTGGACGGCTGGCCCCCCTGTGTCGGAGGATGGATAATCCACTGGCCCGGCCAAAATTTCTGGCGCGTGCTACGACGCCGGCTTAGGGCCACAAGGTGGGATACCTCATCCAAAGGCTGCCAGCACCTCGACCCTCGCGACCCCGTCTCAACGTCTGTACACCAACGCGGCGCCCGCACCGGAACACGAGCACCCTTGGATCAGAGAACCCGGCGCCCATCATGTCTGCACCCGCCACGGCCAGTGGCCAGTCCCAGAATGCCACCTTCAGGGTACGCAGGAGCTGCCGCCCCCCCCGCGAGAAGCTGTCGAGTGCCCCGCTAACAGCTAGCAGGATAAGGAGAAGCCCATGGCTGTCCGCTCGTCAAACATCGTCGCCGCCCGAGGTTCGCCAACCCCCGCCGTACTCGTACATGCTCTGTCGCTTTGCCCCCGCTGACACTCGTGAAGCCGTCGCCGATGCCATCCGGACGTCCCTGGGCCCGCGCGGCATGGACAAGATGATCCGCAGCGGAAGGGGCGAGACCATCATCACCAACGACGGCCACACCATGCTCAAGAGCATGTCCGTCATGCATCCGACAGCCAAGATGCTGGTCAACCTGGCCGGCGCCCAGGACGTCGAGGCTGGTGACGGAACCACGTCGGTCGTCGTCATCTGCGGCAGCTTGCTAGGCGCGGCCGACAGACTGCTGTCCAAGGGCATCCACCCCTCAGTCATCTCCGAGGCCTTCCAAAGAGCTGCCGCCGCCGCTGTCGAGGTCCTCCACGACATGTCGCAGCCCATTGCCCTCAGCGACACCGCGTCTCTCCTGCAAGCTGCGAACACCTCGCTGTCCTCCAAGATCGTGTCGCAGTACTCGAACCTCCTCGGCCCCATGGCTGTCAACTCCGTCACCAAGACCATCGATCTCAAGAACGCCGACAACGTCGACCTCAAGAACATTCGGATCATTAAGAAGGTTGGAGGAACCATTGAGGATAGCGAGCTGGTCGACGGCCTGGTCCTCAACCAGCCCGTGCTGAAGAATGCTGGCGGTCCAGTGAGGATGGAGAAGGCACGCATTGGCCTGATCCAGTTCCAGCTGAGCCCGCCCAAGCCTGATGTAAGTTTTCCATGACGTGTGTAGTGCGTGGCCGCGACGTTGTACTCACCCATGGCGCAGATGGAGAACACCATCCAGGTCAACGACTACCGACAGATGGATAAGATTGTCAAGGAGGAGCGACTATACCTGCTGAACATGGCCAAGAAGATCAAGAAGGCCAAGTGCAACGTCCTGCTCATCCAAAAGTCGATCCTTCGTGATGCCGTCAACGACCTCTCCCTGCACTTCCTTGCCAAGCTGGGCATCCTGGCCATCAAGGATATCGAGCGTGACGAAGTCGAGTTCATCTGCAAGTCGACTGGTTGCAAGCCGATTGCCGACATCGACTCCTTCACCGAGGATAAGCTCGGCTCTGCCGACCTGGTCGAGGAGGTGCAGTCGTCCGGCTCGCGCATGGTCAAGGTGACGGGCGCCAAGGCCACGGGCAAGACGGTCTCGGTGGTGGTGCGCGGCGCCAACTCTCTCATCTTGGAGGAGGCCGAGCGCAGCTTGCACGACGCGCTCTGCGTCGTTCGCTGCCTGGTCAAGAAGAAGGCGCTGATCGCGGGTGGCGGCGCCGCCGAGATTGAGATTGCGGCTCAGCTGTCGAAGCAGGCGCGGAGCTTGACGGGCACCGAGGCCATCTGCTGGAAGGCGTTTGCAGATGCCATGGAGGTGATTCCGACGACGCTGGCGGAGAACGCCGGCCTGAACAGCATCAAAGTGGTGACTGACCTGAGACACCGACACGAGATGGGCGAGAAGAACGCCGGAGTCAGCATCAAGTCCGGTGGTGTCAACACAAACATCTCCAAGGAGAACGTGCTGCAGCCGCTGCTGGTAAGCACGAGCGCGATTGAGCTGGCGGCAGAGACGGTCAAGATGATTCTGAGGATAGACGACATTGCCCTGACGAGGTAGAGAGGGCTGCGTCCCGCAGGGGGTTGCCGGTTGCGGAGGGTTGACGGGCCATGTAAATCGATAGACTATGCCACCAAAACTCCATAATCGACCCTTGACATGAATTGTACATGCGAGGCAAAGCCCGATGATGTAGTGTGATGTAGTGGGCATGCGTTTTGGGCGATGGGGGCACTTTCTGGGCCGGAGCAAAGCGTTCGGCCGCTTATGCCAGCGCTCACGTCGTCAACACTTTGTTGTTTAACACCAAACTTGAATTCTGCGGCGCATCAGGGGGATAAACGAGCGCTACGAGGCTATTTCGCTTCATGCTAACGTGCTAGCACCGTCTCCCGGCGCGTTGCTAGCTCGCATCAACATCGTTTCGGTTGACGGCCAGGCGCAAAGCCACCGACCAGCCCCGAAGGCGAGGCCCTACCATGGGCGTGGACAGCGCACTGCCCATCCGCTGTAACGGACGCTGTAACTATAAGCGAACAGAGTTGGCCGTGAGGCAAACCCTAAGGGGGCCCTGGCTACGGGCACGAGGAGAGTCGCTGAGGCAGTTGTTCCCCAGGGCAACCTAGAACCCGGCGAAGGCCAGCAGCATCGAGCGCCGACAGTTGGGTTCTGGGCACCTCAGTGCGGCATCAGTCCGTGCCTCGTCTGTAAGGCGTCGGGTACCTGGTACCCTACTCTTGACCGCCCCCGTCGGCTGCCACGTGGATCTGCCAACCGCCAGCTGCCGCCAGCCCTCTTCTTTTCCCCTGCCAGCTGCGCGACCCAAGCGCCGCTGGGTGACTTGACTGGACTCGCCCCTCCCCTTCCATCAGCCAGCTTCACTCGCTGCCCCTGCCCTTTTGGCAACTTTGTCTTTACCTTTTTCTTCGTTTCCCATCGCACACGACTTGCAACGGACCCTGAAGAGAGGCACCAGCTGCGAGCAACACTCGCCAGACGTCTTACTTCCCTCGCTCGAGCCTTCTTGGACGCGACGGGGACATCTTTGCACCTGCAACGCAACGCAACGCAGCTCCCACCCAGCTCTGCACCGCCCGCTCGTCTTGCACTCGCACGCACAACGCTTCCCAACCCCCTTCCCTTTCCCACTTACCTCTTGCCATCACCATTCGCCTCCCCTTTCCCAGACTTCCGCAACTTGCCCGCTTGCAACTGCCGCCATCATGCCTTCCGCTTCGGCCAAGAACAGCAAGCGTTCGCGTGCCCAGAACACGCACAGCGCCGAGATGGAGACGAGCCTCGCGCGCGTTGCAAAGGCAAGCCCTTCCTGTCCTTGGTCCGGTCGGGCCTGCTTTTCCCTTGACCGTCTTCTGACACATCGTTCCTCGTCACAGATTAGGGCCGAGAAGGCGTCTAGCCACGCCAAGGTCTCCCAGGATCGAGTCAAGAAGCTCGAGAAGTGCAAGCGCACAACTGCAGCTCGCCAGAAATATTACACCATCCAGAGGTGAGTAACATCGATCCGACTTCCGGCCCTTGTTCCAGACGCGGCGGGGTTCCTTGGCGTTTCCTCTTCCATCTCCCCCCTCATCGGATGGCTGTTTTCTGACTGTGGCCCGAACAGGCGCAAGACCTCGCGCTCGACCAACTCGCGCATCATAGGCAACCTCGAGCGTCGCAAGGGCATCGAAGACCAGATGCGCAGCCTGTGTGAGCTCTGGAGCAGCAACATCAGAACCGTCGAGGATGTTGTCATGACAGGCTATGATGGCCGCGACGACGAGCTTGCCGTGGCCGCAGCCAACGACGACCCCCACGACGTCGATATGACGGCGCCCATGGATGATGACGAGGAAGTAGACGAAGATGAGGATTCCCTGATGACCGATGTCGGCGACGCCTGGCCCGTCACCACGGACGTTGAGATGGAGATTTGATGGCAACGGCACGAAACCCTGGATCTGGCCAATGGACCGTTATGTCTCGCGCTCCTTGGATGGGTACTGGATTGATGGATGAGAAGACGGGAGATGAAAGCTTGCCATCATCTCTCGCTTCGGACGAGACCTGATGACGACACGATCAGTAAATGATAGCTCTTTGATACCCAAGTATCGGCATGTAGGCCCTTGCAGTAGATGCATGAAATGATGATTTTACTTCCACACGCGCGACTGCCGACCAAAGTGATTGCGAAGGAAGAGAAGGGTATCCTGTATTGCATTTGTCCTTGCTGCCCCGTCTATCATGTCTTTATAGCACAGTGTTGTACACAGCCCGCACCAGGTGGCTGGATGCTCGACCCGTCTACCGGCCTATCCCTCCGCACTGTCGTCCCGTCGCCGCCTCATACCTTGAAGCCGTAGCCGAGCATGCACGACTTGTACTGGTCGACGAGGGACTTGCAGTCGGCCGCAGGGTCCTTGGCCGTCGAGAAGAGCATGCACTCGTCGCGCCTCGACTTTTCGTCCTTGCACACGCAGCAGGGCTGGCGGGCAGCAGTCAGCATCGAAACAGTCCGCGGCCACCTGCCTGTCGCCGAGCCGGCGTCGGGGCTGGCGAGGTTGCTCACCTTGGGCTTGGATGCGGCGGCCGCGTCGGCAGCTGCGGCAGCAGGAGCTGCTGACGGCCCGGTGGCTGTGGGTGGAGCTCTGCGGTCAGAAACACTGGCTCTTTTATTCTTGGCCCTCGATTGAGCGGAGGGGGGGGAAGGGCGAAACGCACGCAGGGTGGCTGTCTTGGCGTCCATGGCGGCGATCTGCTGTGTCGGGGCAGAGAAACTGGCGTGAACGGTTCGATGGTGGTGGACAGATGGATGAAGTTGAGGTTGGATCGGATGTCGTCGTCCCTTTTTTTTTTGGGCCAGGACGGGCGATGGCGACGTCCCTGATTGGGGATGCATTTCTAAGCCGCACCGGCCCAATCACGCAACAGCCGCAGCGTCCGCGGTCGGAATCTTTCCCGATGCAACTCATCCATCGTCAACAGACTATAATTTCCTCCTGGCTGCAATTCTTCCGTTCAGATGCTCTGAACGGATTGATGTCGCATGCGATGCCCTTTCTCCCTGCGGTGTCCAACCAAGCCCTTGTTGGCGCCGACCGCCAGGTCCGCTACAGTACGTCACGCGCATACAGCGCTTCTGCGTCTTTCGCACCCTCGCACCCTCGCACCCACCCCGTCGTCGTCCGATGTCTCCGCCCCGGTCCAAACCCGTTGGAGCGAGCATCCAGGGACTGACCCGCGTCACCTGCCGGGTCTCATGCGCCTTTATTCCCGGAGGAGCCGCCGGGCCCCCGCAACTCCACCTCACCGCATCACCTCCGGCATAACCAAATGCACGCCGAGCGCTGACCAATGTAGCCCCAGCGACGAGCATTGATTTGCTAGTTTCACGGAACGTAACAGGCTGGGCCTTAGGATTTACACCGTGTTGGTCGCTGTTACACGGAGATAGCTGAGAGTGACATGCGCGGTTACCCAGATACAACTACAGGTAGAGACGCTCGATAATGCGCCATTGCGCCTGCTTGGGTGATGGTTGGAATTCAGAGGCTTGCCGATATCAGTATTCAATTTCCGGGGCAGGCGGGCTCGAAAGCTCCCCCGATAGTCGCCATGCTTAGCATCGACGACCTTCGTGCCCTCTCAGAGGTGGACCCAGAGTTCAAGCAAGTCAGTCGCCAAACGAGTGATATTCCTACGGGCGAACTAACAAGAGGAACCTAGATATTGGAGTCCGATGACCCCTTGATAGCAGGATGGACGCACGATACCGACATTTTCGCCATACGCCGCGCCATAGCGAAGATGCGGCGAGAGCAAGTCAAGCCTGACAAGGCCAATCTCCCGTACTGCGAAGAAGATATCGAGATTCCTGTGAGAGATGGCCGCGTCACGGCCGCCAGGGTATACAGACCCCGCGCTATGCTGCTGGAGGGGTGCCCTGGCATGGTCATCTTCCACGGCGGCGGCTACCTCGTGGGCGATTTCGAGACCGAGGCATGGCTCTGCGCTCTCTTCGTCGAGCTTGGGGGCATCGCCGTGAATGTCGACTACAGGCATGCACCTGAGCATGTGTTTCCCGCAGCTATTCACGATGCCCTCGATTCGACAGTCTGGGTCAGTCGCTTGTCCCCAAGTGGCGAAGATCGCCACTGACGACCAGGTAGATCTCCCGAAACGCAAAGGCGTTGGGCATCAATCCACGTAAAGGCCTGCTCGTAGGCGGCGAGAGCTCAGGGGCTGACATGGCCTTGGTCGTGGCACACTTGTGCCGCGACTCGAACATGATGCCGCCACTGACGGGCATCTACGCGCCGATGCCAGGAGGCGCGACCAAGGAGACGGTGCCGGCCAAGTACAGGGATCGGTTCATCAGTCTCGAGCAGAACGCGCGCGCGCCCATGCTGTGGGCCGAGTCGATTGAATTTTTCCGCAGTAGGAGACCCAAAACTATCATGGTCGTGTCATTACCCCTGGATAGCATCATGTGCTAACACTCACGACTCTGCAGAGCTCTACAAAGCTGATCTGACGAGCCCCCTGGCCTTGCCCATTGTGTTTGGCCACGCCGGGCTGCCCAAGACGTATTTCCAGGTCTGCGGCCTCGATCCGGTGCGCGACTGCGGGCTCATCATGGAGCAGACCCTTAGGGAAGCGGGCGTCGAGACCAAGATGGACATGTATCCGGGGTTGCCGCATGCCTTCTGGGGTTTCTTCCCGCAGTTGACGGCGACGGCAAAGCATGGGCGAGACTCGGAGGCGGGCCTTCGGTGGCTACTGGAGCAGTGAATAGATGTCTTGGATGTCTTTTCGGAGAATTTTCGACCGAATTGGCTAGGTGACGCTTCCGTCAAGATTCTGAATAACGGACTGCGATGCCGCCACTCGCTTTACGTGAGCCATGGTGTTGCATTGCATTGAGATGTCTATTGCCATCAAGAAGCTTTGGTGAGAGGGGAAGGGTTGTCTGCTTGTATTTATGCCTTAGACTCTCTTACACACACTTGACCCCTCGTCCATACATTGTCCGTCACCATTAAATGCCCCTGACACCTTATTCCAATGAGCGGCAGCCAACGATGAGGCACGAATGGATTCAAAGAACCCCATCACAACCGTTTCAACTCCACCCAAGAGAAGCAGCATACCGAATCTCATACCAGCCTTTGCATAAATTGCAACACCCCGCACGTCTAGCTCCATGGCCAGTTCCAGTTCGTCGTCTTTGACGAGGGGGCCGATGGTGGGTGGCCTGGTGGTTGGTTTAAATTCAAACCACATTTCGCCACGGAGTTGGCAGGATAGCCCGAGACTGAGCAGCCCTCAAAGCCGGGACGGCACTGGACAAGTTAAAATAAGAGTCGTTTGATATTGATACCAACGTTGAGTGCTTACCTTGGTCGACTGACCACATTCAACCCTTTGCAGTTCCACTTCGATGGTGAAACTTTTCTCCCAGGCGGCTGCTCTCTGTTGAGGCCTGAGAATGGTAGCGAGGCATTCGTGGCTCTTATCGTCGACGCAGACCTATCTAGCAGGTTAAAGTCGTGGTGTGCAACACATGGACGATGCTCATTGCGTACTTACGCCATTGATGGCGGCTGCGCCGTTCCACAAATTGGTGACCCGGTTAGCTGTAGCCTCCGAGAAGATTTTCTCGGGCGCGTAAACACCGTTGGGCGCCATTAGAGGCGTTGGAGCCGGCTTTCTGCTCATCTCGTCGGCCGAGGAGCAGGGTCGTGTCTGTGATGGAGGAGGAGGAGGAGGAGGAGGAAAGGTTGCAATGGACGAGGACTGACTGACTGCCGGCGAGGCTCCCGGGCCGACAACAAGCGACGAGGCGCGCTGTGTATTTATACAGCCGCGGTCGCTCGATAATCAACCATGTCGCAATCATGACGTAATGAAGCGTATGATTATGGTTTAAGGGTTGAGCACGGGCGACCCCGAAAGCGTTATGGCACTTTCGCGATGGCCAGAGACGTGCCCGTGTTGGGCCGCACAAAACCAAGCACGAGCGGAAGATACCGAACCAAGGTATAAAACTCGGCATTGCAAAGCTCAAGACCTAACGCTATGTCGCTTCACGGAACCACCTCGGCGGCATACGAGTCACGAGATGCTTCAGTGGTTTGAATAAGCGCCAATCCAGCAGGTAAAAGGGGGTTGGCCGCGTGTGCTGCAACCTTTTTTCGCAGCGTGTCAGCCGCGGAGCGTTGAAACTTTTGATGAGATGGCGTCTGACCGGCCATGAGTCAGTTTGCTTCATCTCAATTAGCCATTGGTGTCCCCTTGCTCCCATCGGACGGCAACAGGGCTGGAACCACCCGCGATCTCGCGTCCCGTCGGCTGGGGCTTACCAAACAAGCACTTTCAGTTCCATGTGTCGCTTGGATGCCCAAGGAATAGCACTGGCGAGTGTGATGAGAAGACTACGCATTGAGCAGTGGCGACGCAAGTACAGTACATCTGTAGTGCGCCGGGATAGGCGGGCACGCGTTCGAGGAAGTCCATCTCTACGGCCTCAACAACTAGCCCTACGGGAGTAACGGGACTACCGGCCGACAACAGCGCCACATCTTGCGAGTAGCTTGTACTTGGAGGCTTCCAAGAGGCAACTGAGCCACGCTCGCTCATACCCATACATTCCGGAACCGAACTTCGATAGGCATACATGGAGTCCGTACTACGCTCCCCGTCACCGATTGTGGATAGCAAGGCACGACACGCGTGGGCCTTGGTGGTACAAGATAGGCGGCGCGATAGTCAGGGGCCGCCTGTTATTGGCGTTTTCCCGTCAAGCGCATGAAGTAAAACTTGGTGTGCCGCAACCAGCGTGTGCTGACCAGTGCACGGCATGCGCGTCTTATACTCACATCTTCTATGTGCTACTGTCCGGCGCAATCCTCGAACCAGTTGACGCGCGCCAAGAACCGGCGCCCTGTGAGCTTGGCACTAGGGCGCAATTACCCAGCCATATGTGACCGTGCTGAGTTGCTAGAAATCGTCGTTGATGAAATACAGCGGGAACGGCCCCTGCGCACGGCGTGGGCAACCTTTTCTTTCTTCTATGTTCTTCACGGAAGTGACACATTCTTAGTCGGCCTAACGAGCAATTATGCTGACAAAAACCAGGCTCCTATGATCTATCTGGCTGCTCGATTCTCCAAGTAGGGCAAGTCATCTCCAGCCTCAGCAGCTTTCACCAGCCTCCACCAGCCGTCGCCAAAAAAAACGCAACAGCCACTTCATCTCACTCTGCTCATATCGCATTCGGAGTCGCTGCGTGTATTTTGGCCTCCTCTGCGGCCACTTCCGCCTCTGCAGCCTCCTTTGTATAACCACACGCGGCCAAGGGGTCATCGGCATGGAAGACCACGACATAGCAGTACTCCAGGCCGGGTTTGCACTGAAAGGTTAGTTATTCAAGTGGTTCGAACGGAAGACAAGCCAAGAGGTAGTACTCACTTGACCACGCCAACATCGGATTTGGACGGGTTGGGACTCGATGGTCCACTTCTGCTGGGATCCTTGCTGAAGCACCGGGGCCCACTTCATCACCTCGCATTTGTCGGTGCCGACACAACTCTTAATTAGCGAGGTTAGTAGCCGCCATTGTGAACAGTCACACCCGGCCAAGAAATGCTCACGCCTAGGACTGTCTGGGTCTCTTTGTTTTTCAGATAAGCCTGGAGGTCAGCTTCGGATTCTGTCTCGGAGCTAAAGCACCCCCCGGCCTTGACGACCGTGGCGAGAAGGGAAGCCAAGAGGATATTGAGCTTGGTGTTCATCGTGTGCGAGTTCGAGGTTGATGTTGAGTTGAGCGAGAGTTCCGTAAACGAATACAAAAGGCGTTGTCTGCGATGACCACTGTAGTCTACTGGATGTTGCGAGAGCGGCGACTTTATATACACGGGAGCGACATATCTCTGACCATTTGCATCAGCATATCATGACGGAAGACAAAACCTCCAACGGCTTATCAGGAGCATAAGGAACCAAAGTATAGTATGGCGCAATCTAATGCCGCAGAGCGGTTACGTTGTTAATGCGACCTGTCATTACCGTATCACAGGGAAATGGTCTCCGGATGCTATGATGGATGCTATGATGGGTGCTATGATGGGTGCTATGATAGGTGCCATAGTGGCTGGGGTGAAACACGTCGGGCGTAACTGATAGCGGGCGCGATGGAAGTATCTCTTCGGTATTTCTAGACACAAACTCATTTGACCTAGCAATTAAGGAGCCAGATTACGCACATTTTGTCCCGTCATAGTCGGGAAATCAGCGTTTTTATTGTCAATCATCTCATTTCGGCGTTCCTTCCAGAATGGCAGCATCCGCGGACAGACACCCTGGCCCTGCATGTGCTGACTATGCAGCCGGTTTCGTCCTTATCCAAGCCGTTTTCAGGTCGATACTTTCAAGACCGCATGTCGCCACGGGGTTTTGCAGAAAGCGTTCGACATGGCAGTGTTCGTGGCCGGCGCGACACTGCAGAGTCGGGTGCTGAACAGTTCAGAAAGACAGAGTCAGGTGCTGAACGGTTCCGAAGAAGGATACAGGTAGATGACGGCTTACCTGATCCGTGCCCGTGCAGGGGAATTGATGCTCAAGCGGCTCGAGGGACCATCCATCGCGAAATTCTCGTACCTTTTTCACGACAACTTCCGATATGCGGCATACCTGAGAGGTGGCATTGCAGGCCTGCCTGGATAGTTAGATTTCTAAACTCCAAGTAGTGCTCGCGCCAATCAAGAAGGGGGGGGGGGGGGGGTGGCGCTCACGCCTCTGATCTTGGGTTGCGTGTTGTATGTGCGCGCGCTCTCTTTAGCTTCGGCCGCGCTGTAGAATTTTTTGGGGTCGGGGAATACGCGATACCCTTCGACTGACACGATTTCCGGAGTTGAAAGACATGACCCGGCATCGGCGGTGCCGGCCAAGATGGGCGCCCAGATGAAGAAGTTGGCTTTCTTCATGTCTATTCAGCAGGCCGAGGTCTATGTTGTAGAAGCAGTGTATTTTGAGAGAGCAGAATGCAAGGACGGGTGCTGGTGAAATATCTCCCAGCTGCAAAATATGGAAAATGCGAAGAGCACCGTTTACATACCACACGACACCGGTTTTGACCAGATTTCCCTCAAAATACCATGCATGAGGTAAGTAAACGCACGTGGGAGGTTGGTCTGTAAATGGCGCGGACACGGAGGGATTTTCGGGGAGCGGGAGTTTCAGGACGACAAGCAGTTTGTCAACGATTTCCCATCATCGCGGTGGCAAAGGAAAGCCCGTGCAGTGTCTGCTGACAACAAGGCAGTCCGCTGCAACGTATAGTATGGTTTGTCTGCAGCACGTTGCTGCTCGCCAAAGGCTGGTGGTCCCATGCTATCTGCCACCACATTACGACACGAGCAAAGCACAACTAGGGAGACTTGCTCATGTGCACAGCAGCAGCGGTTCCCGCAAAGTATACGTTCATTTGCTGGTAGCCTAATAAGCGATAACGAGGACGAGACAATAGTTCGATCGGGCCCACGGTCATCTCCATGTCATCAAAGTTATCTCTAAGCCTCTAAAGAAACATCTTTGTCCATAGCCGCCTATATGGCTTCAACATCAGTGTACACCAGGCTCATGCCATTTGTCAGCGTCCTCCATGACCTGAGTCAAATTGAGACCGCATATTCCCCTCCGTCTGGACAAAAACCTAGTCTTAGGGACATAGCAGCCTTCGAAGTAAGGAAGACACTCCAAAAAAAGTCAGCCTAGCACTAAACCTAAAGGCGGCTGAGAAGAATAGCTAGGAGATTCACCGGATGCGACTCATCGCATTTGTATCTGGGCGACGTCCAAAGGAAGCTAGCACCCCCAAAAATGGCCTGATGAGCCTTCAGGTGAGTTATCCGACACGTTTTGGAGGACACATCGCATATCTGCTCTAAGATGTGAGCGCTCCCTTTTCGATAACTTGGAGGATATGTAGACTACGCACGCCGGGGACCCGCTCCTGCCCATTATACCTAGCAGCATCGGCACGCTCGCGCCAGTCAGGCACCGATAGGGACGATACGGTACTAGCTATAGTAGCCAGGGTATATGCCCAGAGAGTGAGCTTAATGTTCATCTTTTGTGCGCCAGGCAGAATAAAATAATGGCAAGTCGTTCTTATAAGAATACAGAGAAGGCGGATTGCGGCTGGCGACATGACGAGCTTCTCAGCCACTTTGCCAGGCGAGCGGCGCCCGGCCTTTATACTCACTGGACATCCAAATCGACTTCTATGCTAGGAATCATGACTAAATAAATGCACGCACCCTCGCTCGTCATAACAAGTATGCAGGTGCCGCTAGGGCACCTCGGTCGCGGTTTCTTAACGGCCAGTACTTTGATGTTAGTTAATGAAATATTTACCGGTTCCGCCTAAGTGGGACTGCTCAGGAGAGGTTATAATTAGTGGTGGTGCTTGGCATCTATTGGCGAAGGCGCCCATACTGTGCTTCATAGTCATCATTTTGACAGCCTAGAAATAGATGTACATAGATAAGCTGTTAGCTGTGCGCTAATGTACACACTACACAGTAGAGGTCCGGGTGCTACAGCTAATGTACATGCTATTCAGTAGAGGTTCGGGGGTATCACGCCCCCGAACCGTTCCTGCGTTTATGGGTGAGCAGGCAGAAAACGCCGGTACCTCGTCCCGCAGTAAAGAATTAATGGAAAGTGTGTACGTGCTAATAATAAAGGCAGTCCGCTATAACGTGTAGCGCTATGCAGTACGGTTTGCTTGTAGTTCGTTACTGCTGCCCAAAACTTGATGGTGACAGGCTGTCTAGTACTAGAAAAGCAGTAGGACCGTATCAGGAACACTCACTTATATGCATATCATCAGCAATCCTTGGAAAACAAAGGGATAAGTTCATTCTCCGTCCTAGCAAAACGATCGTACCCGGCGACAAAGCGATGACCCAATCCGGCGAACGGGCCCTTCCAACAAGCAAAGAACTACCTATCCTTCAAAAGAGACTTGCTTTTCCCTGCCCGTCTACCTTACATTGAAGATTTCTGAACCCCTGTGACCTGGTACGGAGTGACAACGCTCCGAAAACCGCATAATACCACCGGCTTCCCCCACGGATCCTCAACACTGCAGAGTTCAAAGCCGTCACAGCACTCCGGAAAGTTAGCATACCACTGACCCAAGAATCGACGCGGAAAGAGCTAGTTGCGGGGGTAATTTACCGGACGCAATTCCTCGCATTGGAAGGCGCGCGGGATGACCGTAACGAAGTCCTGGAAAGTGGTATCATCTCGCCCGACTCCAGCTCGCATTATTTCGCAGGCTTGGGTCGTAACATTGCATACCTGCTCTGATATGTAAGCTTTGTTCTCTGGATAGCTGAGATGAGTTTAGGGCTACGTACGCCTCCGATCATAGGCTGCTTATTATACGCACGAACGAAGGAAGCAGTGGGAGATAAGCTGAGCGATGATAGCCATTGCCCAGCATTGGCCGTTGTGGCGAAGGCATACACCCAGAGAAGGAGCCGGAGGCTCATTGTGTGCGTTGAATGGGGTGCAGTGACCACAAGTCGGATATATAAAGACGGAGAGACCGGGCTGCGGCTGGCAACATGAAGCGTGTCTTGACCCGAACATTTCACCGAGCGAGCGGCGTACCAGTCTTTATAGTAGACATCCAAACAAAAGTTCCATGAAAGAAGGATAAAACAAGTACATACGCACGTCCTCGCCTGCCATAGCGGGTGTGCGAGTGCCGCCGGGCGCCTCTGCCGCGATCTCATGACACTCAGCACGTTCCATGCTGGTTGATATAATGCTTGCTAATTACGTCCTACAACTCGTAAGTCATTAGTGGAAGAAAATGCTCGTGCCCCGTGTGAGCTTTCGTTGGCGGTACCTGACACATGATACCGAAGGGGCCTATGCTTTCCTTCGTCGTCATCGTCCCGGCAGTCTGGGAATAATTCTAGGTGAGGTATGAACTTTGAGTTACGTATATTAAACTACAAGCACGAGCGCCTTGCGGCCCTTGCGTTGGTGGGCGAGGAGGCAGATGACACAGCTGCCTCCCTGCCTGCGAGTAAGTTACAACTTAGTTCTTACTACTCGGTACGCACTGCGTCAGGTACCACGGTAATAGATGCCTTGCCCTTCGGTACTAAGTGAATAAATTGATGGAAGGGCTGCAGCGCCAATTGCCCAAATAAAACGTCGCGGTTCATCCCGTCATGCCACGAAGCCTGACACATGCCATGCCATGGCATGCCTTGTCTTGTACTTCGTACCGTCTCTTGTCATGACATGTCCCGTCGGAAGAGGCAAGAGCAGAGGGGAATGTGAAGTGGGAAGGGGCGAACCACGGACACGGGGCCGCGTGGCGAGGAGCCTGCCTGGTCCGGCTGCCGCCACGGCCGCCACTGCCGGGCGCCACCCACTCACCCACTGGTGCCACCACTTTTCCCACTCTCACACACGCGCACTGCAGCCACGCACCACGTCCACGCACACGCACACGAGGACGCGCACCACCACGCCCTCGTCGTCCGTTCCAGGCTGTAATGGTAACTCGACTCGGCTTGGACAGTCGGCCCCCTCCCCCCGGCCGCCTCCCTCCCCTTTCCCGGACGTAAACGGCCGGTGGCATCGGGGCCCGGTCCCCCGACCTGGGCTCTCGATGGTTCCATGGCCTACGCGCTAATTAGTTCGCCGTGGGGAAGGTTGCGACAGCCCTGCCGATTTCCAACGATTGCCTTGCGTCGTGTCGCCTCGCCTCCCCACGCCTGCCTGCCTGACAGGTGTGGAGGAGGGTGACAAGTGACTCTAATGGTGGTGGTGGCAGCATCGGTAGTACTGGTCATACTGCTTGCGCGTCCCTGATATTGCCTGCCCAGTTTCTGTAGGCAAGGTCTGTATTGCGTAGACCGTAGAGCACGGCAAAGGCACCCGCAAGCTTGCGAGTCTCTCGAGGTATAAAGATCGAATCTTGTCCTGCCTTGAATCCCCCGCTTCTGCAAGTCTTGTATTTACAAGGTCCAAGCATACTCCCGCATCCCACACCTACAGCATCGCCACCTACAACATCGCCACTTACACCATGGCCGCCCAAGACCAGAACAGGGCCAACATGCCCTTCTGGGACTTCATCCAGTCCTTCGACCCGAGCCGGGCCGTCCCCGGCCAGGGCGTCGACCACAACGCTGCCCCGTTCCCGCCCTTCATGGCCGGCTTCGGCTTCCCCTGGGGCGGGCCGGGCCAGCATCCCCACGGTCCTCCGCATCCTCCTCCGTCACCGCACGGCCATCACCACGGCCCTCACCCGCCGCCTCCGCCTCCCGGTGCCGGCTGGGGCGGCGACTGGGGCTTCGGATGGGGGCCCTGGGCCGGTGATGACGATGAGGACGCCCACGGTCCCTGGGGCCGTCGAGGCGGCCACCGCCATCATCATCATGGTCACGGGCGTGGACATGGCCGCGGCCGCCACCACCGCCCCGGTGAAGGCAACGACGACGATACCCAAGGCGAGACTGGTACGCCCGTCGACGCCGCCGCCGACCGAAGCGCCCCCAACGATGAAAAGGCCTCGGCGTCCCCTGACACCATGGATCAGGACTTCCCTGACCCGGCCGAGGTCACTCCCGACGAGGACGAGGCCTCGCCGCCTCCCTACGGAGGCCCGGCCGCTGGAGGACCCTCTCACGGCCGTCGAGGCCATGGCCGCTGCCGCCGAGGCGGTGGCATGGGACGCGGCGGCTGGGGACGCGGACCCTGGGGATGTCGCCGCGGCGGTGGTCGTCACGGCGGCCCTCCCCCCTTCGACTTCCCCGGCATGATGCGCGGCGTCATGGGCCACCCCTTCTTCCAGAACCTGCGCGACCAGGCCCAGCGCTACGCCACCTCCGCCGGCGGCGGCTATCAACCGCAAGACGTCCGCGAGGCTGACGACAGCAACACCTTCACGCCGCCCGTCGACGTCTTCAACACGCAGGCCGCCTACGTCGTGCACGTCGCCCTGCCCGGCGCGCGCAAGGACGACGTCGGCGTCACCTGGAACCCGGACCGCGGCACCCTCGACGTTGCCGGCGTCGTCCACCGCCCCGGCGACGAGCACTTCCTCGAGACGCTCGCCTCGGCCGAGCGCCGCGTCGGCCTCTTCGAGCGCAGCGTCCCCCTGCCCCCCGTCGGCGCCGGCGCCGGCGACTCGGACGCGGACCGCCCGCGCGACGACGTCGACGCCGAGCACATCACCGCCCGCATGGAGGACGGCGTGCTCGTCGTCGTCGTCCCCAAGGTCGAGAGGGAGTGGACCGAGATCCGCAAGGTCGACATCGAGTAAACGGAACGCCCCTGACCGCATCGCTTCTGCTTTTGCCTGCTATTTTGAAGCAATGATACCACAACGATAACAAAAAAAAAAAAAGGCTCAACGACTGTACTATCAGCGAACCGCTCCGACTCAATAGTTCGTTGTCTCTTTGTCACAACCCCTGGCACGAGTCACCCCTAGGTAGAATATGGAACACAATAATGTGATGGAACATATGAGCCCCTTCGTGACGTGACTGACGTGACTGACGTAACTGGCCGTTTGAATGTCCCTTATCCCTCTGCCCTCCTGGCCCATACCGCTGGGTCAACAGAATTCTCGAGGGTCCGGATACTGAATATTCAACATTATTCGACGTTGCCCTGTCGAGGGCCTGTACTCATATAGAACCAACACAGCCGCGCCGCCTAAACCTATGCTATGGGTATATGCTAGAATGTTAGATCAAGTATGTCTCGCCTGCTGAGTCCGCTTCGCCCTGCCCAGTGACTGAACATATGCCGCGCCCAGGAAGAATATAAAGGAAGGGAGCTGTCCAAGAGCCCCGCCACGGTGCGAGATTCACGCTGACCGCGGCATCCCAAAAGCATAGACGGCCTGGTCCCTAACCTGGAGAGGCCCTCAAAATGTCGACATTATTCATAATCGCCGGTTCTCGGCAAACGCGTCCACGCGGCCCTCGGTTGAGCGCCCGCGTCCTCGTCCGGCTCACTTGGCCAGTTCGCACGTCACCTCCTCTCTCACTTGACGGCACCACTTGAGGATAGCGGTCTCGAAATCCTGCCACACTTCGGGGCCGCTGTTTTGAGCCACGCCGAGCGCATCCACCTTGAGCATCACCTCGAAGCGGAGCTCTGCTGCCTTGACCCAGTATCGCAGGTTGTCCGCGCATCGATAGGGCTTTTGCGTGTCAATGTGAAACGTCGGGATGGCGCCAAATCGTCTCCTAGACTTCTTGACAACGGCGTTGTGCAGCTTGACGAGGCGAACCCCGTTTTGCATCTCCTTTAGAAATGGCGTCGGTGCTTGCGCCGCCTCCACCACCGGCGTCCATTCGGGTAGCGGAGCGGACTCACTGTCCATGGACATGAGAAACGCCCTCTCCCTCTCCAGGTCCCGTCCAGACCAGTCTCCACTCAGCCAAGTCCAGCTGGCCTGCTCCGCCTTCTCCGTCGCCTCGATTGCTTCCTCTTTCCTCAGAATGCCAAAGACGCTCTCGATCCAACCCTGTATTGTCTTGATCTCGTCGTCCTTCATGCCGCCCTTGAAGTTGCGCGTAGCCATTTGCTTGAGCGTTTCCATCACTGCGAGCAAATCCGCGCGAACCTGCTTCTCCGCCTTGATGGAATCGAGCCGGTCCGGCAGCTCATGCGCGGTGTAGTACATCTTGGCGGCCCGTATCGCGAGGGTCACAACATCGAGAATGTGCATGCCCTGCAATTCATACCAGCCCTGCGTGTTTGCCGTGGGCATATTGGGGTACCCCGACTCCTCGGGCTGTTCCTCGTGCACTCCAGCCTTGCGGTCCTCCACCTCCTTGAGAGACTTGGCCGCCTCCTGCAGGCTGCCCTCAAGATCCGCCTTCAGTTCCACTATCGTGGGCGGTTTGGGGACCTGCGGAGCTCTGTGGTGATATGTGCTGACCGTCGGCGGTAGCATGCCGGGGTCTGATTCGGCGAAGCTGTCTTCGAAGTACTCGTCATCCATGTCCTCCAGCGGCAAAACGGCATGCGCTGCGGCTTCGCGGTCTCCCCCGCCAAGGTCCGGGCTGCCCCCCATGGACGAATAGGACGAGTCTGTGTCTGTAGCCGCAATGACGGGCGTCGAGCCCAATCCTTCCAAGGTCGACATGTCCAAGGTTGCACGCTGATTCTGCTTCTTGCGCGCCAGCTGCCCGCCTTTGCCGTCCAAGAGGCCGGTTCTGGCAAAGTAGTATTGCAGGTGCGCGATGCTCCCGAGATTCATGACGCTCTCCCGTGACCTGGCGCTGGCCGCAAAATAGGTCGCCTGGGGGCGTACATAGCCTCGACGCCGGGGTCGACGATCACCACTGTTTGTAGTATGCGCAGAGAGGTTCGACACATCTGAGTGTCGAGAGTGAAATGACGCGGAAGAGTGTCGCGAGGTGAGGCCGCTGCCAAGAGAGTCCCTAGAGCCGACATCTGTCTGCGACCCATGAGATGCGGACGATGCGGTAGAAACGCAGCGCGAAAGGTCGGGGCAGGCACCAATGGCCAGCGTCGGCGAGGTCTCTGGCGACGAGGGCCGGCACAGCTGCTGCTCGTTTGCGGTTGCCATTGCGGGAGGCTCGGGGTTCGGGTTTCTATGGCCAAGGCGGCCTATCGTCATGCGATGTTTCGGGCCCTGAGGCCTGGCGGGAATGGATGTGTACGCTCCCGGCGCCGTGGGCGACGGACTGGCGATGCTAGTAGACGAAGTGCGGGACCGTCGGCAGTGATTTACTGCAGATATGCGTGCGTACGTGGTAGAGCAAAATGAGGGTGAAGGTTGCCAACAGCCCGTTGAGCCCGGCGCAGGCAGGGGACCAGTATCAACGGTGGCCGACGTGTTTGCCCGCGCCAAGAGTGAAAGATGGCCTGTTCGTGGAATGCGGAGGCGAGAAATGATGGGCTGACGGTGCGCCGTCGCTGGGTGACGAAGATGCGCGTCTTGGAAGTGACAGATGATCCGAGGCACGACAGGACAGGACCAAGACGGCCGGACCAGGTGGTGGAATCGCGCAGGTGACTATCCGTATGGGGGAATCCAGGGGGTTCCGCCCAAGGCACGCGCAGTAGCGTTTGGTTGGTGGGAGCGGCGAGGATTCGAAATTGCGTCCGTCTCGCGCGCCGTCCGTCAGTGGAGGCGGGGGCAATTTGACAGCGTGAAACGGACGCCCTTGGTGCTGTCGTCTGCGACGGTACGATTGAATTCGGATCGGGTAGCTGGCGATGCGCCGGCGTCGTAATCCGAACGTGGTACCTGGTAGGAAAAGCTAGAGGTGGCAGCGTCGGGGGCGATTTACACGTGCCGAGTATGTAGACGCGGTGACTGGGACCTGCTCACGTAAATCGAGCACTGGCGACGGGCAAAGTATGGCGGATGCTGAAGAAGAAGAAGAGATGCGGCGCGGAGAACCTGCACTGGCGATGAACAGTGGGATGTGTTGACGATGCCACTCGTGAGGCGATGCGTGGATGGGACGCCAATGATGGACACCAGTATTGCTCTTTGCGTCGAGCGGCCGGGGAAGGGGCGTCTGGCACTTCCGCCCCAAGAAGAGGGCAAGTGCCGGTGTCGGTGCTGGTGCCTCATACACTGGAGTACGGACTACCTCAGGCAAGGGCCAGGTTCCTCACCTGGAAGGAGCTTGTCGTTGTCGTCGTTGCCCTGTCGAGGGCAATGCGCTCTTGCCTTATTTGATGTCGCACGAAACAGGAGCGAGTTGGGGCAGGAGCGGCCGACACGGCGTTGCCGCGGCGCCCGTTTCGCCTTTTCTACGGATGCCGCTCCTCCGCGCTGGCGTCGTCGACAACAAAGCAACCCGCGTCAGCAGACCCTCGCTCGACGGCATGACGTGAGGTGGATGGCAATTTGGCTGTCCGTGTCATATCCCAGGGCAACGCCATGGGGCCCGCGCCGTCGCGCTCCACGGCACGAATCTCCTCCCCCGCCACAGTGGACATGGAGTGCGCACAGTCGGCACCAGCTGGAATGCTGTCTCGCGACCTCATGACGGGCCACGAGCCACGTTGGCGGCCACGACGGTGCCGGGTGCGTTCAAAGACATTTTACGAACGGAGTCAACGCCTCGTGGTGAGCTCGGTGCCGCGCAAGCCAGGTAATAAGGTGTTCCGGACGTGGCTCTGATGCTCAGGGGTCCGTGTCCGCATAATATATCTACGAGTACGCGCATCAAGCAGTCCTCCTGACACCACCGCCAGTCGACTGCTCAACTCGGCATTCTCGACGGCGTTGCCGCGCTGCTCGTTGGCCTCTGTGCCCGCTCGATGGATCCGCGCCGCGCAGCCAGCGACCTCAAGGAGCTCGGTTGTGGCAGGTGGCTTGGGCTTCGGATCGGAGCGAGGCTCACCATGCTCCGTGTCCGTGCATGCAGGCGTCATGCACATTCCACAACGTCTGCCGTCGACATTGAGAGGGGCCACCAACCGTTGCCCTGACGGGGGTCGGGGAGGCGGCGGCCAACGAGCGTTGCCGGCAACGAGTGCTGAGACACGGTCGCGGGTGACAACGGTACTGTGCTAAAAGGTCGCAATTTCGCGCAACTTGAGGCGTCACGAGGAACAGGACTTGATGCCCGACAAGAAACAACGGTCGCACTCCAAGCCAAGAATCCGGACGGGGGACAGCGGCTCATCCGGGGACACAGCAAGGGGTCGCTGTTTCGGTCTAATTGCCCGCCAAACCCAGCTTCCAGAAGGGACCCCCGGAACCGTTCAAGGCACCATTCGTGGAAGCCGACGCTGCGGCGAATGACGAATGGCCGGCTCGTTCACCCCCTGTCCGGACCCCGAGAGCGATCTGAGGGCCGACCCAGGATCGAGCGTCCCTGGGCCGGGTCTGTAATTTTGGTCCAGCGCGGCAGACCCGTTCGTAGGAACAACGTGAGGCAGGGCAGCGCCTTGGTGCCTGTCGACATGGTCATCATGTCAGGCAGGGTGCAGTCCATACGCGCTGCCCCGGATGACGCGACGGACGCCCGAGACTCACAGGATGATGCACAGACTCGCCGAGACGCGACTCGCCCGAGGCGAGCAAGAACGGACGACGGCGCCAATAGTGTTGGCGCAAGACGCGGTGTGCAAGTGGTGGTGGTGTCTTGCAAAGTGCTTCTTCCCTCCATCGACCACTTACAGCACGAAATGGAGGGCCGTGACAGAGGAGGTGGTGGGATGGCCTCCACCCCAAGGAGGGCGGCGCCGTCTCGAAGGTGCCCTCGGGGTGCGGCACCGCCGTACGGCAGCGACGGAGTTCCCGTGCGAGCGATTGCGCGCAAAGCAACGGACAGACAGAAGGCAAAAGGTGCTGAGCTAGCTGGTTGATTGGCTCTGTGGCTGGCGTTTCAAACACACATGGACATTGCGCGTGCGGGCCCGGAGACACCAGGCTGCATGGAGTGATTACTCGAGAGAGAGCTTCCCTTGCTTGAGGCAAGCCAGAGGACAGACGTGGGTTGAGAGGGGCCGGGAGCTGCAGCAGAGCAGAGGTCAATGATTAGCCTCGCGCCCGGCGACGCCCCGGAGCGCCTCATCTAATAACTACTAACTCGACCCCGTCCCTTGTTTCCCTGCTGGCGTCGGCTCTCACAGCTTCTTTTCCCCCCTCGGCACTCATCTCGTTCATTCATTCATTTGTCTGCTCTTATTTTTTCCTCGCCGGCCCTGTCGCATTTCCGTTCTTGACCGACCGCGTGCGGCGTCTCCTCGTCAGGCATCCATCTCAGCGGCAGGCAGGCGGGCAGGCAGCCAGTCGGGCTGTCTCTCCCGTCCCCTTCGCGTCTGGTCCCCTGCTTCCATCGAACCCAGGCCAGGTAGCCGGCCGGTCCAAGTCCCGTCTTCTCCGCCCGCAGGCAACCAGCGGCGGACTGCCCAGGCCGTTGCGTCCCGCAGCTCTGCCTTACCTACCTACCGACAACGGCTCCTGCAGCCTCGGCGGCTTCCTGCAGCGCGGCGCAGGGCAGCGCAGCGCAGGGCAGCGCAGCATCCGCCGACGCGACCCGAATCAGCAGCTCCTCGAGGGAGTCCAACACGCATTCCTCAGCCTGCTCTTGCCTGAGCCGGCAACCTGTTGCCTGCCTCCCTCTGCCCTCCCCTTTGGCTCAACAGACGCTCTTCGCAGATTACCTGTAACCCCACCTCGCGCCACCCTTGCTTGCTTGCTTGCTTGCGCCCGCCTCCAGCGCCGACGCCTCCAGCACATCGATCAATCATCAATCGACCAGGCGCCCACCCACCAGCCCGGTTGGGGATACGCGCTTTGCGCGTTTCGGCGCCCGTCTCGCCCGTCTCGCCCGTCCCGCCACGGCCGCGGCCTCGGCACGCTCAGGCTGCAATCGAAGCGACGGCAACCTCCGGGCACCACGACCACGGGCTCTTTTTTGGAAACGGACGTGGCGACGACTTGGGTGCATCAGGCAGGCTCAGCGTGCAACAACGAGGCCATCATCGATCAGGCGCCGATGTCCCCTGTCCCGCATCTCCACATGTTCTATTACCCTTCATTATAACTGAGGTGCTGCCGGAGCCTTTTTCCAGTGCTAGCCAGGGACCAGCGACGCCCACCCCACGAAAGACGGACAGCGCCCTTTGCGAAGCTTAGGACCCGCCTGCGCCACCCGACCCGACGGCACACAGCTCAACTGGAGCCCACCTGGAACCTTACGGGCCAAGTCAGGAACCCGGACGCGCCAGCGCCAAAAAGAACCCACCACCTCGCCTCAGTGGTCCGCCCAGCCGTCAGTGTCAGGGCAGCCGGGCTGCTGCCAGCGTCAGCGCCCCCGAACCCTCATCCAGAGTCCACCTGCACCTCAGCCCAGCACACAGTCGACGCGTTGTTAGTTTGCTGGAGGGCCCAACGCCGAGCATGAACGCCAGCACTGAGCGGCCGCCAGCTCTGAACGTGGCTCCCGCGAGCATCGGCACGAGCACAGACAACGACCGCGACCGCGACCAGGCCCACGACAGCCCCATCACCACCACAACCACAACCACGGCCACAACCACAAGCGCCGAGCGTCTTCCCGCGCACGCACCAGCCGACCGCCATCTCCACTCCGACGCCGCCGACGACGCGGATCAAGGCACCAGCCAGCTGCCCCGAGATGCCCTCGGCCAGGACCTGGACCTGAAATCTGCCGACCAGCCAGCCACCGAGGTGGCATTCGAGTACCTCCTCGCAGTTCCACCACGTGGCGCCACCAACGCAGCCGCTACGGCGCCCGCCGCGTCTCCAGCAACACCAGCACCAGCACCAGCACCAGCAGCTCACCTCCACATCCACAGCGCCGCCATCGCGCCCGAGTCGACTGCCGCGACGCCCCATCGCAGCTCTCCCGACCGCAGCGCCCTCACCGACGATCCCTTCGACCGCGACCCGACACCCGTCCCCCTCGATACGCCTGCGCTGAGCCGCACAACCACAAACAATACGTCGAGGAGCACCAGCCGCGGCAGCCTGACGAGCAGCACCGCTTCCTACAACCTCCTCGCGACCCCCTCTGCCGACAGGGCCACGACAGCCAACGCCGCCGCGTACAGTCACAATAGGGGCCAGCCCGCCATTGCCCGCCCGTCCTCCCAGCAGCTCAACGACCACCAGGCTCCGCCCTCTGCCGTCCGCAAGACCTCGCCCGGCCTGGCCGCCAGGCTCAAGGCGTTGGGCTTTGGTACCGCTAAAAAGGCCCCCTCCACGCCGCAGGTCGACAGTGTCGGCCGTCTCGACGAGCAGCAGCTGCGCCAGCTTGACCAGAAGCACCAGGCGGCTTCCATCAGCTCCGTCATCTCAAGGCGTGGCCGCCCTTGGAAAGGCGCCGGCGCCGCATCCGCCTCCACGACGTCGCTCGATTCCCTCGCCCCCTCCATCGTCGCCGCCGATTCCCCTCAGCTGCCCGAGATCCAGACACCGGAGCCCTTGGCCATGGACACGCAGAAGTACCGCCTGCCAGACCACACCAACGGCAATGGCACAAAGGTGACCCTCGATACTCGACGCGAGCACCTTGAGCGAATCGCCCATCCGCCTTCCCCCCTGGACGTACATCAGCCGCCACCGCCGCCACCGCCCAAGGACACCCCGCCGACCGAGGTCACACCGCTGGACGTCGCCTCCCCTAGCGACTATACCCCTGGCCTGAGTTCCTACTTTACGCCAGGCCACACGAGACCAGGCTCAATATATACACTGTCTCGTGCCTCATTCGCCAATCAGCTTGCTCAGTTGACGTCCCTGCAGCTCCCCGACGCTGAGACTCTTTCCAGCAAAGTATCTGCGATACGGACCGCCCAAGTCGCCGCCAAAGCGCTCATCAACGCCGCTGATCAGATCAGAAGCTGGATCTCCAAGGCGCAAGAGGTCATCGGCGGCCTCGACAGCGAGGACGACGTTGAGTGGGCCGCCGCTGGTGGCCGCGAAGGCCTCGAGGAGGTCGAGGCTGCCATTGCCCGTTTTGAGGAGCTGATCAACGCATATGTCGGCGCCATTGAGGAGCTCCAGGGCCGCGATGACATCTCAAGCGTCCCCTCCGACGACTTGAGGCGCGCCGTGAGCCAGATGGAGGCCATCATCGACGAGTGGGCCAAGATTCGAGCAACCCTGCACAGCGTTCGCGGGCAGGTCGAAATTGCCATGGAGTGGGAGGAGCTGTGGAGCAACGTGCTGGGCGACATACAGGGCGAAATGGACGAGCTCAGCCGGCTGGTGTTCGAGATGGAGGAGCGCCGTCACAAGAGCATGGTCGCTGCCGCCAGCGGAGACAATGTCGATATTGGCGACCTTGAGACCATTGTCGAGGACACGCCCGCACCAGGATCGCGGCTGCAGGCTCCCGCCCGTTTGAGCCTCCCCCCAATGAGCCCCAGCTCGCCTGGAACGCCCACCTTGTCGCAAGACGACTCGAGTCTCTTGGCCCTGTTCGCCAGGATGCAGCCATTGAGAGCTTCGCTCGACTTCCTCCCTATGCGACTGTCCGTGTTCGAGGCAAGGGCCGAAAGATCTTTCCCGACTGCGTGCGAGGAGCTCGATATGCGACGAGATGGCCTCGATGCCAGCTATAAGAAATTGGAGAAGGACGCCGAGTCACTCCGCAAGGAACTGGGCGAGGACCGATGGGTCATTGTCTTCCGCGGTGCCGGTAGACAGGCTCAGAAAATGCACGAGTCTGTTCAGCGCTCGCTGCTCAAATTCAGAGAGGCGGTGGACTCCGGCATGCACCTGACGAACCCTCCGGCCATGATGAAGAAGGTAGAAAGCTACGAGGCCAAGAAGACCCATTACGGCCCGGCCATCGAGCGGGTCTTGTCCATCATTGACAAGGGCGTCCAAGAGCGGCTCACCGTCAATGGTGAGATTCTACGCCTTCACAGCGATATGCAAGCCCGATGGGAATCTCTCAAGATTCAAATGCGAGAGACGGACGCGATTGTCGAGGAGATACATGCCGATAGACGCAGCCAGCACCTTCGAGACTCCGTCTCGAGTATGCTCTCGAACGACAGGTCCACCACTGGCAGCGGTCGTGAGACGCCCGGCAGCTCGCCTCCCTCTTCGGTCATCATGTCTAGCCTTGGATTCGACCCTCGCACCCCTGTGCCCTCAACCAAGGGGAAGTCTCCTCGCGCCGGCAGCGTTCCCCGCCCCTCGGGGCGACGACACTCTTCCCTGCCCGCGCCAACGAGCTATCAGTCCAAGAGGACAGGCCCGCGTCTGTCTACCATAGCCAGTTCGTCTACAACTACCCCTGTACCTGGGGGGACGACACCGCGCCCCGGGTCCACGATGGGATTCCGCCCCAAGTGGAACGGCTCTACCAACGTCGCGACTCTGGACACTGGCCACAACTTCAAGCCCATGAGTCTCACCACGCCGAGCCCGTATGCGCGGACGCCTGGCACTCAGCGGTCCGCCTCCGCCGTCACGCCGTCCACGGGCGGGTCTAGGCTACCCACCTTCCGCAGCAGCGTTGGACGCGCCGGTTCGGAATCTCCAAAGGTTGGCGAGACCCCCTCCCGCCCCAGTCATTCGCGGTTGTCGTTCCGGGAGCGGCTCGCCTCCCCGGGCCCTTACTCCCAACAAGCTCTGGCCAAGCCGAGGCTCTCGACCCAGGGCTCCACGACAGGTGTGCCTGGCAGGCGACACGTCTCGATGCAGCCGTCCGGATCTGAGACGACTGTTGAGGACAGTCAGCCGGCTCGGCCAGCCAGTTCCCTGGCTTCCTCGTCGCGCCGAAGCTCTTTGCTACCGTTGCCGAGAGGAAAGAAAGAGGGGAGCACGGGCCGTGACAGCCCTCAACTACTTGCCGCTGGACGCTCCACTACCAGTCGTTCCAGTATGCGCAAGACCACGCCTGTCGAGTCGAAGGACTCGAAACCAAGGTGGCGCCATTGAAGCTGGCTGAGTCGCAAAGATGCCAACCCTTATTTTTCCGTGACCGGCAATGTGGCCGGCACCCATGTGGAACTGCGTCGACATTGTCTGGGTCACATGTACATACTTCGAGATCAGGCAACGACAGCGAGCCTTTCACCTTTCCCCCAAAACCATTGCCCTTTCACTTGTTTATAGCGCGGCGCATGAGGCAGAGTATGGTCGGGCTGCAGGGCAGATGGAGATTCGGGGCTGCCAAATCCAGAGTCCCTCCAATGCCTCCCGCACGTCGCGACGGGCTTCTCCTTGTACGCCACTACATTTGCTTCTTGTTTTTGGCTTGGTCCAATGTTTCCCACCAAAGTTCTCATGGACTCTCCGTTGGAACCTCTTTTCTCGTTGCTTCTCAGGTAACGTGGCTGGCTGATCGCCTTGTATGCTGGACGAGGAGGTGATATCTTGAAGGGACGATGGCGCGGAGATACCCCCGAGTCGAGTTTTGGCCATGTCGTTTGCTATAGGTAGTCGGCGGTAGCGACTTGATTGAGAAATACAAAATGTGTGCGGGAAACGACGGGTTTGCCCATGCGTAAAGTAAAACATGCATATTTGCACAGCAGCTGCATGCTCCCTACGTGTGACAATGTTGTCTTCTTGATGAGGGTATTGTATTCGTGGTATGCTAGTTTGTCATGTGCTCGAGGCCGCACCGTCCGAAAAATTGTTCGAAGAAACCCATCATGCGCCCATTCGCCGAGATAAATATGTCGGAGCCTCCCCCAGAGTGCGCTGGCGTGCTGAACCTCGCCGTATCGTCTGTCTCGGGCCCAACGAAAAGCCCACATCTAACATGAATCATATCCCCATCAGTCGATCCGCTTGACATGTGTGTATGTGCTCCAGCAGAGAACCCAGGCGGGCGGGCAAGTTCCAAAGTCGAAGACCACCCCTCCTCACATGGGCATCAACCCAATGCCGCCGCCCGACTTCTTGACTATCTTGCCGTCCCGCTTGCTCCCGCTGCCGCTCGCCGCCGCCCACGAGGACGGGCCTGCCGACGACGACCCGCCTGACTTCCGCCCGAAGCTGCCGCCGCTGGCCTTGCGCTTGGACGGCACGCCGCCGCTCTTCTTCTGCCACTTCTTGCCGGAAAACCTCCTGTTGCCCCCGCCCTTGTACGACGACTTGGCTCGAGAATGGCCACCATGTTGTTGCTGCTGCGGTTGCTGTTGCTGCTGCTGGCTGTTGAGCCCCTGTAGCCTGTCGTGGAAAGCCTGTACCTCGGGTCTGGGTCTCTCGTTGAAGTAATGCGAATCTTCGGCGTCGGCCATGTCATCATCCATCTCCATGTCGGAACTGATCAAGTCAACAATCTCCTGGTCCTGGTCCGGGTCCTGATCCGATTCTGCGTCGACCCCGGCCGCCTGCTGGTAAAAATCGTGATGCTTGCGTAAGAGCGGCAAGATTCTAGGCCCATGTTCCTGGACCTTATCGGGATCGATACCAGGGATGCGAGCCATCTGGTCAAGCGTCGTGGTCCACCTGATGGCCATTTGCCGAAAGTCTCGTTCCGTGAAGAGCGGCCGACGAAGTTCTTTCTTGTTGCGTATTTGTTCCTCCAGCTTCTGCGCTTCGAGCACAAACGCGTTGACCATGTCCTGATGGAGTTCCGGAAGGTCTTCGAGCCGCTTGCCCATCGCGGGCAGCGGCGCTTGCTTCGCCGCCGGTTTGGCTGGACGATGCCGAGGCAATGGAGCAAACGCCTCTTCGTCGTCGTCTTCCTCCTCCCCGTCCTGCATGTCGTCATCTGAGATCACAAACCCATCGTTCCTGTATCCGTGGGCCGTGACTGGAAATTCGTCCTCATCCTCGCTCTCGACTGCTCTCGGTCGTCGTTTGCGCCTCTCCGCTGGCGATGACACGTATGTGGACTGAATCGTCGCGTTTTCCTGATCTTTGGCCTTCTTCTTGGATGCCTTCTTAGTCTTGGCCTTGGCCGACTTGGTGGACTTGTCCTCGGTAACCTCGACGGTGAGCATGAGCTTGCGCTGTCCAGCCAAGAAAAGCCGTGCAGTCGGCCCCATTTGGAGATATTGTATAGCCATGCCGTAATTGCCGACCACGTTCTCCTCGCGAAAGGCCTTCTCGGCAGACAAGCGGTCGATGACGCGTATAACTTCGTGCCTTTTCATGTCCCGTGCCATGCCATATTGGTCCGTGGAGTTTTTCTGCTCGTTGGCCGGATACTTCTTGCCCGTTAAGATGTCGGCGCACTGGTTCGTCGTCAAGCGCCTCTGATTCTGGACGACTCGAATCGCCGCGACAGCGTAGGCCGAAAAGTCCTTTTGTTCGAAGACAAGCCCAGCTTGGCAGTTGTCGCACGACTGGTGGCATTGCGACGGCGTAAAGTCTTCCCCGAAGTAGCGAAGGATTTCCGTGCGGCGGCAGTCCGACTTGTTATCACAAAATGCCGTGACGCGGTTCAGCATTGCCATTTGCCGCTCGATTTGCTCCGGGTTACCCTCTCCATCAGCAATCAATTTCTTGAGGACTCTTATATCCCCCTTCCCATAGAAAAGAATGCAGTCTGAGGGCTTGCCATCTCTGCCCGCCCGACCCGTCTCTTGGTAGTAGCCCTCCAAGCTTTTGGGGAGGCCATGGTGGACAACAAATCGAACATCAGGCTTGTCGATGCCCATACCGAACGCAATAGTCGCCACGACTACCTTGACGGAACCCTGTTGCCATGCCGTCTGGACGGCGACCTTCTCGCTCGGCTCAATCGCCGCATGGTAGTGCCGTGCCGTAATACCATGGTCACAGAGAGCTGACGCGACATTTTCGGCCTGCTTCCGTGATATGGTATATACGATGCCCGTCACGCCTGGATATTTGCTGTTGATGAGGCTGGCGATCTTCTCCGTTGCGCTCGCGTTTGTGCCCTTGGGTCGGACCTCGTAAAAGAGGTTCGGCCGATTGAAGCTCTGCGAAAATACCTGGCAGTTGACCATGCCGAGGTTGTGTTTGATGTCGACGATGACGTTCTGAGTCGCCGTGGCTGTCAGGGCCATGACAGGAACTTCCGGGAACTTCAGTCGAACCTGCCCCAGGGTCTTGTAGTCGGGTCTGAAATCGTGTCCCCACTGGCTCACACAGTGAGCCTCGTCAATGACGAGTCTTGCGAACTTGCCTCGACGATACAAATTCTGCATCGCATTGTTGAAGGCGGCATTCTTGCTCACCATCTCTGGTGTCACGTACAGCAGTTCAATGAAGTGCTCGGGACTGCGTTCGTTAAAAGCGCTCATGACCTGCCTCTTGTACTCCGCAGAGCACTCGCCGTTGAAAGCCACTGCCTGAATGCCGAGAGCCTTCATGTGGTCGACCTGGTCCTGCATCAAGCTTAGGAGTGGCGATACCACTACGGTTACGCCCCTTGTCTTGCCGCTCCTCACCACCGCCGGCAACTGGTAGCACAACGACTTGCCTCCACCGGTGGGCATCAGAACGAACGCATCGTCGCCAGACAAGGTCGCATTGATCGCTTGGAGCTGGTTTTGCCGAAAGCCTTTCATTCTGAATCGGTCCTTGAGCATCTTCTGGACCTCTGGAGACCATGAGTGCCTCATGAGTTCTGAAGGGATGCTCAAATCCGGAACCACCGGCGCGGCCTGTCGCTTGGAGGGTGCTCGGCCTCTGGGAGGCGGCCCAGCATTTCCAGATGTTTCAGAGAATACCTGCCGGGGACCCACGGACTCTCGCGTCTCGCAGTCTCTGACAAGCGCAAGCATCTCGGCATCGTCGCCAAAGTCACTGAAGTTATCGCTAGCTAGATTCCCGTGGTTCTTCGGCGCGTGAGGGCGAGAATCCGACCGCGGCGGTCGTTGCTGGAGCGAAGGTAGGTACTGCACATCCGAGTCGTCGACCTCTGAATAAAAGTCCTCTGCGGCTGCTATATCCGCGGCGGATTCGGCGAAGAGGGCCGCCATGGGGTGAGCCATCTGCGGTTTGCTCGCTGTCCGTGGATTGGGTGGGGTTTCCCGCGGAAACGGTCCTGTCGTCGTGTCTTCGAAGTCTTGCGAAATCAGACTACTCCTTGGCATGCTCGGTGGTGCTTGTATGGGTCGATTCCACATTCGTGACTGCGAGGGCGCGGGCATTTGTGTTTGGTGTATGACCTGCGTCCCCGCGGGAACATTGCTTGACGGCACTCTGGCCGGTCGCGGTGTCTCATAAGCGTCACCAGACGCGGGCTGCGTGCCAAGGACAACGGGCCCTCCCCCACTCTGGAAGCTACTAGAGCTCGACATCTGAGCGGCCGGGACGAAGGAGGATTCGTCCAAACCGGCATCAGTGAGTATCCTATTCAACTCGTCTTCTTTCTGCTCGACCAGTTCCGTGAGGTCGTCGAGCTGCACCTCGTCGTCTTCTGTGTCGAGTCCTTCGGCATAGGATTGTGCGATTCGTTTCGCGACAGATTCCCGTTGCTCACAGAGCTTTGTGTAGGAATCCATCCCATCGGTGAGATCCTTGATAGCATTTTGCTGCTTGATAAGGCGCTCTTTCTCGGCTTTGACCTCGTTGCGCTTCTCCTTGGGCCACCGCTCATTGATCGCGCGCATGAAATCTTGGCCATTTTGTCGTATCCGTGACTCAAGCAACGCATGCCCCGTCGCGAGGGCTTGAGGATTGTCCGACAAGTAGGTTAGCAGCTGGGGAGACTGGCTCGCAGAGGTCAGAATATCGGCGGAAGGAACGCCTTGTTCACTCCGAGTGCCCTCTCCTTGAACACCTGCACTTTCCCCGAGATCGGTTCCAACAGATAGAATTGAGGAATCGAAGGTTGACGGCTTTGGTGATGTGCGTGGTTTTGTTGATGTAGCAGGCCTTTTGGGAGACGGGCTGACGTGTGTAGGTGCTAGCACAGCGCATTTCGACGGTGACTCCCTAGACGAGCGCGCGGTGATATTATGAGAAGGTGGGGTGACAAACTCATCTTCCGAGTCCGGGATATAATGGTTTCCCTCAGCCGATGACGGTCTCCTTGCTTGATAGTGGTCCTCATCCTCGGAGAAGAAGCTCCTGTCTTCCTGAACTCGTCGCTTTTTGCTGCCTTCTAATGACCTCGGGGTGCGTTTTGTTGGTGTTTGGTTGGGCCCGGCATCCCCGCGTCTCTCTGCCACTCGCTTAGAAGGCGATGACATGACTTGACCCCCGCTCGGGAGAGTGGCAGCCTCCTTCGCCGACGCAGAAGCAGACGCAACTTCGCCTTGGGCACGTCGGGCAGACCGCGGTTTGGCGCTGCTCATGTCTCCAGCTCGGCGCGCAGCAAATCTGTTCCCGGGCGTTGACGCAGGAGGGTCGGTCCCTAGAACATGGTAAATATCTGGAAAGCTGTCGTCGTGGCCAGATTCGTCCTTGGTAATGCCATCGCTCTTTCGCTTTTTCGAACCCCTTAACGACGGTAAAGGGGACCAAGTAGCGGTCTCGTCATCCCAGAGGCGGACGTTGTCCCCAAACTCGAGCGAATCCCCAGAGCCGATCGTATTTTCTGTCAAGTCCATGCATTCGAGATCGTCCGCGTCAAAGTCAGACAGGTCGACTTTGAAATTGGGAGACTGCATTTGCCGTGGCGCGGCCTTGAGTGGGGACGAGTTCGACTTGAGGCGGGGTGTTCCCGCGTGGCCTACGTTGATCAGCCTCAGTCGCGTTGCAAGGCACCCATCATACGAACCTCCATCCTGGCTAACGACAGCTCGACTCGGCTTGTATTTTTCGTCGTTTGTTGCCGCCGGCGTAAGCAGCTGATGTGCCCGCTGAGATACCAGTAACGGCTTCTTTGATTTTGTGGTCGAAGTCAACCGTCCCATGCTGTGATCCTCCACCGTCACCTCGTAGGTGACGGGCAGGTCATCCACGGGCCAGGCAACGCCGTGGGAAAGCCCCGGTGACGGGCGATTGGGAGGAGCCGAGCGACCGAATTCAGAGCGTCGGGGTAGGAGAGGCTGTGACCCGGTACTCTGGGACTGCGACGCCTCTAGGGATGTCGGATCGGTGGCGCCGGGGAACGATTGAACGGGGGGCCTCGTTAACGCGACGTTCTGCAGCAGCCAGGTGATGTGCTCCGAGAGATTGTTTCGCGTCATGGAGCCGGCTGTCAAGTGCCAGGTCGGTTCAGGGCCTCAATCATGTGCGACATCTGAAGGCGCCGCGGTTCTCATGTCGTGTCGGATCGAAACTGCTCTCAAAACGCCGAGATGTTGTCACGCCGTGAGCGACGGAGCACGATCCGGTGGAGTCGCCAGGCACCTTCCCGCGTACCGCGTTTGTTAGTCAGCGGATGCGTGAGCACGTGACCTGCAGGTGAAATTGAATTGCCTAATCGGGCGGCCAGACTTGCCGACGCCAGCACAACCGTGTCACGGCTCGCCACGGCGTAGGGACAGCCGAAAGGCGGTCTGCAAAATGAAGCGTGAACCGTAGAGGACTCGAGAGAAAGGCGCCTCAAGATGCCCAACTGGCGCATCGCGCATTGCGACGCACCGACGGTGCTTGACATGCATCTGGCGGCTCCTGCAAACTGGCTTGCGTCCAAGCTCTGGATTTGAGCGCCAGGGCAGCAGGTCGGGATGTCTCACCAGTGACGCGCATGCGGTCGTTTCTTCGACGGCCATCAAGTGCAGAGTGATGTCAGAGCTCTCGCGGTCGGCAGCGCGGTGCCGCCCCGGGACAGCGGCTGTCGGTGCACGGTGGGCCCGTCCGACTGGCGGGCTGCCCGCCGACGCCACCGGTGCGTTGCCGAGCCGTTCGGCAGCCGGCCGGGGCCCACTCCGGAAGGGCTGGGCTGGGCGCGACGTGATTGGACAGGCTCCCCGGATTTGACATGTTTTTTTCCCTTGCCATTTCGCCTCCCCGAAAGCCGGGTCGGTCCATCACAGGGGCGGGGGGTCATCACTTATGACTGTGGTAGCCGAGATTGATTGTTTCTGCCCAAAACCGTCGTCATCGTTTCAGGTCAACGTCACATTGTTTTTCGCCTATCGACATGTCGCGGGATAGACAACTGCCCGCGGTTCCAAGACTTGCGTCGCCTTCAATGTGCCGGCCGCAAGGACTCAAGAAGCTCTGTTCCAAAACTCATCACAACAAAGACCCAAGACTCACGCCCCTGGTCATCTTGACTGCTGTCCAAGCCCGTAGCCCGCATCATTGTACACCCGCGGTCATTTGCTGTCTCACCATCAGGAAGGTCACAATCAAATCGGCTGGCACTCCCGCGCCAGTTGATGCCCGAATGGGGCTGACTCTTACGCGCGGCACGCGCAAACCCAACTCTTCGTGCGCATGGAAACTGGAACTAAAAGCAAGCATCAAATGCAGTCTCATCCGGCATGCCCTGCGCATACGTGGTTCGTCGCTGTCGGAAGCCGGCGGCGCGAGTCAACCAAAAGGGCGAATCGGCGTGTTGCACCTCGTAGACTTTGTCGATATAAGTGGATCGGGGGCGTCCGCAACCGTCCCGTCCAAGTGCGCCGGCCATCCTTGGCGCCGTTGCACGACGGCTGTCGGCTCCGATCGAACGGCCCGCAAAGCCGGACACGGCTGCCAAATTTGCTTGCCCCCGGCTCTCTTGAATCTCTGACACACTTAATAGCAGCGCTTCTCCTCTGTTTGGGTACTCAAGGCGTCTTCGATCCGTACCTCCCAGTGCTATCCCCAGCATCCCCAAGGGCATTCCCACGACACGACCACGAACGATGTCGTCCACTACCGAAGGCCCAAGGCTAAATGAAAAGCCACTACGGACATCTACACCAGAGGCGGGCCCGACCGCCCCGCCGTCCACCTGCAGAGTCTCAACAGCCAGCCGCGTGGCCAGCCACCTCAAGGAAGATATTCGATCCTCCGCCTTTGCTGAGCTGCTACTCGTAATTCTTACATTTTGCACCGGCATGCAAGGTAAATAGGCATCATGACCAGGCGCCGCACTGCTGTTGGCTGACTGACTTACAGATGCCACAACGTTCCCCGACTACCACTGCTTTGCCTCGAACCAGACCGGCAACACCGTCTTCCTCTGTCTCGCACTGATACTGCCGCAACTAAACGGGGAATCGTTCATCACCTCAAACATTGGCATGGCTCTTGGCTTGTTCCTCGGCGCCGGGTGGCTGACTGGTCAACTGAGCCACATCATCGGCGCCCGCAAACGATGGTGGCTGCTGTTGTGCAACTTTGTGCAGAGCTGCTTCGTCCTGGGCGCTGCCGGTATTCAGTATCGCTATGGAGTCGAGGACCGAGGTGCAACAGCTCTTGCGGTGGTCGGCCTGCTGGCGTTCGCCGCGGGAAGCCAGGTCGTCCAGTCACGGAGCTTGGCCATGACAGAGATCAGCACGGCCATGGCGACGGCAGCCTGGGTTGATCTTCTGATTGATCAGAAGCTGTTCGCTCCAAAGAACCGGCCCCGCACACGTCGGATCGCATTCTTACTATCTCTGGTAGTTGGAGCCCTCCTCGGTGCCGTCATCTACAGAGAGGTGGGCTCTGCGACGGCTATTGTTGTTTCTGGGGCGGGAAAGCTTCTCGTTACCTTTCTCTATGCGTTTTCGCCAGCAGAGAAGAAACGGGATGAGAGTGCGTCTCCGGTATGAGGCGGTTCACCCCGAACAGCGTCCTTTCGCAGTACATTTTGTTTTATTTAGCATGGTCGGTGGTCGTACCACATTGATCTGGCATCGCATGGGTAGCATCTTGATCGGCGCAAGGAATTGGGAAAATAGGACATCTAGCCTGTTAGCGAAGCGTACATTCTTCGAGAGTCCAAATACATTTAGAATATTCGAAATATCATCGTGCACTCCAGTCCTGTCTGGGTGGCAGACATGATGGAAGTCAAGAGGTCGCACACAACCATGTCCTGGCTGTTTGAAGGGTGGGGGTGGCTTCTGCCTGGCGGTTGAGTCCACGTTGAGGAAGTGCCGGGATGGAGCGTGCTCATGTCGAATCAATTTTCCGACGGTCGGCGATGCACGCCAGAGACGTCCAGGTTGTATGGCTGTGGCTGCCCGGTGGGAGTACGACTGGACGAAACTGGAAGTTCGTGTCGCAGAATGGGGAGCACGGGTAACGTGAGCGAGTCCCCGTACCTCCAGCGACAGGCTGGAGCAGCCCCCGCCTTCCGCTGGTCGCGGTGACCGCTCGTGGGTCTGCCTCCAGGCACCAGGTGGGGCGCTTACGGGGACTCGGCTGGAGATCACGGGGTCTCGCGTGCCCTGGGACCCTGAATTTTAGGCAGCACAGCCCCTGGAGGCGCGTCGCTCGCGTCCAGACGAAGACGCCACTTATCCTCGGCCCCTGTAGCTGAACATTGGGTGGAAGGCACGACCGAGGATGGATGCGCAATAGCCCGCATCGCGCGCGACAAAAAGTTGAGGACTTGGCTAGGCACACCTCCTGCCGTTCGCGATGTATAAAAACAAGTTCAATTCCCCCCTCCGTTGACTTCCGACGTCTCTCTTCATCTGATCGTTGCCGTTCCCAACAAGTCTCGTCGTTGAAGTACGATTTACAAGTCGCCATATCCCCGCCATTCTGCAAGCCACGCCCCTCGCGCTATTGGTCTTAGCCTCTTGTCCCTCGCACGGCAGTTCTCAGCCGCAGCATCCTCTGATTATCTGGCGTCGTTGATTCAAGCATTGCTAACGATTGTCGTTCTCTGTCGTCACTTCACTCTTGTCTCCTTTCCACGCAATCAACGTCAAGACATCACAGCCGACGCCATGGCCGCACTGAACCTCCCAGAGCTGCCCGCTCCTCACCAGGAGCTGGCCAAGTATATTGCGCAGCATCCAGAGCAGACTGTGGAGGCCGTCATGGCTCCGTATCGTCAGTACGAGGCCCGTCTGCGAGAGGTCTACGCTCAGGATCGCCAGAATCCAGCACTGGATGACCCCTACATTAATGTCGTGCCCCTGTTTACCGAGGATACCAAGCACATCACCACTCGGGCCCGCGACCTCTCGGAAGAGACACCAGAACAGCAGTCCAAGTACATCATGGTCCTCCCAGACGACAAACGCCGCGCCCATGGCTCGCCGGCCACGGTTCCCGACATGACCGAATTCCAGCACAATTTTGGTGTCTTTTCCGAGTCGTCACTGGTTGAGCTGGACTGGAGCAATGTTGTCGCTGCGGGCTCCTCTGTGGTCAACTGTCTCTTGCCGGTACCCGAGGAGTTCAAGGTATCCAAGCGGAAGCTTCGCGAGTATTATCACGAGAAATTTTGTCCTGCTTCAGACGTCGACCTGTTTTTGTACGGCCTCACGCATGAAGAAGCCATTGAAAAGATCAAACAAATTGAAGGCGCCATCCGAGACGCTCTTCTCAACGAGGTCACGGTTGTGCGCACCAAATACGCCATCACGATTGCCAGTCAGTATCCTGTGCGGCACGTTCAGGTTAGTATTCAAGAACCGACCTTCACAGGGAGCCGGAACTAACCGGCAAAGATCGTTCTCCGTGTCTATAAATCCATCAGCGAGATCTTGACGGGTTTTGACATTGACGCCGCCGGCGGTGCCTACGATGGAAAGCAAGTCTATGTTACGCCGCGAGCGCTTGGCAGTTTCATCACACAAGTCAACCACATCGACCTCTCTCGGCGGAGTCCTTCATACGAGAACCGCCTGTCCAAATACTCTCACCGCAACTTTGAAGTATATTGGCCCGAGCTTGATCGATCTAGAGTCGACCCTACTATCTTCGAGCGCAGCTTTCAGCGGACCCTTGGTCTAGCCCGACTCCTTGTCCTCGAGCGTCTGCCGACCAACTCTGCTCGGGAAGCCTACTTGAACAAAAGACGTCAGGAGCGCGGTAGACCTGTCAGGCACATCAACAGGTTTTTCACCAGTGGGAACATCAAGGATTCTCACGAGGATGAAGTTGCCGACTGGTTATCGGAAGAGGATATCAGCAACTACCACACCTTCACTGTGCCTTATGGAGAAAAGTTCCATGCGAAGCGGATAGAAAAGCTCTGCTACACCAGAGATTTGCTTCTCAATGCCGAATGGAACCAGTCCAAGGATCGCGAAGTGTATCTCCACCGACATCCAGCATTCTTCGGCCGTGTGGAGGATGTCATCGAGGACTGCTGCGGATTCTGTCCCAAACCTGTGACACCGGAGGAGATTGAGGTGGCGGAAAAGGAAGCAGAGATTTACATCTCAGGCAAGGTGTCTTTCCTCATCGACGATCCTGGACGCCAGCAGATTGGATCTTTCAACCCCTTGACGGAGCAAGACTGGACTGACATGGCCTACGTCGGCAATACGGCGCGACTCTGTCAGTCCATTGTCGATGGTGACATTGACGATGTCCTCAACTGGCTCTCTCAGGAGGAAGCCGACCCGAACAAGCGAGACTACACCGGTCGCACGCCACTGCACCTTGCAGTCATGGCGTCAACTTCTGAGATCGTCAAGTGCCTGGTGGATCACGGCTCTCGCCTCACAGCGAGACTGGCCGATGGCAGGACTGCGCTCCACCTGGCAGCTTCCCGTGGCGAAACAGAAATGATCAAGATCCTGATGGAGAAGAGCATCGAAAATGAAGAGGCCGAAGAAGAGCGACAGGCAAGACGCCGCAAGGCAGCCAGAGGCTCCAAGTCCGAGGCGGAGTCGCACAAGTCCGACGCCGAATCCGAAGACGATGAAGGATCTGACGGCGACTCCGACGGTGAACTTGTTGACGATGCCAAGACAGAGACCGAGGTGCAGTCACTTGCTACAGGATCCTTTGTCAAGGTGAAGAAAGGAGACGGCGAGGATGCTACCGACGACGTGCCTGTGGACGACTCAGAGGATGAGCCTGATTACTACCAGATTGATGTTCTCGCCTGGGACGTTCCTTGTTCGCCACTTCATCTCGCCATTGCCGAAGGCCATGAAGAGGCCGTCAAGCTTCTCTGTGATGTACGTGTTACCGCATTGACCCCCCTCGCCTTCAGTGTCTGTTAACAATAGCACAGTATGGAGCCGACTCGATCCTCCCAGTCAAGTTCCTCAGCTCGGACTCCGACGAAACCGCCGCCATCCTTACTTTGACCCTTGCCCTCTCACTACCTACCGATAAGGCGAAGTCCATGGCCAGGCTGCTTCTTCGCCTCGGGGCAACGTCATCGCAAGCCGACTCACGGGGTTACACAGCCTTCCAGAAATACATCGACACCGGCAAAGACGAAATGATCGATGTCTTGCTCGATACAGACAAAATGGGCGTCAAAACATCCATAAATCATTTGGCGTTCACTGGATACAGCTGGAACGCGAATACAAGCTCACCTCTTCATAGCGCAGTGGAGCTTGGGGACTCCGTCCTTGTTCTCAAACTTCTCAATGTCGGGGCCAAAAGTCAGATTGATTTCGACACTTGGCTGAAGGCCGCCAAGCTCTCCTCGATACACCGAAACTTGGGCGACCTGGATCACGCAAAGCGAAGCTATCGGGAATCATTGGAGCAGCCTCTGATCGCTGCCATTCGTTGTGGCAACGCGGAAGCTGCGCTAAAACTCTTGGAACATGGCGCAGATCCGAACGCCCTTACATCAGATACCAATCGCCTTCTCGTCGACGAGTACCGGCGCAGATGGAATCACGGTACCTCCGCTCTGGACCTCGTTCGAGATGTCATTGACGAGCTTTCCAAATACACCGGAGAGACGACACATGCCACCAAGCCTACTCTTGAGTCGGGTATGGATGAGTATCTCGCACAAATTGAGCCGGGCACGTATCAGCACTGGATGGTATCTAGGGATACGGAACATGCCAAGAAACTGTTCAAGTCCTTAGAGGAGTCCTACAACGAGGAGATGGAGCGCCTAAGAACACTTCAGGGAGCCGCCGAGAAGAAGCATGCCATCGATGAAGCCCTTTCGGAACTCAGAAACTTGGAGAAGACTCTGATCTCCGATGGTGCCAAGGTGTTCGTTGAGTTGCATCCTGACATCGACGCGCAAAAGCGCACGAAGAGCGAATCTCGCCACCGCGAAACCGAGAAAACCCAAGATTACAAGTATGAGTTTAAGTTCAACAATGACTCCGACATGAATGAGGCCAGAAGGGATGGTTATGTCCAGCTGTAAGTTTGAACACAAACAGGAATGCAAGATGGTTACTTTGGCTGACCGTAACAGTATGCAAGCAGCGTGGGCTGGAGACCTGGATCGTATCAAGTCCATGACTTTGGAGGCATGGGGCGAGGACAAGGATCGGGCACCGCTGAAGATGTCCATCTCAGACGACTCGCACAACTCGCCCTTCTCCCTTGCCTTCTTGCGAGGCCATACTGACGTAGCGATGGCCATTTTGGAGATCGTGAAAGCTCAGTGGTCCGCTCCAGAGAAAGAAAACCTGCGTTACAAAATGGAACAAGAGAATAGTGACGATGATGAGGAGTACGACAGCGAGAACTCGGAGAGCGACGACGATGACCAGCCGCGGATAGTCTCTGAGAAACTGGACAAGAACTTCACGATCGAAGACATCGGGAAGGTATCCATGCAAGTCAAGTCGCACGACAAGCCTCTCGAAGTTCTTTGCAGGTCGTTCCAAACATTCTCCATCGAAAACGGAACCGTCTCGAAAGTTCGTTCCAGACGGAGTCTGTTCCAGCATGTGCTCGACCTTGACGATTCAACTGGTCTCAAAGTACTGTTGGATATGGCACAGCATTTCTCAGGTCAGAAGTTCTCAGAAGACGAGGAAGAAGTCAGTAATTCCTTCACATTCCCCGAGTCGGATTTCCGATGGGCCGTGGAGAACGGGAGGACGAGACTTCTCGGAATGGTCATCAAGCGCACTGGCGCCGGCATTCCGCTCGACCATCTGGTGAAGAAAAGTGGTGTGGAGGTCAAGAAGAAGCCGCGCTTTTACCAAGGCCTGACTGTCTACGGCAAGAAGAGGTGAGAGCTAAAATGCTCAGTTTTTACGGCTTCTCTAACCTATGATACAGAAAGGACTGGGCCACCGCAGGACGTACCATGGTGACAAGAACCACGGGACTGCGAACTCCTCCGCTTCTGCACGCGGCTCTGGGCGGCTCTCTCGAGGGTGTGGAGTTCTTCTTGAGCGACACGCCGCACCGTCTGTATGGAGAGTTTGGCAAAAGCAAGGCTGCTCGGGAGGACTCCCGCCTGAAGCATCTGAAAGACAGTCCCAAGGGTTTTGAGAGAGCAATTTCGAAGTGGCTTGGAGCCGATAGTAAGTTGACATGCCTACCATCTGCCATGCAGGAACTAATTCTTGGATAGACGACCTGGTAATCCACTGCGCGGTTCTGAGCACCGTGACCAAGGAGTCTGTGGAGCTGCTCGACTACCTTGTCAAAACTTGTCCTGAATTTATCGAGAAGAAAACTTCCGATGGTGACACTCCGTTGATGGTTGCATGCAGCCTTGGTCGAATTCAATACGTCAAGACCCTCCTCGCTGCTGGGGCCGACCAGTCGACGAGGAACGCAAGCGGCGAGAACATTGTCCATGCAGCCCTTCGGGGCAACCCTACTGCTGGCGACGTCAAGCTGTTGCTCGATTTACTGGATACGGACTTGCGGAAGCATCTGTTCTTACAGCGCAAAAGCCTCGAGAATAACGGCACGACGCCACTCCATACCTGGATTTCACGTGTCTGTGGTCTGTCAGACAATGGAGAGACCAGCAGCTACTATCACTATCACCACAGCTATTACAACGCGACACCATCGGAGTATCGCGACCCGAAGGTCGTTGTGAACATGGCCAAGCTGCTTCTGGGCTATTCAAACGGTGAGGAGCTCGACATGCTCAACGGAGCTGGCGAGACCTGCTTGCACACCGCCGTCAAGCGCGAGATGGTATCACTTGTCAAGGTCATCGTCGATTTCAAGCCCCAACTGCTTCTCCGCGAGAACGCGGTCGGTCGTACACCTGCCGAGATTGCACACGACCAGCTGCAGGGCCAGACGTTCGAGAAGCCCGATCGGCACTCCCGGAACCGGAGCTCCAAGACAGCGGATGACCTCGTCAGCAAGAGGGTCGAGGAGTTTGTATTCGATTCGGAGGTCAAGGCCATGGACGCCGACGAAGTCAAGGACAAGCTCAGTGGTCTAGGCCTCAGCGGGGATTACGACAAGGAAGATCTCATGCCCGTCTTGACGGCATTGGGTACCGGCGAAAGGAAGATGGGATCGACGCCAGCGTCCCCCACGATGAAGAAAATGATTTGGGACTTCTGCTCAACGGCAATGCGCAGCAACTCCGGAAATCGCCGACTGGTGAGCCTGAACGAGGCCAACGACGTGGCGAGACGGCTCGGCGAAAAGCACACGCCATCCCGCTACTTTAGCGTGGAGAATCGCAAGGACGAGGACGACGAGGAGCAAGGGTCGCAAGACGGGAAAGACGACACGACCGATTTCGTGGTCAGAGAAATGCAGCAACGAAGGGGCAAGGCATGGGAGTTTTCCGACTACGAGGCCGAAAAGCTCGGCATCTCCAAGTGATGGATGCGGCGGACATGACCCAGAGGGTTGATGGGGGCTGATGCAGCCATTGTTGCACAAACCAATCGCACGACCAAATAGCTTGGTGTGCGCTGAGGCTAGGTAGCTTTCATGTATGGTGCTTGTTTTGCTATGGACGTGGTGGTGTGGGGGATAGGAGATGATCCAAGCCTTGGTGTAGTTCAAACAAAACGTCCTTCCCAACTCCGTAAACAGTGTTGCACCGAATCAGCATGTTTTGCATCTACCAAGAAAGGAAGCCAGCGAGAGTCGCACAGTGCACGAGAGGCAAGGGGCCTGATCACGAGACGTAGGCGACGACCTTCTGAGAGCCATCACCCCAAAGTCCCACAACGGCCATGGCGAAGCCCAGCGCGGACAGACCAGTCTGCACGACGTAGCGCCTTGCCAGCCCCTCGACCTCGACCCTGACCTCCTCGCCGTTGACGTCCTCGATCTCCTCCTCGCTGGCGGCCTCGCTGGTGACGTCGCCGAGGACCTCGTAGCTGGCCTCCATCTTGCGGGCGGGGGAATGCTTCTTGGGGGACCTCTGGCGCGGCGCCGGGGCGGCGGGCTGCGGCAGGAGGCGCGGGGCGGCGGAGGCGAGGACGGCGAGGAGCGAGGTGTAGAACAGGTAGGGGTGGCGCGCGGAGCGCGGGGAGAGGGCGAAGGCGAGGAAGAGCGGGACGGCGGAGAGCGCGGTCAAGGCCCGGAGCGGGCGAGCGAGGGAGTCGTTGAGCGAGGCGACAGCCTGGGAGGCCGAGGACGAGGAGGGAAGGCGCAGGAGCGAGGGGAGGGAGACGGTCGAGACGGTATAGGAGACGCCCTGGCGTTAGGTGATGTCAGCGCGTGAACCGCAGATGGAGGGGGAGGTGGCGATGTCGCCGTCCAAGGCGTCCCAGTCGCGGTATGGCGCACACACACCCTGGGCGCGCGACGGCGGCGGCGGCGGAGGAGCTGGGTCAGAGCCGGAGAGGGAGGACAGAGGCAAAACGCACCGTCAGCAGGCCGAGGGACACGGTGCCCACGAACTTGAGGACCGAGACGGCCCTTGCGCCGGCGCACACCATGGCTGCTGTTGCTGCTGATGCTGCTGCTAGGTTCTATCGTTTGTTGGGGCCGTTGCGCCGCCCGGTGTATACTAGATAGTCGCTCTGTTGTGCGCGGGAGGGAGGACGGCCGACCGGGGAGGAGAAGCTAATTTTGCGTCACGCTGACCGAGAGCTCGAGGGGAAGACCGGTGGCGACGGCGCGTTGAGGAGCGAGGAGCAGCAGGAGAAGGAGGAAGAGGGAAAGCGGCGCGGGATGGACGAAGGTGTGCACTGGGAGGGGAGAGCCGGGCGAGCGAGCGAAGCGATGTTGGAGGGCGGGCGGCTCATTGGCTCGTGATGCGCAGTGACGCAGCTCGGAGGCGCCCCCAGGCTGCCGCGGCCGCTCCTGCGACTGCAGGTGCTCCTGCTGCCGCTTTTCCACTGTTGAGGTGGGCACCTCAGGCTCTCACGCTCGCAGGCTCTCCCCCCCACAGCAGTTCCATGGCTAGCGCCGCTGGCGTTCCACCCCCCACTTCTACCCGCCACCATCCGATGAAAGTCCGACAGCCCACCACAAAATCCCAAGGGCCTTTTTTTCACAGCCGACTGCTTTTGCTCTCTGCTTTCCCCTTCCTTACTTTCCTTCCACATCGAACCACTCCAGATTGTAAGTTCAACTCGCCTTCACGCCCTTGACGCGTGCGCGCGCGCGCGCGCACATGCACGTCCCCCCTCCCCTCGGCCGCCGACTTCCGTCCGCCGTTCTCTCGCATGATGATCATGTTGTTATCTACAACCCTACTCATAATACAGGAAGAGCCGTCTTAGACGCCCCCCGGGGGAAGCGGGTGCTGCTTTCCAAAGCTTCACTCAGGACCCCCCTTTGCTGGCCAATGCCCCCTCCTCGATCTGGGGCCAGTCTTTGGCCGCGGGTCTTTTTTTGATCCCACCGCTGTTTGCTCCCCGGCTTGCCGGGTCTTGAGCTTTGGCGCGTTGCTGGATCCCCGTGTGCCGCCCGGGCTGGTCTCGTCGGGAGGGGGTGGTGGGGGGCGTGGTGCTTATACACTGGGTTTCTGATGTCGAGAACTTTATGCTTCGTTGCTGTTGCTTTGCACGCGTTCGCACCTTTGATCGAGGGCTTCGTGCTAACTTGAACCAAGATCTTTTAGGTGTATTCGTCTGTGACTGGCCGCCGCCGAACACGTGTCGACGGCCCAGCCCTCCGAGCCAGGTCTTGATGCCAAATAGCTCAGCCATGAATATATATGCCGCTTTACAATGCTGTACTCTTCATTCGCCCGTGCGCCCGACGCCCTCGACCCTGTATGAAACCAATTCGTTCAAAACGTGCGGAGCCTCCACCCGTCACTCACTCGTCAGTGTCGCTGTCCACCAGCCGACGCCTGCCACGAGCTGGCCTCCGGGCAGCCATGTCATCCGATTCGTTGTCCGAGTCCTGCTCCGACTCCTTCCGCTTTGTTCCGACCAGCGTCGCAACGTCGGGGATGTCCTCACTCTCTTGCGTTGCCGGTATTCGGGTCGGGACAAAGAACGGCTTAGGTGGCCGTTTTCGCGGCGTCTCCTGTGTAGATGGTGACGTCGGCGAAGTGGCTTGCGAGTCCATCATGCTCGAGGTGGCCTGCCCGTCCGCGACGACAAAGTCTAGCAGGTCTGCCCCGTCGTCAGAGCCGTCCGTGTCCATCACATCGCTGTCCCGCTCGCAGTCGTCTCCCACTTCGTCGCTGTTGATCCCGCCCTTCTTTGGCCTCCGCGCCTTGCCTGCCTTCTTTGGTCGTCCCCTCTTTCGCTTCGGAAGACCTGGCTCGTCTTCACTGTCATCTCCGTCATGGTCATCAAACACGACCAAGGTCAGGTTCTCGTCCTCGTCGTTCTCTTCGTTCACTTCTTCTTCCTCGGAATCCACCAAGCTTGGTGTCTTGGCGGTCCTCTTTCGTTTTTGCTTTGTAGATTTCGTCGCAGTGCGATGCCTAGTCTCCTCCTGGATAGTGACTGTTGCATCAGGCGTATCCTCGCGCTCCTCCTCGCCGTCTGAATTCACAAAGGGCCTAACTGGGATCTCGAGGTAATTGCTCGTGTCAACGGTTCTGCAGGGCCGCACGAGGCTCTGTGGCTTCAGGCCCATGGTTGCGAGAGCCTTGACGCATCGCTTTGTGTGGGTACCGTGCTTGACGCGGATGACAGGTTGTAGTCGCCTCTGCAGCTTTGGATGCGCCGTCATGTTTGGCATATCTGCTTCCTCAACCATGCTATGGTTGAAGGGCAAGTCGCGGTATGCTCGGTCCAGCTCCCGAGTCCCTTCAGCCGATAGGACAACACTCTCCAGGTCTGGTATCTCGACCACGTCGTCGACCTCCTTATTCCGTTGTGGCTTTGCCTTTGGCTTTTTCCCTCCAGGGTTCATAAAGTGTGACAAGGTCTGGAAGCCGGTCTCGACGCCATCGGGCATATGGAACTTTTTCGGCGGCTTCTTCTTGCCCGGGGGAGCACGCCGTTTCTTTGGTTCTGGTAGCGACGGGTCCTGGGTGTTCTCGACCGGAATATCGACGTGCCGCTTGTCAACCTCCGGACGAATCTCTCGTGGGACAATCCGCGTTGACAGGTCTGCACGGAACGCGAATCGACTTCCTTCGCATATCAGCTGCTGCATTTTCTCGTAATTGTCCTTGGACTTGGCGAATTGGTCCTCCTCTTTCCCCCGCATCAGCAGCAATACGATGTTTCCCGCACGCTTGCGACCTGTGCGGCCCATCCTCTGTAGCATCCGGATTGGAGACGCAGAGGCGTCGTAGCAGACAATGAGATCAACCTGGCCAATGTCCAGGCCTTCCTCGCCAATAGACGTCGCGACGAGGACGTTGAACTCGCCCCGCTTGAATCTGTCAATGGTGGCGATCTGCTGAGCCTGCTTCATGCCCTCCCCACGCTTCCCGTCCGCCTGGCCGACAAAGACACTAGCCTTGATCAGCGGCCGATGCTTGTTGAACATTCGAACGATGTCCTCTGCCGAATCTCGGTACTCGCTGAAGACGATGACACGAGTGCCGGACGCCTCGCCCCGGTCCATGAAATGGTTGAGCACGCAGTCCGCCAGGGCAGTAAGTTTCGGGTGGCCGACAAAGCCATCTGTTCGCATCCACATGCCGATCTTGTCCATCATGTCCCGGAAGCTAGGGTGGTCGATGAGCTGGCGCTTGTACTTGGACCCCTTCTCTCCTTTGTCCTCCTGCTCGCTTCGAAAGTCGACGAGGTTGTCGTAGAAGGGCTTGATCCCGTGAAAGTTCAACAGTTTGATCGAATGGGCGAGGCCTGTGAGGACGCTGAAGATGGCCCTCATCATGAACTGGATGCCCTGGTTGGCGTGCTGCCCGCGCGATGCAAACCATTCCTTCTGTGCTTGCATCAGCCCGTAGGCGGTGAGGGCCATCGGATTGCGTCCGTAATAGATGTTCTGAGAGCTGAGTTTGTCCACGAGGGGCTTCAGCGCTTCGGTGAAGAGTTCACTGACGAGGTTCATCTCATCCGAGGGATCCAGGATCATGGGGTCGATGTTCCGCTGATGGACGTACTGTCGTATGTCAATGGATTCCTCTGTCCGAATTTCGCAGTGGGAAATGCCGAGGTTGTCAATGACCTCTTGGACCGTCTCCACCTTGGAGCCCGGCGTCGCCGTCAAAGCAAGCACGCGAAAGCTTTTGGAAAAGCGCCGGATGAGCTTGGTGACCTTGGCGTACGCGTACTCACCTACGGCTCGATGGGCCTCGTCAATGACGAGAAGTCCGATGCTTTTCGGGTCCGCGTACCCGTGCGACAGATCATTGAGCAGGGTCTGCGGTGTCATGAAGAAGACTCTCTTCGTCTGCCACTCATCCACGCGCAGAGCTGGAGCGATGTCGCCCGTGAGCAGCGTCGTCTCTGACCGGGGTATGCCGGCGATGTTGTAGCAGGCATCGACTTGTTGGGCCACTAACGGCTTTGTCGGAGCCACGAAGACAATCTTCGCGGATGTGGTCCATCGATAGAAGTTCAGCATAACCGTGGCGGCGATGAATGTCTTGCCGAGGCCCGTCGGCAGGGCGACGAGGGTGTTGTTGAAGAGGGAGTTCTTGACGATGCTGTACTGGTAGTCGCGGATGGCGCCGAGGTTGGTGGGATAGACCCAGGTCCTCATTGCGTCAAGGTCTAGGGCATGGTGGCTGGGTTCCTCGCGAGGCAGGTCGACTCTATACACCCTGGCGCTCGACGGTTGAGATGGTTGTGTGGGCCTCTCGACGGCGTCGGTACCCCAGAGGGTCGTTTGCCGAAAGGTCGATGAGTTGCTGCGCGCGAGTCCGGTACGTTGGGCTTGACCCGAGGGCCCTTGCCCCCGAGGTGCAGAAGCATTGGGCTGGCGGCGTTGCGGAGGCTCGGGCGACGAGAAGGCATCGGACGGCAGGTCTTGAAGCTCCAACGCAGCCGTAGCATCCTTCGACTGCCTACCCGCAGCTGGCCTGCCGATGTTCGTGCCAGAGGCCGACTCCTGCAGCGCATCCTTCTTCGCTTCAGACGAGGTGGCTTGCTCAAAAGCGTCGATGAAATCCTCGTCGGCAAGGTCGTCGTCGAACTCGTCGTCGCTCATGGCGGTCGTCGATGGTCCCGCAGGGCTGGGGAAGACTACGGGCCGACATACGCGTCGCCTCCCGTGATCTGGGTGGCCTCCGTGTCAGAGGAGCGTAGAAATGACGGCCAAGCTTGGCTCGCGCTCCTGGCGACTGTCAGCGGCTCATGTGCAGCAAGGGGCGGATCGCAGCATGAAGTGAAGCCATTCGAGGAGCCGGCGGCTGGCTGGCATCCACTCTACGCGGTTTTGGCGCGACGCGGGGACTGGAGTCGGGCACACGCGAAAAGGGTGCCGTGTCACGTGATGCGACTTACATGGCTGCCGCCGCACATGGCATTTGATGAAGCCATCGTCAATCACCCTTTGCCCTAAGGTACTTCTTTGGGTCCAGCAGTGCAAAGTCAAACTAGTAGGCAGACCTTTGGCGTCCAACTCACGGGCTGCGCGCCTGCGCCACTTTGTATATGTACCTGAACAGGCAGGGACCGCAGGGTGGACACCCAGTCGATACTGATCGTCCTTAGGCTCCTTCCACCGAGACTGATTGCCTCGAGGCGCGGCTCGTTTTGGGAATGGTCTGGGGCAAAGAACCGACGTCAATTACTACAGAGCACAAAAGACACCTTCAGCCTCCTGCTCCCAGGCAGCGAACCGACGGCACGAGCCTGCCCCCCCGGCCCAATAGAACATCAACCAGCCATGTAAGCCACGCCACGTCGCCGGCAAGGATGCTTTCGTCCGGCTCGAGTTGTCACATATCCGCGTCACCGAGCGAACCTGAAGGTTCTCGTCGGAAAACCCTAAAAAAAATGTCCTTTTATCAGCCAATGGCTGAGTACGGGCGGGATATATAAAGGACCCCCCGAAGGGGAAAAAACCTCTCCCCCTCTCACCTATCTCCCCCTCAGATAGTCGTAACAATGATCATATGGATATCACAAGCGCTGGGTGTCTTCCCAGGGGGGAAAGGGTCATCAAGGAAGGTCCCGTACCTTGACAGATGACTGCCAGGGGGAATGACGTCGCTGATGAGAAGCCTGATGGCAACCGAACGCACCAATGGTGCCGCCTGGTAAACCACACTACGGCACTTTCTGAGACGCCCTGGGATTCCGATTAGGTTAGACATACAGACAAGACGCCAAGGCGGCTGCACTGTACCTGAGGTTAAGCGCCACTAAGGAGAAAGTTGGACAGAGGCAGCAAGGACTCGGGTACTCTTCGAGAGCCAAGGGCCTGTGGTCAAAGTGAGAGTGCTGCGGAGTGACGAGCATGTACAAATTTGACGTGTTGTGAGGTTGGACAGAAACGAATGTTCAAGAATGGTGAGCCTGGTGAGAATGAGGAGAGAGGAACGAGATGGGATTCTGCAGGAGAAGAAATTCCTTTAATGCCCCTCATCCTTGTCACCGCAACTGCCTGAACTGTTTGCCTCGCTATGCGATTGCAGGAGACAGCGGAGGAGTTCTTTGAAGTGGCGGCAACATTCATCGGCGCCTCTCACTACGGAGGCAAAAGGCTCAAGAAGGCACGGTACAGAAGGGGCCAGGAATGAACATAGGTAGGGGAGCAGGAGACGGGTGCGATGGAACAGAACTATACAGCTCTGCCATAAAACATCTCCAACGCACTCGTCGTACAATAACACACTGTGACTTCCATTGCTATCTAGACTGGTCCTATGCCGGTCGACTCCAGGTGAACGGCGCCGGCCGGACTGCTCCTCAGTAGTCCTGGGCCAGCTGGATCCCCTTCTTGGAAAGCTGCACTGCACCATGGTTGCCGACGATGGGATACATGGGCAGCCGAGTGGTCAAGGGTGACCATGGCAATTTCCTACAACCGAGGATCGCGGTGGCCTTCTCTGTCACGATGGTCACAGGCTGGAGGTCACGGCTGTGGCAACGGCCAGCCCGCCAAGGCGCCCTGCTCTTTTGCTGCAGCAGTGCATCCGCCGGAGAAGGCACGCAGGAAACGAGAGGTAGAGACTTGGGACGAGCGAGCGAAATCGTCTAGAACAATCGTCGGACGAACTGGTCAACTCGCGTCGTACATGGCTGGGAGGAAGAACTGGCAGGCTGGCAACGGAAGAGCCACTGCTACCTAGGTACATGCCACGCCAAATGCGCCGAGCTCCTTCTGCCTTGGATATGACGGGTGCAAGTAACACTTGTCTGGCCGTACAAAAGAAGGCCCAAGGCACACAGCACCCACTCCACTAGGCCGACGCCAGTAGGTGCCATATGTAACGACACCTGTAGGCTGTGGCTCAGAACAGGCTAGAAATCAAGATGCGGGAGTCCCGTCAGCATGCCTAGTCCGGTCAACTGACAGCGGCCAATGCTCGCGGGGAATTCGCCCTCGATGCCGAGAGTGGCACTATCACGCGGCACTCGTCTCTTTCTTCGGCCTGGGCAGCCGGCTCGGCTGTTGTGCAACGTGGAGCTGCATCGGCGCGAAACATCCATGGAAGTCGACCAGGGGTCGTCAGGCAGTGACAGGCACCAGCGAAATGGGACGAATTACCTATTTAGTGGCTCAGCGCCAGCACTCGTTCGGCGCAGTGAGGGATCATGGTGCCACAACCTAAATGGCTGGTGAGTCAGCGGCCGCCAAGCTCAGGCTGGACAGGCATACAGGGTCCTCCTGCTGTGGCGCAGTGGCATCCGATGCCCCAAAGATGCCTGGCTGCCTTGACCCAGCTTAAGTGGGTCTCCGCGAAACAAACGTCACCTCTCTTCTCAACCGTCGCTGTCAAGAAGCCCGACTGTCCTCCGTCCTCAGTCTTTCGCATCCTTTGTTTGCCTGACAAACAACCACAACCGCAGCAGACACGTCCCCGCGCGCTGCTCATACCACCGACGTCCGTCTCGCTTTCAAGTTCGGCACGTCACGCAACCTTGCCGCTCCGTAACTGGCGGCAAAACAAAACACCACCCTCGTCGCGCGCTTCGGCGTACGCTCTGCGACTTCAAAACAACCGATCAAGCATAGGAACAAGGCCGCCCTCATTGGCAAGCACCATCTGCTGCCGGAGGCCTTTGTTCCCAACTTGAACGCATCCGACCGACCCGCCTTGTGCGCGTTCGACGGACTCACAAGACCACCGAAAAAAAACAATTTACCACAAGAAAAAAACTCGATCCTACCCAGGGTCGCCACCGCCTCTCTACTGTGCCCGACTCGGACTGCCAGTTGCGTCACATACGCAACTTGTCGATCACGGCACTGAGAGCAGCACATCCCGCGGCCCCAAGACCACTGCGTGTCCCCGAGAGTCAGCATGGCGCCACGTGGGCCTCGCTCGTCCAACACTGGTCGCGATGCGAGAGGCTCAGCTCTCAGCGCCAAACCCAGCTCAAGGGGTGGCATCCAGAAGCGCAAAGGGCCTGGCAGGGTCGACGACGATGGAGACCTTGACATGGATGCGGCCGGGAAGCGACCCAGAACAACTCCAGGGTCGACGGCTACGAGGAGTGGCCCTGCCCCTCGCTCGACGGCGACTCGGAACCCCCGTGGCGTCTCGAGAGCCGCCCAGAACGTCATGAAGCACCTCAGGAGCGGGGATTCTTCATCTCTGGCGAACCGTGTCTCGGACCCATCTGACGCCAGAGCCACCCGCGCGCGCGGTCGGGCACCTGGCCTTACCTATCTCCGCGTCCACGGCCTACGACAGAGCAAAGCAGCCGGCAACAAGGACGGCGGTCTGAGCGACTTGCTGAGCTTTCTGGAGAGGAAAGCGTCCTCGCTTGCATCCACACGACGGGGACGCCCCGTCATGATCAGCAAGGTGAGTTGGAGTATTGACGAGCTTCCAGGGCGTCGGCGCGCAGCATATATTTCCATTCTTCAGCAACCTCAAGTATCGGAATATTTCTGACAACAACGCAATCTGCCTGGAACCCCCCATTGACTGCATCACACCATCGCACTGCTAACCGCGGACAGTCACACGTTGCCGGCGACTATGTGTTTATCGGCGCCAAGCCGGAGGATGCGGAGGAACTCATTAAACTCAACACCTTTACCTTTGCAGGAACGCAGCTCGAAATTGTCGAGTCCAACGAGGAGCTTGGTTTCGCGAGCAAGGCTACTGAGTCCAAGGAAACGCAGGAGCTGCGGGCGAAACTACAGTCAATCCTCGGCCAGCGGTATCTTGGTGACAACAAGCTTCTCAAGCTCGACTCCCTTGCTTCCGATGCCGAGCTGGTCACCCTTGGCATGTTTGAAACCCGAGAGAGGGCGCTCAAGACGTTCAAAGGCCTCATGGCCATCTGCGATGGCCTCTTCAAGACACCGACCGCGAAGCGAGAGGCAGTCGAGAGTATCAGCCTCGCCAACAACAGCATCGATGATGTGGTTCAAGTGGATTCCGTCGCGACCACGTTTCCCCATTTGAAGAACCTCGACATGAGCGGCAACCAGATTGCAAACATCCAAGGATTAGAGCGCTGGAAGGGCAAGTTCAGGGAACTCGAAACAATCTACACTACCGGAAATGCAATCGAGACCGCCGAGCCCAACCTACAAGCAACTCTACTCCAGTGGTTCCCTAAATTGCAAGACATCAATGGCGTCCGGGTGCGAACCGCGGAACAGATCGCCCAGCAGGAAGAGGCATCGCGGCCGAAACCCATTCCACAGAGCGGTCCCGACTTCCGTGACGTTAACGGCATAGGCGAAAGCTTCCTTCTGGACTTCTTTGCATCATTTGACAACGATCGCCAGGGCCTGATTTCGCGCCTCTATGACGAAACGACACAGTTTTCCATTGCGGTGGACACGCGCTCCGTTAGAGACTCGAACGCGCCAGCGCCCTTGCCGTGGTCGGCGTACATCAAAGTATCGCGGAACTTGACCAAGATCACACATCAGAACACGCGAGTCCAGCGGCTCTTCAAGGGCGCCAACGTCATCTACGATCTATGGAAGTCATTGCCCTTCACGAAGCACCCCAACATCAAAGAGGACATCAGCAAATACATCATGGACTGTCACCCGCTTGCCGGTATTGCAGACCCCAACGGCCAAGCCCGGGCGGGTGTCGACGGCCTCATCATTGCCGTGCACGGCGAGTTCGAGGAGTACGACCAGAAGACGAAGGAAACTGGCAAGCGCAGCTTTTCGCGGACGTTTGTCCTCGGCCCCGGCCAAGCTGGACGAGGCCCAATTCGAGTCGTCAGCGACATGCTCTCGCTGAGAGCCTACAGCTCACTACCCAACGTCTTTGCGGCCCCTGCCGGCAACGCGCAACCCGCCGCCGCGCCCTCTGCGAATGAACAGCATCAGGCCATGATTGCCGAACTGTCGAAGCAGACAGGCATGGTTCCAGAGTACTCGGAGATGTGTCTGTCTCAGGTCGACTGGCAGTTCGATAAGGCTCTCATCATATTCAACGAAAAGAAGGTTTGTCTCCCTTGCGCGTTTCGACTCTCACCAAGACTAACGTAACGGCACAGGCATCCTTGCCGGCTGAGGCCTTTGCTACTCCGATGCCTCACTAGGCAGGATCGGTCCATCGGAGGAGGCGAAGACTTTGCACGTGAAGGTGGAAATGAATCCCACCTTGGAGGACGCCTCACGGGCAACCGCGCGAGACGTGCGAGGACATCGGGCGTGGAGGCTGGACGGTGGATGGGGCGGCATTGTCGCACAGACTGGCACACGGAGTTTTGGGAGCCTGAGCATAGGAGGGGCGGATATTGATTTCGAGTCTAAACCAACATGGACGGCGACGGGCAAGATGTGTACAACTACATAGGAGCACGGCAACGGCGGCAATGTGCCAAGTGGAAGAATGGACGAGCGACCAAGTCGCATGCACAAGGGCAAAGGCGAATCGACACAGCGAAAAGTGCATGGCCTTGTGAACCGTGATTTGTCGTGATGAATGTGGTGAGAGTGACTGAGATGTGGTTGGATAGAGAGAGGCGCATGCTGGGGGTGGTCGACGGCCAATCACGGGTCGCAGGCACGCCTCCAAAGAGTCTCCGAGGCGCGCGGCTGGAGTTGCAAAGCTACCTTGACTACTTCGTGCCTGGGCAGGTGCAGACTCTGCGGGTTACGGCGAGGGCCACTCGATAGTCGACGGGGTGCCTCTGGCGAATCTGGCGAAGAGATATAAGCAAACACACGGTCGGTGCGGGTGGGCCTTGACGTGGCGAGGATTGCAGTCGTTTTTGGCCCAGCGAGCGAATGTTCTTTGATGTACCAAGCAAGGTAGTCCGTGTCCATGGACGGATGACATGGGACGAGCCCAAGCTGCTTCTGGTCATGGGACCGACCAGAGAGCAATTAACACAGTTCGACCAGCACTGCTCGTACGTACTCGTACGCGATGCGCGATGGCATGGCATGGCATGGCATGGCATGGCATGGCGTGGCCTGTCAGCGCTCCTCGAAGGGTGGGATGGGATGGGACGGAGACGTCGGGCGTCTCAGAATGATTGCCTCTACTACAGTACCACGTCCCCTCCGCGCTGTGCAGTAATAATACTGGCACAGCACCGTGCCCAAGTAAGGCAGTCCGCACTTTTGTCGATACGAGGAGTGCTCCATCGTCGACCAGACCAGACGACTGACGTCGCGGTGGGAGGGGCATTCGCCGGAGGCACGGACACGGACAGGCACTTGGCGCCCAACGAAACGACCTGCCAACGTTATACGAAGCAAGGTCTGGTCTTTTTAGCCGGCTCTCGTGCGTGCGTGCGTTCCGACGACGAGGAGCCAGTGTCTAGAGTAAACTGTGTACTCGTACTCGTACTTATTACTGCGAGTATGTGGCATGGCATGGCAGGCCGGCCACGTACAAGCGCCGCCGCTGCGACTAGCCGTGGTGGCCGTGTCCGGGGCAGGCTGGCGCCGAAAGCATGGAAAGGACGATGGTCTAAAATGGCGGCGGTTGCGCCAGGGCTCCTTGTCAAATTTGACGGTTATGGGTGATGGTGAAGAAGAAGTGGCAGAATCGCTCGATGCACGGGCGCACCTCTGATGAAGAGGGCGCGCGATCCCAGGTCAGAATGCGGCAACGACGGCGACGGCGGCGACGACGGCGACAGGCACGACGGCCGGCCGGACGGACGGGGCGGCCAAGGCGCCCATCGTCATCACCAGGCGACGGGACCAAAGAAGGAACCGGGGGCCGGTCACGCAAGGAGTCTACTCCGTAGGATAGCGTGTTTCAGCGTGAGTGCGGCTGGTGGACCTCCCCCTGCAAGGTGACCAGGGCGAACAATGCACCCCTGCAGGTCAGTGGGGAGGGGGAGCTTTTTTTTTTTGGCTTCTGGCAGGTCCGGCAGGGGGGGCTCGGGGGGGATGGAGGGGGGCCCACGGCGCTCGACCTGAGATTCGCGCAAGCCACCGGCGCCAGAGCTCAACTGCACGCTTCTCTCTAACGGTGCGAGCAAGCCAGGCAATCGAAGCAAGCAAGCAGCAAGCAGCAAACAGGCAAGCCCACCCGCTGAGCTCGAGGGTTTCCATCACACCTGTCCGCCTGACGCGTGCCATGCCATGACGACACCACCACCACCACCCAGCCCCGACCGTGGCGGCGCAATCTCCCGGTGTCTCTGATCGCGCGTGTGTGTGTCTCGCAGATTGGCGAGAGTCGGCCGAGAACTAACCAACCTGCCCGCCTCTGTCTGACGACGGGCTGGCCGGCCGGCGTTGATGTGATGTGATGCGCTGCGATGTGATTTGACCTGACGTCTCCGTCGTCGGGCTGGTTATTTAGTGGGGGACGGACAGGATCAATACGATGCGGAGCGCGTGCCCGGGCAGCGGCGGCGACTGCGGCGCTGCTGCCAACAGTGATGATGTCTGATGGGGGTGGCTCGGACTGGCGCCCCACGTCCCTGTCCATCGGGCACGCGCGAACATTCGACTTCAGTGCTGTGACGAATGTACAGACATACTGTACTTACAATACGGACTACAGACTAACGTCGAGTCTGTACGAGTGCTCGTGCAGAGGACGACAAGAACGTACCCGCACGAGCATCCGGACGAGCGCCGGAGCCATTCATGTCGTGCAGCCACGGCCCGTCGTGCAAAGCACGCAAAGCGGCGCCGACGCTGACGCTGACGCTGATGCATGTCCCAGCGTCGAGCTCGAGGGCCGGCCGAGAGAGAGCTTGGGGCGCCATCTCCTGCCATGCCGTGCCGTGCCCACGATCCGCCCTGCCTTGCGCTGCTGCCCTGCCGCAAAGCTGCAGCTCATGGCGAGCTTTGCGGGTACTCGTACGTCTGAGGACGCCGACTGCAGCTGCGTTCCCCCCGGGGCTGGGAAAAGTGCCTCAACAGCCGGTTGTTCACTGGCGCATCGCGCGCCCCCGTGGAGGCAGTCCGAGGAGCCGGTGTGCCGTGGGCAGCAACACCTGAGGGAAGCCTTGGCCCTTGCCTGGCCCCAGTGACCCCGTCGACGGCTTGTATTCAGGTATTTAGTGTTTTTGCGTTTGCCCTCCATTCAATGCCAACGCCAATGCCAACGTCGGCAGCTCGCTCCACGATGCTCCGCCCGGCGCAGCAGGCGCTCGTACGAACAGAAGAGTATTGAATGCCTGGCTGCACGCAACGCCTGTCGACGTGGAATGACGAGGCACGCGCGAATCAACGGCCGCCAGCGCTCCGCCGACGTGGAAGCACGCGCCGCCTGACGGGGAGGGATCGGGGGGGAGGGCTTGGGGCTTGGGGCTCCTTGGCATCCCCCCCGGGCGGGTGCTTGGTGCCCGTGCCACCCATCCAATCCACCGTGCCACCTCCCCCCCTTTTCTGTCAATCCAGGGACTGGGGCCGCCATAGGCGCAGGGGCCACCCAGCCACCAGGCGCGGCCATGCGCAGGAACAGCAGGCTCCAGGTACCCTGCGCCGGCGCTGTACCGCCATCCCAGGGCGGGTGAGCACGGCGGGGCTGGGTACCACGCCGGCCGGCGGGACTTGACTTGACCCGTCGCCCATCGACCCTTGCTGCGGCCCCTGGATCGCGCCCACGCTGGAACGCCGCCAACGCGCCCTGATTGGCCGCTCGCGACGCACCCCGGCGCCGCGGAAGGAACACAACAGCGCGGCGCTGCTCTCGCCGCTCGGCCATGCCATGCCATGCCATGCCAGGCCAGGCCATCTCAACATGAGGTGAATGCATGGGCTTGTGTGGAAGCGCTGCGCTGGGCGGCATGGAGACCTGCACCTGCCGCGACCTGCAGCGTTCTCGTACCTTACCTGGCCTGGTATTGGTAGGAGCAAGATGTTTCGTGGGAGGTACCTCAACCATGTTAGTGGACCGACCGCCTGGGGCCCGGTGAGCCTGACGGGATGTACGAGGATGGGATGGAATCGCCCATGCCCCATGTCCCCCCGGCGCTGACTGACTGACTGACTGACCTGCACGCTGCACTCTCTCTGTCCCTCCCTCCCTTGTCGCTCGCTCGCTCGCTCGTTCGTGTCCGTGGTCGCTGGTGTCTCGAGCTTGAGCCAGGGTCAGGTTCCAGTCGCCAGGGGACGCCTGCTCTAGCACGTCCACCACGACCTCACCTCACCTTGGGCGGCGCGGTACCCGCTCCTCTCATGCTCCCACTCCTCCTGCTCCCACACTCTTGTCTTCCGCCGGCCGCGCCCCCCCCCTTCGTCCCATTGCTCGGCCATTCTCTGCTCTCCCCATCTCTCCTTTACGGCACCCGGTCCGTCTCTCTGCTGTCTGCGGACTTCCTTTCTTCATTGTTCGTCTCCTTCGCCGTCTCAGCGACACTACGGGCAGCGTTGCCGCCAACGCCTGCCCATTCCTCCTGCCTCCATCGACCCCCGACCGTCTGGTACGACAGAGAGAGAGAGCTGGACAAGACGACCGAATCGTGTCTGCTACCGTGTTGATATCCGCATCGAACCGCACGCGTTTCCACGTTCTTACGACGACTCCGACTGATCTTGCCGACTTCCATCGCATCTTCGTTCGCGTCGCGTTGCCAGGGACGCTTGGCCGTCCGCCCATCCGCACTCGAGAGACCTCGTTTGGCAGTCGGGCCCGTTCTCATCACCAAACGCCTCGCCGTCTTGACGTGTCGTAGGATCTCCCGCTCTATTCTTGACCTTCTTGGCATTGTCCCACGCAGGCATTTGGCATATTGGACGGCGTGTCGCCAGGTCGCGTCCAAGCCCTCACGTCCCCAGAGGACGCTGGCCCAGCCAGTCTCGATCCGGTGTCGAGACTTTACACCTAAGCGATTACCGCTCCTTCCTGTGACCTCGAGGTCCCTTCGATCCCGCCTTCACCGCGCTGCATGCAGCCGCCGTTGACAGCTCCTTTCATTTTGATTGATTGCGCGCCTGTTCGCTGCAGTCGACTGACCCGGCTAGCCAACCTGCCATTGAATCAGGCCATCACTCGTCGCCAGTCCGCGTCTCTTGGCACTGTCCGACTCTGGTTTTGATAGTCGTTGCCATCACCTCGACTACAACAGCGACGTCGTCTTCGTCGTCCCTGATCCTCCTTCGACTCCCTTTTGAACAAATCACTTCAACCTCGTACGACGGCTATGTTGTGAGTCTTTCCACGACAGCGGTTGACGGTATCTGGCCAAAACGGCATTTTGCATCGTCCCCATCTGCTCGGCTGCTTTTGGGCGATTTGCAAACATGTCTGTCCCGAAGCCTCCCGCTTCCATCGACAACGCGTGCACTGTTGTTCACGACAACACGCTATACGCCTTCACGCCTGATGCTTTCATATCGATTCCCTTGGAGAAGAATGCGAAGTGGAAGAAGCTGCCGCCAGGTGTCAAGGTGACAGGGGCAACGTGTGTGGGCTCCACACCACCCGATGCCAGCCAAGCCGGTTTCTACGTCGTTGGCGGACAATCTGACACGGCGGATTATCCGGGGTTGCAGAAGTACACGTACTCGACAGGCAACTGGACTACCATCCCGATCTCCGAACCACAGATTAAGAACCGGCAACGACATTCGTCCACGTACATACCGGCGGACGATGCAATCCTCCTCTACGGTGGGAACGTGGGCGGCGCAGCAGGCGGTTCCACGACAACGTTTACGGTCGGGGCATCCCCCCCATACACTGTCCGTAGCTACGGACCCATTGTCGCTCCCGCGGCCTCCTCTCCCATCCTCGGGAGTTGGTCGAATGCCGATGCCTTCATGGTTGGCACCAACGACCCGCAGTCAGCCGAAATTTGGCTTTTCAACCCAAACGCGGGTTGGAGATTGTTCGTGCAGAGAGTTGCACTCCAACAAAAGGACTCATCGTCGATGCAGGCCGTCCTGGTTACTGGCTCGGACACTTCCAAAACTCTCATCACCTTCGACTTCAGCCAGTCACCCACCGCCGTCAAGCGTTTCACCCTACAGGATGAGAAAGGCCAGCCTGTGTACGACTCCAAGGCCGTGACGCGCCGCGATGTCGATGGTTCCCACTCGGAGACCAAGAGGGGCCTGTCTCTCGGCGACTGGCCCGAATACAATGCGACTCTTGCGCCGACTTCTACCAGGCAGAACTTCGCCATCGCCCAAGGCACAGACGGCATGGTGGTCTTCTCTGGCGGCAACAAGGAAAACCCTCTTGCCATCTTCAACGTCGAGAAAAACAGCTGGATGAATACCACTGCTCTGCTCGGGGATGGGAAGCAAAAGGCCCTCACAGCGTCCACCACGACGACAGCGTCCACCTCCTCGACCTCGACGGTCTCCTCAACCACCTCAACACTAGCGTCTTCCACCACAACGACGCCAGCTGCAACGACCACAGCTGCAGCCCTTCCACCTGCCGCCCCCAGCACGGATTCCGGGCCAAGCTCCGACGCCATACTGGGCATCACGCTGGGTACGATTGCCGGCTTCTTGGCTCTCCTGGGCATCATCCTGCTGTTGCTTCGGCGTCATAAGAAGCGCCATAACCACGCCGAGACTGGCCAGTCGCGCGATGCCAAGCCTGCGTCGCCAATTGAAAAAGACATGATTTCGCCCATGAGTGTTCCCGCGGCCAAAGGTCACGGGCACTTCCGCGGCCATTACCCGCAGGCCTCGCAAGAGTCATACTCCTCCATGGCCATTCTCATGGGTCGCATGAACAAGGACAAGTCCAACTTGTCTAGGAAGATGAGCAACGACACGTTCCGAAGCTCCACCAGCTCGCTGCACAAGCAGTTCAAGAGCAAGATTAGCAAGCCCATTCCGCAGATGACCGAGCATCCCGCCCTCGCCGCCCAGGACGACAGAGGAGTTGCATTCGATCCAGCCGTGGCCGCGCCACGACCACGGAACAACAGGCCCATGGAACCAAACGACGGCACGCGCCGGAGCTCAGGCTGGAATCGATACTGGTCTGGGGGCAGTGCGCTGCAAATCCTGGGTTTTGGAGGGCAAAAGAGGAACACGATCGTTTCCGAGCAGAGCTCACACTACTCGGAAAACACGGGCACGAACAACCACACGTCCAGAGTCACGCAGGATTCTGCCACCGTGCCTCCCCTGAACTTTGACCGAGGGTTGGAGGGGAGACCGTCCGTCAACAGCGTCAACTCTGGCAGCCCCGTGGTGGCCCAGTACAACAGCAAACTGCCTGCCGAAGGCATGTCTGGCAAGATCGAACGCCCCGTGTCTCCAGTCTCGTCCGCGGGCTACTCGAGCGGCATCCCCGAGAGTATCAACGATGCTTGGGATCCCGCGGACGGCAAACCGTGGGGTGCCGACCGAGCCCCGAGCAGTGCATACACGGGGAGCTACCAGTACGGGGCGTCATTGACGCCGAGCGCTGCCGCACGACAGGCGCCCTCGGGCGTGAGCAAGCAGCCGCAGCTTGCCATGGCCGCCACCTCTTCGGATATGAGCTGGCTGAACCTGGGAGATCAGTCTCGGGCTCGAGGAATATGAAGCACATGGCGACGTTGTTCTGTATATTTCTCGGTGGTCCGCGAGGACTGGCACATTGACGCGAACCCCATACATGCTCCCATCACTGGCGCAGCGTTACCTTTTTTACTTTGGGCAAACCCGAAGGGCGCATCCGCCGCGGCCCGACGAATGCGCGCTTCTGCCCCTGGCCGCGAATCGTCTTTGAACAGCGCAACACTCACTTCAGCGTCGCTTCCTGTCGATCTCTCCGTCGTCTCTCTCTCTATCTCTCTCTGTCACTTCGTCGATCTCTTGGTCTCTCGTTCTTATTGCCGCCTCGACCCGGATCGGATGCGTTTTGGACGACATTACCGCATGGCAAGGCATAACTCGGCGTCGACATCTCCCTGTGTTGTTTGGACATTTTTCGGGCGATACTCTGTGCGCCTTGCGCGTCTACTTGAATTTCTGTACATTCTAGACTCTGGCCCGGACCTTGGAGTCATCGATTTCGTCCTCTGGGCTGCTGCTATGATACCATCAACATCTCCTGCTGCGGGTAATTGGTTGAATCTGGGGAGGGGGTGTTAAAAGACGATTTAGAAGCAGGGCTGGATGGTGCGGTTGCTCCTGTGCGATGGACAACTGATCTGTAACTACCGTCAGTAGGACAATACAAACTAGCTGGCTACGAATTGCGCATGACCGAGGACACTGCTGTGGTTCGCCGCTGAAAGTGATCAGAGTTCGTTGCCCATGTTGCACAGCATCGAGTTGGGCATCAACTGCCGGGGTAGCCGTCGCATTCAGAAGAACTCGGGCAGTGATGCGGGATATGAAGTCCTGGAGTTCCGACGCAGGGAGCGTAGGTCGTTTAGGTAGTTCTGAGCATGGCCCGCGTGCCATAACTTATATGTGCCCGAGCTCATCATTGGCAGTGCAGGGTAGCTTTATCTCTCGCGTGGCTTACGTCCAACGTCGGCTCTGCTCGCCGGCGATGGAGAAAGGGAGCGGGCCATGCCGTACCGTAGCACGAGCGGGACGGAGCGCGCCTAAAGACAGAGCAAGACCGCATGAGGGAAGTAGTCGCGTTGGGTTGTCACGTTGGAAGCGGCCCGTCCTCGCGAGGTGGGCGCCTCTGATGCTGTCACGCGGCGGTGGAGTAAGGGCTTCGGTGAGCGCTTCGGGCCAAGTGGTGGCGGACGGGCGTCTTCGTCGTCGGTGGCCGAAAGGAGGGTGGGGGGCCGACCATCCGCTCACAGGTGGTGGGCAAATACTGTACATGGTTTGTACATACGGACAACGGCAGCAGCAGCAGGACGCGGGGATGGGTGAATAAGGTTGCGAAGAGGCGCGCGCGCTGCATGGGAGGGCTGAGCTGGCTGGATGGGGATGGGCGGGCAGCTACGTAGGTGGGCTAATGGCGGGATGGGCGTGGCTCGGCACGGCAATGGCTGCGAGGATGGATGGATGGACGCTTGGTATTGGCGCGAGGGCCAAGCTTTTGAACCAACGGGTTTGTATGCCGTCGTAAGCGGTCTCTGGTGAGGATGGACGAGAGCCATGGGGGAGCAAGTCGCGGCATCCAGAGAGGCACACTGCGCAGTACGAAGCAAGATGTTTGGAGCTGTGGTCCCAAGAGCACATATGTACTTCGTTTGATGCCCCCAATAAGGGTCGCCTCGGAAGACGCCGGGACGCCGGCCGCTGGGATGCAGGACACGCACAACAGAGCGGAGCGACGATGCATGGGCGTGACGAACGAACGAACGAACGAACGAACTACTTCGTAGACGCAGCATGATGGTCTGCAGGCCAGACTTGGGTCCCGCGTCGTGCTGCACAGAGGGTAAGGTAGCGAGGTACCCATCCGACTGGCTGTTGCGTGGGCAGCAGCAGCAGCATGTTGTTACTTGTGGAGGAGAATTGGTGCCGGCCAACCAGTCGCTGCGCGAGGCTGGGTCGGGCAGGGGGGCAGGCCTGGCGTCACTGTTCGCATGTAAGGTAATAAGGTAAGGTATGGATAGTATGGTAATGCATGGATGGATGGTGGTCATGCACGTTGGCGATGCGCCGTGCTCCGCATGCGTACGTAGTCGCACACGGCAACCACAGCAACTCTGGAGAGAGAGAGAGAGAGCTGTCGCGGGGGGCGAGCTGGCCGCCGTCTTCACGAGCAAAGCCGCGGGGGCGCAATGACTCGGGGAACCGGGGGTTAGAGAGGGACTGTACCTTGTAAGAGATGGGCGGTGGGGGATTACGGAGAGCGAGTCGATGGCGTGCGCAATTTTGTGTGGTCGCCCGACGGCTTCACTTGCACGGGACCGCAGGCAGGTGAGGAACTGGGCCGGCAGTCGGCGGCAACAGCGGCGGCGTCGAGGTTTGGCGGCGTGCTGATTGATGCTGGGAGCCGGGAACGGGGACAGGGACGGCGACGGAGACGGAGACGGGGCCCAGGGATGCAAGCAAGCAAGCAAGCGCTCGAGTTGGCCGACGGCCCGCTCGTCCTTCTCTGTCGTCAGACACGCCAGACAGACCAGACGGACACCACGCGAGCGCGCGGCGCAGATGCAGAAGAGGAGGTTCCATGTGGACCGTACCAAAAGATCACGACCCTCGGACGAGAGCAGCAGAGTGGCCCGGCCCAGCGGCCACCGGGAAAAAAAAAAAACTACGAAGTAATCGCCGGGTGGGCAATATTGGAAATTGACGGGCGTCGGAGGTGGTTGGTCACGCAATGCCTGCTTCGCGGGCAGGAGCTGTTACTGTACTGATCCCGGCCGACGAGCCAGACTCATCACGCTTCATCAATTTACCAAGGCACACACACACACACACACACACACAGCGACAGAGACAAGGGCAGAACGAGAGAGAGAGAGATAGCGATAGCGGCTCGCCGCCGATGATGAAGCAACAATCGTCAAGGACCAACAAGGCAGCACGCAGATTGGTGGGTGGTGTGTCAATGGTCGTTGCATGGCGACAGGGGTTCAGGGGGGCTCTTCTGGGACGCGCCAATAAGCGGCTGGGAGCAGGTGACCCGTTTTTGGACCGAGATCCCTGAGTTTCCCGGCGGGATGGACTGGGCTGGGCGCTGGTCGGGCGCCTCGTGCGGCGGGCGCGGGCTCGTCATTCACCAGCAGGCCGTGCAAGGTCGGTTGCCTTGGGATGGCGGTGGTGGTGTTGGTGGTGCCGGTGACGGTGATGGTGGTGGTGACGAGCACTTGCCTACTGCAATGGAAGGTAGGTTGGTCGATGACGGACCTGGCAAATGTGCGCTGGGGGAGAAACGATCAAGGGTCGCCCGTCCGTCCGCCACCACGGCCCCCGGGTTGCCCAACGCGGACAAGAGACAATGCGAGGCAATCCGCAGCAGCCTCCTCCGCCCCCCGCCTGCCTGTCTCATCCGATCGTCCAAGCCCGCTCGCCATGCCGCCAGATCGAGTCGCTCGCTCACGGTACACAGCATTGGGAGGACAATCGGTGGGCCTGCCTGCACCCCGACGATAGCCATCTCAGTGGACTACAAGTACACGTACTCGTAGGCCAACAGGGGAATATCTGCCTGGTGCCCGAACTTCTGTCGAGCGACTGGCCCTGTTGCCCCTCTACGGTGGGCCGGACGGACCCCGCGAGTGATGCTACCACGGCAACATCCATGAGAGAAAGAGTGAGAGACCGGAGACCGTCGCTCATCAAAAGAGGGCCCGGCGACACGCCGATACGTGAAATGCCTGGTAGACGAGGTACGCGCGGTGCAGGGCCAAAAAAAAGTCGAGCGTGCTGTGGGACAGAATATTTAGTCCCCTGGCTGGCAAAAAGGTTCCGACGCCGCACAAAGATTTGAGGTGGGCGGGCTGGGCTTGCTGGTGGGGTCTCCACCGTCGACACCACTATCTTGGGTACCTAGCTTCGTGGTGGGGGTCGCTAAGCTGCCTTGGATGCGCCGCCTGCCCACTCACCGCGTCGTCCATTCATCAGGCAGTTGACAGCGTTGCCAGTGAGTGGCCCGGCGAGCTGGTCCCTGCTCCGGAGGGCAGCAACAGCAGCAGCAGCCGCTGCAAGTCACCCACCCACTCCCGAGTCACTGCTGGAGCGGCGACGATTCCAGGTTCCAAGGCCCGCTGGAGCACGGGCCAGCCACCGGGCACCGCCCAGCTCGGTACATGTATTTTGGGGGTCGCAGAACTCCCCAGCCAGCCCACCGCAGGCGCCGTCAGGGCGCCCCCCTCCCCTCCCCTCCCCTCCCCTCCCCCCCCGGGCAGCCGACGGCGGGCGGCGGCGTGCCACCCTCGGCCAAACGCCCAAGTTGAGCCCGCGGTGCCCATCCATTGCCAGCGCCAGCCAGCAGCAAGCGAGCGTGCGACGACGGAGCCATGCCAGATCCCGCCATCCATCCACCCATTCTAGATCCCCCCTCCCCACTTTGTCTGCCACCAGCGCCTCTGGCGCACTCGCTCTCTCACTCTCTCGCTCACTCTCCCGCTCGCTGGCTCACACTCTCGGTCGCACGCCGACCCGTGAGCGACTACTGAGTCCTGACCCGCGGCAGCCAGTTTTCCCTCTTGTCAGACCACTCGCCCACCCGCCGCCGCCGCCTCCGTCTGCATGCCGCGAGACGGCTTCAGCAGCAGCAGCAAGCAGCAATCTCCATCAACCACCACCCGCACGACGCAACTCGCATCGTCGAGCCGCATCGAGCCCCGCGCTCGTCTCAAGTCTGTTGCGCCCATCGTCATCGGTACACGGGCCCCTCCGAGGCCGCCGCTGCGACGACCCCTTCGACACCCGACGAATGCGGCAGTCGTAAAAGTCCCGCGCGCGCCCGCCATTGACATTGGACCCTCGTCCTTCACCACCATTCCCGTCCCGCCAGCCGTTCGGCGCGCGCTCCACGAACGACGCGAGTACCCCCGGCCGAACCCTCGATTCGCTTTGCCCATCGGCGCCCATCGCCAGGAGCCTCGCAGAGGCTGATGCGCCATTGACCCGCTCACCGGCGCCGACGACGCTTCCCCCAATCTCTCACGACATCCCTCGGCCGGCCCCGGTCCCTCCGCCTGGCGCTCGCATCGCATCTCGTCTCCGAGCCGACACCGCGGCGCGACGACACCCTCGTTGCGAATTGCCATGATGGCCTCCGCCACGTGGAACGGGCAGGACCAGCACATGGCCGCTGCCGGCGATGACGAATTCAACCAGTTCCTCGACATGAGCGGCATGGCCAACATGGGCGACGGCATGCAGTTCGATTTCCACGGCTTCCAGGACAGCGGCCCCCAGCCCATCATGGGCCAGTCGCGCCAGCACCAGCAGCACGACTCCATCATGGCCGACTCGGACACCTCGCACATCATCCCCCGCAGCGACGGCCTGCTGCAGAACCACACCCCGGCCATGACCTCGGCCTCTATGACCCCCCAGATGATGGCCACCTCAGCCCCCGGCGACACCATCTCCAGCATCGACGCCCAGATCCAGTACCTGCAGCAGCAAAAGTATCAGCAGCAGCAGCGCGTCCTCCAGGAGCAGCGTGCCACCTTCTTCTCAAATCACAGCCACTCGGTGCCCCCGACGCCCCAAAGCCTCGAGATGGCCCCCGGCAGCGGCCAGTTTTACTCCCAGGCCGAGCAGGTCACCCGCCAGGGCGTCTATGACAGGGGCTATCACCAGCGCATCGCTGAGCAGCAAGATGTGAGTCTCATATCCCCTCCTCGAGCCGCTTTTCGGCAGGATGCCCACGATACACGTGCACGGACTGACCACTGCATCAGATGGCATTTACGCCTCTAGTGTCTCCCGCCGTGACACCTCTGGACCCTCACTTCAACATGGACAACGCCTTCACTGTCCCGGGTGCTTACTTTAGCCCCCTGACGTCGCCTGCCTTGCATGCGCAGAACGATTCCTCATCAGCCTATGACCACAGCACTCACTCCAACAACTCCCCCATCGAGATGGACCTCGAAGCGCCCGCCATTGCGCCCGCCCCCACAGCCCAGGATCTCTCCAAGAAGGCGCGGAAGAACAACGCCGCCAAGGCCAGGGGAAAGGCCAGCATTAAGAGCTCGCCCATCACCAAGCCGCAGCGACGGAAGACGGGCCCTAGTCCCGCCATTGTATCGCAGGTCTTGAGCGAGGTGGATGAGAGGAGTATCCGGCCCGCCGACCAGGGCTTGCTGCCGTTGCCCGCCACCTCCACGGACGGGTCCGAGGAGAACGCCTCCGTGTCCCCCGAGAACTTGACCGACATGCCGCCGCCCCCGGTTCCGAATCGGAGGTCCACGAGCAAGTCCCCCTATATTCGGCCGCAGAACGGGGGTCCCCAGCAGCCGCAAGCTCGTCTCGCGAACAACGATCAGCAGCAACAGCAGCAGCAACAACAGCAGCAGCAGCAGCAGCAGCAGCAACAGCAGCAACCGCATCAGCCGTCTCAGGTGCAGCCTCACCCCGCCACACCTGCCTCCCTGATGAAGCTTCCCGCCACCAAGAACAAGGGTCCGCCTACGAGCGGCCAGGAAGAGCACATGGTTACGGAAAATATCGAGTCGCTCGAGCTGCCCGAGTCCATTTCCAACAGGCCGCTTGCCCCGATCAACACGTCACTCACCTCACCTTCTCCCCGCATCGAACCCGGGCCCGGCAGGGTTTCCACGCTGCAACCCCTGCCGTCACCGGGTATCAGGGCTTCGGGGACGGTTTCCGCCAACGCGAGCCCCCAGCTGCGGCCGGGCTCATCAGGGCCGAGCGCGAGGAAAACGCCGCAGCTCGCCCCGCGGAATAACAGGAAGCGATCGACGGGGTCGGTCCACGCCTCACCCGCGCTGCTGCCGAGGATATCTCCCAACATCAAACCGCTGCTGCCCGGGACGCCCGGCATGTCTTCGGTCGAGGACACGGCCTCGAGGCTGCTCATGTCCAAGTCCAACTACCAGAACATCCTCGAGGGGAACACGGTGCCCGGCGTATCGTATCCAAGCGAACTGTCGACGAACCTGACGTCAAAACGGACGTCCCACAAGATTGCCGAACAAGGGCGGCGGAACCGCATCAACTCGGCGCTTCAGGTCATGGCCGGGCTCCTGCCCGACCAGCCCATCGTCGAGGGGACGGAAGAGGCGGAAAAGAAGGACGCCAAGGGGGCGAGCGTGGCCAACAGCAAGGCCAGCGTGGTGGAAAACGCCATTGTGCACATGAAGACCCTCCAACAAGAAAACGTGGACCTCAAGCAGGAGCTGGAGCAGCTCAAGAGCCAACTCCAGAAGCTAAAGGGGCAGTCCGAAGGGAGCGAGGAGTTGGCGACGACATAGCACACGGGTGGCCGGGGTAGGGCAAATCTTTGAGAATGCTTGTGGTTGGCTACCATGACTTGACTCGGTAACAACACGGTCGAAGATGGACGCAGGTACGCTGCGCTGTACATATGGGCATGACGGTGCATGGAAATATGGCGGGATCGGAGCTGTGAGCGACAGACATTGTACGGCGGTCGGCGAGCCTTGGGGCCACACAGCGAAACAGATAGACCAGCGTAATATACATGCAGATCTTGACAGTTATGGGGAACGCTCGGCGCTTGAGGAACGGGTGACGCAGGGCGCCCATGACGTAGCGCGACACACAGCGGTGGCGTCGTGAATGATTTTCTGTTTTTATTTGTTTAACCTGTAACGAGCTTGTATTATCCCGGCGGGTTCTGGCCCAGGTGCTGCTGCTGTTGGGCCAAGACATCAACGTCGAGGTGCTCCATGACCTCGAGGACGAGCTTGAGGCTGTCGAAGAAGGAGTTGACGGCGACACGGAGCATGCGGTTCGTGGTGGCCTGGTAGTCGACGTGTAGTACGAGGGCCTCTTCGTCCGCGGCAGCAGCGGCATCGTATTGTGGTTGCGCCGGCGCCTCGACGGTGAGCTGGCGGCGGACGAGCGGGGAGAGCTCCGGGTCGACCTCGAGGGCGCGGAGGGCGACGGAGGCGAGGCGCGGCGAGGGGAGGGGCACGCGCAGCGCTCTGGAAATAGAAACATGGCGAAGAGGGTCAGCCTGCTGCTTGCTTGCTCGCTTCCTGTCATTCTTCTGCTTCCCACCACCTGCCACCTATCAATTGCACCCGCCACCACCGCCGCCAGCAGCAGCAGCAGCAGCGGCAGCGGCGGCGGCGGTTGTTTGGCCCGTGGTGGCAAAGACACGGAGAAGACAGGCAGGAATGCTCGTGTTCAGGCGGCTGACGGGAACAAGGACGGGGCGCGCTCTGCGGCGGAGAAGGCGAGGCGAGGGGAGGGGAGGGGAGGGGAAAAGGGGTCTGCGCACGCACATGGAGCAAGGGAAGGCGGCGTCGGCAGCGCTGCGGCTGCTTGATGCGGTGGCCATGGCTACGGCAGGCGGGGAGGCATCTGGGGGGAGGGAGTCGCGCGGCAAGATCCGCTGGGCGTTGTCGTCACCCCTTCTCGTCGTGGACGTTGTCGTCGTCCAGGTGCCGCTCTTGTGCTGTGCTGAGGCGGACACGCGACTCAGCGGGAGGAATGCAGTCGGTCGGTCGGGTGGGCGCGCGCACGTCGGCAGGTGAGCGGGGAGGAAGTTTTGTCGCAGCCAGCGTCGCCGACGTCTGTCGTCGCAGCCTTGGCGGGATGGGGCGGCGGGGAGAGGAGGGAGGGGCAGCCGCAGCAGCAGCAGCGGCGGTCTGTTTGCGGACGAGAGAGGTTGGGTGGCTCGCCCTCTGTGTGTGTGTGTGTGGCTGAGACGGACGAGGCTCGCTGCTGTGAACCAACAGCCAGAGGAAGAGGGGGGCGCGGCAGCGGGAGAGCGAACGGGAGCGAAACCGCGCATCAGCGGCGCCCAAGCCACACCTCAGCGAAAAGAGACACTGGAGGTGCTGCACCTGCTCGGCACGCACCTCAGCCTCACGGGCGAACGAGGTGTGGCGCAACGGCCGCCCGTCAACGGCAACCACAACGGACGGTCGCTGGGGGCGGGAGCTAAGACTCCCAAGGTAGGGCTGCAGGGGGGGCTGCCACCCAGCCAAGCGCCGCCGTGCCTGCAGCACCGCTGCCAGTGAGCGGTGCAGGCTGGCAGGCAGTTGAGGTGGTTGCCCTGGCGACGGGCCCGACCCACCGCCGCGGTCGCTCCAGGCACTGGACCCGGGGGCCCTGTTTTGGGCCGGGGGGCCTGCGACAGGGCCTGCGCTGGGGGAAAAATAACAAGATGCAGCGGCGGGACCGCCTGTTGTCGCCCCAGTTGTCACCCGCTGGGCTGTCCCGTCGCCTGCCAACCCGCCTGCCTGACCCCAGTGCCTCCTCCACTCTCTCTCTCTGAGGTGCCCGCCTGTCGCTCCTCCTCCCTCCCGTACAAAAACATCGTGAACGCCCGCTCCCCGTGAACGGTCTTCGTCCCTTCCCACCAGTTAACTTTGTTGACGTCCGCCGTTGGGTTTTTTTGCTTCCTCAGCCTCCGCTTCTCTTCTCTCTGCCTCTCGTCCTCTCATCACCTGCCCGCTCGCACTTGCCTTGGCTCTGGTTTGCGCGCCCGCTTCGCTTCGGCTTGCTAACCGTCTCGTTTGTTTGCCCGCCGTGAAGTGGTGTCGTGTGCCTGACGTCGCCGCGCGCGCGCACGCAAAGATCTGCAAGCGACTCGAGACTCGGATACCTGTCCGTCGGGAGAGCGACGCCGTCTGCTTGTCCCTCTCTGTCGCATCTCGGCTTCCCGTCGAGACGTCGAGGAGTCGATTGTTGTTGTTGTGGGCATTTGTTGTTGTTGCTGCGCCTGCGCCTGCATCGAGGACGGCGAGCCTGCAGCAATGGCTCCTACCTCGAGGCACGCCCAAAACATGGGGCAGATCATCGAGTACATCCCCGGTAAGTCCAGCTCCGGCTCTCTCCTCCGCGAGAAAACACACACACGCACGGGCCCGTCCCTGGCGTTGGTCGTCTCGACTGGCCTTGTCCCCCCCGCGCCAACGACATCATGGCATCCAACGCCGCCCTCGCCATGACCTCTTCGCTGACCGTGGCCGTCCTCGCAGACCGGTTGTACCTCGCCGCCTACGTCCACCCGCCCACGTCGGACACGCTCTTCCCGAACCCCGAGACGCCCGTCTCCCCCCGGAAGCGCTCTCAGCGCTCCGCCGTCGATGTGCCCACGACCAGCCGCATCCCCCCTTGCTACTTCACCGTCGATGATACCCTCCTCTACAATGCCTTCCACCACGACTTTGGGCCGCTTCACATTGGCCACCTCTACCGCTTCGCCATCCGCTTCCACGACATTCTCGGCGCCAAGGAGAACAAGGATCGGCCCGTCGTCTTCTGGAGCGCCGCCGACCCCAGGAGTGAGTGCGCTCGTGTCTTCTTGTTGCTCGCGTGATGTGCTAACGGGCATCTAACTAGGTCGCGCCAACGCCGCTTGCATGCTCGCCTGCTACATGGTCCTGATTCAGAACTGGCCGCCCCATCTGGCCCTGGCGCCCATTGCCCAGGTCGACCCGCCGCTGATGCCCTTCCGCGACGCCGGCTACAGCCAGGCCGACTACGGCATCACCGTCCAGGACGTCGTCTACGGCGTCTGGAAGGCCAAGGAGGAGAAGTGCTGCGACCTCGACAACTTCGACCTCGAGATGTACGAGAGGTTTGAGCGCGTTGAGCATGGCGACTTCAACTGGATCACACCGCACTTCCTCGCCTTCGCTTCGCCACAACACACTCCCGTCGCCAAAATCACAGAGGGCTCTGAGCTCTTCTCCTCCCTGCCGCGGGATCTTGCAGCCGTCGACGCCCACCCCACTCTTCCTCAGCCCTTCAAGAACGTCCTGCGGCACTTCTCGGAGAAGAACATTGGCCTCGTCGTGCGCCTCAATTCGCCCCTCTACTCCCCGTCGTACTTTGAGGCGCTTGGCATCCAGCACCTGGACATGATCTTCGACGACGGCACCTGCCCGCCTCTGACAACGGTCCGCAAGTTCATCCGGCTCGCGCATGAGACCATCACTGTCAAGAAGAAGGGCATCGCCGTCCACTGCAAGGCTGGACTGGGGCGCACGGGCTGCCTCATCGGCGCCTATCTCATCTACCGCCACGGATTCACCGCGGACGAGGTCATCTCCTTCATGCGCTTCATGCGCCCGGGCATGGTCGTCGGCCCTCAGCAGCATTGGTTGCACCTCAACCAAGGCACCTTCAGGGAGTGGTGGATCGAGGAACGTGTCGAGCGCAAGTTGCGCCGGGAACTCGCTGCATCCAGCCAGGTCCCCAGCACACCGATACGCGCCATGCAGAAGTCGGGCGTCCGTGGCAGCCAGCTGTCGACGCCGCCCAACCGCAGCCCTTCCAACCGCACACCGCTGAGCGAGGTGGACCACGATCGCAACAATGTCGGCGTCCATGAGGACTACCTTCCTGCGCCGACGCCAGGCCAGCCACGAAAGACGACTCGCGCCGACCGCCATCACCCGTACCAGCGGTCAACGTCGCACCACACCACGGTCGAGGAGGAGACGGGCGTCGAGCACGAGACGGAGATCGTGACGATGCACCGCCACTCCCAGGGCACAGAGTCGGATGAGGAGATCCACCTGAGGATGCGCAGCCATCGCAAACCCTCGCAGTCCCCTGGCCGCAGCGCCAAGGTGCGCTCTGTCAGCCAGACAACCTCCCACGTCTACACCATTGACAACGACTCGTCGCAGGATGCCGAGAACATTGGGTCGATGCGGTCCAAGCAGGTCGACCGCGTCGCCAGCACGCCCGGCGCCCTGACTAGGGTTCGCGGTAGCAAGCGTGCGGGTTCAGAGTCGCCGCTGCGGGCCAAGGACTCTGGCGTCCGCAAGACGAGCGGACGCGTCGGGAGCGCCAGCGTCGCCACGTCGGCGACGGCTGCATCGACGGCCCGGAAGGTGTCTGGGTCATAGAAGACGAGCCCTTTGCGGACCTGTCGATGACGGACAGGCGCATCCGCGCATGACATGGTGTTACGACTGTGACGATCTGACGTACATTTTGACGCGTGCATGCATGCATACATGGGGAAATGGCTGGCGTTTATAGGGTGCAAAGCGATGCGCGCGACGAGGCGATGGTGTCGAAACACAAGGGGGCAACGGGGATCTTGGTTCCTCCAATGCCGGGTGGAAAAGGCGCTGCTGATTTGCAGCTCAACGTTAATAATGTCCATGGATGGGACTGTTCGGCTCTACCTTTTTTTTTTCTTGGGAGTCGAAACGACGGACGGCGGGAGGAGAGGCCGTGCCCGGCCCGGGGGTGGGCAGCCCCTTGGTGTTTCGTCCCGCCGCGTGATGCGCGCTGGGCGAACGGATATCGTATATGGAGTACCGCTGCTTTCTTCGTGCTTTTATTGCCAGAGAAAGTCTTACTGGATGCTGCGGCCACTTTTTGGCGCGGACGGGAGGAGGAGATGAGAGCGTAAGAGCAGGTATATACAGCAGAGCCATGGTATGCATTACATTTACAGTTTCGTTCTCGATGACACTGGTGACGAATGTTCCCTCTGTGAAGCTATATGCATGCGTCTGTCTATATATGCTTGTTTAGCTATCAGTCTTTCCAAGATAGTCATGTGCGGCTCTGGCTGCTTCCTTTTTGCAAAATGCTACCTCTCTCTCGTGTCATTGTTGTCGTCGTCGTCGTCGTCATCATCATCATGCCTCTCGCCATGATCCCCGTGAAGCAAGTACGTACGCAACAAAAGAAAGCCTGGGGCTATACACGTATGCTCTCGAGCTTTGTCACGACCGTCTCCATGAGCTTGCCGACCTCGGCGCTCGAGAGGTCGTCGCGGGCGCGAAGGCACAGCTCGACGACCTCGCGGTAGCGGCGGCCGACCTTGCTGCCGAGGCCGGGGACGAGGACGGCGAGGACCACCTTGTCGCGCCAGCGCTCGGCCGAGTAGTGTGGCTTGTGGTACGTCTGGAGGACCTTCCACAGGCCGATCTCGAGGAGGACGAGGCCGAGGGAGTAGACGTCGAAGACCTTGCAGTACGAGGCGAGGCCGCGTAGGGTCGAGGGGTGGCGGTGCAGGTCGGCGATGGAGGGGTTCTTGGAGGCGACGGAGAGCGCCGTGTCGAGGTCCGGGCGCGACGAGTCGAAGCCGCTGAGGTAGGGCTGGGAGATGTCGGGGACGAGGGCGGCGGCGGCGGTGGGGGAGCGCGCGGCGGTGGAGAAGGCCGAGGGGAAGAAGAGGATGTTGGAGGCGCAGAGCGACTTGTGCAGCCAGTCGAGGGAGTGGAGGGACCAGAGGGCGACGGCGAGGGCGTGGGCGAGGCGGACGCGGTCGTCGAGGTCGGGCGTCTTGAGGTCCGGGCTGGCGATGAGGGCGTCGAGGGTGGAAAAGGACGAGGCGGGGGCCTTGTAGACGAGGCCGTAGCGGGCGCGGGCGGCGTCGTCGGTGTAGCCGACGCAGTCGACGCTGTGCAGGTCCGGGTGGCGGTCCGAGGCCGAGTGCATCATGCGCGCCAGGTCGTCCATGCGGCGGACGTGGGCGACGCGCTCGTCGATGGCCTCGCGGTCGTAGTCGACCCACTCGACGACGACGTCGCCCGCCGTCTCGTGGTGCGCCTGGCACCGCAGCCGGTCGTCGCGGTCGTCGCCGGTCATGACGAGCGCCGCCCGCGGCACCTTGAGCGCAAACGTCGGCTTGAAGGCCGACTGCGGCTTCGAGTCGAGGTTGATGCGCAGCTTCTTGAGGTTGGCCGACGTCTCGAGCTTGGGGTAGATGCCCGTCGACGCCGTCTCGAGGAGCGACAGCTGCGCCAGGTCGCGCTCCGCCGACTCGAGCAGCTGGTGCGTCCAGGCGCGCTGGAACGAGGGCAGCTGTGACGGCGGGAACAGGCGCTCCAGGCCATCGTTGAAGTCTGTCATACTGGTCATCAGCTTGAGACTCGCCTCACCAATTATGCCATGTCCGTTTCTGTTTTCATACCCTTGAGATCCCTGAGAAGGTTGGTAAACTTGTCCTTGTCTGCCGTTCGAACCAGTGTAAGTTAAGTCGACCGACTACTCGCTCGTCACGTCCCTCAAGACCGGGCCCGGCGGCACTTCACTGACCTGCAATGACCCATTTCGTGCGCAGGCTGAACTCCTTCCTCCAGCTTCTCTCGGTGCCCGACGAGTTGGTCCTCGAGGTGCTGAGCTTGCGCCCGCCGTCGTCCTTGGTGGTAGCAGTAGTACACTTGGAGGACGACAACGGCGGTGACGGCGACGACTTGGCCCGTCCAGCGCCGTTGCCGTTACCGTTGCCGTTGCCGTTGCCGCTCCCACTACCATTGATGTTGCCTTCGTCGACCAAGCCGTACTTCTCCTGCAGCTTCCGAAAGTCCGTCACCGTCGAGTGCAGCTCCTCGAGTATCTGCGTCGCCAGGGCGCGCAGCTGCGGGTTGCCTCCCCTCCCGGTGCCGGTAGCAGCACCGGCAGCAGAAGCGCCGTCGAGATGGGCCTCAAACTTGCCCTCGGCGACCCCCCACTCGCGGCCCCAGACGACGAGGCGCATCTCCTCGATGCGCACCTTGCACATGAGCCTCTGGCTGTCCTCGTCGAGGCGCGACGCCGTCGTGAAGTAGCCGTACGCCTTGACGCACCCGTCGAACAGCTGCCCGAGGAGGCCGACGACGCCAATCGTCGTGCCCACCAGTTCGGCCGCCATGACGGGCGAGGGAGCCGAGACCCGAGCTGGGTGCGTGCGCGGGTGTGGGCGCGGCTTCAGCTGGATCGATTCAAACGCCAAGTCTGGGGCTGGAGATGATCTAGAAGGTGGAGGAGAAGGAGGGGACGCAGTCTCGCTGTGGGAGACGCTCAGCGTAAGCCTTCTCCGCCAAAGTCTGAAACGTCACGCAAAACCGGAAAAGAAGACGCCAATGTGTCTTCAGGTAAAGCCGTTCCCATTGTCCGCCCGTCTGCTGGAGAGCTGGGACAATGGGCAAGTCAGGGAACCGGGAAATTATGGCTGGGGGGGTTTTCGACGTCAACCCCGGAGGCTAACCACCTTGGTCTTGCCATCGATCTGCACCAGGGGAAGCATGTCGGCAGCGTCAATACCGCACGGTTCATCACGTGACTCAGACGCTTATGCACAGGCTTGAGCAATAAGCTGCAGCAATTCTGGGTGGCCGTCAGATGCAGTCCCGACATCGAGCGACACGAAGACGCGCCTGGGTAGATACCTAGTAGTTACAAGTCGCGAGCTGCTTGTCATGCTACTTTGCCTTATCCTACGACACGACAACCAAACAGTACTTTTGGCGTGGACACCGCCCTCGAGCCGCGACTCGAATCTCCATCCATGGCTAGACAGATGCCCGTCGCCGGTCCGGCTCTGCCTCCACGGCGCGTCCAAGGACGACCAGCTCATTGCATACTTGTACTCGTAAACTGAAACGGACCTTGCTGTTTTCTCCCATCCGCGTCCCCCTGCGTACCTGCCTGCTCGACCCCACCTTCTATATGTGTGCGATATTTTTGACATTTCGTGACGGACATGCTCGTGGTGTGATCCCCCAGGAAGCTCATTGCATACCGGGCCCCCAAGGCAACAGAGAGCCACTGCCCTGCGTGGTCTCCGAGTGCTGGCCCTTGACATGGGCGGGGGTGTTCGAGCCCTGCGGGAGAGCCAGAGAGCCTCGTGGCGGCCTCTAGTAGACCTTCTTCTTCTCGTCGATGCTGAACTGGCCAGGGCCGCTGTTCACGAGGAGCAGCAGGCCGCCGACGATGGAGAGGATCTGGAAGAAGTCGTACTTGGCAAAGTCCTTGTGCGGGTGGTGCTCGTGCAGCTAGTTGGGTCGTCAGCATACGTCAAGTCTGCACCGCAAATACAAGCGTGGGCCCATGCTCACCGTCCAGAAGTTGTTGACCAGGAGGTTGAAGATGCTCAGGATGACAACCAGCAGGGTGGCGCTGAACTTGGCCTTGAACCCAACGACGACCATGACGCAGGCACCGGCGCCCATGAGGGAGACGACGACGCGCCAGATGGACCACTGGCCGCTGAAGACGAAGCCGACGAAGAGGAAGATGAGCAGCACGCGCCCGGCGAGCTGGAAGTACATCTTGCGATCCTTCTCGTCAATCTGAGGCAGGCCGGCAAAGGCCTTGGTCTTGCGCACCCACGAGTCGGAAAGCACCATGAGAAGGCCGCCAATGACGGAGAGGTTGCGGAGGAAGAAGTTGAGGTCAAAGATGAGGCCATAGCCAAGCGCCTGGGTGACGACAACGCCCATGAGGCCAGCGACGGCGTAGTCTGAGTGCTTGCGGATGATGACGAGGGTAGAGCACGAGACCATGGCAATGACATTGACAATGAGGAAGATATGGGTGATGCCGGTAGGAACTGTTTCGCCCACGTGTCAGCAATTGACGTCTCTCGGGGATGTCGCGTCGCTCCCAACTGGGCCTTACTTTTTCGGTAGTCGTGCAGGTAAAGCAGCTGCTCGGACCATTGCGTCATGATGCGGAGGGCATCTTCGAGGAAGGTGACGACAATCAGAAAGCGGCCAATAGCTGGGAGGTAGCTGCAGAGGGAGACGAAACCTTGGCGTCAGCATGTTCTGCTCCGTCTGGGAAGGGCATCACCGCGCGCGCGCAAGCGACGCGGGCAGTCGAGACTCACGGCTTAATGGGCTCGCTGAGGTTATCGAGGACGTCCTCGGCCTTGCTGGTGTACGGCCGGATCTGGTCGAGGATGTTTCCGCTGGACTCCTCAGGCTGGGACGAGCCGCCGTAGGGAGCAGGCCCGCCACCGAGGCCATACCCGGATGGACCGCGCTGGGACATGTCGCCGGGCGTGTAAAGACGGAGCGTCGCGAGTTTCGGGTCTCGTGCCTCGTAGGCCGTGTTGCTGTCGCTGTCGCTGCTGCGGGTGCCGTCTGCAAGCGAGGTACGACGGAGAGAGTGCGCTGCAGCTCTGGTTGAGGTGCACTGGAGGCGAGCCTGTGAGGAATGGCTGGTGACGGTGCGCGTGAGCGAGGGGACGAGGCCGCGGGGGGAGCAGGGCGGATAAAGGGAGACGAGGACGTGTGCGTCGCGCGGAATTGGGTCCAGACGACGACAACAACGGGAGTGCCTCGAAGCAGGGCCAGAATGCAAGAAGGATGAAGTCAGGATGAGGGGTTGGAGGAGAGGACACACTACCTTAGGAAGGTTAGAGGTTGGCGGCGGCTGGCGGAGAAAGTGGTCGAGCAGACGAGGGTTCCGCACCTGATGAGCTGCCAGTTTAAGGCAAGGAAGCTCAAAGCCCGGCAGGGTACGATGACCTCAGGTCGCTCGTCTGGGCGGGCTGGGGGCGGGCTGCTGCCGGGGGGGGCTCGACGCCCTGTAACCTGTAACTGTGTCCTTTCCAAGCTCCAGCTCGAATCCCGTGATGGCGCATGCCGCGGTGCCCACTTTTAGGCCCAGCCAAAGCAGCCCTGGAGCCCAGGAGCTGCAGCGGCGCCCGTAGCGGTTCCCCTGGGTCGAGTGCGTGTACCTGCGGAGGCGTCCCGCCAGTACATGAACCCCTCGCGCCACGCAGCGCTTGCGCCAGGTACTGCGTGCAAGGGAGGCGTGCACCATGCATGTACCACCCGACTGCCCCCCCCCCCCCCCCCCCCCAAGGCGGGACCCCAGGAGGGAGGCCCGCTGGGCGTGGCGGCCCATCGAGTGATGCTAGCTTCACGCTTCCAGCCGGGCCTATTCTTGTGCTCTTGGCCCGTCTCCCCGCCCGATGCTGGCGCGTGCCGGCCACTGCGGGGGGAAGCCAACCGGCAGTCCAGTCCAGCAGCTGGTGCGCCTCCCATGCTGCCACCGTGTCACCGAAGCCAGTCGCCAGCGCGGACGACATGCGGCGTCGCGAAGCCTCGACTACCTCAGAGGCTCTTCGTACCTTTTGCGTCAGGCCGCGCATGGAGGTCGTCCTCCGGCCCTGTCCAACCTTGCTTTGCCCACAACACAGACCGTTCATACTGTACGGACTACAGGCTGGGGGACTTGAATGCCCACAGGCTCCGTGCCAGACGGCAGGGGCGTCAGAGTTTTATTTTTGTTTGCTTCTGGTTGCTGGGTCCCCATCATTAGACAGTCTCACCCCAGATATTGTCCGTCCACATCCCTTGGGTACGTGAGCATCCTCCGGCCGGCCATTGGGCCATACCCAGAGCGAGGAGTCGCCTTGGTTGCCTGCGCCAGAATGATTGGACTGAGTGCGCGTGCCCGTGCTCGAGACCTTGAAAGGAATATGCTTGCGGTACGAGCACAGTTGTCTCGTTAGCGTCGAGCAAGCTAACCTGACACAAACCAACATGGCCAACACATATCCGTACTCCAACACATCTTGGCCCCGGGCATCAACCACCTCGAGGTTCTTCGACGATGCGCAACCCCCCTGTCTCGTCATATTCAACTCTTCCCTCGTCCACGGCACTCCTCAGATTATCATCTAGGACAGTGCGCTCGCCAGTGACAGGATCCCACTCCCAGCCGTCACGCATCCACATCCATCGGAGCAACGCTCGAAGTTCCTTGTCCTGCGGCATGACTCTCATCCACTCAGGCTGAAACTCGGGCTCGCGGCCCTTGCCGTTCCAATCCTCTGCCCGACCCAGCATCTCGTCGCGGCAGAAAATTCGCCAGCTGTCAATGGCATACTTGCCCTGGGTCATGTGGCCGATCTCCCACGCTTCTGTGTCGTCGTCGCACGCATCGGGCGTAAGGTAACCCGTGCTATACCATTGCGGGGGCTCTTCGGTGCTCTCGGACCGTCGCCCGACGTCTCGCCTATCGTAGTTTCTAACTCTATATCGCACACCTGGCCGTGGCGGGTTGTCGAGAAATGCTCTGGCGTACTTTTGTATGTAGCCGACCCGGACGACCGCAAGCCCCAAGTGTCGAATTATGTGTGCAAGCTCGTCCGCGTTCGCCGGGTTTGCGAGATGGAGAGGCGTGGGAAATCGTTCCCTAACCCGGTCAAAGGCCGGTATTGCCAGCTGCCCGCTCGTCTTGATCAGAAACGTCACTGCAATCAGCAGCCAGAAAGGCTCATGTGCGAGTCGTTCTTGGACAAGGCCAAAGGCCGGTGCTGCCAAGGGCGGAAAGGGGACGCAGGACACTTTGCCCGCCAGAGGACGCTTCGCACGCTCCCGGGCTGGTGCTGCAAAATATGGAGACAGAATGTGGCATCGCTGACTTGTCGTGGCCCGTGTATGTCGATAGTCGGACGCAGTGTCGCGAGAAAGGCCACCCGTGCTCCGGGGGCCTGGCACTGGGTTACCTGCGAGGGCGTTGGATTGTACCGGCTGGCTGCTCTGTGCCCGAGCGAAATTCGGTGATATTTTTCGCCTCGGATTGCTTGCCTCAGGGTAGCGCAGGCCATAGGGATGTGGTGGCTCGGGGCAAAGCTGCGGCGTGTGACCGTCTTCGAGCCAGTAGTGCGATCTTTGCTCTGACTTGGAGGGTTTCTTCACACGTCGACGACCTCTGCGCCTTCGGGCGGATGATGAATGGCGTGATAACGCTGAGGGTAGAGCACGGGGTTGCGTTCCCAGCGTCTTGGCCAACGCAATGAGGCGATCAGTCTCGTGCCACGGTTCCTGCGACGAAGGGTCGGTTGGCGGTGTTTCGGGCAAGATAAATTCCAGGTGCGCGAGAGTGTCGCTACCCTCAATGCTGGTTGGGTCGTGCGGGTATCTGCATCGAATTGACTCTGCACAATCAAGAGCCGAGTACCAGGCCCTGGCCCCTGCGAATAGGCTCAAGTCAAACAGCCTGCGCCTCTCGTCCTCGGGTGCCGTTTTGGAGTCGAGCGCGTCAGCCAGGAAGTCCCGAGCGTCTGGCCAGACGTCAAAGACGGACAGGGCGCTATGGCCGAAGGAGGCTTCCATGGCAAGGGGCCGGCTTCAGCGATGGCCGGCGTGGGAACGAATGGGCGGCAAGGAAAGAAGCATACGGCACGATGTCAGTCGCTGGTTGCCGTCCAGGCATGAATGCTCTGGCCCAGAGGTGACGTGCACTCGACACGGGACATGGCACGAACAGGCAAGGTAGGCAAGGTACGATGGTTAGCCAGCGGAGGCGTGAAGTTCTGCGGCGATTAGGGTGCGCGTCCAGCTTGTTCAGCACTGCATTCACAGCCGTCGCGGCGGGGCGTTTGCAACGTGCAGTTGGTGTTGATGAATGGCGTGAACGCGGGAGCGGAAAGTGCCTGATGGACGCACGCTGCCCGTGACTTGGCAACTCCACCACAAGTGGGTCATGTAGCAGAGCGCCCTACCCGTACACCGCGGCAGTCGCGATGGACAAGCCCGCCAGCTGCACTGCCGACTGCGGCGATTCCAGTCATTGTATGGATCCGAGCAACCTGGGCATAGATACGTCGCGTGTGGAGAGACCCCTGGGAAAGATACCTTCCACAAACTTCAAGCCGAGGAGCTACCATCAATGAGCTTTGCCATGAAGGGAGGTGTAGGGTGACATCTGTGGGTGTTGGCCGGCGCCACGCCTCTGCCTCCGTCTGCTCCTGTGCAACCACACTGCTGTGCTCCAGCGATCATCAGGCACGGCAGCGCCGAGACCAGCTGACGGGTCTGCAGCGGCAACTTGCATTTATACCCTCTGCCCTCTGCGAACGCTGACGCACTGCTCTGTTCCGCCTGCTGCCCCTGCGGTGCACAACAGATTCGGAAATTTCACAAATTACCGTGCCCAAGGTACGGAGTAACTGACTTACCTATCAGTGAGCACATCATCCATCACCTGCAACGCCGACCACGTGGACAGTCAGTGGCCCAGCCAGCTCTGCCCCGAATTGTTATCTCCAGCCCAGTGGCCTGTTAGCGCGCCTGCTGCATTTGGCTGGGCCGACCTAACCGACGTGGTCCGTTCGTCACGACTTCCTGCGACTGGTTGGCCAATCAGAAATCGGGACCTGTATCACGTGACAGATCTCGCCCGGACCCATCCCCCCCATCGATTCTCTCACTCGTTTGCGTGCCCAGCCCGGCTCCCGCTCCCATCATCCTTCACTCCTCCGACCTTCAGTGTCGCCCGCCTCCCACCCTAACCCGAGTCCCCATCATCGTCACCGAAATCATCCAAGATATGAGTAGTCGCGGCGGGAAACTTGCCCCCGAAGTCAACCGGTATGTCGAGCTCGATACGGTCGCGCGTCTCGGGCGCGGTGCTTTTGCCCCCCACGTCCGAGACTCGCCCGTTGTCTCCGATGAGTCGTATCAAATCCGCTAACCACGGTCACAGAGCTCTGTTCGTCAAGAACTTGAGGTAGATACTCGATCCGAACCGACTGCGATTTTTCGGACCCTCGGCTGACCTGTGATTGATGCAGCTACAACGTCACCCCAGAGGAGTTGTTCGACCTCTTTGGAAAATTCGGCCCCATTCGGTAGGCCTCCATCGACTGCGACAGGCCTCAAAACCCCCCGTGACTGATCTTTCTCTGCAGCCAGGTACGCCAGGGCATCTCCAACACGACCAAGGGAACGGCGTTTGTGGTCTATGAGGATGTAATGGATGCGAAGCAAGCCTGCGACAAGCTCAACGGCTTCAACTTCCAGAACCGCTACCTCGTCGGTACGTACTGACGCATGCACCCATGCATGCACTGCCCACCCGAATCACACGTCGCTGACGCGCGTCTAGTTCTGTACCACCAGCCCGACAAGATGGCCAAGTCAAAAGAGGACCTCGAGGCGCGCCGCGAGTCTTTAGCTCAGCTCAAGAAGCAGCACGGCATCGATTGACAATCCGACCGGCCTGTGGACAGCCTGCAAGACAAGCCATCCTTGTCTGCAGGCCGGTTTTCCGATTCACGCCAGGCCTCGTCGCCGGACCCAAAGACGATATTACGAAAGGGCACGCCGCCCATGCAAGGCCCAACGGCCGCCAAAGGGCATGCCGGCACGCGGGCAGTTCGCTTTGTCGAGGGCGGCCGAACGGCGATAAAGTCTTGCGCCTAGCGAGACACTGCTCTCGTGCCACTCCAAGGCTGCCTCCTGATTTCAGGTTGCAGACAGCTCAGGATTGGTTGTGCTTGAACCGGGGCTGCAAACGCAGCACCGTCGTCATCGCGACGCTGATGCGCCGATCAGCACACTATTCAGGACACCACTTGGGGTTGTGACGATGGTTGAGAAGGGAAACTGCAACATGTGACGATACGTCAAGTCACTACGAATTGCTTTTGTTTTGCGATTGAGTTTTAATACGCTTCGGAGAAACAATCGGGGTCTTGCTTGCGGGTGGGTTTGATTATGGGGAACGCTATCACCTACGATACAGTGCAGTCCGTTCAATCTCAACTACTACTTTATCGCTTTGTTCGTCTCAACGTAGGTGACCCCCGTCATCGGGCGAGGTGAAGGGACACTCACAGGGCGAGATGTGCGGCCCCGCTGGTGATGATGATTAGATGGTAGTGTGACTTTGCCGCCTTGGACGCACGGGATACGACTTTCCAATGAGGGCGATATGCTTTTCCAACGATTTGGCGACGTGCCAACTGTTGCTATGGAGAGTCATGGGCACCATTCAGGAGCCATGTCGGGGTCGCCGACTAGGCAGATGGTAACCAGTGGTCAAGTCGGGACGACGTACAGGATTTTGACTCCAACCAGTGCAGCACGGCTGGAGCCTATCGAGTCCATGGCGCAGCCACCGACGCCGAAACCTCGACTGACAGAAAGGGAGGTACAAGCTTTGACAAGTCTCACAGGCGGTGTCAAAGAGATGTCTGAGAGAGATGCCCGTCTGGCTTAATGGAGGGATAGGAGGTACTGATTGGGGGCACTGTCACAGCGAGGACGGAGATGCTACGCGAACGATACTCGAGGGGCGTGCCGAGTGCTGCGGGAGGTTTGCCGTCGTTGTGGTCGTACCCTGCCTCGGGCTGCCCCATATCGACGACCACCGGGTCACCTGCGGCGACGAGAGTGCCTTGCCACGGCGGATCTACTAACCATGCACATACATTTCGTGCCTTGGAGTAACTAGGCCGAGCCAGCTCAGGGCGAAACGACAAGGAAGACGCCACGTGAGACGAGACACCGGACAGAGAGGCCTAAATGGCGGCCGGGCGAAGCGGGCGGCATAGTAGTCCGTGTGGTGCTGTACAGTCTGACAGCTGTCTGCCTGCTCTGTCTTGCGGGGGTGCCTCGCCCCATGGCATGATCATGACGGCCCCGGAACACGGTGGGCGTGAGCGGTCGCAGAAGCGGCCGGGCTCGGGTGACCGTGCAATGGAGAATGGAGCAGAGGAAAAAAGTGGAGGATGGGATTGTGGTCGGCTCGGGCGCCCGGCGAGGTGGATCCACCCACCTTCGGTGCAGCGACAGCGCTGGCAAAGCTGCGGCCTTGATGCTCCGTCAACCAGCCAGGGGGGGAACGGGAGCACTGTGTTGGCGGGTTGGGGGATTGCAGTAAGGTACTGTACGGACTACCTTCAGGTACGCTTGCAAGTTTCACGACCGGGCAGCTGCTCTGGCAGGGCTGGCTGGATGGATGAGACGGCAGGGACGGGACCCGACGGGGCAGCCTGGAGCTTGCGCTTGGGCGTCGACGGGTGCTGAAGCGAGATGCTGAAGCGAGATGCTCAAGCGAGGGGCGCGCCCAATGGAACGCTCGACATCCCAAGTCCATCTCGTTGCGGCAGGGGAGACCGTGGGCACGCACTGGCCTTGGACGGTTCCCCGTTCACGGAGAACGACTCGCTCCTTCCGCGGATGAGTGCTGAGTGTGCAGTGTGCAGTGTGCAGTCTGTGGTCTGCGTCTGCAGTCCGCCCAGCAGGATGCGGAACCCTCGTGACATCAACCTCACGACATCCAGGGACCGACAGTGGCTGAGCCGTCTACGGCGGCCGCCCCCACCATCACTAGGTTCTCTCTCGCCCTTGCACTTGCACCTCTTTTACCGCACGTTCGGGGGGCCGCGATTTGGGCCGCCGCTCGCGCTTAATCCGCCTCTCGCCTGTCGCCTGCCCTGACCGTCGCGGCCCCGAAAGGACGCGCTGCTCCATTCCAGGTTGCCCCGACCGCCGCCCCTTGCTGGATCCCATCGATCCCGGCCTCCATGGCCCGACTGCCTGGGCCTTGGACCATGGCCGAGGCGCATCGGTTAGCTTTTCCTGCTGCGCGCACGCGAGCATCTCGCTCGAGGCTCGATGACGGACGTCCGCAAGCAGCTGCATCGTTGCTTTCTCACCGCCGCTCTCCCGGCAAGGCGAGAAGGGTGACCACGCTCGCTGTCTGTCTGGGAGGGGAACCAACATCGTCGAACCCGTGCTTCTGTGCGACCTGGAGTTAGCTATCGGGCGGGCATGGCCAACACTCAGCCATCGCAATGCTTTGTACGGGCCATGTTGGACACGCCCATGCAGGCCCTGGCCGCGCCCTGGCCGCCCCTGCAGGTCGTGGAAGAGCTTCAGCCACGCCGCGCCCGACTTTCGTTCAGAGCCTCGCCGCCAACTCTGACGACGGTTCACCACCACCACTGACTGAACGGCCCCCGCTTGTCTGCATGGCCAACCTCCATTTCCGTGCCTCTGACGGGCCAAACGCCATCCTTCTCGTCACGGCAACGAAAGGGAAAGCAGCTCACCCTCAACGTTCCCGCGACGCAGGGCGATGCCAGGCCCGCCCGACTGCGCCATGTCATCACAGCGCAGCTGCGAGATGCGACGCTTTCTACTTCGTACCACTAGTATCCATTATCGGAACGGCTCACCAAATAGGCTCCAACGTGGGCCGGGGCGGCCCCGTCTTCGGTAGCTCGGAACCTGCTAACCTTTCGCCTGGCGCGGGACCCCTGGAGTCTGACTGACTGACTGCCTGCGCGATCGTCTTTCATGTTCCCGAATCGGCCTCCACAGCCTCGATTCTCCAACGGCGTTGCGCCGCCCACACGAAGACGTACCCCGTTACTGATGCAAGGCGAGGTAGTCTATTTATGTCTACATACGTTGTGACGCTCGAGTCGTGCCAATCGTCTTGCTTTTCCCGCCCTCACCAAGCCACGGGCGCGGCCATGTGGCCGTTGGTCGCCACCTTCATCGTGCGAACCCGACGTGGATCCAACGACGCCTTCACTGGGCTCAACTGCCGGTCACTTGTACAGTGATGGCCCGTTGTGACGTCCGCGATCAAGGGCATCCAACATCTGTGACGGCCCGTCCGCCCACTCTCTTCCCCCCTCGCCCGGCCATGACCAACACCCTTTCGGGCTCTCCCGCGCCGGTCGTGGTGTTGGACCGCCCCGTTGTGTCGACTTACTTCCGGCCTTGGCCTCATGAGTAGGTGAGACTGTCTGCCTTGGTTAAATAGCCCAAGACAATCCTCACAGCCACAGCCGCGATCCCATATCCAGGGACCACTTGGAGGTTGTGGCAACCTTCTTTAACCTGGCCCGTAGCCCTCTGACCTCGCCGAAAGAACCCAATGGCAGCATCAATCTTTAAGCTAAGCAATCTCTCTCTCGAGGAGATGCCTCCGACAACTCGCTCGAGAACCATCATGGCCGGGCGCACAACTCCTGGAAACTACTTGGAAGAGGCTGACTTGAGCTCCGATCAAGAAAGCGGGTATGACTTATCCGACGATGACGACGACGAGGATGATGAAACCGCTCCATCCGTGAGGTCACCAACTCATCTCACGTACAGCTTGGACAAGCTTTCAGACGAGAGCCGCCAAGTAGTGCGGGACGTGTTCAGCGAACCGCCAAGGATAGCATTGCAGAGGTGCCGCCGAATCAACAATACATACGCTTTCCAAATGACAGAGTTGGTGACCAGGTCTGTTCGCATTCGCCCTCGCGGCGGCAGCTCACCTGGTTTGTCCTGCACCTGCGGAGAAGACCAGAACCCATGCAGGCACCTTGTCTGGCTGCTGGACCACGTCGCGAAGCAGACCTTGTACGACCACAAAGGCAACGAGCCCTTGACTATGACGAATGATGGGTACGCCGAGGAAATGGGAGATCCTTTCCAGGCCATTGCCGACTGTCATCTCGACGTCCTCGCCGATGCCCTTCATTGTAAGGTTGTCGACCCGGATATGGACGACGATGTGGATACGCATCGCGTGCTCGAATCCCGTGAGCTCCTCTCGTCTCTGCATGGAGCTGAGCCAGAGGATTTCCGGCCAGATATCTTCAACTACCCGAGACCTGGACGGAAGGTGCTTAAACGACATGACCTTGATTGCACCATCTTTAGGATGCTGCTCGACAACCATCACTTTTTCCAGTACTTTCTCTCGCAGTCTCGGTCCACGGATCCCATCAACGATCCGTTTCGAAAAGTGTCCCAGCGTGTAGTCCGTGTTCTACGCGACTTCGATGAATTCTCCGCGGCACGCCCGACCTTGTCGCCGGAGGAGTCCCCCGCGGATGTCACCTGGGCGGCACGGCACCTCGTCGGGGGCGTCAAGCGCATCAACTCTGCCATTTACACCCGGGACCGCCCTCTAGAGCCCCACGAAGCCCTGTCCGCGGCGCGAACCCTCGTCCAAATCCTCGAGGCCGTTGTCGCCCGCAACCACGACGCGCCCCACGGGAGCGAGTCGACGCGGGGGTCGCGGAACCTCTACCTTTGCCTGGTTGGTGACCGGGACAGGGGCTTCGTCGTCGACGAGCTCGACCTCCTCCCCGAGGCCGCGAGCCAGTTCCTGCACCGGCTCGATGCCCTGCACGACCAGATTGGCGTCTACGGTGCCCCCGCGTCGTACGTGGAGAAGCTGCGCGCGTTGCTGTCCAGGCTGCGGACGTCGACGGCCGGCACGGGGCTCAAGAGGCAGACGCAGGGTTCGCAAGACGCTCCGCGGGGGCCCAAGAGGATGAAGTGAGCCCAGGTGGACGAGGGCGGATACCGACTGGTGTGGAAAAGGACCCTGAGGGTTCTCATTGCTTGGAGCATTGGTTTTTTTTATGGTCGCCCGCCCCTCTGCCTGCGCGCGCTGGCCGTGTGCGATCCCACACCCCCGTGCTTTCGTTTGCCTTTTCTGCGGCTATGAAGCAACAAGGGGGGAGCAAGAGTAAGGAGTGCGTGGCATACTGCTGGAACTTTTTTTGCGTCCCATGTAGCTTGACAACTCATCGCGTTCGTTTTCCATCTAGATAGACAGGCGGATCACCACGAGGCAGACACGAAATGACTTGATTTTATGCCATTGAATACAGTCGTTGCTCGCCCCGTCATGTGCACCGCTATGCAGCCTACCATACGCAAACATGCCGGGAATGAGAATCACTCTTTGCACTCGCACACGACCCCGTTACAACCCATGCCCACGCCCGAGAGGCCTATACTTTCAGGAACCGTCACTGCGCGCAGCGGCACGAAACGCCTCGAGGGCCTCCAACACTTCTCGCAGAGTCGGTCGGTCGTAGTAGTTCTCGTTCCAGTCGCCCCTCGCCATGCCCTCGGTCCTGGCCGAGAGCCACGCCTCTGACGCCTCGATCTCGGCGGCCCACCAGTCCCGCGCCGTCTCCTGCACCTGCCGCGCCGTGGACCGCCCCGTGTTCTCGAGCTCGCGCATCACCAGGCGGTCGCGCTCCCGGACAATGTACTTGGTCAGCCCGGGCTGCCGCCCCCGCGTGCAGCGGTCGATGAGGTCGCGGATGGGCTCGGGCGTGGTGGTGTAGCCGGGGAACTCGACGAGCGGCTCCCAGCGGTACGACAGCCACACGGCGGCCCTCTGCGGCGCGCTGCTCGCTTCGAATATGCACCACAGCACCCGGCCGAGCATGTACACCTCGCATGCCTCCTGCTCTCGCGGCGTGAGGCACGACCATGGGACGTTGTAGCCTCTCGATGGCCAAATGTACTCCTCGCCCTCCCCCATGTCTTCCCACCCTGGTAGCAGCTCGTCGAGCACGGCAGAGTACTTTGCCTGCACCTCCGGGTCAATGTCCTCGTCAATAGCCAGCAGCCGGACGTACTCGATGGCGTTTACTTCCGGCGCGGCGAACTCGCACCACACGCCGCGCTGCTCAAAATCTATCATGACGGCGTCCCACGACTCGGACAGAACGATGTTGTCGAGTCGCAGGTCTGGATAGAAAATGCAAGCCGTGTTGCGCAGATGCACGAGGCCTGACGCCAACTGAACGGACCACTTTATCTTGTCGTCCAGGGACACCTGGCCATGAACCTGGAGGAAGGGTATCAGGTCGCGCAAGCTGCCGTGGACGTGGTTCTCTACGGTAAAGCCGACAACCGCGACCTTGTTCCCGAAACTGCATCTCTTGGTCACAAGGTGGACCGGACGCGCAATGACGTTTGGGTGAGGCGGCATGGCCAGGAGCTGCTTCAGCTCGTGGTACAGGTACTTGGTGTAGCTTGTGAGAGCCTTGAAGATACACGTGCGGCCTTGGATCTTGACCAGACAAACGCTATCATGGAGCTGTGACAGATACTCCACGTCCTCGAGGTCGACAGTCGGGGGCAGGTCTAGGTCGTCCCCCCAATACTTGCGCAAAGCGGACGGCCCCAGTAGTTGACGCTCTAGGTAGTGTGTTGGGGCGATGGAGATGCGGGCATCGGCGACAATTTTCGGCAGGTTGTGCAAAACGATCCTGGAGCCGAAGGGAAGGTCCTTGTATATCTCCGACGGGTTTTCGAGAGTCGAAGTCCAATGCTGCAGGATTCGAAGAACATGGCGCGTGATGCCCAGTTGGGCGATGCGTGATCCGTCACGGACATAAAAAGTCACGTCGAGGTCCAAAGTCTTGCGAAGCTCAGGAGAGACGGTCGCCGGCTCCGGAATGAAGACGTCCACCCGATACGGGCGGATGGTACCGACGAACAGTGGCACGGCATAGATCTGAGTCCCGAAGGCAGTACAGCCGTCGATGCGCCATAAGGGACGGGCGGGCACATCCAAGCTATCAATGCGGTTCTTGGGATTCAGTGAAGACTGCGGCCACGGAACTTGGTGTGGCGGGCTCGGTGGAGCGCCGTCGATATCGGCAGCGATGCTCGAGAAGGCGGCGGTGGGATGGATGACATCGTGGATCGAGTGCTGGCTCAACTCCATCGCGTAGTTGTTCTGCCCCTCCTTACCAGGGGAAGACGACGAGACCTGGAACCTATAATGCCGCGCGGGATAATCGTGAGCCGTGGCCGGTGATGTTTGGACTCAGACGCAAGGGCCTCGCCCTGGTCCCATCGCTTCGCTGCGACGGATGTCTCTCGAAGAAGGGGCTACCGACGCAATGCCTCACGGGGACACCAAGCGAAAGAGACGAGGGGCGGACGGTCGGCAAGGCGCGTGCAGGAGCTGCTTGCAATGCAAGGCAGGCGGCACGAGTCGAGTCGCAGTGCTGGAGCGGAGGCGATTAGCAGCTGCATGACTGGCGGTACGGGTCAATAGGACGGGGCTGAATGCGCAACCGCCGGGACGAGACGCGGGCCTGGCCTGGGTCTGGGGTCTTGGGGGGTCGTGCTTGATCACATGACGCGATTGGACCATGCATCTGTCAGAGTCGGACTGCTTGGGGTAGAAGCCGAGCGGCAAGGCAGGGCAAAGCAAAGCAAGGCGAAGCAAGGCTGCTGCCGCCGTGCTTGCCGGCCGTCAACCAGGTCGGGCCGGATGGAGCCTTGAGTTTACGACGCGTCGTCTGCGCGGCACTGCTGGCACTGGGCAGTGCCGGCAAGAGATGCAGCAGCCGGCTCGTGGCCTCGCCATCAGGCCCTGTTGACGCCATCCATGAGGGCAGTTGCTGCTTGGTTGACCCAGCCTAACGGACGGCTTCGACGACGCCATGGCCGGGACGCCTAGCCGATACTTTGTGCCGTGCACTTCTGCCGCCGATCGCCAAGTCGCCGTCTCTCGTCTCGGGCCGTGTGCACCTTGAACTGTGGGCGATCGCGGCGCGCTGTGCAACGCCCTTTAGCCAGTCCGTCGTGGTCCGTTGGTTGTCCCAGGAGAAGCTCTCAACTGACCGTGTATGCAGCCAGACGACACGCGACAGTCAGTCCGAGGTCCAAGTGTGACTTCCCAGAGCTTCGCGGCTCTGTAATCTTTGCCGTCGACTCGTTCCGAAGAGGAGCAAGCCTGCGTCGTGGTCCGAAGCGGCGACTGGCCTCCGCTTGGCAAAGCTGTGAAGTCACATGGCCGTTATCGTGTTACACGGACAAGGCGGCGAGAACGTACTTCGTCGTGGTGGAAATACAAACCAAGTGAAGCCGCAGCGCTCGCCGTCGCGCTGAAGTATCGCCTTGACCCTGACAGGCCCGGCTTCCTTGGCGCGATGAAGCCCAGAGCGATGCTCTGGACCTAAACTCCTGGGAAACCACAAGCTCGAAACACCAGAGCGTGCGACTTGGTCGAAGGTCACCCGAGGGGCGGGGGGCTTCTTTCGAGAGGCGAGAGACAAGGCCAAGGCCGGATGACGCGGAGTTCGACGCAGACGTACTTGCTGTGTCTCTAAGAAAAAGCCGAGTCATACTTGGCGTGGCTCGTATGGAGATATATCACAGTGCCACCAATGCGAAGAGCAAATGATCGCATCCGAGTGCCTTGTGCTTAATGACACGCAAAGGCGCGTCCAGATACGGAACACTTGGCGGGCGGCCCTGTCCGGTCGTGAAGGACAGGGTCGACTGGCCTGTAGAGGAACTCGCATCCCTAAAGTGCACTCCCCCCTGAGATGATGCCGGATACAGAGTACATGCGCCAAAGTACCTGGCCAAATCGGCAAGTACTCGAGCTGGTACCGGGACGTGAATGCGAGGGACCTGGGTACGTGGTGAACAGCCCCGATATCACGGCCCAGACGGCCGCGGAACCTTGAACATGGACACATGAGAGAGCCCCGACGCCACTGTCTCATGGATGCTGTCGACCGACTCGCGCAACCCGTTTCCCGGAAAGGGGGGGACCAGGACCAGCTGCTTGGCGTGTGTCTCTCGTCCGTGAGAAGGGGGGATGGAGACAGGGCTGGACGGCTGGTCTGTCACCCGGCTCTTTGTGCTACCTCGGCCGAGCCCTCACCGGTCCCGCCTTCAATAAGCCAAGGTGGTCGGTCCCCCGTCGTCGCATCCCAATCGTCATTGCGCCAGGGAGGGCCTGAATACCCATCCACCTGGGTGCCCGGGCCGGAGCTGTATGTACTCGGCACCTGGTAGTAGTTAGTTGCTGGGTGTTCTACTTGGACCGCAGAACGGTTCGAGAACTTTGCTCCAATGCATGCATCAGGCGCGCCGCCGCCGCTTGTAACGTTTGCGGGGGGGCCGAGGTGGCCCCGCCGGAAGCTGAGCTGGGGTGGAAGCATGGACTATGCCCTTTGGTCCTCCAGGCAGCCATCATCTGGACGCATTGGACGCGAGCACCCGCCGCATGAGGGTGGGCCGAAGACATGGTTCGGGTGTGTGCCATCTCTTGACCTGGATGCTTGCCCTGCCCTGACATGCTACCCAGCCAGTTCAGCGCAACGTATAATGACATGGGTGGCACGGTAGCGACTCGACAACTCACATGCGCCTCAGGGCTACCTGAGGTAGTGTGCAGTGGCTAGTTACTGCCTTTCCGCTCGAACCAGAAGAGATGCTGATCAGTTGAAGAGGCGTTTTGGGGGAAGAGGTGGAGTTGCGAAGTTGGTGGCAGCCACTTTCCCTTGTCATAACGAACGACCTGTCGTCACGCAACCGCCCCGCTTTGCCCTGCCTCATTACTCTACCGTGCCCTGTCAATGCCCTGCCGCGCCGCGTGCTGCTGCTGAGAGTCAGGTCCGTGCATGTGCGTTCGTCGTTGGCATGAAGACTTGAAAGCTGGGTGGCTCCGGATACCGGGGGTTGTGGATGGAGCTCAAGCAGCCGCGCCGAGCTCCCAGGGCGAAAGAGAATCTGATGCATGCCCATCGGCGACAGGGGGCGAGCGAGTAACTACTCGTACCCCCGAGTACAAGTACAGTCTCGGGCACTCTGCTGTGTCGGCTCATATTCCTGAACTCGTGCAGCCAAGAAGGGACCAGCTGCTCGGCTCAATTATAGGTACTGAAAGTGACTTATGACCACCCTTGGCACCGATTAATCTCAACAGCAGCGGACCATTGATGCGTACAGTGCAGATACCACCTCGTTCTTCTCGCTGCGACACGGTGCTCGCGGTCGAGGCGTCCGGGTCTGCGTTCAAGGAAACTGCGACGGATGGCATGAGGTCAGTTTGAGTTTGGACCACTGTTAGGAACAGGCAGGAGTCAGAGACAGAGCGACTGCCAGCCCCAGTCCCGTGTCTCCATCGTGCCCATCGTCTCCACTCGTGCCTGCCAGATTTGACGGGCCGTGCTTGCTAAGTTATTAGTTCTCCAGCCAGCCGCCATCAGCCGTGGTATTAGTCCGTCGCGGCAGGCGTGGCCCATGAACCTTGTTGCCACTCGTCCAGTTTCTCCATCCGACCTCCAGCAACGGCCCAACGACGAGTCGCCAATTTCAACTTCACATCCATCGATGCGAGCGCCGCTCACCGCAGACGCAGCCGCGCACGCGCGCCGATCTCTCGTCGCTGCATAACCCCGACCTTTCGCGCCGCCGCGACGCCTCAGCAACCTCACTTGCCCGCTACGAGATGGCGGAGGGCGGAGGCGGGCCATGGAGATGCGGGACCCCTGCAGCCCCCGTGGGGCCAAACAGTAGCGCAGCTCGACTGCATCCATACTCTCGCGAAGCGCAGGCGTGGCTCAAGCCGCAGAGTTCGCAGAATGCGACGAAGAATCGCACGGGCCAACCGGTGTGAGCTGCGCAATTTGCTAACGGGTTTGGCTGTCAGCGCTTGCCCACCGGGGTGGCACCTTTGGCCGCCACCCGCTCAGATGCTGGCCCATATCGTCATCACCGGACACGCCCAGAGCCCGAGCCAAACGCGGCCGTGCGAATATGGCGACTATGCCGATGCGCGGCTCAAGGGCTGCTCACGCCAGCCAGACTCGGATGCACCTTGATAACAGAGCACGCGAAGCACGCCGCGTCGCTTTTGTAGCGGTCTTTTTGCTCCGGTCAAAAGAGGCTGCGAGGGCAGGGCTGGCGAACGGCCCCTTGTCACCGAGTCCTGCGACCCGTGCGACGATCGGTCGGATTCCCAGGTTGAACCCGAACGCACATTGGTCCCTGGCTCTCACCGGTCCCCGCACTTAAAGCATCCCTTGTGCCTTGCGTGCCGTCCCACGCCTTCGCTCCTACTTGGCACGTCGCGCCTGCAGCGTGGCCGCCGAGCTCAGATACCCGACCACTTGTTGATGCTGCAGCCCGAGTTTGTATGATTCAAATGCGAGCATAGAGACCGGCCGGGCACGATAGCTCGACCCCGTCGCATCAGCATGGTCCGTCATCGGCGGGGACCTGCTGTCGCAGCCGCTCCTGAGGGGCTGCTGGCCCCGTCGACGGCCAGTTCACATAGCATGTGGTGCGAGGCATCTGGCGTGGAAGTGCGCAATCCATGGCATTGGTCAACGCCCAAGGGCGCTGTTCGTGACTTTGACTCACAATGCCGTGGCTCGCCAGCCCGCCGCGTGGCAGCGAATACCCGGAGGCCACGCTCTGGCCCTATTCCACGTTGCGGAGGCACACGGCCAATCCATCACATTGCGCCCCGGGTCATGTTTCCATGGGTGGCCGCCGACCGCGCTGGCCTCCAGCCTGACACCCCGCGTACTGATTTCTCGTCATCACCTTGTACACACATAGCATAATCCACACAAATCGGACAATTTGCCCATGGCCCCGGCTGGAGCTTTGGTGAATGGCAACGCCAAACCTGGTCGCTCACCGCCAGTGCTGCCAAGTTGGGCATCAGTTTGCGCTGCGCCATCTGACATCCTTGACGTCGGTCCCTTGCCATGCGTCGAAAATCGCAACAGACGCTCACGCCATGGCCCATTGCTCGATGGTGCCAGGCTGACAAAGGCACCGGACGTCGAATATCTTGGAAAGTGGTGATGACACCGATGAGGTCTGGGGCTCGAGAGACACGTCGTTGGCTCGCCATCCCTTGCATCAACACACCCCCGGGCAATGGGCCGGCCCGAACGGCATGACCACGTTCGTGCCCTTTTTGGTGCAGGCCTGGCGTGACGCGAGGCCAGAGACGGGCAACGATGGGATGGCCAGCCGCGGATGACCACCCACACCCCTTGTTGGGCCGTGGGTACCCCTCAGTCCGCTCGAAGACTGTACAATTCAGCACGGGCGCAAATGGACGTCAGTCGCTCTCCGCAGAGCCTTGCCAGGTCGCCTCTTCCCTCGCAAGGAAATTCGACCATCATCGCCTCTCTCCCGCCATCCTGCCGGGCAGCCACTCTGACTCGACCGCCCAGGCGCGCATGCACATCGGGGAGACGTCGCAGACGTTGGCCCGCGCTGCCCGCCATCCTTGACGGCCTGCTCGAGCCGGAATCACCGCATCCCCCGGCTCGGACTGGAGAAGCACCAGCGTCACTCAGCCAGCCGCCCACCTGTCGCGGTAACGGCAGCCGGTGACAAGAGTGCGAGCCTGCACGCAGCCTCTCCGAGGCGTTGAAGATCGCGCACACCAGCCGTCTCTCCCGCCCAGAGCGTCATCCGACCCCCTCAACCCCTCTGGCCGACCCCCCTCAGCTTGACGCGCCCAACACCGCTAGTTTTCCTCGGGACTTACATACGAGCACAGCCGTCTCCGTTTGGGCAGCCCGTCAGCCTCCTGCCCCGTCGCCATCGAGCGGCGGGCACCTCGCGCCGTGTCAAGTGCGCTCTCGCGTCTCATCCCAGCCGGACGAGGCCCCTTGACCTCCTCCTCGTGCGCTCGCTCTCTCGTCGCACCCCCAGGCGAATGCAAGGCCGCATGGCTGAGCCTGTCCCGGCAATGGTCCGGGTGGAACCTTAGCTGGTCGACAGACAGACACACCTTCACCCCGGCTCCGCCGCTTCCCTCACCCGCGCTCGCAGCCCAGCTCCCAGGTTCGCGGTTTCTTTGTACCTCCCCGATCTCCCTTGTTCCTCGTGTATAGTCGATACCTTTCGTCCCACGTGCCGGTACCTGGGTCCTGGTTTCAGTCTTGCCCAGGCGATCTTGTCCAACGCACCCTCTTTTCCCTGCATCCATCATGGTAAGGACGCCGTTTCTTCCTCCCTGTCTCGCGGCAACTTGCATAAAGATAAAATCACCAGCCCTCCTGCCCTCTCCTGCCCGCTGCCCACCTGGAACCCTGTAGACGCTCCTCAATCTCCGCGGGCGCTTGTCAGCTATTCTCGGTCTGACCTCCCTCACATTCGCTTTCGCTGTTTGACCCGTGATCTGTATTCGCCTTCCCGAGTTCCTCCCTGCTCTGCTCCTGTCATCTGCCCTTCACGGAAGCATCATCACCTTGCACAAAATGCAAAGTCGGATGTGCTGACAATCGAGCCAGGAGTTCCACCAGCCGCTGATCAACAAACGGCCCCGGTCCTGTGCCGAGGTCGATGTTCCAGGGCAACCGTTGCAGTCTTTCATCCCACTGTTGAACGCGGGATACGACTACACGCCTCTTCAGCTTGACATACCCACGGCACCGGACCAGCTCCCGGCGGCTTATGGCTTCACTGCTGGCTTCTCTTCCGGTATCGAAGCCTATGAAGACGCTCATCTGGTATTCTCTTCACCAAAGCGACGGCGCCTTGGCCCCTATACACTCTTGCCCTCACCTGGCGCCGTGGCATCTCTGCCGAACGCTTACGAGAAGACTGCCGACCTAACAACGCTTGAACACGTACCGGGCGGCCAATCCCAAATGCCGTCGCGCTGGTCGGATGCGGCTCTGCCGTCATCGCAGTCGCCGCTGGCACGGCAGATGAACAACTTGAGCTTCTTGCTCTGCCCCTGCCCCGGTCTCGGGTGGGAGCAGCGAGATGGTACGTCCCATTCGCTTTGTCCCTTGCGCGAGCTGCTTGCGCATCCTCGAGGTGACGTCGCTACCGACAGGCGGCAGCAAGCTGACTTCCCTGACAAGGCTATTCTTCACTGGGGGAGGCAAGTACCTCCGAATACGATCCGGAGCAGCCGTACACAGCAGAAAAGCAGCCGTCCGTGCCCCTGTCCTCCCAGATTATGGAGCTACCGTTCCCTGCTTTGGACATTGGGTCGTACGGACCCATCGGAGCAGGCGAAGGACCGGAACCTCTGCAACCCCCACAATCAACGGGTGAATCTCTTCTGTCATCAGGCTACCTACATAATGAATATGGCTCACAAGAAGCGGACGTCGTCAGCCCAGTGGCCTTCGTACCGGACTACCTGAGTAACATGGAACAGCCCCCATTGATCAGCTGTACTGTCGACTACATCGATCCCCTTACCCCATCACCCATGCCCTTTCAACCGGTCGTCGGCTGCGTAGATAGCTCGCCATGCAGCATGGTGCCTGTCCGACCGTCTGACAGCGGATCCTCGGGATGCTGGCGCGAGACCCCCATGCAGCCGCTGCATCCTTCGAGCTTTGACATCTTGCTTCCCGACCAGCGCGGCGGTGGCAAGAGGGGACCGTTCAAGGATGCCAAGCTCCGCGAGCAAACAGCACAGACAAGACGGACAGGGTCCTGTATCAGGTGCAGGATGCAGCGCATACGTGTAAGTCCCAAGAATTGCGAGCGACGTCCCGGCAAACCAACGCGCACACACAAATCATGACGCTGACCACAACCTTGTAGTGCGAATCGGATCCCAAGGACCCGGGAGGCATATGCCTCACCTGCGCCAGTGTAGCGAATACCAAGGCTGGTCGATTTCCATGTCTGCGATACAAGATCACAGACATCAAGCTTTACAAGCCGGGCCAGGTCCCTGGGTACGAGTGGACGCGCCGATGGACGAACAGCATCACGGACCCCATCCAGAAATGGGCATCATCCGATATCAAAGTTATTCACGTCTCAGCTGGGTACTCAAGGAAGGTCATCGAGCTCCAGGTACGCAGGTTCATTCCTCAGGATGGCGACAAGCTCGCGAGGACCTGGGATCACCAGGGGACTAGGAGATCTGTTTCTATCCCGCCGTTTGCTCTTATCGACTTGGAGGCAACGAAGTCGACGTATGAGCGGCACATTCAAGACATCATGAGCGATACCATTCGGAATGTGTTGGATTGCCCTGATGGGTTGCTGTACAAGACTTACTTCCGAGCTGTGCGGCTCACACAAGACCCGACCATGGAGGAAGATGCCTTGAAGCTCATCAAGTTGACTCTCACGTTATGGGTGTCGATCCGGCTCTCAACAACGTCGGGCTTCATCGTCGGGGACGAGACGCTGGGCATGCCAAACAGCATCCTGGATGACACCAGCCCGAGCGCTGGCAAAATCCCTATGCCTCCAGTGATGGGAGCGCAGCTGGATCTCGTGCTAATCCACCATATTCAGACAAAACTTCGCAGGGACATGTTGGAAATTTTGCAAAAGCTGGTGCTCAAGAACAAGCAAAAGAGCTGGTTTGTGACGTACCTGGTTACTTTCATACTGCTGCACAACACGGCCCTCATCACGGCCCACGACGCCGGTTACGCCCGAAAGCACGGCATCAAGGTGAGCCCACCTGCGGCATGCACCGCGTTTTCCGCTGTATATTGTGGCTGACGCAGGTGGCCGTTGCAGCGCCGCTTCGCACGAGAGGACAAGGTCAGAGAGTACCACCTTGGTGAGACATACCCCTTCCCACTCGCCGTGCGACACGGTGGCTAATCCCGGTTGTTGGGACTCCCGCAGGTGCCAACATTCTGCTTGCCCACTTCCACTACTGCAACAAGGGCATGTATCCATTCTCAGACGAATGCAAGGACAAGGATCTGCGGGCGTTGGCGGACTTGAGCGACGATGAGATCCAATTCGTCCACACCACCAAGAAGTACGCCAAGCAGCACCGTGAGTACCCATCTTCCCGGCAACCGGATTCCCGGGCCAGCGCTAACGTATGCATGGCGCCTCGCAGGGCAGGAATGGGAGCAGGTCAAGGAAAAGAGCGAGTACGAGGAGGATTTCTTTTTCGTCAGCCAGCTGTTTGAAGAGAATTGGAAGCCACGACCGACGATATGATGAGCTCCGTCCGAAGAAGGGGCAGCGGTGAGGGTGCCAGTCAGCCACAGCAAACTGCAGGCATGCCGCAACAAGCACGCAGATGGCGTCGCCACGGCTCTCATTGCAGAAGCAATGCAGGAAGGGGGCGGCAGCGGTGGCGGCGAGCTTGATACGGATGGCACTCAGGACCATTCGGTGTTCGATGCGGGAGGGACGTTGCTGCTATTCGCAGATCGCGCAAACCCCTGGGGATCGGGCCGCCGCAAGGGAGAGGACGGGATGTTGCATCTTACCTGGCATGGAAGCGAGCGTCGGCCTTCATTTCGTATTAATGTCCTTTGCCTGTGGCTTGCTTTCTGCAATGAGCACTTTCCAACCTTGCGTCAACTCGTGACGTGTGTGTGGTGTCAGAGGCAAAGCCAGCTCACGCTACTGAGTGACACGACAGTCGGCGGCCGATCTACGCGCCTTCAGACCCGTGGACCATGTTTCACGATCGCCAGAGCCTGCACGACCCGGGCTTGACAAGCGATTTCGCCAATCTCGCCTAGGTACGAGGTGGCAGCGCATTCGGCCTTAACGTTCCCCCAACCCGACCACTATGGCATTGGTACCTTCAGGACCGGTCCGGTGTCCGAGGACTGGTCAAATGGGCTTCACCGGGTTGCTGTCGAAGGGCCAGTTGTCGTCGTCGTACTTCGTAGTCGCAGTCGTAGTCGCACACGGCACATGACTGCACCGTGCAGTGCATTGGCTCGCGGTGCTTGTCTCGTCCTGGCGCATCTTGCAAGTTTTCGCAGGACCGGGCTGCCTGTCTCGCCTCGACGCTGACTCCGCGTTCGGCGCCGAGGGTTGAGTAGAAAAAGCAAAGCGTGGAAAAATAAGGGTCACCGCTCTCCTGGGCGCGCGCAAACCGGGGGAAAACAACTTGGAAACCAAAGGAAAGAAATAGGGGGGACAGGCCGGCCCAGGCAGCACGGCTGTGCGGTGGTGTGTGACGGGCTGGCTGGCTGGCTGGCTGGCGGGAGCTTCCTCGTTCCCGCTCGGGTGGCGGCGATGGAGAGCAGCAGGCGGCGGGCTAGCTGACGGGATGACGGGCTACTAGGCTCTCGAGCCGGTTGCCGCAGGCTGTGAGCCTGTGTGACGGGAGCCCGCAGGGCGGAGGACGGAGGCGGCGCCCCGGGGCCGTCTCCGGAGGACCTGGGAGCCCCTGCCCCCCGTCCGATAGAGAACATGCGCTCCTGGTGGGTTGGTGAGGCTGGTTCTCCCCAATTCCGGCCCTGGGGTAGGACCTCCAACACCTAGACCCCCCCGGCCGGGATCCACCGACTTGCAGAAGGCGGATGGACACTGTTGACTGATGCCTTCGTCGGAGCCGCTCCGCTCCCACCCTGGTCGGTCCGCACTCAGGCCCAGACACACCGAGAAAAATCTCCGCGTCCATAAACGGCCATTGACGGCAGCCACGAGCAAGGCATGACGGAGACAAGCCGGGGGTGTCCGTCTGCTCTCGTGCCCTCCCGTAACAAAACCTCTTTCCCTCGCGGCTCGACACCGTACCAGGCACCGGGTCGCCGGGTAGAACGTTCCGGGGGGGTTGACCGGGGGGCCATGGAGAGGGGGTTCGCTATCGTATCACGGGACACACGGGGCGTGTGCATGGGAGGGGCCATTCCCAGGGAAACAGAGGCGGAAAACGTAGAAGCGAAAAAGAAAGCACAGCCCTCACAACTCGTCGTCGTCCATCAACATGGCCCCGGTAGCGTCGTAGTCGCCGTGTTGTTGGCTTGGCTGGACGTGCTCGCATGCGCGCCCCTCCTGCTAGTGCACTTGGTGCTTCCCGTGGTCAAACCAAAGCGTGCAGTTTGGCAGCGACCAGCTCTGACACCTGCTCCGATCCTGTCTAAATCGAGTCTCGGGAGCCGTGCTGTGGCTGGCCGGCGTGGCCTGGAAGCTCGCCTCCCCTTCGCCGAGTTGGGTCTCGTCTTGTCGTCAAGGCAAAGTAACGATGTCGTCAGAAGACCCCGTTGCCCCTTTCTCGGTCTTCGTGCACACACTCCCATCTTCGTCCACGTCGTCTCAGTCACCGCCTCTGCCCAGACCGGCCGCCCTGGTCCGTCCTCGCGGCTCAACCTCTCACATACCTCACCTGCCTCTTCACGCTCCTCCTTGTTGCCCGTAGCCCGTACGTTCCAGCCAGGATGTCGGTGTGCGCGCAGGGCAGCATGTACCCAGCCGAAGTGGCGTCTGTCCCGGCCACGGGTGTATCCGAAAACCTGTGGACCATGGAAGGCACCCGCCCTTGGAGTACCTGCATGGTGCCATGTAGAAATCGTTTCGTGCAAGTCTCAACGAGAGAAGGAGTGTTCTGCTGGGATTCAGAGACCGGGGGAAAGGGGCCACCGGAAACTCGACCCTGCCACCCGTTCAACATCTCTTCTCGTCCACGGTCTAACATAAATACCTGCCTTCAACTCCTCTTGCAAGCCATCAAACCACCGAATCTTGCGTCAAAGGCCGAGCAGACCTGGGAGAACCTTGCCGCCGAGCAACAATCCCTTAGGGCGTCTGAAAGGTGAGTCCCCAACATGAATGTCGAGACGCTCGCGCCTTCCAAGGCTGACAACGGGGCCAGAAACGACTCCACGATGGCATATTCTGGTACCGGTCCTGTCATTGGGCCTCGAGTCCAGTCTGGGCTGTCCATGACTTTTGCGCCAACGATCAATGATGCGCCGACCCTGCCCATTGGCTTCCCAGAAGTGCTGGACTCCCCCATGGCATGGACAGGTAGTCACTTCGCCGAGCACTCCAAGTTCATTCTTCACCTCGACGAGACGGATGTCGCAGAGGCCGAGGAAGCCCTCGAGCACTTCAAGTGTAAGCGGGATCCGGAGCTCTCGAAAGAATCACAGCTGACGAGTGCGACAGCATTGGGCCACGACGGTGATGTCATGTCGCGAGAGTCGTTCCCGCTACGAAACTTGGGTCCTAGACTGGATCAGCTTCGTCGCAATCTCTATGAGGGAACTGGCTTCGGCTTAGTTCGAGGGCTGGATCCCCAGAAATATGCTGTCGAGGACTTGACCATGCTCCATCTCGGTATCCAGTGCTACATAGCCAATCGCCAGGGACGACAGGACAAGAAGGGAAACATGCTCGGTTCGTCGCCGGCTCGGTATCTGTCCAAGACATGGCGCTGACACCTGTCCAGTTCACATCGTAGCGGACAACTCTTCGAAAGAGAGAGCCAATCACCACCGCCACTCGACGGCACCAATCGTGGGTGTACCAAGCCCGCAAGGCAGTATTGACAAGCGCTGACACTGTGGTGCAGACCTTCCACAACGAAGAGGCTGGCGACATCATCAGCTGGCTGACGAGGAGCACCGCCGCCACCGGGGGAAAGTGCATCATTGCTTCGGCGTACACCGTCTACAATGTGCTTGCGGCGAGCCGTCCGGACTTGGTGCGCGCGCTTGCCCGATCTGACTGGCCCTTTGCTCTGTAAGTCGAACATGCTAGCGCCCAGCTGAGATGAATCGAAGCGATGGCATATTATGGCTCGCGCGGCTGACACACCATGTCTATCAGGCCCCGGTTCCAGTGTCGTCCAGTCATCTTCTACCACAAAGGCCGACTGGTGACCAACTTTGGCAGGACGGCCCTGCTGGGAAGCGCAAGCTATGCCCGTCCCGCTCGCCTCCCGAAGCTCACCGTCACCCAGAAGGAAGCGTTGGACGCCTATGAGAACGTCGCACGGGCGACGCAACTGGAAATTGCCACCCAAGCCGGCGACATACATTTCATCAACAACCTGGCCGTTTTGCACCGACGCGAGGGATTTGTGGACGGAGAGGCACCGACCGAACGTCGACACTTGGTCCGGATGAGGCTTCGCGACGACGAGATGGGGTGGGCCATCCCTGCCGATCTCTCCTTGGAGTGGTCCAAGGCTTTTGCGCCGGGACGCGCCAGGACATGGCATCTCGAACCCATGCCCGATGGCTTTTTTCCTCTGCGAACCCAGCCCAACTAACGTCGATGGCTCCAGCGCGGCGATGAGGCGAGTCGGGAACACATCGTGTTCGAAAAATTCATCTGGTAGGCGTCAAACAATGGAGACTAATGCATGCAGCCGTCAAGCTGAGACTGATCGGAGACGGATTGCCGGAAGGAGGGAGAAGTGTTATTGCATGGACTTGTGGAGTGTGTTTATGCGTTCTTCTTTTGACTGGGATACGGCGTTTGGGCCAACACAAAAGCGTTGTGCTAGATTGCTCATTGGAACCCAGGCCCTACGGCATCTCCTGTGGTTAATAGACGGCGGAGATAGAGTAGAGAATAGACACCCATACGGGCTAGCCCGCGTTCGTTGCTGAGGGACGTGACAGATCTCTCTTCTCGCGCCCCAGCGGGTGAATAAACACTTTGGCCGGCCAGGAGAGGTCAAACCAGAGCGGCTGGTGGACATGACGCCGCTTGCAAAAGCAGCCGGCTGCCCGTGCGAAATTGAAGCACTCCCTGCCAGGAAAAACCACGGGGACGAATAGAGGCTGAGGTCACAGTCATGGATTGCGAACGCGGATCAGTCCCCTGGGGTGGTTCAGTGGCTCTCCGAGACAGGGTCCAGCGCGCCGGGACACAAGCAGCAGGTCGAGCATGCACTGAGTGGGAGTATGCCAGGCCGTCAAGTCGATGCTGATTCACCTTTTTCGCGATGCCGGGACACCGAGGGCCGTTGACTGCCCGGTGCGGGCCCTGAAAGACAATCGCAGGCCCGGCAATGAGGCAGGGAGGCCTGTCGGCCACAGCGTCGGAAATCGCAGGTCTGCGCCAGAAAAGAAGGCGCACATGGCTAGAGCATCTGATGAGGACGGCCTGCATGCTGGTTCATACCCGGCGTTGGAGGCTGAGGGTCCAGAGGCCGGTCTGATACGCACGACAGACGCGGACGAGGATCAGAGACCCGAACCTAGTCGGACCAGCGCATCGGCGCACCTAGTTGGCCCAAGGAGGCGGACGCCGTCGAGTCGCGAGATTAAAGGGCGTCGGTCCAGGAGCTGGCGGCGGACCGGCGGCCTGCGTTACGTGCTCGAAGGTCGAGTCGTTGCTTTTGGCCCGTCGTGCATGGCCGGGGAGCAGGGTTGATGCGACTCTGCGGCCGCGGGCCAGCACCGCCCTTGCCGGATGCCAACGAGCGGTGAGAGAAGAGGAAACAAGAGAGGCCGCCGGACGGGCCAGGAGCCATGTGTAGCGCCGTGGTGGCACTGGCCGAGGAGGAGGTTGGCGAAGTCTGTGGAGGAGTGGGTGAGTGAGTGAGTGAGTGAGTGAGGCTCTCTTGGAGACTCGAACGGTGTGTGAGACGGTGTGGATTGTGGAAGGTGGAGGAAGGAGGCAGGCAAGCAGCAAGCAGGCAAGCAGGCCGGCAAGGGGTCAAGGGCTAAGATGATTGGATGAAAAGCCCTCGGCATAGAGCGATGAAAGTTGCGCAAACAGGGCGAGCACGAGGGAGGATGGAAGGGTCCTGCTCGCCTGGCTCCTGCCTCCAGTTCCTCCTGGTAACATGCCGTGACACGCCGTGACATGCCGTGTCCTGTTCCTGCTCCTGCTCTGCCCCAGGTTCGGGCCCGGATACTGGTTCCGGGCCCTGGCACGAGGTACGCAGTAACAAGTACCGGTCCTGGCCCTGGAGCTGGAGCTGGACCTGGTTCTTGGGGCAGTCGGCAGGGGGCCTGGCTCCTGTCGTGGCACGGAAGGAGCCGCCACAGTCGCACGGGCCGCACTGTCGATTCAGTGCTTGAATTGGCGACGTCGCACGGTAGCACAGTGCTAATCTCGCTGTCCAGTACCAGGGGGACGCGCCACCTACTCGTACCTGTAGTTAGCTTACCCACTCAGGTATCCTGCAAGAACCTGGAGAGCTAGCTGTTGCTCAACCTTGGAAGACTACGGAGCGACTTTCCGCGATTTGGATGCACCTCATTCCAACGTCAACCTGCCTTCTGCCACCACGCCGTCGACCTTGTCCCCCAGGCTCGCAGCATCTCGTGTGCCACGTACTCGTACTTGCACCTCACGCAGCCTCCTGTGCCACCTCGAGCCTTCTCATCGCCCCCTTCTTCCCCCAAAGCTGCATGTCGCAGACGCGAGGTGAAAGGGGCGTGGCCGAGTTCCACCTTGCAACGACTAGCATCCCGCCGCGCTGGGCCGAGTGCGACACGACCATCAGCCCTCCATCGTCGCAGGTTTGGCATCTCGCACCCACCGCCTGACCGGTGAACCTCTCATCCGCGTCGGCCCTTGAACCCGACGCGACCGCGCCTGCGGCATCCGCAGCGGCGCCGTGCCCCCCAGCGTCCCCTAGGCCTCAAACGCATCCGTCACCGGAGTCGCAGCCGCAGCCGCAACCGCACCACGCCGCTCTTCCCGCCCGGCATCTCAGCCCTGGCTGGGGGACCACGCTCACCCGCGTCCGGGCCGCCCACGCTCCTGACGAATGTGCAAGTAGCTCTGTGTGCGAGAGACTCTCCACTCCCACACCTCCCCCCTGACGAGGTCCGCGACTGGCATCGTCAGCAGACGGCGCCATGGCGAGCCCGGCCTTGCCCGGTTCACACCCCGCCTCCGTCGTCAAGCCCTCCCGGACCGGTTCGACTGGCTACCAGCCTGTTCACCAAGACGATGAGCATGAAGCCTCCGCCGACGAAGGACAGAGCGGTGAAGATGTTGCGGCTTCCTTTGCGACCCCGCAGTCTCGCTCGGAGCGTCGATTCAGGATGGCCACCTACATCCTGTCTGTCTGCCTCGTCATTCTTGTCGCATCCAACCTCTACATGTCGTTGCCATACGCCTTTCGTGACCGGGGAGCATGCCCGTGCCTCCCATCCAAGGTTCCTCAGTATTTCCAGACGTCTCCGGAGCTCTGGCCTGGACCTACGGCAACAGGCAAGCCAGCGTTCATGGCGCAAACAAGGACCTTCGATCCCACAGCCACCTACGTGCCTAATGAGCCACTCCAAACCTCAATCCCGGTCGAGGGCATGGGCCAGGGGAATCAGAGCATCTTCAAGATGATGGGCTTTCTGTCCCCCTATTCTCCATCTCCCGGTTTTGGAGTCGGCGAGTTTCCATTGCCTCCGGGGGCCGAAATTGTGCAGGTCCAAATGCTCTCCCGCCATGGATCACGATATCCGACATCCGGTTCCGATGTTGCTAGATTCGGCGAGAAGTTCTCCAATGCAACAGGCACGGCCAAGCTGAAGGGGCCACTTTCATTCCTCAACACCTGGAAATATCAGCTTGGATACGAGATCTTGGTGCCAAAGGGTCGCGAAGAGTTGTTTGAATCAGGTGACAACCCGCTGTGGCTAACGTGCACTGGGGTTCTGCTTGACTGACCATGTTTAGGTGTTCTCCATAGCTACATGTACGGCAGTTTGTACAATCCAAAGAGCAAGCTCATTGTTCGAACGACGGTACGAATTGGTGGTGAGCTTTGGTCTGGCATGACCAGCTAATGACGGCCCATAGACACAGGATCGCATGCTCAAGTCGGCTGAGAATTGGATGGCTGGCTTTTTTGGACTCGAATGGTCTGTCTCCAATCAATACCCATCGGAGCCGCCGGCACTAATACAAACCCTAGGACAAAGAACGCCACCATCGAGGTGATAATCGAGGAGAAGGGCTTTAACAACTCGCTCGCCGGAGCCCTTAACTGCCCAAACGCGGACTCCAAAGGCCCCGGTAACGACGCACGTTCCAAGTGGATTCACACGTATCTTCAGAATGGTAAGGCATGCTACCATTACCTAAACGTTTCGGCGCTTCTCACGCGCAATTTAGCAACCAGTCGTTTTCAAGCACTGTCCGAGGGCTTCACATGGACTGTAGACGACGTTTACGCAGCGCAGACCATGTGCCCGTACGAAACCGTGGCATACGGATTCAGCAAGTTCTGTGATCTATTTACGTATGAGGAGTGGAAGGGATTCGGCTACTCTGTCGACCTCTCATTCTCGTCTTACAGTGCTTTCCACAGCCCCACAGGACGAGCAGTCGGCCTGGGCTACCAACAGGAGGTCATTGCACGACTGAAGAACCACACGCTCGGTTACTCGGGATCGCAAATCAACGTCACGCTCGACAGCAACGCAGAGACATTCCCCTTGAATCAGAGTCTCTATTTCGATTTCTCCCACGACACCAACATAGTCTCGGTCTTGACCGCCTTTGGCCTGAGGCAGTTTGCCGAGGAGCTGCCACCGACAAGGAATCCCGGCCCACACAATTTCACCGTTTCTCACGTCACACCGTTTGGTGCTCGCCTCGACATCGAAATCATCAAGACGCCTAAACCCCTGTCGCCCAATCGAGACGGCTATTTGCGCGGAGGCGAAACCAAGTATATTCATTTCATCCTGAATCAGCGCACTCTTCCATTGGGCTACAGCTTTCCGGAATGCGATGCAGCTCGCAAAGACGGGTGGTGTGACTTGGACACATTTTTAAAGGTCCAAGAAGGCATGGCTGCCAAGGCCAACTTCGACCATGCTTGTTTTGGGGACTATCCAAAGGTATCATACGGGGACGTCACCGACGGGTCTCCGCCTTGAATGTTGGACATGGAGGAGCAACCCGGGATCTCGTCAGCGTCGCGCCATAGGTAACCACTGCGTTTTCACTGAACGGGTCTTGACACTGGGGTCCGGAGGTCCCTCACTCGTGACATTTTGGCAAGTCGCACGTGCGGACCAGCTGACGGGAACTCAACTTCGTGGATTGAAGTCAACTGCATACTTGCTTTTCCCAAGAGTCCCTCCCTCCCTCCTCATCGCTTATCTATCATGCGGGTATTCTAAATGCGCAAACCAACCAAACGCCAGCGCCGGCTATCCAGCCCATCGTCGTGGGGCTATAAAGCAGGTACAATACTAAAACAGAGCGCCAAATCCGAACGTCAAATAAGCGCCTCGGCGGGTGGCTACGCCTGCTTCTCTGCCTCTACTCTGATTCTCTCATCCTGTAGCGACGAGGCAGACGACTTCTTCTCCCCGACAACGACTTCACCGTCCGAGGAGCTGTGGGGGCGAGCCATGCTGGCGTGCTCCTGTATGCCATGCTGAGGCTCGATGGCCTCACCGTCCTCGGCTGGTTCGTCACGATGGGGGCTCCACGCAAGGAAGTCTCGGCGGACCTCGACGTAATCGTACGAGAATTCGCCGTGCTGGTCGTCGTCCATGCCCAGAAGCTCGGCCTCTTCCGAAGCGCGCAACTTCAGGCCGGGAATGATGTCGATAATCTTGGCGATGATGGCGGACATGACGAAGGCGTACGATGACGAGGCGACAATGGCAGCGATCTGCCACCCGAGAGCGACATAGTTGCCGTCGAGGAAGCCGCCCTGGGCGCCCGTGTTGACACCATCGAGGCCGATGATCTTGCCGGTAGCGAAGAAGCCGTTGAAGATGAGACCGACAATACCACCAATGCCGTGCTCAGCGAAGACGTCGAGGCTGTCGTCGATGCGGATGAGGAACTTGACTACGTGAGTGTTAGCGGGCGCCAAAGCAAAACAAGGCGAAGGCGGCAAGACGACTCACCCTTGGTGCCAAAGTTGCAGGCAACGCCGGCGACGACGCCGAGAGCAATGCTCGCCCAGGGGTCGATGAAGCCGGAGGCAGGGGTCGCGGCGACCAGGCCAGAGATGGTACCCGAACACCAGCCCACCATGGACCACTTCTTGGCGAGGCGGAAGTCGAGCAGGCACCAAGTCATGGCGGCGAACATTGCTGTCAGGCACGAGTTCCAGCATGCCATGACGGCGCGCAAGTTGGCACCGAAGGCCGAGCCGCCGTTGAAGCCCAGCCAGCCGAACCAGAGGAGGATGGTACCGAGGGTGATGAGAGAGATGTTGTGGGGGCGGAAGTTCATCATCATCTTGTCGTTGCGGCGGCCGAGGACCCACGAGTACGCCAGGGCAGACACTCCGGAGCCGATCTCGACGGGGACACCGCCGGCATAGTCGAGGACGCCGTGCTTGAAACCCCAGCCGTTGCTGTTCCAGACCCAGTAGGCGAGGGGGCAATAGACCAGGGTGGCCCAGAAGAAGGTGAAGACCATGGCAGGGATGACACGGCCGCGCTCGGCGACGGCGCCGACGGTGAGGGCCGCGGTGACGGCGCAGAACATCATCTGGTAGAAGGAGTAGAGGAGGGCGGGGACGAGCGGTGAGCCGGCCGAGGGGGTAGCCCAAACCTTCATGAGGCCGAAGTGCTTGAGGTCACCGATGAATGCATTGCCCGAGGTCTGGCCGAAGGCCAGGGAGTATCCCCAAAAGTACCACTGGAAGACGATGACGGAAAAGGACATCATGACGACCCAAAGCATGGAGAGGGCGGATTTTCTCCGGGCGAGGCCGGAGTAAAGGAAGGCGATTCCCGGGACCATGAGAAGGACGAGACAGGCACAGACGAGGATGTAGGCCTGGTCACCAGCCTGATACCACTGGTTGAGGTTTTCGGTGGCTGTTTGGGCAGCATGGTCAGCATCGCTCTACGAGGGGGCCTGGGTGGTACGCCCGGGCCAGCGCGACCGCACGCCAGGACGCCAGCCCCGGGGGGGTATGGCCAGGTTGGGGGGGAAGACGCACTGGAATCACCACCGATGCTGTCGTCTGTGCCATTGAAGGCGGTTGGCGCCCCGATGTGGGCGTACGACATGTCGGCGGCGGTGGTGGTTGTGACGGCAGAAGGGACAGCGAGACGGTCGGACGGGCGTCAGCAAGTACGGGGTCTCAGAGGACGGGCGGTGTGTCGTTTGAGATAAGGAGTCGTCTGGACGTCTGCTTCCGGAGGGCAGGCACGCTGCAGGCAGGCACACGACAGCGAGGAGATGAGACGTCGCGAGGTTGGGCGACGACGATGAAGGGGGAGTGAGAGGGAGAGAGTGAGGAGGAGGGGAGAGGGAGCGGGAGAGATAAGCTGGATTCACAACAGCGGCACGAGGCACATGTGCGCATGGGCGACAAGGGCGCAGGCGAGTTTATCTATCTACGTATCTGCCTTGGTTATCTATCGACAGAGTCGGGCTGGCTGGCTGGCTGACTCCGTGTGCGCGCGTGCGTGCTGGGTCTGGTCTGGGGGTGATGGCGGACGGGGGCGGCGGGCGACGGGCGAGGAGCCGTTACCCCGTAACACCTTGCTTGGCCTCCACTGGGCCGGTACCTCTTACATGGGCGATAGCGGGCGGGCGATGAGCCGGTACGTAAGTGGAAAGTCGAGGTACCTCGTGGCGATGGCGGCGGCGCACATGCGCGAGTGTGCGAGCCGGTCGGTACGTATAGATAAGGGAGCAGTCGCGCGACACGACACGACCCTGGGGTTGGACGGGGGCCTGCTGATCCCGGACCACGGAGATGGTTATCTTAGTCGTAGCTTGGCTATTATTGTCCCTACTTTTATTCGCCTCGGGACCCTCTCATCTCTCATCTCTCCAGCCACGGGCGCCTTCCTGCCGCTGGGCTGTGCGCGCCGCCGAGGCTCCGCGTCCCCCACGAGACTGCTTGACTGTTGTCTTGGTACTGTCCTTGTACTGTACAGTACAGCACTGTACTTGCAGGAGGGTCGGTCGGGCGCTGGAGCACACCTCACATTGCTGGTGCTGGTGCTGGTGCTGGTGCTGGTGTCGCTGCTTGTCAGGCTGTTGTTGCTGAGACCCTCCCGAACTGCGGGTCCTCCCTTATCAGTGCCGAAAACGGGGGCGGCGGCGAGTCCGGCTCCAGTGTCGGTTTCACTGGCTGCGACGCTGCCGGCCCGTCTGATGCCCTCGGCGCGGGGAGAACCGAATTCGCACACAGCGACCTTTGCTACCGTACCGTACCCATAGATACTGCACTACTGCAGTGCTTCTATTCTTTTTCATTCTCTACAGTACGAGTTTGGCCCGGCATGTGCGTGCGTGCTGCGGCGTCCGCCCAAAAGGACAGAGGTGGTCACTCGTCAGTCAGTCAAGTTCCAGCCTGCAGGGACGGGACGGCACGATTGGGCCGATAAGGAAAAAAGAGAGTCGTTGGCGGCGCGAGTGCAAAAGGAGCAGAACCTGCGACGAACAGGACGTCTCGGACGGCGGCGGCGGCGGCGGCGCTGGTGGTGGCGCTGGAGTGAGCCCCAGTGGGCGGCGGGCGCCACATCCCATTACTCGTACCTGTACCGAGCCCAGCTTGCACAGCGCAGCGCAGCGCAGCACTGGACAGTCTAGTATGTCCAAAGAATGGCAGGACCACAAGAAAACGAAGGGGACCCTGATTAGTTAACTCGTTCTTACGGGGTGCGTCGCAGTCGCTGGGTACGTCCAGTGTCAGTTCCCGCCCGCCGACCCGGAAACGTCCGCGCCTGGGAGCGAGGCCGGCGGTTGACCGAGGACCGGCGACGACGTCACAGGCCGGGCTCTGCTGCTGATGCTGCTGATGCTGATGCTGCTGCTGCTGCTGCTGCGAAGCAGAGAGCAGCAGCTCTCCTGCGCTTCTTTCCTTTTTCTTCTGCGATTGTCTCCTTCATGCACCACCGCTGCCACGCAGACCGGAGGAGCCGTGCCGAGACTTGTCTTCGCAGCGTCTCAATGCCCACTCGGCGACGTTACTGCCAGGAGGCGGCCGGACAGCCAGTCAGCCAGCCAGGAATAGCAGCCAAACGGGCAGAAGAAATTGCAACAAGCTTGCGTAGGTGGCAGAGAGGCGGGCTGCCAAGGACCAGCCACAAGGGTCGTTTTTGCTGTGCTGTGCAGTTTCATGGCTTCGCCTTGCTCTGCTCTACCTCTACTCTACTCTGCCATTGCCCTCCATTCCATCCATCCAAAGGAAGTCCGATCCGGCCTTCTTTCTCACTGATAAGAACGGGTCGGCGCTGATTGGCCAGATACTGCACGGCAGTTGGGTGGCAGAAGGAGCTGCTCAAGGACCAAGAAAATTGGGCCCAAGCCAAAGGCAAGGCAAGCCAAGGCAAGGCAAGGCACGCCGCGTCGCTGACTGGCTGGCCGGGTGGCTGGCTTGGGCTGACCTCGCTGGCCCCACCGCAGAGATAGAGAGGAGCCACGCAGACGGGACGCTTTCGCAGGCGAAAAGTGCGAAAGTAAGAGGAACTGAATCCATTATTTCGCGGCATTGGTCAGCCCCCCCGGATACGACGCTGGCCAATCAGCGGACCGGCCTCGCCTTACCCCCATCGTCAGGGTCCCTGATACGGGTCCCCGGTTGTCCCTGCGGACCCCCCCCCCCCCTTTGTCAGTAAAAGAGCTTGTCTGTCTGTCTGTCCGATCAGAAATGTGCGATCTTGCTGACGACTGCTGCTGGTTTCCTACCCTTTTTGTTGCGTTGAGTTGCGCTTGGAGGTACCCCATACCTCGCGCGACGTACCGAGCATGTTCGTACGGAGCAGGAGCAGCGCAGCCCGACGCAGAACCAGCGTGACAACGGCAAGGAGCGCTGAAATTATAGGTAGCCAAGCACTGCCAAGTGACAGCCCATCCCAAGGGCCATATCTATCTACGTGTACTCCGTACGGAGTACAGTACGGACGTATCTTCGACCCCAGGTCCATCGCATCGGGTTGCCCAATTCTACCCGCCGTCCACCTTGGCGTCCGATGTCGTCGTCGGCCGTGGGCAATCCGGGGGCGCGCGCTGCGGCGGCGAGGGCCTCTTGCCGATTTCCACCGCACGGGCTCGGGCGTCATCGGCCGGTCGATCGGTCGTCGGTCGGTCGGTGGGCAGCCCCGAGATGGACGGTCGGACGCGAGAAGGGCCAACGGACGGCGGGAAAAGCCACAGACAGGCACATCGTATGGTCGTCATCGCCATTGCCAAACGGACAAGTTGCAGTACTGTAATCTATACAGTACCAAGTACGGTACCGGTAGCCATGCGGATTCACCACCACGTGCAACGACCCTCTTCCCCGCGAGTGCGCACGCGAGCACAGGGGACGAACCAGGCGGACAGACAGCAGCCAGACAGACAGACAGCAGCCAGACAGGCAGACAGCAGCCAGACAGACAGACAGACAGACAGACAGGGCATGCACCGGTGTTCCTCGAGGCATTGCCCTCGTACGCCTCTTCCGGCGTCATTTCTGCGCCGCCCTGCACATCCCTCGTTCATCCGGTCCCTGACGGCTCCCCCGTCCAGACAACTCACTCGTTCGTACGAGCACCTGTCTCCCATGCCCGGTCCTTGGCTCCCGGGAAAATGTCGTCGCCCTCTCCACGTTGCCACGCGCGCCCACCCAGCAGCAGCCCAATAGCCTTATCAGCGGCACCCCTGCGCCCCTTGCAAATCCTCTGTGGTCATCGCTCGGCCTCCCAGTCCCCAATCCACGTGTGGGGAACGCCAAGGAGGCGGCCGATTGCGTGGGGCCCGGCCGGGGAGATCGTGGGCCGTGACCGCTAGGCCGAGGTCGACCAACAACAACAGGTCGCAGATCGCCTCTCCGTTGCTCGCGTGTGTGTGATATGGGGCTCCAAGCTACGTGTCTATCGGCTGGCCCTGGCTGGCCTGGTCCGTCCACGCGAGCCTCGTGCGTGGCTGGGCTGGTGCCCCGGACTGACGCATGCACGGCTGGCTGGCTGACCGCCGTGACACGCTCCATCTTGTCACTATCCGCCCGCCATTTATGCTCCAAGATAAACTTGCCGTCTGCATCTGGGGAAACGCGGCACCTGCGTCCCTGCGCCCTGCGTCCCTGCGCCCTGCGCCCCCGCGGTCTGGGGAAGACATGGTGGTCCGTTCCCGCATCGCTTACCCGTCATATCTCATCCCGTTACGTACGAGTAGGCCTCCTGCACGGCAGTCGCGGCGAAACAATCTTTGAGCACCCGCTCTCGCCGCATGGACGAGCGTGCCTGGGCACGTACGAGTACGCTGCGGTGCTATCGAACGGTACAATCCTGTGCCCGTGCAAAAGGCACAGTAATAAACAATGCAACAGACATGATGGGGTATCTAGAGGACGTGCGCCAAATCCCGCCAGTGCAAATGCAAGCCCGATCAAACAGTCCCAACGCCCCGTGCTCCCTTGCCTGCCTGCCTGCCTCTGCTTCGGCTTCTGCCCCTGCTCTCGCCTCTGCGCTCCTTTGAACCCCTCAGAATATGCACACCCGCCCCGTGTGCTCGTCCCGCCCAATCTCGTAAGTCAAGATGTCGTGGTTGCGGTAGTGGAGCATCAGCCGGTACCGACGCGGCCCGCCGCACGCACCGCTTCCGTGGCTATCGTCCGGCCCGGCCTCCGACCCGGTCCCCGGCATCGGACCCACTGCCATGCCGTGCAGCGGCCGCATCGTCTTCCGACATACCTTCTCGTCCGATTTCCGTGGCAGCACCCAGTCGACGCGGAAGCCGTACCGGAGCTCTCCCAGCCGAAACTGCATGGCCTTCTCCAGCCTCGTCGGCGTGAGGAGCAGCACGCGTCCCGTGGGCGATCCCACCACCACCAGCGAAAGGTCTCGGACATGCGCCACCATGCTGAGCCTGCTCGTTGCGTGGAAAAGTGACTGCGTTACTAGATTCAGCCCCGGGCCCGCGCTCAGCGCCTCGGGGCAAAACACCCCAAGTTCGTTCTGCTCCTGCTTCTCCGTCGCCCACGGCGCAATGTTGCGTAGCTCCAGCTCCTTCTCGTGGAGCCGAAGAAGGCGATGACGCTTGCCGAAGAATCGCCGCAGCATGTCGCCACCCGCCCTATTGTCATTTCTGCTAGTCACCCGCGCCATGAGCTGCAGTTCGCTCCTTTTATCTTGAGGCGCCCTGAACGCGCTCCCGGCATGCGGGAAATATATCATGTCGAGGCCCTCGGCCGGCGGGCACGTCGCCGCTTCGCGCTTCTTCTCTTCATCTCTCCGCCTCGCTCTCCCCTGTGACGTATCGTCGCCGCTCGCGTGATGCCCTTGCATCGTCTTCTTGAAGTCGGGGACGAGCATGCCGGGGGCATCCGGGGATCCCAGGAGGGTTGCCAAGGGGGTGCTCAGGCCACCATAGCCAGGCATCATCTGCGGAACCCCATTTTGCATGCTAAACCACACTGATCCGGCATTTCCCGCCGCCGAGAGCACATACGGATTCACTTGGGAGTCCCCCGTAAGCTCTTCTTCATCATCGTCGAAGTCTTCTGAGCTCAGGTTTTCGTCACTGCCATTGCCGTTGTCGGCACTGCTGTTGCCCAAGGCGCCGAGGTCGCCGCCTCCCTGACCCCCAGCAGCCGCTTCGTCGATGTCAATATCAGAGCCTTCGGAGCTGCCTAGGTGTTCCTCCTCCTCGTCGTCCTGAGCCACGGGGGGCTGCACCACGGGGGGCTGTACCACGGGGGGGTGTACCACGGGGGGATGTGCCACAGGGAGACCTTCGCCGTCCTCGTCCTCGTCCTCGTCGTCATCCTCGTCATCCTCGTCATCCTCGTCGTCCTGTTCCTCAGTGGGAGGCAACCATACGGGGATTCCGGTTATGTTGGCGAGGAACGCAGGCACCTCAGGCCGCTCAGGAAGCGCCGGTGGACGATTCGACCCGCACGGATTATCCGGCACACGCCGCAGGCAGTTCGCGATACTCAGCGTCAGCTGGGGAGCCTCGGTCACGTCGGCGGCCTCCATTCCCAGCAGTTCCTCCACCGAGTCAACCTTGAGAAAGTCGGCTGTAGAGAGAGGCAGAACACCCCAAGCACTGCAGGTGACTCGTTAGCAATGCGTCCCCGTGGGCACCTTGAATATCTCAAGCTTACCGGGCGGGCGCGGGAAACGCGTCAGAGGTCCTATATGTCATAGCGGGCGAAGGCGCCATGCGCACAACGGCCTGATTCGGTCTCCAGATATGAGCTAGCCAAGCGGCGCCTTTGATGTCCACGGCGCAAACAAGTTCAGCCAAGCCATTTCGATCGTCGACAAAGGCAATGTTGGGCATGTTATCCACCAGCCGGCTGAACCTGACCACGATCCGCCAGTTGCGTGCGCGTTGGCGGACGTGCGCCTCGATGGACTTGCAAGTGGCACCGCTTTCGCACGAGGAACACAGATCGGCGTCATTTCGCGACCGTTTTCGAGCCCCAGCCAGGGCGAAGGCAAACACGGTGACCTCGCATTTGTTTGAGCTGACTGCAATGAGCCGCGACTTTTGATGGACCGAAAGCCCCCAAGCGGACTTTGCGACGTTCTCGTGGAAGAATGGCGTTGGGTGGGGAGCCTTGCCGCCGCGCAGGGTCTCCTCGGGGTGCATCGACCGAGGGCGCGGGAGCACGCAGTTGGCGATGTCCTTGGTGTAGTAAGCTAGTACATCGCCGTCATCGTAGCTGGCAACCATGATTTCTTCTCTGCCAAGCATGGCAACAACGACGTGGTTAATAGTATGAGGCTTGGCCGGGTCCTGGTATCCCCCGACCATACGGCCGACGGGACTCTGTGGCGGGGCGAGCTTGAGGTCGGGTTGGCCGGGGATCGTCTGCTTCGGTATACTTCGGGGCACGTAGACGTATACGAGACCTTGATATGCGACAACGTAAAGCTAGGGTTATTGTCAGTGTCAAGCTCTCTGTGCCATTGGGATGGGAATTCACGGGGTAGGCCGGGCATACGTTGTACAACTGGGAGAGAGCAGTCAGGTTGTTCCGGTAATGCTGCATCGTGGGCACCTGGACACTATTGATGAGGCCGCTCACGAGCCCAGTCATGTCGACGTCGTTTTCCCACTCGTCCTGCGAAGACGCTGACAGCCAGGGGTCACTAGAGCCCGTCTCGTCGCGTGCGCGGACGATATCGCTTGCGCCTTTGCCGAACTAAAAGCCCCATAGCCGGGGGGAAGCAGTCAGAGACAGAGACAAAAGACCTCAGGGGGGCGGCTGCTCCCAAAGCGTGTCGCGACTTACGCGCTCGTTTGCCGTCTGCGAGTAGCACTTCCCAACTGCCACGGCCACAAAGGGACGGTCGTCCACCGTCGCGGCGTCGGGTGTGCCGCCGGCTAGCTCGGCGGGCTGGTCCATGGCGGCAGAGCGGAAGAGAGGCTCGCCAGGACGGAGGCGGACAGGACTACGGGCCGGGTGCACATGTATGAAGCGCTATGAAGCGCGGAGGACGAGGACGTGGAGGAAGCGGAGGGGTGGCGCGATGGTGCGCTGGCTCGCCGCAGCAGCAGGCAAGAAAAAGAGTGTGAGGTCGATGATCTTGGTCGTCGGCGCCGCTGCAGTGCGTGACGGGACAGAAATGATGCTGGTTCCTCCGCTACATGAGCGGCGCTCGAGGAGACGGGGTGAGGTTGATGTCGTTGGGTGGCGAGCGAGAGGGGGGAGGCGAGGTCAGGAGATGGCTATTTCGGTCTGTGCCTTCAGAGTTAGGTTGGGCTAGGTTTGGCGTCGCGAGAGGTGGAGGGCGGGCTGAAGCTTGGGTCGTGGCCGCTGGCACGAAGTATGTTGCGGCGCAGGCCACTTCATGCGGTAAGGTAGGCAGCTCCAGCGTGGGGTCGGTGCCACCTGCCGCGAAGTGACACAAGCGTTACGCAGGGTCGTCCAGCAGGTCGTTCAGGTCTGTCGGGGTCGTCAGGTCGTCGTCGTCAGGTCGTCACCTCGGTCGTCGACTCGTCACTCGTCAGAGTGGTCGCGGCTCCGGGGGGCCATATCGATAACCATCCAGTGGGGGAACCACTGACGGCTCCACCTATTGTCGCTGCGGACTGCCCGCCCTGGGCGTCGTGGCAGGGCCGTCCGCCCACTGGAAGCGCTGCAGTGACGAATTTCCACGCCGACGGGCGGGCAGCATGATGCGCTGAGGTCACTAACTTACCTATCCCGCCAAGAGCTCTGGCGAATTGCAGGGGCCGGTTCCATTGCCATGTGGCCCCCGCCACCACCACAATCACCAGTTCACGAATCACCACCGCCACCACCACCACCAGCAGGTGCCGTGGCCACCACGGCGACTGGAACTCGAACCGACGTGGACTGTCTCGCCCTCACGCCGCCGCCTGTGCCAGCATGCAAGACCGTCAGGCAGCCCGCCAGGTGTTCTTGTAGAACGTGTGGGTGGGGTCCTCCGGTCTGCGCCGAACTACCGCGTGGCGCCCGGCAGTCCGTCCATGTCGATTGGCACAGCATCTCCCAACATCTACGCCGTCCGGCGTCTGAGACCCGTCTCCATCGCCTCCGTCGCCTCCGTCGTCTCACACGGGTGGTCATTCTCACACAGACACCATGCGCGATCTTGTCCGAGACCTGCTGCACTCTTTCTTAGGCATCGAGCGCTCAACCGGCCAACTAGATGCAGGGAAGCTGTGTCACTGGGGAAAAAACAAAAACCCTCGTCGAGCCGTCATCGCTTCCGCCTCCTAGGACGCACCCGCCGACGCCTCCTCGCCCCTTGCTCAAGGCCCGCCGGCCCTCGCGTGCTCCAGCATGTCCCTGAGGCGATAGTCCAGCACCGGGGTCGCCCAGTCGTCGGCGACGAGGCCGTACGCCTCCGTCTCGTTGCCTGCCGGCTTCCTTGCGTTGAGCGCCCAGTACCCAAAGTCGGCGTCCACGCTGCGCAGGAAGCGCCACAGGTGCCGCCAGTAATGCGCGTCGCCCACCGACGGCCGGCCTGGTGCGCCCAGCTCGCCGACCCATACGGGCGCGACGTCGCTTTCGAGCAGGTAAGCCCAGTTCTCTCGCATGGCTCGCGCGAACGAGGCGTAGGTGCGCTGCTGGAAGCGTCCGTCCATGCTGCCCCAGCCCGACCACTTATACACGTGAGCCGAGTATACGAGCCGCTCGGGCACGTCGAAGCGCACTGGCCGTGTCCGCGCGCCGGATACGTCGTTGGCCGACTCGGTACCCTCGACCACCATGAGCCACTCCGGCTTCATCGCCAGCAGCCTGTTGCCGCAGCGCTCCGCCGCCGTCGCCCACTTGGCCCACGGCATGGTGCCCCAGAGGCCGCGCACCTCGTTCCTCAGGTCGGCGCCGATGACGAGCGGGTTGTCCACGAAGCGCGCCATGACGTCCTCCCAGTACTCGATCCACTCCTCCTCGGTCTGCCGCACGCGGCACAGGGGCCCGAGGTGGTCGTTTGCCCAGCCGGCGTCGCACGGGTCCGCGCCGCAGCACCACGTGGCGCTCGTAATATGATTGTTGACGATGACAGCGAGCCCTGCGTCCGTCAGCGCCGCCACCACGGCCTCGAACACGTCCATCGCCCGCAGGCCCGCCAGGTCTGGGTTCGCGGCCACCAGGTCGGCGTCGATGCGCGGGTTGGCCCGCACCGTCTCGTCGGCATACGGCAGCCGCACGCTGTTGAAGCCCAGCTTCTTGATGGTCTGGGCGATGTCTGCGCGGTGACGCACATCCAGTCCGCCCGCGACGAACAGCTCATCGCTGGCGCCGTACCAGTTGATCGATGACAGCTTGAAGCGCCTGCCCGCGGCGTCCACGACGTAGCGCCCCTTGGTCCGCAGCGGCAGCTCGTAGTCGGCGATGAGCGTCCGGTTGAGCGGCGGCGGCAGCGGCCGGAGCGCAAAGCGCTGTGAGGCCGGGTCGGGGATCCACGGCACATCGAAGGACCTTTCTCTCCTCCAGACGTAGATGACGAATGTGCCCAGAACGGCCGCCAGGATCAGGAGGAGCATGCCGCACGGCGAGCGCCTGAACCTGATGGCGCGTCGCGACGATCGCAGCAACGCTCGAAGCGGGCGCCGCTTTCTCGACTTGAGCCACGCGGGTGTCTCGACGCCAAGCCCAGATACACCTCGGGCTGTCGCTTCATCAGATTCCGGCAGCGAGAACAGGGGCAGCGAGTCGCCGTCGGAGTCGGAGTCGTCGTCAGATGTTTTGTGAATGGTGTTGTCGCGGCCACGGCTTCCATCCTCACGGCGCAAGTCGGCATCTGCTGACTGTCGGTGTCGGTCGTGACTGCCCAGTCGCGCGCCGACTACGGGTGCCGGCACCTTTGCGACTTGGCTCATCGTGGCTTCGTTTTATCTCTTGTTCGGCTCCCGAGCGCCTCTTCCCCCTCTTATTGTCCTTTTCCCTTTCGGCTTGCCTCGCCGGTTCCGCTCGCGTCGCTGATCGCACGTGTCGCCCTCAACTCAAGCTCTGCGCTGGGCCCGTAATAGCGTGCGCCCCAAGCGCAACACCACGGCGTCTGAAGCGGCAAACGGGCACACGACACCCGCTGCCTTGACACGCAGCGCAGCGTTGTCGTCAGCGAGGGCTCGTTGTCGGCACAGATTGTCGACTCTGCTTTTTTTTTTCTTCTCCGCACGAACCAGAGCGCCCACCCGCTGGAGGATTCTCAGTGTTTCAGATGCGAGGGCCGGCCCTCCCGTGTCGTCGCGGTTGTCGTCAACGATGCCACACTTTGCGTCGCAGAGTAGTAAAGGGTAATCCCAAGTCGCAAAGGGTCGGGTTCGAGCGACGAGCGGGCGCTGTCCTCAAATAATTCGTAGGCGCTACGGGCGCAAGCAGCGTCGTAACTCACTGTAGTCTGCCCTCGGGATGCGACGCAACTTGCCGCTGAGCAATCGTCGCCGCAAGCATCAATGACGATGGGTGAGACACTTGCTCTCGCCCGGGTGCACGGAGACGGCGAGCCGCGAGAGGCATGTTTAAGGGTCACGGACTCACAGCTCCTCCTCCACTGGCATGCTCCGGACGAGCCGAGGGCCGCATCCCGTCAGGCAAAAGAAAAACGGCCGCCGCCCGCCTCCCCGCCCGCTGATGTGATGTGACGCAGTGCGATGCGCCCAGCCCGGCGCCTTCGGTACGAGCCCTCCCTCGACGCCATCCTCCTAGGCTGCTACCTTCGTTAACTGGGCACGCTGCTGTCCGCTTCCGCTGGCTGGCCACGGCAGATGGGGCTCTTTCCGGTAAAGGCCAGGCCCAGGCAACACGCCAGGCACTCGGCTCCCTGATCCTTCACATCCTATCAGCTGCGAATCCAATGGAGAGCCCCGTTGGCCCCCGCAAGACCGACGGCACGGCGCCGTGTCCCCGCTGAAGCAGCCCCGAAACCAGGACGGTGTCGGCAGGCTCCCGCGAACCTGGAATGGAACCATGGTCGCCCCGGCTGCTGCCTCCCGAGACACGCGTCCATCTCCCCAGTCAATAGAATCGGCAAATTGGGCAATTGTACTGTACAGTACTGTACGTAGTAATGTTTCTTGTGCATTTCTTCAAGGCCACGGGGCCATGATGCCAGGCGCTCTACGGATACTTGTTTCGCCCCAGCTTGGAGCTTCACAGCTCAGGTCCGCGACTCTGCACTAGCATCTCACTACCGTGGGTGGCGTGAGCCCCTTCCGCAGCTTCCGGCGCCCCTTGCGGGACGGTCTCGCTCTCCATACAATACGAAGACGAGAGATGCACCAGACCCACTTCTTCACCATTGTGTCTTCCGTCGTCGTCGTCGTCGTAGTCGTCGTCGTTCGACACGCCCACTGTGGTGTGAAGACGGGAGGGGCCGACGCCGGATCCTCATCGGCCGATGTCTCCCTCCTCCGTACGTATACATGCGCCCCATTCAACCACACCAATCCAATAGAAAATAAAAACGTAAACGACCGTGACGCCGCGCTGTCCGTAAAAGTCGCAATTCGACATCGTTCTCTGGTAGACTGCCTCGTTGTGTCTCCCAGCGAGCGGGGTATAATAAGGGCTCGGCATGGTATCGTGGGCCACACCTGTCGTTTTCATGACAGGTGGCAGCTTCGTCCACAGAGCCAGGGCCCTATCGGTTGCATGTACAGCCTCCGCGGGCACTCATGCCCGAAGGGCCCGTCATAGTGATGGCAGCCCAGCATCGACGGCGCTGGGGGGCCTGGTGACTGGTTGCGCAACGTCTGTTAAGATTTTGTCCGTAATTCTCTCCCTCGCGCGTCTAGATCCGGTTCATGCCCAAGGGGTTCATATCCTCGTAGCCGTCGGGCCGTGCAAAGGTTTGCTTCGGGTCCCACGCCGGTGTCTGTGCCGCCGGTGGCCGCGGGCTCGAGTAGGACCTCGCGGGGGCGTGATATCGGGCAGTTTGTCCAAAGTAATCCGGAGTCCGTCGCCCCGAAGTCGGCGATTTCACTGGAGAAAGTGGTGTTACCACAGCGCTGGAATCTCTTGAGAGCATCTCGTACGAACGTGTATCTTTCTTGACCTCATACCGGGCGTCCACCGACACGAACTCTTTCTTGTTGCGGTTCGTGAGGGATGGGATTAACTCGAACCAGCCAGTGATCATCGCCCACCGGCCCAGGAGGAAGAGGAGCCAGATGCCGTTCAGCTGCAACCAGGTCAGACCTGCTAAATCATCTGAGGAAAAGAAGACGGGTCGTCGTGACTTACCGCTAGGAGCAAAAGAACGGCCGACACGGTCGCCTCGTTCACGATCAACGCCTTTGCCTCCTCTAGGCATTGGTGCTTGTCACCCGACGCGCCAATGAGACACGTCACCCAGTCCTTGGCAACACGGGGGTCGGAAGTCACCGACTGGACGATGTTGTCCTGAAAGACGAAGACGACGGAGAAGAAGATGACATCGGCGATGATAATCAAGACAATGGCGAGGCCGCGCCACTGCAGGGCGATGACGCGCTTAATGCGGCGGTAGGCTTGCCGCGGAGACATTGTTCGCACGCTGTTGGTGTACGCTGGCAGGCTCGAGCCTTCTGTCGAGGCCGAATTGTCCGACAAGGAATCCAAGTAGACCTTGATGCAGTACCCGAAGGTGGCGAATGTGAGAATGACGGTTGCTCCGGCGAAGATGAGAAGAGGGATCCATAGGTCCGCCAAGCTGTTCTTGTGGTTGATGTGGCAGGTCGCCCCAAATCGAAAGGACACGCCGCTGAAGACCAGGGCCAGGATGATTCCGAGAATCGGAACGCCCCAGCCCGCAGCTTGTGCAAAGATCATGAAGTTGCGGCCGACGAGAACCTGCCAGCAAATCTGCAAGTGCAGCGAGAGGGAGCGGAGGAATGCCCACATGACGCCGCACCACCCTCCCAGGAGGAGAAAGGTGCCAGACGCACCGCACACCTTGCTGGTGCGCATGCTGTGCGGCGTGATCTTATCGAAGCATTGATCCGGCTGGGCGGCAAGAGGAATGACGAAACCCAGCTGCGTTCTCCATCAGCCTGCGTCGAAGACGACTAAGCGCAATCTGTAAATGGGCAACGTACATTCATGAGCAACACTCCGAAAGTGAAGCAGACGCTGAGGTAGTGGCGATTGGTCTTGTCGACGGGCAGAAAAGCCCACGAAGCAAGCAGGAGAACACAGCATATGGCGCTGACAGCCGCCACCCAATTGGCAGCAACCGTCATTGTGTTGAAGCTATCGGGATAAACCCAGTCTGCCATGGGGCATGGTAGACAACACTTCAGGTCCGCAGTGATGGTCTGGCACAGACGCCCATCCACATCTGTCATGAGATTAGCGCCATGTCAAGCTCTGTTGCGAGCACTCGTCAACTCACAGCCTCCGTCATCACTATAGAGTTTTGAGTCCCAGAAGGGCGGAGGGCAGAGGTTGACGCCGGTGAGATTCATCTTGGTAGGTCGGTTGAATATCGAATATTAAAGAAAAAGAAAATATATATTATGTTGACTGGTAGTCGCGGGTTGCTTTCGGTGCCGCTGATGGCGGTTTTCGGAGCGGAATACGTATTAAGGAGAGGCGATGAGCAGCGACTCAGTTGAGAGCATGTAAGGCGAATTCGAGTCCGGTCGGGTCAGGGGCGTCGCTTATACGTCGGTGTGAGTAGTTCCGCGGACCAGTACTCGAGTCGAACCGTCAAATTCCCATTTCCAGCAGAATACTGTTGCAGTGCGAGTCGATGATGGCGGGTTGTGGCGTTGAGGTCGGGGCGAGTTACCACGGCGCGGCGGGGCCAACCATGGCCAAGTCGATTGTAAGGAGAGATGTCTGGAGCTGGCGAGGTACAGAGTCGGAAAGGGGTAGGGCAACACAAAAGAAGACTTGCATGTACAGTACGACTGGGACACGACACGGGCGGGAGCGGCTCACGACGTAGGATTCAAGCATGCGGAGGGTGGGCGAGCGGGCCATAAAGTACTCGACATAGACATGGCGATGGGAGACACAGGCCCAAGCAAGAGACGCACGAGGCGTGCACCGTCCGTGTGGGCGGACCCTCCCCCTGTCGGCCTTGATCGCCTCTCTCGGGTCTTGCAAGGACGAGGCGCGGGATGGCTGGCTCTGTTGAGCCAAGTCCTCGCGGCGCTCCATCCAGCCAGACGGACTAAAAGGCAGTTGGGATGCGTGCGGACGGCAACATGACCTGCACCGGCGAGCCATTGCGCCCAGGACAGGGACCCCTGGGCCCTTTCCACCACCAACCCGTTAGCACAGGACGACGGACAGTCGACGGGGGCGCAGGGACCGCGGGTGTTCTCTCTGCTAGCCTGCCATGGCTGGGCCCAGTCGACACGGCGCAGGGCCTCCACAGTGGAAATTTTCACTTGGCTCCGCGCTAGGAGGGCACCAGTTAGTGCTGCCATCCAGGCACACAGCGTCCCGACGGGCTAGAGGGAACGTGGTGGTGTCGTGGGTGCGGCGTTGAGGGGCCCCTGGCGCGGCTTGGTATTCGCGGTCGAGCAAGACTGCAGGTCCTGGACTCCTGGTGGGGGGGTCTGAAGGCGAGGGGGTGGGCGGGCTGCAGCGGACAGAGGTCGGGGAGCGGGCCACAGATGATGAAGCGGCGGTCGACCAGGGCGGGGGGACGGGGTGCCACCGCGTGGGTGGAGGACGATGTCGAGCGTCTGGCTGGATGGCTGGCGACCTGCGAGCTTACTCGTACCTTGCTGTGACGAACAAGGGAAGGGGGGTACGGGAACAGCATGAATGAGGGCCCGGGGGAACTGGGCCTGGGTGGTTGAGCCTGTCCTGCCTGTCTAGGCGGCGACGGGGCTCGCCAAGGAGGATGACAGCTCTTACGGACCAGGCTCGAGAAAAGGCCCGGCGCGCACGAGGAGCAGATAACCTATATCCTAGGCAAGTTAATAGCCAGCTTGCCTACAGATGAAGCCAAGGCACCCGCCTTGGCTGACACGACGGCGGCCGCTGCCGCAGCCGCCAGCGCCAGCGAAAACGTGACGATTCGATGCTGAGCGAGTCGCGCAAGTGGGAATTCCATGCTGTCTGCATCGCACGTTCCATGGCAGCTGGGAAGAAGAAAAACCGAGGTGGCGGCGACAAGGTCGACTCGTGGCGAGCCGGGAGCGCGGGGACGGGGGTTGGGTGACGCCGCAGAAGGCACAAAGGCGACCCAATGACCGTCCCGTCTGGGGCCTTGCCGCCTTTGGACATGCTGCCCTGGCTTGCCTGGGGTGTTGGAGTGGTGGACTGTACCCAGGTGGGTGTGCAGAAGAGGGGCGGGACCTGCCCGCGCTCGATGGTCGCAGCACCACCACCAAGATGCAAGAGCACCTGGAGAGTGCGGAAAGAGGTGTCACGCGTCAGGGGTAGTACAGTGCAGTGGGCCGTTTCCAATTCAGAGTCTAACTAACATGGAAGGCACGCCTGCAGAACGTGCGGAACTCACGTGGATTCGCTGTTGGCTTACGACGACGGGCAGGCGGACGGGCAGGTGCCTTCTATCGCATGTCGCATCTCACATCTGGCATCGGCTGGCACTTGGCAGCAGGCGCAAACGTGGAGGGGAGTGAGGTGCCTTCCGTGGTGGCGGCATCGACCGGCGACGCCACCGAGCACGACTGGCTCGTGAGAGGCACAACCCGTGGAACGAGCGCGTCCTCGACCTGGGGGATCCAGCATGGCTGTTGCTGCCGCTGCCGCTGCGGTTGCTGCTGACGTGACCCGACTGACACGCGACTTGCGCTGACCAGAGGAGGCAGCTAGCAAGCTAGGTGCTGACACCCCCAAATGGACGGGTTGCGTTGCATCGGCACCTGCGTCTGCAGCTCGCGACGTGCTTCTTCGCCCACTCCTGCGTCTGCGTCTGCGTCTGCGTCTGCGACTGCAACTGCGGCTGCACATGCGACAGACACGCCGGGACGCAGCGGGAAGGCGTACCTGATTTGGTGGCTCGACACGCCCGCCAGGGCCACCATCGCGACCGCGGGTCATGTCGTCCCGGCCTCGTTCTCGTCGCCGACGAACCGCCTCCCGTCTCGATCGTGGATGACCCTGCTGCACAGATGGCAGGCAACCGGTGCCGGCCCCGGCAAAACGTCCAGGGGTGCACATAACTCAAGCAGCTCCCCGGCTCCGGGTGGGCTGTTGGCCGCCGCGGCTCGCTGCGACTCACGCCATCGCGGCGCAACTGGCCATGCATCCATCAACCCGTCGAGCACAGTCCCACTGGCGGGCTGGGCGCCGGCTGGCTGGCCTCGTCAGCGCCGTGACTGGCTCTCTCCCCCGGGCCGCTTGCCACTGCTGTTGGTCGCTCCATCGACACCGGTAGGCTGGGTCATTGACTCCTTGAATGCAGTGCAAGAGTGCCTACGCGTGCGAGTAGGTAGCACACATATGGATACACCACTCGCTGCGGCGCGCTGCCCTCCGACCTGCATGGGGCCTGTGTCAGTGGCGAGAACCCGAGCAGTGGTGGCAACGAGGGCAATCAATCCAGACGAGCCGCTGCGCTGCGGGCCGACACGAACCAGTCTTGGATGTAAGTGGCGGCGTGCATCCAACGCATAATGTTGCCTCGTCTCTGAGCCCAATAGCTGGCCTTGGCCGACCCGTCTCACCCGGTGCTCCCGCGGCCTCTTCGCCCACCCTTGCAAGCGTTATGTATAATTGCTCGACAATACTGCACCTCCTGAGTCCCGACTCTTTGCTCGACAGCCTTCTCGCAAGCTGGTCGGCTGGTCCGTGTTCGCCGTAAACGTCCCCGCTCTGGCGAGGCGCGAGAGCAACCACAACCCACAGACACGGTTCACGAGCCTGACGCCTGTGTATCAGGTCGGCGACTGGCCGCGCGCGGACCGCAAGGCGCGGTCGAACAAAGCTGGCGATGTCAACACGCTGCAGCTCCCACGGGCCGGTTGGATACGCCGGAGCCCGTCCCGCTGCCGATCGCTCATTTAAAAAATCGCCGACCCAGACAGACTGTCCGCGGCGACAGACGGCGCCCAGATCAAGGACGTGGGGAGCGTGGCGCACGACGACGTCGACGTGAATGCCCGCCGCGACATGTCCAGGCCTGTGGCCTCGAAGCAATACGCTCCTGGTGCGTGTGCCGATCGGGGGCCTGGGCGGTCGCATTGGGGCGCTCTCGTGGTCACACAGCCCGCGATCGATGGTTCAAAGTTGCAAAAGCCGACAGCTTCCCGCCCGGTGGCGCCCCTTTCTCGCGTGCGACCAAGACTGCGTGCGCCTCCTAAGCTGCGTCTGTGCAGTAGGGCTGGGCAGCCGATGCGGCGTGTGAGACAAATGGTCATGGGAGCCGAGCCGGCCTGAACCTGGCATGGCAGGGAGACAAGGCGCAACAGCGTGGCTCGATCCGGTCAACGCCTCGCGAGATATCGTGAGCTTGTGATCCCTGCTTCCCTTGCCCATCCCTGTCTCTCGATTCACTGGCCCCGGCCCGCACTCTGGGGAACCAAGCCGGCCTGCTGGTTGGTGATCGTGTCGGCGCAGACAGGCAATCTCATCAGCCGCTGGTTGCCTTCACGTATCACGGCGCTTTGCTCACCACTGAGCGGAGAGAGACGCCATTGCAAGGTGATGACAGCAACCTCGGGCGGCTTGACGTCGAGCTGCTCGCGTTGAATGGAATTGGCAGCGCCGAATTGGCCAGTCAGCAGTCGCTCCAGGCGCTGACACGGCGCTGGGCGCGCGCCGCGGGGCCTGTCAGCGTGCGAGAAAGTGCCCTCGCCCTGTGACTGGCCGGAGCGCTCCTGCCACACAAGCCCCTGTTCCTGCCTGCTGCACTGCGCTGCGTGCCTGCCTTGCCTGCGCGCCTGCTAACCTGCGTGTAAATACGGAGTACTCCGTATGGACGACTCGCAGTCCGTAATACCTGCGTGGCCATCTCGGCTGCTTCAGGAGTGAAGTGACTGAGGTCCAGCCGGGCCAGTCCTGTCCTCCCTCCCCCGGCTGCCGCCGTCGGCAGTCTCGTCCCGCGTCGACCTGCTGCGTCTCGTACGAGAGCGGGCTTTTGCACATCCGTTCTTCGGCACGCATCCTTCAGAGGCACATCGCTCATGGCGTTCCCTTTCAGCCAACGCCTTCTCCGCCCGTTTGTTGGTCACGCCGCCACCGAGCATCAATCACCCCTGTCGGCCAGAAGTCGACGTCGACAGCGCAGTCCTCCGGTTCAGCGAATATGCGGGGTGGTCACGAATCACGATGACGCTGGCCGCTCCAAATCCCGAGCCCAATCGCTGCGATATCGCCCGCGCGCCTGGTTCCCTCGTCGATGCTGGACGCGGGGAAATCACTTGACACCCTTCTCGGCGATGGTTGTTGCGTCTCATTTGCACAGCACAAGCTCGTTGACCACACCACGGGTGAACCACTTCGTGGGGTCCACGCAGGATCGACATTCAGACGTCCGGGGGAAACCCCTTTCGACCTAGCCCCAGGCCCAGGGTCGACGGCCTGCCTGCCACCGCCCCTCTTGAACCTCGGAGCTCATACTGGTTACAGAACTCGACACATGATGGGCGTGCTTCATGCCAACCCGCGCGAAACACTGTTCGGGGCTCCAAATGCCTCACGTTGACGCCTTTAGCGCGAGAGCTGCCATGTCGCGGACAGAAACTGACGCCACTGGCCTTAAGCAAATGGGCACCTGAAAATGGCCAAAGGAATGCACGGTCAGTGTCCTGGAGCTGTCGGGCCTCTCCTTGGGGCCAGCTCCTTGGGGCCAGGCGATGATGGTACGTCCGGTTCATGATAGCACATGTTGTAGGATGTCGAAGCCTCGGCGCGCCGATGCTTGAACCAAGCCAGACACCAGGGGTCCTCAGCCACATGCGATGAAGATGGGACGCCCGGGGACAAGTGAATTCGTCTCCACAAGGAGCATCAAGCGGGCGCCATCAGCAAGTCGTGCAATTTACCTCCACGGTTGGCGGAGCCACCTTGCCATTCGGCCTTCAATAGCCTCCCAGCCTTCTTCGGTTCGCCCCAGTTCCGCTCCGCAACGACGTAGCCTGGGGACTGCTGGGTCAGGTGAATTGCTACGGTCCAGTCTGGACGGCGCGTGCCGCCTCCGTCGACATCGAGCAGGCCATGAAACCTGATGTGGCTGCACGTCGTAGGAGTGAAACCATTTCGCAAACGCCAGGTCGCACGTCAGATGTCGTGTTGCCGGCCAAGCCGAACACTCGGCGTTGCTCAGCCATCTAGACATTATTTTCGGGTGTTCACGAACAGGCCGAGTTTGCCGCTCTTTTCATGGCGATCCGATGCAATCGCGGGGCCCCTCAGACTATCGAGTGACTCGCGTCACAATGTCCACACCACGCCGCGAGATGGGCTCTAGCCTTGCACAGTTGCTCCGCGTTGACAAGCGAGACCCAGACCTGTCCGCGGACCCTCGTCGCAATATGCAAGAGTAAGTTGGCTCCCTCGGAATTTGGCATGTGAGCCCAGAGCCTGGGCTGCCCACCGCCATTATGCCACTGCCTCGGGCGAAGGAGACTACGGCGCTGTCCCTACGGAAGAAATCGTTCACAGTCGGCCGGAAGTGCCCGCCACCATTGCCACCATCCTGGCTGACCTCGCAAAACTACCGTCAGTATGAAGTCGAGGGTCAGTCGCGAACCCGGTCAGGCCACCAGCGTCTTTTCGCCTCGGTGGTTTCAGCCCCGATAGGTCGACCTTGCAGGAACTGGTGCCGAAACAAAACAGGCAGCCGACGCAACCCTTTGAGTTGGAGGTAGTCTTCTCCCAGCACTATGCTCTAACACAAGGGGTTGCCCCAATACACAGAGTCGGGCCGGGAAGGGAACGGCTCGCCAACCACAGACTAGACAGGAAGCAGAATTGTGATGGCGTTGCGATGTAACTCGGTGGTCTTCTGTTGGCCTAGGACCTCGGGCCGTTGGGGCCGCCGCCGCCGCCGCCGCTGGCGCCACCGCGACAAGCTTAATTCTAGCACGCATCTTACCAACACGATGTGTCGACAACGCGGCAGCACGGCCAATTCGAGACATCGAGCCACGCAATAGAGGCGGCTTGCCGCATGTCGTGGTTTTCGCCTATATTTCCGTCTTACAAGGCTTTGCCCACTGCGGAGAAGGGAGGTCGGAAGCAGGCCATTTCGGTGGCTAAAGTGTGTGAAGTCTGGACGCCGAGCATCGTCAACCACGACGGCACAAACACTCTGTGCGCGACACGCCTGTCTGGATGGAGAACCGCACTTGACTTGCACGCACCTCTGCTTTGAAAGCGCCAAGGCCTCTCATATCATCGATACGCTCCGCGAAACGTGAATTCGACGGGCAAACCAGCACGTAAATGTGAACTGGGGTTGATTTCTAAGCAGCGACTCCTGTGATGGGATCCTCACCCAGCCCGCGATCCCCACAACGAGGGCAGCGCACGGCGCAACTCGTGCCGGCCCTGCGTCAAATTAAGCTTCTTTTTGCCCTGTATTTCTTGCACGGCATGACTCACGGGCCTGGGGCTGACAGCAAAACTCCGCTGTTGACGACATTCGCGATGAATGCGAGGATGAGAGCCGCAGGGTCTGAGCCTATCCATGCCATGGTGAAGCGTGGATGCCAGCTTCTTGCTTACCAAACTCCGCGATGCCACGTCGACTGATGAAGCAGCGTTGTTGCGGAATACTTGGGCAACGACCTGTGTATAAATTGAAACGTTCAGCGACTGAAACGAGGCTCGAAGGGCAGGAAACATTCAGGCCAGTCAGTCTCATCATCAACACGCAACGAGCTTCGATACCGCCGAGAAGTTACGTCTGAAGCTACCACCATGTCTCGGCAACGGATTACACTTGTGGGCATCGGCAACATGGGCGCCGCCCTAGGCCACGCCTTACTCAAGGCCGGAACGCCAATCACCGTATGGAACCGGACGACGGACCGTCCACAAGTCACGGGCCTCGTCGACGCCGGTGCCGGGCTCGAGGCCGACGTCAACGCCGCACTGGCCGGCAACGACGGCGTCGTCGTCATCTGCCTCCTCGACTACGACACCATGTACAAGGCCCTGAGCGCCTCCGCCCCCAGCCTCAGGGGGAAGACAATTGTGAACCTCACCACGGGCACGCCCCAGCAAGGACGCGACGCCGAGGCCTGGTTCAAGGAGAAGGGGGCCTCGCTGTACTTTGACGGTGGCATCATGGGCACGCCGTCTATGGTGGCCACGCCGCACATGGTCATCATGTACAGTGGCGAGTCGGAGCAGACCTTCACGGACAAGGGCGTCCCGGAGCTGCTGGGGCCGTTTGGGCGTGCCGTGTACGAGGGTGCGGACCCAGGGGCGGCGTCGATGGTGGACCTCGCCGCGCTTTCGGCCATGTATGGCCTCTTCTCCGGGGCCTTTGTCGGCATGGCGCTCCTCAAGCGTCAGCGCCGGGCGGCGGGCGAGGAGCAGGTGGTGCCGCGGGCGACGCCGGGGGTGAACAAGGCCATGATCCCGCTCGTGGGCTCGCTGGTGCCGTATCTGAGCCAGATGGCGGAGATACTGGACGAGGAGCGCTGGGAGGACAGCCTGGGCAACCCGCTGGGGATGCAGCTGACGGCGCTGAGGACCATACTGCGCGCCTGCGACGAGGAGGGCGTCGACGGGACCGCCCTGGCAGGGCTGGCGGCCAACATGCAGAAGGGGGTGGAGGAACGGGGGGGAGACGGCGGGATTCCAATCGCGGGCAAGTACCTGCTCAAGTGAGGGTCGTGGGGATGCCGGTAGTTGGCGAGTTGGGCTTGCTCGCTAGAAAATGAACTGTCTGTGTGTGTGCATGTACAATGTGTGTGCGTCTGTGCGTTTGTGCGTGAGAGAGCGCCATGGGTCCCCAACTTCGGACCGCGTATCGCAATATGTTTACTGCATGTCAGCTCATCGGCTCTTGCCTCGACTACTAACTACGGGCTACGAGTTCGCAACGAGTACAAGTGCTAACCAACTTCGCAGTCGACTAAAACTAATACGTGACCACTGAACTCGTACCTCGGCCGAGTCGACGAGGTTTGGCTCGGGCAATCGGGGTCCCTCTCCTCGTCCAGGGGTCGTGGTCCGGGAGGGGGAGGGATCGGCGCCCGGGCGTGGCGTCATGAAGACGAAGAAGTACAAGAAGTGATCGTTTATTATCCATTGATCTGCGAATTTGGCAAATTCCAAATCGGTGGGCCCTCGAATCTACAGGATCGTCTCCGGTGGGGGGAGTTGGCAAGTTGGGCTCGATGGGGACTGACCTGCCCAGCCGTGATGAAATCAACGACTGACTCGTCGGGTCATGATTCCAACAACGTTTCGTTCGGACGGATGTTTGAGTCGAGCGGGGACGACGGGCGCGAAGACCAACACGAGTAATACTACGAGCACTACTGCTACTGCTACTACTCGTACAAGCATACGGGCCGTGTCGCCGCAGGGGGGCCATGAATTTGAAGCAATTGGGGTTTTCTGGCGCAATGGATCAAAGGTTACCGCGCCTGCATGGGCGATTGGATTCATGCCGGCGGATCCAGCACAAGTGCGCGCGCGGGTCTGGGTACGGGGAGGCGGACGAGGTGCTGCTCCAGATGAATGCCTCTCTGCTTCTGTCGGAGGGGGGCGTCGGCCCTCGCCCCCAAAGGAGACGGAAATGGGTTCCGCAGCCGCGGGCTTCTAGAAGTGTAGTTATGTACGTACTCCAGCCTCTGTGGTCCAAAACTCACCCACGGGACCAGGAGGGTGCAACCCGTTTGTGGCGCCACCCGCAAGGCTGCTGGCGCTGCGAACCCGTCAACTCGTCGCGCGCGCATTAGCTCCAGGTACAAGCGCACGCTTCCTCAGGAACGAGTCCGTGTCCCCGGAGATGTGCAAGCACACGCGCAGTCTGGCCAAGCAGACGTCCGAACAAGGCTGGAACCCACGCCTCGCGCACCAGTCGCAGGACAAGCGACGGTTACATGCACGTCCCTTGGCCCGTTTGCCTCCCCCCCTGCTGGTCCCGTCGTGATGAAAAAGGCAAGTCGCCGCACAGACAGCCAGCTCCACTGCCGCTACCCACGATGCTGGGCCTGGACGCCCTACGAGTACAGGGGGGGCATGGCGTGGCGTGGCGGGTCGTTCGGGGGCTCGAGATCGCGCAAGGAGAGCGCAGAAACGTGGCCGCCATGGAAGCGATTGATATACGCTCGTAAGTGATTCCTGGGCGAGGAGGCCGACCTACTAGTAGATTGTGTTTGACGCGCCGAGCCCAGGGGTCCTTGGCTCTGCAGCAGTCCATGCAGATAGACAGACGGGCTATCGTCGCACGACAGGACAGGATCGGGCCTTCTGTGCCTGGCTTGTCACCCCTTCTCGCTTCTCCCTTGTCTCCGCGTCGTCTCCGCCTGTTGGTGCCGACCGTCGTCATCCCGCCCGCCAGCCACCGGCAAAAAAGGTCGACGCCGTTGCCGTCCCCGCAGTCCGAGTCGGGTCGGACATAACGCGACCTGGACGGCCAACGTGTTGGCCGAGACATACATACAAACTACGGCAGAAGAATCGCCGCCGATCGCGATCTTTTTGCCCTGACGATTCGAGAACCGTTCGGCTCGGTCGGCCCTGAACGCTGCAGCGTGTCCAATCTCACTTGGCGGCGGCTGGGTTGCATCCCGATGTGCAGCGCGAGCAACGGCGTGCTGCGGCTGAAGTCGACAATTTGGGGCTCTTTTGGCAATTTGGCTCGTCCAGGGGGGCGTGTTCCTCGAACTTGGGAGAAGATAAGTTACCTTCTAGGCCGACCCCCACTTGTTTGCCGTGCTGTGGGGCGGCCGTTGAGGTTTTATGCTCCGTTGGGTATCTTCTCCGAGGGCCACGCCAGGCATCATGATGCGTATTCGTCCAGCTTGGGACCATGGGCGTACGAGTAGTGGTCGTGTGCAGAAGCCCACGTTGCCTCGTCGGGGGATGCTCATTGCTACCGGGTAAGTTGTCTTTGCAAGGTGTCAACCTCGTCCGGTCAATCAAGTGAGAACCTTAGCAGCTTCGGGGCTGTGTCTTGAGCCCTGCGAGATGGGCGTAACGGGCTTGCGGCGATTGTCGGCGGCCTGGCTGGTGCCTGCACACAGTGAGAGAGCGTTCCAAGACTTCGGGACGGCGTGGCTCCGGCGCGGCAAAGGACAGTGTTATGGACGCGCACGCACCTGTATGCAAACCCAGCCTCGGTGTGAGTAGTGGTGATGCCGAAGCACGGGAGTAGACGTAGGGCCGCGTGTTTGAGTTTCGCCTTGCGGAAGGGGCCGCTGCGCCGAAACACGCCAGAGCGGTGGGAAGTAGCCCCTCGCTGGGATATGCTGGGCATCACAAGTTGCTTCGAGGCTTCTCATTGCTCTCGAAACTTTGCCTTGCGTGGACGGACTCAGCCTGCATCGGATCGTGTCATTGTGTGGAACCTTTCATTTGCTGAGCGGCATCTGACCTAGACGCCATCCGCGTTTCGCCTCATCCAGGCCTTCCTCGAGACCGGACCGGGACGAGACGGCCATGGTCTGAACTTGCTTTCAGCTGGAGTGTCGGATCCTCTTCCATAGATGGGGTCCAGACACATTTGAGTATTGCGTTCGCCCCGTGGCGCATTGACTTACCCTGAACACTTGCCTCTGCTCTGGCGGATGTCCGTATGCCACTTTTAGCGCCACATGTTTAGGGCCGCCGTGTGAGATGATTGCCGCCAACAACAGCGAATGGCCCAGCCCTATGTATAGCAACAAACCACTTCGTGCATCACGGCTCCTAGGCACATCAAGGATAAGATTGTTCAGGACATCATCCCTTGTATCGGCAGTCACTGTCTAAGGCGCCCGAAGCGGAGGCCGCACCATACAGGCTCGTGACGGCACAACGGGGAAGTACAGGGTAAGTACGCGGGGGACCCCGCGTCCACGGCGACGGCATCTCGGACTCGGCTGGTGCGACGGTCAGCTAGGCGCAACCACTCTTTGCACAATGAAATCTCATTAACAAACCGAAGGAAGCGGATGCTCGTCGTCAGATCACCTGCGTGATCGTATTTCGTGCGATTGGACGGTGAGCACCGAGTGAACCGAGCTCTTGGCGTGGCAATTGACGGCCTGCGCGCCCTGGAGGTGGGTGGGTGCCGGTGCCCCGCATTGAAGCACAGAGGATTCATACCCGGCCGGAGCTGGTGAGGTGTGAGATGATGTTGCTGCAGAGATCCGTCGACATCCCGCAAGCTCGCTGACGACACTCGGATCAGGAACATCATTCACAACCGCAGCGGGCGGCTCTTTCCTCAACAGACCCGAAGCGTCAGGCTCCCGAGCTCTCGGTGACGGAAGGTGCGAAAAGGCGACGCGGCTTCCTCGCGGCCCAACGCTACTAGCCCCGATCGACTTTTCGCCAGTCGTCGGCGACGGACCGCAGCGGCGACAACCTCACCATCCACGCCGTCGACCTCGCCGCCGCCGTGGTGCGTGCGTGCGCGCGTGAGCTGAGTTGAGCTGAGCTGAGCTGAACCGCGTCGAGCTCCGTTGCCCTGTATCCGATCCGGGCCGAGTCCGCCTCCCCCCGTCACAGTCTGTCTCAAGGCCCGGCCAGAATCCTCGAGGACCTCGGGAGACATGTCAGCCGTGCCGCCGCGGAACCTGTGGCAGCTTCACGTCGCAGTCGGCGAGGCCCCCGCCGTCGTGCGCGTCCGCAACCTCCAGGCCACCGTCAAGGGACCAAACGACGCATGGGGCCGCCGCGGTCGCCTGCAGCCCATCCTCGTCTCGTGCAAGGTCGAGCTGCGCCAGCCCTTCAGCGGCACGTCGTCCGCAGACGCCCTCGCCTCCGATACCGTTCACTATGGCCAGCTCAGCAAGGCCATCCTAGCCAGTCTTGACCGTCTCGCCTCCGAGACGTGCTCCCCCGAGCCTCCCGCCTCTGCCCCGGCGACCGCCGCCGCCCAGTCCGCGGGCGCCTCGTCGTCCGCTGCGGCCTCTTCCTCGACCTGGCCGCTGAGCCTGTGCGAGGTGCTCACGTATATCTGGATCGACCTCACCGGATTCTATCCCAACGGCCGGCCCGTTGACGCCGATGACGAGGACGGCGATGGCCACGCCGTCCCCACGCCGTCGGCCGCCACGACGCCTTTCATCCGCAACCTCCGATCCGTGCGGTGCATCGAGCTGACGGGCCACTTGCCCAAGGCGTCCCTCGTCGGAGACGGGCCCAGCTTCACTTTCACGGGCGTGTTCGGCAACGACCTTGTTGGCACATCCATGCGCATCTACGGCCGCACCCTGCGCCTTCAGAACCTCCGCGTGCCCACCCTCATCGGCATCAACGACAACGAGCGCGAGGCGCGCCAGGCGGCCATCGTGAGCGTCGAGGTTGACAACTACGAGGCACATTTCGATATATTCAATAAGCTCGAGTCTAAGATTGTTGATGTAAGTGAATCGCCCGATCCGTTGACAGAGAGGCCGGCCCATCAGCGGAACCTTCCCCCGAGCTAATCACGGCTGAGAACAGAGATTGGAAAACTCATCGTTTGGGACTCTGGAGGCGCTTGCGTCAGATCTCGCAGAGACGATCACACTTTACCTCCGCTTGGAGAGAGAGGAGCCCATGGACGGATCGGGTTCGCAACTCAAGATTATCGTTGAGAAGCCGATAGCTGTACCCTTTGCTGATGCCCCATCGGTGGAACTGCGAGTCAACACGAGGGACGTGCCGGTACGAGTATATCACTGACCATGTAGCGGGGCCATGAGAAAAGCGACGACGCGATGTGTACTGACGGATACGGTTGCATGTTGTCATGATAGAATGCAAGATGTGTAATCAAGCCGCTGTCTATTCATTCTGTTCTACTTTGTCTATAAGTGCGCAGTCTAAGGTATCAAGTTTGGCACGTCCCAGTCCGAACTCCAGGTTAAAACAAGGCATCAATCCAGTTCATGGCTATTATAATCATCACGAATCGCTACACGTCAGCAACATCGCACTGCGGAACGTCGCCGTTGGTGACTTCCTGGATGAAGGAGGGGTCGGGGTCGAAGAGCATGACGTGGAAGTGCTCGACGGCATGAATCGACTTGAGGGCGGACCAGTTCTTGAACCACACGACCTGTAGAGATGAGCATGCTGCACGGCAATCACGCAAGAGTACGCAGATGCCACGACTTACATTGTCAGCGGGCACGCGCGACCGAAACGTGGTCGAGACATAGTTGTTGATGGCGGCGCGGGCCTTGTCGGTGAGATCGCCAGTAGCGGGATCCGACGCGAGCTCGAACTTGGTCCAGACGACTAGGTGGACAATGCGCTTGTCGAGGCCGTAGGGCCAGTCGTTGAAGATGATCTTGAGGTCGTCGGGGTGCTGGAATGGCAAGCCCCGCGAAACGATGGGCTCTTGCCACCGGAGGCGCTCGCCGAGAATGAAGGCGGCGACGGATCCGTATGCGGCGGCCTGGCGGTGGGTGTAGGCCTTGTAGCGGCGCAGCTGGGAAGGGACGCGTTGGAAGCGCTCGAGCTCGTTGGCTGCGATGAGCGCGCGGACCTGGGGCCAGGTGAGAAGGGTGAAGGAGGAGTCCGGGGAGCCGACGATCCGGCGGTCCTTGTCGCTGAGATTGAGGAGGAACGGCGGGCACTCGGGCGTCCTGTCGGCCTCGGCGACGTTGTAGTGCCAGTACGGAATTGGATCGAGGGAGCCCATGTTGGTGCTTGGCTAGTCCGTCGGACCGTTCTGGGAGAAGCAGCTTCGGACAGTGACGAGGAACGGCGCGAATGGTCTTGAGGCACCGGGCCGGTTGTTCTCGCAGCGGCGGCGTGTCGAGCACGATGCAGAAATCGAGGCGAGGTCGAACCAGCGCAAGGGATTGTTCTTCATAAGTGCGCGCGTCTCAAGAGTCACCACCTCCGTCTGAGCCGGGGCCTGGCTCCACTGCGAGGCTGGAGAACCTCAAAACGCATCAATCAAGGTGAAGGGACGCTGCGGCCTCGGAGAGCCGGCAGGCGCGCCACGGGGAGTTTTGCGACAGGTGGAGGGTCCCGAGTCCCGAGTCGTGGCTCCTGAGACGGACGACGACGGTCGGAGCGGCGGGATGCAACGTTGTTACAGGGCTGGGTCTCGGTGCTCTCGGCGCGGCTGCCGGTGGGCGGCATGGCGGCATGGCGGGATCCAATGCAAAGCTGATGGGCCAGGTCGGTCAGGCGGGCAGGGATGGCGGGGCGGGGGAAGCCCGACACCGCAGGAGGCCGGAGCGGAGAATTTCGGCCCGGGCGTGGCATGCAGTTGCAGGTTTGCTACATTCTCGCAACAGCGTGTGTCGCTGCATGCGTGCAGTGTCTCACCGTCGTTGCCAGTTCGTCTTCGACGAGCAGGGTTGCGGGAGGCTCAATTCAACATCAGGGGCTCTGGCGAAATGAGTCTGGCCCTGGGCTGGGGGATGGAAATGGCGGGTGGCGTACCGTGGTGATGAGGTTGAGCCGCCGGAGTCAGGATAGCCCCAGGAACAGAGCCTCCAGCCAATGCCGTCCCCACGTGTGAAGCCCAGGGGCTTCCAGAACCTTGATGATTGAGCGAAGCCTCGTGTACTGTACGTAAGGTGTGAGCTCGGTTGTCGCGTCCCGAGCGCTTACATACGAGAAGACTTGGGACTGCACTGCATCATCCATCCTGAATGGTCGCCAGACCAACATGGTCCGTGACCGTCAACAGAGCAGGTTGCTCCTTGCCTGCACCGAAGAAGTGCGCGACATCCCACGGGCCTCTGGCCCGGATGGAAGGAGTCAAAACCAAGCCAACATCACGTCGAGAACGGACCCAATCACGCCGCCCCATCTGCCGCACCGGCGACCGAGCCCCCCCTGTCCCGCTCCCGCTGCATTGGGTGCCGTTGTTGGGTCGTCGTCGCTGATAGCACCCATGCGTCGGCACGGGAGACGCCCGGGTCAACAATAATCGCTCTCTATCGTGTGGCGGGCATGACAAGGTCTGTGAATATGTATGTGGATGGGTGCCCATATCCATGTTAAATCGTCCTTCTCCGTTACGGAGGCAGCACAAGAGAGAAGTTTTCGCAGGCGCAAAGCGCTCCCTCGCGGGCATGCGGTCTTTTCGTCCGGGCGGCAATCGATCCACCATCGAAATCGATCATCGCGGCCTGGCTGGACCAGTCCAAAGCGGGTGGTACTAGCGGGCGGTAGGTGTAGGTAGCGGCTGCGGTAGCGGCGCGTGGTGGTGTCGTTCATCGTTGGTTGGGGCGAAAAGGATTTGCAGTCTGCAGCGGCCTGTCCGTAAGTTGGTTGAGCAGGCTGTTGATTGCAACCGATGCGTCTGCAATTTTTTTCTCCTTTTTGCCGTCCTTGGCGTCTTGTTCGCCCAGCCGCCCGGCCGCGCCGATACGATTCGAGGCCAGGCGAGATGAGACGGGATGGGATGGGACGGCATGGTTCGCGGCGGTGGGGAGTCGAAACAAAACTGGACCGCCATTTGATGAGCAGGTGGTGAAATTGGGCCCAGGTACCTTACCTTATTACGAGTACCTAGGTACTGGGGTGGGATGGGGGATTTCCAGGTTGGGTTGGGGAACCGCCACGAACGCCGTGCGACGGGCGATGAAAATAGAAGCATCGCAGCTGCCTCCCGCTCGTTTGGTCGTGACAGCGTCCTGACGTCAACCACTCTATGGCGGAGTTGCGTTGCGTTGCGTTGCGTTGCGTTGGGTGAGGAGAGGTGAGGTGGCTGAGGCGATTGAGGTTGCTATCGGTCCAGGTACTGTACCTGTTCCTCCAGCTGCCTGAGCTGCAGCGCAGACGGCAAGAGGCGGGCACCTGAGGTTCAGCGCCGCACTGCATTTGGAGGCGGGATGCTGTGCAGCGCGGGCAAGGCGAGACTGACAGCTCCCGCCTCCAGCTACACCGCGCTGCAGCACACCATCCACCCAGCCAGCCTACCTTACTTACCTAGGTGGTGGCATCCATCCTGGCCCCCCCTTCCCATCCCCCGGCAGCTCCCAGGCCAGCTTGAGGCGAGGCACTGTAGCAGCAGCAGCTTTGGTACTTCGTACGGCACCATGACACCTGGGCAGACACCACACCTACCATAGCTCCCATGATAGGCTGTCGATTCACCGTGCAGGGGCCTGCCCTGCCATTCCATTCCCGCCCCTCGCCTCCCCTCCACTGCCACCTTGTTGCCCCGCCTCTAGCAGCTCTCTTTCCAGTCTTGTCTCTCCTGACCCGGTTTCATCACTCTCGACAACTTCGCTGTCTACCTTCTCCCTCCTCCCTCCCTCTCCCGCTCTCTCTCCCTCCTTTCACCTCGCATCCCCTCGACGACGAACCGCCGCGATAGCTTCGAATCGACGACGTACAAGACGACGCACTGCTACCCCTCACCCTCCGCCGATCCAATAATCCTCTTACAATGGCTGGTGTTAAGAGCGCCCTGCCTTCGCACCTCAAGCCCAAGGGCACCGCTGCCGACGGTGACGACAACGGCTTCGAGAGACGCCATCATGGCAAGACGCGCAGCCACATGGCAAGTTGCCCCCCCAATCATCACCACTTGTCATGCTTGTCCCCGATACCTAGCCCTCGATTCTTCTCTTCCTCCCGCTCCTGTCCTCTCTGTCAGTGCTGGTGTCGCTGCGCCGGTACCCGACTTGCAATCTGTTCCATTCCTGCCCGCAGTGTATGCAGCGCACAACAAATCCGCAAACCGCCGCCGAGTCAGACTTGTCTAGCGCTTGCTCTCCCGGCTGCGTGGACAACGGCCGGTACCAATGATGCCGTTGGTCACGCGCTCGAGCTCGCTTCGTCCGATGTCGCGGTGTGCCTGGGACTCCCGGTGTCTGCGCACCTCTGCATCCATCGTGGGACTGTGCACCAGAGTCTCTTGCCGACTTCTACGAGAGTCCGAATCACGCCTCCTCCCGTCTTGTCCGAGCCACAAGAAGTGATGCCCTTTGGCACGCCTTCCCGGCATTGTCACAGCCTCCAGACAGCCCCCCCCCCCCCCCCCCCCCGACCTACATAAACATGCTGCCTCCCTCGTCTCCTTGCGAATCCCGCTACCCGGGTTCGCCAGCTCTTTTGCGTCCATTTTTGGCCCCGATGTCTTCTGCTGTCATGTCGCACGCGGACCTACAATGCGAGCAGCTGCTAACCGGGCAAACGCAGGCCTTTGAGAACACGTCGACCAATGTCGCCGCTGCTCAGATGCGAAATGCCCTGACGAATCTCGCCGAGACGGTCGAGGATCCCGAACAGAAGAAGGTATAATCACTGTGGCGCCCGGTTCGTGACCACGGTCTGCTGATCCTGTTGCCGCTAGCTGTTCGAGACGGAGATGGACAACTTCTTTGCCCTCTTCCGCCGCTACCTCAACGACAAGGCCAAGGGCAATGCCGTGTAAGAAGCGTCGCCTCCATCGTGTGTGCTGGTAAATTGACGCCTTCTAGCGACTGGGACCGCATCGCTCCGCCTGCTCAGGGCCAGGTTGTCGACTACGAAGACCTTGCCAACTCGGAGTCGGTCAACTTCCTCAACAAGCTTGCCGTGCTGAAGCTCAATGGCGGCCTCGGCACGTCCATGGGCTGCGTCGGCCCCAAGTCGGTCATCGAAGTTCGTGACGGCATGTCCTTCCTCGACCTCTCGGTCCGGCAGATCGAGTACCTCAACCGCACCTACGACGTCAACGTCCCCTTCCTCCTCATGAACTCTTTCAACACCAATGATGATACCGCCGCCATCATCAAGAAGTACGAGGGACACAACGTCGACATCCTCACCTTCAACCAGTCCAGATACCCCCGAATCCTCAAGGACTCGCTCCTGCCCGTCCCCAAGGACTTCAAGTCTTCCATTACCGAGTGGTACCCCCCGGGCCACGGCGACGTCTTCGAGTCCCTCTACAACTCGGGCATCCTCGACAAGCTTCTTGAGCGCGGCATCGAAATCATCTTCCTCTCCAACGTCGACAACCTCGGTGCCGTCGTGGACCTGCGCATTCTGCAGCACATGGTCGAGACTAAGGCTGAGTACATCATGGAGCTGACCAACAAGACCAAGGCCGACGTCAAGGGTGGCACCATTATCGACTACGAGGGCTCGGTTCGCCTGCTCGAGATTGCCCAGGTCCCCAAGGAGCATGTCAACGAGTTCAAGTCGATCAAGAAATTCAAGTACTTCAACACCAACAACATTTGGCTCAACCTCAAGGCCATCAAGCGTGTCGTCGAGAACGATGAGCTTGAGATGGAGATCATTCCCAACGGCAAGACTATCCCTGGCGACAAGAAAGGCGAGTCCGACATCTCCATCATCCAGCTCGAGACGGCTGTCGGCGCCGCCATCCGCCATTTCAACAACGCCCACGGTGTCAACGTGCCGCGTCGCCGCTTCCTGCCCGTCAAGACGTGCTCCGACCTGATGTTGGTCAAGTCGGACCTCTACACCCTCAAGCACGGTCAGCTGCAGATGAGCGCTGCCCGCTTCGGCGACGCCCCCCTCATCAAGCTTGGAGGCGACTTCAAGAAGGTCTCGGACTTCCAGAAGCGGATCCCCTCGATCCCCAAGGTCCTCGAGCTCGATCACCTGACCATTACTGGTGCTGTCAACCTGGGCCGCGGCGTCACGCTCAAGGGAACTGTCATTATCGTGGCGACGGAGGGCAGCACCATTGACATTCCTCCGGGCTCTATTCTGGAGAACGTGGTGGTCCAGGGCAGCCTGCGTCTGCTGGAGCACTAATGGAGGGACGTGAACGCGCGAAGCGTGACGGTTCGTGTGAGGGAAAAGGGAAAAAAGCCGCAAAGGGTCAAACAGGCGGGGTACTGTGTATCTGGACTGGAGTGCCAGGCAACGAGGCTCGAGCGTGCGCCGTCGTACGGAATATTGTTGGTTGGACGGGAGGTGTGGATTATGGGTATTTAGCAGTCGCATGCATGATTGCGCTCGACAGGTGGTGTAACTCAGCGCCAGCAAACTAATAATCACTGTCCTATTTCGCGTCCCAGGCCGCGGCTGCTGTGCCAGTCGGGCCCACTGCAGTGTTCGCTTCATGAACGCTCGGCCGGCGTCTCTTCCCTGCTGGTGCGACCGCCCAAGGCGCGGGCCCATGCCGGTGACATGAATGTAGTGCGACCGGTCCGTTTGACTCGCCAACTGCATTGCATGGTGACAATGCCGGACGGGAGAGTATCGACTCCATCCCTGATCCGTGTTACCACCGGAAGCCTCCGCCGTCAGGGCACCTCAGGCCCCAACCCGCCAGTGTCAACCGAGTGCACTCATACGTATTAAAGCCGCGACGGCAACCCTGGCGATCATGACGGCACGAATCTGTTCCCGTGACGCCGTGGCTGCCTGACTCGTGGGGGCTACAGGCTGGCGTATCTTGCCGTGCGCGCTTTCTTTTAAACGGCGCATGTCACGGCTCGATGGCCTGGAAAAACCAGGGACCCGACTGCTTCATCAGCCATTTGACAGTGCGGCCTGGAGCGTGGTGCATGTCACGGTAGACCCTCGAGGGGACGCCTCCCATGACATTCAGCAGCATCGATGTCAAGAGGAGCGCAGACTTTGCAAAGCTCAGTCCCCGGCGGTGTCTCAAAGATCTCGGTGGCGATGGCATGCCGATGATGCAATTGACGCAGAAACGGGCCTTTGCCGCGTCGCGCCGGTTTTCTTCCCCGTGCCCGTCCACGGACTAATGACCGCCAAGCTGTTAATCGTGACGCGGGACGGCAGGCATCATCAACAGGCTCCCGACAACGCGTCACGCCAGACGCGGCGCGCCTGGGTGCCGGCGCACCGAGATTCACTTCATCATACCCGATCTTTGACTTCGGCAAGGGGTCACTCGCTGATGTTGGAATGCCAACCCATTCTCCGTCCGATGAGGTGCCAAGGATGAGTCAGCGAACCCCCCGGTTCGGCCGCTTCTTCGCACGGCGCGTCTCGCTCGTTGGTTCTGACGACGATGGATCGGGCGGCCAACATGCGCCCGGTCACATGGTTCGCAGCCTGACGAAAGCCGCGGCGCGGAGCGCGATGACTGCGAGATCTGGGCGCAACCAGATGGCAGCAGGGCGAGATGAGCCTCGAGCACTCGTTGCTGTCCAAGACAGCACAGAACTCGCCCCAAACAAAGCCGGAGCAGCACAGCCCCCACCGGGGACTGGTCTCGGCTCTGGCCGGCACCGTCCTCGCGACCCTGTCAAGCGGACGCCTGAGGCGCAGCACCAGGCGCGAACTGTGGCAGCGAGCTCGCATCGCTCAAGTGCCGTGCTCGCGCCGCAACCTTGCCCTCCAAAACCCCTTCGCCGCTTCGTATTCTCACCGTGGTGGTGTGGCCGCGGCCGCCATCAATCGTAGTGGATGGCTGACTGCTGAGGTCGCGACCTGGGCCAGAGACCTCGCGGGGTGGGAGAGACATGTGCTGAAGAGCACAATGGAGCCAAGGGTGTTGTCTCTGTTTGCAGGGCGGCGCTAGTGAGTGATTGCAACCACCAGGAAGCTGAAGCTTCTGGGTGGGCGGGCGGAGCAACGCGGCGTGGGGATGGGCAAACGGGGCCAGAGGTGGAGTCGGAGAGGTGCCTGAAGGGCCCAAGACGGGGCCCTTTCCGTGACAACCGCTCCTCGCTGGCGCTTGGTGGTGGTGCCGCCCCCTTTTGCCCTGTTCCTGTTGGGCAATTGAGTTGCTTGCTTGGCGCCGCTTCTGCCCTGGCGCCAGTCATTCCCCTCGGGCCTCGAGGCGCCGCGTCTCGCAAAGGGGCCACCACCCACGGGCTGGCCCACGTCAAGCTTGTTGCGCTGCTTCCTGGCCAGGCCGTGAAAGGAGCTGTTGTTGGGTGTTATGGTGGTAGATGTTGTGACCCGAGAATTAGGAGCTCAGCCGCAAGCTCGTCTTGGGTTGAGGCTGACATCGCGACAGAGCTTCAGGTTGTCCGGCTCAGGGGGCGGGCAGCCAAGACTCGAGACCTTCTCTGATTGTGCAAGTGAGTGTGCGAGTAATCTCCAGTCGACGGGCACAGACGTGGTCGACCCTTGGTTGGTTCGTGGAGCAAGGGGGAGAGGTACGCATAGAGTCTCAGGATCCGCCGCGACTATGCATTGCCTGACCTAGAGTTCGGCTCTGTCCTTGTTTGGAGAAGACGGAGTCGAAAACCATGCGCGTGCAGGCCGAGCTTCCAGCCTGCCGCGACGTGTTGGACCTTGGCTTTGTCCCGGGACCCTCTGCGGCGGGTTGGTGTGGAAATGGAATGTGACCAAGACGGGGCCACCAGCAGCTAAGGCCGGGCCTCGCGGTGCAGATAATTTGCCTCCTCGTCGTCCCGCCCCAAACCAGAAGGAGCCGCGGGCCATTGTTATTTCAGCTGGCGGCCGCCTCTCCGGCTCTCATTTCCCTCCTCTCCGCCTTTCCTCTCTTCTTGCCTTCTCTCCGTCGTCTTCGCTCAGTCGTTGCAGTCGATCGCTCTCCAGTCCTCGAACCGGTCCGTCCCTTTTTACATCTTGTAAGTGATTTCGCATGTCTTCACACCCGCGGCTCGCGTCTGGGGTCGTTCGTTTCTCTATTTGCCTCTTCTGCATCAGCCACCCCCCTGTTTGTCTCTTCGGTCTGCAGCGACACGCCCGCGCGACTAGGCGAGCCGAGTTGGCACTGTGCGCTGCCGCCGATGGAACGCGTGGACCAACTTGATTCTGCGCTGGTTGATCGGCGACGAAAAGAATCCTGAGGTCCCAAGAGGCAGCGGCAGCGAGTCGACAGATGACAGAGTGAGCGAGACATGACGGACGGATCGGCAGCGCGCTGAGGGGTTCGCTCTGCGGCCTCTCCGCACCATTGGGCCAGGGAAAGAGCGTCCGTCGATGCTGCCCGCCCAGGGTCTCGCCCCATCGACAGCAGAACAAGCAGGTGGTCATGGCGCCGCGCCCCGTCGCTCTTGCTGGTTTCTGCGTCGCATGCGCTCTTGCTCACTTCCGTCTTGCTCGCCACGCACGCACGCACGGGCAGGCCGTGTCATTTATCATGTGCCGCCGCCAATGTCGCTTCCTCCCCCCTCTCATCCCATCGCTCGCCCTCTCACGCACTCCTCCACACCACAGACGCGCCAACGCGGGATTGACGAGCGAGCGAGCGAGCAAGCAAGCAAGCAAGCAAAGCAATCAAGCAGCAAACAACCGTACCGTGTCTGAGTCTTGATCTGGCTGGCTAACGCAACTATCCTTTGACGCAGCAGACACTCGTTCTTCGTCTCTTTCAACTCTCTTCGCCCACCATGAAGTACTCTCTTGCCTTCCTCTCGGCCCTGGTCGCCGCCGTCGCTGCGAAGCCTGCGTTCCTCAACAGCGCGTACGAGGTCACCGAGGGCAAGCCCTTCACCCTCAAGTTCAGCGGCTGCGAAAGCGGATGCACCATTGTCATTCAGACCGGTGTTAGCACCAACCTGAAGCCGGTCAAGACCCTGACGAGTAGGCCCCCTCTCTTTCAATGCTGCCCCCTTCTCATGACCGCACGTGCTCACATTAGCTCAGGCGGTGCCACTGGCGGCTCTTTCACCTTCACCCCCGAGGACTTGCCGTCGGGAACCTACAACTTCAAGATCACCGACGGCCAGAACGAGAGCAACTACAGCCCTCAGTTCAGCTACCAGGGCACTGGTACCACGTCTGCTGCCTCCACGGGCAGCGCCACCGCCTCCACCACTGGCAAGTCCACGGCCGCATCGTCGACGGCCTCGGCCTCTGAGACCGAGTCCACTGCCACCGTCTCCAGCACCACGGGCTCCACCAGCACTGCGTCCAACACCACCATGAGCACCCAGACGACGTCGAAGGCTTCCTCTACTACCGAGGCTTCTACCACGGGGAGCTCCAGTAAGCATTTCCAGTATCAGCTAACGCGACGCGATGGACTAACGTGCTCATCTAGCCGTGGCTTCGACGACCTCGTCGGCTCCGTCTGCCACGACCACTGTTCCCAACGCCGGTGGCCGTTTGTCCTCGCCCATGGGCCTTGCCGCCGGCGCCGTCGCCGTCATGGCTTTCCTCAACTAAGAGCGGAAGCAGATGGCGGTTTTTTCGAGCCATTGCTTCTGATTTTCTTTATTATTACCGACTAGCGTGTAACCTGTTGGCCAGGTGGCGGGACGGTGGTAGTCGTGCACATGCCCAGTGTCGCATGTGCCACGGGACGGGCTGTCAGCTCTTTAATCGTGTACAATTTGATGTGCCATTAGGTCTATGATTGAAGTAATGGACTAGCATACAACTTTTGATCCAGAGGACTCGCGCCGTCGGGTTTGCCGTGTACATACTGTGTCTCCCCACGACGTGATTCAGTTTTTGCTTCTCCAGAACCGTTAGCAGCCGCGCCGTCGATCCAGGTTGCCCACTGCCACGCGCGCACCCCAGTAGGGCAAAGCAAGAAGCGCATCTACTAACGTAGTAATTGTAAATCTGGACGACCGGACGAGAGGGGCCAAGAACGCTCTTAACGGCTCGCTGCAGATCGATCTCGCGTCCCTGCGACGGCCCGCCTGTGGAGTCTGGGGGATCGACGCTCTGCTTCTCGTGGGGATGTCAGCCCCCCCCGGTCCCAGTCTCGTCTGGGGTTTGGCGAAAGGGGAAGCGGTGTTTTCGAGAAAAAAGTCTCAACAACCTCGTATTTCTTAATCACCAGGGCCCCTCCCCCAGAAACGGTCGACTTGCCTCCCCTGCGTGCGCATCGCGTGCTCGTAATTGCTCTTTTCTCCACTCCACGGCCCTGCCCCACTGTACGAAGTATATATCGCGACGAGTCCACAGAATGTGTGTGCGCACGGCTATTCGTCACCTAGATGGATGCCCTACCTACTTGGGTAGGAAGGGGAACCTGGAGGGAAGGAAAGGTTGGGAGAGGGATTGGGCATCGTGGATCCCGCCGACGCGCCTCACCTTTTTACAGCAAATGTGTCTTCGCAATGGAGATAGGTGCCTGGCGATAAAAGTCCGGGTGCGCGCGTCCACCGCCTCACGTGGAGGGGGATCGGAGGACGACAGGGGGAAGCGCGATACGGCACACTGCACGGCTTCGCCTCGTCATGTGCTTCTGCGAAGGAGGAGGAGGAGGGGGAGCAGGAGGAGGGACCCTTGCTTCTTCTCCCCCTCGCCCCGCCTCGACCCTGCGGCCTGGCCTGTCAAGTCGGTTTGTGCACTCATCCTGCCGGTATCCTCTCGGAGCCCAATCGCTCTCTTTCTCTACAGCAAGGAGAGAGAGGGGGAGGGGAGGACAAGGGGGGGCCTGGGCAGCGCGCGAACGCATGGAGGGGTTTGGGTGCCCGTCACGCTGGGTTGGGTTGGATGGTTGGGTTGGAGGGACCCCGGATGTGTGGGTGGCAGACTGGAGGCTGTGTCGTGGCAAAGCTGCGAGATGTGCAGCGTGATTGGGGCGAGCGGTGAGCACATGCGAGATGGGGCACACGATTGCATCATAGCCCAAGGCTCGTTCAAGGTGTGTCAATAAAACAAAATAGAGAAAATAAGGAAAGCCTTGTGCTGTTGTACCAGGCCAAAGATACGCGGGCGCACCAGACGCTATGTCGCAGAAAGCAGAGAAGCAATTTCGTGAGGCATGCCACATGCCAAAGACGATTCCCCGGGGACCAATCCCTCCTGACGCCGCCGCCATCTTGTCCGAGCCCCCCAGAAACAAAGACAAGGAAATGTTTGCACAATGCATCTTCTTCGCACGCCGTGTGTATACAAGACAGGGCAAGAGAAAGGGGGAAGGGAGGGGACAAGCCCCTAGTCAGTCTCAGAGTCTCCACGCGCGGGCCGGGCCGTTCAAACGTCAAGGGGAACTTCAGTATACATGTTGGCATTGTACGCGCCGGCCCCGACGGCGTTGTCCATCCAACATCCCATGTACTTGTATGATGCGTCGTTGTTGTATGGGACGGGCGCCCAGTTCTGGAGCGCGCCGTCGTCGTCGCCCATGGCGGTGTAGTGATTGTACTGCTCGTATTGGGGCATGCCTCTGTGCTCGTCGTCGTTGCCCTCGAGACACTGGCGACAGCGGCGGTGGCAAGCCGTCCTGTCCCCAGAAAAGCAGGACGCACTCTTGTTAAGCTCGTCATGGAGTTGCATGTTGACGGCATTCAGCTCAGGGCCAACGCCTTGGGTAGACGCCGTGTCGCTCGTGGTGGGGACGCTTGTTGGGGTGCGGGCATCATGATGGTGAACCAAGGTCCAGTCGTTGGCATCATCACCGCGGCGTATTGAGGCTCGAGTCGGATGGTCGATGGTGTGGCCCTCGATGACGACGGCAGGGTTGGCAGCGGTGCGGCGTCGATCGTTTCGCTTCTCGGAGCGGTTGCCGGCGTGGTCTTGCTTGGAGGCACGACGGGCCCGCACGGGGAGCGCCGACGTGAAGCGCGGAAAGTCGCTCATGACTTGCGCTTATTAGGCGAAGGGACGAATGTCGAGCAGGTGGTGGCTATCGGAGCCTATGTCCCTTTCGCAGGAGGTCGGACAGGCGCACCAGACGGTGCCCAGAGGAGTTGTGTTGCTTGGCAAGAGACCCGCCTGACACAGCGGACTCCGGAGCAGTGCAACTCAGGTACCTCTGTAACAGCACAAGTCCCTCGCAGAGACAGACAGACGAGTGTCCAGAGCGGATAATATAACGATTTGGGAGCCCACCAAGCGAGGCCAAGAGAGCTTGGTGATAATATGACGAGTCAAACAACCAAGTGGGCGGTGCTGGCGATTTTATGTCACGACGGAGATCCGGCCTCGGAACCTGACCTGCTGCTGGCTGGGCACCAGGAGGGCAGGTGCGTGGACAGGTGCACATTGAGGCTCCAAGAGCATAAGGTATGGGTAGGGGCCCGCCATCGGCAACCCTAGCTCGGTGCTCGAGTGGGAAAGATGCTTGTGGCCGAGGGTGGTGTCACGGGGGGTGCGCATCGCAGCATCGCCGGGTGTCGGCCCCCCAAGCCCCCCAGCACCCTGCAACAGCCTCACTTTTTGGGTGTCTTGGCGTGTGAAAGAAGTGGCCTGCACGGACGCACATGTTCTGCGTCAGGATCATCGTGACGATGCCGGGTCAATGTGGTGCGTGCATGGCGCGGCATGGCACGTCGCGGCGTGGCACGTCGCGGCGTGGCACGTCGTGGCATGGCATGGCATGGCATGGAATGGCGCGGTGGACAGGACCGAACAGGACCGGACCGGACCGGACCAGACCAAGCCTGCTCCCCAATGAGGCGCAAAATGCTCGTCGCGGCAGTCAACCGTCTCTGGCACGGCGCATGGATCGCGAACGAGACCACTGACCACCGGGGACAAGACCGAAGGCGGGAACGTCAAAAAATGACGTGGTGCCAACTGCGTCGGGAGGGCCAAGGGTCGACCTCTCCACGTCTCCATGCCCCATGGGCGCTTCCGTCCTTGGTTGGCTGCTGTCGGCTGCCATGGCCAAGGATCCCTGCACCTCGCAAGCCGTGGGCGTTGTTTCGATGGGCGGCGCCCATCGAGGGCTGCAAGGGTTGATGCGGGCATGGAACCAGTGGCTCAATCCCTTCGGCCGTCGGCCACGCTCTGTGGTGCGACTGGCCAATCTCTCCCACGACGAACTTTTTTTTCCCCCTCTGTCGTCTCGCTCATACTGCTCGTCCTGGCGGAGCGTCATGTGGTGTGCGGGTATGGGTGTGGGTGAGTGTGTGAGAGAGTGCGAGTGTGAGTGGTTCTTGCATGCAGGCCATGTGTCTCATTTTGTGCTGCGGCTCACCGACGAACTTGTCTCTCGGCGGCAGCTCCTGGTCGACATGCAATCAAAGCGACGCAGCTCCAGCTGTCAAATTCAAATCAGGCGGGCCGGGACAGGCCATTGTTGAGATGGAAAGCAGGGGCGTGCATGTGTCGCACTATTCTGTCGATGGGGGGAGGGGAGCCTGCGAGATTTTGTCGTGCGTGAGCGACGACAAGTGGTGGCCCAGCGAGACGGTCTGCAATTCTGCATTATGTCTTGGTGGTCGTCGCGATCCTCCTCCTCACCTTGCTGGTAGATGGACAGGGCAGTGGCAGAGGCGCAGCTCAATCGCGACTGCCTCGGTTGGCAGGGAGGTGCTCGTCCCGTGCTACACGACTTGTCAAGCGGCACAAAACAAGCCTTGGAGGTTCCTGCCTTGCGTCGTGGTTGACGAGCACGGGCTAAATTGAGGTACCCATCAATTGGCCAGAGTGACAGGAGCGACCGTGTAAGCCAACGTCACTTCTTCACGCCGCCTCTTCACGCCGCTTATTCGCGCCGCAACGCCAATGGGCCGAGAATCTACGAGCACTAAGTAGGCACCTGAGGTATCGTTCGAATGGGCGTCGCCAGGCCGCGCAAGCTGCAATCTGCAAGCCCGCTTACCAGCACACCAGCAAATTGGGCCCGCTGCAGACTGCCCGCCCTGTGGTCTGTGTGCAAATTGTCCGGAGGTGTCTCCCTTCGATGGCAGTCAGAGCAGCCGCCTCCTCACCCTGCAGGGCAAGGCAGAGATGCCTGAGGTACGTCCACAGTCCACACCTCGTCGTACAGGCGCAGGTACGAGCAACTACAGCGAACCCGCGGCGTTTGAACTTGGGACGAGTTTCATCCATCCACACCGCCAACGGCGCCAACGTCGACGCCATCACCACCGCCGCCGCTCACGGTGCCCACGTCTCGGGTTGGCCCATGGCATTCCATTTCGTCCTGCATACGGACTACCTGCATACGTGCATGCGTGCATGCACAGAGCTGAATCGTTCTCCTGCAGTCCTTGGCTCCGGAAAGTACGGCACCCGGTTGACTCCAGAGTCCAGAGCCCACAACCACTGCCGAGACGAGCTGACCGTGGCGCCAACAAATGGAATCTCTGCACCGCTGCCCGGCGACCCATCGCTCACCGTCTACCATCAGACGCATGCGCATGCCGTGCCATGGGCCCGCTGGACTGCGAGCATCTTCCTGCCCGATGCCGCCAGCGAGAGCCGACGCCGAGCCGACGCACTCGACCAGCCCCAGCCCCCCAGGCTCTGCCCGCGACGGCCAGTACGAGCACCTTGACGAGTGGGGAGATGTGCACTTGCAAAGTCACACCGCTAACGATAGCCTGGCGATGCGCTGTCTCTTGGTTTCGGTGATGAGGAAGACTGCGTGGCGACACGACGACGACACGCACGCACACATGCCTCGGATGAGCAGAACTTGGGGCCCTGGTCAAATCTCGAGTCGACACTTTACTAGCTACTACAACACGACGCCGGGCGTACGCCCAGAACGGCCTCGCCGCACAGAGCTGCGTCAGCTGCCAAAGCGACCCTCCCCCCGCAGCCGGAGCTCATCGACATGCATCATGCAGGCGTCCTTGTTTTAATGCGGCCAACGGGGCGCGTGTGCGTGCGTGCGAGTGTGTGCACCGCGTTGCGCACTGCGTCGCCCGCCCGCCATGATGCCCGCCGAGTCTGTTGGCTGGTCGCTCGAGGAGGATGCCGTGCCACGGTCTCGCAGAGGGGTCGATCGACGCGCTCCGTTGCCCGCCCGCCCTGTTCTGGAAGCCTACCACATTAGTCCAGCTGGGCAAGGGTTGATCGCCCGACACCATCCAAGCCATCCAACTCCTAGGCTTTCTCGGCTGTCCTGAGGAACTAAATCGCTCACGCTCCTGCTTCCCTGTTTCGACACAAGTCACAAGCCTGGGGCGATGAGGCACACTTTGGTGTCTGTGATTCGCGAAGAGCCCATCGTGCCGCCGGCCCCCCTCCCACGACGCTGTGATGAAGCAGAGGTGACTGACCTTCTCGCGCCCCGTCTCAGCTCCGCCAAATCAGCTTTCGTATTTGCAATGCTGCCGAGATGGGCTGTGCGAGTAACAATCGTATGGCACACGCTGAGCGTCCTGCAGTTTGTTCGATGGGTGCACTGCGTAGGGAGCTGCCCGTGCCACTTTTCTTTCTGCAAGACGCAAGACGTCTGACACGTCTTCGCTGATGCACTGTCTTCGCACTCTCCCTTTGCTTATGCACTGGCTCTGTGCTCTCTCGCGCACGTACTTTGCGTAATCCACGCCGCTGCCCTTATACGGCTACAAGTGTACGCAATTCTTCAAGTTGTACGTTAGATGCTGTTGTTCGGGCTCCCTTTTACGTAGCTACTATTTTGTCTGGATCATGACCTATCGGGAGTTATCTGATCCTTCGGTCCTTCCAGGGACACCACGTCAGCTCGAGCAGCGTGCCATGCCACAACCGTGCGGTCGGTCATCTATACTTGGTCTCGTTTACGTTTGCAAACCCCACGTCCAATCCACGTGTTTCGGAAAGAGGAGGGAAAATAGTCGTGAGATCTGGCAACATGCCAGACGCGGCCTGTAGCTGGGCGATATCTGGCTCACTATAAAAAGAGTTATTTGTCCCCGAGAATCCCATAGCAAAGCCGTCTCTCCGCTCTTCCCCAGGCCCGCTCCTTAGTCCTGCTCCTGCTCCCCCCCTTCGAACCCACGTCCGTCGCCGTCTGCCTGCTCTGCGACCTGTCCCGCGGGTCGAGACTCTCCCCACGATGAATCTCCCGGGCGTCCTGTGGCTGGCGGGTCTCTCGGTCCCTGGCGTCTTTGCCGTCGGCATGTCCAGCACCAGCGGCGGCAACACGTTCGCAGCCGAGACCGAAGAGGCGGCCAAGGCCCGGGCGCAGGAGTTGGATCAGGGAATCTTGAGGGGCGTGAGTCACCAGCTCACGCTTGATCAGGCGCCATCGCCTTCTGACATTTGGTATAGGAATGTATTCCAGGGCGAGACGCGGACATGTGTCGATACGGCTCATGGGCCGCCGTCTACAACTTGAACGATGAATGGCATGTGAAGAACGCTCGCAAACACTTTGCCGCTTGTGGCGGCAAGTCGAGGGTATGATCCCCCCCCCCGGCGGAGCCAAAGGCCGGTCTGCGTGCTGGGCTAACTTGCTCGAAACTGCTCAGTGCGGCGGGGAGGCACGATGTTTCCGGAAGGGCGTCAGCGGCGAAGTTGTCTGTGGCCCTACCGCCGTCAGGGCAGAGCTGGGTCTCTCAGCAAAGTAGTTGCTAGAGTCCAGCCATCTTCCCGGAAGCTATGAGTGACGATGAGGGAATGGGTACTAGGCAGGAATCGGTTCAAAGCGACGTACACATGTTATGCTCAGACTTCAGCTGCTGTCAAGGCGTTCAGCCGGACTAACTACTCATTGAATTCCAATCACATCCCATTGCGCAGAACCCCATATCAAGGAGCTACCTGGCTCCTCAACGTGATATCTAAAAATGAAACAAGGGTATCTGCCACAGCGTGCATCGCTGTGTCGTCTAATAACGGCATGGGTATATATCGCAACCAAGCATAAACCAAACTGCACTCCGATCAATATAGTTTCAAGCCGGACAGACACGTATTGCCAGGACGACAGCTGACAGCGGATCAAAGGAGCTCCTTCAAACATCATACCAAAAACAACAACGAAACCACGAGATCTACCTGGGCGGGTGAGGACGGAGCTGTTGGTGAGGGGGATATTGATACTGCATAGGGGGAGGTACTGTTTCAAACCCCAGATGCTGGTGGGAATGAGACAAAAGCGGAGGTGGAGGCGGCGGAGGTAGTTGTTGGGGCAATAGCGGTGCTGCCGGAGGCGGCGCCGGAGCGGGCACTCCGGTGAAACCTAAGTTCTCCGAGTGCCAGTTCCAGAGGGGCGCAAGTCCTCCAAGTTGCGCCTGCGTGACCGTCTCTAGCTCAAAGGTGGATGAGCCGTCGTCGGCCTGCGACACTGGTGCTGGTGCGGAAGGCATGTTGTGTGTAGACGTCACGGCCGGAGGGGCATAGGCGTTGAGCGGCATCGCCGCGGCGTCGCTGACGGTTGAGAAAGAGGACAGCATCTGGTCTTCTATGCTGGGGGGAGTGTCTTCGGAGCATGTGGACTGGCTATTGTTATCAACGGTCGTCTGGCCATTGACCGGGTAAGAGTGAACGACATAGAACTCGGGCGGCGCATGGCTGCTGGGTATCGCGGACTGGGATACGACTGTAGCAGCGGGACGTGGAACGTCGAGGGGCTGGCTGTAGTTTGGTGCAGCCGATGGTCCGCCGGTCGCTGCCCCTGAAACGGGTGTGCTTGGTGGCTCTGTGACGGCCGCGCCGGGCTGCAGGACCGGCAAACCGTTCTCAGGCATGTTCTGCACTGGTGCAGGCATGCGAGAGATCCTTGCTTTCTTTCGTGTGTCATTTCGGACCGCGGATTTCTCCGGCAATCTCCGCACAAGGCGTTCGAGAAGATCATACGAAGTTTTGGACGTCTTCGATATCGAGTTGAGCTGTTGCAGCATAGCGACGGCATCTGTGACGGCGTCGACTATTGCCCCTCGGTTCGGAATGGTGCGCTCGTGGTCCTTGATGATGGCGGTGCAAAGAATGGCGGCCGTATCGAAGATGGAAAAGATGATGAAGTGCAATCGACCGTCGCGGTTGTAGATTCGATCAACCCATCTCCGCAGCGTTTTCATGAGTTTGAGGGAATAGTCAATGCCGACGGCTCGGATGTCGAGCTCCTCTGGAGGCGAGTCCCAAGTGTAAGACTTTACCATGTAGTGTCGGATGGGGTTGAGGATCAAGAGGCATGCCATGGTGTAGACGTAATATCGATGGGGGAAGATCCACGGATACTGCGCGTCCTTGGACGTGTCGGGGTTTTCAAAGTCATACACGGGCGGAAACCTGCGGACCCAATCCTCTATGAGCCCCTGATACTCCCGAACCTCATCAGGGTTAATGACGTTCTTAGGCGCGCTGAATCGAGAAGCGAGCCGTCGGGTGAGCTCAGACTGCATCTTCATGTGAAGGAGGGGGGATGGCGCTTGCGACGCGAACTTCTCCAACGTAAGAGACGGGAGCTCCGCGTCGCAATCGGCCCTGTCAATGATTTTTGGTCGCGACAGACCCGAAGAGATTTGCCTGTCACAGGACCGTCAGAAGGGCCGCAATGTATTGCAAAAAAAGGGGGGGTGAAGCCTCTTACCAATCCCAAGTATCCAGAATGCACCAAAGTCTACGCCGCATTTCGCGGTCATGATCTGTCTCGGTCCCTGGAGGTGGCTCTTTATGGAACTCTGCAGCACATCAGCATATGTTCATGGGGCCCAAGCTTCAATACGTACCAAGCTCCCGAGCCTCCAGAATGGCACCACTGAGGACATGCCAGGCCTCCAAAAACCTCGCCTCGGCCTTGTACCAGTAGCACGAATGAAGTAGGCGCTGCAAGTTGAAAATGTGATAATGGCCAACAGGAATGACGGTGGCTAACTCTCGCACAGCGTTATGAAGCTGCTCTGAGAGATCATCCGACGGCATCCTCGAAAATTGCTCAAGCTCACTTTGCATGTCGTTGTCTGCATGCTGGATGCAGCAGGCGCAAATCATGGCAAGCAGGCATGTGTACTGCAGCGACAGGGGTCGATTCTTGGAGCATCTCTCCCACCATATGTGATAGTCCCGGAGGAAATCGGGAGGGTAGATGATGTAATAATGGTAATTGACGTCTTGGGTGAATGTGCTAATAAGCTTATCTGCGGCAAGGGTTAGCTGTCACAATCCGAGACTATCCATGGCGACAAGGACAGCCATATGTTGGCATGAACATCATAGGAGAGCGGGTACTCACCCATAGACTGCCGCTTCGGCAGCAGTTTCAGAACTCGCTGGATCTGTGGCGAAGAATCTGCTGCAGCTGAATCTTCTTTCGGAGTGTTCTTTGACGACTCAGGCTGGATATTACAATCTCGTCAGCACTTTGAATCCGTCTTGGAAACAGACTCAATTGGCCTGTTCGCGACAGCGCCGCGCGGACCAAAAGGCGGCTTGCAGATGGCGGACACTTAGGATGTCTCGGCCACCGGCAAGCCCCTCGCGGCATTCCATCGCATATGCAGGCATAGATCGGATCGGGAAGGGGGGCGTACAGGTGGCTCGAGACCGAGGGTGCTGAACACGCGGGTGGCCGTGAGGGTGTCAAACCACGGAGCGTGGGCGTGACTGCCAGCAGCGGTGGGATCGCCCTCTGCGGCGCCATTGGGATTTGGAGCCACGGGCCCTTGATTGCCGCGCGGGAGAAGGTCGTCCTTGTCCCTGTCCTTGTCCCTGACGTCGCCGGAGGCGGGCGGGACGGGTGGGGGATTGGTCGTGTTGTACCGACATTCGTCGGCAATCTTGCGACGTTGACAACGGTCGCAGGGCCACTCACGATTGCACTGTTGGTGGGGGCGGCAAGACGCGAGACGTCAATAAAGCTGCACCCTGTGCCAGCGGCCTTGCAAGTGGACGAGCGAGGTATTTCGATTTGGTCATGGACATGGCCAAAGTCAGGGACTCACTCACCTTTTGCTTCCTCCGCTGGCATTCTGTACAGGCAGAGCGGTTGTAGGCAGCGGCCAAACTGACGCTGGCGCTGGCGCTGGCATTGGCGCTCGCAGCGGGAGCCGCAGCCGGCGCGTTCATCAAGGGCATATCCATCATTGGGGGGTGATTCTTGAGATGGGAGAGCGTCGTCGCCCGGATCACTCACGCTCTGCTCCTCAATGTGTGCTCAAGCAGCAAATCTGAAGCAGAGGACTCGCCGCCAGATGATCGCGGGGAGACGGTTCTCTCCTCTTTCTCATCCAGACTGATCCAAAGCGACAGACAGCCCCAAGCCGCAGCTTATTAAACGGGGCCCGGGAAGGGGGGGGGGGGGGGGGGGGCTGGCCGACGGGTGGGCTGGCCAGTTGGCTGGCCTGCCACAAGCAAACGACGATGTGACGGAGCGATTGGGCGGAGGCGGCGGCGGCGGCAGCGGGCGGCTTGGACGGGACGGGTGGGAGGGGTCCTGTCGCGGAGGCGTTGAGGCGTTGACGGGCCTGTGCGGGGCTCGGCGCGCAGGCGGCTTGCGGCAGGGATGATGGCGATGGGACCGACGACGACCAGGAAGACCAACAACCGACGAGGGTTTCGAGTCTCAAGGGTCTTGAGCTGTCAACTCTGGAGCTGGAAGCCGACCGGATTGAGGGGCGTGCGGTGGCTTGCTGCCAAGCGTGCGTACGTAGTGCACACTAATTGCAGACGGTCCAGCCAAGAGTCGCGCGCCTCGAGATTCGAGAATGCCAGCAGCGCCTGCGGGTGACGGAGAACCTCACAAGGGAGGATAACAGTCACTGGGGCGCGTGCTGATGCTCGATAAGGCCGACCAGCTCGCGGCGTTTCGTGATGAGGGCGCTGGAGGCTAAGGGACGGCGAGGCACGACAGGTTATGGGTAACCATGCCTTAGGTCAGGTACTGTAAGATACTGCTTTGTGCACTTGAGCAATCGTGTTCATCCATAGGTAAGGGCAGGCACGAGCGGACGTCTTGTGTCGCGGGCTGCGTCCACCTGCCTCGCTGCCGTGCTGGGCTTGGGTCGCATCAAGTACAGAGTACCGCAATGCGCGGCACGATAGCACCGCGTCGCTCACACAAGGCGCTCGTACCGAGGACCCTCTTTGCCATGCACTTACCTCGCGAGATTTGGGGGAAGGCAAGGATGGCATGGACGTGCAAGAGCTGCTGGCCAAACAGAGCGAAGTGGAAACCTTGCTTGGGCCGTTCTTCCCTCGGGGCCTTTGAGCAAGATGGCGAGTTCCGTCCGCTTGTACGGATCCGGTGTAGCGAGCTGTGGTGAGTGTGCGCGAGATTGGATCCATGCCACGCCTGTTCGGTGCGGCGCCCGGGGGTTTTTAGATGCCCTCGCCAGTCCTCGATCCCTCGTCGCGCCCCATCATCGGCCACGGACTCTCCACAACTTGGTCCCTAGTACTCGTATCTTGCCGAACGCCCGCATCTCTTGTCGTCTTGGTTGCCTTATCCGCGGCCACTTGTACGGAAAGTCAGCGCGGGTTGTCTCGACCCCAGAGCCCGTCACTCGGAGCGGTGGGCGCAAAAGCCACGGCCCCCAACGGGACACTTCCTCGCACGGCCTCGGTTCACTCAACGGCTGCCGGGAGCGTCCCGACTTCCTGGGATGCTGTCCCGCTGGGGACCGCGCGACAAGTGGCCGTTTCGCGGCCGTGGCTGAAGCGCCCGCATATGCACAAGGACCATGCATATACCCTGATTAGACATGGTAGCACGCGGCTGGGACGCCATGGGGACGCCTTGGGCCGCCAAAGCTGCAGATGCAGCACCGTTTCTGCCTCAGAAAAATGATGAATCCAATTTTGCTTGCGTCGAGGTTCGACCCGCGCCCGCCTCTCCTGGACATGCCGTCAAATCAGGCCTCGTGGATGCCGACGAGATGACGTCCTTGGACTCTTTACCCGGTCGTTGGGACCACGACCCCGGGGCTGACGACCGCCCACCCACACAATTCTCCCGTCCCTGGCTCATTCCACAAGTCGACGGCGCCCGGGGAATCGGGTCGTTGCCCCCCCAGCAGCAAGATCTTACATCGTGGCTTTGTTCGTCGGCACAGGCGCCAGATGCCCAGCAACTGGCAGGCTCCCCGCGATCGGGGGCAGCCAACCAACTGCCTGGCTCGGCGGCATCTTCCCAGCCCCTTCTGGTGGCCGCGTTGCTGAAGCTGCACTCGAAGCTGCAGCTCGACAAATGAGAGAGAAGCAAGAAAGTGGCCGGCAGAGGATGAGGGTCTGGGTGACTGTGACTGTCTCCGCGCTGTCTGAGACAGGCCTCGGAAGGGCCAACGACGGGGCCCAAGATCGTTGCTGGCCGACGCCTTTTCGCACCAAGGGCATGTATGGCATCCTGATTGCGGATGTGTTGAAAGCAGGATGTTTTAGTTTCATCCTTTGCTCGCCAGCGATAACTTGTCCTGTTACAGACACCAGTCTTGCCGTCCCGCCCGTCCGAGGACAGCCGCAGGGGATCACCCACACCACGGCTGTATGACTGTAGGCGACTACTCGGTATACACTGATGGGTTGTCACCGTTGAGCAGCAATCCTGAGTTCGAACAGCCCCTTGCTCAGCCTCATTTTGGGAAATTCGGCAAGCAGGCCTGCAGTTCCATGCAGACAGACACTACCGTGCAGTAGGTGCAGTCACGTCGCCAAAATGTTTGTGTCGACCCCCGGCCGCAGATACATTTGGAGAGCGGCGTACCAACGCCCGCCAGGACGGAAGACATCCTACCCGGCCAGAAGGCGCCAATCCTCAGCTTCGCACAGGCCAAGAATTATTTACATCTCCGTGGACATAGATTCTGGTGTGACATGCCGGGGGGCGGGCTCAGAGGCAGGTAGCGGCTCAAACACGGTGCTTGATCAAACAGTGCGCGCCCCGGAGCGATGCAGTTCTTTTCAGCGGCACAATGGACACGACCGGGGAAGTCTTTTGAGTGCTTGTGGATTATCCCTCCTTTGCGCGAAGAGCTATGGTGACTACAAGGCGATCGACATACGATACTCGCTGCTGCCCTGGCCATCCATCACCCCCTACTTCGTAGGAACTGTCGACATGCGGCACAGCATGGTGAAGCAGCAATCAACCAGGACATTTTGACGGCGAAAATCTTCAACAGGTACAGTAGCTGAAACGCGTTCCTCTTCATATCCTTACACCGCTGGCCCCTGAGCACCGTATCAAGGACCTATGGAGTTCCCCCTGCTGCTGTGCAACCCCTAGCACGTCGGGTGCGTTGGGTTGCACGCGAGGTCACTGCAGCGCGAATGGCATGCATTCCCCGGGCCGGATATAGTACAGCACGCGCCAACCGACATAGTCCGAAAGACTCGGGCCAGACTTGCCGACCCCGATCCCGAGACGAGGGCAGATGTTGCCGAGCGGGCTTCCTGTTTGTACGCAATGGCGGCGCTGTCAGGGCCGTGGGCGGCCAACAGGCGAGAACCGGAATCGCCTCCTTCGATGCTGCCGCCTTCCATGGCAGGAGTTGCCACCCGGCCAGCGGGCACTGTACTGTACCGATGGGGACGGGACTCATCCGCCTCGTCAGCAGATGCAGGCCCCTTCATAGTGCCGTCTTGCGGTCGTAGTCGCTCGCAGCCGCCATGCTGCCTTTCCGTCTAAGATCGCCAGCCTTGAGCTTCCTGACGACTTGATACGACCTGTCCAGCTCGTTCTCCACGGCGCAGCGGATGCGCAGCGCGGCCACGGCCGGCCAGACGCTCCGTTCACCCCGGAGGATCCAGTAGTTGAGCGTCTCGCGTGTCGGCGTCTCGAGCAGCCGCACGAAGTCGCCGGCCGTGACCTCGGGTACCAGCGTCATGGACGCAGCGGGGATCTGCTCATCGACGAGGAAGCGGCGGATACTCGACGGCAGCAGGCGGAGAGTGTCGAGCTGCCGGAGGCGGTGACGGACCTCGAGACCGACCATGCGCACGAAGAAGGCTGAGAGCTGGGTGGTGCGGCTCCGGGCTTCGACGAGCGAAGGGCCGTGCATGTCGGACTGCAGGAAGGGTATCAGGTAAGGCCTGGCCTGGCTGACGATGAAGTGGTTGACGTTGAACAGCTCCGATATGCGCCGCAGAGGCGAGTCCCGATCCGAGTAGGAGGCGTGCGTCCAATGTCGAAAGTCAGTCGTGTTCGCCGCGGCCCAAGGCACGATATTGCCGTTGGCGTCCTTGCACAGAATCATCTCCTTGGGCCGCCCGTACAAGGAGGGCGACGACGCGTTGGACGCGACAGCCGCCGTGCGGATCAAGACATTAGGCGCAGTGATGTAGTTGAGTAGTGTCGGGACGCCGCCCTGGCCCTCTGTCGCGACCGTGATGTTGAGTATCCTCTTACTCCTGTTGTACGCCTCTTCAAAGGTTAGGTCGCCAACGTTGGCCCGCACGCAGTCCTCGAGGACCGTCACGTCCAAGAAATATCCCTCGCGTGAGAAGCGGCGTAACCTCCGCATCAAGGTGTTCCAGCGAGAGCGAAACGTCTGCACAGAGGCGGCACCCTCGCGCCGATCGCCGCTAGTCTTGCGCATAAATGCCGACAGGTCAATGCCGTCCGCCTTGAGAACGTCGGGTAACTCATCCTCGGTGTGTATGGCAACCAGGGCGGCGATCAGGGCTCCGGTGGCGGTGCCGGTTATGATGCGAGGCAGCAGGCCGCGTAGGAAGAGGGCCTTGACGACGCCTAGATGGCAGAGGCCGAAGATGGCGCCGCCTTGGAGGACAAGCGTGGTGCGCCCAAAGGCCTGCCGCGTGTCGTGTATGAAGTCGAGTTTCATCTGATTCGTCAGGCCGCCATTGCCGCCTCCGACGGGCGGCGCGCCGATCCCATTGGTGAGACTGGTGGGCAGGGTGCTAATATCCTCGACGCACTCGGCGACCTGGGTGATGTACTCGTCGATGAGATACTTTGTGCCGGAGAAGGAGCGGTTGTAGAGCTTGGGGACGGTGATGTTCCCGAGGTTGCGGACGAGGCCGGAGCGGAGGAGGTTGACGATGAGCTGGAAGTTGCTTTCCTCGCGCGAGATGACGAGCGAGTTGAGGCGATCGGTGATGAGGCGCCAGTCGTAGTACTTGGAGGTCGGGTTGTTCCTCCTGGCCATGTGCTTGTTTCAGCAAGAGGTGTTTCCACGTGCCGCGAAGGGAGAACGCGGGCGCACATACCACAGATCCAAGCCGAGGAGGCTGTCGAGATGCAGGGCCGCCTCCTCCCACTCCTCAAACGTCTCTGCGTTGCGCAGGAGCTGGAGCCAGAGCTCGACGGGGCTCCTGCGCGTGTACCAGCCGGCGAGCTTCTGGACGGGCGTCAGCGCCAGTGCCATGGCGGGATTCGCTTTGGCACGGCCCAAGGGGGAGGGGGGAAGATTGTGTTGATCCACAGGGTAGACGGGGCAGAGGAGGAGGAGGAGCAGGAGGAGGAGGAGGAGCAGGAGGAGGAGGAGGAGCAGGAGGAGGAGGAGGAGGAGCAACAACAACGCACCCGCTGCCAAAAGGTCACAACGTCGACGACGACCCTCCACACTGCCAGGACGGCACCCATGGTGGTTTACCGAGGATGGAGATGGATCACGGGGGGGGGGGCACCATGCACGGTGGGTGCGCGTGCTATCACTGATTGCGCCGCCGGAGGGTGGGCCGCGTGTGAGGTGGTGACGAGACGAGGGTCTGGTAGGTAAGGTAAGGTAACAAGGTAGGTATGTCGTACTCGTAGTCTCGTAGATGCGCCGGCTCGCTCGTCAGGGCCGTGGCCATGGCCAGGTCCGGAGCGCACACTCGCGGAAGGCGGGGAGGGAGGCACACGAGAGCTGAGCTGCACTGAGCTGAGCTGAGCTCGATTGATGGATGAGGAGGTCGCTGGCGCGGGATCAGATCAAGTACGGCTGTGTCGACCACGACGGCCACAATGGCGAGCCAAGCAGCTCTGCGCGTACATGCCCTCTGCCCTGGGGAGCGAGGCCGTCTGGCACATGCTGCTGCTGCGGCAGTGCTGGTGCTGGTGCTGGTGCTGCTGCTGCTCAGGGCTGACCGGGGTCTGCCCTGGTGGTGGTGGTGCGTGGGCGGTGGTCGCGGCGGTTATTAACGGCGGCCAGCGCTGACTCAGGCATGTGACGATGAGGTCACCGCCCCATGCTTGCTTGCATGCGGGAACGACACACCTCGACTTTTTGCCTCTTTGGGTCGCCGCTATCTGGACATCGCCCGTCGCCCGTCAACGACACCACATGTCGCTACGCTGCGGCGATTTGTAATGGCCATGGCTTTCGCGCGTATAGTCGTACGTAAACACGGATTGATCCTGGCACAAGTCCCTGGCTGGTGCCACGGCGCCCGTCGGTTTCGCGCCGCCTGGCGCTGGCCGTCGCGTGCGCTTTGCCCGCCGACGCAGGTCCCCCCCCATGGCAATGAGTACGTTGCGCTCGCTGGCGGTTCACTTTTGGTCTTGAGGCCCTATTTTGGCTCGAAGTACATCTCCCGCACGCGTTCCATCTCGCGCCTCACTGCTGTCCGCTGCGTGCCCTGCGCGGCGCGACGCTGCGTGATGCCTTGTGCGCACCACCTCAGGCACGCCCACGGATCGCAAGCTCGCCGTAGCAGGCACGAGCGCCCCGGCACTCGTTCGTCAAATGCATATTTATAACAAGAGGCGCGCGCTGATTATTTTATTTATCCTATTTGAGTCTTATCAGTGTCAATGGCGCGGCCGTGTGATAATTCTGTCAGAATGGCATCGTGGGCATATATAGACCAGTGCAGCTGCAACAGTAGTGACCCCTCGCGTTCCTGGCCACCCGCCTCACCCCATTGACACCCCCAAACTGTATTTTCAGAACAAAATCGAATCAAACTGTATCCTTTACCCCCGACAACATGCCGGAGAGGTTCTGCAATCTCTGCTGGTTCGACAGCGGGCGCCCCGATTGCGACTGCGACAACAGCCTGTACCACAAGCATGACAAGACGGACTGGCGCGTAGGGGTAAGAAAAGCGTGCCTCTCCAACAAGTCCGACAAGCCGATCAATAGCAATCCGGTACTTGGGAAAGAACAGGGGCTGATTCGTCTCTTTTCAATCGTCATTAGAAATGCAACGTGACGACGAACCACTGCCACTACGCCCCCTATCCGGGAACGACCCCGTGGCCGACCGCTCCGCCGTTGACATGCCAGGATGGCTTCCCGGTAAGTGGCTAAATTCCCCCTCCCCCCCCGGGAGCATTCCGTACGCTTGAAGATATGAGGTTTGCGGACAAACACTAAGCTCTCCATCTTACGTACGTATAGTGCACCGGGGAGCACGACAGGTGGTGTTACTACAAGATTGGAGACGGCTGGGCTCATTGCTTCTGATGCACGGGGACTCGGCCTAGAAGGGCTTTGGACCGGAATGCCAACTCCTTCTCGCCGCGGAGCATGCGGGTGACTGAGCTCTTTACCTCGTTACACACAGTACGAGTCTGGGTCTACAATTGTCCTCGCAGGTAGTTAATAGCGCTGTCACCTTCAGTTACTAGGTGCGAATTTGACCTGTCCGAAAACTCCAACGCCTCTGCCGCCTCCCGGCCGACCCTTGCTCTCGTGTCCTCACTTTTCCTATAACCCGAGGAGCGTAATTTACAGCGAAAAAGATGAGGCGCAAAAGTTACCCCGTCTCCGTCCCCCATCTCATGAAACCCTGCTACTCGTCGTCGTCGTCTTCGTCCACGACGTTTCGTCTCCTTGCCCGGCTCGACGCCTCGGGTTCCACCTCGTCACCCTCGGCATCTTCGTCCTCGGGCTCCGCCGTTCGCTGCCTCTTGTTTCGGCGGCGACGGTCGCCTTCGTCCTCGAGGATCTCCTCCTCATCGTCGTCGTCGCCTCCGCTCCCCAGTTCTTCCTCCTCGTCACTGCCGACAAGGAAGCCGTCGTCCATGTCGTAGTCCTCGTGTCGGCCGACGCCTTGCGGCAGGTCGTCGTCCGAGTCATACTCGGGCCGCCGACGCTTCGGCTTGGCACCACCCGCAGCGCCCCTCTTACGTCCGGTGCCCGCGCGGCCCTCGAGGTCGCCGATGGACAGGCCACCGCGGCCAGACCGTCCGGGGCCGTCGATCTTGGCCGCCGCGTTGTCGCGCCGCCGCTGCGCCTTCATCCTCTCCTTCTCGGCAAGCTCGGCGTTCTTCTTCTGTAGTTCGGGGTCCCTGGTGGTGCGGATGATCATGTCCTCGCCCTTGATGCCCTTGCTCGCCTGCGCCATGCGCTCGGCGAAGAGACTGAGGGCATCGTCACCCACGGCCTTGTTGGGCTTCACATTATACTGCTCCATCAGATGGCCGACTGTCATGAGCATGTTACTGCTGAGCTCCGCTGCCGCGGCGTAGTAGTGTCCGTCATGCAGCTCGTTGTAGGGCTGCCCTGGCGCAGTCGCGAGCGACTTTTTCGAGATCTCGTAATGCTCGCCCCCGACAGATATGGTGACTGAGCCGTCGCTCCAGCGATGAATGTTGGTGTTGCTCTTGAGATCGCCAGTAGTCGGGTCCCGTCGGACGCGGGCAACGTGCCGGGGCTGGTCGGCTCGGGCATTGGCAATGTCGAATTCGGAGGGCTCAAACGTGTCGGGCGCGTAGATTTCAGGCATGAACTTGATGAATTTGGGAACACGCAACACTCGCAACTAGGGTTGGGGTCAGCACAAGATTCCATTTCGCAGCTTGGCGAGAAACGCCTTACCATGCCATCGCTGGCCTTGGGGATCCTGTGGCGGTACGTTTGCTCCTCGATCACGACCCTATTCCGTGTCTCTTGAGGCTCAGCGTCGTAGTAGTCCCGGCGGCGTGCGTCATCGTCGTTGTCGTCGTCCTCCTCGAGATCCGAGGCAAGGTCGTCGTTTTCTCGAACGCGCTCCTGCGGCGAGGCCGCTTCCTCGTCGCCCTCGTCTCCGAAAAGATCGTCGCCTCCCTCATCAACCACATCAAGGGGATCCTCAGAGTCGGACATTGCGACGGTACTAGGGGGGAAGCTGTCGCAACGAGGTTTGGCGCACGGTATGGCTGTTGAGTGACGCCTGATGACGAGGTGCGAGGGCGAGGCTGCGCGAGGATGAAGCTGGCGAGACTTTGAAAGAGTGGCGCTGGAGTTGGGCGCGCGAGCCACAGCGGTCTGGCGCCCAGCCACACTCTCAATCTCGCTGAGGCAGGGCCGCAGGAGGCCTCGGCTTCTGAGAGGCTGCGGGTGGTTATATGCGCCGAAGGACCGGGATACGAAGTACGGACTACGTGGAAGAGAAATGGACTCCTGGATGACACAAGGTTCTTGCACGAAGACTAGGTATTGTTGCCGCGAGGTCCTTGTACCTTAGTGATCGTTGATGGATTTCAAGCGACGGGCGACTTGAACATAAGTAACACGCTGTGGCGCAGCAGCACCAGCAACGGCGCTCCAGTGGCTTGCTCGCGGCTTGAGCTGCCCGACCAGTGCGGCCAGTGCCACCTAGTGGAGCCGGAGACTACCTACACAAGGCAGGGCCTGGGGGCCCTCGACATGGGAGGGCTGCACTGGTGGTGCCAGCACTCGCCTTGGTCGAGCGGGAACGGCCCCCGGCGGTGAAACGTGCCATTCATTGGCCAAGGTTGCTGGCAGCTGGAGGTCTTCTCCTCTCTCGACGCCCCGGCCCCATTGGCGGCGGGTTGCGTGCAGCCTGGGAAAAGTACGCTGCGAACCTGATCGAACAGCCCACCTGACACCTCACTTTACTTGCCATCTCCATGTCTCTGACTGTGTCTGCGACCGTGACTGTCGGGTTTGAACGAGGGCTGGATTCAAAGGCAAGGAACTGCAGATGTCGGTCTCCGGCTCAAGCAAGCAATTGGCCGCAGCATTGGGTGACCTGCGAAGCGAGGAATTACCTGTAGGTGCTCCTAGCTGCAGAGCTCCATGCAGGGAACCTCCAGAAGGTTGCCGGCGGCGGAGGCGGCGACCAGATGTCTCCACAGCCTCAGGTTGCCCCTCCTCAACTTCCCTTTGGTCCCCTGTGTCCCCTCCACTCCCGCCGCCTCCTGACTCCTGACTCCTGAGCCCCGTCCCACTGAAAGAGTCCCCGACTCCTGAATGAACGCTGACTGATGACTGGAGCGGCCCGCCGTCCCCTCAATGCCCATTGCCCAGGCTTGCCAGGGTACCTACGAGTAGTACGTAGTAACGTGCAGTTGCGCCTGCCGCGCCTTGCCTTAGCGCTGCGTCTCGTCTCCAGCCAGGCATGAGCCCACGAGGCTCCTGTTGCAACTTTCATCAAGAGCTCGATCCGTAACCGCCGCGACGAGAAGGCCAGCTCCCGTCTGTTCCAGCACCGGCTCGCCATCGCTGCCATCGCTGCCATCGCTGTCGTCTGCCATTGCCGGCCACGACCTGATCAGACTGACCCCTCTCTCCGGCCGCGCCGCACTGCACCTCGGCGCCCGCCACGGCCCGCCCGCCATCGCAAGCACCTCACGCCGTCTCCAGTCTTTGCATTGGAACTCGACTCGGCAAAGTTGCTTGCCTGCTCCTGGACCCCTTTTCGGCTCGTCCCTCGCCTCGCCTCGCCCCTCCCGGCCACCGCTTGTCTGCCTGCCAGCTCCCGCACCCGACTGCCACCCCCCGCGCGCTTGCGTGCGTGCTGTCTCGAAGCGCAACGGCTTGGGTCGCATCCGCCATTTCTCTGCCGGCATCTGCCCGTTTGTTCGCCTCGACCAAGCACCCATTACGTGTCCGTTGAGCCCGGAGCAACGCCTGCCGAGCTCCAGCCTCGTCGCCTCGCATACCGCACCGTCCCGAACCGACGGAGCCTGCCTGCCCCCGACCAAGAGCTCCAACCGGCACAGTCTGATCCTGTCGGTTCGCAGGTCCTGCGACACAACCGCTGCCGCTGCCGTTGCCGCTGCCGACCCTCGACCTCCCAGCGTCGCCCGCCCTCCTCCCGCTTCTTCCGCCCACCATGTCGAACCTCTTCTCCGGAATGTAAGTCGCCGCCCGTCGCGTCTCCCTCTTTGTTTCAATCTCCCTAGTGTATCGCGTCGACGGGAAGTTCAATGCTGCGACCCAATGCATTGCATCTGGCCATGTGCGGGGCAGTTGGGCTCGACGCCGTCGTCACCACCACCACCGCCGCCACCACCAAGCGGTGAGGGGCATCGCCATCCCAGGGCATCCCCGGCATTTTGGTTGGAGCTCACCAAGCTCGAACACGGCTGCCCCAAAGTCAAAACTCTCGCTGCTGTTGGGACGGCAGCCCGAGTCCGCTTCTTGCCCGCCCTGCAGGGGGTCGTTGGCGCATCGCGGATCCTGCTGCTGCCGCGTCGTGCTGCTCGTGCTCGAGCTTGCAGCCATCGTCTGCCCCTCGCGCCCCTCGCGTCCGCCTGCACAAACCCACAGTGGCGCTCCGTCACGGGCGACGCTGCATCTCTCAGTTCGCGCCCCAAACCCGCACTCTGTCAACCACGACCTCGCCGCTACCATGCTCACCTGAGAGGCTGAGACCCTGAGCCGCCGTCGTGCGACATTCGCCTGTGTCTACGGCCCTGCACCCGAGAGCTTCGAATGCTTCGAAACCCCCTCCTCCCCGCGCGCAGGATTGTGTTTCAACCCACTTCGTTCCTTGGCTGCCATACCCAACAGCTGCCATTGTCGCGCCGCAGGCCATCCAGAGACGCTGCAAGTGTACCGACGCCAAACCCCATCACCTCACGCATTCTCGTCTCTCGTCCCGTCTCGTTCGCGCACCGCCCTCTTCGTTCTCCAGAGACCAAGAAGCGCACAGCTTGCTGACTACCTTCCCTGTAGAAACGCTCGCTTCCGCGGCGGTTCCAGCAAACCGCCTGGTCAACAAAAGAGCCCGTCTCCCTCGACGGCTGGCCCTCCAGCAGCGCCTTCGCCCGACAATCTCTCCCAGGCCAGTCATTCCTCTACAAACCTCGCCCCCAAGGTCCCGCCGCTGCCCAACTCCCCGTCACTGGCGCAGACCATCGGCATGGACGAGTCGAGCGGCGTCATGTCTAGCGGCGACGACATCATCAACTCGTACCACCTCCCTCGACCTCTGCCCCTTTGGGTCAACGGCCAGTACATCAAGCACATTGTCAAGGGCAACTTCATGACACTCAGTGCCCGGCCAAAAACAGTCGAGCAGGGGAGTGGATTGCGCATCAGAGTACGTGACACCCGACCCCCGGCCCCCGAGCCCCCGAGCCCCCGAGATTTTGCGCCTCTCTAACCTCTGTTCTCCGTCTTAGTCGTCGAGCACTACCGAAACCTGTGGAACTTTGTCCGCGTCGTTCACGAGAAGGAGGACAACGGAACGTCCATTTGCAATGCCACGACTTGCCCACGCATGTCCGCGGGCGGGTAAGTACATGCAACATCTCGCCTTCGCCAGGTCATTTCGCTGACTGTGCAACGCAGCAACCACTCCTTCACTTGGCTCAACAAAGACGGCGATCCCGTCGAGCTGCCAGCCTACGAATATATGACGCTGATGCAGCGGTGGATTTCGGGCAAGATCGATGACACCAATATCTTCCCCACCGATGCCTCGGGGGTGTCCTATGCCCATAACCCGGCCATAACGACGACGCCCCTTTCCCAGCTGTCGAACCCTGGCGAGCCGGAATGGATCGGCAAGCGGTCCGGCTTCCCGGAGAAGTTTGTGCAGGTGTGCCAGATGATATTCCGGCAGATGTTCCGCGTCTACGCCCACCTCTATTGGGCTCACTTCACGGAGCCCTTCTATCACCTGAACCTCGAGAAACAACTCAACAGCTGCTTCTCCCACTTTGTACTGACTGCCACCGCGCTAGACATGCTCAGGGCGCAGGAGCTTGAGCCCATGCAGCCCCTCCTCGACATCTGGGCCGCCAACGGCACGTTCCCGCCTGAGTCCAAGGCCTACGAGTACGCCAATCTCCGCGCGGGCGAGCGACTGCTCGAGATGGCCGGCGTCGAGCTGGACAGCCGATAAGGACGTCTTGGACTCTGCCATCACTATACCGCTTGAACGGAGAGGGGATGGACAAAACATGCTGTGTAGATGTGGGAATTGGCATATAAATGGCTGCATTGCCAGGCGAGATTTACGTCGAGTCTCATTTCACTGGCCATTTTCACGGCTAGCGTCGCGGAGGAAGCGGGTAGAGCAACATCGAACAAGAGATGGCAATGAAGGCAGAGATGAATCACGTCCGTACATCGTATGATTTGCGCAAGACCCGCGCCACTCGACGGGTGCTCATTGTTAAGCCCTCATACATGCCATGCGTAGACTCTTGGATTTCCTCTTCACGCGGGATCACTAGTTCGGATCGATGCTCCTCCTCGATGAGTGCCCTGGGTGTGACGTACAGCTGCCGACAAGCTCCCACGAAATCATCGTCGTGAGAATCACACCTCATCTCAACATCAGCAGGCACACGGTGATATAGTCTTAACAACAGCTTTTGTATCGACCTTGTCAATCTTCGGCTTCACGCCGGGTTCTATGGTGTCCCTTCCGAGACGCTCGTTGCAACCGCGCATTGAGCGGCTGAAGGTGCCACCCTATAGTTTGTTTGTGACCACAACTACGCAACGCACTCTGGAAGCTCTCTCGTCCGCGCCTAGCAGACAGTCGCAACCGCGATGTCGACAACGCGAGGAGAGCATCACTCGGGGCTCATGGCGAGGATGATACGTGGAAGGCGCGGAGACGTCGTGTGCGGCCTGGGCAGTGACCTTTTGCCCGTCATGGGGGCAATTTGAAGGGACAAACTACGAGCAAGGCAAACAAGAGTCGCGGCGTACCTGCCGCCGGGCTCCATGCGATCAAGATGCCTCACGGACAAGCACGCGAGTGGGCCTTCACATGTGCAGCACCGCGGTGGCAGGCACCCGAGTAGGTAGACACCATGCGCGGCGGGCTCTACAACCCGAGGAGTCGCATCGAGGGAGGCAGTGGCCGTAGCATCGCCATGGCATCACATCGAACGTCGAAGACACGGCCGCGGCATGCCACCGCAACGTCCGTCGCGTTCCATCCCAGTTGCTCGCCCATTGGCTTCGATCGACTCTGTTGGGCTGAGAGATAAAGCAGCTCGGTGGGTGCAGCCCAACCCGCGCCGTCAGATGACCCTGCGGGACATGCTGGTGCTGCCAACCCGAGCTCGGTACGTCCACGCGAGTGTCCAGGACAACTTCTGCGTTTCCTCTCTTCTTCCCCTGGCGCACGCTCTATTGTGCTTACTCGTCCTCTCGAGGCAGGCAACCCGCGTCCCCCCCAGAAATAGCATCGCCTGGCGACTCTGACCGTCCCATTCGTCAACCGCCATCCTATCGGCTTGTTGCTCGCCGTGCGACGGGGAATCTGGGGGGCCGTGCAACGCAGCAACTTTCCTCTCTTACTCAGAGCATCGCCCTCCCCTCGGGGCACCACCCATCGGGACCTTGTTTCAGAGTTCGCGAGGGCATAATCAGACGCGTTGTGAGCATCTGCCAGAGAAAGCTCAGATTGTTGAACTGTGTTGCTTCTTGCAGGGCAGTTCTGGTCTTCACATTGCTGTCATCGGGCACGAGACTCAGCGCGATAGTGGCAAGGGCTGCCGTTCGCGCCTCTCGGAGACCAACGAGTCCTCGAATCCGTCTCTATGCTGCTCCGCGCTAGAGAAAGCAAGACATAACTATAGCATCCAGGCGGTCGATGGTGTCGCGGCGCGGACTTTGCTTAGTATCAACAGTCGAGACTGTCTCGCGCCTGGCGCAGTCCTTGTGCGGCGAGGTAGTCGATAGAATCCTTTGCAAGGTGTCCGTGTTGGCAAGAAGCTGCTCCGCCAAACGAGGTTTGAAACATGACATGTGTAGATGCGCATGCTCACCGCCATTGGCGAGCGTCAACAAGGCGGAGGGCCAACAAGATCGCTCCAAACCTAGGAAGCGATGCTGTCAGTGAGTCATCGCGAGTTCAGATAGATTCCTCAGCAGGGGCTGCTGATTGACTCCCTTACCCCTGCAGCAACTGCGATGTGATCTGGTGGCGCGCTCGCGTAAACAGGGCTTGTCGTGGTGTTGTATGGAGTTCCGCGTGTTGGCCGGAGCGAACCATGCCGCCTCGCTATGGATACAGAGGGTCCTCGACGGGCACTACCGGGAGGTCACAGCGCCTTCGGGGTGGAAAGTCGACCAGGAGCCCTGGTTTACCCTCTTCCATTTCGACTGCGGGCGTTGTTCGAGCTCGCCTAGGGTCCAGGACCCAGGGCTGCACTTCGAGCAGCTGCGAAACAAGCGCAGGACAAGGGTCTTCTTGACCGCATGTTTGGATTGGTGTTGTGTGCACCTACTTCGTACTTGTACGAAGTGGTGCGAGAGCAATGCCCGCCGTCCCGGCAAACGGTGACCTGATGCCAGCCTGGGCCCTCAGCCCTCCAAAGCCTGTGCTGTGCCACGCGACTGCTTTCTCCAACGAAAAGCTCTCTCGTGGGAACATACAGCAATGACACCGAGTCGTTCAGTGAGAGACAGCCGAGATGACTAGCATTTAGCGGGTGGCGCCTAAGATGTGCCGCCCAGAAACTGCCTCTCGGCCAGTTGACAACTGGGCCTGACGAAACCGTTGAGACTCGAGCCTGCGAGCGCAACGAAAGGAGCCCCGAGCTCCAGGCAATTCTCTCCATTGACGAGCCAGTAGCAAGTTTGCAAACCGTACAAGTCGGGCCCGGTGGCATGTCAGTGACGCTGCGCTGTTCGCGAAAGGCTCGGACAAGCAGTCACGGCGAGCTATTGTCAAGGCCTTGTCATCCTTTGAGCCAGTGATCCCTTTGCCTGCAACAATGGTTATGAGACAACGGGACATGCTGCGAGAAAACAACATGAATGGTGACGAATGGCAACGCCCGCGAAGCAAACGCGTGGCAATCACGGCCGTGCGTCTGTGACTTGGGTGAGCCTGAACCTTTCAGCCGTTCGCGGGCACAACCATGATGCTGTCTCACCACCATCCAAACGCGCATATCTCCAATTGCAGGAGGCGCCCGCCGCTTCAATAACAAGCCATACGGCGCCTGTTGCGGGCCAAGGCCTGGAGGCCCAGGTTCCGCTCACTAGCTGATGTGGGCGCACCAGGCCATCGGAGGACGAGTCGGGATCTGCTCCTGCCTGGAGGACGCGGCCCGAGAGGGTTGAACGGGAGACATCGGTGATGTAACTTCCGCAGCACGCCCCGCGAGCTTGATTGGCGAAGGAGGCACCGCCAACCCCGTCGTCGCCCAGTTCGAGGCCTGCATCGGCTTTGGCGGCAGGCGACCCTCAGCGGCGCTCGCAGCGGGCTGAACCCGCGGAGGTGACCCGAGGAGGTTTGCGGCGCGGCGCAAGTCAGTCACTCCGTCGGCCATCTGCTTCACCTGGTCGAGGACCGATGTAGTGGCTGGAATGGGCATTAGTCTCGGTGCCTAACCAAACTGCTGGACATGCCCGAGGGAGCAGAAACACACCGACAAAACGTTGAGAGGCTGCGAGAGGCTGTGGGAAGCCATCAGAGGGCAAAGAAGGCTGTGAGAGGCTCGCGGATGGGACGCTTGGCCGCGCTTCATGCGGCCGCGTGGAGGCGCTGATGTCGAGGCCGTTCATGCTGCCGTGGTTGGCTGGTTTCCCATCGCCGGCTGCGGCTCCCCGGAGAGTTCTGGTCAGCGGTCTGGTTCAGCCACGCCGGCTCGGGGAGTCGGAGGCACGCAGCTTCGACAGCCTGATCCGTTTGTGGGCCATTGCTGTCTTGCGCCGCTGCGGGCAGTTGCGCGTCACTTCACGGCGAACAAGCAACCGTGACGAGGACGACGAGAACAACAACATACGGCGCGCTGGCGACTGGGGGCAAGCCGCCACAAGGGTCTCGCACATGCGCAAGTGAGAGATGGCCGTACGCACGTCGCAGTTGGACAGTGCCGTGTCCAGATCGGACTGTTGCGTTGCATCGTGCTCGGAGGGGATGCAAGTCGTCGAGGTCAGGCGGATGGTGGCGGTGGTGCTTGTGTCTGGGCGTCTGGGACACTGGTGTGTCAGGTATCCGTACCCCTGGGACAGCGGCGGTGCCCTCGCGAGCGTGTAGCTCTAAGTGGAGGGCCACGCCGGATGGTACTAACGGGGCCCCTCGACCCCCGCGCAAGGGGAAGTACCCGTACCTCCAGCCACTCTGATGGATGGAAGTTGTGCGAGGTGCCCGTCCCTGGCTGGAAAAGTGCGTGAAGTCCAGTCTGCAACGGGCAAGGGCAACCCCCCCGTTGCCATTGGAGAGGTTGGCAAGCGAGGATATCAACCGCAGTGGAAGGGCAAGCCCACCTGGGCGGGCAGCCATTCAGCCATGTGAGGCGCTGTAAGTCGGGCAGGAGCCGCTGCACCGAGCGCCTGCCTGCCCTGGAGGTCGCGCACCTGCGCTCCAGAACATGGCCCTCCTCCAGCTCCGTCGCTTCTTGGGGGCATCCATCCTCATCCTCCACCGCTCATCCGCCCATCCACCCATCCCCTCCCGATGATGCGTTCCTTTCCATGGTTCCAGTGCCTCGACACCCAATAGATGGCGCCACCCGCCCTACCCTGTAGGTGCGATGCGAATGAACGGGTGACCTATCGTGGCCCACGGAGGGCGCTCCTGTGACGACCTCTGCCCGCCGATACGATGAGCCTGGAGGCCCAGGGGAATGGCGCCGACCCAAGAGCCACGGATGCCGTCGAGCCACCGCCAAGGGCAGATCAGAGCCGGCTGCTGAGGCACGACATTGGGCAAGCCACGCTGCGAGCACCACCGCCCGCAGCCGAGGGCAGAAAGGCGCTTCGAAAGAGCCGCTGCCCAGCACATGGCAGTGTTGAGCCGTGGGCAACGGAGAACCAGTCGCCTGCCTGCCACCCTTCACGCAAGAGCAGGGGAGCACCCCACGGTGCCGTCTGCACTTTGGCCCCCAGCCGCTGCGCCGCCATCATGGCTGTGATCTGCTGTCGCGGCCACTAGAAGAACGGGACCGGCATTGGCTCCCGTCACATCTGGCCGCCGCCCTGCTGCTTCTTCGCACGATACGCCGACCCGACAGGGGCCAACAGGCATTGGCAGCAGGTCACTCAGTCATCAAGATAAGATTAGCAACAAGTCGGTCCCTGGTGACGCCTGACACGGCTGAGTGTCGGGCCCTTCCCCTCCCACGTTGGCCGCTCTTGATGCCCAACGTCTGTCGCAACGCTCTGTGGCCCATCCCTCTTCATCAAGCCTCCAGCGCACAGCGGCAGAGAGCCAGGGAGAGGTGCCGCATGGCCGTCGAGTGGCTCTTGTTCGTCCTACCGTGACTCTGTTTGATGGTTACTACTGGTCTCGCGGGTCGGTCCCGGCGAGGCCGCCCAGGGTGGTCCCAGAGTGTGCCCACCTCGGATGCTGCACGCAGATCTGGAACGCGTCGTCGCGCCTTGCTTGTTTGTCGCTGAGCAGCGGTGGTCATCCGTCACCGTGGACAGGATGCTATTCGCAACCCGAGGTCGTTGGCCCCGGTGATTTGCACGCGAGTACTTTGTATGGTGCACCCTGCGTTTAGCTTAAGCGAACTGCGCATGTTGGACTGGGAACCCTTGAGACACGCCAAAAACAGAACCCCGTCTTGTCGATGGGAAAAAAGACGCTGCGCGGAAGCGGACTGGCGCGACGGGGGTTCCGCTCCCTGCCAGGGCTCACTCTGGCGATGACGCCAGAGACATGACTGACTTGCACAACCCGATGCACGAGTCCAACGTTCCAGCGCCACATGAGGAGCCGGAAATGGGACCAAGGCATAGCCAGGATCAACAGAGGTGCGTGGTGGATGGCAGGTGTGACCTCAAACCACAAGTTGGTGGTGCCAGTGGTGTTCAGTGGGAGGCACCTTTGGGCAAGCAGCTTGGCGAAGTGGTGGGTGTTTGTGACCTCGAGTCGCCCGGATGGATGCCACCACGGGGCGTCTCGCGGCGGCCCGCACCCTCGCCGTGGCCGTCTCCAACCTCCATCCACGAAAGGAAGGGCGGCTTGTTCGGGGTGGATGGCCTTTGACGATGGATGGATGGATGGATGGATGAGCGTGCCGTCTCGTACCGCCGTCGCGCCGACGACTCTAGTGGCAGCTATCTTCACTTGGCGGTAACACGGGCTGAGAACCACCTCGCAGACCGGCGATACTGCGATGCAGCACTTGTACCCGGCGACTGTGACTACCTGCCGCATCTCACGATCAACCCCATGATCCATGCAAGCCGCGACGCGTCGCTTCCGCTTCAGGTTTATGGCGGCGGGCCGTGAGCGGCATGAAAGTACATCCATACATCGAGGGCGTGCCATGCGTGCCTAGGTGATGGTCCAAGGCGGGACAGGCTGAGTCTGGGCATCAGCGTACGGCGAGCCTCTCGTTTTGGCTACGGAGTACATGGCAGCCCAAGGGGTGGCCGCTGCCATGGGCCGGTTGCCGGGCCTTGCTCGAATGAAGCTTGATGGAGACTCCCCTCGTCCTTGTGTTCCTGTGCGCGCCCACGGGCCTCGGGAGCCCAAGGCGCTGCCGCCGCGTCAGGCGTGCCCTTGTATCGTACTCGTAGCCAGGTGCCCTCCCCCGGGCGCGCGGCGGTTTTGGTAATGCGACACGGCAAAGAGTTCTAGGCACTCGACGGCCAGCTGGATCGCCTCAGCGGGCTCGAACCAGCGGGCGGTGGAGCTTGAGGAACACGAAGCCGTGCGCGAGGGCAGCGGCCGTTCGTGACCCGCGGTAGACTGTGGATGCAGTCCGGCGTGTGCGCTGGGCTTGAATCTTGAGGCCTCCTCCGAGTCGTGGATTCGATGAGGTGATGGTCTTGAACAGGCACGATATGGCCATCCCGGCTGCAGCACATGCGCCGTCCAAGAGTCCAAGGCCACGCTTGGCCGGCCGACCTGACCGGGAATCGTGGGTACTGGGCCCCTGACCTGCTGGGTCTCTTCGTGGGGCGCCGCAGGTATCGACGAGGAGGTGTGACCTGTTCTGCAAAGTCTCCGAGGCTGCGATGGGAGCGGCACAAGGTACCTCAGGTTGCAGCAGCGATACCTGCCAGGGGACTTTGTCAAGGATGCCGCGGGACCTGGATCGAGGGCGGGAACGACGCGGTGTCATCCGCCTGCCCACTGCCCTCCACTCCTTCCTTGACCGTCCGCCCCCCCCCCCCCCCCCCCCTCTTCGACGCTCCTGCCCCCCAAGCCACTCCGTCTGGGCCGATTTGGATCAGCCGGAGTACTCGTACTTGTTCGACCACTGGTCTGAAGCCTCTTGCGCCGCCTCCCGCCCAGGTTGCGCCTCGTACCAGTACGTGTAACTCGGGTACTTTGTACCCATCATGCGGACCTTGTCGAGGCAGGTCGGTCCCGCGCAACTTACATGCCATGCCTGCCTGTGCCTCCCTGACCTATTCGTACATAACCTTCCTCACCTCCTCCGCCTGCGCTACTTGTCGCTGCCCTGCCCTGCCCTGCCCTGTCCTCACCCGACGTCCCCCGCCGCGCCCGCGATATCCCCTTGTCTATTTTCCATTGTTTTTCTTGGGCTTCACAGCCCGCGTGCTGCTTGCGCCAGAACCAGCGTCTTCTCTTCCGCAGCGATCCATTCTCCGCTTTGCGCCGCTCCTCCTCGGACGACTCTTGTCTTGGACGGCCTCATAAGCCCGCCACCGCCCCCGCACCCGCACCCTCGCCCGCATCCACATCCAAACCCGCGCTCCTACTACTACGGGTACTACTCGTACTTCGTGCTCGCCTCCATACTACTTGCTACCTTCTCACACTCGCACTCACGCCAGAACTCACTCTCGCGGCGAGCGATCCGTCTCCCGCTTCGGCGCGCACCGCGTACACGCACGACCCAAGCAGCAAGATAAGAGGAATCGCTCCTGCGTCAAACCGCGTCTCGCACCATCCGCTGCATCGCACGCCGTCGCACCGCGCGCCCCTTCTCCAGGATCCCTGTGAGACCTTGAGCGAGCCACCAGGCCAGGTGAGAGCCACCATCTGTTTGTTTGTCTGTCTTTGTCCCCGTTCCGTCCCGCACCGCTTCGTCCTGTCCCGTCATGATACCCACGTTTCCGCTGCCTGTCTCTGAGCCCACGTTCTGCAACACCACATCTGCACACGGGTTACATGATCTCACTCCTCGGGCCTCATTCGCTTTTTTCTTCTCCAAGAAGAAAGGACCGCAAGTCCTCACTTCGCGCGGCGCTACCGCCAGCCTCCTGGCTCTAGTTCCATGAACCTCTGCGCCACATCCTCATGCTTGACCGCACTCGATGATATTTCTTTTCAGTAGCCGTCTCGCTCTTTTTGTGACGCCCCTGTGTTGCTTTCGGCATTGTTGCTGCAAATCATGCCATCACTTTTCTACCTTTCTTTACGCTTGGAGTGCCTGGTCATATCATAGTGCTGTTTGCCAGCCTGTGGCGGATCGACCCCACCTCATCCTTATGCTGAGCCGCCGCCAAATCTCACATTTCTATTCTTGACCTGCCACTAACAGCCGCTCTCGGTCGCCCACAGAACCAGTCGACACCCTCACGATCTCCTTCTGCCCCGTTGACTTTGACGCTTCTCGAGGCGCCAGCGCACTACATCGGGCCGCCCCTCCACAGCAGGACAAAGGCAGGCTTGAATTCCACAGTACCGCTCTCTGGCCCGTTGCGATGGTGCCGCAGTTCCCCTCGCAAGCTTTCTACCGAGCGGCGAATTTGACCGTGGATACGAGCCATGCTCAGCAGAAGTACGTTGAGGACGAAGACAAGAGTGTGCTTGACGATACCGTCCTCGACCACAACACTATAGACTCAGGTCTGGAGCTCTCGCCTCCAATGGCAGACAGCCGGAGGGAATCGTTCGCCGTATCCGGTACCCTCTTCTCGCCCAAAACCGAGGATTGGCAATCCGTCGACATGCAGTCAGTACCCTCCAACAATCCATTCTTCGAGCAGCCGAGCGGCAACAGCAACAACCCCTTCATGCGCATGGACCATAGCCAGGGGCACGCCTTTGGGCAACAACCAGGTGGTAGCTGGCTGATGAGTTCTGGATCCGGGACCACGACACCCTTTCATCCTTTTGAGGCCATCTCTGCAGAATATGACGCCGGCTCCTCCATCTTTCAGCGACCTGTGCAGGGCTCAAACGGCTTCAACGCAGTCGGCAACATTTTTGCACCTCTAGGATCTGGTGAGCAGCAGATACCCACATCGCCGCAGAAGGAGTGGATGGCCACGGCACAATCCGCCGCCAAGAAGATGCGCTCCAGCAGCCCCGGTATCCGATCCCACAACGATCTCAGACGCGGAGACGGTATTCGCAAGAAGAATGCTCGCTTCGAGATACCCGCTGAACGCAACCTGAACAACATCGACCAGCTCATCGCGTCGTCTACCGATGAGCAGGAGATTAAGGAGCTCAAGCAGCAAAAGCGCCTGCTCCGCAATCGACAAGCAGCGTAAGCCCCCATATCCACTTCATTGCCCTACGACAATGTTTCGCTAACTCTATTGAATGCAGGCTTGACTCGAGACAGAGGAAAAAGCTGCACACTGAGAGACTCGAGGACGAAAAGAAGCACTATACTGCGGTCATCACCGAACTGGAGGAGGAAGTGACCGGCCTCAAGTCAAAGATGGACCAGCTCCTCCGCGAAAAGCAATCTTGCATGGATTACATCGAGACACTGACCCTCGAAAAAGACGAGATGATACGAGCACACACTCTCGAGACCGGGGACCTCCGCAAGAAGGTCGGCATCCTCACTGAGCATGTTCAGCGACTTGAAGCCGCACCCCTGGCCAATGCAACGGCGTCCCACATGAATCACGGGTTCCCAGGCGCCTACGACGAAATGAACGACATGGACATGACGGGCGCCTGGGACAACCCTGGATTCCTCCACGATTATGCCCCTGAGCACGAGGTCAAGCAGGAGTTGCCCATACTTCCTGCGAAGAAGAGCGAAGGCACGCTCGCCGACGACGGTGAGAAGGGAGCATCCCAGGGAGGACTGCTGTTCATGCTCTTCCTCGTCGGCGCCTTCGTCATGTCGAGAGGATCCACGCCGCCCATCACGCGCGTGTCGGACGACGTGCGAGTGGCATCAGAGACGCTTCTCCAGAACGTTTTCAACGATGCCGGTGTCAAGGCTCACGGCCTCCAACCCATGGGGCCCCAGCCGTCCGGCACGGTCGGGTGGCCGCAGCCAAGCGCAACCAGCGGGCCCATGGGCGGGATGCATGTCGCCCCATCCATGCTTGAGGAACTTGGTGATGCTCTGGCACAGCCAACAGAGCAGCAGACCAACGAACACATCTTTTCCATGTCGCCCAACCAGTACAACGGCGTCCACAATCAAGATTTCAACCCGCCAAAACCATCCACCAGCCAGGGTCGTAAGAATCTTGCCGAGGCACTGGCAGAGATTCGAGACGACAAGCCGACGGGAGCGGCCGAAGTGTACACGAGAACTCTCCTCTGGAATCAAATCCCCAGGGAGGTTGTTCGGAACTTTGCAAAAATGGTTTCGGAGTGCAGCAACGCACAGAATGAGCAGCAATGCAACGACACGACGTGACGACTACGAAGCACCACGTACAGAAAACAGAACCCCACGATTTATTTGATATGATGACGAATTTCTCACGGCCACTTTATTTTTAATGCCTTTGTCACCCGAATCGCATCTCCTTGCCCGCTGTTGGTTTCCCCCCGGCCACAGCATTACCCACGTCTTATACACAAACAACGCCGCTCTCGCGCAACCGAACAACACCACCCGCCAATTCAGATCAGCTGCTCACGCACCAAACCATGATTCTGGCCCTAGGGGTGCCAAGCTTCGGGCTTTTTATATCCGGAAATCAGTTGATTCCTTTCTCATTTGTGGATCCAGTAGCGAGCGAGCATTTGGAATTTTAACGTGTTGATCGGTATATCCCTTGAAAGGTATGAAGTACACGGCTGGTGCATGGTTCGTTTCTGTGTTTTTCACCCTGTATCGACGATTTTTGGGTAGGCGGATGAAGTGGATTTTCCAGAACACGGAGACACGGACGCGTGGCAGACGCTGCAAACAGGTTCCAGTCCAACGCGCTTGTACATTTGGGGGGACCATTCTCCTTGGGGCGGGCGCAGGAGGCATTTGTTGGGCGGACATGGGGGCCTGGCCGGGATGGCTCACCCGTGCTGTGCTGGGAGAGTCAGGGCAAGCGACGGACAGGCGGTGACGAGGGTGCCTGGCGTCGTGACTGCAGGCGGGAGCATGAGAGGATGAGTTCTTATGGGAACAAGCGGAAGCGACGGGATTATGAGACACGAAGCCGCCGACGACCAGTTTCCTCTTGCTTTTTCTTTGATCAACAAGCACTACAGTACCGTTCTCAGTATTATCTAGGCAACAAGCGGGCTTCTGCGGCTTGACGCCGCAGGCCTTTGGCTGATTCGCGAGCCACAACAACGTTAACACGGGACAGAATTATGTATTTAGTGACGGCTGAGATGAAGGGTGCCGTGAAGGTGCCGTGCGCCGTTTCGAGACTCGAGACGGAAGAGCACACCGCAGCGCAGCACTGGCGAGGTTGGGGCCAAGGGTCCGCCTGATACAGACATACGAAGTACTTACTGTGCTGTACAGTACATGCTGTAGTTAACTCGTATGGAGCTTCAAGAAAATGTGCCTTGGACCATGTGCCCGCTGGGTGGGCGCGGAGTCGAGGACCGGTCTGCGTATCGGGCATGGGCCGGGAGCAACGTGACGGGAGGGAGCTGCAGGCTGCCCACCACCCGCGAGGCCGTGTGCCCCGCGCCACCAGACTTCAGCAACGGCTGACGATGAGGGGATACGCAGTCCAATCAGCCAGAATGAGTCCGGGGGTATTGCAGACATTCCGACTTGGGCGTGCGCGGCCGCGCGGCGGCAAGGCAGCGGCAAGACGGGGCGGGTAATACGAGTGCAGTACCGCATCAGGTTCCAGCGCCCCCAGTAAGCAGGCACCGGCGAAGTCAAGACTCAAAGTCTGCACTGGGCAGTAAAAGTTGGCAGCCCCGACGATGGTGCCATCGGTGATGACGCCTGCGCGAGTGGCCTTGGCTTTGGGGCTCTGTAATACCCCCGCCACGTTGATGTCCTCGCCGGCGCGGTGGCCTTTGACTTGGGGGGAGGGTCGGGACGATGGCCAAAAAGCTCAAGCGCGAGCGCGCGCGTGTCTCAGACACAGGGGGGCCGGAGGCGCCGCACCTGGTGTGGTGACTGTGGTGTGTGGCCGGGGAGGTGCAGGTCTCACCGCCCTGCCCACGAGATCGGATGGAGAGACACGCATGTCTCGCCTGGTCTGTCTCTGGTTGTCTGGTCTGCTTCGCTTGTCTGTCTGGTCTGCTCCAGTTACAGTATTAGTCTGCGGCGTTGCGCGCTACGCGGGAGGTGGCGAGAAAGAAGGGGGGGGGGGGGGTTCGGCCGGGCGCCTCGATGATGCGCACAGAGCAGAGCCGAGCCGGCCTCGCGAGGCGACGCCAGGGCAGGGCAGAGCACGATGCTGCACGAGGTACTCGTACATGTACAAGTACGAGATGGATGTATGTTGGTACTGTACCGCCCGCACGCGCAAATCCAAGTTTAGAAACGGGCGGGCGTCGTTGGGGCTTGGAGGCGACGCTAATAATACGTAGGTATTTATCGTCTGTATCTACGAAGTACCGACGTACTTGCAGCATGTACAGTGCTGAATACTTGCGAAAAACCAACAGAGACATGCAAAGGTGCGCTGCAGTCCATCCGCTGGTGTTTAGGTACGCGCTTCTCCGGTCCGACGACGGCGACGACGGTAGGGTACTGTTCCAGGGGCCGGGTCCATCAAATGATGATGCTCGATGCTCGCCAACAAGCCGCCGGTGCAAGCCGTGCGCTGTGTTGTGCCATGTATGATGTTGGTCTTGTCCGCAAAACGACACGGGCATGCATGACCTCTTCTTTCGCGCTTCGACCGACTTTGCAGGTTGTGGATGCTTCGCTTTGCTGCGGATCGACTTGCGCGGGGCGTATTGTACAGTACTGTACAGTACTGTACACGTACTTACTGTACATGACCGTCAAGATGTCTGCATGTCTCGACTCTCCATCATCATCAACATCATCATGCGCCAGCCACGCACGCTGCAAAGGCAGGCGCCTGCAAGGCTGCGGCGGCGCGCTGCCGAACAATGCGCCGCTGATTTTGTTTTTCTCTGTTTCCCGTTTCGGCTTTTCTTTTTTGTCTTCCTTGGTCGTCGTTCTTTCTTCTTCCTCTCCTTCTTGTCTCTGGCTATTTTTATTTCTTTTCTTTTGGGGCGTCGGCCGCCTTGTGCATGTAGACACACACACATACATAATGCCTGGTGGCCGGTGCCGGAGGCGCACCTTTGCTGCTCACCGTCTCTTTCGCATCCTCGGGAGTCGGGACACATGCACCGACAGTACTTACTGCACTGTAAGTACTGCACGAAGTGCAAAGCATCCCACGGCAAGGGCCTCGGGGTGGGGAGGCGGATAATCTCTCCCGCAAAGAGGCGGAGAAGAAGTGGCAGTGCGGTGCGGACCGCAGTGCTTCGTAATTCCAGCAAAGCCCGGTAATTTGCTGTTCTGTATCACACGGCTAATGCTGTTGTCGTCGGGTCGGGGCGGGGAGCAACGACGGGACCGACGGCTTGGATCACCAGGTTTCTGCTACCGAACCGCAACGGGAGGGCCCCTTATGTCGCGTGGAGTAGAGTATTTCGTTCTTCGTCCAGTACAGTACCGGACACCACTGACCGGTGATCTCGTTGATGGTTCTCGCCGAAAGGCTGTCATGTGCGCACCACTGCGTTGACCTCGTGCGGAGCTGCTGCCTGGAGCACAGCGTCGGTGTCACGTTGCCCTCGTGCCTTGGACGATTCCTACTCGGAGCCCCAACGCATGGGTTGGGTACAGTGTTCATGAGGCAACGCCAAGCTCTTTCACTTACAGCACCGCAGCAATAACGTGGAGGACATCGACGAGACTCGTGCAGGACTGACCCGGGGCACGCATTCCGCTGTTGGTACATACCGGTAAGTTGGCAATCCTGGTTGGTACCCACGACCCTGCGCTGTGTGCGGCGCATGAGAGGATCACCAAGGAACATGCAGTGTAGCACGGCATACTTTTTTCCATGCCCAAACCTTGTGTAAGTACTCGTACAGATTTGCCATCACCAGGACAGGCATGCTTGCTAGATGCACATCACTTCTTCTTTTTTCCACCTTCGCCCGGCGGATCATACTTTTCCTTCCAAATCCTGCGAGCGAGCACGTTAGCAGACTGTCCAAACAGGCCCATTTTTACTCTCTCCATCAGAGGTCCAATAAACCCATGGGCTCCTGGTTGGTATTGGACACCGAAAGCAACGTACCAAGTGTTTCCGAGAGTCTTGTTTCCCGCCTTCTCCGCCAGCCGGTAATACTTTGCCGCCAGAAACTGTTCACCAGTCAGCTCAGCCTCATGTGAACAAAGCAATAGTCGCCAAGCCTCCATGCAGGGCGCATGGTGCAGGAACGAGTGCTGCGTCTTCAGCGCCCAACTTGCACGCGGTTGGGCAGCAACAAGCCCACGGTGCAGCGACCCATCGCATGACCAATGCATGGACCTCGCTGCACCATTCGAACCGCCCAGCCCAGTTCGCTGCAGATGCGTGAAGGATTATGGGGTGGAATCGAGCAAATGGAAGGTCTCACCTTGTCCTTCTTGCAGCCAAAGCCCTCAAGATAACACCAGGCAGCCTCGTTCATGGCGTCTGCACCAGGTCAGCCCAATCCCTCGGTCCCCACTCAGTTCCAGCACTCACCAGTATCGCCAAGGTTCGCGGCAGTCTCGTAGTACTGTGGCTTCCGTCAGCACCGCGGGTGCAGGAAGTCTCCGACGCGAAGGGCCTCACCTGTTTCGCGGCTATCGGATCCTTGGGTATTCCCCATCCATGACGGAAGCAGTTGGCCAGCTCGAAGATGGCCAACACCAACTCCCCCTTCGCCGCACCTCCCTTCTTAAGGCCGGCCTGGAGCGCCATCTGCTCGACCGCCGCTGAATTGGACGCCGCGGCCGAAAGGTAACGGACAGCCCCTTCAGGATCCGGCTCGCATCCCCAGCCGTGCCTGTGAAACAAGTGGCCGTGAGTAAAGCGAACTCTTCGTCACTGGTGATGGTGCGTAAAGAACTCACCTCAGTGCAAGACCGTACAGCACCTGACTCAGTGGGTTATTGGCCCCTTGCGGATCCGCCAGCTTCGCGAACAGCACCGTCGACTTCTCCAGGTGGCCCTCCTCGTGAAGCTGGATCGCCTCCTGGATATCCTGGTCGATCTTCTTGGACGACATTGATTTCCCGCGCGGCCGACCGTCGAGGCTCAAATCGCCCACCCTGCCTTCGGGGCCAGGAGACGCCGGACGGCTTCTTGCCAGCTCGTTCTGGCCAGCTAATATGGTTGCTCGTTTTTCCCATTGCGACTCGGCGCCCTCCGTGTCCTGCGGGTCGGCAGCAATGTCGGGGAGGTTGCTGGGGACGTTGTCTGACGACTCAGGCTGTCGGTTGAGGTGCAAGCGGTGCGAAAGACGCCGCTTGGGGTTCGACGAAGACTGATGACTCGCCTGCGATGAGACGGAAGCACTGCGCGAGCGCCTGAAGACGTCTAGGCTCCGTCGCGGAGATCTGCCGCCCGTCGGCGAGGCGGCGGCAGGGGCGGACAGGTAGCCGTTGTCGTTTGCGCCGTCACCTGGAGGGTGAAGAACCTCCTGCGAGACGGTGTCGGACCGTATAAACGTAAATTCAGGCCCGCCAAGCCCGCGAACAGCATCCTCCGCCTGCGGCTTATCGGCCAGCTCGTCCTTCTTCTTAATCAGGTCTCGCAGGCCCATGGCGTCGGCGTGTCAGCTCGGCCTCGCTGAATGCTGCTAAGTGTGAATGGCACGAAGTTGACAAGCCAGCGGCGGACAGGTCGTGTCGGCTCTGCCTCGCAGATATCCCATGCCCCAAGCTTGTATATATCCTCTGCGCTCCGCCGGCGGTGCAACTTGGGCTTGCCACCCCTCGCGGCGCGTCACGCTGGGCAAAGTCGCTTACGACGAGGGGCTGAGGCGAGCGCGGCAGTGCAAGGTCGCACCGAACGCAAGGCTGTGAATCTGATCAACCACGGCAAACAGCAGTCGCTCGACGCCACTTGCTTGGTTCGCGATCAGCCCTGCGGTGTCGCCCCTGGTTCTTCCTGTCTGTCAAGGTGTACACGGTCTGGCGCAAAGAAAAGCCGCGACGATGATGACCGTTTTTTGTGGCTGTCCTCGCGGCCGTCTTCGGGCAGTTGGGTCAACGGCGGGGGAGCTGGAGGGGTCCAAGTGGGCGCAAGCCGACGACGAATATGCGCCGTGGGCGGGGGTCAGAGGTCAGCTCGCTCCCTCGGTACTATTTGTAAGGCACAAAAGGGGACCAGGCACTCCTTGGTAGCAACTAAGGTGGCTATTTGCTCGAGGCTTGGGGGAAAGCGCACCACATGGTGCCTGCCTCCACTGTCAATGGGTGGCTTCCGCGACGATTCCCCCAATGGCAAGGGCAGGCGCGAGGCGTCGACAGGCACGCAGGCACCTTAGGGGCCGTGGTAGCGCCTACCTGGTCAATGGCCGTGCCTGCCCAGGTGGTCCCCGACTCCAGTCCCCAGGGACCCAGAGCCTGGCGCTAATACGGTAACGTCACCTCCCCAGGCTCACCAAAATAGAAGCACCGCAGCCCTGGTCCTGCAGCGGCGGTGTCTGCAGGCGCTTCTGTGCAGTGAGCGCCTCACTCTGGCCGGCATGACAAGGCTGCAAGACGTCATTATCGACCACGGGTCGGTCAACTTCACGAAAATGTAGTCTGCAGTTTACAGCAATATTCCATTTTTTCTTCTTATTCTTTTCTCTCTCTTCGTTCAATCAGCTATTATACCTCTACTGTCTTGTTTGCTTCTTTGTTTTGCCGTATTTCACGAATCCTCGTTCCCCTCGGTCACGCTTTGCAAGGCGGATGTGGCAATGTGGCACACCCTTGACGCCGGCAAAGTCCGGTCAAAGTGGCCATTCTTCATCGTGAATCGTTATTTCCTCCTCCATTACACTATCCTGTGTGCCTGTTCATGGGGGAACAGTGGGTATCGCTGCAGAGCAAATGCAACGCATCAAAAGCAAGTCTAGATGGGCAGAAAGTCCTTTGGGTTCTCATAGTCGGAGTCGTCCGAGTCGGCTTCGATGAACTCGGCTACGTCGTCCGAGTCGACATCGTCCGAGTCCACCGAGCCCTCGTCGCTCGACACGTCGTCCATGTCTTCGTCCGCCGCAGCCGTGTTGGTGCGGAGGACGCTTGCCCTCTCGCGGTGCAGGAGCTTGCACTTCTTGTTCTTACATACGCCCGTGTTGCTGAAGTCGGGGCATTCGAATACGTGGCGGTCGCTGCACTCGGCCCCTTTCTCGCAGTAGCCACAGAAACCAAACGCCTCGCACACGGGGGCACTGGGCGCTGCTTTGGAGTGAGTAAACACACAGTCAGGCTTGGCACAGTAGCCCTTGGCAAAATGCAGACAGTCCGGGACGCGCTGGGGGGTGAGCTCATGGGAGAGGTCGCACGACTCGCCGTTTGCGCACTTCCCTTCCTTGAGGAAGTCCTTGCATACGGCGACCTTGTGCGGGTCGTGCATATATCGACAGGACGGGCCCTTGGGGCATGAACCTGCAACATCAGTCAGTATCGTCCCGCGCATGTGGAGCCATCCGTGGTCTCGAGACACTGCTCGGCCCGAGCTCGCCATGTAATATTTACCAGTCGAAGAGAAGATCCTGCACGGTTCGTCGACCTTTTTGACGCCGCCGGATCGACTGCCAACAGTTAGCCAATCGCCCACCCGGAGGTGTGGCACATACCGATGGTCCTGCACCACGCGGTTGGCGACCAGATTGCCTGTCTTGGTCCTGTGGAAAACGACACCAGCAACCGTGGTGCTCTTGGGTGTCTCGATCGAAGCAGTCGCGTCGTCTTGATTTCGTGTCAGCTTCGTGAATGCGGTACGCCGGGCGCAACGGCATACCTTTTATTCTTGCCAGTTTCTTTCCGCCGTCCATAACTCGGAAGCGCAGCCCGGCAAGGGCGAGCTCGTTCCTGCTTTGCTGGGGGAGGGGGTTAGACACGCCAGGCGGCGAGATCTGTTGCTGCAGGAAGTCGTTGAACCGCATCTTCTCCTTGTGTCGGTGATTCCGAAGCTTGCGCTGGCGGGTCTCTTCGATGGCCTTGACTCGATTCTGCGCTTCTTTCTCGTATACGTTGGCGTTGATCAGCTGGCGATGGCGGTCGTTTCTCGTCACCCAAGACGTCGAGCCGTCCGGCGTGGCGCTGCCGCTGGGGGTGCTCGCTTCCGTGCCAGCTTTCGAGTTGTTGAGATGGAGAGTGCGGTGCCGGTGCGGTGCCGGAGCGCCCCGTCCTCGGCCGCCTCTGTAGCCACCCCGTGGGTAGGAGTACGGCGCGGCCGCATGCCGATACTGATTATCTGCATACAGTGAGCGGCGTCGGTAGAGTGCTGCCATAAGAGCCTTACGCCGTGATGGTACCGGATGTGTGCCATGTGCCTGTGCAGCCCCGGCCTGTTGGTTCTTGTGTCGGTTGATTTGTCCTACGTCTGGGCGTGAGTGGCGAAGCGCAATGGTCAAATGTGGATGACGTACCGGCAAGCTGTCCGATGCGAGCCAGAAGCTCCTTGTCTTCTTCCGACATTTCGTGTGCTTCTGAGCAAGACGAAATAAGTCCGCGTTCCGCAACGGGTTGCGACGAATGTGGTGTTGGGTGGGTGTGTCGGCGAGGAAGGTCGAGTTGCAAGATCGGAGTTGGGGACGCAGCTGGCCGCTATAATAGCGAGGCGGCGAACCACCCAGAACCTAGCGCCAACCGCTGAGTCAGCGACCAGCTGCCAGAACAGAACAATGTGGACTGGGTGATGCTTCTCGTTGAGGTTTGTTCATTACACACATCCATCGTCACAGCAGCTGGGATCCCTTTTGCGCTCAGTTCTCGCGCGCTTCGACCTGGTATCCGGAATAAAACTTCGCTATAACATTTCGATTTAACGTCTCCGATTCACTTTGAGCTCCCCTCGCGGAAGCTTCAGGCCAACCATGGCTTCATGGGACCTGCTCGACGAGCGAAGCGAATCCGAACTCCACAAGACCCGGCTGCTGAATGTCGAGGAGAAACCATTCAAGCGCATCACAAAACGCCTCGGGGCCATCTCCACTGCCGTCGCGAGCGCAGGCGAGGCCCGTAATGGCGCCGAGCCCTCAGCCCTTCTCTCCAACGACTCGCTGCGAGAGGATATGACCTTCGACTTTGCCGCCTTCGACAGCAGCATCGCCCGCTTCCAATTTCTCCACGATGCGAACAAGAGAGAGCGAGAGCGATACGAGACCGACAAGCAGCAGATTCTTGCCGAATGCCAAGGGGTGCGGGACAGCAACGCGCAGCTGCGGGAGCAGCTCGAGGCGGCGCGGGCGACGCTGGCGCAGCGTAAGAAGTTTGACGAGCTGGCCGAGAAGATCACGTCTAACCGCCTGCTGCGGCCGCGGGAGGATCAGCGCGTCAACCTAGCCAAGCTGGAGGATGAGTGCCGTGATCTCGAGCGCGAGAGCCAGACGTACAGCGAAACATGGCGTGAGCGGCGCGACCAATTCAATAAGATCATGGAGGAGGGTATGCTGCTGCGACGACAGATCCGAGACGAGAAGGAAGAAGTCGACCGGCAGGAAGGCATGAATGAAGGAGCCGAAGAGGATGTGGAACCAGACAAGGAGGACAAGGAGGACCAGACGCCCAAGAACGCGCCTAGCGACCACCCAACTCCGCGCCCGGACGGCGACAGCCAGACCAAGGCTGCCGAGAGCGAAGGCGAGACGCCGCGGCCGGTCTCGAGCGGCGCCCTTACTCCATCTGCCGGCACGCCCCGACCGGACAAGGCCAGGCCCAAGTCTTCGCTGTCGAGAGACGCGAGGCAGCGGCTCGAGGCGCAGGATGCGCCCACTCCGTCCAGCCAGGCGGACGATGGAGCTGGCGAGGACGTGGACATGGAAGAGGGTGAGCAGCTTGACAAGGAGGAAGGGGAGGAACTCGACGAGGACGACGGTGACGGCGACGGCGACGGCGACGGCACAGGAGACAAGCCGGCCAGCAACACGGACACCATGGAGGTTGACGATTAGCAGGTTATATGAATTTGGGTTCAATGGCCGCAGCGCGTTTGCCCCTGGGTTTTAGATCAAAGATACCACGAGTCGAGGGACAGAGAAAGGGAACATGGCGTCATCATTATTTATTTTCGTGATCGGATCTGCGTCTGTGGTATTCTTGCTCCCTCATCGCGTAGCATCCCTCGCCTTCTAGGACTCAATCCACGTGGAACCTCGATTACGCGGCCTTTGCCTGAGCCAGGACCGCCTTGGCCGACTCCACGTCTGCCGCGTTTGTGTTCGACTCCTCGCTCGTCGCGATCTGCTCCTCCAGTTTCGTCACTGCGTCGGCGATGCGTAGCTTGAGAGGGCCGAACACGGCCTTGGTCTGCTCGACGGCGGTTTGCTACACGGACAGAACGTTTCCCGCGTTAGCCTCAAGATACTCTACTCCGATCCTCCCATTCGTGCGCTCGTCGCCGTCGCCGTCGCACGTTTGTAGCGTCGCGACTTACCTGCTGCTTGAGCATAAACTCGTCGTTCCCGTCCTCGCTCGTGGCGCCACCGGCGCCCTTGATCTTGTCCTCGAGCGCCTTGACCTGCGCCTCCTGCTGCGCGAGCTCCTTGTGGTATGACGCCTCCTCCTTGAGCAGCCGCTGGACGGAGCTCGAGGCGATGGCGAGGGGGGACGGGGCGGGCATGGCGGCGAGGACGGGGTCACTGCGTCCGTTGCTGCTGCTGCTGGTTGCGGCGGGGGTGCGTGCTCGGAACTGGTTTGCTTGGCGGCGAGGGTTTCGTGGGCGCGCGCGAAAGGTGACAGGTATAGATGAGAGGTCGTGGGCGGTGCTGCGACTTGTTGAAGGACTTGGGGGATCGTTCGTGTGGATGAATGGCGACGGGCTGTTGGTGTTGGCGGCGGGTGCCTGGAAAGGAGATCGCATCCTGGACGTGGGGTCCTCCTGCCATGGCGGGGCAGTACCACAGCTCGTCGCGCTGTTGAAGGTGCAGCCGCAAACGCGTCAAACGGGCTCCTTCACCAACTTCAGCTTCACACTCAGGTTGAACCGACGGCGACGCAACTTCACGATCCCCATGGCGAACGAACACAAGGTAATACTAGTTGCTACTTTATTGCTTCAAGCTACAAACTGCCTACCCTAACACCACCCACTCATCATGACACTCCTAGAAAAGTTTCCTGGCCGCGCGCCTTTCTCAACCAGCGCATCTCACACATTTAGGTCCCAAAGTCGTTCCCCTTTTAACTCTTTCCTGATTCTCAGCCAGTAGCCCTCCCGCGTGGTCCGTGGTATCTCCCAGTGAACGCCTTCAACGCCGTCTTGACGAAGCCAATGCCCAACAATGCACCAAGCCAGTAATCATACACGAGCCGACGCAGCATGGCCTGCCGGCCGCGGGTTCATTACTACCGCAAAAAAAGGTTCCAGCAAAGACGCTTTACGCCTCGACGGCCACGGCATGCACACTGACGGCTGCAGGCTCCGGCTCGTTCTGATGCGAGATCTCGCCACCAGCCTCGCGCTCGGCCCAGTCGCCCCAGAGACCGCGCTTTCCCCGTACGCGGATCGGTGCGCCCAGCTCGGGTCCTTGCTCGACCTTGATGGCGTCCTTGGTAGCCAGAACCAGGCACTCGAAGAACATTTTGGTGGCCTCGGCTTTTGTCGTGCGCTTCTCTGGCAGCAGGTTCTGGAACACGACTTGTGACTTCTTTCGCGTCTCGGCGCTCGCGGCGGCTTCGGAGCCGAACAGATCGCGCAGGATGTGGACGGCATGCTTAGTGCCGACCGAAACAGGGCCGCTGTCGGCGGGGTGGACGAGCGGTGCCGTTGTCTCGTCGAAGGCAGGCATGGGGCTTCCCATGTCCCGATCGTGGTGTTCGTCGTCAGCTCCTAGCTCGAGGATAGTGCCGTCGGCGGCCACGCTCTGGTTGCCGAGCCCGTGGCCGTCGAAGCCAAAGTCGGTATCGTCTCCGAGCTCGAGGCGAGGCGACTTGAGGGCGCCTTGCTCGCTGTCGACATCGGCGATGCCGCTATCGCGCTTCCGCTTCAGCTCGCTGATCCCGCGGATGGCGTCAAGAGAAAGCATGCCACGGAGCTCAGGCGCCCAAGTAGAGCCGCGGCCCTCGGACATGACGGACGACACGAATCCACCGCCCTTTTGCATCTCCATCAGGGCCAGCAAGAAAGGGTCCCGGGGAAGGAAGGCGGAAGGCTTGATGATGTTGTGTCGGTCAGCTTGCTGCTGCTTGATGTGGCTGCTCGACAGGGCGATCTCGTCGTCGGGCGTCATAATCTTTTGCTTCTTGGAGCGCTGCGTCGGCCGCCGGACAAGCGTGTGTTCCGTGTCGTCCAACGGCTCGTACAGGTCTGTGTGGTTGTGTCTGGAGTACTCCTCTTCCACCTCTCGGGCGAGTGCCTCGTCAATGTCAGACAAAGGCGATTCAGATATTCTCGCACGATTGAACGATGCGGCGCCAGCCAGCTCAGGCATGGCAGACTGATCGTCGACATTGAAGCCAAAATCATCGTCTCCCATGGGAATGTCGCCTTCTCCGTCTGCTATCCGGACACCGTGCTCGCCAAAGTCCAGCACGTTGGAATCATCCTTGCCAGGGCGAGGCATGATGTCGAGCTCGCTCAACACGTCGTCCTCAAAGTCACGCGCGGCGGGCGCGTCTCGACCCATTTCAATGCTTTGGCTCGGATCGCCATCCATGTCAATACCGAAGTCGAGTCCGAGATCGAGGTCGTCCATGGGCACAAGGTCATCTTCGTCCAAGCCGGTGTTGCCTTGTAGGAACTGGCTGTTGTCGAAGTCTTCTTGCAAGTTGATGTCTCTGTTGTTGCTAATGCGGCCCTTGCGGCCGACGGGAGTGGCCGTGACGTCGTCGACCTGCGACAGGAGCCACGATGCGTCGGGCGGGGGCGGGAGCTCAAGGTTGTCATATGGCGTGATCTTGTCCGGCAACAGGAGGGCCTCGCGGTTGGAGACTTGCAGGTTGGCGGCGAGGTCATTATTACCACTGGAGCGGAAGGCCTAGAAAGAGCGTTAGAACAGCTGCGCGTGGAGGGTTCTCGGCGGGGTCAGACTGACCATCTTGATCTTCATCATGGCCTCGTTGCAGTCGTCGAGCAAGTAACGCGTCTTGCGCTGGTATATCCTCACAACGCCGAGCAGCAGCTGGCCGCTCAGACGCAGGGCCATGGGCGCCTGGTTGGGGGTAATGATGGCCTCGACGCTGTCGGTAACATTAGACTGGAGGATATGGTTCTTGGAGAGCTTGCGCTCGAGGTTGGCCGACAGCCAGACGCGGGCGAGCGGCCCGCTCTTGTTGAGCAGCGTCTCGGAGTAGAACATGGCGGCGACGGCGGCGCGGCACGGCGCGACAGGACGGCGAGAGCGGCGAGCAGAGAAGAGGCAGGCGGCGATGCAGACAGTCGGCAGCGACTACCAGCAGGCGAGCCAACGCCGTGAGAGGAGCTGGCGGCGGAGGAGGGTGGCGCGGTCGGGCGGGAGGTGAGTAAACACAGGACCAGGGGGGCGCGTTCCGGGTGGATAAACAAGCGGCGGGACCCGTGTCAGGCCAGATTCACGCGCGCAAGAAAACAGCGCGACGGCATGAAGCAAGCGAAGTCAGAGCAATCGCGAGAAGCGAGCCGTGGCAGCGCGCGGCGGGGGCCGGTGCGATGAAAGCGACGTGCGGCGGCGCGGGCAGGGAGCGACGATGTCGGCGGTGATGGACGACGGAGAGGTCGAAGAATGGGAGCCGTGAGTTTGGGCGGCGGGTGTTGGAGGGGACGGGGAGGCGGGCGAGTCGAGTCGACGACGGCGCTGGCTGGCGCTGGGCCAGGGCGTGACTAAAATGGCGTGGCTGGGGGGACGGAAAGGCGTGGCTCATTCGCCCGGCACGGGGATACGTGCGAGTACGTACCTCGACGGCTCCACTGCTTGCGTCGATCCGGCCACTGGCTGCGCGCGGACGCAGACGGACGCGAGACGGAACAAGGTACTGCCGGGGGCCGGCGCTTGTCTCGTCGTGCCCCAGCCACACGCCTGCCCGTGCCGGCGCCACGACCCACGGGCGTCTTGACCGCCATCGTTCCAGCACGGGCACCTCTGGAACCGGAAGCTAAGGTCTGGTGCTTCAGGCGGGACGGAGTGCCTGGCAAGCCTGGGTACGGTACCTTACCTACCAGACGGGAGCCCTGTGCAACCGTGTCAAGATACGGAGTACGGACTACCTTACTCCGTACAAGCCCCAGCGTTACCTCGTCCTTCAGCTTGGGCGCAAAGCCACGCCCCTGTACTTCGTAGTCCGTCTTTCGTTGTGCATACAACGTACGGAGTGTAGGTACCCAACGCAGACGCCGCTGCCAGGTGACTGCCCTGCCCTGCCCTGTCCATGTCGACGTCGGCCCATCGGCTTCAGGCCAGGTACCATCACGCAAGCTATGCCCTGCGTCCCGTCCCCCCCGCATGGAAAGGACGTGAACCCCTGGGATCGCTGCTGCAAGTCACGACGCGAGCCTGCAACGAGACAGCTAAATGTGACTCTTTCTCGCCCTGCACTCGCCTATCTCATCGCAATGTGCCTGGCCACATCCCGACCGTCCTGTCTCGCGTCCTGTTTGGGACCTGTGGCTCACCGGGCCAGCTTCCCACATGGCGCCTCGCACCCACTGGGCCGCTGCCGCTGGCCGGCGTACCGGCCTGGGGCGGCTGCTTCCACTGACACGCCCGAACGCCGCCCCCCCCCGGAAATAGAGCCCATGGAGCCCACCTCGCCGTTGGACGAGGCTCTGCCAATGGATGGGATTTGGCCCCCTGGCAATTGGACCGCTGTCGCCCGGGCCTGGGCGCCACATTGCTGGAACTTGGAACACCAATCCTACCAACTTGTCCTCCCTGACCGACGACACCTTTGTTCTTGATTAAATCGTCACTCTCGACACTGGCCTTGGCCGACATTGTCCTTACGCACGCTGAACACACCCCTACTTCCACCAATCCCATAGACGGAACCATAGCGCACACCTCTCGCACGCGACGTTGTCGATAATTCCTCGATCCTCATGACGGGACAGAGCATCCGCGCCCTCATCACCCGGTGATCCTCGTGCACCTCCTGCACCGGCGCGCCGCGCTGCGCTTTGTGCGCGACGATGCAGTTGCCATGGCAGGGGAGCCAGGGCTCGAACCACGAGTCGCTGCTCCCTAGGTCAAACAGCATTCCGACCATCTCTGGCTTCGCCCAAGACTCGGACGGCGACAGGCCCCCTTCACGGCCTCGACATGTCAGGACGACCTCGGCGCATGCGCGGGTACGACAACGCATCAATGTCCCTCTCGTCATATGATTTCTTGCTGACCGAAGATCCCAGAGCGTGGCCGACGACTTCTCGTACATGACGCCGAGCGAGGCAGCCGCCCAGCTGCGAACCTCCCTGACCCAGGGGCTCACGCCCACGGAAGCCCTGACGCGACTCGGCGATTACGGTCCGAACGAAATACCCCATGAGGATCCGGAGCCGCTCTGGCTGCGCTTCGTTAAGCAGTTCCAAGAACCGCTCATCGTGTTGCTCCTTGCCTCAGCCGGGACATCTCTGCTGTTAGGCAACATGGATGATGCCATTAGCATCACCGTGGCCGTCACCATCGTTGTCACCGTGGGCTTCGTCCAGGAGTACCGATCTGAACAATCCATCGAGGCCCTCAACCACCTCGTTCCTAATCACGCCCATCTGGTGCGTGGAGCGCCGGCAAAATCACAGGGCACGCCCAAGACGCCGTCATGGCCCCCGGCCTCCCTGGATGGTGCCGACGAGTCGTTCGATCCGGGCCTCAAAACTCCGGCCGAGGACGTCCTCGATGCGACGTCGGCCAAGGTCATGGCCAGCCAGCTGGTTCCCGGCGACCTGGTGCTTTTCACCACTGGCGATCGTATCCCTGCCGACATACGTGTCACCAAGGCCGCAGACCTTACCATCGATGAGTCCAACCTGACTGGAGAGACCGATCCCGTTCGGGTTACGGCTGAAGCGCGATCGCGTAGAGTCAACGCCCTCGGGATTACCCACTTCCAGCTTCCGCGGCCGTCGACCCTGTCACCAGGTGTTGGCTCAGATCAGGACGGGGACAGCAGCACACACAACATCGCGTACATGGGAACCCTGGTCAAGTCTGGGTACGGCCAAGGCATTGTGTTTGCCACTGGAGGCAGCACGCATTTCGGCACCATCGCGACGAGCGTGACGGGGACGGAGAGCCCGCGATCACCGCTGCAACTTTCTATGGACGACCTCGGCTCACAGCTCAGCAAGGCCTCCTTTGCCGTGATAGGGCTGATCTCGCTGGTGGGTTGGCTGCAAGGCAAGGGGTTGCTTGAGATTTTCACCATCTCAATCTCCTTGGCCGTCGCGGCCATCCCAGAGGGCTTACCCATCATCGTTACTGTCACCTTGGCTCTTGGTGTGCACCGAATGGCCAAGCACAATGCCATTGTCCGCCGCATGCCCAAGGTCGAAACACTTGGGTCCGTGAATGTGGTGTGCACGGACAAGACAGGTACGTCTGCACGATTTACGCTTCAATGGATATGGGATATCACTAACGCTCCTTCGCAGGAACGCTGACGACAAATCATATGACGACTTCCGAGATGTGGTGCTTTGGCGCCGGAGGCGCCTTTGATGTCGTATCTGATGCGGAATCCCTCGAGAACAAGGTCAGCCAGGCGTCGATGCGGATTCTGCGCATCGGAAACATCGCCAACAACGCACGACTCGCCCAAAAATACACAGACAACGGGGCAGCCGCCACAGCGGTCCTGTCCTCTACCGTTGGCCGTGAGGACGCCGCTTCCTACACCAGATGGGTTGGACAGCCGACAGACGTCGCTATGCTAGACTTGCTGGATAGATTCAACGAGCACGACGCGCGCGACTCCGTCGGCCCCCGTGTTACAGAAACCCCGTTCAGCTCGGAGCGCAAGTGGATGGGCGTTACCATTGGATCAGATGCCAAGGGCGAAAAGGAGTATGCATACATGAAGGGCTCTGTCGAGAGAGTCTTAACCGCATGCGACACCTACCTGGAAAGGGACGGGCGCGAGATCGTGCTCGACTCTGCTCGGCGTCAGGAGGCTCTTGCAGCGGCCGAGACCATGGCAGCCAAGGGCCTCAGGGTCCTCGCTTTCGCGAGCGGCCCGGTCAACCGGTCGGGCAAGGCTCGCTCCACGCCGGGAGCACCGCGAAGTGGCACTCCCAGACAAGACGGCTCAGGCTCGCCTCTGCCGGCATCTGATGACGCTTATAGGGATCTCACTTTCGCTGGCCTCGTTGGCATGAGCGATCCGCCAAGACCAGGTGTCGCGCGGTCCATCAGGCGACTGATGAGAGGCGGCGTCAAGGTCATCATGATCACAGGCGACGCCGAGACGACAGCTTTGGCGATTGGCAGACAGCTTGGCATGACAATTGCTGTGCCCAGTGCCCATTCGACAAGTCAGTCGACGGTGAAGCCTGTTTTGAGGGGCGATGAGGTGGACCAGATGTCTGAAGCAGACCTGGCGCAGGCATTGCAGCACACGACTATTTTTGCTCGAACGAACCCTGATCACAAGCTTAAGATCATCCGCGCCCTGCAGTCTCGTGGCGACATCGTGGCCATGACGGGTGACGGTGTCAACGATGCACCAGCCCTGAAGAAGGCCGACATTGGCATCTCGATGGGCCGCCACGGGACCGACGTTGCAAAGGAGGCGGCCGATATGATCCTCACCGATGACGACTTTTCAACCATCCTGCGTGCCATAGAGGAGGGCAAGGGCATATTCAACAACATTCAGAACTTCTTGACGTTTCAACTCAGCACCAGCGCGGCGGGCCTGTCTCTCGTTTTCCTCTGCACGTGCTTTGGCTTCAGGACGCCGCTGAACGCCATGCAGATTCTTTGGATCAGTAAGTGCAGCCCATGCCTGTGGCCGATTGTATTTTTCGCACTAGGAAATCGTTGCTGACTCTGGCGTAGACATCATCATGGACGGCCCTCCAGCTCAGTCGCTAGGAGTCGAAAAGGTCGACCCCGATGTCATGAACCGGCCACCGCGGAACCGCGGCGACGCTGTACTCACGCGGGCAGTGCTCATGCGCGTTCTGACATCGGCATCCATCATCATGATTGGTACGATGCTCATATACAGCCGGGAAATGCTGGCGGATGGCCAGGTTACGCGGCGAGACACGACCATGACGTTCACGTGCTTTGTCTTCTTCGACATGTTCAACGCGCTCAGCTGCCGATCCGAGTCCAAGTCGATCTTCCGCGGCGAGATCGGACTGTTTGCGAACAACCTGTTCAACTGGGCCGTGTCACTGAGCTTGGTGTGTCAGCTGCTGGTCATATACATGCCGTGGCTGCAGGAGGTGTTCCAGACGGAGGCGCTCGGCTTTGGCGACCTGGTTCGACTGGTCGTACTGTGCAGCACAGTGTTTTGGGCGGACGAGGTGCGGAAATACTTGAAATACGGCAAGAGGCGTTTGGGCAGCGGGTACAGCCAGGCAGTATAAAGGACGGCATGGGGCCTTGGGCTGGCGGGAGGCACGGCGGCACTTTCTTGACTTGGTGCGGCTTCATACGGACGGGCGCTGAGTTACATATGTGTGGCGACGGCGGGTGTATTGGCTTTTGCATAGTCTTGTGCTGCTGTACCGCATGCACAACATAAACTTGTACAATCAACTGGAGCGCTTCGGCGAGCTTAAGAACGCATGGTGATCAGGTCAAGTTGTGACCGTCACTGGTTCGTAAATATTTGGTACATATAGGTAGTCCGTAGGTCGCGATGTGATGGGACAGTGGGCGTCGTGTTGTTTATTAGGTAGTGGGCTGACAGCCTGACAGCACACCAGACGCCGCCCACCTGCTGTGGCGGCTGCCAACCCACCAACCTCGAAGCCACCCACTTCGTGTCCAGTACGGCCACAGCCCACTTCCAACCTCAATCGAGCCTCCAACAAGCACCCGCGGTCCCTAGACGACGACCGACAGCCAGGCAACTATGCGCCTCTCGGCCTCGGTCCCTCTTTGCCAATGTCCCTCCCTTCCAATGGCGTCGTCCGCCGCCCCAACCACGAACCACCTACCGTGACGGCAGCTCAAGCGACACCGGCCACGGCCCCGAGCGTCCAGGATGCCAGCAACGTCGAGCAGATGCGCGCTGCGCTGGCGACCCTCCACGAGCGCGAAACAGCGATAACCGCACGGCTCGATGCCCTGGTGGCCTCACAGGCCGACCTCTCCCGCGACCTCGGCCGGCTGGACCTCCTGCGTGCTGGGCTCGGCGCGCAGGTCATCGCGGCGCGGTCCGTTGGCAACGACATGCTCTCCTCGGCCTCGGAGACGGCAGGGCGGCTTAGCGGGCGAGTCAAGCAGCTGGACCTCGAGAAGAGCCGGGTCGAGGACACACTGGGCGTGGTGGAGCAGGTGGCGGAGCTCAAGGCCTGCGTCAACGGCGTCGTGGGCTCCATGGGTGCGCCCCAGGACTGGGAAGCCGCTGCCGGCTACCTGTCGAGAGCCAGCAAGGTGCCAGAGGAGATAGCCCGCGGTGCTTTTGCGGCGAGCATAGTCCCGAGCGTCGAAGTCCCGGACCCGCCATGGGTGACGCTTGAGGGCGCGCGGGAGAGCCTGTGCGGCCTCTTCCTCCGCGAGTTCGACAAGGCGGCCAGCGACGGCGACGGCACAAAGGTCACTCGCTTCTTCAAGCTGTTCCCGCTGATAGGGCGGGCAGACGTTGGCCTCGACGTGTACGGGCGATATGTCTGCCAGGGAGTGGCCGGCACGGCCCGGGCGACGCTCAAGGACAGCATCGGCGGGCACAACCGCAAGGAGGGCTTCTTCTACGCCAATGCGCTGACCAAGCTCTTTGAGCACATTGCTCAGATTGTCGAGGGCCACGGAGGACTCGTGGAGAGGCATTACGGAACGGGCAAGATGGTGCGCGTCATCGAACGGCTGCAAATGGAGGCCGATGTCCAGGGCGGCATCATCCTGGACACGTGGAGTGACGAGCGCGGCGTCGATAGGAAGCTGACTGATGTCAAGAGCTATCCCTTCTCGTTCCTGGTGCAGAGCTTCCTGCCGCAGCCCCCGCGCGGCGGGACACCTAGGGTCAACTCGCCGGCGGTCGGCGCTGGCAGCAATGCCCGCACCAGCGAAGACGAGGGCGTGAACATGAAGGAAGTCGACGGGCTGCTCAGCGAGATTGCCGTCATGCTCGGACGGTGGTCATTGTACACACGGTTCCTGTCGGGGAAGTGCATGGTAGGTTCTCACGTCCACTGGTCCCGGCGAACGATGCTAACAGACATCAGGAGCCAGGAACGGAGGACAGCGCGCTGGTCATCCCCGACTTGCTGGTCAAGTCCAACCTCTACCGCAAGGTCTCCTCCAAGCTGTCGACCCCTTACAACGTCATGACCACCTTCTTCTTCCGCCGGTCTGTCGAGAAGGCGTTCCAACTGGACGAATATCCGACTGGGCTATCGCTCAGCTTGAACAAGCACCTCGAAGGCAATGCGCCTTACATCATCTTGGCAGTGGACGACGTCATGTACATTGCCAACAATGTCATCCAGAAGACGCTATCGACGTCGCAAAGAGACGTCATCGCCGCGGTTCTCCCTACCGTAGGCCGCGTCCTTGAGTCGGACTTTGTCGGCATGATGCAGCGCAAAATGCGCGATGAGTCGTACCCGAAGGCCATCATCCAAGGCGGCTTCCCGCCCGAGGATAAGATTATCCAGTTCATCGTGCTCATCAACAGTCTGGACGTGGCCAATGAGTACCTGCAGAGGATCATCGGGGGCCGGATAGTAGCCGTCGAGGGCCAGACGGGCGTGGTGACGCTGCACCCGTCCCTGAAGGATTCGTTCCCGTTCGATCGGGACGTCGGGCTGGTGGCCAAGGCGCTGCACACGCTGGAGACGGCAGTTGTGTCGAAATCGACGGAGCTGCTCAACGAGGGCATCCAAGTGCTGTTCAACCAGGTGGTCAAGGCACGGCTGCGGCCCGTGCTGAGCGACACGTTCCGGGACGCCGACTACACGCTGACGGAGGAAGAGCTGGCGGAGATGGCGCAGCAAAACGACGAGACGGAGGAAGACGTCATGGACCAGGTGCGGCGGCGGTTCGAGCATGGATGGGACCAGCTGATGAAGGCGCTCGCGCGGCTGATGACGTCGAGCACGTATAGCCACCTGCTGGACATTACTGCGCGCTATCTCTCCAAGGTGCTGGAGAAGCGGATCCTGAGCTACGCGGGCCGGACGACGGGTTTCGGCGCGATTCGCATGGAGAGGGACTTCACGGGCATCGTGGACATGGTGGCGCGGGGAGACTACGTGGTGAGGGAGGCGTTTGCGCGGGTGACGCAGCTCCTGATGGTGGCCAACATGGAGGACGACGAGTGGGAGGAGCTCATGGCCGAGGGTGAGATGGCCGAGGGCGAGGGCGGCGGCGGTGGCATCGAATGGGTGCTGACCGAGGAGGAGCGGAGGCGGGCGAGGAACCTTGTGGGATGAGACGAGTCTCTTCCTCCTCTGCGAAACGTGGATCTCCAAGACGAAATACCAATGCGCTCGTGGGCGCCGTTGACTTGAGAGTGTGCCGACACGACGTTTATCATGTGAGGTCACGAAGTTGGCAGGTACTGACGAGGGACACCTCTGGGCATCATTACGGGACCACGAAGCCGCTGTCTGTAAGTGATGGGTGAGTGTAGCCATGCCGAATTGGCTTGACTCTTCCTGCAACTACAGCGTGTGGCAACGCATCATACCGATACCTGTATAGAGTACTCCATGTAGAGACAGTAGCTTGGCAAGAGTCGAACTCTTCATGGAATCATGGATAGACACTTTGACAAGGCTGGCGGTCACAGGGATAGTGAGGTGAGGTTGATGCACAGATTGACGGCGAAGGCAAAGATTCTACGGCGAATACATTGGCGTTCTTCTGCCAAATGATGTGCAAGTTGAACCGTGAGCCGAGCCTGGAGGGGAACGAGCTGCCAACTTACACGGCAGAAGAAGTGGAACTGCGAAAGGCCTGTTGCCCGCCAACTGCACTGAGAACGAACGCAAGGCTAGAATAGTCGCAGTCTCACAGCTATTCCTCACTCTCCAACGCTCCGATCATAAAGACGAAAAATACTGATAAAGCTACGGAGACGTGTTATCAGCCGAACACATGTTCCTTTTGTTCATTTCTCCGCACGGAGTAGGCCGTGTACGTAGCGAGCGCGAGTTTGTGCTGTCCGCTTCAGGCAGTGGCTTGGGCCGGCATTCGCATTCGCCGCCTCGTCGGGGCTCCGGGAGGCGCTTTTTGTGGGGCCGGGAGGCCTGAGTCAATCCGCCGCGCGACGTCACCCCGCGTATCTGCGTGAGCGACGGGAAAAAAGTTGCTTCTCATCCACGTGAAATTTATGACCTTCAACGCACGATTCCCATGACTTCACGCCGCAACCTGCGACGACTTGAAAAGCACTCTGACGGCATACCTTAATTTGCCCCAGACACCGAGGTCTACTTCCTGCCGAAACCTACGCAGCCGGCGACGCTCCCTCCACGTTGGCGCATCCACGCCTCGCCGTACTTACATCAACCTCCCTCTTCCGCCTTCGACGGCTCGTCTCGACGACTGCGCGGCTGTCGCTCGCATCCCCTCCCCCCGCCGCCATGGAGACGCGGGTCGTCCCCGTCCCGATGAGGGCCCCGCTCGGCCGCTTTGGCGGAACCGGCGAGGGCGGCGGCCTGGCGAGACTGGATGAGTGGCGCGTCAACCGCGACGACGACAACGGCGATGCGCTGGCCGCCCTGGAGCCTGCCGCCGAGTATCTGCGCACGAGCGACACGCCCGTCGCGTTCCCCACAGAGACAGTGTACGGCCTCGGCGCCGACGCCACGCGGAGCGCCTCTGTCAAGGGCATATACGCCGCCAAGGGCCGCCCGTCGGACAACCCGCTCATCGTGCACGTCGCCGACCTGCGCATGCTGAGGGCACTGCTGGGGCATGGAGGGGACGGCGCGGGCGCAGGTGACGACGCGATACCCGCGCGGTACAAGCCTCTCCTCGAGCGCTTCTGGCCCGGCCCGCTCACCATCCTGCTCCCCAACCCGACCCCGTCACCCCTCGCGCCCGAGGTCACCGCCGGCCTGCCGACCTTTGGCGTGCGCATGCCGTCATCGCAGCTCGCCCTCTCGCTCATCAAGCTGGCCGGCGTCCCGCTCGCGGCGCCCTCAGCCAACGCCTCGACAAAGCCCTCGCCCACGGCCGCCCACCACGTCCTCGACGACCTCGACGGCCGGATCGAGCTCATCCTCGATGGCGGCGCCTGTGACGTCGGCGTCGAGAGCACGGTCGTCGATGGCCTGTGCGACCCGCCAGCCGTGTTGCGCCCCGGCGGCATCGGCATGGACGAGCTCCGCAGCTGCCCTGGCTGGGAGGGCGTGGTGAAGGCGTACAAGGATCAGAGTGAGGAGGGCAAAGCCGCGCCGAGAGCGCCGGGGATGAAGTACAAGCATTACAGCCCCAAGGCGCGGGTGGTATTATACGAGGCCTCTTGTCGGGTGTCAGGCGGCGGCATCTTGGAGACGGACGCCCGGGACGCCGAGGCGCGATTGGCGATCAATGGGGATAGTGGCCACACCAATGGCCACTCGTCGAGGAGAGTCGGCATCATCCGAACAAAGAGGTGGGAGCCTGCTGCGGGGATCCGTTGCGATGGCCTACGGCGCGACGAAAGGCAAAGCGCTGCGCAGAGTCAGCTGGAGTCCGACGCGTCGTACGACGTTTACATCGGTGACCTCAAGGACGAGCAGGGGAACGTCACCGGGCAGGTCTTTGACCTTAGCCTGGGTACGGACACGAGAAAGATTGCCCACGGGTTGTTTTGGGCGCTGAGGGAGCTGGACCGGCGCGGCGCCGACACGATATTCGTAGACGGCATAGACGACGAGCTGGACATTGCGGCGGCCGTCATGAACCGCCTCCGCAAGGCGGCATCCGAGATTAGAGCATGAAGAGGCAGGCCCAGGGCCAGAACCACATAGAGAGATAGATTTTGCATATACCCTTTCCCAGCCCGTTTTTGGTCTTGGCTCTATCCATAGCAAAAAGTCCCGTCGCCCATCGTTCAAAACCCACGGCATTTCATTGACGCTAGAACAACGTAGCATGGCAAGCTCCCCCGCATCCGCTCGTTCCCACGACGACAACCCCAGCTCACAGGCCCTGCCGTAACCAGTCCGCCAGCTTCGACTTGCCCAGCTGGGCGAGGTTGTTGACGCCCTGCTCGCTGAGGTCGATGCGGCCGAGGGGCACGTCCTGGGTCGGGGCGCGGCTGACGCGCTGGACGATGATGGTGGGGTCCGTCTCGAGGATGATGCCGTCGTCGACGACCTCGTCAATGGCCAGGGACACGAGGTCGTAGTTTTCGATGATTGTCCGCTTGTCGACGGATTGCCTTTGCACACAGTTAGTCCTTGTTCACGGGAGACGGCGACACATACGGGCCGGGCGGCGCGTGGGGTTGCGGCGTACTTGAAGAGGAGGTGCAGGGAGTCGCGCAGCGCGAGGACGGTGTTGTAGAGCAGGATCTCGTTCTCGTCGAGGCTGCCGACGACGTAGATCATGACGTCCGACTCGAGCTTGTAGAGGACGATGCGGTTGTCGTAGAGGATGATGTCGCCCGTCTGCTTGGCCGTCTTGTCGACGAGGCCCTTTTCGAACGCCTTCTGCGCCTTGAGGTCGGGATACGGGTTCGAGGATGTGCTCGTGCCTCCTGGAATTCTGTCAGCACACTCATGCAATGCTGGCGCGAAGCCTCATCGCCTGCGCGCGCCGCCGCCGCCGCCGCAGCAGCAGCAGTGGCAGTAGCAGTAGCAGCAGAGTGCGACGGCGAGGCAAGGGCCGGGGAGGCAGCGTTCGTATCCGGGGGATGCTCGTACCAGGGGCGGCGCTGTGAGGCGAAGAGTAGTACTTGGCAAAGATGCGCGAGCCGTCCTCGGTGCTGAGGATCAGGACGGCCTGCACGGAGAAGAGGGTCATTCCGGGAGACATGGTTGCGGCGTTGCGGGTGGGAATGGCCCGGATGGTGGTAGTGGTGTTGTTGCGGCGGACGGGCTTGATGTTAGCTGGCCTCGTCGAAGACGTCTGAGGTTCTATGGCCGCTGTCGTTGCGCTGGCCGCAGCGCCGCAACCTCTCAGGTTGTCTGGTGGGCGTGCCCACTGGCTAGCTGGCTGCTGTGCCCCGCCACGCAGCCTCAAGCCACACCTCGAGTACCTGGCCAGCCGGCACAACCTTTTGCCGCGCTCCGGCTGGGGCTGGATCCAGCGGACGCGTGCGCACGAACCAGCCCCGGCTTTAATTGGCATCAGGCGCGTCGGGAAACCACTTTACGCGTCTCGGTGGGCTCGACGCGCGACCCCTACCCTTTTTCCCTCCCGCCTACGTGTGTATCTCTTTGCCTACCCCTCGTCTCGGCTTTTACCCTTGCCAGCGATCCAAGAACACCACTTTCCGTCTTCATCCAACTCCCACCTCGCGACCCATCCCATCGCCATCCTCGTCACGCGACACAAGAGCAGCAGCCACCAGACATGTCGTCGCCGTCGCATCGCCGGCAGCGCAGCTCGCAGTCTGCGACGCCGCGCCGCTCCGCGCGCCAGTCCGAAGCTGCCAACACGCCCCGCCAGCCGTCGCAGCTCGCCTCCAGCCCTCTCTTCTACCAGTCCTCGCCCGCGCCGTCGGGGAGTGCCCGGCACAATGGCGCCGCTGACGAGGTCTCGTCGCCGCTGCGCCAGATGACGGACAGCCAGGACACACATGGCAACGATGCCATGCCGAGCTCGCCGCTACGCCAGATGACGGGCTCGCAGACGCCTGTCCATGACCCGCAGCGGACACCGAGGGCGACCGGTGGGCTCACGGGAGGTATGTGCTGCCATTGAATGCGAGCTTGCAACGTGGCGGCTTCTGACTTGTGTGTAGAATCCTCGCCCATCCGATATGAGCCCAGCTCCAGCCCCGGTCGATCCCTCCGCCACCAGTCTGAACTGCGTAGCGAGAGCAGCGGCCTCTTTGTCGGCTCCCAGAGAGGAAGCGCGGCGTATCGGCGCGGCGACATCAACTCGGATGCGGCCAGGACCCCTCGCGCTCCCCGTCGCGTCATCCTTGACGATGCTGGCCGCGTGGTCCGTGAGGGCCAGACGCCCGGCTCCGACGCCGCTTCCTTCTCCAACCGCGACCCGAACACATCCGAGGCAGATCTCCTCGGCGGCCAGGGACAGAGCCTCATCTGGGGTACCACCGTGTCCATCGACGACACTTTCGCGGCTTTCAAGGACTTCCTGCGCAACTTCACCGAAAAGTATCGCATGTATCGTGATGGCCTTGCAGACGCAGACGTCGCTGCTTCTCCCGACGCCGAGTCGAAGCCGTACTGGGAAGCGCTTGAGAACATGCTGCTTCTGGGCACCACAAGGCTCTACCTCGATATCTCCGACCTGAACATCTATCCTCCGACTCGCAAGCTGTGGCATCAGATCCAGGCTTATCCGCAGGAAATTGTCCCCGTCATGGATCAGTCCGTTCACGATCTCATGGTTGAGATTGCCCGCAACGAGGGCCTCCGAAGCCGGCCCAGCCAGAGCAGTGCGGGCAATCACGACACGCAGCAGAGCACGCAGAGCTCTGAGCCGGTATTTCCCAGCTCAGACAGGCCGGAGGATCCTGCGACGCCGCGGCCTACCCAGGAGCAGCAGCCCTCGCTGGAAGACCAGGTCGCGTCGTCGATCTATGTAGTGCGGCCGTTTGGTCTCGACAAGACGACAAACCTCAGAGATTTGAACCCATCTGGTAGGTGCCATGACCGTGCAGTCTACCTTGGATCCTGTTACTGACCGGCGCAGATATGGATCGGTTGATCTGCATCAAGGGTCTCGTCATCCGAACGACTCCTGTGATCCCCGACATGAAGGATGCGTTTTTCCGATGCAACGTGTGCAACCACTCCGTCAATGTCGGGCTCGACCGCGGCAGGATTCGCGAGCCCACCGAATGCCCGCGCCAGATTTGCGGCCAAAAGAACTCGATGCAAATCGTGCACAACCGCTGCTCCTTCGAGGACAAGCAAGTCATCAAGCTTCAGGAGACGCCCGACGCCGTGCCTGCCGGCCAGACACCGCATTCGGTTTCCGTCTGTGTCTACAACGAGCTGGTTGACTTTTGTAAGGCCGGTGATCGCGTTGAGCTGACGGGCATTTTCCGCGTCAGCCCTGTTCGTGTAAATCCCCGCCAGCGGGCAATCAAGAGCGTGTACAAGACGTACGTCGACGTCTTGCATGTCCAAAAGGTCGACAAGAAGCGCATGGGTGCTGACCCGTCCACTCTCGGCGTGGAGGGCGAGGAGGACGTCGACAAGGACGGCAACGACAACGCTGAGACGCGCAAGGTCTCTCCCGAGGAGGAGGCCAAAATCCGCGAAACTGCTGCTCGTGACGACATCTACGAGCTCCTCTCCCGCTCGCTGGCACCCTCAATCTACGAAATGGACGACGTCAAGAAGGGCATCCTCCTGCAGCTCTTCGGCGGCGCCAACAAGACGTTCCAAAAGGGTGGCAGCCCAAAGTACAGAGGCGATATCAACGTCCTGCTCTGCGGTGACCCGTCCACGTCCAAGTCGCAGATTCTCTCATACGTCCACAAGATCGCGCCGCGTGGCATCTACACCAGCGGCAAGGGCTCTTCGGCCGTCGGTCTCACGGCGTACGTTACGCGCGACCCGGAGACGCGGCAGCTAGTGCTCGAGTCGGGTGCCCTCGTCCTGTCCGACGGTGGCGTGTGCTGCATCGACGAGTTCGACAAGATGTCTGACGCGACCCGCTCCGTCCTGCACGAAGTCATGGAGCAGCAGACGGTGTCGGTTGCCAAGGCCGGCATCATCACCACCCTGAACGCGCGAAGCAGCATCCTCGCCTCCGCCAACCCCATCGGCAGCCGATACAACCCGGACCTCTCCGTTCCCCAGAATATCGATCTCCCACCCACGCTGCTGTCGCGTTTCGATCTCGTCTATCTCATCCTGGACCGGGTCGACGAGAAGACGGACAAGCGGCTCGCCAAGCACCTTCTCTCCATGTACCTCGAGGACAAGCCGCAGTCGGCGCAGACCAACAACGACATCCTCCCCGTCGAGTTCCTCACCTCGTACATCTCCTTTGCCCGCGCCCACATCCACCCCACCATCTCCAGCGAAGCCGCGCAGGAGCTCGTCGAGTGCTACGTCGCGATGCGCTCCCTCGGCCAGGACGTCCGCGCCGCCGAGAAGCGCATCACGGCCACGACGCGTCAGCTCGAGAGCATGATCCGGCTCGCCGAGGCGCACGCCAAGATGCGCCTCGCCGAGACGGTGACGCGCGACGACGTGCGCGAGGCCAACCGCCTCATCCAGAGCGCGCTCAAGACGGCCGCCACCGACTCCCAGGGCCGCATCGACATGAGCCTCCTGACCGAGGGCACGAGCGCCGCCGACCGCAAGCGCCGCGGCGAGCTCCGCGATGCCGCCCTGCGCCTGCTCGACGACATGACGGCCGGCGGCGGCGCCGTGCGCTGGGGCGACGTCGCCAAGCGCCTCGCCGAGGGTGCCGGCGTCCCCATCGAGACGGCCGAGTTCAACGAGGTGATGCGCGCCCTCGAGACGGAGAACCTCATCGTCATCGCCGGCGAGGGCGCGCGGAGGAGCGTGAGGAGAGTCACCGGCATGGCGTAATGAACTTCATCCTCCTCCACCCCGCAGGCGCGACACGGACGTTTTTGTGATCAATGCGGGCGCATGAGTATGTTATGATTTGTGGCGAGACGGGTCAAGGATGGGCAGCAAGGGACTACCAGACAACCCTCGGCGTTGGGCAATTTCGGCTGTATTGCTGTGGCTTTCGTAGATTTCTGTACATTGAGATATAATGAATTGTCAGTGTGCAAATTACGTTCCATGATGCGTTGTCTCGCGAAGGTGCATGTCTCTTCCTCGTCCGGCACTCACCAGCCTCGCCGAATTGCGTGGGACGGCATGTTCATGTCACTGGGCACAAACAAACTGCTTGTTCGGTATCAAATATAGTGACTATGCAAAATGCTACCGTTCGCTAATACCCAGCTCCCAACAACGCATCGCCTCTCCCTCGCTCCACCCCGCAGTATACATACTGGTTACGAGTACTTCGTACCAAAAAAAAATATACACGCCACGCCCGCTACGCCTCCCACGCCGCCCTCTCCGCCCAGTGTGGCTAGCCGACCGAAGCTCACCAGATGCCCCTCTCGCGGCCCTCGAACGCAAAGTTGAGCGCGACGGCAATCACCAACGAGACGCACAGCACGCTCGGCCCCCACTTGTCGTAGTACTTGGCCGCCTTGCGGTTGCGGATCGACCGGCTCCGGTAGAGGTAGATGCCGACCGAGTAGCACAGGCTGAGGATGGCGAGGAGCGTGAAAATGCCGGCGACCCAGAACGACGTGGGCGTCGGGTGCGTGCCAAAGTTGAGCAGCGTGACGGCGATGGTGCCAATGTAGATGGAATACTCGAGCTGCAAGCAGGTTAGCATTGGTGCGACCAAGTTGTGGGAGATTGACATACCCATCCGAGGAACGTCCTCTCGGCGGCGAAGAAAACCTTGGGTTCCACGCGCACAGGCACGTAAATCTTCTTGCCCGGTGGCGCCCGGAACTTCTTGGTATGCACCGGCCCGGAGCCAAACAGCATCTCTGTCCTGGCGCTACGAGGCACCTGAGTGGCGCGAGGCGCGGGCACCAGATGCTTCAGAACGGTGAGGGTGCCGTTACCAAAGGCGCGCGCCTTGGTTGAGATGAGAGTGTGGTAGTAGTGCCACCCGCCGATCCGTCGAGCCTCCTCCAGCTCGTAGTTTTCGTCGTACTCGTCATCGGAGTCGTAGATGGGAAAGTCCTCGTCGGCAGTCGGCAGGTCGACCGTCTGGCCCTCCGTGTCTGTTGCTGCAGGCAGCGCCCCTCGGCTGGACTGGCCGTTGGTTGACGGGCGGGCCCCGTGCCGCTGCACCTCCTCCTCGTCCGAGTCGATGTCTTCCTCGTCGTCATCCGAAGTTGTCGTCGTACCGGACAGGCCCGGCCGGTGGATACCGAAATCATGCGCAACAGGCTTTCGAATATCCACGTCCATCTGCGGCATCCAGAAGGGAAGGAGGTTGATACGCTCAGGGAAGAGGCACGCCGTGCCGTGGATGAACTTGGAGAACTTGGGTACCGCCTCGACCAAGTGCGACGAGATGAGCTGCCTGACCCATTCCGGAGGCTCTTGTCCCATTTGCGTCTGAAGCTTCACCTCCAAGACGGCGTACGGGAACCGCACCACATCCTCCGGGGGTAGTTGGGAGAAGGGGTAGTCGATTCCAATATCCATACGTCGCCAGTTGTCGCCAGATCTCCTCCGACCGTCGAGGTTGTCTTCTCGCACCATGGTCAGCTCAGTGTCCAGAGAGATTCGAACACGAGCATCGGCGGGGAGCTGGAAGGCGGTTCTGTTGTAGAAGGAGCGGCAGACGGGCTTATAGCCCTTCTTCAGGACCGAGTACTGAATCTCGGACGCCAGCCGCTCGTCTTCCGCAATCGCCTTCTCCGACTTCTTGCCCTCCTTGCGGGCCTTCTCGAAAATAGCGGCGGGAAGCAGCTCGCCCCGCATGTAAGCGTTGACATTCTTCTCCTTGATGGCGAATCGCGCCTTTACCGACTTCTCGCCGGTCCAGTCCTCGCGATGGGTTTTGCGCTCCACGAAGATGGTTTCCGTCTGCATACCGCCGTACCAACGGAGGCGGATGGCCTCGGCACCCTCGGTCTTCTTCAAGCGTCCCTCGTACAGGTCCCAAGTTTGCGGGTTGTCATAGTAGATGGAAGTGATGGCCGAGTCTGCCTGTTCAAATTCCTTGCTCGCGTTGAAGACGAGCACCGGTAGGTGCTTGAGGATGATGAGCTTGAGCTCAGTGACATTGTCTGGGTGCACCCAGTACTTTGTCGTTTGGCGGACAAAGCTGGCTTGAGAGCCTCCGGCAGCGCTGTCGCCCTTGACAGGGTTGCCACGGGTTCGGACCAGGTCGTACAGCTTCGACAGCTTGATCACAGACGCATCGTAGTTTTCCTTGTAGAAGGGCTTTGCCTTGAGGCGGGCGTCGAACGCGGGTCGGAGGTGCCATCCAGTCATTTTCTGCAGGACGTCAGTCAAGATCAGGGGAACGAGGGCGGCGCAGGCAGTCTTCCAACACTGCGGTCAACGTACGTCATGCTTCTTGATGATCTTGTAAAAGCCCGTGTAGTTGAGCTGGACGAACTTGGCAAGGTCGTGGACGTCGGCGATGATGTCGCTCAAGTCCTCCTCGAGCAACATGAACTCCTCCTCGCTGGGCCCTTCCTCGCTGAGGCCACGCTCGTTGAGACGGTTGACCACGTCCTTGACCTCTCGCTCGCTCACAGCGATGCGGCGGGAGATCTCCATCGCCTTCACCTGCTGCTTGGTGTGCACCTTCTCGAGCTCGGCCTCGAGCTTGCCGACGAAGCGCGTCTCGTCCTCCTCGGTCCATTCGTTGGCCCCATTGTCGCCGTCCTTGGGTGCGCCGGTGGCGTTCTTCAGATCAGCCTTGAGGCCATTGTAGTCAATGTAGTACCATTGGTACTCGCGTATGACGCTCGACCGCAGTTGCTCGCCGAACTTCATGACCACGACTCCGGGCCGGGCTCGGAATGCAGTATTCGGTCGCGCCGCTGTCCAAGACTTGTCGAGTGCCCTGAGGTCTTTGACAATCAGCATCGGCGACAAAGGATAGTGCAGGAGCGGGGAAAGCGCCGCGAGACGTCTTTAGGACAAGACGCGCAGCACATCAATGAAGAGAACTCGTCTCACCTGATGAGAAAAATTTCCGGGAGTCCGGGCTTCGTCGCGACGAGACGCAACAAAGGACAGAGGCAGGCGGCGGGCTCGTCACGATGTGGTTGGAGAGAGCGGCGAACCTTTGGATGGCCGCATTGGATCAGCGCGAGCGCCATGGGCAGCATTGGCGAATCACGGGGCCTGCGACAGCAACGTGGGAGGGGCGCTACCTGGACTCTGCAGCGGGCTTGCGGGCGTGCCAGGGTTGCGAACCCACTGGAGCTCGGGTAGCGAGCAGCAGGGCAGCAGCTGTGGCGCTCAAGCGCTGGAGCGCCTGCATGTACCTCTGCTTCCGTCCCAGCTGGAGCCCTGGAGCTGCCGTCACCAGGGCACGGGCACCTCAGAATTATCGATCCCTGCCCCTCCCTTAGCGTGCCGGGTGGGCCGCATTCGGCGGCGCGGGCGGGGCCCGCCCTCGTCCGGACCATCAGGTCTCGACCGGGACTTTTTTTTCTGTGCCGAGTCGACGGACCATCGGCGTACCATTCGAGATTGCCCGGTCACGGTCACGGTCACGGTCACAGCCCCGGCGCTGACGGCACCAGCGCAAGAAGAGCTCCGAAACGTCATCACGAGATACTCACAGTATCCGTTGAATTGAGTGTGGGCGGCCGCTCAGAACCATCAGTCGAGCAGCATCGCCAGCTCCCACCAACACCATGGCTCCAGTCCCCATCGACGACTCGATGCCGGCGCGAATCTCGCCCGACTGTCCGCAAGACGTCCGCGACGTGCTTTACCACGCCTGGGGCCATGACGTATCCGGCCTGAAGAAGCTCCTCGACGTCCGCGGCAAGGCCAGCGCGCAGGACCCCACGACGGGCGAGACGCCCCTGCACGCCGCCATCCGTGCGTGCGGGCCAGCCGAGGCTGCTGCAGCAGAGACTGGGAACGACGGCGACGGCGACGCGGCCGAGGACGGCTGCGTCGAGGAGGCGAGGGAGGTGCTCCAGGAGCTCTTCTTCTCGGGCGCCATCTGGAACGACGTCGACATCAACAACGAGACGCCCGGCTGCGTCGCGCGGCGGCTTGGCCGCACGGCGCTGTACGACATGTGCGTCGACGCGGGCGTGCGCGCCGAGCTGCTCTTCTCCCTCATGGGCGACTACGAGGAGCTCTCCTCGGGCTCCGACGCGGAAGAGGACGGCGCTGAGGCCAAGGCTGAAGACGACGAGGCAAAGGCCGAAGACGGGGAGACCGCGCCTGCGCCCGACGCACAAGGCGAAGACGATGTCGACATGGCGGAGAGCGACGACCGCAAGTTCGTCCCACCCGATGCCAACGAGAAGACGGTGACGAGCGACGAATACCTCAAGTCCGACCTGACATACGACGCGGACAAGCTGCTCGACGCAGACCTCAACGGCGTCATGATGGCCTGGGAGACGGACATCATGCGCCGCTCCGTCGAGGCGCTCATCCCCGGCGCCGAGGAGGGCAAGCGCGTGCTCAACATCGGCTTCGGCATGGGCATCATCGACGGCATGTTCTCCGCGCTGAAGCCCGCGCGGCACCACATCATCGAGGCGCACCCCGCGGTGCTGGCGCACGTCGCGCAGCCCGACTCCAAGTTCGGCTCCGCGTGGGAGGCAAGCGGGCCCGAGGACGGCGCGTACAAGGTCCACGCCGGCAGGTGGCAGGAGGTGGTGCCCAAGCTGCTCGGCCAGGGCGAGGTGTACGACGCCATCTACTTCGACACGTTTGGCGAGGACTACGCGCAGCTCAAGCTCTTCTTCACCGAGTACGTCCCCGGCCTGATGGACCAGGAGGGGCGGTTCAGCTTCTTCAACGGGCTGGGCGCCGACCGCAGGATATGCTACGACGTGTACACAAAGGTCGTGGACATGCAGTGCGCCGATGCCGGCATGGACGTGGAATGGGAGGAGAGCGACGTCGACATGTCGGCCCTGAAGGAGGAGGGCAAGGGCGAGTGGGAGGGTGTCCGACGGCGGTACTGGACGTTGGACAAGTACCGGTTACCGATATGCACGTTCATGGGATAAACGATTTAGACGACTACCTATTGGACTGTACGTCCATGGTCGAGACATAAGACATCAGACTTTCCACGGCCGTTCTATTTTGGGTCGCAAACAAAATCTCGTATCCTGGCCACTGCAATGTGATCCATATGCGATAACTGTTTGACCATTTTTGAGCGCCACACGGCGCGGATCTCTCATTGCCCCGTAGAGCAATCCAGGTAGCCTACTCCCACGCTATTTGAAGTTCTCGGGATGCAGGATGCCAGCCAAGTTGCCCGCCTTGACGCGCTTCAGAGTCAGCGCGGCAATGAGCGCGGCACCGACACCGCTGCCATCTTCGGCAGCAAGGATCTCAACGGGGTCCTCCTCCTTGGGGTTGGTCTTCTCCGGCCAGTCAAGGATCTCGCGCAGCGCCTGGGCACCACGCGCCTTGAAGTGGGGGTATTTGTTGAAGACGGAGCCGTCGGCGCCGACATGGCACGTCTTGTAGTCCTTCTTCTTGCAGATGGCAGCAACTCCACAGGCCGACAGGCGCGCGGCACGGGTACCGATCAGCTCGGCGAGACGGCGGATCAGCTCGAGCTCGGGGAGCGTGCAGGTGATGCTCAGCTTAGAATGGAACAGGTCAAAGGTCTCTTGCAGGTTCTCAAAGGGATCCCTGCCACACAAGTTAGTACTCTGGAAGCATCGGGGAGGCGGCACCGGCACTTACTCCTCGATGGCGGACAAGAAGGAAGAGTCCAGGCTGTACGCCTTGCGCAGGTGAGAAATGTCCTGGCCCTCAAAGATGTGCACGTCTTTGTTGTCGTGGAGGTCGACCAGCACCAATCGGAAGATCTCGCCGAGGTACAGGCCAGCAATCATCTTCTCAAACGCTTGCTGACCCGGACGAGGCGAGTCCCGGTCGATGATCTTGTCAAACTCGGTCCGAGGAAGCACCTTGTGCTCGTTGTCGAAGGCTCCCCACTCGCAGTTGATCGCCATGGGTGTGTCGGCCGGCATGTTCATGTGGGCGAGCTTGGGAATCGAGCCGACGTTCTCCATGTAGGCGGCGTTGCAGCCAGTTCCGAAGATGCAGCCAATCTTCATCTTGGTGTCGGTGTAGGCGGACGCGATCATGGTGCCCGTGGTGTCGTTGATCAGTGCGGTCAGCTTGATGGGGACTCCCTAGCAGACGACAGATTAGTTCACGGGCCCGCGCAAGCTGTACGGCAACGCCACTTACACGCTTAGCGAGCGCCGCCTCGAACATGGGCACAACGTTTTCACCCTCGACGCCGGAAATGTCGAAACCCTTGGTCCACCGCTGCAGGATACCCTCGTCGATGTAGTTTTGGGTTGCGGGGTAGGAGAAGGTGAAGCCGAGGGGCAGGGATTCGATGTTGCAGTCGCCGTGATGCGTCTCTATGAACTGGTAAAGGCAGTCGGCAATGTACTCCCAGAGCTCGTCGCTGTTGCCCGTCTTGAGCTCCTCGGGCATGCGGTACTTGGACTGCAGGATGTCGAACTCGGACTTTTGCTCCGTCAGGGTGATCTGGCAGACTCGCAGGTTGGTACCGCCCATGTCGAGAGCAAGGAACGTTCCCTCCTCGTAGCCATCGGGGAAGGACATGACCCAAGTCGGGTTCATGGGCTTTGCTATGGTCAGCGACTACCAAAGTGGCACGTGAAGCCGACAGTACTCACAATGCTGCCTCCCTCCACGCTCAGGCCTTCGAATCCAGGTCAGCGCTGCACAGCATATTTCCGGGGGTCCAATTACCCTTGGCGAGCTCCGAGATGAAGTGGTCCGTGATCTCCTTGAGCTTCTTTTGGTCGACGGTGAAGATCTCCTCGAGGCGCCTGACCTGCTCCATCAGGTCCTGGGGGAAGTCCGTCTTAGACCCTGCCATTGCAACGGATACTGTTAGCGGCCTTCTACAACGCGTGAGCAAATAGACGATTGGGCGGCCAGGGCACCAGAGGGAGGCCCGAGAAGTCAAGGATTTGTCGCAGGCCTCGAGGCGAGGCAGGCAGACCGAGGCAGCGGCTCTTTGTATGTCTGTCCGGTAGGCAACGACCCCAGCCTCAAGCCCGCACCGCCAAGCAGTGAATCACGGACCAGTCGGCTTCCCGTCGACATGCGCGGCCCTTCCAGCTGTCTTCCATCCCACGAGGTACGGCATGCTCGGGCGGGCGCCGGCGGCATGGCGGGGTACCCGGAGAAGCACGACAGACAGAGCTCGGGCCCAACATGCCGGCTGAGATCCCGGGCTGTGCGACCCTCCACCGCAGTGAGGCATGGCAGCATCGATTCACATCTTATGTGATATAGCTGCTTGTCTTGGGTCGGGGTCGGGGCCAACACGCCGCAACCCGTCACAGGCATGCGCCGCGTTCACGAGGGTGACGCCAATGGGCACATGTCGAGGGCGGGACAGCGCGGCACATGTCGTGCCCGATGATTGGACCCCCGCGGAGGACGGAAACATGCAGAGGGTGCCTCGTAGCAAGCATCAAGCAACGGGCATCGCGGGGGTGACGCTGGACAGACAGGAGGCATGAGGTACGCACCCTTCCGGGAAGGCGGCGGACGAGGTCCCAGGCCTACCATTTTGACGGGCGATGGCGGGGTTTGGTTTGGTTGTGGAGGGGTAGCTTGGTAGGTAAGGCAGTAGAGAGAGGTGGCTGCGGCGTCGAGCGGGTATCGGCAGCTGACGGTCGTCAAGGAAGCAAAGGCGACGTGGTGAGGCAAGGCGATGTTGAGGCGGACGGGAGGAGAGAGGCCGGCAATGGATGGGGAGGAGAGCAGGCGGTAAAGAAGTACTGAAAAGGCTATCCGTCAATGGAAGTTGAGGTGCAGCTCCCGGTCTCAACACAACGCAGGTCGGATGAGCTGGGACAACTGGCCGGGGGGGGCAGGGACTGGGCTCGGCGCGGCGCCACAAGGCGGCAGCTCTGGAGACGGGAGCAGCGAACCTCAGCCAGCGCACCTCTCTCAGGTACGTAGTCCCGGTCTGTACCTCAATGACGGCACGCCTCCTAGGGCGCCCACTGAGGCCGAGTGAGGTGGGCAGCTCAGGCACCTCGATCGCCTAACCGGGTACCGTCAGTGGGGGGGCCGGGGTTCGCTTGAGCGCTTCCGGCCCCGCTGTGGTTGGAGCGTGGCGGATGAGACACCAGCAGACTGGCCCCAGTGCCTGTCCAGCCCACCTGGGCGGCGGACGACTGGCACGTCCGCCCATTGACCCATCCTTGCCATCCACCTCAGACACCACCTGTCGAGCCACTCCCAAGGTTTCGAGGTCCCGCCCGCCGCCTCACCTCATCGTCCGCGGTCATCGGAACTCATCGCCGGGACCTCGCCCGGGATGACCGGGTCATCATCCTGGCGGGCGCGGAGGAATTGGCGCACGAGACGGACGGCAAAAGGCCGTGGCTGCACGAAGTCCCGTTGCAGCTCGTTATACTGTACTACAGACATGACTCAACGCCGTCACTAATTCCTGGCGACGGTTCCGTCTGCTGTTGGTTGCTGAGGGAGGTGTGCGTTTGACGTTCCACTGTTTCTTATCGCCGCTGTCGGCCAGGGTGCCTGACCTGGGCAACCGGTTGAGGTAAAGGCAGGTAGGCATGTATTGGCATGTCTTGTCTTGAGAAGTCCCTGCGTGACCCTCGAAGGCCAAAAGCCCTCGACTCAAACTCCGCTCGCGTCCAGTCCCCGCTGTTGCACCTGAGGCGATTCTGTGACAGAACCCCATGTGCCCGCCAAGCAGCACAGCGTCGTCTGAGCGCTCTGGGCAGCTACAGCATTGGAACTGTGTGTCGTAGGACGCCAATGGTTTGAGTCGCGCCCTGATCCACCCACTACCAGCCACGCCAGGCCCCAAGGCCCCTCCTCCCACGACGATGCCAGATCTCCCGGAACGGACTATCATCCAGCCCGGGAGCTCGAGAGGCACCGTGCCCTGATTGGCCCCGCGCGAGCTCCCAGCCTGCAGCTCGCCGCGCCTCAGTGGACTGCCGCCAAAGGGGCAACGTGTGCATCTCCAGGCGCCGTCTCGTGTAAAGGCAAGCTAGCTTGACGCAGCGGCCACGACGCTTCCACCTGCACCCTCACTTCCCTGGCGGACGCAGTCAATGAGCGCGTTCTCCATTCGCTCGCCAACATGAAGCCGTTGTCATTCGCATCGGCGCTCTTCGGGCTGCTGGCAACCGCCACCGCCACGGTCTCGGCCCCCAGCTCCAAGGTGACGCTGCCCGCCGAGTTCAAGCCGCCCCAGGTCTTCAGGAACGCCAACCTCGTCCACGTCGTCTCGCTCGAGAAGAACTACGTCAAGGAGCAGATCAACGTCCTCATCGAGAACGTCTCCAAGCAGCCCCAGGATGAATACTACCTGCCCTTCACTGCCGACCAAATGTCCCGGGTCGGTGGCTTCGAGGTCAAGGACCGCAAGGACACCACGGCTGGACCTTTCGTCGCCGAGCAGGTCGAGTACGATCCACACAGGTGCGGCCACCCATGATATGCCATGGCCACTTGGCATTGCTAACAATTGACCTGCAGCGACGTCCAATACTTTCGCATCCGGCTCCCTGCCCCGCTCAAGGCTGGAGGGCAGCAGACGCTCGGCATCTCCTTTTACGTCCTCAAAGCCTACAGCCCCCTGCCCGCGTCGATCAAGCAAGAGGACCAGCAATTCCTCGTCTACGATTTCTCCGTCTACGCGCCCTCGGCGTACCCGACTCTGAAGCAAAAGACCGAGGTCAAGGCCCCGTCGTCTGCCATCCCCGACTACACCAAGATTGCCGGCAAGGACGGCAAGGAGGGTCCTCAGAAGCAGGGCTCCAAGCTCACGTATGGACCTTTTGACGAGAAGCCTGCCGGCGCCGTGTCGCCCGCGAGCGTTCGCTTCGAGTTCACCAAGTCGGTCTTGCACATGTCGAGCCTCGAGCGCGACATCGAGGTGAGCCACTGGGGCGGCAACGTTGCCTTCGAGGAGCGATATACCCTGGTTCATCGCGGCGCCAACCTGTCGTCGCCCTTCAACCGGGTCAAGTGGGCACAGGCGCAGTACTTCAATCCCGCATCCACGGCACTCAAGGAGATGCGCTTCCCGCTTCAGGTCGGTAGCGTGGACCCCTACTTTACCGATGCCATTGGCAACGTGTCCACGTCCCGCTTCCGAAGCAACAAGCGCGAGGCCCTGCTGGAGCTGAAGCCTCGCTACCCCATCTTTGGCGGCTGGAAGTACCCATTCACCATTGGCTGGAACTCCAACACCGCCAACTTGCTGCGCAAGACGGCGTCGGGGAGTTTCGTGCTAAAGGTTCCATTCATTGAGGGCCCGAAGCAGGCTGAGGGTGTCGAGTACGAGCAGGTCAACGTGCGCGTCCTGCTGCCGGAAGGCGCCTCGTAAGTTATGCCGCATCGCCCATCGAAGCGCAGTGACTGACAATATTCCAGGAACGTCAAGGTATGGACGGGCGTGCCCGAGTCTGCCATCGTCGAGTCCTCTGTGGGTGTGCACAAGACCTACCTCGACACAATCGGCCGCACCGCGGTCACCATCAAGGCACGCAACCTGGTCGACGAGTTCCGGGACCGCGATCTCATCATCTCGTATGAGACGTCGCTGATGGACACGCTGCGGAAGCCGTTTGTCGTCTTCACCAGCATGATGACGGTGCTTGTCGCGGCCTGGGCCCTGAGCAAGGTGGAGGTTGGCTTCGCCAAGAAATGAAGTGTGAATGTGGAACCGGTCTTGTTTTGGCGGGGAGATGATCTCGTGGCATGTACACTGTACCATCAATAGGCGTTTCAAAATGCGACACACATGATAGACTGAGACTTGTTTGTTGTGAAGGATACGCGTCGTGGAGATGGCGAAGGGCAGCACGATGGCTGGTGCTTACCGGCTTGTCGTGGGGGCGATCGATGCGCCTACGTATACTTCGTAAGCCTTTTACTTTTCTCCCTAGGGCAGACAAAGGCTGTCGAAGCATAGACCACGATCAAGTACGTATTTATGTAGCCTGTCTCAGGGAAGCGCTTGGTCCAATTCGAGGCCGTGGCCCGTGGTCTGGGAAGAGCGCCATTGCAGTAACTGTAATGGCAATTCTGAGGAGGTGCAGCTTGTTGATGCTGAAGGTGGTCAGACAACAGAATCGGCTGCATATGCTTGGAATCTAGAGACTCAAGACGAGGCTGAGCCTGACTGACTACGAGTACCGTAGGGCAGTCTCCTGCCTTGGATGGGTGCGTCTGGTCAGCAGGTCCCCGGCCAAGCAAAAGAAGTTCTCGAGTACCACGAAGTACGCAACCTCAGCCCGTTGCGAATCCCAACGATACCCACAGAGTTGTCGCGGACTCCGCGCACTCGAAATGCAATGGCATGGAAACCTAAGCCAGACAAACGGCGAATGCCTTGAGGTCTGCAAGATGCACGACAGGCATGCGTGAGCTGCGTAGGGCCAGGCAGGGGTGGGGAAAGCCGCAGCCGCACCAGGTCGCCATAGCCACACTTGCAGGGTTCCATCGACAAAGGACGCCCGGCCATGAGGCTGGTGGTGGTGGCCTCGCTGAGTGCCTTGGACGGCGGCGAGTGAGGTCACCGCGGAGCTATAAGATGACGGGGCTGTTCCTTGGATAGTTCTTCCTGGCCGCCATCGTATTTGATTGCCAGCGTCCGCCGCCACCGTCACGATTCACCACCACCAGATCCACCATCACCAAGCGACGAAGACGACTCAATTCGCCGTCGAGGGCAGCAGACGCGACGACTCGGGTCACTATTCACTACCGCAAACCGAACCCTTCCACGGCCATCATGTGTTTCTGGGGCGAGCCCAACACCAAGTACTACTACCATGAAGAGGTGATCCCTGCGCGGCGGCACCATCATCACCACGGGCATCACCATGGGCACCACCACCACCATCACCACGGCCACTCGCCGCGGGCGAGCTACACGAGCGTGACGAGGTCGCGCTACAGCAGCAGCAGCCCGCGCCTCAGCGGTGGCTACTACCGGCCGGCGTCGACGGGGCCCGTTGTCATCGAGGCGAGCCCGCGGCCGCGCTACTAATTACGAGTACTACTGCATGTACTTTCCATGCCTTGGAGCCGGCGGCCGTCGACGGATGGTTCCAGCCGACCGAAGGCCGCTGCTGGTGCTGCTGCTGTAGCGCCCGGCTGCAACGACGACGACACCGCCCGCCGGTCGATTTTCTTAGCGGGCGGGCGGCAGCTGCCGGATGGGCCGGCGGCCACGGGAGAGACGTCATTCTGTGGGCTGCTTGGGCGAGGCGTCTTGCTCTGATGGGACGATGAGATGAACGAGCCATGAATTCTGTATGATTTTGTTCTTGTGTGTTTTGGTTTGATTATGCTGGGAACTACGGGCCGGGGGATTTGCTCACTGGCGTTGGCAAGAGGGAGGACACAATCTCGGCTTCATGAAACGTCATAGAGAGAAGAAGCGACGCAAAAGACAGACAGACATACACGGGTGCCCACCATCGCACTCAACTGCTCACATCGGCTGCACGTCGCTGCCTGGTGCCATGCGGTCATCCAACAACGGCCGACTTTCTTCAGCCAGCCCCCCAGCCTTTTCAGCAGCAGCATGAGCAACAGCCGTCGGTGGGTGGCGCAAGGCCAATTGATCCCCCTCCACGGCGGGCAGCCGCGCAACCGGCGCCCCAAACCCAAGTCGGCGGCGGGGAGGGGGGCGGAAAGGCGGGCGGCGGCCTGGCGGGGTCTGGCCTTGCTGGCCTGCCGGGACGCTGGAGAGCTCCAGCGTGGGCGCGCGCATGACATCATGGCGCATTCCGTCACCAGCGTCACCCACCGGACGCGGGCCTGGGCGTGCCTCATCATCGGGGCGCCGCGAAGCTTGTGCCGTCGCCCCCGGGCGCGCGGCGGGCGGCCGTCTCTGTTCAGCGCTGCCTCGTGCTCTGTCGCTGCCGCCGCCGCCGCCGCCGCCTCTTGACGCAATGAGCAGTGAGAGAAGCTGCCGCGTGCGCGCTGGGCAGCGTGTACGGCGGCGGCGCCAGTTTCGGAGGCGAGGAGGGTCCCCTCCCGCGGGCTGTGCTGCGCTCGCTGCTGCCGCCCACAGATCCGTGGATGCGACCTACGTAGGGCAAGGCGCTGGGTTGGGCTGGGCTGGCTGGCCCCCTTCGTCGCAATAGATTTTACGTATGCCCGCTGGCACTGGCGCTGGCGCTGGCCTTGTCGCAAAGTCTGTTGGAGCCCGTGCCGCTCTTGGTGTATATCCCCTCCCCCCGCCGCTGCCGCCGAGACCTTGATCTGGCGATACTCATCCGATCTCTTGCCTGTGCCAGCTCACGCCTTGTCCCGATTATCTTTGTCGTGCACAGCCAGGGCAAATTGAACCCAGCTTCGCGTGTAAGTGCTCTGCGACCTTGAGCTGGCCTCGTGCACTTTCCCGCAGTTCCCTGCAGCGCTCGGACGGTTGCGCCTGCTTCGTGGTCGGGCAACGGCTTACACCGGGCAAGAGCAGACAATCACCCGCTCGCGGTAGCGCCTGCGCAGCTTCACCCCGTCTCGAGACACGCTGAACGTCCTCGAGCACCACCCATGATGTGAGTGCCACGTCCGACCCCTTCGCCTGCAAGTCCGCGCCTCCCGCAGCCGTAGCTGGCCCACGACGACGTCTCGCCCGCCCGCCATGTCCCGGTCCAGCATCGACGGCGCCTTCGCGCAGTATCTGCCGGGCCACCGGCGCTGCAACAGCAGCATCGTCACGGCCGTCGGCGGCGGTATGGAACCCAGCGTCGCTAACTCGCCGCCCGCGTGCAGGAATCGAGCCCTCTCCATCCGCTCCGGCGGCAAGTCCAAGAGCTCCGGCTCCGGCGGCTCCGGCGGCCGCTCCGGCTTCTCCTTCAGCTCGCTGCGCGGCCAGACGCAGCCCGAGCTGTCGCGCCGCCTCTTCCGCCTCATCAAGTCGGAGAACAACCTCATCACGGCCCACGAGACGGCCGGCCGCGAGCGCCTCTCCATCGCCCAGCAGCTCTCCGAGTGGGGCGAGCAGACGGGCGACGATGGCATCAGCGACATCTCGGACAAGGTTGGCGTCATCCTCAGCGAGATGGGCGAGCAGGAGGACACATACGCCCACGCCATCGACGACTCGCGCGGCCGCCTCAAGTCGATCCGCAACACCGAGAAGAGCGTCCAGCCCAGCCGCGACGGCAAGGCCAAGATCGCCGACGAGATCGGCAAGCTCAAGCTCAAGGAGCCCGAGAGCGCGAGGCTCGTCGTGCTCGAGCAGGAGCTCGTTAGAGCCGAGGCCGAGAACCTCGTCGCCGAGGCGCAGCTGACCAACGTGGTACGTCTCGCCCGCCCGCCCGCTGAATGCTGATTGCTTGCTATGCCCGTGACAGGCAGGCGGAATTGATGAACGACGTCGCTAACGGGCCGTGTAGACGCGCCAGAAGCTCAAGGAGGCGTACGAGGCCGAGTTCGCCGCCACCATCGAGCGTGCCGAGAAGCAAATCATCCTTGCCAAGCACGGCCGCCGCCTGCTCGCGCTCCTCGACGACACGCCCGTCGTGCCGGGCGATGACCGCCAGCCGTACGCCTACGGCCAGCAGGCTCGTCAGGTGCTTAACGATTGCGAGGACGACCTCAGGGATTGGCAGCCGGAGCAGGAGGGGTACACGCTCGAGGAGCAGTCGTCGACCAAGGGCAAGGAGAAGGCGGCGGTTGAGGGCGAGGAAGCCAAGGCGGAAGACGGTGCCAGCGAGATCGAGCTCCACAAGGGCACGTCGATTACTGCGTGAGTGGATTGACTTGGCGACGGCCGTCGATGATTACTTTCAGTTTTGGGATCGTGTTAAAATGGTCTGGTTCTGTATCGATTTTGCGGCGGGACGTTCGTTTCATTTCTCTGATTTGCAGCTCGCTCAAGGCTCGTCCAACCAGGATCACGTCGCCTTTGGGAGGGAACTGTGGATGTAATCGTATAGTCTCAATTTACCTGGTAACAAGAGGCAACACTGGCCGTGACTTTGGTGCCAAACCGATATGCGGCAGCTGACGGCTGCGATGTTCCTATCGTCGATGTACACCTCGGCAGGTACAGCGTGGAATCCATGACATGGATACATAATCCCAGATAGGACGAACATGACAGTAGGTACTTACCCAGTGCAGTACAGTACATTGCCGTGCCAACCACTTACACAACGGGCAATTTCAAGCGTGACAACTGCAAGTACGGGCACATTAGTCCGTACATGCGTCTGCATGCGACCCAACGGGAGCGCGATGTGGTTGTCAAGGTCGGTCGAACAAGAGACATCAGCGGCGATAGGGGCGCCAGTCGTGTTAGTAACGCGGCTGACTAGGCATCTTTTGTTGGGTGCCTGGCAATCGCCGCGTAGGGACCAACCAAGATGGAGGCTAACAGGGCAGGCCACCACCATTGATTGCGTGCTCGGGGGAGACGTCAATGGCGGCCGGTCGGATGGGGCATCTTGTCGCATGTCGCGCGCCGCCCACAAAAAAAATAGAGGTGAGGGGAAAGGGGAGAGAGACGAAAGAAAAAAAAAATCAAGAAAAAGTGTACCTGGTCAAGAGCACCCGTAGTCGGGCCCTGGATTCCATTGGGTGTCACATACGTAGTCCTGCACCTTCGAGTAGCAACCATCGTGCCTACTTCGTAGTTACTCGCATGCACAATTCGGGAGCAAGGAGGCGGACATCCATCCGATCCAGGGCCGCGATGCCGGCGGGCCGGGACGAGTCGGGACAGCGCCTGGGAGCCGGACGTGCGGCTACCCTGGACCGGTGCCCCTCGGCCCACCAAAAAAACGCGCCCCTAATTCCTCCGCCGAGCCGCCTGGGGGGGGGGGGGGGGGGGTACTCTAGTACCCGTCCGCAGGCCAAGCATTATCTCCTGGAACCAGGGACGAACGCCAGGCAAGCAGGCACGGGCGGCCGAGACGACCCACGAGGCAGAGGCGCGAGCCCGCGCGCGCGGGCGGGCGCAAAAGCCAAAAACAGGCGTGCCAACGAACTGTGGACACTTTCTTTACCTCGGTCTGCGCTGCGGCTGCCCAACACCACACGACGACGAGCCGGCCCTCGGTGCCCGCTGCCGCTGCTGCTGCCGCTGCCGCGAACCAGCAACCATGCCGCCGTTGCTGCTGCTGCTGCGGCCGCGCAACCGTCGTATTATTTCTGGCCTGCCGCCCATGCTGCCGCCCTGCTGCTCTCCCGGGCTCGCCAGCGGCTCCCTCATGCTTCGTGTATCCTCATCCGCGTCTGCGCCCGCGTCCGCGTCTCCATCCGTCCGGCTGCCCTCGCGTCTCCTCTCCTCTTTCCCGCTGGGCGCCCACCGTCGTCGTCATCTGCACTCGCACACGCCCTCGCCCTCGTCGTCGTCGTCGTCGATCCTCGCGTCGGCGGCCCAGGCCAATCACAGCCTCGCTGCCACACGGCGCAGCGGCGGGCCATCGCGAAGAAGCCTCGTGCTAGCATCAGCACCACCAGCACCTCCTGCAGCGGCAGCACCTGCTGCTGTGGCGGGCGGGACGACGCTGACGAGGCTCGGCAGACGAGCAGCCATCAGCAGCGGCACCAGCTGCGGCACCACCGCTGGCAGTCGCACACAGGGCCGCGCCGCCAGCAGCAGCGGCCTGATCGCGGCAGTGACCCCTGCCCGCTTGGTGGGTGCCTGCCCCAGTCCCAGCGCCGGCGCCAGCGCCAGCAGCACCTCCCTCCTGCTCCTCCTCCGCCAACCCTTCCTCGCACGCACCAGCGGCGGCGGCGTTCTCGCTGCTGCGGCGACTGCTGGGTTCCATATGGGTCTACGTGCCCCGCCCCCTCCATCCTCCTCCCACCGCATCAACACCTCGTCCGCCTCTGCTGCCACCGCCGCCTCCAACTCTCTCCTCTCCTCTTCTCCTTCGCAAATCTCTTCCCAGAGGACCGCACAGATAGCAGGTCACCTCGCGTCGCCCGCCTCCACCCGTCAATTGCACTCGACCTCGTCGCCGTCGTCTCCCTCGCCCACCATGGCCTCCCCCTACAGCCTGCGCAAGGTGGCCGCCGCCAACACGCTCGAGCACCGCGTCTACATTGAGAAGGATGGCCTCCCCGTCTCGCCCTTCCACGATATCCCCCTCTACGCCAACCAGGAGCAGACTGTCCTGAACATGATCGTCGAGATCCCCCGGTGGACCAATGCCAAGCTCGAGGTGCGTTTTTTTGTTGTCTGCTCTGCCGTCGCCGGGGGCTCACCCCCTGCGCCCCTTTCGTCCATTCGGGCACCCGCTGGGCTGCTATTCAGCGCACACCGGCCGCGGTGCTCCCTCGTATCCCCAATTCGTCATACGCAAAGCTCTTGTGACCCCGCTGACACGCCTCTCGCGACGCAGATCTCCAAGGAGGAGCTCCTCAACCCCATCAAGCAGGACATCAAGAAGGGCAAGCTCCGCTACGTTCGCAACTGTTTCCCCCACAAGGGCTACCTGTGGAACTACGGTGCTTTCCCTCAGGTACGCACTCGCTGACACCTTGACGTCGATATGACCCCGTCATCTGACTCGTCCTCCTGCTCTAGACCTGGGAGGACCCCAATGTTGTCCACCCCGAGACCAAGGCCAAGGGTGACAATGACCCTCTCGACGTCTGCGAGATCGGTGAGCTGGTTGGCTACACCGGCCAGGTCAAGCAGGTCAAGGTTCTCGGCGTCATGGCCCTTCTCGACGAGGAGGAGACGGACTGGAAGGTCATCGTCATTGACGTGAACGACCCCCTGGCTCCCAAGCTCAACGACATCGAGGACGTCGAGCGCCATCTGCCCGGTCTTCTGCGTGCCACCAATGAGTGGTTCCGTATCTACAAGATCCCCGACGGCAAGCCCGAGAACCAGTTCGCCTTCACTGGCGAGTGCAAGAACAAGAGGTACATTCCCACCTTTGGCGCGTCTGAGTGTTCACGGCTGACTGACTCTTTAGCTACGCCATGGATGTCATCCGCGAGTGTGGCGAGGCCTGGGAGCGCCTCATCACTGGCAAGACGGCCCCCGGCGGCGTCTCTATGTAAGTCGCAATTTGACCCGAGTCTTGATGAGTAGCATCTAACCGCAACAGTGCCAACACCACCGTCTCCCGCTCCCAGGGCAACCTTGCGCCTGGACAGCTGCCTGCTCTCCCTCCCCACCAGGACCTTCCCCCGGAGAAGATTGACAGCTCTATCGACAAGTGGTTCTTCATCAGCGGTGCTTCGGCTTAGAGAGGTTGCTGAATCGTACAGCGAGATGAACGAATATCATGAAGGAGTAAAAAATGGCAAGGGTGCACAATGTGCCACCGCGCATAATATACAAAAGTTCCGATACGTATAAGTAGATATGGTACATGTCTTCGGAAGTTTGACCATGTCGCAACCCTGCTCCGTACAACGCCGTGATGCAAATGCAAAGCTTCGCAGTATAAACTCAGTCGGTAAGGTCGGCCACTTTTTGCAGTTGACGAGAATGCCGGTCCACCTCCTCGACGAGACCCTTGATGTTGATCTTGGAGCAGTTGAAGTCCATTTCCTTGCCGTCCTCTGCTATGGGTCAGCTCGATTCTGCAAAATTCGTGTCGAGCTCCATCACATACTGAACTTGACCTTGACGGAGCTGGGCTCGGTTGACGTCCGAGGGAGCAGCGTCGTGTGGATTGCCGTGCCGGTTGACCGAGCGTTGGGAGGCAGGAATGTGAGGAACAGTCGGGCGGGCTTTGCGCAAGCCGAGAACGGGTTGAACTTGGTCGTAACCTCGGTCATAAACTTGGTAATCATTGCGGCGGTCGAGGGCGCAGCGCGCAACACGTCTGCAGCGGCAGGATGGAGCTTGGGCGGTCGAATTGAGGTTTCGCGATCGACTGTCGGGCTTTTGGATGCGAGGTGCCAGTTCGGCTGTTGTCGCGACCAAAATGCAGGACAAAGCCAGTCACGTGCCCTCGAGGTGGGCTGGTCCCCTGTGCTAGGGGCAGGCAAGGCAGGTTTGGCTGGGCGGTGGGTGGGTGCATGTGGTTTGGTGGGCGGCTGCCCGCGGGCGGGGAGCTAGCAAAAATATCCCACTGCGGCTTGCGGGCCTGCTTTGTTTTCTTTCTCTTGCAAGCACCGCCCTCTGGACAACGCCACGCTTCCATGCTTCCAAACAGAGATTGACTCTTTCGAGGACATCTCAGGCCTCTACTTTCCCTCTGGGGGAAGAAGGGGCTGCAACCCACGCATGTGAGAAATTCGGAGTAACCTCTTCACCAAACACCGCAGTCGGTTCGCGCGCCTCTCCTTCTGGGGGAGGTTGTGTTGGGCAAGGACGGGTCTGCCCGTGAGGGCTCGGCGTCACTCGACGTCCGCAATACTGGCATCAGAAATAGCAGGGCCCGGCGTCCCGGGGTTCCCTTTCCCCTCGGGGGGAGGGGGCCTTCGGGGCGGCCGTGGTTCCCTCTGGGAAGCCGTTGCGAAGATTGTGTGTTGACACTTGAGTGCGATGCGTGGCGTGGCCCGCGGGTGGGCTCGCGCTCCCCCGGGCCATGATTCGATTCCGATTATTCTGTTCAGCGGGCGGTGCTTCACCCTTTTTTTCCTCAGGTGAGTTTGCAAACCCCCGTTGTTAATGCGGAAAGGGCAGTGCTAATTATGCTTCTCCCACCGAGGAGAGGCTGGTGGGGTCCGGGGAGGAGGAGGAAACGGAGGGGACGGGGAGAGGGGACTTGGTCTGGGCAATTGGAGGTTGAGATTCTGGGAAACTATCGATGCGAATGGTATGGATGAAGGATAGGCAGCTTGAGTGGCAATGAGACTGCGTTGGGAATATGCTGCTCTGGATGTAACTCTCCAGGCTGATGGTGTTGTGAGTCAACCTCGAGACACATTTGCTCGTGTTGGCCCTGTGCGGGCAGCCCATGCCTTGAAGGAACACGCGGCCATCCCGCAAGAATCTTAAGCTACGAGCGTGCCACCACTTCACGAACGATACATCGCTTGCCGTGAGAGGTGGTCGTGTTGGTGAATCGAGCTGCAGTCGAGCTGGCAAGCTTCTTTTTAGTGGGGCCTATTCTCCAGGACGTCCGGCCGCCAGACGTCACCAACCAAACCCGCTACACTCATAACCCCCTTAGCAAGCTGTCTCAACTGGCCACGAGGCACCGCCAGGAACACGGCACCTCGTCACTGACACGCATCGCGCCTTTGCTCGGCCACGCGGCCCTTACTTTTTCGTTTCGACCACGATCTATCTATTACCCTCCCTGCTCGGTCACACAAACACCGCGCCACCATGTCCTTGGAAGGGCTGCAGGAGCGCCTGACGGCCTTGCAAGAGACCACGTCGCAGCTGCGTGACCTCATCGACCGGCTCGCCAACCTCAAGTACCAGCCGGGCGCGGTGCCGCTGGGCACCAATGAAGAGGACAGCCCGAGCGGCGAGCTCAGTGCCGAGATCGGACAGCTCCTCCGGGGCGGCCTCGAGGAGCAGGAGCTGCTCCGCGAGGAGGCCAAGTTTGCGCGACCCGAGGGGCATGACAAGCTCAGGCTGACTGAGGGCGTGGAGAGGCTCGGGGGCGAGCTTGCCAGGTAAGGGGCTCTACGGCGCGAAGGTCACAGAGTCGACGTGAGAGTGCTGACGGAAGAACTGGGTAGCTATCGGGGGGCTTTCCGAAAGGCGCGACTGGCTGCGAAAAGAAGCCTCGAGCAGGCACAGCGACACGAGCGCGAACTTCTCATACAATCCTTCTCCGTCCCCGTCTCCGAAGCGGCCTCGCCCACCGGCACGCCCTCGAGCGACGATGCCGTCGTCGCCGCCGCTGCCGCTCACACCCGCTCCGCCCTCCGCCACTCCCACCACCACCACCAGCAGCACCAAAAGTCGAGCCTCTCGGAGCAGGACCAGCAGACGGTGGGGGCCAGCAGCAACGTGACGGAGGCGCTGCGGCGGACGCACGACCTGATCGCGGCGGAGCTGTCACGCAGCGAGTTCGCGCATCAGACGCTCGAGGAGTCGTCGGCAGCGCTGCGGCAGCTGGGCGAGTCGTACGCGTCGCTCGAGGGCATGCTCGCGCGCTCGCGCGACCTGCTCGGCGCGCTGTTGCGCTCCCAGAAGAGCGACACGTGGTACCTCCAGACGAGCCTCTACATGCTCCTCGTCACGGGCGCCTGGCTTGTCTTCCGCCGCCTCCTCTACGGCCCCGCGTGGTGGCTCGTCTGGCTGCCGCTGCGCGTCCTCTTCGGCGTCGGGAGCAGGGCCGGCGGTGCCGTCTTGCGGGCTGGCGGGCCCGGCGCGGGGGAGTCTGGCGGGGTGCACCAGGCTGGGCGTGATGGGCGGGAAGCGCCCCCGGTGGAAGGCCTGCCCGACGAGGACCTGCCGACGGTCAAGGTTGGGCGTGACGACGCGCAGGCCGGCAAGCAGGACGGCAAGGGGGCGGATCCGGACTCCATGGTTGATCAGGTGGGCAAGATCATCGACGCGGCGAACGAGGCGGACGAGCTGGGGTCCCTGCCCGACGAGCCGGAGCATGAGCGCAACACGAAGAAGCGGATGTGGGAGGAAAAGGAGACGCCGGCTCCGGGCGACGACACGCGGGCCAGAGACGAGTTGTAGAACACGTTATATACATCCACATGATGCCTATGTTCCGAGCCTCCCCGGGTCTGTTGTGATCATTGTCTTGTTGAAGACGTGTGGGTAACCTTTGTGCAACTCCATCTCTCATTTTGCCAACTCTTACTTGTGGCAAGCAATGCCTCCCTCGAGGTAGTTGATATCTACATTTTGAACTCCTGTCATGACTCATGCCACTCCCCTCCCACCACCGCCAGTCGCAGCCTAGGGCCGGTCCGGGGCGATGCGCGGGATGTCGCTGACCCAGGGGAGGCCGAGCTTCCTCATCTCGACGGCCAGCTGGAACAAATAGTCGAGACTGCAAGTGCATGGCACCCCTTTTGTCAGCCACCGTCGTAGCGTATCAGGGTCACGGTTCGCCCGCAGAGAGTGCGGGCGCACGCGCAATTGTGTGTGCTCACTCACCTCTCGCATTGCGTCTTGGCCTTGTGGACGTTGTCACCCAGACGTAGACGCCGTGGCGGCGGACGAGGACGGCGTACGTGTCCGGGTACTCGTCCATGGCGGCCTCGAGGTACTCGGTGAGGTCCTCCTCGTGCGGCGTGTTCTCGATGACGGGGATGCGCAGCGTGTCGTGGTACCCGAGGTTGCCCTGCTTGGTGGGGCCCTTGCCGAAGCCCTTGATCTGCTCAATGTTGTTGATCTCGAAGACGTTCCGGCCACCGGCGCCGCCCCCGGGGCCCTGCTGCTGCTCGAGGAGGAGGGTCACGAGGACGGCCCACTGCGAGTGCGTGTGGATGCAGCAGCCCGCGCCGCGGCGGGTGAAGGCGGCGAGGAACAGGGGCGTGCACTGCGAGGGCTTGTAGCACGGCGGGGAGCGGAGGTAGGTGCGCTGGCGAAAGGTCGGGTCCTGCTGGGCCGAGACGGAGAGGACGTAGATGTCCGTGTTCTTCATGAGCTCCTTTTGCACGCCCGAGGGGGCGATGTAGACGAGGTCACTGCGTTAAACGTCGCGGGCAGGCCCCCCGTTAGCGCAAAAGTTTCGCCTTCTCTTTTCGTCTCGTCTCCCCCCCCCCGCGCGCGCGTGTGTGTGGTCGGTCGGAAGGTCAGGCGCATGGACGGACTCACTCATCGCGGATGGAGCAGCCGCCGCCCGTGCCGGTGACCCAGCCGAGGGTCCAGAACTTGGCGCAGAGGGCGGGGATGAGGTTGGCGGGGTGCTCCGGGTCGGACGACGTGATGAGCTGGTCCGGGTCGCCGGCGACCTGGCCATCGGCGACGTCGATGCGGCGACGCTTGTCTTGAGGCTCTTGGTTGGATGCCATCGCTTCTTCCCTCCGTGCTCGTGATATGCTTTCTCGGCAATCGCCCAATATGCAGGTACAATCTCTACGCGCGAAAGACGGCCGAGGGCAGTCAACTCGTGGGGCTTGGTGGGTGAGTCGAGGGTGATGAGGACGTCACTGGGGCGGCTGGTGGATGAAAAGCTGCACCGACATGAGGTGAGGTTGAGAGTGGTGCAATCCGCGGTGGGGCCGCAACGCCGTTGCGTGCGGCACCGTCACCAGCAGGAGGCGTTTGGGCATCTAGTTACGAAGTACATGCTTCGTAGATACGGCGCAGGCACGCACTGCGATGACTGTCTGTGACTGTATCACAGCGAGCGCATGCGCATCGTCAAAGGCTTGCGGGGCCTGGACAAAATACCTTGCGCCTGGTCCGCGCAACGTGCTCGCGGTCAGGCAATGAATGGGCCATCTGCGATCAGTCGTCGAAGGCACAGGGTGCCCGCACCCGCGGCCGGGCATGTTAAACGTGCGCCGAAGCAGACGCCAATTGGTCGCCGGCCCTCATCAGACATTGCCAGCGACATGCTGCCTGTCTGGTCATTGCGCTCTCTCGCCATTGGGTGCCGCGGCCAACGTCGCCAAAGGGGGCATTCCTGGAGGCGAGAGGGTCATGATTGCAATGTGCCACAGCGGCAAGACCAAAAGACGCCCAATATTGCGGCAATGCAATTTTCACCTATGAACGGTGTCAGGACTCAGGAGTGAGGACGCACAGGCAGGCAGGCTGCCGACTCAGGCCCCCCGTCCAACCGCAACCCCGGTCGCCCGCTGGCCGGCGCGTCTCGAATTGATGCAGGGCGTCGAGGGCGTGCCGGGCCCGTCACATGACGGACTGTCTTGCCGCTGCGAAGCCTGCGCGCCCCGTCTGCGATGTGACGTGACGTGACGTAAATTGGCCGTGCCGGGCGAGGCATGAGCGCTCATCACTGAATGATCCGGCGTCCAGCTTCCTTCGTGATGCCGATGCTTGCGTCTCTATGGCCATCTGCTCAAGCTGCTCTGCTCCGCGCGCAGGCCGCGGCGAGGCGCTACGGCCCATCGTGGCGCGGATCGACAACCGCATCGGATATCGATTGCCAGCAGCACTGCCACCACCTTTTCGGGGCACGCGACCGGCGAAAGAAGGCGAAAAAAACCCTGGCTGTGTGGGCACGACGTCGTGTGTCAGGGTCTGCACATGTGTGTATGGGCCATTGGCTGGGCCACGGCGGTATTACGAAAGTCTGAAGGAGGGTTGGGCGAGACTGGCGGCAAGCGAGTAGGCAAGGCCCCGAGGGAGGCGCGGATCGAGACGCGACTGCCGTGTCAAGCGGCACCTCGTATTCCTGGCGACCGCCCGGAGCTGTCCAGAGTCCAGACACCTCCACCCAAGGCGTGCCTTCTCAGGTACCTCACGGTGCATATCAGGCAAATGGAAGGTACATGGCAGGCTCGGGCAGGTACGGCGTCCAAGCACAGAAGCCATGAAGGCGCATTGGCATGAAGGACAGCCGACAGTACTCGTCCGTACCGACCGACGGTCCACAGCTTCGAGCACTCGTACACGCGCAGTCGCTTGCCAGCTCCCCCCTTCTTCTGCTCAGGTATTTTTATCACCACTCCAAGCCCAGCCGTCTCCTCATCTCCCACCACCACCACCACCAGCACTGAGCATCACCTCCACCATCACTTCCTCGTCAATTGGTGGCGACGGTGGCGGTGGTGCTGCACGCCGTGGGCCCCCCTGCTGCCCGTCCACGTCCCGTCCACGTCCCGTCGAGATCCGTGCTCGCCTCGCCCGTCCTCTCTTGCTTGCATCGGCTCGCTTGCATGCCGCAGTCCCTTGTCCCACGTTGGGCGACGCGACTCCTCTCGCATCCCGCATCGTCTCCCCAAGTCCTCATTGCTGGAATGCGCGCTGTCGCAGCAACCAAGGTGTCCACACCGGAGCCTGCCCGGTGCCCGTCAATGACGAGCAGGCAAGATGATGAAATTCCATCCCTTCAGTCAACAAGCCGGTTTGCCCCCAACACGGCGGCTGAGACATGGCAATACTTGACGCCCAAGCCCGCCCGCAGCCACACGCAAGGCGAGGGTCAGAAGAGACCGACCCACACGCCGCCGCCCGCAGCGAGCAGCCGAGCGGGCCCCTGGCTTGGCTGAGGAGAAAGCTGGCATGGCTGCGCAGCCCTGGCAGGCCTGGCCCGGCTTGGAGAACAGGGAAGGGGGGGAGGAAAAAGGAACACGCAGGGGCCACAGGAACCGGGGGCGCCATGCGCAGTGGGGATGAAGCCCGACAACACGAGCTTTTTCGCTGGACTCGGGCGCTGATCGCTGCTCGCCGCTTGCAAATTGCCTGCCTGTCACGAACCCGGACGACGACAAGCTGGCGAGCAGCAGCCTCGTTGAGCACGTCCACGACGGGAGCTCACACGAGTACTGCACAGCAGCACGGTACAGGAGTACTCGTGCGGGCCGGGACCGCTGACTGACCAGTTGTCGAATTAACTTTGGCCATTGTTCGCCCCTCAGCTTAGCTGCTCCCTTGGGTCAAGCCCCGGGGCTGCCACAAAAACAGCCCATTTGCCATCCAAACCGCGGCCCTGGACTATGGCACGGCTAGGCGGATCGTGGCGCTCCGCGCGCAATTTCGCCTCCTCTCGCCGACCCTGCCACTGGGCGCTTCCCCAGACGCTGTTGCCGGTGGGATCTGCACCAGTCACGGCCTTGAGACACTGGGACGCCGCCGCAGCACCCTCTCTGCCCTGCCCTGGTGTGTTGTGTTGTTTTCGTCTGGTGGATGGCACGGAGCAGAGGGGGACATTCGCCAACGAGACCGCATGCAAAGGGACTCAGGAGCGAGTGATGTTGTTTCCGGGTCCAGCCTGCGAGACAGGCAGGCCACTTGTGTCGGCCCGCCAAGGCCTGGGTCCGTGTCTGGCTTGGCCGTCCGCCCGCCGCCGCCATTGCTCTTGTTGTGAAGCTGCGGCGGCCGTCGTGCCGGCATGGATGGCAAGACGGGTGGATGGGTCCCCCATCACATCGCCCCATCCCGTTGCTACCCTTGCCTTGGCTTGCTTGCTTGCTTGCTAGCACGGTCAGAGCTGTGACCCCCCTCCCCCCTGGCGAGCTGTTGGCTCATAAAGAGGCACCAGTCCGACGCGCCCCCCCGGCTCGCGGACCTGACTCCCTTTCTCTCGTCTCTGCAAGCTGTGACTGTCTTTCGTTACGTTCACGTTCACGTTCGCTACCGTGTCTCGTTCGCTCTTCAAGACTCTTTAATCTTGTACCAACATCACCCACAGCCGCCAACATGCGCTTCACCTCCGTCATCTTCGCGGGCGCCCTCGCCCTCGTCGCCTCGGCCCAGAGCGACGCCACGCCCACGCGCTCCCTTTCCCCGGCCGAGGCGTCGGCCGCCGCCTGCCTCAAGGCCTGCAAGCCGGGCGACGTCAACTGCCAGTCTCACTGCATCACGGTCCCCAACCCCGACGAGAACCAGGTCAACGCTACCAACAAGTGCGTCGCCGCCTGCCCCCAGGGTGACGGCAGCCCCGCGCAGACGGACAAGTACAGCCAGTGCGTCCAGAAGTGCATCGCGGACAACTACTACGTCTCGTCGGCCGGCACCCCCAAGGCCACGGGCGGCTCTGGCAACTCGGATAACTCGGGCTCGTCGAGCGGCTCCGACGCCTCGCAGACGACGGGCGGCAGCGGCGGCAGCGGCGGCAGCGGCTCCGCCTCGGGCACCGGTGCCACGGCCACGCAGAGCGGCACCGCCGGTGCCTCTGGCAGCGGAACCGCTGGCGGCAGCTCGTCCACGTCGACTGGTCTGGCGCCCATCGTCACCGCCGCGCCCGCCGCCGTCGTTGGTCTCGTCGCTGCCGTTCTCGCTCTGTAAATACCCTTTCGCTCTCTTGATGTGATCCCCGCGGCCGCTGGAAGGGGGAGGAGGGGTGTTTTTTTGTCGTTGAGAAATTGGACATAATGACGGTGTTTGTATTCTACTACATATGAGTATGGAGCAATCGATTCATGGACGAAGACGACGCGCGCCCCCTTTTGTTCTTTCTTCTTGTTTTGGGATATGCCGCCTCTCTGAGCTGGCAGGTCGGTCGGTCGGACGGACGGGAACCTCTTTGGGTGAGGAATAATAGGCACAAGAAAGAAGCCCATGCAACCAATCTCGTGCACTTGCCTTTTTCTCTGCTGTTGCGCTACCGTGGTGAGTTTCGCCAAGTAAAGGGTGCTGCTCCTTCGGAGGCGACGGTGATGTCTGTCGTAGCTTCACCGTCGTGAACGGTCATTATTAGGAGGTGGGGCATGTTCATGCGACGGCAGCGCGCGCGCGCGGCCACGAACTGTAGATGTCTCGCGACGCATTGACGTGGGCCGGCGTTCAAATCTCGCACCTCGCATGAACGCCGAGATTGTCGCATCAAAAAAACAAGAGTGCACACGGTTCGCATGTGTGTTTTTTGTTTAGTTTAGGAGCGGCTGCCGTCAAGAAGCAAGTCCGCGACACACGGGGGGTTGGGACTAACAAGTAACTAAATCCAGTACAGTAGTACCCTATATGAAGTACATACTAATATACCTACTACATACATACATAAAAGCAACATGACAAACATGAAAAAAAAAAAGTCATAACACGTCCTAGTAAATCGTACACCGTATCGCAGGAACCTTTCCTAGCCATCGCCAAAAAAAAAAAAAAAAACCAGACGCTGTCCAAACTCGGAGCAAGGCCAACAAAACCCGAAAACTTCAAAGAGAAAAAACACATCAAGCGGAGCCACAGAAGAAAAAGGAGCATCCAGCCAGAGACACCTTCGCTTTTTCCCCCTCTCCCCCCCCTCTCTCTCTCAAGTCGATTTACTTTGACTTGGACTTGTCCTTCTTTCCGGTCAGCGCGTTGAGGGCGCTGCCGAGGCCGAGGCCGTCGAGGATCTTGTTGAGGCCCAGGCTGCCGAGCAGGCCGTCGACGAGGCCGCCGAGGCCGAGGCCGCTCAGGAGCTTGCCGACGAGGCCGAGCACGCCGTTGAGCAGCAGGCCGACGGCGGCGAGGATCTGGAAGAGCGGCTCCGAGAGGAGGCCCCAGAGCGGGTTGAGCTCCTTCTTGGCGTGGGGCATGCCGTCGATCTTGCGCTTGGCGTTGTCGATGGTCTCGGTGACGGTGCCGGTGAGCTAGAAGAAGAAGAAGAAGGAGTGTCAGTTCGGAGTCAAGTTAGGTAGGTACAACAACAACAACAACACAAAACGTACCTCCTTGAGACAGTCGGCGAGGTGGTGCTCCTCGGGGCTCGCGTCCTTGGTGGCCGACTTGTGCTTGGCCTGGCGCTGGATGCGGCCGTCGGGGTCCATGCCGCGGATCAGGCCGTTGGTCTCGGTGAGGATCTTGCCGCCCTCCTCGATGAGGGGCTTGACCTCGCGGACGAGCTGCTCCTCGTCGAGCTCCTCCTTGGGCGTCTTCTCGGCCTTGTCGACCTTGTCCGTGATCATGCGCAGGATGGGGCGGATCTTCTCGAGCGACTGCTCGATGGCGCCGGCGAGCTGACCGGCCAGCTTGCGGTCCTTTTCGGCCTGCTCGCGCTTCTCCTTGTCCTCGGCCGACTCCTGCGGGATGTTCTCCATGAGCGTGACGTGGCCGACGGTGTTGCCCTTGGAGTTGACCACGTCGCCGTCGTCGTCAATCTCCTTGCCGGCGCAGATGCTGATGTCGCCGCTCGTGAGCTTGCCGACGATGTTGTCGTCCTCGTCGAGCACGTTGCCGTCGCGGTTGACGCGGCGGCCGGCGAGGGGGTCCTTCTTCTTCTCGACCTCGGGCTCCTCCCAGCGCTCGGCCTTGCCCAGGACGTTGCCGTTCTTGTCGACGACGTCGCCGTCCTCGTCGACGGAGCGGCCGTAGAGCGTCTTGCCGTCGCCCTGCGTCAGCCGCCCGACGACGTCGCCCGACGCCGTCACGACCTTGCCGTCCTTGGTGACGGTGCAGCCCTGCAGCTCGGCAAAGGGCCCGTCTTTGGAGCCCTCGCGCTCGTGCTCGGGCACCAGCTCGGCCTTGCCGATCTTGTCGCCCGACTCGCTCATGATGTTCCCCTCCTTGTCGCACATGCGGCCCACGAGCGACGACACGTTGCCCTCGATGACGCGCCCGTAGATGGTGCCGTTGGAGTCGACCACGTTGCCCGCCTTGTTGACGCGCTTGCCGGCCAGCAGCGAGCGGTCCACGACCTGCTCGGCCTCGGCCTCGGGCTCGTCCCAGGCCTCGGCCTTGCCGACCACGTTGCCCCGGCGGTCGAGGATGTCGCCGTCCTCGTCCACCTTGCTACCCTTGAGGCGCTTGGGGTCGCCCTCGACGACGGTGCCCACCTGCCGGCCCTCGGACGTGACGCGCCCGTCGGCCTCGACCACGGCGTCGGGGAAGTTCTCAAACGGCGCAAACGACTTCTTGGAGTTCTCCTGCTCGTCGTCGGGGATGGGCTCCGCCTTGCCGACGATCTTGCCCGAATCGTTCCAGATGTTGCCGTCCTCGTCGGCCGTCTTGCCCTGCAGCTTCTTGGCCTCGCCCTCGGTCAGCCGCCCGATAATGTCGCCGTTGTCGTTGACGAGGTTGCCGGCCTTGTTGACCTTGCAGCCCTTGAGCACGGAGAAGTCGATGGGCGCCTCCTCGGCCGCCTCCTCGGCCTTTTCGCCGGCGGCCTCGCCAGCGGCCTCGGCCTCGTCCTTGGCGCCCTCGGCGGCCTTCTCGCCCTCCTTGGTGGCGTCTTCGGCCTGCTCGCCGACGCCCTCGGCGGCATCCTTGACGTCTTCGCCCTCCGGGATGTCGCCGGGCTTGTCGCCCTCAGGGGCATCTCCGGCGTCCTTGCCGGCATCCTCGGCCTTGTCGGTGATGTCCTTGCCGGCCTCCTGGGCGTCGTCCGTGGGCTTCTCCGCGTCGCCCGCGGCGTCGTCGGCAGTGTCCTTTGCCTGCTCAGCCGTGTCGTCGACCTTGTCCTGGGTCTCCTCTGCCGTGCTGTCGACCTTGTCCTGGGTCTCCTCTGCCGTGTCGTCGACCTTGTCCTCTGTTTGCTCTGCCGTATCCTCGGCGGTGTCCTTTGTCTGCTCTGCCTTGTCGTCGGCGGTATTCTTTGCGCCCTCGGCGGTGTCCTTGACATCCTCGGTCTTGTCCCCTGCCAACTTGTCGGCGGGGGTGTCGTCGCCGAGGACGGTCTCCTTCTCCTCCTTGGTCTTTTTGCCAGCAGACTTGGCGTCAGCTGGGGCCTCCTTGTCTTGGAGGTCAATGGGGGGAGGCACCTTGTCGTCGACGGACTCGGCTCCGGCTTCGGCGGCCTTGGTGGTCTCGTCCTTAGTGAGCTCGTCCTTGGTGGACTCTGCGGGCGTGTCGGTGTCGTCACCAGACTTGCTGCCAACGCTCTTGCCGGCGAACTTTTGTTGTTTCGACTCATGTTAGCGACATCGCTTCTCAGACAGCGGTTGGTTGGTTGGCGGGGGGAGTTCTCATACGTTACTGGCAATCTGGGCGGCGCCCTTGGCCTTGCCGAGGACGTTCCAGTCGCCGCTCGTCTCCTTGGCGTCCTCGGTGGCCTGCGTGGTGTACTCGGTGTCGAGCGAGGCCTTGCCGAGGACGTCCCCGGACTCGTTGACTACATCGCCGGCGGCGGTGACGGAGCTGCCGATCAGGCTCTGCAGATCCTTGGAGTCGGATACCTTGCCGATGGCCTTGCCCGACTCGTCGACAATCTCGCCCTTCTTGTTAACGGTGCCGGCGGCGGCGGACCGGGGCACGTTGCTCTTGGGGTCGGAGCCCGCGGCTTCGACGGCGGCTGAAGAGACCGGCGCGTGTTAGTCAAGCTTAACACTCCTCCCCTCGAGGCGAGGCTTGGGGGGGCTTGAGGGGGCTTGGGGGAGGGGCCGAGACACTGCATCACCGCGTACAGCCAGTGGACAACGACAGACTGAAAGACAGACAGGCTGACAGTGACAGGGGCACACTCACGGGCCTGTGGCTGCTTCTTCTCCTCGGCCGGGGTCGGCACCTGGGTCTCGGCCTCCTTGTTCTTTGTGACTGGCATGGTTGGCGATTCAGTCTTGTTTTGGTTATTAGAGTATGAATCTGCCTCTGTTCTTCACACACACAACCACGCCTCGAGACGACGCTGCCCACGCCTCTCACCGATTTTATATGTCCGCACGGCGGCGACCGCAAACAAGTTTTTGGAGGGGCCGGCCGACCCATGGCCCATCCCACACCTCCTCTGACATGACAGCATGGCATGGAGCCCAAACGTCAGATTCAATCTATTCCACGGAGCCTGGCCGGCCGGTCTTCCAAGGACGGGCGCGCCACACTTGCCTCGGAGTGAAGCGAACAGGATGTGCGCCAACGCGCGTCACTCCTGGCCCCCGACGATCGCGCGGCACGGCGCGGCGAGCTCGCGCGGTGACGCAATCATCACGGCATGAGAGCACTAGCCACTCACTCCATCGTGATGCTGTGGCTCAGCCCGGTAGGGATACCTCTCTGGCTGGGCCGATGGCTGGCTTGGGCATGATGGGCATGATGGGCATGCAGTGGGCGACGAGGCAGAGGTGTGAACTCTCAAACGCCGGCGTGTCGTCCGCCAGGCCAGGCCGGCACACGCGGGCTTGCTATGCCAGCGAGCTAGGCCTTGGCTTGTAAGCTGTCAAGGTTGTGTCACAAAACAGGCATCAGGCTGATGTCGGGCCGTGTGGGTGGGTGTGAGTGGGCGTCGAGTTCGACGGCTTGAACGGCCTCAAGCGCCGCAAGCCATGTGGGCGGGTGCGGCGCTCCACCTTCGCGTGCGCATTGTGCCGGCTCCAGTGAGGCTCCAGCCACAGGAGATCGAGATTCGTCCGATTGCTGGCTGGCGTGGACGGCGCCTTGGGGCGCGCTGGCCGCAGGGAAACAGGTTTGACCCGGCGGCTAACGGGCTGGCTCTCCGCAGCCTCAGCCTCAGGATGATCTCAGACCAGCGGCGCTGCAGGCCTGCCTTGGACGCCGGGTGACATGCCGCTGCCATCCATCCATCCATCCCTCTTGCTCTCCATCCATCCATGCCATCCATCTCGGCACAGATGCCATGACCGGAGCCTGATCCGCGCCGCACACGAGATACACATTGGCGTTGTACCTGCTCAACTGTGGCACAGCAGCTCGCCAAGTCGCGACGCTCTCGCCTCGAGGACGGGGGGTGTGGCTGGAGAGACAGCGCCTCGGTGACATTGGCAACGGCCAGACGACTGACACGAGCGCGCTAGCAGGGATCCCGCCGACGCGGCAGGCTTCTCCTGCAAGAGGTGCCTGCGATGTCTGCATCGGCATTGCGCGGGTGTGTCGATCGAGGCTCGTGAACATTCTGCATGCACTGGGCGCTGTGAAAAGCACCATTTGCGATGGGCTCTGTCTCGGGCGCGTTTTACTGATTTTTTTTAAATGGTGCCCGTGCGGCTACCGTGGTGGTTGACTCTGAGAGTCCCTATTGAATACGGTGGGTATCTTAATGATCAGCTGGATGCCGTCGTGCGTCGACTTGACGTCCAGGTAGATTTCTGACGGGCTCGGCGCAGCCGGTGCCGGGCTCGGTCTGTCGCTTGCGTTGCGGTAAGGAATATTGAATTGTGTTTCGTGATGTTGTGGTTGTGGTTGTGGTTGTGGTGTTGGTTGCGGTGTTGGCTGCGGCGATGACTGTTTCTGCTGTTGACTTTGCCCGTCTTGATGGCTACGTTGCTGAGATGCGCCAGCCGAAGGCCCCGGGTTGATCTTGCCAACAACCGCGCCGCTCTGGTCGTGGATGTTGCCGTCGGCATCGAGCGTCAGGCCGCAGCCCAGCTCCTGGAGCGGCGCGCGCTCATAGTTTTCCGACACGTAGCCGGCGGCGTGGCCGTCGGCATCGCGTATCCTGCCGTCGGCGTCGACGGGCCTTCCGATGATGCAGGGAAGGTCGCCCTCGGCGCGGCCCAGCACGGTGCCGTCCCATCCCAAGATGTTGCCAAACTCGTCGACGAACTTGCCCTCGAGGCCGCGCGCCAGGACGGCGGGCGGCTCGTGCGACGCGGATGACGCCGGGGGGGTTATGGGCTGGATCTTGGGGATGGCGATGGGCGGGTTCTCCTTGTGTTTGTCGTCGCCGCGGCCGCCATTGGTGTCGCGTTTGTCGGGCTTCTCCTCTTGCCGCAGGTTCTGGCTCTGGCCCTTCTGCGTTTTCTGGCTTGACGGTATTGAAGATGGGTCTGTGGTGCTGGTGTGATCGCCGCCTTCATCCTCGGAGCTGTCCCGCGACGCGGAGCGGGCGTTTTGAAAGTCGTCGTCGTCGTCCGACGGCGGCGGGGATGATGACCGCGAGGACATGATGGAGGCTCGTCTGTCTGGTGCCTCTTTTCGCTGATGCCTTTCGCTGCCCGTCCTGTACTCGCTGTCCTGTACTCGCTGTCCTGCACCCGCTGAAGCTTTGTCGTGACGCGTAGAGCTCAGATGACTATCGCGGGGCAACAGCGGCAGATGGCGACGTGGATGAGCGGGAGACGCGACTGAGGCGAGTGCGTTTGGTTATGACGACAGAGGGGAGATGCTTCGTGCAGATGGGTACCGATTGAAGGTGCGCGGCCTGGGCGTGAACGGATAATCATACGAGTACGTACACCTGCAGACGCAGCCACGAGTCGAGCTGTCGTGGGCCAAAATACAAGGCCATGTAGGTACGGAGTACCGTCATCTGTCAGCGAGCCTTGGTGGAGAAACGACGGCGATGGAGGAGGATGGGATGGCACACTGGGTGATGGCTTGACTACTGGGCCCCGCGGCAGTTTCCCATCTCCTGCCGTTGCAATTGCAATCTGCACATGCACCAGCAGCTCTCGTCGTTCGCATTTTACGAGCCTCTCCCAGCCAGTGTGACTGTGCAAAATGGGCACGGCATGGCGGTGGCTGCGTGTACGTGTACACGAGCACTGCTGCATGTCATCTGGCCCACACAAGTCACAACTCCAACGGCCAGAAGACATCGCACACCACGCACGCAGTACAAGGTACGAGTACAAGGCACAGGTACCTGGAGGTGGGGGAGGGGGGTGTCCGGAGCTTTTCCTCCCGTCCCACCAGCCACTTAGCCAGGGGCCCTGCAACGTCTTTGTCCGAAAGAGGAAGCGCGCCTGCCCCATCCCCCCCTCTCTTCTCCGCCCCAGCGACGTAACTAAAGGTCAATTGTTAACGCCAGAGCTCCAACGGCCGAGAATCCATCGCGCTGCGTTGCCTTGTTGGAGAGCAACCTGGAGCGATCGAGCCCCTCTGGCGGGTACGAGTACTGCGGGCAGTGACAAGCTGCCTTGGTCGTCGATGCGTGCCTCTGCTTCTTCTAGAAGGTGTCTGGCCACTGTCATCACGATCTGTCCCAAAGCAGCGACTGAACCGCAAAGGACCATGGCTGTTAGCTCGCTTGCTCCATCCTTTTTTTTCCCCTTCGACTGCGGTGAGCGAGCAAAGAAAGCCTCTCTGATGGCTTCGCCGGTCCGGTTCCGCCACTGCTGTTTCGAGCCATCTATCCCCGCAGAGGCGTCTGCGTGACGAAAGCCAGTTACCCACGCTGGCTGGCTGGGCGTCGACCTGCCACCTGCCACCTGCCACCTTGCAAGGAACGCAAGAACGCCAGCTTTGTCCGGACATGAGTGTGGGCACTGGGGCACCAGCCACACAGGCTACTGCGGGTACACTGCGTGTTCACTTCTTCTCCTCTCCTGTTCGCACGTTGGCTGCGGCTGTCACTGCCGACCAACATGATGGGAACGCGGACTCGTCTTCTTCTTCGACGACAACTCTCTCGATTCGTATGACTGGCCCTCGTGCCTCAGCCTCTGGCCCAAACGATCACGATGGTCAATTGGGGCACCGTAAACGACGACAGGGGACACCTGACATATCCCCTCTGTGTCTCCGCCTGGGAACACGTACGTATCCGCCCCAGGCGACGCCACACGTCCTGCAGCGGCTGGCATGTCATCCCAGTTTGTTCACATACCTTACCCACCCACACTGGCTGGCTGGGAGTCTGGGGCCTACACCCAAGTACGTACAAGTATGTACTTTGTTCGCTTGTACCTGTCATGATATCCATTATACGCTACCTTGCCCATAATCGTACATGTGCCGCTCGTGACGCCGCCATGACTGCCTTGTCAGTCCTTCTTCTCATCTCTGACGTAGGAGCTCGCCATGCCTAGCAGTGGCCGCCGGCGGAGCAGCATCGGGATGACCCTCTCCTCCTCGTCTTCGTCGTCCTCCTCGTCCTCCTCCCTCTCCCCCTCCGCCTCGAGCAGTTTCCGCTCCGGATCCCAATACACCCCCCACCTTTCCTCCCCCTGCTTCCCCCCCTCCGCCCCGTCGTCCTCGTCGTCGACGCTCTCCTTCCTGGCCACGAAGCCCCCGCGGGCCCCACGCAGCGTCAGGAACGCCTCGTCTTCAGTCCAACCCCATGGCCCGATGACGTGACCCAGCGTGTCCTTGCGGGTCCCGTGCCGGAGCCTGCCCGTCTCCGCGTCGACGTAGATCCAGTTGAGCATGGGCGAGTCGTCCGAGGCGGTGCTGACCAGCCCTAGGTGGCCCTCCTCGCCTGGGTACTTGAAATGGAAGCCGCAGAAGCGGTGGCCCTTGACTGGAGCCTCCGGGAGGTTCAGCCACGCCTGCCTTGCATGTCAGACACGTTGTGTTTCTCCCTGCGCCGCAAAAGGTCGTTTTGTTGGCTCACCTTGCCGTCCTTGAGGACGCAGACGGCCTTTTCTTTCCACTTGCCCCGGGTAGTGTCGTCCTCCTCTTCGTCGTCGTCGTCGTCCCGGGGCAGCATGCCGCCTAGATGGAACTTCTCCTGCTCCTTGGATGCTGCATTCTGCTTCTTCTGCGCGCTGATCGCTTCAGCGACGCCCGTGATTGTGGGAATCGACGTGATGGTGAGCAGCCCGATGACCATGCTGGGCTATTCGTTTTCGTGTCTGCGGCAGAATGAATGCCGGTTCCAGGATGTCCCCCAAGGTGAAGCAAGACTGCTTGCTGCCCGTCCTTTACATCTGGCCAGCAATGACGTCTTTTTTGGAGGCGCCAAAGCCTGGTCATTATCCCTGTTACCGAGCCCCCCCGGTAAGTTGTCATGTCTCCAGGTGGAGATGCTTGTCGGTGTCAAGCCTTGCTCGGCCCACGCCCCAGCTGCCAGACCTCCATGACTTGCTGCCCACCCACCACTTTCCTGCTGCCGACATATCCTCATGTACCCACTCGGTGACAGTCTTGGTCTCGACTATTACGAGTACTTTGGACAGGGTCGGTGACTTCGGAAAGGCTGCAGTAGAGGCAGATCTTGGTCGATGGGGGACCGGGGCCGCGATACCCTCTTGCGTCATATGGCGTTGCCGTTCCCATCCTCCCCCGGTGGCCGTGGCTGCACCCCAGTTTCCAACTTTGAGAGGCGTCTCTCGAAACAGGTTGTGCGTGCATGCCGGCTATTCATCCAAGGCTGAGAAGGGAACACTGGGGTCCCTCTGTCGTCACTGGGTTATGACATCAGGATGGCCAACCTCCTCGTAAGGGGTCCTCGCACAAGATCAAAAAGGGACCGTTGCGACCTCTTCTGAAGCCTCGTTTTTCTTTCTCACCCATCACAGCAACACGCGGGTGTCTTTTCCATTACAAGAAATCACAAAGACCCCTTGAGCATGGCACCGCCAAACGTGAGTCGCGCACTTGGGAGAGAACCACTCTCTTTGTCTGGCGAACGGTTCTCCCAGAGATCCGACCGGTGGTGGGCACAGGTGCTAACGATACTTGGTATAGGAGGATCAAAAGGACGAGGAGCGCAAGCCTCTCAACAATGAGGGCGACGACTCCGAGTTTGAGGACGCCCAGGGCGCCGGTGGCGACGACAACGAGGACGGCCCGGAGCTGAGCCACGGCAGCACCGAGGAGGAGGAGCCGGAGCAGCCCCCGACCCCCAAGAAGAAGCCCGCGCGACAGGCAACCAAGACGGCGCAGAAGAAGAAGGCCCGGAAGCAGATGAGCGACCCTTGGGCCGACGAGGAGGAGGACAACAAGCAGATGGCGCGCCAGCAGCCCCAGCAGCAGCAGTACCAGCAGCAGATGCCGCCGCAGCAGCAGATGATGATGCAGCCGGGCATGCAGATGCAAAAAGATGAGAAGAAGAACCCGCTGAAGCTGCGTCTCGACCTCAACCTCGACGTCGAGATCGAGCTGCGGGCCAAGATCCACGGCGACGTGACCCTGGCCCTCCTGTGCGTGCACCACCCCATCCACCTCGCGTACAAAGAACTGACTTTTTTAATTCCAGTGACATGGGCTAAGAGATATGTGAGAGCGAGGGCGTTGGCATGGTTTTGTTTCGCACTGTTTGTTTTGTGTCACGGCACGAGTTATGACATGTTTGGAAGACCGGTTCCTCGACGAAGATACTGTACTACTACGCATCGCTGCGAGCTGCACCCCGGGACCGAATAGCGTTCTCCGGGCCGGTTAATGAATGGGCATGCGCCGCAGTGTTTACGAAGTTTGACCGAGCATTTGCATTGCATTGTCTTGTGATTAAAGTGTGCATGTGGTTGAGTGCTTGATGAGAATCGAGCCTCTAAGAGACTTGACCGAGCACATGTGTTGCAACGTGATAAGAGTGTGCGCATGGTTGAGTGCTGGACGAGACCTGAGCCACCCGTTGATGCGTACGTGTAGTGTGCGGACTAGCTGATGTGAGGATCTGTTTCAAGTGACGCTGTCTCTGCCAAAATAGCAAGCGGCATGGCGCTCCAACATACTTTGTAAGTGCGTAGAGTCCCCCCACTGCGCAGGTCGCATGCTCGCCAAGACTCTGCCCGACTCGAGAGGAAGCGAGGCGCACAGGAGCATGAGCGACGAGGCCGGGGCCTACCGTACGAGTACAAGCGCCGTTGGTGCCAGATCGTGGCGTGTGCGCGTGCCTGCAGGGCGGGAGCTCGGATCTCCCACTGGCACGTGTTGGGGGCGAGGGTTGAGTGGTTGCACAACACACAGGGAGGTACGACAATGTGGCATGTAGTTGCTCGTCCATACGGGTTCGCGCTCGTGCTCGTGCTCGCCATAACTGGTGCGGCTCTCTAAGTGAAGGTACACGTCAGTACGGAGACCTTCGCATAATAACTCAGGGGCTTGCTTCGACCTAAATTTACGTCTCGTGGCGAAGGGGCTCGACAATGCGACAATGGCTTGCATGCGTTCGCGACCCGCCCTCTCTCGGCGGAAAGAGGCAGGTCAGACGCCCGATGCGACGGGTTAGTTAGTTCGTGTGCACTCCGTGGTCGCACAACAGAGACGGAGAGAGAAGAGTGGGTGAAGACACCTTGATGAAACGTGTCCGTTTGCACCAGCCAGCCCAACCGGAGACGACGGCGGCGGGACGCGAATGGGTTGGAAGATGGAGAGGCGGCGGGCGGTGGTGGGACGACGGAGGCCCTGCCTGCCCTTGCCTTTACAGAGGTTGTTGCAAAGGTGGCATCTTCTGCCTGGACAAGACAGGGCAGGAAGGAGTGGCGGCATCGCGCCTCTTCATGGGAGCCCAGCGGCGCCGCACGTGGGCGACCAGCCGTGGTTGGTGGACCTGGCCTTGTCGCTGACCTCCAAGCTCCATCCATGCAGTCCGAACTCCCATCGACTTGTTGCCAGGAAGAGGCTGGCGACAGCGCCACCGTGGTGGCATGCAAGTTCCGCAGGTTGACACCTCGAGGTTCGGACCGGCGAGCCCAGGCCAGACGCTGATTGCGTGCAGCCCGTCGAGCATCAATTGACGAGTCAATTCTCCCGTCAGGCCGCCCGTCGTCCAATCTGCTTGACATCGGCAGCAAGATTGCACACTGCGCGACGACACCGCTGTCAATTGGGAGCTTGGACGCCGCTGGGCGCACTTGCTTCTCGATCCTTCCATCCGTCCACTGCGGTCCAAGTGCGTCAGCGGGTGATGGCATCGCGATGGGGCCCACGACTGCCATGGCACATGGGTTGCTGACACTGAACGGGACGTGAACCCCGCCACCTGGCCTGCCCTGCCCTGTGGCGAGGTGCCTCGGAAACCCGCTGTGCTGCCTCCGGTCTAGCGCCTGGCCTGAGCTCTCCCACGGGCACCTCAGGGTTCCATTCAAGCTCTCGCTCCATCCAATTGGCAGCTGCCCGGGTGCCACCAGACCCGACGGGACGCCGCCCACGGCACCTACTCTGTTACGCCCCCAACAGAAGACGGCCAGCGCCTCCCATCTGTGCTCCTGTGCTCCTCATCGCCCCCCCCGCACTGGAGCCACAGAAGGCTGCCGCGCCCCCCAAATTTTTGGAGACGGGGCACCGAGACGGGGGACCCTGAGTTCCATGGCGTGTTTGCCGCGGTGGGCTTCCCAACTACGTGTCCTCAAGCTGGAGCTCCCGCCGCGATTTTAAACTTCTCCACCTCGCTCGCGACCACCGCCTCGCTCTTCCCTCTCCAACCTCACTCGTGGCCGTGGATTTACATCATCCCCCTTGAGCGCTGGGACAAGTCGCCTCCTCATCCTCCTTTTCGCCCGCCGAATCTCATTTGCCCGAGCACCCTGCGCTGCGCGCCTCGTCCTCACAATGAAGTTCAACTCCGTTGCCGCTGCCGTCTCGGCTGCCCTGCTCGCCGGCACCGCCAATGCCGACGACACCAAGCCCGCGGCCGACGAAGCGGCTTCCTCGTCGTCCTCGGCATCTGTGCCCCCTCTGCCGACCTTCACCGTGAGTTGAACCCCGGCATTGACGCGCCTGCGCGGCGCCGTCTCCAGAACGCGCCGTCGCGATTACTCTTGCGGCTTGCTGACCCGTGCCACAGCCCACCACCCTCAAGGCCCCCTTCCTGGAGCAGTTCACCGAGGGCTGGGACAAGCGGTGGAAGCCTTCGCACGCCAAGAAGGACATGACCGGCTCCGACAAGGACTCGGAGGAGTGGGCGTACGTCGGCGAGTGGGCCGTCGAGGAGCCCTACCAGTACAAGGGCATGGAGGGCGACAAGGGCCTCGTCGTCAAGAACCCGGCTGCCCACCACGCCATCTCGGCCAAGTTCCCCAAGAAGATTGACAACAAGGGCAAGACTCTTGTCGTTCAGTACGAGGTCAAGCTTCAGAGTAAGCCTACCCAACGGGCCCCCGTGCCCGCCCCCAGGTCCCATCCTTTGCTCACACCGTTTGCGTCCAGAGGGCCTCGAGTGCGGTGGTGCCTACATGAAGCTGCTCCGCGACAACAAGGCTCTTCACCAGGAGGAGTTTGGCAACACGACGCCCTACGTCATCATGTTCGGCCCTGACAAGTGCGGCCACACGAACAAGGTGCACTTCATCTTCAACCACAAGAGCCCCAAGACGGGCAAGTACGAGGAGAAGCACCTCTCTTCTCCCCCCACGGCCCGCATCACCAAGACCACCGAGCTGTACACTCTCATTGTCCACCCCAACAACACCTACGCCATCCGACAGAATGGCGAGGAGGTCAAGGCCGGCTCTCTCCTCGAGGACTTCACTCCCTCGGTCAACCCCCCCGCCGAGATTGACGACCCCAAGGACACCAAGCCCGATGACTGGGTTGACCAGGCCCGCATCCCCGACCCTGAGGCCAAGAAGCCCGAGGACTGGGATGAGGACGCCCCCTTCGAGATCGTCGATGAGGAGGCTACCATGCCCGAGGACTGGCTCGTCGACGAGGCCACCACCGTTTCCGACCCCGAGGCTAAGAAGCCCGAGGACTGGGATGACGAGGAGGACGGTGACTGGGTCGCGCCCACGGTTCCCAACCCCAAGTGCGCCGATGTCTCCGGCTGTGGCCCCTGGACCAAGCCCATGAAGAAGAACCCGACTACAAGGGCAAGTGGACCGCTCCTTACATCGACAACCCGGCCTACAAGGGCCCCTGGGCTCCCCGCAAGATCAAGAACCCCGAGTTCTACGAGGACAAGCACCCCGCCAACTTCGAGGCCATGGGCGCCGTGAGTCACTCCCGACGCTGAACGCTTCTGGCAGCCGCTAACGTGTCGTCGCAGATTGGTTTCGAGATCTGGACCATGCAGAACGACATCCTCTTCGACAACATCTACGTCGGCCACTCCATTGCCGACGCTGAGAAGCTGGCTGAGGAGTCGTTCAAGCTCAAGCACCCCGTCGAGAAGGCCCAGGCCGACGCTGACAAGCCCAAGCCTGAGGACACTCCCAAGTCCCCTCGGACCTCAAGTTCGGCGACGACCCCGTCCTGTACATCAAGGAGAAGCTCGACCTCTTCCTCACCATCGCCAAGAAGGATCCCATTGAGGCTATCAAGTTCGTTCCCGAGGCCGCTGGTGGCATTGCCGCCGTGTTCGTGACTCTGATTGCCATCATCGTCGGCCTCGTCGGTCTCGGTGGCTCTTCGCCCGCCGTCCAGAAGGCGGCGACGGACGCAAAGGACAAGGCCAAGGAGGTTAAGGACAAGGCCGCCTCGGCTGCCGCCACCGGCGCCGAGAAGGTCAAGGGCGAGGCCACGAAGCGCAGCACCCGCAGCCAGTCGTAGGCGGAACGCGCGTGTGTATTGAAATCGGGGAGGAGAAGAGGTGCGAGCCAAAAGACGTGCGGAAAAGCAAGCCGTGGACACGGATGTGCACGGCAGCAGTCGTGTAATCTACGACGCGTGCTGGAACAGACCTTGCCGCGCCGGCGGAGCTCCCCGGTGGAAAAAGGAATGGGTTGATGACAGCATGGCGTAATTGTATTTTTGGGCAATCTGGCTTTGACGCGGCCCGTATCACTCGAAGAAGACGTTGGCGTGTACTCGTACTTGGTAGCAGGGGGGCACAGCAGATAGTTACTCGTACGTACGGAGTAGTCGAGAAACAATGCGAGCGATATGCTCGGTGGCTGCATCGATTGGGCAACGAAATGATGCCATGCCGGGTCTGGACACGTATACGGCAGGGGACCAAGCGGGCGAGGCGGCCAAGAGGGACCAGCGCGATCGCTTACGGCAAGATATCAAAGATTCAAAGGTCTAAGCGTTAGGTAAGGGCGCCGCGTTCGGAGGCGAATCTGACGGCCAAGGGGGGGACGACGGGGGACGATGTGGCCCTTTGTGACCCTTTGTGGCACTTCGTGGGTGCGTGGTGGCCCTCGGCAGCTCGTCGGAAATCGCGGAATGCAGCGGCATCGGCTCAACGGCGTCCGCGGTCGCCATGCGTGCCCGGCCATGGGTGGCCATGGGTCGCCGTGCCATGCGCTGGGGGAACTCCGGGGGGGGCGCTTGGGGCTGGGAGCGCCAGGGCCATCCATGGAGGGTGGGCCCGTTGCCGACGGGCGCTGTCTGAGGTTCCCCCAACCACCCCCACACCGACCGGGCGGTGGCCGACGGGCGTTCTCCCCCAGCTGAGGGCCTGCAGCGGAGGCCCTTCCACGCAGACGGGAAAGTGGCTGCCCGCCCCGTCCACCCTCTCGAGGCCGGGAGGAGGCCCAGGGTGAAGGTCCCCCGGCTGTCCGACTCTGCCCCTCCCTCTCCACACCCGCACGTAGCCGCTGGCCTTCCTTTAAGAACAACCGAGCCGGGAGGCGAATTCTCGGACCCGAGACCTATACCAACGGTGCCGGCAGGATCTGTCTGTTGTTGCTGTTTGTTCTGCAGGCAGCGCGTCGTCCAGTACGTCCCAACGCATTTCCTCGCTGCTGGCCCTCTTGATCCCCTGGCCTCGCTCCGCCGGTTATCACTATGCGTCGGCTCATATCACGAAGCGTCACCGCCAGCGCCGGCCGCTCCCCCGCGACGTCGGCCGCTCCTCGCTCGTCCCTCGCCGCCGCCACATCCACCACCTCGTCCGGCATCAAGATGGCCTCGCATGCCTCCGTCGCCGCGAGGCGGATACACGCCACCGCCCAGCAGCTCAAGCCCGCGGCGGGCGCGGCGGCCCTCGCCTCGACGGCCACGAGCTACCCCACGACGCACGACAAGATCGCCCCCGTCGAGAACACGCCCTACTTCCTCGACAACAAGTTCGTCCAGTCCAAGACGGACAAGTTCATTGACCTGCCCGACCCGGCCACCAACAACCTCGTCACGCGCGTCCCGCAGATGACCGACGAGGAGATGAAGGCCGCCGTCGCCAGCGCCGAGAAGGCCTTTGACTCGTGGCGCAACACCACCGTCCTGGCCCGCCAGCAGATCATGTTCCGCTTCGTCCAGCTGATCCGCGAGAACTGGGACCGCCTGGCCGCCAGCATCACCCTCGAGCAGGGCAAGACGTTTGCTGATGCCAAGGGCGACGTCCTGCGCGGCCTTCAGGTCGCCGAGGCCGCCATCGGCGCCCCTGAGCTGCTCAAGGGCGAGGTGCTCGAGGTCGCCAAGGACATGGAGACGCGCACCTACCGCGAGCCTCTCGGCGTTGTCGCCGCTATCTGCCCCTTTAGTGAGTTCGAATTGCCTCCCCCACTTTGCGCGCTTCATTACAAGACAGGCCGCTGACGGGCCGCGACCCAAGACTTCCCCGCCATGATTCCCCTCTGGTGCATTCCCATTGCCACCATCACCGGCAACACTCTCATCCTGAAGCCTTCGGAGCGTGACCCCGGCGCCGCCATGATCCTGGCGGAGCTTGTGCAGAAGGCGGGCTTCCCCGAGGGCGTCGTCAACGTCATCCACGGCGCCCACCGCACCGTCGACTTCATCCTCGATGAGCCGGCCATCAAGGCCATCAGCTTCGTCGGCGGCAACAAGGCCGGCGAGTACATCTTCAGCCGCGGTTCGGCCAACGGCAAGCGCGTGCAGGCCAACCTGGGCGCCAAGAATCACGCCGCCGTCCTGCCCGACAGCAACAAGAACCACTTCATCAACAGCGTCGTCGGCGCCGCCTTCGGTGCCGCCGGCCAGCGCTGCATGGCGCTGAGCACCCTCGTCATGGTCGGCGAGACCAAGGAGTGGCTCTCCGAGGTGGCCGAGCGGGCGCGCGAGCTGCGCGTCGACGGCGGCTTCGAGGAGGGCGCCGACCTGGGCCCCGTCATCTCGCCGCACAGCAAGGAGCGCATCGAGAGCCTCATCGCCAGCGCCGAGAAGGAGGGCGCCACGGTGCTGCTCGACGGCCGCGGCTTCAAGCCCGAGAAGTACCCCAACGGCAACTTCATCGGCCCCACCATCATCTCCAACGTGACGCCCGACATGACGTGCTACAGGGAGGAGATCTTCGGCCCCGTCCTCGTGTGCCTCAACGTCGACACCATCGACGACGCCATCGAGCTCATCAACAAGAACGAGTACGGCAACGGCGTTGCCATCTTCACGCGCTCCGGCCCCACGGCCGAGACGTTCCGCCGCAACATCCAGGCCGGCCAGGTCGGCATCAACGTGCCCATCCCCGTCCCGCTGCCCATGTTCTCCTTCACCGGCAACAAGAAGAGTATCGCCGGCGGCGGCGCCAATACCTTCTACGGCAAGCCCGGCATCAACTTCTACACGCAGCTCAAGACGGTCACTGCCCTGTGGCAGAGCTCCGATGCCGTCGCCAAGAAGGCGGCCGTCCACATGCCGACGCTGCAATAGGATGTCTTTTCGAGTTGTTGAGAGGGGTCGTTGAGAAATTTGCTGTGGTGTTGGCTTTGGAACTGTGTAGTGCAGTCCGTCGCGGGTGCGTGGTAGGTGGAAAGTGATGTAAAAAGCTAGCTGGTCACGATAGCTAGCAAGCCTTGGGAGAATGAGCCGGGAAAAAAATGTTCAAATATCATCTCTAATTGCAGAGCCTTGCTATCCCACACAGCGTGCCCCTGCGGATTTATGTTGGACTCGTCGTTCGGCGCTGCACGACGCGGCTCCTGCCGCGTACCGGATGTCGAACCGCACCTTTCCCTGCGCACGTCCTTTCAATGGCACTTGACACGACACCCAACGAAGGAACAACTCCAGATTCCCCATTGGATTTGATTTCTATCAAACTACTGTATCCCGGACGCCGAGATATGACTCCCAACACCGCGCTCCTATCATGCCCGGGGGCCCTCTTTTCCGTCACGACTACGATATCGGACGCAACCTCCACTCGACGTGCCGCAAGCCGGCGGGGTCCAGCCACGGGTCCTCCAGCAAGTCCTTGGCCGTGGCCCTCTCGTAGGGCGCCCAGCGCAGCATCGTGTTGAGAAAGGCCAGGAAGCCGTACTCTTCACCCACGAGGCACGCGGGCATCTCGTCGCGCAGACGCCGCCGCCCGAGGACGCGAAAGGCTGGCCTGTAGCACTGCTTCTGGGAGCCCTGGCCGTCACCATCGCCACCGCCGCTGGGGAGGCGATAGAACGGCCCGCCGAAGAAGTCGCGCGCCGTCGAGCACGGCTCGCCCGTCTGTGGGTGCCGCAGCCGGTGCGGGAAGCGCAACGACGAAAAGGTCTCGGCGCGCGCGATGAGCGTCTCGGGCGCGGGACCAAGCAGCCTCGTCATCTGCGCGAGGTGCAACCTGGGAGAGTAGTGGCTGCTGCCTCGGATCCCGTGGCCCGGGTGAATGATGACGTCGAAGAGGTCGGTGTCGGCGAAGAGGTTCCATATCTGCACGGTCAGTCGAGGAGCATCCATAACAATCGAGACGGGACAAGGAGGGAGAGGGGATGGTGCGCTGCTGCTTACTTACCATGACGGCTAGGTTCCATATGTCTGCGCTGTATGACCAGCCGGCGCCGAGTATCACCTCGGGGGCGCGGTAGTTGACTGGCTGAATCGGCAGGGTGACGACGTTGCCCTTTTCGACGATGTGCGAGAGGCCAAAGTCGGATATCTTGGCCACCATGTTGCCCACATGTGACTCGTCGAGGTCGCCCATGGACCGGTAGGACTTGTATACTGTGTGGTCAGCGTACACTTTGCGCGGCTTGGGCTTACCAGTCACCGACTCGACGAACTGCTCGGAAACGCTGGCGTTCTCGCAGGACAGGAGGATGTTGTCGGCCTTGAGATCTTTCATGAGAAGTCAGTCAGCCAACGTTTCACCTACCCACGTCCAACACCGAGATTGACCAAAATCAGTCGGTCGGTCGTCCGACCACACTCACCAGTATGTACGATGCCGCACTCGCTGTGCAAAAAGTCGAGACCGGAGATGACCTGCCGCATAATCCTCTTCATCAGCTTCAAGTTCGCGGGGTGCAAGCTCGTACCGCGGGGCGCGCTGAGGCGGCGCCGCAGGATATGCAGCGGCTCGCGCATCGGCTCCATGACGAGGCAGCGGTGCACGCCCGTGGTGAACTTTTCCGTCACGAAGGTATCGAGGCCGGCGACGACGTGCTTGCGGCCCGGGTGGCTCCGGTCGTGCTTGCCGATGTACATCTTCCTGAAGACGTCGAACTCGCCCTGGCTGGTGTGCGAGGCGCGGTTGTTGGTGTATATCTTGATGGCGCGAAGCTGTCTGGGTTTCTTCCATTCCCTACTTGAATGACGTGAGTGCCTGCCTATCCCAACTCATCTGTCAAGCAAGCAACGCACGGGGACTTGGACTTACGCCTTGACGGGCTCGCCTAGCCAGACGGTCGAGGTCTGGCCCCAGCCCATCTTGGCGATCAGCTTGTACTTGCCTCCCAGGACGTCGCCGGGGTGAGGATGGCAAAAGTGCCGCCACTTGTACCCGGGGTTTCGCTCCTCGTCCACCCGTTGGTCCACGGGGAGGATCTTTTCGTCCTCGATCTCGGGGCTGCTGAGGCCATGGTAGTAATCGGAGCTACCGGGCTTGTCATAACCATAGTAGCTGTTGCTGCTGTCGCCGCCGCCGGATCTGTGCCGATCGTCTTGCTGGCTCTTGCCTGTGCAGCCACGGTCGGATCGTCCGTGGGTGGAACGACGCATCATGATGCCTCGGTGGGGTCCTGGTAGTGAGCGAAGGAGTTGGACAGAGAACGAGATTGAAGATGGTGAGTTTTAAAGAAGTACCGAAGGGCGAATGTGTTGACCAACGAGTTGGATTTAGTCGTATCCACGGCCCGGGGACGTTCCAGTTCCTTTATAGACTGACGGGCTGCCAGACGATGCGACTTACTGCCAGTCGCGCCCCGCCACTTTCTTACAGACGCCGCTGAACAAGTCAGTAAATGCTGCAAACTGAGTGCCGATGTAACAAAGGGGGCAGCTGAAGCCTTCTACCAAGATTCCGCTCTGGTTCGCCCGTACTGTGAACGGAGCTCATCCATCGAGGACGCCTCAAAGAACAAAGCCCAGTGCGCAGCCCCTTCACCCCGGCATGCAACGACTTTCACAGCTTTCACCCAGTATTCAGTGATGCGACGGCAACTTGAACGGGCATTGGCGCAGCAAACATCAGCCAGGCGGGTAGTTCTCGGTGAGTTTCATGCACACCTGTGCAGTATGTATGCCACCGGCCTCTCACCTGGGCAACGGCATCAACCAGATTCTTTACGGGCGGGCATCCATGAGTTTCCAAGGCGGGCCAGCTCGCTGCCGCCGTGATTCACAGCCTACTGAACACGCGTATACCTCTGCGCGGTCGTCATGGCTACCGAAGACGACGCGTCTGCCAGCACTCTGAACACCGCCCGCCGTCAGCTGGCGAACGCGCAGCTGGCCGCCCAGCAAGACTTGTTCTTGTGTGTTTTTTTCTTGCGGCCCGTGTTCACAACTTGCAACCTTCACCAAACGCTCGCTCTCCTCTGTGACGATAGCACAAACGACCAAGCGACAAGAACCCGCGGCGCCTAGCTGCAACGACGTGCCCAGCATGAAGGTACTCATCACGCTCCCGTGGGATGTCTTCACCGAGATCCTCCTCAGCATCGCTCCGATCGATACGATCAGTCTCCGACTTGTCAGCCGCGGTATGAAGAGCGTCCTGGACGGCCAGGGAACGGCGATCCGCCTCATCAGACACCACTTCCCGCGCGCGCGCGAGAGCCGCATCCTTCGCAGCTTCATCGAGCGAGGCGACACCATAGCTATCATGAGGGTCGACTGGGCCAAGTTGTTCCGCGTCCTCATCCGTCGCTACTACCACATTGGAAACGCCAGGGTTCATCGTCAGTTTCCCCTGTCCATAACGCGTGCCGGCCCCAACATGCAACCTTTCATGCCCATGGACCGCTACATCATGCACAAGGATGTCGTCGAGGCCATCTACATGGCCGAGCCCCTGTGGTCTTTCGACCCCGAGCCGGGCCTGCTCGTATTCCCAGGCACCGTGGTGCAGGAAGACATGGGCATCTATCAGTGGTACATGATGGACGTCTCCTCCGGCAAGGCCGCCAGGGTCCCGTTTGACTCGTACACGCGTGTCGTGCGCCGCGTCCGCCTCAGCCACGGCATCCTCATCTTCGAGTGGTGTCTCGAGAGCCCTCAGTGGTCGTACGGCACTACCGACCCGAACTTTGACGACAGGATGCACAGCGCCACGGCCATCGACGTTTACCGCACCGCGTCCTGGGACGGCGTCACGTACCCGCCCCCTAACAACGAGACCTACCCGTGGGCCTTTAAATTCCGCGGCGAGTGGGAGCTCGGTAAGCTCAACCCGCGCGCCCACCCGCGCTGCGATCGCCTCTTCTCGGCGCACAACGCCACGCACTACGTGGCCTACATCTGGAAAACTCGCCGCGTCGACCGCCCCCGCAACCATGAGACGGTCCAGGTGTGGGACATCCGCCGCGAGGCTACCAAGCCGACCGAGCAGTTCGCCGAGGACACAGGAGCAGACATGGTGAATAGCCAGAACCGTTCGATCCGCAAGCAAATCTTCTTTTATACTGACGATGTGCTGTTTCACCTGGGGGAGCAGGGCGCTTCGCACGGCTTCATAAGCATCCAGCTGGATGACTGTACTTGGGACAAGGAGCGCAAGTCTGTGTGCGGTCACTTCTACATCACCGAGGAGTTTCATCCCTGGCTGCGTGGCTACCAGGCCAGCCCGACCATGGCCACCCGCATCCACGGCCTCCTCGTCACGGGCGTGCCCCTGACCGGCATCGGCCCCGAGTGGTCCTGGGCCTGCGGCAGTCCCGACTTTGACAAGCTCGGCAACGGGCACGACATCTTCCACGGCTTGTGCAAGATCGGCCCGCACTCCCGCGCCAGCATCGGCGCCTCGGAGACGGGCTCCGAATTCCTAGGCGACATCCTCTTCGACACCGACACCGAGGAAGACGAGGCCAACCGCGACCCTGACGTGAGCCAGCCCCCGCGCGAGAGCCTCGGCGGCATGAAGCCCTTTCGATATGCTAAGCGGCGACAGATCGCCTCCGACTCCGCCGGCTCCGGACAGTACGAGTACGTGTACGCGCCCCTCACGGCGCGCGCCCTGCGCAAGCTCCGCGGCGAGCCTGAGCCCACCGACGACGACATGATGGAGCGCGACCTCGCAGAGCAGTGGCCCGGCCGCCCGCCCTGCTGGCGCCACGACCAGTTCCCGCACCTCAACGTCGCGCAGGTCTTTGACGCCGCCGCCGGCATCCGCATCATCGCCCAGAGCGACATCGTCACCGCCCCCTTCTCCAACACCGCGCGTTCCCACCTCCGCGTCGAGAGCGACGTCGAGATCGTCTACACCGCCGCCGGCGCCAGAGACGACCGCGACGAGGGCCAGTCCTAGGAGTTCGCGCCGTCGCTCTGGTCTCTGCTCATGTGCCGCCGCCTCATATTGGGCGACGAGCGCTGGATCGTGGGCGAAGGCCCCAACTGCACCCTCAACGTAGTGATGTTTTGAACCCTTTTGAACCTTATCAGCTGAACCTTTCGAGTTGAACCTTTCGGGTTGAATCTTTCGAGATGTGTATCATGGCTCAGCAAGAACGGTCGAAGGGGTTGAGGAAGAAGGTGTGAGAGAGAGCCTGCCTAATGGTGTTGTGAACTGGGTGCCGCGCTTGGCGAAGATAAACGGACAAGACTGCAGCTGCGCTTGGCCTGTACCAACGGTCAACCGGGATAGCTGCGCTAGCTGTGCTGGGGTATCGGGAATCAGGAACAAGCTGCACCTGGCAGTTGTCTGTGCAAGGGAGCCTGTATGGCATTGGCACTGGAGAAAGGATGACTCTGGAATTGTAGCTGTGCGGCGTGGTATTGTACAGGTCTCAGACAGAGCGTCTCATTCATTGCAGAGCACGAGAACAGGACTCCGATAAAACATGGCCACCCTTTGCTTTGAAAACACACAATGACGCCAAGGTTGCAAACAGCACTTGTTTCTACACGCAACCTGGGTAGAATGCGCTTCCCTCTCGAAAAGCGGTCCTCTCAGCCGCCCTGGACCATGTCGGCCCTACATTAGTTTGCCGACGGCGGCAGCTGCATAAACCCAGAGTAGTATTCGTCGAGCCACCTTGCGGCCTCGACACCAGCGTCGTCCATGGCCGTGTCCCAACGGTGTAGGGACCCGACGTAGCCGTCTGGTCGTATGTTGAGGATGGTCACTTCGCCAGGTTCGAGGCGGCCCAACCACTTGTCCGTGCATTTCTGTCCTCTGGTGTCCTGCTCTGGGACATTGTCGAGGTAGATCGTCCAGCGACTGTCCTGAAGCAAGGCCGGTAGGTCGGATATTTCGAATTCGGACTTGGCCATCGTTGCTATTTTGCGGTCAGCAAAGAGAGTTTACGCAAAATTCTAATCGAGGACATACTTATGAGAGCAAAGGTAAACAGGTGGCTAACGGCGGTGTACCGCTCGGGCCTCACGTAGACATCCTCAGGGCCCCTCTCTCTCGGCTGGGCTGCGTATGAGGCACTCGCCGCCGCCGAAAGCTGGCTTACAAACGACTTGTTGTCTGCGATGGCACGGCAGAAGGTGCTCAAGAACGGAGCGGCTTGCTGGACATCCCATGTGAGGATGAAGATTCGGAACTGACCCAACATGGGGATGTCGAGTTGCACATCGACCGGATTTGAGTCAAGATATCGAGACACCTTGCCTGGGGGCAAAAGACACCCTGGCCTTACGTCGCCCGTGACAAACGGGATATCTGTCTCCTCCCTGTTGATGGGGCTGCCGCTGTACTCGGCACCAATTCCAGAAATGAAGCGGACGTTGGCCTTGAAATTCTGGGCCAGAGCGACGGCATCGCCTCCCGCCAGCTGGTTGGCGTGTTCGTAATCGAAGTTGGCGAGGTCGAGGGCGATCTTTCGGCGTTCTTCTTCATAGCTCTCGAGAAGGACAGGCTTTGCCAGTCCACGAACGGCGAGGTTGAGCTTCCACGACAGGTTCCAAGAATCATGCATGGACGTGTTCATGCCTTGCGCAGCCTTTGGGGAGTGGGTGTGACTCGCGTCGCCGGACAAGAAGATCCTTGTCTGGCCGTCGGAGAAGCGGCTGGCTACTCGTTGGCCAACCTGGTAGCGCCCAAACCACTCCATGTGCTTCCACTCGACGCTGTAGGGCGCCATGATCTTGCGTGCCTGTTCCATGACAAAAGTCTGACCTAGGTAACGCCGCTCTTTTTCAATACAGGCCTTCAACTCAATATAAAATCGCGTCATGTTTCGTTCGCGGGGGATGAGAAGAATGGATCCATGCTCCTCCGAGTAGATGAGGGTCTTGGACCAGATATCGGGGAAGTCGGTAATGAGCTCGCCATCCAAAACACCCCAGATGGCGGGTTGAGACATGCCGACGGCCTCAACATCTGGAATACTCTTGCGAACTTTGGAGTGAGCACCATCGCCTGCGCCCATCGTTAGCTTAACGTTTCCGGCACGCACGGGGCCAATGGATACGTACAGCCGACCAGGTACTGGGTCAAAAACGTTCGCTTATCGTGTGTGACGTTGGTATAGCAGTTGACTCGCAAGTGCCCGCTCTTGCCCGCGGAGGAATCGTAGGAATCAAATGCCACGTTCCTGCGAACCTCTTTGCCCCGCTTCCGCAGGTCGTCAATGAACAGGCCTTCAACAATTCCCTGGTGAACGAGGAGAATGTAGGGGTCCAGAACGTCAATGACGGGCGGGTAGTGGACCTCACGTCCCAACCGGTGCAGTGGTTCCTCTGCGGTGCTGCGCCAGAAGGAGATGTCGAAAACGCGGACGCCACGCTGGAGCAGAGTGTCGGCCAGTCGCAGTTGTCGAAATGTCTCAAGCGTCTTCGGCTGGAGACCATCAGCCCTGCGAGCGAGCGCACATACAGTCAGCACCGAGGCCAAGAGATGGTCGCACAAGAGACGGAAGCGAGGGGTCGCAATTACCTTCCAACCGGGGTTTGATCAGGCCTGTTATCGACGACCTCGACGTTGACTCCATATCGAGCCAGGGTGGCAGCCAGCATCAGTCCTGCGGGACCTGCGCCGACGACACAAACCTGGCATTCCGTTGGCGGCTCTTCGAACCTCCCGAGCCACGACAGGTTGGCGACAGTGTCCTGCTCCTCATCCTCGTTCACGGGACCCAGCTGGTGCTCGACATCGACAGGCGGGTTTTCGACCGTGTTCGGGGGTGTGCCGTTGAGTATGCCAGGCGCCATGTCTCGGACGACAAGCCGGAGATGACGCGATCGAGCGGCGAATGCGAGGAGAGTTGCGACGGATCTGTGGCAGAGAGGTCGGGATGTGGCCGGGTACTATACGACAGGCGGCCCGGTAACCGGGAGATGGGCTGAGGAGTGGGCTGCTTTTGGGAGGGCCGTCAAGGTCGCAGCCTCGAATGGGCTTGCAGGCAACGCAGGGACGGAAGAGCCCAGCGGCGGTGAAGGAGTATAAAAGGAGGGCGTGAGAAGTGACGAGGAGCTGGGCACGCGGTTTTGGCTGACCAGCTTCTCAGCCCCGACGCAACCTGGCTGGCAGCGAGAGCAGCAGCAGAAGACGCAACAAGTGGCCCCCGGGGCAGCTGACGACAAGTAGGAAGCCTTGGGATGTTGTCGTCAAGATTCGTCGGCAAGCGGCCGGGAAGAAACAAAAAGTTAATATTTCGGGCGCGTGGCAGGTTCAAACAGTAATGCCGTGCTCCACGGGGCGTCCTCGGATGCGGAGAGATATACGAAGCACTCGGGCGTGCAAGACTGGGACGATTTGGTCTATCCGGAAGCGGGCTTGTCTCGCGTGACACAGGACGAATTGCAGGTTAGAGCCGAGCCGGGACGTCTGGATCAGATATATCGACAACTGGCGGGGAGGAAAGCGAAGGCGCCGGGTGTTGGTGGCAGCGAGGTGGTGGCGGACGGGTACGAGTATACGTATCAGCACACGCCGAGCGAGAGACGCTCAAATGGATCGTTCGACCGAACCGCGTCGTCTCAGGTCGCGGCTAGAGCCTGCAGGAGTCAGGGCGTCCCCGTCAGGCTTTCGCGCCCAGGCGGTCCAGGGCATTCAAAGTCCGCTCTGTTCGGAAGCCTGTTGTGCCCGGGCCGTCGCTGACTGACTCTCTTGGAGCGTCTCTGGGTCACCAGTGGCCACCACATCTGGGAAGGCATGGCCGCATGGGAGCATGAAGGCTGGCAACGACCCTGGAAGGTACGGACGGCGAGCGCCCGCACCCGGCCACGACACAAGTACAGATCATGGACTCCTGGCAGGCACGTTGCGCTACGGTACTGCAAGCCGCCGCTGCACGGGAAGCGCAGACGGCGAAGACGGCGCAGACGGCGCAGAGCAAGCCCGCGCTTGCCCAACGAGATGGAGAATTGGGGCCGCCGCGTGGAGCGCCCAGCAGCCCGCGCCGGAAAAGTGGCATGACCTCCATTGCGTGCTGGCAAGTGCGATGGGCTTGGGAGGCCAAAATGGGCTGATTTGGCTCGCAGCGCCTGGAACCAGGGTCTCGGGGCCCGCTGCACGCTCGTGATTGGCTGCATCTGAGATCTCGGGTGAAGAAGTGGTGCCACTTTCGGCCTGCTCCTTCTCACTTGAAGGACGGAGGCGCGGCACTCTTGGGCGGCCGTGACTCTGGACTCTTGACGCCCCGAAAGTACTCATACCGCGCTCTTCCTCACGAATTGGTGCTGTTCAGCCCCCTGACCGGTACTGCGCGGTAGCGGTACTGCCCCTGCTCCGAAATCCAGGATGGTCAGAGGGGTCCGAATCCCGGCCGTGCTCAGATGTCTGGACGCAGGACCCCCACCTGCCACCGACACCCACCCGGCTTTTCCCTCCGCTGGCGCCGCCCCGCCGGCTCATCGGCCTGCCACGGCGCACCAATTCGCAACGACATGGATATCCTCCGCCGTCCCCCGCTGGAACGAGCAGACACGGGACGGAACGCTGCGGCCAACCTGCGAGTTAAGAATTCGAACTCACCGCCGCCAGCCCTGCCTAGTGGTACCTGAAAATTCGTCACCGCCCAGCTGCCGGACACCCTTTTAACGCCCGCACGTTCCCTCCTCCCACGTTTCTCTTACACCGCCAGGGCGGCATCCCCGGCTTCGCGACCCGCGACGGTGCGCTGCGACGCCCGTAACCGGCACATACACGAGGCGCCGGCTCCCCGCCACAAACGGCAGCCAATGTCGATCCTATTAGCTTCAACCTAGGTACTATTGCTCGGTTGGCGGCCCCCGCCCGACTACCAATTCCTCCCTCATCATCAGATTGGAGGCGATGCGTGCACCAGGTTCACCCAACCGCCGCGGGCGGCACCCAGCATCTGCCAGCTTGGCCGTCCCGCCCATCGAGCAAGACATTGGCAGCGTCGAATCCTGGACCTGCTGATCCTGGTCCTTATCAGCTATTGACGCACCCATCAGCCCATGCTACATCTATGGGCCAGATTCTCATCCCATATACTCCGTACCTACCTATCCTTCGTACTGCGTACGCTTGACATCTCCGGTTCTCGATACGTTCCTTCTGCGGCTCATGCAGTGGGGACAAGACCCTCGAAGCCATGACGTGCATGTGCAACTCGAGATGCAGGGCTCATCCAACCCTGTAAACTCCGCAGCTTCACCGGACTCCACGCATGGCGCATCATTTCGGGTTTCCACTCTCTCAGATTCACTGTGTAGCTGACATGGCGCGCGGTTGGGGCCGAGACGTACACACGTGCTGCATGGTGTAGACACATATGCATCGATAAACGCGCCATAATCCGGCAGCTGCCCAATTGGTCCCACGCATGGCAAACAACATGCCACTCGTTGGCGAGACATCTGAATCCGAGCAGCTCCGTTATTACTTGAGGCGCCTACGCGGCGTAGAGGTTGCACCAGCGGCGGCGAGCGGGGCATTGACCCAGCACCAGCTCTCGATGTGCCGTTCGGAAGCAAACGGCAAGAATTGCAGACAAGCTCGAACACTTTAACCAAACCTAGATGCTGCCCTGCAAAGCGACTCGACCTTCCTGTTTCAGGGACGTTGCGTTCAGTATTGTTGAACGGCATTCACACCCTTCCTTTCCCGGACCTCGGCCACCAGGATGTCGTACGTGCAATCGAGTACAGCAAATACCAGCCTGGTCGCCAAATTCCAGTACCCAGCTCTACACGACAGTAGCCAGGAAGGGAAGCACACTTGGTCTGACACCACCAAGACTTGCTCGTGAAGAAATTCGTCCCGAGGGCCCCTGACCTCGCCGATAATGTTGAGTCTTGCAGTTGGATGCTTGCGCTGCCCGCCCGGATTTCTGACTCGAGCATGTGAGGAACAGCTTGGGACGCATTACATGCTCTCAGCTCTTTGAGCTTAGAAAAAGATACTACCTAGTACATGGACTGTCGACTCCCCCAAAGGACGGAATATCTACCTGTGTCTGCAACGAGACCAGCACACAAGCTGCGGCATATACCAATCATTTGCTTCATCAATGCGGCTGCCCTCTGCCCCGATTACTCGCCGGAAACTAGCACGGTGCTCTCGCTCGCATCTTGACCCTGGCTACTCTCCTTGCCTTCGTACGGTGCCGACACGTCGCTCACGACTTGTCTACCGGTCCAGTTGGCCATGCTCCCTTGAGCCTTGGCCCTAACGCGATGCTGATACCAATCTGGGTACGCACGAAGCGCGGAGAGCGAGCCCCCGAACTCAGGAAGGATGACGTTGCCGCTGCGGCCGGTGAGGACCTGACGGACGACGGCCTCGGCGATGGAGTCGGGCTCCAGCTGCGGCAACATGAAGCCAGCTCCCTGGCGGAAACCCTTGAAAAGCGCGGTGCGAGTGTGGCCCGGGTGGACGGAGACGGTCCGGACACGGGGCGCCTTGTAACGCGTGGTGAGTTCAGCGGTCAGACCCTCGTGGAAAGCGAGAGCCGCTGCCTTGGAGGCACCGTAGTCGATCATGTTGGGGATGGTGATCCAGGAGGCGAACGAGGAGACAGTCACGACCATGCCGTGGTTGCGGGCAACCATGTTTGGCAGGAAAGCCTTGGTGATCCAGTAGTGGGCAAGGGTGTTGACGTCAAAGGTGAAGCGCACATCACTGGGGTCGGCGTCGAGAAGGGTCTTGCCACGAGCGACGCCGGCGTTGTTGATGATGACGGTAGGGTGGCCAACCTCTGCGCGGACGCGGTCGGCGACAGCATTGACGCTCTCAGGGGAGCGAATGTCACACTGGAAGTGGTGGACTCTGCTCGCTACGAGGGAAGTCAGTTGCAAGTGTCGGCGCAGTTCCATGGAGCAAGTAGGGGCGCGTACAAGTGGAAAAGGACATGGGCTGGATGTCGAGGACGACGACGGTGATGCCCTTCTCCTCGAGGAAGCGCACCATGGAGCCGCCAATGCCCGCCGCGCCGCCCGTCACGAGGACAATCTCGCGGGACCAGACGTAGCGGTCATCGGTCCAGTTGTTGCGGACGCGATCGGACAGCCAGGCGCTGGCGCGGCGGGCGAGCGCCCAGTAGAGCAGCAGGCGCAGGCGGCGGGCGGCGGTCGGGTGGAGGATGGACAGGTCGCGGCCGCGCTTGGTGTAGCGGGCGAGCAGGACGATGGGGAGCAGCAGAGCTGGGTTGAGGGCGGTGCGGCGGATGAGCTTGAGCACGACGTCGCCGCAGAAGCCCTCGCGCGGGAGGAAGCCGTTGTGCATGGGCATCGTGGCGGCGTGGGTGGCGCTTCGTCGAGGGCGGCGCGTCGATGTTCGAGTGACAGGTCGCGGACCACAGTCAGAGATTCAGAATCCGGTCGGCGCAAAGAGCCAGCGCTACTCTTCGCAACTCGTCTGCATGCACAGCAGAAGACGCGGGTTGCGACGAGCGATGCGTTTTGAAGGTCTGGCGCCGGCCTGGGCGACAGCGAGATCCCTAGGTCAACCCCCCGTCGTCCACCGGTCGCATTGCACGCCACGCCACCACCACCTGCGTCGGGCCATTGTCCAGTTCCGCCGGCCAGGAGGGTGCGGTGGTTGCTTGCTTGTGTGTGTGCGTGGTCGCGCGAGCCGAGGTCGAGCTACCCCAAGGCGTCGAGGGCGTGCGGGGAAGCTGTCAAGTGCCAAACGTTGTGCCGCGTCCCCGAGGGGCCCAGGGGGGCAGAATCCGGGGTAAATTGATCTGCTGCAGCAGCTCCCCCGGGCTCACGCTCGCGGCCCGGGTTTGTGCAGCACCCCGGGCCGGGAAGAAGAGGGGGTCGATGATGACCCGTTGGTCAAGGTTTGCGTACCCTCTTGTCGACCTAGGATGAAGGCATCGCGGGCCCTACTTTGGGTTAGTATCGTGAGTGCTGACACGTTCGGACGGACGGGGCAAGTCATGTTCGCCTGCCATGTTAGTGCTCGTCGCTTCGGTGGAATGCCGTTGAGGTGAGCCACCAGACTTGAGCAGGGGTCAAACCGGCTGGCAGGCGGAAGAGCCGGCCCATCGCATCTGCATTTCGTAGGTATGGATCTGAGATCGAGGGAATGCTCTTCGAAAGTTGCTGCTACTACCGTTCTTCGCAGCCGAGTCCTCCACGCAGCGCGCGCGGCACGCCCCGACGCGCCCTCCAGCGCTGGAACAGCTGCGTGCCGTAACGGGTGCTGTAGCCGCCAGCCAGGGCGGATCGACCCGCTGTAAGCGGAAGCCCGAGCTGAGCTGGATGATGGGGAACGCGCCAGTGCACTGTTATCCTCTCTCAGTGCACTTGTTGCTCGCATCGGCGAACCATTCATTGGAGTCTCCGCCGGCCTAGCCTACTGTAGCAACTGGGTCACGTCTACCTGCACTACGGCGAGGAGTAACTCGGCGAGCGCATTCGGAAGGGAGCGCCGCCTTGGGCGCGTCGTCTCGGCCGGCGAGCCGGAGGGGCGCTCACACGGAAGGGCCTCCGGGCCCGGGTCCTGGCCTGCCCTCGCGCTAACGGTTCATCGGCCCACGGCAAGCCCACGGGCCCCTCCGAAGCTCGAGTGGGCCGGCTGGCCAACTTCAATTCTTCATCCACCGCTGTGATCGGTTCTTAAGAAGCGACTCCGCACAGCTCGTGTTCCTCGAAAAGCCCCGTCTCAACCTTCAGCAGCCCACGGGAGACGCCTTTTCCGCGTCCAGCGTACCAAGGACCAAAGGCCGCGACCGCATCACCATGAAGGCCGCCGGGCTCGCTGTCCCCCTCCGCCGGAGCGGGCTCAGCGCCGCCCCGACCCGCTGCCGCTTCCTCTCCAGCCAGCTTGTCGCCCCGGCTTCTGCCTCTCACGGGCCGCACTCGAGATGCCAACGGCGCTCATTGGCTTCCGCGCCGCCAAACTCGGCTGCCCTGAGGGATCTCCTGCGTGTCTCCGACGAGGTTGCAGACGCGGTGCGGCTCAACAAGCCCGTCGTTGCCCTCGAGTCCACCATCTACACCCACGGCGCCCTGGGCAAGGATCTCGCCCGCGAGCATGACGACCTGGTCCGGAGCCACGGCGGTATCCCTGCCATCATTGCCATTGTTGACGGCGTCCCGACCGTCGGCGCCACCACCCAGGATATTATTCGCATGATCGAGGACAAGGACACTACGAAGGCGTCAAGGAGGGATATCTCCTATCTTGTTGGCATGGTACGGCTTGGAAAGCCCGAGACTTTTGTGGATTCGCAACGTTGACAGCCTTTTTAGGGCCTCGCTGGTCGTAAGATTCACGGCGGCACCACCATCTCTGGCACCATGCTGCTCGCCAGGCTGGCCGGCATCCGCGTCTTCGGTACTGGCGGCCTTGGTGGCGTCCACCGCGGCGGCGAGAGCTCCATGGATGTGTCCGCAGATCTCACTGAGCTGGGCCGCACCAGAGTCGCTGTCATCAGCAGCGGATGCAAGGGCTTCCTCGACATCCCTCGCACGCTTGAGTACCTCGAGACCCAAGGCTGCCTGGTGTCGACCTTTGCCGACGGCCGCACCGGAAAGATCGACTTCCCTGCCTTCTGGGCGCGCGACAGCGGCACAAAGAGCCCGTCGGTCGTCTACACGGAGAAAGAGGCTGCTGCTATGATCCTCGCGCAGGAGCGTCTCGGCATCGAGTCGGGTATGCTCTTCGCCAACCCTATCCCCGAAGAGTTCGGTGTGCCGTCGGAGGAGATGAGCGCCGCCATCGAACTGGCCGTACGCGAAGCCATTGAAAAGGGATTCACCGGCAGCAAGAACACGCCGTATGTCCTGCAGCGGTTGAAGGAGATTACGGGGGAGAAGGCTGTCACTGCCAACAAGGCCTTGGTGACATCCAACATCATCCGCGCAACCGACGTCTCCGTCGAACTGTCGCGACTGTTGACGTCAAACGCCAAGCCGGTGATGAGCTCGTAAGTGCCAGCTTCGACTCGTCACCGTGCTACAGGCGTTTAGTTCTAATACTTGGTTATGTAGCGTAATTTCACATCCTGTTAGATCCAATGAGCCTGTCATTAGCGACCCTACTGTTGTCCAGTCCAAGGCGGACATTCTCGTAGCCGGGGCCGTGGCCGTGGATCTGAGTTGCGATTTCACGAGCACAAGAGCTGGCGAGACGTCGCCGCAACCGCATACATCCAACCCAGCACGGATCAGCCAGTCCATCGGCGGCGTCGGACACAATGTCGCCCTGGCAGCGCATCTGGCAAGCAAGCAGGCCCACGTACAGTTCTGCAGCATGGTCGGCGACGATGTGGCCGGATCCACGGTGCTATCATCTCTGGAGGCTGTCGGCCTCGGCGGTTCTTTCGTGCGCAAGCTGGATCAGCAAACACATCCCGGGAGCCGCACCGCTCAGTATGTCGCTGTGAATGATGGAAGCCGAAACTTGGTCATGGCCATGGCCGACATGGGAATCTTTACGCAGCACGCATCCGAGGAGCTGCGGGAGGCAGCAGTTGCGGCGACAACACCCAAGTGGACTGTCGTCGACGGCAACTGGGCCTCAAAGGACATCAAAGCCTGGGTCAAGACCGCAAAAGACCACGACTCCAAGGTTGCGTTCGAGCCCGTGTCGGTCGAGAAGTCAAAGGGGCTGTTTGGGCCCCAGCGAGGAGTCCCCAGCTTGGGCGTCTTTCCCAACGCCAGCGTGGACCTCGCGTCACCAAACACCTACGAACTGGCGGCCATGTACATGGCAGCCAAGGAGAACGGCTATCTCGAGCTGGGAGACTGGTTCGACGTCATAGACGCCTTCGGTATGACGGGGGCCAGAGAGCGATTCGTCCGGCTCACAACCCCGGCACTCACCGACGCTGGCGTCCCAGTACAGTGCGTCAACCTCCTCCCGTACATACCCACACTCATCACGAAGCTCGGCGCCGACGGCGTCCTGCTCACGAAGCTCCTGGGCCGCGACGATCCGCTGCTGCGGGATCGCGACGCCGAGGAGTTCCTGCTCACGCGCGCGGCGCCGAACCACCCGGCCGTGGGCGGCATCTACATGCGCATGTTCCCGGCGGCGGAGACGGTGCAGGACATCGTCTCGGTAAATGGCGTGGGAGACACGTTCCTTGGCGTCTTGATCTCGGGGCTGGCGCAGGGCGGCCGCGTCGAGAACCTCGTCGACGTGGCCCAGAGGGGTGCCGTGTTGACGCTCAAGAGCGCCGAGTCGGTGAGCCCGCAGCTGGGCCAGCTGGAGCGAGACTTGGCCCGAGCAGCAGCTCGTAGGTAGCCAGTGCATTGGTGGGATCGAAAGTAGCAAAACAAAATAAAACAAGATATCCAAACCCATCGTCATGCCGGGTTTGCTGAGCGAGGCGTGGCATGAATGGACGACGATCCACGTCCCCAAATCCAAGCTTCGCAGAGACGCCCCAATTCAGCCTCGCGGGGCCGCGACGTTTCATTGGCGGCACGACTGGTGCCCCGCAACGCTGCGGGGCGCATGCAAGGCTGAAAGATGGACAGCCAAAAAATTCCACAACCGCCAAAAATTAGTTCAGCACCACCTCGCTGCTTCACCACCATTGCCACGGCGACACCACATCATGGCCGCAGAAAAGGACCAATGGGTCTCCGACCAGGACGAGTCCGATAGCGACATGTCTTCCGACATGGGCTCGGACGATGTTGCCATCAACACTACGTCCAACGCTGCCATGTTCGACAAAGACTCGGACGAGGAGGAGCTGGAGCGCCTGGTCCTCGGAAACAAGGCGAGCTTCAGAGAAAACCTCTTCAAGGACGGCGGCGACCTGTACGCGGACCTGCAGGATGATCAAGATCTGGATCTGGCCGACGCCGACACGGGCGGCATGGAGGACGTCGAGGACGCAGACCTTTTCATGATCGACACAGGCGCACCTGGCGCGGGCTCTGCCCTCTCGAAAGCGACACCCGCATCGAAACAGACCGAACAGGGCGAAGTGCCCGTATGGGAGGACAGCGACGATGAGAGGCTTGCGATCTCTCTCGCCAAGGCCACGAGGTTACGGAAACTGCGCAAGACCGAGGCGGAGGACGTGATCAGCGGCACAGAGTACAGCAGGCGGCTGCGACAGCAATTCCTTCAACTGAACCCCGCGCCGGCGTGGGCGCAACAATCAGACGGCCGACCGACAAAGAGGCGGCGCCGCTCTTCTGCGGCCTCGGGCTCGTCGAGAGACTCCAGCGATAGCGACGATGAAGACGTCTCCGCGCTGCCGCTCGACAAGTTCCTGCGCGACGTCAATCAGCTCGCCGGTCTCGGTGGCGGCTCCAAGAAGCGCCTGCTGCGACCCGAGGTCATTGATATGCAAAGGACGCGCGAGATACCCGACAAGCACAAGATGCCCGTCGAATGCCTGTCGTTCCACCCCGAATACCCGGTCCTCTTGTCGGCGAGCACGGCCTCGATCCTCCACCTGCACCACGTCGCGCCCGACGCGCAGCCCCCGAACCCGCAGTTGACGTCGGTTCAGGTCAAGCAAGTGGACGTGCGCCGCGCCGAGTTCCTGTACCCGCAAGGCGACAAAATCTTCTTCGCCGGACGGCGCCGGTACTTTCACCACTGGGATCTGCCATCGGGCATCGTGCAGAAGACGACACGCGTGGCGGGTCACCAGCTGGAGCACAAGACCATGGAGCGTTTCAAGCTGAGTCCCTGCGGGCGGTACATGGGTCTTGTAGCGTCGACGCGCAAGGGTGGCGGCATCATCAATGTCCTCAGCGTCGCCACGTCACAGTGGATTGCGGCCGCGCGGCTGCAAAGCAGGAACGGCATCGCCGACTTTGCCTGGTGGAGCACGGGCGACGGCATGACCATCCTGGGAAGAGACGGACAGGTTGGAGAGTACAGCATGGAGAGCAGGACTTTCCTGGGCGTATGGCAGGACGATGGCAGCGTGGGCGGCATCGTCATCGCTCTCGGCGGCCACCGCGGCCCAGAGGCTCTGGGCGACGACCGCTGGGTCGCCGTGGGCTCCAACACGGGCATCACAAACATCTACGACCGCAACGAGCTCATCGCCGGCACGTCCCACGACGGCGAGGGCACCAGCATCACCATCAAGGATCGGCCGACGCCCGCGCGGACGTTTGAGCAGCTCGTGACGCCCATCACGGCGCTCACCTTTTCGCCGGACGGGCAGCTGCTCGCCTTTGGCAGTCGCGACACCAAGGACGCGCTGCGCCTGGTGCACCTGCCGAGCTGCACCGTGTACCGCAACTGGCCGACGGCGCAGACGCCGCTGGGGCGCGTCACGGCGGTGGCGTTTGCGCGCGACAGCGGGCTCCTGGCGGTGGGTAATGACGCGGGCAAGATACGGTTGTGGCATATTAGGAGTTAGATGGCATGTGTAAACGGGAAAGGGGGGCACGGCTTGTTGTGTCGACTACGGTGGCCATGTCCAGTTTATAGTACTTGCATAGAGCAGCGTGTCACCAACTTTATGATGCATTTAGACTTGGCACAAACCATGGGTTGAGTGTGTTCTATTGTTTTGTCTCTCTCTGAGTGTCGGCATCGACGCGGCAAACGGCGGCGCATCCGCTTAGCCATGATCACCGCTGGATCACATCTGACCTTGTGTGAGGATCCCACCACTGGCGGCCAACATTGCCGTAAACTCGGTTCGATGGTTATGATGCCGCCCTAGCCACCCCACCTTCGTTCAGCAAGATGCCTCCCGTACCCGGTGGTATTTTTCGGCAGAGCACCTCGGTTTTATTCTCATTCGATGACCCTCTGTATGAGGAGTCCGCCGACTCTCGCCCGCCTCGGAAGACTCCGTCGACCGCAGACAGTCATGTACGCAGCTCAGTCTAATTCCTTGTGATCATGGTATGTGGCCACGTCTGGCCGTGTGTCCCTAAACGCCGTGAAATTCTGAAGATGATGTTCCTGAAATCCCGTGCAGAAACGTCGCTGATGCTCATCACGCGTGCCCCCTCACCCTCACTCAGTTGGTGTCGCCAGCCAATCACGTTTCCCATCCCACTCTTCATCACAGATGAGAGTGAGTGTGAGTAGGCCCCTCCCCCATTCGCTCACACCAGCTCCGCGTCCTGGGCGTCGACGAGGTCCCTGGCGCTCGACCAGCGGAGGATGAGGACGTCGCCGGCGTCGGCGGGGATGGTGTTGTCGGCGTCGGTGCCGCGGCCGTGGACGTCGCGGGCGCGGAGCATGCGCACGAAGACGGCGGCGTCGACGTCGGGCCCGTCGACCATGCTGACGTTGCCGGCCGTGTCGTTGAGGTTCTGCAGCTGCGGCGGGAAGGAGGCGAGGAACGACGACAGGTAGTGGTTGTGCAGCAGCGCCTGGTGGCGCGTCGCGTAGGCGAGCTCCGTGGCGGAGAGGCGCGCGCGCAGGGCCTGCGAGGACAGGTAGTGCAGCGTGTGCTTGTCGATCTGCGGCGTGTGTGAAGAAGGGTTCGTCGTGAGCTACTACTGCGGTGTTCCCGTTGTCTGTGTTTTGAGGGTGGAGGAGGGAGGGGGAGGGGGCGAGGAAGGGAGCGCGACGCACTTTGGACATGCGCACGCGGAGGTAGCTGCGGACGAGGAACTTGTAGCGCTCGAGCTCCGTCTGGATGACGATGAGGGCAAAGTTGGTCTTGGGGTCCATGTCGCCCGTCATGTCCTCGACGCGCTCGATCTGCTCCTTGATGCGCAGCGAGACGCGCTCGAACAAGCCGTCAGAGGGCCATCTGCGAGGTTCGTTGACTGTTAATTAACTTTCTCTCAAGCCTGACGTGAGCGTCGTTTTCATCGCCCCCCGTCACCGTCACCGTTCTTCCCCCCCCGTGCGCCCCCTTTCCTTTGCCTCGTGTGTGTGTGTGTGGCGTGGACGTACTGCAGGAGCTCAGGCGCCGAGCGCTCGGCGACCCAGCGACGCGTCAGGGCCTGCAGGTCCCGCGTGCCTTGGGGGATGCCGTCGGCCGCGGGGTCGACCTGGCGGAGGATGTCGTCAATGTCCATGGCCGGCGGGCGCGGGCGGCGTCCGGGGCAGCGGGACGCGTCGTCGGAGAAGGAGGAGGGGTGGTGGTGGTGGTGGTGGGGTTGAGAGCGGAAGGGGGGCTGCTGGTCATCTCATGATGGGGAATTGGCGGGAGGTCTTTTCGATGTGGGGTTTGGTGTTTTGAGCGCGTAAAGTGCCTGTGGATGATGAGCAGCGGGACTACGAGTATGAGAGCCGCGGTTTGGAGCAATAATGACAAGCTGTTGTGGCTAGTACAGCTCGACTCGATTGTCACTTATAGCGACGTGTAGAGAAGTTAATTGAATGGATTTTCATTTCGTCAAGTTCGACGCGCTGTTGCTGGGCGTCCATGAGCTTGAGCTCTTTCCTCTTGGGTGAGTGAGCAATGAGGTCGGACCGCGCTGGACCGACGTCCGACAGTGGACTCCTTGGCCAACAACCCCTGTCAGTCGCAGCAACCCAGCCGGGCACGCCAGGTTTCCCCACAATCTGCCCGCCTCAACGCCATGTCTTCCAGTTCCAACCTAAGTTACAAGTCGAACAGCACCGAGGGTCTATTCACAGAAGAACGTGTTTATACCCGGACAACGAAATGACCCATTGAATCTTCCAGTCGATTTTTTTTCTATCGTCGTCGTTGCCAATTGTGAAAACGAACTCCACCATAGGGCGAGAACAGTCAAATTAATTACCCGGCAAGTCTAGACTCCCTGGAGTAGCAGACAGTAATTCAACCACGGCGACTTGCCGAGGTCCATCGAGCCTCGATGTTCACTAACGAGCAAATGGCCCCCCCATTGCGACGCGGGGAGGATACGCTCCCCCCACCGTTGCTGCTATAACTCCGCGACCCCGAAGCTTCATCAGTCCCCTTTCGTGAACCAATTCATCACCTCACCCTCGACCTAGATTCCTAAACCTCCGGTCGTCGAGAGTAAACGGACGCATCGCCCTTCATCCACTCGCGTCACTCGTCGTCAGTGGCCACCAACATGTCCGACGCCAACAACAACAACAACGACGATGGCGAGGCCGTGCCCTACGCCGCCTACCTGCGCGAGGTGATGCAAAAGGGCATCCTCGGCGGTCAGCTCCCGCTCGTCACCACCAACCCCAGCCGCCTCGAGGAGCAGGCTCAAAAGGCCATGCCGACAAAGGGCTTCGACTACATCAAGGGCGGCGCCGGCGAGTCCGCCACCATGGACGCCAACCGCCTCGCCTTTCGCCAGTGGAAGCTCATCCCCCGCGTCCTGCGCCCGACCAACCCGCGCGACCTGAGCGTCGAGCTCTTCGGGCACAAGTACGGTAAAGCTCCCACTGTGTTCCCCTTGTGTACCAGGTTGCGTTGAGCGCCACTGACGATGCGCTCCCCTCCCTAGATACCCCCGTCCTCATGGCCCCCATCGGCGTGCAGTCGCTCTACCACGAGGACAAGGAGATCGGCACTGCGACCGCGTGCGCCAACCTCCGTGTCCCCTTCACCCTCAGCACGGCGGCCTCGACGAGCATCGAGGAGCTCGTCAAGGCCAGCCCAGAAGGCCCCAAGTGGTTCCAGCTCTACTGGCCCCTGGACGAGGACATCACGGCGTCCATCCTCGGCCGCGCCAAGGCCAATGGCTACAAGGCCCTCGTCGTCACGCTAGACACATGGACCCTCGGCTGGCGCCCGTGGGACCTCGACACCGCCAACGTGCCCTTCATCGTCGGCGAGGGCGACGAGGTCGGCTTCCAGGACCCCGTCTTCCGCAAGAAGTTTGCCGAGCGCACCGACGGCGACACGCCCGAGGACAACCGCATCGGCGCCGCCATGTACTGGCTCAGCGAGAGCTTCCCCGGCGTGAGCCGCAGCTGGGAGGACCTCCGGGTCCTGCGCAAGCACTGGGACGGCCCCATCATCCTCAAGGGCGTCCTCAGCCCCGAGGACGCCAACCTGGCCGTGCGGTACGGCATGGACGGCATCATCGTCAGCAACCACGGCGGCCGCCAGATCGACGGCGCCGTCGCGGCGCTCGACGTGCTCCCGGACATTGTCGACGCCGTCGGCAAGCAGATCACCGTCATGTTCGACTCGGGCATCCGCACGGGTGCCGACATGGTCAAGGCCCTCGCCCTTGGCGCCAAGGCCGTCTTCGTCGGCCGTCCCGTCGTCTATGGCCTCGGCATCGACGGCGCCGCCGGGGCGGAGGCGGTCCTGGCTGGCCTCCTCGCGGACCTTGACCTGACCATGGGGCTGGCGGGTGTCAAGAGCGTCGCGGACCTGCAGCGGTCGATGTTGCGACGTGCACAGTATCCCGGCGATACAAAGGCAAACCTGTAACGCTGCTGTAAATCCCAGCCGACGCGTCAGATCTGATGTGTGTGTGTGGCAATGTATATACACTCAGGGGCATGAAGCTAGCCTGAATCTCGATATAGAACTGCCTTTGCATGCATTGCGATGCGAACCTGGAACTTGCCTCCCTAAAACCTCGGGGTTGTGCATGCGGATATGCCATTGGCTTCGCCAGCCACCAGCTGGGTCGCTGAGATGTCTCTGTAGCTCTACGTTCTAGTTCTAAGCGGCAGCGCATTTCCGTGGCGAAGGGGTGCTGTGCTACGAGCTTGTTCTCCATCCGATGCGCCAGGATGCCAGTCTTTGCACAAACGTTACCCAGCATGCCGCGGCATCGCATTCGGTCTCATTGTAACTTTTTCAGCGGCTTGTGAGGCTCGCGTCTGGCTTTGTCGTAGCCATTGACGCTGCCATACACCGACTTCAAAGCACCCGACGAGAGCGTGACGAGGGCGGCCGAGGTGACAAACAAGAGGGCACGCTGCGCGGTGGACAGCAGGCCGAATAGCGGATACGGGTACCTGCGTCCGATGAGTACAAAGGAGGTCACGGAGGCGGGGGCTTATACTGCATACCATCCATTCTTGCTGAAGCAGAGCTCAACCCAGTACCAGTAGCCAAAGGCAAAGACGGTGCTCAGGCTCATGACCCCATACGCGGGGACCGTCCACGGCGGACTGAGCAGGACGAGGTCGAGCGTGAGGAAGACGGCGGGCGCGAGGTGGAAGCCGACATCAGCGGCGAGCGGCAAGGCGAAATCGCCGTCGACGAGGAGCTCGGGGTCGACGGCGCTGATGCCCCAGTAGAGGAGCGAGATGACGACCTCGAGCGGCGCGGCGAGCACGGCGAGGGCGTTCTTGACGTCGAAGAGCGCGCGGCTGCCCGTGACGTCGGCCACGGCGCCGGACACGAAGCACAGCAGCGAGACGGCCAGGCCGATGATGGTGAGGAACTGGAAGTGCCAGCCGTAGGCCTCGTCAAAGGGCGTCGGCCACGTCGTGAGGAAGTAGAAGCTGTAGCAGAACGAGGCGATCCCTGCGGCGTGGAGGAGGAGCGAGATGGACGGCGAGGGGGAGGCTAGGCGCTGGAGACGGTGTCGAGCCATGGTGACGGGGTGCAATGGCTCAAGTGTGAGGCTGCGGAGAGTAAAGATGACGGGACGTCGCGGACATGGGGAGCGCCTTAGTTACCAAGTACCCCTGGTGTTGATGGGATGACGTCTCCTCGGGCCATTTTGGCAGACAAGCCGTAGCCGTGGAAGCGATAGCCTAACACCGTAACCCCCCGGTGGAGCTGTCACAGGGCTCACAGGCTCACAGTCACAGCGACCGCCAGCACTCCCCGCGGGACTTTCGCATTTGATGGTTGCGCAGTGGTGGAAGGTGGTGAGTATATACAAGACAGGGAGGCATGAGAGAAACCAAAACGACCATGCAAGGCATCTACAGTACCGTCCCACCGTATTTCACATTTGCAGGGCACTTTGCAGCACACACAGCCGTCTCAAAAAGCCCAAGGAAGGCGGCAACCCCGAGGCCCGGACAATTGCAGTCTGGCATACGCCATCACTCTCACGGGGAAAGGTACCTAAGCATCCCCGCCCGATTGGGTAAGGCGCCACTTGCCCGGTCCCCTGCCGTGTCCCTCTACTTATACTCCCGCGCGCCCACATACACACACATATATAGCCCCGACATCTCCCTCCCTCCTCGACCTTATATTCGTACTCTCGACTTTGTCTGCTCTTCGTACCCTCTCCCCTCGGCGTCGGCCGCCTTAGCGTCGTCGTCGGATGGCTTGAAGACGACGTTGCCTGCGCTGAAGCACAAGTGCCTGCCGCCGCTCAATAGCGTCGCTGCCAGCGAGACGCCGAAAGCTTCCAGTACCTGGGCTGGAGGGTCTACCTCAGACATTGAATACGATGGTGAATACTCTTGCGCTGCCAATGACGTGCGGATTCTGTGGAGGTAAGAGACAGTACTTGCAAGGCTCGATCGCTACTTACGGTTGAGCTGTATTGTTGCTAGTCTCAACGCCGACTTGCATGCACGTGTGAGTTCGTAGGACGCGCCTCATTGCCTCGCCGAAACTAACCCTGCCGGCTGAATGTCGCGCATTTGTCCATCCTTCGGCCTGCGAAAGCTTCAATGTTCGGAAAGTATTTGTGTAGATTGCTCGCCATCACGCCCAATGCCCATACATCGCCCTTTGAACTCCATATCGCGACGTCATTGGATCAATCAACATGGAGTAAGCAAACATCCCTCATATGCCTGGTCGCAGCCTCCAAACGACCACTTTGGCACCTTCCATTACTTCATCCATGATGGATGGCCAGCTCCTGGAAGTTGTGAGCAGCAAGTCGAAGTCCCCATCCACATCACCGGGAAGATGCACATTGACAACGTCCTACACGCATCGCAGTATTGGCAGTGGTGCGTCAATCGCCAACGACGGTCACTGGACGCGACAACAGTCGTCGTCTTCATCTTCTTCTTCCTCGTCTTGGACCATCTCGGCCGTCGCGGTCCAGAAATCTCTGCCCTCCTTGTCAGCTACCTCTGCTCGAGCATGTTCAATCTTGTTCCAAACGGCTTCGGCCTTGTTGAAAAGTCCGTGTCGTCTGTGTAGATCTTCCGTGATGAAGATGATTCCCATCTGAAGCTGGCGCTCGATGTCACGAGCTCTTGATAGTCCTGGAACCATATTCTCATGTTCATGAACGCGGATCGCCCTGGAGAGCACGTGCAAAGCCTCGATTGCTTCACAGAGATGCTCATTGAGCCTTTGGATCGCCCATGCCTCGGTGTCCATAACAACCTGCTCGGCGTCCTGGCTCCTTCCGGCCTGAGCTAAAGCCTCCTCTTTGCTTGGCAGTGTGAGAAGCAGCGCACTCCAGGCCATACTCAGGCCCAAGACGTCGGCTGGGGTCAGAAACACCAGAAGCCTCATGATAGGGAGAACAATCGCGTAGCAAAGGCTAGCGAGAGTCAACAGGCTAGCCTTGGCATCTGCAACCTCCCCCTCCTTGACCCGGAGCTCTTTGCCGTTGCGGAAGTCATTAAGGCGACTGATAGTTGCTTCTACCGAGTTGCAGGCTGCGATGAGACCGATGGACTCCAAGGGTTCTAGCTCTTCTACTCAGTACCCACTACGCCCACGCGAAAAATGAATGGTGTGCGCATAGCTACGTACCCTTGTCCTGTATAACTGGCGTCGCGAGAAGAGGCGCACGATTTTGCATGGTCGGGCTGTAATGGCAACATTTGGTGGCTGCCGCTGCCGCTTCGACGATGACGTCTCGCAATTCATGCCAATTGGGATCATTTCTGCCATAGAATTTGCAGATGCTTCGATGATCGCGGTTCATCACGCGACGATGTTTTTCCTGCGAAATGCCCATGCACGCTGACTTCATGGGAACAATCTGAGGCAATGAGCAGTTAGACGTGTGATTCTGGCTTGGCCACCAGCTTTCTATATGGTGGTGGATGCTAAACTCACAATCCCCAGGGGTCCCAATGGCATGCCTTCACTCCAAGTGTAAAATTTGTACGCATTGTGAAGAGGTTCAAATCGTGCGTTGAGACTTTTGTTGTACGGCGTCCCAGGTTCCAAGGCAGCCAGGAGCGAATTGCTGGGCTCAAGAGAGGCGAAATCGAGCAGTTTCACAGCCATTTCTCCCAACGGCGCATGATCTGAGCCGTGGTGTGGGACAGCGAGAAAGAAAATTGCGTAAGTGAAGTTCCAGATCATCGGGAATGTGTCGTACTCGCGAAATGCTAAAGCCAGTGCCTCCTTGACGATGATACCCCCAAGGCTATGCGAGACGAAGATGATCGGGCGAACAGGGTTTACCTGCGATGGGGTCAGCCATACTCACAGTATACCTGTCCTTCATACCAGAGGTACCTTTCTTTTGTACCTGAGGCCTTCCAGAAGGTTGCGAGCTTGAGACTCCACGCCGGCGACCGATCTCCCGAAAGCCACATTCGCATTGTATTGGAACGCCAGAATCCTCGCGAGGGGAACGGCGTCAGGCAAAAGACTTCTGACCCAGTTTACCTTGGTCTGGTCGTGCGTCCATGTGTTTTCGGCATGTAGCTTGCTGCCCCATACGTTCATCCCGTGCACGACGATAATGCTGGCGATGAATTAGATGACGTACGTTATTCGATGTCAAGGGCCATTACTCGAGCGTCGCATGACGTGGAGCCGAAATGACGGCGAGTGAATTGGAATCGTATTGCGAGGTTGCCTGAATGTCACGCCCATTAGGCAGTGTGTTAGCACATGTCAATCCAGACTTTTGCGCGAGGACGACGAGGCTGTCTGGTAAGGCTAGACGTACCATCATGGGCCTCTTTCTGTTGCCTCTATACGAGATAGTCTGAGTAGGCGGCAAGCAATGGAGACGACCTCCATGAACTACTAACGAAGTGCCCCACAGTGGCATTTTAAAGCACATCGTGTGTGTGATTCTAATCGCGAAGCTCCAACGATGAAAGTCCCGAATCTGACGGCTGAGGGCTGGCGGCTAGCGACTGGTCTCCCAATGTCTAGTCCTGACACGCGACCGCCGCGGCCGGGCCTGTGATGGGGGCCGGGCGGCTGCACTTGCGTCGTCATTCGCAAGTCGGAGTATCCAAGCAGGCCGACAACTCCAAACAGAAGCTTCCCGTACCTTTGTGAGCTGGCCTCGCGTCTGCGGCGTTTGCTGGGGCTTGACGGTTGAGAAATTCCTGTGCAAATTGTCGCTATCACGCTCCGTACCTAGATGCCCCACAGCTTCAACTTCGTGACGCTCTACACTCCACGAGAAATATCCATTATATGCCTGGGTGTGACCCCTGGACCACCATCATGGCGCCCCAAGCTCCGGGGCCAGGAGGTAACTCCTTGTTGCTATTGGCACTAGCGCAAAGTGGCAAAAATGAGCTCCAAGTCGATAACACTCGTGCCGTGATAGAGGAGTGGATGAAAACTGCACGACGTGGCGGGTCACTGAGTACAACGAGGGCATTCGGATTGGCTGCCGAAGAGCGGCATTGCGCTCATCTTCGAGTGCCCCGAGTACGACGCACAAGAATGACACGGCAAGTTCAGCAAGGGTGAATCACATGTGTCATCGAATGACACCGCCCGAGATGCGAGATGTCGAGGTATAGACCGAGGGGTGAAACGAGGGGCGAAGGAGGAGCTAGCCACTGGGGAGTCGACGACGTTGGGCCTGGGCGGTAGGTTCATGACTCAAATTTGCCAAACGAGAGCATATGAGGAAGCCATAGGAGTATACCTACCTACGTGATGTATTTACTGACTTGTAGGTAGGTACCTTTGAAGGACCATTTGCAGGTCGAATTACGTTCCCAGGGTAATATTGGAGGCAAGGGCAACAATCGAAGGGCCGACAGAGTCACATCCAAGTGGGCTGCAACTTCCCCATGCGGCAGGCCCCCCCACCTGTGGGGTAGCGCGGCGCCTCAAGCGCCTGTGCAACAGCCTGGACTCCCTGGAGCTCGGCTCTGCTATCTCAGCCTATCTGATGTGCTCCGCGCGCAAGGCTGAAAATTGCCCGGCTCGAAATTTGGATTCCTCTCCATCCGCCTTCCACCGCACATCAGCTTCCTCTGCGCCCGCTCGCGCACCGACCAGAGCTTCTCTCACCGCGATCCGCAGACTCTGGTGTCCCTTTTGTCGTCCTTTTTACGCGTCCGTACTGCGCCGCAAAATGGCGGGATCAGCGGCCGACGACGACAATCGCTCACAGAAGCGCACCCACGATGAATTCGCCGAGCACGATGCGTCTGGTTCGCTCCCCCGCGCCCGCCGTGGTACGCCGTCAGTGGCCGCTAACAATGGCCAGATTCGTCGTCCGACGACGACATGGGGCCTCAGTTGCCCTCCGAGGCCGCCCCCAAGAAGAAGCGCCGAGTTCTGCCCTACGAGAAGCTCTACGTAGCTGCCATGCCGACATCCGCCCGCTACTCGCGATCCCTCATGCACAAGGACCAGCTGCTGTTTGCCACGTGGACTCCCCTTACAGACTTCCTCATCACCTCTTCCGTCGACGGCGTGGTCAAGTTCTGGAAGAAGCTCGCTCAGGGCATCGAGTTTGTCAAGCAGTTCCAAGCCCACAACGGCGAGATCACGTCGGTATCGGTTAGCAAGGATGGCAGGAGCTTCGCGACAGTTGGCACAGACGACTCGATCAAGATCTTCGACGTTGTCACGTTCGACCTCTTGTCCATACTCACGCTCAAGTTCAGCCCCAAATCAATATGTTGGGTCCACCAGAAAGGCGCTTCGTTCCCGCAACTGGCCGTCTCCGAATCGACAAAGCCCCTGATACATATTTTCGATGGACGAGGCGACAAGGAAGACCCGCTGCACACCATCAAGGGCCTGCACCGTGGCCCCGTCCACCTCATGGCGTACAACGATACCTACGACTGCGTCGTCTCGGCCGACGAGAACGGCATGGTAGAGTACTGGCGCCCAGGCGGTGCCTACGAGAAGCCGGACAACGTCTTTGAGTTCAAGAGCTCCACGAATCTGTTCGACTTCAGAAAGGCCAAGTCGGTCCCTTCCTGCCTGACAATCTCACCCAACGGCAAAAGCCTCGCGACCTTCTCATACCCTGACCGCAAGGTGCGAATATTCGACTTTGCCACCGCCAAGCTGCACCGAACGTACGACGAGTCGCTCCAGGCGGTAGAGGAGATGCAGCAGGCCGGTGCCTCCTCCCAGAAGCTCGACAATGTCGAATTCGGGCGACGACTTGCGCAGGAGAAGGATGTGGAATCTGCGACGCTGCGCAACAAGTCCAACATCATCTTCGACGAGTCCGGCAACTTCGTCTTTTACGGCTCCATGCTCGGAATCAAAGTCCTCAATACGTACACAAACCAGGTAGTCAAGGTCTATGGCAAAGACGAAAATTTCCGCGCTGTCAACCTCGCCTTGTACCAGGGCCAACCGCAGAAGAAAGGTATAGTTTCGGTGGAGATGGGTGCGTCAAGTAACCCGTTACTGCAAGAGTCTGAGGCACGCGACCCGATTCTCGTGGCGACCGGCGCAGGCAAGCAGCGCTTCTACATGTTCAGCAACGATGAAGACATTTCCAAGTCAACACGGGACATCCAAAACGAGCGACCGACGACACTGGGCGGAGCCAACAAAAAGGAGGGCAATGCAAAGCGGCGAGAGACAGGGGAGGCTGCAGTGCTACACACCAATTACGGCGACATCCACATCCGCCTCTTCCCCGATGCGGCACCGAAGGCCGTAGAGAACTTCGTCACGCACTCAAGGAGTGGCTACTACAACGGCACCATCTTCCACCGGGTCATTCGCAAGTTTATGATCCAAGGCGGCGATCCCCTCGGTGACGGGACGGGCGGTGAAAGCATTTGGGGGCGCGAGTTTGAGGACGAGTTCAGCAGCCTCAAGCACGACAAGCCCTTCACCGTCAGCATGGCCAACGCGGGGCCGAACACCAACGGCAGTCAGTTCTTCATCACGACGGAGAAAACGGTAAGTGGCAAGTGGTCACGCAACCCCCCGGCCAATCCCGAAGTCCTCCTGCGCAGTACCCCAGCGGCACGCCGCGGCGCGCTATTTTGAACCTGCGGCGACCCCCTGCTGCTGCTGCTGCCGCTGCGTATGCGCCCGCGCTTTCGCGCGCCGGGCAACCGTTCGACAACGAAGAGCAGGCCACCGGCTAACTAGTTATCCCTACAGCCCTGGCTTGACGGCAAGCACACGATCTTCGGCCGAGCCACCCAAGGCTTCGATGTGATCCAAAGGATCGAGAACGCCCGCACCCACAAGGAGAAGCCCGAGGAAGACATCAAGATCCTCAACATTGACGTAATGTAGGTAGCAATGCAGCGCGGCAACGAGCGGAGCGCCGGCCGGCGAGGGATAGCCGGCGCGCGATCTGTGCCAAATGCCGGGTTTCCCCATTGAGTAACGTTGCCAGCAATGCCCGCCCTCCCGCCTTCTCAGCCGCGGTTGGCGAGACAGGAGGGCGGGCTGCCCACCATGCGACCGACTCATCAACGGGCTCGGGCTCGGGCTCGCACTCGTGGAGTCGTGGCCGCCACGGGGTCACGCAACTCGGCTCATCTCGTGGAAATGCCGCCACCAACGCCAGCGAGGTGAAGCTGAAGCGGGTGAAGGGGATCCCTGTCCATCTCAGCACCACTGGGCCAGACCACCGGGATCTGCGATGCGCCCGCCCGCCTCCGAGGTCGCACAGCAAGCATGGCACGCATGGCATGGCGTGGTGTGCGTGTGTCGACCACCCGACCGGGCTGTCGGTCAGTCGCATCGAGCACGCAAACCACCCCCGCCACATCATCAGCTTTAGGCGACGCCGTGTCTCGCCTAACGAGCGCGGGTGGCCCCTCGGAACACCCGTGGGAGGAGGGCGACGCGCCTGGAGGGCTGGAGGCGCAGGACGCGGCGGCGGATCGGATGCGGCCCCAGGACCCGCCAACCAACGGCGTGTGGGCCTAAGGGCCCTAGCTGAGGACGAGAACCCTTGCAAAAAACCAGCGGGTTTGGACACCAACTTCTCGACTCGCTCAGGATCGCGAAGGCTTCGCGGAGGAGGCAGCGGAGAAGGCACCAGCGAGCGAAGCATGGAAAGACCGCATGTAAGCACGGGGAATGCCCTGGGTTTCAATATATATCCGTCGTCTTCGATTGGACGTTGACCTGCCGTTGCCGTTCTCCTCTTTCCCCCTGTTCCTACGTGACAACCCTTACCTTTGCCAACAGAACCGCGCGGACTCCATGGACGGGAGCCTAGCCGACACCAGCCGGACCTGTCACGACACCGACGAACGCAGCCATACGAGCAGCAGCCGCGACGGCAAGCACGACGGCCAGACGCGACGTAGCATGACGGCGTCTCTCCTACTACTCTCACCCAATAATAGTCTCTACAACTCGTCGTCACGCGCGAATAGGTGACGACACAGCACAGTAGAAGCGGCAAAGTAGCACCAGTTGTAGCCGGGCCTTGGGCACTCGCAGGAGGACACCGGACGAGCGGCACAGGAGAAGAAGCTCCCACGATGCCGCGCCCGAGTACCGCACGCGCGACGCAACGCAAGCGCCGGAGCCGCAAGGGATGCTGGTGAGCACGGGCTCGTTGGTGACGTCTCGTCGGCAACAGACGACGTTCTGACCACAACCGTTGTAGGCCATGTAAATCACGCAAAGTCAAATGCGGAGAGGAACATCCGGCATGCAAGAAGTGAGTGGTCCCTGGGGCGTTAGACGAGTGGCGCTGCGCGAAGAGTCGACTTACAGGCTTCTCTCTCTTCTTTTCGTCGCGCACAGCTGCCTCAAGACGGGCGATGTCTGCGACTACAGCATCCGCCTCAACTGGGAGGGCCGCCGCACCAAGCGCTCGCGCCTGGAGGCGTCGCCGTTGGATCTCGACGGCGGATCCCAACCAGGCGGACAGGAGCTTTGGTTCAACACCTTTGCGACCGGGACGCCAACCTCGGCCGGCTCGCCGCAGTTTCTGGCAAGCGAGCCTGCGTCTCGCGACACGGATTCGCCAGAGCCCGTGCCCGCGCCCGCGCCCGCGGCGACCACGAAGAGGCGGGCGACGACGTGCGGCGAGCTGACGTTTGTCGACGAGACGCCTTCCCACGCGGCTTTTGGGCTCCGGAAACGCCTCGACGACCTCAGCGGGCTCTTCTCCGTCGACTCTCCGGCCCCGGCGACGACATTCACGCAGTCGTTGGCGACGCAAGACGCTCGTCACAGCAAGGCCAAGTCCTTCAACGAGCTGCGCAGGCTCGACCTCGGTGAGGCGCGGCTGTCGTCGTGCAGCCCCTTCATGACCCACGTAACGGCCTCGCCGGTGGTCTCTGACCTGCCCCTGACGCCCGCGGCGTCTTCGTACAGTGACGACATCCTCTGCCAGTCCCACTGGCTGGACAAGCTGCCGCCCATGGGCTCGCCGGACTCGCGGCTCTCGGTGAGCAGCGACATGGTCGACCCGGGCGACCCGTTGTCGTGCTGGTACACCGGCCCGGAGCCGCTCCCAGAGGCCGAGGACGGGCGGCGCTTCCACGGATATGACCTGGGCAGGTGGGACGAGGACGTAGCGAGTAATGATGACGATGGTGCCGTCTCGCTCGTCGCCCCGACGGGCTGCGAGCCCCCCAAATGGACCGTAAACTCCAGTAACCTGCCTAGAAAGCAGCTGCCGCTTCTTCCCAACGATGGCCGGAACGGCGGCTACTATGACGAGGCGGTGCCCATCCTGATCCCCTGGGAGCTGGAGCCGCTGCCAGACAAGTAAGCCCTCGCGCGCGGCTGCGCCAATAGAAAAGGGGAGGCGAATTGACACACTCTGCAGGCTGAGGAACAACAAGATGAACCTCCTGGTAAGCCACTGGCCCCTTTCCCCTGCCCCTTGACTGCAGTCGATCATGGTCAGCTGACTCTGCGGTCATGCAGTATTTTGTGAGTGGCACTGACGATCTGGGCCCCCGGGATCGCCTCATGCTTATTGTGTAACCCAGCACCACTTCATCGACCACACGGCCAGGGGTCAGTCACCACTCCCAACCCTCACCACTCTCTCTCTCTCCCCGCAAGTGATGTTGACGTTGTCGTGAACCATGCTGACGTCCTAGGAAGTGCTCGTGCCGTACCACGAGGCCGACTCGAACCCAATGAGCAGGTCGCTTCCCCAGATGGCCTTTCAGAACGAGGGTTTGATGAGCCTGCTTCTCGCCTACTCCGGTATGTCCCCTATATTGCTTGCTCACGGGTATCGTTCATGGGCGTTCATTCTGACGTTTACGGACGAAGCGGCCCATCGGTCACGTTGGATGCGGACCAAGCTGCCCGAGATGCGGATGGCCGAGTGGGCACAGGACGTATTCCCGGGGCTCAGACAGTCGCTGTCCGACGGGCAGCAACCCGTCTCGGACACGACGCTAGCCATGGCCATGATGCTGGCGTCGCTGGAGATCATATCGCCGGGCGCCTTGGGTCAAGGCATCTCGTGGCGGCAGCATCTGAACCTGGCAAGCAGGCTCATGATGAAGCGGGTGCAGCAGCAGCTCCAACATGGACCGCGCAGCGACGAGCGGCTGTTCATCCGGAGCTGGATCGCGCGGGCCAACATGCAGGGGATGCTGAGCCCGTCGCCGACGACGGACGACGCGGCGGGGCGCATCGTGCCGCTGGACCTGGCGGCGCTGATGCCGGAGCTGGACGAGATCGACTGCATCATGGGCTACTCGTCGCGATGCGCGCGGCTGCTGAGCCAAGTGGCCGACATGGCGAGGCGGTGCGACCAGGAGCGGACGGGGCCCGACGGCGAGGCGCTCGCGGGGTGGGTGCCGCACGCGCGGACCATCTCGGCGGCGCTCGCGCTGGACCAGGAGCTGCGGGAGAGCATGAAGTCGTCGTCGAAGCCGTGCGCGCACGTGCGGACGGGCAACATCCAGATGCGCGACCTGGCGGAGATGGCGGCGACCAACGAGGCCTTCCACTGGGCCGGGCGGGCGCACCTGCACCGGCGCGTGCTGGGCAAGGCGTCGGGCGACGGCGACGTGCAGGAGGCGGTCGAGCAGATCGCGCACTGCCTGGGGCAGACGCGGGCCGGGGGCGCGGCGGAGATGGGCATGCTGTTCCCCATGTTCACGGCGGGGTGCGAGGCGGCCGACGAGGCGACGCGGGCCAAGGTGCTGGCGCGGTTCACGAGCGCCGAGAAGAGCGGCATGGCGCAGGTGCGGCGGGCGAGGCGGCTCATGGAGGCGGTGTGGGACGAGGGGCGGCCGTGGGAGACGCTCATCCGGGACGAGTACATTGGGTGAGGACTGAGGAGGAGGAGGAGGACTCCCGTCGACGAAGCAGCGGACGGGCCCAGGCGAGGAGGGCGCATTCAGGTCCAGGGGAGGGACGGGTGATGCGGGTTGCGGATGCGCGATGCGCGAGGCGGATGCGAGGCGCGTTCGGCCCGATGCTGCTGCTGCTGCTGCTGACGCTGCTGTTGCCGCTGCTGCATTGTCCTTTTTTTTTTTTTTGCATGCGAGAGTCGTCGCAAATTGAATGGCGCTGCGTGCGAAAGAAAGCAACAAGGTCCCGTCCGGTCCCGTCTGACCGAACTGAGTCCGCGTCTCACTCGTCAGGTCACTGCCAGCCCGCCAGCCAGCTGGCGACGTGGGCGCAGCTGATGTCGCGGCCGTCGGCCAATCCCATCGACTCGGGACAGAGCAGCGGCCCGCTGCCGGGGTGCAGGTCGACACTGACGGACCACGGTCGTTGCAGGGCGCAGGGCGCAGGGTCCCGGAACATGTCGAGTCCATGTCGAGTCCGTGTCGAGTCCGTGTCAATCCATGCCAATCCAGGTCAATGCCGTGTCCTCGTCGGCTCGTGCATGCCATGCCATGCCATGTCATGTCGTCCCATCCGGCCGAGATCCCCATGCAAGTCAAGTCGCCGTGGTCGCGACTCGCGAGTCACGAAACTCGTACCATGGACATGGACCGGCGCCCTGAACTGTAACAAGGTACCTACTCATCGGTACCTAAACCGCGTGATTCCTTCAGGTCCTGTTGCCGGCCGCGGGCCCATTACCTTGCCTGGTCGGACCGGTCGGTGCCAGTGGGCCATAGAGCGTGGGCATGCTACGTACTGCTGTACGAGGGCTCGCGCCGTAGCTGCCATGACGCAAGACGTGCAGACGCCGTCCCACAGTCGAATTTCGTCGGCGCCGCGAGTGGGATAGAGATGGGGGCCCCTAGCGGACGCCATCGCAAGCGTGCCCACCTCAAGATGGTGACGATGCGAGCGAGGTTGACGAAACACAAGACAGCCGGGCTGGCTCCAGCATGTGGCGGGTCCCGTCCACCAAGTCGCTGTCTTGGTGTCCATCGGGGGCCCTGCGGGGGGTCCATCCGCCCCCTGTCGGCGCCATCTGGCTACGTCCCTACCAGATACCCACCGCAACAGAGCCCTGGAGAGGGAAGCCCTGCTCGCTGCAGCCAATGGCCGCCGGCCAATTGGGCACCGCGCGACCCCTCTGGGCTCCAGCAGGCCCTGCGCGCCGACGCCGGCGCTGCTGGCAGGAATTCTTTATTTTTTGGAGCATGGATGTCTGACTCCCGTCTGGCTGAGCTCATGGCTGGCCAGCAGCAGCAGCAGCACCACCACCACCACCACCATCTCCCCTCGGCTCCGTCGTCCTCTCCTGTCTCCGACAAGAACACTCCTCCCGGCCCATCTGTCGATTCCGTGGCAACCTCTATCGCCTCGTGCAATTGACCCTTTTCCCTCCTCGCCTCTTTCCTCCATCCCCAAGACGCACGCTCGCTGCCCCGCGCCGTCGCCACAATGTCGGTCAGTAACACAACCCCGCGATGCTTCGAGGTGGGGTGACTCACGACAGCGAACCTGCAGTTCTACATTGAAAACAAGAATGTCGGCAACAAGGAGGATTCCGAGGATTGGAGAAGTGCGTCCCGAACCTCTCGATCAACTCCGGCGTTCGTAGAATTCCGCTAACGAGCCCGCAGTCCGCGGCTACAACCCCTTGACGCCCCCCGACCTGCTCCAGCACGAGATCCCCCAGACGGCCGCCTCCAAGAAGACGGTCATCGAGTCGCGCGAGGAGGTCGTCGCCGTCGTCAACGACAAGGATGAGCGCCAGCGCCTGCTCGTCGTCGTCGGCCCCTGCTCCATCCACGACCCCGAGGCCGCCCTCAAGTACTGCGACCTGCTGCTCGAGGCCAAGGAGAAGCACAAGGATGAGCTGCTCATCGTCATGCGCTCCTACCTCGAGAAGCCCCGCACCACGGTCGGCTGGAAGGGCCTCATCAACGACCCGGACATCGATGGCAGCTTCAAGATCAACAAGGGCCTGCGTCTGGCCCGCCAGCTCTTCGTCGACCTGACGGCCAAGGGCATGCCCATCGCCAGCGAGATGCTCGACACCATCTCGCCCCAGTTCCTCGCCGACCTGCTGTCCGTCGGCGCCATCGGCGCCCGCACCACCGAGAGCCAGCTGCACCGCGAGCTGGCCAGCGGCCTCAGCTTCCCCGTCGGCTTCAAGAACGGCACCGACGGCTCCCTCGGCGTCGCCATTGACGCCATTGGCGCAGTCAAGCACCCCCATCACTTCCTCTCCGTCACCAAGCCCGGCGTCGTCGCCATCGTCGGCACCACGGGCAACGAGGACTGCTTCGTCATCCTCCGCGGCGGCACCAAGGGCCCAAACTACGACGCCCAGAGCATCGCCGAGGCCAAGGCCGCCCTGGCCAAGAAGGGCGTCAGCCAGCGCCTCATGGTCGACTGCAGCCACGGCAACTCTCTCAAGGACCACAAGAACCAGCCCAAGGTGGCCGCCAACCTGGCCGAGCAGATTGCCAACGGCGAGACTGCCATCATGGGTGTCATGATTGAGAGCAACATCGGAGAGGGTGCGCTGGATCCCCATACGGTCTGCGCAAAGTACCACAACCCAGCTGACAATTTACAGGCAACCAAAAGGTCCCTGCCGAGGGCAAGGCCGGCCTCAAGTACGGCGTCAGCATCACGGATGCCTGCATCCACTGGCAGGACACCGAGTCCGTGCTCGACACCCTCGCCGACGCCGTCAAGCAGAGACGCAAGGTCGTCGGCGCCAACGGCAAAGCCTAGGCGTGACTTCCTTTTGCCTCGTCTTGTCTTGTCTTGTCTTGTCAGTCATTGAAAAAAGTAAAAGCGATTGTACGGATTTTGGCTCGCATATGCACCATGTACACGCCAAAATGGATCTTTGGTCACTGTTTGGAGTTGCAATGGCCCATGGGATGTGTTTTTGAGGGAGGCTGGGATAGATGAAGGGAGAAATGCAACACATATTCTCTTGCTCAGAATTTATTGCGCCGTCGAAGGATACCACAAGCGCTTGAGGGTCTCGAAACTGTTACATGGTGAACTGCCTGGCCAAGTACCTATGCTAGTGAATGTGCGGAAAGACGTTCGCCGCCCCTTTGGTTGATCAGATGACCTCGCAGGACCTATCTCTCTGAATTGTCTACAAACAGGACGGCTGGGCCCAAGTACCGCGGACTCGAGTGGCATGTTCATTCGCCGGCATCAGGCGCAAGGGCACATCGAGCGCCGTCGCTGGAGCTCCCCCGCGGCCCGATGCCCGCCTTGGACGCAGCGCCGGGCTCCTTGGTCGGGAAGCGAAAGATTTGCCCGCTAGCATTGTCCGAGGCGTACACGACGCCCTCGCTCGTCGCCATGACGGCGCCGAAGAGGGTGGCCCTGAGCTTCGAGTCGCCGCCGCCGTCGTACCTGTGCACCGTCTCCCAGCGGTGCGTCTCCGTCGACCAGCGGACGAGCGCCGGCACGCGCTTGTTGTCCACGGCCACGCTGTACGCGTGCCGCGGGTCGGCCGGCGAGAAGGCCCAGTCGGCGAGCCGGCGGAGGCCGTCGTGCGTCGCGTTGCCGCCCGCGACGAGCTGCCCGTAGCGCGGGGACCCGGGCGCGAGGTCGACCTGGCCCCAGGAGGCGCCGGCGTCGCTGAAGTAGTACTGGCCGTAGATGTCGACGTCGCCGAGGTTGGCGGGCGACGGGAGGGCGAGCACGGGCTCCGTCTTGCCGTCGGCGCCGATGCGCAGCAGGGTCTGGCCCCGCGCGCCGTAGAGGTAGTTGTCGAGCGGGTTGTAGCCGAGCGCGTTGACGTCCGCGCCCGACTTGCTGCTGCTGTCGTCGCCGATGCCGCTGGCGACGACGTGGCGGGCGCCGGTTCGCAGGTTCACCCGCAGCAGCGTCTTGTGCTGGATCAGGTATCCGTCGGTGAGGCACTCGAGCGGCTTGAGCTTGGACGGTACCGGCTCGCTTGTGGTGGCGATGATGGAGCTGACGGTGGTGGACGAGCTGAGCGAGGCAGTGGTCGTGACGCTGGTGGGCACGTAGGTGGTGCTGTTGGAGAAGGAAGACACAGGACTGGAGGAGCGCAGGATTTTGCTGCTCGATGTGGATGACAGGGTGAGGTTCGATGACAGGGTGGTGACGGTCGAGATGTGCGAGGCGGTGGTCGTGATCGTGGGCACGTACGTGGTGCTGTTGGACAAGGAAGAGACGGGACTGTGGGGGCGCCGGGTGCTGCTGCTCGAGGTGAACGACAGCGTGAGATTCGATGTCAGGGTGGTGGCTGTTGGTGTAGTCTTGGTGGTGCGAGGGGCATTCGTGCTGTTGGTGATGGAAGACACCGTTACGAAGGAACTGGAGGTCTTGCCAGGGGAACTCGTGCTGTTGGTGATAGGGGACACGGTGATGAAGGAGGTGAGAGTCCTGCTTGAGGTGGATGACAGCGTGATATTCGACTTCAAGGTCGTTGTCGTGCCAGAGCCTGAAGTGACCGTGGGAGGCTGGCTGATGGTAGTGGTTGTTGTTCCAGGGGCAGTCGTGCTGTTGGTGATTGGAGTCCATGTAGCCCTCGAGGATCGCGTCGTCTTCGTGCTCAAGGACAAAGTCGAAGTCGACGTCGGCACAGCGGTCGTATCCGGAGAAGTCCAAGTCTTGGCGGTGGTTGTCGTCCGGGTGCTGGAGGTGATGACGGTCGAGCAAACATCAGACGGCTGCGACGCCGTCACCGTGGTCACGACCGTGGTGGTCCGCCATCTAGTCCTCGTGACGGTCGTCTCGGTGGCGCATCCGAGGAGATCGCAGAGGAACCACTCAGCCGACGCGGTTGCGTCCGGGTTGGGCACGGCTGTGGGCTGGCTGGCCGCGAAGGAGACGCACGCGGCGAGGGCGACGACGAAGAGGGTCTGGGACAGCATGTCAGCGAGTGATTCGGGCTCACGGACAACGATACGAAGAGGTTCTTCGTGATTCTGCCTCACGAACAACGAAACGAAGGGGTTTGTTCGTGATTCTTAAGACTACAAGTTCAAGGCGAGAGCATTTGTTGCATTTTATACGATTCGACCCCTTCCCTCGCTTGTTATTGCCATCTTGAGCCGCGAGCCAAAGGTTGGATGGCGGCCCCTAGACTCTGGAGATGAGTGGTCTACTGAGTCCTTCCGAGATGTATCGTGGGTGATCCCTCGAAGCCGAAATGAGATGTGTCGCGCAAGAGGATCCCGAACGAGAGATGGATGGCCCCTCGGTATGGCACGGTATGGCACGACATGGCATGTGCAGCCACCATCGTTGACTCGTCGCTCCGACGATGCCTGCCAGTCACGCGAGCGCCGGCTGATGTGCCTCATGCATGCCGCCAAACAGCCCATGTTACTTGCGCTGGCGGGCAGCATCGCCAAAGAGCCGCAAGGCGGAGTTTCCATCCGATGTCGCGTCAAAGGTGGATAGGGGGGGCTGCTCCGGCTGCTCGTGCGACTGCCACAAAGGTCCCGGGACGGGGCGACTCTCGCAGAGTATGGATGGCTTCAGGGTTTGGATTACGTGTCATGGCATGCCATTCGGCTATCCTTGTGGAATCGTCGCATGCTGATTTTGGTAGTAGTTGTTGTTGACGATGGGACCAAGAGTGTGTGCTCACGGGAGCCTGCCACCACGCCATATCTCGGGGGAAACCGTGGAGGATTTCGACGTTGATCTGAAGTATGTTAGGTTTCCCATACATTTCCATCATCATGGCACCTGCTCAAAGTGTCAATCATCCTCTTCTCCCTGGCCTGGGCCATGATCGGCGTCGACCGACTGCTTCAACCGAATCAGACTGTCCAGCCCGGCCTGAAGGGGGCACTGCGGCCAGATTATCCCGCGTCAGATCTTGTTGCTTTCTGCAAAGCAGATATGCATCCGTTGCTTGTCATGTGAAGCCGTGTTTGAGAGGGGTCCGAGTGGCCGCGTTGGGAAGGCCGTGAGTCAAGCAACTTGATGGCCCCATGGGCACCTTCACAGGACAGTAGCAAAATACACTGAACTGCACTGTACGCTCGCTCGGCAGATGCGGCAGCGTCATCACCCGCCTTGCCGCCCGTTGGCCCTGCACCGCCCACTCATGCACACTATCCACACTGTATATCGCGCTCCAAGCTCCGTCGCCCGTGCCGTCCCCTTGCAGCGAGCGAGCGAGGCACGGCAACCAACTCCCGCCAATTTTTGGCGCGAAGCAACACCTCGCATCTCCAACCTCGCCATCGCCCCCCAGCACCGACCGACCGCGCGGCCGCATCAGCATCGCCTGCACTTGATGGCCATCGCCCGACGGTGACCGTCCATCACCTCTGGCTGCCTAATTGCCCCCTGCCTGCGCGGCGGGCGACGCTTCAACCTGCGGCCCTTTTTTTGACGACGCCGCCCATTTGCCTCCATCGTACGCGAGTCCTCGGACGTGGACGACGACGCGCGACCAGCCAGCCCGGCTTCACGCACCACCCTCCTCCTCCCCCACGATGCCGCGTCGCTACACACCTCCAGAATCGCCTCTGTCCTCGATGGGCTCCGACGAGCCGTATGAGGAGGAGGCCCACGAGGACGACGAGGAGGCCGCCGCCGTTCGGCCCTCGAAGCGCATCAAGGTCGAGGCCGGCTCGGCCGCCTCGTCGGCCTTGGTGCATGACGCCGAGCCCGAGACGGTGCCCGAGCCCGACCCCCTCGAGGGCATGTCGGACGTGTCGTCGGACACGTCGGGCGACATCCCCAGCTCGCCCATCAACGCGCGCCTCGACGAGGAGGACTTCCAGGACCAGGTGACCGTCTGCGACTGGGACGGCTGCCCGGCCGGCGATCAGGGCAACATGGACAAGCTCGTCGAGCACATCCACAACTCGCACATTGAGAACCGGCAAAAGAAGTACACGTGCGAGTGGAAGAGCTGCACCCGCAAGGGCCTCCCGCACGCCAGCGGCTATGCCCTCAAGGCTCACATGCGCAGCCACACCAGAGAGAAGCCGTTTTACTGTTATCTGCCCGGTAAGCAGCCGCCAGGCCACCAAGCTGCCCTCTCTTGGGTGACTTCCTTTACTGACGGCATCCGCAGAATGCGATCGCTCGTTCACTAGATCTGACGCTCTGGCTAAACATATGCGAACCGTGCACGAGACCGAGGCGCTTCGGCCGTCCGACCCCGTGCCCAAGTCGATGCAGACGGGCCCCACGGGCAAGTCGGGCAAGCTCAAGATCATCATCAAGACGCCGCAGTCGCACGGCGGCGGCCAAGAGGACGGGGCCGACGGCACCGCCAACAGCGAGGACGCCAACTCGGAGTTCTTCACGGCGCTCACGAGCGACACCTTCAGCGCCGAGGAGCTGTCCCTGCCCGTCGACAAGCTGTACCGCAAGTGCTACTGGGAGTCCAAATGGGCCGACGAGGTGGGCGACGCCCTCAAGAAGGAGTGCAAGGAGTGGGAGGATGCCTACTACAAGGAGTGGCTGGAGAAGGAGGTGCTGCTGTCGCAGGTGATCAAGAGCGAGGTGGACTGGCACGAGCGGCGGCAGGCCATCCTCTCGGGCACCGCCGACGTCCAGGTCCGCAACGCATCTGACAACCACGGCGAGGGCAAGACGAACGGCGTCGACGTCGCCGCCGCGAGCAACGGGACGCCGGCCGCGGAGCCGGCCGCGGCGCAAGCTGTGGCGGCTTAGTACGCGCCGCAGGTGCCGCGGGCTATCAACATCGCCCGCAACAACATGTTCGAAATCGAAAGGGCCACGGCACAGAGCTGGGGTAGGAGAGCCGGGCCTGGGAACGCGGCGACATGCGCAAACAGGCGGCGGCGCATGGCAGGGATGTGACGGATGGGAGTTTGGGCGTTGGGCATGTATATTACTAGAAGGGGGTCCGGAGCGGCCCCTTGTTTGGTCGCGGCCTCGCCCATGGCGGCAAAAGCGATGGGAGTAGGTACTGCGCATGTGTTATGAGAACGAATACTATTCAACACGCTGGGGTAATGTTCTTTCTGGTTGAGGCTAGTAGCGCAGGAGGGCGGCTTCTTGAGCGATGTTGATCCTATCACAGCTTTCGACGGCGCAGTAGGCGCCAAACATCGAAGCGTGAAGTGAAGTGAAATGTATATACAGTAAAGGGCCGGGCAGTCAATCTACCAGTCGATCCAGCAACCCGTCAAGCCATCATCCCTTTCCTCCCGCGTGCCGTCTAGCTCCCATGCCTGTCGTCATGGCCCTTGCCATGCTTCTTGTCCTTGTCATCGTGGTTCTTCTCCTTGTGTTGCTTGTTCCAAGGTTTGGTCTGGTTGTTATGGTGGTGCTGGGTCTGGTTCATATGGTGGTAATGGGTCTGATTCATGTGGCGGTAATGGGTCTGGTTCATGTGGTGGTAATGGGTCTGATTCACGTGGTGGTGCTGAGTTTGGTTCTTATACCCGTGCTCGGTCTGGTTGTTGTGGTGATGGGGGTGCCTTGCTCCGAGGCCGCTGCTGCCGTCCCCGGAAAGCGGACTCGCGGCAACGAGGCCGGAGAGCACGGCCGCGGCGAGGGTGAGCGAGAGCAGCTTCATGGTGGTTATCGCGGGGGTGGACGGTTCAATGTGGGAGGTGTGTGTGCGAAGAGGTTGTTGTATATAAGGATATAGACTTGGTGGCAGCGCTTGTATTTACTCATGGACAGGCTCTCTACGCAGCAGGGGAACTTGATCTCGTCATATATACTGCGGCTTTCCAATACCATGCCATCATACAAACCGCCATTGTGTGAGGTCTCGTGGCGCATCCCGCGGCGCATCTCGCCGCTCAACCACCCACGCTCAACTATCAATACCAACCAACCCGCCTATGCGGAGGAGGACGACACGCCGCAGCAGTGACCATATTGTTGTACTATACTATACTGTGCTGTACTGGAGCACAGCGACGCCTCACACGCAATGTCATGCCGTTGGAGCCGGTTCAATATCCATTCAGTCACAATTCACTCAAGCCCGTACAGCGCCGTATCCAAACCAACCGCACATGAAGCCGCGGCGTCTTCCCCAGACGGCCGCGCGCCGGGGCCAGATCCGTCCCCCGGCGCGGCACCGGGTGACCGCTGACGACGACGGCCGGCACGTGCGCGGCGATCCGAAACGCGGGCGGCGGCAGGCGCTGGCCGGGAGCAACAGGCGTCCGTAAATAACTGCCTACCTACCAGGTACCTTACATACTGTCCCAAATAGTCGTACTGTACTGTATCGTACTGTAACAAGCCAACCAGTGGTTCGCATGTATTACTCCGTATCGTGGTCTGTTATCAACCAACAGGCACCAGGGACCTGCGAGATAAGTGACTGTAAGTTGCGTGACAAACGGCGCTGCATGCGCGAAAGAACCGGCCCCACACCGGGGCCGCAGCGCTGGCGGGTGGCGGCGCCGATTTCGCAGGCCCTGTTCAGGTGCCTATGCCATGGGGGACTATCATTTCTAATCCGTGACATTTCATTGCTTCCGCCGCAAACCTGCATCCCACCACCACGCCCTCATTACGCCGTCACGACGACCAGACCACGACCGGCCCCGATATCTTTCGACTTTACCACGCTCAACAGTTTATTGTGTACGGGACCCCTCAAGCACAAACTGGGCTTTTTAGGCTCCAAAGTCTTTCGAGCGCAGCGACCTGCACGTCCACGACACACAGACAGAGCCTCTTGTCGCCACTTTCGCCCCGCCGCCACGGGCCCAAGAGGTTTCACCACGGGCGCATCATCACCACCACCACCCGCGCGCGGCACGCACTTCCGACGCAGCACTGGTCACTCAGCGTCGTCATCATCAGGATCATCCAACATCGCGGCGGCGGCACATACAGTAGCGAGGCCCGACAACACGCCCTCCCCAGAGCGACGCCCCGCCCCGTCGGCGCGCGGCCGCACGCGGTTCCGGCACCATGAGCGCCATCCTCTCCGCCGACGACCTCAACGACTTCATTTCCCCCGGCGTGGCCTGCATCAAGCCCATCGAGACCCTCCCGCCGGCTCCCACCACCCCCGACGACAACAATGCCGCCTCCTCCTCCTCTAACGAGACCGAAGTCATCCTCGACGGCCAAGGCGGCGCTGCTGGTGCCTCCTCCTCTTCCTCAGCCGCTGCCGGCGCCGCGCCCGCGCAAATCTCCCTCACAGACTGCCTCGCCTGCTCCGGGTGCGTCACCTCCGCCGAGGCCGTGCTCGTGAGCCTGCAGAGCCACGCCGAGGTGCTCGCCACCCTCGACGCCGCTCCCGCCCTGCGCGTCGTCCCCGACCCTACGTCCGCCAGCGGCTTCTCCGTCGCAGGGCTGGAGCACGACGACGCGAGGCTCTTCGTCGCCAGCGTCAGCCCCCAGACGAAAGCCAGCCTCGCGGCCGCGTGCGGCGGCCTCGTCTCCGCCGCTGACGCGGGTCGCATGGTCGAGGCGCTGCTCCGCGGCGACGCGGGGCTCGCCGGCGGTGGCAAGTTCAACAATGGCTTCGCGTGGGTGCTCGACACAAACGTCGCGCGCGAGGCCACCCTCGTACTCGGCGCCGACGAGGTCCTCGGCTCGTCTTCACCTTCATCCTCGTCCTCGGCCCCGCCCACGCCCTCGCCGTCAACGCCGGCGCGGCCCATACTCGCCTCCTCGTGCCCCGGCTGGGTCTGCTACGCCGAGAAGACGCACCCGCACGTGCTGCCGCACCTCTCGCGCGTCAAGTCCCCGCAGGCCCTCATGGGCACACTCGTCAAGACGGCCCTCAGCCGCGCACTGGGCATCCCGCCGAGCCGCATATGGCACCTCGCCGTCATGCCGTGCTTCGACAAGAAGCTCGAGGCCAGCAGGGAGGAGCTCACCGACGGGGCCTGGGCCGGCGGCGCGGGGACCGGCGGCGGCGTCCGCGACGTCGACTGCGTCATCACGAGCAAGGAGGTCCTCATGCTGGCCGAGTCGAGAGGCATTGATTTCTTTTCTACGTTGAGAGACGAGCGAGGCATCCCATCCTTGCCCCCGCCTGAACCGTTCCCGGACGCTACGCTACACAACTTCCTCTTCCCGTCTGGCGGTACCCGCAACCCTCCCCGTGCCGCCGGCACCTCGGGCGGCCTGCTGTACCACATCCTGCAGAGCCGAGCAGCCCAGACGCCCGGCGCAGAGATTCAGGTGAACCGCGGCCGCAACGCCGACGTGGTCGAGTTCTTCGTCGCCGTCGACGGCGAGCCCGTGTTCAAGGCCGCGCGGTACTACGGCTTCCGCAATATCCAAAACCTGGTGCGCAAGCTCAAGCCTGCGCGGCCGTCCCGCATGCCCGGCGGCAGGCCCTTTGGCAGCGCCCGGAAACCGGCGGGCGCCAAGTCGGCGTCGCTCGAGTACAGCTACGTCGAGGTCATGGCTTGCCCCGGGGGCTGCACCAACGGCGGCGGCCAGATCAAGGTCGACGATCCCATCGTCATGGAGCGCAAGAACCTGTCCGGCAAGCCCGGCCCGCAAGAGCAAAAGGAGTGGCTCGCAGAGGTCGACGAGGCGTACTACTCGGGCGACGAGGCAGAGAGAGTCGGTGGCGCTGCCGAGGGAGGCAACGACGTGGTCGGCGGCGTCTCCCGATCGTACATACATGATACCCTGGCATACTGGTCCCGCATGACTGGCATTGGCTTAGATAGACTGGCCTTCACGAGTTACCGTGAGGTGATTAGCGATGTTGGAAAGGACAAGGCTGGAAGCGCCGAGACGGTGGTCCAGCTGGCCGGCAAGATAGGAGGCGGGTGGTAGAGAGATAGAGAGGCACGAGGCCGTGCCCTCGGTTCAAATAGATCAACTTCCTCTGGCGCCTCGCCGCGCAAATCCAAAGCCTCGTCCACTGCCGTCTGGGCCTCGTGGTGCACGGATTGGTTGAAATGCATCGTCCTTGGGCGGCGGACTTCTTGTCGAAGGCTCGCCGTCAGCGGCGGACCCGCGTCTCAGTGGCCCCTGGTCCGGCTTGGCGGCATGGTTCGGGTCGTACAGCTCCCGGGTGACCGGCCCGTTCTGAGGGGTTGTCCGCCGCATGTCCTGCGCCTGGCGGCTCTCGATGCCCGCGCCGCTGCCTCGCCCCGCACCGCCGCCGCCGCCTCCCCGTCCGCGGCCACGGCCCTGCCCGGGATAGCGCGCGCCGTCCTGCCGCGGGGGCGTCGTGGTGCCGGGCGACGAGCCGCGCGACGAGGGCGCCGACTCGCCAAAGATCTTAGCCCTCGCCTCATCGTAGCGCCGCTGCTTCTCCTCGCGGTCGCGCTTCTGCTTGGCGCGGATCTCCTCAGGCGTCAGCTGCACCTCCTTCTTGTCCTCGTCGCCGTCGTCGTCGCCGTCGTTGACAGACAGCTGCGCCATGCCCGTGGCGGGGTCGCGCCGCGCGATGACGGGCTTGCGGCTGAGCACCTTGACCTGCGGCTTGAACGACGACGTGAGGGGCACGGTGCTGTTCGCCTCCAGGTAATGAAACGTCTGGGCGGGGGCTTCGCTGTGAACGGAAAAGGCAGGGCCTCGTCAGCATATACGGCACGCGCAGGAGAGCGAGGAATTGGCTGGCACTGGGGGTCCGTCACGTACGCTGACTCCCACAGCTTGCGATTCGCCTCGGCGTGTTTCGCGAGGCGTTCCGTTTTGGTGAGGGAGACACCACCGGCGGCATTGTCGTCGCCGCCCTCTCTCAGCGTTTCTTCGTCGCCCTGCGCGGCCGCCTTGTCGGCCAGCGTCTCCCAGTCATCGTCCTCCCACGCATCGGGGACCGCTGCGGCCGGCGCGCCGCGTGCTTTCTTCATCGTCTGAGCAATATCTGCGTGTCGTTGGAGAAACGCGAGATCGAGACGAAGAAGAGCTAGAAGAAGAAATGTGCTCGACGATTGAGCCAGGCAAATAGCGCACTATCGTTGGAGCGCGTACAGAACGTCGAGGTTCAGTAAAGCCAAGCACGGGACAGCAAAAGAAAATCGCCCGGGATCCCGCAAGGTCAAGGCACCTTTTCCGGCGGTCGCGTATGCAGCGTCGGCGCTCGGCGGAAGACGGCGAGGAGTTTGCCCATAGGTAGGTAGCCGTGGGGGAAGGACGCGAAACACACCCCGGGGAAAGGGGGGAAGCAGGGCGGCGAGCTACGAGCGTTGCTACCTGGCGCACGCGGGCGAGAGAGAGAAGCGTGTCGGTGGTGTTTGTCGGGCCAAAGGGCGGGAGGAGGTTCCGAAGTCGTGGGACAGTTTCGGCTGAGATGATGGGACAGTGGGTTGAGGCTTGGACTGAGGGAGGCGCGGGAGCTGGTACTTGTTGCGGCGTGCGGCATACCTCGCGCTTGCGCAGGTGGTTGCGCGAGGCGCGAGTTGTTCCTCGAGAGGGTCAGGTACCTACCTTATTCGTAGGTGGCTTGTGGCGCTCAGGGATCGGGCCAGCGGGGCCCTGTGGCTGGTTAGTGGGCCACCTGGGGACGCTGTTGTGCCGCACTGCTGAAGCGTGTTGCAAGCAACTTGGAACTCTTGTGGCGGGCTAAACATCATCTTGACTCCCAAGGTAACTACCTAGGTCATATCTCTACCTCGACATCGTCATCTATTGGCACTGTGCCTTTTATTCAGCATACGCATCAGCGAAAATATCAACCCTTTCTCTAAGCATCTCATACAACATTCAGCCCTTGAACACGCACAGCGCAAACACCTCGCAACCCGCCCGCCGTCCTCGCCATGGCCAGCGACTACTCGCGAGTTGAGATGGACATTGCCGAGCCCGTCACCCCGGCCGGCAGCGCAAGCGGCGCCCCGCGCAAGGCCAAGGAGGAGTACATCATCTCCAGGCTCGCGGACCAGGACTTTGACATGAGTAAGCACGGCATACCTACCTACCTACCTACCTACCTACCTACCACTCTAGCGACCTAGCTCAGCAGTGGGCTGCTCTCGCGCGCGCGCGGGATGCCTGTGTTGCTGGCTGCACGCCCGCGGTGAGGGTTGTGCATCTTGGACTGAGGATGGACGCTGACCTGCTGCCCTTCGCAGAGAAACTGCCCAACCCCATGGTCCCGCGGCAGGGCGTCGACCCGCAGTTCTACCCGAAGGGGGTGACGCTGGAGATGGAGAGGCACTGGATGGCGCGAATAGAGGCCATACGGGCCGGAAAGCGGGACCACGAGTAGGTCGTCATTCCGCCCGGCGCCAGGGCCGACACGCCGCGCCGTCCGTCGATTTGTCGTCTCAAGCGCTCTCGTACTTGTCGTACTATGTAACCCGCAGCGCGGCACGTCGGCAATACCACTTTGATTAACATATCACGATGGCCGCGTAAAAGCGTCAGCCCGTGCCGTGACACGCCGCCGTGACCTCGCTCGACAGGAAGCTGAACGTCAAAATGTCAAAAAACGTCGTGCTGTATCGCGAGGCTGTGGCCCCGCATCGGTCACTTCCGCTGCCTTGTGCTACCAAGCCAGGGGGGGGCTGCGGCTCAGCTTACACTGTCATATGCCGGCGCCATGTTCGATCATTACGAGTACAGCAGCACGACGCTGATTACTGGGGTTGACTGGACGAGGCCGGGCCGGGCTTGTACCATCGCCGCGCCGGGCTTTCTGCGTGTTTGGTCCACGATAACCACTTCGCACAAGGCTGCCACTCAAACGAACCATCGCGATACTCGTACATGCCTACCTGCGTGGCCCCCTCCTGTGCCCCGCCCCAACCCTTGGGGAGAAGTCGAGACCGCATAGGGATGGACAGTTCGCAATCGGGTGGCCGGAGAGAGGGGCCTGCATGCAACCGCTACTGCATGCGGGCGTGAGAATTATTACCTGTCTATTGAACCGCTTAGACGTTGCTTACGGACGGAGGGACCAAGGACCCAAAAGGTAGAGGAGCACAGCCAGAATTGGTGCCGTGCGACGTTGATGCCCGCAATCTCACCCGCATCTCGCACATGTACATGACATATGGGGAAGCACCGCGTGAGGATTCATCCGGCCAGGTCACCTCGTCGCGGCAGGCTCGTTCTTCTACACGGCTCCTGTGATACTTCAACTATAACGGTGGATGCCAAGCTCCCGTAGCGGGGGTGGCGAGCTGTGAAAGTGCTCACAAAGGCTGCCCAGCATGCCAGCATACCTGATCAAAGGGGGCTGGGGGGCCGAGACTGGAAGCGTCATCGAGAGATCCTGGCACGCTGGCAGCTGAAGTTGGAAGGGCGTCTGTAGTGCTGCGTGGTGGTGGCGAAAGGAAGCCGCGAGCCAGGCCAGCGGCGGGAACCAACGAAACGTCGGACGCACGCGATGCGGCTGCCTGCCCGTCCTGCGAGGCAAAACGAAAGGTCGGTGCACAATTATTATTAATAGCCGCAGCGGGCTGCTGCGGATGGCGGGTCGCATTGTCACTTGGCTTACCGGCGCTCGCGATGGACGATGCCTCCGGCCCGTGCTCGCCACATGTACAAACAAAACATAACTATCAAGCGGACGCGCATGACGGCCACACCGGCGACGTGCGGGCGACAGTGCTCCATCAATGAAGCCCCCGCTTGTGCGTGCGTGCGTGCGTGTGTGGCACAAGCACCGGGCCCCGCCAAGAGACAAAAGCCATCTGGCACACGGGGCCATTCGCAATGATGAGAGCGTCAGCTTGGATGGTAGGGCCGATGCGCACGCGAGCTGAGCCACGATACGAACTGCGGAGCTATTATGGGTATGGTTGTCGTCGTACAGTACTGGCACGTCGTTGAACCCTGGAGCACGGCGCGGACTGGAGGGAGACCTGGAGGCGGGTGGCGGTCGGCGCTGTCGACCAGCTTTGTCCGTGATGGACAGCGATCCATGAGCTCCATCCAGATGGGTGGAAGGTGCCCGCGCGTATCGTCGTCATCCACGCCATCTGCGAACGCCTGGAACGCGCCTATTTCGACCGCCAGCCGCTCTCCGTCTTGCCGTCAGGCCGTTCAGGATCTCACTCTTTTGATGCTGTATCGAGTGACAATCGCAAAGAGGAGAGCCGTGACTGACCCCGCTCGTCGCCTCGACCGTTGCCTGCCTCCACTGGTTGAAGCCCCGCTGGCAGCCGGCATGTTCTAATGGGGCCCAGGAGCCATGGAGAACGGCCGATACAATGTGGCGTCCTGCCCAGCCCTCGGACGGAGAGCTGCCTGTCACTTGGCGGAGGAGGCGACAAGTTGCTGCCGGCGGGAGCTGCACTGTTGCACTCGTACACATGGACTCAAGGCTCGGGCAACGGGGCGATTCACACGCCGTGCAGGTGCGCCTCGAGTGCTTGGGTGGGAAGATGTTCAAACCTTGAGGGCCGTTGGGCTTTCCCGCGGGAGCCTCCACCGCGACTTTCCATGTCTAACCTAGGCACAGAACAATCGTGGCGGGCATGCCGGGTCCCGCCTTGCCGCCGGAATTGCCCTGCCCGGGGATGGAAGGAGACGAAGTGTATGGTTTGCATCGGCCAGTCGACACGCCGGTTCGGATCGTCGCAGTGGTAGGTACTTCGTAGGGCGGCCAGCCACGGCTGCGTACCTAATGATTACGGTAGCCGGACAGCTACGGTACCTATTCCTGAAGAAGACTCGGGCCCGAAATACCTTAATTTGTCGTGTTGTGAGACGGAGACGAAGTAACAAGGCACGTCACCAGTGCGCCGACGGGTGACTGTTCTACGTTGTGCGTTTTAACACAAGCGTTTGACGCGCGGGGGTGCGGAACCGCAAGTGAACCGCCAGTGCCGGCAAGAACCGCAGCGTGCGTAGCTCGTATCGTGCCTTCTCCATTCTGGCAGCCGCCTGCCGGAGCACTGGCTGGCTCCTGAGGCCAGTGAGATGTCGGGACGGATTGCCAGAGTAGGCACTTCGTAGAGGTGTCGGGTCTCAGACGGCCAACCCGATTGCTTTTGATCCGTCCATGTCGATCCATCCCGCCTGTTACGTTGAACGACGGCTCCCAGCACGTCATCGCCGGCATGTACGAATATGCATGCGAAGACGCCGCGACGCCTGCCTCGTAGACGTAGAGGCTGCCAACATGCCGTCGACTTCAACGTGTGTAGGCCCAACAAGACAAGGGTCCAACTCCGCCTCCAGTCTACAGCAGCGCTGGCAGGGCACAGGGCCTTGGACCAGGCACGGTACCTAAGCGATACGGTACCTACAAGGACTGTATCATCCGTGAGCAGAGGGAGAGACAGCGAGCCGTCATGGCGCCCCATCAACAAACGACACAGACGGCCAGCCGCCATCCGTGGATCAATGAGGCGGCTGCCGGTTGGACCCCGCCACCGGCCCATGGACCTCCGCCCCATCGCAGCGCAGCCAGCGCCTAATAACGGTGGCCGGGTCATCAACCATGGGCTTCCACAAGGTCCAGGACAGCTAAGGTACTGAGGTACGCGACCCGGTTTGCCTCCAGCACCACCTCAGCGACCTGCAGCAGCCCCGGAGGCGTCTCTCGGCACCGCAGCCACTGACCCGGACCCCAACCAGTCCTCGACCTGGAGAGACAAGCACCTCCGCCTACGAGTACGAGCACGTCTTTCTGCTAGCAGCACCAAACTCTCCCTCTCTTTCTCTCCCTCCATCTCACACACTCGCCCCTACGTCGATTCCATTGACTCCCTGCCCGGCACGCAAACAACTACCTATCCATCGATCGCGCTCCCATACCTACCTACCTATCCCTACCCCGCTGCACCCGCCGCCGCCGCCGCCCGCGATATCGACCGACATCGAACAAGGCCGTCTCCTCGATCCCACCGCCATGTCGGGCACTGCTGAAGGCGCGCATGCGAACCATGGCGGCTTCGACCTGCTCCGGCGGGCTACGCAGGCGATGATGTCAAGGTACGTAGTGGGTTGAGCTTCCTTACTACCCCCAGTCTCATTGCTCCAAAAAAAAAAGATGCGCCGTCGGACAACCCCTCCTTGCTTCTCCGCATAGTCTCCTCTGGCATACCCCTCCCCGTCACAAGTTGTGCGACTAGCTTTTGCTTCATGCGCACTCATCAGAGCTCTGGCCGTTGTCCAAGTGGAAGAGGGCCAAGTATATACAGGCAATTACGCCGTCTCGAGGTTGAGACAAGTGATTCCTCGGTCTGCTCCTCTTGGGCGTCACCCTCGTTTTAGTTGCGGCACCAGCGCCGAGTGGCGCACCTCGCCTTGTTAGGCTTCCCACCACCCAAGGTCGATGGCAGGACGTCCGGCACCAACTCCGGGCGCGCTGCGGATGGCCCGGTCGCCGCCGCGAGTCAGCGTGTCATTCCGATCTCTGGCCGCTCCCGCTCTCAAGCTCGCAGCTACCTTCGGCCCAGACTGCCAGGCCCCCAGCGGCGGGCATCTGCCGTCGCTCGCGAGACACCTTGCGCGGCGCCCAGCGGATCGCGGTACGAGTACGATGTCCATCCCTAGGTATTCCAAGGTTCGGTCGTCCTGACCTTACTTGGAGGCTCGTGCGCCCCGACACGACATCAGGCTCTGCGCCAACAGCGCCTCCATTGGAGCCGCCGGGCCGCGGGCTGCTCGAGCGCACCCCGGCTTTGGACGATCTTCAAGGCACTCCTTCCGTTGGCCGGCCCTGTCATTGCGACTCAGCCTGACGGAAGCGATGCTGTGGCACATGTCAGGCGTTCTCCCTCCAGCAATCTTCATGCACGGCCACGCCCGCACGCCAGCGCGTGACGGCAGCACTCGGCGAAGCCGTCGACGGCGACGAAGCAGGGCCTCCTCGTGCAGTCAATCACGGGCAGACGGAAGATAGCAAGCTGCTTAATCACACAGTGGCCAGCACCCTTGGCGTCGAGTTGCCCTGTCCGGCGGTGCAGCGGCCTTGACTCGGGCTGCATGATGACTCGACTCCGCTGCATCGGCGACGGCAATCATGGCGCCATCGGCCAATGGAGGGGTGCAGCCCACGAGGAAGGCGCTGGAAGGCTCCCGGCCCCAACCACCTTCACCTTGCCTCGCGGACGGGGGGCCTTGGCCCAAGGTACCTCGAGGTAAGGCCTGGGCTGGCTTTGCTGGGGCGTCGCTCGCTGGGCCGGGCGCCTCCAGGGTCAGCGAGCTCCTCGGCCGGGCAGCGGCCACTCCGTTTTGCGGCGCCCACCCCAGTGGAAGGATGGCCGCTGGAACCCCCCGCCTTGGCCGCGGCGCTGTGGCTCGCTCCGGTTTCTGGCTTTTTGCTGAGCCGCCGGGTGCTTCAACCTAACCTGGAAGCCTCGACGATCTCCACTCTCCCACATGGCGGCCCCTAGGTTGCTACGAGTAAGAGGCTTCCAACGAGAGATGGAGCAAAATTCGTTCATTGATTGAGGGGCCTGCTCTCGTCATCTGCGTGTGCGGTGCGGTGCGGTGCGGTGCGCAGTGCGCCTTTACTCATTCATAGCACATCCGCTCTCGGATATGCCCATTGCTCCGTCTTTTCCCTTGCACGCCATCCACCTCGCCCGCCCACGCGCCATCGTCACTGCATCTTCCCCTGCCCTGCCCTGCCGCCGTCTTCTTCTTGTCTGCCATCCGTTGCAGCCCAACACACGCCGACTGCATCGGCCTCCTGCATCACATCCCGTCCACGGCAACGAAGCAAGCCAGGGCAAGGCCAGCGATACAGACAACGGCGTCGCCGTCACGGGCCTGCGTCTTTGCGTTTCTGCATTCCGCCTCTCTGCAGTCCATGACCGCCTCGCGCGCCTCTCCAGCGCCGCGTCCTTAGGCTTCACCTGCTCTGCAACCTTTTTCCCCCCCTCCCCCTCTTCCTCTCTTGGCAGTTGGCATGGACTAGTGTCGCCGCCAGAGTTTGTGGGCTTATAATATTTCCATACACCCCGCCACCTATTGTTTGCGATCGCTTCTCCCGGCCATCACTCCTCGCAGCTGCCCATTGTCCAGCGTCTTCGCCCCAGCCGCAACAATGCCAGGTGTTGACCCGATTGCCAGAACGGCCGCGACCGACGATGAGGGCGTCGATCAAATCGGCTCCGACACGCCGCGCTCCGGCATCGCCACGCCCCAGCCCGACCTCCAGGACAAGCGACTGCCCGGAATAATGAGTTACTTCGGCCAGGTTCGTCCAGACCCTCCTGCAACCGAGCTCTGTTCCTCTGTCCACACGCCGCCTGTCGAGAGTGCCGCGCTGCCAGAACATGGAGAGGGAGACGATGGCGCATCGGCAATGCCGCCGCCGCCGCCGCCGCCCCCGTCACAACCGCGGGCTCCTGCCCACAGCTCCGTGCGCGGCGGCAGCCAAGCGAGCCACGAGGCCCGTTCGTCCCTGCCGCCTGGCGTCAAGGCAGTTCGGCCGTCGCGAGCCCTCTCTCAGCCCTATCCCACTCCTCCCGCATCACAACCCTCTTCCTCTGGCGGCTCCATGACGCAAGACGTGAGCTTGTCCAACGCGGAGGCCCGCGCGGCCTTCACGGTCGGCTCGCGCACGGGAAAGGAGTCCGTTGAGCAGGGCCGTTCCCAAGCTTCTGACGCCTTGTCAGAAGTCGCGGCCTCGGCCGACCAAAGTGGTCGTCGTTCTGCGTCACCCCACCAGTCCCAGCCCACTCCCTTGCCTACACAATCGACCGCGCAGAGCTCGAGCAAGTGGTTTTCTCTTGAGGGACTCAAGGAGCTAACTCGTGGCACACTTTTCAAGAGCGGTCCTCCGACTCCCACGAGAGCGCTGTCCGCCGCTCACTCATCCCAATCGGACGGCAGAGATACCCCGGGACGGACCAGCCATGACGGAGCCGAGCACAGCGGCACCCAGACACCTCGAAACTCAACGTCTGTCGGTGCCCAGGTTCCCACGGCGAGGGGCAAGCTCACCATCAAGATCGTCGAAGCGCGGGGCTTGCGAAAGTGCCGCGACCCTTATGTCGTCGCCGTGTTTCAGCGCAGCGAGCTAATTTCAGGCGGGCCGAGGCCGTCGGAAGAGGATGAGCACAACTTGAACCCACCGACGTCCGTCATTGGCAGCATCCCGATTCAGCGCCAGGGCAGTGACTCAGGCCGCCCCATGGCCATTCCGATGCGCAGCCGCCAGAGCAGCAACACCAGCATCACCGACTACAACACATTCCGGAACCGAGCGGTGGTTCGAACTCCTTCCTCCAACCCAAAGTGGGACGCCGAGGCCGCATTGTAAGTCCAAGTTTCTTCTCGACCTGTATAGATGTCAAAAAGCTAATCGGCGGTGCAGTGACGTGGTTGACTCCGATATGGCCGTCGCGATTTCCGTATACGACCACACAGCCACGGGCGAGGAGTTCCTCGGACAGGTCGACTTCCAGGCCTCGCGAGATGACCATAGCACCATGCGCAACTGGTACACGTTGAAAGGCCACGCCGACACGGTGGCCGAGAACGCCCCGACGGGCGAGATATACGTTGAGGCCCTGTATCAGCGGTCGGAGAAGAAGCAGTTTGGCCCGAGCGATTTCGAAATCCTCAAGCTCATTGGCAAAGGCACGTTTGGTCAAGTGTACCAGGTTCGGAAGCGCGACACGCAGCGCATCTACGCCATGAAGGTGTTGCAGAAGAAGGTCATTGTGCAGAAGAAGGAGGTTGCCCACACCGTGGGAGAGCGCAACATCCTTGTGCGCACAGCCATGTCCGACTCACCCTTCATTGTGGGCCTCAAATTTTCGTTCCAGACGCCCTCGGAGTTGTATCTGGTGACGGACTACATGTCCGGTGGCGAGCTCTTCTGGCACCTGCAAAAGGAGGGTCGCTTCGACGAGAGGCGGGCCAAGTTTTACATCGCAGAACTCATCCTTGCGATCCAACACCTACACAACAACGACATCGTTTACCGCGACTTGAAGCCGGAAAACATTCTTCTCGACGCCAACGGCCACATCGCCTTGTGCGACTTTGGCCTCTCCAAGGCGAACCTGACCAAGAACGACACGACCAACACATTCTGCGGCACTACGGAATACCTGGCGCCCGAGGTCTTGTTGGACGAGTCTGGCTACACCAAGATGGTCGACTTCTGGTCCCTCGGCGTCCTCGTCTTCGAGATGTGCTGTGGCTGGAGCCCGTTTTACGCTGAAGACACGCAACAAATGTACAAAAACATCGCCTTTGGCAAGGTCCGATTCCCTCGGGACACGCTCTCGCAAGAGGGACGCAACTTTGTCAAGGGGTTGCTTAATAGAAATCCCAAACACAGACTCGGAGCGACAGAGGATGCCAAGGAGCTTATGCAGCACCCCTTCTTTGCCGACATCGACTGGGACCTCCTAGCCAAGAAGCTCATCACGCCTCCGTTCAAGCCGAAGCTGAAGTCGGAGACGGATGTGTCCTACTTCGACCCGGAATTCACCACGGCATTAGAACAGAACGGATCTCTCAACGAGCGCGCGGCCGCCCTTGCCAGAGGTTACGCTGCATCGACACCGCTCTCTCCCTCGGTGCAGGCCAATTTCCAGGGGTTCACGTTCGTCGACGAGAGCGCGCTGGATGACCACATGAAGGACCGGTTCCGCTCGAGCGACGACGACATGGACGATGCTCATGGCGCCGCTCACGAAGACGACGATGACTGGGACAATCTCGACGATATAGATCCACGCAAGGCAAATCGCATGAGTGGCATCGTCAAAACGTCACACCACGATGAGCATCTCGTTGGTGGCTCGCACTTTGACCCCTAATCGCCTGCCAACCTCGTATCTCGGAGCGAATCCGACTCATCGCATCGTCGACCTGCGCAGTCGATGTACCACTTTCATTCTTCTCACACACGGGCACCAAAAAAAAATTAATTCTGGTATCATGCATCGGAGGGGGATGGCTGGGTTTTGCATTTGCATCGTGTGCAAGGGCAGCGGAGCTTGAGGATTCTGGCGTTCCGGCATCTAGGCGGGAGGATGTTTTGTTGAACAGGCCGCGGCTGTTTAGCTGGGGCGCCATTGCAAGGTTAGGAAGCAACGATTATGCGTCCTCCGTTGCTATCGTGTCCCAGTGCTTTGTATTGCTGTCATTGGGGGGGCTTGGCTCTTTTATTGTATCTCCGGATGATGCACAATGGGCCGTCGGGCCCCTTCATCTCCGTGTTTGTTTGTCTACGAAGCTTGATTCACCGCATGACGGGCGTTTTTGTGATTGCCTACGTGTCGAGACTGGCGGAAGGGGGGGTTGGGCCGGCGGGAGTGAAGGAGAATAGGCGATGGAGTTCATACGAGAGAAACGACGTCGGGACGTGTCACGATTTCACCAGGTGCGCAGGCACGAGAAGACGCCCTGCGGGGAGGGAGAGAGCCGTGAGGCAGACTGGTGGTGCCTGTGTAGGTAATTCAGCAGACAGACGCATTGAGGGTTCCGCGGCCCCAAGGCCGCGACGTCTCTCCAGAAAAGCAACAAGTCGCTTTGATTAGAGAACGGTCCCCGAGTGAGGGACGCGGCATGCCTTCCTGACTGACTGTCTGTATGTGAGATGATGCCCGGGGGAGATTTAAAAACACAAAACGGGAAGGGGAGCTGGCTCGCCGCCGCACTCACTGCTGTAAAGTTGGGCGTCCTACAACCCGACGAAGCTGCTAGCAGGGAATCTGTGGAAACAGGAGTATCAATCAACCCTGTCGGACAAAGTGTCCGTCCGTAGGTTGGGTGTGTGCCGCTTTGCATGCCATACGACAACAGTACAGCCCGGTCGGAGACGCACATGGACCATGAGTATGTTGCTCTTGAACCGTTATTGGCATTCGCAATGATCAAGTCCTACACCCCAGTGAGGCTTCTAGGAGGGAAAATGTACAACAGGATTCTCGACCCCGTCACCCTGTGTTCTCTCGTCTCAAACGCCAGCACGCACGCTCTCTCGAGCTGATGCAAGCAAGCCGCCATGACCGCTCCTCCACGTGTATCTCCTCTACCCTCGTCTCGTTCCCTCCTACGTGTTCATGTCCGAGGACGGGATGCAACGCACGACGCCCCCCGCCTTCCCCTTCTCCGTCTTTCCGTCGACAAAGGAAAAAAGCGGTGCAAGGCTCTGAGAGCCTCTTAAGGGGCAGCTTTAGTGGCTCTGGGGCTCCTCCTCCTCGGCCTCGAGCCAGTCGGGAAGGGCGGGGGCCTGGGTGCCGGCCTGGGCCGAGGCGTCCTGGCCCTCGATCTCGACGGCCATGCTCTCGTACTCCTTGAGGTTGCCGGCGAGGTCGGTCTCCTCGGGGGAGGCGGGCGTCTTGGGCATGGCAAAGGTCTGGACCTGGCCCTCGGAGTCTGACTCCTTGACGGGGGGCGCCTTGTAGGCCTTGAGCTCCTTCAGGTACAGCTCCTGGACGAAATCGGCTGCGCGAGGGCGGCGTTAGCATGAAGCATGTCACTGAGTGAAATGACGGGTGTGGAGATGTGTCGGCAAAGCGCGCAACCAGGAGAGGCCGCGTGCGGTCGTCGAACTCATGTTCGGGCCCGTGGCCATTGCCATCGATAACAACAATGTCGACCGAGCAGATGGCCACGATTGAAGCGAGTTGGCGCCCGTCGGCTATATCTGGGCGGAGTTCGGCGACCGCGTCACGTCGTTCGGATCCGGGTGCGCGTTGCCATGCAAAGTCGTGCGGAAGGGGAGCTGCAGAGGAGCGGAGAGCGCATCCTTACCTCGCCGAGAGACGGTGGGAGCGATGAAGGTCCGGACCTGGACGGCCCTGGCAGACCGAGCAACGGCGGCGATGGCCGAGCTGGCGCGCTACACGAGAGGACAGAGTCAGCCGGAGTTGCCACACGCAATCGCCCGGGCGCACGGGAGGCCACGCATCGCCGGTCAATCGACTCGACGGCGGCAAGAGTCGACTTACCGAAGCCCTGGACAATTGGCTGAGCATTTTGCGATGGATGGGCGTTGCTCAATGGGGGTACCCTGAGGCGAGATGGGGGGGGCGGAGGAGTGCTGTGAGGGTTTTGTGAAAATCGTGATGTCGTTGCTCCCCCGGCTAGCCGACGGTTTCTGCCTCAGGTTCCACAATTCCCCCCCTTCGGCGCCAGCCTCGCCTGCCATTTTCGTGCCACGTGACCCGCCATTGGCAACTAACACGGGACATCACGGTTCATCGTCGCTGTTCAGTGTTCACATTCGCCTCATGAAGACCTCAGCCAAGATGCATCTTCCCTTTGAATCGCACACTTGAGACGATTTTATGATCCCAATTGCTCTCATTTTCTTGCCCGAAGTCTCTACTGTTTGCCGGCTCTGTTCAGAAGACGGCTCCGCCGAGAGCTTTGTTTCACCCGAATCCGGATTTAAGGAGAGGCGACAGGCGACCCTCGCATATCTACAAAACCCGACACAAGCGGCCCGTCGCTTCCATGCGCCTCCCAAGCATGTGTACACGCTGCCCATTCCCTAGGTCGTGACCCTTCATGCCTCCGTGTTCTATGGTTCACAATACAACCATGCCAGTTCGTGAAACTAATCCTGCGCGAGGTGGAAGGGAAGGTCGTTCCAGGAAAGGACGCCCAGACGGATGAAACCGACAATGATGCGCCTCACCCCCTGTCCGGCATTCATCACCCTTCTCATGCCCTCTTGTCGACGTTCGATCCTGCCTACGGCCACATCTTCTTCTTCGTCCTCTGCCCTCCGTTGTCGGACACACTCCCCGACTGGCCATTGCGAACACGCTTCTTGACCCTGCAGAACGCAAAAGCGCTCAACGCGAGGTACGCCGCGGCTACAATCGCAGCCACGGCGATGTAGGCGTTGACAAACGGCTGCGGGTTGCCTGCGAGCTGCAGACCCAGGCCGCCGTTGATCACGCCGAGGATTATTAGCGCGCGGCCGTACCAGATGTGAAGATAGCTGATGACGCCGCGGCTGCGATGCTTCATGTAGTACATGTGATGGAGGAACCCGAGAATTGGCTGCAGTCCCATCAGGGAAACAACGAAGACGCCCAGCTGCGTATGCGTGTTTTGGAAGAACTGCGAGTGTTAGCCGTCGTCGGGCGCGCGAGCAGGGTCGCCCACGTCAGGTACTTACAAAGCCAAGTCGGCCGCATATTACGATTCCGAGAGCAAACCCGGCCCACATGCCGAGGAAGATAAACGTCTGCCAGCTCGCGTGGATGACCCAGCTGCCGACGAAAGGCGACAGCATGGCACCGATAGGGAAACCAACGACGAACACAATCGTCATGAGGATGCCGTGTGCGCTAATGAGCGTCTGCGTCGAAGGGCCGCCACTGCCACCGGTTTCCACGATGCCGCCAGAGTTGCCTCCCGAGTTTCCTCCAGGAGTGCTTCCAGGAGTTCCTCCGGTCGAGTTCTGTGGGTTGAGGAATGGGTTCGCGTCTGTGCTGACGGTGGCCCTGCCGAGGTTGACGTTGAAGACGTTATGGGAGTCGTGATACTCGATCTCAGCCGACGGGCTCTCGTCGTTCATCGCATCTCCCCTCTTCCAGGCCGCCAACCAGCCGCTCACGCCCGAGAGGTCGAGCTTGTCGCACCCACGACAGCGCACGTTGGCAACCATGCTGCCGTTGACAATGCCAGACCCTTCGAGGAGCTCGACGTTGCTCATCCGGCTGTACTCTGGCTCGATGTGGCCGGTGGCTTTCCTGGTGCTGAGCGTCACGTTGTTCTTGCCGTCGGCGTACATGACGAACATGGTGGCGCCGCTCATCTGCTGTCCTATGCCCAGGCCAGCCCACCGGACCGTCGAGCGCGCCTGCAGCTGGAAGTAGACGCTGCCCGAGCCGGAGCTGGCGGCCGCCTCGGGGACTGCGAATTGGAAGCAGACATCGTTGACGGGGCAGTACGGCGTGGGTTCGCCTTGGACTCGGGTGCCGGCTGCTCAGTTGGAGGTCAGCGACATGGTGTGCGCCACGGTACTTTGCGAACATGAAGGTGGATGTTCTACTGGAGAGCATGACTTGCCTGTGGCCAGGGCAGCCGCGAGGGTCGTCCTCAGAGCGATCCTCATGGCGTGCCGTGTTGTGTGTGGAAGCCCAGTATCACAGTCGACGTTGCCTGAGACTGGAAATGGGGGGCGGACGAGTACAGTAAGTTATGGTGATATATGATACAGTGTCGGCGGCGGCGGGGGTGAGGGAGCCGACAGGAAGGACAGAATACGTTGAGAGGCGCGTGCCAACAGCCGGGGTGGGCTGAGGGAAGGGCAGGTTGATATACATACTCGGACATACACGCGAGGCGCATCAATGACTCTCATGAGCCGGGGCGATTGGCGGCGGCGCGGTGGCTTGAGTTCCTTCAGCGGCCGCAACCCCGAGCGGGATGGCCCCCCGGCCGGGATCAAGCACTCTATCTCATCTCCTCGACTCGTTTTACCCAGTCGCGCCAGGGCGGCACTTGGTGTCCCGATCGACGAGATGCCAATCGCCCTTCCCAGACAAGGAAGCCCGCACCGCACGTCGACGACGACGCCAGGCCAAGCCCAAAGAGAGTTTCTGGGCCGTGAATGGGAGCACCACCAGCGGCCGCGGCTCGTTGTACTACACGCCGTATGCAGGGCTAGGCCAAGCCCCCGGAGTCTGGACTGTGAGACCCTCCCCAGGGTTCAGCCAACACTGCCGCGCGCACCACCACCACCACCAGTCACCACGGCACCACGACTACCCCATGTCGGAGGCCTAGTTTGCCGGGTAGATGGGTGCCGCGACGGTGGCGTACTGAGGCCTTGGTGATTGGCTGATGCAAAAAAAGATGCAATGGCAGTGCATCATCATCATCAGTAAGGGCCCCCCTGGAAGGAAGGGGGAGGGAGGCCCGGGGAGGGGCTGGCCAACGGAGCGAGAGCAATTGTCATCGCGGGCGGGCGTCCGAACGCTTGCATCGTCGCCTGCTCGAGGGGCCCCGCGGGTGCAGATGCAGATGACAGCAGGCGGCGGTGGAACATACGAGGTACGCGGAACGACAGACGATGCCGACTACCAGGTAAGGTACCTAGCGATGGGGACTTGACTCGATGCTCAAGTCGTACCGAGCCGCAGCACTCGTGTGCTCCAAGCCGAGACATCAGCCGCCACCCGCAGCTTGCAGCTCGCGGCACCTCTAAGAGAGCCTGTACGTAGTGATCGGCTTTCCAATGCAGTGGGAGCGCCGTCGGGGAGAACATCTGGGGCCCGTGTGTCGCGGACGGGAACGAGTGATTACTCTGTACAGTACAACCTGTCCAGCAGATTGGCGGGTTGCAAGCCAGCATCTCCCGAGGCTGGGGCTGACTGACTGACTGACTGATTGACTGACGTCGGACGGGTTGGACAGCAGGTACAGCAACTAACAAGCTATCACTACGGAGCACATATGTACCTTACATGCCGAGTCCACGGACTCACAACCTGAGCTAGCAAGCTACCTATTAACTAGCAGTCGCGCGGACCTGCCCTGCCCGCGCGCCAGGCTGAGGAATCCCACCGCCCACACGCCCGCGATTTCGCCCGGCGGGGGTTCTAATGACGCCGAGTCTGGCGTTGCTTCTGCCGCCTCTCGGAGCAAAGTCCGCCATACCGTACCTCTCGCGCCCTGGGCAGCAGCGGCGGCGGCGGCGGCCGGGCTCTGAAGTTCCCGGCCATCAATCATCGCGGCTCGCATCTTCCCGTCGGCAAGGAGAGAAAGATGGGGGGAGATGACAATGACGAAAATAGGCATCGCCGCTGATGCAATCTTCTGCTTGTCGTATGACGCCTTGTTGCTGCTGGGCTCTTCATCTGGTCGTCACTCGTGACTCGTCACACAACCCCCGCGACATCGTCACGTACACTCAGGTACTGCGCTGTGCTTTCGTAGCAGAAGCTTCACGCGCACGACAGACGTCACCACTCGCGGAACAAGCTTCCAATCAGATAAGACGCGTTGCAATACTTCACAGAACTCGCCAGCCCTGCGAGTACCACCCTGCACGTCGTGAACAAGCTGTCAGCGCTTGGTCATCACCAGGATCCCCCCCCCCCCCATCGACAAGGCCGTGCAGCAGATGTCCCCCCCTTTTTCGTTCCCCTCACCAAGAGCGCCAAGCATCGCGCACCCATCTCGTTGCTTTTCAGCCCATTTAGCCTTATGGCTCCTTGGCTCACTTGCGCGGCCCTGCTTTGCATCCATCTACCGAGACACAGCCGCCTTCAAACCCCGTCTGTCACGCCGCTTGTTGGTTAAGCGTAACATTTAAGTTAGGTTGCCGCGCCACGGCCGCCGCCCTCCCATGGGGGGTGGTGGTCGCCCACAGATCGTCCACCTGCATCTGCCCAGTTTCACTGCCGACCAGGCAGGCGTTCCTCCCCCTGACACCATGTCCCGACCTGGAACCAGCTCGATTGTCGCGTATCCGTACTCGTAGGTGGGATGCCCGACCGGCTGACGACGACGCTGACAATTGTCGAGGCCATCGCACATATCTTGGCCTCGCTGCCAAGCGCCAACGCAGTGCGCAGCGTAGCATATCCCTCTACCTAGTGAGCTGTGTAGGCATCTTCATGCTGGAAGGCCGAGGCCGCACGAGGTTGACTACATCACAGTGCCAAAGTCGGGCCTGCGGGGGAGAGCCTCGCGAGCAAGACGGCTGAGCGTCTCGTCCGACATCAGCCGTGAGCCAAGGCCAATACCCCATATCCCCCCCCCCCCCCAGCATCACACAGGGCCGCGTTGCACAGCATGTCGCGGCTTGCCTTGGCTCTCCCAAGGCATGTTGGCGCAGTTCTTGGCCGTTACGTGTGCATCAATGCAGTCGAATTTCGAGATCATGTACGGTTTCGGGATTCTCTTCCAACTACCGTATCAAATTGCAGTACAGTACTGTACAGCCTGCCCTTTTGTCTAGCAAATTAGGCGACCGAATCGTCGCATTCTATACGTGCTTTATAGAGGCTCCCGACGAGCAGCTCCGAATTTAAGGCAAGGCCGATGCTGAGAAAATGTAAGAACGCATGTTGTGCAGTAAAACGCAACAGTAGCTCAATGCTCCCTGAAATCGCAGCGGAGAATCAATACATTCGAATGCCGTCTCCTCTCCTCTTTTTCTTGCAACAACTCGCAGGTATGGGAATGGTCGAAGAAAAACAAAAACAGAGACAATCAACGCTGCTTCAACGCTCATGAACAAGAGTGCAAAACATACTGCCGACGGGAAGTCACGCGCCGTTAGCGACGGGAAAGGCGTTGCTCTCGAGAAGGCTCGACGACGCCACGAAGCTGAAGCCCCCAAAAACGTCATCCTTATGGCCCGAAGCCGACATGCCGGTGAGTGGCCAAGGGTCCTTGGACGTGACAATGGGGCTGAGCGCCAGGTCGGTGAACTCGGGCGCAAAGTTCTCGGCCAGCTCTGGATCCGTGATCATGGGCTGGATCGGAGGCTCCAGCTCCCGCGCCTCGAGCTTGCGCCAGTCGATCTTGCGGAAGAAGCGGTGCTTCTTGAGGGTCTGCAGGTCGCGCGGCATGACAGATCCGAGGCGCTTGCTCGGCTCCTTGCGCAGCAGCCGAGTCAGCAGATCTTTGGCGTCGGGGCTCAGAAAGTAGGGCATCACGAGCTTCTGCTTGACGATGTTTTCCTGAATCTTGGCGTGGTTGCCGCCCCGGAAGGGCGGGTTGCCTGTCATGAGGTCGTATCCGAGGGCACCAAATGACCACCAGTCGACGGCCCTGCCGTATTTCTTGCCGAGGATCACCTCCGGCGCCATGTATTCAACTGTGCCGAGAATGGAGTTGCAACTCTCTGACTGCTCTACAGCCACCTTTGACAGGCCAAAATCGGTGAGCAGGAGGTGGCCGTCGGCGTCAAGGAGGCAATTCTCCGGCTTCAGGTCGCGGTAGACAACACCGAGGTCGTTGTGCAGGTGAGAGATGGCGAGCAGCATCTCGGCCATGTAGAAGGCAGCAACGCTCTCCGAAAACATCTTCTCCGTGTTGAGGTGCGTGAACAGCTCGCCACCCTGGCCGTACTCGAGGATGAGGTACAGTTTCTCCAGGTCCTGGAAGGCGTAAAAGAGCTTGACCACAAAGGGGTGTCTGTTGACCGATTCGAGGATCTGGCGCTCCGTCTTGGTCTGCTCGATGAGCTTCTTATGCACGACGAGCGACGCCTTCTTGAACTGCTTCTGCGCGTACAGGCGGCCAGTGGTGCGCTGCTTCACCAGCAGGACGGTGCCGTAGGTTCCCTTGCCCAGGCAGCGCAGAGGCTCAAACTCTTCCGATGTCATCTTGCGCCGAGGGTTGAGGCCACCTTCGATCGTCTCGAGGAAAACGGAGCGGTCGCGCACGCTCTCGCTCACGAAGTCGTGTTCAAGATTGACCTCGTAGCTAGTGGAGCCATTCTCGGAGCTCTCGCTGCCGGCCTCGCTGCGGGTACCGTCGCGGCTGGCGGAGCGTGGGGTGCCGACGGCACTTCGGAAGCCGGAGCCGGGGCCGTTGCGGGCTACGGAGCTGGAGCGCGACGAGCCGTCGAGGTTGAGGGGGTCCATCTGCATGCGCAGCTTGGCGATGCCCGAGACGCCGGGGGACGGGGCGCCGCGCAGGACGGGGCTGCAGTTGGCGCTCACGACGTCGTCGATGCGGTTGGGGCGTCCGCGGCGGGCGCCCAGGCGAGGGGTCTCACAGGCGGCATAGTCGGAGTCTTCATCGCCCGAGGCCACGGGCGTTGCCTGGAAGCCGCGCACGACGTTGCGCGCGGCGGGTGCCGGGCTTATCATGGTGCGGCGTCGGCGGCGGTCGCGCCGAGACAGTGCAGCGTGCGAGTATTGCGGGTGTAAGTGTGTAGCGTATCCGGCGGCTCGAGTCGACTACGAGCTGAGCTGAGCGTCGCTCTACCTTCTCGAGCCTTCAATACGAATATCAATCAGGCCACGGCTGTGGTCGTGGCAGTCAGGTCGACCCCCGGCGGCGCTCCGGATCTGCGCGCTGCTCGGACTCGAAGGGAAGCTGGGTTTCGTGGCTGCTGGCCACACGCATCTGGTACTTGAAGAAGGAGGCTCGCATATGGAACGGTTTTTGTATATGCATTGGATGCCGGGTTCGTGGGAAGCGCTTTCGGTTCTCTGGGGGGAAGCGTCGCGATGATGTTGAGGTTTGCGTTTGCACCAGAAGGTGTAAAGGGCAAAAAGGGAAGGGAAAGAGCGGCAGGGCGGGTGTGGGGAGCCAACAAGAGCCATTTTATTGGCAACTGCACCAGAAATGGGTGCAACGGGGACGGCTGGAAAAAAAAAGCGAGGCTGCGGTACAACCTTGGTTCAGCCCGCGTCCGTCGACGGCGGTCGCCTCACGCCCGGCCCAACTTTTTTTTTTTTTTGCCTTTGATTAGGTGTCAAGCATGCATGAGGATCTCACGCATCCCCGCCATTTGGAGCGGCGCCGTCCGCGGGGGGCGGCCCTGGACGCGCTGAGGGTGGGGAGTGCCGCCACTTTTGCCCTAGCGCTGCCAGCCCGGCTGCCTTTCCTGCCCGTCCGAGTAGGCTACCTGAGAGGGATACAGGTCATGTTCCAAGGTTTTTCCAGGCGGGCTCGCTGCGCGCCCGGCGAGTCCACCCCGACCGCCCGTGTCCAGGCCTGAGGTGCTCCCCGAGGCCCGCCCTCCAGCGCAGTGGTCAGCCGTCGGTCAGCCGTGGACTGGTTGGGCTCGGTTCCAGGCTGGCGCCTCAGCGCCGCCACCCGGCGGGCCGGGCAGCGTCGCATCTCGTCACCCCGACCAGCCAATGCATCACGTTCCGACGCCAGCGGTTGAATCAGAATATTCCCTCACCCTCGAGTGTGATTTACCCCGAGCCGGATGTAGATTTGTGTCGCAAGATACCGTCGTGTCGAACGGCCATGATACGCAGCGGAAGGGTCATCATGAGCTGTGCTGGCTCGTGTCGACGCGATGCTGGTACAGGCACGTAAGCCTTGTGATGCGACGGGGGACTTGATCACAAGCACGGGAGAGAACATGCCGTCTCCAGACGGGCCGATGCAGGCTGCACTGTAGCTGAGGCAGCTGCCGCCAGTCTGTCAGAAACGATGGCTAGGTCAGGTACTTACATGGACCATCGAAACCGAGAGCTTCGCCCCGATCCGTTCGTGCCATCACCCGGCCAAGGAGGTGATCATAGGATATTTTCAGCCTTTCAAGCAAGATCGAGGGGTTGATTCAATATTCTCGGACTTCAATAGCCTGTGCTGTCTAACACGTAACATGAACTACTCTGTGTTGCACCGAGATCCGAGCCCGGGCATAGATGTCCCTGCCCTGAGGGCAGCCTGGAAGCCGTGCGGGAGGTGCCCTGTCTTCTGAAGCTCCCGATCGGGGCCTAACCTGTCGCTGGCCCCACTAAAACACCAGCGTCACCAATTTTCCAGTGAACCTTGGAACCTCCAAGGAACCCGCACCTCAGTCGACTTCCGCCAGCACGCGCCGCTTGTACACAACCCGTCCGCCCTCTGCCAGTACAAGTGCGCTTCTCACTGTGCTTCTGCTCGTGCATTCCAAGCTCACAAGCAGACAACCTAGAAAGGAGCGCCGTGATCCGTCCGCCAGCCGCCACGCGCGGTCGCCGCCAAAATGATGCACCCCTCGAGGCAGGCGTACGTCGAGGAGGCCCGACCCGAGCACGGCCTCGCCCTCGAGGATCTCCCCGACGACCATGACTACGACATGCCCACGGCCGGTGGCTCTTCAGAAAAGGCATCGGCCATATTGAACCAGTTCAACCGCAAGCGGCTGGCTGCGACGATAGCTGTGCCGACCGACGATGGCCGGGTTCGCGCGCGCCTGCGAGAAATGGGAGAGCCCATCACGCTATTTGGAGAGGGCCCGGCCGACAGACGCGACCGGTTACGCGAGCTCCTGACCATTCAGGCTGAGATGGCTGGTATCGAGAACGGCGACATCACAATGGAAGATGTGGCAGAAGAGGAGGAGGCGGCCGAGGCCGAGGAAGAATTCTACTCGCGGGGGGGCAACGACCTGCTCCAGGCTCGCATAAAGATTGCCGAGTTTTCGCTGCCCAGGGCGAAACGCAGGGTAGCGTTTCTCAAAGAGGAGTCCACCATTCCGCTGCGCACCCAGGTCAAGCACCGGAAGAACATCAAGGAAAGGCTGGCAGCGTTTGAGCTGCAGGGGAGTCAGACTGTTGGCGAGCGACACATCAGCATGACGAGGATATCGCCGGACGGCAAGCTGGTTGCTGTAGGAAACTGGGGCGGGCAGGTCAAACTGGTTGAGCTGCCAACACTCACGGAGAAGATGACATTTCGCGGTCACACAAACAAGATCAGCGGAATCTCGTGGTTTCCCGGCGCCACTCTCCCCGAGCACAACGTCTCGCCCGATTCGCTCAACCTAGCATCCGGCGGTGCTGAGGGTCTGGTGCAGCTATGGTCTCTGACAAAGGACACGCCTCTGTCGACACTGCAGGGACATTCCCAGAGAGTGTGCCGCACTGAGTTCCACCCATCTGGGAGATTTCTGGCCTCAGCATCGGAGGATACCTCATGGCGCCTTTGGGATGTAGAGACTACGGCGGAGGTCTTACTGCAAGAGGGTCACTCTCGGGGTGTCTACGCGATCAGCTTCAACACGGATGGGTCGCTGCTCGCCAGCGCAGGCCTCGACAGCATCGGCAGGATATGGGACTTGAGGTCCGGCCGGACTGTCATGATCCTCGACGGCCACCTGGACGGCCACATCAAGCCCATCCACGCCCTCGACTGGAGCTCCGACGGCCATCGCGTCCTTTCAGGCTCCGCGGACGGATGGATCAAGTGCTGGGACGTCCGCAAGGTACAGCGGACGGGCGGCATCGGTGCCCATAGCAGCGCCGTGTCAGACATGCGCTGGTTCAAGGGCATCGACGACCCGGTGGACGGCACACCGCCAGGCCCAGACGAAAAGGGCGCCAGGGTCCCCATCAAGTCAGGCACGTTTTTCGTCTCGAGCGGCTTCGACAGAAACGTCAAGATCTTCTCTGCGGACGACTGGACGCTCGTTCAGACACTGAGCGGCCACACCGGACCGGTGGCGAGCGTCGACTACAGCAGAGATGGTCGCTGGATCGTAAGTGGTGGCCATGATCGGACCGTGAAGCTCTGGGGCCGCAATGATGGTGAGGCGCTATGAGTGGCGGACCCCCCATGCTGGCCGATGTATTCTTGCATAGAATGTACAATACCCAAGTGAAACAATAGATACCCTTCGAAACCCGGTTTTTTTTTCCCCCATCAATGAACACAAAAACGTGGACAATGCCTCTTCAACATGGGCAAGGTACCTGCTAACAATAGAGTTATTACCGCAACGCCGATGGTGGTGACGCAGAGGCCCACCAATGCGGTAAAGTCAGGTGACCGGCGATTAGATAACAATGATCGATCCAAGGACGGCACTCGGTCCCTCACCACCGCCATCATCATCGAGGAACCTGTTTGCTTAACACCCGCTGCGACGACGTCCTCGCACTACGAAACACCCCCATGCTCTGCCTTCACAGTCGCCACGCCACGCCGGTCGCCAACCCGACATAATCCCACCGGAGATGGCGAGTATCGATCGCTACAGGCCGCCCCGCGAGGGCTACCAACCACCCAGCCTACCTGCTGGCGGAAACCGCCATGAACGACCATCACGATCGCCTCCTCGCCGACGAGAGGTTCCGCCTGCCGCTCCCACACCGCCGCAGCACTCTTCCCGGACATCGCCGCCGCGCTCGAGCGCGGTGTCTGGTCCACAATCCCCTGCACAGTCAGGCCGGCAGACGCCCCTGGCTGGCGTGAACCAATGGTCGTTTTCATGGGACGAGGTACACAGCACGCCGAGCATCGTCGACGGCATCGCGCCCGCCGAGGAGAGGCTACGAAGAGCCAAGGGTGTCAACTTTATCTACCAGGCGGGCGTCATGCTGGACCTGCCGCAGATCACGCTTTGGGTGGCGGGTGTCTTTTTCCATCGCTTCTTTATGCGCTTCAGCATGCTTGAAGAGAAGGGTGGCATTCATCATTACGTGCGTCTTGCTCAAATGTCGCAACGTCCCTTCTTAGGGTTCCGGGTAACTGACAAGTTTCCAGAATATCGCCGCAACGGCACTGTTCCTCGCGAACAAGGTCGAAGAGAACTGTCGCAAGACCAAGGACATCATCATCGCCGTCGCCAAAGTCGCTCAGAAGAACACAAAGCTCATCATCGACGAGCAGAGCAAGGAGTACTGGCGGTGGAGAGACAGCATCCTCACGTACGAGGAGATTATGCTCGAGCAGCTTACCTTTGATCTCATGGTCGACAACCCCTACAGGAACCTCTTTGAGCTCCTGGGACAGCTGGACGTTGTCCACAACAAGAACTTGAGGCAAGCTGCGTGGGCCTTCTGTAACGATGCTGGCCTGACGACGCTTCCTCTGCTCACCGAGGCAAGAGATGTGGCCATCTGCGCCATCTTCTTCGCGAGCATCCACGCCAAGGAACAAATAGACGACATCAACGGTGAGCCATGGTGGAAGTATCTGAACGTCAACGAGGCGCGCGTCGCGAGGTCGATCGAGGTGATGAGGCAGTTCTACACGGAGAATCCGCTTAGAAAGCAGAACCCGTCCCTGCCATCGCCTGCCTTCGACTTGGAGGTGACAAGACGGCGCGCCGACACGCTTATGAGTCAGCCCGAGACGCTCTCGTCGGCCGGGACGCCCATGGACACGGATCGTGCTAGCCGCAGCCCCGTGGCCAGGACGAACGGCGGCACAGACAACAGAGATCGCGGGCTGGAGCCTGATTCTCAGCCGCGCCTGGCCGGCAGCGACTACGCTCCCAGGTCGCCCGCCAAGAGGAAGGAAACGGACGTGGAGCCCGGTGCAGAGAACGACCGGGCCGAGAAACGGGCGCGTATCTCTGAGGATGAGGGTGAGCTGGTCGAGGACTAAGAGGCGACTGAGTCACTCCAGGAAGAGTGCGCACATGACGAAACGGCTGGGCGTTTGCAGGTGTTTTTGCTTTCCGGTCAGCCTTGAATTAAGGGCCACCGAGTTTTTGATCGAGGCGAGCCAACGCATCACAAGGCAGGTTGGGACTGCCTACGGGCCTGGAATAACTACGTTACAGACACAGGGCTGGGGCGTTTGGAGGTGGAGAACGGAACTCAAGACGGGCCACTGTCTTTGTATATCAGGAAGGCAAGAACGCACAAGGAGGGGCAGAGGTCCATAAGCATGCAAATGCAGGATACGAAGTCGCCTTCAATGATCGTCGTTGTCACTTGCCGTCATGCCTCCCCGTTGCATCACAAGCCCTGCCTCAGTGTTCCGCCCACGTCATGAGAGTTCAGGAGAGACTGAATCACCGCCAAGGCAAGCCCTCCAATTACCAGCCGCATGGAGCTTCCCGCGACTGCCTGCCAGGCAGTCGTAGGCAGCAGGTCCACCGCGGCTCGATGGTCCTCAGGCAACAAAAAAACCGAGGCGGGCAAGCAGGCACATCAGGCACAACCAGGCACGCTGGGGTGCCTGGAGCGGGTCTCAGCACCCCATTGGCTCATCTTTCTGCCGTCCCGCGCCCCACCCGCCACCACACCGCCCAGTGCAGCAGCTATAAAATTCCGCGCCGCCCGCCGGATTTTTAGAATCTTTTTTCTCCTTTCTTCTTTAGCTCTCTTTGCCTTTTGGCTTAGATCAAGTGTAGTATCTGTTCTTTTCAGTTTAATCTCTGAAAGGCCTCTAAGGAGGCTAATCGTGATTATTCCTATTTTTGGAGTCGGGGCGGATTCCTCTAGGCTTGCCTATGTCTCTGCCCACTGTGTCCCTGGTATTACACTGCCTCCAGGTGACGCGAACCTTCTCTTTTTTTTTTTCATTGCTTTCACCAGCTTGTCTGGTGGAGTGAAGAAGAAACATTCCGTGCTTTTGATTTATGCCGTGATCGTAAAGGGGCGCGCTGTGTGCAGTGTCAGCCGTCATGTGGAACTGCTCAGGCAGTCGTGATTTGCATCTCGGAGTTCAGGTGGCATGCCGTTGGGGTGTTTCGGGTGATGACACCGGTCAGGTCGGCCACCACCAGACGATCACGCGCTTGGGGCACCGATCTTCCTTCACGTCGCCGTGGAAATGGGAGCGGTGGGTTGGCAGAGCAGGGCAGAGCAGAAGGGCTCGTCATGGCCGTGAAGAAATTTTGGAAAAGCTCAGCACGCACATCATCCAGTTTGCAGACACGATCCCGTAGGTCGGCGAGGGCACGGTCCGTCTCCAGATGAGCCAATCGCGCCGCCACGGATCGATATTTCACGCGTAAGGCATCTTCGTAGCTATAAATCTCTCCGTAGTGAGCATCGGGAGCTCGGTATTCTCTTGATGATCTCGCCGTTTGGGACGGTGCAGCTTCGTTGGAGGTGGTGCCCTAAACCGGTCTAGTGTCTCTGTCCCGCTTGGGCTGCTGCTGGAGAGGCGCCCGCTGCTGCGTCCTGTCCACCACCACAAGAGCTAGCTCCCTGTGTTCCACTGCTACCTACCAAACTTTCCCCAGGCTTCCTCGCATCCCCGTCGCTTCACCATCACCTCCAGCCCAGCCAGCCGCAGGCTCCCTCTCCCCCGCTCCCTCCCGCCGCCGCCGACGCCTTTTGTTGCTGCACCGAGCCCTCGTACGCGACGACGACCACACGCTCGTCGACAGCGCCATGGCGACCCTCGGAGGGTACCTGAACAGTACGCAATTGCAGGAACCGCGCGCCTCGCGGCGTGTTCGCCTCGGGAGAGCTGCTAACGCGCGCCGTGCCTTGCAGAAAAGGTGCTGATCGTGACGGCCGACTCGCGGATCCTCGTGGGCACACTCACGGCGGCCGACAACTCTACGAACCTGGTACGCACCATTCATTCTCTCCCCGCCCGCGCAGCCAGGTCTGCGAGTTGGTTATACGCGCGCACGCTGGCGTAGGCCCCGACTAACTGACTGGCTCGCCTTGCAGGTGCTCAACGACGCGGTCGAGAGGATCATCCGCGAGCCCGACGACCCCGAGCCGTCCGTCGAGGTGCCCCTGGGGCTGTATCTGGTGCGCGGAGACGGCGTGTGCTCGGTCGGCCTCGTCGACGAAAAGCTGGACGACAGCATCAACTGGACAGAGGTCAAGGGGGCCACGATCGGGGGCGTCAAGCACATCTAAGTGGGTGAGGGCGGCGACGGCCGGCATGCACTTTGCTCGGCTGCGTGCTCTGCGTTCCACGGCGACACACGACTCGCCCCGCGCATGGACTCTGCCCACGGAGCGTGAGACGAAGACTATACACTCCAGGAAGCGAATGGTATTTTTGGCATGGTCACGGCGTTTTGGAGCATCAAGAGGGCAGATTTCACTTTTGGTCGCCATTTTTAGGGTATGACATATCTGGGGGACGATCCTTACGCACGCATAGTCGTAATAGTTTTTCATTATGCTGACGCTTCCCCGCAAAGAAGCCATTCATCGACGATTACGCAAAGACACGCTGCATCCAGACTTCCTTGAAGAGGTCCTCGCCGGGAGAGGCAATCAGTCGGCCGACATTGTTGCCTTTAAGGATGCTAAGCCAGCCCATGGTATCGCCGGGGACTTCATCGATCGTGACGATGTTGGGGTCCTCCCGGGGGTCCTCCGAGAGAGCGGCCGCCGCCTCCGCGGGCTTGGACCTCAGGCGGTTGTCGACGACGTGCATGCCGCGTGTCCACTGGCCAGATGTCTCGACACGGATGTCCTCGAGCTTCGCAGGAAGCTTCCATTGAGGGTCGTCGTGGGTCAGCATGTACCAGACGGTGAGCGGGTCGTGTAGAGACAGTCCCGGCTCATTGCCATCACCCTCTATGGACTCGATCTTGCTGAAAGCGCCCTTGATGAAGTGCGACGTCCAGACGGCCAGAGGGCTCCCGGCGTCAATATGCGGCTGGATCTTGTCGGCAAAGAAGCTCTTGGTTATCAGATGCGGGGTCGTGATGTCCAACGGGGCGAGGGTGAGCTTCAGCCGGCGGGAGAGCTTGGGCGGGTATGGCGGCAGGGTGGAGAGATTGGCAGGCAGGGGCGGCATCGTCGATGCCGGGTTGAAGGACGTGAGGGCGTAAACGCGGGCAGCGGCGACGGCATCAGCGTAGCAGTTGAACTCAGCACAGGGGGTGACATTTCCCTCCACGTTGACGGCACCACCCATGACAACGAGCTCCTTGACTCGGAGGAAGGCCTCGGGGTCCTCGGCGGCGGCGAGGGCGACATTCGTCAGGGGTCCGACAGCCAGGACGGAGACGGTGTCGACGGGGTTCTCACGAAGGATGCGCAGGATTTCCTTGTGAGCGGGCTTCTTGGAGGGCGTGAAGAGTGGCGAGAAGGTGCTGCTATCGTTGGACGCCCCCGCCGCGTCGTCCTTGAAGAGGGAGCCCCAGGTATCGGAGGGGCTGAGATGAGGGTGTACTTTGTGGACGTCATGCAGACCGTCCTCGCCATCTGCAAGCCAGTTAGCAGCAGCGTCGTAGACATAATTTACACGTGACGGCGTGCCCATGTGGGCGCGTCCATTCAGACGTACGGAAGTAGTCGGCCATGAGACACTCATCCTCAAGGGGATGCTCCGGGCCAACAGCGACGATGGGCTTGGAGGCCTTCATGGCACCGTAGCCTTCGGGGCGACCCGTCTCCTTGCGCCAGGCGAGCTCCTTCTCCAGAACATGGAACAGTGCGACGACGTTGCGCAGACAGCTGCGGAGCGCGAGGTGGTCAGTCGGCGTCATCAAAGTATGACGGGGGCATGCCATACCTCTGGAGGGGCACGTTGCCGTATGTGACGGAGATCATGGCCACCTCGAGCTCCTCAGGCGAGGCACTGAGGGCGAGCAGCATGGCCATGATGTCGTCGACACCTGCGGGTCGTGTTAGACGCGTTGTGTCTTAGGTTCAGAGGTTGGCTGCCTACCGGGGTCGGTGTCGATGATGATTTTGTGCGGCGCCATCGTGAAGCGTCTGGTCGATATGGACGAGGAACGGTGAGGTGCGGCAAGAGGACCAGAGAATGCAGGGGAATGAATCAATGTCAACTACAGGAAGTGCCGGCGGCGGAGGTGATAAGGATATATACAGATGGTCGTCTCGAGATTCCACGACCACGGGACAAGGCTCAAGAAAAGTCGCCGTCGTGTGGCTGCCCTGGCGTGGAGTTGGCCCGGCTGCCCCTCCTTCATCATCAGCGAACAGACAGACAGCGCCTACGAGGTGGGGTGGGATGCGCGGCGCCCCAGATTTTCGGGGTCTCTCAGGGCAGGATCCTTCAGCGCCAGCCCAGCCCAGCCAGCAACGTCCCCCGCCTGGGTGCCGGGCGGGCCACTTCAACGACCGGACGATCCCACGGTGGTGCCCGGCCGGCCGACTCCGGCGCGGATGCGGTTTTCGACACCTGTCAACGACGTTTCGTGATGGGAACGTTTGGGGCGTCGAGGAGAGGGGCCAGAGGCTGGTGCTAGGCTACGCAGCGGGAGCGAGCTTGACGTCCGTGCCGCATCATCTTTGCTGTACAAGTGGTCTGCGGCAGGGAGCCGGAGATCGGTCAGCGGAGGATGGAGGGTGGAGGAGGATGGCGGGCGCTTGGGTGGTGGCTGCGCTGGCCACGCGAGGGGGCGGCAAGATTGCCGTAATGGAAGCGTCTCTCGATGCGGTAGCGCTGACGACGGGTGCTGCCGCTTGGGAGCCGACGAGGCGAGCCGGCTTCGCGTAGAATGCGGCGGACGGGCCATGATTGAGTCGCCGGGAAAGTTGGCTCGGCCTGCTACCATGCGGCATTCCCTCTCATTGTCGGCTGTGTCTACCTTGCACGCATCTATGTACGTTTGGTTCGTCAAACCCCGTCCAATGCCTACGAGTACAGCTCACCATCGAATCCCGTACCTACTCTGTTGGCGCCCCAGCGCAGCCGTGATCCTGTCCACAGCGTGTCCACGTCCACCAAAGCAACACCTCCAAATGAGCTCGATGAGTGCCTCGTAAAGTGCCTGTGAAAGCAGTCCGTTGCCAGCCTCGCATTCATTCCGCCGCTGTGCCTCGCTGACGGCCGAAATGTCGCGATCGCGGTCGACAGGAACAGGCACAGGGTAGGCCAGGCGCGCAGGACGAAAAGAAGTCACGTGGCATAGCCAAAGCTCCCGTCCTGGCCACTGGTGGGCCCCCTGCCCCTACAGCGGTTCGGCAAGCGCATCACTTGCAGCACGGCGCGAGCAGTGAATGCGAGACTGAAGCCACGTCCAGGGGCCGGCGCGTCTGGCGAGCGTAGCCGCAAAAGAAAGGAAAAAACGAAAGAAAGAAAACGAAATCCAAAGGCGCCCAGGTACTGCACGTACCTACCTACCTGTCGCTTTATTTGCACACAACACCTGTCGGCAAAGCCCACCGCGAATCCATTGACTCTGCAGAAAGGAACAGGCCCTCCTGCCAAGCTCTCTCATCAAAAGCTGCCAAATTGCCGCTCACGGTCCTGAAATTGGCCCCCGCCTGTCGCTCGCGCAGTCCAAGCCCTTGAGAGGAGCGACCTGGGCCGTTCTGTGGCTGCTCGCCTCGGTGTGCGGCACCAGGGTGTCTCTTTCTGTCGCCTCACCGCAGCTTGCTTAGCTTCAGTACCGCCGATTCCAAGGTTCCCCCACGCAGCTCAGGGTACTTCACGTGTACCCAGCACAGCACTGAGCCTGCAACTTTGGGTTCGAGGCCCCGTACCGAAGTGATCCAGGGCTTCAGGGCGCGCGTCGTCCCAGCTGCCCACGCCGCTAATAAATCGCCTCAAGCGCGCAGTGTCACGGCCTCCAGATCCCGCGGCACGGAAAGTTGCTAAGCGTCCCGTCTGCGTGCAGCAACTTTTTTTGGGCTTCACTGGCAAAGAAGCCACGCCCTCACCACATTTTGCACTCTGCATCACCATTTGCCGTGAATCAATAATACCTCGCCCGCCGCGTGCACGCGAACCGCCTTCCTTTTATCTGCTTTCATCTCCTCGCGCCGGGCCGCCCGTCCATCCTGGCCTCACCTCGTGTGTCCGTCCCCTTTTTGCCCTTCCCTTGTTTTACCCCACCCCTGGCCTGGGCCCAAGGTACTGCCGCCTACGGTACCTCATACTGTACCAGTACGAGTGCTTGTACACGTACCTCGCCGCCATCGACCGACCCAGAGTCCCAGCCCCAGTTGACGAACCACCGTGCGTACCGCAGACAGGGCCCCAGTTGAAGACAACCTGGCCACTCGATTGCTCCAAATCACCAGAGCCGCCGCCTCTGTGAACGCTCATCGCTCGACGTGCGCCGCCGCCCTCTCCTGTCCGCCATTGGAATTCAGCACATCCAGTCCTTCTTGCATCGTCCCGGCGCCCTGCTTCCTTGCCCGTGGCGTTTTGTGTTTGCTGCTGCTCAGCACAGGCTCCAAGCCTCCCTGCCTGATCCGGCCTCGACGGGCTCTCCGACCCCGACCCTGTTTGCTGCCTCGACCAGGCTTGCGTGCCCGTTCCGACCATCACAGCAGCCGTCGAACCACCCGTCGCCATGGCTGACGCGAGCATGAGTTACCTGTATACCATCACTGGCTACGCCACTCTGATCGGTGTCGGGTATGCCGTCTATCATATTTCCACACACAGGTCGAACCGGAGGGGCACCGCCGCGGCCGCCGCGGCCGCGCGCCCCGTCAGGGCCACGCACCAGGAGCCGCGCAAGGAGGACAGAAAGAAGAAGCAGCGGATGGAGAGCTTCGCCTCGGAGGCTCAGGAAGCTGCCAAGGCAAAGGCTCGCGTTCAGGCCACCGAGGAGCCCAAGCAGGCGCCCGTGAGCTACGCCGCTGCCGCGGCCCCCGACTCCGCCAAAGACGACGTCGACAACCGCGAGTTCGCCAGACAATTGGCCAAGGCCAAGGAGGGCACAAAGTTTGCCTCCAAGTCGGACGGGTCGAAGCAGCGAGAGAAGTCGGTCAAGCAGTCCCGTGCGAATAAGATCACGGACAAGACCGCTGCGGACAAGCCCGTCGCCCCCCTTTCGACCACGAGCGCCGATGCCGACGACGATGAGTCCTCCGCTTCGTCTCCCGATACGAGCCCCGTGGATGCCAGCGGCGTCAGTGACATGCTGGAACCGACGCCCTCGGGGCCCTCCGTCCTGCGCATCACCGACTCCGGCAAGCAGGAGCAGAAGAAGAAGGCCACCAAGGCTCCCGAGAAGGTCGAGACCAAGAAGCAGCGCCAAAACCGGAAGAAGGCCGAGGCCGCCAAGGCTGCCCGCGAGGAGGCCGAGAAGGACCGCAAGACTCTTGAGGAGAAGCAGCGTCGTGCTGCCCGCATTGCCGAGGGTCGCGCGGCCAAGGATGGCTCCCAGTTCCAGGCCGCGCAGAAGAAGGACTCGGCATGGGTCCAAGGCGCGCCGAACGGCAACAGCGCGGGCAAGACCCCTGACGCCGCCGTCCTGCACCAGCCCCTGGACACATTTGAGGAGAAGCCCGCGACCAAGACGATAAAGCCCGCCGCTTCCAAGTCCGAGGGCTCGTGGATGTCCTCTCTGCCCTCGGAGGAGGAGCAGATGGAAATGCTCAAGGAGGACGCCGATGAGTGGAACACTGTCCAGACCAAGGCCTCGAAGAAGTCGAAGAAGGCGTCGTCGGTGTCTTCGGCAGATGACAAGGTGCAGACTCGCCCTGCCCCCCAACCCCAGCAGGCCACGAGCGGCGGTGCGTCCAAGGCCGCCAAGCCCACGTCTTCGCAGAACTTTGGCGGCTCGTTCTCGGCGCTGACCACGAACGACGACGGCGCCGAGGAGGCCGAGGAGGAGTGGGAAGTCTGAGCTGCCGGACCGTGAAGACGTCAAGAACATCATGCGAGCGCAGCAGCATGGAACACATATCCCGGGGGCCAGAACCCCGCCACGATGGCACGCCGTGCCTGTACACTAACCTGCTAGACGACGCACGGTCACTATTTTCCCTTCTCATCCTGTACTCTGTTGTTTGTTGTCTGCGGGGTTGGAGCACAGTGGCACGCCGAACAAGACGAAGAAGGAGGCCGCCGACGGGGGTGTGTCGAGATTGTATGGGTATGTCTCGCTTATTGGAGTTACGGATGGGATGCCGCGGGGCTCGACAGCATCTTTGCCTTGCGCACGCCGAGGGGCCTCGCCGTGGACGAGCATGGTTGCACAGGGAACATGTTGTGGAAAGCCGAGGCGGCCCCCATGGGAATTGTCTGAACGCGGCGTGGTGGGGGAGCAGACAGCGTTGTCTAGTCTGAGCCGAGCATAGGACGGCCAAAAAAAATTGAACAGCTTGCGAGACGCGGTGTTTGCATCGCAGGATCCGTGATTGGCGTACAAGGGCAGCGGCAGGCGGGAGCCACGAGGGGCACAACGTGGGCGTAAGACCTGACTGAGTCGACGCCCATGCCGTTCCATCGCCTGCAAGCGGCTTCCAGATCGTGAAAGGCATGCATGCCAACCGCGATACGTGCAACAATGCCTTCGATGGCACCCACGCCAGTTCATACGAATAAACAGCACCAAACTTCCTGGGCCATTGGCCCATGTCAAGGATCCTCTGAGGGCACATCGCGGGCGGCAGGTCGCGACTGGGTGTACAGTAGCAAACAGCTGTTGGAGCATTGGAACTGCCTCTCTCAGCTAGCTAGCTCCTCATTGGGGAGAGTGCCGAGGGATTTCTGCATTGACGCACTCGATGGACCCAGCGAGGCTTGGATGGATGGGATTCGCGTGGGCGCTATTGTTCGTATATCATGCAGTCGGGTCTGGACCGCATGCTAGTTAGCAGCAGGCGCCTGGCGGGCAACGACGGGGTGTTTGGCTGGCTGCAGCGGAGGATCAGTCAGGGTCATGGGTTCGCGACAACAAACAAGCCGCACCCAGCAGGAGGGCGTTGGGCATTGCGTGCGTGAGTGAGCCAAGTGGGATGAGTGTCGTGGAGTTGGGCCATGCGAGCGACCTGCGAGTAAGTACAGTACTGTACAACAAGTATGACGCCGGCCAAGACGAGGTACCACGACGATGACCCGGGCGCGCCCATAGTTACGTATCCTGGAGTGCCAATTGCTACCGGCGGGGGATCAACGTGCTGCGTCGCCTGGACGGACGGGCGGCCCGCCGCTGGACGCGAATGTCTGAGATGATGCCCGCCCCGGTCTGTGTAAGAGGCGGACGGCGGCTGACCCGTGGCGGCCCGGCTGGCTGGCTGGCTGGCTGGCGATTGAAGAGGCGGTTCCGATCGGGGTGTGCACATGTCAGTGAGGAAGGCCAAGAAGGAGGAGGAGGAGGGGGAAGCGTCTGCATTCAATCCATCAATGCGGCATCTTGACCCGAGGCACCGGACGAGCGGGGAAAGCCTGTTGCTGTTGCTGTTACGGCTGCGGTTGCATGTTGCATCTCCTCGCGAGGGCGAGGGGAACATGTGCTGCTTGCTGGAAACTTGCTTGCTTGCTTGGCTTGGCCGTCGCGCGACTCGACTCGACCCTCTGTCTGGGTTGTGCTTCCGGTGGGCGGTGGCCGACCGGCGTGGAGACGGTGCGGGCACGTTTGGACATACACAGAGCAGGGAAGCAAGCAGGCAATGACCTGTGATGGCACAGGAAAGGACGGGCTTGGTTGTCCGAACTCAACAAGGACATGCATCACCTGGTGACCTGTGGGCATCTGGCCGCGCGGTGCGTGACGGGCGTGCTCGCCTCGCCTTGTACATGTAAGTACTTACAGTAAGGACAAGTGGACTGTAACCCAATTTAAGACGATGCCCTCAGCAGATCGCCAGGGTCGTCGTCACTTGTCGAAACGCGCGAAACAGCGACTCTGGCTGCACGTGGCGCGCATCATGCCCGTCCGTTTGTGCATCGATGCGTACGTACGTTACAGAACTTCACCTCACACTCCCGTACTTTTCTCTCCCTCTCTTCTCCCTCTCTCTCGATCTCAACCAGCTAGGCCTTTATTAGAGCATTGGGCATCAAACCCACAAGAGCCAACGCATGATTCAGCGCGCACGACTCAGCAGGCAGCGCACAGCGCAGATTCATGCAAATGCAAGCCGTGCCGGCCTTACTGTGCCTGCAGAGCCACCCACCGTAAAGTAAGAATTGAAGTACTTACTGTAAGTACAGTCCTGTACAGTACTCCGTACAGTGCTGTAAGTACAGTAATTCGTCACATACATTGTGTCTCTCCGAGGGCCCAACCAAGGTGGGCGCGCCGGCCAGCCGGCCCCAGCGATGCCGAGAGTCTCTTCCGGACGACCAAGTCGGCGGTTGTCTGGCTGGGCTGCTGGCTTTGGCGGCGAGTGTGAAAACAGCGCAGAACGAGAGGGGCACAGGGGAAGGGGGTCCCTCAATGGCGGCGCCGCGGCCCTTGCTCGATTCGGCGGGCTCAATTTACGAACACGCGCCTCTTTTCTCTTCACCCATCGCAGCACACGAGAACAGTACTCGTACGGACGGTACTTGTACGACGGCGGGCCAAGACTGACCCGAAGGGCTTCGCCGCCTCTGCAAAAGAAGGTTTTTCGGGCGGGCTCCAAGGCGAGTGGTGCTGGTACTGGCACTGCGACTGATGAGGCGGCGGGTGTTGAGCGACGCCGCCACCACCACCACCTGGCACACACCACGATCTGGGCGCCGTTTTGGCGCCTGTCTCAGTGCTGCGACGCAACGACCGGCGTTGGGGAGGCGGCCAGCAGCGGCCGGTCCAGGTACGAAGGTACTCGTACGTACCGCCACTCCCTGCTCGCTCATCTGCGTCAGATATCGTCAGCGTTCCATCTAGATTGCGCGTCCGTCCGTCACCAAGCGCCGTCGAGTAAAACATGCAGCATCGCATCATTGAAAAGGAGAGAGGAAGATGGTGTGAGAGCAGGAGCACGGCTGCCGTTGCGTGAGGCGAGGCGATCAGGTCAGCGAACACGCGTGACCACCGGCACTGGGCGAGAAGACAAAAGACAGTTTTGATGTGAGTAAGGCGAGCAAGGTACCTTGGTTGGCGGTGAGGTACATACCTCGACGCCCGTTGGCTTTTTGTGTCGATGCGAGATACAAAGTTTACTCTCGCCGGAACGGCCACGCCACACTCGCACACGCGCACACATGAACACGAAGACGGTCCTCACAGGCCCCCCCAAGTCGAGTCGGTCGGGCCACCGGCGCACCCGCCGCCCCTGTGCCAAGACGCCACCAGCACAGGCCGGGCAGGCAGACGCGGGAGATGCTCGCTGGAATCAAACATTGAACGGTGCAGGTGAGTGGAGCGCAGGCTCACGCAGCACTTGAGCGCACCTCACCCACATGTGGCTGCCCAGGCTGGGCGCTCGTCTGCTGGTGTGCTGGCGGGTGCCAACGCTGGGCTGGATACCTACCTGAGAGGAAAGCAGCCCAGCAGGTCCCCCAACGGCCCCCCGGCAGCAGTCGAGGAACGTCGGGTCACGTCACGGTGGTGCCCCCGGAAGTTCGGGAGCCAATCGAGGCGGGTCACCCCTCCCACCCCCCGGCCCCCCCGCCAATCCCTGGCTGTCGAAGTGCGCTGCGAAGGGAGATTGAGATTGGGATGGCGGCTGGCCCGCCCCCCCCCCCCCCCCCCCCAAAGTCCCCAGCCGAGCAGCCATGTACCTCAACTCTCTGGGCGGTGTCCGCTGTGTGCCTGTGTGCCTGCCCTCCGGGTCCGTCGCCTGCGGAGGCCTGGCGGACTCGTTGGTGGTGGCAAGGGGCAGGCGCCCTGGCCTGTGCCGTCCCCCGCGGGGGGCCCGAGGCGGATCTGGAGCGCCTGGAACGCCCCAACGGGCCCCGAGGCCGCTCCACTGGGCCCCAAACCGTGCCGTCCTTCCATCCTGGACCCATCCACTGCAGTTGAGTGAGGGCCCGATGCACCCGGCGCAGGCTCCCGCACACCCCCCCAAGCCCCAGGGCGGCTTTTTCTCGCACCGTAGGCACACTCGTAGGAACCTGGGCTGCAACACTCAGGGTTCGTCGTACCTGCCTGCTCCGCTGGTGGTGGTCGTCCTCCTGCCCGGCCCAGGATTGCCCAGCAACACCCTCACGCACCGCCTCCTTCGTTTCGACTCCTTTCCTCTTCCCACACCTCTCGCTGTCCAATTCTCCTCTGTCAGTCCCGCGCTTCTTGCATTCACTTCTCACCATCTGCTTCTTTTCTTATCGACCCTTTTTCTTCTTCACCGCATTGTTTGTCCCCGCCCGGAACCGCCGATCGCCGACACGACGTTCCGTTCCTGCAGCAGAGAGGCCCGCGACCCAACGCGAACCCGCCCATCCGCCCATCCGCCGCCCCCTTTCCCGCCAGACGTCGCCCCTCCCCCTCGCCCGCCCGCCGCCGGCTCCCTCGTCTGTGCGACGCTCGACACGGACACACGACATCCGGTCCGTCAGCACTTCCCATTCCAGCGCCGCCGAACGAGTGCCGACGACACTGCAACTCTGTCCCCCCCCCCAGCCCGGCGTCCCGACCTTCGAAGGCCTGTCCGTCCCGTCGCCATTGTCCCGTCGCCCGCCCGTTGCGCGTCGTACTACCACGTTAACACCCCCGGACCCGACACTTACACGCCCAGTCGACGCAACTTGACACCTCTTGTGTGCAATCGCGTCCCTGCGTCATCACACCTCCTCCGACCGCATCGACGACACTATTTACTACCACGGCGGCTCCTCCTTTCCCATGTCCCCGCGCCGGCCGCCGTCGCCAATTGAGGGACACACACAACGCGGGTCACGGCACTGCTGCTGTTGAGCCGGCGTCATGTCTTTCCCCGTTGCCTTCCGATCCGCCGTCTTCTACTTCGTCGCCTGCACGCCATGTGCCAAGGTTCGTCACCGCCAAAAGGCCAAGGACAAGGCGCGAAAAGAGCGGCTGGAGAAGGCCAAACTCGAGACGGAGCAGCCGGGCCTGTACCGCCACCCTTCACCCTTCAACACCAACCCGTACTGGCAGGAGGAGATTAGCATGGGCCCGAGTCTACCTAAAAAGGCTGCCAGCAAGAATTCGAGTCAGAGAGGGCTCGCCAGTTCCGGACAAGAGAGCAGCGCGCCGAGCATGTCAGAGCAAACTGCCGTGGGCGACAGCCGAACCAACTTTGCAGACAGCCTGTCTGCTCTCCCCGAAGACGACACGGTATCCGAGGACTGGAACCGCCGTCGCGGCTATCAAAGGGAGGACGAAGAGCTATGGGGCCAGGGCGTTGGCGGATCTGGGCATCGGCTCATGGACGCCTTCTCCAAGGCCCGAGACTCGGCTGGCAGGCTTATCGACGCCACCTTGGGCATCGAGAAGGAGGTCACCGAACAAGAACGCCGCGAGTTTTACTTTTCCCCACGAAACCCCCCGGTCAATGATTACCACCCACCTGTTGTTAGCAGCAAACCGCCGCACCGCGACGCTCACAAATGGATGCTCCAGCCGCCACCGCCCGCCAAGGTTATGGAGGGCAAGGTACCCGTGTCGCGAGCTATCAGCACCGGTAGCAGGTCTAGCGGTCGGACCATGGCGTCGGATGAAGCCCACCTGGGCCGCATGCTGCAAGAGAAGCTTGCTATAGAGAGGATGCGAAAAGAGAGCAACCCAACAGAGACAGAGCTCATCGAATCATTATTTCTGACCCGGAGCCACCACTCCTCCGCTGCCGCACGCACAAGAAGCAGGAGCTTGTCCTTCAATGACTCGGATGACTCTCTGGACAACCCGTTTGAGAGGCGACGGCGGACGACCCGGCGACCACCGCTGGCCGCACCGCCGGGAGCCGACTCGGACTCGGAGGACGAGCCAGCGTTGCCGATTACAGAGACGACCAGCCACAACAGCACATCTACGCACGCTGCTCAGCGACCTAAACTGGAGACGATTCCTAGCAACGACACGAGCAGCAGCGGTCGCCAGCCGTCAAGGAAGCCGACGAAACGACCAAAGTCCACGAGAACAAGGACCAGGACATGGGTCAACTCCCCCGTCGGTGACGACACGGAGTAACGCGGCCTTCACGGCCCCGTGGCGTAACCCAAGGTCGTCCCTTGTTGTCAAGGGATGGCGCTTGCACCACGCCGATCCTGAGTCTCCACAGCTGCTTCGTTTTGATTTTCGCCCAGATCCTGGCTTGTGCTTCATTTTCTGTTTTTGGGAATCATTGCATGCGGGGTGTTTTGGATAGGTACCCGTGCGTCGGGCTCATGGGACGGCGTCCTTTGCGAATTCTCTTCCTCCTAGAGCGCGGCCGTACATTTAGACTACGACGCTGTGCGCGCAACAAGGTCCATTACTCGTTTGAAACCCTCTTTCTTTTCGGTGCCTCGTTGATGCTGCGGTCGTTGCGCCGATGACGAAACGAACCGAGCGTAGCCACGAGACGGATGACGGCGCGTGCGCAGTTGGGCACGCTGTAACGTAGTGTGTGATGTTTCCCCCATACATGATGATCCGTGTAGCAAACCCGATAAGTTACTGAACCCTCCTAAAACGCCAGCCATGCTAAAACCACGGTACCCATTCCTGTACTCCCCTGACCCGTGCGTTCTCTAAAGTTGGCCACGAGACTAGAGGTGCATGCCCTCGTCCCCTTCGTCGTCGTCACCAGCCAAGTCACGCATGCGTTCCTCGAGCGCCCGGCGCAGCTGCTCGTCTGACAGGCTGCCCCCAGTGGGAGCCGCCCCGTTGACACCCGCCGCTGCTGCCGTCGTTGTCGTTGTCGCTGTCGTCGTCGTCGCCGCGGCGTTATCGCGGCGGCCGGGCTGGCTGTCTAGGTGCACCTGGCCACCGCGTATCGTGCCGGTCTGGAACGTGCCGTCGGTCCACGCCGAGTGCGGCCCGTCGCCGTTGATCACCGCGCCGTCGCCGTCCCCGTTGGTACCTGCGTTTGCGTCTGCGTCCGCGTCCGTGTCCTTGCTCTCGAGCTCGTCCTTGCTCTGGAACTCGGTCCAGCTCATGCCCCGCTCCTCGACCTCGATGCGGATGAGGGCGATGCGCTCGGCCATGCGGTCGATGACCTGCTCGTTTTCGCGGATCGCGTCGACGCAGTCCTGGTCGGGTTCGCCGCCTGCGGTCGTCGTCGTCGTCGTCGCCGCCGCACCGGCGGCGTCTAGTGCGGTGGCGGAGCCGTCGGCAAAGGGCTTGAGCTGGTCGTTGGAGTACTGCAGGTGCGCGATGGAGTTGCGGATCTCGAGGACCTTGAGGTGCAGCATGCCGACCGAGAGCTCCTTGAGGGCGGCGGCGAAGCGCGCGGGCGCTATGGGGCGCGTGTCGGCGGACATGGTGGTGGTGTCGTATGTGCGCGGGCGGTGATGGATGTTGGCGATGCGAAGCCTTCAGGCCTGAGAAGAGGATGAGCCTCTCGTGCGCGTCGGGAGGGGGTTGAGGATGGGCAACGAGGGGCGAGCTTGGGAGGTCGGACTGAGGTGGTGACGTGGTGGGGTCAGGGAGACCCTTGCTGGGGCTAGGCCGGGAGTAATACTGTTACGTCGTTCGGCGGCTGGCCGATCTTCGAATTTCTGCATCGACAATTTTGGACCCCAGGCAACGACGACGCGCCTCCAGCGTGCGACGACGCCACCCTTTTCTGCCTGTTGGGACCACGGCTGCGCTCTCACGCGTCGGTGTTCGACGGCATGAGCGTACTTATCTGCCCGGATGCCCGGCGCGCGCTGCTGCGAGCGGCGGCCCGCGGCGCTCCTGGTTGCGCCAGGACGCACACATCGGTTCTCCCGTTACGATGGCTCGTCAACGGCGGCAGCGCCGGCAACGATTGCGGAGCCCGATCGATTACGTTTCAATGTCAACGGCAATGGCAGGCGTTACGAACACAGCGTAGCTCTGCGCGCGGGGCGGGCTCGCCGAGGAGCTTCTTCTCATCAACCAAGATCATCCGCGACTACGAAGAGCTGCCGCGCGACTACCGCGACCAGAGCGGCCTTGCTTTCCGCGGCAAGGACCTCACGGATGAGGAGACGAAGCAAATATTTGGACCGAGGATGACGGCCGCCGCCGGTAACCACCTGCTGCGGATTCTACATGGACGGCGCGTCGCGGGCACGCTCGACGATCCGGCCTTCGCGGTGCACACGGCGCAGTTTTCGCCGGAGCAGAGGGCGGCGGGGCTCGCGTTCCTGCGCAGGACGGTGCCCGTCGGGGAGGTGATGAACGCCGGGCTGCGTGCCGAGGATGAGCTGAACCAGATGGAGCTCGAGCGGGAAGAGGCTGAAAAGCGGAAACAAAAGGGCTCCGAGGAGGCGGCGGCGGCTGCTGCTACGGAGGCTGAGGTCGAGGACGAAGTCAAGGTCGACCCGGTGTATGGACGGAGCAGCTTCGACGCGATGCGAGCGCGGATCAAGGCACGGGACAAGGCGCGAGAGCGGGCGCTCGAAGAGGAACGAAAGGCCAAGGAGGCGCAGGAACCGGCCGCGGCCGCGGGACCCTTGGCCAAGGCGGACGACGGGACGCGGGCCATCACGAACCCCAAGGTGGCCGAATACTACGCCAAGGCACAGTCGAAGCTGGAGGCGCCCCCGGAGATGCGAGCGTGGGAGCGCATCGCGCCGTCGGCGACGCTCGTGGCGCTGGTGCTCGGGTTCATGGCCGCCGTCGCCATGGTCTACGAGGAGCCGATGCCGCGGTACCGGCTGCTGCGGGAGCTGACGACGGCGCAAGCGACGGTCGGGGCCATGATCGCGGTCAACGCGGTCGTGTTCCTCGCGTGGCGGGTGCCGCCGCTGTGGAAGGCGCTGAACCGGTGGGCGATCCTCGTGGTGGCGACGCCGCGCCCCGTGACGCTCTTCACGGCCGTCTTCTCGCACACCAAGCTGAGCCACCTGCTGGTCAACATGGTGCCGCTGTGGTTCGTGGGCACGGCGCTGCACGAGGAGCTGGGGCGGGCCGACTTCGCGACGCTGTACGCGGGCTGCGGCGCGCTCGGGTTCCTGGGCAGCCTGACGACGTACACGCTGCGCGGGTGGCTGACGGTCACGTCGCTGGGCGCCTCGGGGGCGACGCTGGGGCTCTGCGCGGCCTACTTCTGGGAGCACCGCTCCGACGGCTTCAGGGTGCTCGGCCTGCCGCAGGAGGGCGTCCACGGCATCGTCTTCCTCGCGCTCATCGCGGCGGTGCAGCTGGCCGGGCTCGGGCGCACCATGCGCTACAAGGTGGACGTGGCGTCGCACCTGACGGGCATGGCGGCGGGCGTGCTGGGCATGGAGCTGCTCAACCGGACGGAGAGGCGGCGGCCGCGACGCGGGAGCGGCGAGAGGATCACCCCCGAGGCTGCCGTGATTGAGCTGTGGACGCCCCCCGAAGGCATGGCGGCGGGCGCGGCGGCGAAGAAGCCAGCCGCGGCGAGTGCGCCTTGACGACCTTGACGCCGTAGAGGCATCGGAGGGCGAGTGTACAATGTACGACAACTGTACAGTAGCGAAGCGTGTATAGATAGACAGACATACATGACGGCAGCATACAAGGCTAATATGAGTACATGGGACGAACGTAGTGACGGTTGAGGAACCTGGTGTTGAGGAATTCGTGCCTTGCCGTCTACTGTGCCCTGAGAGCCACGGCTGCTGGCCATGGGTCGGAGCTGCCACCGCCAAACAACATGGACGACGAAACATGGTGAGATTGCATGGGTCCACGTCGCCGAGGCATCGCGCACGCATTCCCAATGCGTGAACGAGGGCGACGCACCCACGCAGTCAGACAAAGACGGTCGACGAGGCCGTTGTGGGTGGTGTTGTTGACGGGCATCCAAATTGGGAATGCCGCCCATTTTCCGGGCTGCCTTCTGGAAGCACTCCCTGCCAGGGCTGCCCTGACATTCACGGATCGATGCGCTGCACTGCATTGCACTGCGCTGCACCACCAAGACCACCTGGGCAGCTGTGGGGCGCGTCTCCCCCGCTGGAGCGCCAGTGCCGCCGTCGTCTAGGGAACCGGACCCGCCCCGGGCCCTCCCTGGCCGCCGCCCGTCCGTCCCACTGGGGTTGATGGCACTCAGTGCCCTGCGTCGTCCCCACCGTCATTTCAAAGACATGGCCGTGACGTGCAGCCACGAGCGGCCAAGTGCCCTTTCGCCTGAGCGAGTTGGCCGTTGACGTGGATGGAGTCTGCGAACGGACGCCGCCGCCGCCGCGAGCGACCGATTGGGGTTGAGGCATCACTTGCTAGGCGGTTCGCTACGAAAAGCCGTCTCGGCACTCGCGAGCTGCAACGAAATTCGACCGTGGGTACGATGTGTGCGTGTGCGTGAGCGTGTTGTGTTGTGATGGCCCTGCGGCCCAGCGCCCTGTCCTGCGCGATATTCACTGCCCGGCTGGTATTCGCAGCGGCGGGTCCTCGCTTCCAGGATGCGGCCTCGGCTCGCGCAGCCCGCCTGACTGTCGTTTGTCTGTCTGTCGGTGAGTGAGCGCGCGCGCTGTCCTGTCCGCGCGGCGAGCTGAAGCGAAGGAAGAAGGGGCAGCCATGAAAGCTTACCTCCCTGTGGCGGGTGGCGGAGGAGGAGCTGTGCTGTGCTGTGCTGTGTGTGTAGTCCATCTGGAAAAACCAAACAGTCGATGACGGCGCAATTCGCTTGGGAGCGACGGACCGTGACTCGCGGCCGGGCACCCGAAGCATGGAGGTGCATGTGCACTGCCGGCTCAAATGCTCTCTGGCGGGCGGCACAAAATCTGACAAAGCTGGCCGTACCACGGGCAAGGAACGAACGAAGAGACCGCGCAATGCCATCAGGAGACAGACCCACCAAACATCTCGATGCGTCCAGACGGTCTGTTTTGGCCGCTTGTTGTTTGTGCGGGTGCGAAGGGGACGGACGGGATGGATGGAGGAAGACGGCCAGCCAGCCCGAGGGCGCTAGCATGATTGAGCCCTCCAACTTAGCCGTCCCGCCTGGGTAGGTACTCGGAGGTGGCAGGTGGGCAGTCGTAAACAGTGGCAGCAGCAGCCCCCCAAGCCCCGTCTCAGGAAGGGTACCTGCCTGTGACCCGCCCGCCCGCTCCTCCTTCCTCCCCCGAACCCGCCGCACCGACCGACCGCCGCCGCCTCCGCTCCTTACGCCTTGGCCGACTTCAAGCCTCGCGCTCTCTCCTTCTCCCACTCTCGCTCCTCCTCCTCTTTCAATCGCCCTCCCTCCCCCGACCACGACGCCTCACGACACCACTCGAATGCAGCGGCGGCCGCGACGACACCCCGACACCGCTCCTTTCGAGAACCCCAGCGACGCGGCGCATAGCGGCTTCCGCGCCTGCGGTCCCCGCCTTGGCTCGTGCCTCCGTGACCTTGAACACCGCCCCCCCCCCGGCCGGCTGGACACGCGCGAGCCGCACACGAACGACACACGTCGATGCGCGCAATGGTCTGACGAGAGTCGTCCGCGCCCCCTCGCCTGTCCCCTTCCGCCTTTGTCGCCGCGGCTCCTTGCTTTCGCCTTCGCCCTTGTCTCGACTGGCTCCGGGCGCTTGCCTCTTTTGCACATCGTCCGCCTTTGAACCACCGCCCGCCGCATCGCCTTTGACACTGGCAACATGTCGGCCGACACCACCATGGCGGCAACCGCCACCAACTTGTCCAGTCCGCTTTCCTCCGCCCCGGCATCAGATCCCGTCTCTTCGCCTTCCTCACCGCTCTCAAGTCTTCCTAGCACGCCCTCGGTCCCTGGCTCGCCTCTCCTGCACCAGCCGAGCCGCCAGCAGAACAAGCGCCCGGATCCATCGAGTCGCTATCCTTCGCCTACCTCGTCGGCTCCGTCTGGCACGCAGTCACCCGTCAAGCTGGGAGAGCCCATGGACGACAGCCCGCGCCCTACCAAGAGGAGAAGGATCGCGGCCCCCAAGGACCGTACCACCATGTACCTCGACCTCATGAAGCCCAATGATGACTTCACCCATGAGGACAACTTCCACTTGCAGCGTCTCCTCGCTGCCCTCCACAAGAAGAAGAAGATTGTAGTCATCGCTGGCGCCGGCATCTCTGTATCCGCTGGCATCCCCGACTTTCGCTCTTCCACCGGTCTCTTCGCCACGGCTCGCAGCCAGCACAAGCTCAAGGCCTCGGGCAAACACCTCTTCGACGCCTCCGTCTACAAGCACGACTCATCCACGCAGTCCTTCCACACCATGGTCAGGGAGATGGCCGGCATGGTCCAGGATGCCACTCCCACGCCTTTTCACCATTTGCTGGCCTCCCTCGCCAAGGAAGGCCGCCTTCTCCGACTCTACTCGCAGAACATTGACTGCATCGACACCTCGATGCCGCCGCTGCACACCAGCGTGCCTCTCGAGCCCAAGGGCCCCTGGCCCAAGACGGTCCAGCTGCACGGTGGCCTTGAGAAGATGGTGTGCACAAAGTGTGGCGATCTCAAGCCGTTCAATGGCGACCTATTCAACGGACCCGAGGCGCCCCTCTGCGGCATGTGCAAGGAGCATGATGAGGTGCGCACTACCCATGCTGGCAAGCGCAGCCACGGCATCGGCCGGTTAAGGCCCAGGTTCGTTCTGTACAACGAGTTCAACCCGGACGAGGAGGCCATCGGCAACGTCGCCAGGGCCGATCTCAAGGCCCGCCCCGACGCCGTCATCGTTGTCGGTACTACCCTCAAGGTCCCCGGCACGCGGCGTCTCGTCAAGGAAATGTGCCAAGTCGCTCGCGGCCGCAAGGACGGTTTCACTGCCTGGGTCAACATCGACCCGGAGCCCAAGGGTGTTGAGTTCAAGGACTGCTGGGATCTTGTTGTCCGCTCCAAATGCGATGATGTGGCCCGCCTCGCCAGCCTGCCACCGTACGACTGTGAAATCGGGGACAACTTCGAGATGTCACAGGAGCAGTACGACGAGAAGATGGGCTTCCTGCGCAAGAACAGCATTGAGGTCGGCATCCCGAGCAGTCCGACTAAGACAACCATGGAGGTGCATCTCGAGGCCAAGCCGAAACAGATCGAGGATATGCAAGCCATCCCGACGCCGCGTCCGAGCCCTCCCGTCTCTGCCAGCAAGGGGCCCGCGAAGGCGAAGCAGACCAAGATTGTGCTTGGCAAGCCCGCCGTTGGGAAGCCCGTGCCCAAAAAGGAGCCCGGCACCAAGATATCCAAGCCTCGCGCTCGCAAGCCCAAGCAAGCGGCAAAGGACAAGGCGCCCCCCAAGAACACCCTCATGCAGAAACTCAAGACGAGCAAGGCAACCGTGGTCGACGCCAGCAAGAAGGCCACGCCAAACGATTCCCTGCCCTCACGAGTGGCGCCGCAGGCATTCATTCAGGCCTCTCCGCGAGATGTGGTGGTCAAGGACGAAGCCGAGAAGGGCTTCGCGCTGCCTTCTCTGCGCCCAGAGCTCTCGCAGCGTCGCAGCTCTTCAGACAGCTACTTTACGTGCGAGTCTGCGGTCACAAGCTCGGCGGCGCCGTCGACCCCTACCACGGCGCCAGAGCCGATCCCGCAGGACACGGTGTCTCCTAAGACGGTTCCTCAGAATATGGGGCATCTACTCCACCTCGAAAGCCCGAGGGGGTTGTAATACTTTGGGTCGATGGCCATATGGGCAGGCAGTGCTGTTAGACGATGGGGCCAGCCTATCTTTCGTGTAGACCGGAGCAAGCTTCTTTGGTCTTTGGTCACTTTGGCGTTTCGGAGCATGTTGAAGTGAGAGGCAGGAGCCGAGTCCCCGCGGTTCACGGGAGGCGTCTCTTCTTAAGCGGGCAGCTGGCGCATCAGGCTACGGCCGTGTATCATTACAGAACTGGCGCTGGAGGCTCGAATATTTACTACAGTGCTAATACCCGGCGAGGGTTTTACGGTTATGCCTGGCAGGTCTTTGACTCTGAGATCTCGGTGAACGGTAATGCAGATGGATGTCTAAACGCAGAGCCCCCCGTGCGTGCGAGGGCAGCGGCTCGAATTCAAATATCATCCAGTTAGCGTGGCACTTTGGGCTGCTCAATAAGAGCTGCTTGAAGTACCACAGGGCGATGGTCCCACAGGATGTCCGAGACAATAGAAACGGACTCCGTAAAGAACTAGTCGAACCGTGCCGGTCGGTGCTGTGAGTGTCGGTGGGCGTTTCGAACTCGCGCGCGAGCCAGAGGCGGAGTTTCACGTGCCGAAAGTCACGTACGTACGGCAAAGAGACATGTACGTATGCCATTGAACAAGAAAGAGCCCAAAAGGAGAGAAACATATTAAGGGAAAAAATGGGATGAGGGGGGCAAAAAAAAAAACAGACATACAACACTGGGTATTCGCTGGTCGTCACCGTCCCAGCTACTAATCCAGCGCTCGCCAGCTTGTCCTGGGAGATCGGACGGGATCCCGATTATCATGGCGGCTTTGGTCGTATGTGCTTGTCAGACGAGGCAAATCTGCTTATCAACCCAGCGTCTACGGGCGGCGGCGGCGGCGACGGCGACGGCGGTGATGGTGGACGAAACGTGGTCATCATCGTCGTCGTAGCTTGTCGTCGTCACGAATGCGCCCACTTGCAACATATCTGCCTGTCAAGGTGGGATCGAGGAACAAAAGCAAGCTTTCGCCGCAAAGTCCAAGTGAGAAGTCGTCATGGCATTCATCCGTAGAGGGGGTATCTCTCGCTAATCGCTACCACGAAAACGCACGCTGGCCACTCCCGTGTCGGGCCCCCGTCGTCCGTGTCTGCTGCTGCTGCCGCCGCCGCCACCGCCGCCGCCGTCGTCACCGCTGCCGCCGCAACACCCCCAGGCGCTCCTATCTAAAGTGCACCTCAAACTTGTTCATGTCCTCGACCTCGGCCTCCTCCATGGTGACGTGCTCCTCGAGCCACTCGCCGTCGAACATGATGCGCAGGGTCTTGTCCGGCGCCACGTCCCTCTGCGCGCGGAACCCCGTCACGAGCGTCTCGACCGTCGTCTCGGGCCGCACCGTCAGCTTGACTTCCTCGAGGCCCCTGGCTTCGAGTATCACCCTGATCTTGACCTCGGGTGCCGGCTCCCCCGCTTCCTCGTCGTCGCCGTACTCGCTCTCCGGCAACTCGCCCGCCTCTCGCCTGCGGCGCAGCTCCTCGTCGCGCTCCATCGCCTGGAAGAGCTCCGGCGTCCACATCTCCATCAGCACCCGGTTTCCGTTGCCCGTCAGCCCGTCCTTGCCGTTGCCGTCCACCCAGACGCGCCCGTGTCGCGGCCGGATGCCTAGGTTGAGCAGCGTCGATCTGACGTAGACTCGTTTGCGCCGCCAGGTGAGGATGTAATCGTCCATCTCTCGGCTTGGGAGAGGGACGCCCTTCTGTCGTTGTTTGGCGATCCACGAGTCACGCACTATTTTCAGCTCTTGGTCGTAGAGAACCCGGCCGCCGAAAGGCTCCGAGCCCGCCAGGGCGGACGTCACGACAATCTCGACGTTGTCTTTGACGGCCGGGGAGCTGCCGCCCGCACCATTCCGTAACATTGCCAGGTCGCGCTCGCGCTGCCGCTCGGCTTTCCGCACGTACTCCTCGAACTCGGCGTCCTCGTCGTCCGGCGGGAGCAGCGCAGGCGAGTCGTCCAGCACTTCGATGCTGTCGGTGCTCGGCGGACGCTTCGAAGGGGTCTCGAAGACGGCGTCCGAGTCCGAGTCCGAGTCGATGGAGATGATGACGCTGTTGCTGCTTTGGGGCGCTGCCGCCGCCTTACGTGGGGAGCTCTTGAATGGAGTGCCTGTCTTCTGATGCGACCGGAGAATGCGCGTCGATGGAGACTCGACGTCGACGGCTCTGGCCTCCTCGAAGCTTGGTATCGGGACGGCAGAGGGCGTGGACTCGATCCTTGAGCGTTTCGATGATGGAGGCGTGACCAGATCACTGCCGCATGGCCTGTTAGCTCACATGTACGCCCGCATTGGTGGACAGAGACTGTATACCTGAAGCTCTCCTTGTCTGGGGTCATGGACTTGTCCGGACGATGTGGGCTTGTCGCGCCTGGGATGGAGTCGGACTCTGCTGTTGATGGCGGCTCCTTCACAGGGCTTCCGTGATACGGCAACGGCTCATTGTCGTCGTCGTCGCGGGGTGCGGCGTCGCCGCCGTCCTCGTCCTCGTCCACGAGCGGCCGTTTGCCTAGCTTGACGGACGCCCGCTTCCGCTTCTCCTCCTCGCGCTGCTGCTTCTTCTTCAGCCTCCGCGCTCGCTCCGCCTCCATGATGGGCTCCATCTCCTTGGACCTGCGGAAGAGCGCCAGCCCGTCATCGTTGCTGTCCTTGGCGTCGGCCTTGCTGTCGCCGCCGCCGCCGCCGCCGCCGTCGTCGTCGTCGCTGGAGGCGAGCTTCGGCAGCGACGTCTTGCGCAGCGCCGTGGGCTTGAAGGGCAGCTTCTTGAGCTTCTTGGGCGGCGATGCCGCGGCGCCGTCCGCCATGGCCCTGGTCGTGGAGACTGCAGTCGTTGAGCTGTGCCAGCGCCTCACGGGGAGGATATTCGTGGATCGCGCGTGGCAGCTGGGCGTTTTATAGTGCTAGTGAAGCTGTGAGACAAAGAGGCAACATCAACGGGCTGGCTGGAAGCGCGTGGTTGACAAAAAAGGCGTCCGTTGATGGCGGGCGCGCACCAACCAGCACGGCGGGCCAGGAGACGCGTGCTGGGCCGCTGTTGGCGGTCGCTTCACTGGGGGTCCAGCGCTAACGCCGGCGGCTCTGGCCCGGTGCATGACGCTGGCCCCGCCACAGTGCGAGGGGCCCCAAGCCTTATCGCGGGCCATCTGAGCTAACCTGGAATGTACTTCTGTACCTGGGACTCAAGGCCCAAATCTCATCTCTCCATTTTCAACCTCAACTCATCACCGTCGTCACCACCACGCACCCACCCCCCACGGCAGCTCACGTTCTCGTGCATCCTACGCCAGCTGCCTTTGCGCCTCGACACGTCGAGACTACCCACCCAACATGGAGAACGGCGGCAGCGGCTCCGGCGAGGGCAAGGACCCCTCGAGCTTCCTGAGCGACATCATCGGTAACCCCGTCATCGTCAAGCTCAACTCGGGCGTCGTCTACAAGGGTGAGTGAGTGGGCGGAGGACGAGTACGACGGTGCCTCACCGCACGCGTTTGCTTTCTTTTTTTCGTCTCCACACCCGCCTCGGGTCCGATTGGCGAGGCCTGCTGCTGACCTTGTGTTGCGTGACAGGAGAGCTGCAGTCCGTGGACGGGTACATGAACATAGCGCTGGAGAAGACGCAGGAGTTCGTCAACGGCACCAAACGGAGGGAGTACGGCGACGCCTTTGTGCGAGGCAACAACGGTGAGTCGACGCCCCCTTGCGCACCAGCAAGCATGACGCGGTAGCTAACACTCCGGCAGTCATGTATATTTCCGCAGACTCATGAGGGATGATAGATACGAAATCGAAAAGGAAATGAAGCTCAAGCATGCGGGGCGAGACAGTCGACCACCAAGTCCTGCCTGCGCTCACAGTCTCGCCGTCCACGCATACACCGTCGTCCCGTGAAACTCAATCTCGCCCTTGTCGTTCCACTTGTCGCCGCCCGCGCCGTCGAGGATCTCGTCGAAGCGTGCCCGGAACGCCTCCCTCTCGCCGCCCTCCTTGAGCATGTACACCTGGCTCAGCGTGTTGACGCGGTCCCAGAGCAGCTCGCGCGTCCGCCACACCGTGAACGGCAGCCGCTCCTCAGCGAGGGGCGTCGAGACGACGGGCTGGTCGGCGCGCGCCTGCCGCTCGAACACGTCCCGCCACTTGTCGTCGCGGAAGCGAGGCGGCCCGTCGGCCGGCAGCCCCAGGATGAGCTCGTTGAGCTGCCGCTCCCACTCGGTAGACGTCTCCCACGCGCGCGGCTGGTTGTCTGAGGGACCGGTTCCTCGTGCGTTTAGCGACCTCTGCGCGCGAGAGAGAGCCCGAGGCTTCAGGGCCGGGAAGGGGGCGTGACGTACACTCTTCAATGTTCCAGATGACGCCCAGCTTGCCGCCGGGCTTGAGCACGCGGCGTATCTCGTGCAGCGCCTCCTCGTGCGCGAACCTGGAAGCAATCCATGTCTTGAGCCCCGCCCCTTTCTCCGTGACGCACGCCAGGCCACCCAAGTCTGGTAAAGTTGTAGTGTGAAAGTACTCACCAGTGAAACGACTGCGCCGCCACGACGGCGTCCGCCCATGCGGCGTCGACATCCATGGCCGTCGCCAGCCCCTCGCGCACGATCACGCCCGGCAGCGCCTTGGCCTCGAGCGTGCGCCGCATCGCGTCCACGGGCTCCACGGCCACGACCTCGAGGCCCTCGGGCCGCGCCGCCAGCAGCTCCGTGAACTTGCCCGTCCCCGCCGCGAGGTCGACGACGCGCGCGCCGCCGCCCCGGCCCGCGACGCCGAGGTGCCCGAGCAGCGACTCAACGGCCTGTGCCGGGTACGACGGCCGGTGCAGGTCGTACGCGGCGGCGTCGTCGAAGCCGCTCGTGGCGGCCTGGTCGACCCCGGACGTAGCCGTAGTAGAGGATGGCGCCATGAGAGCGCGCCAGGTGGTTGCTCACTCGCTCGGTGATGACGATGGTGATATGGCCTTGATGGCAAGTAGAGTAGAGTTGCCTACGTCTCAACCGTCATAAACATAACACACGCGCGTGGCAAGTGCGTTGCAATGATTTTGTCCCGAGGACAAAACAGAACAAAAAAGAACAAAAAAGAACAACATGGATGGCATGCCCGCCGGCCGACTCGTTGGGGTTTATTCGTCCTGTGCTCGTTCGGTCATACCCTCGCACTCCGGCTTCGGCGCGGCACCCGCGAGCCGAGACGAGTGCGTGCTAACGGAGCCTACTTGCGAACCAGGCCGCCACGCACACACACCTTTGTTTGACGCACTGGGGGGATGATGATCCGGTGGGGTCAACGCTGATTGAGCACGCAGCCTACGACAAACTTCGTAGCAGACATGACCATACTTGGATGCCCAGAGCGAATCGAACCGAAGCGCCGTAAGAGTCTTCACGATAAGCAGGTGCATCTAGCAACCGAAGCCCGTAATCTAGACAAAAGAAAAAGACCATACGGAAATTGCTAGCGGGGAGCGATATCACAGCTCCGCGAAGCCCCCAAAAAATGCACCCGGTTTGGGCACCTGTCCCCCGCGTACATCTTCACAATAAGGAGTAAATGCGTTTAGCATTATGCTGTTGCAGCGTGTTCACCACGAATGAGCAAAGAGGCTCTCAAGCCGCTTCATAGAATCTTGGCAGAACAATCGAGACATGCCGGATCCTCGCAGGACGTCTCAGCAGGGCGAGGCCCGCACAGAAGAGGAAGGAAAGTTTGTTTGCGTAAATTGTCATCATTCTCACTGTTACGCCTTCGCAACAGCTCGTGCTGCCATGTCCAGGGCCTCAGTGATGAACACCCCCCTCGGACCCTCTTCCCAAGCGCCCCAGGCATCTCGTCCCAGGCATTCCGTCTGGATCAAATTTGCCTATCGCCCTCCACAAGCTTTGTAACATTTCAGTCCGGATAGACTCTAAACCCGTTGCGAATCCTTAACGCGTTCAGCTTTCGCGTAAACAACGGTTCACAGAGGCAAAGAAAAGACACAGACAAAGAGTTCTTCGCGCTCACATGGCATCGATCTCATCTTTGATGCATCAAGCTTCCGAATTCAACACCCTTCCGCTCCCGCATCCCATTCAAAGTCATTGACTGACGTCGACCGTCCTTTGGAGTATACTTTCGACGGCAGCCGCTGCAGGGTGCACTGCACTCATCTCAGTCAACAGCAGCCGCGCGTGAGCAACGGCGGGCAGGCTGGTGTGCGACGGCGACAGTTGATCCTGGTGCGACGGGCCCAGTTGCTGCTGCCCCTGTTCGTGAGATCCGATGCTGTGAATCCCATCAACATTCGTGAAGCCGCCAAATGGCCCCGAATTGACCATTAACGCTGCAGGAATGGCCTCGGAGCGGATGACGTGGCTATCAAAGCTTGTCACCGCCTCAGCCACGGGTATGCCACGGCCGGCCTCTTCGACGGCTAGGTTCAGCAAGCCCGAAGCCAACACAAAATGTGGAAGTAGCGAGGATATGCGCCGCAAGCCGTAAACACTGACGTTCGATTGTGTCAGCGCGAGGATCGACTTCGCAGCCTGGAGGCAAATTTCGCGGGGATAGATGTTAAACGCATCCAGATTAGCATTGATAAAAGGCCGCAAAAGGGAAAGGAGGCAGAACTGGTAGTATATGCTACGAGGAATCAGATCATAGATTTAAAGTAGACCAGAGGTCTTCTAATAACGAAGTACAACTCACTGGATAAAGAGCGTAAAGGGCGAATTGTCATCGTCGGAACTGAATAGTGCAAAGAAGCTCTCGTACCAGTGCAGGCAGTGCCGGTATATAGACACCACCTGATCGCTACTAACGTGCCCTGGAGAGGCAAGCAGTTGGTATACCCACTCGGTAAGCTGGAATATCTTGGCTGGAATGAGTTGCAGGCCACTGAGATGCGATTCATGCGCGTCGACAGCTGTCACCATGCTCAGCGTCGTTACTTGACCCATGCGCACCCCTGCCTCCTCTGCGGTTTCGTCGTCAAGTCGACGAGCGTGTCGAAGCGAATCGTCACCTAGAAGGGGCTTATTGCGGTCCGGCCCGAAGGTAAAGCGCGGCTGACCGAGAGTGATGCCGTCATCCTGAAGCAACGTGACGCACAGGCCGGAGGGTCGGGCCATGGCGAGCTTCAGAATGCTGCGGAAAGGTTGGCCCAAACCCACCAGGATATCACAGAGGACAGAAGGGGCCATACCGAACCAGCGAGATGGCACCGCAGTACGTCGTGGCTCGCACGTGCGCATACTCGTCCTGTGTGCCAGCGGTGAGCGGCACCCGCGAGCACAGATCCGCCGCGGCGGCGGCAAATGCATCAGCGAGCTCCCGCGCCTCCACGTCGCACCCAGAGCCGATTTGGTAGAGAGCCAGTATGCCTAGGGCCTGAATATCGGGGAGGCTGGGTGAGTGACCAGCACAGTTGGTAAGGGCCACGGCCTCGTCAAAGAAAGCCTGGCCGCCTGCCCACTCTTGAAAGGCCGTCGATGACAAAGATGTAGTGCGAATGTTCGCGTCCTGGAAAAGCGGCAGCGAGCGATGATGAGGACGCTGCAGCGGCTCGTCGAAGGTGCGCTGCGACAGAGCCAGCAACGCGTTGACGAGTGCTGAGGAGCAGTACTGGCCCGTGCCGTTGGTAAGGTCCCGCAGAAAGGGATCTTTGCAGAGGAGGCAGAAGGGCAAGTAGTCCCATTTGAGCAGCGAGTCGAGGTGGTCGAGCACCGCGGCAGCCGTCCACCCTGTACGCGTCCAGCAGTCGATACGTTGCGTCGCCTGTCTGGGCTTGCTTCCCTCGGCGGTGGCAGCCGCGCGTGCAACGGAGGGCATCGGGGCCACCCGGTCTGGTATGAAAACGGGCGTCATAGCCACGCCTGCCTCGGGCCGCCCAGGATCAGAGCGGCTGCGATTGCTGCTGCCGGCGGATGACCCGGCACCACTGCTTCCCGGAGGCGAAATAAGCATGGGAAATAGGCTGCGGCAATAAGGACAGATGACGGTGAGACCCTCGGGGCCAGACGCGGAGGTGGAGGAGGCGGACACAGAGGCAGATAGGGGGGCGGAGACGACGGGCAGTGAGTGGCGACGCAACGATGAGGCGACGCCGCTGTCGACATCGTGCTTGACGGGCAGCCCACGGTAGATGGCCGGACGGGTGACGGCGGCGTCCAACAGGCCCTGGGCGACCATGCGATACGTGTTGGCGTCATCCATGGATGAGAGCGCGTCGAGCAGGGCGTCGCTCTGCTCAGTAGAACGCCGCAGCCGATTAATCTCCGCTCGTAGGTCGCCCTTGGACACCCGCCGGGACTCTTCAAACACACACTCGGCTTCGGCCTCGCGGCATCGCTCGCAGGGTTCGTCGCCATCGCACCTGGCTCGTTTCCTCCGACAACGTTGGCATGCTATGCGCACTTGGTGCCGCCGCGGCATAACGCTCCGCAAAATCTCTCTGGCGAGGGCCTACCGTCTGTTCTTTATATTTGTGCCTGATGTCGAGCTAAAGAGTCTGTGTTTTTTAGATAGGTGAGTCGTGCCATGTGTAAGGCAGCTGAGTAGCGAGCAGTGCACTACTGGAGGTGCGAGAGGGAGGATACCCTACCTGGGCGGCGATGCGAGTGCAGCACGACTTCAGCGCGTCTCCTCATCCCGACGGAAGCTCCCAGGTGTCTCTCCAAGGTAAGGCAAGGTAAGGTAAGGTGGCCGCGATGGCCAGCCATGGACAGGCCTCACGGACTGCCGAGGATGGGGCGCACCTGTCGTCGTGCCTGATTGAGAGATACCGACCGAAGGTAAGACAAGGCAAGGTTCCTTGCTTAGGGACGTGCGCGGGAGGAACCGGTACCTGGGCTTGGGAACGAATGGTACCTTGAGAGATACGATCCTGACTGTCATCGCCCACGATGGTTCGAGGTGACCTGGCTCCCGGCCGAACAAGGTACTGCGATGCCATTCCCGCGGCAACATCAGGTTGGCGACGGCGTCCATGGCCTGCATGTCGACGATCCAGACCTCACCGAAGCTCCAACAGCTACGACGCCGTGAGATACCAGGCCAATGGGCTGCAAAGGCACGAGGCTCCTGGAAGTCACCGTCGTCTCCGGGAGCGAGAGGTTGATGCAAACTACCACCCCCACCGCTGCCGCATGCCCGTTCCGTGCCGCATTGCGTCTACTTCTTCGACCGCAGGTTGCGTCTGCTTCTTCGACCGCATTGACTGCTCACGTTGGATTCTGACGTCCAGAGCCGTGGCGATCGGACGTTCCCGTTTGGCCGCTGCAGCCCCAAGATGGCGACCTGTTGCCAAGCATATTCATGCATGCTTCCCACCGTCGAGATCCCGAGCCCGTGTCCGGGACAACTCTCTAGACAAGCCGTGAGCCAATTAGCATTCTCGCGACGCAGGACCTCGTTCACTCATCATCATCATCATCATCATCATCACCATCGCATCAGCGTGTATTGTTCGTTCGTGAATCGTCTCTTACATGTGCAAGCTCGTCGTGAAAACGTTACATTAGCCGCCCTGATCGTGCCAGGCTCGCGCGGGGTGGCGCCGGGGGCAGCCTAAAAGTTGCCGCGCCCTGCTCCAACACATGGTTGTTAACATAGCGCCCTATATCATGGCGCAATATAAAGGGACTCGGCGGCCTGCCATCTCTCTAGTTGCGCGATTTCTTCTTCAGCTTCGCAGGTCCTTGGCTGCGCTGCACCGTGGCATCCGTGTCGACGTTGGACTCATCCGCATCGTAGCTCAGAAGATCCTGTCTGTGGCCCAAGAATCCGACGGGTAGAGCTTCAAAGCCTGTATTGCTGCTGCGCCTTGTCTTCTTGGTGGCATACACTTCGGGCGTGCCGTACGGAAACGCCTCGCGCGAGGCCGTCTCGTCCGTGAACCTGTGCGAGTACGAGGTCTGCAGTTGCTGCTGCAAGCTCGAGGCCGGAACCAGAGGAAAGCTGCGCTCGCGCGTGCTGTGTGATGAGCTGGATTCTCCCCTCGTGTGGATGTCGCGTGATGTGGATGGCCTCTTGGATGAGCGGCCCGATAGTATCTCGATTTCTGTCGAGTCGCGAACGTCCATAGCGGACCAGTCGCCGGTCCGAGCCGCCTCGATGCTCGCTGGGAACCGAGTCATGGTCACGCGCTTGGCCAGGTGGCCCTCGTCGGCCGAGAAGGCGGTGGATTCATCGCGCAGTTTCGACTCGACAACACGCTCCTTGCCCTTGACCCTGCCGCCCTGCGCTTCCTCTGCGAGCGTGACCGTCGATGAAGCGAGCCGGCTGCCGTCGGGCGTGTTAGTCCGCGATATCCAGATGCCCTCGACCTCGACGCCGCTTTCCAGGGCGCGGACTCCAAAGGGGATGTCGTTGGGGTTTCTAGAATCGATACCGCAGTGTCGCATCTCCTGGAGTCGCCGTCGTCTCTCCTCTTCGATGATCTCGTACTTTCGAATTCTGCGGTTGGTCCACCACAGCTTGACAACGCCTATGACGAATACCATGACGATGGCACAGGCGAGAACCTAAGGCCAGACGGGCTTGTGAGTCCAAGGCGAGCTCGCAGCAGGGAATAGGGCGGGCCATCTCACAAAGGTCATGTCCTGCCACAGCTCCCAGCCGACAAAGAAGGTGCCCATCTTGCCTAGATACCAGGAAGGTCTTTGGTGTCGGTCGAGGAACTCGTATCTATGCGAAGTCGCTTGGCACTGAAAGAAACGAAGGTGGGAAAGAATCTGGCGGGCAAAAATTAAGCGAGAGACGGCGAGGCCATGATAGCCTAAGGCAGTGAAGTGGCAACTCTCCTCGGCGGGAAGGCGAGAAGGAGATGGTCTGGTCCGATACGTGCTCCGGTGCAAACAGGAGCAGCGGTGGAATAGGTAAGAGCGAATCAAGGCGCCGGACCCGGAGTGAAAGGAGGCGGCAGTGGCAGCTGGGAGTCCGTGACACCAGCAGAGATCGTTTTTTTTTCGGGCTGTTGTACGTACTCGTACGGACTACCTACGAAGTACAGTACCGCGAGAGGTGAGGAGGGATCGGCACTTGATTCACCAGCGAAACACTCTTGGAAGGCGCCCATCCGTGTCTGTGCCTGTCTGGTTGACTGCGACTTCAGTGGTCATTGGGCGGCCGTTGACACGCCGGATGGAGGGGCAGCTTGGGGCACAACTTGGTGAGGCGCAAGGGAGCCACAGAATGCTTCCTTTTGTTCTCGGGGGGGCTGCGACATGCAGATGATGCAGGTGGACGGTGGATTCTGTGGCTATTCTCATGGCGTGACCTGCCTCGAAAGCCGTGGCTGGCCACGGAGCTGCAGACGAAGCAGCAGGACCGGGAAGAAGGCGGCGGCAGCGGCCATGGCGACGGTCCTTGTGCGGCCAACAAGCGGCGGTCCTGACCTGTTGGGCGCCGAGCCATGGACGGGCGCAGGGGACAGGCGCTCCAAGGGCCGGCGGCATGTTGCACGGGAGGCGCAAAAGGCGCGCAGAGCACGTCGCACGTCGCACGCCGCTCCCGAACGAAGCTGCCGCCGATCTGCGGCCGAGATGGGGCTGGCGTTGGCGGTGCTACCCTGGCTGCTCCGTGGCACGTTGGCACCGCACAACGGACAGGACTCGTGTGCGGCCTGGCATGGCATGGCATGGCATGGCGTGGCATGGCAAGGCGCCAGGGAGGATGCGACGTGGAACAGCGGCGGGGTGTCGGTCGTTTGTTCGTCCCCTCGTTCGCTCGTTCGCTCGTTCGTTCGTTCGTCCGTCCTTCAATCCAGGGCCTGGGCCTGGCTCCTCCTCTCAACATAAGCTCCTCCGAGTCCTCCCCTCGCGCGGCACCATGATGAACTGGCAAGACTGGGTCCCGGCCGCCTCCACCCTTGGCGGCGAGCATCGTGCGTCCCGTCGTTTCGAAGCAGCGCACTGCCCTGCTCGGCTGCACCGTGCAGGGACCACGGGGTGACGCTCTGCTGCAGCATGGGGCCAACGGGATACGAGGCGATGTGGGCGGGCGGTGCGCGGTTGCAACAAATGATCGTCTGCCTGCGTGCAGCGTCTGCGTGTGCGCGTGCGGTGAGTGTGACGAGACGAGGATCCAGGACCAGTGCCTCTCAGTGAGTTTGGGCGGAAATACTGGCCTATATCTAAGGTACCTAGGTAGTAGACGGGGGTCGCGCTTTTGGGTTGGGGACGACAGCGCACCCAGTCGGCGGCACAGGGCAACCTGGACGGCAAGCTAGCTACTAGGTACCTAGGCAGGTACTGTAAGGTACGGAATATTACAGAGGTCAGGTACAGACTACAGTACTGCACGTCCGTACTTGGCGCCGGGTCCGTACCTCGCATCCTGCTCTGCCCGGCCACGTGCGTGGCTGGGGTCGCTGCGCAGGACAGTACCTTATGTACGGTACAGTATGTAAAGTACTTATACTCTGCTAGTTGAAAAGAAGCAACATTCCGCAAAGGAACTGCAACTTGAAGCTTCCCGACGGCAATCTGCGACTCTGCGTGCGTGTGCATGTTGTGGCTCCGATCAGACACCCCTCGCGCCGTGGCGGACTCGCCCGCCCGCTGGCTGTGTAAAGAGGCGCCGAGATCATATCAGACTACCCTATACGTTAATGGGCGATGTTGCATGGAGCTGGCTCTCCACGCACGCCTTTCCATAGCGCTATGCGGGATCTATAGTGGCCGATGCGCGGTTTAATGTAATGTATATGTACATACCCTAGGCCGTGAATATGCGACCGACGTAGGTGGTGATCCTGGCAACTTGAACACTGACCTGTGCTGTATCTACATCTACTGTTTGCGACACACAACGGTCACGTCACAGACATGGATTTGCCAGGCAATACATGGGATCAGGTACCTAGGTAAGGTACGGTAGTTGCCATTCTCGTCGTAAAATTAGACTCGAGTTTGTAGTCCGGTATGGCTTTAACATTATACCGTGCACTACCTAACCGAGACGTGATACCATTAACCATGCCCTCTCTCCAACTCACACGACCACGACTGATGTGACCCGCAAGACACGGCCAACGCACGACTCGCTCGCGGCTCGCCTATACATCGTATCGGAAGTCGGGATTCTGGATGTCCGTCAGGTCCGCAAACGCGTTCGAGTGCGAGATGTGCTCGCGCCCGCCCTTGCCCTCCCCGTCGGCGAGCGGCCGGCCGTCGTTGTCTCCGTCCGAGCCGCCGCCGCCCACGTGCGCGGCCCTCTTGGCCCGGTTGCGGCGCACCAGCAGCACGCGCAGCGTCGCGAGGATGCCGTTGAAGACGACGTAGAGGCAAAAGTGCGCGGTGAAGCCCTTGCGGTAGCGCGGCGCGTCGGTCGACTGGAAGATCTGCGGCGCCGTCATGTTGCCCACGGCCCAGCCGATAAAGGTCAGCGCCAGCGTCGTCGACTTCTTGGTCTGCCCCGCGATGTTGCGCGAGATGAACGAGAAGATGAGGTTGCCCTGCGCGAGGAAGAACTGCGTGCAGTAGAAGGCGATGAGCAGCCCGATGCGCGTGTCCTTGGACGGCGCGATCGAGTAGATGACGGAGGTGCCGATGATGGCCGGGCTTTGATGCGTCGCACCGCAATGGTCAGCATTGTTGGCCTTGCCTGTGACGCGCGAGCATCGTCTAGGTATTAACACGGGGGGCTTGCTTACATGGACCAGGCGTGCATCACAAAGGCCGTCTGCCGCGTTGCCGTGGCCGTCCACGCGCCCCCGACCATGACCCCGATGGTGACGGCGCCCTGCGCAATGTTGAGCAGCTGCGTCTGCAGGTACGTGAAGCCAAACGACTTGATGATGAGGTTGGAAAAGGTGCTCAGGCCGCCGATGATGAGCGTCGACGTCAGCTGCAGCAGGATGTAGCACCAGACGACCGGGTCGGTGACGGCCTCGCGGATCTGGGGTTTCTTGTAGGTGCGGTTCTGGATGCCCGTCTCGTTGGCGCGCACGCGCTCGACCATGAGCCGCTTCTCGTCCTCGTTGAAGCACTTGGCCTGCATCGGCGAGTCGGGCAACCACCGCGCCAGGCAGCACGCCCACACCACGGTCGCGAGGCCGAGCACCATGAACAGCAGCTGCCACGACTTCATGATCTCGCCGCTGTAGTGCGACACGCCGTAGGCAATCATGCCGCCGATCTTGGGAGCGAAAGAAACGTCGTTTGTTAGCTGTGGTCATCTCGTGGTGTGCTGGTGCCGGTGCTGGTGCCGCGGCGCGCTGGGACTCACCATGAGTTGGATGCCCATCATCGAGTACCATAGGGACACGAGGATCATCTGCTCCTGCTTGGTGTACTTTACAATTGCCAATTAGCAAACGCGCGCGCAGACAGGGCAGAAGACGGGTCATCATCAACTCCTAGTACATACCCACATGGACGTTCTGTCGTGATTTCTCGTCAGCTTCCCCGTACACAATGCGATTGGATCATGGGGGTGGGAACAAGGAGAGATGCGTACATGACAATAAAGGCCGGCTGGACCACGCTCTCAAACAGGCCCAGCAGGAAGCGCACGGCCATGAGCGCGGGGAAGTTCTGCGCGGCCGCCGAGCAGGCCACGACGGCGCCCCAGCAGCCGACGTTGAAGGCGAGGTACTTGCCGACGGGCAGCTTCTGGATGAGGAAGTTGGTCGGGTACTCGCCCAGCAGGGCGCCCATGTAGAGCACGGTGCCGACCCAGTTGAACTTGTTGCCCTCGTGCCCGGCGTCCTGGATGATGCCCATGATGGACGCGAAGCCCATGGTGCCCTTGTCGAGCGTCTGGCAGAAGTAGGTCCCCAGCATGAACGGCAGCACGTGCTTGTTGATGGCCCAGAAGAGGCGCTTGTTGGTTGCCTCGTCGATGACTACCGCTTCGCGCGCGGCGTATTGCGCCGTCTGCACCAAAGCAAAAAGTGCATCAAATCGTCAGTTGACATCGGGACAAGTTGGGAGGGAGACGAGGCCGGAAAGAAGGGGGGGGGGGGGGGGGGATCGCAGTCTGGCAGCGCGCGTGGGACAAAACAAACCTCTCGGTCGACGCCATCGCTCAGGTCATCGATTGTGCGGCTCTCGACAGGGCTGATTTCTCCTGTCGGAGCAGGGTTGAGATCTTTCTCGGCGGGGCTGAAGTCTTTCGCCATGGCGATTAAAGGCCCTACAGCGGCGGTCACGGTGGAAATGCGGCGTACTCTGCAAGATCACTGCCCAAGTCGCAAGCAACAAGACGCCCGCTCACGAACCCAGGTCGGGAAAGGGCGCGACTATTAAGCGTCCAAGAGCATGGTCCAAGTCGTGCGGCAGGCTGTTATGCGGCCCCCCAGGCTGTCGCCGCCGGTCGGGCGGTCCATCGAGGGCAGCGGCGCCGTGGCAGTTAGTTCCTGAGGTGCCTGATGCCGCTCCCCTCCTCCCGGTTCTAGACCTCCTCGGATTCGATTCTGTGTCGCCGCGCAGGCGAGGGCGGTTGGCGGCGTCAATATTCCGAGGCCGGGACCGGGTTGCCGCTAGCGGGAGGTGGGGCCGGAAGCCACGCCGGAGCCAGGTCCGGGACTTGACCCGGCGCCGGGCGGCCCAACGACGGCCGAATTACTGCTGCAGGTGTGCGTCATCCCCAACGCACATAGTCTCTGGCCGCACGTTGGCGAGCTTCGGTCAACAATCCGCCATCACACGACTATTGAGAATGTGCGTACGAAGTACAGTACAGTACAGTACTGTAAGTACTGTACAGACATACGGCACTGTACTGTACTGTACAGTACACACCGGTCCCAAGCATAGACTTCGGGTTCCTGTTAGGCACGGCACGGATCAAGCGGACGGTGGTCAGTGGTCAGAGCGCCGTGGTGATGTACAGCGGAGTGGGACCCGACACTTGACCCGCTGTCCCGCCCATCTGCCGTGCCAGAGCTGCCTGACGAGGTCGTGCCCTACCGCGAAGCGTGGCGGGTCTGATATGTACTGTACTGCATCTCACAGGCTACAGTACTGTACTGTAATGTACTGTACAATAGCGAAGACTACCTAGTGCTGCACTGTATGCACTATACAGGACAGTCCTGTACAGTAGCAGAGCCAAACACCATAGAAAACGACACGTCAGTTCGGTGTGATTATCCACACAGCAACACCGGCTGTGAGCTTGATTTCACGGTACTGTACCGTACTGTAAACACTCACGCGAAAGAGCAAAAGTCAAGTGTTTGGCGAAAGCTGGGACACTGCATCTCTTCGGCGCCAGCATGTTATGCAAATTCAAGCACGCTGTGACTTTTTCCGCACATCAATGAAGGGTACATTATACTAGCGGTTTACAACGGACAGCGAAACGCAGCAGAATGAGCTCTGGCGTGACGGCGCCCTCCAAAAAAGGATTTTTCAAAGGACTCATCTCAAGTTCCCCCGTCTCCGTCTCCAAAGTGAGAGAACATGCTGATTCTTTGGTCCGCGGGGTAGCCGAGATCTAGGTACGAGTTGAGCATCTCAAACATGCTATCGCCCGTCTCGTATGCGGCGGACGTCGACGAAGCCGCGGGGTTGGCCGCCGCCGCATCGTACATTGCGGAAGCTGGCACAACGTGACCAAGGTCCTTCTGGGTGGTGGACGACTGGCCCAGCGTTGACATCTCTAGGGCGACTGGCAGGGGAGGGAAGGCCATCGATACCTTGTCGGGCGGACTGTCCTGCTGCAGCACTTCGGTATTAGGGCAACGAGACGGTGCATTTTCAGAAAACTGGATTGCTTGGCCGAGGTTAGTCGCCGGATTGTAGAAGTCGTAACCGGCGGCCGCAGAACCTTGGACATGGCTCGGTTTCGGGCTTGACGGCAGATCAAGTGTGACGTGAACATCAGAGTAGACCGCTTGGCGCATATCCCCCATGTCAGGAACCGAGGTTCTGTCGTTTAATAGCCGTGAGGCAAACTTGGAGGCCAAGTCATCACAAGGTTTCGCCATGGTAAGTGATGCATGTGATCCATTCCACCGTCGCGAGACCTCTTGCAGAGCGTGGACTAGAGTCTCAAACTCCTGTGTGAGGGGCGTCCCCGAATATGCGGCATGGGTAATCAGCATGCGGCCACACACAAAGAGGCAAAACGAAAATTGAGGATTGACGAGGAAATCGGTGCAGCGCAGGAAGTTGTCCGTGATAATGGCCACCTCTTTAGCAGCGGCTAGACACGTCTCCGCGCTGGATGACGACGGCAGGCGGAGAGGGATGGCCTGCCATTCGGGAGACGGATACGCAATGCACTGGTGGAGGAGGACGACTGCCGTGTTGTGTGTGACATGCGCCAGGATGAGGTTGCAATCCATGCGACCATCCGGACCGCGGGCACAGCCCTCTCGCCATCGGTCAGGCAGAAATATCTTCCATCTAGTTGGAATGTCAGTACTCTGGTACCTGCGGCGATACGGGCTGGGTTCAAGGGTAACGGCATACTGCACCAGCCGTAGATCGAGCTGCTTGAAGCGCATGAGCCACAGCTCCAGCTCATGTACCTTGGTGACATTGACAGCTTGCTGAAGGAAGAAAGTAGTCACGAGGCTTAAGCTCTCCGTTGCCTCGATCGAGTACGCGAAGCCTCCCAGTGAATTCTGCGAGTCGTGATGGGCGGTCTCTGACCGCGGCGACGGCAGCGGATCGTTGAGCCTGTCCGACTTCTCGGACACGCCAAAGTAGGGTGTCGGCTCGGCCAAGGGCATGCCCTTTTCCCAAAGATAGCCTTCGCAGGGAAGCCGTCTCTTAACGTCGGCGCCGGTCAGCGACAGGTTCCAACCCGTCGCAATGCTGCAGAAGCGGTCCATCAGGAACGTGTTCCAGAATATGCGCCGCTGCTCCTCGCTCTCCAGCCAGTCTTGGCATTGCGGCAGAAAGTCCATCCGCTTGATGAGGACTTTGGCGTCGTTGGTGCTCGAGTAGCGGTTCTCGTCTTCGACGCTCAGCCGGAGCTGCTCCACGGTGCGCGTCATGCTGCCCACTATGGACTAGGGAGGAGAGAGGGGGTTAGGCGATGCAACAAGTCGACGACCACGGCTGTTGGTTGCACTTACCCATGCTGAAGGGCCTCGGCCGCTGCCAATCTACAGGAACACTGTGAGTAGACGGTCTCGGAGAGCACTGGGCGGTGTTACACACCGTGTCGAAGGCAACTATGATCAGTGCCTGCAGATTTCTCGCCGAGAAGGATTCCATGCTCTCGAGAATGACCCTCTGCCGGTGCTTCTTGGCCAGCCTGGACTTTGCATCCACGGATCCAAGACGCGGATCATCGGAAAAGCGAGTGCAAATGGAGATGATGGCGGAAAAGATGGTCCGAAGCCTTGGGCGCATGCTCGGGAGGTTCATGTCCCGACGAAAAGTGACGGTGTGCAGCATCGGGATCCACGGTTGGATGCGCGCAAAGTATATGTCGACGAGCGAGTTGACGAGGTCCTCTGGCAAGTCAGGCTCGGCGTCGTCGATGGGAGGGTTCACCACAGTCTGAGCCAGGGGCGGGTCGTTGTCGTCGTCTTCACCCTCAGCGTCGAGTCGGCGCCTTTTGGAGCTGCGGCCGCCACATTCTTGCGCCGCCACGTCTTCCTCGGTGTCGGCCAAGGAGGATAAAAGTTCTTTCAGTCGAACAGCGCTCTCATGCACGAAAGAATTTGTGCGCGGCGGAGGACCCACGGACTCTGGATGGCTAGGAGCTGGGCGCGCCTGGTCCGACGCGGCATCAAGACATCGCCAGACCTGCTGCCATAGGACACCCTGGCCCATGAACATCTGTTCGAGGACCGCTTGCGTTGAGGCTTCGTTAGTTGAGCCACTTGGGCTAGGTGTTTATGCCGCCCGAACGCGAATACATGACGAAGGAAACGCACCTAGTCTCTGGCTCAGCGACTCGATCGCACCGGGGCGCATCCCGGGCTTGCTCTTCTTGTCATCGTAAACGCAATCGACCTCTGTGGCCGCCGTTAGGGCTCCGTCGCTAAAGCAGGCGTGAATCCTTGACCTACTATGCTTCACGCACTGAGAGCAAGGCGTGTTTCGCGAACACTTGGCCTTTTTCTTGCGGCAGGCTTGGCAGGCGGGCCCCTCCTTCTCAACGGGCGCCTGCCTCGAGGGCTCCTCACGGCCGCGCCGTGTCCGCTCGTCAACCGTCGACGATGGAGACTCATCGCCGGACTGATAGTCGTTGTTGTCCATGAGAGCCCCGATCGCCGGCGCGTACGATGCGGCACGAGACTGTACAGAAGTGAGGCATCGTCGACGAAGATCGCAGCTGTACGACTCGTACTCCGAATAATGCGACTTGCCGGAGGATACGGTACCTGTCGGTCCCCCGCATCCGCCACCAAGGCTTTTGGGTATAACATTTCAGCTGTACGAGTAAAGGAGCGAGCCAACGACACATACCCTTTTGTTGGGAGAGTCACCGCAGTGACCGCACGAAGTTGGCGTGTTGGAACGGTGAGGGCTGTCGAGCCAGAGGCCAATTAAGGTCACCTCCTCGGCCCACTACAGCACGGCTTGACTTACTCAGGCCCAAATTGCATCAAGATGCCTGCTTATAACAGGGACAAGTGATCACGCGATGGAGCGTCAGTTTTTGCTTGGGTGGCAGGCCGCCTGAGGTACTGTACCTGCGTACGTGCCACCCTGCAACCAAAGCCCGAGTGTGAATGCGAACACAAGGCTGTACATGGTGGGCGGCCCGAGCCAACGGAGGGCCTGCGGTATGTTGACCCATGGCCCTTCAAGAAGCGTCGTGAACTGGCAACCTGCGATCGGCATATGGAGAGGCAGACCACTCGGTCCAGTGTGCTTCTTGGCTTGCCAACGAGCCTGTTGGTCTCTCGGGCCGTGGGGGGGTCGGCTTCTGGCGAAGGGACATCCCTAGCAATGGCATTGTATGTACGAGTAGGTAGTCCGTGCCAAGCATATTCCATAGTACATACCTGCCCAAGGCATCTTCCATGATGGCACGTTTTCATCACGCGCGAAGCCATGGTCAAACAGGCAAATGCCTGCTAGCTCCATCGAAGATGCGGCCCACCTCCAGGTTTCCGCGTTTCCGCGCCACCGAGCGCAAGCGGGGGGGGCAACTTGAGCAGCTGGGGACACCAGAGTGGGCGGCGAACGGTTCCCAAGTTCCGTGCAGGGATCGGTCGAGCGCACCAGCGCCGCATGACGCCAAGCGGCGGGCGATGGATGCGCGCCCGCGGCATGGTGAAGAACCGAGGCCAATCGTGAGGGGCCCTCAGACCGTCGAGTCTGCAGCGGCTGCCGTTGCGGGATGGTTACGTCACATGGGCTCGCCCGGCTGCGCCTCAGGAGGAGCTGGACGAGCTGATGGTGATGCGATTAATGATGCCAGGGCGAGCGTGCATGCGCCGCGCCCCAGGCAGCGTGCCGGCCTCGCGAGAATGATGAGGGAGGCAGGCATTTGTGCTGGGCAGGCGATGGAGGCATGCAGGTGGCAGATGTGGATTTCAATCTCCATTGTGGGCTCTAGCACGGGGCGGCTGCTGGCGACACTGACACCGACACCGACGGCCCTGGGAGAGGCCGAAGGCCTCCTGGCCGGCGGGCTGTCGCATCCACTGGACGGGACGGGACACAGCTGGAGCGCGCCTCAGGGCACCTCGCCTTCTTTGTCTCAGCGCAGGGCTCAGGGCCGTCGAGGCGCTGGGCCGGCCCCGTCGGCTCCCCCGGATCGGGCTCAGAAGCACCCGATGCACCGCTCCCCTCCCGTCGCCGCCCTGATCGGCGCCAGCACCTGCCCTGAACGGAGTCATGGATGTCTGGGCGCGCCTGGGCGACGATTCCCATTCCCTGAATTCCTGATGCTCATGTCCACAGCCACCCACCCGGCGCTGCAGGTCAGGTTATTATCCGTCTCCAGCGGCGGCGCACGCTTGCTCCCTCCCGTCTGCGTGCACACGTCGGCATCGGCACCGAAGCCACGGCCATTTGCTGAGCCCGTCAGCATTTGATCACTCGAAATCACCCCACTACTACCTACCGCCCGTCGCCAGTCTAGAAGACGCCCGTCCCATCTGATCTGATCTGACCCTCATCAACCATCCGCCGCCCGCCCGCCCGTCCATTGTACTACTGCTTTCCAACTAATACATTACCTTCACGCCCTGTTGAAGCTTAAAGCCTTCCCGTCCCTTGTCGCGCGCACCCGTCTTTGTTTTTAAACCTTTCTGACGCCCCTTTCATCTTTCATCGCGTCTAAACATCGACCGACGAGCGCCTACAACCTGCATCCTGGTCGGCAACAGTCCCTTACAGACACGACTCTGCGCGCCTCTCCGCCGCCGTCCTCGCCTCCGAACTGCCCTCGCTGCGGCTTGTGCACGATCCAATTCATCGGCCTAGCCGCCCGCAAGCGAAGCCGCCGCATCGCGCCCCCCCTGTCGTCCCTTGTACGTTTCTGCGACCAAAGGACCGGCCAAGTACGACGACATCATGCCCATTCGCAACCCCTTTGCCCGCCGACCCGGCGCCGCCCTCGCCCACGACGAGAACCTCCGCCCCGATCAGGACGCCCGCCACACGCAGACCCCGGGCTTCGAGCGTGTCGACACGGTCGGTTCCAAGGCGTCGTCTGTGCTCAGCACCCGCAGCGCCAAAAGCCACGACACGGGCGAGTACAAGATGAGTGGTGCGTGACCTTTCCCTCTCCTCCCCTTCTCGCCCAACGCGGTCCAGTTCATCCGATGCCGTGTATGTGTGTGTGGCATTGGGATGCAATTGCGGCTGCCGCTGCGGGGCGTCACCGGACCAGCCCATGTTGACGCATGTCTCGGCGCGCCAGTCGTCAACGACAGCGGCGTCTATCTCCCCGTAAGTCACCCTATCGACATGTCGCCTGTTACTCGGTTGACGGCAATACTGACTTCGCACAGCCGTCCCCGACAGAGGAAAAGGCCCAATGGCCTCGTCGGTACCTCTCGTCGCGCGAGTCGTCGGACACGCGCAGCAGTTCCTGCGACATCGAGCACTTCTCCATTTCGCGCGAGTCCTTTGACTCGTACCGACGATCCTTTGTACGCCCAAGCTCCCTCGCGGCCTTTGTTGACGGTTAGTTGCTGATGCTTCCGCAGGACATCTCCGCACGGTCGCCCATCACGGGCCACGACGTGCCCACGCGCCAGAGCCTCGACTCGGCGCGCTTTCCCCGTCTGCCACGGACGGCCATCGACCGCAAGATGGAACGACAGCCGCCGACGGCCGAGGAGTGCTTCGAAGACGTCGGGCTCGACGACCACAAGCAGCAGCCCCGCAAGCGGGGGTTCTTCGCCAAGTTTGGCGACACGCAGGACAAGGACGGCCACCTGGCAGAGCCCTCTCCCGTCTCGCGCTTCCTCATGCCCGGGCGCAAGCGAGGACAGAGCGGCCAGGGCTCCGAGCTGGGCAACATGGACCGCCCGCAGACGGCCGACGGGCGCTGAGTCTTTTTGTCTCCGACGACAGGCGCGCATACCTTCTGCCTTTGCTTTGCATTGTTCACTTCGCTGCACTTGATTGCCTTTATCCTGTTTTTAGTAGTATCCGGACGGCGTTTGGGGCGATAAAGATGCATTCGCTACGGCAAGCATTAATCTACGGAATAGAGTCACAAGAGACGGACACTCGCTTGGAGGGAGCACGGGGGCGCTGGCCACGGATGTACACTAGGATGGCCGACGGTGAGTGGGAACATGAGGAAGGCGGATGGCCGGACGGGAATGGACGGTCTCGATGGCGGCCGTGCACTTGGTTGGATGTGCGCCCGACGGCCCGACATGACTTGATGATGATAATGGAATCGCTCGCATGAGCCGTTGAACCGCATGCATGCACGGATGGCTTGCAACTTTGCGCACACTCGCAGATGCCCTGTGCCTGAACAACAACGCGAGGTCCCTGCCGGTCTGTCCCTTGCTGCCCCGTTGCGGCGCCACACGCCACCCGCCGCCGGCAAAACGGAATTCCATTGAGTTTTTTCGCCTTCTTTTCTGCTCCCGTCTCTGCGTCCGGCGGGTGGCTGGCCGGCCGGCTCACCTCAAGCCAGGTGGGCGCTGCGTGCTGGGACTGATGAGAGCTGCTGCTGGTGGCCCGAGAATCGGGAACCGCCCCCGCTCGCGAGTCGCCATTTTTGGGCCCCTCACAGGCTTCCCGATCCCGGAGGCGCCGCCGCCGCCCTCTGTCAACGGGCGGGGCGGGGCAGCGGCGGACAAGCTCCCGCTAACTAATAGGCACTGTAGCTTGGGCCACAGAGCCACGGACAAATGCTGTCTTGGCCGTCTGCACTACTTCGTAGCGGCGCGCCCTGGGACCGACTCGGCGGCGTCGAAATGGATCCTCGAACACAAAGTGGAATGAAAGCGGGCCCGGGAGGGACGAGGGACGAAGAACACACTCGTCCCCCGGAGCACACCATCGCCGTCGAAAAGCCGGCCGGCGGCACATATTGATTGCATGCGTCCTGCTGCTGGCCTGGGCTCTGCTGCATCCTCTGCTCATGCAGCTCTTGCCATCCACTCCAGCCAAGCTAGGTAGCTACCTTGCCTTCCATACTCCATTGACCGTGTCATACTCTGGGGCCACCCGGAGATCGTACCTGTACGGTCCGACAGCTAGCCAAGGCCCAACAAAGAGAGCCGGCTCAAGAGTCAAGAGTCGCGACAAACGTTCGCAAGACGACTGCCCACCATGGCCGGAGCGCCCACCACCGACGTCGCGGCCCTGTCCCTGGCCTCGCGGACCGTCCACAGCGATGACCACATCTCGGCGCACAGGGCCGTGGCGCCGGCGATGCACGTTAGCACCACGTTCCGGTACAGCGACGACCCGGACAAGCTCCTGGGCTTTGACAACATTGACGTACGCCCCCTCCCCCCTTCCCCTCCCCCGTGACGGGTACCGGTGATCATGGCCTCGCCGCTCACTGTGACCTTGACGAGGTAAAGCCCGCCGCGCCGCTCGACTCGCACAGCTACTCGCGCGCCTCGGGCCCCAACACGACCCGCCTCGAGGCTATCCTCAGCGCCATCCTCGGAGGGCCGACGCTCACCTACTCGTCTGGCCTGTCTGCCTTCCACGCCATGCTCGTGCGCATCAACCCGCGTCGCATCGCCATCGGCGACGGCTACCACGGCTGCCACGGCGTCATCAAGGTCCTCGCCCGCCTCACGGGCCTGCAGCAGCTGCCCCTCGACTGTGACCCCTCGGAGCTGGGCCCCGGCGACGTCGTGCACGTCGAGACGCCCCTGAACCCGACGGGGGAGGCCCGCGACCTGCAGTACTACGCCGACAAGGCGCACAAGGCCGGCGCCTACCTGACCGTGGACGCGACCTTTGCGCCGCCGCCGCTCCAGGACCCCTTCGCGTTCGGCGCCGACGTCGTCATGCACAGCGGGACCAAGTACTTTGGCGGCCACTCGGACATGCTCTGCGGGACGCTGACGGTGCGGCCCGGGCTGGACTGGCTCAAGGACATGCGTCAGGAGCGCATGGTGCTGGGGTCCGTCATGGGCAGCCTCGAGGGCTGGCTGGGGATCCGGTCGCTGCGGACGCTCGAGCTGCGCGTGATGCGGCAGAGTGCCTCGGCCACGGCGCTGGTCGCCTGGCTGGCGGAGCAGGCGAGCAACGCGTCCACGGCCGTCGGCGCCGTCGTCGAGCGGGTGCAGCACGCGAGCCTGCAGCCCGAGGCCGGCGAGGCGGGCAGCTGGCTGCAGAAGCAGATGCCGCACGGCTACGGGCCCGTCTTCGCCCTCTGGATGAAGGACGAGGAGACGGCGCGCAAGCTGCCGAGCAGGCTGCGCCTCTTCCACCACGCGACGAGCCTGGGCGGCGTCGAGAGCCTCATCGAATGGCGCGCCATGTCGGACCCGGGCGTGGACAGGCGATTGCTGCGCGTGAGCATCGGCGTCGAGAGCTTCGAGGACTTGAAGGAGGATTTCAGGCGGGGGTTCGAGAGCCTCAAGGCTCAGTGATGGCATTCGGCACACGACATGGTCGCCAGGCGCGGGTGGAAGCGGGGGCTGTAACTAATGGGTTCCGTACATTGGTGACGGGAGCAGTCAAAAGAGGAGCGATACGAGCATTACGGACTGTTTGCCGCAGGGTTCTTCCTTGGTGATGAGGCCGGGTCCGAGTGACTGCTGGGTGTCGGGAACAGGCTGAGTGGCCGAGTCGGCATGGAGATGAGGATAAATTGAGTATGTAGCGGGTTCTGAGACAGACATGGAGTATTACGAAGGGCCAAGTAGCACGGCAGCAGCTGTGCCCATGCGGTGTGTAAGTACGAAGTAAGTGCTCGCACGCAGGCCGCACGATGAATTGGACGTCAGTGCCTCAAGTCCAGCTAATGCTGGACTCTGGACTCTGGAGCGTGTGATTGCCAATCGGTAACTTGGCAGACGTTACCAAGGCTCCTGCCAATATGGAGTTAAGTGCTTGAGCCCCTGTCGCGGCAAGACCCCCCGGTGGAGCCCAGCTGGACGACAGGCCCCAGTCTTCCACCAAAGGGAGCTGCCGTCAAGGCCCCTGACAATCTCTCCATCCATCTGAGCACGTCCAGCTTCGCGCAATTACACCGTCGCCTCTGACGTCCTCCCTCCATCAGCACCAGCTGCCGGCCGCCTCTCTCTCCCCCTTCTTGCTGCTGCTGCTGCCGCCGCCGCCGCCGCACACGCGAGACGAGGACGGACCGGCCCCGGAGTATGCAACCGACCGACGACGACGCGAACACGACGACGGCACGCGTGCTCCGACGACGACGACGCCGTTAACCCTCCCCCTCCTCGCCCGCCCGCCCGCCATCCCGAGCCGATGCTCTCGACGTCTTCGATGCCCCGACTCGTCCTCTTCCGTCTGCCGACCAAGCTTCGGCGACGGGTCCGCCGCAACCGCATGGCCACGCTCGTCGCGCTCGCCGCTCTCTTCTTCCTTCTCGTCCTGCCGCTCTACTCGCTCTACTGCGCCTACAAGCCCCCGCGCTTCCTCATCGGTTACCTGCGCGCCGTCTACCCCGATGTGCTCTTCGAGGTGACCACGACCGAAAAGGTCATGGCCTTGTCCATTGACGACGCGCCGTCGCCGCACACGGACGAAATCATGACGGTGCTCCGCGAAAACGGCGCCCACGCCACCTTCTTCGTCATCGGCTCCCAGGTCGACGGCCGCGAGGCGACCCTGCAGAAGCTCGTCCGCGAAGGCCACGAGCTCGGCAATCACGCCATGCACGACGAGTCGTCGCGCGCGCTGTCCAACGACGAGCTCGAGCGCCAGGTCAAGGAGGTCAAGGAGAAGCTCGTCGCCGCCTACAGCGCCAACGACAAGATCCTGCCCAACAACTACTTTCGTCCGGGCTCCGGCTTCTTCAGCTGGCGCATGCGCGACATGCTCGGCAATCGCGGCTTCCGCATCGTTCTGGGCAGCATATACCCGCACGACCCCCAGATCCCCTATCCGTCGACCAACGCCAAGCACATCCTCAGCATGGCGCACCCGGGTGCCATCATCGTATGCCACGATAGGAGATCGTGGACGGTCCCCATGCTGAAGATTGTGCTGCCCGAGCTACGGCGCAGGGGGTACAAGATCGTGACAATAACCGATCTCGTCACAGCTGCGGAACCGTTGGGCGGCCGGTGATCTTGCGCGGAGCGTCATGTCATTCAACGTTGCCTTGTCTATTTCGGAGTTGGGGAGCAAACTGCATGGTGGAACTGCCTTGGACACGGTTGAGGGAAAACAGGAATCGATAATCATCACTGACGGACGCCATCCTTGACGCGACGGACACAGATGGGATGGTGCGCCTTGTCATTGGGTATACCACGGAGCGACGAATTGCGACTTTTGGTTGTGTTTGGGTATGACATCGAAGGTCGCGGAACAAGGACCGGGTGACAGGGGCTGGTATATTGTTATTGCATGTATGAAGCGGAGCGATACCAGGCTGTTGAAGCAGTGGGCACGGTATCGCCGGCTGATGGAAAACTGCTTGAAACACTGGCCTATTTTCAATACGCAGAACGCCGCCCGCAATCGACGGGCTCAATGAAGATTGGAGAGGGCCACGTGAGAGACGCCGGGGTGAAGACTGTCGTGACTAGATGTACTAGCCCCCACGCATATCGATCCTTCGTGACCCCGATCACATCTGGCAGGCCCGCAGGTTCCCTATCTACGTTACTCTGCACAAAGATGCCGCGCTGCCCCACGACCTAATCGACCTAGGAAGAGCATACAACGCATAACACCAACTCTTGACTTCGGTCCTCCTCTGGTGCAGCAGCAACGGACCGAAAGGATCCAACAGGCTAACAGGCCAACGTGCTAACCTGCTGCTCGCGGTGGACGCGGGGGCTGCAGGCCGAGACTAAGTCCAGCCCTGGCTATGGCTGCTTGCCTACCTACCTAGGTATGTAGGTAGTCCGCAGCTAGGAGTAAGGTAAGGTACAGTAAGTATCTCGGTAGTTCGTAGGTACGAATGTGTGCGGCGGATGACCTGACGATCCCCTCGTGGTGTGGCGGATACCCGGGCCATGAGCGACGAGTTCTATGTCCGTCGCGGGGGGGAGGAAGATGGACGAGCCGCGGGTAGGTAGTCACTCACTAGGTAGGTGTCTTGCCTGGGCTGTACAAGGCACGTCGCGCGACGCACCGCACCGCCCGCTGGTCAGCGTGTAGGCGCCCGTCAATAGAGGATGTCGCGGCGACGAGAGAGGCCGCAACGGGGAGAGGCTGCGATTACATACATGCACGCCCGTACCTTACCAGACAGGCAGGTACGGTACACAGGCAAGTTCGTTCGATTCCAGGTTGTCCCTCCACCGTGACGAGCCTCGACAACAGCAACGGCAGCTTGGGCAGCCCCTCGCCGGCTCATGTGAGGTCCTCACCCGCAGCTGAGTGAGCACATCACCTGCCTGCCTTCAACGCCTGTCTTCAACACCCGCCTACCTGTTCCCCCCAAGCCAAGGCCAAGCCACCACCCCTTCCCCTCCCGTCGAGTTCTGCAGCCTTTGCCCTCCCACCACGGCGCATGACAAACACCGACGCGACGATCTTACATGTCAGGCAGGCACGCCCCGGCCGCCCCTCCTCCCCCGCGTCAAGTCGTCGTCAGTGGGCGCGGTTGCGGCGTGCGGGAGCAGCAAAGGTAGGTTAGGTATCTAGGCTAGGGAGGAACCCAGCGGCAGTGGCGGCGTGCGTGACGTGCCCTGGATTGGCTTGCATACAGATAAGTAGGTCGGTACCTTAGGTACTTGCGTGCGCGTCGCCGCAGCTGGTGGCATCGTGACGGCGGGGGTCACCAGCACACCAGTGACGATGGATGAGTGGGCGGCGCTTGGTACCTTGGGGTTGGTTGTTGGGCGGGCTGCCCACGCGGAGGGACGTCGGCGACGGAATGGCGGGGGAGGGAGGGAGGGAGGGAGGGAGTGAGCGGCGGCGTGGATGGTGACATTGGCCGGTGCAGGTGGCTGTCATTCCCCATGCTCCGTCGGAGAACCATGCTGCTTGCGGCCCCGGCCACTCACGCCCGAGGCCCGTGCCATGAACCCGTGGGTACGATTCGTAGATTGAAACGACGTCGATCACACTGTCAAGACGGACACTCGCTCACTCATTCAGTCATGCATTTCTCACAGCAGCATTCAAGACGTGATGCATCTCAATATGTACTCATTCACGGCCAACTGACCGGCTCCAAATATCCACAGTCATAAGGGAATTTACATCGTCAAACACGTGTTCGTGTCCCCTGCAATCCTCTAAAACGCCGCTCCCAACATACAGTATTGTCTGTGCCCAACGAGAGCCAGCCCGCTTGAGGCTGGTATCTGTAAACCCACCGACCCGTCGTGTGCCCGCTCCCAACATGAAAAGAGATTCCGTGTAGTCGGCATTGCCCCTTTTGGATGGACGCTCGCAGGAGATCCTGCCGTTTGTTCGTCCACAGCCTCGAAAGCTGCGTGTCCATGAATTATGTACAGCGGAACATGAACACGCCGAGGTTGCCTTTGCGCTTGACAGCCACCCACTAAATCCACAGAGGAGCAGGTGGCTTGGCATGCCTCAACTCGGGGAAGAACGTCGACGTGAGGCTCTGAATCGCCCCGAGGTAGTCGTCGGCGCTCAGTTTGATGAGCCCGCGCGAGTCGAGGTACTGCTGCTCTTCGTCGATGGTGTCGAGGTTGCTTCCGGCACTGTACTCCTCGGCCAACTCCGTCACCTGGGCGAGCTCCTGGCCGAACGGGTGCTGGTCCTTGGCCATGAGCTGCTGGAACGACGTCGTCGGTGTCGCGGCAGGCGGCGGTGAGGCGACGGCCTGCTGCTTCTGGGCCGACTGAGGCGTCGACGTGTGCGAGGCTGACGAGGCCCGGGTGGATGTTGAGGGAGGGCGCGAGAAGGTCTGGCCGGTCTTGGTCGACGTGGACTGCTCGGAATCCCGCGACATGCGCGAGACGGAGCGGGACCGGGCGATGGCGTCGTACGAGTTCTTCTTGGTGTGGGAGGGAGACCTCTTCGGGATGGCGGGCGGCGGTGTCGCGGCACCGCGGGCGTCCATGGTCTTGGCCGGGGCCCGGAAGTAAGACGTCAAGTGGTTCGGCTCCGGCGACGAGCATCGCTCGCCCGGGGCCACGTCCGGGCTGGTCGGGGGCGTGGAATCGACGGTGGCGGCATCCGACTCCTCGTCGGACTTGGTCTTAGTGGAGCTGCTTCGCGAGGGCCGAGGGAGGTCGGGGGCGTTGTACGAGAGCATGTTAGTGGTGTGAATGAGCTGGACGGGCGCCGAGATCTTGTGGCGCAGGATCGGGCCCTTGGCGGTGGTGTTGCTGCGACGGGGAACATTGCCGCCGTCGCTGCCGAGCTCGTTGCTCGACCGCTGGCGGCGAGTCGTGAATGCGCGCGCAAGCGACATGGTTGCCGTGTGAGAGCGAGGTCGAAAGGTGATGAATCGAAAGAAGAGAACAGGTGGAAGGAAGGACGGTAGCGAGAGCAGGCCAGTGCTCTTGAACCAGATGTGTGCGTTGCAACGCTGCACTGCACGTCACTCAAGCCGAGAGCGTGCGCGCGCGGTGGGGTCACGATCCGTCACCGTCAAGCGACGTCGATGTTCAGATGCAGACGGTCACGCCCGTGACTATAAAGGTGAGACGTAGTGCTGGATGCGATGTGCGCCCCAGCCTGCCACGTTGGGGAACGTTGCAGACAGCCAGAGACGGCGGTGGTGGTTGCCGGTGGTCGCTGGCGGTGGTCACCAGAGCGTCGGGCCTAAGGCTGAAGCGGGAAGGTGACTGAAGGGGGGCCGTCTGAAAGTGGCAGCAGGTCGACCAGTTATCTGTGTGGGGGGAACGCCCAGAGATGCAGGCGTCTGGTTCCCGGTGGTGAGGCACGACGACGAGCTTGTTGTTTGCTCACGAGACAGACTGGCCGATGCAGCCGTCGTTGGCGGACTAGACGGTGCCGTCGTTCGGTCGGCCGCTGTCTTGTCAGTGCCGGGGACGGCGATGGGCCGCACGAGTCGGTAGTTGGCGCGGCGCAGTTGGCTGGTCGACTGGCAGCTTGAGCGGCTGGTGAGACAACCCAGGCCACACCCGTTTGCTTGCGGCAGACGAGGCGAGCGATGCCCTCGGTGCGCGGGTTCACAGAAGGGTCTCGCCCTGGGTAGAGGAATGCGTCACACAGGGCGACCGAGTGGCTGGAGCCGCGGAGAGATGATGAACAAGGCGGAACGAAATGAAGTCGTTTGTTGTGCGGCGAGGCCCAGGGAGATTGGGCGAGGCGGCACGGCGAGCTGCGGGTGCAACGCGGGTGCAAATTTCGGTAAAAGGAACGGTCAACGTCGACAATGTCTGTCTGTCTGTCTGTCTGGTCTGTGTGGTGGATGATGCCGAACGGGCGGATACTGCAGTCGATATGGCTGTGTGTGAGTGTCTGTCGCACCTGGTATGTGCCGGAGTGGGTTGCGTCAACGCAAGATTGAGACGGAGAAGCGAAAAGATTGAATGAAGGTCCAATGTGCAGAACGGACGTCCGAGGGAGTGACGGACGCGGGTCTGGCGGCGAGCAAACGAAAAAGAGAAGTGAGGCGAATGGAAGTGAGGGAGAAGATGTCGACGGGACGGGAGGAAGGGGGCGCGCGACGGAGAGGCGAGCGCTGGCCGCCGCGGGCGCACGGGGGGCGACGGCGAGGACGGGATGCCTCGACTGCGACTGCGCGGGCAGGAGAGAGAAGGTACCTCGCAGGTACCGGCATCCTGGGCGCGGCGCTGGGCCGGCGGCGGTCACTGGTGCGTGTCTCCCGTGTGTTCCCGCGTGCTCATCTGTGTGTGTGTGCCCGGCGGTGGTGGTTGTGGTGGTGGGTGTGATAGTGTCCAGGCCGGTGGACCTTTCCGATCCTCGGCTCCACCTCCCTCCACACCATCACAGCCGTTTTTCCCTCGATTCCCTCTTGCGCCTCCGCCAGCACGGCCGTCGCTGCGTCTGTCGGCTGGGCGCCCCGGCGCCAGCAGGGCGCCAGCAGCGGTGGTTCCCAGGGCGGCCCCTCACAGGGTTCGTCCCCTCAGGCTTCGCCGGTCAGGTTCAGGCCCGCAGGCCCGTCCACAGCACCCGGGAGGAGGGGTCACCCCTGCAGGGGCAGCGCCAACTGGAGATGTTGGCCTCTGGCGATTCGCCGGGCGGCCTGCAGGGCCTGCAGGGCCCAGTGCCTGCAGGCAGGATGTGGCCGGTGGGCGCTGGACGGTCAAACGGTGCGCCACGGCCCTCCCTCCAACTGCCAAACTACTCGTACGAAGTACCTGATGGGTCCATCATGGATGCGCCCACCTCCGCCGGCCGAACCGAGAGCTGCGCCGTCGAGCCTTCCCAGGGCACGCGCCAATCATAAGCCCTGGCGTTCCGGCCCGCTCAGGGGCAGCTTGGGGCTTCTGCAGGGCCCACCGCGCGAGAAAAAGTCTTTTTTCCTTCTCTGGGCTTTTCTCCCAGGCTTGCCAGGCTGCCTGAGGTGCCTTCCTTTTTGCCTCCGCCAGTTCAGTTGCAGTCAGGTGTCAGTGTCATGGCGTGATTCCTCCACTGTCCTCAGCGCAACGGGCCTAACGGGCACTGTGCCTGCTCCCCGAGAAAAGGAAACGCCAAACGCAAGAGGTCAGCGTAAATGAAATGCGGAATAGATGACAGGCAAAAGCCCAAGGTCGTGGAAATTTCACGGTGCGCGCCCCAAGCGGTTGAATACGTGTACACGCACGCAAAGTGCGCTCTTGCTGTGCCACGAGGCGGTACCTACCCAGGTACCTCTTTCCGAACCTCGCACCACGGAAGTGGTGTGCAGCAGTGTGCCAATGTGCGGGCAGTGAGTGTGCACCACTGCAGTGTGCACTCTACGCGCAACATCATCACCCACCCGACTCGCCGTCGCTCCACTTCCGCGTGGCGCTTTGGTTAGGCTGGGTTCGCCCCAATCGAGAGACCCGGCCCGGCAGCAGGCCTCTGCTCGCAAGCGCCCGCATCCCATCGCACACGCACTCACGAAGCTGCTTGTTGCTGACTCTCGTTGGTCGGTCACGCCAGTCCGACTCGGTCCCTGCTGCCCGTCGCCCAACTTTGCTGGCACTGCCTCCGGCCGACACGTACGACGAGCATGTACTTTGTACGAGTACGCGCGCTGGGCCTGTGTGCCTCGCCGCCTGCAGGCCGGTGGCTCTCGCGCTGGCTCGATCGGCCGATGAGGCGACGGCCTGCGAGCTGCCTGTCCTCTGCTCGTACGAGGATGCCCTTGTGTTCCCCTGTCGCTGGGACCGTGCCTCGCCTCCGCCTGAGCACCTCACAACTCTGTTTTGGGGGCCTTTCGCTTCAGGTCTGGCCAGGCTAGTCGTACGAAGAAAGCCAGCCGTCGTCCAGGTCGACCGGGGAGCCGCGGGGTTGCAGGGACGCTCGACGATACACAGCCAGGATGCTGACCGGGTCTTGTCGCAGGCTGGCAAACCATCCATCGAACCTGGCTTTTGGCGCCGTCCGCTGCCCCAGGCAGGCCAGGCAAACGTTCGTCCTCCTTCTCAACGCGCGCTTGTCGAGTCGGGCGAATCCTGATCCCCACACCCCTTGATGGCTGCTCGGACGCATCGCCCTCGACTGCCATTGGCCCCGACACCCAGTCCGTTCGGTTTCAGGCGCCGGTACCTTGCGCAAGCGTGGCGCCAGTCGGTCGGGATCCCAGGCTGGCATCCCAGTTGATCGCTCGAGGTCCCTGCCAATCATGGGCCCCCGCAACCCGCTGCCCGCCACAGGGGCCAGTGGTGTCGGTGGTGTCGTTGGTGTCGTTCCCGACGTGAGACGACGGCCCATGGCGAAAAGGAAACAACGCGCCTCCCGTCGTCCCTTTGCAGCCGACCCTGTCCCATTTCGTTATTTTTGGGACGAAACACCTGGTGCAAACGGCGACTTGCCGCGATGGGTGTCGCTCCCGTCGGAAGAAAGGCCAGTCTTGTGTGGTGGTGGTCCTTGGGTTATCCCAAGTTGCGCTTCCGAGGTTCCGATCCGTGGGCTCGACGACGCAAGAGTGGGCGCAACGGAGCATGAGCACCAAGCACGCTCTTGACGGTGCACAGCCATTTCCACGTGCCAAGCCGGAGACGTGGGGTGTTGGATCCAGATCTGGCCCCGATGCCCAGGATCGGGACGGTCGGGCTCCTCAATGTGTACGAGTACAGTACTCGTACTCGTACAGTCCTTTGAGCTGTCAGGGTCACTGGGCGCTTGTTCCACTTAGAGATCCAGGAGACATGGCCCAGGTGGACACTCCCGCGGTCTGGCCTGCGAGTCTTCGCATGAGATATGTAGAGTGCAATATCTGCCAGACCAGAAGTCCGAACGGCTTGTCCAGGAGTCGGGACTTCGTCAACAACTCTCCCCAAGGATCCCCGTCCGAGGTGAACCATTGTTTGCACGTGCGCGTGGCCTTGGTTTCGTCCGTTCTCCGTAATATCTCTGCGACGACCCAGCACCACGCGGCGGTTGCTCCATCAACTCGTTTCATCGTTTCTATGGCATACGACATTTATACCTACTCCTTCGGGACCCCGCGAGAATGCTACCCTGGCCACGGCAACCCGGAACAACGAGTACCACGGAACGCCTGTTCCAGGTTGCTAAGCTCCGCAGGGGGGCACGCGCGTCCGTCGAGTACCGTGACGGAGCCGCATGGCCCCCTCGCCGCCTGCTGATGCGCAACGCAAGGCCTTAATTACATGCCACCTTTGGTGATGATGACGCCGTTGGTGGCTCCCCGCCCCGGCATCACGCTCCTCTGCTCTTCTACCGCGCAGCACAGTACTTCATAAAGACCCTGCATATGCCTGCGATATTGACCAACTGCTTCCCACGCCGCCCGCGAGCATGAAACAAATGGCATGCGCGTTCGGGGGCTGTGCTGCCGTGATACCGTACGAGGCTATGGGTTCCTTATGCAGGGGGCGTGTCAAACGGCACATGCGTGATCCGCTGACGATCATCCAACTTTGTCGTGCATTCGCCTGCCGGCACTCTGGTCGAGCGTGCGTCTAAGGGCGTTCTTCTCCTATTCGTATGTTCGACTCGGGAAAGCGTTACAGTGAGTGGCCGTTACCCTAGGCCTCGTCCATGGAGTCGTCCTCGTCATCATCCTGCTCCTCAGCCCCCACGCCGCCATCCTCCTCGTCCTCGTCCTCGTCGCTCGAGCTGCTCTCGTCGTCATCGACGCCAATCAGCCGGTCCTCGGCCCCTTCCTTGGCCGCCGGTACCCTCTGTGCAAACGCCTTGCGCACCGAGGGGTTGGTGCTGGTGTCCCACACGTGCATGCTGCCCGAGCTGCCGGCGACGGCCAGGCGGAACGCGACCTCGGGGTCGGGGGCAAACGTCGTGGCAAACACCTTGCCCACGTCGAGGTTGCGCGACACCACCATGGAGGGCCCCGTGGGCGAAATGTTCCACAGCTTGACAGTCCGGTCGGTCGAGCCCGTGGCCATGTAGCCGGGGATGACGGAGTTGACGTCAAACGACGACACGGACTCATCGTGCGCCTGCAGCGTCCAGACGGACTTGGTGGACTCGGGCTTGGAGGGGGCGTTTCGGACGTCGTGGTAGTGTACCGCGCCGCCTTCCGTCGACACGAAGAAGAAGTTGGGGTCGTGCGGATCCCACCGCACGTTCTCGACGTCGCTCTCCACGCCCCATCGCGGTGCTTTTGCGTCTGGCGCCCGCATGTCGGCCGCGACGATCGTGCGGTCGTAGCTGCCGCTCAAAAGCACCGTGGCCTCCTTTGCGTTCCAGGCCAGGGAGCACACCTTGTCGGTGTGATACGAGTATGACTTGGCGCACTTGGCCGTGTTGAGATCCCACAGCTTCACCGTCTTGTCTGCCGACGCCGACGCCAGCAGGTTGCGGTGCTGGCGGTTGGCAGCCAGCGACAGCACCGCGTCGACGTGGTACTCGTCGTTGGCCTTCTTGCTCTTCTTCTTTTTCTTCTTCTTTTGCTGGCCATCGTCTGCGTTGGCGCCTTGTCCCAGGATGGCGTTGGGATACATGCAGTCGATGGTGTCGAGGTCCCAGATCTCGATGTCGGGATCCATGGTGCCGACCGCGACGTAGTTCCCTCGGGCGTCCTTGTCCGATCCGGCATTGCTCACGGGCAGGTCGAGCCACTCGAGACTCAGCGGGATCGCGGGCAGCATGATATCGTGATGCACGTATAGGTTGTCGCCGTCGTCCTCGTACACGTACACCTCGAGGTGCGCCATCTCATCTTCGACCTTGGCCGACAGGATGAGGTTGTCGGTGGCCAGGATTTGCAAGTCCTCCCGGTCCTCGTCGTCGTCGTCCTCGCCCTGAAGGGTGATGTACGGATCCTCCTTGTTCGACTCGTAGTAGGCTAGTGATTTGATGTTGCCGAACATGCTCATACCCTGCCCACCGCTTTGCGTGGGATCCTCGTCGTCGTCGTAGTGGTCCAGGTCGTACTCCTTCAGATCGTCGTCTTCTGTCGCCGCGGCGCTGTACGAATGGTCAATACCCGATTGTCGCAAACCTAACGGGGGGCGCCGCAGCTCACCTATCCTTCTTACTCGGCTTCTCGCCGTCGACTTGCATGCCCTCGTCGGCAGCATCCTCGTCCGCGCCCTCGGCGCCATCCTCCTGCGCCTCCTTCAGGTCCTCTTCGGCGTCGTCAAGCTGCAGCTTCGCCAGCTCCGCTATCCGGCCGTACTCCTCCTCGTCGAGCGTGTACTTCTTGGGAAAGGGCGCCGCATAGCCGCGGGGGACCCATTGGGCGGCTGTGATCATCGACATGGCGGGCGAGCGCTGGGTATCAAAGAAGGCGAAATCTTCAACGCCGTGCTCGAGCTGGGCGCCTGTTTGGATGGGGCCCGTGGCTACCGCCAGAAATTCTTCTCGGAAATTCTTCCTGCAGCGCTCCAAAACTTTTTAGGTGGGGTTTATCGATAAGGCGCGTCTCCAACGGGGGGCCGGGAAAACCTCGCGACCAGCGACAGCTCCCAGCGTGCGCCATCGTCATTATCCTACCTGAGGTGGTTCTGACCGATTCGAATTCTGCCAACTCGACCCTGCGCAACACTTGCTCGCCGATCGGGGTCGCCATATGATGGCGGGAGACAGGGACTACGATGGGTTCAACCCGAAGCGGCGGAGGCTGGACTCTGCCCGGCCGCAGGGTCGCTTCCAAGGCGGATCGCGAGGGTCGACGCCTCGGGCGCAGTCGAGCTACGCGTCGACGCCGGCAGCAGAGAGCGACAAACCGGAGCCTACAGACCAAGATGCGCTGTTGCTGGATCGCGACTGGTACGGCGGCGACGAGCTAGGCGGGCACACGCTCGGCGACGACACCCACAACCCCTTTGCGTCGTACGATACCTCGCCGTGGGAGACGCAGCAGCAAGAGTCGGCCAGGGCCGAGAAGATGACGAGCCGCTACGACGCCAGGCAAGAGCAGAGACGGAAGGAGAATGACGCCTGGGAAACGAACCGGATGCTGGTGTCCGGCGTCGCGCAACGACGAGACATGGCGTCCGACTTTGACGATGACGAGGCGACCCGCATCCACTTGCTCGTCCACGATCTGCGCCCACCATTCCTCGATGGCCGCACCATCTTCACGAAGCAGCTCGAGCCTGTACCCGCTGTGCGCGACTACCAGAGCGACATGGCCGTCTTCAGCCGGAAGGGCAGCAGGGTCGTCAAGGAGGCGCGGCAGCAGCGCGAGCGCCAGCGGCAGGCACAGCAGGCGACAAGCATCACGGGCACGACTCTGGGCAACATCATGGGAGCCAAAGAAGAGGAAGGAGACAGCGCACTCCCGGTAGCCGGCGAGGAAGAGGCGCGGGCCAGCAACGAGAAGAAGGGCAACAAGTTCGCAGAGCACATGAAAAAGGGAGAGGGTGCCAGCGACTTCAGCAAAAGCAAGTCTCTCCGCGAGCAGCGGGAGTTTTTGCCCGCATTTGCGGTGCGCGAGGACTTGCTGCGCGTCGTCAGAGAGAATCAGGTCACCATCGTCATCGGCGAGACTGGTTCTGGAAAGACGACGCAGTTGACGCAGTTTCTTTACGAGGATGGGTACGGCCAGTCTGGCATGATAGCATGCACGCAACCGAGACGAGTGGCTGCCATGAGCGTGGCGAAGCGAGTTGCCGAGGAAATGGAGGTACGACTGGGGAGCACCGTGGGCTATTCGATCCGATTCGAGGACGTCACCAGCAAGGAGACGGTCATCAAGTACATGACCGACGGCGTGTTGCTGCGAGAGTCACTCAACGAGCCGGATCTCGACCGATATTCTTGCATCATCATGGACGAGGCGCACGAACGCGCCCTCAACACGGACATTCTTATGGGACTCTTCAAGAAGATCCTGCAGCGGAGGCGTGATCTCAAACTGATCGTCACATCGGCGACGATGAACGCCAAGCGCTTCTCTGACTTCTTTGGTGGCGCGCCAGAGTTTACGATTCCAGGGAGAACGTTCCCGGTCGACGTCATGTTCCATCGATCTCCCGTTGAGGATTACGTGGACCAAGCAGTGCAGCAGGTCCTCGCCATCCACGTGTCCATGGACGCCGGCGACATTCTCGTATTCATGACGGGACAGGAGGACATTGAAATCACCTGCGAGCTTGTCCAGAAACGCCTAGATGCGCTCAACGACCCGCCAAAGCTCAGCATCCTCCCCATCTACAGTCAGATGCCGGCCGATCTCCAGGCCAAGATCTTCGACCGGGCCGCCCCTGGCGTCCGCAAGTGCATCGTCGCCACCAACATCGCGGAGACGAGTTTGACGGTGGACGGCATCAAGTACGTGGTGGACGCGGGCTACTCCAAGATGAAGGTCTACAACCCCAAGATGGGCATGGACACGCTACAGATCACGCCCATATCGCAGGCCAACGCCTCGCAACGGTCAGGCCGTGCAGGTCGGACGGGTCCCGGCAAGGCGTTTCGGCTGTTCACGGAGAAGGCGTTCAAGGAGGAGCTCTACCTGCAAACAATCCCAGAAATTCAGCGCACCAACCTCTCCAACACGGTGCTGATGCTCAAGTCCCTCGGAGTCAAGGACCTTCTCGACTTTGACTTTATGGACCCGCCGCCTCAGGACACCATCTCGACGTCCATGTTCGACCTGTGGGCCCTGGGTGCGCTCGACAACCTGGGAGAGCTGACGGAGCTCGGGCGCAAGATGAGCGCGTTCCCCATGGACCCGTCCCTGGCGAAGCTGCTCATCACGGCCGAGGAGTACGGCTGCAGCGAGGAGATGATTACGATCGTGTCGATGCTGTCGGTGCCCAACGTCTTTTACAGGCCCAAAGAGCGGCAGGACGAGGCGGACGCGCAGCGAGAAAAGTTTTGGGTGCACGAGTCGGACCACCTGACGTACCTGCAAGTGTACTCGGCGTGGAAGGCCAACGGCTACTCGGACGGGTGGTGCATCAAGCATTTCTTGCACTCCAAGTCGCTACGGCGGGCGAAGGAGATACGCGAGCAGCTTCTCGACATCATCAAGATGCAGAAGATGCAGCTCAACAGCTGCGGCATGGACTGGGACATGATCCGCAAGTGCATCTGCTCGGGCTACTACCACCAGGCGGCCAAGTACAAGGGCTCGGGCGAGTACATCAACCTGCGGACCAACGTGGCAGTGCAGCTGCACCCGACGAGCGCGCTGTACGCGGGCCACCCGCCCGACTACGTCGTCTACCACGAGCTCGTGCTCACGTCCAAGGTGTACGTGTCGACGGTGACGGCCGTGGACCCGCACTGGCTGGCGGACCTGGGCGGCGTCTTCTACTCCATCAAGGAGAAGGGCTACTCGGCGCGCGAGAAGCGCATCACCGAGACCGAGTTCAACCGCAAGATGGAGATTGAGGCCAAGATGGCCGAGGACAAGCAACGCGAGGAGCTGCGCAAGCACGCCGAGGAAGAGCGGGCCTCGAAGAAGAAGGTGGCCGTCGATGGCAAGAAGTTTGTGACGCAGGGCGCCGTCAAGAAGCCCGTTATCAAGAGGCGCGGTAGAGGCTTCTGATGCGCACCGAGGTGCTCGTCATAGGCCGCGGTGGATGTATATATGTTCATGCTCAGGCACAGCAGCGTTTGGCTTTTTGGGAGGCGGTGTCAAGAGCGTTACACATTGGAATAGATGACGTATATCGGTTTCCGCGCCGTCAATGGCGGACAGAGAAGCTCTCCTCGCCATCTACCACCAGGCGGTCCTCCTTGGTCAACTGCACGACCCTGGCGTGCCGGGGACCGTCGTCCACGTCCTTGAAGAACTTTTGCAGTGCCTCGTCCTCGCCCTGGGCCTCTCCTTCGACCTGGGAACGCGGTGACGATGAGCTACGACCAGGATGCCTTGGCTGGGGGGACTGCGTATAGGTACAGAGCCAGGCACGCACCTTGTTGTCGTCCGTGTTCCTGCACCAGCCCGTCACGCCGTACTCGCGGGCCTTGGCCCTCGTAAAGTACCTAGACGCCGCCCCGGTCCCGTCAGCCTGGTCCCTCTTGCGGACGCGGGCACATGCATCATCGCTTCTACGTTGCAAAGGACGACGGGCAGAGACGAGCGGGAAACACGCAGACGCACCTGAAGCCAACACCTGCATCGGGGGTGAACGGTGAACCCTGACGTCAGTCTGCAGTCCCATCGCGACGGTGGAGCTTACACGGCGAGAGCTCGCGGGGGGTGCTGGGCTACTACCGACCCTGCACGACGCCGCCGTGGGCGACAAAGTAAAACTGCGAGGCGGCGCGTCAGTCTGCGGCTTCTGAGGGCGGGGGAGGAGGGTGGGAGTAAGGCAGGCGGAGATGCGTACTCGCTTGGGCATTGCGGCGGTTGCCATGGGCGTATGGGAGGTTTGATGGTGAGATGGATGAGAGTCGGGTTGGTTGGCGGGAGGGCAACGGAGGCTGGGGGCGATGTGGGTGTGCTGAGGCGGCACTTCAACCGCCATACCTTGGATCAATACCGCGGGGGCCAGACTTTAATTTAGTTGATGACTTTCCTTACAACCCGGCAAGTATGAGCTTTTCCGCCGAACTCATGACCTTTGCCGACATGCAATATTTATTGACCTTTCGAGTTGCTACGTATTCCTCTTTCTTTTATAGATGAGATCCTTCTGTCACTGCTGTGCGTGTAGAATCCCACATGTCGCAGACGTGTGAGCCATGAGGTAAGTTACCGCATCTCCAACTTGCAAGATCCCGCAGGCGGCCCCCCTCCATCCATTCCAGGTTTCCAAGGCTGTGTGGCGAACGCACCAGCAGCACAGCGCACACGGCAGGGACGGTCAGGTTCCACTGGGCAAGCCCACCACCAGTGCACCTGCCGGTGCGCTAGCGACCTGGCCTGGCCCGCTCGACGGAAACAGTGCAACCTCCAACTCCAACTCCGACTCCGACTCCGACTCCACCTCCAACCCATCATCCTCACCACCATCGACACGCGCCTCAATCCTTCGACGCCCATCCCTCGTCGCACGCACGCACGCCCGCTCGCCCATGGCAGGCTTATAGCCGGCCCTCTATCAGGCGCCGCTCTTCAGCGTCTACTGGCCTTGCCCCCTTTCTTTCCCGCCTGCCTCGCTCGACCATGGCCGGAGCAACGGCGTCCAGCAGCACCGCGGCCGCCGCGACGTCGCCTGACCAGGACCATGAGCCCGTCCGCTTCCGCTCCAAGAAGCGCAAGCTCGGCCATCTTCGCCAGCGCACCGAGTTCAACGATGACCACGACAACGGTGGCGACGACGACGCTCGCCGTGAGGATACCCACGCCGATCCCCACGGCGCGGCAGCCAGCAGTGCGCCCAAGACCGACTCCACGAGCCCGCCACCCGACGCCGATGAAGAAGCTCCTCCGATTCCTGCCTCCGACAACGACGACGAAGAAGAGTCCGCCGTCGCCGCCGCCATGCGCCTGCGCAACGCACGGAGGGGCCGCCCTCGGACCGGCGTCGGCTTCGCGTCCTCGTCGTCGCACCACCCCGCCGGGGACATGAGCGGCTTCGGCTCGCGTGCCGTCGTTCCCCGGTCAGCGGCTGGCGACACCATCGACGAGGAGAGCAGCAACAGGCCCGCGCTGCGAGGCATCGGGGACCGCTTCACGCACCAGACGGGCCTCGTTGCCTCCCTCAACGACAAGCACATGTACGTCTCGGCCCTTTCCACCCGTGTCAGCGCTCTGTCGCTCTCGTGCGCCTGCTAATCATCCAAGGACCGAATATATAGAATCGCGCCTGTCTAGCCGCAACGCGCCATCGCAGGGTGCCGGTTCCACATCCGCGTCGACACAGGCTCCAGCACCCGACGGCGAGCAACACGACGGCCGGCTACCATCGCGTCTCGACGCATCGTCGTCGTCCGCCCACAAGATGGTCAGCGAACAGCCGGCCAAGCACGGCAAACTGCTCGAGGTGCAAGTGCCGGACAGGGCCTGGGACCGACGGGACGAGGCCAAGCGCCAGCGAGCTGACAAGGCCGCCACCGCCGCCGGGCCGTCGTCCAAGTCGCGCCGCGGCCGTAACAGGCGCGGGAGCGACGATATCAAGCGCGACCAGCTCGTCGAGCAGTTTCTCCACGAGAACAGACGTACGTGACCCCCTCCCTCGCTCACTCACTCACTCTCATGCAACCCATCTCACCCCATCTTGGGCTGCTCCGTCGCACGATCCGTCGCTAACTCGTGCCTGTACCAGTGGACGTCTACGATGTGCCTGCGCCGTCAGCAGCCCGTCCAACCGCTCCCGGCAACGACACCTCGGCCGACGACCGCATGGCGGAGCAGTTCCGCCAGCAGTACCTGGATGAGATGGCCCAGCGCCGCCAGCGCAAGCGGCCCGCCCAGTCCACGACGCGCCAGCAGCAGCCTCAGGGCGACGTCCTCAAAGGACCCAAGCTCGGCGGCAGCCGCAACCAGCGCGCCGCCGTCCGCGACGCGCTACTCAAGCAGGAAAAGGAGAAGGCGGGCAAGAGGTTCTAGAAAACCTGAGCTGGTCGCACGTTCACTCGCCACCCGTGCAATGGTAAGATGGGGTCCCCGGGGGGGGGCTCCTCGGAGCAGCGCTGGATGGCTGGTTTTGCGAATTTGTACACGCTCCATATTACGGCGAAGAGGCGTCTGGCAGAGCAATATATCACAGGCACGCCAACAGGGGGGTACGGCTTTTAGTCTGATCACACACCAGACGGGGTCTGTCGTATAGAATCAATTACCTAAAGCATTCATTCATTGCAATAGTAATCTGCCCGAAACGGGGGCTCAAAAAGAGACGTCGCGGCATCCATAATTAGACTGTCCCAAGCCGACTCAATGGTGTAAAAAGACCACAAGCAAAACCCCCAGAGAACACCAACTGGCAGAGAGACTTTGCCTCCCCCAATATACCCAACCAGTGCAGTGTTTGTCAAAACCAATCTGAACGCCAGTATCCAAAAGCCACTGTGTAAGATGAGCGGGAGTAGAACCTACCATATGTACCGCAAAGGCACAGGCCGACTGGCATCGGGCCTAGTTGCCGTCGAGAAAATGAATGCCTCTGGATGTGCCGCGGCGCGGCCCGGAGCAGGGCCGGCGTGGGGGTGTGCCGCCCAGTACAAAGCAACGAGCAAAAACAACAAGTGTATCATGATGCCGTCCGGGGCGCCAGTAAGGATATGCTAAAGGGTGTCCTTTTGTCATGCGTTTTGTTTTCGTTCCGACACCGGAAATAGCACGAGAGAACGAAGACAGAAGAGAAATCGGGCCCTAGAAGACGGTCATTCACCTAATTTCGAGCTGAAAAGGCTTGAACCGGCCGCCGATGGTAGCACAGCGGGGACATTTCCTATGTGCTCCCTGCTCTGCCATGAGGACTCCGACGCAGGTCGAGCACAGCCCACAGATGCACTCTGTACACGCGTACGAGTTCTTGAGCTGTGACACTCCCTGGCAGGCCGCGCAGTAGATCTGGATATTTTGTGACGAGCCGTAACTCGGTGAAGATTCGGACAGTCCTTGCGAGCCCATGTGGAAAGTGTCGCCGCTTTCGCCACTTTCCACGGATGGGAAAGGCTCGGCGACATCCTGGTTGAATGACGGGGGAGTGAGCGCCTGCTGCAGAGGAGAAGCCTGATAGCTCGTCGGTTGAGCGGGCTGTGGGTGTTGGAATGGCGGCAGTGAACCGCGCTGAATTGAAACAGGGGATTGAGGTACCTGCGGGCACAAATGTCAGGCTTCAGACCAGGTGCAAGGCAGCGCCGGGGCTCACTTACGGGAGTGCGGTCGTCCAGATCGCCGGCAGCCGATGCGGCGGCGGCATCGATAAGATCTGCCCAGCGTTTATCCCGATCCGCAGATGGCTCCGCAGACAGCGCCTTGCGGTCAAAGCCACCGTACCTCATGTGTTCCTCATTCTGGAGGCGACGGAACAAATCAATGTTCTGACCTCTCGAGTTCTTCTTCTTATGGTGCGGCTCGCGACCACGCTTCGACACAGACTGCTTCCTGGGGCGGCTCGGGCCTAGCGGCCGCTGCAGCGGCGGCAGAGTCGAGGAGCGACCGGGCGGCGAATGCGCCATGAGCGACGGGAGAATCTCGCGTGGCCTGTTGCCCGAGAACGGGTCACTGGTGATGTCGTTGTGAGACAGGTTGAGGGGAGGCAGCTCAATCGAGCTCCGAGGAATGCGCCGGCCATCCGTGTCCGAGTAATAGCCCTGGAATCACGGCCCACGGGCCCAATGTCAGCTGCCATCCGCATTGCAGGGCTGAGCCATCGACGCTATCGATAGGCCGCGGGGTAACGGGAATCATACGCCATCCATGTCAATGTCTCGCTCCGATTTGATGCCGTGAAGCTCAGCGAGAGCTGCAGCGGCGCGAGCTGTGCCAACCATCCGGTTACCACTACTTGTGATGTACTCATCACCATGACGCGGCGTACCGGGGTTGCTTGATGTGTCACGATAATAGCCGCCTCTGTCGTTCAGGCCTGTCGCGGCAACCAGGTCAGCTCACCGTCTCGACATTGCACCCAGGAAGGGGGGGGGGGGGGGGGACCAACTCTGAGTGGCGGATGTGGGCTGGTCGTTGCGGCGCTCCTGCGGAGGGGAGTTGACCATGAGCGTGAAGCTTTCCTCGGTCGCCGGGAGCTTAGGGATGTAATGCTCGGGATGCGCCCGGCGGATATGCTCCTGCATGGAGCGGAATCGCTTTTCCTGAATGGCAAATGAAACGGTCAGCCATCTACCGCGGTCACCTACTGGCGGGAAGCGGCCGGCAGACACCGGCGCCATCTGCAGCTTGGGCTGAAGACGCGGTGGTGCAAGCTGAACTGAGACGGCGGCACGGGGGGCTCGGGAGACTCACGCCGACACATCGCTTGCGACAGCTGGAGCCGTCTTGATTGCGGAGAGGGCAGACGACCTCATTGCTGGCGTCTGTAATTGAGAAGGAAGAGGTCAGGGACGAGCGTGGAGGCATCTTGACCCCACCATGCGCAGCGGCAGCGGCGCGCGGGTGAAGAGAGAGCTCGACGGCGGATGCTATGTAATTGAGTAGCGCGGTCGTTGAATTGGGCAAGCGGAAGCTGCAAAGAGCTTTCGCATCGCAAGTCGACGGCCTATTTCGGGAGAAGGTAGCGATGCCGGGATTGCCGTGTACGATCCGTTGGGTGAGGCGGAGGACGGGACGGGACGGCGAGCGATGCAGCTGCAGGCAGGGAGAGCTACTAGGCTAGCAAGCTGTCGTCGATACGAATAGTAAGGGAGGCGATGTTGGAGCAGTGTCGGGCCAAATGCCGTACGGAGAGTTCAGCGGGTGAAGGAAGCCCGGTACGACTGGCAGCGAGGGTCAAAAGGCAGATTGTGCGCTCGCGCCAAATGCCGGCGGAAAAGGTTTGCGTCGATGCAAGGTCAAAATGGAGGCTAGGTGGTAGGCGGCGTGAAGGGAAGAAGGATGGTGCCCGGGAGGTGTATAAGCGGCAAGCGGGCGAGCGAGAGAGCTTATGTCAAGCTGCGCCAGCGTGCGTGCGAGGGAGAGCAGACGGGACGGGAGGTACGGCAATAAGGTAAGGCAGGGAAGGTAAGGTAACGGATGGTACGAAGTACTGTACCTAAAATGGTACTGAAGGTGGTAGCAGCGCAATGGAAGGCAAGGTAACCTGGAAGGCAAGGTCCTTGGGGAGGTATGAGTAGCGTGCACCTGTCAGGAGCTCCGCCGCCTCGCCGTCTGGGTTTGAGACTTGAGAGGAGAGGGAGGGTCCCTGCCCACCGCTGGGGGGTGGTGTGTGCTAGTGCTGGTGCTGCCGCTGGTGCTGCCGCTGGTGCTGCCGCTGGTACTCCTCGATGCCGGTGCTCTCCGCACTCAGACAGACCAGCACAGCCAGCCGGACCGACCAGCAACGCCCGGGCGGCAATAGGCGACCGCGACGACGACGGGTTGGCCAAAGGGAGACGGACGGGAGGCGAGCCCACGTCGGGTCTTGCAATGCGTCGCTGCGTCAAGTGCTTACGATGCTATGCGATACGACGGCGATGCGATGCGATGTGATGGGCGATAGGCGACGAGCGATAAGTTACGTCGGTAGCTGAGCATGTACCGCACCGTCCAGCGGCAGACGGGGTTCGAAGTAGCAGTCTCCTCGGGACCTGAGCTGGCTGGGCCGGACCGGATTGCGAGCTTGCTGAGCCGTCGTCGCAGGCCCGAGTACGAGTACTGCCCGTGTCCTGTGCGACGGAAGCGAGCGATGGAAGAGGTCAGGAAGCTGCCCGCGCGGGAGGCGGCGGTCTCGCCACAAGACGCCCGAGCTGGTGGGGGAGAGAGGAGAGGCGAGGCGAGACGACGAGGGGCCGCTGATCCGTGGGCTGGCGATGGGCGGCGGAGTCGGGGATGCGATGGAGGGCGGCGGTTGAAGAGACGGGATGCATCCCAAGATAGAAGAGGAGGAGGGACGGCAGGCGTTTTACCTTGGAGTACGGTCACTGTGGTGCTCGTTCCCGTCCTTGGCCGTCCGTCGCCGCCGGCATGGTTCAGGGCCCTCGGTGATCTGCTGCTGCTGCTGCTGCTGCTGGCGCCCAAGGCCGTTGCCCGCCTCTCTGGGGGCGCGGACTGGGCGCGGACTGGGCGCGGCCTCGCTCATCTGACTGGCAGTCGCAGCGTCCATGGAACCCACGTCGGCAGACCCAGCGGAGAGCAAGCTACATTGCTAGTGCCTCTGACCCTCCTCGACCCTGCGCCAAAACTGATTGACTGACGAGCAAGAATCGCCGGAGGGTGCCAGCCATGTCCAATGGGAAGCTCGGAGATGAAGCTCTATGCGCGCGGCGGAGCAGCCAGAGGTCCCCCGCCACGAGCTTGTCCCTCCTCCTGCTCCTCCTCCTGCTCCTCCACGCCGTCTTTTGTTTTTCTCGCTCTCGCCCCCCGCTAGCGCCCACGAGACGACATCTCAGGCGTCCGTCCGTCTCTCCGTCCGACAATCTGCTCCCGCTGGCAGGCCGGCCGGCCGGTTGGTGTTGCGCCGGGCGCCCAGGCCTTGCAAGTCAGCCTGGCCCAGTGGCCAGAGCGCGGTGAGGCGTCTTGCGCTGGAGCACGGCCGGCAGCAAGTCACAGGACGAACCCCTCAGGCACTCACTCACTGACTCGGAACGGCCGTGGTGGGGGGGATGCCTCGGGTCGAATCAATGGCTAGTTCAGCGCGACGACGACTCGGCGACCGAACTGGAAGACTTTTCCTGTTGCTCCATCCCATCGGGTCTCTCAGTGGATGGGTGCCGGTTGTGGCCGGCTGGCCATCTGCCTCGGAGTCTTGGGGGCCCAATGTGCAAGGCATGAGCGGGGAGGGGGGCCTCGACGCAGCCAGGGTCGCACAAACGAGCGAGGAGAGCTTCGGCGCACGCAGGCCAGCTCTCCCCAGCTTCCTGCCGAGTCCCAGGGATCTGTCTCGTCAGCTTGCGAAGCTCCAGCTCCATCCGGTAGGTGGTGTGTGGGATGGAACCAGGGTGGTGGTGGGCGGTGGCAGTGGCAGGAGGTACGAGTACATCGTGGCGGCAGTGTGGGCTCCGTGATGTGGAGCAGGAAAGCTCCCTGGCTTGCCTGGCATGGCATCCTGGCCCGCCTGGGGATGCTCGTGACGGACGGGTGGGGGTTGGAGACCGTGAGCCTCCAGCAATGGATTTGGAGACGAAGCACTGGCTGCGAGACGGTACGGTACTGTAGCTGCCGCCGTTGGAAGTGACAGGCTGCTCCGCGAACCCACGTCTGCTAGCCAGGCCGGCGCAGCGCAGGAGCAAAGAGGCATGCAAGCTCCAGAGGGACTCGGGCGCCGGGCTCATGACGTCTCGTCAACCGGCTGGCCGGCGGCTGCATGCAGCCATCATCTGCATGACACAGGATAGACTCTGGAGAACGGAGCCTTGCGCACAGTTGATGATGCGATAAGGTACCAAGTACCGCCAGAGAGACGGGTCGCGTCCGTTTTTGGCCAGACCTCGCCCCCGTCGGCGGGCCCGACAGCGTCAACCGCCACCTCTTTTTTTCGCCCCAGTCGACCGAGCGGCCAACCTATGGCAGCTAGAGCGTTTCCGGCCCGCGGTCAGCGTCCCGTTTGCTGCCGTTTCGTTTGGTCGCCCATTGCCCGCCCGAATAACGTGGGAGACGGAGGTGGTCGGAGGACGGGCGGGCTGCGACATGAATCAGGGGAGGAAATCTCTTCGCCCGCGGCTCCCCTTGGACTCGACCGTCTCCCAAAGCAGGTAGGCACAGTACCGAGGTAGCCAGTCATCATATCAGTCCCAGTCGCGCCAAAGCGTCCAGACCGCCCGGGCGGCAAACCTGAGGAGCGCCTCGACGACGGAGGCAAGGAGGGTCAGAGCCTTGGAGGGCATGGAGGGGTGGCTTGGGGTGGCATGGCCAGCATCCAAGGGGCAGTCGAGGTGGCATTGGCGGGCAGGCGTCGCACTACCGCGCACCCTGACATCACTCGCCCGGGCCACGGCGTCGACAGAGCCTCCCTCCCTGGCCGTGCCCCTGCGCTCAGGCTCTGGATCTCGCTTCAGCTTTGGTCTCTCCCTCGACGGCGGTCACGCTGACGGGGCTGACGGTCCATTGAGTCGCATCGCGCAGACGAGGTGGTGGTCGTGGCAAGAGGCGAGAGAGTTCAGCTGTTCTCCCGTCGTCTCGGCAAGGCACGAGTAAGGCAGGCTCTTGGCAGAACCCGACCGATCTGGTGAGCGCTGGATCTGGATGACACAGGTACCTATCTGCGTGGACCTAGGCAGGCACCGCAGGCCCGGTCCTGCCGTGCCCCGTCGCAGGCAGGCACTGACTGACTGGGAGCAGCAACAGACGGGACCTTGCACACGGGCCAGGGCCGAAGGCCTTGACTGCCATCTTGAGAGTCGAGCCCGTCTCGAGGCGGTGACAGATGACCCCGCGCCTGCCATTTGAGCGCTCCGGTGCCATTGGCTGGCATGAGCCATCGTCGGGGCGCAGAGCTTGGGCCAGCATGGGCCGGGTTGGACCAACAGGGATCTCCACTGAGATCCCTCCCTTCGCTTCCAGGGTCCAGCCACCCCACCACGCAGAATTCCTGACGTGCTGCTGGAGCTCCATCTCCAGCCTCTCTCTGCACTGCGTCCCACGAGGGCGGATCCCGAGCACGTCGCCGTCAACCTGCGACGAAGACGCACGACGACAGCCATGCTATCGTCCCAGCAAGACGCCATCGGTTTCGCTCATCAGAGGAAACAGGCCAACCTGCTCGCTGTCGTCTCCGCTCTCGCCCTGAGGCTCGAGATAGCTGGCAGGGCAAGTCCGGGCACACTCCTCTTGTATGGCCAGCATCCGTCTCATTCGGTGACGCGACTGACCAGCGGGCGTGCTTCAGAGACAGCTGCTCGAACCGGCATGCGTCTTGTCGCGACGTCGTCGCTTGTGATTTGCCAGTCCTCCCGAGGCATTCCGGAGCTGCCTCGAAGCAACTTGAACACTCTTAGCGGCCGGAAGTGCCTCGGGGCCCGTGGATGACCATCATCGACCGATGCAGCAGGCGTCCTCTAGTTTCCATCGCCGTTTGGGGTCCGGCACCGTTCCTTGAGCTTCGCCTTCGATGCGTGGCTGCTGCGTTCGAGCCCAGCCTGCACAGTATCAAATCCCCAAGACGGCTTGTTGCGTCCATGGGCAGGAAAGCAAGGGCAACAAGTGTTGGCTTTGCTTCATGGATCGCGGAACTATACTGGGCCCGGTGGGTTGATGGCCGATTCCAATCCGGCTCCATGCCTCGCACACGATCCACGTCCCGGCATGTTCTGGTACGTGGTCTTCGTGCGAGACACTCGGAGCCAACGCCCCGTGTGCCTTCTCCCCGGTATGTGTTCGTGTGATCCAGTTGACGTGTCGCGACGCGTGCTTGCAAATCGAGGACTCCCGTCCTACTTAGATAAGTCCGTCGGGTCGGACGTGATCCAACCTTCTTTTTGGCTTGAGCTGGTGCTGCCGTCGAAAGTTTGCAGGAAGATGTGCTGAACTACAACAATGGCACTCACGGTCAAGCAACTCAACGGCGATGCCTCCTTCTTACTCCACTTCGAACCCATTGAAGGACCTTCAGCGGGACCTTGGCCGGCGCCAGAACCCTTCCGCATTCTCCTGGACCCATGCTTAGAGGACTCCTACGACTTCAACCCAAAGGCCTCGTTCGCAACACATGTTCAGGTTGCCAGTGTGTCTTCACTGCAACAACTGCCGCAGCCTGACCTGGTCATTGTCACCAATGCTCGCAGCGAGCATTGCAATGAGACGACACTGCGGCAGCTGGCCCCTTCCGGCACAAAGACGACCATTCTGGCAGAGCCTGCGGCAGCCAAGGTGATTCGAAGCTGGAAGTACTTCGATGAAAGTACAGTCAAGACGTTGGACCGTTGGGAGACTCGAACCAAGGATCGTGACACGGTTGTACGAGTCCCAGTGCCGCCGCAGGTGTGTGGCGGTAACGAGGGAGAGGTGACCGTTTCCTTGATCCATCAAAAAAGAGATCTCACCGGTCTTCATTCCGCTGTGGCCATTACATATCGACCTCCTCCACCTCACGCATCGATATTCCGCCGACAAGCCACGACGCCGCCTAAGTCACCCACGTCCTCGGTATCAGAGCTTCCCCCCCAGATTCCAACGCCGCGTCTTTCACTGTTGCAGACCCCCGACTCGCCGGTTTCTGCAATACTCGGTGCATTCACACCCCCGGCCTCACCGGATTTCATGAAGCTCAGGACTGTCCGCTCGTTGGCATCCATCCCGCCGCAGGCACGGAACCGAGCGGTCTCGTTGATCTACTCCCCTTACGGCACCTCGTACAGCTGCATGGAGCCATACGTGACCTCGCATCTCCTGGCGGAAGCAGCACTCCCGTTGACGGCTATTCTGCACCCCTTTGACACGGTGCCGCATCCGTGGGGCCTGAGCGGCAATCTTGGCGCCGGAGTGACCGCTGGGCTGGAGACGGCTCGGTCTTCAGGGGTGCGTGTCTGGATCAGCGCACGAGATGGGAAGAACGTCGGTGGCCTGGCGGCGAAGCTGATGTACCGAAAGAAGTATCCGCGAGAGGAGGCTGAGGAGGTGATTCGGCAGGCGATAGGACAGTCCAATTCAACTGGGAGCATAAGGTATGCCCGCGGCAAAAGACCAGGCCGGTCTACGGAGACGCTGGCGCTCAGCCAGGGCGAAGAGGTGACGATGACGAGCGAGGGCATTTGGGAGGAGACGGAATGCCCCAGTCCGCTACAGTACGCGGACGAGAAGCTCAACGCGCTCCTTAGAACTTGAGCTGTGCTCAACGGCTTATGGGGGGTTGTTTTTTCTCATATTCATATCGGAGCGGGAACGGTATCAGCCTTGGTTCCATAGTCATTTTCTCCTCGGGCGTTGAACGGCACGAGCATCTTATGGAATTAGGTATCAACAGCATCCAGTATAAAATGCAACCGAAAAGCGTCAATCCCTCTTTTGTGTGCGATTGATTCATGACGGCAAGCGCCAGAGATTGTGGAAAGCTCGAAGAAGGGAAGACGCGGCCCCAAAAAGGTTGAGGGTATCATCCATGCATACCAACACGTGCAAAGTCAAGTTGTTTCTCCCGCCCGCCCCCTCATCATGCCGTTCCATTTCACGTTTCATCATGAGACCCATCGCCGATTCCGACGATCTCTTGGTCACAGCCAGCGTCTGTCTTCGTAGCCGCCCTCTTGCACCTCGACCTCGTGTGCACTACCCCATTTACTCGTGCAGCCTGGGGCATCATTCTTCGGACGCCCCCTTTACTTGAGCTGCTTGAGAATCTCGCTCAGAAAGTCCTCGAAGCTGAGTGTGATGAAGCCATCGCGGTCGTCGTCGTACTTCTTGAAGACGTCGGTCATGCGCTTGAGCGAGATGCAGCTCTGGACGAAGAGGTCGAAGCTCATGACGCCCTCGCCGCGCTTGTCGTAGGTGCGGAAGAGCAGCTCGACAAAGGAGGGGCTGAGGCGGTAGCGGAAGGCGATGAGGGCGTCGGTGAACTCGGAGAGGGAGATGTTGCCGCTGCGGTCGACGTCGAAGCGGTCGAAGAGGGTGCGCCACGAGGCGAGGAAGGACCACAGGCCGCAGAACTCCTCGAAGTTGATGGTACCGTTGCGGTCCGAGTCGAACATGCGTATCATCATGCGCACCGTCTGGATGTCAAAGGCCGTCCAGTCGCCGTTGACGAGCGCGGCGGAGAGCTCCTTTTCCGAAAGCTGGCCGGTGCCTGCGGGTTAAGGGGGGACCCCATGTTAGTCGACAGAGGGACAGGCTGGGGAGTACTACTCTCGCACGCTCGGAGGAGAGCCGGGAGGCGCTCACCATCCTTGTCCACAGCGCGGAACAGCGGCAGCAGCGTCGCGTCGGAGCCCGAGGACGGGTCCGGGACGGGCGACGGCGGCGGGCGGGAGTGTTGGGGGTGCGGCTGCTGCGGCCGGGCTTGCTGCGTCGTAGATGACTGCGGCGGCGGCGGCGCGTGGTGACTGCTTGTGCGCGGGGGCTGGCCCTGGCTGTAAGATGGATGCTGCGGGTGTTGTTGTTGCTGCTGCGGCTGCGGAGGCATCGGCGGCGGCGACGCGTGGCCGTATGTGGGCTGCTTGTAGTGGTCGCGAGGCGCCGGCGCCGGCGGCTTGGAGTCGTATCGCGGCGAGGGCTGCGCGTGGGATGCGCTCGGCGGAGGAGCCGCGCCGTGTTTCTGTCAGGCTCGAGGTCAACAACTCATGTCGCCGGGCTGCGTCTCTCCCAGCAGCTCAGCTGAGGTCCGGAGGCGGGAGGGAGCCATACAGGTTCGGGCTCGGCGAATCTGGCGGAGGATCAGCTGTCAGTCGAAGGCATTCCCAAAGATGAGCGGCGATGGGGCGAGGCGAGGGGCAGGGCCAACGCGAGGAGGGGCTGCATTCGGATTTATTTACCTGGGAAGCGCGTCCGGGTCGTAGGGCCTGTTGTACGCCATGGTGACGGGACTCGCGATTTAATCTAGGGAGACGGGAGTGTAGCGGCTGTAGAAGTGTTTGCCGGCGGTCTGCTGCGCCCGGTATTCCTCACGTTGAGGCGTGCGGTGGAAGGGAGAGAGCAGACAGAGATGGAGAGGACGGACGTCGTTGACAGTGGGCTTGGGCTTGGGCTTGGGGGTGGTGGTCGGAGCCCGGTACATTGGCGGGGCAGTGTCGTCCGTTCTTGTAGGATGATGAGCTACGGATGGCGATGCCCCCGGGCCCCGGCCAGCCCCAGGTGGTACCCCGTCGCAGCAAACGAGACGGCTGCAACCCTTGCCGACGAGGGTGATGCGGCTCCGGGGCGAGAATGCGTGAGAAGAGCAATCAGGAACCGGGTGAGACGCCGTGTCAGTGGATGGATTCGATGTATGGATGTATGTACGCGGCCTCGCTATCGGCAGCGCGCAGGGAGAAGCTGAGCAAGGCTGCAGCTCAGCTGGGCGAATGTCTCGTTTGTTTGCTCTACTACCTTACCTTGCGTTCTTATGAACTGCCCGTGAACGGCGACAGGGCACCGCAGCCGACGCATCACCAAACAAGCCCCCACTGCACCGTATTCGAGGAGAAATAGCTGATGAATCCTGCCCGCCCGAGAGATGACGGCCAGGGGCTTGTCAGGCACTGCCCAGGCGCGCCGCTTCCAGGCTATCCTTGCTGGGCACCCAAGCTCACTCCACTGACATCACGATGGACCGTTGGCGCCTGACAGCCCTCAAGCACTCGAGCACTCGCGCGGCATCCGCCCCCAGCGGGCACCCGTGGACCCCTGGAACAGCGCCAGGGCGGCCGGTGGTTGCGTGACGGGAACCCCGTGAGACGTCCGGGAACGCCCCTGGAGGACCCCCAGTTTGGCGGGCGTCAACTGGGGTGCCCGACTGCGGCCGCGCGGGCAGGCGGGCAAGTGGGCGGGGTGGGGGCGTTCCATTCGGAGCCCTCGACTGGTTGGAGGGTGGAGGCTTCCTTCAGGTTGAGTGAGCACAGGGGTTCCTGCTGCTGGAGCTGTTGAGGCCGGTGCCTTCCATCTCGTTGCGGCTCTTCTGGCTGCGCCTGCCTCACACTGCCAAGCCTCCTGGAGCCCAGGGCTGTCTCCATCACCTGTCGCCCATCGTGTGTGTGTGGTGTTGGATCAGGCCCTCACATTATCCGCCCAATCGTCAACAAACACTCGGGCGACGAATTGCATCTGCAATGGCGTCACATCTCGGCTGCAGACACGCATATGCCGGTCAAACGCTGCCCGAGTGTCGTTCAGCGACGAGCACGCGGCCAAGGGAACGTGGCCATCTTGCATCAACCAAAGGTCGATCACCATGGCACTGCCCCTGACCATGACGGCCGGGATATGTCCAAACAATGACAAGGAACACCATACGAAACCCCACGAGGAGCTCACGCGATGCATTTCCGCCTTTATACCAACGAGTCACCTCTCATCTGCAGGCGGGCAAACATCGGGGCTGAAGGACAGTGAGCCCTCCTTGATGCGGCTGTCACGCACGTTCAAACTCAAATTTCCGCTGCGCATTCCCCCGAGCAGCTCAAGCAGCTCAACCACCTCGGCAGCTTATTATACGAACCTGGCGCGCTATCGCCTTGGTGGTGCCATGCTTCGGACTATCGACGGCGGCCGTCCGCTCTGGCAAGCCCTCCACGCGCGGCCGCGCTCGCGACATTGTGATCATTGTCGACAGCTGAAGCAAATAGCTTGATGGATTACAGAAACAAAAGGCGCTGCCACGTGTGTCCCACCAACGCCATGCCGCCAATGACCATCAGCTGGCGTCGTGCTTGAAGCCCGGTCGACTCTAAACGCGAGGTAAAACCGACGCTTCTGCAGGTGAGCCGACTTACACCAACATGGTGAGGGCAGGTATCCCTTCCTGCCTCCGTCGCAGCATGCCCAGACGTACAGTAATGTGGCCCTCTAGTGTCAGCGCAACGAGCTACATGCGTACGTACATGTAAAACCGGACGCCCCAGCATATCTGGCTTGGAGTCTCGTCATGGCTTGAGTGTCATTCGTTGCTGTCGATTCCTCAACCGTACATACACGAGTGCCTCTCCGAAATACAAGTTCATTATTGGGCATCGTGATATTAGAGCATGCGTTGCTATACCGTCGTCTGCACCATTGCGGCGAGCCTTGCCGGCCTTGGAGCCGCACATCCTACCCGCCATGGAGCGCCTCCATTGCCCAATATCATGCTCGACCGGGACTCTCTGCGAGAGAACCCATCGCGTCTGGACCTGGCGCTGGCGCGGAGGAGAAACGAGGACGATCGGCCGCCGGCGTGGACTCCCAGCGCTGCTCGCGCGGCCACTCCGAATCCCGCGTGGAAAACTGTCCAGAGACGACAATCGGTAAGCAGATGCGGCGCCGAGTTTGGAGGGGCCATCTGCGATCCTGGATACTGCTGCTCTAGTGCCGGGTGAGTGCCATATGCTTCGACAAGCCATTGGAGTTGACACGACTCGCTGACCGGCTGCTTGTGTCGTCAAGATGGTGCGGCCTGGGCTACCTATACTGCTCGGCGCCGTCCTGCCAGATAAACTACGGCCCAGGATGCGACGCAAACACTCGCCCCTGTGGCGGCGACACAGCCAATGTCTCGAGGCCGCGACTCGGATCCGTGCCATACGGGGTCTCCATATACCACTGCGAGGTGTACGGAGACATTGCTCTCACCTACGACGATGGGCCGTGGGACTACACCTCTGACCTTTTGGACCTTCTCAAGGTCCGTTCGGTTTCCATCCTAGCTCTCGTTCACCCTAGACCATAAGCTCACACAGTCTGCGCATAGAATCATAGTGCCAAGGCGACCTTCTACGTCACGGGAAACAACCTCGGCAAGGGCCAGATCAATGATCCCAGCACACCGTGGCCTGCCATAATCAGAGTAAGTAGTCCTAGATCAGCTGCTGTCTCTTGAACGCGGACTTATCGACGGGACAAGCGCATGATCGCCGATGGGCATCAAGTTGCCAGCCATACATGGGCTCACCAGCGGCTCACGACCCTCACACCCGATCAAGTCCGGGAGCAAATGCTCTTCAACGAGGTCGCCCTCCAGGATATACTGGGCTATTGGCCTACATACATGAGGTCCGCGCGATCCCCCGATCCTGTGGTGTGACGCCTCACTGACCGTGACGGGAACGTAGGCCCCCATACTCAGCCAGCAACGCGCAGATTGACTCCATCCTCGGCGATCTCGGCTACCACATCACGTACTTCAACCTCGACACGGAGGGCTATCTCCACGACGACCCCAACACCATCCAGCAGAGCAAAGACATATGGGACGGCGCTGTGGAGGGCGCCCCCGTGGCCAGCACCAAGTGGCTGCATATCGAGCACGACCCCAACTGGCAAACCGTCTACAACCTGACCAGGTACATGCTCGACTCGCTCTTCCGCAACGGCTTCCGCTCCGTCACCGTCGGCGAGTGCCTCGGCGACCCGAGCGGCAACTGGTACCGCAGCGGGACCTCGGGCCCGTCGACGTGCCCGTCCGTCACGTCGGGGGCGCCCACGGCCACGCCGACCGTTGGCCCGCCCAGCACCGACGGCCGCTGCGGCGTCAACTTCAACGGCACGACCTGCGTCAACCAGGGCCCGGATCGGTGCTGCTCGCCGGGCGGCTGGTGCGGGAGCACCACAGACCACTGCGGCGTCGGCTGCCAGGCCCTTTATGGGCAGTGCGGAACGGCGAGCACGTCCTCGACTGCCACCACCACCACCACCACTGGCACCGGCACCGGCACCGGCACCACAGGGTCTTCAGGCACGCAGACTTCTTCGTCCTCATCGGGCGGCTCGTCTTCTGCCTCAACGGCCACGACGTCGAGCGCTACTTCCACGCCCACCGTTGGGCCGCCGAGCACTGACGGCCGCTGCGGCATCAACTTCGGCGGCACGACCTGCGTCAATCAGGGGTCGGATAGGTGCTGCTCACCGGCCGGTTGGTGTGGAAATACCACCGCCCATTGCGGCACCGGGTGTCAACCTCTGTACGGACAGTGTGGCTCGGCGAGTTCGAGCTCGAGCTCAAGCGTCTTGAGCACAAGCAGTTCAATAACAGGCAGCTCGGGTACGAGCAGCTCAGGCACCCAATCGTCCTCCTCCACCTCGGGCACATCGGCACAGCCGTCCTCTTCTCTCTCGACAACAGTGACGACGACAGCGACCACTGGCGGTACAGCGTCCACTTCGTCGACGACGACGACGACGAGCGCGTCCTCAACAGCGACGGCCGGGCCGCCGAGCACGGATGGCCGATGCGGGCCCAAGTTTGGCGGCACCACATGCGTCAACCAAGGCTCTGACCGGTGCTGCTCGTCGGCCGGCTGGTGCGGCGGGACGTCTGCCCACTGCGGCACGGGTTGCCAGCCCCTGTACGGCCAGTGCGGGAGCACTTCGTCGAGCTCTGCGGCAGCCCTGGCCTCCTCTGGGTCTTCGTCCTCGTCTGCATCGTCTGCATCGTCTGCGGCGTCTTCGTCCACCGCGTCCCAGTCGAGCACAGCCTCGTCTTCCTCGACCGCTGCGGATCCGCCCCCGACTACCACTTCGTCTACTTCGACTTCATCATCTGTCTCGAGTTCCACCGCGGCCGCTGGTACGTCGAGTTCCTCGACTGCGGCTACCTCGTCAACTGCGTCGACAACCTCCGCTGTGACGACTTCTTCCACGATCCCAACGACTTCTACTACGTCGTCGACGTCTGTTACGACGACTTCTCCGACTAGTTCTTCGACGACATCGAAATCCTCCACTACATCGGTGCCATCTACTACATCATCTTCTGCCACGGCCTTGTCGTCTTCTACGACGACAACATTACCTACGACATCTACATCTTCTGCTGCGCCTACCACTTCGTCCACATCTACTTCATCTTCTTTATCTACTTCTACATCCACTTCTTTGTCTACATCTACTTCTCTTTCTACATCGACTGCTCTATCTACTTCTACTTCTCTGTCTACATCTACCTCTCTATCTACATCTACCTCTCTGTCCACCTCGACCTCCCTATCCACATCGACCTCCCGCTCCACATCAACCTCTCTGTCGACGACGACGATGACATCCTCGTCAAGGACCTCCTCGTCATCCACCACCAGCTCCTCCGCAACGCCCAGCGTCGGGCCCCCCAGCATCGACGGCCGCTGCGGGACCAAGTTCAACTTCACCACGTGCGTCAACCAGGGGCCGTACCAGTGCTGCTCTTCAGCCGGCTGGTGCGGCAACACGACGGCGCATTGCGGGACGGGATGCCAGCTGCCGTACGGAAAGTGCACTGTGAGTTGATGCGCTCGCTCAAACAACATTGTGGGTGAAGAAAAGGGTTCGCTGAAACGATTGGGGCAGTAATGTGTGCCAAGCACAAAAAATGTAGTCGTATGCCGTCTTGTGCCGCTCCTTGGACACTCTCTTTCAGGAGAAGGGGCTTTTAGGTGACATGATGTGTAGTGGTGCATGCGCCTGAAAACAACATCGCTCGTCCGTCTAGGCGACGCGACGCGGCGTTTGGTTTCTGACCATGACCCCAGGAATACTCAGTCACGTAGGTAGCTATCTAAAGATGAAAATGTTCAAAAAAAAATATATTGTCTCGAGATTCATTTCTTTGTATGCAGCCATGGGCCGGACACACAGTCATATCACCAGGATTCGAACCGCGGACGGTTGCGTAAGCAAAAAAACAAACGCTTTGGCGAAGTGCTCTTGCGAGCCTTGAAAAGCATACTTTATACTGTAGTTAAAGATACACGCTACTTCGCCGATGGACGGTCGTTTTATTTTGACATATAAGGGTCCTACCTGGCGCGGTGCGGTCTCGGACTCTGGGTACGTCCCTTGGGCGTCATGGCCCGCGCTAGGTTGGAGTCTGTCTGCCTCACTGCGGGCGCGGCTCTGGAGTTAAAAAGCAGTCGGCGGTATTAGTGAGTGAGTGAGATGCATGGATGAATGGATGGCATCATCGTCGGAGGGAGGGGACTTGCTTGCCCGCTCGCCTGGCTGATGCCTGAAGAACTTGTGTTCCACCACAGTGAAAGAAATCAAATGAGATGGATGATTCTGAGTGTGTTGAGACCTGGTCGGTCCATCTAACAGTCTCGTCGGTATGCTAACCCTGGGCACGAGGCACATGCGTGCATTCGCAACGTCAGGCAACCCAACCAACCCAGCCTTTGTCACTCATCGACAAGCAAGCAATAAAACAGCCAGCCCTGTGCGTCAATCAATCGCTGCCAAGGCGGTCGAGAGTTGCGTCCGACACCTCAGCTGAATTCTAGTGGCCCCCCAGCTCCAGCGCGGAAGCCCGGCGTAGCCTCACGATCCAGGTCCGACGAATTAACGAAACCTTAACGTCTCCGGCTGCCGGGGGGGCGCGACGCCCGACCGCGGGCCTCACCCAGCACTACCGTCCGCCAGCCGGTTCAGCCGCCCGTCTGGAATCACCTCAGACAATGGCGGCACTCCTCTGGGCCGGTCAGCCGCCGGGGGGAGGGCTGACGTCGCTGTTGCTGTTCTGCAACGCGCAAGCCTGAGTTGACTGCGCACCGGTCGGTCGTATATCAAACAATAGCTCCATGCCAGTATTGGGTGCGCGCAATCGCCATGTAAAGGCTCTCTGCCAAAAAAGCTGCCTTCTGCGGGCTCTCTAGATTTGCATCGCTCGTCGTCAATTGACATTTGCCGTCTCCCTCGTGACGAAATGGGCTCGTCCTTCTCTCGATATTGGGAGGTTGCGCTCCCGAGCACGCCTCCGGTGAACGCGGTTTACTACCCCTCGTGGTACTACTACAACGGCAAGCCGCCGTCCGTCGTGCAAGCCGAGATTGTCACGCATGTATACTATGCGTTTGTAGGGTGAGCGCCCCGAGTGAAGTTCATTGCCGTGGATGATGAGGCTCTAAACAGATAACAGAGTATATGAGAATGGGACCTTACAAGTACGTTCATATCTGAGAGAGAGAGAGAGAGAATGGAGAGATGAGGAAGCATCAGCTCATGAAAGCAATCAGTCGCTCGACGAATATGCAGACTTCGAGGCGCCCATCGACAAATACGACGGCTGCATAGACGCGCTCGGCGGACTGAAGGAGAGGAACCCGTCCCTGAAGACGCTCGTGTCGCTGGGGGGCGCCAGTGCCAGCGACGCGTTCCCCACGGTTGCGGCGAGCAAAGACTCGCGGCAAGAGCTGGCGTCTCAGGTCCGCTCATTCTGCGATCGTCACGGTCTCGACGGAGTCGACAGTGAGTACACACACACACCCACATTCAAGTGTCTAGGCGCGCGGGGAAGGCTGATCATGACGGCTGCGTTCGTGATACCAGTCGATTGGGAGCACCCAGAGACGCCCGAGCAGGGGCGCGACTTCGTCAAGCTCGTGAAGGCGCTGCGCGAGGCGCTCCCGGCGGGCGACTACCTGGTGACGGCGGCGCTGCCGACGACGACCAGCGTGCTCGACAACATCGACCTGTGGGAGGCGGCGCGGGCGCTCGACTTCCTCAACCTCATGGCCTACGACTTCACGGGCAACTGGACGGCGCTGAGCGGCAACCACGCGCAGCTGTGGCCGCCCGCGTACAGGCGCGGGAGCGCGGGGGCGGCCGTGGTGAAGCGCGACGCGGACCTGCGGCTGTCCGGGTCCGAGGGCGTCGAGTACGTGTGGAAGGAGGGCGTGCCGGTGCGCAAGATCGTGCTGGGCGTGCCGGCGTACGCGCGCTACTTCCCGGGCGCGGCCGGGTACGGGGAGCCCTTCGACACGGCGCAGGACAACGAGATTGACTACTGCGACGTGCTCAACGCGTCGGCGTGGCAGCAGGCGAGCACCGTGTCCGTCGACGAGGAGGCCGTGGCGGCGTCGTACGTCGACAAGAGCGCGGCACACGGCGACGGCGGCGGCAGCAACGACGGCATGGGTTTCGTGTCGCTCGACGTGCCGCAGACGGTCGCCATGAAGGCCAGCTACGCCAAGTGCATGGGGCTCGGCGGCCTCTTCTACTGGCACGGCGCGGGGGACAAGAGGGGCAACGAGAGCCTCGTGAGCACGGGATACAGGATTCTGGCACAATAGACTGTCGTCGTGCGTGCGTGCGTGCGTGCGTGCGCGGAGCCCGAGGTCGGCGGAGGTGATGCTGGTGGTGAAAGTGAAAATGAGAGTGAACGAGAAGGTGAATGTAAAAAGTGCCGTGATGCGCGCCTTGCGGGGTGGAAACGTAGACGTACGTCCATACGTCCACGCCTCACAGTCTGCCGGCTTGTTGGTGTCGTCGGCAACCACACCCCATGCCTCCTGCCCTTGCCGCCGCGCGCAAAACACCGAGTTCAGAATCGACGCCGGGCAAAGCTCGTGTTGGCCAAGGCCAGGGCATGTATCCCCGAGCCTGCATTGTATGTAACGTACGAAGTACCTGATTTCTAGATTTATCATCGTGCCTCCCGTCCGTGGAACCCGAACACCCCGGTATTAGTCCTCCGTCTCCCCCGGCGGCGGACCCACGGCGGACTCACGGCGCCCACAGAGGCGACCAAGGCGGCCGTTGTTGGCGCCCGTGTCCCACGTCTGACGTCCTTTACTCCTCGGTGAGCCGTCTTGCGTCCTACCATTACTCCCCTTCGCCTCATCACGCCTTCTCTCGTCGCCAGCTCGCATTTGCGCTGTTTACGCACAGCCATCTCATTGTGCCCCCCTCGCAACCCCTCGCTCCCGCTCGCAACTCCCCTCGTTGTGCCCCAGACGTCCCAACTGCCCCAGCTCTTGTTTCCTCCCCCGCCCCCGCCAAGAGCGAAACCCGCCCCCAAGAGTCAAGACGCCAGACCCCGTCCGCCAGCCCGCCGCAACATGACGGCATCAACGACAGACAATGACGGCTCCGCGTCCGAGTTCTGGCTCTATGGCTACGGGTATGCTCGCAACCCCACCGCCCTTGAAGCCCAGCTCACCCCCGTCGCGACGAGCCCCGAACGCGCGCTTTGCTAATCAATCAATGCCTCCCCAGGAGCCTCATCTGGAAGCCCCCGCCTCACTTTGGTACGCCGCTGCCCGGCCCCGATGACATGGCATTATTCATGACCATGGCCGCCTCGCTGACAACTATTCACGCACTCCAGACAGACGAGTTCCCGGCTGGGTGACGGGCTACGTCCGCCGCTTCTGGCAGGTTCGTCACACTCCTCCTCCTTTCAGCTCTCCTTCACGCAAAGGCCCCTCCTCCCGCTGACCAATCTCGCAGGCAAGGTACGGGCCCGGAGTCTCGGCCTCCGAGATTCGACTTCATCATGCTCCGACTGCTGCTAACACGACGAGTGACCCATCAGTGAGGATCACAGGGGCACCCCCGAGGCGCCCGGCCGCGTCGTGACCCTCATCGACCGCGCCTACTGGGAGGAGCTCACCGACCACCACGACGCCGCTCCTGAACGGGTATGGGGCGTCGCCTACCGCATCATCCCCGAGCGAGTCGCAGAGGTCAAGGAGTACCTCGACATCCGGGAGATCAACGGCTACTCCATCCACTACACGCCCTTCTATCCGGCAGACGGGTCGGCGCCCATCACCACCCTCGTCTACATTGGCACCCCGGACAACGAGCAGTTCGTCGGCCCCCAGGAACCCCAGAAGCTCGCCCGCCATATCCTCGCGAGCCGTGGCCCGAGCGGCTGGAACAAGGAGTACCTCTACAACCTCAACACCGCCCTCGGCGAGTTGAGCCCCGACAGCGGCGACATCCATGTGAGCGACCTCGCTGCGCGCGTCAGCGCCCTGGAGCAGGACCACTCTCTCGCCTCGCCGTCTCCGCCTCCCGCGGGCGCACATTTCAATCGACGAAGCAGTATAACGGAGGCCGAGGAGCTCGAAAAGGCCTGACCTCAAGGGGAGCCAAATGACATGTAGAAATAATAGCGGGAAAAGCTTTTGTCACGAGAGACACGGCCCCATCCATCAAGACCCTCATCACCAGTCCCCCATCTGCCGCCCCGATTCGCCGCCCCTTTCCAATGCCACTCCCAGAGCCCCTCCATTCCGCCGTCTATCTGGTCGACCCTGGACATCGTCGTCTTCGTCATCGTCGTTATCAATCTTTGTTGGCCGTCACCTGGTTTCTTGTCGCATAGAACGGTAAAAAAGCATAGACCCAACATGGCGTTCCGGGACGCATGCCGCCTTCCTCCACGCCCGGCCCATGATTTCGTCGGCAAAGTGAAAATCAACGGTGCCTCCCAACCGCCGCCGCCTCACCAGAGGAGAACCAAAAAGGTCAACAATTGACACAGCAAAATAGGAAAAGGGAAAAGGCGGAGTCAGCCCGCGACTCCAGGTCGTCCTCGCCGAGGATTATAAAGTCCCCTGGATACTTCCTCCAGATATCGACAGAACCATCCGGGTATCTCGCGATCAACATACTGGCAGATACTTGAAACGTCCTGTACCACACGGGCCATCAACGAACATTTGATGTAGTGTTTCCAGCCACGGTTCAAGGCTCCCGCTACTGCTGCACGATTGCAGCTCTCTCCGCCCCAGCATCGCCAACTGTAGGTCGCAAGGGCTCATGCCGGGGAAATATCTGACGAGAGGCGGTCTAGTAACCCCTGCCTCCCTGGGGGGGAGGCTGCTGCTGGGGGTGGACCGGAGGCTGCTGCTGAGAGGGGTCCGCATAGCCATACTGCGGAGCGCCGTAGCCTGCAAGAGCGCAATCAGTCAGCATCAACACATTCTCCAATACCGAGACGTTCGTTGAACTCACCCTGGGGAGGAACCCCGTATCCTTGCTGCGGAGGTGGGTAGCCGCGGCCATAGGCCATCGGCGCATACATCTGAGGAGCGCCAACGGCATAGCCAGGGCTCTGCTGAGGGACACCGTACGGCATGGGTGCCCCATAACCTCCACGACCGCCGAAGCCGCCGCCGCCGCCGCCTCGGCCGCCGCCGTACCCGCCACGGGGGCCGTTGTCGGATGCCTTGTCGACTCGAATGGTTCGGCCGTCAAACCTAGCAACACATGATGAGAATGGGGTCCCGAAGGCTCGCGCGACCGAATGCAGCTCAGCCAGAAAGAAAACACGAAGCAAGGAGCTCATACTCGACGTTGTTCATGGCGGCGATGGCATTCTGGGCATCTCCCTCCTGGGTGTAACGCACAAAGCCAAAGCCGCGGCTGCGGCCAGTGTCTCGATCCTTGACAACCACCTTTTCGAACCAAGCAGGATTAGAAGAACGTCTCACAGGCGCGCACTATGAAGGGGGCAAGCGACCGGGAACAGTTTAGAACAGGGAAAGGGCGAGCGACTTGATGCGCACGTCTGATGTAGGGGCGAGGCGACAGAGAAAGATCGCAATGGACGTACCGCTTCTTCGACGGCGCCGAACTCCTCAAACTTCTGCCGAAGAGTAGCCTCCTCGGTGTGCCATGCGAGGCCGCTTGAATGAAGGTCAGCGACTGGAGCGTCTCGTTTGCGATCGCGACGATGAGGTCGGCCGCGGGGGCGGGGAGGCGGATCGGAGAAAGAGGGGGCAGCGCAGAGAGCTCAGACCGCGAGCAGCGAGTGACTTACCCAATGAAGAGCTTCGACATGCCGACGGATTTAATCTTCTAGACTTGCTGGGTGACGGGCGTGTTGGGTGCGCAAGACGAGGATGCAGGACGAGCGTGCTTGTGCGAGGCTGTCGAAGGGTCAGATTACCAGTTGAGGCAATAGGTCTGGGTAGTGCCGGAGGACCTTGGGGCGACAAGGAGAGGAATGGGAGCCAGGCAGAAGAGGCTACAATAGGGCAGGACAGGATGGCGGGATCAGGTAAGGCAAGGAGAGCAAGACCCGACAGGATTGGGCAGAAGGGGCGACGCGTTGCCTCTCAGTCGCATCGCAGAGGTCCCTGGATCCAGAGGCGCCCCCAAAGGGGGCCCCCAGAGGTCACCTGGAGACCCCAACTGGAACTCCGCGGCGCCGGCACACACGCTGGTACACACGTTGACACGCACGCACGACCGACGAGAAGCTGGTACGGACGCGGCCAGGACAGGGCAAGGCCACAAGTTGGCTGCCTCCTGGCCAGAGGTAGCTCTACCCCGACTAGCAGCTGGCGCAGAGCGCAGCCGGCCGCGTGTCCGCCATCCGCCAGTACTCGGTACGTAGGCAGCGAAGGGGAATAAATAAGGGGCGTATCTTTTGTCTGGACAGGGACCAGCAACCCAGGCGCAAAAAGGGCGCTAGCAGCCAGTTTGTTCGCGGGGAGTGGGTGGTGGTTCCATCTGGGTCCGCCACAGGCGCAGGAAACGTGTGTTAGAGGCCACCGGGGGGATGGGAAGGGGGTCTTTGGGATGCGGTGGCGTGCATGCTCCAGCTCCCTGGGAGCTTGGAACGTTCGGCCACCCGTGCTCGTACTTGTACATGGCGCCTGGTCTTGGGTCTTGGCCGCGGTGCGTCGTGCTTCGTGCGCCGTGCGCGGTGCCGTTCTTCCCAAGTGGATGACCGACGGCGCTGCGTGACATACTTTGTACATACCTCGAAAGGGCTGCGACGACAGCGCCGCGGGAACCGACGTACTCGTGCGCGAGCGATTCTTCGGCGGGCGCGGGTCTATGATGCCGAACGAGCAGCTTCGCCGCCGCTTTGCGTTTGTGAGGCGGGCAAGGCCTCCGTCGAGCGGGACAACTTGCGCGTGTCAGCAACTGCGTCGTCGTGGACGCTGAGAAGGGTGGCATCGTGTGTTTCCAGCAGCACGAACAAGACACGCCAGTGTCCACCACACTTGCCCACGTTGGCCAGTGTGCGCCGACGCTGATCTCTCCCCTCTGGGCCGTGGTCGCGGCGAGGCGGGCTTGCTGTCCTTGCGCTAATTTGCCCAAGCCGGTCCCAGCCCAGAACACTGACGCTGCTGGCGGCATATGGAGATGGCCGGGCGACGGTTGAGAGCGCGCCCGACGGACTTCCGAAGGCGCGCAAGCGTGTTTCTTGCGGAGGTGTCTTGGGGAGCGGGCGGACCAGCAGGAGCACGGACGCGCGCCGAGGTGGCATTCTAGGTACTCGATCTATAAGGCACTTACAAGATGGGCTCGGCGCCTGTTTGTCTATGGCCGTACACGTCGTTGATGTCGGACAGCAGCACCGAAATTCGTGGCAAAGACCTGGGGGTGGGCAGCGAGGGCACCTTGGGTACGTCGAATGCCGGCTTGGCCGTTGAGGTGCATGCGACGGACGCTGAGGTGCGCAGCGGTGGTAGTCCTGCAAGGCTTGAGGGGCGCGTCTGGGGGGTGTTCGGGGTGGTTCCACGTTGGGGGCCACCCTCGACGCTGTGGGCTGTCGGAAGCTTTCCTGAAGGTGGGTAGCACCGCACGATGCGCGAGGCACGTGGTGGGCGGAGGGATGACGCTGGGCCGTCAACGGCGTGAATGACGGCGGCGCGCGAACCGGGCGCGTCGTGCAACGGGCTGGACGAGTGCGGGAGCCTCCCAGGGTGGCAAAAGGTGCAGAAAGATTCTGGCGCGACGACTAGAACAGCGAAGTGGTGCGATGCAGGACACACAAAGTACTGAAGGGCCCTGAGCAGGAGGTGGAGGTCCCGTGATCACGCAGGCGCGGTGCGAGAAGTCGTCGAGAGAAGGAGGAGCTCGTGTCTAAATACCTGGCACCTGATGCGTGGCACACCGCGTGAACACGGCCTGCCCTACCTTGCCTTCGCACCTACCTTGGAAAGGCTCAGTAGGTACCCACGGGCAAGCCGGGGGCATGCAGCAGGTAGGCGAGGGTAAGTTACTCGTAGGTATCTGTAGAACTGTGGTAGGTACGCGTACTTCGTACAACCAGGCAGGAAGGAGCACGGGCGCAGACTGCCTGGAGTCCTGGACTCGTCAGTGCTCCTGCCAGACATGCATTGCCCTACGGACTACGGACATACGGACTGCCGACTACAAGAGGCCACCTTGGCCACCTCGTCGGTTGCAGGGCTGCGACTTCCACGACTCATCCTTCATGCGCTGAGGTGATGCACTGCATGGGTAGCATATCAGTAGCCGACAGGAGCCAGCCCGCTCCTCGAGGTACTACCTACCAAGGCCCAGGTATCCATCCATCCCTTCTGTCCTCTGTCACCCCCGCCTCCATCATGACACGCCTGCGACGGCCGACTTGTAACGACGACCCTGAAGCCGCCCACCAAGCGGACCATACGTCTGCACGTCCCGGCCCTCCTGGTTCACCATGAGGCACCCGCAGGGCACGGAAATAGCAGCACGACGAGGGCAAGAAACGCAGAGCACGGCAAGCTTCAAACTCATGGCCGTCACAGGGCCCCGAAACGAAACGCCGCTGGGGAACCTGCTTTTAGACCAAGCCGCACCAACTGTCTGGCAGGGGTCCTGGACTCCTGGACTCCTGGAATCCTGGCCGTCCCGGGTTCGCCTCCGCTCGTCTATCAGGAACCGTGATTGTGAGCCAGGATCGCTGAGCGCCACGGCCGTGCCTGGGACCCGTTGTTGGTAGCTTCTCCCACAACCTCCAGATGCCTCCGTACCAACATCCATGACCTCACCGCGCCGAGGCGTTTCCAGACGGGCGTGCGTGGCAGGCCATCAGTCGGCAGCGTCTCGCGGGGGCCCTTCCGAGCAAATCACCGCCCGACCAGACTAAAAACAGTACTCGTAAATCGTTTGTCGAACTCGTCTGTCGGCCCGTCCTAGCGGCCAGCCTCAATCCTCTGGGTGGCCCAGCTTGGCATTGCCAGTCGCCCACGAGACGAGGCACCACGGATATGTGCAACAGATTGAGTGAGTCCACATCTTTCGCATAATCTTGAAAGTTACAGGTACTCATTGGCGTCTGGACACCTGGTCCATTTAAGACCCAAATGGAGCGCAGAACGTATCTGGACCACCAGCACGCAGGAAGCGACATTCGATGCCCCAGGCACAGTGAGTTTCAGTCTCTTGGCCTGGATGAAATGCATCGATGAGGACAACTTCAGCAGAACGGCGCTTTCTTCGAATGAGCTCTTTATTGGTCTTGGCCACCAGTGTCATTCGCAGACCAAGCTGTATCGCACCTTTTGTCCATGACCTCGCCTAGGTATCAGGCAATGTGCACGGAGCACCTAGAAGGTCGCCGTAACCCCCATCCCAGCTTCACTCTAGTTTCTCCGTAGGAGCGAATAGTGCGACCGTTATGTGCCAAGAGTCAAGGCCCAGATCCATCCCCACCGCGTTGATGAGTACTGGGCGATTGCAGGCGATGCGACAGCCGAGATCCCTGCTACCAGGGGCCCCATTGGCGAATCTGGCTCGAGGCAAACTTCCAACCGACTTTCGAGTACCGAATGTAACCCAGCCGTCAACCCAAGAGCGTGGAGGCCATGTATTTATGTTCAAACGCAGATTCCACCAGAGCCGAGTTGGTGCAGACTGACATTGATAAGGCAATAGCGATTAGTAACGCTCACATAGCTGCACTGCGAGCGTGATAAATCCTCACTGGGGACACCGCCGCTTTCGGTATGCCATGTGGCGTACGAAGTATGGAAGTTGAGGGCGACTGGCCGAGCCGACGGTGTCATTGAATCTACGGCTCCAGGCGAGACCCTTTCAAGAAGTTATGCACAGTGGCAAGACGAAGGGGCCCAGACCTCATCCCCTGCCGTCCTCGACTGCTCCCACAGAAAGACCGCGTGAGGCAGTTGCTGCCCGCTATGAGCTTCGCGGCGTGGCTTCCTGGAACAACAACTATCGCAGAATCAGGCTGGCCAGGAGGCGAGGCGGAGAAGGCAAAGGGAAGCAGCCATTCCGCGCCGTCACATGCAGAGGCGTCATGAATACCACGTCAGACTCCCAGGCCCCAACTCAACTCTGCCCTCCATCCCAGAGCGCCTCCTTTGCCGCCCACTTGTAATCGCAATACACCGATGCTGCCACGAGAATGAGTCGCCATCCCGAGTCAGTATCTGGCAGGACTTTCCACCGCACCGAGGCGGATCAGGGCCGTCGCTCCGGTGCACTGCTGGACACCCTGGACACCCCGGACTTGAACGAGAGAGATGTCGACAGTGCGAATATTGTGGAAGGCTGGCTAAACCAGGTGCAATCCAGCCGCGCTGCAGAAACTGCTGGTCTTTCCGATCAGAAAGCCGCTCTTGATGCGAGGACGGCCACATGGCGCCCGCACTCACTGCCCATACTCGAGTCGGGACCGAGCTTGAACAAGACGCATCCGCGAAGTTCACCTCTTTTTGTCGATGAGAGCCCCCTCCCTTCTGAGTCCTGCTCCCGCCTGTCCGACGACGATGCACAGCTCAGCGAGGAACGTGACTTCGCCATCGCAAACGCCACCACGGATCAGGAACTCGTACGCGGGAGGAGTGCAGCTTCTGGACTTTCACACGACGATCCTTTTTCGAAAAGGCCACGCCGTAAAACTCGACAAGACCGATACGCTTCGAAGACCGACGGGACATCAGTAAAGAAACCCACGCGGTCAGGCAAGAAGAACAAACGCCATAGAGCCCGCGTGCTTCGGTCAGGGAGGGACGTGATGAACAACTTTGTCGCAGATGCGGTGACAACTCAGCGTTTGACGGTGCGCGGAGATTCATCCGCTCTCTGATGGCGCCGTCGCTAATACGGCACAGATGAAGCCGAATCTGACGTCGGGTCTGTTTCTGAACGGGCGAGGGGCAACACGTAAGTCGGCATCGGCCATGATCACGATAATTGCTAACAGTGCTATAGCGGCTGATTTGACGTTCAACGATGACGACGTCTTCGCATCAGGTTGGGGCGAGAGCGGCACAAGAACATGGACATCGGGCTCGCGAGCCAAGGACCAGCGTCGAATCGGGAAGGACATGCAGGATGATTCAGACTTCTTTGCCAACGCTGCGCACCACGGACCCAGAGCATCCAAACCGCTCAGTCCTAGAAGAACTAGGGCGAGGTCTTACTCCCCTGTGGTTTTCGTAGGTTCTGACCAGCCAGACACGTCGATGATCGGCCGCACGTCGCCCCATACGGCAGAGGAAACAGAAGGATCGAGACAGTTACACCGCTCAACCGCGAGAGAGCGTATCCCTGAAGGGCGACAAATGCCTGCCGTCACATTTGAGCGGCCTTCTGCCAACCCACCGTACCGATCATCGAGCTACGATTCACTGTCAGTCAAAGCCCAGTCATGTAACCCGATCTCTTCGCGGTCCATCTGCGAGAATCTGCCGCCTGGAAGCCGGTCGCTTGATTGCGCAATACAAACGAACATCTTCAACGGTACCGAACTCCTGGACCAGAGCATTGAGGAGCTGCACTCTCTTCCTGGATCTCGACGGGCGCAGAGCGATATGAAGCAGCAGGGCCCTCGGCTTCCTGGATATGTCGATGCCAGTATACAGACTGCAGAATATCGAGACATTGGTACCATGGTCAGCTTCGACTCTTGTAGCCATGGAGAGCAGCCCGCGTCACCTCTGGCGCTTGGAATATCCGTCCTTCCCTCCCCTCGGGGGAAAAGCTCACTTGGGGTACGGCCTGCCGGAGACCCTCAGCTCGGCAGTCGGTCGCGAATAAACCCGAGTAATTACGAGATTTGTGGGCAGCCGGTAGGGTCAGACGCAGTGGCAGAACCACGTGAAATAGGGCCATCTAGTCTAGCATGTCTGCAAGCAGGTAGAGACTGGAGACACATCGCCACTGAAGTACCCTCTGCACACGAGGACTCTAGTCAGGTCGGCAACGGCGGCATTGAGTCCCCGCTGGATCCAGCAGCACTTCGGCCATATAACCCTTTCGTAGGTAGGCCCACGGTTCAGCCATACACAAGTGGCACGAGGACGATGACAGAGCATGACCGGTTCGGGTCTGGGCTAGGGCCGTTTCTGAGAGGCTTTGCCTCCCAGGCGGTGCCGATACCGACTCTATATGGTGTCCCATCCGCGTACAACATTCAACCGGAAAGTCACTCGCCAGCCGACTTCATTGACCTAGAAGAGCCTGAGGAGATACACGACTTCATTGCCAGAGTTGAGAGTGAGGTTCTGGGGGCAGATCTTGCATATCTAGGTGAAAGCTCGAACAAACAGACTGGCGGCCGAACTCATTTTGTAGACAAGGACACTATCGACTCGCAGCTTCACAACGCCGAGCTGGAGACAGACTGCGACGTGGGTGCCGAACCTGCTCTCGACAATCTCATAGCTTCGCGTCAAGGCGCTCGGCATGGACCGTCCAGGGAGCCCCATCCGACGTCAAGGCAACTTCAGTGTCCAAGCGATCGATTGCCGCAGTCACAAACGTGGCAGAGACCCATGGCAAGAGGGGGTGACGAGCTCGATATGACGAGGTTCTGGCGTCCAAACATTTATAGATGATGGGCAACCGCTAAATTCGATATCTATGTGGCGCTAACATGGACATGGATATTGCTCTCATTCCGGCTCTTGGTCTTTCCACTTGGTTCGCATGGCTGGCAAGTCAAACCCGCACTGCTCAGCCTTTGCGGTTACAGAACGAGCCTTGCCAACAACGGGGGCATCGATCATCTTGCCGTCGAGGGTCCAAGCTCCGCGGCCAGAGGCGGCGGCCTTCTCGTCGGCAATGACGACGCGCACTGCCCATTCAACCTCTTCCGCACCGGGTGCGAACATTTTCTGCACCGTTGCGACCTGATTAGGATGAATACATTGTTTTCCATTGAATCCCATGGCCCTGCCTCCTGCGCATTCATCCTGTAGTCGGCTGAGCCCCTCATCTCCCTTGTACGACGTGCAAACGAGATCAATAGCGCTAGGCAGGCCGGCGGCCCGCGCGGCCGTCACGATGGCGGAGCGAGCGTAGAGAAATTCTGTGAGGGACGGGGTGCGCGTGATGGACAAGTCAAGCGCAAAGTCTTCGGCGGCGAAGATGAGGCCACTGAGGTAAGGAGACGCCTTGCAGATATCCGCGAGATCCATGACAGCCTTGGCAGACTCTATCAGGGCAACAATCTTGACAGGGTTGCGGGAGCCGTCGGCATGGCGTTCAGGTGCCACATGTCGCAGGACATCGGTGACGAACGTGAGGTCGGCGGGAGACTCAACCTTGGGGACGACGACAGCGTCCACGAGCGACGTGGGGGCAAGAGCCGTGAGGTCATCGAGGGCAAAGGGGGTCGAGACGGCGTTGATGCGGACGGCGAGCTCAGAGATGGAGTCGGGGCGGGCCGAGAGGGAGTTGAGGTGAGTACGGAGCTGCTGGCGCGCCGAGGGCTTGAGTGAGGGCGTGACAGAGTCCTCGAGGTCGTACGTGACGTTGTCGGACGTGATGCCGAGCGACTTGGACAGCATCTTCTGGGACGACGCGGGCACTAGCAAGGAGATTCAGCCATTGACGGGCGGGCACGGCGTATCAGAAGCGGTGCCCGCATACCGTATAGGAGGGAGCGACGGAGGATGGACGAGGACCTCGCTGCGGCGGCCATGGTTGCTGTGAGGTTGCGGTGCGTTGCGGATATAGCCGACTTAGACGCGGGCGAGGAGGGTGCCGTGAGACGGGGGCCGCCCGATAGTAATGACTATAGTAGTCACCGCGGGAGATTGACTGGTTGCAGCGCTATAGTATTGCTAGTAAGATCCCGGGTGCAGAGCGAGGAAATTTCCATGCGCAAAAGAAGCCGGCTGCGAAAGAGTGACGATGAGATGAAGGGGGTGAGTTGTGAGTTGAAGCTCCCACTTGGTCACGGACATGTAGCCGACGGAATCCAGTACCGTCACTGAGCCCCAAAAGGGGCTAGCGCGGGAGCACCTCCGGGCTGGCACCTCGCGGCGCACAGGACGGAGCTCCTGGCGGGTACGAAGTACGTACCCGTTCTGGGCGACCCCTGTTGTTTGGCGGAGCTTGTCCTGTAAGGTATGGTTGGTGTGCCTGGGTCGACGGCGGACGGGGGGAGTGAACACGACGACACCTCAGCTTCCACCACCACATGCCTCTTGGACGGGCATCCCGCGATTACGACGACCACGACGCAGCCCACGACCTGCCTCGCACCACCGGCCTCACCCTCCCCGCCCTCGACGACAGTCCCAGCATCGCACTCTGGCACGGGCAGCGATTGCTCACGAACCGCTGAGCTCAGCACACGGCCAAGGAATCCGTCTCCCAGCCCACCAGCACCGCGCGAACAAGGGCAGACGAGGGCTGCGACCGACGAGGCGACGGGACCACGACATCATCACCGACTGACACAGCCTGACCGACCGATCGGACTTGTAACTTCCTGAGGCGACGAGTGTAGACAGACACGCATACGAGCCGGGCCGCATCAGCAGCAGCAGCACCAGACAGAGAGACGCAACCACCCACCCGCCCGTGGCTCGCATCGCATCGCACCGCGCAAGCACAGCACAGCACAGCACAGCACAGGCAGAGAGCGCAGCCGCCATGGACGCCACGCAGAACGCGCCCGCCGGCGCACTGAGCTGGCGCCTGAGCTCGCATCCCATTACGCTGCTCACCTTTCTGGGCTTCAGGATATGTGCGTGTTCCACTCTCTCCTTTCCTCTCCTCTCCTCTCCTCTCCCCTCCCCTTGGCTCCCCCCCCCCCCCCCCCCCCGGGCCTTGCTTCGTCTCGTCTCGCCTTGCCCCATCGCGGTGTGACCGCGATCGCGACTGCGAGCGAGAGGCTGGCAGGTGTCGTTTTCCCGCAGACGGACCAGTGGCTGACGGCTGGTGCAGCAAGCGTGTTGATATACTTTCTCGGCCTCTGGGTCATCAAGAGCATGTACGTTTCCCCCGCTACTTCGTCCCTCGTTGCCGCCGCCCGACGTCCAACCTTGCGGCCATGTTCCCGCGAGGGCTGGCCTCCCCGAATTTTTGTACGAGTGCATTGGCTGACGCTCGCTGCTCGTACAGGATCATGATCTTCATCATCACCATCCTCCTCCTCGCCGCCGACTTCTACTACCTCAAGAACATCGCCGGCCGGCGTCTCGTCGGCCTGCGCTGGTGGAACGAGGTCGACCCCCAGACGGGCGACTCCAAGTGGGTGTTTGAGAGCAGCGACCCGGCCGTCAAGGTCGTCAACGCCACCGACAGCCGCTTCTTCTGGCTCGCCCTCTACGTCCAGCCCGTCCTCTGGGTCGTCATGGCCATCCTCGCCTTTGTGCGCCTGCAGTTCCTCTGGCTGCCCCTTGTCGGTGAGTGCAGATTCTCCTTCCGCTTCTCCTTTTCCCCCTCCGCCCCTTTTCGTTTCCCTTCGCGCGTGTGCGCGGCAGACTCTTGTCGTCGTCGTCGTCGCCGTTGCTGCTCGCCTGTGTGCTGACCCGGGTTCCCACCACCTCCAGTCATCGCCCTAGTCCTGACCATCATGAACACCCTCGCCTTCTCGCGCTGCGACAAGTTCAGCCAGGCGTCCAACCTCGCCGGCAGCGCCCTCGGCACCACGAACCTGGCCGGCAGCATCGCGAGCAACATGGTCGGCCGCTGGTTCACGCGCAACTAGGCTGTGCCCTTCTCGGCGTACGAGCGTACCAAAGTACCAGCTCAGCGGCGAATCTTCAGGTTGTAGGCGAAAAGACGAGTGGCGTGGCACCTTGCGAGCTTTAAACCTTGTTGGCGCGCAAATAACGGAAACGAGTTTGTGGCATAGGTAGTCCACTCATGGCAGTCAGACGCTGCCCAATGCTGCTAGAAGGGAGACAGGGACATGGAGACGGCACGAGATGGCATAAGATGGGATTGGAGCAGCAGATGGAGCGCGATTTGGGACCAAGTGCAACTGTACAATACGGATGGTGTCCAAGTAGGCGGGGCGTCCATCAATCACTATCAACTTTCACAGTCATGATTTCGCCTGGACAAGCAACTGATACGATCGCCGTCTGCGTGCTCCTCCAGCCGACCGCAATTATGTTCATAAGTTCATGATATATTCGTCCTTTGCAGCCACGCTGCACCTCCTCGGCTCGAGTGCCTTCGTATATGTAACACCAGCGTACAGGTAAAGCGAGCGATGAGTGCGTGTGGTATCTTGCCTTGCCCGAGACGACACCAACCCACCAGCCAGTCACGCAATGCAGGCGCCGCCGTCCCTTCTTAGCCCGTCAACTCCAAGCCATGTCAAACCAGGGCCCACGAGTGCCTCCAAACCAGACGCGTGAGAACCACCATTTAGACAAGAGACACAACCTCGTCACGTGGCATCAGCCCAGTAAACCTCCTCACACCTGTACAACAACGACGTCGTCCATCGTCAAAACTCAACGCCTCCCCGCGCGCTCAATCTCCGCATCTAGTTGCCGCTCCTCCTCCTCGAGCCGCCGGATCTCGTCCTCGGTCATGCCATCCTCCACGAGGTGAGCCACGTTGCGAGACACGTTCTGCGGCGTCTGCGTGCTGCGCGCGTCCGTGTCGGTAAGGTTGCCCCTGCTACCCGCCGCGTCGGACCTCCTGTAGGGGTCGAAGCTGGCCGCCGTGGCGCTGTTGCGGTACTCGGCGGTGTCGTCGCCCGTGGCGTGTCCGTGAACAGCCAGCGGCGCGGTGGCAGCGGCGGGGAGGGGGGCGAGACGCGGGACGCCCTGCCCGTCCTCCGAGTAGGGAGATCGCGGAGAGTCGGCCACTTGACCCGTGTGCAGGTCCTTGTCTTCGAGGTAGGCGGCGTTGGGCGTGTGGTGGCCGGGCTTGTAGTCGCCAGCGTGCTGGTCACGGCTGCGCCGGCGACGACGCAGCAAGAACCAAGCCAGAGCGCAGATGAGAATGAGGACAACTGCTCCTCCCACCGCGATTCCTGCGATTGCGCCAGCGGAGAGGCCGCCGCCGCCGCCACTGTCGATGCCGTTTCCTGGTTGCGTTCCGGGGTCGCCTGGGGGAGGCTCAGTCGCAGCCGGTGCCAATGACGAGGTTCCCCCGGTGCTGATGATGGTGTCGGGGGCGGAAACGCCGTCTGACTCGTCCAGCCATTGACCGACAAGAATTTCGAGATTGGGGTCGTCGACGTTTTGTACCACTGTGAAGACTCCAGATTGTGAGTAGCCTTGGGTTTGCGCCTGCGTCCAGCCGACCCGAATCACCATTTGCTTTCCGTACGGACTGTCACTCTCAGAACGCAGGGACATGCCGCTCTTCGTGCTCGCAGTGGATATTGAAAGGTTGTCGAGGAGTAATCTGACACCGTGCTTCTGCCCTACGTATGTCCTTTGTCAGTCGGACGCCACCCATGCCTTCATTCGGAGGTAAGCATACATTCTAATAACCCTTGGGGTTGTGAGGGCTGTAACAGGTTGGAATTGTACTTCGCCAAGGCGATTCTCTGGTAAACACTAGAGCCGTTGGACCTGGACAACCACTGGACGTAGTCGAGGCTGACGCCTTCGTTGTGATAGTAGTTGAGATCGTGTTGAGTTTGCTGCTGGAGGTTGAAAATTCGATCTTGTGGCTTCTTAACGGGCATCTCGAACTGAACGGCCGGCGTGCTCGATGTGGTAGCCGATGACGACGCCGCAGTCGGCGCCGGGCTCTGCACTTGGGGCCCCATGTTACCGGTGGGCGTGGACGAGGCGAAGGGAAACTGTTGGCCCCCGGCGGCCCATGTGCTCGACTCTCGAGCAAATTCCCGTGCATCCATCTGTGCGATCTGGCCCGCGGGCATGTCCATATTCGCGGCTTTCTGTTCTGGCCTTGACGATCCAACCTTCGGCCAGCGCACGCTGTCTGCTGGAGCGGTCGACTTATTGAGGCGGGGCGCAGGCGTGAGCGCCAATGCTCCGTGTCAGTCACTGTCACCACCGGCGACCTCGCGATGAGCCGGAGAGCGATTTGGTGACAGGTCGCAATAGAGACGGCGTCGTCGTCGAAAGAGAGAGGTGCGCACAGAGCACAGGGCAGAGGGAAAAGTCGTCCGGGCCGGGCAGGTGAGGGAGACGGGCATGGCCGTGGGCTGGGGGCGAGGGTAAGACGGGCCAACCTTGGGGTCGAGCGGTTGAGCCGCAATAGTGCAGCTGCGGCTGCGACCATCAGCGCCAACGTCCAAGGTCCAAGCCGGGGTGGGCTGCCCACGATGCCAAAAATTGCCCACGCCGCCAGCCCTGTCGGGTCAGATCCTCAGAGTCCTGCCTTGCCGGGTTGTCTTGGCTTTTGGCGCCCGCGACCGCAGATCGCCTTGCGAGTGTGTGTGCACTTGACCGGCGGCTGGCCACGCGGCCGTCGGGGCGCTGCTTCGACGACCGGCGACGACAATGGGCATCCAGAGCACCACGACGTGGTGGCGGCGGCGGCGGCGCACGTCGTGAGCTCCTCAGCTCATGCCTGGAGCTTTACGGGTTCGGGGCCAGGCTGCAGCAGGATCAGAAGCCCGTCGTCGATGCGTCGCCCCTGAGCAGCGCAGAGCGCGTCGACCGGTCCATGCCAGCTGCACCTTGGACACACGGTGAGCCGGCCTATTGGCCCTGACACCTCGCTGAGCGGTCGCGCTCCCAGTCGTCATCGTCGTCGCGCGGCGGGCCGGTGCGCTGGTGGGCTGGTGCGCACGCTTTGGCCCGACGCTGCCATGCACCGCGTCCATGATATCCCGCATGCCCATGGCTCCCCCGCCTTCCCAGACCCGGCGTCGGTCCTGGTTCAGCGGCGACGGATGAGGGGTGGTGGGTGGATGGAAGGGATGCACCCGTGAATGGTTGGCAATGGCTGCTGGCCGCCATCATCGCAATGGCATAGCCATGGCATGACATGGCCAAGGTGGAGGCATGGGGGCAGAGAAATAGTGGCCACGGTGATCCGCCTCGGTGCGAGACGGTGCACTGGCTCGCTCGAGTCGCCCGCCTCGCTCCCCAGGTCTATGGTCGGCTGTGTGTAAGACGACGCAACACATGGGCAAGCGTCTGTCTGCCCTGTGGCTTCCCGCTGGCTTGATGGCGCCGGTCCAAGCTCCCAGGGTCGTCCGACCGGGCCTATCACCACCTGCCGCCGCCCCACTGCGGCTGACCCTCTTGCCTCTGCCGGCAAGGGATCGGACAGACGGGGCAGGGGTCCCTTCGTCCCTTCCTTGCCTTCCTCTGGCTTCCTGAATCCTGAACACAGCCCGCCCGGCGGCCGCACTGGTCGCGCTGACCTCCTGCAGCCGCAGGCAGTGCATCGCGGTGGCAGTCGAGGGTCAAGACTGCAGCGGGACGACTGGATGATGGAGTACGAGTAATGCTGACCGCACTCGCCTCTCGCCATCGGCGTTATCGTGCATACGGACATGTTTCGTCGTCTGGCACCGCGATCGCCAGAGCTGCATGCCAACCCGGTACGCAAGCAACGGCTGCCGCTGGTCCCCCGCCAAGGCGCGTAGAATAGTCCATGTCTCGGCATCTTTAGCATCGCTTGATCTGGCACGCTCGCCTCCGTCAGACGGATGGTTTGCCGCCTTCATGGCGCCTGCTGCCGTCGTCGGCGTTTCACCTCCAGCATTCCTCTCCCAGCAACCGACTTGCCCTCCGCCATCCGCAGCCGGGGCGTGCTCTCGCTTGTGTAGTACACCTAGTACTGGGGCATCACCCGTCACGGAATCGTGCTCACCATATGCAGCCCAGCAACGTCATCGTTCGCCCACGTTCGATTAACCTCCGCGTCTCGCCTCATATTATACATCCCGTAGACATGATTTACGCGTAGCAACAATAATCCCAGCAACGCCAGACTCGGAAATATGCCAGAGTATCATCTACCCATCGCAGGTCGCCTGCGGCGCTTTCTTTATGCAAACGTCATCGAAATCTCCTTCTCTTTGCCGAAATCCTCGTCGTCTGGGTCTCCCCATGGGTCTGTCAGCGTCATGTTCGGCAGTGTCTGGCTCGAAGTCGCCGTCGGCCGGCGGATGCTGTCGTCTCGCGAGCCATGGTCCTCTGTGCCCGTCTCTTGGAAGGACGTATCAAACGTCATCTGAACCTCGTCTTGCTCAGGCTCCCTACCGAACGCCGGCGGCTCCAACGGCCTCGCCGTCTCTCCACCCTCGTATGCGGGTAGCGCACCGACGCTCTTGGTCTCTCGCAGCGACGTGGTGGGCCGTGCTACCGTCGGAGACGACGACGACGAAGCCGTGACGGGCGATATCTCCAGCTTCATGGGTGGCAGCGTTGTCTGAATCTCCCTCACCTGCAGCTCTTCCAAGTTCTCGCCGTCTTTGGCTTCCTTGGCAAGCTCGGCGCGAATCGCGTCAATATCGAACAGGACGCCGTGGTTGCTGGCCGCCTCCTGGTTCCCGGCTTTGGCTCCGTCTTTGCTGGTGCTGTCTTCGTACACTTCCCACTCTTGCTTCTCTGTCTTCTTGCGGCGGCCGAAGATGCTGAATTTGCCGCCCTTCTTGGCCTTGCCCTCCCTTTCCAGCTCCTTGCGTGCCTCCTCGATCTCGTTGATGAGTTCTCGCTGGCGCTCTTGGTGGTTTTCGGGGTCGGGATCTTCGATTTCGGTAAACTCTTCGCTCTCCACTTCCCAGCCGCACTTCTTCAGCAGTATGGGCATGGCCCTACGGTATTCCATGTGGCCGGGCACCTCCTCCGTGACGTCCATGTTCTCTACCCATGGACAGCCCTCGACTGGCGCCAATCCAGCCACGCGGCGAATGCCGCCATTCGTCAAGCGAAACAAGTATCCCAAGATCCAGTCGTTTCGGTTGTAACCGTTCACAAAACGGCCCGCCACGACGGACTTGGCCCGGAGGTACTCGTCTTTCTTCACGACCACGGGCGAGCCGAACAGGTAAACGTTCTGGATCAACCCATGGGCGCCCTTCTTTGCCAGCTCTTGGAGACAAGAAAAGATGACTCTGGCGCCGATAGAGTAGCCCACCAGAGTGATGGGTCGCGTGCCCAGGCTGCGCTCCATGAGAGAATCGGCCAAGATCAGACCAGCAGACGTCGCCCGGTCCAACGAGACCGCCCACGGGTTATCAATGAGGTACGATAGCTTTGTCAAGACGATGGGAAGCTGCAGTGCCGCCATCAGACTGACCAGGATGGTGCTGCCCAGAATTTGTTGCAAGCCTTGGGTGAGTGCCTGTAACCGTTGTTAGTATCTGGCTCCTCGTTCACGGTCGCCATTGCAAGCTTCTTACCTCGGTAGCAAGGATGTTGATGGTGTCACCCATGCTGCGAAGCATCTCGGGCTCCCACAGGACCGAGTAGATATCGCCCATAATCGAGTCGACCGTGCTGAAAGGTAGGCGGACATCGTCGACCTTGCCCGTCAGCCATCCAGACACAGTCACGATCAAGTTGACACGCTTGTTGTTGTGAAGCGGCCGATACTCAAACGTCTTGACTGCTCCAGTGCGGCGGTTGGCAGCTCTGACGCCGATGATGCTACCTGACGCGGCGGCTGACGATGTGATGATAGCGGCACCGCCTGCGCCTGCGAGAAAACTGCTCGTACCCGTGACACCGATGGTGGTAAACCCGGCCGCCAGGCCGGCACCGATGACAGGCGCCAGCAGGCCAGCCGACAAGCCAATAACGAGGCCGCCGCCCACCGTTGCCAGGCCCATCATTACGTATCTCCTCTTCAGCGCCGCCTTTCTCCGCACCTCCATGTGTTCGTCCTCGTTCCAGTTCTCCTTCTCTGCCGCCTGTTGCATCTCCAGTGCGTCCGTGACTCGCTTCTCAAACTTGCAGATGTCAATCCACGATATCTCTAGGCTGGCAGCAACTCGTTCCAGCAGCGTCCTGGATCGCGAGTCGTACACCGAGTCGGCGATTAAGATGAGGAACAGATCGCAAAGGACAGTCCATCGAAGATCGATGTCGATCTTTTCTGTGGTTGGTAGCTGTGACGGCATTTGGGCCTCGGGAACGGCTGAGCTGTCGACACTCTCGTATGGTGGAGGTGGTTCTGCGACCTCCTCCTCGTCGGGGCTGGGCGGTGATTGTTCCTTCCAGTCCTTGGAAGATTCTGTACCGTTGGCAGTTTCGTCGCCAGCCTTCTTCTCGCCGTCTTCCGTGTCGGGAGTCTCCTTGTCATCGGTGCCTTTGTCCGCAGCCATGGGGTTGTGTACCCTCGAGTTGGCGTGGAGCGCTGGTGTCAGGTCTCCGGGTACCACACCATGCTCTGCCAGCTGCTCAATCATGATCTGCTCCGCTTCGCTAATGTCCATGTGCGAATACAGCCGGATCATCATCTTCTGACCCCACATGCGGAAGGACTCGGCGGCCATTGTTACCTCCTTCTTGGTCCTCCTAGTTATCGGGCAGTCATCAGCCTCCTTGACCAGCTTGGCAATTTCCAAGCGCACCACGCCAACGTATGCTATGCGCTGCCCTTCCGTCAGCAGGTCCTTGGTGGCCTGCATCTGAGAAACGGCATCGCGGGCCTCGTCGTCGTCCATCACATCCGTCCCCTTGGCGCCTTTGAATAGGTACTGCGTATTATCATCCATACTCGTTGCCGACTGGGCGTCTTCGTCCATGACGACTCGTGTGTAGCCCTTTCCAGCGCCACCCAGCCCGCTGTAGCCGTAGCTGTCGTCTTCTTCATCATTATGCTCTCGAGCGATTAAGCGATTGTCGTCATCGTACATGTCGTATCGTGCGTAGGCAGGCATCACCTGCCACTCGTCGTCTTCGTTCTCCGCTTTCCCCTCTTGCGGTGCCGACAGCTGCTGATGCGAAAACTCGGAGAGGCCGAGACCGTCCACGGTGGTTGCAGCACTCGGGTCTCGACTGTGCGATATAGGCTGCTTCTCGTTCTGCGGCGGACTCTCGGCGTCAAGACTCTTGCTGCCGGCTCCATCTTCAGCAGACTGTTCCGCGGGCTCCTGTTTGACTCTGGGAGTTGGTGGACCAGAGACAATCGCGCTCGAGACCTTTGCGCCATCGGGCATCGGGTGACGAGCGTTGTCGGCCGTGCCTGCGCCTGTGCTCGCTGCCGAGGGTTCGGCCCTGGGCGTCTGCGGCGCAGAGCTCGGCTTGACTGGGGAGGTGGCGCCAGATGCCGGGGCTAAGGCGGTCGGTGCATCTTCAAAGGCTGCCTCGTCGCTGTCGCTGTCGCCGTCACTCTCGGCACCGGTCTTCGCCGGTTTGGGTGCCGGGGTAGACTGCGCGCGTGTATTGTGGCGTTGCATCTCGTTCTCCGTCACGGGACCTTTCCTCGAAGTGTCGTCGTCGCGTGCGTCATTTGCGACATCGCCAGGTCCTGCTGTAGGTCTCGCGCCGTTGCGCTCGTCTTGTGTTGTGTCGCCTCCCTCGGCGGCGGCGGGATAGCGCCTGATGGGCAGGCCAAACTCGTCGGCTTCCGGTTGGGTTGCTGGCGGCAGCTGTGTCTGCGAGCTGCCGCCCTCATGTGGTCCCGAAGCTGTCGCAGCTTTGCCGTCCATCCTGGGCGAGGCGTTGAGTTAAGCAGTGAAGCAGGCTGGTGTCGCGCTGCCACCACGTCCGCATCCAAGTCGCACACACGTTCCGCGGCAACTGACTGGACGGGGACGCGATAGCGGTCGTTCGAGCGAGGAATGCAAAAAAAAAGGGATCACGTTGAAATGAAGGCGGTCTAACAGGCAGATGGAGGGCCAGGGGTAACCGTGAGGTCAAGGAGGGGCCCCTCTTGTCACTTGCGGCGCTTGCAGGCCCGGCCCCGTCGTCCGTCTGCACTAATTCTGCAGGGTGACGGTGTTGGCAGAGGCGGCGTGGGAAGGGGTCCCGGGGCAAGGCCGCGTGGTCAGTGTGTCTTTTGTCGGCCACGGGGCGAAGGGCGTCGGCGCGATTGTCGGCGATCGAGGGCCATAAACCGTCCCCCCGCGCAATGGTGAGATGAGGAAGGATGACGAAGAGGGCGCAGGGACGAATGGAGAAAGGGAATCGGGTTCAGACTGGAGACGGGCAAGACGGGATGGAGAGTTTTCCTACGCCGCCCGCCAGAAGGGGGCACGGGTGGAGTGCCCGAGGTGGCCCTGAAGACCGGCCCCGGGGGCAGGAAGTGGCATGAGTGATGGCAGTGGCCGTGGCAGCGGCAGCGCCGTCGTGTGGCAGTGTCTGGCTCGGGGGGGGGGGGGGGGGGGGGGGCGCGCATAGGGAGGTAGTGGAGGCTCCGCAAGGTGAGGTCTGGTGCCAATTACCCGCCCGTGCCTTAAGGTACCACCTCAAGGCACCCGACAGCGCCCGTGCTCCCTCGCGGCCCCGTCGCCCGCTGGGGAATTGTTGGTGGTGGAGACGGGGATTCACCACTCGGGTCGCCCAACCACGGCTTGCAACTGCTTGCATCCAGATGGCACCCGGCCGCGGCGTGTCGGTGAGACACACCGAGTCGCACGAAGTACTGCAGTCAGCACCTTGCATGCGGAGCACGATTGCAATCACCGTCACACTCGAGAGGGGCTTGTGCGACGTTGGCCGATGTAGTCTGCCCGTTGTAGAATGTAACTACCTTATTGTGCAGATTCCTCGACACACATGCATCCGGTCAACTCCATGCAAATGAACAAGCACGACACGTGCAACTATGAGCCGCTCGCCCAAGCACCTGCGAGTCAGTCGTCCGAGCCGCCGTTCACCTCAAGAGCAGCTTCCGACGCCTCTGCTGCTGCACCATCACTCGTCGTGCCGCTCTTATTCCTTCTCCGCCTCTTCCGCTTCGCAGGCGCATCTGTCGCGGCCTCGTCCTCGGGTTGTGTATCCTTGGGCTGCGCGCGTGGTCTTGATCCGTCCTTCTCGGCTGTCGTCGCCGTCTGTGCCTTCTTCGTCTTCGTCTTCTTCATCGACAGCGGGTTCGGACCCTTGGGTCCGCGCTGCTTCTTCTTCTTCTTCGCAGCAGCGTCCGCCTCCCCAGCTCGAGCGGAGTCGGCCGCTCCGTCGTTGGCATCCTCGTCGTCGCTGCCATCTTTCGCCTCCCGTTTTCTCTTGCCTAGCGTAGCTTTGATCTCGGCTCTGAACTTGCTCTTCTCCTCCCGTGCTCTGGTGGCGGCGCTCTCGTCCGACATTGGCTCAAGAATCATGACGCTCCGCTTGATGTAGATGAGTGGCACACCGCGGACGGCCCGCAGCATCCGCCGCACCTCCTGGCTCTGGCTTGCCACGACGTATCGGTGCTTGTTCTCGCCCTTGTCCTTGGGGTCCACGACGGACTGAATGCACTCCAACGTGCTGAGCGGCTCGGGGTACTCGTCGGGGTGGTGGCCGCAGCGCCGCCGCTCGCACGTCTTGGCCACCTCGATTGCTTCGCTCACTCCGTGCTCGTTCTTCTTCGCGTAGAGCTTTCGGATCTCGCATTGCGTAATCACTGCGACGCCGTCAGCAAACTTGCGACCCGATCTGCCGCTGCTGCGCTGTGAACCTACTTGGCTTGACCTTTCCGTGGACTGTCCGCTGCAGCGCGGGCTCAAGCTCCATTTTGAACCTGCATGAGTCCTGCACCATCTCGGCATCAACTGCGACAGAATAGCAGTCAGCAATCGCAAAGTCGAAGCCAACACGGGCAGAGATCTTACCGAGCACCTGATACGGCTCGCGGAAGCCGAAAGCCATGGAGAATTGCTCCATGAGCTTTCGGTACTGTTTTGAGCGCTTGCCTCTCATTGTCAACTCGGCGCTGGTGACACACACAGTGCTTAGAGTGTTGCACGTTCAGAAGTCGATTGGGAGGCAGATGTCGGGCTTCCAAGATGGCCATGTGAAGACTCGCGGGCGGGAAAGCTGCCAAAATAAAATTCTTATCGGAGCGACAGGGATAGACCACACGTGCGATAAGCATCCGGTCGCCAACGTCCAATGTGGGGCTCGATAAGTGGGCAGGCGGGCTCTTAAAGCCTGGGAGCCTTGGTGGTCCACCTGAGCCCCCGCGGTCTTGAGCAGCATAGGGAAGACTGGGGGGAGATGGCGGTTGATTGTACAGTTCGTGAGCCAGAGGAATGAATAATAATATATCGAGAACCCTATGTCCCTTTTCATGCCACGACAGATAGACAGCCCGAACGCCATGATCGTCCCAAGATTAGTCTGGTAGTGCACTGGTTCCCATAATGCTCGTCGTCACCTGTCGTTCTTTATACACAAAGCTGCGACCACGCTGATATCATCAAGCTTCCCTATCAGATTCGTGTCAGTATTCGCATCGTAAGTGGGGTAAGGGCGAACGAACCTCCCTCACTCGCGAGTCCCTCTTCGATGGCGTGCTCCATAAATGGGCTCTCGGCGAACGGATCCATGGCCACATCTCTGGCGGCAGCGACAAGGTCGTTCGCCGCGGCCGTCATTCCCCCATTGCGGCCACCCGCGCGATCCTCGTGCGCATGAGAGCCCTTTCCCGACTCCCACTCGCTGATGCTTGCCACTAGTGAATCCACTATCTCGTGCTCCCAAAGATTGTCAATCACGCCGTCGCTCATGGCCAGAACAACGTCCCCCTCTTCAATATCCATGGAATCCATAATGGCGTTTTGCCTCGGCGTATCCGGGCTGTTGGTGCCGAGTTGGCGGGGACAGTCGAACCAATGCCACTGCTCCTTGGTCTTGTAGATGACTTCTCTGTGGCGCGGCCGGACCACCATGACCTGGCAGTCCCCCAGGTTCGTCACGTAGAGCAAGGGCGTCGGGCCGCCTCCCACGGTTTCCGGGGGCATCCTGTAATGCAACTGCGCACCACACGCCGTCGTCGTTCCCTGCCAGTCGTGGGGAACGGTGGCATCGAGTGTTCGCTCATAGGCAGTCTGCAGCGACGCCACCGGATCGGGCTCGGTGTGATCTTCCGCTAGCTCGTCTTCGATGGCGCCGGCCCAGAAGTGCAATATCAGGCGCGACCAGAGGCTATCTCGGCGTTAGATGGTGGCATCAGTAGCCGTGGGCGAGCAGGCTTACCCAGCATGGCCACGAGGGCGCGTCGCCCAGGCGCCTACCCCGTCGTTCGCGCACACGAAGTAGTCACTCGCGTACACCGCATCGTCGCCGTTTGTCAGCCCGCGGATCAGCTCCCCGTTGACAAAGGCCCGCCGGTCGCGGCTCTGGTGATGCGTGCTCAGGGGATCCGAGAAGGACCCGGACGGCGGCGACAAGAACGGCGGGGGGAATGGCCGCGGCGCACGCTTCGCGAAAAGACCGACGCCCGTTTCGAAGCGGAACGGCAGCCTCGTCGGCTGGGGAGACGACGCGGGCGAGGTGTAGCACCGCCGGTCACGGAGGCCCCGCCGCAACGGGTCCGAGACGCGGCACGGGTGCCGGAAAGGAGCTCTCGGGACGGCCGCCAGCAGTGGGAGGTGTGACAGGCGCTTTCCACCCATAGGCACCAGCGAAGACCCCTTGGGTCAGTGACCGCGGCCTTGATGGCGGGCAAGCTGGGCTGCGGGCGGCGGGGTGGCCCATCGAGATGTCGGTGCTGGACGATGTCGAAACGAAGGCAGGCGGTCTCGGTGGCTCCCGAGTGCTAGAGCTCAGGTAAGCGATCGGTCACTGAGAGCTAATCATCTGCCCAGGAGGTTCACGGGTGGAGACACGTGACATCGCGATTGGCCGCCCGCGACTTCCATCGAGAGCTGTCGCAAATCAACGGCACGGCGACGCGACATCTGTCTTGCGATTCAGTGGCGCAGCTGGCCATTGATCCATTGCTTGACCGAGGCGCAGGTTATCTCTTCGGCCTTTAGACGCGGCGATGCGAAGGGCGAAGCATGCAAGAACTTTGGAGTGTGAGTGTGGTCCGCGGGCTTTCAACCCTGCGACGTTCACATCGCCCGCCTCATCGCGAGGTGCATGCTGTGGGTGAACTGCTGGCCCAATGGTTTCGAGTCAACACAGTGGTTACTCGTACTCACGTTGACATTGGCGCGTACGGCGTGCGCGATGAACAGCTGATTGGGGCTGGTCGCGCGCGTGGGCGGCCGAGGCCACATCGCCCTACCCTACATCCTAGTCGTTCAGACATCCCGCTCCTCCAGGCCTCGTGGAACCCGGTTCCGATCCTGGACACAGCGTAGACATGCCGTTGAGCGGCACGCCCAAAGTCGATGGCACTCTTGAGCTGAGCATGGGCAGATCCTCAAACTCGCAGAGCTGATCACAGCCCTCGGCCCAGGTGGTGCCCGCACCAAAGCTGATCAAATCTGGAGACGATGGGCCCAAGATCGGCAAGCTACACGTGCAAACACCTTGAGTGTTTGAGCAACATGGGGCCGCAAGGAGACTGCGAGCCACCCAAATCACCATCGAGAGCAGATTCTGGCCTAGCCGGCTGACCGATGGACCGGAACGATCGATGTGCGCACCAATCGATACAAGTCATCACTATCGCCACTCGTATAGAGCACTTACAATGCGCAATGTGTGGATCTCCAGTGCAGCATAGGCACGGTGCCAAGCAGATCACAACTGTGGGTTCAAAGGCCCCTTTCCAAGCCAAGTATGGCTCGCATGGGCGTCCTGGCTAGAGCAGAGGGGAAGCTTATCATCTCGAGAAGGCAATTCCGGTGCCATGCAAACAATGCCGACCTGGAAAGCAACTAATATTGCACGCAAGGCCCGCGCTTACTTGGCGCCATGCTTTGCGACCAAGCTTGACGTGTTCTCGTCGCCGAGGCCAGTGCGACGTGCCGCTGAACGAATCAACACTGTAGTCGTCATTTATGCTTAAATTGTGCCACGGGCCTCGAGAAATGACGTGATGGGCCGAGCTGCTGGCAACCGCCGTTTGATCCGTCCACGCAGGTCGGTCTTGTCGGATTGGCGCTCGTCGGCGGTGTTATCCCCCAGACCATGACGTCAGACGCTACGACAGGCCTTGGAACCGACACCACTCCCCTTCCAGGCGCGGCGCGGATTGACATACGCCTGTGGGAAGAGGAGGGGGGGGGGGGGGGGGCAGGCAGGCACATGGCGGCGGCAGGTTTCTTCCGGGGCTGGCGTAGCAGCTCCCTGTCACGCTGGCTCCCGTCGAGCACATCCGGGTACGGTAAGGTCCCGTCTGAGCGCTCCACGGGCGGCACTCCCGGGGCGATTGACCAGATGGGCAAGATGGGCAATTGCAGGCCCAGATGGGTCGATCTAGCAATACGGCGACCGGTGCCAACGACAAGCCGGGGTCGCGGGGAGGTCCATGGGGCACCCAGGCCATGATGGTTGGGCTTACTGCTGGATCCGCCGTCGATAGACGGCGGCACCGGGTTCAATTTTTTCGTCATCTGTCTCAGGAGACGGCGACCCGACCCAGCGAACCGTCCTGATTCGGGCTTGTGTTCCTAAGCCCCAGTGCCGCGCAAGCCGGCGGGTAAATGATGACTGAACGAGTCGCGCGCGGCCAAGAGAAGAGAAAACCGGGGTGGCTGCACAAGAAGGGCGGAGCGAGCACATACTCGTATGGAAGTCGATGGGGCCTCCTGCGATGCGCCTCCCCGATGTGATGTGATGCTCGACCCGACCAGCAGGCGACGTGAGTTCCTAGCTTGCTAGGTAGCTCGGCGACCAACCGAACGAGCTGGGACCAGTAACGTGCCTACGAACTGCCTCACAGCATGGTGATACTGGAGGATCTCCTGACAGCACCCGCTTGGCGGTTCCTGCCCGCAAAGGCATTGACTAAACGCGGCGGAGCTGGACATGTCTTGGCTCGTCCGTCTCTCTCGGCGCCACCGGACGATGCTGCCCTGGCCGCGCTAGGTGCTGCGAGAGTCGCAAAAAAGCGCGCGGTTGGGAGGTCGCGGGGTTCGCTAAAGGGTCGCTAGTGAGCGGACCGCATGCACGAGGCAAGGTACAGTAGCGTCCTTGGTGATAGGTAAACATTTGACTCTTGGGGCCGAGAGCACGGCGCAGTTCCTGCATGGACTTGTCGTGACCTACAAAGTACTGTGCGCACGCTGGGTGCATGCTTCATGCAAAGGCAGGGTTAGAAGCTGCAGCAAAATGCACCATTCGAGCCAGACCCGTCCCTTGGGAGACAGGCGATGACTGGCAAACCCGAACCCAAACGGGCTGACAGAGCACAATGGGAGAACATGGCGACGCACCTTCCGGAAATGTGCTCAGTAGCGGGCCGGAGAGGAGCAGGTTGAATAAGGTACCTAGTAGGTGCTGCGGCGGAGTGGGTGCTTAGTGAACAACTCGTGCTTCGTTGTCCGAGACGGAGACGGTCCAGTCTCCGCGACTTGCTACCTACCTTGCGAGTCGTCTGCAGCCCACGTCCTGACAAGGCAGCTGGGAAGCGGCAGCAGGTGCTCCGCAACTGCCTAGTCGTACGGGTACTGTACTGCACGGACTACAAAGTCCCTCTTGCAGTGACAGCAAGCAGGGAAAGGAGGGAACGCTGACAGAAGCCCGAAGGAACAACGGGAGCCGTGGAAAGGTGCCACACCATCCTTTGTTGCCCGCAGACGCGCATACCAGGTAACGTCTGGTGTGCGACTGGTCAGTGGCCAGATCACCATCTCGCCTCATCAAGAACTCTGTTCCGCCGCACTTCGCAGCATTGACACCAGGCGTTTCGCTGGCTGGCCATACGGCGCGGTACGGTACGGTGCAGCACAGGGGCTTCTCTTGCGACGACCGTCGAGACTGGCGATCCGCGCACGGCATGTTTCAAGACGCCGCAGCGAGACGCCGAGCGAGCCACAGGCGGTCCGGTTGAGCACAACGACTGGAGGGCATCGGTCAACGCGGCGACCCACCGCGCGAGGCACGCAAGGGCCCGCGACAACATGTGCCGCCGCGAGACTTGCTGCGGTCCACTGGAACCTGCGCTGAGCGGCTGGACTGAATCATCAAACGACGGCCAAGGCGGCAAGCTCGGCGGCTCTCTCTTTGTCCCTCACACCTCGGCGGCTGCGTGTTGGTGGGCAAGGCGGGGACTGGGGACGAGGCCCGCATGCTCGCTGTCTCTCTGCTCGTCCCGGTGGCTGGTAGTCGGGTCTTGGGCCCCGTTGAGGTTGACAAAAGGTGCCACCTTGCAAGCTGCGACGGGGGCCGACATCTATTCGTACTCGTTCCCCGTTCGGACTGGGGAGCGGACGACTTCGCCTGAACAGGACAAGAGAGATTGATTGGCACCTGCATGGGGGTCACGAAGCGGTTGGCATCTTGCTCGTATCGCGCGTCCCTATCTCGGATAGACCCTGCTGGTGGCTCGCGCGTGTAAGCCGCAGCGAGGCGCCTGACGGGACGAGATGGAATTGAGGAAAATTGCACATGCACAGACCCTGGTCTGCGACCGGTCGACGACGGGGTGGCTGAGTTGGGACGACGATTCATCATAACGCCTCTACGGAGTGCGGACTGCGGACTACGAGCAGTCGCAAGGCAGGCGACGGGACTGGAAGCTCCCGTGCGCGCGAAAGTTGGCGCTCGCCGGCCGACGGTAGTGCATGCGTGGGTGTGCAGGTACCAACCTTGAGGTGCGGTGAGCAGCCATGCAGCGCAGGGCCAACCACCAGCGTCGGATGCGACATGGAAGGAAACAAGAAAGAAAGGCCAGCAGTACTTGGTAGGCACGCAGGACCCATACGAGCTACGTCGGTGACGACCCAGCGGATTGGTTTGGCGCCGGACCTGGCTCGGCTGGGCTGGGCTGGGCTGGGCTGGCTGGGCTGCGCCGGGCTTGGTGTCTGGGCTTTGGACCCGGCTTCGCTGCAACTGGGCCGCGACTTGTCGTGGGCGGATGACGACGATGAGACGCCTCAGATAAACCGGACCCATTGGGGGGGAGGGGAGGGGACGGCGGGCGGGATGGACGGCAACGGGCAGGCAGAGGCAGGCTCGCTCGATGCGGATGCTTCAGTTGCCGGCTTCTCACCTGGTATTTAGCAGAGCGACGTCCCACTCCCCCCCGAGCGGCATCCGCGAGGTGAGAAGGCACGGTACGAGTAAGGTAGCCTTGATCGAGTGTGAGTCGCGTGCGACGTCCTGCTCGCAACCGCCGAGGCCAGCGTCAACAACAAGCAAGACCCGGCCGGAGAGGCAAGAGGCTCCCGTCCCTCGAGATCTGATCCGTCGTCTCCGCCGAAACCGTTCGCCGTTCGCCGCCCGAAGCGAGGAGCGCGACGCCACGCCACGCACGGCACCTAGCGAATCTCGCGCCCCCAATCCGCAGATTCGGGACTGGTTACGGTGACGACGGCCTGATCGCTGCCAGATTTAACGTTTTGCGCCGCCATCGCCGCCGCCGACGCAGCCCTTTGACTTTGAGCCACGCCCGCCACCCCAGACCCAGAGCGGAGCGGACGCTTGGCGATTTGGTGACGTTGCGCCTGGAACGGAACGAAACGACACGCCGAGACATACCGCACGGCGCACCACACGCACCACGGCGCACCACACGATAGAGGCGTTGGGTGTCAAATATTTCGAGTCGCCGGGGACATCTCGATCCTCACTTGGGGTGCTCCGTACTTGGCCCATTTCCGGACGCACTGGACTTGCCCGGTCGCATCGCATCGCATCGCATCGCATCATATCAGCATCCCCCCCCTGCCTTGGTCCCTGCACCTGCTGGAGAGAAAGGGAAGAGAAAGGAGGGAAAAGTTCAAAAAAATCGGCACAGCACAGACGCTGACAGAGTGACTGCGTGAGGGTGTAAGTGATCTCGCCGAGCTGGCGCGCGCATCTGACCCCCCGGGGCGCGAGCGTGACGCTGTTGCGACTGACACACCCTGATTTTTTTTGATTCCGCAAATAGCCTCGAACACGACCAGCGCCCGTACTCGTGCCTCGAGTCCCATAAGCTTCCGGCGCTACTAAAGCACCACGAGGCCCTCTTTGTCGCGTTTCTTTTCTCTTTGACGGCAGACGCTCCGACGCACACACGCATACACACACACCACCTTGGCACCCGTCGACCGCAGCCAGCCCGTCGTCACCAGGGAGCCGGGGAGGGCCAGAGGCGTGCGTCTTTGTCCGGCACATCCGCGCACCACCTGGGCACACACCGTCAGCTTTAATAAAACGACACTTGCCGCTCCCGCCCACAACACGCAAAATCTCGCTTGCTGGAGACATCATCTCTCTCTCCTGACGACAGGGGAAGCCGCTCACTCGATTTCCGCACGATATAAGAAACGGCGCAATCAACACCCGTCCCGTTGGCTCCGCCCCGTCGACGAATCTTCGGCCATCCCGTGAACCCGTCGCTCCGTCAGAGCGTCTTCTTCGCCTCGTCTCGAACCAGCTCTCGCCTGGCCTCGCACCCGCCACCTCCTTCTGACCCGGAGCGCGCTGTCCGGTCGTCCGATTTTCATCGCTGCGCCTTCTTTGCTGTTCCTTTTCGCCCTCTTTCGAGCTGCGGCGGCCAGAGGGCGGAGCGCAATATCGTCATTCGACCTGGTCAAGCCCCCCCCCGGGACCATCCCGCCACCCGCTAAAGAGACGTCGCCCGCCCGCTGCTATTTCTGTGGCCGCGCTGGCTGTTGGCGCGCACCACCCGGACCCCAGCGAAGACCCTCCACCGCTCAGCTCACCGGCGGAGGACCGCTGATTCCACACCTGAGAGGCAGCTCCGACAAACAACAAAACAAAACACAGAGCGTTGGGAGGGAAATACCAGGAACCATGGGGCGCAATCGAGGTGAGTACTGAGTGCGGCCCCAATTCCGTCGCATTCCAAGCGTCGTCGTCATGCACCCGAAATCAGAGACAGGAAGAGGACCAGAGGACCCTGGTCCAGCGCCTACCGACCGCCCGACTCGGCGCAGGTGCGTGCATTGGACGGATGGTGCTGGGCCAGGCCGCAAGCCTGCTGCGCAGTCCACCTATGTTCCAGCGACGCTAGAGCGACCGAGCAGAGCGAGGTGCACCGCCGACGCCTTTTGGGCTCGGGTGCAGCGCACGCCGGGCGCTGGCGCTGTCGGTGCGGTCGGTCGGGTGCCATGGCCCGCCAGGTCAGGTTCCATTTACCTCACCTGTCGGGGCCCGGGGACTTCGGGTGGCGGCCTCAATCCACTGTCCGTCGTCCCCTGCGCGTGCGCCGTGGGGCTCGACTGGCTGCAGGTGCAGGTGCAGGCGCCGGCGCAGGCGCAGCCCGTGCAGCTGGACTGGGGCCACCTGAGATGGATGTTCTGGGCATTGCAGGGGCCCCACCCCCTGACGCCCACATCCGCCTGGCCTGGGCCATTTGGCCATCAAATGGACATGGAAGTGGTCCCCTCCCGGCCCAGGGCCTGCGCCAGCGCCAGCGCCAGCGCCGGCGCCCGCCTGTCCTCTAAACGCACCGCAATGCATCATGGATGGCCCGCCCAATGATGCCACTGCCCCTCCCTAACAGCCCCGTGTCCAGCAATGCGCTGACGACTCGACCGAATAGTCCTCTCTTTCATGTCCCAGTTTTCCGCTGGCCACAAGACTCCGTCCCCGTCACCATCACCACCCAACGAGTCCTCCGGCGTCAACTTCAAGCCCACGGCTACTGCGACGCATTCGCCCTTCCCCGACGCGACCGTCCGCCGCCCCGTCACGCCCCCGTCACAGTCCGACTATGGCACGCCGCTGAACGGGTCGCCTCGAAACAGCAACCACAGCAGCGTCAACAACAGCCCGCCGCAGTACACCCGCCAGCGCACGTCGTCACGGCCCCTGTCCATGGTCCAGACGTACCAGCCGCCCCTCATGGACATCAACGAGGACACGATCCCCGAGCTGCAGCCCATCTTCTCATTCCTCAACAGCCACTCCAACAAGCTGTACCAGGAGGGCTATTTCCTCAAGCTCGACGACCAGAACACCCGTAGGTCCCCGCCGTCATGCCCCCTCCCCTCTCCCCCCGGTCCCCGCGTCACGATCGCTAACCGTCTACAGAGGGCAAGCCCAACTCCGACCGCACATGGACTGAATGCTTCGCCCAGCTCGTCGGCACCGTCCTTTCGCTATGGGATGCCGCCGAGCTTGATGCCGCCGGCGAGGACGGCGAAGTCCTGCCCAAGTTCATCAACTTGACCGATGCCTCCATCAAGATGGTGAGTGGCGTCTGGGCACGTGTCCTCCAAATTGTCGCTGTCGCTAACGTGCAATTCCCCTTCGCTAGATCGAGTCGCTGCCCACGCGCTCCAATGACGAACAGCCGCTGCAAAATATCCTCAGCATTTCCACCGCAGGCAGGAACCGCTATTTGCTGCATTTCAACTCGCACCACTCGCTCATCCAATGGACTGCGGGCATTCGCCTGGCCATGTACGAGCACTCGACCCTGCAGGAGGCGTACACCGGCGCCCTCATTGCCGGCAAGGGCAAAACCCTCAACAACATCAACGTTGTCATGGAGCGCGCACGCTTCAAGACGGAGGAATGGGTCCGTGTGCGCTTCGGCGCCGGCGTTCCGTGGAGGCGGTGTTGGTGTGTCATCTCGCCACCCGATGAGAAGGAGTACGCCAAGCTGCAAAAGGAGCTCAAGAAGAAGTCTCCCTACGACCGGTCACCTACGCCTGTCCTCAAGGGAGATATCAAGTTCTATGACACCCGCAAGGACGGCAAGAAGCAGAAGAAGGCCCAGCCCATCGCCACCATCACCGATGCTTACTCGGCCTACGCCATCTACCCCCAGGCGAAGTCGCTCATCGACGCTTCGACACTCCTCAAGATCGAGGGCAATGTCACGGTTCACTCGGATCCGCCGTCGGCGACCGAAGGTTTCATTTTTGTCATGCCCGAGGTGCACCCCATGGTCAGTGGATTCGAAATGCTGCTGCGCTTCCTCTTCCCAACCTGGGACACCTTCGGGTTGTATGGGCGGCCCGGCAGACTCGTCGCCAGCGTCCTGGACAACAGATCTCTCATGTTTGCCATGCCCAAGCATAAAAGATATGGCTATCTCGAGATTCTGGATGTGTCGACGCTCATCTTAGAGGACGGCACATCATCATGGACCGAGAGGGACTGGCGCAAGAAGCTCAAGGAGGCCACTGGCACGAGGATGAACGCCATCGAAGACGGTACCAGGTCCCCGCATTCTCGCACTGGCAGTCGATCAAGCAACAGGTTGAGTTTCGGCAACAGCGCCCCTGGCGGGAAGCCCAAGGTCGGCTTCGCTGAGGATCGTGGGTCCGTACGGTCCTCGAGGTCCTTTTCTCTCAACGGCGGCTCGAGGAATGAGACGGTGGGCTCTGATCAGAACCGCTTCCAGCCCGCGATGGCGGGAGTCCAGTCCCATCATGTGCGCAATTCGTCTGATCCCAACCTTCGGAACGACTACGGATCTCCCATCCCCCCTATGCACGCGTCTCCCCCGGTGCAGCAGATGCCCATCAGGAGCGGCCTACCGGACCGGATGGCCTATGGGGAACCGGCCAGCTCGGACGACGAACCCGGCAGCTCGCCGAGGCCCGAGATGGGCGACCTCGAAGGGATGCGGAGCATGCAAACGCCCGAGCCAGTGTCCCGACCGCCGGCCTTCAACCACGGTGCCCAGGCCCGGCCGACCAGCAAAGCCTATCACTCCCCCGAACTTCGGCGCGCCAACAGCCGCTTGTCTAGCACAACACTGGCTCAGCTAGCTAAGGCCGGCGGGATAGCCCACGCCGGCGACATGCCCTCCAGGAGAGGTGGTGACGACGGTGTGTTATCCGGCCCTTCGGTACAGCCACACGCCAACCCTGTAGGAATGCCTGCTAACAACTACCGCTCCCACGCAGCTCTGAGCCCTCCGGGTCAAGACCGGGCGCCAGGACGACAGCCCCCCGGGCCTCACGGGCTCGCAAACCAGCGCTCCCGGTCACCAATGCCGCAGGGACCCCCGACCCTGTACCCCAATGACCCGAACTCTCCTGCCAGGCCTCACACCTCAGACGGTCGAGGCCAGCGTTCACCCAACCCCCAGCAGGCCGGCTTCCGTCCAGACCAACAGCGCCCGCCGCCAGGCGGCCCGGGTGGGCCAATGCCCGGACAGGGACGAGGGAGACCGCCGCCTAATCAGCGGCCACCTCAGCAAGAGCCGTATGGTGGCGCTCGACCTTATCCTGGACCTCAGGGGAGGGGAGGGCCGCCCCCAAACCAAGGCCAGCCTCATCGCAAGCCTCTTCCCGCAGGAACTCATCAGAGTCTGACCCCGAACGATATCATTGAGCACTACGTCTCAGATGCGTTCCGAGGTCCGCCCACGCAGCGCCGGGCTGTACCTCCACCACAGCAGGGCTTTGGACCTGGGGCTCAAAACAACCAGTATGGCGGCGGTCCCGAATATGCCGGCGAAGGACGACCATCGGCAGATCGTCCCCGCGCTGGCGTTGTGAAGACTGTTGGCGGACAAGAGTCACCGATCCCGAAAGCGGGCTTCGATCTCCCAGAGGTAAATTTTGGCCCAACGATAAACTACGGAGCGACCCCTGCACCTCGAACCATGGTTCCAGGGCCTGCCGAACCCGCTATTCATGATCAAGCGAGAAGAATGTATACTCCAGAGCAAGGATCGCACTTTGCCGGACGTCAGTCCCCTGGACCGCAGCTTCACCACGCGAGACAGGATTCGGAGGAGAGGGCTAAACGAACCATGGCGTGGCAGCCAGGCGGCTCGTACGCCGGATCAGGAAACCGAGGGCTGACACCAGAACAGTATGTACAACATCGATCAGGGGCATCTCCCCCACATTACACCCACGGTGGAGGCCTCACGGCAGGTGGCCCAGGCATGGGGCCGAGGACGCCGAGTCCCCAGCCGCCGCACCACATGGGCAGCCGGGGAGGGCCAGGGGCACCGCCGCCACCGCAGCACGGCGGGCCAATGAGCCCGCCGGGCGGTCCGGGAGGAAGCTTTTCGCGTCCGCTCGGCCCCGGTGCGCAGCCGCCCCCGCAGGGACAGTATGGCCCTGGGCCCAGTCCGGGACAGCAGCAGCGGAACATGCCACCGCAATATCAGGGCCAAGCTTTCTAGGAAGTCGAGGGCCCTGTTGGTTGCTTGAGCGGTACCCCCGAATGGGCGCGTAAAAGGCGGCATGATGGTGGAGCGATGACGATGCAAGAGGAGGCACTTGGTGCATTTCACACACAGCTGGCGTTTGGGCGAGGATTGGCTTACATGATGGCCTCATGGATAAAAGGCATCTCACGTTCCACTTTGTTGTTGTATGGGTTCTAACCGTGGCCACCATTTGCGGTGTCCTGTGGATGGGCTAGGTGGCCAGCCTCAGCAGGGTCACCTGTCTTTGACTTTGTCTACCAAGAGCATGATAGATGCCCCCAGACTGGGGAGCACGTTGGGCGGCTTGATTGCATTCCACATTACCTTATTCTTTTTATTTAGTCTGAATAGACAACACGGCTCGCTTGCCGCGTTCCTATGCTGATTCGAATTTGGGTTCGGTTAACGGACTGCAGGATGAAACGGTCGTCCCCTTTGGTTGCTTGTTTGGATGGGCTCAAGCAGGCCCCGCCCCTCCTGGCTTCAGAATCGACGTGGAGAACGGCGTTGGTTTTCGAGGACGGCACGTTAGGCTGGCTTCCAGAAGCGAACGATGTGCGGCACAGAAGAGCTACGGACGTCGTCGTCGAGAAGGCTCAAACACTGGGCCACTGGACCTGGCTGGGTTGGCGGCGCGTGACGTGCTCGGAACCTGGAACGGTGGGCGAGCTCGCTGATGACTGACGGGGCGCCTGACCTCAAGGAGCCAGCCAACTTACGAGTACGAGTAGGCGCCACTGGTGGCCTCGTCGCTCGGTGCAAAAAAACGAGTCGCCCTGGGCAGCGGCGGCGGCGCGTGATGTGACGTGACGTGACGTGACGTGCCCTGCCGTCGTCGTCGTCGTCGTCGTCGTCGCGTGCTGCGCGTCGCTGACGACAGGCCCGTGGCGGACGCTGGAGGACGACAATGCCTTTGCCAACCACAACCGCGTGTACGTCAAGATCCTGGTCTGGATGGGCTGTCTCTACATGTACTGGCGGACAGCACCTGCCGTCCAGTGAGTGGGTGCGAAACAGATGTCGGGTGCCCCGCGGGATCCCATCGCCCTCCCGTCCGCAGCCAGCAGGGAACCTCCAGTCTCCAATGAACCTGGAACCCTGCAGGGCACGTCTCCTCGGTGGAGGCCGCTGGAGGTCCGCGACTCCAGCACCTGTAGCCCGTACCTGGGCGGTTTGGTTGCCGAGCCCCAGCTCCAGCTGGAGGCAGGCTGCCCTGTAAACATGGATGGAACCCCGCCAACCGCCAACGGCCCCCCCTTCGCCATCCAGCAGCCTGTCGTCGTCCACTGTCCGTGATCCCGTCGCCTCTCCACCAATCCCTCTCGCTTCATTCCACCTGCAGGCCTGTTCTCATGCGGCATCCTTGCCCGTCCTGACCTTCCGCGACCGCCGTAAACTTTTTTTTCTTTTTCCATTCTGCTTGCGCTGTCTGCTTTTCTCCTCCTCCTAAAGTCCCCAGAGGCATATGCGTGCCGCATCCTGCTGTCTCGCCTCTTGCATCCCACGAGGACCGCTGTCCAACTCCCGACGACCGAGCTCCTCCGCACGGCTTTGACCCTCGCAGAACTCGGCCTCGAGCGCTCGGCCCCCTTCTCATCGCATTGCTTGCTATTCATACGCGCGCCGACCGTGGATAGGCACGCAGCCGTAGCCTCCTCGGGTCGCTCCCAATGGACGGCGAAGAACCAACCCAAGGTACGCACCCTCGACGCGAGCTGTCCTGCCCGGCCCTGCCCTGCCCTGCCCCCTTGCATATGCGTATCTGCTCACCCGCCGTCCAGCGACCCAGAATGTCCTCGACCCTCGCCGGGTAGGGAAGCAGAACTCGGGCTTCTCCGACGAAGACATATCCGACATCATCTGCGTCTTGGTCCCCCAGTCGGACTCGGCGCGCCGAGAGGTCCAGCGGCTCGCTGACACCGGCTCGCCATACGTCATAGGCAGGCACGAGGCCGACGAAGTCGAGCCTGATTACGACCTCGACGACCATGCGAGCCGCTTCGAGACGGAGCCCCACGGGTACGGCAACTATACAATCATACTGCGTCTCTCGGCCGGCGTCAAGAATCCCGCCCAGGGCTTCACCTTTGGGAGGAACCACACCCGTTGCGATGTCGTCTTCGTCAACGACCCCCTGAGGAGGGTCAGCAACATCCACTTCCGGATATACGTCAACGAGTACGGCGCCGTCATGATAGAAGACCAGTCCACCAACGGCACCTTTGTGGACAGGCAGCTCTTGACGTCGCACGCCAAGAGCGACTCGCCCGTTGTCACCAAGTGGGTGCTGAGCTCTGGCGCTCTGATCAAACTGCTCCTGCACGATGAGAACCGCGACCTCACGTTCCGCGTCCGCGTCCCCCGGCGAGATGACGAGTATGCCATGGCCTACAACCACAAGGTCGAGGAGTACTTTGCGAGGCATCAGCTGCGGACGGACGCCGGGTTGGCCCCTGCCAAGGGGCTCGCACCACCGGCCCCTCGCACCGGTGGCCATGTCGATTTGTTCAAGCCGCCCGACGACCCGATCGCCCGTAGAGTGGGCTTCGAGTCCGCGGCGCAGAGCCCACAGCCGTCGCCGTCAAAGCGCAGAGAATCGCAGAACGTCATGCGGCGGGAGTGGAACGGCTCAGGCAAGTACAACAGGATAGGCACGATCGGCAAGGGCGCCTTCGCAGTCGTGTACAAAGTCACCTCCAAGTACGACGGCAAGCCGTATGCCGCAAAGGAGCTGGAGAAGCGTCGCTTTATTAAGAATGGAGTCCTCGATCAAAAGGTGGAGAATGAGATGAAGATTATGCGTCGGATTCAGCATGTGAGACCAACCGTGATGAGCTGCTCTTGGGTCGTGATAGCTAACAAACCGACAGCCGAACATTGTGCGATACATGGAGAACATCGAGTGGGACGACCGACTCCTCATCATCATCATGGAATACATACCTGGAGGAGATCTCGGCAAGATCATCCTTGACGATGGCGCATTCCCCGAGGACATGGCGCAGACCATGTCGAAGCAGCTGCTGAGTGCACTGGGATATCTTCACACCAACAACATCACCCATCGAGACGTCAAGCCGGACAACATTCTCATCAACACGATCGAGCCCCTCGAAGTGAAGCTGACTGATTTCGGGCTTTCGAAAGTAGTCGACACGGAACAGACATTCCTGCGGACTTTCTGCGGCACGTTGCTGTACTGTGCCCCCGAAGTGTACACCGAGTACGCCGAGTACGACGACAACGGCGTTAGGAACCGTGGCAAGAAGATGCGTCGTGTGCCCGGCCAGAGGTACAATCACGCAGTCGATATTTGGTCACTTGGCGGCGTCTTGTTCTATACGATGACGGGTTCGCCGCCATATCCAGTTAAATCCGGGATCAGCTATTCGGAGCTGCTGCACAAAATCATGACCACATCACTGGACATCGCGCCCCTGCAACGGTATGGAGTCTCGGGGCAGGGCATTGATTTTCTGCATCGTATGCTCCAGAGGAGACCTGAGAATCGAGCAAGTATTGTTGAACTGGACAATCATGTCTGGCTTGGTGGCCAGGGTTCGACGATAGAGGCCTCGCAATCATACGATGAGATTACAGATGACGAAGATGTCATCCTCCAGCCGTCACAATTCCGGCCGCCCATCGATTATGAGGACGACAGGGTGAGCGATTCGATGGATGACGAGCCCGAAGAGGAGATTGCGGACAGGCCCGCGCCTCGGCTATTCGGCGAGGTCGGAGTGTCAGCCATTGGAAGCTCTGGGGTCATTCCGTCCGACTATCTGAATCTACCTGCTGGAGACACCAGCATGGGCGAGACGGAGATCCTGGACTCCAACGGCGACGAGGCCTACGACTCTGGCGACTCAGACACTATCAAGGGGAGGAACAGGCAGGCGTTCAACTACAACGCGACATCTATTTATCCCAACCAGTCCGCAGATCAACTTCAAAGCTTGGTGGAGAATGTCGCTTCACAGAGCCTCGGAGGCAAGGACTCGGCCGTGATAGACCCCTTGGCCTCATCGCAATATCTTTCGCAGTCCATGGATCCGAATTCGAGCAAAAGAAAACCGCCCTCGCAAGAGACTGGTGACGAGCTTGACGAAAACACGCCACGGAGCAAGCCGACTATCAAGCGGTTCAAGTCGGACGGAAGAGTTGAGGACGTTACCGAGGACGTCCTTGCGGAATTCAGGCTGCTGGCTTGCGTGCCCCAGGTTAAGAGACTAGACTCTGGACGACAAGTCGACAAGCCAGTGGACAAGCGCATATACTGGGAGCAAGATCGCAAAACTTGGCACCTGCACTATCCCGAGATGACGCAACTGCAGACCGACGCATTTTCTCAGGCAGCCTTGTCGAGAGGCGAAGACTTTGGCCCGGGAAAGACCCCACTGTGGGATATCGCCATGAGGTACTTCCCGCCAGGTTCTCACCCGGGCATTCAGAATGGCAGCACGCCGCCCACCTTTGAACCGGGTGCCAGACGCGAAGACCGAAAGACGGTGGACGACACCATGGACATACCGTCGACGGCTGCCCCTATCGATGTAGAGGTAGAGAAGCAGTCGCAGCTTCCTGACACTCAGATCGTGGTACCAGTGCAGTCGGACTTTGCCACGAATCGCGCCATCGCCGTCATGGAGTCGGATTCGGAATCCTGCGTGCGTGGAATCTCCTTCCCCATCACGGACTCGTTGGTTACGTTTGGGAGGGCAAAGGAAAACATAGAGGTCTTCCAGGACACACAAGAGCAGAGAGTGCCCAAGCACGCGTTCAAGGTGATGCTGTGGAAGGACGGCTACGACCCGTCCAAGGATCCGGCCAAGGCCAAGCAGCCCTGGCAGCGCGAGACGTCCCCCGGCGACGACGCCTACGAGTTCTGGATATCGACAAAGGCCACGCTCGGGATCCGCATCAACGGCTACAACCTGGCGTCCTCGGATGCCAGGAACCCCGCCGCCCCGTCCCAGTTCTGGGCCAAGCTTCACGACGGCGACACCGTCATGATCTGGGGCGGCCAGGACCCGAGGAGCCAGACCAAGCTCGTCTTCCGCTGCTTCTGGGGCGGCTCGGCGACACCCCGCCCGGCCGACAGGCCCGGCCTGGAGCTGGCGGGCCCGCCGCTCGCCCAGAGGCTCGACGCCGCCTGCGGCAGGACGGAGAAGCGCGTGCGCGACGCCGCCGAGAAGAAGCGTAAGGTCGGGGAGGCCGCCGCCGAGCAGCAGGAGCGCGCCCGCAACGTGGGCCTCGAGCGCGAGCGCAGCGCCATCTTCGAGAGGAAGCGGCAGGAGGCCGTCGACTACCTCGCCGCCGCGGCGCAGCAGCAGGCCGGCTCGCGGCGCGGGTCGCCCGCCAACAACCTCGTGTCGGCGACGCACGGGAGCCGAGCGCAGGCCTCGCACTTGCTGCGGTGAAAGGACCTGCGAGAGGGGGCCCTCGCTCGTGCGTGGGCGCGCGCTGTCGGTGGAAAATGTGCACTTGGACTTGGACTTGGAGATGCGGCGCCAACCGGTGGATGAGGAATAGGCGGACGGACGCAAAGGAAATAGATATAGGGCGGGGCAGGGCGCTGGTAATGGGTGTATAAAGTACAAAAAGGGCGTGCAATGGTGTTTCTGGGGAGACAGGGAGTCGTGTGCAAAGCCCATGCCTCCCTGCGCGACACCTCCCTGGTATCCATCACCTTGTTGTTGCAGGCGAGCGAGGTAGATTAACTTGACCCTTCTCTAACTTTGACAATCGACTACTTCAACAGATCAGCCCCATCCCCCTCCCCCTCCCCCACGGTCGCCCATCCCTGAAGCCAACGAAGGCGTCGGTCGGCAGACGTCAAAGCCAAGCGGAAACAAGCCGGCATCGCGCGCGATACCCACGATGACGGGAGCCAGGAGGTATCAAGCCGTACCCAGCAGCCAGCATCCCTCTCCCATGCATCGTCTTCGATACCTGCTGTCCAGTCCCCTTCGCAGCCAACATTAGACGCCATAAACCCAGCTCCGATGGAAACCTTGCGGCGCACGCTAGCCAAATAGTAATCAAACAGTACAAGCCCAATCGCGCCCTCGTCGCTGCCGTCCATGCAGACCGACATGCGAGTTTCTGTCTCCTCCTGCGCGCAATCTTACCCGCAGCATATTACGTCGTGCGAGGCGAGCACGTTCTCCGTAGCTCAAGGCCTGCTCCAAGTGCAAGTCGTTGCCTCATCAAGCCTGGATTTCCAGCGCTTCAGCGCCAGTCAGCATGTATCTAGGGCTCTTGACATCGTCAATGCCATTCCCAGATATAATCTCCTCAATTTCGAGCGGTTCCTCTTCGTCGTCGGTCGATGAATCGTACAACGCGCGCGGATTGTACTCTTCGCAAGGCGCTAGTGTCAGTTGTGGTCTTGACCCCAGCTTCTCAGTAGGTGTCAACAAAGGGATCATCCTTACCAATCAATCTTATAGCTCGCACAGTGGGGGAGCTGGGTGGCGAGTCAGGCTCCTCGATGATGGGCTCCGGTATGGCATCGTTGGGCATGGGCCGGGTGAATGTGCCTGCAAATGGCTTGGTCTTGCCCTGTTGTTGACTGGCCTCATTGAATACCTGTTGAGCTCGCGCAAAACGGCTCGGCTTGTAATAGGGGTTGCCCGACCCAAACGAGTAGTCACTGAAATTGCTGTGGGAGCTCTCATCTCGCGAAGCACCGGCGCTGTGGCTGGACGAGGAATTGCAGTAGCTTTCGAAGACGGATCTCCGGAATGAGGGACCAGGTCCCAGATTGGGATCAGGTCCCGTCTCCCCGTAATAGCCAGTACCTTGGTGGCCGAACCGTTCCTAGTGATTAGCGGCATATTCAGGAGGCTCTCTCTGGGCCGAATTGGCTCGCACGGATGGGCGAGGGCCAGGTTCAGCGTAGTTTGTCGAGCCTATACCATTTAGAGGGCCTGGAAATGCCGAGCTGAACACGCCTCGAGACGAGGGAAAGCTTGCTGGTTCTTCGTAGGTGGAGCTTTGCGAGTAATTGCTGAACACGCCGCGAGTGTGCGGTGGAAAGCTTCCACCCAGGGGAGGGTCTTCGTGCTCGCCACGTCGAAAATCATCATCGGTGGCACCAGTGTTCGCTGCGTGGAGATTCGTCACGGGGTCCGGCTTCATGCTTGCTGCGAAAGTGGACCGTGTTCCAAAGAGTCTCCTCGAAAAGTCGGCTTGAGACTCGTCACCGTGTAGGGGATCCTCCGGATAGGGTCCCGTGGGGCGATGCGTCTCGACACCCGAATACAGAGTTGAAGGACCTGGAAGGAAGTTCTCGGAATCGAAGTCAGGGCGCCGGAACATAGAGACTCGCCGGATGCCTCCGAAGAACGAAGAATCTTCGCCATGAATGCCGCACTTAGTGGGCTCCGAGGTCTCGTTTGCGGCAGCGTCGGCTTCACCAATATTGATCTGGGAGGCATCGGAACCGCATTTCTCAGGGCTCGAGCATCGAACTTCGACAGTTGGCGTAAATGAGACTGCCTTCCTGTTATTCGCCTTCGCGCCTTTGTTGCCGTTGGACTCTGAAATTGATGTGAGCAGATGGCAGAGAATCCGAGAAATCTTTTCAATACCTTTAAGACAACTCTTGGGGGAGCTGGTCTTGCTGGACCCAGCATGAAGAGCTGAGGGACTATGCTCATGAGTCCCGGTAACAGTATTGAGTTGATGAGGGTCTTGCTGGCGGTCATATGCCACAGAATCAACCTCCTCGACGTAAGGTCTCTGGTAACTACCAGTTTGGTCTTTGGTGCCGTCTGGACTCGCATACTCATCGGTTTGCGCTGAGGAAATTCGCTGTGCTCTTCGCTGAGCTGACCCAAGCCTACGATCAGAGAGAAAAGACGTGGAGCTCGTCTGAGAGCCTGAGCCATCTATAGCGGAGGAGCATGGTTTTGCCTTCTCTAGCCGTGTGGACAAGGCGGAGCCAGCTTTCTGACTTCGATCACGTCGCCTTCTTTTCAGATCTTCACCAACAGAAACTTGATCCTGAGAGTCGCACATCGTGGAGCGTCCACCATCCCCGACGTTGTTCTCCATGGAAGACGACTGTGTCAGGTCATGATGACCAGCGCCTTCGCGATGCGCCCCAGCAGTCTGCCAAAAACGTTAGAAACTGGCCGGCATGGGAACTATGGAACGAACTTACCGAGGTGGTAACCGACGCCTCGACGTTGCTTCCGTCGTCTTGAGCCTCAGCACTGCACCTTCTGCAGTAGTTCGGAAAAATGGGCTGTGCCGGCGAAGTTGAATGTGTTCGTTGAAAGGTCTTTGATCGGACCACGCCACAGCCAAAGCAGAAGTGATGTTTACTGGCCATGACGCCCTGAGCAATTTTTGCCCCTTTGCATCGACCACAATAGTTGAGCAGTGGCTTCGAATCATGGGCAATTGGATGCTTTTCATGAAACAGACCGGAACGGATGGCACCGCATCCAGAGCAAAGATGGTGGTAAATGATGCGACCCGGACTCCCCTCCCGCCGATACTTGGACGTTGACTGTGGTGGGTCCACCACGTTGTCTTCAGCATCGATCCCGACACCATCTTGGTTTGGCTTGCAACCACTAGCTGCGGTGGTAGTTTTTGCCGGTGACAGTTTGCCGGGTCCGTTCTGCTGCGTGGTTGATGTAGGGAAGGGGGCTGCTTGGGGTAAGGAGCCTCGGTACGAAGTCGCATTGTTGAGGATCGAGTTCAACTGATTCTGGAGGGTCTGTAGACTCTCTTGAAGTTTAACATCGCCTGGATGCTTAGACAGCCAGTCCCTTGTTTGGTCCATGCTGCGCTGAACTTGCTGCAATTCAGTCGAGAAGTAGCGTGAAGCATCGTGGGCCAGGCTTGGGGCAGAGGGCGCGGGATAGGTGACCATGGTATGGGGCTGGATTGTATTGACCGAAGCAAGATGAACCCGCGTGTTGTAAGCTGGTACGTGCTGCGGGACACTTGAAAATGACTGATCTGGCATGCTTCCATATTGCCCGACAGGGAAAAGGTACTGGGTCGTTGGGAGGGGAACGTAAACTGGATGATTTGCGATCTCGTTCATGGCTGGAGTCAAGCTGGCCCTTGCGGAGGGATTCAAGCCACGAGAACTGTTTCGGGGAGGACTCCTGTTCTCAGAAATAAGACGCTTCTTCCGCATTTGGCGTGATAGTTTCTTCCGCGACGAGCCGCCGGCTGAGGCAGGTCTCCCAGCAGTTTCCAAAGAGGCAATGGCCCTTTGTTGGCTGTGTGTGCCGTGCCGTGAAGCTTTGCGTCGTCTGCTGGACCGGCCGCGCTGTGGAGTCGGCGTCGATAGGCAAGAGTCCGTCGCCTCTGGAACGTCCTTCTCCACGTCGGTTTCAAGATCGCTGGCTTCCCCTCCTTGTTCGGCGGCTATGTTTCGTTTGATTTCGTCGACTCGTTTAGTTCCGTGCTTTCCGCAGTCGTATGAAACGATCACCTCCTCTCTGGAAGCCTCTTCGTCCGGTGTTTGTTCGACTTGAACCTGGACTCGACGGCTCGGCAGGCATGTAACCACGACTGAACGATCCGCCACAGCGTCAGACGCAGCGGAGCGGTGACGAGCCTCGAGTTCGTCTTGGCGTCTCTGTGTGCGCCGCATCTCCCGCGGCGAAGGGAGGTCAAAGGCGGCGCCCAGAAAGCTGAATTCAGGCTCCTGAGCGAGGCGCTCTCGCAACGTCTTTTTGCGAAACATGACGGAAGCGATAGAGGCACGGATGGATAGCAAGGGCTTGCTTGCCCAGCTTGCCAAAGGCAAGCAGTAGCTGGAGGTTTGACAAGTCGCAGGCGATGGGGTAGGGTTGGTGGGCGAGGGAGTTGACAGAATCGGAGAGAGTGAGAAGTAGGGAAGAAAGGAGGCGGGGGTTTTCTGTTTGCCGGGAGCTAGGATACGGTACGCAGGTAGCTGGCAGTTGGCAGCATGGCATGCCGTGCTGTTCAACTGGTTGCCGCCTTCCGTTGCCCCTGAAACCTCACTGTACACCAGCTCCGTCCACTGGCATAAACGCTACGGCCATCAGGGCAGCCACAAGGCGCTGTGCAAACAGTGCAACAATGTGTCGGTGCAGGCAGCTTCCATGAAAGTTGCAAGTGGCGGACTGCCCTGCGCTACCCTGGCCCTCAGGCGCAACTTGCATGTGGAACCAAACCAAGTGTTTCCGGGGGGTCATTCACCGGTCCTGAGACCTTTACACGCTCGCACTGCCGGCGGGAAAGGCACGATGCAGTTTGCTTTCTTGCTTTTAATCATACATTGGTATACATTCCCAATCCAGGTCTGCCGTATGGGAACATGTGACCATTTCTTCCTTTATGACTGTTTCAAATTTGCGATCAAGAACCATCTATAGATCAATCAACACGCAACACGCGAGCGCCCCTCTTCTTTACAGCCTTCTTCTTCTTCTGTCCGCGCTCAAACGCGGCGACGGCAGCATGGTCGCGGCCGACGTTGTCAAGGTCCTTGACCTTGTAGATGCGGATGATCCAGTTCTCGCTGGTGAACGCCTCCTCCAGCGTGTTGAGGACCGGCCCCTGGTCGGGAAGACGAACACCGCGCACCCGATCGGCGGCCTGGCCGGGCGGGAACATGGAGGCGTAGTTGTAGTACGACATCTTGTACCTGTTCATGCTTGTCAGCTTCGTGATTTTCTTGCTCTGTGGGCTGTGACGCTTACATCAAGCTTTCCTTCATCGTGTCCGTGGCCTCGCTGTCGACACGATACTCGCCGCGAGCGGTGAAGAAGTCTCGCTCCTTGACCTCATCGGGCCAGATACCCTCGGCGATACGCACCATCCAGAGGAATTTGTTGATGTCATCTCCGGAGTAGCCTAGGAGACCGCCAAACACAACCAGAACGTAGTCGACCTCGTGCTGTCGCATGATGGGGTAGCTGACCTCTTCCTTCGAGCTCATAGCCTTGCCTACCGTCGCGATATGGGTGTTGTTCCACGTATTGTTGTCCACCAGCGTCGGTCGGTCCGCCATACCTCCAATCTGGTAGCCGTAGTCCCACCAGGACATGATTTTGGCGTCCTCCTTCGTGTTCTGACGGAGCCACTGGTAAGCCTCGCGGTAGTCGTCGATAATGTGCTGGCTGCCATCGGGCATCCGGCTGGCCAGGACGACTGATGGGGACGAGTAGGCGTTGGACGTGACCCAGGTACAGTGCGTAACAAACATGAGAAGGTAGATGGTCAGGGAAGCCACGACACCGGTCTTGGGGACCCAGCTGAAGATGCCGACCTTGGGCTTGTCGCTGCCGCGGAGACCAGTGGACTTGGCCGCCTTCTTAGTCGTGGCCTCAGAGCCAGCTGGTGCGTCGGCGGGAGTAGGCGTCTTGGTGCTCAGGTAGGTATCGAGCAGGTGGGACACGGCGATGGCGCCCGCGACACACACAATTGGAGTGAGAGTGAGCATCAGTCGGACCATGACGCCGGCGAAGTAGCTGCCGAACAGACCATAGACGATGACAAAGACGTGCTCATCGCGAAGGTCCTGGTAGCAAAGGTAGATACCGGCAGGGAACAGCCAAATGAGCATGTTCAGGTCAAAGAAGAAAGCCGGCCAGGCGGGTGGCTGATGCTCAGAGACGGAAGCGATGATGGGAATGTGGATCTTGGCGTAGCCAGTGTCCCACAGTGAGTAGAAGCGGCCGCTCCAGGGTGCGATGTAGCCCAGGGAGGTCAAGGCGACAAGTCCAAGCAGACCGATGCCAAATGTGCCGATGAGGACGGTCGCAAGGAAAGTCTGGAACTGGCGACCGGAGATGGCCGACCGCACATATTGGATGAATCCAATGAGCTGCAGGAAGCCAAAGATACCTAAAACGCGTGCACGTGTCAGTACATGATGACCTCTACGATGGGTAAATGTTTCGTGGCCATACCGAGTGCAGGCATGTGCTCGCTCGTCTTGACAGGCAAAAAGCCGACGAAAGGAATCTGCATGCTGGCCAGTGTGCCCAGAGCGTACCACGTGGTGTAGCTGACGTAGAGGCGAGTGCTGTACCGTCCCATGCAGATGAGGACGAAGGCATGGAGGGGCAGAAGGCAGGTGATGAAGGCATAGCCACCCCACGACGCCACCATGTAGCCGTAGAACAGAGCACAGAGCGCACCCCAGAGCATAGATCCCAGCTTCAAGGCCTTGATCCAAAGATAGAATGTAAAGACGAGGAGGAAGATGGCAATGGCCTCGTTGTCGTAGCTCCCGGCAACAGATCGCGAGATGTAGCCCGGGGCGATACCCATGAAGACGGCAGCCAGCAAGCCGGCGGACGGCGAGGTGGTCATCTCATTGGTGAGGAGATAGGCAGCATACGCCGTGAGGCCAGAGAACGCAGGCGCAAGCAGGACGCAGATATTCCGGATGTCGACGGGGACGGTCAGCGCGCGGAGCGCGTGGTAAATGACGCCGCTCGTAACCATGAGGCCGGGGTACAGCGTGCCTCCGGTGACACGACCAAGAGGGTGCCATGTTCGGTCGTCGAACCAGTCCCAGAACTTGTAGAAGCCATTGGCGACGAGGTATTTGGTCGCCCGGAAGTTGAACCACGGATCGACTAGACGGGCATCGTCAGCATCGAGGCGCCTGGGCAGTGACGCATCATCGGGATCAATGGGAAGAACCAACATTCGTGGATAATGCTCTCAAAGCCTGTAGTATCCAAGTTAGCATCAGGATTCAATTGCGTGGTTGCGACGGCGGAACGGGACAGGTGCGTCGCGCAATCCTCGTCGAGCCCTCTACAGAGGGACGGTGATGGGGGCGGCACTTACGAATGACGGAGAAGAGTCGACTGGCAACGGCAGCAGCCGCAATGAGAGAAAGAATGACGACTCGAAGTAGCAATCTCGTCTTCTCCGAGTTCACGCCGGCAGCGCGCGGCTGGGAATCGCCCGTCATGGTGGCCGAGATTCGATGGTTGGTCGAGTCGATGGCCTCGAAGTGAATGCAGAGGATCAGACCGCGAAGCCAGATGGCCTCCCCTATGGAGCTGAGGACAGCTTGGAGCTTAGACCGGGGCTGCGACGTACGCAATGTGCTGTGGGGCGGGGTGGTCAATTAGGCACGGCAGGTGCTGGAGACGTGAGGGCGGGGCAGTGCTGGCATAATTATGTCTGGCTCAGCACCGCAACGTCGCCCCAACCCACAGGGCCGGCCTTTTTCCGGATGCCTCACCCGGCAATGCATCGTCCGGGGGAGGCAACATATCATGAAACGGCGTCCTCCCTTGCCACGACGCATAACTGTCTCCTTTGAATGTTTCGGAGACGACTCGGTGGATCACGTCGCGCTGCGTCAAGCGCCAGGTTTGTTGTCTAAAGCCGATTGAAACGGGGCAGTGAGCAATGGAAGATACGATACCAAGGGATCGACCTCGGTTGTCTTCACCACGATAAGCTCTCGTGATCAGAACCCCCAAATAGAGCGCCGTAACAGCGAGAAACCGTAATCAATCCACCGACTGGCATCGTTGGCAACCCTCTCATGCCATCTAATTGCGTGTATTTTTACACCTGTACACTTTGCGTACACAGTACCTAAAAAGGAAACGTCTATGCAGTCGCGCCTCTCGAGGCCTCTCGCGGCCTCTCGCAGCCTCCATCATAGTACACCCAACTACGCCGCGGTCCTGCATCAAGAGCCTTGGCATGTCGCTCAAGTCCGCAGACGAGCCGCGCTTCGTCCCCTGCCCGTGCCGTCACAAACACTCGTCCGTCGTCCGTCCTGCACCGCCTTGTCCATCACTTCAAGGGCTGTCCTTGGCCACCTGCATCAGGTACTTCTCGAGGTCAAACTTGGGGTTCTCGACGTCGGTGATGACTGCTCCCTGTGTCAGTTCCTTCATTCGGGCCGCAGGGACATCTCGGCGCCAACGTCGATCCGCTGCACGCAGCTCAGGCGACATACCATCAGACTGCGATGCCGGCTGCGGGTTCTTCTGCTTGGCAAACTCGGCCTTGGCCTGGTCTATCAACTTCTGCTTCTGCTCGTACTCGTGCTGCTCGTGCGCGGCCCGTTGCGTAGCCGTTATCGTCCTCTGGTGCGAGAAGCCGTAGAAGACGCCCACGGCGAGGGCGGACCACCGGAGAACCTGGAAGTCGAGACCCAATTAGTACTCAATCATCCTTCAATGCGACCGACGTCCATCCCCTGCCGGAACTGCCGACAACACGGCGACCGCGGGCCTGCGGATGCGCGTGGCAGTCGCGGCTGCAATGCGATAACGGCGCGAGGCGGCCAGTGGCGGCAGGACGGCTGGGGGCGGACGCAGAGGGGTGACCAACGTTGACTCCTGTCGATGCCATTGCTGTACGACGGCTATGGGATGCGATCCGAGGATGAGGACGAAGGTCGGGGGCCGGCAATGGCTGTCAATGGGCCCTGTCTGGGTGGATCGAGGCAATTGTTGCGGTCGGGCTGGAGACGAGGTGAAGATTTGGATGTTGCTCGGGAAAAGTCGCTCCCTGAGTTTTTCCAGCGGCCGCGCTGGCTCCCCGGCGGGCCGCTCTGGGTGGCTGCAGGGGGGAGCTCTCGGTCGATAACCACGGGGCCGCCAGCGCCAGACCCGGCTCAGCCGCTGCGATCACGTGCGCCCCAGCGCCGCTCCGCTGCCAGTTGAGCTTCCTGGGCACCTGCACCAGGACGGCACAAGCACCACCGCAGTGGAAGGGCCCATTACAGTCGGTGTGGGGCTGCCGCACTTGTAATGGATGGCTGGGCGGCGCTCGCTCACCACCACACCCACCACAAGGGGTTCCTGTTTGCTATGGCTGCGCTCCATGAAAGCCCCCCTGCCACGCCGCGTGCCTGAACTAGGGGCGCTTGATTTCCATCCATGCCGCGTCGCCTGCCGGGTCGCAGTGGGTTTGCTTGAACACCTCCGTGCTGTGTATTCGAGGCTCGACCTTTGGCCGTCAACAGCGATCGCATACACTTCGAAGTATATCCTCCGACGACGTGCACCTCGTGTTCCCGCCACGAGCAGGCAGCTGCCCAGCCTGCCCCGTTAGGTACTTGTCGCGACCCGCGTCATAGGGCCCCCCTACGGCGGTCCTCCTGTCGCCATCGCGAACGGCTCGCTGTTGGCCAACCGCGACGAAGCCCAGACCTCGCCCTCCCTCCGTAAGCCGTCCCGCGATGGGCTTATCGAACAGCCGCGATGCAACAACGTCGAGATGAAATCCTTGCAAAGAAGGCGAAGCTCGCGGAGCTCAAGCGGCAGAGGGAACTCCGACAGAGCCAGTCGGCCGCCGGCCGCCAGAGCATAGGAGGGCACAGCGACGTACGTTTGGCGGCCATGCTTCCCACAGGGACTTTAGTTGACGGCTATTTTCTTCACAGCTGATATCGCCCACGCCCGGACGCGCCGACAACCGCCGCGAAATAGAGTCTCTCATCAACAGCCTCGTTGGAGATAGCCGCCCCGGATCCACCACAACGGGAGGTGCTGCCTCACCAGCCGCCAGGGGAAGCAGGCCCAACAGCGTCCTCAGCGCCGGAGAACTGAGCAACGGAACGTCCGACTTCACCGGGACGCAGAATGGGCAGGCAGCATCTGCAGCTGCCTCGGCCGCCCCTCCTCCTCCAATCACCCTTACTACCGTGCCTCTGACTACCGTCTACGCATGCCCACCTTCGCCTGTCAAAGAGGTCTTCTCCTACAGCAAAGGCGTTCAGACGACGGACGACTGGTCGGCGACGCCCACGCGACCGAGGGCGCAGTCGGTCGACTCGGACGGAGACGACTATACGGGCACGACGTCCACCCCGAACAAGAAGCTCAGCCGGAGGGAGAGGGACAGGGAGGAGGAGTTGCGGCAGAAGATTCGGGAGGAGGTTGAAGAGGAGCTAAGGGCCACAAAGGACCTCATCGCCGCAGGTGCAGTCCCCGTGCTGCCATCCAGTTCCACGAACTATCCGTCGAGAGACCTCACGGCCGAGGAGCTCGACGCCGTCACCCGTTCGGAGGAGTTCGTCGACTTCTTAGATCAGTCTACCAAGGTCATTGAGCGAGCCATCGACCAAGAAACATACGATATCCTCACCGACTACGCCTTGCATGGGAAGGATCTCGACGACGAGGATGAAGAGAATGGCAACACCGGCGGCCGAGGCATTCACCGGATAAAGGAGGTGGCGCAATTCTTCGACGAGCGCTGGTCCAAGAAGCGCATGATCAGCAGTATCGAGTTCTCGCCCAAGTTCAGTGAGCTGCTTCTTGCCTCGTACACCAAGAACCCCACGGCGCCTCACGAGCCCGATGGCCTCGTACAGGTCTGGAACACACACATGCACGACCGCCCCGAATACGTCTTTACCGCGCAGTCGGACATTTTGACGGCAAAGTTTTCCCCGTACCACCCGAATCTCATCATCGGCGGCTCCTACAGCGGCCAGGTTCTGTTGTGGGACACCAGAGCCAAGGCGGCGCCGGTACAGAAGACGCCGCTGACGGGCTACGGCCACGCGCACCCCATCTACTCTGTGGACATTGTCGGTACCCAGAACGCGAACAATATCATATCATGCTCCACGGACGGTGTCGTGTGCGGCTGGAGCATGGATGTGTTTGCGCAGCCCCAGGAACTGCTCGAGCTGAAGAACCCGAGCCAGGCCAAGGTGGCCGTCGAGGACGTCAGCCCGACGTGCCTGTCGTTTCCCCAGACAGACCCGACGTTCTTCCTCGTGGGCAGCGAGGAGGGGACGATTTTCCCCTGCCACAGGTACGATCGCGCCGGGGCCAAGGCAGGCGTCGACAAGAAGATCAGCTACAAAGGACACACGGCCCCCGTCATGTCGGTCGACTTTCACCCGGCGAGAGGCCCGGTTGATCTCGGCGACCTGGTCATCTCGTCATCTCTGGACTGGAGCGTCAAGCTGTGGAAGGTGCGTGCGCCGGCCGCGACGTCGACCATGGGGGCTGGTGACGGCAGCATCGCGCCGCTCATCGATTTCGTGCGCGAGGACGTCGTCTACGACGCCAAGTGGTCGCCCGTCAAGCCGAGCGTGTTCGCGTTGGCCGACGGCGCCGGCTGGTTGGAGCTGTGGGACATTGCTGTGGAGACGGAGGAGCCCGTCTCGCGCATCTCGCCGAGCGCGCGGCAGGAAGGGCGCACGATGCTGTCCAAGAGCCTCAACAAACTGGCCTGGGAGCCCAACGACGGGAAGCGTCTCGCGACGGGCGGCATCGACGGCTCGCTGACGGTGTTTGAGGTGAGCGGCGGGCTGGGCGGCAAGGAAGGCCTCAAGAACGAGGAGTGGACCAACGTCAAGAAGCTGGTGAACCGGGTGGAGGCGGTCGGGCTTAACGGGACGATGGTGGTCTAGCCCGGACTCGCGCGAGCCATGACAGTCGGCGGAGTTTTGGTCCGCAGCAGAGACTGTCGCACTTTGTTGGTAGCTGATGTGTACTACATATACCCCGTGGGCAGACGAGTGGTGTTGATGTGTGAAGTTGACGAATACCGCTTTTGCTGATGAACAAAACAAAGTAGCCGAAACACGATACCTGTCGATGCACAATCCAAACCGGCGTGATCTTGCCGCTACGGTCGCATGGCGTCGTGAGGTTATCTTGGCTCCCGCGCTGGGGCTCAGGAGCCATCAATCCTGCAGGAGAGTCACGTGCAGGCCCTCGGCCGTTCTTTTTCCCTTCCTCCTCCACCACGAAGGAACATTCTTCCTCAAGTTCCTCAACTTAGCAAGCCCGTGCAACCAGGCGGCATCTGCCGTGTGACGCTCGCACGACCAGTGTCGTAACGCGCCACGGTCCGTCTGCTTGGCCCCTTTCCCCCCGCCGAGCGCGTAGTATCGCCGCAGCAAGGTACGTACGCACGAGCGACACGCTCGATCCCGCCGCCCCTGCGGTCCCGCGCCTCCATGTCATGATGCCATTCATTTTTATTATGAATTCTGCAATTCTGAATGGACCCTATTTGCTTGGGCCGTTCGCTGTGGATAAATTGTTTTCCTGAGTTTTCTGCGCGCTTGCTCCCTCCTTGTTTTGCCCCCGGCGGCAGCGGCCGCCGCCAATGTGTGCTACGAAAGAATGGGTGGGCTGACACAGCTTTACAGGGCAGGCGGGTATCGTGTCTTCCGGGCGCGTGGCGTCGATTCCATGTAGATAGAATAGATTTTAGTAGTTAGTGGGCACAATGCAGAACGCAGTTCTATTCGCTATTTGTTCATGCCTTTCTGGCACGGGATGCACGCTCTCAACTTGCGGCCATAGGACTGGGCTTCACCTCGACGCGGATGTTCACATCCTGCCCATCGACGCAGTATCCCAGCTGCTTCGGCCCGTCTCTCAGCTCTACCTCGCGCTTGACCCACCGCCCCGACGTCTCCTTGGAATTGTCCTCGCTGTCCTCCGGCGGCGTCTCGACTACCATGCTGGCCTCCATGTCGTCATCGTCCTCGTCGTCCTCGTCGCTGTCCTCGCCGTCGCGTTCGTCATACCGCGCCACGGGATCCCACTCTCCCGTCTCCCACACTAGACGTACCCGCAGCGGCGGCAGGCCAAACACCTTCCCCGCGATGCCCTTGACGGCGTAGATGTCAAACGACTTGGGTATCCTCGTCGTCATCTTCTTGGATGTCCCCGCCTCAGCCTCCTGGTAGTGAAAGCCCACGGTCACGAGCCGCGCCTCGAGGAACGACGGGTTCACCTCGCTGCGCCGCACCACGTCCGGTTCGCCGTACACGCCGCAGAGCTCCGCCCACCGCGGGTGCTGCGCGAGGACGGTGTGCTCCGCGGCCCCCTCGGGCACGGCGGCGAGCTGCCGCGCGATGCGCGAGAGGTAGAACATCTCGGCGTTGGTGCGGTCGGCGTGCTGGACCTGCGTGAAGTTGACGCTCTTGAGCCCCGCGAGGCGCGCAATGGTGAACATGTGCGACTCCTCGGACGAGGACGCGGCCTTGGTGTCGGCGTCCCGCTGCGCGTCGTAGACGGGGTTGTGGGCGAGGCGGAGGCCGGTGAGGCCGGGGAAGTGCGTGGCGAGTGCGTCGACAAACGACCATTCTTCGATGTTGTTGTACGACACGTCCAGGTACTTGAGAGATTCGGGGAAAATGGGTGTAGTGGCGTCAGGTGCCGTCATGACTGAGATACTGTTGCCCTTGAGGTGCAGGTTCCGCAAGGTCGTCAAAGAGGCGAGGCTGCCGAGGTCAGACATGGCTGCGAAATCATTGTACTCGAGGTTTATGGACGTCAAAGTGCTTGAGAGGCTGCCGTAGTCCATCGCGGGGAGACTCGCGAGCTGATTCGTCCCGACGGCGAGGGCTGCGAGGGACGGGCATCGGACGGCAATGTGGCAGAGCTCATCCCAGCTCAAGAGCGTCTGACCAAGGGCAAGCTCGGTGACACCCCGAAAGGCATCCCGGGCTTGATCTAGAGCTTTGTCGCCCAGAACATTCTGAAATCGGTTCCCGCTGTCGCGTTGTCAGCACTGGGCACGAACAGATGTCCCATCGGGAGTGCAGCTCACTTGATACTCAGCTTCTGTAGGTTCCGCAGCTCACGACACACCTCCACGACGGGCCCCAGCCCCTCGAGCAGGTTCCTGCTCAGGTCGAGATGGACGATTCTCGGACAGGTCTCCGCAACGGAGCCCTCGTCGGGGCCTACGGCGCTGGCGACGCGCAGCCCGTCGAGGATCACAATCTTGAGGTCCCCAACCTGGGCGAGCTTGCGGCGGATCTTGTCGAAACCCTTTTCCTCAGCCACCTTGCCCGAGATGACAATCTGGCGAGCCAGCTCCGGCGCGGCACCGTCCTCTGCCGGCGGCCCGTGGGCGACATACTTGTCGTGCAGCGCGGCGATGAAGCTCTGCGGCGAGTCTGCGGGCCGCGACGGGCGCACAAACGACGCTGCCGTGGCGGACCGTGACAGGCCTGTGTGAAATGAGCTCAGCGAGCTGCGACGGCCTCGGCACGGGGTTTTCGACCTCTTTACTCACAGGAAAAGTAGCGCACACCCTTGTGAGAGCCGTCGTGCTTGCCGCGGGTTTCGTCGTCCCATTCAACGCCGAGCCAGGAGCCGGCCGTGCCCTCGACCTGGCCGACGTAACGGATGGTGCAGAGCACGCCGCCGTAGGACACGCGCTGGCCGACGTATGGAGCGTCAGGCATTTTGCGTCGAATGGATTCGATGCAAGCCGCCCGCTACGTCGTGTGCATGGTTGCGCGGGCCACGCTGTGGGTGACCGCTGTTGGTGTTTGGGTGAGATGGAAGGCAGCAGAATTCCGGGGCCCCCACGAGGGGCGTGCATGCGCGTGTGAGGCGTGCCTTGGTATCGCGCCGCAACTTTCGTCATATCACTTCATTTCACAAACAGATTACATCGTCCCAAGACGCTGGCCCATTCACAATCATTTTACTTGGGTGAAAAAAGTTGGCCAAAGGCTTCGAATGGGTGCCGCTTTGACGGACCGCCGCTGGAACCCGGTGGTGGGCACTGGGCAGAGTCGGCACAGATACTCAAACAATTCGCATGGCTATATAGAGACAACTACAGCTTGTTCTTGAGCTCGCCGACCACGCGGACCAGGGCGCGGCCGTTGCTCAGGCACACCTTGCCGCCCTCGACCTGGGTGACGAAGCGCAGCTCCTCAAAGTCGCCCGTCTTCTCGCCAGTCCGCCAGACCCGGGTGACGAGCTTGTCGCCGGGCATGACGGGGCTGGCGAAGCGCGCCTGGTACTCCTTGATGTTGTCCGGGTCGGAGGCGCCGAAGCGGCGCAGGATGTCGTGGCAGGTGGCGTTCCACTGGTACAGGCCGTGGGTGATGGCGCCCTTGAAGCCCATCTTCTGGCCGGGCTCGGGGGTGGCGTGCAGGGGGTTGTAGTCGCCGTTGAGGCGGTACAGCAGGGCCGACTCGGTCGTCGTCTGGTGCTCGATGACGGCGTCGGGCTGGCGGTCCTTGGGGGGCGGGAAGTTCTTGGTGGCCGGGCCCTTGGGTCCGTGCCAGTTGCCCTGGGCGATGAAGAAGCTGCTCGTAGTGACGCGCGTGTGCACCTCGCCGGTGGCGGCGTTGACCAGGTCCGTCTGCAGGTCGAGGACGGTGCCGGGCCGGCCCTTGTCGTAGACGCCGAGCACCGTGGTGCGGCCCTCGAACTTGGCGCCCTCGGACGTCGTGGGCAGCTTCTTGAGGAACTCGATCTTGCGCTGGCCGTCGACGACGCGGCGGTAGTCGAACTCGGGCACGCTGGGGATCTTGACGGCCTTTTGGGCCTTGTAGAAGTCGACGACCTCTTGGGTGTTGCCCTTGAAGGCTGCGGCGCGGCAGGCGTGGTCAGTCGGGGAGCGTCTTGGGCGGAAGCTGGGGTAGGAGGTGCTGCCACTCACTCAGGACGAGAGGATACGTGGGGAAGACGGAGAAGTTGGGGTGCAGCTCCTGGACAGGCAGAGCGTTAGCATCGTCGCCATAGCCACATAAGGCCGCGCGTGGGAGGAGGAGTAGAGCGGCCGCAGGCGCCAACGCACGTAGAGGAAGTGCAGCTCGTCCGACTTGCAGCCGATGCTGTTGGCGAAGAGCAGGACATCGCGCTTCAGCCACGACACCTCCTGTCGCGGGTACTCGAAGCCGACACCGGGACCAGACATGATGATGGTGATGATGATGAGTTGCTGCAGGGACGGAGTGACGGGGAAGACGGGCCCAATGGACAGTTGGAAAGCAGCTGGTTGCAATGGCGGACGCGGGGAGGCGGGCGAGGACCCCGACTTAACTTGACCTGAGAGCTGGGCCGGGGCGGCGGCCGTTGTCGCGGAGGCGAGCGCAATGCCGAGGTTCGTTCAGTGGGGTTCGGCCCCGGCAGAATTACTTAGCAGCCATCGCCGAGGCGGGCAGCGGCGCCTGCAGGTTCGTCCCATGGGTAGGTAATAACTGGGGAAGATGCCATAGCGCGACCGGCTGCGGCGACCGGCTGCTGGCTGATGAAGCCAGAGGGTTGCCGCGCGAGAGGCAACTGACAAGTTGGACATTTGTTGTTGCAGACAAATTGATAGGTACCGTACTACGCCGCGCGGACTACCTATCGCCGTGAGCTACTGTACTTACCTACCTAGGTAGTGCCACTACAGAGCCGCGGTAGCAGCCGTTTCTCGTCAGCACGACGGACATGGGCAGTTAGCTACAAAGTAGGTACCTACCCAGATATGAGGTAGCATGCCTAATTAGGCGACAGGCGGCAGTGTAGCTTCGCAGGGAGGACTCCAAGGCAGCGCACGAGCTGGCCGCCCAGGCCATCGGCATCGTGATGCCGCATGGGCATGCGCCGCCACTTCCCATCAATAGAATCCCAAGGCTTTACGGCAATCGACCCTGAAGGCCTCAACATACAATGAGGCCCTCGTTCAATTCGCGGGATGCCATGGAGCGTCGTCATCTGCGATTGCTACCATCCGTCAAGTGCATTGCCACAGCCAGTCAATCGCGGCGTCTACCTCAACACAGCAAATACCCTACAGGGCCACGAGAGCACGATAAAGTACGGTACATCGGATCGGAGATCAAGGGGCTCTCCCTATACAATGACGGCAAATGCACTCGCAGCGGTAGCGTGCCCGTGCGCTATCCAGATGAAAAGAGAAAGAAGCCGTACGGCGAGCTCAATTTCAACTATGTTCACTACATTGAGGGATGCGTTGGCGTTTGCTGAGTGGGACGTTGTGCTTGCAGAGGCGTTCAGAGTCGTAGGAGATAGCAATGAGCTTAGTTAGCATTTCAGTCTCCCAAGGGACTGTAAGCACGATCAACTCCACCCATGTCGTCAATCATTATTGCATTGTGCACTGGCCAAGCTCAAGTCGAGTGACGTTCGCGCAGCTGGGTCCATCAGGAGACCGAACGACAGTACCTAGGTAGGTAGCAGGTCCCCACCAGAACGCCAGCCGCTAGGTTGCCTCTTGGCCCACTGGTTGGCCGACCTGCCGTGAACCTCTCTCAACCATCCCGACGGACAGCCTCACACTATGCAAAACGAACCCATGGCTGACCGACACTGCGAGGCAATGTGCGCCGAGCTGTTGTCGCTTGGCATACTTCTGCAGCGCTTATCCACCACCACCAACCTTTTCGATCACAAGCGAGGCCCGCAGGCCACTCCGCAGACCCCGCGCGTTCTGTCCCCTCAGCCCACGAGCTCTCGCCATACTCGCCTCGACCCATGCCACGAACGATGATGCGGTATGCAATTTTGAGGACTCAATGAAATCGTATTTCGGTCTTGAAAGAGCCGTTTGCTGACTGACCGCGCTCAACGGACTAGTGTACTGTTACAAACGAGTGTAGATCCTCCCCGATGCGGCCACACGACCTATCATCCCAATCTGCCCTTGCCCCGATCGCACTCCTCGAGGAACCGATATATCCCTTCGAGCCCCTCAAACTCGTCTGAGCAGTGCTGTGCCGAACTCATGGGCGGCGACATGCTCTCGTAGCCCTCGGGCTCTGAGAGCCAAGGGTTCTCGAGCTCCTCGGCGAAGGCGTCTCGCACAAACGAGTCGTCCCCGAGCGATGACATCTCGTCCAGCTCGTGGCCTTCCAGCGACCGAGCCGACCCGCCAGGTGACGTCAACGTCTTGTCCGTGTCCGGGGCAAACGGGAACTTGAGCGCCATGGGGACGCCGGCCGCCAGCTCGAAGCCGGGATCCTGGCTCACGATGCCCCGCTGGACCCCAATGTCGTCGCACAGTCGCTCGACAGTGACCGCGTCCACGCCTGGGAACCGCACGCGCAGCGTGTCGCTCTTCTCCAGTACTATCGGCAAATCACCCAACACCGAAAGCCGTCGCAGATCCGCATAGATGGCCGTCAGGTCCTTCAGGGCCCGACCGAAGTCGGCAGAGAGGATGTCGAGGAAACCCTCGGTGTTGATGGTGGCAGGAGAAGCGTCGGCTCGGAATCCCGAGGTCTCGGACGCGCACGCGATGGCCGCGGCGAGGGGGCTGAGGGCCGTGATGGTGGGGCTCAGCTGGAAGTCGATGAAGGACCCCGGAGTGAAGCGAGGAATATCGGCTAGCTTGCGCATGGCGTCGTCCTCGAGCGTGGAGACGGCGCGGTACTTGCGCTCACCATTGGGACCAAGGCCGTCGTAGCGCAGCTTCTGTCCGGAGAGGAAGAAAGCTCGCATAGCCTGCGATACGTTCTGAACGACCTGAGCGGGAGCCGCAGGCGTGTGGGAGAAGTATCGGGCACCGCCGCCGAGGCTATAGCCGCCGGCCGTGCGAGGCATGGCCCCTCCCGTCAAGTTGGGTCGCAACGTGCTGGCAAAGGGAGCTCGTCCGGAGAACTGAGCCACTCGCCGCGAAGTGTTCGATGACGGCAGCTTGGATCGGTCGAATCGTGGCGCCGAGGCGCTTCGCTCGGAGCTGATGAACCTCCGTACGACGTTGTTGATACTCTTGGTCGCCCCGCCAGAAAACCATCTCGCACCTCGTCTCTGCTGCTTCAAGAGCGCTGCTGGGTGAATCGGCTGCCGCCCGGTCTGGCCGCTGCGGATGGGGATATGCTGAACCTGGCCTTGGAGAGGCCTGGTCGCGTCCACCAGCTTGGCGCGGACCAGCTTCGTTGTTTTGGCGGCAGCGACACGCAGCAGGCGAAGGGTCGCTGGACCCCAAATCGCCCCTGCGGACGCCATGTTGTAATCGATGTCGCTCCCAAGTCTCTGGGGAGGTGGAAGCCGTTGCAGTCGTGCCTGAGATGACCAAGGGTCGGGGCGACGGGTGTCCTCGGGGACTTATAACTGCCCGGCTGGCAGCGTCATTCGCCACGCACGCCTCGCGGGGACGATCTCTTGCACCGCCACAAAGCGAATCTCCATTCAGCCACGCAAGCCACACGCAAGTGGAGCTAATTTCAATTTTGGGTTTAGTCCACTTTTGAGCTCCACGCCCTTTTCTTCTGCCAGCACCGAAATTTTTGGCCTGCGGCTTCTCTCGCTCCTTCTCTTCACACACAATTTTCTCAACACCACAACCACCGCAGCTGGACACGCGCTCCGTGGTGTGCAAGTGCACGCCCGATGCCGAGCCCTCTGACGGTGGCAGTCGGCTCAAGGTAAGAACATGCTTTCCGTCGCTCTCTATCGCTTCAGTGATGAACAACCTCAACGAACAATCCAATTCAGACCAGCACAATGGTGATTAGCATACTCTAGAATTACCCTGAGAAAGCTATCAGTCGCCCCCTCTTTGCAGAGCACCATCTAGAAGAGAGTTAAGCTGACTGTTTCGAAGGCCGCAGGTGTTGACGAACCGACGCTGCCATTGTGCAGCCCAGTCACCATGATGATAAAAAAGGTTGGTACTCCCCGTCACCCTACTCCCCGCCACGCCTCTCCGAGTGATGATCAAGACGACATCAGGGATTCCTCATTCTTAATACATAATGTGGATGCCGTTGTTATAAGTTTCAGCCTTGTCTGACAGGAGACTACCTCGACACTTTGTTGTGCCGCACATCTCGCGAGGTTCATCGTTGCTAATTCGAGCGCCTCGACAGGTACATTCGCACCCCCCCGCCGCCATCCCGATTGCACGCTTTTGCCGCTGTATGATGAAGATTTGAACGAACGGGCGGACATAATCGAGCCCCGCCACCTCTCGCCCTAGAAAGCAAGGCGTACAAACTTTGTGGTGGGAGACTGGCGGGTGCTATTGATGACACTTCGTCACCTGACTGGCTTGGAGCATTGTTGTTTTGTACGCTGCCGGTGTTTGTATAGCCGACTAACGCTTTGCTCGGCAGGTAATTACAATTGCACAAAATTTGCTTCAGCATCCCCAGTTCTGTGATGAGATGTCAAAAACGTATTCACACTGTTTGATCCCCAATCATTCTTGATTGGTGGAGGATGAACTTAATCAACACCTTCTGATATGGTGCGTCTTCAAAATCATGGCCGTTGATGATCGGGAACGGAGTGTTGACTGTAGACAGGACTCGATTTCTTTGCTTCTTGTTGCCTACCTGGCATTGGGCATCTGAGACTGACCTGTCTGTCCAGACTAGGTGGTAGGTGACGAGCGACGACCATCTACTGTGAAAGGTGAGCATCCCGCCTTCCTTCTTGTACCAACGTTTGTTTTTTTCCGCCATCGGGATGACTTGTTCTGTTCTATCATTTGGCTGAGTTCATCGTGATGTATAATATTTTTCACCTTGGAGAACTGATATGGCGTTCCTCGTGCCACTCGTTTTGCCGCAGCTTGGTTGTCTGGCACTGGCTAACGCGACGAAGCATAGATGATGAACATGAGTATGAGCGACTCTCGGAGAGCGATTTATGAAGATCTTATTTAGCATTAATCCAAATTGTTTCGCCGAGACTTGTCTTTCTGTCCAAGATATCTGGCTGTATCCCATGTACATTTTCGACTTTATATCCTCTAGCGTGCGTTTACAAACGTCCCAGTCCGTGACGGTTCTACTTCTTGATCTGCAGCCTTGCGTTCATGCCGACGATGCAGCGGATGAGGTCCCAGTTGTCATTGGCGCCGACCCAGTCGGTGATGACGATGCCGGTGCCCGCGTCGCCGACCTTGAGCTTGTTGGGGCCCTTGTCATGCTCGCCGTGGTTGATGCAGAGGTACTCGACGATGGAGGGGTTGACCTTTGCGGCGATGCGCTCGGGCCAGCAGGTGGCGTTGAAGAAGTTGCTGGCGCTGAGGAAGTTGATGAAGAAGGGGGGCGTCGGGGCGTCGGGCTGGTGGCCCTCCATGCCCGCGAGGGCAAAGGCCTGCTCGGCGGCGCGTTCGAGCTGGCCGCGGCTGTAGGCGATCTTCTTCTCGATGTTCTGGCTCTCGGTGATCTCGTAAAAGTCCTGGATGCGGAAGTTGCCGCCGCCGCCGGTGCCGTCCTCGCAGTTGTCGGGCCACTGTTGGGCGTCGATGCCCCAGCCGCGGCCGTCCCAGCAGGCCTGGCGCATGTCGTCGTCGAGGGCGAAGCGGCGGACGATGACGATCTTGCCGCGGGCCTGGCCGAGGGTGGGGATCTTGGGCTCGGTCCACCACTTGTCGCGCGTCTTGTCGACGTAGCTGTGCTTGAGGTACTTGCCGAGCTGGCCGTCGGTGCCCTTGCCGGTGCCCTCGCGCTTGAGGCTCATGATGACCGTCTCGCTGGGGTTCTCGTCGAGGAAGCGGTAGATATCGACGAGCATGTCGCCAAAGTACTTGTTGCCGGTGAGGGAGATGGGGAAGGCGCTGTGGACGAGGGCGAGGGCGTCGTCGTCGGGGTTGGCGGAGACGCGGATGTCGAGGAAGCGGACGCCGTTGCGCAGCTGCTCGGGGACGCCCACGGCCTGGCAGCGCACCGAGGGCAGGGCCTTGTGGCAGGTGGGCGAGTTGTGGGTGCCGGGGATGGAGAGCAGGGTGAGGGGCCAGTCGTCGTGCAGCTCGCGCATCCAGGCCTCGAGGCGGGCCGAGGAGAAGACGGCGAGGAGGGCGCCGCCGTGGACGTAGACGGCCGTGAGGTCGTGCGGGCCGTCGTCGAGCTTCTTCATGACGGCGGAGCGGCTCGAGGGCGTGGGCACGTCGGCCTCGTAGCGGTGGCCCTCGGTCTGGAAGGTGAGGCGGAGGACCTCGTTGGCGGGCGCATCGGGGCCGCGCACGTCGGTGTCGGCGTTGACGGCGAAGGGCTCGACGCGGACCGAGACGTCGCGCGCGTCGATGGCGCCGCCCTTGGGGCGCGTCTCGTGCGACTGGTGCTCGGTGGCGTTGAGGAAGTTGGTGACGGCGCCGGTGACGTTGCTGAGCAGGCCGCCGCCGGAGCTCACGCGCTCGCCCTCGAAGCGCTCGACCTTGACGAGCTCGAGGGGGTGGATGGTGAGGTTGCGGAGCGTGAGGGTGGCCATGGCGGGCGACGTCGACGGGGGAGGACGATGACGACGACGCTGATGTGTGCCGCGATGAGATGCGGCGCGGGCTTGGTTGGGGATGTGCGGGATGCGCCGGGCGGGCGTTGGGAACTTTGGATGAATGAGGGGTCAAACGGCTGGTGGGCAAGGTACGGCCGGTAGTCAATTGGGCGCAGGACGAGACGGACGAGATGCGACAAGGAGGAGCGAGACGGGACGAAAGTTGGGGTGGTGCTCTCTGCCTCTTGCCTGACCTGACGTATGCACTCGATGCGGCGGCTGGGGAGGTTTGGGATTAAACTTTGGGGCGAAGCTCGCGGACCGCCGTGGCAATGGACGGCGAATCTGCAACGCTAGCGAGCTGGATGGCCAAACTACGACGAGACGACGGCCCCGCCGACGCTGTCGGCGAACGTGGCGGATGAAGCGGGGTGCGTTCCATCAAACAAGTCTGTTCGCACTCGTTGCACGTCTAAGTTGCAGTGTCTCGCACTCCTGCTTGCTTGCTTCCTTACTACCTTGGGTAAAGCCATATAAAGAGGCAATTGGCCAGAGAGAATGACCGCTGGGGTGTCCTCGAGGGCGGAACGACACGGGAAGCCAGCAGCCATCACGGCAATTAACGCCGCATCGGCGGCGGTTGCTCGCTGGCGTGACGATTCGACGAATGCCGGAGCGCAGTCGCGGGTTGTGGCAGAGCTCTTGGCTCGCAGTGCTAGCTGCTCAGCTCGGCTCGGCTCACGGATGAGCTCAGCGGGCAAAGCCAATGGAGCTGGACACACTAGCAGCGTCGTTTGAGCTGATTGCCAAAGGAGGACTGGCTTGTCAGCTAGTGCCAGCAACTTGCAAGTCTATGCCTGGCCATGTCGGCGACGGCGGTGGAAGGAGGGGCAGCGGCACCAGCACCAGTACCAGCACGTGGGCTCTGCTCCTGAGTCGTGGTTCCTGATGAGTCTGAGTCCCGGGTCCCAAACCGGAGGGGCTGAGTGCTTGCTTTGCTTGCCAGGGCTATGAATAGCGATTGCACCTGTGGACATGGAAGATAGAGGTCTCGGTGAGTCAAGGTGGGCGGTGAAGGAGTTGAGCACCATATCAAGAAACATTAAGTACACTGACACGTGTGGAGTCATTCACTGTTCTCACCCCTTCGCTTGCCATGACTTATGCCTCGCCAGACAGCGAGTCAAAGACTCAATGGCCCCCCAGGCCAGGCCCGAATGGAGACGGAGCGCCAGGCGGCCTGCTCGCTCACAGGCGGTGGGCCGGCCCTGGACGAGGCGGGAGAAGCGGACAGAACAAAGGAAGGAGCGGATCCCACCACGGTGGGCACTGGGCACTTGCCGCCAGGCAGCGGGCAAGAGGCACCCACCTCGGGAGGTGGACTAGAGTCAAGAGTCAGGCAGGATCCATCGTCCCTCAAACAACAACACCAAGGACGACAACAAGGATACCGTACAGTACTGTACTGTAGTCCGTACTCGAACGGCAACGACACGAAGACGACGACAGCGCAACAAAACGGACATGACTTGCCGCGCCACCCGGATTCTCGTGCAGCGCATCCGAGCCTTGACGAGCTGAAGGACACGTCAATGGGCTTGGCCGGGCTGACTGGCTGAACGAGACTCGACCACATACGACAGAAATGACCGCGCTGCCCACGTCTCTCAGCTCTCACTGCCCTGTGCACCGCTCTCTCCATCTCTCACACATGCCCTCCCATCAGCGAGACAAAGGAAGCCATCAATGACCCTCAGCTCAATCCCCCGTTGCGCCCGGTGAATACAGCGCAGAGCGGTATTGTGCCGCGCAAGCAGGTCGCGAATAATAGATGCCCTCACGTCTCACATCCCATTGAAGAAAGCCCGCGCGAGCATGGCCCCCCGGCCGGCCCCTGCTCAGCTCAGGGTCTCAGACACTGACACAAACACACACACACACACAACACACATGACGCTGTGCAAACACGGCATCTCAGATCCAGCGACCGGGTCCCCTGGTAAGAAACCCCCGTCCCCCGTCGATGAATGCCAGAGACTATTGTCCGGCACAATAGCCCGCGCCCGCCCATTGACCCAGGTATGCGGGACGGGCGGGTCGTGCGGGCGCGGGCGCGACGGACGGACGTACATACATACGTGCATGGCTTTCGCGTCGCATCGCATCGCATCGCATCATGCGTCGCAGGGGTTCCGCAGACAGCCCTGCCGCTGCGAACATTTGCCAGGGTCCTGTACCTTACGCGCTACGCATTCTATTGTGCTGTGGTTCGTACCCGCACAACAACGCCGCACCCACCCACCCACACACACACACACACACACACACACGTACATACAACCTCTGGACTACACGCACACACACTAACTATCACGGGCGACAAAGGTCCAGCGGCGAGGAGCACAGATCCCGTCCCGGCCCGCCACGAACCACCCCCTTGGTTCGCCCGGCGGCATGCCCGCCCACCGACAACAACACGACTGCCGTGCCCAACGGGAAGATGGAAAGAAGGAGAGAGAGGTGTATTGTAACCGTTGCCGGGAAGCAATGGCCCCCCAAGAGTGCTAAAGTCGGAGGCCGAGGAGCCTAGCGGCGACCAAGGCGCAGGCGCAGCGCAGCGCAGGCTTGTTCTTCTCCGCCATCGTCGCCCCTCGAGCATGTTTCACACTCCCTCGGGGCCCCGACCCGCGTCCCGCCCGCCGGCCCTGGCCGCCTGGGGCTGTTTCTGTCCGTCCACCTTTTGTCACCTTGTTTTACCTGCTCTTACTTGGCCCATATCCCCCCTTCTTCGTGTCTGCCTGAGAGCGCCAGCACGCAAAAGGCGTGCATGTGTGGCGGCGACGATGGAACAAGGTTTGCGTCACAGACCACCCGATCCACCGCCCGCTTCCCGTCCGCGGAATGCCTGCATGATATCAGCACCCACCGCCTCATGTATGTAAGTAAGGTAGTTGTTCGCGCGGCCGGCCGGTGCGCTAGCGGCCCCCGCTTCCCGGCCACAATAAGATCTCCAGGCCCGGAGAATGGGACGCCCGCCACCGTGGCCATCGGTACACGGGACGCCTAGCAGTCCGTTCGGCTGGATCGCGCCAAAGTGGAGGGAGTGGAGGGGAGGGCGGCGGCAGACGAGGAGAGGAGCACGGCCAGCACGACGAAGAAGATCAAGGAGGGAAGGGAAGCCATGGAGGCGCCCCCAATCACCCCATCGCGCCCATCGCCCGTGGCCCGGGAGCGGTGGCGGGAGTCCCAGGCTGCCGGGACACATCTTGGCCTCAATACCGGCCGGCCGGGAACAATGGCGCCCGCTAGCAGCTAGCGCAGTCCGCCGTGCTGGTTCCCCCCCAGCCCGTCCTGGCGACGGTCCCGAAGACGCCTCACGCCCAGCCAGCAGAAACGCCGCATCGTCCGCCCTCGCAAGGACGTCGGCGACTCCTCAGCCACGCATCGCCCGCCCATCGTCTACGAGGCGCCGGGCTGCGACGCCTCGACCTGCCTGGAGCTTTCCAGAGCCACCACAGACAGGTGCTGCATCGTGTGAACCGTGAACCGTCCATGACCGCGTCGGCAACCCCGAGGCAAGCGGTGAAAGCCGTACCCGGCCCATCTCCATGTCCTTCACCGGGGCACGAGGCAGCGAGAAGCAATGGAAGAAGACTAATGGTGGATCAAGTGATCTTATTACACGCGACTACCTGAGATTTGGCATGGTCGTCTTGCTATGTTGACTCCGTCGGCTTTTTATACCGGAACTCTCCAGACGTTCTCTTGCGTCGGATGTATATCCCAAGTCCCAACCGGTCTGGCTCCGTATAAGCGCCTCTGCCAGTCTGTTTTCGCCAACCCCAACTGCAACGCCGTCTTGGGAAGGCCAAAATACCCATACGGGATCAGATATCCCGACACGCGACGTGTCGGCATCGCCCCTTGTGTAAGGTATGCATTGGTTTGTAGCCCGGGACCGCCAGGTCGTAGGACACGTCACGATTCTCGGCCGTGACCTTGTTGGATGTTTGTTTGTCTGTGTACTGCCACCTCGTGGCGACCGACATGTTCAGTCAGTGGAGCGGGTTCGCTTCGAGGGACCGGCTGCCTCGTCGGCTTCCTCGTCTGACTCCTCGCGGCGCCGTCTTTGGGCGCGAGGGGCATTCTTTTGCACTTCCAGGAACTGTTGGAAGACCTCTTTGCTGCCGAGGAAGTTGTTGGCACCCTCGACCGTCACGCCGGCATCAACGTCGATCTTGACGGGACGGGGGCGGCCTTCCTCGTCGATCATGGGGAGGCCGGCATTTCCTGCGCTGTAGTCCCTCATGGCCTTGACGACGGCCTCTGCGATCTGCTTGGCGCTGTCGGCTGGGGTAGAGCCGATGCAGAGGACGTTGTTGTTGTTTGATACCTTGATGGAGGTGTTGATGCGGAGGAAGATGGGGGAGGACTCGTCGTCGCCCATCTCGCTACTCGCGTCGTCGATGGCAGACCCGGTGAGGAACTCGGCGACGGGAGTGCTGTCTATCAGGATTGGCCGCGGCTGCGCTTCCCGCTGCTGCTCGAGTTGCCTGGCCGTGATGGTGCGCAGATCCAGAGGTTGGCGGTTGGGGGTGTAGGCCGGAGGCGGGGAGAGGGGATGAGAGTTTTCCTTTGCGAGGATGTGAGAGGCAAAGTCTCTTATTTGGCGGATCGGTCCGTCCATGGCTGCTGTGTCTTGATTGTGCGGCGAAGTGAGGTGTGTGGTGCAGAGTGTCGGTCAGTGTGTTCCAGCAAGGTGCTGCGGCAGACGAGAATAATGGTCTTGGAAAGTGCAGCTCTCTCTGTCTGTCTATTGTAGAGTGTCCTGCTCTGGAGGGATCAAGTGTCGACGACGAGCGAGCAAGATATAAACACAGTATCAGACAGACGGAAGAAGATGTGATGATGGTCTTGTGGTTGGGGCACGGGAGGGTGGAAGGTGGAGGATATGTAATAAATAAGTCGAGGCAAGCAGCTACCGTTCAGGGCGAAAGAGGTCCCGGGACGGGCCAAAGTACCCGCACGAGAACAGTGCAGTATGTATGTACAGGTAAAGAGAGAGGCGTGTCCGGGCAGCACGCAATCTACGAAGTAGGCATGCACGCACGCCTCGTCGTCGTGGCTTCCCTGTCGGCACAGCCGTCCCCCCCCTTCGTTGGCAGGCGGGGCAGTTGTCCGTCTGTCTACCTGTCTGTCTAGGGCCACCCTTCGTTCCTTCCTTTGCCGAGCCGAACCCACCCGGCTGGGAAGTCAAAGGAGCAGAACCTTGCACCGGGCAGGGAAGGTGCGCCCCGGGGGTGGCAGGAGGAGCGACAGACGAGAAAAGCAGGAGCAGGAGCGGGAGCCAGAGCATGAGCAGGAAGGAGGAGGAGGAGGAGGACGAGAAGGCGTCGAGTGAATGGTGGTGGTGTCGGGGTCGTCGTGGGTGTCGGCGTCCGAGAGCGGCCCTTGCGCCGGCGCGTAGCTGCGTGAATGCGTCCCCAGAGGCCGCTCCGTCTGGACGGATGGGACATCATTGGAGCATCGCTGGTGCGGGTGCGGGTGCGGGTGCGTGCGGACAGGCGAAAAGGCACCCCGGGGGGCCTCGGCAGCGAGAGGGCGAGAGAGCGAGAGAGTTTTGCGCCACCACCTGCTACGTGCTACAGAGGCTCGGTCCCCCCCAAGTTCTACGTAGCGGCCACCACTTCCCGCTTTTTACTTCTTCTTTCTTTTTCCTTTTGGAGGGGCGCCACGAGGGGGGGGGGGGGAAGGGCAGCGGAGGGACGGAGGGGGTGTCTTGGGTGTGTAGCCCGCATTCCGTAATGTGTACTCCGTATGCGTGGCTGTTTCTGTCGGCCGGCCGGCTACCGGATTCAACGCGGGCGCGTGGACGAACGACCCGATCGTGATTGCTACGCATGTTACATACATAGGCCCTTGCCTGTTAGACGATGCTTGTCGTCGTCCCCTTGTTTGCCGAGCAATACGGCATCTACGCGCGCGTCTCTTCAGGAGACAGGAGAGCCAACTCCAGGGCGCGCCTCGCTTATTACGCTGGCTGTCGAGCAAAACCCCTGTGGGGGGAAGGGCGGGTAGGCAGTTAGCTACGAGGACAGTACAGTACTGTACTGTACATGCAACGAAAGTAAACAGGTGATGTTGTATGGGTCGTGTGTCCCGCGCGCGCGCGTGAGCCACGGGGCAACAATCGCAAAGGCCAATGTCTCGAATAGTGCCGCGTTGGACGGCAGTCCGGACACTCAGTCATCAACCTTTTTGTCGTTGGCACGGACGCAGGGGAATAGGTACGAGTTGTACGGAGTCCGGACTAGGTGGGTGCCAGGTGGTGGTGGTGCTCTCCGTACCGGGCAGAATAGGCCTCCATGGTCTGATTGCTTCTGGACGAGCTCCGGGGCGCGGAACCGAGCGAAATGAAAACGCGCTTGGGGCCGTCCGTTGTGCGCTGGGCGCCACGCCCATCAATGGCACTGGGGTGTGGCCCTTGACGAGGGCCGACCCCCCTACTAACGTACAAGTACCTACTTGTAATTCGTACCTCCATCCTCCTCTCGCCGTCGTCCGCATCATGGGGATGGGTTCGGTCCTTTGTCCGCTGTAGTGAATCGCATTGACATGTCATGCATGGGCCTGCGGCGCGCGCGTGCGACCACGGCCGGGCCAGCCCAGCCCAGCCGGCAGGCAGGGGTGGGCTGGTACCTATGGTACCTTAGGTACCTACTCGTACGTGGCCCTCTCAGGGCGTGTCTGCGAGATCCGGACACACTCCCCCTCGCACCGTCTGTCTGTCTGTCACACGCCCATTCCTCAACTCCTGCGGGGCGTGCGGAATGCTGCGTTCTCGAAGCGGCACGGCCTTCAGGCGTCGAGGGCATCCATCCGACAAGGCGGAACCGGCCCTCCCATAACAGCCTTGGGGCTGTAAGGTATGGTTACTCGGAGCGTTGTATATGGCGTACGTGCCATGCGCAGCCAGTGGGAGCTACAGTATTCATATACACGAATTCAGTACAGCACTTCGTGCGTATGTAAGTACGAATGGGCAGGCTGCAGAGTAGCACTGACACGAATGCCGTTCGGACGCTGTGCGAGCCGAAGGTGTGATGCCTCCGCGCACTGGAACTCTCGTCCTGTGCGGAAACTCTGTGAAGTACTGTACTGTACCTTTCCCATTGACGCACCCGCACCATGAGCCAACTGTTGCCGCCGGCCGGCCGCCCGCGGCAGTCTTTTGCCCCTGCGTCCGTGGCGTGCCGATTTGAGCCCTACGTCGAAACTCGAAACCTTTTCGGACCGAACTCATCGTGGTGGCTCGCCCCGAAGCCCCGGCCGGCAGGCAGGCAGGCAGGCAGGCAGGCAGGCAGGCAGGCAGGCAGGGCCAGGCGCGTCACTGGACTGGGTAAGGCAGCCCGCACGTACAACGGGCGAATGAGCGAGCTGATTCTCCCGTTGGGCTTCTCATTCCCTGTCTGGCTCAAACAGACAGGTAGGCACGCCACGCTAGAGGAATAGACGCGAGGGCCGAAACCCTCCGTGGCAGCAGCCTCAGGGGAGGGGCGAGACCTATTCACGGGCTTCGTTGCGCAAGTATTGTCGAGCGCAGGGCGGCGCGTAGGGGTCTCAGCTGCGGCCGCGGGCTGTATGTACGTAGAAGACAAAAGGCGATCGCGTTGGGGGCTGTGGATTCATACAATGCTACCTTACCTTGTCCGGTACGTAACAGGCATGGGGACCCCCCCACCCCTGGGGAATACGGCGCTTCGATGCATGGCTTGACGGATGCTGCTGCGCTGTGCAAAGTACATACAGTGCTAGATGGGACGTTACGGGCAGGTCTAGGCCTCGCTTGAACCCGTGCCGCACCGTGCGGGAGAGCACAGGGCCGTACGAAGTACGGAAGGGCACCGAGGGGGCGGTGCGATGCGGAGCACGGGCTGGTGCGCTACGAGATGAAGAATAACTAGCCAGGCGGCCGTGTCGACCGTCGACGTTCGGGTCGCACTGCCCTCCACCCCCGTGGAGCTTACGGAGTAGAGGGAGAGAGAGACAGAGAGGGCCCCGAGTGACTGGGCCGGGTGGAGCGTCGAGCCGTGAGGCTTCGCTATTGTCTATTGTCGTCGTTGCTATTGTTGTTGAAAAAAGGTGTGTGGGCCCCCCATTGACCACCGCATGGGGACTAGTGCCCGCTTCCCGGGCGCCGCTGACAGGCCCGCCAAGACCCGGGACCCGCCATCGGGCGCCCCACCTCGGGTACGTACTATATGCCAAGGTTCGTGATCGAGGATGCAATGCCACCACTCATCGCAGCACTTCTCGTCTGCGCCATCCACGTACGTAGCGAGCGGCCTTCCACCGTCGACCGACCGTCGGTTCGGCCACTAGAAGGCGTCTGACGCCCTCTCTACATCGTCATCGCGCAAGCCTCGCCATCGTCGCTATCCGACGGCCCTGCGGCCGGCAATGCGAGCTCGGCCATCCACAGTTCCACACCCACTTACACCAGGAGGCCGTGCCGGCCGCCCTCCGTCCCCCCCCCTTATTAGAGCTGCACCTTAAATCATCCGATGAGCTGGCACCTTAAATCATGCGATGAGTAAATCATAACCGCCCGCCCTCGCGCCCACCTGTGCCCCCTTCTCTTAAGCCTGGGCCGGCCGGCCGGCCGAGTGACCCCACCTCCGGAGCTGTCGCGTGGCTTGCCACCTATTCTGAACCCCTTGGGCGAGAGGCATCATTGGCCCGTATACGAAGCGTGTGCCGCGTTGATGCGGTGGCATGAAGCTTCACGACCAAGCTGTCTCTCGAGAGCCGCAGCGCAGATCGCGACATCAGGACCGCCGGCACATGCAATCAAGGTCCTCTGGGAGGCCTAATAAGCCACCTCGACGGAGGTAGCAGATGAGGGCTCGTTGCCGGTGGATGGCGCGGTCCCGACTGCTCGGTTCACGCTAAAGTTAAGAAATTTTGCCAGGTCCGCCATCCGTTCATACTCTAATCCCCTACCGCGCGCGCGGCGCCTCCTTCGCCAGTCCCTCATCGCGGGTCAGGTGAAGAAACGTCAAGTGACACGTGCCGCAGCGCGAGACTAGGCATGGACGTGGTGTTGGGGGGGGGGGGGGCTTCTCGCATCGTCTGCCCGTCCTGGACTCCTGGGGTCCCTCAGATGAGCACGTCAGATATAGGAATCGACAATCCGCGAGGCCACGCGGCCTTCCCTGCCCCGCTGTCGGGTGACATGTGTGCAACAACACGAGGCAATAATGAATGCACCAGGCCAGACATGCAGGCATTGTAGTCGGTAGACTCCGTACCTGGTGCAGTACAGTATAGCACCGAACACTCTACGGACTAGAACCGTACGAATGCCGTGTTGTTTGTTTCTTCGACACCGTTGGAGGGACCATAGGGACCACGCATCCCATCCAACGCATTTTGGAAAGAAATCCTCCGCTCCAGGCCCAAGGGTGCATTCAGCTTGCCGACTTGCCGTGAGGGAAACAAACACTGGTGAGGCGGCTCCGTGGCATGGCACGCGGCGCACGCCCCCCCTGCTCGCCATGCACCCCAGCCGCAGCCACCCCGTAGGGCCATCATGGGCCATCATGGGCGGCTCGGGACACCGCAATAGAACCAGCTGCAAGGCTGCCTCTCTCTCTCTCCTTCGACTGGGCCTTCGGCTACCGCCGCCCCTCCCCCAGAGCCCCTCCACATTGGCACGTTCCCACATCCCGCGGCAACAATATCAAGCGTCAATGAAACCTTCAATCAGCGTCCGAGAAGCTGCCGCGCCTCGCCTCCCCATGCCAGCGTGCCTCGCCACAGCCCTGAAGGGCGCGCAGATTGCGTCAGATAATCGCAAGTCAGCCTTACAAGCAAACACTCGCCTTCGGTGTGTGAACCCGCGAAGCAGCCTTCGCCTGCCTCCCCTCCCCTCCCCCCCCCTGGGGTATCTCGCACTGCGGTTCTTCGGAATCTCTACCTACCTTGTCGCTGCCCGGTCTTTCACGACCAACATCGTGTTGTGCCTGCCGGCTCTTGCACCCCTCGTGCGAGGTCCACCTACGCTACGGACTACGGGCTTCACCCCCTCTTACTCCGTCGAGGGTCCGTGCTGGACGTCTAATGACTCTGAGCAAGACACCCTTCTCTCACATGTGATGAAACGATATCTTTGGATATTCTCCGTCCTCCCTGACACCATGTGCCCTGCCAATGCTAATCACCGGGGTTCAATATGTTGGATCGCTACCGCTGCCCATCGAGATTGGCCATCGGAGATAGCTGGTCGTGATCGGTGATGACAGATGGCCGCTCCGCGCGATTGCTCCTCGAGCAGCCCAAACTCCGCCGCTCACGATGCCCGCCCATCGACGGCGCTCGGTTCGCCTCTTGACTGTCCAAACCACCCACCACCCACTGCCACCCCCCCAGGGGCGGGCTCGAGTCCAGAGAGGCGCCAGCCCGCGACTCTGGATGCCGGGAATCCCTAGTTGCGCACGATGCCCACAATGGCAAGGCTGCCGTCTATGGACCCATAGTCCCGGGAGGCGTTCGAGTGTTCGCCGAACGGGTCCATGGACCCCGAAGTGCTTGGCCATAGCGTAGGGCAGGGAATCGTTCCGGAACACACTCCGGGGCGCGTCATTCATTCCGCAGTCAAGCCAAGAAGGCGACATGTCCGCGAGCAGCGTCTTAAGGGTACAGCAAGGCTGGCGGCGCCCTATGTTACAACCATGCATGCGATCGCCGGGCGACAATGTGGATGGAGGCGGCCGTCGCTGCCGCAGCCCATTGGTGGAGGATCTTTGGCCCCCCTCGAGTGAGGCCTCAGGGCCAACACGGATGCTGCTTCACCGAAAGCTTACCTGTCACCTACCACACACAGCTCATCGAGACGCACCTTTTTCGGCAGCAAAGTCCCCCCCCCCGACCAACAGATATTCCGAGTAATGGGGTTCGAAATTGATTTCAAATTACGGTCAATGCTGTGTTGATCTCGCGGTTGGTGGTGCCCGTCTGGTCGCTCTGGTGTCTTGTCTTCTCCATCTCGGACAGTTGAGGCTGCAACACGTCCCCCCCTCACGCCCGTTTTTGCCGAAGTTTACGGCTGGACGTGCTGAGCGGTCGTTGTTATTGTGTTCGGGGTTCAATACGCCCGAAATGGATCATCGGGGGGGGCAGGGGGGGGCGAAAGGAGGTGGTCCAAACTTAGGCGACCCATGGGCCATGGGCCCATGACAATAGGGATTAGGGACTGGAGCGGGTAGGCCTACGGCCGCCCGCATGCGGGAGCCCACATTCAAGATGGCGCACAATCGCGCGGAGGAGCAGCGGACGGACCGACGGGCGCAGGGCACGCACGCACCGTTTCCCTAAATGGCCGTCGAACGTCCCAGTTGAGCGCGGCCGCCGCGCGCAGGCACGTGCCCGCGCGGCCGGGGGGGCTATGGGCTATGGGCTATGGGCTATGGGCTATGGGCTATTGGGAACAAAACGTAATGGCAGGGCCGGCCGTGACCCGAGTCCGAGTCCGTGACCTCACGCGAGGCATCGTGATTGTTCCGCGCGTCGAGTCCAGCTGACGAAGACGTATAGGCGGCCCCCGTCGAGGGTCCCTAGAAGGGAGGGCACGGCTGCTCCGAGCCGAGCGGATCGGGCTTCTAGAAGCGAGGCAGGGCGAGTAAGGCGACGAGAACCGGCGGCGAGGGCGAGCCACCACGGACTGTCGGCCGTCCATACGGCATGGCATGGCATGGCATGGCATGGTAGGTATGCCATGGCGTGTCCCGGGTGGCAAGGCCTTGAAACGTTGGATACGTGCTCACCTCGCATCGTCCATTGTCATGACGTGCGGCTGAGGTCGATTGTCTTGCCATTGCCAATAGTAGATACTATGGACCTTTGACTCACCCAAGCCACGACATGGCAAACAGGCAGCGGCGACAATGACGGCAGTCTCTCTCTCCCTCTCTCTCTCTCTTTCTCTTCGGAGCCGCGGAGGAAGACCCGGGGGGGGGGGGGGGGGGGGGCCGCCCTAATCACCATCAACAGCGGCGATACAGATGCCGTCCTGCACAACAACGAAACACGCGAGACGCAAAGGACAAGTTCCCCGAAGCGCCGGCATTTGGCCCCCGCGAATTACGGCAGTTGTTGTAACCCCCGCCGGCTCAGAAAAAGGCAATGTCCTCCCTCCCTCCCTCCTCCACGTCAGTCCACCAGGACCAAGGGACGAGGAAGAAAATGCCCACAGCAGCCGTATGAAGCAACAACAACACCACCACCACCCGCGGCCCAAAAGGCCGCAGAAATCCGTCCCGCGCACGGGGCAGGCAGCACGGCGTCCTACTCCTACATACGTCCGTACACTCGTACATACTGTGCTGTGCATGCAGGCACGCCCGCGCCCATTCACCACGGCTGCCCATTCACGCGCGTTGGGGACGGACCGCCTGTTGGTTTGCGCGTGCCATTCACACACACACACGCCCCCCTTCCCGCTCCATCCTGGATTTTGTAACCGGACAAGAAGGCTCGTGCGCCAACCCTTCCAGCCTGGGTGACCCGCTGCCGTCGTCGTCATCCCGGGCCGGGGCTTGCGCTGGAAGGGGGGGGGGGGGGGGGGGGCGGGGGGGCGCGCGCCAGTGTTTGCTGCGACGGAGTACGGATACATACATGCATACATACGTACATACAGCTCGTGGGTTGCTTTGACACAACGCCATTGCCACCTTATTCTCGGGCCCCCATTCTCGTTGCGGTCAATGAAGATTATAGTCGGGCCATTCATGGGGCCCATTATTGAAGCGGCCATGCAGGCGTACGATATGAAGCACAATCTAAATAATCGCTCGGGCGAGGTGTGGCTGGCCTGGCAGCCGTCGCAGGACGAATAAACTACCTACGTGCTAACCTATACTGTATGTACTTGGTACGGCTGTTGTTGAGATGGCAGCAGCAGCAGCAGCAGCAGCGGGCGCCAGAGGCGGTCTGATCTGGCAACGTCAGGGGGTGGCGGCCGCCCGAGGCACGGAGAGGCTTGACACAAGGTTTCCTCCTGAGTCCTACTACCTAGCCACACGGCAGGAGACCTCTCATGGAACTGATGAAGAGTGCAGTGCAGTGCAGCCCGTCTACAAAGTACGTACGAGTACGGAGATGGCCGGCTTCGCGCCCTGCTGCCGCTGCCGAGCCCGAGATGTCGGGACCGACGAGCGCGGTGGCTGCTGCATCACGTACGGCGGACTCCTACTACGAGTACGAGTACTGTACAGTACAGTACAACACTCATCGGCTCGCTTGAAGCTGATCTCTCCCCTCTCTCGCTCCATCCTCGTGAGAGCACGTGTGCAGTACCGTATATCGCGGCTCGCAGCGTGACCCTCCCGCGTCGGTCATGAGCCTCGCAATCGCCGTGTAAGTGTTGAGCCTCGCGAGGCGGCCGGGCCAGTGAGCGGCGCTCGTCAGTTACCGCCAGGCCGGGTCACGCTACACCCAACTAACGTTTACTTTTGGCCGTTGGGTCTCGTCGTCGTCGTCGTCGTTTGTTCGTTTGTTTGTCGTGTGTTAATAAGTAACGAAGGCCCTCTCTCTGTATGGGCCTTGTACCCTCGTCACCGCGCCGCCCCCGGCGAGGTACATGTTCCCACCACCTCGTCGGACTTGTTCCCCAAGTGGCTCACAAGTGGCGACTTGCCTGTTGGAGCCCCAAACCCCGTCACCAACAGACGCCTCGAGGAGCTCATCAGCGGCGGCGGCGGCTGTGACTCGGCGTCGTCGTCGTCGTCGTCGTCAACTGCCGGGTGGGCGGCGGACCCCCCCCCCCCCCCCTTTGTTTCGACGACTGGAGCCTGCCCGGTCTCCATTGCTGGCAGCGTTGCGCGCAGAGCATAGGACGGACGGGTGTGCATGCTTTCTGGTGTTAGTAAAAGTATTGAAGTAAGTACTTACTGTACACGGACACTGCGCATATAGTGCTGTACCGTATGAGACGTCTGGAGCAACAAGGTTTCGACTCTCCCACGAGCCCACGAGGCTCGCATCTCCCTCCCTGTCCAACGGCGATGCCGGCCCCTTGTTGGCCCCTCGTACCTTGTACATGCGCACATGTGTACGTAACACTTCGTACATAGGTACTGCAGTACTGTACTGTACTGTACTGTACCGCATCTTGCCGTCTCTGGCCCATCATCAATCAGTTGGCTCCCAGACCCGTCGTCTCGCAAGACGTCACGCCGCAGCCTTCATTCCATGCAATGTAATGTACCCTTTCGGCTGTCGCTGCCTTACTCACCTCGGAATCCTGCCGAGAGCCCTGTTGCCTGGCCTGGCCAGCAGGCTTCCTTCCTGGGTCCCTCGAATCCTATTTCGGACCAGAAACTCTGACGCGCAACTCTGAAGTGGTTACATTCTGCAAGTCCGGACCGCATTATACTTTACGTGCGGTCTTCACGCTTGGGATATGTTTGGCGACTACCTGTAGTATCCTTCTTCGGCCGTCCGTACACCTCAATCCCCAGGTCCGGCCAACAACACCCAGGAAAGCCTCGGTTCAGGCGACACCCCCCGCCCCGTCTCCGTCACGCACTGTTGCCCCCCCCGGTACTCGTATGTACCTGGCCGCGCATCGCTCTGCCAAGAAAGCACCGAACACTTCCTACGCCGTGTCGATAATACGAGTACATACCTACATACATGAGCTCTCGTGTTGTCCTCGTGTCGGCTCTCGCGCGCGCACCCCTCCGGCGATGCCCGACCGAACTGACCTTGTTCCTTTCCGCCCACCCCCCCCTTCATCCGCCTCGTCCCTTTTCGACCGGTGGCCGCAGGCGAGCACGCGGCGACCTCGCTTCTAGACCCTTTCATTTCGTCCCCCCAATGTACTCTGTACTGCACTGTATGTCGGTATGTACCGAGTGGTCATGTACGTAGTACATACAAGCGTGCGAGTACGCAGTCCGTACGTGCCTCCTCGCTTGCCTCGCCCTCTCATTCGCCTCGCGGAATGCGGACCTCGATTGACGCTGCCAGATCAAAGACATTGACGCCTCGCCTCGCGTCCTCGGCCCTCAGGCGCTGACGCGAACGGGACGCTCCGTGGCCTTGCGCCCCGGTGGATGCTTGCCCGAGCCACCAGCTCGCCCTCCCCTCGCCCGCGACGACCGTCGACCGCCGACCGCCAGCTCAATCAATCTATCCGTCACCATCATTATGCGCCCATTGTTGACTCTATTGCGCCCGCCATTTGCCTCACTGCCGGCGTCCTCGAGGCGTTCGAGCCCTCGGGTTCCGGGCGTCACCCATCATTACATGGCGCCCGGCATGCCGGCATGACGGCTTGCCGCCGCGCCGACGTGGCAACGTCACGTCTCAGCTGAGCAGCCCCTTGATAATTCTCTCAATCGGTTGTCGCTTTGATTGCTATCTGCCGGTGTCTATCCACAGCCTTGGCAGCAGTGCCCGTTCGACGGCTCACTGGTCACTCCGTACATGTTCGTCGTGTTGCCCTCGCACGCTCCGTTCCATCTTGGTCGCCAGCTGTCGTAGTCGCCTTGTCTCGCTCCCCCCGTCCTGTTCTCCTCCTCCTCCTCTTCCCGTATCCCTCCAATCCACCATGACCGACTGGACCCGACTTGCACAAGCTTGGCCAGAGAAACATGGGGGAAAACCAAAGATGTTGAAGTTCTTCTCTTTTCCCTCGTAACGCCGGTAAGCACACGCTTCTCTAATGATGTTCTTCCCTCGGCAAAGGGTATCTCTCGTTAATGCAAGTCTCGTAGAGGTTTTGCTTCGCCTCACAAATGCAGGTTTGACCCATGTTTTGTCTTTGTTGAAAGACGCCACCACTCCAACCCAATATATCGTGAAGAAAAGGGCCCAAGATTTTCGTGACGACAAGAAAGAAAATCAAGACGCAAGGGCGCAAAAAGACAAGAAGAAAAAAAGCAGGATTATACTATGCCGGAAACCCCGTGTGCCCCCATTCCCGGTTGGGGGATCATCATGGTTTCGTTGAGAACCGTACGCCGCCTTAGAGTGCTTTCGAAAAAACGATATGGAACATATCTATCGTGGGAGTTTGTTGAATTCTCTCCAGCCGTTTGCGCGCACAAGTCGCTTAGAACTTGAGCGTCTTGGGCTTCTCCCAGGAGAAGGACTGGTTGGTACCAAAGTGGCCGTTCTTGGCCGTCTGGAGGTAGATGGGGCGGTCGAGGTTGAGCTCGCGCACAATGACACCGGGCCGCAGGTCGAAGTTGTTGCGGACAATCTCGACGAGCTCGTCCGAAGACTTGCTTGAGGTGCCGTAGGTCTCGACATAGATGGACAGGGGCTCAGCGACGCCAATGGCGTACGAGAGCTGGACGAGCGCTCTCCGGGCAAGGCCGGCGGCAACGAGGGACTTGGCGATCCAGCGACCGACGTAGGCGGCAGACCGGTCGACCTTGGAGAAGTCCTTGCCGGAGAAGGCACCGCCACCGTGAGCACCCCAGCCACCGTAGGTGTCGACAATGATCTTGCGGCCGGTCAGACCGGCGTCACCCTGGGGGCCGCCGATGATGAAGAGGCCAGAGGGCTGGATCTGTTTTGGAGCGGGTCAGTCTTGATCTTCCGACCTCAGGTCGCGATGCAGTGATCCAGGGCAACTTACGTGGTAGACGGTGTTGTCGTCGAGGTACTTGGCGGGGATGGTCTTCTTGATAATCTTCTCCTTGATCTCCTTGCGCAGCTCCTCGGTGGTGATGTCGGGGGAGTGCTGAGCAGAGACGACGACGGTGTGGACGCGGACGGGGACGACGGCGCCGTTGTCGTGCTTGTACTCGACGGTGACCTGGGTCTTGGTGTCGGGCCGCAGCCAAGGCAGAGAGCCGTCACGGCGGGCAGCCGACATGGCGGCGTTGAGCTTGTGGGCGAGCATCAGAGTCAAGGGGAAGAGCTCGGGGGTCTCGTCGGTGGCATAGCCGAACATGATGCCCTGGTCGCCAGCGCCCAGGCGCTCGAGGGCCTCCTCGTAGTGCAGACCCTGGGCGATGTCGGGGGACTGCTGCTCAATGGCGACGAGCAGGTTGCAGGTCTTGTAGTCGAAGCCCTTGGAGGAGTCATCGTAGCCAATGTCCTTGATGGCATCGCGGACGACCTTCTGGTAGTCGAGCTTGGCCTTGGTGGTGATCTCACCAAAGACCATGATCATGCCCGTCTTGGTGGCGGTCTCGCAGGCAACCTTGGAGAGGGGGTCCTCGGCCAAGCAGGCGTCGAGGATGGCATCGGAAACCTGGTCGGCAATCTTGTCGGGGTGGCCCTCGCCGACGGACTCGGACTGCAGGAAGCGGTTAGAAGCGGGGAAGCGCGACGTTACACACCCACGCGCGCGGCGACATACGTCGGGCCGCAAGCGACGAGGGGGCGGAGGGGGGAGAGGATGCCTACAGTGAAGAGGAAAGTGCCCTGGGGCTTGGAGCCATTGACACCGTTGGTGCCGTTCGTGCCGTTGACAGACATGTTTGCGAGGAGATGTGGGTGACGTGAGATGGGAGATGGGGAGAATGAGAGAGCGAGTGAGGGCTATTTATTCGCTCTCGGGTCTGGAGAGAGCGGGGGGGCCGTGGGAAAAAAAGAAGAGGCCGCGGAGGATGGCTGCGATTCAGGGACCGGGTTGCCTGCAGAGCGAAGCGCGGTTAGTCAATAGGTCCCACGAGCGGGCGGGAGGCTGGTGAAACAATTGCGACAGACGTACCACGCGATGACGCTGGAGTGAATGAGGGATGCGGGTTGTGGGAGTGAGGAGCGAGAGGGACGGGATGATGCAGGTCGGGAGGTGAGGGAAAGGCGGAGAGGCGATTTAAACCGACCGGCGTTTGGGGAGACGTGGTTGGAGGGGCCCCGAGCCGCCGCGAGAAAAAAAAATTGGACGGCGCCCGACAAACGTGATGGGGCCGGCGTAGGAGGGTACCTGGCCGGCCGAGGGGCACGCTTTGTTCGGGGATGTACCCCGCTAGCGCCTACTAGCAGCGTCGACATTACTGTCCGGGCGGCTGCCGGGGCAGCGCAGAGAGAGGGGCGGGCGCGAAAAAAACCACCTTCTGCAGCGAAATTGCGCCATCACGCCCGCCCAGCTGCTGCGTCAACCTGCAGCACAGGACACAGGCACGCCGACGTCGTCCGAGACGGCTCAACCACTGACGAGGCCGCTGCCCCTCGGCGCCCCCCCTCGGGGCTCCGCATGTCCCAGGGATCGATCCCCTCCCTCACCGGCCCTCGGGGCTTTGAAGGAGTTGCTCCCTTCCTTGCTTTCCTCCTCGGTCGGCCACCGTGCCCCTCCTCTACGTGCCAGTGTGGTCTGTCTGTGACTTGTCGCCGTTGATGTGCTCAGCCCTGAGTAAGGCACAAGCAGGCACGCACCTGCTTGTGCCTACCGGGCAGGTGTCTCTCCAGGGCTCTTCCTAAGGTACGAGTACGTCTTAGGGTACCCTGTGCCAGGGCGCCCCTCACGTATTCGGGTGGCTGTCCCTGGCCTGTCCAGTCCCCCGCCGGCCTGCCAAAACGTGCCGCAGTGGTGGGAGCCGCCGCCCCGCTCGAGTAGCGCCGGGTACGAGTACGAGCGACCCCGAGGAAACCACAAACTTGCAGATTCCGTGCCCAGATCTCCCCCAAGAAACTCCGTGCCGAGCCTGCCTACCCTGTACCGGCCGCCGTCTTCCATTTCCGGCCAGCTCCTCCGGCGGCGGGGCATCCGCCCCCACCTGCGCTGCTGCAATGCCCGCCAGAAACTTATCCCGACGATGCCAAACTTTCCCGCTGCCGACTGCGTCACGTCAACCCAATACGCTCCACCCCGGCGTCACTGCTTCGTCGCCGCCCTCGCCCTGCACTTGCACACGCGCGCGGGGCTCCGTCTCTCCGGTCTCGATCCTACTACCCTTGCCTCCCTGCTCAAGCCACACTCTCCCGTCGCGTCGCACGTGCAGCAGCAGCAGCAGCAACCGCCGCCGCCATGAGCAAGTTTGGAGCCATGATCATGGGCCCCGCGGGGGCGGGCAAGGTAAGCTGTCTACGAACCCTAGTCACGCGAATGCCGCCCTCTCGTGTGACGCGTCGACAACTCGGTGGGAGACTTTGTTGAGCCAGTTCTGCGATAGTCTACCTTTTGCGCCGCCCTCATCACCCACCTCCAGCTCAACCGTCGCTCCGCCTTCTACGTCAACCTCGATCCCGCCGCCGAGTCGTTTGAGCACACGCCCGACCTCGACATCAAGGATCTCATCTCCCTCAAGGATGCCATGGAGGAGGTGGGCCTCGGCCCCAACGGCGGTCTGATATACTGCTTCGAATTCCTCATGGAGAACCTTGACTGGCTCACCGAGGCCCTCGACAGCCTGACCGAGGAGTACCTCATCATCATCGACATGCCCGGCCAGATCGAGCTATACACACACATCCCCATCCTGCCGACCCTCATGCGGTACCTCTCCAACCCCGGAGCGCTCGACATCCGCATGGCCGCCGTCTACCTCCTCGAGGCGACCTTTGTCGTCGACCGCGCCAAGTTCTTCGCCGGCACCCTCAGCGCCATGAGCGCCATGTTGATGCTCGAGGTGCCCCACATCAACGTGCTGTCCAAGATGGACCTCGTCAAGGGCCAGGTCAAGAAGAAGGACATGAAGCGCTTCCTGACGCCTGACGTCGGCCTCCTGGATGACGACCCCGCCGATCGCAGCAGGCGCCTGGCCGGTGGCGCCGAAGAGGATGAGGCCGACGAGGCCCGACGGCCCGACGAGCGGGACCAGATCATGAAGGGCTCGAGCTTCCGCAAGCTGAACCGCGCCGTTGCCGGGCTGATTGAGAGCTTCAGCATGATCAACTACCTGAAGCTCGACGTGACGGACGAGGACAGCGTCGGCGCCATCCTGAGCTACATCGACGACTGCATCCAGTACCACGAGGCGCAGGAGCCCAAGGACCCCAACGATGAGGAAGAGGTCGAAGACGAAGACGAAGAATGACGAAGAACGACGGCATCTTCGGGTGTCGGATAGAGAGTCTTTTGTGTTTCTTGCATAGCGTTTGGCGTTGGGGGCCCGATAGAGGCAAAATCGAATATGAACGGGGACCAAACTTCGTCGCCTGTTGTCCAAATGATGCGTCTGCCTTATTATGGTCGCAAGGAAAATCGTAGTTGCTCGCTGGTCGATAAATCATCTCCCTCCCTCACTCGTCGCCTGGTGATATCTGCCCAAATCTTTACAGCTCAAGCCAAAATCCATCTCCCCTCCCTCTGCTCCCCCCGGCAGCTCACCGGCCCGAACTCCTCCCCCGGCCGCCCGTGCGGTACCCCATGTTCTGTTGGCCCTCGTAGCGGTTGTACTCGGCGACCCAGACGTCCCTGACGACGGCCAGGTAGCCGGCGACCTTGCCGCCGACGACGACGGCGTCGCGCACGCTCTCCATGACGCCGCGCTGCCAGACCCAGGCGACGAGGACGGCGACGAGCGCCCACAGCGTGAGGCGGAAGACGACGCGCGTCCACCACATCACGAGGCGGCGCAACCAGTTCATGACGACGACGACGGCCGCCACGACGGCGAGCAGCACGGCGAGGCCCGCGAGCCCCTGGTTATCGGCGACCACGCCGGCCGCCCAGTCGGCGAGCGGCGCGACGTGCGGCGCCAGCGCGGCGGCGAGGCCCTGCGCGCGCGCCGTCGCCGCCCGCGCCACCGTCTGCAGCGGCGAGCTCGGGTGCAGCATGTGGCGGCGCACCGAGGCGGCTACGTCGGCGGGCAGGAGCTCCGTGAGGAGACGTGAGGTGAGGGACGCGTCCATGGCCGGCGCCTCGGTAATGTAGCTGGTGGTATATGTCGAAAGAGGATGTGCAGTATGGCTGCTTCTTTTTATCGCGTACGCGGAGCAGTCGGTCGTTACGTGCGTGTGCCGGTTGGACTCTCGCTCGAGCTGTCGTCGATGTTCTGTATCGTCGTCGTCTCGGCTTCGCGTTTCGTACGGGCCTTTGACAGGGGCCGTACTGCTGTGGGAGGGACCGATGGCGGCGCGGTTGTATACAGAAGGTGTGAACGTCGTGCAGCTGGGTTTTTGGGGGGTTCTCCTCTCCTCTTATACTTCTTCTTCTTATCCGTCGTCGTCGGCAGATGTTGAGCAGTCGGCAGGAACCCGGAGCTGGAGCTGGAGCTGGAGCTGGAGCTTGAGCGCGAGCGCGAGCGTGCAGCACGAGGAGGGGCGTGATGGAGAATGGGCAAACGAACAGATAACAAGCTTTCTGCGGTGGTGGGGTCACAAGGCTAAGGCTGAGCGAGGGAAGGACCCTTTTTGGCCGTTTCGCGTGACGCCTGCGCTTGTTGGCGGGACCCGCGCCAACAAACAAACAAACCAGACCTCACCAAACCTAGCCAAACCAAACCGAACCAAACTGGCGCGTATTAGGTACGGATATCGGCTTCCATGTCGCTCGTCGACAGCGCTGCAATGAATTGAATTACCATGTACACAGCTAGCAGGCGCATTTCTATGCTCCGACCCGAGCCACTGCGGCCCATCTCTCTCATTGCGGTGCATTCAAGGTAACAAGCCAGACTGGCCGTCCATCCATCCATCCACCGTGCCTCCCAGAGTGCGTTTTGTGAGCCCTGCCCATCCCCTCGGCGGGAAAAGCGCTTTGAGGGTCGGGTCCATATGTATTCCGACGAATATATACAAACCGAAAAGGGGTTACAAAGAAGGGTATCAAAAGCCGTCGGGTAACTCCCGCGCAAAAGAATAGTAGTAAATGATTCAACCACCTGACCCCCGCCCGGTGCCGTCCGTCGCCTTGGAGCGAGCCAAACCTTGGACGGCCCATGCAACTCCTCATCATCGTCATCATACGTTGTTGGTGACAAAGAAACTCCTCAGGTCCCGTTACTCTCCGCCTTCGAGCACCTGTTTGGCGGCCTGTATCCGACGGCGAAACTCTCCCAGCCCACTCGGGTTCGTTCGCGATGCCTCCGTGAGGCCGAGCACGCATTTGCCCAAGCTAGCCACGACGTGCTCCACCAAGAGCTGATCCTCCCTCGACAGCATCTGTATGGCTGGTGAGTGAGGCCCCCCGTTGGTGCTCTCTCGGTCGTAGACGCTTGTCGTCTCTGACATGAGCGACTCCGCCACCTGCTTCAAGTCGTGCTCTGGAGACGCGCCGGGGGTCAGAATGCCGCCGCTTAGTCTCGTCCTGTTGACCAGAGGGAAGCTGCGGTTGGTGCCCGTGGATTCAAATGATGAAACCGAGGGACGGTGCAGCGCCGCCTTGAACGTAATGCTGGCCGGTCGATGCAGCACCGAACTGGCGCGCGGCCTTTCGTCCCGATACCGCAACGCCTCGTCGCTGCTGCTCCCGCTCCCGCTCCCGCTGCCGCTGCCGCTGCCGGACCCGTTCTCCAGCGTCGCACGCCGGGCCGGTTTAGCGTCCTCGAGATGCTCGCTTGGTGTGACAAAGCCATCTTCGGTTCTGCCCCCGGCTGTCGTGGTGGAGTTGCGGCTCTCGCGACCCTCTGCAGCCGTGGCGAACGAATCGACCGTCATGATTGTGTCCTGGCTAGCACGCCTCGTGACACCCTGCGTCGGCCCCCGAGTAGTCTGGACCGAGTCGTCCGATCCTTCGCTGTCATAGTCGTAGTCTCGCGTGATCCCCTGCCGACTGATGGTGCCCATGGCAGAATGCAAGAAAAAGTGTTCGTAGTCAAACGCATCTTCGCGGTCTTCATGCGAGATGGGGTGCTGGACAGTGTCGTGGTAGAGCGACTCGCCACTTTCGCTCACGTCGTCGCCATCATCAGCCTCGGCCTGCTCTCCGTCCACGTCTGCCTCATTTTGAAGCGCCTCGTTCTCCCCCCCTGAGTCGTTGTACGTGCCGTCGAAGCCCTCGTAATGCGTCCCGGCTTCTTGGACAGCGTCAACCGCATGAGACGCGTCGCTCTCTTGGGTCTCGCGAGCTTCGTGGTACCCACTGATGACTGACTGTTCGTCTTCCTCGGGAACCGCTTCGATGCTTGTCTGTAGAGGCTTAGCATCTTCATCTGCCTCAAAGCCAGGCGCCGCCCCGTTCCGAGGAGTCAACAAGGCCGGACTTCCTCGCTCTGGTGAGCTGACGCCCTGACGGTCCGAGTAGGTTCGGCTCCATGTAGCGTGTGTAAAGGGGCTGGGCGTTCGGAGGCTCTGCAAGCTGCGGCGCTTCATACTATCTGCGCGAGCTTGCTCTTTGAGGCTCGATATCTTGCCCTTGAGCCCCTCCATCTGATCCTGAAGGTCCCGAACTTGGGCAACCGATGCGGAGCGAGTCAAGCCCATGTCGGGGTACACGCCAAAGGTCGGGCTCGCGATACTATTGTGGTGAGATGTCACGCGCGTCACATCGTCTGCGAAGGCGTCATCGCCGTCCTCGCTGAGCGGTGTAAGTGTCGTGTCCAGGGGGTGGTGAGAGATCTTGGCCGAGTGGGAATACCGGCTGCCGAGACCGTCGGCGCTCTTGGACTGCACCGGTTGACGGTAGCCTCCGGCGGCTCCGAGGGCACTAGCCGAACGCTGCAGCTGCACCGTGGGTCTCGGCGCCGCCTGGAAGCCCGTCTCGCTCACATTTCTAACGTGGCTCGGAGACTGAGTTGTGTGCTCGCGGAGCGACGTCGCCGGCCGGCCGGAAGGGGAAGGTGTGGAGCCATCGGAAACGGAAGAGTAGCTGAAGGTTCTCGCCCTGTTGAGGTTCCCTTCCATGGTCTGGATCACAAGGTCAGCAAGGGTCGGGTGAGACAAGACATGGACAGGAACGTGAGCGCGTCATACTGTAAGTCGCCGCTTGGCGTTGGCCAGAATCTGCTCAGCTCGCTTGCTGATGGAGCTTGTGGAGAAGCGGTCCTCGTTGAGGGTGAGACCGTGGGCAGATGCGCGGGCGGCGAGGCGGGGCGAGAGGGCCGCCGCGTCGTCGACGTACGATGATGCCATGCTTTCCTCGTCGTCGCCCTGGAAATTGCTATCGTCGACGCTCACGGCGTCGTCAAAGTCGTCAAAGCCAGCAGCGGGCCGGTCATGATCATTTATGGTGCTCGTCGAGTCGCTGGAAAGCCTGCGCTCGCGGGAAGCTTGCTGAGTGGAGCGCTTCTTGAGCAGCTTCTTGCCGATTGTGGGCGAGGACCCGAGGGGCGTGCCGTCGCCGCCTATGGCGGAGAGTCGCGAAGGGCCATGCCTCGACTGCGTGCCCACGGTGCTCTCGACCTCTGTCACCTCGCCAATGTCGGAGAGCATGGTGCCGTTGCCGTAAATTATGGGCGTCGTGGGGCCGAGAGGGGCAGAGCCATAACCGACCTGCGAAAAGGAGCCGAAATCGTTGGAGGCGTCTTGCGCATCATTCCACATTGACGGCGGCGACAGCGGCTGGTTGTCGAGAGACTCGCAGTCGTCATAGTCGGGGAGGATCATGTCTGGATTGGTCAGGGTTGGCGACGCGGGGTGGTGGCCGTAGGGGGACGCGCTGCCGTGGCCATCGGGGCCAACGGCATCGCGGCGGCCGTTGAAGCTGGCGTGCATGGTCATGAGGCCTGATGGGACGGCGCGCGAGCCTTGGTCGAGCCTGGAGTCGTCGCCGGTGTCGAGCGCTGGACAGGTGACCCCCCAAGACGGCCTCGGCCCCGTGTTCTAGCTGCACAACCTCCTGAAAGCCGGCTGCCTTAGCGGACCATGTGTCGCAACGAGCGTGCTCGTGTCGAGAAACGAACGCGCAGAGTCTTTTTCCAGTAACGGTCCGGAGCCCGACGTCCAGGGATGGCAGGCCGTTGAGTCCCCTTGGCTGCGATCGCGGCCTGCAGCCACAACGGTCCTCGGTTGCGCACCGCGCAGAGCGCCTCCTGGCCGAGCGGTCGGTCGGACGGACTGGTCAAGCGGCGGCGGCTGGCTGCGAGTGTCGAGGCTAAAGCTGCCAGTTCATGGTCGGGCGGCGGGCCTGGTGGTTGAAGAGGCGGTCGAGGAGCGGCGAGCTTCGTTGCGGTGGGAGACGGGAGACGGGAGATGGGAGACGGCCACGGCCGAGCGGATCTGTGTTTCGAAACTTTTTTTTTGCTTCTCCAAGCCCAAGGCCCGAGCCGCAAGTTCAGATGTCCAGACGAAGGAGGCGTCTTAAGCCCGCGATGGCAACCAAAGCCAGGCAGGGCAGGGGACTGAAATGGGCGTCGGAAGGTGGATGTGTGGGCCCAGGGGCGGGCCTCTTGTTCCTCTCCTGAACGGGGGTTTCGGGCGCGCTGAGTGGACGGATCGAAGGTGAGGGCGCTGGGCCCCCCCGATGCGCCGCCCACAAAGGATGGCGTGTGGCGGCGGCGCCGAGAGATGGGGGGCCACTGGGAGGGGGGCCTTTGGAGGGCCTTGGGGCGCTGCAGTGGAGGCTTGCACAGGCTCGCACAGGCGCTGCCCGTCCGAGGCGCCAGTTGCCAGCGGACCAACAATGAGCCTTGGAGGGGCGGGAGGACACATGGGAGGCACCTGCCGGGGCACTTGGACACCTCACCTCACCTGAGCCCGCAGCGCGAACGGCCGTCTTGGCCAATCGGCGGCGCACAGTCGCAGCGGTCGTCCGGTGTAGCGCCGGGCCTGAGCGCTGCGCGGCGGCTTGCTTCAGCCCATTTCGGGGCATCAGATCCTCCCTGCCTTCCGTTACGTGCGTCGCGTGCACGCGAATAGCCTGTGGAGGACGGGGGGGCAAGGTTCCGTTGTCAAGGTATGGGACATTGGGACAGTACGATGGAAGCAAGTGCACGCGCACACGGGCGTTCGTTCGGGTTCACCTATTGATGGAGCACGGAGAGCATGGGTCAGGGCGTCCGATGGCTGGAATGGATGGAATCTTCTCTCGGGTTGCCCCTGTGAGATTCTGCGCCCCGTAAGGTTCACCGTGCCACCCAACGCAAGCTTGCCTGGTTCCCTGTGCCAGCTCAGTTTGGATGGTCGCTCGTCGCGTGCTGCTGGCATTGTCGACTGCCAAGCGTGCACGCGCAGACTCACCCTGAGACACGGCATTGACAGACAAGTCGTGGCGGTGCAGGCCGAGCAGCTCTCGCCGTCATGCCGTTCGTTTTGTGCGCTGGCCTGATGTGAGGCCTCCGTTTTGCCAGCACGAGACCGGCACCCAGGTGCGAGGTGAACGACCTGAGGGCCAGACTGCCATGCCAGTCGGCAGTGGCTTCACGGGACGGAGCACCAGAGGGAGCACCAGAGGGAGCACCAGAGGGACGGGAGTGCCGTATTTGGCTCCAGCGCCGAGGCAAGCCTGACCGGGGTCAGGGATCATCATCACCTCCCCTGCCAAGTCACGGCCTCACGACGCTGACCAGCTGCTCCGTTGGACACGACATTCTTATGTGTCTTGTAATACCACTTGTGCTGTGCTCGCACAAGTCGCACCAAAATCCCCGACACACCGTCGCCGGCTCTCGCTGATCCCGCTGTCAGGCTCACTCGCGTGCTTCCCAGGATGGCTGGCTCCGACGGGGACACGCCCACGGACAGGCGCACCCGCTGGTCCCCCGTTCGACTGCATGGTGTGCAATCAAAGCAAATCAAGGAAGCGTGCAGCGGGCGGTGGGACTCAGCGGCCTACTGCAGACGCATGTACGAACATGTACGGAGTGTGGTGGCTCGTGCAACCAGACCAAAGTGCTCCTCTTGCACGCGGGCTGCCAAGGCGGGCGATCGCAAACACATGTTCAAGACCCGGCACCCCGGGGGGGGGGGGGGAGCGCCCTCCACAGCGACCAGCACCAGCAACGAACGGGGAACGGAAACGGGCTGCAGATGCAGCAGCAATCGACGCCGCCGCGCTCGCCAATCTCGCGGGGCGCGCGGAATCTGCGTCGCTCCACACGTGCCAAGCGCTCGCGGCTGGCACATCCAATCGACGTCACGACTCACAATGGCCGCGGCGCGGTGGTAGTCGAGGTATCATAAAGTTGGTCTAAGTCGTAATACTCTGCAACGCAAAACGGAAATCTATCGAAATGCTGCGTTGGCATCTGTCCAACGCCGGGTGAGCGGCTCAGTCGTCGGCGAAGGCCTCGCTCTTGGCCTGGATGACGCCCTTGTCCGTGCCGGCCTTGGACGGCCGATTGGCCACGAGACGCTGATGACACGACGTTAGCTTGCGCGTGCGCGGTGGCGGCGAGGGCGCTCTGAGGCGGCGACACAACGTACCACGAGGTTCCGCAGCAGGACGGCAATGGTGACCTTGCCGACCGAGGGGACGTAAATGGCGGCCTTTTCCTTGATGGCCGGGCCGTCAAAGTTCTTGTACGAGGAGAAGTTGATGCACACGGCGCCGTCGCGGATGAGCTCGGTCGGCACCTTGAACGACTCGACGGGGACGCCGCCGATGACGACGTCGCTGAGGGGCAGGCAGTCCTTGAGGCCCCAGCCCTCCTTGTCCTCGACCTGGTGGCGCGGGGCCTTGATGCCCTGGCCGCGGGTGAAGTGCTGGACTCCGGTGATGTCGACCGAGTAGACGGTGGCGCCGTCGTTGGCCAGCAGGGCGGCGAGCGGGCGGCCGTTGACCTCGGAGCGGTTGATGACGGTGATGGTCTTGCCGAAGAGGCGGTTGCCGGCGGCAAGGATGGGGTTGTAGATCTGCAGGTACTCGAGGATCTTGACGACGGCGAGGGGCGTGCAGGGCAGGATCGACTTCTTCTTGTTTTCCGGCGGGTCGAGGAAGCGCACGTTGTGGTACATGTTGTGCAGGTGCTTGTGGCGCATGCCCTCGACGTCCTTGGACAGATCGACCGTCTCCTGGACGTACTTGTCGTGGGTCGGGTTCTTGGGGAAGATGGGGTAGTAGACGATGATGCCGTCGACGATTTCCTCGTCGTTGGCCTTCATGATCTCCTCCTCGAGAATCTCCTTGTCGACGGTGCGGAGGTCAAAGTTGAAGCCACTATGGGAGAGGGGCGTCAGCGGGGGTACTCTCAAAGGGGAGAAAGACTTCAGGACATACTTGTCCTCGCACGTCTTCTTGGACCACTCGGCGTATTTGACGGCGGCCGGGTCGCCGTTGGCCAGGAAGGCGGCGAGCGTGGGCTGGACGCCGCCATCGGGGCCCTGGACCTTGGCCAGCGTCTCCTTGACCTCGGCCAGCAGGCCCTTGGCGATGGTGTCGGCGGTGATGACCTTGCAGGTCTTGGGCACGTCCTGGGCGGCCATGGCGAGCGCGTCAGGGGAGTCGAGGCGAAAGACGTGTGGGTTGAGGAAGGGCGGCCACGCTCGGAGCAGCTAAGGTATCTGGAACTTTGGTCCGTCGTCAGTACCGGGTGTCGGCTGAGGCCACGGCAGGGAGTGCCCAATTGGATTGGCTGGCTGGCAGCGGACGCGCTGTCGGATCGACGTACCCGCGAAAAGCAGCGAAAACTGTACAAAGCCCACTGGCAGCAATGACGCGACGTTCAAGTCATGCTCACAAAGGCAAAAAAACAGGAAGCCGTCGTCGAGCATCGCGTCACCCAGCCCAGGAAAAAAAATTATTGGATCCATCCATGCTGCCCCTCACTGCGCAGTGACAGATGCGTGCGGCAATTGCCCCTCCTACTGGGAGGGGTTTAGCGCGATGCGGCCCCTGAGGCGGCGGCTGCAATTGGCCCAGAGGGGGGGGGGCCTGGGGTCCCTTGCAGGTGCGATTTCGGGACCCGACTGGGCTGAGCCAGTGGGTGGCAGTGAGTGGCAGTGGATGGCAGTGGCTGGTGGGCGCCTCATCAACGGCGTCAGGCCAGGCCAGCACTGAGGCAATTGGTTGGCTGGCTCGATTGATCCCAGCAGCGTCGACATGTGCGTCAGGGTCAGCCTCGAAATATCTCTCACACTCTCCATCCATCCAGCCTTGAGCGCGAGGCTGACGCTTCATTGACGATGGCACATGCCAATGCGACCGACACGGCAAAGAATTGACTTCTACGCATGACTTCAATTTTTCGCGAATTTGGCACACGTCTCGAGACGCGTCGAGTCGCCCGCCAGCCAGTCGGTCGTCAGTTGGCCACGTTTTGCCCGCCAGCTGCGCGACGAGCCGCACGACCGTGGCTGGTCAGCAATTTTTCTCTGGACACAGAATTCAGATGGCCGTCCGCGCGGGCAGGGCCATCACCCCTTTATATACTCGTACGTAGCTCAACGCACAACACCATCGGAACCGCGGGCCCCCGGTGGTCTGAGCGTCAGGGTCGCGCGTGCCAACACGCCCGGGAGTCGGGACGGACGGATCTGATCTGCCGCTCGGCTTCTTCCCCGTGGGCGTGGGCGTGGGCGTGGGCGGCGCGCGCGCGTCGCACCTGATGGCCGCTCGCCGCCCCTCCGGACGCCCGCATCCCAGCACGGCGCGCCCGTCCGGTTCCGGTCACGCGGGCTCTCTCTCTCTCTCTTTCAGACTCGAGAGAGAGAAAAAAAAAACGTCCCGGTTCCCGTATCAACGTCGAGGTGCCGTTAGGCTTCCGCGGAGATGCCCCTTGAGATAAGGCGGCGACAGTTGTTGCGTCCCCCAGCTTCTTATCTCGCTGCCACGGGGAGAACCGGTGGAGCCTCCCCCAGCCGCATCCCATCCGTCACCCCCCCCATGCCCTGATAAGCAATGTCCCTCCCAGTCGAACCTCCCCCATCACGCTGCCATTCTTTATCAAGTGCCAGAATCCGTCTCAGACATCGGCTTGCCCAATAAGGCCGCGTATGCCAATTCCCTCAGCGTTCATTCGCCGCCAGGCACGCCCGCGTGGAGAGGCGTCCGGTCCCTCGCCGAGGTGCCCTTGCCCAGGCTGCGTTGATACAACGCCATCTCCAGGCACGAGAGATTGACCTCGACAGCGCCATAGATCATGATTCAAGCGTCATATCGCTGCCGGCCGTGTGCTCCCTATTGTAGACGTCGTCGGCCTCGAGCAGGCTGGCCGTGCTCGTCGTGAAGCCAGCCACTGGATACAGTTCTGTACCGTATCTGAGCCGCTGAAAACCCGACTCAAGGCAGCGATCCTCGCTCCCCGGCGCTCTATCGGTACATAAGACGCCGTTATCACTGATACGTGCCTGCGCACAGGGCCTCTATCTCTAGCTCTGGCGGCGGTCGGGCATGGCTGTGGTGGCGCTCGGGAGTGTCTTACTCAGGCTCACCTCCTGTCGGACCGCGAGGCCGGGCTGGCTGGCTGGCTTGCTTGCTTGCTTGGGCTGCCCTTTATCGCCCCCGGACGCACCCGGGCCACTGCCGTCCGCATGCTTGTGATGTCAAATTCCCCCCGGGGACATCTCGTCCCTAGCCCCAGATATGTGGTTCTCGGCATATACATAGACCAGCTGGGCTGTGCTGCGGTTGGCCAACGCTACTGATACCATCTGTTCTCCGGAGATGCATGTTTCGCCTCGACTGACTGCACACGTCCAAGGTGACTCGAGGCAAAGTGTAGATATAAACGGTCTCTGGATGACATGGCGAGTTTGTGGTCTCACTTCAAAGACACTCACGACATTCATAAATCTCCAGAGTTGAACGTTCCATCTACTGGACAGCACAAACCGGCATCTTCACAACATTTCATTGCCGGTCCTCTTAGACACTGCGAAATCCCCCCAAACACTGTCTTATACCCCCCTAGCCATCATGGCGTTGGACATGTCAGTGCTATGGAAGGCCCCTGAGGTCAACTCCATCACCAAGAAAGCCCGCAGCATACCGATCCTCAACCCCATCAATATCTATGGACGAGTCTTTTTCTTCTCATGGATGGGCTTCATGCTCGGCTTCTGGGCGTGGTAAGACCTTCTGTTCTCACAGCCCCTGAACACACGAAAATCCCAGCACACGGAACGCACTGCTAACATGGCCCGCCAGGTACACATTCCCTCCCCTCTTGACAGTCACGATCAAGAAGGACCTACATCTCAGCTCGACCGAAGTCGCCAACTCCAACATCATCTCCCTGACCGCCACACTGCTACTTCGCTTCGTTGCGGGCCCGCTATGCGACATGTTCGGCGCTCGAAAGGTCTACGCCACGCTGCTCCTCCTCGGCTGCCTGCCCATCGGTCTCGCGCCCCTTGTCAAGTCGGCGGCCGGCCTATACGTCTCCCGGTTCTTCATCGGCGTGCTGGGCGCCACTTTTGTCCCCTGCCAGGTGATGTGCACGGCCTGGTTCGACAAGAACGTTGTCGGCACGGCCAACGCCCTGTCCGGAGGCTGGGGCAACGCCGGCGGTGGCATCACATACTTCATCATGCCCGCCGTCTTCGACTCGCTCGTCGCCAACCATGGCATGAGCGACCACGAGGCGTGGCGCGTCACCTTCGTCGTGCCCCTCATCTGCCTGATCGCCTGCGGCTTGGGCATGCTGTTCCTCTGCCCGGACACCCCCGTCGGAAACTGGAACGACCGCCACGAGAACCTCGAGAAGAACCTCCAGGCGCTGGGCCTCAACGAAGTTTCCGTTCTTAGCGCCGCCGGCTCCGTTTCCGACCGCCCGTCGGACGAGGAAAAGGCCGAGTCTTCGGACGACGACCTCGAGAAGCGCAAGATGTCCGCCGCCGAGGCCCTCCAGGCTGCCCGCGGCGAGACCGTCGCCAAGCCCACCTTCAAGGATGCCTTGGGCGTCATCTTCTCGCTGCAGACCCTCTTCCACATCGCCACCTACTCGTGTTCGTTTGGCGGCGAGCTCGCCATCAACTCGGTGCTCAGCTCGTACTACAAGGCCGACTTTCCGCATCTGGACCAGACCAAGGCTAGCAACTACGCCGCCATCTTCGGATTCCTCAACTTTGTCACGAGACCCCTGGGCGGCGTCATCGCCGACCTGCTGTACAACCGCTTCAGGCGCAACCTCTGGATGAAGAAGGGTTGGATCACGACGTGCGGCCTCCTCACTGGTGCGCTCTTGATCGTCGTCGGCAAGGTCGACCCTTCGGAGAAGGACGGGCACACCATTGGAACCATGGTCGGCCTCGTCAGCGTCGCTGCCATCTTCCTCGAGGCCGGCAACGGAGCCAACTTTGCCCTCGTGCCGCACGTACACCCCTCGGCCAACGGCATCCTGTCGGGCGTCACGGGCGCGGGAGGAAACCTTGGCGGCGTCGTGTTCGCCATCATCTTCCGCTTCATGGACAACGGCAAGGGCTACGCCAAGGCTCTGTGGATCATCGGCGTCGTAACCATCGCGCTTAACCTCGCCGTGTCCTGGATCCCACCTCGGCCCAAGGGCCAGATTGGCGGGCAATGAACAAACAAATCACGAACCAACGGATGATACAGAAAATTGCGTGTACATAGAGGATCTCGGGAGCGATGCTTTTTTTATTGGCCTCTTGCCCATTACGATGGCCAGGAATTTCGCAGGCAGGCGTTTGAGGTTGACGAGTATTGTCTCGGATTAGCCCTTTTCCTAATTTATATTGAAGAGTTACAATCTTACCCAACATGTCCCTGTGAACTATTTATGAGCAGAAACTCAATCAACTGACGAGAACAATCAACAACCCCGCTCGTTCATGGGGCCGCCATTCGCCTGAGCTGCGATGGGCAGCCAGGGGTGCGCAGTGCCGATCCTGGTCCCCCACCCCCAGTGCCCGGTGCCTGTGAAGATCTCACTTTTAGAACAACGCACGAGCCAGTTCGCAAGTGAGACCTGCGCCTCGACTTTGTCCGAGACAGCATCCACCCGGGCCGACATCGACAGCGTCAACGGATATTTTCGTCGCCAGTTTCCTCTGGCCGCCGGCCAAGCGGTCCCGTCCTGCGTTGGGAAGCGGCGCGCGACGGGGCTTGGCCGTGGCGAACCGCTCGTGTTGTGACGTCGTCGGGAAGATTCAACACGAAAGCCGTGACGATCTGCGGAGAATGGACCGCCGCATCGGACCCCGCCACCAGGGCAGGCGCCCAAGCGCCACAGGCGACAGCCATGGCGCGGCTGCGTGGCATGCTGTCTCACACGTTGCGTCGTTGATGTTTCCCCGCCATGTCTCACATTCCAACGCGCCTCTGGATGCACTTGTTTCATACCAGCCAGCCGGACCTCACTCGCCACCAGGCCACGCACGTAAACACTCAATCACCAACGGGGCAGTCGCCGACGGAGCTGTCTCGTAACGTATCGCGGGAGCGCCAGAGCTTTTATTCATCACTCAATTAGCATGGGCCGCGGTCACCTAGCGCTGGCGACGCCGCACAATTGTGCTGAGGGTCGCCAAGCGAGCCGGGGACGCATCAAGGACGGCAGTAAGTATGTAGTAGTACAATCCGTACCCTCTTCCAGCCGTTCCCTAAAACAAGCCATATGCAATGCCTTGAAGCGGCCTTTCCATAAGGACGCTCCAATGCTGGACTCCCAATATGCTCAAGATTATTCCGTCATGAAAAGTAAACCATACGAAAAACCAGACTATCCAGCCCAACTAAGCCTCTTACATGGCCACGAGGGCAACGAACAGGCCAGCAACGACGCTGAGGGAGCCGGCGCCCACAAGGGAGGCAGCGCCGGTGGGGACGGTGGTGGGAGCAGTCGTCGAGGCGCTGGTCTTCGAAGGGTTGACAATGGCAGTGCTGGTGATGACGACGGGAGCCGAGCTGGAAGACTTGGTGATCAGAGTCGTCGTCGTGTTGGACGGGATGCTGGTCGTCTTGCGGATGGAGCTCGTCGTCGTGTTGTGCTGGGCGTGCGACGTCGTGGTGGGGACGGGCGTGGTCGACGTGGACAGAGTGATGGTCTTGGTGCCGTGAGAGGTGGTCAGGGTGACGGTGCCGCTGCCGGTGGTCTTGCCCTCGCCCTTCTTGATCTGGAAAGGCTCAGAGTACTGGAAAACCTTGGTGGCCTGGTTCTCGGCCGTGATCTGGATGCCGTAGGTCTTGTCGTCACCCAGGGTGGAGGCGACCTGCCACTCAAACTTGAGAGCCGAGTTGGGGATGTGCTCTGGACGCCTGTTAGATATCTGATCCTCACGCGCCGCTCGTCACTGGCTAGAGCGCTGAACTCACCAGCAATAACCGTCTTCTCGACCAGGGTCTCGGGGGAGCTGCCACCAAGCAGAGAGATGGTGACCTTGGCGTTGGCGTACTGAGCAGCAGCGCCGCCGGAGGCCTGCCACTGGATGGTGAAGGGCTTGCCAGCGGTGACCTCGGAAGCCTTGTTAGGCGCCGAGATGGGGGCGAAGTTTGCGGTCTGCGCGAAGGCAGTGGCAGCCATGGCCGCGAAGGCAGCGAGCGTGAAGCGCATGTTGATTATGGTAAATAGACAACAGATAACGTTGTTGTTGCAGGTGAGGTGCGGCTTCGGTATAGACCTGAGGTCGAGAGTGAGTGACTGAGATGAAAAGAATGTGGTTGGCGAAAGAGCCTTGGTAAAGAATGAACGACACAGGTGAGCGCAGGTGGGAAAGAAGAAGAGGGAAAGAGAGAAAGAGCCGCAAGCTCTCGAGGTGGTCTGGTGAAGAAGTACCATGGACGAGAGGGGGAAGGCCCGGAGGCTGCGCGCCTGCAAGCCGGTCAGCCCCCAAGCCCCAAGTGGTGCCGGGCCGGGCATGGGCATGCATGGGCAGGCAGATGGCAGGGCAGCCAAGGCAGGCATGCGGCCATCTGGAAGGACGTGCCTGCCATCGTCAACAGGGCGGGCGACGGGAGTGGGTACGAGCACTACGAGCAGGAGGTTGACCCATGCCATCCATCCATGGATCCATGGACGCTTGGTGGTGCAGGCGCGCGAGCGGGTGGGCGGAGTCGGTACGTACCTGCCCTCCATCCTGCCCAGCCGGCGGCGCTGGGGCCATGCCTGCCGTTCCTGGCCGTGTGCCTGTTGATGACGGGATCGAGAGCGCGGTCGTGTGGGGCCCCGTCAGGGGAAAAGCAAATTACATGCGCAGCTGGGGGCCCGCCATTGGTAGCGGACGGGGTGCGCCCGACCGACCCTTCTTCTGGCGCTGGTCGCGGCCAATTAGCGCAGGATGCGAGGCCCGCATCGTGAGGTGCCCAAGGTGGCCTTCATGCGCCAGCTCCTTTTACCCAGCGCGCCAGCCCAGGAAAGCCCTCGCCCGAACGCCTGGCTCGAGTGGATGACGGCGGCCCTGATGCTGTCGGTGATGGGTGGTGGCATGGTGGTGGGAAGCCGTGCGGGCTCGGGGCACCTGGCAAGCCTGGCCTGGGCACCTCATCAGGCTGGCCGTCGACGACACCATCTCGACCCGGCTAAGCCAGAAGGCGGAATGCCCGATGCTCTCCAAACCGAGCCAGGGGAGCCCTAAATTTGTTCCCTCCTTCGGTTTCGCCTACCAGGCTTGCCAGGCTTGCCCGGTTCGCCGCAGATTGGATATTTCTTCAGGCGTCTGGGCCTTGACCATTCGGCGAGGATGCCATGCCACCAGCGGCACTGAAAATAACATTCATCGACAAGATGTAAAGGACCACGAGCGTCCGGCCATGAGCCGGGGGGCGCGCGTCAGCACGGCACTGCACGGCAACGCCATTCGGTCGTGGAGTCTCGCCATGAATGAGCGAAATCTGCGAAATCTGTCGCATCGAGGCAGCCCGGCATCAGCCGCACGCGCCTCTTCGCAGCCACGAAACCCGACGGATGGTACGAGCATCGTCGCGGGCCCTCCCAGTGGCAGGCAGCTGTGGTCCTTCTGTGGGCGAGGCAGATTGCGCTTACCGCCCGCCGTTTGGCGCCATTGTTTGCGCCGCTCGCGCCAGCCACCCACTGGCCGGCAGAGACGGTTCATGCCCCCGTCTCAAGCCCGTCTGCGAAACTACGGCGTTAGCACGCGGCGTAAAAAGAGGCGCGATGTGACGATGCAAGCGGCCTGTTGGCCTTGCCATCGTTGTCAATTCCCGGCTCGGCGTCTCAGTCGGGCGCCCTGGGTCCACCGCGCCAGAAGGCCCTTCCCGCGATGGCGGCGACGACGGCGACGACCGCGGTGGCAAGGTGGCAAGTCGAAGACAGCCCGGCGGGAAGACGGGCGCGCCGAAGAGTCATCGGGTCTTCCAAGGGTGTTTCTCATGCTTGGACATGCCCAGCGCTGGCCGAGCCGGGACCAGCCCTATGCTCTGCAAATCCGGCCCAGGCCGCCGCCGCCCCGCCAAAAACTCCATTATCCACAGCAAATCTCCCTTGTTCTTGGCCAACAGCAAACATTTCTGTAGGCACGCGTCTTGGGCCCACGCAGCAATGCACGGGCTTGTCGTTGGCTGTCACCTTCTGCATCGCGAACGGACGGCACCATGTTTTTGCGCCTGTGTGAGCAAGGATACCGTTGCCACCTCGCATGAGCACGCCGTTGTCGTTGTCTTGTGTGCAATGCCAATCTCGACTCATAACTGGCTCTGTGTCTTGGCGCAGGCGTCAGGCTGCTTTAACATTGTGCCATGATCTGGCTTAAAACTCTGATGCGGTTGGCAGAACGATCTGAGACATTCGAAGTGGGCGCTTGTTCGGCTCGCCCGTGGTGCATCATGCTGCCGTCTTTGAACGTCATGCCGTGCCTCAGCTTCCTCAGCTTCGGCACCCTCTATGCTTCGTACTTCGTACGTGCCCGGCACCGGCAGTGCGAGAAGCCTCGCCGACTTCTCAGACCGGGGCGGCTGCACCACGATGGCTTCGACTATCGACTCTTCGCGCAAGCGTGCTGGTCGACCGAGCCCATAACGGTTCAATGGTGGGCATACGTGTACAGCGCCTCGCTGCAGCCACGGTAGTTGTCCGAGCTCAGGTGCCGGGGCTGAGAGAAGACCCGCGACGCCTTGACCACGAGGGCCCTCTGCGGCAAGACGAAAGCTGCCAGCCACTTTTTGCTGCCGCGGCCACGTTGTTTGCGGTCGTCATTGAGGGGGGGTCGTGCTGCTTTGCAGGACGGGTATCTAAGACCACCAGCGTGCACGAGCACGAAGAGGTGACAGCTGCCAGCTGTCGTCCCGATATTCGTAGGAAGGTCCGTCAGTCCGTCCCACTTGCCGTTGAACAATGCACCAAGAGACGTAGCCCCACAATTACGTTAAAGCGCGTCTTTGCGTGCGATGCGCCCGCCACCTCAGTTCAAAGGGGCCGTGTCGCCACTGGCCAATGGCGCGTCAACGGCCCATAATTTTCCAGCAGCCTCGCCCAAACCTCCATCCTTCGCACCTCTCAGCCTCGTGCTTCGACGACCGGCAACCCAACCATGGACACCAACCGCGACGAGCTGGCGGATGCGACGCCTCCGCCTAAGCGTAGGAGGACAGATGACGACTCCTCTCGGAACTCAGCATCGCCGGATGGCGACGCATCGAGGCGCGGCCTTGGCGTGACACGCAGGAGGAGCTCGACCGACAACGAGCCGCTCGACGGCAACGAATACCCATCTTCGCGTCAACGGCCATCACGGTCACCATCCGCCTCGCGTTCGCGCTCAAGGCGGCGCTCTAGATTGCGTTCCAGCTCCAGCTCACGGACGCGCTCAGAATCTGCGCCGCACTCCCGCACCAGATCCCACTCCCGCCGCCGCTCGCCCTCACCAAGCACCTCAGACCGCACGCGCTCCGAATCATATTCCCCGAGGCCGCGACAGGTCCCTACACCTCCACACGAGCCGCTGCGACCAAATTATCGACCGAAGCTCGTTCTTCACGGCCACACGAAGCCCATCTCCCAAGTACGGATATCGCCCAATGGTCGCTTCATCGCCTCGGCGTCGGCGGACGCGACGCTCAAGATCTGGGATGCCGCGACCGGCGCGCACATGGACACCCTAGTTGGGCACATGGCGGGCGTCAGCTGCCTCGCCTGGACTCCGGACAGCAACACCATTGCCAGTGGCTCCGACGACAAGGCTATTCGGCTATGGGATCGCGTCACCGGCCGGCCGAAGACGACCACGCGTAAGTCCAGAGCGGGGCAGGAGATCGCTGCCCTCCGAGGCCACCACAACTACATTCATTGTCTGGCGTTCTCGCCCAAGGGCAACATACTTGCCAGCGGTTCCTACGATGAGGCAGTTTTCCTCTGGGACGTTCGGGCCGGGCGCCTTATGAGGAGCTTGCCCGCTCATAGTGATCCTGTGAGCGGGATTGACTTTTGCCGAGACGGCACGTTGGTTGCGAGTTGCTCGACCGATGGTCTAATGTATGTCTGACTTCACGTTGTATCTGCACAATTCGATGCTAACGTTTCGCAGCCGAGTTTGGGACACGTCCACCGGCCAGTGCTTGCGGACCCTTGTCCACGAAGACAACCCTGCTGTGGCTAATGTCTGCTTTTCGCCCAACGGCCGCTTCGTTCTGGCCTTTAACCTCGACAACTGCATACGGCTCTGGGATTACGTGGCCGGCACAGTCAAGAAGACATATCAGGGCCACCGCAACGAGAAATTCGCCATCGGCGGGTGCTTTGCGGTGCTCAACGGTGAGCCGTTCATTGCCTCGGCCAGCGAAGATGGCGACATCGTCTTGTGGGACGTCAAGAGCAAGGATATTCTTCAGCGGGTACCGGGGCACAAGGGCGTGTGCTTTTGGGTGGACGTTCATGGCGGAACTATGGTCAGTGCGGGTCAGGACAATACTGTACGAGTGTATCGCCATGCAGGAGAGGTGAACGGCGCGAACGGCGCGCTTGATGCGCCCGAGAAGGACGCTGAAAAGTTGTTGGGGGAGTTGCCCATACGGCAGGAAGATGTCAAGGCAGAGAACGCCTGAACAGTAATGACTATAATGATCACAGAGCGGGCGATGTCTCAGACGACTTGATCTCCATTGTTCTGCTTCTCAATCACGCCTATTTTTGGTATCTCCCAGGCTTCCCATCAACCGTAACAATATGTTCCGGTCGATTTGCCTCTCCTTTTTCGACGATCCATGCCTTCCCTCACAAACCCGTGTGTGCCCGTACCAGGTGCCAAGCTTTCCCGTGTCAGTGCCATTCAGTGGTATTCGACGTGAACCTTGTGGCTGGCGACACGCTCGCCTTTGTAGATGACTGCGAAATCCGCGACACCCCCGGTGCATTTCATCTCGATATCGAACTCGAGAACATGGTAAGACAAGCCTCTTCTATTGGTCCTAGTTGGAAGGTCGCCGATGACCACCGGCTCTTGCCATGTCACGGTGCACAGACTTTGGACGCAGGCTTCGTGGCGACTGGGCCGGGGCGTTTTCGTTGTCCAGTAGAATGCTTCAGCCTGAGTTTCGGCCTCTGTTCCTCTTGCTGCGTAGTCGAAGAATACCTGATACAATCTCTTGACGGCCGTGTTTTCGTCAAGGTCTTGTCCCTAAAGAGTTATTAGTTCCGGCCTCGACTCGTCATGAGTTGAGAAATGGTTAAGGGTACCTCGACGATGAACCAATCCATCTGGTTGGTTGCGCGCCACTTGAGTTCGTATTTGCACCACTCTTTGTCTTGTACCAGGTGGCGGGTACTGTCCCAGTTCACATTCACCCGAATGCCATAGCAGGCACGTGCTACCCTTGCCTTCACAGTCACTGGCGGGGGGCTTATCAAGTTTCGAGCGGTGCGACCATATATGACTGCCCCTTGACAAATCGCGGTCCACCTCGAAGCTTGCGTCAGCAAGCTGCAGAATCACGTCGGAGGAAGAGAATTGACTCACGGCTCGTGTCCCATCATTTGGTGGATGGTGGTAGTTTTCGAAAGCAGCTGGTTGAGTTGCTTATAAAGGTATGGGCTACGACCGAAGCCGCCAACAAGAATGACATGCTTCATGAAGTCAGTGTACCTGTGTTGATTCATTGACCGACGTGCAAGTCAAAACATACCATGGCCGGCTTGTGATATTGGTCCTCAATGGCCGTCAGCTGCTGGGATAGAAGCGCCTCAATCTTGCTGACAATAGGGTCGAACACCGACGTGATCTCGAACCTTTTTCTTGTACGTCAACAGCAGTAAAGGAAGAGGCTGGAGTCAAGAGACGGCACTCACCTGCTGAATTTCAACTTATTGATGCGTTTTTGACCCCGACCAGGCGCCTGACACACCGCAGGGAGATCCTCTGCCATCCAGGTTTCTCGCTTGCCATCGAACTGGGGCTTGATATGGTGCTCCCAGTTGTCATTCAGGAACTTGATCTTGGCACGCTTGTCAAATTTCTCGAAAACCACATTGCCAACTTGCCTCTTGACGAGCTCAAGGAACTCATGGTCGACGAAGATTCCTCCGCAAAGATCTCCTAGTAGATCTGTCAGACACACAGTCGAGATATTCTTCAAAATTCACTCACCTTCTCCTTTGACGCATTCCTTCACCTCAAACGGGACTGCACTCTCAATCACGTAGCTGATAAGATCCTGTGTTTGGACTCGGTCAGCGAAATCAGAGGTGGCAGTGTCACCTTGGGCTTCTAAATACCGCTGTTCCGCCGCCTGCGTCGCAGACGATTATTGTGTCTCCAACCTGAAATCTGTGTTAGCTAGTATTGCTGTTAATTATGCTGCCACTGTATTTGGACAACTTTCCCTCACTGTCGACTTCTTGGACATTCGGGAGAGAGTCGCCAGAGCCGCAGCTTCGGGCTCCAAAACGAGATTCAGAGTCGTTTCTCCGCACCCACGCTCTGTGAGCAAGCCGGCCTTCCGAGCGGCCTGTCTCATACGATCCTGGGCGTACAATGGCCATATAGCCGGAACGGTGAGGTAAATGTGGAGTCTGGATCTGTTCACCAACTTCTGACCGAGTTCTCGGGAGATCAGGTCCAGACTGTGTTCCCATAGTCGCTTCAGGAATGAGGCAGCAATGTCGACAGGGCTCACGCCAAGATCAAGTTGCTGCTCGCGGGCCTCCCGAAATTGGTCCGACATGCGCACGTACTTTGGAACGTCCTTGTCATCCAGAAGGAGCAGCTTGAACCATCGCATGGTCCGTGGTTGCAGTACCGCAATGTGCCCCCACCCGTCGATCCTACCTTGTTCATCATATGACAGTACCGTGGGAACCTTCTCTGTGTTAGAACAGTTCCGTAGTTCTGCGTCCCAGTTCGAAATGACCCGAATGGTACGGCATTCTGCAGAGTCCGTCCAGGCCACCCCAGAGTATCTGTCGAAAAGGGCATTAGACTCGCCCAAATATCCAGACGAATGATATCTTACGTGGTTCCAAAGTCGATGCCGACGATGATGGAGTCTTTTGAGGCGCTCCGAGCGCCTAGGATCTCTAGTATCGCGACCATGGCGCCATGAGCGAGCGCGCAAACGATGTGATCGCCGTTTGCAGTATGTGGACAAGGACTGAAGAACCCAGTAACTAGAGAGCGGGCATCACATGAAATGGAAGAGTATCGGAGAGGCTGGTTGCGCGGTCAGCAAGAAAAGTGGAAGGAGCTGGAGGGAAATGAAGGGGAGATGGAAGGAGTGCACCAGGAAGAATTTGTAGAAGAGATGAGGAGGTGCACGTGCAGCTGGTGCGTCCGGCTGTTCAGAACAGAGAGCCCTGGTTACTGCGGCTACACGGCGCCCCGACTTGTGGGAGTTCAAGTGCTATTGAATCACGGTGGCCCAAAAAGTGCATGGAGAGGACCGGGTGGATCGACACCTGGCAACATGGGCATGTGCGTCTTTCTCCGCCTTTGCTTGTCATTCAGAAGAGATAGAGCGAGAGAGAGAAGCACACAACTGCGGGCTAAGCGACCCTGGCATACAGAGTGAATTAGGCGCTTTTTACAAGCACATTGCTGAGCACTAAGTCTTTCCAGCGGAAATAGTATGCACGTTTGCCTGTGAAGAACATGCCACCCTTTGTTCTTGTTACTGCGATTACCAGAGGGGTGGGCCGTATCCCAGGTCGTTGAGCTCAGAGTGAACTGTCTGACGGAGCCAAAGTTCGGTGCCTTCGCGAGGATCGCCTCTGCCCTCTTCCCCAATGCACCAGCGTACCACGGCGCCATGTTCCATGAGGACGACCATCATGCCCCTCCACAGCTGCATATCGGCCTCTGAATCGAAACAGCTGGCTTGGTAGTACCGAAGGGTGGCGTACTCGATTGCGCTCACGCCGGTTTCGTCGGTACTGTCTACGCGACCCCCCTGGCGGAGACACTCTTTGAGGTTTTCTGCGCTGGCGTCTTGGCGGAAGACATCAAAGGGATCCTTGGACATCATCGTGATGCTCTACGTAGGTATAGAGAACGTATGCTACTGTGGCTGAAGTGTATTGGATTTGTCGTGAATGCATGCGGCTGTCTCGGATGCTGAGCTGGAGTGCGAGGGCACTTGATATACTGTTTCCCGGTCATATAACAGGACTACGTGAAGACATAATGAATCACTGCTATGTCTTTGCGGCCTCATGCTCCTGAACGGTGTTGGCCAGTGAAAGTCATTGGTCTGTGTGAGATGAACGTGCGCGTATGGATGTGTTGAGTCCCGTGAGCCGACATTCATTGCTCATGCATGAGAGTATTGTCATCTACGTAATGTGAGATGAGGGCGAGAGTGAACAGTGAGCCTCCCGGGTTTTGGGTGTCATGGACGACGGAACAGTCATGGCACAACGCGCGGGTGAGGGACTTGTCGAAACCGAATACGTCGAGGCATGGCGACGTCTGTTGGGCGTGTGCCCAATAGAGGAGTGGAGGAATGTGATAAGCGCAAGACAGGAGGGCCAGGTGACGGTGGTGAGTGAGGCCACGAGCGAGGCGCCCACGATGGTGAGTGGCCGGATCGAAGTTGGGAGGTGACGAGCATTGGGGTCGAGTGATTGGAGCAGGGGCGCCAAAAGCCGGGGTGAGTGGAGCTGGAGCGATGAGGTGGGCAGCGGACACGCGGGCGCTGGAGCGCTGGAGCGCGGGAGGCGCCCCGCCTGCGCTTGGGTGGTGGTGCTTCAGTGGATCGCAGGGGGCGGGCCCCCCGGGCTCGCGTACCTAGTGGGGGCCCCAGGGCTCCTGATGCCACAGAGCCACCTAGGTAGGTAGAGAGCCAACTGCCAGTGGATGGAACCTTGAAAGCCAGTGCCAGTGGAAGGCGCATGCATCCTGGGTGAGCCTCCACAGGCGAGGAATCCAAGGTGCCGAAAGGGTCCTTGGACAACTCGGGGTCCTCCTGCCCGTCAGGTCAAGTGCGAGTGGAGTAGAGCCTGGGCGCCCTCGGGCAGCGAACGGGCGCCTACCAGAACGTAGGTGCCAGCAGCGGTCCAGCGCCTGGGCGGCGACCGGCGGCAAGTTGGACGGGACGGGAACTGAGGTGGATTCCAGATTGCATGGACCAGACAGCTGGAGGGCCGCTGTGACATTTTGGCAGCATCTACGAAGTGCCTATGGATCCACGGATGAACCCCGCCTCGAGCCATCCTCTCCGTCCGTGTCCCGCCAGACCCCTCGGCGCATGATGAAGCAGCCTTTCAACGGCTTTTTCGCGTTGAAGCCTCAGATGCCAGGCGCTTCCCAACGGGGCAGTCGTCAAGCACACAGGCCCCTGCACGGCCGCCACCTCCACTCGAACCCTCGCCTCCATCTCCACCTCTCCCGCTGATAAAGGCAGCCAGCCCACTGCGCCTTTCGGCCGCCTTCCTCCTCATCAGCCGCCGCCGCCGCCGCCGTTGCCCCCCTTCGCCCTTGTGCGTGCCCGCAACGACACCTGCGACGTCGGCGTCGACATCGCCTCGACATCGACATTGACATCGACATTGACATCTCGTCGGCTGCGACAACGCAAAGGGCGCCGTCGCCGTCGCCACCGCCCGCGGCACCACGACGGACGCTCGACGCCGGCTCTGACGAGACCAGCTCTGACGAGACCCGATCCGACGCCCACGCCCACGCCCACGCCCACGCCCTCCCGTGTCTGAGGTCCACGGCCGGGACACTGCGAGGTACCATCGACGGCGCAGGCGGTGTGGCGTCTCGCAGAAGCACAAGCAAGTAACTACCGTGCACACGCAAACCGACGTCGACTCGCGCGCTGCGGGGGGGGCCTACCAAGAACTTCGTACACGTAAAACGCCCGTCTGCTGTCTTTCGTATATCATCACCACGGCCTGGGTCTGGTCTCATCGTCAATCGCTGCACCCGCATGAGTCGAGTGCCGAACCTGCATCCGCCTAACAAAGAAGCAACGAGGCAGGCGCCCGTGTTTATTTCTGCGCTTGCCGCTTGGCTCAACCGCTGGCCCGTCTGGAATGCAGGCATTGGCCGTCTGACTCGAGCGACAAGAGTTTATTGTCTCACCAACTCACGCACCTGTTATTTTATTTTCTCTTAACCCTCCCACCCGGTCATCCTTCTCATCCTGCATTTGCTCGACCTCTGTTTGCTGCTCACGGCAGCGCCGGCATCTCCGAGTCTTTTGCCGCCTCGCTCGCTTCGCCTCTTCGCCTCGTCGCCCGCCAGACGCTCGCCCTCTGTTCGCTACCCGCGCCGTCGCAGCCTCGACCGCACCAGAACCGCCCCGAGCGCCCGCGACCCCAGATCTCCACTGGTCCAGCCCGCCCCTTGCCAGCGGCTCAGCTGTTCCGCTGCCCCTGCGACGCTCGTAGCGAATCGACTCGCTGCGAGACACAGTTCCAGAACAGCTTGGCGACACCGAAGACGGCCCATCTGCGACACCTGAAGCACCATCCGACGGCCTCCTCTTTTGCTTGCCTCGTCGTCGTCGTCGTCGTCGCCGGCAACGCCCCCGTCCGCGGGACGGACTGTATTGCTCTTCGTCCTGCACACTGGCGCGCCTCTCGCTTCTCCTCCCAGCTCTCCCTCATTCACACGTACATTCACCTCTACATGCCCGTCGCAGTAGCCTGTCCCCGCCATGGAGCCCGTTCCTGAGACGGAGCGGATGGAGGAGTTCAAGTCCTCGCCAGTCCCGTCACTTCGCCTCGGCAATCCCAACGCCGCCATCCCGAGGCTCGATCTTGACGCGACGCGAAAGCCGCCAACAGTGCGTCGCAGCACGGACCCGTGTCCCTCATCACCAAGCGCGTCATCGTGGGGTCCCGCGACTATGGCATCGCTGCCCTATCGCCCTCGCACAGCCTCTCCCCTCTCCGGTTCACATGGTCGGTCACGCTCCGTCGCCAGCCTCGCGGTACCAATGTCACGCACGCAGTCTATGCCCGGCGTGAGCGGATCAGGCCGCATCCTCTACTCACCGCAGCTGCGGCCCGCAAGTCCCTCGGGGTCTCCCAGTCGTGTGCGCACGCCGCGGAAACCTGTTGACGAGGCATTTCCTCCAACATCACCGGTCCGGACCTCTGTCCTAGACACCGACCGCAAATCCACGCCCGGCGAGAGGAGCACCTCTCCGATCCTGGGTTCTTCAATCAACACCATGAATCGTCTGCGACGCCCCGCGTCGCCACTGCGAAGCTTTGCCCCCTCGAGCACAAGCTCTCTTTCGCTCTTGCCCTCTACACCTTCGTCCAATTCCTCGGCATCATCCTTCCGCGCATATGATGCGTTTGCGCCTTATGGAGGCGGCTTCTCGTCGGTGCCGTCTACCCCAACATCTGCGCGGTCAAGGAGCCCCAGCATCTCGAGTTTGGAGACCATCCCCGATTCCCCGGATGCAGAGGAGGCAGCACTGGAGGCCGAGCGGATGGCGCAATTGAAGGCGGCCGCCGACGCCGCCGAGGGCAGCGACTCTTCTGACTCGTCATCATCCAAGGGCCGGACCGGCAACAGCAGCAACAACTCTGATGTCCCCGTCCGTGGCCGTACCATGAGCTACGGGTCGAGAGACAAGCGTAAACGCTGGAGCGTGTGCGGAGCCGAACGAAGGGGCGACATCGACCTCGAGACTATCTGGGAGGACTGAGGCTCGAAGGTCGATGACGACGTCACTGATGTCCGGGAGTCATGCGATGCGCAGTGCCCCCAACCCATCAATCACTTGTCGAGAAACGCTCATCGAAAGGGGTCATGGCGCCTTCGCCGTCCCGTACGCCTCGCTTCCGGTTTCGCGACAGCGCTGCGACCCGCGGACGCGCCTTTGGACACTCGCCCAAATTGCCACCGCCCACGATACGGGAAACGATGCTGCTCAAATGTCGACGTCAATAGTCGACCTCTGTTTGGGAATGCTGGGCGCAGATGGTCAAACAGGTTCGCCGCCAAACATTCATATAGTTGGCCGCACACGAGTTCCTTCAGTTCAAAGGAGGAGTCGGAGCATATTGTTTTATTGCAGGCCTTTGTGGCTTTGTGACGGCATGCAGATCCTTCCGCCACGCGTTTGCTGGGTCAATCCGCCATGGGCTGGCTTGGATGCCGAAGCCTCTTGGGTTGAGGTTTTTGTCTTTGCATATTTTTAGCGGAATCATTAGGGCACTGGCTGAGACGCCTACGATGCACCGCCTGCCGTGAACAGACAGGAGAGTCAACTTGCTACAACATCATGGAAGACTCGGAAAGGGTGGGGTTGGTTTCACGCTTGAACCGTACCGACGGCTTAGGGATACTCGGAGCATTTTGTTCATGACTTGAGAGGATCGATACCCGCGATGGGCGACCACCGCCCGTTGCACATGGCCAAGCTTTGCCCGCGGCGAACCGCCCACGAGTAGATGCAAGCTGGTCATTCATTGCTTATAGTTTCTTGACGCCGAATGAAGCGAACATTTGCCTTTCAAGCGTGGTGTCATTGTTTCAGGGTGATGGTGAAGCTCTACCAGCAGCAGCTCATCACAAGCGTCCAGTAATAATTAGGGGGGCTGGGTGATTCTGACTGACACGGAAGGGCCTCCAATTGAGGATTCGGTGTCTCGCAGCCACTTGGCAGCTTTAGGCCCGCGTCGCGAGCCGTTTCATGACTGCGGCATCCTAGACTGGAAGATAGATCACGCTGTGACCTCGCGGCGCTAGGTTGAAGACCCCCACCAGCCCAGTGGTTTGACCAGGATCTAGATGAGCATGAGGCTGGCTGTCTTGTGATGATTCTTGGTCGAGCACGACGGCGTTGCCGTGTCGTCGCCGGCAAATTGAGCAATGGTAGCATGGTTGGGGGTCGACAGTTTCATCAGTCTTGTCCACGACGCGATGGCAGAGACATCGATGCGCCAGAGGTAAATCCGCACTCGATCATAGCGTCTAGTCGGCGGCATCAATGAGGCGAGAGTCGAAGTCCCATTCCATTGGCCGCAATACAGTACCAAAGCTGCACAACGGTCCTTGAGATGAAGCCGGAATGCAGCATCTCTCCCTCTCCGTCTCCCCCTCCCCCAAAAAGTCAGCGCTCGACGTGTTCGTCTGCCGACTGAACCTATCTCTGTTTCTGTTTCTTCCAGCGTTAATGACTATTGACTTGAATCTCTGCCCGTTCGTTGAACACTTACATCCTTGATGTACTATACAAATGAAGCACATGTATGATTAGCACAAGTCACTTCGAGTGAGCATCTCGATGCAGAGCCCTCACCTCATCCAAGACCTGCGCCACCCCAGACATGTTAGCCCGCGGCCCACTAGATAAACGTACAGCATACACTGTGAGCACAGGACGGGGACGGGGGACGAGGGCGACTCACAGCCTGGAGGTCTTTGCCGCGGAGGTACTTCCATTGGCAGAACTCCGACCTGGGCCAGACGCATTCCGAGCAGACTGCCCCGTACGTTCCGTTCTTCGCAAGCTGAGCGAGGTGTTTCGACAGCTCTCCGCCGAAGCAGCCTGTGCAGTCGGCCGTCTTCTTGCACCGGATCCCCCACATTTCGGGTTGCGGGCGTTCGAGTTGCGGCGGGAGGGCGACGGCCAGGCCGACGAAGATGGCCCCGAGGATGGCGGTTATCTTCATTGTGATGTTGTTGTTTTGGATTTTCTGGTGCAGTGGCTGTGAGGGCGAATTATGACAAGGAGCAGGGGAAACGGCACTGTGACTTTGAGGGACGGACGGGTGACGGGGTGTGGTGTTGTGGGTGGGATGTGCCTCCTCTTGTACGGTAGCAGCTGATCCTCGACATGGAGCTAGATCCCGCTGCGAGCTGAGCTACGGGGCAGTGGTAGGAAGTCTATCTCTAGAAAAGCAGGAGAAGCGATGGAGGGAGCGTGAACTTCCAAGGTTGAGCCCACTATGCAGCGACGTGTCAGTGAGTGCATGACCGTGTTATTCGCCATTGCAGACGCCCTACTTTGCCAGGTTGCGGTCCATTTCGCTTGCCCAATGTGCGACGTCAGAGTAGTCCGTATAGTCAAACGCAATGGGGGGTCATTCATGCTAGCATGGGCCGTATGCCGTGCCTCGCTCACGTCCAGGCGAAGATCCGGCATCGGCCGTCTGTCTGGCATACGACACCGCCGCCACCAGCAGCGCGGCACTGCGATTCGCCTTTGGAGAGCCTCACCTACGCGCAGAAGTGGCAAATTCTTCTGGGATGGGAGCCTTAGGGGAAGGCATCGTTTTTAAGTGCCATTCAGCGCTGAATGAATAGCTACAGACTCTAGCCGCGCATAATAAGCGAGTTGAGTGAGCTTGGTCCGGGCAGCCTAACCACTTTGACGCCGAGACTTTGACTTTGCATGCAAATAGGTAAATTAGGGTCAAGTTTTCGAGCAGAGAGAGACAGACGAAGCTCCATCACGCATAATAGCTAGTCGTACGACGACGACGACGTAGGCGCCTGGGCTTGTTCATGCGCCACGTGTTGGCGTCGCTCAACTCGGCCTGATGGGTCGGTCGTGCATGGCATAACCGTGTTGCCCACGCCGTTGTGCTAATTTTTTTTTTCCGCTTTCCTGGAAGTAGTAGAGGAAGACTCTGGTGAGACACCTAGGAATAAGAAAGGCGTGGCAGCCCGCAGATCACCCAAGGCAAGGCAGAGGGACGGCAGTGATAGACCTGCAGTGAGTGAGACGAGTCGACGGACGGCCATGTCCAGTGTGTACCTCGACGGGTGGCTGACTGCAGAACCATTCCATCAGCTCATGAACCGTCAAGCGCTCTCAACTGCACTGCGTGACAGGCGCGATTTCAAAGCATACGCCAATATACAACGATTGTAATTTCCTATTTCCGTTGCTGCGACATGATGTCGCCAAGTCGCCTCGTCGTCTTGTTTCCGGCTACGCGCCCCCACGCCGCCTGTATATTTGGTTGCTTTCGCCACGATCAAGGGCTCAGGAAGCGTGATTTGCGCCAATGGAGCGCACCAGGGCAGGCGCCGAGAAATGCTGGTTAATGGTTGAGGGATCAAGGGAGAAGCATTCCCATTGAGCATTGTCCGGGGCCTTGCACCGGCCAAGGCGATATCCTTCCTCCCTTGACACCCGCCAGCGCCCTACCCTGCGAGGTCGCTCCCTCCACAGGGGGCCTGCCCTCCCCTCCCCTCACAAATACAAATCGATTGATAGTTCAACTTCAATCATCGCGGCGTCCCCCTTTTTTGCGTCGCATTTTGCACTCTCTGGGACGACTGCCCTTGTCCGGTGGTTGAAAGACATTGTTTCGATAGCGTGTAGAATGGGCGCCTGTTGACCCCTGAGATGGCATATATACTCGGCGTTGTTTGCTGCAACCGCGGCGGACAGATGACCTTTGTATTATCCGGAAACAAGGTCGTTCAACGCTGATTCTCTCGTGAACGCTCACGAGATCAAGCCGACACCATGCGCGCTACCTTCGTTGCCGCCGCATCCAGCCTCGTGGCTGCAGTCCACGCCGTGCCCAAGCACGACAACATCCACTTGGAACAGGTACCACAGCATCACCATGGAAGAGAAATTCGAGGAAGTAGAAGCTCACCAAGACACCCTGCAGATGGGAGCCAAATACGCGGCCGCCCACCGCAGAGACGCCACCGCCGTGTCCGTGCCCGAGGGCTGCCAGACCGCCGCCGCCGTCGTCACGTCGACGACGACCGTCGACATCACCGTCTACATACGTCCCACGGCCCCGGCCGAGCAGCAGCCGCTCCCCACAGAGCCCTTCCGCCCGGACACGACGCCCGTCGCCGTCCAGCCGCTCCCCACGGAGCCGTTCCACCCCGACCAGCCCGCTCCGCCGCCGCCGGTGGTTCCCACGGAGGAGCCGTGCGAGGATGACGAAGTCGAGGACGAGGAAGAAGCGGGCGACGGCAATGGTGGTGGCATTGACATTGACATTGCAGACGGCGATCCGCTCATCGACCTGAACGTCGGGGACTCGATCAAGGTCAGCGCCTGAGACCAGCATCGCCGCGCGACAGGCCTGCAGGACAAAACGTCTCTAAGAACAAAACAAATTGTGTACACTTGTACAGCCGAGCCTGTCACCATACGACATGCTCTGTATCTCGCCCCGCCCCAGGGCGATGTGTATGGGCCATGGTAATTTTGAGAGGACGGCATAGGATCCCTGAGAGCACGAGGTGGAGACTCTGGACATGGAGCGAGGAGAATGAAAGTCGTATAGAGACCGGTCTGCATCTCGTCCGTCTCGCCATGAGACCCCATAGCTTGAATAATGATAATTATAACACCACCCAAGGTGCATTCCGCACCCTGGCAACTCACCCCTCAACACGTCGCAACTACCGTGCTTCAGCGCCAGCTCCCAACACTCGACTGACTGACTGACTGACTGACTGACTGCACTCAACGCCGGCTCATGCCTTGACCAACAACAACACTCGCAACACTCGCAAAGCACCGCAACGTCATGACAGTAATTCATAAGCACACTCAGAGATCGCGCGTCACGTCTGGCGGTCCAGGCGACGGCAGATCGTCGGGCCCAAAGGATGAGGGCAGCAGCTACACGGCGGAGGTCAGCACATGCTCTGAGCAAGATGGAGGAGGCACAAAGCTGGCAGGGAGAGGGTTGCTTACCTGCTCGACGGTGAGCACGAGGTACTGGTTCTTCTTGTCGAACATGATGACGGGCATCTTCATGCTGCAAAACTCGCGGATGCTATTCACCACGGGCCCCGTCAGCACATCGATCCTCTCTCGCGTCTCTCACTCACGGAACCCAGCCCTCTTCTCCGCCGCATAGACCGTGAGAGCGGGGATGGATAGACACACAGACAGACAGACGAGGAGGGGGGAGCACTCACAACTGCCGGCACATGCCGCACGGGCTCGCGGGGGGGCTAATGTCCGTCGCGACAGCCAGGGCCTTGAAGCCGCCGGCCTCCTTGCTCCAGCCGGGGCGGGTGACGGCGTTGCCGAGGGCGACGCGCTCGGCGCACGTCCCGACGGGGTAGCTCGCGTTCTCGACGTTGGCGCCCGTCACAATGGCGGCGCCGCCGTCCTCGCCATCCTCATCCTCATCGTCGTCCTCGTCCTCGTTGTCGGGGCACAGCAGCGCCGCGCCGACGCGAAACTTGCTGTACGGGCAGTAGGCCGTGTCCTTGGCGGCGACGGCGCTCTCGTGCAGGCGCTCGAACTCGCGCAGCGTGAGGTTGTGCGTCTTGCACGTCGACGAGACGGCGGCGTTGGACGACGCGGAGCGGAGCATGGGGCTGGGCATCTTTATTGTTGTTGGCGGCGGCGGCGGCGGCGGCGGTGATTCTTTGCGTTCGATTTGTGCGTGTGTGTGTGTGTGTGTGTGTCCGTCTGTCTGTCCCCGCACGCCGGACTGCTTTTGCTGGACTTGTCCTCCTGTTGAAGAGCGCAAGTCCTCCAGCAGTGGTGGAATTTTTGCTTGCTTGCTGATCCGAGATTTCACGGTGCGCACGTGTGTGTAGCAATGATGATGGTGGTGGTGGTGATGTGTGCGTGAGTGAGTGAGTGAGTGGGTGAGTGAGGGCAGCAGCCGGGGGGTTATGACGATAGTGAGGGCCCGCGACGATGGTCTAAGTCGGCAGGTTGAGAAGCACACACCTTCAAGCTTGGAACTGGTGCAGGAATGAGATGAGCATGACGTTGGCACCCCCACGTCGAGGCGCCAGCCGGCCTTGCTTGCTTTGGGTGACGCCAGGCAGGCGCTGCTGGGCCCGGTCTGCGTGTGGGGACGCCGCCACCGGCAAGGCGAGCGAGCAAGTTGGGCAAGTCAGGCACGGCAGGGTGCTCTGTACTATGTAGTCTGTACAAGTACGGTATGGTAGCCATCGTAGCCACGCCGGAGCTCGCCGTGCTGGTGCCAACTACCAGGTACCTCACTGTCGCAACCACAAACCTCATCATCGCTCGCTCATCATTACGAGTGCACGCGCTGCTCATTCCAAACTCGACTCACACGTGAGCCACGACTCTACAAAGTACACTGCGCCCCGAATCGTCTTCATGATGCCGTGTTTTTCTCTCCTTGGTTCCGCCCCGTGCTCACCATTACAATATGTAGTCAAGTATAGTATAGATAGGTAGGTAACTGGTGAATCTTGCAGCGCCGCGTCCGGCCCTGCCCGGCCCAGCCCTGCAAACAATCCCCTCCATCCGATCCGCCCATGGTATCTGTCGTCCGAGTCCTTTCGTCAAGCATCATCTCGTCCCTTCCCGGCATGTCCCGTGTTAGCCTCCGTGCCGCGCCGGCCATGCAAAAGAAAAATAGGAGCGCCATGGCCTTCCAATATGGCCTCGCCCGCATGCGCTTCGCCCGCTGCCACGCGCCCGTGCGTGGCCTGACGCTGGCTATGTTACTGCGACTCCAAGCCCGTGCTGGCTCTGCTCGACACCGACAGCATCGGGGTCGACTGCGCCGAGGCGCTCGTGTCGCTCGGCGTCATCGGCGCCACGACTTGGTTGCGGATGGCCAGGATCCACTCGTGCTGCAGCAGCTCGACCGCCGACGGCCGCTCCTTGGGGTCGCGCATGAAGCACTTCTTGAGGAAGTCGATGCCGTCCGGCCCCAGCTGGTCCGGCGACGGCAGCTGCGGCGGGTTGCCCTGCGCGATGTTGTACATGATGGCCCACTCGTTGTCCAGGTTGGCCCACGGCCTGCGTCCCGTCGCCATCTCCAGGATCACGCACCCGAGCGACCAGATGTCCACCGCCCCCGCGCGCCCGGGGTTTTCGCCCTTGATCACCTCGGGCGACATGTACATGGGCGTCCCCGTCATCGACTTGTTGGGCTTGGTCGCGTGCACGTCCGTCGCCAGCGTCCGCCCTTGGCGGGCGATGACCTTGGCCGCGCCAAAGTCGACGTACTTGATGATGCCGTTGTGGTTCAGCAGAATATCTAGCAAGTCCGTTAGTCCGTCGTCGTCGTCGTCGTCTTCTTCGGCTACTACTCACTCTCTGGCTTGATGTCGCGGTGCGCGATCCCCCTCTCGTGCAGATACACCAGGCCCTCCAGCAGCTGCAGCGCGTAAAAGATTATGACCTGCTCGTCCTCGATTCGGCCGTGCTCGAGCAGCCCGGCCAGCGAGCCGCCCGAGCAGAATTCCATAAACAGGTAGACGCGGTCTCGATGCACCTCGATGCCGTGATACGAGACGATGTTGGGGTGGTCGAGCACCTCCAAGACGCCCATCTCCTCCCGGATCTTCTCGGCAATCTGCGGTATCAGCTTCGGGTCCTGGAGTCGAATCTCCTTGACCGCCATCAGCTGCCCAAGATCGAGGTTCATGGCCGCGTAGACGTTGCCAAAGGTGCCTCCGCCCACGAAGTGGCCCTGTTGCCAGCGCATCGTCACGTTGGTCGCCGACGATGACAGATACGCCAGCGATCGGTCCGCTTCGTTGTTCGTCTCCAGCACTCGGCCGAGCGCGCGCCGCTCCGCCTCCTTCTCCTGCCGGTACTCGTCCACCTTGTCCAGCTGCTCCAGGCGCTGCTCCGTGATGCACAGGGACGCCTCGTGGTCCGAGAGCATCCGATTCTTGTCGAGCTTCCTGAACTGCCCGACGAGCTGCTCGATCTTCTCCTTCTCGGCCTGCGCTGCCAGATTCGACCTCGCGCCCATGATGTCGAAATGTGAGATGAGCAGCGACATGCAGCCGCCGACCTTGACTCGCAGCTTTTCGTACTCGTCCTCGCCGAGCGCGAGGATGTGTCTGCCGCGCGTCATGCCCATCGCGAACTCGAGCGCCAGCACGGCCCAGCGAAATGTCTTGCGGTCCGACGCGATGCAGTCGTTGCAGATGAAGCTCACCCAGTCCAGCGCGAGCTTGGTGAGCTTGAAGTTGTTCATCTGCCGCCTGTTGCTGTCCATGTAGAGCAGGGAACGCTGGCCGAACTCGGTCGCGAACACGAAGCACGTCTGAATCAGCTCCTGGCAGTCCTTGCCCTGCGTCTGCTTGCGGATGACCTCGACGCTGTCCATGAACGTGTTGGACAGCTTGTAGGCCACCCTGCGAATCTCCAGGAGCCTCGTGTTGACCTTGTGGATGTTGGACCTCGATTCCTGCAAGAGATCGACGTGCATGTCCACGGCGTCGAGGAACGTTCGTCTCGCCTCGGGCAGGGCGTGGGAGCTGGAGGCACAGAGTCGCACTTGTCCACGCTTCAGGTCGATGCTCTGCTCCCGCAAAGCGACCTGGACGACGTCGCCAAACCAGTTGAAGGTATCTTCCGGCCGCAGGACGAGGAGGTACCGCTCCCCGTACTCTTCAGGGAATCGTTCCTTAGACGTGATAGCCATCATTGCCTGGATATCCTCTAGCCGGCCGTGAAGCTGAGGAGACGCGAGTATGTAGGTGCCCTGCTTCTCGTAGATGCCTGTGTCGACGCGAAAGTGGCCCGAGGCGACCAGATGATCGTAGAACTTCTGCATCGCGTCCGGGGTGAACGATATACTAAAGTCCGACGCGTGCTCGTAGTTGTCGCTCAGCATTCTCGAGAAACGCTGAAGCATGCGCTGCCGAACGCGGACCGAGTCCAGGCACGCCTTGTATCGCTTGCTCATCTCGGCAGCGCTCTCCTTGGGTTTCACCTGCAGCTCCTTCTCAAACGTCTGGCTCAGACGGTTGAGCGCCTTGAACGTGAGCGAGCTGAACTGCTCAGCGACCTCAATGTGCCCTCCTTGTAAGTGGCTGCCAATGTAGTTGGCAAAGTCCCACTCCTGGAACAAGAGCTCGGCCTCCTTGAAGGTGTTCTTGTTCCCACTGAGCTTCCAATTTAGCATCTTGAAGTAGTACTTGAGCGCATCGAGGACGACTTGGTCGAAGGTCTCGTCGATGCACGGGGGCAGTTCCCACCCGGGCTCAGGGCTCTCGATCGCCAAGTACTCGAGCTTGATTCTGATGGCAAACTTGAGCAGCAACTGAAATTGAGAAATCATCTGGTCCTGCATCAGGGGGTTTTGCTGTGCCGTCTCCTTGACTCGTCGAGCGTACTCGAGACGCGTCTTGGTGATCTCCTCGATGAGCCGCGAGGGGAAGCTGATGAGAGTCAGGAGCTCCTCCAGATACGGTGGCAAATGGCGCTTCTGGAACGGGGTCGAGTTTTCGATGAGGGTCTCCTTGACTTTGCTGATAATGGACGAGATGGGCCGCAGCATGCCCTTTTGGGTCGACCGCTCGTCGTCATTGTACAAAGACTGTAGGCCGTCCTCCTTCATCAGCCGGTCCAAGAAAGACGTCTCGTCCGACGTGATGCCGTCCACCGCCGGCGACCTCTGCTTGGTGCGCGAGAAGTCGAGCTCGTCGTTGCCGACCCACTTCTTCAGGATGGAGAGCTCCGTGTTGATCATCTCGTTGGTGTTGTACCATGAGAAGATGGCGTTGTAGGCCTCGTGGAACATGGGCGAGTCGGCCACCTTATGGTCGGCGGCCAGGGCGTCCCACGACGGGTACAAGCTCTCGCACTTCTCGATCTTGCTGACCACGTCCTTGACCTGCTCGTACGGGGGTTTGCCCACCTCGCTCTCGCCCTTGACCTGGAAGTTTATGATCTCGTCCAGGGTGCGATCGAGGGTGGCGCGGGCCTCTTCGACCATGCGTCGCTGCACGGGCAGGCGGCGGCCGCACGACTCGGCGCGGACTCCCAGCCACAGCTCCGACTTGTGTGCCGACTTGCCGGCCTGCTGGTCGGCGGCACCGATGAGGCGCTTCTTCTCTTGGCGGACCACGTCGCCCGTCAGGACGGCTTCGAGCATGCCGTGCCACTCCAGCCGCTCGCGCTTTTCGGGGTCCTTGGTGTCCTCCTCGGTGGGTTGAAGGTCGTCGTTGCCGTAGAACATGATGGTCTCCTGGTCGAGGCGGTCGTCGTAGGGCGTGTCGGAGGAAGGCGTTTCGCCTTCCGAGTCTGAGTCGTTGCCATTGACGGTCTGGTACGACGTGAAGTACTCGCCCGAGTAGTCTTGGCGGAGCTTCTGCACGTATGCCCGCTCCTGGGCGCGGAACCGGCTCTCGCTCTGCCGCGGACGCGTCTTGGATGTGGAGCGGATCGACTCGACAAACGAGGCCGCCGGCATGCCCTGAGACTGCGGCGGCGGCTGTTGCTGCTGCTGCTGCTGTACCTGTTGCTGCTGCTGTTGCTGATGCGGCTGCATACCAGGTTTTCGCGATGTAGCGGGATTGTAGGTGCTGGAGGGCGTCCGAGCAGGAGCCAGAGGTCGCTGGGGCCGAGTCCCGTTAGAATAAGCGGCTGGGTCATCCCCGGCCGCGGACCACTGGCCCTTGGATGAGGCGCCGTTCATGGCCGTGGTCGGCGACAGCTGCGATATGGGCCCGCCGTCGACGTAGCGGGCATCGAGGTCCCCCAGCTCGTCTCGACGCTCGTTGGCGTGCGGGTCGGCGGGATCGGAACCGGGAGAGGAGTCCTCGTTGTCGAGATGGACAACGATGGAGCGCCTGCGGCCCTGAGGACGCTCGTGCTGCAGCTCATCCTCGCCGCCCGAGAAGCGCACGGCACGAGGAGACGAGTCGGCCATGGCGGACGGCTGCTCGCTCGTAGCGTTTTCACCACCCCCTCAACAACGGCCCAGCTGGGGGCGGGGGTGGAGGATCGAGTCGCCCGGTGTTGTCGGTCGGTTCGTCAGCTCGTGCCCAGCATGTGTAGTATCGGCGGCGGCGGACTCGGGGCCGCCAGAGGCGAGGGATTCCGTCGGGGGGTCGCGGTCAGTGTCGTCGTCGCTGCGTGCCCGTCGATGGCACTGGTCTTGCGGCGATGGCGCTGTTGGCAGTCGGTCGTCTGCGCGGACGGGCAAGATGGGTTGGGTTGAGCTGGTGGTTGGATGGACAATGGAAGCCGACAGAGACGGATCCAGGCCTGCCAGGCACAAGGAAGCGAGCGAGCTGGCGTCGGGCGGTTGCTGCGTTACTGCGGTTAGCGGCCTTTCATGGAGGCGCTGAAGTTGCTCCGGCCGGTGGTAAGGTAGGGCCCGTTGGGGCGACTTCCCTTTGGTTGCGGGAGCTGCCCTGCCCTCCCCATGGATGGAAGCCTCCAGGGCTCCCCTCCAGTGCCATCCACCACGCACCACCACCACCACCCACCTCATCCACCCTGACCACCGCGACGACCACCACCAGCTCGCCCGCCACCCACCTATGGATGCAGCCGAGGGCAGCCATTCGCTCGCCCGTCCGCCAACCCTGTTCCCTCCCGTCGCGGGCGCCGCATCAGTCACCACTGAACTGCTGGGGGGGAGGCCTGGCTGCCTCCACTTCTGCCCGCCTCCACCAGCTGTCTCCCCAAGACCCCCTGCAAATCGTGATCCCTCCCGCAAGCTGCCCAGCACGCGAGCCAACCTGCCCGCCAACCTGCCCGCCTTGCTGCCATCGTGCTGGCTGGTTGTGTGGGTTAGTCAGCCTCCCGTTTGCTGTTTGGCAGGTTATCTCATAGCCTCTCGGCCGTGGCCACCCGGCTAGCTCTTTCCCATCCCATAGCATTATCTCTTCTGCCTGCTTTGCTCTCTCCTCTTTTGTCATTGCCTGCGCCACCCTGTCTGGAGGTGAAGTCTGTGGCTCAGTCACCTCCAGTGCCAGGCCGTGATTGGGCCTTTCGAGATGGCTTGCATTCGAGGTGTGGCTGGCCCAGCGCAGCAATCTGCGCGAGGTCCTCCCATTCGCAGCCCGCTGCATGTGAAGCAACATCCGTCATATATCAAAAAAAAAAATTATATCTCCAAATCGCCCGTGATGCACCCGCCCGCCACTGGCTGCGGCCGCCATCACCCGCGTGCTCCGGCGGTGCAGCCATTGGGCGACCGGCCGCGCAAGCTGTTTTGCCACAACGGTCGTGTGAATCCGGAGAGCTTTCTCTCTGCGGATGCGGATGCGGTGCGTGCCGGCCCGGCTGCAGCCACGCGGGCTATCGAGGTGACAGGGCGACAGCGAAGTGGACATTGCCTTACTGATTCGGTATGCCTGCATTGGAGGCAGCTACGGTGCAGCGTCGCGATCCGGCTGGGCCGTTTAGCTCTCGCCCTCGCCCTCGCCCTCGTCGACTCGAGATGGGATCGAGAGCGGCTCAAGGCAGGCGTCGCACATCGGAAGCCTCGGGGGTTCGCTGCAGCGCCGCACGATTGTCTTGAGCCGATCGCAGGACTCACGGCAGAAACCGCTGCTGGTGCAACCCGGTGCCGTATGCGAGGCCCATGGATATGGCATCCCTCCAGGCGACGGCGCGTTGCAATGCATACCACCCCAGCTAGCATTCGGAGCTGACGGCCGCGCATACTCAGCGTATACTCAATGCATTCGCCAGTTTCGTCATATACACGCGCCAATGACCGATATGCGTGTCAATGACATCAAACATCTTGCCCACCACGCCCCGTCCTCGACCCATGCAAGCCATGTTATGCTGCCGACTCTACTGTCGCCCGCCCGACTTGCATCGATTTGCTACAGAGTAAGACCCTCAAAGTGGCGCGTGAATGCCGCGCGCGTGCGCGGCCGAGGGAAACACCTCGGCTCGGCTTGCAGCTGTGGTTTGCTCGTCGTCTGATGGTCGCCTTGCCAGGCCAACTGTACGACATCTCGCAAGGACGAGTGTCAAAGGCTCAGAACGACGAGATACTTGCCGGCCCGGGATCTGCGCTCCGCTGCGGATATCCGGAGAGGTTCAGGCTTCAGAAGCTTAGAACAGGACCCTGATGCCAAGAACAACTCCACCCCTTGACCTTGGTAGTCGGGGTACCATCATCGATGCCGCCCAGCAACCGAGGGGTGCCTGGAGCCCTTCCCTACAACACGCTCCGACAACGCGGTCCTCTGCTTTGATTGGTACTCATTCCATGTTGGGGTCCCCTGTCGTTACGCCGTCAAGCTAAAGCGGTGGTGCATTTGTGCGCCATAGCACCGCAGGGCCTCATGCAGCACAGCAGACCAATTCGTGGTAGGACCCATCATCCAAGGCAGCGCTTTGACTTACAGACACCCGCCTCTCCCGGCCCAAAAGAGAACAGAAGAATTCTCTTTTCATTTGGCGCGAATACTAAGTTACGCCCTGTAGCAAGGCTAGCGCGAGATCGAGGCTCGTGAGCTCTGCCATGCCGCAGGCACTTGGGAAACTCTGCGTCGCGAGACTTGAGACGCCGCAATTGCCAAGAATCGCAGTCTACGTGATGTTCTCTCCATGCGCAGCCGACGGCATATTGCGGAGCCGCCAGGATGTACGAAGGACTCGCGTCAGCCTGGGATTCTCCAGTCCCACCCTCATCCATCCCGACGTCGGCATCAACGGCTGTGGGCGGCTACGGACCGTCTTGGCAATCAAATGGCCGCCGGATGGTATTAGACACAAGCCCTGGCACGGCAGCGGCCCAGACATCTGCACGCGAGCCTTGCTTTGCCGAGATACGGGTCTGAGTTATGGTCCTCCTCCATTATTTGGAGCTCTGCGCCTGCTGGTGGACCCGACTGTGTCTTCCTTGATCTCGGAGATATCGCTTGATACTGCGACGCCCTTGGCTCAAGCATCGCCCTGAGTATGTCGCATCAACGTTGCACATCGGTGTTGCACATCGGCTCGCAGGCGTGGCATAGGACTCCATCCGGCATGTCGATTGCATACGTTCAAGACCATGGCTGGGCTGGATACCTAGCCAGATGTTGAAACTTGGGCACTCGTTCGGAGCGAGCAAGTCTCAGTTGCTCAGTGTCGCAGGCCATGATGGTGCGCAGGCGACGTGGCTCCATATTCGCTGGCCCAAGCGGTCGCAGATGCACCGACCGTCTGAGAGGCAGCTCGGTACCAAGCAATCGCAGCCGCACGCATTCACCATCGGCCTCGAGCGCAGTGGCTGAGTTTCTTGGCAGATGTACTAGGAGCGTTTGGCTCACCACGCCTGACCTGCTAGATGCACCGCAGGCGGTCAGGATGTCATGTCGTGCCTAGCTCTGTTGCCTGTTTGCCCGAGCTCGGAGGCCTGTTAAAGCGGCAAATACGGTCATGATGGTGATGACGGTGTGGACGGTGATGCCAGTCATGACGGCAAAGATAGGATATACGGATTTGGCGGTCATAGAAGAAAAGGGGTCATATTAGGCATGCAAGGCAAGCCATAATAAGGCAAGGCACAATAAGGCAAGGCAGCCCCGAAAAAACACTACGAAAGAAAGAGGCATGGCACGCAGTGGGTATCACGGTCAGCTTCATGTTTTCGAGCGCTCGGCTAAGGGGCGGTGTTGAGATTAGTTAGCCTCCCTTTCGCAGGTTGTCTCACAGCCTCTTGGCCGTGGCCACCTAGCTAGCTCTTTCCCATAGCATCATATCTTCTGCCTGCTTTGCTCCCTCCTCTTTTGTCAATTCCTACCCCCAAGAGCAGCCTGGCTCACCTCGCACCAATGCCTGGATTGCACGTCGTAGATACGTGGGCTTCCCCTTGGTCGCACACGGAGTTGCGGCGAGGTTGCATGCTCCAACACCGAGGTACTGGTCTGCATCAGGGTAGCACAATCCGTTCCCGACTCATGAGGCGTTTCGCCTTGTTTCTTCAAAAGTGCTGGGCCTCGCCTCTCATGGGCACTGCGACCTCATAATCGGCGACTGGCGTGCTGTGTGCCGCAATGGCACGCCGTTGGGAGCCGTAGTCGGCAGCGATGCCTCCCATTGCTAAGACTTTCTTTTTCTCGGCGCCTTGACATGCCGATCCCGGGGTTCGATGGGGCTAGCAAGCCGCAGAATCTCTCTGTTGTGTGTCAGTCCGAGGCACCTCACTCGTACGATGTACGAAGTGCGGCGAGCTGAGCGGGCTTTCCCGGACCAGACAAAATGAAGCATCTTGCCGCTTGCGTGCTTTGGTCGAACAGAGGCACGGACAGTCATGCTTGAAGTGGCTGTACGAGTACTCGTACGAAGACCAGGGCAAGGTTCTCGAGCCTGGCGGGGCACTGGGAAAGGTATCGACTGCCGGCGGCTTGGGCGGGTCGAGACTCGAGACTCGGCGACAGCCATGGTGCCAAGCCTCGATGCTTAACGCTCGTGTGTGCGCAGAATCGGGCTGATCAAGTGCCCCATCCTGCAGCTTTTTGTGTCACTAAGAACGCCATGACGCGCCGGCCTGGGCAGCGATCACACACAACTGTTTGACGCAGGGCTTGACGCAGCCATGACGGACCGTGCGTGTGTCATTGCGAAGGCGCGAAAATCGTGTCTCGAGCAGCGGCGGCTGCCAGGGATGCGCGCCAGCGTAGTTGGAGGGCAAGCGGGCGGCGCCATCAGCGTACCCTGCCTCACCTGGGGTGTTGGAGTTGCAGTAGAACACTCGCGTCTTGTTCTCCCTAAGGGCTGTGGCGAGCCAATTCAAGGCACCCAGCGCATCATCCGGCAATTGAAGCTGTTCCCCGTTGGCCTTGTCTCGGCCACCCTGGCAGGGTGCGCTCTGGATTCTGGATCCTAAGGTCTGGAGTCTGGTGGCTGTCGTGCTACGGAGGCGTGGAGCCGTGCCGAATGCACCCCAGCATCCTGGATAATCTGCAGCGGCTTTCCAAGGGTCGGGGGACTGCAGGCACCGGAACGCTGCGAGGCTGAACCAAGCCACATCCGAAGCAGACCCCTTTGCTGATCGGGGGACATAAGTATTTAGGCACTTCGTACGTAGCCCAGCAGCGTGATGCACAAAGCTAAGCACATTGGAGTTGAGCGTCGGACATTCTGCAGCAGATACTAAGGTACCTACTTCGTACGTACCGTGGGAGAACGGTTGTCAGGAAGGCGCCAACCAGTCGCCTGACGGGTCGTTCCTAACTTCCTAAGATACGTCCTGTTTCCTGACCTGCCCAGGCAGGTTCAGGAATCAGGTTGCTTACCTACCTCGGAATTCTCCATGATATACTTTGCTCGCACCTACCTACCTTAGGTACGGTAAGGGAGGCAGGAGGTAACGGCAAGGGTGCTGGAGGATGTGAGGCAAGGAGCGAAAAGGCACCTGGGCTGTCCGTACTCCGCAGGTACCTAGTTCGTACTCACAGAGGTGTACGGTTCGCACACCACATCCGTCCCTTCCCCGTCTGCCTGTCACGACTGCCTGGGGTAACTTGACATACTTCATACGTCCACCCACCCAGGCCCGGCAAGTGTCTCCGAGCGTGCTGCCCGTTGGCCTGAACCTGGCCGGAGAACCTCCCGGAGAGCGACTGCCAAGGTGCTTGTCACCGAGCACTCGGTCTGCAGCATCGTCCCGGCACGGCCTGCCAGGTGTCAATCCTCATCGTTTCATTTCCCGCTCGTCCGATTGCCACGCAATACCGGAATCTCGCCATGTTCTTCTGCAGCCACCGCTGCTGCTGCTGCCCTTGTTAGTTGCACGTTGCTCGCGCTTCAAAATATCGCCGGAAGACACTGACGGGCACTGGGCGAAGCAAGATGCGGCAAATGTCCAAAATCACCGAGCGACCTTGCCCGGATAGCAGACGAGAAAGTCATGGCGCCAGTCTGGCAAGCCTGGTCGGCTAAAAACGCTTGTCCGTGACAGGTCACCGATCGCTGGCGAAGCCGCAGCTTGGACCTTCGTCATCCACACGCGGCCCCAGACACACAACGAAATGACAGCAGTCGGAATTGTCAGCCCGACGCCCGTGCGGCCGACAAGCGACGACGCGTGCTTCGTGCGGACTACGGACTACCCGCCTGAAGAATTGGCTTTCCGTCGCATCAAGCCGTTTCCACCAGGCTGTTGGCTCATCAACAGTGAACACTGAGCACTGGATCCGAGAATCTCTGGTCCCACGATGCTCGTGCGCGCGCGCTGGCCAGGGGTTCCGCCAAGGATCCGACTGGGGGATATGCAGGGTTCCATGCCGACACACCGTGGCTGGCCCTGAGCAATCACCCCTTCCGGTCTGGGGGTGGTTCACTTGCGCCCCGAGCCCGGACGGAAGCCCTCCAAGGGGGGCTGTTCAGCGAGAGAGGCATTGAGTTACAGCCCAGCATCAATGTGTGCTCTAACAAACAAGCCTCGCGAGTTGGCCGTTGGGGCGCAATCGCTTCGGCGTGGGACGACAAATTGGCACTGAGCCTCCAAGCAGAAAATGCCAATGCGCCCGGCCCGCATGAGAAGCGTGGAGCCGCCTTGCCCTGTCCCGAGACCGCCGTCGGGCCCGAGCACCACGGCAAGGCATCATCATCGAGGTCACTCGACGGGGCGGCGCACATCTAGCTACCCCCACTATTCTTTTTCAAGTTCGGAGCGTGAACGGACCGTCAATTCGGACGCAGTCCTGAGCATCAAAGCTGTTTTTTCTTGCTTCTGTCGCTGCGTCTCCAATTCCCCCTTGATCCCCTTCCCAGGAGAGGGTGGCTCCTCCACCACGTTTGTCAACGCCATGGCTCAGGCACGTACGAAATAAGGGCCGCCGAGGCCGTGCCTGCCAAGGGGTGGCTTGCTTTGCCCTCAAGCTTTTTCAACCCGCGACCCCAGACTGGAGTGAACGCCAATGCGACGTACCTAGAAGCGCGCGACTGTCGTGCCGCTGCCCCTCATTGCCGATGCCCGTCACAGCCAGGCGCCCGGGCTCGTCGCTTCTTCCGGCCAAGCTACTGCGTGGACACCGCGTGCTGGTTTTGCGACTCGCGAGTATACGCAGGCGTTCTGATGGGACTTCGTGCCAGCCGTACGACTGAACCGTCTGGTCTCCTCCCATGCACGCCGCTTGACAGATCAGCCACAAGCAGGCAAGGCTCAAGATTTAAGAGCATGGAGCAAGCACACTTCGACCCATCACGGGCCGGTGGACCCGGCGCCAGCGGCGGCGGGACGAAGCAAGCAGGGCTCCAGCCACTGGGCTGTGACTACTGTTATCGTTCAGTGTTTTAGATCCCCCCTGGCTTGACTTGGACTTACTACGGCCTGGGAATGTACGTATGTCCATGTATGTACTAAGTTATAGTCAACACCCTCAACACACACACCCCTCCCCGGTCTGACAAGTCGAGGCGCCGACCGCCCAACGCTCCTCAGACAGCACCCATGGCACGGTCTCATCCCGCGCCGTGTCACCGGTCGAGCTTGAGGCACTCCGACCGCCGACGCCGTGCTCAAGACTCGTCTTGCTCCATGTGGCCGTGCCTCGGCTTGTGTCGTCTAAGGTTATAATAGCTGCGGCCGCTCCCGCCTCCATCCCGCAACCTGCCATTGAGCCACAGCCGTCACCTACACACCACCGCCACCGCCATCACCAACACCACCGCCATCTCGTTTGGCCATTTTGTCGCCTCATTGTTCCGCAACAACCAGCCCGATTACCTTAATATACTTCTCAACCCCGGTGTCGTATGCACTCGTGTTTCCCTGTGGAAGCGCCAGGGAGACCCAGCCCATCACGCCCCGCCTATATGCACCAAGGGGCTCTATACAACGCAACATAGAGCTTATTGCCGAGCCTCGTGTCCTGTGTTCTCTGCGCCGGGTCCGGCCTTGGAATCTTTTATACCACCCCGTATAAAGGCTCTACATTGCCTGCCTCATAGGCAAATTCAGACTGCGCATCGCCCTGCTTCCTGGGAACTCTCTTTCAAATTCTCAACGTCAAACAACCGCGGTGACCTCGCCGAACTCGGGCGGTCCATCATTCATTCGGTACGTCGAATACTGCATTCTTCATGGCTGGCCACCATCTCTGACAAGCTCGATAGGTCGTGTCGTTTGCACAGTCCGATCGCGACTATGTGTGACTTCACAAAGAACTACTACATCTACACATCCTGCACGGACCCCGGCGCACACTTCTGTAGCACCTCGACTGATGGCAGTCGCAACCAATCGTGCCCGACAGGGCCTCATGAGCGCTACATCGTTCTTCCGGAAAGCTGCCCACTATGTTGCGGATGAGCGCCCACCCTGATATATTACATGGAAGGGCAGGCTGCGTTGGCGGTAGACCGCCTCCTCAGCACTTACTTCCGCGCGAGAGGGCCATCAAGAAACAGCAAAGACCGACTACCCTCTCTCAGAAACGCGTTCTGGGGCGACATCATGAGATACAGCACCGCAAATGGCGGGCAGCACGGACGTGGCCGTGCAAGGAGCCAGACAGAGTCTGCGGGGTTCGAAGACCGCACTCGAGGGGATTTCATTTCTAGCTATGGCGTTTGGGTATGGGTTTTTCAGGGGTGCATGATACGCGCGCCACACAAGAATGTCGGAGCGGGATGAAGTATTTCGACACTTGTTTTGTTTTGGGGAAGCCATGCTTGACATTCACAGCGGTGCATAGCATAGCGCTCAACTTGCTGGTTCGCCACGTCTCATCACAGCGATGATCCCCTTTTCCTCTTTCCCCACGTCAAGTTCTGGGCCATTCAGACTCAAGTCAAGGCTGCATTTTCAAGCGCGCTTCGTACAGTCAACTATCAGAGTTTACGCACTTGGAGCAGCATCGCCATGCGCTGCACACCGCCAAGACGCTGCCACTGGGTTCGTTTGGCCCTCGTGGGGCTTGGCGGCATGAGAGAGCCCACGAGGGCGTTTAATGGATCCATACCGCCTCTACGTGGCTCCATGGGGCTTATTTGCAAGAGACATACATATGATGGGCATGCCGTCGTGCTCCTGTGAAGCCAGAAGAGCACGCACCGCACGGCAGCCGGCATGGTGGAGGGGTAAAGGATGAAGTGGTGGGTGGAGACGATCTCGGGAGCAAGCGGTCGAGGCCAGCCAGGAGTTGACCCCATGGCAATGGCCTGTCAATGCGGTGAGGCGATGCACCTCAACAAGGTTTTTTGTTCGCGTGCATGATGCATAGCTCGCCACACGCGTAGCTCCACGAAGGCTGGTGCTGTCGGGGTCGAGAACACATTTCAGAGGTTCTCGGACGAAAAATCGGCACGTCGATGTTGCGTGTTTGAAAGACGTGTCCGTGTCCGCGTGTGTCCATGCCGCGGGATGCGTCAAAGCACTTCAGAAGCGATCGGATGCGTTGGGGTCGAGGTCTTTGTTGCGTACTTTACTTTGAGAGCCACTCCGGCGATGACGCACAGAGAAGCAGAAGAAGCCGCACAGGACGTGACTGACGGTGACAGCCCATTCATGTACGGCGCAATACGAGGCTCGTGCTGGCATATCCCTGCGCTGAGCCTGGGTCAGCCGGCTCATGTTAATAGGCGCAATGTAGGCGCAGTGATGACGCCGGCCACGAGGAAGACACTCTACCTTCCTCTCGAAGGCGATGAGAGTGAGATCTTTGTCCCACGAGTGACCGAGTAGGCGCGAGTTGGTTAAGTTACCGCACACGCGCAAAGCGGCTCCTCGCACACCCACACCTTTGCCGGCGGGTGCCCAACGGCCCCTGCGAAGGGGGGTCAGAAAGTCAGGGCGTATAAGTCCCCGTTTCCAGGCTCCCTAACTTCGGACCTACACAGCCTTGCACGTTTCGTCCAAGGCACGCCGGCAGCGACGTGTCAGCCAGGCAGGCAGATAAGGTAGGTAGGTAGGCAAGGCAGGCCGTACCCGTGGGGGTCTCGACGCATCCCGTGGAGACGATCAAGGTGCTAAACAACTGCCGAGCGGCAAATGATGGATGCTGGGCTGGGGGGGGGCCGGGGCGTCTCGGGCGGCAAAAAACACTCTCCGTGCCCAAGGGCAAGAAACAGGCGCCGGGGCAATGGATGGGGAAGAGGCGTGGCGTGGCCGACGCGCGCGCGAGCTGGGTAAGAAATAAGGCGCACCAAGGAGGCTTCGGATGCCTTGTCCGCTGAGAGGGGATCGCGGCATGGCAGTCGTCGTCGACGACGACTGCGGCCAACAATGGGCCAACGAGGTTTCAAACCCTCCAGAACCAAAGGGACTTGGCTGTGGGAGGGGCTCGGAGGGACCGCCCTGGCTATTAATTATTAGAGGGAAGGGATGGAGACAGGCCGCTTCAGGCTCCGCGCCGGAGGGGGCGGCCGGGTCTGGATGGACGGCCCGGGGTTCACGTGCGAGGCCGGCCGCGGGCCAATTGCCAATGCACCGCTCCGCGCGCGCAGCCGGCCTCCGCTTGCTGCAGGTGGCCTCCCTCAGCCGCTGAAGACGGACGGGCACTTGTCGGTGTCCTTTTCTCCGCATCAGGGTCTCTCGTTTCATCAGCAAAAAAAAAAAGTCTGGGGGAGCTGCGGCGAGCGAGCGAATGCGAATGCGGGGCCCCACCCCCAGCCAACGTCGGCGAGTTATTGATGTCGGTTCTCACGTCTGAGCCCCTTGGGTCTGGGGCTGGGCCGAGGCACGCGCGAGCCAGAGGATCCCCGAACGCCGTTTTCTCATCACCACCGCCCCCGGAACCCCCGTGCCCTTCACCTCCAACGCCGCAACCCCACGAGCCAGACAGTCGCCGCCACAGAATTATAAAGTCGCGACGCAGGCAGCAACCAGAGACATCAAAAGGCCGTACCCGTATTGCCGTCGTCTGCAAGCTTGGCCCCGAAACACCTCTCCCCTCGCGCTTATCAACCTCTCGCCGCCAATATGTCTGTGCCGGAGTCGCAGTATCTGAGCCCCGTCTGGCGGGATGGCCTCTTCAGTTGAGCCCCCCCCCCCCGGGCATCCTCATTGTTGGCGTCTGAGAGCCGAAACGCTGACCGCCCCCCGATCGCAGAGGGCCGTGTGGTGTTCGTGACGGGCGGCGCCGGCACCATCTGCAGCATGCAGACCAGGGCGCTGGTTCGCCTCGGCGCTAACGCTTGCATCGTGGGCCGGAGCGAGGGCAAGACCGAGGACGCGGCCAAGGAGATCGCAAAGGTCAGGCCCGGCGCAAAGGTCATCGGCATTGGAGGCTGCGACGTTCGCAAGGTATGAGGCCAAGCCCCTACCGTCGGGCGGGCACGTCGGCACGTGTCGGTGGCGTGTCGTGGCTAACGCTGTTCCCGCTGCCCAGATGGAAAGCCTCCAGGCTGCCGCGGACAGGTGTGCGCGCGAGCTGGGCGGCATCGATTTCGTCATGTATGTTTCCTGCCCGGGGCTGATATGATGCGAGAGATTCCCCCGCTGACCCGAACTTCAGTGCCGGAGCCGCTGGCAACTTCATCGTGTCGCTTGACGGCATGAGCCCCAACGCCTTCAAGTCCGTCATGGACATTGACGTGCTTGGAACGTTCAACACAATCAAGGCCACCATCCCGCACCTGCTCAAGAGCTCGTCACCGCGCATCATCTACGTCTCGGCCACGTTCCACTACACGGGTATGCCCATGCAGGCGCACGTGTCGGCGGCCAAGGCGGCCATCGACTCTCTCATGGCCTCGGTGGCCCTCGAGTACGGACCCCGCGGTGTCCAGAGCAACGTCATCGCCCCTGGAGCCATCGAGAATACAGAAGGCGCGGCCAGGCTGTTAAACTCGGACGAGGACGTTCAGAAGGCATACGCCGCGTCCATCCCCTCGGGCCGCCTCGGCACGGTGCGCGATGTTGCCGACGCCACCGTCTTCCTCTTCTGCGAGGCCGGCACCTACATCAATGGCCAAGTGATCCCCGTCGACGGCGCCGCGTGGAGGCGGCAAGGCGCATCGACCATGGGCGGTGACAAGTCTATGGAGTACCCCAACTATCTCCTGTCGACGGAACCTCCCAAGGGCGTCAAGGATACTCGAAAGAACAAGTTGTGAGCCGATGGCCGCAATGGCGTGGCGGGGACGTGGAATAAGGAAGGAGTCCACGACGGAGAGAGCCGTGGTGTACTTGTACCGAGAGCAGGGGGTTCATGCGATGGATTGCCCGTTGTTTGCAAGGGAGGGAGGCAGATGTGTCGATGATCGTACGCACACTTCGAGGCGTGCTTGACCTGTAATACAGGGGCCACCCGGAGACAGTTTCCGATGTTCCTTCACCACACTTTGCGGCCCCAGGGTCCGTGCCTGACCGGCCGAGCCCGGACCCGTCTTCCCGTGACCCTCATCGTCCCTGCCGATTGAAGCGGCGCACGCGGCCGTCTTGTGGAACCAGCGGCATGTCACCGTGGTCGTCCATATTTGGCAAGACAGCCGGCTGCGTTTGCATGCCTTGGCAGCCTCATTCGCCTCATCTCATGCCAGGGACGCAGGCTCGAAATGGTCATCAGCCAGTCTGGGGTGGCGGGGGAACGTCTGCGACGGCGGTGGCGGCATCGCAGCAGCCGGTCTCCGAGGGCCCGCTCGCATCCTGCCGACGGAGGGCGCATCTGTTGGTGGGGAGTTCGTCGGTGGTTGCGCGGGCAGTTCGGGGCGTCGTCCCACTCCTTGCCAGCCCTGCCATGCCATGGCCACCCGTCGTTGTCAACGGCCCGCCTCGCGCATCGAGCGAGTCGAATCGGCGCCGTCCGCTGGGGGACGCTGGGGACCGGCGCCCTCCTGCGCGGCAGGCCCAACACGGGCTAGGCAACCCCACCGGTCGCGCGCCTGTGGCTTGATGCCGGAACTCGCTATCTGACGCCAGGCCGGGTATCTTTGCTATCAGTGGCGATGGGCCGGCATGCCGGTTGCGACTCCCACGGAGATGCATGGTTTTTGCAGCCTGCGGCGGACGACGTGCCCTCTGTCGAGCACCATGAGGGACAGTATCTTTGCGGGGCGGTAAAGAACCCAGTCAGCTGCCCGTGTTGCGTCTTTGTCGTCGTTTTGTCGGGGCAGGATGTGGCGCGTTGCCTTGCCCCATTGGCAACAACGGCAAGCTGCAGCTCGGGCAGCAGCTGAACTGTGATGGTGCGCTTGTCGTGCAGCCGACGGCAACACAGATCCGCGTGCGGGGATAATGGAGTCTGGGGAAGGCATTTGCCGTTCCTTGGAGGCGATAGTCTGGAAGCAAGCCTGGATCGCCGGGGCCGGCGTGCAACATATGCAGTGCGAGGAGAGAAAAGATCCTTGCTTGCATGCTCAGCAAGGCTGCTTGCTGATGTCTTCGTGGGCCGGCTGCAAAATGGAGTCCCGAGCTACGAAGTAAGGTAGGCAGGTAATCACTTGTTACGCAGTACTTCGAGCCGGGGGCGGGCATGGCATCGCGGCAGGCGCACTCCACCCACACCGGAGAGGAGACTCGCTGCTCCTGCTGCACTTTCTGAGTGTTGCTGTGGGGGCGCGCCATGATCCGTCCGCCAAATGGAAGGAACTTCGGGGCCGTGGGCGGGGAAGCTACTGACGGACACACCACTGCTGCTCGGCTCTCGACCAGAGGGGCAACGAGTATTTATCACGGCCCGTCGCCCGTCTCATTCCTCTCCTCCGCTTGCTTCTCGGGTTTCTCGGATTCTGACTCTTTTCTGACCTGCCGTCCTCGTGGCTTGGGCTGCAAGTGAGACCTGACGCGGCAAGACACTCTTCATTGTCCTAAAAAGTCAATTGCAACTTTCCCCTCCCCCGCATAGCATTTAAGCCGCTCCCGCAGGGCCACACAGCGCCTCAGCCATGCACTCCAAATTGCTCGTTGCCGCCAGCCTCTCGGCCTTGGCGAACAACGCCATCGTCTCGGCGGCCGACAGCGAGCGCGTCCTTGGCGTCTACATCTTCCACCGCCACGGCGACCGCACCGCCAAGGCCTGGACCCCCGTCAACCTCACGGCCCTCGGCGCTGACGAGGTGCACTCGTCGGGCAACTTCTACCGCTCCCGCTATGTCGCCTCCGACGCCGACTTCCGCGTCGCTGGCATGAGCGCCAATACGGCCGTCCTGTCTCAGCTCGAGGTCACCTCGCCCAAGGATGCCGTCCTCCACAACTCTGCCCTCACCTTCCTCCAAGGCCTGTACCCCCCCGTCGACGCCCTCGAGGTCCTCGCCAACGGTACCAACGTCACGGCACCCCTCGGTGGCTACCAGTACATCCCCATTGACTCGGTTAGCGATGCCGCCACCAGCAACAAGGCCGAGAGCAACGCCTGGCTCCAGGGCGGCAGCGGGTGCGGCAACGCCGTTGTCAGCTCCAACAACTACTTCACCTCGTCCGAATACAAGCAGACGTACGACGACTCCAAGGGCTTTTACCAAAGCCTGCTGCCCGTCATCAACGGCACCTACGGCCCCGATGCCGCCAACTTCAAGAATGGCTACACAAGTATGATTTCTCCCTCCACGCCCCCCTTCCCCTTCATCAGATAACGCTTCGTTCACGTATGCTTACCGCGTCCACACAGTCTTCGACCTGATCAACGTCGCCACCATCCACAACTCGTCCATTCCCGCTGACAACCTACTCACCAAGCCCACTCTTGCGCGCCTCTACAACCTGGCCTCCGTCCATGAGTGGAACCTCGCTTACAACTCGAGCGACCCCGTCCGTGCCATTGCCGGCTCCGTTCTCGCTGGCCAGATCCTCGATGCTCTCCAGCCCATCGTCGACGGCAAGTCGTCGACCCCCAAGTTCAACGCCCAGTTCGGCGCCTACGGCACCTTCATGGCCTTCTTCGGTCTCGCCCAGCTGCCCAAGGCGTCGCCCGACTTCTATGGCGTCTGCGACTACGCCTCCAGCATGGCCTTTGAGCTCTTTACCACCTCGACCGATGCCAAGCCCAAGGCCGACGACATCAGCGTCCGCTTCATCTTCTCCAATGGCACCGCCGCGGAGAAGGGCGTCAAGACGTTTCCCCTCTTCGGCCAGGACAAGGAGACGCTCTCATGGAACGATTTCAAAACCGGCATGTCCAAGTTCGCCATTTCCGACACCCAGCACTGGTGCCAGCTCTGCGGCAACACCGACGGCAAGTGTGCCTCCAACTCGACGTCGGGCGGCGACGTGTCTCAGAACTCATCGGGATCCAACGACGGTGGCGTCTCCAAGCCCGTTGCCGGCGTCATTGGCGCCCTCGTCACTCTTGTCGTCATCCTGGGCATCCAGGCTCTTGTTATGCTCGCCGGCGGCCTGCGCCTCGTCAAGAAGTCGACACTGGCGGGTGCTCGCCGCGGCGGAGAGGTCAGCGAGGTTGGCGGTGTCAAGTCCTCATAGTAGTCGCCGACTGCACTGAGAGTTTGTCGGGAGATTCGTTGAAAAAAAGAAGGGATTGGATCCAAGCAGCTCGGCCCCCACCCGGCTGGCTCGACAGCAGAGCAGCCCGGAACGGGTCTTGTCGCTTGGCTAGAAATCAGATACCACGCAATGACAATGCCATGATTAATGTGCCATGACATGATGATGCTAGAACCCCCCCCTCGGATGCTGCTTGACGCAAAGCGTGTGCGCCCGCGCCGTAGCCGTTGATATTACCTTGGCCTACCTAGTAGTACTCATTACATCCCACACCAGGAGTCTCCTGCCCCGTATCGCAGACGCCCCTTGAAAAAGACTGCCTGCTCTTGAACAAAAATGGCATCAAATGATCCTCCATGTACCCCCAACACCGTGGTTGCCGCTACTATGCGCGCAAAAGATACGTGTGATTACACCGCCCCCTGAAAGGGAAGAAAAACAAAAGTCGTCTCAGACTATCGCAGGCCGCACAATGCCTGGGGGTCGTGGCGGTGAAAGAATGCTCTGACGCGCTTCCCGTAAATATCTGTGGAAAGAGTGAGCTTGCCGCCTTCCCGACAGCGAATATTAAGACGGACTGGTAGTAGGGGGCAACTCACACATTGGCACACTCAACAGACAGATGCCGACTTGGATGGACGCGATAATCATGAAGACGTTCTTGATGCCGCCCTGGATGATCCAGTCGTAAGCGTACCATGTCAGGATGAAACTGAAAATGTTCTTGAAGATGATCATGAGGGTGAAGCCCTCGACAGTCATACTCCCTGTACGGCAACGTCAGCAGTATTCTGGGACGCCGGCACTGGCGTGGGAGCGGTCGGGCACTTACGGTAGGCATCGACAATGTAAAGGGAGCTAGCCACGGTGCCAATCACCATGCCCGCAACTTCGAAGGCGAAGAAGACGAGCGGCACAATGTATGTGTATTGGCCCGAGATGATGTTCTCTGCCGTGATGCCAAAGCCGTACAGTCCGATGCCGCCGCTGACGAGCATCGGAATAACGAGGAAGATGCGGAACTCGGGTTCATATATGCCCTTGTTGAATTTGGTAAGCAGCCGGACGCTGCTGTCGGCGAGAAGACCGGAGACGACGAAGCCGCCGACGGCCCCGACAAACGGCGCAGTGTATGTGTAGCCGGCCTTGACCTCACCCCACCAGTACGGCGGCCCGATGAAGACGATGGCATTGAGGACTGCGATGAAGATGGTCCACCCAATCATAGTACCTTGAATGAGGCAGCCCCAGACAAAGGCCGGATTCATGATGAGAGGAAACGGTCGGAGTAGCAGAACCCAGTAACGCTCGTTGGTCTTCCTGCCGTCAAACAGGGATAATGACTGAACAAACGACTTCTTGGGCGTGCTGGCAGACCCCAGGGGCTGCATGTCCCGAGACAAAGGAACGAGAACGAACCCGGGCTTACGCTCCGAGGTGACGTTGTATACATCGTTCGGGACTCCGGTTCCAGAGGATGAGTTGGCCGAAGTGGCGGCCGGGTTCAATTTGACTTCATCCGACGTCGTCTCGTCAATGTTGAGCCGATAGTCTCGGCGGTAGGCTGGCTCTGGACAGAAGAGAAAGACCACCGGCAGGGTAGCGGCCATGAAGATGGCGACAAAGTAAAAGCTCCACTCCCAGCCAAGTGATTCTGTAATCTTGCCAACAAATACAGGGGTCAAGAAGGCGCCCCCGAAGACAGCCAAGTTGGTGAAGGCCATGCGAACACCTCGTTGATGTACAAAGTAGAGATCGCCGACAGCAGCGTTGAGTAGACTCTCGAAGGGGGCTGCACCCACACCCTGAATGGCCCTCGCGGCGGCCATGCTGTTGTAGTGGGTGCCCGTTGCGCCAGCCCAGATGCTCGAGGCGATGCATATGACGATGCCGAGGAGGAAAAGATGGCGCTTTCCCCAGACGCGGCCCGAGGGGACGAAAAAGGTTGCGGCGATGCCAGCCCCGAGCAGGAAATAGCCGGTTAGAACGGCGACTCGGGTGAGAGAGACGACGAATTCGGTGCTAATGACGAGAGTGTTGGCGGCGAGAATGGAGCCGAGGGAGGTGGCCAAAATGCCGGCGAAGCAGAGGGTGAAGGTGATGAGATCGCGTTGCCAGAGCGGCCAGTTGAGGGGGTCATTGGGGTCGTCAGAAGGTTGGGGGATCTGTAACACGTGTAAGTCGAGGCGCGCGGCAGCACAGGGAGTCGTTCGTCTTTCGAGGCGGGTCTGGGGTGCGTACAAGAATGATGGGGACCTTGCCGCTCGTGTCGCATTTGAGGGCGGTCTCGTTCTCTCGCGACTCTTGTGGCCGATCCTGGTCATCAAAGTATCTGGTGGTGCCTGTCACAAAGAGAGGTTTAAGTCAGCGACCGGACGACGGCGAAGCGAACGTGTCGCAGGAAGTGCAAGCAGAGCCCGCGGCAGTTCATACCAGGCACCTGTTCCTCCGACTTGGGCTCGAGGATACCGAGACCCATCGCGGCGACGTGAGGAACGACGGTAGTCGCGTGTGATGGAGGCGCTGTCGCCGGGCAGGGTTGCTGTTACGCTGACGGGGGCCTGCGATGTCGGATTGCGTAGGTCAAAGAAAGAATCGCGAGAGGAGCATGGCGACTGTCGAGGCCGTGAGGGTCGCGATGCGATGGGCACGAGGCCGGCGATTTCAGTTTACTTATTAGCTCAGGGCGCGCGCGCACTTGGCACCTGTCGTTGGCACAAAACTGTTGCACGTTGACCGAACGACTCGGCCCCGGAAAGAGGAGAATCGATAAGGACGAGGGACGAGGTTGCGTCAGCATGCGAGAAAGCCAATATGGGCGAGTGAGCGAGCCAAGCAATCGTCGAGGCCGAAATGGGGGACGGCGAGGGTGGAATGGGTGGACGGAGGCTTGGAAGGGTAGGTTTCCAGGGACTATGGAGCCGTCGGCGGGAAGCAGGCTTAGCACCACGCTTGGCTCCTGCCTCCTCCTGCCTCGGCGGCGGGGCTTGGGGGCTAGTGAGCAGGTGCGGGCGCAGGACCGCATGGCCCGTTGCAGGCGTGGCAGGCGTGGCACGCTCCCGCTAGTATGTGGGTTGTTCCTCCCTCCTCCCGGCGTCGCGGCTCGCGGGCAGTCACATCGGACGTGGGCCTTCCATGAGCAGCAGGCTCATCAGCACTTGAGGCCCAGCGAGGCAGCCCAGGAAGCTGGAAGCAGGCAAGAGCGACAGCGGCAGCAGTAGCAGCAGCGACAGTCGCGACGTCCTAGAACCGCATTGGGCAGCCAGCTTGGTCCCGGCGCAACGCACCGCCCCCGCCGTCCAATGACACCAGACGGCTCAGCGCCCCCGCCTGAATGAATTCCTCCGCTCGTCAAAGTGGCTGCGTGACGACGCGACGACGTGACGACGTGACAGGAGTTCGTCTGTGACTTTCCGCCGCCCACTGGCTGGCCAAGCCCGCAGGGGCGGTCCTGAACTCCTGGCCTGGCTACGAAGTAGGCCACTCACATCCATCACCCGCCCTCACTCCCACACTCACTGGTGCCAGTCCTCACCTGCCAGAGCGAAGTCCGAAGACGGGACAGCCGCGGTCGACATCCGTCATGGGAGTGTGCGCCGTTCCATGCCAATACGATTACGACGTCCGCCCCTCCATCTCGCTGTCTCACCCACCGGCATTGCACACCGAAACAAAACAAACGGGCCTCTTGCTTTCCTCCCAGTTCTGCTGCTGCTTTTGCCGCGGGAACCTCCGCGCCGCCCATCTCACGCGCCAACCACCACCAACACCTGCTCAGGAGCCACCCATCGGTGCCAGTGCCGGCTCTACTTCCTCCTATGGTGTGATCTTCAGCCGGGCAGGGGCCTCATCAGGACAGTTAATCGCCGGCGCAAGGCCACAGGCAACTCCCCTCGATAGATTGGATGGCATCTGCTCACGGCCCCGACTCCGCACACTACGCTGCTGTAGGCCCCATCATTGCCTCAGCGGCTCGCCGCTACGGCCATCACCCGCCGACCGACCGAACCATCGGGTCCGGACTTCGAGGCCCCCCAGAGTTGGCACACCCGCGGCACAGCGCTACGCCGTCCGATCTGGTCCCGCTATGGTCCGTCTACGAGTATGTGCATCGTCACCGTGGCCAACGTCCCTGTCCGCGTCTATGACCGATCTGCCGTCCTGTCAAGCTTCTTGCGACGCCATCGCCAAGTGTGCCACATAAGCTTATCAGACTGAAGCCTCTCTTCATGACGCGCGTCCGCTTGGATTCCCGGCTAACGTATTTCCTCGCGAGATCCCACGCGTCAAAGGAGGCCCTGGTCATGCCACGCCGTAGGAACACGCGACGCCCAGTCTCTCGGCCTCCACAATGGGACGAGGGAAGCAACCTCTGTTCATCTGCACTACTCGTAAGCTACCCCTAGCCGAAATTTTTGAGGGGGTAGACCACTCTTCACTTGGCGCCTCCTTGTCGCTGCTCCTCAATCCACTGGTTCCAATGCACGACCTGCAAGCACATGCCCTCCAGTGTCGTGCACGACGGCGCGTACCCCAAGCCTCCCTCCGCTGGCACCCGCCTGGCCGCCGAGTCATCGATGATGGCCGTCACCGACGACGAAAACAAGGCCGGCTGAAATAGAACGAGTGGCTCCTGCGCTTCTCTGAGCACCCGCTTGAGTAGCGGCAGCTTTTCCAGCAGCAAGCAGTACGCCTCGATGCCGTACGCCACCAGGAGCAGCAGTATCGGCGGCGGATGGTCGATGCGCATCCCCGTCGAGCTCGTTGTCGACAAGATGTCGTACACGTCTTGAAATTGCAGCCCGGGGCCCTCGTCCGAGACCATGAACGGCCGCCCGGCCACCTTGTCGGCGTGCTCCCCCAGCATCGCGTCCTCGAGCCGCAGGTGCCCCTGCGTCACGTTGCGCACATTGACCCAGTTGTGCACCCACGGCGCCGAGTACGTCGGCACCCGCCCGAGGTTCATGATCCGCCCCACGATGGTGTCGTCTTTGTGTCCATACACTCCGTTACCCGGCCGTATTGCCGCCGTCCGCATCGTCCCCTTCCTACTGCCCCCGTCGTCGTTGTCGGCGCCGCAAACCAGCCGCTCGGCCTCTGCCTTGGACCGGGCATAGTTGCTGGCAAAGTCGCGAGGCTGCGGCAGCGGCCGGAAGAAGTCGTCCTCGCCGAGGAACTGCACGAAGTCGCGCGGCTGGCGAGCCCACGGCGGCAGGAACCATCCGGTGCTGCGGAGGGCGGCGTGGCAGCTCGACGTGTAGATGAAGATGCCGGCGCCCGCTCTCCGCGCCGCCGCCAGGACGTTGGCTGTGCCGGCCACGTTGACGCGCGAGCACCGTTCGTAGAAGACCTGCTCGCGCTCAAAGGGTCGTATCAGGGCCACAGTGTGGAACACTGTCAGGGGCAAGTCGGCCACATCGTCGTCCCACGGGTCGTCAAAGGCCTGGAAGATGCCGCTCTCAGAGGTGACGTCGGCATTTACAAACGACAGGTCCGAGGCGGGCCCCGACGACGAGAATTCGGCCCGTGCAGGGCGCCGAATGTCCACGAGCCGAATCGCTGCCGGCGGGACCCCCATCTGCAGCAGGTCGAGTGCCAGCTGGCCACCCACGAGGCCTGTTCCCTCCCGAGCCCGCGGGCTCTCTGGTCAATAACAAGTCGAACTCGTTCTCGTGTCCTCTCGCTCTTACGGAGGCGAGGAGTGCAGGGGAGTTGAGTGGAAGTGTGCAAATTAATTTCTTCGCAGAAGAGAAGAAGAAACTCACCCGACCCGCCGACGATGATGTACCGCCTCTCCTTGCGCTGCGGGAGACTGCCGCGCCAGTCGACACCCCGAGTCCGCACCCGCTCGTACGTCTCCCAGATGCGCTCCGCCGTCAACCGCTCCTGCAGCGCGTGCGCCCGCGCCTCGCGCGGCGTCCTCGTCATGACATAGTTGAGCCGCACGAGATGCACCGTCACGGCCGCCGCGACGAGGAGCAGCACGGTTGTTGTGATGCAAGGCATGACGGCTTGCTATGGTCGTGTGCCCGCCTCCTCTTGTGCGTTGACATGGACCTGCTTCAGCGGTGCAGCGTCAGTATGCAATGGGCAGATGAACCCTGGTTCGAGCCTGAAAGCTCCGTTCGCCAGCTGGGGTTATATAGGCAAGGTGCGCAACCTTGAAACCGGGATCCCAGCCCAGCCGCCTCACTTCCAAAGGCGGGGGTGCTTGCCCCGTGCTACGAGGAACACGCGACGGCGCAGTCACATTCGGTATAAACGGCCATGTCCAGCCCGATTAATCGCCTGTCATCCTACCGAGTTCCATCGGCCCGGCGGCGGCGCGGGGAAGCCCTATCTTTACATAAACCTGCACGAGGCTAGTGTAAATTACTTACACCACCAGCATGCTCCTGCAACACAATCCAGCCGTGACAACCTTAAGTGGCGCGAATACGGCCCGTGGAAAGGCACACCACCCGCACAAGGGCGTCTCAGCACTCCCAAATATCAGTTACACAATGTAGCTGCATCGCGTGTGTGCCCTCCACCACCGTATTGCCTTACCAAAAGACAACCTCCCCTGGGCGTTGCCTATATGCCGCTGCTGTATCGTTGGGCGCATTTCGAGCCGTTAGTGGCTGTTCGTTGTTGTTGAACGTTCCGACGTCGTCCAGCGAAGCAATCATGCCAAGCGCCGGACGGCAAATGGCTTCAAAGACGCCCGCTTCCTCGAGGATATCGCAGTCCCACGAAGCCCGTTGTCCAATGCACATGGCTCGATTCTCCATAAACAGGTCCTCGGCGCGCAAGGACTTGATGGACGCCTCATACGACGTAACTGGGTGGCTTTGTGAACCTACCACCCATGTCGTCCGGTTTTCCCGCCTCTGTCGCGGAGACATCTTCTTCACCATGGTCACGGATAGCTCGCTCTCGCCGTGTGCCCCCTGGCGGTACGTAGCCATGTGCCGGATCTGGACGTCCCTCACTTTGGTGCTGAGGCGCTCGTCCGCTATCGCTTCGAGGGCAACGTCATCGTCCACAGATCTATGGCCACGTTAGTTTCCCAAACTTATCAACGATGCTAGGGAAGGGTCGTTTGTCTCCCGACTTACTTAACGCATATGGACGCCACAATAGTGTCTCCAATCGTGCGATGCCTCGATGAGGTGTCCAGATTGGTCGCCTGGGAGGTGCAAACTTGCATGTCCCAAGCACGGCTGACACAGTGCAGGAAGAGCTTATTCAGTTCTTCTTTGAGGCCTCGGCACGAGAACTGAAAGGTATTTGAATCAATCTCTACCACGAATTCTTTGCCTGAATCGTCTCGACAGTAGAAATCGTAAACCACTCGTGTGCCCACGAGCTGCCACGATTCAGGGCCTCCAGGTCGGGAGTGGACCACGTCATTCATGTCGGCACCGTATGTCGACAAAGTTGCCGAGAAGCCGAGAGATGCTGTTTTCATGTCATTCAAGATGCCGATCAGATCACTTGCGGAAAATACTGGCCCAGAGCCGACATTGACCAGGTGGCTCCCGAGGTCACTCAGGTAGACCCGCCCGAAATGCAAATCAATGGAGATGAAACCTGGCATGAGTTGCAGTATAGCCGCCAACCCCTTGACGCGGGACTCGGCAAGTTGCAGAATCTTGCTCTTTTCCCTCGCGATTCTGGGCAGTTTCTGGTTTGACGAGTCTGGGGCAACAGTTCCCCTTGGCTTCTGGCTTGATGGCCCAGCTTTCACAGGATTGGCCGTATCGGAACCTTGTCGGGCCATGGATGCGTAAGTTTCTGTCGGTAAAACGGCCTTTAGAGGCGCGTTCCCATGAGACTCTGTCTTGACCTTGGGCTCTTGGACACTGGGTACCAAGACCGGGAGGCGCAAGTCGTCTTTATTCCCTTCTTCTAGCAAGGGACAGCCCAACACAGCGAAAGGATCAGGCGGACCGGGGTCGGTTCGGGCCTCTCGCATCGGCAGCTCCTGGAAGTCGAGTAAATCTTTTTCATCGTTTTCTGGAAGATTCGTATTCAAATCCTCATTGTCGAAGCAGATGAGATCTTCGGTCTGGTCTGGCTGATCCAAGATATCCTGCTGGTTGGCATCTTGTCGGACACTGCCGAACTCATTCAACGTGGAGCCGCTAGCTGTGCCAGTCTTCGACGGGCGCGATGTGTTCTCTTTTTCATGAGGCTCGTCCACTTGGATCAACTGCGACGAGGATCCTGCGGGTCCTCGAGACTGTTCGACGGGATCTTGGCTGTTGCGACAAACGTCGGCTCTCCAAGTCTCCACAGCGACCTGCGATGAGTGGTCGCGGGTTGCAACAGTTGTTTTTGATGGGGACTTGGCGATATACTGTATCGAAGATTTGTCGACGTCTTCACATGCGTCCGTCCGGGGACTTTGGTACGACTTTGTAGCCGTCGGGTTCTCTTGAAGTTTTCGCAGCAGTTCCTGAACTGCCGTGGGGTGTTTCTTCGCGTAAGATATGTCGCGAAAAGGAGCAAAATCTTCGACCTTTCCTCCCTGGTAGCGGTTCCTTGTCACGAGGGGCGTTTCGTCTTGCACCCAGATGCCGCGCTTCATTCGTTCAGCTCTCACCCGGACCGCGACCTGCAGCCGCGCCCCTATGGTGTCTTGAACGAACGTTGTACGCTCTTGGCAGATGTGAGTGAGCCATTTCAAGACGAAGCGGAAAGTGTTGTTCCCTTCTGTGACTAGTAGATGTTCTGGGCCACACTCGACCTCGGCCTGTATTGTGTGTCAACGTTGTACGCGTCCATGCATGAGAGCAGAGTTGCTTACCGCGATAAAGAATAAGTTGTCCAAGATGCAAATTGCCTCGTCAAGTGCTTCTTGGCTTTCGTCGGTCCCGAGGTAGGCCAGGTTGCCGGCCAGGTTGTGCGTGACCTGGCATCGAGTGAGTGCCTCCAAGCCCGCGATGGACGTTGGCGCACCCGCGTCTAGCCAATGCGCCTCGAGCATTTGAAAAAACCATGGAAACGACGATCCGGGCTTTGCCTCGAGGCCACGCCAGATCTCTTGGTAACTCAAGTGGCCTATATCCAGAGGAAACTGGTGTGCCGCGAAAGAATGACGGGGTGAATCCACCTCGTTCTCCAAGTGCGACCAGGGGAGCACTCTCGGATTGTCTCCCACAACAGTGACGTCTGCAAAGGCAGTGTGAGACGCCTCCTCATGCCGCCGCTGCTGAGGGTCAAACAGGCCCGCGTCTTGCGCCACAATAGCTAGAAGCTGTTGCTGAATGAACTGCGTGACCTGTTGTTCAAAGACCCGCTCGGTAATGATCTTGAACCATGGCACGTCTGGCTCGTACAGGATCTCAGTGATCTTGTCCTAGAGCAGCAGTCAGCCACGAGTACGTCAATTGTGAGGGTGAACCGCTTACATCTGGGTAGGCAGCTTCTGTCGCCTCTATGACCTGACTGACGCCCTGCGGGAGCAGGGGTGGGTTGCAAGTGATGTAGAACTCAGTGTAGTCCCCCACGGAACCCATGATGTCGAGGGGCCAAGCTGCGGCTAGGCGCAGCCCTCGGCACCGTCGTGACCGTCGTGACCGTCGTGACCGTCGCAATCGTCGTCTTTGTCGTGTTTTGGTGGGAACAGATGTGCGCCCCGGTAGGTAAATAGTACAAGAGTAAACAAATTAAGAATCCCGGCGGGGCGTCTCGCACTAAGTCGCCCTCAGCGGGAGGGGACAGCGTCGTGAGGATGGGTGGAAGACGGGAATGTGGAGAGGGAGAGAGTTTGTGTGTGTGTGTATGTGTGTGCGCGAGGAGAGAGGGGAGATAGAAGTAAACAGGGGGAGGGGGAGGGGGAGAGGGAGAGAAAGAGAGAGGAGAGGAGCAGCAGCAAAAGCCAACAGAGGTGGGAAATGGACTGGAGAGAAGAGCAGACAGGCACTGAACGGGCGCGGCGACCTAGGTGTGCAGGAGGTTGCGCAACGACCCCGAGGCAGCTGCGATGCAGGCGCCCGCACGCGGTGCTCACCGCCTTGCCCAGTGAAGAGGCATCCGTGATTCACTCGCCTTGCACTTCGGCCAGGCACGACGGAGACTGATTCACCTTCACTCATGCCCGCCTTTGGGAACGGCGATTGGCCGCGGCGGAGGGCACGCTGCGGCTCGACGATTTGGCAATGAAGCCACGCCTGCCACGATCCGCATCAGCACCACGGACGGAACCTTGGAACCTGTCAATGTGGGCACTGCACCAGTGAAAGGGGTGCTGTTCACTCACATTCTCTCACGATGCCTTCTCGAGGTGCTAGGGCGGATGGCAGACACACACGCTTCCACCCAGCTCGTCTTCCCGTGCAAAGGTCGGCCGGTGCAAGGGAACGCACACGCATTATATTCGTAACGGCTGGGGTATTTTCGCACGTCCCAGGGACAAGTGCCTAGGTAAGGTAGGTAGGTAGTATGATGCGTTCAGGAAGCTCCGATGCAATGCCGTCGCCGTGATTCCCCCCCACCACTGCAACTCTAGACAGTGCAGCACCGCCCGACTGGCCCAGCAGACATTTGGAGCCGCTCGCGAGCGTCGAGGCAGTCTGCACAAAGCAGGACTCCGCCCATCTCAAACGCAAGGAAAAGCCCAGACAAAGTTGGAAAACAAGGTCATCCCCGTCGGAGCGCAGCCGCGTCGACGGGACAGGAACAGGAAAGACGTGGGGACAAGGCAACACCCAAGCGCCTCATGATGAATAGGGACCCGTCGCGCCGCGACGCGCAGGCCCCCAGGCAAGCGACGTATCCAGGCTAAATGGCCGTCTATCTCGTAATTTTTCGAGTTGGTTTCGAAAGAAAAGCGCCCTTGGCAGACAAGAAGAGTGTGTGTGTGTATGTGTGGTATCGTGGTTGCAGAGGTATGCCGTGTCGTGCCCCCGGTGTGCCGTCTAGTGGGGGGTCACGGAGCCTCCCAAGGGGGTGTGAGTATATGTCGTGTATGTACAGAGGCCCACGAGGTTGTCTCGCTCGTGCGGGGCCGTTTGACAACTAATGTCATGGCCGTTTCAGTCAGCTATTGGGCGTCCTTGACGTTCTTCTTGACGTTGAGTGCCCATTTCAGTTTCGCCAATGCCTCTCTCGACTCGTCCAGCAGCCGTTCTTGCTCCATTTCCCTCTTCCTGGCGTTAGCCTTGATGTCTCTCAGGTCGTCCTCTTGCGTTTGCTTGTACTCGTCAAACAGCCGGGCGATGCGCTCCTTGTCCTGCGTCAGCTGCTTGATGTTGCAATCTTGCTGCTCGCACAGGTCGCGCAGCGTTTGTATCTTATCGTCGTCGGTCCTGCGCTCCTCGACGATGTTGTCGATGTCGCCCTTCATCTTGGACACGGCGCGCTTGACCTCGTCGCCCTGATCGCGCCAGTGCGAGGAGATGGCGTTGTAACGGCCCTCCATCAACTGCGCATAGCCCGTTGCCTCTTCCACCTGGGCAGTCGTCTCACTTCTCACGCGTTCCAGCTCCTCCCTCCAGCTCCTCTCGCGGTCGATGGCAGAGACGGCTTTTTTCTTCTCCGTCTCGACCGTCGCGGTCAGCGTCTCTACCTGGCGCTCCTTGCGCGCCAGCAGGGTCTTTGTGACGTTGGCCTCGAGCAGCCGGCCCTCGTACTCGTTCATCATGCGCTCCATCTTGTCCTCGAGTAGCTTGGCGGCCTGCTTGGCCTCCTCGGCGCGCAGGCGCTCGATCTGAATGTCGCGCTTGAGGGCATCGTTGTCGCTGACCAGCTTGTTGATGACGCGGCCCGTCTTTCCCAGGCCGGCCTTGCCGATTGTCGAGTCCCACTGGCCGCTCGTGTCGGCGGGCTGGTCCTCTGACGGGCCAGACGAGTTCTGGGCCGGGGCGACGTCGATGGCGCGTACGCCGTTGGCGTGCCAGTGGACGGGAGCGTCGGCGGCGTCGCTCCTTAACCGGACGGTCGGCGGCGTCCTCTCGTGCTGGCTGGCGCCCATGGCGGACGAGCCGCTGGTATTGCTGTTGACGCTGCTGCCAAAGGCGCTTCGCTTGCTCTCGGGGCTCGACTCGGAACCCTCGAAGCTGGGGACGCTGCGGATGGTGGCGGATCTGGCGAGAGCCTGCTTGGCGGTCGTGCTCGGGCTGCCACGCCAGGGCATGCTGTTGATTGTGCGGGTCGAGGCAGGCGTCAGGGTCCTAGCGGGCGACGTGTCCGGCGCGGCGTCGTCGGCGGCGGCGGCGGCGGTGGCAGCTGCGCCGGGGTTGATGTCAGCATTAGCAACGGCAACAACTGTGCGTGGCTCAATTTCGAGGCCTTTCGTGGAGAGCGGGCGGGGCAGTGAACGAGTGGACGTGTGTTTGTTGACGATGCGGCCGGACACGGGGGAGGACGACGGCGAGAAGGACGATGGGGCGCGACCCCGGCATGCAATGGATGCAGAGCACGGGCACTTGTGCAGCGCTTTGTCGAGTCGAGGTGCAGCGTTGCGGCGGTGGGTTCAGCGCAGGACAAGGTGCGAGGCGAGCGTCGTCCCAAGGTTTGCCTTTGCGTGGCCAGGGGGGTTCCGCAAATGCCTTGTTGCTCGCCAGGCACACACACCTCACTTGGAGTCAGGCACAGGCGCCGGCACAGGCACCGGCACCGGCACCGGGTCCCTTGTTTGGAGCCCGCCCAAGGCCCAGCCGGCACACGAGTAAGGGGACAAGGAAGCCGACGTCAGGCGACTCGCGCCACGCGGCGGAAGGCTTGTGGGGAGTGGAGAGCGAGGTGAATGGGGTTGGATGGGAGGCAACAACCCAACCAAGGAAACACCTTCAGGTGAGGTACTCACCGTGCGCGGCGGCGTCGTGGTGGACCGCAAAGTCCCGTTTCCGGAGACGGTTCCGAGCCATGTCGTCGGGCCGTGAATGTTCGCGCCTCCTGGGCACGTAACGTTGGTATGGTGATGGTTGATGAGAGAGCCCAGCCGTCAACAGCAGGCACAGCGGTCACCACCAGTGCCTGGCGAGGGACCTGTGGAGTGACGATATGGCACTGCCCAGTAGTCAGTACCTAGGTACGTACTGGGCTGGTACGGGTAGGGTACCTGACAGTGGTCCCCGTACCTACCGGCAAACGGCAGCGGCGGAGTCGTCGAGAGCGCTGATGGCCCCCGTATCGGAAGCAAATTGACGTGAGATAAGGTAGCCGTGCCCGGAGGGAGGCTTCGTTGGCTGTGGAACGAAACGGGGCGCCTTGGCCAAGGGTGATTGATTTCTTCCCCAGCAAGAGGAGCCCTGGCGGAGGACCTCTCCACTCGCAACGAGACGAACGAAGGCCCGTCCAGGTGTCCCGTCTGAATCGCGCGTGGGTGCAGTGCCCGTCGGGTGCGTCGTGCCAAAGTACAAGGAGGCGCCAACGACAACAGAGCACAGCAGCAACGTTATCACAGAGCGAAAACCAGAATGACGCGGGAACAAAGGACGAGGCCTCTTCGCGCGTCTCTCCTTTTGTCGGTGTGCAACAACATCCCCAAAAAAAAATTATCCAAGACGCATTGACGGAGCCACTTTGCTTTTCATCAGCCCCCGCCATCCCGGCACCCGCGACGTCACCCTCCACTTCCCTCCGGAAGGACAGAAAAACATGTCCAGTCAGAACCCCCGTCACAAACCCTGCCAGGCCCGACCAGGCCAGGGTCCTCCGCCGGCACGACGCGTACCGGAGCAGGCGAGCTGGCCCGGTGGCGTCCACTATCGCTGGACGCGCCCAGCCCCTCGTCGACGGCAAGCTCAAAGTTGCGGTGGCCCGGCAACGACGCGACCCAGCCCGTGGCCCTCGCGTCCTGCTCACACGAGCGGCACGATCACATCCTCACGCAGCTTGGATGACGCTCTTCACGCGTGCCTCGGCTGGCTGCCACAATGAATTGTGCACCTGTCACAGCCCAGCCTAAGTCTCTCCGTATCAATGACGATGAGACACCAGGCTGGCTCTCATTGCCCTTATCCCCGAGCACATTGTCACATTGTGCAAGCCCCCCGGCGGCTTCACACTCCGTCACCATCCCACCTCGGCCCACAGTGAATCGTCTTCAAACCGATTGCCGGCGCGGCTTCAGTCTTTTCTTTTCATCTCGCCCTGCCCGACATCTTCGGCATGGCATCTACCGTCGTCGAGTTGACAAGACCCGTAGTCCGTACATCCTACTGTGACACGGCCCTCGGCCCATTGCTCATCCTCCAACTGCAACGTCAGGTGCCCCGATCCTCCCTTCTCATTCTCCGGGCACCACGAAACCAACACCCAAGGTCCAGATATGATCCGTAAACGCCTCGTCATGCCCTATCCATAACATGTACACGCTCGCTCCCACCTGTCGTCCGCTGCTGCCTCCCACCGACCGTCTCGGCCCGAACCTTCACGTCGCGATGGCCGCCGGCGCAGCCCCATCGGCCTCCGTCTTGTTGCTGTTGGCTGCTTCCAAGAATCCAGGTCGGTACTTTGCCAGATACTTGCTGGCCATCGGGCGAGCATCTTCGACTGCAGTCGTCCCACATGTTAGTAAATGCGCCCGAACCGCCAAACCCCGGGGGGGGGGGGGGGGGGGGGGGGGGGGGGGGCTTTTCGACTTACATTCGCTCCAAATGTCCTGCACCGTATCCAGCGCACTTTCCTTGATCGGCGGCCGCATGATCACCAAATACAGCAGGCTTGTCAACGCCAGCTGCGTAACGCTGGGGTCGCGGCACATGTGCTTTATCCGCGACAGCATCGTCGGGTTCAGCTCGGGTATCTCGCTCAGAAATCGAGTCAAGACCTTGTCCTGGGGATGCAGGTACGGGAGAAACCCGTCAATGAGCCGCAGCGTGCACTTCTCGTAGCGCAAAGGGTGATTGTCTCCCTTCTTCGCCTGAATCTTGTCGTTGTACCACTCCTCGCAGAGCCATGAGACCGCCACGTCGATGTGCTTTCGGAAATCCTCCATCACATAGTTGTACAGCAGCTCTCGGATGCCGTCGCTGAGCCCCTCGGGTCGGTGCGTGTCGTCGGCCTCGTCCTTGACCGACACGTCCTCGAGGCCTGCTGAAGAGCGCGTGGCCAGCCGCGTCAGGATGGACATCCAAGCATCTCGCGTTCCAGAGCTGGCCGCCAGTCGGGTGAATCCGGCCTTGTCCTTCTTGACCGCCGGCTCTTCTAGCGACTTCATCATCTCCAGCACTCGTGTGACAGTCCCGCTCCCGGCACTTAGCGCCACCTCTGGTGTCAGCTCCGGTGGTTGCGGAAGACTGAACGAGGCCAGAGTCAAGCTACCACCCAGTGCTGTCGGCTCGGCGGCGGATGATGCGCCATCCAGCTTGTTAAGGATCTGCTCCGTGTCCTCGGCCTGATAAAAGTCTGGCTCGTAATCGTCGTCGTCGTCGTCAACACCCAATGGCGCCGTATTTGGGTTCAGTTCAGGGGCAGGCGCCGTGGCTAGATCGTGTAGCCGTCTGCGGACTGCGTCAACGGCTTTGCTCAGAAGCTCCGGCTCCAATCCGGCGAGCGCCGTCACCGATACCTTGGCAACTAAACCAAGAGGCAGCTGTGAGATATCAAATCCCTTGAGCTCATCACTCGTAATCAACGTAAAGACATCCCCCAAACTGTGCGGACCGGGGCCAAGTGCGGGGATCGGAGCATGGGAGCCAGCGATACGTTGGCGTTTGGCGTCGAGGCCATCGTGTTGTGGCGCCTCTAAAGCCCGCTTCTTGCTCGTCTCATCGAAAAGCTCCGTGACGCTTCGCACCATGCGCTCCAGATGCTGCTGTATCCGGGGCGCCATAGGGTTGTGCGGGTCTCTCTTCGTTAGGTGAAGCAACAGCATCCGTGCTGTCTTCTCCATGGATTTGACCATGACCTTGTTCTTTGATGTCATGGGCGACGTCGCTGCTTGTAGAGGATTGAAGTTGAGGAGCGCGTTCAGGATGCGGCCCGATGTGGCAGGTCGGGTACGGACAAGAATCGACAAGCAGTTGAGAGTCGCGTCAACTACAAGCGCATCGCTGTGGGACCGGTCAGCATGAAGCCTATGTAAACGTTTCCAACCATCGTCTGACCTGCTCTCCTGTAGCACGCTCAGCATGCGATCCAGTAGGCCTGTTGCTTCGGCTTCGAGGTTTCGAGGGTCGAGCGACTGGTGGTTCAACGGAACCTTGTCCAGGGAGACATCGAGGGCGCCGCCGTACTACAGATTCTCCATCAGCAGGGGGTTGGGCGATATCTCAGCGGTGGTTGCATACACGGAATTCGCCATTAGATGCCACGGTCTGGGCCAGCACGACACGCTGGGCAAATTTGATGCAGCTGATGCTGACCGATGGCGGGGCGGTGTCCCATATCCGCAATATTCTCTGCTTGATCACCACCATTCGCTCCCACGTGACGGTATCGTAACCGTTATTAATGCTGTTGCGGCATCTTGATTAGCTCCCAGTCCCTCCGCAAGCAGGATTACTTCTTCATCAATTGGGGTCACGCACATCCAACGCATTGCGAGGGGGTATATGCTGGCTGCCGTCTGGATTACGCTTCGCAGAACAAGCCAGTCTTGTCTATCGCTTTCGAGTAGAGTTTCCAGAGTCGTGAGGACGTATGGCTGCATCGTCTCCTTCTCCCCGTTGGGCAGCGCTGGTGTCGAGAAGGCCTCGGCCAGGAAGTCGGCGCCCCATCGTCGCAACTCGACCGGCGCAGTTGGCCCGATGATGGGGATGATGCCCCTCACTACGCTCGGGTAGTACTTAACATCGCCGAGAACAAGCTTGCGGGCATCGTCGAGCTGCCGAATCTGGTCGGGAACGGAGAGAGTGGTGGCGGTGGCCATGGCGACCGGCGGTGCGTCGCAACAGCTATGTGGACGCGCAGCTCGGGTCGCTCAGAGTAGGGGGAATCGCTGTGAAGTCAAAGATCCAAGAGGGACGACCATCTGGACGTCACGAGCCAGCTTCAAGGGACGTGGACTTCTCGATGGTGCAGAGTCGGGCGTTGCTGGTTCGGGCGCGACGTGATGTCCGGCTGCCGAGTTCTCAACCCTCGCGTGCAGGTCGCATGCCCGTCAATGCCGGCCCTATTCCCGGAAGCACACTACACGATGTGTGCAGCCGAAGATGAAGCTGGCGACGGCGCGCGACCAATCGTCGGACGATGGTTGCCGGGGGCGAGTGCGCGAGCTGCGGTTAGGAAGTATGCGAGTGGCAGGTAAGGTAAAGTGACGGGAGAAGCTGGCGAGCAAGGCCAAAGAAAGACAAGGTTTGGAGAGGCAGGAGCGCACCTTGCAGTTGACGCGGATCCACGCCCCACCCCTGGCCTGCCCACCGGCCTTGCCTGTCTGTTTGCCTGGAATTGAGACGGGGGAGCTTGGGTCCGCTGGCGGGCGACTGCTACGTCAAGGCGCGTTTAGCCGACTTTCTGCCGGCCGAATTCCTGTCGGCCCATCTACGATATCGATCTCGCCGCCGGCATGATCGCCCACAGAGCCCGCACGACAACTCTCTGATTCACAGGCGTCTTCTTTTCAAGGACACACGACGCCAACGATGCCTGGGTAAGCCCATCGGTATCCTCGGCCCCGCGGCATCCCGCCCGTGCTGACCGACCTATTCGCAGAGCGCATTCCACCTACTACGACCGCCGGCTGCGCCAAGGTCAGGCCCTCATCCGCGCGAGGCGGCCATATCTCGTCAAGAATGCCGTCACGGGTCTCGGCTTGCTGACCATTGTCGGTGGTATCTGTACGCTTCTCTTGCCCTGTACCCAGATGCACGCGTCTTCGGATTGAACGGGGCTGACCAACATCGCAGATTACTACACACTCAACGCCGTCGGACAGGACGACTTTGAGGACGTGAAGGTCCCCGATGCGCCGAGAAGACCCACGGCAGCCAAATAAGGAAATAAATGGCCATTCCTGCGAGTGAGCCGACTCGGGTCCGCCACAGCCTATGGCCCTATACCATGGGCAAAGACGTTTGCCCAGGGACTCTACACCCCAACACAAGCACGCGGCGGTGAAGCTCGTTCCAGACATATACAACGCCGAAGGAGTGCGCGGGGTTGCTTATTCATGCCCTTTCCGTCCGAAAACGCCGTCGTGGTGGCTGAGCTTTTCATGTATCATGTACAATACCCAGCATTTACCATCTTCCCACAATCTGTACGAGTAGGGGTCTGAACCACGGTCAAATCCGTTTGTACACAAAGCCAAGCCGTTTCATACAGCTCCTCGCCTTCCTTACAGGTGATGCCCTGCTTTTGCTTGAAGCCAAGTGCCGCCCTCTCACCAATGCTCCAACCCAACATGACCGTCAGTCTCATGCCCAAGACCGGGTGAACGCAGCCGAAATGTACAAAATGAAACGAAAGGCAGAAAGCCGACAATTCCTCCTGGGTATCAAGGCCTCAAAAAGGCTCAGACTGGCCGCGAGACAAATTCTAATCGTCAACAATTAACAGGCTTCAAGGACCCATCGCCGTAATTCATGAGTGGCCGCTCATCAGGCGGCTGCTGTTTTCGGACCCCGACCGAGATTCGGTATGCTCCCAACCCTCTTCATTGGGTGGGCAGCCGGGTTCAGCTTGCTTCGCGCCATCTCCGGCGACTCTGATATTCGCCCCGGCAGGGCGGGCGACCGCCGGGCAACGGCCTGCCCGTCAAACGCGGCTTTGACGTCAGCGGGCGGCGGTCCGTTAGGTGCCTGAGCCGCCGGCCCAACGCCGTGCGAGGGTTCGGATTTGGAGCCCGGCGGTGCGGGAGTCTGCTGGTGCTGCTTGTGGGCCGAATGGTTTGGGTTGGCCCACGGGGTGTCTTTGATGAACTGCTCGCCCGCGGGTCCCAGTCGGCTGAAGTTTGGCGGTCCATGGTGGTAGTCTTCACGCGCCTGGACGGGTGGTGGCGGCGGTGGGGGCCTGCTACGGTTGCGTCGTACTTGCTGTGGATGAGGGTCAGATGGGATTCAGAGTTGCAACGAGGGCTTCAAATTCATACCTCAATGGCACTGAAATCCGCATCCACCTCTGTTGTCGATGCGCCCCTGAGCTCCGGACCGCTTGGGAAGCCTTCGTACTTGGCAAGCCCGGCGAGCGTGGAGACCTCTGTGTTGTATGCGATTGCATTCCTCACCCGCTGAGTCGGGTCTTTGGGGAACAACAGCCCGTAGTCCGGCAAGCTGTGAGCTTTGCGCCTAGCACTTTGCACCTCGTACCACTGTTGATTCAGCTTTTCGAGTGCTAGCTCTCGCTTTTCGCGGATTGCCTGGTAGAACTGGCTCCAGATTTGTGCGCGCTGAGCGATGGCGCGTCGCTCGTGCGCTTTCATGCAGTACTCGAACTCCGTGTTGATCTCCTGGATCCGCTTATTGAGCCGGTCATCGATGCATTTCTTCATGTTTAGATACTCGGGGTGCGTCGGTTCGTCCGCCAAGAGAGACTGCTCTTCCTCCTCCAGTCGACGAAGGCGGTCCTTGTACAGTCTGTGATTGGGGGTCAGCGGCACGATAGCTATACGTCAATAGCCGGCGACTAACCTTTCCCGGAAGATGCTGAACATCTCCTCGATATGCGTCCAGTCCTTGAACGCGGCGGTCTTGCGCTCCACTGTGCGCCGACGGTCAGAATCAATTGCCACGTTGCAAGCGATAACGCGGTACTCACTCTCTTCGATATTTTTCGCTGCAGCATCAGCTTCCTCGTCCACATCGGCGTCCGCTTCTTCTTCGGGCTGTTCGGTCTCGTCTCCGGCAGTAGCGTCCGCGTGCTCGTCGCGGGCGTCACTGTCTGCCTCCCCGGTCGTGTCGTCTGCCGAGTGGCCCTTTCGCTTCAAAGAGCTACGCGTAGATTTCTTGACTGGTCGCGTTTCCCTCTCGACTGTTGTGTCCCTGCGAGAAGCTGGGACGCTCTCGTCCTCGCCTCCGGACTGCTGTCCGCTCGCCGGGATCGCCGAAGCTGTATCATCCTCATTCATAGGCAGATCCTCGTCGGCGTCCACGTCTGCGGCTGCAACCGAGCCAGTCCGCTTCCTAAGCGGTTGATCTGACTCAGATTGGTCGGCAACGGGGGAGCGCTTGCGCTTGCGCTCAAGGGAGTCACGTTTGAGGTCCTCGTCGACGCTCGTATCATTCGTGGTGGCTGGTTTTGCGGGCGATTCGTCTCCAGCGGCATGGCTAGAAATAACCGAGGCCTCGTCGCCCGAAGCGGACTCATCATCCGCGTTGTCGCCTACGGCGCGGGTGGTGCGGCGGAGCTTGCTAGGTGTGTGCTCGAAGACCTGACCGTTGTTGAATTGGTCGACAAGAACATCCCGCTGCCTCTGGTTTTTTGGAGTATCATATAGACGCTCTGTCTCGGCCTCGGTGTCGTTGCCGTCGGAGTGGACGTCCGACGCCGCGTCGGACAGGGCGCTGTCGGAGTCGGAGCCGTCGTGGCGTGGGTCGGGCCGCTCGTCGCCGCTGGCACTGGAATTGTCGCCATCGTCGCCGCGAGAGTCGAGCTGCATGTGTTCGATATCGTCGTCATTCGCATCGCCGTCGTCCACCTCGCTCAAAGGGCTGGAGACGTTGCTGTCCTCGAGGTCCGCCACACCAGGCCCCGCGGGCGACTGGGTGGCAGACGCTGAAGCGGTCGCCGCCATGGCCTTGCCAAGGTGGCGGGAGTATAGGGCCGTCCGAGGCTTCCGATGGCAAGACGCAGTACGCTGGGATGGTTTCTCACGGTCGCGAGACCGGCGTGGTGGTGCTGAGCAGTCGGCGGAGAGGGCAGCGTCGGCGCGGCTGGCGAGGCCAGAGCTGCGTGCAGATCAGCGGCAGGCAAAGTCGAGCCCGCGGTCAGGTGCTGCAAGTGCTGCGGCAGATGCAGTTGCCAAGATGCAGCTTGAGACGGGTCGCCAGAGGTGCACAAAGGCAAGGGGAAAGTATCGATTGGGGAGGGTGTGCGAGGACTGGCTGGAGCAAGAAGAGAGAGGGAGGAGGAGGAGGAGGAGGAGGCCGGGAGGGAAGAAGCGAAGCGAGAGGGAGGAAGGCGGGTACCAAGGTCACTTCGCGCGGTGCGGGCGCAGACAAAGTACCTTGGCCGGCGGCCACTGGTTCTGCGGGCAGCTGCTGCGACCGACCGACTCAGGCGCGCACCAAAAACCAGCCGAGAGCGGGATGGGCAGGCGGTCAAGGCGGCAGAAACGCGATCACGGGGGCAGTTTGCACCGGCCACGGCCAGTCGCGGCGGAAGGAGCCATGACGCACCCGCCTGGCGGTCCTCCATTGGTCTCCCACTTGGCCTCCCATTGGCTTTCAGTTCCACCAAGGTGGGTGGAGTGGTGGACGCTCCCAAAATTTCGGGGCAGCATCTCCAGGCAAAAAAGCAGCCCAGGCATTTTTTTCTCCTGGCCCGTCGCCGTTGCGATTTCGCAGCATTCGCCCGCCTTCAAAATGCCGAAAAAGTACGTCGAGCTGCGGGAGAGCTCGGACGGCCCCTGTCCCATGTTTGTGTCACTGTTTGGCTGACAATTGCCCCAGGACAGCCTCAGCGCTCCGGGTCGCGTCCAAGTCCATCGACCCCACACTTGATGCCCTCTTCTCCTCGAGTGTAAGTCGCACCAGCTTCTCCCACGGGCCATATAGTGTCGCTGACGTGGTATGTTCAGGCCGGACCTGTCGCTGCACCTCCCAAGTCTCGCTACTCTGCGCCTCTTGACCCCAAGTCCAAGCGCGACGCAGAGGACGAGGATGGAGACGATGAGGTTTTGTCTGAAATAAGCGAGGAGCTGGACTACGACGATGACGAAAAGTCTGACAAGGAGAGCACTTCCTCGGGAGATGACGGCGATGCAGTCGACAAGCCCGAAGACGAAAGCGAGGATGCCGGTGCCGCCGCTGCGGCAGAGGCGGTCGAGGCGCCCAAGCCCCGGCGGGAACGAAAGCGCAAGAGAAAGGACGACAACGACGAGCTCGAGGCCAAGTCTTTGGCCGAATTGTCCAAAGACGATGCTCCCGAGCATGAGTCCAAGCGATTGAAGGGCGAGCGCGATGAGACAGACGAGGCCGCCCCTGGCGACGACGATGACGTGCCCATGCACGAGTCCTTGGCTAAAGACCCGAACGTCTCCGATGTCGAAAGGGCATCTCGAACCGTCTTCCTTGGGAACGTCTCGTCGGAAGCCATCTCAGACAAAAAGGCGAAGAAGACGCTGATAACGCATCTCTCCTCCGCTCTCGACACCAACGAGGTACCCGCCCAAAAGCTCGAGTCGCTGCGGTTCCGATCCGTCGCCTTCTCCACGGGCTCCATGCCCAAGCGCGCGGCATACATCACCAAGTCTCTCATGTCCGCCACAACCAAGTCCGCCAATGCCTATGCCGTCTTCTCTTCTGCCGCCGCCGCTCGCCGGGTGGTGTCCGAGCTCAACGGCAGCGAGGTTCTGGGCCGGCACATTAGAGTGGACAGTGTCGCCCACCCTAGCCCTATGGACCACCGCAGGTGCATCTTTGTGGGCAATCTGGGCTTCGTCGACGACGAGACGGTCCTCAATACCGATAGCGACGGCAAGACCGTTGAGAAGAAGCGCACCAAGGTCCCATCAGACATTGAAGAGGGCCTGTGGCGGACGTTCAGCAAGCAAGGCAAGGTCGAAAACGTCCGTGTTGTACGAGATCCTAAGACGAGAGTCGGCAAGGGATTTGCGTACGTTCAGTTCTACGTAAGCTTTCACTCCCGCACCCCGAGATCGGTTCACCACTAACAAACGTGTACAGGACGGCAACGACGTAGAATCAGCTCTGCTCCTCGACGGCAAGAAGTTTCCGCCCATGCTTCCCCGCCCGCTCCGCGTAACACGGGCAAAGGACCCTCGCAAGACGGCCCTCGCCCAGGAGCGCGCCAACGCCAAGGCGAATGGCTCCGACAACAAGTCACGTGGCATGGGCTACAAGCCCAAGATCACCCCCGAGCAGCAGGCTGCTGCGGGCCGCGCCGGTAAGCTTCTCGGCCGGGCGGGCGCGGCACAGATGCAGCGAAAGAACAAGGCAGGCTTCCATGGCGCGCTGGACGGCAAGAAGACGCCGGAGCAGATCGTCTTTGAGGGCAGGAGGGCGTCGTCTAGGGATGCCCTCTCCAAGGACCTGAAGGGGAGGAAGGGCAAGGGCAAGAAGGCGAAGCCGGCGCATCGGGGTGCGCGGAGAGCGGCGGAGTGGAAAAAGAATAAGCCTTCCAACTAAGGCGCGATGTAATGGTCTTTGGGGGTTTGGCGATGAGCCGCAGCATATCATGCAGGGTAGACAGCGTCAAGGCTGAGATCATGGCGTCGCATGGGGTTATGACTTGAGGAGTTGGATATCGGAGTTTTGCAAAAACATTCTGGCATGCATGCTGTATCGTATAGACAGGCGCAAACCATCCATCACATGAAATCCGGGCATAAATGTAACAGTCATGGCCCACGCGAAAACGACAAGACCCGGACAAAAAAGACTCTGGAATGGATATCAACAACACATTTTCCTGCCTGCTTGCTCGCCCGTCTACCTGCTGAACAAAACTAAAGGGGGCGTGATGGCGCCATCCATTAGGACCAGCACTAAAAGATCATCTTCCGAAACAATCTCGGGGCCAAACTTCCGCGGTCGAAGTGGGAGCCATACAGCCGTGGATCACCTCAAACTGACAGACACCAGGTCATGCGCAAAGAAGCTTCCCTGCACGGCAGACACCCAGGACCCCAGGACCGTCTAGAGGGTCGTATCGCAGAGTAAATCAAAGGGGGGGAGAAATTCAAGGATCACAGTCGCATTCGCTGACAGGTCGCTCCCGGGCGCATTTAGTACTCGGCCTCCTCTTCGGGCTCGAACGAGTCGGCGGCGACCTCCTCGTAATCCTTCTCGAGGGCGGCGAGATCCTCGCGGGCCTCGGTGAACTCACCCTCCTCCATGCCCTCACCAACATACCAGTGCACGAAGGCGCGCTTGCTGTGCATGAGATCGAACTTGTGATCCAGTCGAGACCAGGCCTCGGCGATGGCAGTGGTGTTGGAAAGCATGGAGACGGATCGGTCGACGGAGGCAAGGCCACCATCCTCGGCGGATGCGGGAACGGCCATGGGCTTCTGATAGTTGATACCCAGCTTGAAACCGGTAGGGCACCATTCGACGAGGTTGAAGGAGGCCTTGGCCTTGACGGCGGCAATGGCAGTGCTGCAGTCGCGGGGGACGACATCGCCACGGTACAGCAGGGCAACAGCCATGTACTTGCCATTGCGCGGGTCGCAGACGACCATCTGGTTGTTGGGCTCGAAGCCTTGGGGGGAAGCGTCAGTGTCCAGCCTGGCCCAGCAAGGCTGCGTTTTTAGACAGAATCCAACTTACACTGGAAGGTAAGGTCGTGGACCTTGAAACCCTCGTGCGCGCTCTTGGCCGCAGAGACAACAGGCGCGTAGCTGATGAGGGGGTAGTGAATACGCGGGTAGGGGACCAGGTTTGTCTGGAACTCGTTCAGATCGACGTTGAGGGCACCGTCAAAGCGAAGCGACGAGGTGATGGAGCTGACGACCTGGGCGATCAGGCGGTTGAGGTGGTCGTACGAGGGCCGGGGGATGTCGAGGTTGCGGCGGCAAATATCGTAAACGGCCTCGTTGTCGACGAGGAAAGTGCAGTCAGAGTGCTCAATGGTGCTGTGCGTCGACAAGACGGCGTTGTAGGGCTCCACAACGGCCGTGTTGGTGCGGGGAGACGGGTAAACGGCGAACTCGAGCTTGGTCTTCTTGCCGTACTCGGTAGCCAGACGCTCGAGCATGAGAGCGCCGAAGCCGGAGCCGGTACCACCACCGAAAGAGTGGAAGATGAGGAAGCCCTGGAGCGAATGGCAGTTATCTACGGGCCAAGGACCGTCAGCGGGTGTCTGGGACGGTTAACTGGCGGGGCACAGTCGAGAGACTCACCAGCGACACGGCGAACACGGTCCATGACGTTGTCGACCATCTCCTTGCCAATGGTGTAGTGGCCTCGGGCGTAGTTGTTGGCGGCATCCTCCTTGCCGCTGATCAAGAGCTCGGGGTGGAACAGCTGGCGGTAGCTGCCGGTGCGGATCTCGTCGATGGGAGAGGGGTCGAGGTCCATGAAGATGGAGCGAGGAACATGCTTGCCGCCGCTGGTCTCGGTGAAGAAGGTCTCGAAAGAGCCTGGGTCGCCCACGTCCTTGGCGTTGGGGTCAGGGCGACCATCGGGGCCGAGGCCATGCTCGAGAAGGTACCTGTCACGATTCGGGTCAGTGCCCGTTGCGGGCGAACATGCGTATAGTAACCGAGTGAATGTTCTGAGCGGAAGACACGTACAGCTCCCAGGCCGAGTTTCCGAGCTGGGTGCCGGCCTGGCCCAGGTGAAGGTGAAGAATCTGACGACGCGTTCCGTGGTTAGCATTGTGGTGATGTTGGCTCAGGGGCAGGACACGGGATTCCCCTTGCGAGGCGGCTCCCCGCGCCGGCAGCTTCTACGGAGCGGGATCGTCGACTCACCTCGCCCTTCATGTTGGATATTCAATGAGCGAACCGGATGCCAGTGGGCGTGATCAAGCGGTCGAAGATGGAGACAGACAGGCCGAGCAGAAGCACACAACAAGGGGAGGAGGAGGACCTCAAGTGTTGGATGGGTCCAATTGCAGGTGTTTGGGGAGAGAGCAGCAGCTGTGGGCTTTTTGGCGGGGTCGCGCAGCAAGCACCGGCAACACCAGCAAACCAGCACCACGAGCACCCGACCCCTGTGACGACGGGGGGGTTCGCTGGTGGGGTTGGTGAATCTCAACTGTGAGGTGAGGTGCAGTGGTCAATGGCCTGTGGCCGGGGGGGAAGGTCAACCTCGAGTAGCGGGGACCTTGGCACGACGCCGGTTTGTGCAGCGCGGGCAAGTCCCAGCGACCCCTCACCGCCAATTGGTGCCTGGTGGTTGCTCGGACGAGTCCCCATCCCCCAAGGGAAAATGCAGGGGGTGGCTTGCGCTAAAGGTGCGAGCGACCCGGAGGCACGGCCGCTGCGTGTGCATTGATGAGGTCCATTGGGCCCCCTCCACCTTGTGCCGAGATCACAGCAGCGGGCGGTCGGCTGTCAGGGCTTTGTGGCGCCCAGATTGGAAGCGAGATTCATCAACACGCACCGCATTGGCGCGCCGGTCCCAGCTTCTCCCCTTTGTGCAGAAAAGACGATACCCAATCGCAGAAACATCGAAACGGCCCGCGATACCTGAGGTAGCAGCCTCGTAGGTCCTCGTTGCAGTGGGGACAACGGGCCATTCCCGTGTGCTAGCGCCAGCCACGGCGCTGGCCAGGTATCTGCAGTTTGAGTTGAGCGGCCTCGCTCCGGTGCCTTACCTGCAGCAACGACCAGCGTAAGGTATCGATTGAGTTCGACGGGTCGAATGCCTCGCACACAAGTCTACGAAGTAGTGGCGGCACCACACCGTCCCTGCAGTCCGCAAAACACTGCGACGAACACATCTCTGCAATCTACAGCTTCGCTGCGTCGCCATGAGGGCCGATCGTGGACCCCCAGTTGCTCCAGGGTAGACTTCTGCAACCAGGCATACCGCATCATGGCCCGGGCAAGACACGATGACGACAACAAACACGCTGAAATGCACGGGTGAACCCTGAAACTTGGACACCCCGCAGGGTACCGCATGGATGCGAGACTTGCGTCGTGGCTCTCGAGAAACACATTTGGATCGTGACAATGCTTGTCTATTTTGGCAGAAAACCCGTGACACGATCATGGCCTCTCTTTCCCCATTGCTCCCCGGCTTCTATGTATGCACCCGGACCCCTATGAACCCTCCCGCAAAGTGGTATCGTGCAGACGGTTCATTGCCGCCATGAAAGGGACTAAAAAAAAAAAAAAGGACAGGGAATGACGTGGCGCGCGGCGGCATTACAATACAATTATATCTCAGCGCTTCACTGTTGGTGCGCGTTGTCAGCATCGGCCCTCTCCAGCTCCTCGAGGCGTCGCTGGATGGCCGCCTTTTGCGCGACGAGGGCGCGTATCTCGTCGTCCCGTGCCGCAGTGTTCTCCCCGTCGCCGTCCACCGGGCCGGTCGACGAGGATGCCGTCGACGCCTCGTAAGCAGGGGGAGGCTCCGCGGCGGCGCCGTCCTGGAGCCGCGTGCCGCCTGGGCCGTACATGTCGGGCACGTGCGTGAGCTCGTGCTGGCCCTGGTTTGCGGCCCTCTTCCTCCTCAGCCGCTTCCTCCGCAGGATGCACCAGGTGATGGCCGCGATGGTGATGGACACGAAACCCGCCACGCCGAGTGCGATGCCGACGCGAGCTCCCACGGTCAACGGGCGTGGCGGGTCGGGCACCTCGCCGATCTCGTTCTCGTTTGTCAGCCCGAGCTGCTTCTTGTCCTGCTCCATGAAGAGGGCGCGGATGGTGTTTACCGCGATGGTGGCGGAAATTAGGGTGGTTGTGGAGTTGGTCAAGACGTCGTAGGTGCTGGCTGTGTGGTTGTAGGAGATGGGGACCGCAAGCACGGTCGGGACTGACCGCTTGCAGTGTGAACCGTCGAGAGAGTAGTATCTGCGCAGAGACGGAGGGTCAGCTTCAGGTCCACGGCAACAACACGGTCTTGGTGGCAGCATACGATGAGCAGCATATGGCGGTGGTGGTCGCCTGGATGGGATCCTCGTCCGTGTTGACGCGAAGCGAGACGGTCGTCCAGCCATTGGGACAGGTCGCCGGGCTGAAGACTCCGGTCCGCCCATCAAAGAACATGCCATCCGGGTAGCAGGACAAGGTGCTCGCGCCGGACTTGGGCTCGAGGTCAAGCCACGCAACGGCCCCCGGCGTGGCCTGCGGAGACTGGTCGTCGACGACATAGGTCCACGTGCAACTCTGAGGCTTGGTCCAGTACGTCGTCATGGGAGGGAACGTCTGCGTAGTGGCATGGTGATCCTCCGAGGACGACGACGTCTGCGATGAAGTGAAGTTGAAGCCGGGCCTCGAGGCCGGCGCTATGGTCGAGGTGGGTAGGACGGAGGTGGGACCGGTGGCCGGTGCAGGCGACGACGACATGGTCGGTGCGGGCGTGTGTAAGAGCACCGGACCCGGTCGCTGTCCCGAGTTCTCGAGGAGCCCAAGACGGCGAACCGGCACTGTCGATGCCGGTGCCGTCGTTGTCCAGAAACAGCCCCTGGTTCTAAGCGTGACGGCAGGTGGCGACTGATGCGGCTAGCAAGCCCCGGGACGATGCCGATGATGGCCAGCGTCGAGCTTGCTCCCTGGTCCGTCGTCGCGGGCGCCGGCACATGCATGCATCGCCCACACGCTGAGAGTAGCCTGGCCTGCTGGGGGTAGCTGCGCCCCCCGACGAGGTGGAAGACGGGCCGCCGATGAGGCGTAGGGGATGGCGGATGAGCTGAGCGAGGCCGCAACGGACGAAGGATGGCCTTTCTTGCCCGGCCCAGGTCTGCGTGTCCGACGTGCAAGCACCTCAGACAGACGCCCCGGGTCGTCCAATGGGCGTGCTATGGCGCGTGCGTGCGGGAGGAGCACCACGCCTTGCGGCCCCCCTTGTTGGGGTGGTGGTGGTGGTTGCGGTGGTGGTCGTGCTGGTGGTCGTGCTGGTGCTCGACGACGACGGGCGATGAGTTCTGCGCTGGCGTGCACGGCAGGACAAGCTCGCGCTGCAGCGTCGTCGGCGGACGGCTCGTCCTCGCAGGCAGGCGACGGCTGGATTAATTATCCTGGACCTGCTGGAGCCGGACGCAGCGGTGGGCGAGGGCCGCGGCCAGCCTTTTGTCGCTGGGATGGATGGGGATGCGCTGTGCAAACCCCAAGGCTTGGCGGCATCTCGCAGCGGAAAAGGCGAAACGACGCCGAGACCGCCAAGGCCCGACCCGGTCTCTGCCCAGCATGGGTCCGTCTCCTCTCCTCGCGACCTTTTGTCGTCGTCCTCGCCCGTGTCACCCACTAGGTTAATAGCAGTTACTTACTTGCCTTGCCCTTTTTTTACAGCACGAGCATTCGTGCGTACTCGTAGTGCTCCTTGTGAGGGCTGCGGAGCATATCGATCCTCCATGCGCGCGAGTATGGATGGAGGAGTGGCTCCCCAGAGATCGCGACAAGGTTTGTTTCTGCGCCCGCGGGCTGCCACTCATCCGCGCGCTTCGCCCGGCATTGGCATAAATCGCAGTCACCCCGCCGGACCCGAGGTACCAGAGCGTCGAACGTCGGTCGTGATACAGTACGTACTTACAACAAGACCGCCCAGAGCTGCAAACTGCCGGCCGCGGACACAGAGCACGCCGGCGCCCCGTCTGCGCCGTCCGGCGCCAAGCGTAGCCGACGTCGCCTGGGCACGAGGTCCGTGGCTGTTGCATGCCATGGCTGGGCATTGCCATGCGATGGCGCGCACACGTCAGGCGCGCCTTGGCCGTTGGCTTGGTCTTGGTCTTGGTCTTGGGTCTTGGGTCTTGGACGTGGTCCCCGGCCGCGCAACGCTGCCCTGCCCGTCTAGTCTGTCCGAGTATTAACTACGTACTCGTAATGAAATCGAACGTCTCCGGCCCGGCGGCGCCCCAGCGGGACAGGTGCCGAGCCCTCGCCCGCGCCCGCCTCCCTGCCTCTCACTGCGCCCCTCCTCTCCTCCGCCTCTCTCCTCTCTCCTTTCGGACGCCGAGACCCGTGTCTGACGAGGCCTTGTACGAAGTACATACGTACGAGTACGTGTAATAACTATCGCCTACCCCAGGTGACCGACGTCAACCCGCAACCTAGTACGGGTGTATTGCCTCGTCACGGCCTGGCGGTGCTCAATGCAGGCCTCGCCCGACCCATGCCGCCCGCCCGGCCTCAGAACCGCGCGCCGCACATCACGCCTGTCGGCAGTTACACCGGCGCGCCTCATCGAAGCGAAACATCACCCCGCGCGCACACTGAGTGGACGACGCGCCATCCTCGCTGCCAAACCGCTAACCGAGCGCCGTCTGGATCGGCGCTGCACGCCATGGTGCGGAGCGCAAGAAGCGAACGTCGTCTAATAAACTGGTCCACGCAACTCTTCCCGCCGTGCAAAGTACTCGTAGACCCTTCGCAGAGATCGCGCGGCGGCGCGGGTTCCACGATGCGGCCGTGCGTGCTATGCTGTGCTGGGCTTCACCACATCGTAATGCTGAACAGGAACGAGCTGGCGTACGCGAATCCCACGACGCCGGCACCACGCCCCGAAGGGTCGTACTCGTTTGAGACCAAAATGACGTCTCGCATTCTCCGTCGTGCCACCACCAGTGCCACCATCTTTTGCCGAGCCGCCACCTCGTCAACGCCTCGCTTGCCGCCTCCGCGGCGAGCGAACGCTCAACCGAAGGGCGTCCCGGTTGGGCGGCGCGGCTGGATGGTCCACGACAACGGCATCTTCGTCAGTCCCTCGGCGCTCCGTGTCCCGTGCGCCGCTATCGAACGGCTGCACAAGGTGCCCGTCCAACGAGTGGCAATGTTGCTCTGGCCCCGGCGGCCTGGATCGGGCGACGTGCGCGCAGTCGAGACCGGACCGTGGGAACTGCCGTCAGACAGCCGTCGAATTTGTTTCGTACTCGAGCATTCTGTAGCACAGGCGGAGGTGACACTGGCCCCAAGGCCAAGGCCCCAGACGCTGGGCCTCAGTCCACTTTGATGGGATGCCAGGCTTGGCTGGTCGGTTCCTCTTTCGGTTGTCGACAGGGGAGGTGCACGTGCCGTCTCCGACAGCGGCTGGCTTAACATCCGGCTCATATCCGGCTCGGCTAATTGGCGGGACAGGGACCGGGTGCCAGGCTTGCCAGGCTGCACGCGCCCCACAATTTTCGAGCACCCGTCGAGCCCACAACTGCCTCAGCGGTTGCTAAAAACCACGTGACGCGAGGGGTGAAGGGCACGAAAACCCTACCAGCAAATTTTGGAGTGGCCTGGCTCGTCAACCCGCAAGCGACTCAACAGCCCTCCTACGACTCCATCCCGGCAACCACATTCGCTCGTCGATACCCAGCGCATCGATAGGCGAATTCGAACACCTCAACACCGCGATCATGGCTGACGAATACGTACGTTTACAACCTTTGTCGACGATATACTCGACGCCGGCGGTGCGACGGGCAGGGCGGCCCCCTGTCTCGTCGTGCCGTGCCCCGACCGATGATGAGCGTGGGTGACTGACAAGGGCGATATTTTAGAACGCCGAGGAGGCCGCCGAGCTCAAGAAGAGAAGAGCCTTCCGCAAGTTTTCCTACCGAGGAATCGACCTTGACAAGTACGTTTACGCCGAACATCAACCACCCACAACTGCGCCCGACGGAGACAAAAGACTCGCGAATTGGGAAGATGAGGGTGCATGCCGGCAGGAACAGACGTGCTGATTGATTCTTTGCAGCCTCCTGGACCTCAGCTCCGACCAGCTCCGCGATGTCGTCCACGCCCGTGCCCGCCGCAGGATCAACCGTGGCCTGAAGCGCCGCCCCATGGGCCTGATCAAGAAGCTCCGCAAGGCCAAGCAGGAGGCCAAGCCCAACGAGAAGCCCGACCTCGTCAAGACTCACCTCCGCGACATGATTGTCGTCCCCGAGATGATTGGCAGCGTCATCGGCATCTACTCTGGCAAGGAGTTCAACCAGGTGGAGATCAAGCCTGAGATGGTTGGCCACTACCTGGCCGAGTTCTCTATCTCATAGTACGTCACCGCCATCATGCTGGACGCTTCTCCCCGTTGAGATTGGAAACGCTGACTCCCTCGCAGCAAGCCCGTCAAGCACGGCCGACCCGGTATCGGTGCCACGCACTCTTCTCGTTTCATTCCCCTCAAGTAAGAAGGTTGTGGTCTCGGGTGGTTTCTGCATTCACGGACATGTTACGGGCGAAAAGGAATGGGTTCGGCAGAGTGGCGATGTCTCTGCCAACGTCACTGATGACAATGGGTACCATGATAGTACAATAAAGGAGCATTGTCCTCTTCTCATCGCAATTTTCTGCTCCCAGCATTGCTCCCACTTCGGCTGATGTTGACCTTGGTCCGGATTGTCATACTGCCCTGGAACGAGAAACGCAACGCCACGGTGCCTCGCCGCTTGCGGCAGGACAATTCACAATGATATCCTCGAAATGCTCCATGACGCTCTGTAATTGTCCGAGCCGACGACGGACTGGATTCTGTCACAATGATTAGCGTTTCGGCGAACATGTGCTCAGAACTCAGAAGTTCTGTTGATACATTCCATTTGCCGGCCAATGGCCAGGTTTTGAGCATAGATTCACCACAAGTAATGGCCACGAGCCACAAGGCCGTAACCTTCCGTTGCCATCGAGTGGAACATCTGGGAAACAGAGAAGGATAGGTTATCATTAATCACATCTTGTCGTTCACAACGACTGAAATTGTTCGCCGCCGAGCCCACTACCCGCCGCTGAATAGTGTACCGGGCTTTGCCTCTTCAGGTCCTCTGTTAGCCACGTTGATGATGCAGTCATACTGCCCTCCTACCAGTGACCCAGCGCGCGCAGGTTGGAGCCGCCAGGTCAAATCCGACTCGTGGGAATGCTGGTAGACGATGGGAATAACTCCTATGGTCGGCCTTATGCCGCACGGACCGTCACTCTGGCGGATAGTCTGGTTGCATGGCAAGCAATGACGGGAATGCGAACGCGGCGACGACCTCTAGTCTGCAGCTGAGTGTGGCTGGTATTTGTACAATTGCAACTAACGATCCTTTTCCCGGCTCTGAGAGAGAACTGTGCTGCCTCCATCGCGATGATCTCAGGTTGGCAGCATTGGCTCGGGGCATGACGAGGCGTGACGGCTGGTTACATCCTGTTTCACCGGAGACTTTGACACACGTGTGAGAAAAACTGCTCAAAATCGAGCAAATGGCTCACTGCCACCATGCCCTCATCACGGATTGACCGAGCCTGGCGTGATTTTCAACAAAGAAGAAAACACGTCTCCGCATTGGATTCGACGCTCATTCGGCTCTATTCCACACCACGATTTGATGTACAGTCCTGGTTCCAGCCCCTCATCCGAGATCTCTAAGCCTCCCGCTCCGCCAGCTTCTTGGCCTTGCGCTCCTCATCCTTGACGTGCTGCTGCTTGTAGTGCTCCACTACGCTGTCCAGGTTGATCAGGTGGCCGGCCTGGATGTTTCGCGGCGCGTGGGATTGGAAGGCCCTGCATATCGCACGCATGGTTAGCAGCATTCTTCCCAGTCTTGCAACCATGCTTCTACCCGCAGCGTCTGTGATGCAGAGGCGCATATGCCGCGGGCGAAGACGCATCGAGCGGGCGGTGGGTGGCGGGGAGGGGGCAAACGTACTCGGGGTAGGCGACGTCGACGTATCTGTGCTTGTTGGAGGCATTCTCGAACAGGTTGCGGTCGAAGCCGGCCTGCTCCATGGCCTTGGTGTGCAGCGCGTTGATCTCCTCCCAGTCCTCCGCCCGCGAGGTGTACTTGGAGATGAGGTTCATGACGGCCGAGTCCTCACCCTTCTTAGGCGTGAACTGGTAGAGGAGCACGCCGCCGAAGAAGAGCGCGACCGTCGCCTTGGAGCCAGTCTGTAGCAGAGAGAGCACCTCATGTCAGCATTCCGATCAATCCACGGGACCGTCTGGGCCGAGGCGAGGCGAGCGACGGCCGTCGACGCCCCGGCGGTTTCGTGGTCGGGGGAGACTCACCCCAAACGACTCGGTAGCCGCGGCGGCGGGCTTGTGGGCGTCGGAGGCGTAGCCGCGGGCTGTCCGCTGCAGCTGGCGGGCCATCTGGCCTGCCCGTTGTCGTGCGGCGAACATGGTGGCAGGGCTGGGGTCGTCAATTGATGTCGATGGGACTCGAGGAAGCCTCGCTGCCCCCAGCCCAAAGTGAGGTTGTCGCGGGTCGGGGCTTTGGTCTTAGGTAAGCAATATCGGCCAATCACGCACTGGATGACTCTGGTGCACACCTCGACGGGCCTGGCATGCCTGGCACCGGCTTGCCGGCCCAGACATGCTTCCACCAGGGACACTAACAAGACGAGCCAACCACTACGAGTGCGCCCTCACTGGGCCGGTGAGGCGAGCTGCAGGGGCTCGACGAGCGCACGCAGAATAAGCCTCACGAGTTCCAAGGCCCCTCACGCAATTCGCTGCCTTCGAGCGTTGCATCTGCCTCTCAGTGGCTACGGCAATTTCCCGTCGACTTCAGACGTCTCCAGCTGATTCAACATCTACGCAGCGTTGCAAGCCGCAGTCGGAGCTGCGCCTTGTTATACATACAGTGGTACTCGTAGGTGACCCTCGATGCTGGCCCGAGACCATTGCTGGTCGAGCAGATCCCCCGACTCGCTCCGCAGCCTGCGATTCGCCAGTGGCCGAGGGACCAGCGGACCGGTCAAGCAGATCCCTGGCGGATGACACCCAGATGGCTTCCAGCCCTTGCATGCATCCAACCTCGCCCGTGCCGTCTGGCCATGGCACGGACGGCGGGCGCCATCGGTGGGCGGACACCTTCTTGTGTCAGAGGGACGGCGGCCGCAGAAAGAATAGAGGTGTGAGTCCCTTCTTTCGCGGCTAATAAGCCTTCCCCAAGGGGCGGGCCAGCGTCCCATCCCTCCGGCCCGTTCTGCATCGAGACCACGAGGCGGCGCTGCATGAACGACCCGGTAGGTCTGCCGACGAGGCCATGTTCGTTCGTGCGAGGTACCTGTCAGGCAGTTTCGTGTGTGCTTGAGCTCGACGATTGTTGCCCGCCGCCCAGCTTGGCGGATCCATGCTCGCGACTTGACCGGTCCCTCGCCCCAACTCGACTGCCCCGTGTGCGCCATGCCTGCAAAAGCAAAACTTCGATGAGAGGACGGCGTGGGCCAGGTCGCAAGCGCGGCACCCGGTATTCGCCAATGGCCAATTGGAGGTTGCAACCCTGGGAGAAGAGAGATCCCGGTGTGCAGTCCAACAGACATCCTGCATGATGCCGATGCAGGCTCGCGCGACGGGAAAGAGGTTCAGGCTGCCGTGCCACCCTAGCACCGAGGAAGGGCTGCGAGCAGGACCCAGGAACCTGGTACCCCCAAAAAGAACCACTCCCCGATGAGGAACGCCGTGTCGCGGCTTGACGCGATTCAGTGCGCGGCCCCGAGTCTCCCCTGACACCCGGCGTCCTTGTTTGCTGCCCCCATGGGTTGCACGGCTTCGGTCACGGAGCCGTGGCCAGGAACGTGCGTGGCCAACTGCCACCGAACCACCACAGGTGGATAAAGCCGTCGCTGTGGCGTGCACGAGCGACCCTGGTGAGAGCGCCGGTGACGAGCAGAGGTCTCGGAACTCGAATCCTCAGTTGCTCATCGGTTCCTTGGCTTGCGACCGGCGACGGCGAGGGCTGCTGGCCCTCTCACCGTCAAAGATATGGCGGTCCCCTGGGACTCGCCTCCTGCTCAACCACTTCGCGCAACGCCTCGCAGCCCGGGCGAGGATCACGGCTGTCGCTGGCCACATCAACTTCCTGTCGCGCACTCGCCCAGTGCGCCTTCGGGACTCGACACAGCCAGGAGCAAACCCACCGCCGGGATGCCGAGCAGCATGGCACCAACCTCCTTGCCCGCGAGAGATGTCGCCCGGCCGTCCGCTGGCTTCACATCGCCAGCCACCATACTTCAATCCTGGATGCTCGAACCCGTCCTCGCCGCAAGCATGTCGTCGTTCTATGACGTGATCCGCCGGTGTAACAAGTTCGACAGGGACATCGGCAGCCTGTGGGAGTTTTGCCTGCTCGACAGCCATGGTCCCGTGGGCTACATGCTCCCCGAGTTCGTGGCCGAGATGCGATGGGAGGGAACCAGCTTTCACGTTTCCAAGACCCAGCGCAGGGTCCATCTGATCCCGCGAGTCGGTATCGACGGCGATGTCGTTGACATTTGTCGATTGGAGTTCGTCGAGCTTTGCGAGAAAAACCGTGGGATACTCTGCGGTGTCGAAAAGTGGCTGCGGAAAAGCGCCGATTACCATCCACTCCGTGGACTGGAGGACCACTTAGTTGGCATCAAGATGCCCTCTGCATTGCGAGGTGTCTTCGGCATTGTGACGACCGGTACGCACCTCAACGTTTACACGGTGAAGAGAGTCGATGGTCGGCCCAAGATGCACATATGGGTGTCAAGACGTTCACAAAACGTGACGTATGCCGGCAAGCTCGACCAGATCGTTGCAGGTGCCATGGACCCTGCGGACAGCATGGATCCGCTCCGGACGTTGCAGAGAGAAGCCATGGAGGAGGCACAACTGACCATCGACGTAGACTCTCGGACCGTGACGGCTCAGGGCACTTTTGTGGGCACGATAGAGCAAGGGCCACGGATTTCCTTCTACGACAAGAAGGATGCGGTTGCCGGATCGGAGCAAGGACAGTTGGAGCCCGGAGTCCGCTTCACCTTTGATCTTGAGGTGGACCCAAGCTTCATTCCACAGCCGAGTGAGCCCGACGCTATCGCTGGCTTCTTCTTGAAGCCGGTGGATGATGTAAAGCGGGATCTGAGGAACGCGGAGTGGAAGCCGAACTGTGGACTCGTCATGTTGGACTTTTTGCTACGCAAGGGCCTGATACGTCCCGACGACGACGAGCGGTTCGGCATGTTGAGACAGGGGCTGCAGAGGGAGCTCCCTTTCCGGAACGTCTGAGGCATGAAACAGAGCGGGTTCTGGGGTGTGTTTGTCTTTTGCGTGAATGCTGGCGTTTGGGATGGAGCGATCTAGTACGGCTTTCGGTGTGCGTATCGTGCGCGACGCGCGGTCATCAGCCTGCGCCAAGACGACACCTGTTCACCTGCATGGTTGGTCTGTGTTTGAGCCTGTATATTTCTTAGCAGCGATGAGTAGTTGCCACGCAATTGGTGCCGAACTCATTGTCCGCGTCCTGTTTGAGAGTACGATGCTCGATTATGGAAATGACCAGCCACAAGCCGGGGCCAATGAGCTCGAATGAGTCTTGGTCGCAATGTGATTTTGCGTATTTCCAGCAGAGGCAGACATCCTCCGGCTCTCCGCGGCTCTTTCTCTGGACTGCCACAGGGACTGTTGATTGTGCTGGGAGTTCACGAGGAGTCCACAAAGAGTGCGAATGGCTTCACTTTCACATGGTCGGTTGGGGTCCGGACTGCTTACATACTCGCCATGTTCTTGCCGGGGAACACTTGTCCGCGGAAAACACTGAATGCAATGCTTCGGGCGCCGTCGGTGGGATTGGTGGCGGTCGACATGGGCCAACATGGAAACAGGCACTCTGCCCCAAAGTCTGTCTTGGATTTCGTCACAGACGGACGCCATCAGACGGGGGCGACAAGGGATTCCCGGTTTGACACCGGAGCCCGAGCCAAGTTCGAGAATGCGGCTCTGCGCTGGGTCAGAACAGGCCGGCGGGGCCACGGCTCCGTTCCGCCCCCGAAGGCCCTGGACAGGCAAGCATCGTGGCGGTGACGTTTTCGAGGTCGTGCGAACAACATCTGTTGGCGGACGGCACGGTCGTCCTGCACGTCGTCGGACATGGAGCTCTCTCTGGCCTGGCCTCGAGGCTCGGCAGTAGCGCACGGAGAGGCAGTGTAACTACCTGGCAGAGGAAGGATGGCATGGTAGCCATCCTGCGGTGCCTCCATGTGAGATTCGAGGCCCATCTGCCTGCCCTGTCAAGCCTGGGGCGGCAGACAGCAGGCGGGCGGGATCATCCCTGGGTGGGGTCTCCAAGGAGCGCGGGCGCGGCGAACTCCACACGGATCGTCAGCCTCCTCTGTCCGTCGAAACTGGGCGGAGGATAGGTGGTGTCACTGGTGTGTATTTTTGGGCCCATCGCGGGCCACAGTGAGAAGGAAGGGGTGGGTGCGTGAAGGCGGTGGGCGGGCGTCGGTTGGTTGTGGTTGGACAAAGAAAAGCCCTGTCACCCAGCTCGTGGCAGCAACACTCGTACTTCGTGATTGTGCGCGAGAAGGGAGAAATGTTCAGAGCTGCTGTGGCTCGAGTCTCCAGTCTCGACACGAGCTGCGCGCACAATGCACCCGCCAGAGGCTCCTGCCGCGAAGATCGCGCGATTGCCCTTTTGGGCGATCTTCTCACCGGCGCAAAATTTCCCCGCCTGCTTATGTGCTAGTTAGCAGGTGACAGACGAACCAGCGAGTCGTTCCTTCCTGCTGTAATTTCCCCGATAGCGGGCTGGCAGGCGCCAGAGCGAGAAAGAGCCTCCGTCCTTCGGCTCCTCCAGACTCCAGAGGACCAGGACTCCGGGGCTGCCTGCAGAGGCCAGCGTCCAACACGACGACGAGCTGAGGCTCGGCCTCCAACAGCCGCGCGCAACCCATCCGTGACTGGAAGCTGAACGCCCTCTTCACCTCCATCGACGGCCCGCCCGCTCCAGAGTCCATGGCCGGCTATACCATGCCATGCCATGCCATGCCACCAACACCACCCAGCCAGCTCCGCACGAGTAGCTGGGTGTGACGACTCGGAGAGCCGAACACACGAAATTGCCAGCCCCATTGTTGCCCTCGCGGCCCTCCCAGGCGGCCTCGTGCGCTGTTCATGGCGCCATTCCCGACTCGGCGCTGACCATTGGGCCTGGTGCGTTCAGCTCACGACGCCAACGAAAGATGCGCCGAATGAGACAGCCTCCCGCGGGCGCCACGGCCCAGGGTCCCAGGCCCAAGCCAGGGGGTGTCGCCTCTGGCTGGGCTGAATTTGGTCCCGCGGCTGTGGCTTCCGCTCAGTCATGAGGCGTCGTCGCGGCCGGCCGGTTGGAGCATCGCATCGGGGACGCGCCTCGAGGTGCCAGACCCCTACGAAAACGAAGTTGGGACCAAGGCCGTTGTCGCGAGGCCACCCCTGTTTGCGCCGGGCTGTCGAGCTTTCGCCGGAGGTGTCGCTGGTGGTTGCGGCTATTTCCTGGCGTCGGCGGGCAATTCAAACCTCTCCCCTTCTCATCTTGCTCGTCCCGGCCCGACTTGTTGTTGCAGAGACACGAGCAAGGACATTGTCAGTCCGTTGCGCTGTGGTTGCCGCCGTTGAAGTCGACTTCGCGACCGCCTCCTCGGCAACTTCGTGCCTCCACTACGACGATGCTTCGGGTTGCTGCCATTCTCCTGGCTGTGGGGGCCGTCGCTCCGGCGACTGCTTCCGTCGCGGGCTCAGAGCGGTCATGGTCGTCCCCCAAAGAGACGGATTCCGTCCTCATGGCCGAGCAACAGCTGGAGATGGGATTCTCGCCGCGACCCACGCCGGCGCCTCAACCACGCGGCGTCTTCGGTCGCATGGACCTGGTGCCTCGTCTGGACGGATATACGCTGGGACCTGCGACGTGCGGCTTCGTCAAGTCCAACGGAAGTGAGTGATGATGAAGACCCTTGAGGGCCCATTGCGTGACACAGCTATGCAAATTACTTGAGAGGGCGATTGAGGACGGCAAAGTAGCATTGCTGACATTGGCTCGTCTTAGACTCCTTCACGTGTGTCGCCAACACGGCAACATGTACCGATGTGAACGGCTACATGGGCTGCTGTCAACCGAACCAGGCATGCTCCAGGATTCAGACGGTCTGCATCGACTATAGCGCTTCAAAAGCAGGCAAATGTGATCTCTTGTCTGACTTTCACACTGTTTGCTGGTACGTGATCCGCCTCATCTGTCCCCTGGCTCAGCAGCTCCTGCAGAGGCATATGGGGACTGCATGGCGCTCTTGCTAACCATTTGCGCGCCGAGCAGCTCCGCAACGGCGCCAGCCTGCTACACTTATCTTATGGAGAGGACAGACGGCAAGAAATCTGGAAGCGTTCTTACGGCTCTTGCATGCTACACCACATCGGGCACTGCTACGCTCCTGGACTACGATCCGTCTTGGTCATTGACGCACAGCTTCCCATCCAGCACGTCAACTACGTCGCAGTCATCTACCACTGCCAGTTCGACGACGTCGCAGACGTCCGCTGCCACTACCACCGGCGGCGGTGAGGGTGGAGGCGGCAGCTCGACCAACGTCGGCGCCATTGCTGGCGGCACCGTTGGAGGTGTTGCGGCCCTTGGCCTTGTCGGTCTGGCCGCATTCCTTCTAATGCGCCGTAAGAAGAAGGGCAAGGACTCGGACACGCATAGCTCTCCTCAGCCGCCCATGTCACAGCATACTGCACAGAGCCCACCGCAGGGGTATCCGCCGACATCTCCGGCTCCTCAGAGCTACCAGGGCTACTCGCCTGCTCCTCAGGCCCCGTACGACCCGCACATGAGCATGTACAGCCAACAACAGCCGTACTCTCCGCAGAGCGGCTACCAGCAGCAGTATTCCCAGCAGTATCCGCAGCAATACCCTCAGCAAGGCGGTTACCCTCAGCAGTACGGTGCCGGCGGATTTCCCGTGTCGTCGACCGGGTCGCCGCCACCACACACCACGCCGAGCCCGAACGTGACAAACGACAACCGCGAGCACGGTGGCGTTCCTGCGAGCCCCCACGGGGCGTCGCCGCCGCCGGGCGGCGAACACGGCCACCAGCAGCCGCAAGAGCTGGGGACGGTTGCGCCTATTGGTAACGAGGGTAACCGTGCCGAGCTCAGTTAGAGAAACAGAGAGAGGGCAGAGAGATGATATGATGAAGCCAAGAGACAGAGATGTGCGCAGAGATATATCCCCGGTGGCAGAGTTGCTTCTGAGAGCATGCCGAGACGTCAGTCTTGGCAGAATTCATTCTGGGACCGTTGGCGCATAGGTTGGCCCTCACGCTCCGCCAAGTATCCTCTTACCGTCTTGGTACACTGGAGAGCATAGCAAGACGGGTGTAATCATTCCCTACATAAGCACGCATTTTCGAAATGAAGGACATAATCCAAGTATAAAGTCGGATATCATGATCCCATTCCCATCAGACGAGCGTATGACTCTGAGCAGTGCCGCGCAAAGGTGCGAATACAACCTCCGCATCACCCCACGCGCAGACTTTCATGTATTTTATGAAGCCAATGGTATCCTCTTCAAGCCCGTAATATCTGACAGACACATTTAGTTGGCACCTACGCAGCCTTGACAACGTTGTCGTCCCAGTACTGCTGCCAGTCCACGATCTTGTTGCCCACACGAGCCTCCTCGGCAGCGAAGACGAGGGCGTGGCTTCGAATGACCTCGTCGAGGGTGCAGCCGACAAACTCGTTTTGCGCCTGCTCGCCGCCCCAGGCGTGGTTCTTGACCTTGTCGCAGGCGAGGACGAACTGGCGCGTGAGGCCCTTGTCGCCGCCGCCGTGTCCGAGGTCCTCGAGGCGCGGCTCAAACGTCTTCGTCTCGCCCGTGTTGAAGTCCTCGAAGACGATGGTGCGGGAGTCGGCGTAGATCTCGCCGTGCTCGCCGTAGAAGCGGGAGAAGCGCTCGCACTGGCGCTTGGTCTGGGCGGCCATGTGGAAGGTGACGCGCTTGGCGGGCCGGTTGGACTCGGGCCAGGTAATGGTGACGAACTGGTCGTCGCAGACGTTGTTGTCCGTCTCGAACACGCAGCGCCCGAACCAGTTGCGCGAGCTCACGGCGTCGGCCGGCGTGTTCTCGTCCCAGTCCTCCTCGAGGACCTTTGTCATGGCGGCGATGCGCTCGTCCTGCGTCTTGTAGTCCTCGATGTCGTGGACCACAATGTCTATGGGCCACTTGGTGTTGCCCCGGCCGAGGCCAATGGTGTCGCCCAGATAGATGTTCTTGGCCGAGTACTTGCACCCCGAGTCGCCGAGGGAGCATTTTGTGCAGTTTGTGGCAGAGCCGGCGGCGGCGGGCTTTCGGCTCTTCTTGAAGAACTGGACGTCGCCAGTCGAGGAGATGTGCTCGGGGAGGTGAGGCTCGCCTTGACCGGCCTTTTCCGGGGAGCACAGCAGCCAGAGCAGCAAGTCGATGTCGTGACAGCTCTTGGTCAGCAGAGACGGCGCGCTCGTCTTGTCATTGCGCCAGTTTCCGCGGACGAACGAGTGAGTAAAGTGCCACCATCCGACAGGCTCGGTGTGCACTGCGCTGTTGATGTCGCCGAGGATCCGGTCTTCTACGAGCAGCTTGCGCAGCATGAGGTTGTGAGGGCTGTAGCGCAGGACATGCCCGATGGAGAAGATCTTCTGGCCCTGCAGTGGCTTGAGGGCACGGTACATTGCGAGGCAGTCGTCCAGGTTGGTGGCCAGGGGCTTCTCGCACATGATGTGGATGTCCAGGGCGGCTAGGCCGACGACGACCTCGCGGTGCATCTCGTCGAGGACGCACACAAAGGCACCGTCGACGCCCTCGGGGACGTTGGCCTCGCCGGCCGCCACACGTTGACGGCGCTTCTGCTCATACTCGACAAACTCGCGCCAGTTGGAGAAGCTCTGGCCTTCCTTAGGCCCGCCGTCGGGGCCCCAGATGTGCTTGCGGCCGAGCAGCTCGCGCTTGAAGCGCAGAGGCTCGGCGACGGCGGCAACGACGCCGTTGGAGACCGTGTCGATGGCGTTGGCATAGCACTGGCCACGGGAGCCTGCGCCGACGATGAGGAAGCGGGGCGGCGACGCGGAGAAATCTGGCCTGGGCGGGCCCTCGACGTCGCTGTTGCCCAGCGCGGGGTCCTTTACGCCGACCATGTTGCCGATGTATGTGCTCTTGTGGAGGTCCTTGGAAGATCTGGGGTTGGAGATGCCGAGACGTAGGGCGTCGCTCCGATGCTTGGCGCGTGGTGTGGCGGCGACGATGCAAGCGGACAGTGGGTGTCCTACATGAAGTTGATAGGGAGGGGGTTTAGAAAGGATGCTTATCCTGCGGAGACGAGGGGGGCCGGAGCGGGCGTCGTTGAGGAGATGGCCTCCGGCAGCGGACTCGTAAGATGTCTGCCCGACGGAGCTGCCAATCTATCGCGCCGACATGGATCGATGAAGCAGGTGACGATGTCCAGGTGGAACTCGGGGGAGGCTCACGATTTCGGGGCCCCGGATGGCGCTGGCGGCCAGCCGACCCAATGGCGGCCCAGGCATTGGGAATACGCAACGTTTCAGCGCTAGAGGCAGCCCCTCAGGCAGCGCCCGCCCCGGCCTCGGGGGCGCACCCTGGACCTGTCAGCGGGGGAGCGGGTGCTGGCAGAGGGCGCCACACTTGGCTGCAGTACATTGCCGCCAGTGGGATGGAGGGGGCGGGCAGCCCTGCCTCTCACTCCCTCATCATTCGCCTCCGACGTCTGGGGCCCTTTCGACGACGTACTCCTGTCAGAGTCCGGCGCGCCCACCGTGAGTGCCGGTTCTTGTGACTAAAAAGTTGGCCGCGCTGCCGCTCCTGCATTATGCCTACCGGACCGGACGCCGAGCGGGCTGTTGCCGGGGACCATGGCGTGAAGTCTGCCACCGACGATCCTCTCGTGTGGATCGACTGTGAGGTATGTGCGTACGTGGCATGAGCCGCCATGCTTTTCAACCCAGAGCACCAGCAGACTCAGGGACCGCAAGATATGTAGACGAATCCGGCGGGCACCAGGGACCTAGACTCACTCACTGGCATGGCTAGATGACCGGCCTCGACCCTGACAAGGAGGAGATTCTTGAAATCTACTGCATCGTCACCACCGGCAACCTAGAGATCCTGGACGACCAAGGCTTCCATGCCGTCGTCCACTGGCCGCAGTCTCGCCTCGAGCAGATGGATGAGTGGTGCACGACCACCCACGGCAACTCGGGTCTGACGGCTTCAGTCCTTTCCTCCACGATGACGCCCGAGGAGGCCGCCGACAGCCTGTATCGTTACGTGACGAAGCTCATTCCCGAGCGCCGCAAGGGGCTCCTCGCCGGCAACAGCGTCCATGCCGACAGAGCCTTCTTGAGGCGCGGGCCGTACGCCAAGGTCATGGACCATCTGCACTACCGCCTTCTCGACGTCAGCGCCATCAAGGAGGCAGCGCGGCGGTGGAGTCCCAAGAAGGTGGTCAACAAGGTGCCGTCCAAGAAGGGCCGCCACGTGGCGAGGGACGATATCCTGGAGAGCATCGAGGAGGCGCGGTACTACCGCGACGTCATTTTCAGGGGCGCGTCGGGGGCCGCCTCGAGCTGACGGCCTGTGCGACGCTGAAGGTGACTGGCAAGGTCCGAAACCACCACCAGCGGCTGAGGCTATTCCGAGCTCTGCGGGCTCAGCTTACAGGCAGGTAGTCCCGTCACTGTGGGCGAAGGAGGTGGGCGCTTTCGTTGACATGCATGGCCCCTCATTGCGCAACGGGTCCTTGGCGAAACGGTGCAGCCACACGCATCGTGATGCCTCGCCACGCCTTCACACGGCACGCATGCAGCTCGCCACAGCCAGGACTCCGGGCTTTCGAGCCAACACTCACAACCCGGAGCGTGGTGGTGTGCGGACGACGGCGCTCCGGGAGCTGGCCATGGGCAGAGACTTGCACTGTGCCAGCCGCGCAAAACATAGCGTCCCCTAACAGTGTCGATAATAGACCAGATGCCCCTTGCACCTACCCCTCCATTGTGCCACCCATTGCAGGAGCCAACAAAACAAGGCTACCCCACCATCGTTCGTCAATTGCGAGCTCCATTTACGTAGCTCCCCTGTCACCGACGAGCTCCCCTCCCTTGGCATTCTTTCTCTTTGTCCTTTTTCCCATCCACGACTCACGACTCCCTGCCCCCGCAAGGATCCGTGCCCCATTGCCTTCATCATGGACGTCAAGACTGTTGAGTTCAAGCCTTTCCAGGACCAGAAGCCGGGCACGTACGTCGCTGCCCCTCGCCGCCCAACTCGCGCAGCTAGCTGCTCCCCTCAACCCCACCGCATCTCCTGATCCTCCATGAATGCCAGGTGACGATACTGACGCGAGATTTACGTCCACAGCTCGGGCCTGCGCAAGAAGGTCACTGTATTCCAGCAGCCACACTACAGCGAGGCTTTCGTCACGAGCATCCTCCTGTCCATCCCTGAGGGAGTCGAGGGTGGGCCGTCATCGGTGCCCGACACCACGCACTTGCGCTGACCCAAGCTCGCAGGATCCTTCCTCGTCATCGGTGGCGATGGCCGCTTCTGGAACCCTGAGGTAGTCCAGCTCATTGCAAAGATCAGTGCTGCCTACGGCGTCAAGAAGCTCCTCATCGGTCAAAACGGCATCCTCTCGACGCCCGCGGCCAGCCATGTCATCCGCCTCCGCAAGGCTACCGGCGGCATCCTGCTCACGGCTAGCCACAACCCTGGCGGTAAGATTTCGACAGATGTCTCCGTGAAATTCGTTGCGCGCGCGTGGTTGACCGTTCTCTATCAGGCCCCAAGAACGACTTCGGTATCAAGTACAACCTTGCCAATGGCGGCCCGGCGCCCGAATCCGTCACCAACAAGATCTACGAGACTTCCAAGACCTTGACCTCGTACAAGATTGCGTCAATCCCGGAGATTGACATCTCTACCATCGGATCCAAGACCTATGGCTCCCTCGAGGTCGAAATCATCGACAGCACTGCAGACTACGTTGACATGCTCAAGGACATCTTCGACTTTGACACCATCAAGAAGTTCTTCACCGCGCACCCCGACTTCAAGATCCTTTTCGACGGCCTTCACGGCGTCACCGGGCCTTACGGCAAGGCCATCTTCGAGAAAGAGCTGGGTCTGTCAGGCGCCACGCAAAATTGCGTTCCCAGCCCCGACTTCAACGGCGGCCACCCCGACCCCAACCTGACGTACGCCCACTCTCTCGTCGAGGTGGTAGACAAGAACAACGTCCCCTTCGGTGCCGCCTCTGACGGCGACGGTGACCGCAACATGATTTACGGCGCCAACGCCTTCGTCTCCCCCGGCGACTCGCTCGCCATCATCGCCCACCACGCCCACCTCATCCCCTACTTCAAGAAGAACGGCGTCAACGGCCTCGCCCGCTCCATGCCCACCTCGGGCGCCGTCGACCTCGTCGCTAAGGCGCAAAAGCTTGAGTGCTACGAGGTGCCCACCGGCTGGAAGTTCTTCTGCGCTCTCTTCGACGCCAAGAAGCTGTCCATCTGCGGCGAGGAGAGCTTCGGCACGGGCAGCGACCATATTCGAGAGAAGGACGGTCTCTGGGCCATTGTCGCTTGGCTCAACATCATTGCCGCCCTTGGCGTCCAGAACCCCGGCGTCAAGCCTTCCATCAAGCAGATCCAGAAGGACTTCTGGAACCAGTACGGTCGCACTTTCTTCACCCGCTACGACTACGAGGACGTCGACTCGGATGGCGCCAACAAGGTTGTCGGTGAGCTGAACAAGCTTGTGGCCGACTCCAGCTTTGTCGGCAGCAAGATTGGAGGTCAGTACAGTACCCGGCGTGCCGACGTGAAGATGGGCAACTCATTGACAATCACAGAACGCACCGTCACTAAGGCAGGCAATTTCTCTTACACGGACCTCGATGGCTCCGTCGCGTCCAACCAGGGTCTTTATGCGTGCTTCTCCTCGGGCAGCCGCATTGTCGTGCGCCTCTCCGGCACTGGATCGTCGGGCGCCACCATCCGCCTCTACATCGAGCAACACAGCAACGACCCCTCGACTTATGACAAGGATGCCCAAGACTTCCTCAAGGCCGAGGTCAAGTTTGCCACGGAGCTGCTCAAGTTCAAGGAGCACGTCGGCCGTGACGAGCCGGACGTCAAGACGTAAGGTGGGGGTCCGACGGCGCCAAAGGATGGCGGATATCCTCAACATCGGGGAACAGCAACAGGAGGTGGCTTCACGAAGCAATTATTGGTTCGCACGTACACGTAACACACCCCGTCCACCACACACTAAGAGCGCGGCCTCGCATCGCAGAGGATCACCTCTTGTTTGAAAACAGAATTGAATGATTTGACGCCAAAGTGGCTCAGTCCCGTCCCTGGGCGCTTTTTGATCCGCCGTTCTACGCCAAGGCTCATGATCAGAGACTGCCGGCGCCACGCTGATGAATGCAATAACAAGATTCGTGCCTGTACGTAAAGTCATTGAGCGACTCTGGCTGTAAGTCGCCCACGTCGTCATGTGCAAGTTTCAGACGCCATTTGCTGCCATGACAGCCGGACCTGCAGCCGGCGGGTAAAAGAATTCCTCAAATCGACGAGCCGCTGCTTCAGTCAGCAGAACGATCGAGCCTCTGGGTGCCACTCTAGATTGCAAAACGGCTTCAACGACACTCATTCCCCACAACGTACCTTCATCGCTGATGAAGTTAATCTCAAAGGCACCGACGCGCCCTCGACGCTGGTTCTGCTGTCGATACTGCCTGCAAAATACATACAGCTGAATGTCGGCCAGTCGGACACGATGACGAGAAATCCTTCTCAGCCACGTCGGCGAGGACGACTGGTGCGTAACTGCAGGGATCACGTATTAGAATAGTAGGTCGCCGATGCTGCTCGCCGTTCCTTACCAAACGCTGTCCACACGGGGCACTGGCGGAGCTCGCCGTCCCAGACAGCAGCGTGCAGCCGTAGACCCTTGCTCGCACGGTCTTCATAGACAATGAGGGAGTGCTTGAAGCCGTCATCGAGGATGCGTCTGCCGCGATGAGAAGTAAACGAAATGAACCCCACCAAGCATTCCGACGGGATGGGTTCTTACGCCTGGAAGTGTTTCTGTTCCTCTCGAAGCGCATACTCCTCTGGGCCAAGCTGAACAGTGAGCTTATTCCTGGCCTTGAGGGACACAAAGGTTGAGTGCATGAGCACAAGCTCTGCCAAACGTCAGTGGTTCGACTCAACAATAGGGGACCGAGTATTCAGCCGCGGCACATCTTACCCTCCCAAGTCATAAAACATAACACTGCCCAAGTCTTGGAACGTTTCTCAGAGCGACTCCATCGCTTCAAATGTAAGCAGCTACCGCTTCTCTCAATACAAAGCTCGTGAACACCGCGCAGCGCAAACCACGGTGTTCCTTGGTCGAATATACGCAAAAGGAGATATGGAGATCCGTCTCGACTATTCCGGTATGCTGTCAGGGATATCTGGTCATCATCGAATGAACTAGTGTTGTCAGAAAAATGGCCTACGGTCAGACTCTTGACAGAGGAGGACTGTACCGTCGAAATAGTATCTTGGAATTAGGCGGGACATCTAGATGGCCCCAGGGGCGATGCGGGCCCAACGATTTGGACCTAACGTTCGGGTCAATCAGGCTCAAAACTCTCGCAGCATTACCGACCATACATTTGCTGACGACCCAAAGCCGTCCGAGAAGGCAATGGGAGCGAAAATATATTCTCGGCCCAATGCACAGCCTGTCGTGCCGAGTCAGGATCAGCCGTGATGGGGCTAATGAGTGGTTCACTGTGTAACTTACCGGATCCAGGTCAACAGCGGGTAAGGCATCGTAACGTACAATGGGACCAACTTGTACGGGAGGGATGGCTTCTCGAGTCGTGTCAGTGCAAGGGCCATTTCGTTGCTTGCGTGCTTCTAGACGTACGAATTCCCCTCGCCTCACGGAGCCGCAGAATCTGACGGCGAAGCTTCTCCAGTATGTTAAGGTCGAAGTTTGGCGACCTGAGAACGAGGTCAATATGTAGAAAGCTTGGGTTGACGAAACGCCGCACCTAACGAGCAAATCCCTCAGACAGCCAAGATACTGATTGTAAGCCATGAAGCGGCCGGGTAGGGAGAGGCCATCGGCCTCTCTTGTCAACGTATGATACATATTCCGCCACCGGTTGACCTTTGATCTGGTACGGTCTTCGTAGTGGGCAGTGATGTCCCTCAGAGACCGGGAAAGGCATGGTAGAATGATATTGAGAGGGTTCAGAATCAAAGGAACACGGTCCTGATGAACCTGGGAGAGATCGGCGAGTTCACGGAGAGCCCGACTTCCTGTTCGGATCTCCTCGATGACAGCGGTAAGATGAGGGTCGCTGGCCTCATTCAAGGCAGCACGCAAACCTTCGAGTTGGAACCAGACCGCATCGGACCTTTCGGCCTCGACACAGCAGCCGCGGAGCAAGTGGGCGTCGACCGGGGTAGCCAGCTCCATGGCGACACATTGTCCCGGGTGCCTCGACATTGAACTCAATCAGAGTGCCATGACCGACGGCAGAGGTCGGGCACTGATCTGGCAATGGGCGACGGCTCCGTTGATGGTCCCATGGTCCTCACACACGCGCGCGGGGCCTGCACAGCAACAGCAGCGGGTGCGCGCGTCGCCCGAGGCCAAATGCGATGCCTTGCCCTGGCCGAGTGTAGAACGAAGCAGCACAAGGGCAATTGGACCGAAAAGTCGCAGAGAGCAACGAGGTAGAGGGTGTCAGGCGGTCGCGTCAAAAAAATCAATGCGGCTCTTCCGAAGGCCCATTGACACGGACTCTTATCCCAACGGGCGGGGGTTTGCCAGCGAGCCTGCAGCATGCTTCCAGGAAGGGGTTAGAGCGACCTGCAGCGTCGAGGTCCGACAACTCTGGGACAACACTCGTTGATGACAGAGCACCCACCCTCAGTGCCAGCACGACAATGACCTTGGCATGGATGCCCAGGGTCGGGAGCCTCTCTGGCAGCGGCCACCGACGACGGGCACTGGCCGGACGTCCCGACATGCCCTGTACGACCGAGGCCGGGTTTGCGCACTCGTTGTCAGTCGTGACGGTGGCGTTCCAAGAGACGGCTCTCCCTTGCGGCCGAAGGCTGGCTGGCTGCGCGGGGATTCCCAGGTCTGACCCGCTACGCTTGTTTCTTCTGCGAAAACCTCCGTGTTGGCGCTGCGCGCACGCATCCTCTGGATGCGGTGTGTTCATATCAGGATGACCGGGCGGCGGCGGGAGCTTCTCAGAGCCTGCCACGAAAGCAAGCGTCCGTCGACAGGCTGGCTCGCACCACGCGGAGAAGCTCGACGCACGGGAGTGGACGCTGGCTGGCGTGAGCACGGCCGGGGCTAGACTGGACCGGCGGCACTTGCATAACGCATCCGATGCTGCTGGTGCAACGGCCAAACGATCGTGAGATAGTCGTCCGTGGGAGGCCCAGCGCCAGCCGTGCGTGGCATGCCTTGACAAACAGCAGTCTCGCCGGCGGGGCCCATCCTCCATGCCGTCCATCTCACGCTCTGGACTCCTGGAGGGTGGCAGGCCAGCACACGCTCCGGTCGCGAGGACAGCCAGACGCACGGCGTGTTTGCAGGACGTGATTGGGCACGAGTGGTGAAGCCGGACGTCGCAGCGCACCAGGCCGCACGACAGCTTTCGGTCGATGGCACGGCCCAAGGTGCGCGCCGACAGGATTCGGTGTTAGACAGGGAAGCCATTGGGCTCTGGGCGAAGTTGCGACTGCGTGCAATATGGTGGGAGATGCCCGTGATTAAATACCTGCACATCTATCAGGGCAAGGCGGACTTGGGTCTGAGCTGGTGTAAGCGGAGGAAGGCGCAGTCCCAGGCATCCTCCTCGTATGGCCTCAGGCAGAACCGCCAGTATACGGTCACATGCCTCGTCACATGAGGGCCTCGAGATTCTGCAGTTCCTCTCATCGGCGCCGTTGGCAGCAGTCATTTCGAATCACGGGGTAAGTTAGCTTACGTCGAGGTACTTGTACATATTCTCATTCATGATACGTCTCGCGGTGAAATGATAACCATGATCACGGGGGCTCACGAGGGCACGCGACTGAGAAGAAAGCCTGCAGCTCAACCGGCCGCCAGTCAGATCACAAAAGCCATTGTTTGTTTGAGACCCAGTTCCGTTGATTCCGGTACCTGAAAAGCAAAAGCACGCATCCCGTCCCGCAGTCATACAACACCGCCCTGCCCAAGATACAAGGAAAGTAAGATTATAAAGCCGCCCAACTCAGGCTGGTGTGTCCAGCTTAAGAGGAGTCGTTATCAGCCTGCGAAACGTGTTAGTGCACTCTAGTCAGGTGTGTCAGGATAGTGCGGCGTTCCTACGTTGTAAGCCTGCTTCTCGTCCTCGTAGCGCTTCTTGTCAGCGGCGGCCTTGGCCTCGTACGGGGCACGCTGCTTGTCGTTCAGGGCCTTCCATCGCTCGCCCAGGAGCTTGCCGACCTGGCCGAAGGAAATGCCCGGGTTCTCCTCACGGACGTTCTCGCGCTGCTCGTTGGCGAAGAACATGTAGGCGGACAGACCACGCTTGGGGGCGTTGGGGTCTGGTGCCGTCAGCGACTTTGTCCTGTAGCTGTCCCGGACGCGCCGCGAGCACAAAGCGGAAGCAGAGTCGCCGCGAGGTTGCGCAACGGTCTCTAGCAGCCAGACTGGCTCGCGACAGGTCTGGTGGAGCGAAAGGCGCACGACTTACCCTTCTTGCCGCGTCGCTTGACCTCCTTGGCGCCGCGCTTGCTAGCTGCTGCCTTGGGCATTTTGAGTGATTGTCTGCGCACGTCGTGTCAGTAGACTGGATTGATTGATGGAGACGCGATTGCGATCGTGCATTGTGCGCGGACTAAGTGTAGTAGAGGACACAGTGAGAGGGGGTGAGTGAGAATTTGTGAGAACTCGGGCAGTCAGTGGTGATGTTGTGAGAGCGTGCGCGCCACGAGCCGCCGATGGGGCCGGCGACGCGACGGCAATCGCGTGGTGGAGGATGGCGTGTAAGTGAATGAGAGCCGGGGTCTTGGGTGAGTGAAGGCGCGGGCGAAGAGCCATTGGCGCCGCGTTCCCGAGCGCGTCACAATGTGAAGGTCAAAAAGATGGCAATTGATGCCCTCCACGTACCTTGGAAGACTTTTTTACGACGAAAAGGTGACGTTGATGGAAGCGCGGTCTGCAAGGCGCGAGCGCTGGTCAGCGTGGTGAGCTTGATTGAGATGCGCGCCAACGGCGCGAGGTGGTTGAAGGACGAAGAGGCCGCGACGACGACGATGCGATTGAAGCACGATGCACAAGGGCAAACGGGCGCGCAATGCACAATCGAAGTCAAAAAGGGCCAAAAAAACGGCCGGCAAGTGGAAAAGCCAAGTGCCCGAACGGCCGGCGATGATGCCGTGACCGTGACCTTTGCTTTGCGGCGATGCAGTGCTAGACAAAGGTACTCACCGAAGGCGCGTGCTGTGTTGCGAGAGAGACGCGGTTGCGGTTTGTATGGGAGGTTTTTGGGTGGGAGTTTGTATGGGAGAAGTGGGAGAGAGAGGGGAGCGCAGTATTGGGGGGGAGGGCCAAGCACCCTTTTTACTATGGGGGAGTGATTGGGGGGAAGCACGCGCGCGAAAGTGAGTGCGGGTGCGTGTGAGCGTGTGCGGTGGGCGGGTGCGTGTGAAGAGCGGGCGGGCGGCCGGGCGGGCGTGTGTGTGCGCGTGTAGGTAGTGGTGTGTGTGCGTGTGTGTGTGTGTGTGTGGAGGAACGCGGCCGACCCAGCTAGTTCCCAAGTACCAGCCACCGAGGAACTGGTACAAGCGGTACCTGCGCCGGCGCCTCTGCGCGTACCTGCACATCTGGCTGCCCGGCCTCCACGCTCCTCCATGCTCCTCCATGCTCCCCTCCTGCCTGCCCCTTCCCTCCCTCCCCTCCCCTCCAATCCCCTCCACTCGTCGCAGCAGCGGCTGTGCCGCCCAGCCAGCGCTTCCCCTTCCAGCTACCTTACCTCAGGCGCCTGCCAGCAGCAGGGCACCTGGGGCTCAGCCAAGAGCGGACAGCCCGCCGCCGCCGGCAGGGCAACAGCTCGGGTGGGCAGCATGGGCGCCAGCCGCCCGCAGCCTCCAGCTTGGTACAGTACCTTCCTGCCTGCCTTGCAGGTGCCAACCTTGCCTTGCTAGCACCGCAGTCAGCGCCGGAGCCCAATGGCAGGCCACAAGCAGCCATGGAGGTCAGCGCCGCGCCTGCGACGGCCGCCGCGACGGTTCCAACCTTGGAACCTTGAATCGCGCCTGCTCCGACCGCCCTGGCACGCAAGGCATGCATTCGCTCGCGCAGCCAGGCGGAGGGCGGCCCCGAGGCGGCAAGTCAACGTCGACGGGAGGTTCCAAGCAAGCGCCCGAGCCGGACGACGCACAACGGCATCCGCTGCTGCCGCCACATACTTATGCAGCATCCGTCCATTCTGTAGTTACCTTCTGCCCAGTGCTGTCGATGGGTGCTGTCGTCCATGCAGGCGCGCCTTGCCTCCGGGATGGCGGCCAGGGCCAATGCTCGCCATGTCGGGCACTGCAAGTCGGGCGCAACCACTCGTACATGCCTGGAAGTACCCCGTGCTGTACACGTACAAAGTGAGTGCGCACGCAGCACCCCAATGATCAATGTCAGTCGTACGAGCAAGTCAGACATGCCCAGCGCCGCCTGGCCTCGGCTCTTGCGTCCCAGGCGCGTTGGCAGGCTTATTATGTACTCTCGTACCTCGAGACACTCAGACAGGCTGATGGGGGGCCATCGTCCCCTCAAAGAGGACCCGCATTGCAATTGCCTCCCATCATCTCTGCCCTTGCCTCATCAACGAGTACACAGTTTACCCACACGCCCTGGGTAGCTGCACCACGCGAGAGCACCCCGTCATCAAGTAACAGCTGTTCTTTCGGAGGTTGGCCTCACTCTCGCGCGCAGGAATGGCGCGAAGCCAGGGCAGCCAAGGAGCTTGGACATGTTCCCACGATCAGAGCCTAGTCGCCGCTCGCCCGCCCCTGCCACTGGAACTGGCTGGTGCAGAGTAGCCTGGCATGTCCCATTGCGACGCTCCTCTGTCGTTAGCTCGACCTTTGCGCTCACCTCCGTCTCGCTTGGCCCCCCCTTAGCCAGACGCGAGGCGTGTTTATTTGTGTGGTACTGTATGGGTACAAGCGACGCGCCATCCCTCCCGGCGAGGTACAGTACAAAGGCGTTGTACCGCAACGACCCATCAATTTCTCGCACGGTGTACATATGCGCGCTTTGCCGTGCCATGCCATGCCGCACGCCTCCTTCCGTCTCGGTGCACTTGGCTCGGGGGCTGTTTTGTGGGCACGGGTATCTCTTTCTTTTCGGTCACGGCTGGGAGCCGCAGCAGCACCCCTCGTACCTCCCGGTAGTTATCCGAGGAAGATCTCAGGCTCTTCCAGCACGCCGAGCAACAGGCGAGCAATGTGCGGTGCCGAGATTGCGTCAAGTCGAGCACACAGTTTCTGGCTTGTACTACCGCAGCAAGCGGAGGAGCCTTGGAGGCGCGCCTGGGAGATGTGGCAGACGAGAGCTCTAGTGGGTCGGACAGGTGCTGCGGCTCGATGCCCCAGGGTCCGGTCCATCCAGTCCCTCAGCGGCAATAGCTGCGACAGAGCTTGGAGCTGGCCAAGCTGGCCTCGCAGGCTAGCAAGCAAGCTCGTCATCCTCGTCCCGACCTCCGACCGCCTCCACACGAACCTCCACACTCGCCGGGCTCAGCGGCGAGTCTCACGCAGGGGCAAAATGTGCTGTGCAACCGCGAGGTAGTCTTCGCTGTCAGCACCCGCCAACCGCGTCAGTACGACAACCAGGGGGTTGGACGCGGCAACAGGCTGTGGTGGGATGCAGCAGGTCAGCCACGAGGCACAGGAGCATGCTGGGCGACGACGAACTGCGAGTGAGTCGGGTGCAAGTCCCTGGAAATGGAAGCTTGAAAGGGAGCTCTGGCTGAGGCCACAGCGAACACACACATCTGGTGGGAGCAGCACGTCCGTATCACAGTACCCGGGCTCAAATTCTGTTCCGTCAATGTTCCGCCGCCGCAACCACAGAACCGCGACGAAGTCGTGTTCGATCAGCCGGGAGACAGCCGCTGTGCCTCAACCATGAAGTCGCCTGTGCAGGCATCAGGACCGGACCCGGACGCAAGAAGCGGGACATCCAGGGAGCAGCCATGTACCGTACCTACACAGCACGACCTCGCCAGGTGGTACGGAGTACACTGCCATGATATCCTGCCTTGCAACGGATTTCCATCGCAACTTGGTCCGACGTGCTGGAAAGCTTGAGGCGACTCATCGGACGACAGACGACAGGCGAGACATGAACCCGGAGGCTCGTGGTCGCGCCCACCAGGAAAGCAGACTCGTCTGTGGTCCGCAAAGCCACACAAGCCTGGGCCAGTCTATCCCCGACTGTGCTCGTACACGTACGTACAAGTACCAAATGAGTGAGTGACTGGCGCGAGCGGAGGACCTGGGCGCTGCGACACACATCGATGGATTGCTCCGGCCCACCGCCCATGGACCCCAAATCCACGCTTTCGATTTTGTCGCGCAACACCACTGCCACTTGGCCTAATTCGTGCAGGCGCTCTGTCCAAGGGAGCGCGCACTGGTGGCTGGGGGAGAGGACTGGGCCCTCCTGAGGAGCTTTGGGAGCACTGGGTCCCAGCCCCCGAGCACAAGCACCGCCGCGAGCGGGGTACTTGAACTCTCGCATGACGAAATGTACCGTCATACGACTTTTTCAAGTACTGGTACATGTTTCTCGGTACCTAGCGCGCCCCCCTCACCGACGGACACGGCATGCGCTGCTTCCCGCTTCCATCGCAAACTGCAGCACCGCCGCCAGCACAACTTGGCACCGCTTGACCGGTTTGCTCGCTCTCGTGTGTTCTTCTCCGATGCAGAAAAACCAAATTGGCGTCGCAGGAACATCGCGAATTACTCTCATCGGACCAAGCAAGCGGCTCCGTAAACGAGGTCGGCAGACGGAGACCGACGCGTTCCCGTACCAGAGCGTCAGGACGAGCAGACGCGCCTGTCCCATGGCCAGACGCACGGGGCGAGTGAGCGCGGAGGTTGCTTGCAGGGGGCCCCGTTTCAAGCGCAAAGACAGGTCGAACGCGAGAAGCGCTCGGTCCATGTCTGGTACCATCCCTTGTTCCACATGCAGGCAACTCGAGACAGGGCCACAACCGGCGGCGGCGGAGAAGAGGCCCAAGGGCTGGTGGTTGTTGGGGCCGTGGCGGCGACATTCGGGCTTCTGCGCGGCCGCCATGGCACAGCTGGGGAGCTGGTTGGCAGGACAGGGTTGTCTCCCGTGCCCCAGCCAGGCGATGGCAGGCAACGCAACGCAGGCAGACAGGCAGATACTCGTACACACCTGGGCACCACGAGCAAGGTCAGGCCGACGGGCGGGCGGCGCCATTCCTCCTGGGTTCTGGGCCAAAACAACCCGCCCACCCGTGGCACAGTCCTGGAGGCGGGCAGACAAGGGCTCCAGGCAGGTACACCCAGCGACTTTGGGCGGGTACGTGACACACCAATCTCTGGGTGGCCCGGTAGCGGCAGTTTGCGCTGATACTGTGCTGTACTTTGCTGCCCTTTGCCGGATAGCTCCAGTTCCGTGCAGCGCTCGCCCCGAGGACAGGGCATGAAGACGTGAGGGCTCTGGGAGACTGGGACTAAGGCACCTCGCCCTTCCTGGCCTTTTTGCCTTCCGCCCTGGCTCCTGTCTCCGCGCAACGGACCACACGCCTTCCACGTCGGAGACAACCCGACCACCAGCCGTCGAGGCGAGGGAGGGCAATCACGCCGTGCTGATGAGGCGAAGCCCCGCGCTGAGCCGGGATGATCTTTCCTGCCTTGCTCCAAAGCAAGACGACGAGGGCTGCCCAAGGACTGACACCAAAGCGGTTCTGTCACATCACATATGTGGCCCCTGGGTCCTGGCAACTGTGTGTGCGTTCTCCGTCCTCGTAATCCAGATGAAGGCCGGAGTCTTGTTATTGTCTCCGCCCAGTTGGCTCGCCTCAGAGCCAGCCGAGCAGCCTGCGGTGCATTGGCTTGTGCTGGCCTGGCAGCATGGCTGGCAGCCTCAACTGCGCACAGGTATCACGTGTAACCCTGGTAGTGACTGCGTACTCGTCCTCGTGCCATGGGGCGCTGTGAGGTGGCCATAGCTCCTGGCAGTGGGCGCCAAGCTTTCCGAGATCGAGATGGCTGGTGAGCCCGACCTCAACAGACGCGGCCTCCTGGACGGGGCCGGCACCTCCTAGGTGCCGTCTGGCGCTGATTGATCCGGGGGGAAAGGGGGGCCTCGGGTTCCTGCGCCGCCCACTTGTGGATGCATGCTGGCGACTCCTGCCAGCAGCAGCCTTCGCATTGAGGCTCGGCCCGGCGGCGAGATGGGCGTGGTTTGAGGCACGAGCGCGCTTGAGCTGATCTGATCCATCATCAACCCTTGGGCCAACGGGTACCAGATTCAAGAAAACACGAGAAAAAGACCCAACGACATCGCCGCACTGTATGTAACATCAGCAGCTGTTCAGCCTCTGCCGGTCTACGGACTAAAGCTCATCCTCGCTCGGGTCAAGGACCACGTCCCGTAGCTCGCTGTCGCGTGCCCAGTCGACGCCGCTCCCAGCAACGATGCCGCTGGCGACGCCCTTGACGACTTGCCACCGTCGTCTGCTCGCCCTGACTTGCTCGTCTAATCGTTGGACGTCGCCCTGCAATCTGGGGTCGTCGAGATTGCCTCGTTGCTTCCTCTTGACCTGGTCTGCCAGGTCCAACAGCTCCGCCGTCAGCTCCACGTTCTTGGCAACCGCCAGGGCGGTCTCGGCCTGCACTTGAGTCAACTCGCCGCGCAGTGTCTCCATTGCCGACGCGTGCTTTGAGACGGCGATGGCGGCGTCATCGCGCCGTTCTACGTAGGGAACGAGATCACTTGCGTCCAGTCAGCAAAAAGTCTCTCCAGTAAGTGCCCGCAGAGACACGGGCACGCGGGTGAGCAGGAACGTACCGTTCCACCGGCGTTGCGTCGGTGCCGTTGTGCACGGCCTTGAGAATCGGATTGGCCATCATGACCGTGTCGACCGCGTCCTGACGCAGCTTGAACAGGGCCCTTGCGTCAAGGAGGTCCTGTCTGATCTGCTCCGTGATCTCGTCGGAGCTTTCTGGTTCTACTGACGCGTGGTGAGTTCAAGGCCCCGGGAAGTTCGCGTCTGGCGTCACTGACCGGACGTGTGCGCGAATTGTGAATTGATGATGGCGATCTCGAGACGCAGCTGCTGTATCGTATCGTACAATTGCAGCGCCCGCTCTTCATCCGTAGACAAGGGCAGATGATCTTCGTTTTCGTCAACGTCCGCCATCGGAACATCACCGTTTGAAGCGGCCATTTTCATGCTTCGGACAGAATGGGAAATAGTATCATGAGTTGACTGCTGTCAAAGAGAAGGTGTGGAAGGCGGCGCGTGGGTGTTGGCTCATCCAAGGGCCATGGCGACGAACGTCGCGACCTGACCTGAGGCTACGCGTGTGTGCGCAGACGGGCGTCAGCGTGGAGGTCGTCAGCCACATGTCAGTGGCGCAGGCTGAGGCTGGTGCGGTCTGGGGAGCCCAGGCCTGCCAGGCAGGCCAAGGTCACGTCACCTGGCGACCGAGTCACGCTCCCAATCACTGGAAATGGCGGCAGCTTCGAGCCTCCCGGGGAGACAGGGTCCACTGCCCAGCTGACACCACGGCGGCGCGAGCAGCAGCTGGCACCTGTCACGACACCCGAATCTGTCCTGCTTCAGCATCGTCGAGGGCACTGTGACGTCGCCCCCAGTGGCCCGCTTGGCCTATTCCAGTGCCACACCCAGCGAGAAGCGCCCCCCGTGCCTGGCCCAGCCTGGCGGACCATGCTCCCCGGCGCTGCAAGCCCATGCGCTAGCCGAGCCTCGCCAGCTGGTGACGACCTCCATCGTTATCAGGCATCCCTCTCGCTTGCAACCTCGCCCTGTCTCACCCACCTCTGTAACCTCTGCGTCGCTCCCACGACACATCGGCGCCCGTCCGTCCGTCCGCCCGTCCGACCGACCGCCCGCTCGCCTCGTCCCGTCTCTTCTGTCGCCGGTAGCCGCCGCGCCGCGTCGTCCGCGACGGGAGATGTCTCGAGATGGCTACGCAGGTCTTGATTGCCCATACGGGCCAGCGACTCGAGGTCGACACGGCGCAGTTCTCCAGGTGCGAACCCGCCACGCCCTGCTTGCATCCTCCTCAAGCCCATGCACGGGAATTGCTGATACGTATGCTGACGCCGTCGCAGCCTCGATGATCTGAAAGCCTGGGTCGCGCGAAACAGTTCCGTCTCCGTTCAACACATGGTGGCCTTGACGCCCCAAGGCCGCAGCGTCAAGTATGCGAGTCTCCACGCCGAGGTCCGTGATACCCCGTCACAGGTGCATCCGCGTATTCCGCTGACTCTGTCCGCACAGAAGGAAATTTACATCTACGACATCCGAGTGACCCAGCAGCAGTCGTCGTCCGTCGTCGCGTCACCATCGCTCGTCTCCGAAACCCCCGTGCCGCGCCGCCTTTCCATCCCCGCTGCGCCAAACTCTATAGACGACGTCCAGGCCATCGCATCATGGCAGCATCTGTACGAAGAACGCCGGAACTGGGCCGTGCGCCTTACCGAGGAGTGCTCCCACCTGAGCGCCGCCGCCGATGCCCGCTACGATGAGATGGACGTAATGATTAAGTGCCTGGACGCAGCCGTGGCCAATCTCGAAATCAGCGTTAAGCAAATCGAACCCAAGTACAACGAGCTGAAGAAGTGGGTGGAACCCGCGTTGACAGAACACGAGCAGCTCGCCGCGGCCTGGGAACAGTATCTGGCTCTCGCCCGCAAGACCCCGGTTTCGTCCGCCATGGTGAAGTTCATGACGCGCGGCGAGGTCACCAAGACGAATGTCACTCTGGAAGATCTTGTGGAGCTGGAGACGGCGAAAAAGGCCGGGAAACTGGCAGCTACGGCCCAGCGGAGGTTCAGCGACAAAGCCACCGAGCTGGACAGGATGGCAGCGCAGATGTACCGTGGCCTGGAAGGACTGGCAACCGATTTTGACAAACTCATGAGCCAGTCTGCTTTGGCGCACAGCACGGACTCGTCTCAGCTCCTTCAAGATATCGAAGCCGTGGCCAGTCAAATCGACTCCGACTACCAAACGGCTCTCGGCTACGCCGGCTCGCAGCGTGAACTCGCTCAAGCTTCTAAGACGGCCTCGAACCACACGGAGCGACTGGTGCCTTCGCTCAAGAAACGAGCCAAGGAGATGGATGAGATAGTTCAATATGCCACCGAGGCCCGCAATTCGATTGCCCGCGAGTCTGTCGCTCACATGCGAACCATAACGGACGTCACCGCCTTGCATAGCAGTGTTCGCAGCCAGATCAACGTTTTGAACCAGTCCGAGGACGACCTGACAACGTTTGACTATCTGCGCCTCATTCATCAGCTTCCATACATGTATGCATCGTTTGTCGTGGAGGCCATTCGACGCCGAGAGTGGGTCGACAAGGTCAAGACTGATTCATCGACGCTTGCCAACGAGATGGCGCTGTTTCAAGACGAGGAATCCAAAAGACGACGACGGTGGCAAAAGATGGTCGGCAGTATGTATGGACCAGGATTCGAAACCAACGTCGTCGGGCTCGAAGTGAACCTCCTGGGCGAAGACGTTCCGTGGCCTGCGATCGCCAAAGACGAGCTGGATTCGTTCTTACAGCATCTTCAGGAAAACAACACCGATCCTGTCGTCCTCGAAGACGTCAGCAAGCTCATACAGGAACTCAACAGCCCCACGAAACAGCAGTCGAAGCGTCTGAAGGCCTTTAAGAATGGAAGTATTCACGAAGCAGCGCTGGGCCGGAGCGGGCTGCTGATTCGTGGCGACGATGAGCTCCTTCGCACGTTGCAGGACGACAAGGGCAAGCTGGAGAGCAAGCTCAAGACGGCTGAGAGTCGGGTACGTCGACTTGAGGACCTCTTGCATAGGCAGAGTCAGGCATCTCGCCCCGGAAACCTGTTCCAACCCCAGAAGCAGCAGCCGCACGAGAGGCAAGACTCCACATCATCCATCAGGTCGAGCCGCCCCGATGACCGCCGGATGTCCTCGGATGGGGTGGACCCCTTGTTGCGAAAGATCACCCAGCTCGAAAACGACCTGCACGAGGAGAAGCAGCGCACAGCACAGTTCGAAAAGGAACTCAATGCTCGCACTACTCAGCACGCCGATATGAAGGATCAAATCCAGGAAGTCAACTCGACGAAGAAAGACCTACTGGAAAATATGGAGGCCCTCAAGCGGGAGTTCATGGACGAGAGAAAGTCCTTGGAAGATGAAATCAAGACACTCAAGGCTCGAATTGAGGACACGGAAGACGAGATCGAGCACTTTGGCGAGTCACGCGAAAACGAAAAGGCCACGTACGACGAGAAGGTGCACGCGCTCGAGGCTGAAGTGGAACGCCTCACACAAGAACATGGCGACGACATTCTCAAGGCCCAAGGCCAGGTCGAGTTTTTGCGGAAAGAGGCGCAGATGCAGAGAGAGCGCCTCGAAGCGTCCGAGCGCCAGGTACAGGTGGCGGCCGAAGAGACCCGGTCTGTCACTCAGGAGCTGGACAAGACCCGCGAGACGATTGAGTCGCAGGATCAGGCACTGAGAAAGCTGCATGGCGAATTAGCACCCGACGAGAGTGCGCCAACGGACTTGATGGACTTGACCGATGCACTGCAGTCGTACGCGACTGGGCTCCTGACCAAGTTGCGAAACGCGGAGAGCGATCTCGCTGTCGTCAAGGCAGACCTTCAGCAAGCACTAAACTCGGCGAGGGACAACAAATCGGAGATGAGTGATGTCAAGAGCAGATTAGCGGATGAGGAAGAAGCAGCCAGGCACCTCCGCGAGACAGTAGCAGAAGAGAAGGCCAAAGCTGCGGCTCTCGAGAGCGAGGTTGCCGAGGGCAGAGAGCAGCTGAGCCGGCTGCGTGCACAGGTCTCGGACGGCGCTTTGGGTTCCGGCGCGCTGCAGAAGAAGCTCGAGGACGAAGAGAGAAAGGTTGCCAGCCAGGCCGAGGAGTTGGCGTCGCGGCAGTCACAAGTCGGCAGCCTCGAGGAAGAACTCCACATGTTCAAGCAGAGGTTGGAGGGTGCGGTCAGCAAGATGGGCGCCATGTCGGCGCAATACGAGGCTCGCGATGGACGAACCAAAAGCCTGAGCCAGCGGCTTTACTCGCAGAACGACCGGCTTACTCGTCTCCTTGAACGCATCGGGTACGCGGTCACGCGGCAAGAAGGCGAGATGACCATCAACAAAATCCCACGATCGGAGAGGACCACGCAGAACCCCAACGACTCGTCCGATCCGGGATCGTCACTCCGCCGCTCGGCCAGTCTTGGCGTTCGACAAATGACCGACAGCGGAGACCTTGAGCCGCTGTACTGGATGGATGGGGACGACGGCTCGGCCGAGGCAGAGAAATACGAGCGGTTCATGCAGACGCTCGGTTACTTCGACCTGGATCTGCTCTCCGAAACGGTGTACCTCCGGATCAAGGAAGCCGAGCACAAGGCGCGCAAGTGGCAACGGGAGGCGCGGGGATACCGCGACAGGGCTCACGCGGCGCAAAAGGACGCGCACGACAAGATTGCCTTTAGGCACTTCAAGGAAGGCGACCTGGCGCTCTTTCTGCCTACTCGCAACCAGCAGGCGGGTGCCTGGGCGGCTTTCAACGTCGGCTTCCCCCATTACTTCCTCCGGGAGCAGGACGCCCATCGGCTGCGGCACCGGGAGTGGCTCGTGGCTCGGATCTCACGTGTACAGGAGCGAGTCGTCGATCTGTCCAAGAGCCTGCAGCCGGCGAACGACGCTGAATCTGTCAACGACGACGAGAACGACAATCCTTTCCAGCTGTCGGACGGGCTGCGCTGGTACCTCATTGATGCGCACGAGGACAAACCCGGCGCGCCATCCACACCGGGCATGGGCAAGTCGACGGTGGCAGCCAATAACGTGGAGGCGACGGCCGACATTCAGTCGCACGGAGGCAAGGGAAAGGGCAAGAACCGGGACAGCGTGGCCAGCATCGAAGGGATCAACAAGACTCTGTCAAAGAGCTTGGACAGTCGACGCAGCAGCTCCAACTCGAAGAAGGCGCTGCCGTTCGCGATCGGCGGCGGCGGTGGCACGGCGTTGCTTAAGAATAGCGCGCTGGCGAGCGAGACCAACTCCCTACGGGCCGCAGCGACAGACACGCCCGCGGGCACCAGCCCGGCACAGGGGAGCCTCCTCGCCACGAGCCACGCGAACGCCGCTGAGCAGCTCGGGCCGGCACCTCGATCGGTCCCCGAGGGGAGCCCGGCGCAGGGACACTCGGCGCCAAAGTCTCCCGAGGTACGAAACGTCGACACCCTCCTTGGACCTTGAGCGGGCGCTGATTGAGGTCCACCACAGCCGCGCGGGCCGTTGCAGCGCGAGGAGTCTGCCGAGAGCCCCAGCAAGAAGTCGGTGCTGTGGGATTCGCTATGGAGCGTGGACTACAGCTACGAGAGTCCCGCGAAGAGGACGTGAGAAGCGTGGAGGTGGCGGGCAGCGCACGCACCAAGCACGCACGATGGAGTGAGGTACATTAGAGGAGCTGAGGCGACGCTTGATACCCCGTGCTAGAAGAGTCGATTGGGTACCTCACGATGGGCGTTGGGTTTGCGGAGCCTTGTTCTGAGCGCCATGGCAACGAGCATGCAAGGGGCGTTGTTTTCATATACCTTATTGCCCAAGGTACAAACTTGTTAGGTAGCGTGTTTATAAGATGGTGTACATTCTACCTGCCCTCTGTGTCGTGTGCCTTTCTGGGACTGGCGGCATGCATGAGTACAAACAACACCTACGCTCGCACGCAAGGTCGCCTCGGCGGCACTTGTACGTACATGAGTACGAACGAAGTAAGTTACCCACGTACTACTTTGGCAGCCGTTGAAGCAGCTTGACGGGGAGGGTGACGGGATCCAGCCTGAAAGCGGCTTGCAGCTTCCAAATTATTGGCACCTGGCTGCAGTGTAAGTTAAGCTTCACTGTAGTCCGTACTTGGTACAGGTGCGTAGCACGGTAACTGATTGAGGTGAGTACGGGTGACCGGCCAGCCACACTTGGCCGCCCAGGCCAGCCACAGTGGAGGGTTTCCGTTGGATCCAATGTGGCGGGAAGAACCTTGAATGGAATTCCGGGCGAAGGGCCGGTGGGAATCTGGGGATCGAACGCCCAATGCAGCAGCGCTGGACCCCGCTGGAGACCGCACGCCCACAGCACGAGCGCCCACCGCACGCCCACCTCATGCCGTACTCGCCAATGACGTCCCCTGTGGCGGTGGTGTGCTGGGGGGGCGGCTGGACCGAGCGGGTGTCGCTGAGCTCCCGTTCCGTCTGTCGCCATCGAAGCTCCCGTCTGAGGTGCTAGCTCCATCTCCGACGTCCACCTCTGGCTCGACGTCTTGTCTGTTTCTTCGTCTCTCGCACACGACGTGACCCATCGACCATACACCATTGCCATGAAGGTCTTCGACGCCATCTGAGGGGACTGACGGCTCCCCCCTCCCCCTGCAGCCTCCATCCGTCCTCCTCCTCCTCCTCCTCCTCCTCCTCCTCCTCCTCCTCCTCCTCCTCCTCCTCCTCCTCCTCCTCCTTCCCCTCCTCCCCCTCCTCCCGTTCTCGCGGCCTCCGCGGGACCATGGGATGCGACACGCCCCGCCAATGGAGGTCGCCAGTCCGCACAACACCGGCAGCCGAGACGCGGCATCGAGTGCCGTCGCCATCGCCGTCGCCGTCAGGGTCAGCTTGCCGACGGAGCTGCTCCTGCACGTCATCGAGTGCGTGCCGCCGCAGAACCCGCGGGCGCTGATCCCACCCTGGCACGCCTCGACGCGCACGCTGCTGTCCCTGACGAGGGTCTCACGCGCGACGTACGGGCTCGCGTCGAAGCTGCTGCGCCAACGGTGCGTGTACGTCGACTCGAGCCGGCGCCTGGCGACCCTGCTGCTGTGCATGCCGCGGCTGGTGCCGACGCTGCCCCCGGCGCCGGCGCTGCGCAACGTGACGTCGCTGTACCTGGCGCCGTTCGGCCCGTCGCTCGACGATCAGCCCACGGCGGCGTGGGTGCGCGAGCTCCTGTGCGAGGTGTGCGAGACGTTGCGCCGCCTGGTGGTGCAGATGCCGTTTGGCAGCCTCGACCCCCTCGACGACCACCTCAACGTGCGGCGGACGCTGCGCGAGGGCTTCGAGCAGCTGTCGGGGCTCGACGAGTTCGTGTGCCTCGGCGAGTACCCGGCGCTGAGCGTGCCCGATGCGCCGACGGACGTGTGGCGGCTGTGGCCCAACCTGAAGCGCCTCGTGCTGTTCGGGGTGCCGGCCGACAGCCACTGGCTGTGGTGGGACGTGGCGACGCTGCCGCAGCTGGCACACGTGGTGCTGGCGCGCGCGCGGCGGCTCGGCGAGACGAACATCAAGGACGAGTACTTCCACAAGCTGCCGCCGGGGGACGCGCGGCTGCGGCGGCGGATCCGGGTGGTGCTGCTGGACGCGGCCTGGGAGGTGCCGGAGCTCGACACGGCGCGGTGGGGGGACATCGACCCGGAGGGCCGCATGACGGTCGAGGTGCACGAGGTCCCGGTGCCCTTTTACGGCGACGAGACGCCGCAGGAGCTGGTGACGGGTTGGGTCAAGCGGGGGGCGCTGGACGGGACGCTGTGGGAGTGGACGGGCGAGCGCGTCGGGCCCTGAGCAGAGGCTCCCTTGAGCTTGCGCTTGAGCGATGAGGGCTCCTCGTGCACGGCACTTGACCCGCGCGTTGGCGACCGGCCGAGCACGGCGCGTTACACACAGCGATGGAAGCCCTGGCCTGCCTGAGCTATGGCCATGTTGCACTTGGTTCGAAGTACGGAGTACAGGATGCCGCGTGCGACCAGACTGACGGCCGAGAGACACTCCCCCTGAGGGAACGGGCATTTACCAGGGCACGTCACGCAGGGACGGCGGAGCTCGGGGCAATGGTGTACGAGATATGGATGCCGTGTACGACGAGGTCAACGGCCGAAGTGAAGGCTGGCACGGGAAACTACGAACTGTCTTAGATGGAGCTGGAGCGCCGGAGGCTGCAGCTTGGCTGGCCACGATGAGAGACCCCGGGATGGGGTAGGTACGGCAAGGAACTCATAGAGCAGAGCTGCTAGCCAGCTAGACCATGAACAAACCACACTTGACGACGGCTTACATCCAATGCATCGCCTGGGAGGTCGGGCCCCGGGGCAAGACCGCACGCAGCCATGCGGCGGATACCGATACCCAAGGTACTGTACCTTGGGCATAACCGCCTACCGCCTAGGTAAGGCTGGTATTCCGCACCTCGTGCACCTTGGGCACCTTGTTTTCGCTAGTGGGCGGGAAAGCGGTGTCGCTGAGGAGTCCCGCCAAAGGGGGCGACGCACCGCGATGCCACGCCTCCAATCCGCAATCCGGGGGAGGGTGGGGGTCCTGAATCCTGATGAGGGGAGGAGTGCTGGGCCCCGGACGACCTGCCTGAACGAGGGCCGGGGATGCCGAGCCCTCCGCATTCCCGATGGGCGGGTTTCCAGTCAAGCGTTCGTCGCAGGAAGACTCGACGGACGTTGACAGCCGTGGCAGTCTCGTCGCAGAGCGAGGACAGGGCTCTGGCGAGGATAGGTACGTTCGTCGTCGTCACGGGCATCGTTCGTTATCAATCAGTGCGCCGCGCGCAAGACAAAGGAAGAAGAAACGGCGCCTCCCGCCCGACTGCTCCCGGCAGCTCGGTGGAGGAGGTGGTGGTGGTGGTAGACTGGGAGTGGTGGTTGTTGGCGGTTGGTGGCGCTGGTCAAAGCGGGTGTGTGACGTGTGTCATCTTCGCCTCGGCCGGTGCCTGTCCGTCCGTCCAACCTCTGTCCCGACCGTTGGCTGGTCTGCCCCTGTGTCTGAGGAGGTGTGTGTCTGTCTGTCGGTCTGTTCCCCAGCAGCGCTTTCTCTCTCCGCCCCGTGTCTGTCTGTCAGGAAACTGGTGGCTGCTGCGCCGCTTTCCGACTGGTGGCGCGGAAACGAACCCCGATCCGCTTTCCCCGGGCTTGAGGGGGCGGCTTCCACGGTCCTTCTTTTCCCGGAGGCCGCTAACAATTCCCCAACCCACTCACTGTGCTTGCGCTACTAACTACCTACGTACTTCGTACCTTCGGGCCCTCCTCGCTTTCTCCCGCATCGTCCCCCGTCCTCCGTCCCGTCGCCATCCGCTGTCGCCGGGAGCCCCCCCCTCTCTCTCTCTCCTTCCAGGCTCCTCGCCCGTCCTGCGCCGCCCTCGACCGACGACGACCGCCCGACTGCGTGAGATGCGACTCCCGGCTGCCAGCTAACGCCCGCGCACCTCCCTCTCCCCCCCTTCGAGCCGCACCGTCAACTAGGGCCATCTCCGCCGGGACCACGTCGTTTCGTCAGCCCGGACATGAGGCACACGCGTCTCGCATAAGAGCCCTCCTGCCTCCCCCCCCCTTCCCTCTTCTCTCCTCCTCCTCTCCGAACCGTCACCCGCCCTCCGCGCCGCCGCCGCCGCCGCCGCCCTCTTCGCTCCGCATCGCCACCCGGGGCCTACGGGGTCATCATGCCGGACAAGTCGGCGACCGTCGTCTCGTACGCCGCGGGCGCCTCCCTCGCCGCCGTCGCCCTCATCTACGTCTTCGGCCCGACCTTCACTATCGACCACGACTCCACCGCCGGCTCCCGCAAGAAGACCATTGTCGGTCTGCGCAACCAGGCCAATGACTGCTTCATCAACTCGGTCCTGCAGACCCTCGCCGGCCTCGGCGACCTGCGCATGTACCTGATCCGCGAGACGCACCGCCGTCGCATCGAGGACCCCGCCGTCTACGCCAACCTCGTCCAGCCCCTCAGCGGCTCGCGCCTCGAGCAGTGGCGCCTCCAGGGCCTCCAGGACGGCCTCGTCACCCAGGGGCTCAAGGACATGCTCGACGCCCTCAACGAGCGCCCCATCGCGAAAAAGGCCATCTCGCCCTTCCAGTTCGTCCGCGTCCTCGAGGTCGCCTTCCGCCAGCGCATCAGCCGCCAGCAGCAAGACGCCCAGGAGTTTCTGCAGATCGTCGCCGAGCGCCTCAAGGACGAGTATCACGCCGCCCAGCGCGCCCGCTTCCACGCTCGCAGGCACGGCGTCTCGCCCGCCGCCACGCCCCCCACCAACGGCGACGACGCGAAAGACGACCGAGGCGATAATGACGACGACGAGGCCAACGGTGAAAAGGAATCCGACTCGGACTCGTCACAGACCAAGGCGCAAAATATCCGGGATGCCCTGAGCACCGCGCAGGTGCCCCTCGAGCTGGAAGAGGGCTTCCCCATGGAGGGCAAGTACGAATCGCACCTCGAGTGCCAGACGTGCAGGTACAAGACCAAGCCGCGGGAAGAGACGTTTTGCACAATCACCCTGGCCGTGCCGCATGTCTCGTCGACTTCGCTCAACGCCTGCTTTGACGGCATCTTCAAGACCGAGTACATTGACGACTTCAAATGCGAAATGTGCCGCCTGGTCCAGACCAAGGCCAACCTGGAGCACGAGGCAGCCGTGTCCACCTCGGAGAGCTTCAAGGCCCAGGCGCGGGAGAGCATCGAGAAGCTGCGGGTCGCCATCGAGACGGACCCGGAAAACCCCCCGGAAGACGTCGAGCTGGGCGACATTAGGTATGCGCCTAAGCGCAAGATCGCCAAGACGACGCGCATGACCATCTTCCCCAAGGTCCTGGCCATCCACCTGTCGCGCTCCATCTACGGCGTCGGCCAGATGACGCAAAAGAACTCGGCCAAGGTCGCGTTCCCCGAGCAGTTGCCGCTGGGCGGGCTCATGGACCAGCACAAATACAAGCTCCTCGGCATCATCACCCACCGCGGTGGCCACAACAGCGGCCACTACGAGTCGTTTCGGCGGCAGAACCAGGTGCTTCCTTACCACAACGCAAACACCTTCCAGCAGTCGGACGTGTACAGCAAGACGCCGACGCCCATCTCCACGCCCGAGATCAACCCCCGGCAGGCCGCCAGCCCAGCCATATCAACACCGGACCTGCTGTCCATGTCCCCCACGGCCAACTCGTCGACGCCCTCTCTCGACTCGCTGCCGGTGCCGCCCCGAAGCGTGCCCCCTGAGCGGAGCACGGCCCCGAGCACGCCGGTGAATGGCAAGGACAAGGACGGCGACACGAGCAGCCTGCGCTCCGTCGCGGCATCGACCAAGTCGGCCATTTCAAGGTTGGCGTCTCCCAAGTCGGGCGGGGACGGCACCGCCTCACCGGGCGGCCTGCGAATTCAACAGGCGTCCGTGGCCAAGGCCGTTAAGAGACGCAAGGTTGCCGCAGACAAGTGGTGGCGCGTGAGCGACGAAAAGGTGCGCGAGGCCAAGACGAGCGAGGTGCTGGGCATGCAGAGGGAGGTTTACCTGCTGTTCTACGAACTGGAAAAGTAGGCCGGCCAACGCAGGCCATGTTTGATTATGGAGTGCGCGAGTATCATCACCCCCGTGGGTTTGGGCGAAAGGAGACAGACGAACCCAGGGTGGATGCATCGTTAAGCTGGGACATTGAATAGGCGTTTGCGGTTGGCATTTTCATGCATACATCCGTCCGTTCAAGATGGGCATTGTTACGGCATTAGATGAACATAGTATCCTCTGGATAGCGGAAGGGCGCAGTGCTCGCTGCCAAGAGCACTCTTCGCCTCACGGTTCGAAGAAGACGGGGCCCCGTTGAGAGCGTAAGGTACTTACTCGTACCGGAGGCGGGTGAGCTTAGATGTTGTATGGTTCGCAGTGGACCAAGCGGACCAACGGGCTTGTAATATACCTTTGGGATAGCAGGGCAGAAGAAGACGATAGGATATAGTTCTTTGGGGATTTTTTTGATTTTTTTTTTTTTGGGAGCGAAGTGAGCAAGCGTATGCGGCCGTGTCGAAATGGCGAAATGTCCGCAGGAGGCGTGCGTCGTTGGCATCCTTGGGGCCGTGGCTGCATTATGGTTTGCAGCTAGGGGCGGCTGAGTCAGCGGCTACAGCGCATCTCCAGTCTTGACGCGCGCGACAAGGGCGAGACAAGGTGCATAGCTGGCTGGCGGCGGCCACATCTCAAGTCGTCGACCCTGACTGACCCTGGACATCAACCCATCTCGACTCAGTTCAGCAGATCGTGGGCGCCAACGCTGGTGGCCGCAACTGGCCCGCACAACGCCCCTCCCAATCTCTCGTCGGCACCAGGAGCCGGATCGATAAAAAAAAAATACCACCCCTCCCTGCCTGGTCGCCGTCGCCGTCGCCTCCAGTTGGCTGGCTGTCTGGGCTGCTTGCAGTCGCGTGCGCGCCCGTTTTGCTTTTCTCTCCCTCCCAAAGGGGGGGCCTACCGGGGGGGGCGCACGACGTGAGGAATGCAAGACCCTGCGGCTCGATTCTGAAAACGGGGAGCTTTTGGGCCGCTGCACCGCACAGAGCCACCGACTGTCAATCCACCAGTGCGACGACTCAGGTCGGTGTTGCGCGCGCGCGCGAGCGAGCGAGCGAGCGAGGGCCCTCTCGCAGTCGCCGTCGCCGTCGCCTGTCGGCCTCCCTCTACTCTCCCGCCGCCTCCCAACACCACCTCCCTCATCGCACGAGTCCACCCGGCATGGGGCTCCTCAGCGCGGCCTGCTGCTTCGTCATGTACAAGCTCCCGCGGCGGGTGCGCAGGCGCCTGGGCCTCGCGGCGCTGCTGCTCGCCCTCGCCCTCAGCGTCTGCTACATCGCGCTGCCGCCCGACGCCAGCGTGCGCCTCGCCCTGGGCTTCAACGCGTCGCGCGCGGCCAACTACCTCCGCGGCAAGGCCACGGGGCGGGACGCCTGGCTGCGCGGGCCGGCGCGGCACCGCGTCGACCTGCGCAGCGAGGTGGGCTACCTCATCAAGACGGGCTACGGGACGCGCCACCGCGTGCCCGCCCAGCTCGAGGCCCTCGCCCGCGCCGGCGGCGGCACCGGCGGCGTGCTGGGCGACGAGGGCAGGGGCTTCCTCGTCGTCGGCGACTGGACCACGGTCAACGAGACCGACGCCAAGATCATGGGCGTCGAGATCCACGACGCCATCAGGATGGTCATGGAGACCAAGATTGACGACGCATACGCCGAGCACCAGCGCTTCGCAAAGTACAGGACGCTCCAGGGGGCGGTGGCGGCCGGCGACGAGGAAAAGGCCCTGGAGCTTGGCCGCCGCTACGGATGGGAGCTGGACGCCCTCAAGGTAATTTTCCCATCATCCCGCGTGCCCGTGCAAAGTCGTCTGAGTGCTGACGGGGGACTTGCCTGCTGCAGTTCATCATGGGATTGGAGTTTGCGCACATGCGCCTCCCCCACAAGAAGTGGTACATCATCCTCGACGACGACACCTACGTCGTCAAGGAGTCCCTGGAGCTCATGCTCAGCCATCTGGACCCCAAAGTGCCGCAGTACATTGGCAACGCCGTCGGCGACTGGCGGGGCCGCTTCGCGCACGGGGGCTCGGCAGTGCTGCTGTCGGGCGCCGCCATGAAGGCACTCTTCGACCGCCGCGACGTCGTGGCCGCGGCCTACCGCGAGTCGCTCGACGAGACGTGGGGCGACCGGCTGGTGGCGACGACGCTGCAGAAGCTGGGCATCATCCTCGACGAGCGGTACTGCCACTACTTCAACGGCGAGACGCCGCGCCTGACGCGCATACGCGCCGACCGCGTGTGCTCGCCCATCGTGTCGTTCCACGGGCTGCGCAAGGAGGGCGAAATGGCCGAGGCGGGACGCGTGTTTGCGGGCGTCGCGGGGCCCGTGGTTTGGGGCCAGTTGTGGGAGCTGTACGGGCGGCGCGGCGCGGCGGCAGGGGCCGCCGGGTCCTACGCCACCGGGTCCTCCGCCGCCGCCGGGCCGCAGGACCATGTGGGGCCGCGGGACGAGCGCACCCAGACGTGGAAGGGCGTCCGGGGCGAGGCCGAGTGCGAGCGAAAGTGCGACAAGACCGGCTGGTGTCTGGCGTGGACGCACGACGCGGACTCGGGCGACTGCCACGGGAGCCCGTGGATGGTCGCGGGCGAGCCGCTCGGCGACGGACGGGGGTCCCGGTCAGGCATCAACTGGAGCCGGATGAAGCCGCTGATGGGGCAATGCCAGCTCGAGATATGAGAGTCGCAAGGGGACGCGGCCGCGGCTGGGCACTATGCATGTAGAATCCGCTCGCGCGTGTGGCGGAACAGTATACCACCTCCTAATATTAATGACGATGCTACGACGGGCAGGGCGCGGGCGGGGAGCGTGCTCGCCAAGCCCTATCGCGCGTGTCAGCTCCGTGCACGTACATGCAACGTGAGGTTCTTTTTGGCTTGTCGCTCGCTCCGGGTCGCTTGCTGCCGCTCACCACTACCACCACCCCAGGCGCATCGTACGTGCATGTCAGTCGTCGTCGTCGTTGGCACCCGAAGCTGCGAGTGATTCCGGATGCGCGGGCGGCAAGGGCCCGAGTGGTTCGAACGGAGGGGCACGTCGAAAGGGGGCCGGACAGGTGTGGGGGTAGGAAGAAGGGGTAAGGGAGGGGGTGATGGACGTGACGTCTCGCTTATGCACGCAGGGGGGTGGATGGATGGTTGGATGGGTATGGAGCGGGACGAGGTAGGTGAGTGAGGTGTGGTGTGGTGTGGTGTGGTGTGGTGTTGCGCGTGTTGTTGCATGCGCTCTTGGGCATGCGGGATGCGTCGCGCCGAGAAGGGCAAATGGAGGTGGTGATGGGTCCGCGGATGTTGGGCTGCCATGGACAACAGGCGGGCGAGCAGAGACACGGGCAGGCATCACCAACGACGCGCTGACGCGAGGTCGATGAGATTGGACGAGTACGGAGTACATAGTCCGTAGTCTGCCGCCGGGCCACGAGGTCAGACGCGTGCCGCCCCTCCTCCCCTCTGCCCTCCCCTGGACGCGAGGTCGGTCCTGCATGAACTGATACCGGCGTGGCTGGCCGAGGCAAAATACCCGTCTCATATCCGCCGGGGGAGGCGCGGCGGCGGAAACGGCTCCGGGAGAGGACTTGGCAGGGCAGCCTCGAATTCAGGGGAGAAGGAGGAAGGGGGGGGGGGGGGGGGGGGCACGGGAGTCTCGAGGTGTTGCGCATGCTGATACTGACTGGGTGGTGGTCGTGAAGTTGGTCGTGGCCACGGGCCATGCATCCATCAGGCCATCCACCGAGGGCTGCCAATCTCACGGACGGCGCGTCGCGTGTGGGGAAGAGAGGTTGCACGCGTGGGCATTCGAGGCAGGAGGGAGGGCACGGGCGCCATCATCCATCACCCGTATGGGGGTATCCCATGGTTCACATTGCATCCCATGCCGCCAACGGCCGTCGCGGTTGCGGTTGCAGTTGCGGTTGCGGTTGCGGAGTGTAGGGTAGGATATGGGGGGGGGGGGGGGGGAACGCGCGGGAGCTATCGCGACGCGGTGCCAGGCGCGTGGCGTCGTTTTTTTTTGGTGTAGTCCGTGGCTAGGCGCGATGCCCCTGCAAGATTGGCAGCAAGGTACCTTAGGTAGTTACGAAGTAGGTACAACCTTGGCTGCCTCAGCACAGAAGAGCACACGCGAAATGCACCTCACCTCACCTCACCACATCATCCAACCGCACTTGGCATCTGTCACCTCAGCACGGGGGAGCCGGTACTTCGTACATGCGGCGACGACGGTGGGCATTGGCACGCACACACGCACGCACCACCCTGGCTGTGCACCACCCGTGGACCCCCCCGGCCAAAAACGTGGCCCGCTAAGATTTGGCCTCATCAGCGGTCCCGTTGACCGGACTGCTGGAATTGGCAGACTGCACCTTGATCATTATACTCCGTAATTGTGATGAGGCTGTCTTCCACCTGCGATACGGGGATACTCCGCACCTGCAGCTAGGGAATAAAAAAAAAGGGAGAGATGGGGTGGGGGGTGGCCGGCCGGCCCCGGTTCTAATAATACTCGTAAAGGGGAGAATGATGATGCTGCCGGTGCCGCCGTCGCCGCTGGTGGTGGTGCTGCTGGTGGTGGTGCTGCTGCCCATTTTCCAGGGTCCAGTCTAAACGGGGAGATGGAGAGGGGAGCGGAGGAGGGGGGGCGTGAAACGGATGGACGGACGGACGGGAACAGGGGGCTCGGCAACGCTAGCGCTCCCGCTCGTTACCAGCCACACGCAGCAGCAGCAGCAGCAGCAGCTGGTCGGGGGGCGACGATCTCAGTGCGCGCGTGCGCGTGTTGCAGGCCTAGCAGCGGCAGCAGCAGAAGCAGCGGCGGCCGCTTCACTTGCCCGGCTGGGGCCCGGGAGACCTCGTCTGGGCGGGACAGCGGCCGCACCGGTGCCGTAGCCTTAGATCCATTGCCGGGACGACTGAGGCGGGCTGCGAAGTGCATCTTGCCTTTGCCTGAGGTAGGCAGTCCGTAGTACCTTAATACCATTCTAGGCGTTGAGCAGCTCAAGATAGCGTAGCGTAGACCCTGGACGTGCCCTGGGTGCTTGGCTTGAAGATCGCCCGCCTGGTCCATGTCGCCTATCGCGCGCCTGCTGGCGCGTGGCTTCGACGTGCAGAGCGCCTCAGCTCCCGCCTCATCAGTGGCCCGGCGGGCGTCGCTGTGGCCTCCGGGCAACCTTGGAACCTTCCGTGCCCCAAGCTGGAACCTTGGAACCCACTGTGACCTTGCAAGAACGCTGTCACTGCCCTGTGTTCGTCCACTGAGGTGCTCGGAGGCGCAGCTGTACATACTTGTACGGCAAGGAAGCCGGCTCGCCGCCGGTGGCTCTCGCCCCCCCACATCGGCAACGCCAGCCAGTTCCGCCGTCTCTTTTTTTTCTTGCTCCTCGTCTTCCATCGTCCGGTCCGCGCCAGGCTGACGCTACGTCCCTTCTCCGCCTCGCCTCGCCTCGCCTCGCCTCGCCCACGCCGCAACGTCGCGCGTCGTTTCGTCCCGTCCCTCCCCCATCGCCGCCAGCGTCATGTGAGCGAGCTGGCCGCGGGCCGCCGCCGTATCTACCCTTTTTCATCTCGTCCCGCGTGATACGGCAGACCCGGAGCAAGGCACTCCGTTGCACTCCGCACCTTGCCCACCAAGTATCTACCTACCTTACGGTACCTCCACCTCAGCCGACCCGCGCCGCGCGTGGCTGCCGCCGCTCAACACCACGGACGTCGGCCCGCTGCACCGCGCCCTGCCATCGCCAGTCGCACGCGCCAGCCCCGGCTGCTGCTCTCTCCCGACGTTCGTCGCAGCGCGCGCGCGCCCGCACCAGCCACACCGCGCCGTCCAGGGGTCCCTGTCGCGCGACCCAATCCCATCCGTCCCCACGCGGCTGGGTCATCAATCTCTCTCGCTCTCTGCCTACCTCCCCCCCTCCGTGCTCTCGCTCGCCTGGCCTCGCCTCACCTCACCTCACCTCACCTACACGCACACGCCTCGGGCCCGTGTTGGACCGCGCGCGTTACACGGCGAGCTGCAGCCCTTTCCGGGGGGCATTTGCCTTGCAATCAATCGCCCGGGCCAGGCAACCCCCCCTGCTCCACCCCGTCAGGAGCAGCAGCACCACCCGCGGCACGAACGTAGCGACGGCAGCGCGACCAGGAGCGCCAGCATCGGCACCGGCTGCGATACCACCATCACCACCACCGCCGCCATCGACCACCACAACCATCACCTACTACGACGCTCCCGCGTCCCTTCGCCTGCCGCGCCCGCCCACCCCCCGTCGTCGTCGCCGCCCCGCCCTCGCCGCCGACCCGTGAAAGGCAGCCCGAGTTCGAATCGACTCCGTCGTCCGTCACCCAACCCGTCTGCTCCAAACCCCGGTCGTCAAATTCCCACCCCCCCTTCCCTCGCTTGCCGACACGGACACTCGCACGCCCAACTCGTCTCCCCATGCCGCCCATGTCGCCCGTCCCATAAAAATTTCCAATTTAAAAATAACGAGACGCAGACCCAGCGGCAATGGCTCCTGCGGATGGCGACCCGGCCCGGGCCCACGACGATGCCGTCGCCGCCGCCGCCTCCGCCGCTGCTGCAGCTCCTCCTGCTTCTGCCTCTCCTCCTCGACGGACCCTCTCGCCTCAGTCCCCTTCTCTCCCTCCTACGACGACCGGTACGACAACGGATGTAGCTACGACGACGACTACGAGGGAACCGGTACAGGCATCACCACAGATCCAAGGACTGTCGCCGTCCTCGACTCCTACTGCCACTGAAGCTCCAGCTGCCATTCCCGCGCCGACTCAAGCTCCCGCATCGACCTACACGGCCTCTGAAGCTCCTCCGCCTCCCTTGCCCACAGCAGACGCTTCGACAACAGCAGCCACCTCGACGATTAGCGCAAGCACAGCTACCGCAACTGCTGCCGATGCCCCTTCGCGATCGCGTGCCGAGTCCGACAACCTCGACCCTGCACCCGTCGCCGCCGGAAGCGAGAGCCTACCGCAGCAGAACGGCGACAGACGGCCGTCTGAGCACCAGGCCAACGGCAGCATGTCGAGCCACTCACCTGCCATCCCTGCCTCGTACCACAGCCCTCACCTGGGCTACCCAACCGGCGTCTCGGCGGCGTCGGCGTCGCCCCCGGGTTCGGTCTATATGCCCATGACCAGCCTGCCCTCGACGCCCTCGCACTACTCCTCATACTCGCCGGCCGCGTCCGCTCCGCAGCACCCCGATGCATACAGGGCGGCTCCCGTCACGACGACGGCCCCCATGTCGCTCCCGAGCATGCGCACCATCGATGCCCTCTCTCATCAGGGCGTGAGCCAACCTGCCGGCCCGCCGGCCCTCCATCACGCCATGTCCATGAGCATGAGCGCTTCCCCGGCCTCCGTGTCGAGCTCGCCGACCTTCTACCCCCACCATTCCGTGCCGCTGCCGTCCAACTATGGGCTGGGCCACGACTCCTTGGCGCGATACCCTCTGCCGCACGACCCCCGCATCCTGGGCAGTCGAGGACCTAAAAAGGTGCGTCTCCTTGCGGCGAAGCTATGCTCTACACGGTCCCGCGTTGCCTTCATCGTCCACCCGCCAGCACGTCATGACGTTTGGCTAATTTGGTGTCAAGCAGGAGATCAAGCGACGGACGAAGACGGGGTGCTTGACATGTCGCAAGCGACGAATCAAGGTGAGCACATTGGTTTCCCTGTTATTTTTGTTCTCGTGAGGCCATGTCCCGTCCATTGGCCCTCTCATGGTTGCGCGAGCTACGACGTGCTGGTGGGATCGAGGTCCCGCCAGTGCCAGTGGAGGTGCTGGGGGGAGCTTGGGGAGCTCCTGGCAAAATCGCACCAACCATTGTTCCGCCCTTGGCCGCCGGTGTCAACAACCCCTCCACGTCGAGCTTCCTCGCCCTGTTCGCTCCTCTCTCGCGGCACCCAACGTACCTTACCTTCGTCTGCCTCGCCGCAATTGCCCCTTGCGCGTGTCCACGCCTCACCTCGCACATCTTCCTTGCGATTCCTTCCTCCATTACGCGCGTCTGCACGACTGCGAAGCGTCTCCTGGCAAACGCTAATTCATCACCCCAGTGCGACGAGACACACCCGACGTGCAACAATTGCAAAAAATCCAAGCGCGAGTGCTTGGGCTACGATCCCATATTCAGGCAGCAAGTCGGCGGTGCGCCCACAAACTCCCACATTCAACCTGCTCCTGCGAGCCAGTCGGCCTCCACCTCGCCGGCCCCTCCTGTCGCCATATTACACTCGACGCCGGCACCAGGCCCGCGAGTCGGCAATTCGTACGGCGGCCAGCCGCCTATGCTGCCTGGTTCGTACTCTTCGAGCCCAGCGACGACCCTGAGCGCCGGTCCCGTCAGTCATACCACGACCACGGCCAGCTACAGCCAACCTCCCGCGGCTGCTGCGCCAGCGCCCGCGCCCGGCCGACCTGAGCCAAGCTACGAATACGCGCCCCCGATTAAGCAGGAGCCGAGTTACGACCATCCGACGGGCATTGCGTCCGATCGCCATCTCCCTTCGACCTCCTTGCCAGACAGCTCCAGGTCGTACGACCAGAACCCCGCGTCGCACCCCGACACCGGTAACCATTTTCGAGGTGAGTCGCGTGCCTGCGCTGAACGGGCAAGCCGCATGAACTATCTATGCTAATACCGTTGAATCAGCGTCAAAAAGCATGAAGATCCGCGAGATAATCGACCTCCTGGGCCCCCCGCCGCCTCCGCAGCAGATCAGCCACACGGAGGAGACCTTTAACGAAATCACCAAGGTTTACCATGACATGTACGCGGGGGCGCTCGGCGCCTTCTTCGAGACGACGTGGTACTACTTTGCTGAGAATGGAAAGATGAGCTTCCCGAGAGATGCCAATCTGATTGAGCATATGGCGTCCTTTCTCAAGATTCTCGAGGCAGTCAAGGCGAACGACCACGCCCAGATGGCCTACTCGGGCGTGCTGGAAACGAGGATTGTCTGGGAGTTGGCGTGCACCGCGTATGCCTCGCCCAATGGGACCAACAGCGCCGTGCGTATGGGCCTACCGCCCGACGGCGATGCGATCGAGGCTCGAAACCGGTTACGCGTCGTCGAGACCCTGCTCTGCGGAGAGTATCTGACGGCCAACCCGCTCGTGCCGCCCATTGCCGATCACGACCAGCACCGGACCCGACAGTTTGACTTTTGGTACAGTCTGGCCGAGTTTGTGCGAAAGCGCGACGCCCCCAACTCGCCGCAGGCCGTCAAGGCAAGGGAGGACATGCTGGGCAGAATGCGTCATCTGCTGGATGGGCGGGAGAACCGAGACGTCCTCTACTCCATCGCCGTGGTCCGAGAGCTTGCGCCCAACTTCGAGCCTGGGTTCGGAAGCACGCTTCCCCAGCATCTCGACGAGACGGACCCCAAGCACAGACTGGCTGTGGCCTCAAAGTTCATTCTCGACGAAGCGCAGGTTACTGGCGGCACAACAAATGTGGTACGTCGTTTCAGCGACATTGCCTCCCGGGCCTTCGTCAACCCGGGCGTCAACGTAGCTGGGCGCGCGTAGCAATGTTCTATTTTTGCGTGCGAGCTGCAGCGTCTCTTTCGTCCCTTTGCGGGCAACCGACCCGGATTGTTCGCGAACAAGAAGCCGTGGTGTTGCCCGTTCGAAACACATGCATAGCGAGGCCTGGGAAAAAAACACATGACCCTTTTCTGCAATCTCCTTTGTTGTTGGCGTTGACCCTCCCGAGGCTCGGGAGGAGACGTACCGGCCGACAGCCACGTCCTGTCTGGCCCCCCTTTGTTGTCATTTCACCTCCCAAAGTTGCATTGCACGGTCGTTGGCGTTTGCACACGTTTTCCGCAGTCGGGAAGCGACTTGCTGTGTGTTACTATCTATCACCGACTCTCTTCACCCCTATAGTTGTCTTTCTCTTTCTCTTTCCTTTGCTATTTGTCGGGGCCGGGGGAGGGAAACGGCCATGTAATCTTGCGTGCTTGGGATCAAGCGGCGAAAGGGAAAAGGGGGGGGGGGGGGGTGGGCGAAGCGTTCCAAATCAAGTCCATTAGAAGGCGCGGAAAAGGAGCCAGACTGCCTTTTTAAATGCATCGGGCAGCCGGCGGCGAGGCTTCGCTGCCCCCGCGAGAGGAATCTAGACGGAGGGGTGTGTGCGCTTTTGTATATTTTTGGGCAAGGAAAGGTGCCGGGATGGCACGGTAGCCATGTCGCCGCTTGACCTAACTAGATAGTCGTCCGACACGGGAGAATACACGATGCGGGACCGCCCTTTGCCGCGAGGCACGGGTGTTCGTATCAAACTTAATTTCTTATTAATGGCAACGCTCCAGGGTTCCGATGCTTGGATATCTATACGCGAACAACAGCAGCCACAGCGGCAACAACAACCATTTCACCTAAAACGCCATGCCCGCCATGTATTTGAACCACCCCTGCCAGTCCTCGAATCCTTTTGGTACAGTCCATCCGCCAAGTCAAGAAGAATGCACGACGACTTCCTAAAACGACCCGAACCAGATGCTGTCGTCGGGCCGCATGCCCGACTCCACGCCCTTGCGTGCGCACATGGCCCGCTGCTCCGGGTCGACCTTCCACCCCCTGACCACGTCGCCGCGGACCAGCATCTGCATCACCATGCCCGCCTCAGCGTGCCACATGTTGTGGCAGTGCAGCGTCCACATTCCGGGGTTGTCGAGCACGACGCGGATCACGACCCAGGCATAGGGCTCGACCGTCACCGTGTCCCGCCGCAGGGGGTTCTCGGGCAGGCCGCCGTGCGCCTCGAGGTAGCCGGCAAAGTCCTTGCCGGCGGGCGGGTAGCCGCTCCGCCCCTGTGCGAGGACGAAGAACTTGTGCCCGTGCAGGTGGAAAGGGTGAGAGCCGTCGTCGAAGTTGTTGATGGATATGTCCACGGTGCGGATGCCCGTGGTTTGCATGACTAGCTCCGTGTCGCGATCAAAGGCACGCTCGTTGACGCCGAACGGCACGCTGAGCGCCTGGGCGTCTGCCGGTGCGTCGAGGAAGCGGTGCAGCGAAGGGTGGGTGGCGTTGCCGTGCCAGGTCGAGCTGTTGAAGAATCCGCGTGACAGTCGCCAGGCCCCAATCATGAAGTTGGCACGCAAAGCCACAAAGTCATCTGCCGGTGGCGGCCGTACGTGCTTGACCGGGTGGAGGGCAGTAGTGTTGAGGTCGCGACATATGACCTGAATGGCATCCTCCCAATTCTTGCTCTTCGGCTCCCCATCCAGGGAGCCAGTGTGCGACGAAATGTATCGAACAATGGCCTTCAGCTCCGTCTGTAGGCGACTGTTCTCGGTGGTGAAGCAGCGAGACACCATCCTTGCTCTCAACCAGAACGCGTCCTTTGTCGTTGCGTTGGTCTCAACGACTATGCTGTACCGTTGGGCAGGGAGTATGTTGAGCCGATGAAAAAGCTCCGGATGCACATCCGTGCCATCCACCTCGGTGATGTAAAAGGGATGCTCATCGATTTGGACCTGGAACTCGGCAAAGGCGCCGACATTGATGAACCGCAGACGGTGGCGCTCGCCAGCCGTCAGGTCGAAGACAGGAGTGGACGTATTACTGCTGTCACAGCGATAGCCGGCAAAGTCGGCGCAGTCGCGCACGCCGCGGCCATTGATGAGAGCATTGTCCGGCACCGGCTCGTCGTTCTCCTTGTCCGGCTGTAGGTAGTCCATGAGCAACTCGGCGGTAGTGTTGTGATAGTGGTCTTGGACCATGACAACCCTGTCGGTCGCGTACCCCAGCTCCTGCAGAGTGTGCTCGTCCTTGGAATGGATGACGACGGGCCCGACCAAGCCGTCTGATGCTTGGGCGCTATGATGCGCGTGATACCAATACGTGCCTGACTGCGCCTTGACCTCAAACTTGTAGGTGAAATTCGAGTTGGGTGCAATGGGGCACTGGGTGACGCCGACGGCGCCGTCCATGACGTTGGATCCGTTCTGGAACAGGCCGTGGAAGTGAATCGACGTGGCGTTGATGGCCTTGTTCTCGACATTGACGACGAGCGTGTCCCCCTCGTTGCACTCGACAAGGGGCCCGGGAAACTGGTTGTTGATGAGTATCATCGGGCGGAATACGCCGTCTGGGTTGAGGTCGGCATCTAGGATGGTCCAGTGATACTCGCGCGTTACGGGACGGGCGTCGAGATCCCAGTGGGGATTGAGGACGTATTCGGACACGTCTCTCAGCCGGGCCGCGTCAGGCATGTCTTCATGATAGTGAACCGTCTTGGCAGCGCCGTCACCGTCGTGGCCCTGCTGCGGCGCATCGTCATGGTGTGCCTGGTCCTCGTGGTCGTGGTCGTGGTCGTGATCAGGAGGAGTCGCTGCGTCGCCATGGTGTATGGCTGTGTTGGGGGAGAAGCTCAAGACTACTCCGCCGAGGGCAAGGACAGAGACAATGCAGAGGACGATGAAGACGCTCAATTTGCAGTAGCCGTGCGAGCGGCGCCGTCGACTTTGCAGTGCGTCGGAGCCAGGAAGCCACGCGCGGGTCGCCCCTGCCGCCTCTGGGTCTGCCTGTCCATCATGACCTTCTGCCTGGAGGAAGGGATCTGCCTCATGCACCTGGTCCTCCTCATCACCATCACGACTCTCACTCGAACTCATCGCGCTGGCTGAGACGTGAGACGACGACGGCTCAGCTTGCTGTGGCAGCGCCGCCGAAGTGCCAGTGCCCGTTCCGTCTGGCCCAGGTCCTGCAACAGCGACGGCGGTCCTCTCACGCGCTGTGCGATACATCGCCGACCATGGCTCGAACCTGGCGGAGTCGGAGCGCTGCGCTCCCGCGGCAGACGACACGACCAACGGTGCCGGAGCGGCGACAGGCGAGCGTAGGGCGGAGGCGAGGTCCGGCGACAGGGACACGAGCCGGGAAAAGTCACGTCAGTCTGCAGCAACTCAGCCGGCAGCGATGTCGCTCCGCAGCGTGGCGAGACAGACCAACGAACCTGCAGCGCGTGATGTTCCGGTCAGATGTCATTGGGTGACACCCGGACGTCGAACGAGTGTCGAAGCTCCACGCGAGGGGCTATCAAAGTCGAACAACGAGGGGAGAAAACGTGCGTTGAGGGATGGGCGGATGGCCTTCCCAGACGGATAATTCGGCACGCGACACTGTCTCGACTGTCTGCCAAAGAAGCAGGCCTTGCCGCCGACAATGGACAAGTGTACAGACCAAGTCCAAGAGCCATCGCGGCCTGCGTCGCGAAACCCTGGCAGGCTTGGTGCACGGGACACACGTGCTCCAATCTCGGCATATCAAGCGACACCTCGCAGAGGGGACCTGACTGGGGGCCTTGCGCCGCAGATCTCGCCCCCGGCGCCGTTCCCCAGTCTTCGGCCACTCGCGCCAAGCTTATTCTAGGAAATCTGCTGGGTCCTTTTGGATGTGGGCAGGGTGGGGTGGTGCCGCCCGCCGGCACGGCATCCTGGCCCGGCCAGGCTTGTTGCCAGGCTTGGCCTATCTCGCGCCACATTTGTCGGGCTGCATGTTGAGGACGAGCTCCGATGCGGCTTCATCGTCCACTGACCGAGCAGTGGACCATCCATCGGATTCGAGCCGTTGGAGGAAGGTAAGGGCACCCGCCAGGCGGGACTAATGCTCGGTTGCGCCGGGCTCGAGTCGACGTCTGCCTGGGGGCTGGGGGGGGGGGCAATGTACCCCTACCATTGTCGATCTGGTGGATGAGGCGCGGCGGATCATGGCGTCGGCGAGTTAAGACACGCGCCAAATGGCCCGGGCACACGCAAGTGTGGCCCTGACTTCGTGGAGGGTACTTTGCACCTTCTGGAAGTACGATTTATGCTGGATGTGGATTACGCCTGGGCAGCAGCGCCACCCGCGTCGACAATATCTAGCATGGCACCCGCCACCACCCGTGCATTGGTCCGCCGGCATTCCTCTCGAGCCTGTCGAATCTTGAGTATCAAGCCCCTCCAAGATGTTGTTCCAAACCGCCGGTCTACTGGCCACGGTCAGCGTCGCCCTGGCCAGCAAGTGCGAATCTGGCTGGGAGACTCGCTACACGGCCACGGGCACCGCCGAGGTCGCCGCCGCCGCCGCCACGGCCAAGACGAGCAGCCCGACGAGCCACGTCAAGGGCAAGGCCTTTGATCGCTTCGTCGTCATCTACTTTGAGAATGAAAACTACGACAAGTCGATTGGTGACCGTGAGTCTGTCCGACACTGCGCTCTGCCGCAGCCGCGAGTTCTCACTGACTATTAACTAATACGGGCGCGCAGCCAACTTTGCCTGGTTCACCAAGAAGGGCATCACCCTGTCCAACTACTTTGCCGTCACTCACCCGTCTCAGCCAAACTACATGGCCTCCATTGCCGGAGACTATTTTGGAATGGAAAACGACGACTTTGATCGGTCGCCTCGCAACGTGTCGACGGTCATTGACCTGCTTGAGAGCAAGAAGATCTCGTGGGGTCACTACCAGGAGGACATGCCCTTCTCGGGCTTCGAGGGCCAGGGCTTCCACAACCAGAAGAACGGCGCCAACGACTACGTTCGCAAGCACAACCCCGCCGTGATGCACGACAGCGTTGCGCACTACGAGCAGCGCCTGTCGCAGATCAAAAACCTGTCCATGATCGACACCTCGCGGTCCATGTTCCACAAGGACCTCAAGGACGACAAGCTCCCCCAGTGGATGTTCATCACACCCAACATGACCTCGGACGGCCACGACACGTCCGTCACCACCGCCGGCAAGTGGTGCCGCAAGTTCCTGGAACCCCTCCTCGAGGACAAGAAGTTCATGAAGAACACGCTGGTCCTCGTCACCTGGGACGAGAACGAGAGCTACCCGACGAGGAACAACATCCTCGGCATCCTCCTGGGCGACGCCATCCCCAAGAATCTCATTGGTACCGAGGACAAGAACTTCTACAACCACTACTCCGAGATCGCCACCGTCTCTGCCAACTGGGACCTCCCCACGCTCGGCCGCTGGGACGTCGGCGCCAACGTCTACAGCTGGGTCGCCGCCAAGACGGGCGACAAGCTGCGCCAGTGGTCCTCCCCCGAGAAGCTCCAGGGCATGTACTACAACTACTCGTACGCGGGCTTCTTTAACGAGAAGGGCGGCAACAGCCGCTTCCCCGCGCCCAACCTGAAGCTGGACAAGAGCTTTTCGGGACGCCCGATCCTCAAGTCCATCAAGGAGGCCTGGGCCAACAGCAAGGCGCCGACCTACTACGAGGACTCCATCGAGGTGCCCGATGGCATCCACCCCCCAAGGGTTACGAGCCCAAGTAAATCCAAAGCCATGGTCAATGGCCGGTGTCACGCGAGCGAGAAGAGCGAGCGGAAATGTCACAGTACAGCAGAGGGGGAGCCTGGCCCGTGTCGCGTCGAGTCTGGTGCACAGATGACAGCATCTTGACCAGATTGCGCCACGGCGGCTTTTACCCAGTTTTTTAGGTACAGCTTTGCCTACTCGGCACCAAGTAAATAGATTAAGATTCTGTTTCAGATAATTGACACGCAATACTTCTTCATAGAGCGCGGACCAGAGGGTCTGCGTTGTCTGGGTTTCGCACCGAAAAAAATGACCAAAAAACAGTGGCATGTGCCCTCCTTCCTGGACGGGGAGGTGCTCTCTGTGGTGTGCGAAGGCGGCGCGGTCCAGTCAGCGTGCTGACATCGGCCAAGGCCGAAAGACGATCCTCCCGCCCCTCCCGCCGACGGCCAAGGAACGCCAGCCAAGCCGGCAGTACTGCGTATCGCCCGCAATTCGAGCGACCCGAAGTACAAAGTACAGCAGTCCGTAATACTGTCGCACCACTTTGGCAATGTCAATGGCCGCGTGCGGGGCTTTCCACGCGGACCCGAGCGGAGAGAGAGCGGTTATACTGATGGTCGTGGAGGTGGATGGCTTGCATACGAGTATAGCCGCTTTCTTCACCGCAGTTGACGACGACGACGACGACGACGACGACGACGACGACCACGCGGGTTGCAGACGTGCAGACGTGCGGACGTTGGAGGCCGCGTCGCTTGCGGGCAATTCCACGACGATCCGCGACCGCCCAGGCACAGCACTGCACACCCTCCGGTTGGTGTTGGGCGTCACTTGCGCCTCTCGTTTTGGCATGGCAGCCGAACCCCGCTGACACGAACCCCTGGCGCATCCACAATTTTGGCATCCTTGCCGCTCCCCCCTCTGTCCATCGAGGTCCCCGCCTCGCCTGTGGTTCTCTGGCTGGTCGTTTGGACGAGCAGCCCCAGGGCCCGCTCCACCCGTTCCCCAGAACCGACACCGAGCCTTTGGGCGGTCGACCCGGCGGCCGAATCAGAGAGACACCATTCTTAAGCAGCGCCAGCACGTGGGCGAAAGGACGGCTGCGGCACGGCGAACAGAGTATCGGGACGCCGGGGGGACGGGCCGGGCAGCGCCGAAAGCATGTTTCGGCACGAGGCCACCTGCTGCATCGTGGCCTCGTCAGTGGCTGGAGCGTCCTTGCGCTAGATGCTTCGTTTTTTTGGTTTCCTCAGCAAGTGGAACTGTTTCCGCGACGCAGCGTCCCCGGATAATGGCCATGCCAGGGCATGCATAGGGCAGCCAACCCCCGAAACAGTGAATGATGCGCCGGTCATGTCGCCGTGGCCGCTTTCGGCCCGTCGGTTCGTCGTGTTAGCCTTGCTGCAGCTCGGGCTCTGGAAAACCGACATGGATGACGGCGTGAGAAGAGCCGGAGGCGGCGAGCGCAAATGGCGATGGAGAGAGAGCGCCGGTCGTGGGCGGGTGCCGGCGAGTTTAGTGAGAAAGAGGAAGGAGTCGAAGGACGCTGATGGCCCCCCCGGGTCCGCTGGAGCGCCCCGCCACTGACGGACGGCCAGCCGGAGGAGAGGCGAAGCGCGGTTGCGCGGTTGCGGTGAAAAGGGTGGTCCAACGTCGCATCGGGTGCGCACCAAACGGAGGAGCGACCCCAGTGGCGGACAAGGTCCTCCTGCTGGCGATCATGTCAATGTCATGTGCGGCGGGACCCCTGACCTCGCCATCCTCGCGGCTACAGCAGCAAGGTGGCTGGGTGGGTGGGCAGCGACAGCTTTCCATGCCATCTTCCGGCCTTGGCGCGACAGACGGAAGACAGTGTACCTAGTCTCTCGGGCGGGTGGGCTTGCCGATGGACGAAAGTAAAGTACGGCGTGCGTGAAGGGGCGATGAAGCCATGAGCGAGGCTGCATCGTTTGGCACCGAGGAAGACGCGAGGACGCGCCGGCGATGAAGAAAGACGTGCATCGCTCTTTGCCTGCCTGTGGACGTGCTGTAAGTCACTGTGTAGTGCGACCTTGTACTTCGAACACGCACCCTTTCCAGTTTGCGCAGGACTGGCATACCGGTAAGCCAAGTGGCGGCAACGGCGCGGTACCTCGTCTGTAGGCCGCGCCTGCCTCCCTCCCTTAGACTTGAGGGTGTTGGCACGAGCATCGGCCACGTGCACCAACAGCACAACCTCCATGGCGAATTTACCATCTCTCGTTGATCCTCGTCGCTTGACTCTCAAGTTCCCAACAGTCTTTCTTCACTGTTCGAGCAGCATACATACACACTACGCGTCCCGGCCACGCCAATCTGACGAACGGCGTTGCGTTACCCCAGGCGCATACCTCCAGGCTCTGGCCCTCGTCAAGCCAACGCGTGGCTTCGTTGACCGGGCGCACCGCCTCGCACGGGTCATCAGCCATCAGTCATCACCCTCGCCGGTCGTAAGACACGCCAGCGGCTTTGGCATTCCAAACAAAAAGGCCCGTTCTGCACCTTCAACCTCTCGACGTCGCGGCCAGCGTCGAGACGCCGTCATCGTTAAATAACGCCTCCGAACGACAAGATGGCGAAATCAAGGAGCCCGTTTCTCACCCGCTTCCTGTCCGACTTCACGCTTGGCTTCTCGGATGGCCTCACTGTTCCCTTTGCCCTTACTGCGGGCCTCAGCTCCCTTGGACGCGCCGACACGGTTATCTACGCCGGCATCGCCGAGCTCTGTGCGGGGAGCATCAGCATGGGCATTGGCGGCTACCTATCTGCCCGGGACGAGCTGCCTTCGGCATCCAGCCACCAAGGCCAGCAGCGTCCGCGTAGTGACGCCTCCGGCGACGAGGAGGAGCTGCGGGGGATGCTTCACGACGGAAGCGCGACCATGAGCAGCGGCAGCGACAGCTCGCGCGAGAGCATGGATGAGAAAGAGAGGGAGGCCGACATCTGCGACGAGGAACTTGTGCGCCAACATCTCGAGCCGCTGGCACTCTCCGGCTCAGCCGTGTCGCTCGTTCTCGGCACTCTAAGAGGGAGTCCCGACGGCCTCTCGCGCGCCGCGACGCGACTCCAGCAGCAACAACGCCGAGCCTCGACGGACACGTCTTCATCAGAACCGCAGCTGCCAGTCTGGCCAGTCGCCTCCGGCCTGTCGATATCACTGGGGTACGTCATAGGCGGCATCATCCCTCTCTTTCCCTACTTCTTCGCCGCGACAGTTGGGCTGGCCTTGCGGTGGAGCATCGCATTGTGCCTCATAGCTCTGATGGCCTTTGGGTCCGGCAAGAGCTGGGTACTTCGAGGGGAGGACCGGAGCTGGCGACGTTGCCTCCTGGAGGGGTTCCAGATGCTGGTGCTGGGAAGTCTAGCGGCTGGGGCAGCCGTCCTGTGTGTGAACCTGGTCGGCGCAGGCTCCGGAGAGGACGCGAGCTGAAGAATGCTCGATCGTGTCCATCTGCTATGGGGGCCCCTGACTCCCTTGTACGTTTTTTCTTTGGGATGCAAGCCGGCGTTTCTGGGGACTTTCTCACTGGGGTCAATAGACATAAGGGATAGCTTTATAGGTAGCATCGAAAAATATTCCAGCACGGCAAACAAAGACCCTGGATAATTCTAGCGAAATTAGTCCCAATTCCCACCCGTTCTCACCCAGCTGAAAGACACGACGGAGCGGCCGTGTGGCTTGCGCAGCAAGTTTGCTCGGTATCGGGCTGTGCCTGAGCTGAGGTGCCCAGGGTTTTCCATCTGCCCATGTCGTTTGGGAACTGGGGTCAAGTCGTGTAATAGGGTTGACCGACTGTTCGGTGCCGCTCCTTGTACTCTCCGTCGACTGAATGGCAACGAGGACAGCAAACATCATCCAGCGGCGCACTTCGTAGTATTTGAGGAACACCCTTCCCTGGGGCGTTTTGGTATGCCTTGCTTCACGATATGTAAGCCGCGACGGACAAAGACACGGGACGACACCGCCACGACGTGATTCACATTATCTGGTAGCCGCCAGGCGAGTGATCGCGCGTTCTTCCACCGACGGCAGGACTGCTGTGATCACACGCGACATTTCGCGCTTGCTGCAGCTCAAGGAGGAGAACGGGATAGCATTCACTGCATGGCCGCGCCTCGTCACAGACTTACCTACGGTTATATATGAACTTCACGATGGCAGCTGTGCTTTCGAATCTGCTCAAGGTGAACTCGCAGGTCGCCGTTGTTGACGAAGAACAATAAGCATCTCAAGCGCTTGCAGAACAGAGCACTTGCTTCAGCATATTCAATAGATATCACCGAGCAACCGCGCACTCGCAGCGCAATCTCGCGTTGTATGAGTTGTGAGCGGCGGTGTTGGCCATCTGCACACAGACGCAAAAACGGTCAACAGTCGGCAGCTGCGCACCAGCTGCTCGGCAGCCCCAAGGCTTCATGTGCGAAGCCAGAGAGGTGTTCTGCCGACACCGCCATTGCCGTGGCATCATCGGGTGGCACATCCTCCGCTCCTGCAAGGCATCCTACAACACACTCTTCGCGCTCGACGACACGGCGGGCTCCTCTTTCTGTCAACACGGCGGCGCTCCCGACGAGACAAGTTGCAGCAACAGCAGAACCCGGTGGAACTGGGCGGCGTTTACGAGCGGGTGCAAGGTGCCCAAGGTCGTGAGCCGGCGGCGGTGCAAGACGACCACCTGCGCGGCGTGCATACGGAACGGCATGGACGAGATGCCGGCGGCCATCGAAGAGAGTTCTCCCGGCCAAGGGGTTGATGGACGCCGTGAGCAGAGCTTGCTGGCGAGGCGAGTGAGGACGGCGTGGGAGCAGGGCAGAGACCTCCTGTGGGAGGTGGGCTGGCGCGAGCATCGACTGTGGCCGCTCGAGGCAGAACTGGCCATCATGGAACTCGCAACGGCAGACGACAGCGTGTTTGACCTCCCTCCCTTTGTGCCAGACGTCGACTTTTTGCAGTCCGTGGTGGACTCGTTCAACGAACGCGACCTGGCGCTGACGATGGTGGACACACAGCAACAAGAAGACTCGACCGACGACGATCAACAAGGTCAGCTACAGGACATCCCAATCAGCATGCTTGACTTTTCCGCGTTCGACGTCCCCTCGGTCTTTCTAACCGAAGAGTTCCAGCCGTCTGCGCCGACCTTCCCATTGAACCAGTGGATGCCAAAGCTAGATCTACCGAGCCAGCCCGCGGGCGGACCCTGCGACAACCCGGCGCCTCGATATGGATGCACGGGCGAGGAAAACCAGGCCGGCTCGCAGCTCCCGTTTGACGGACCGGTGCTGGACCAAAGCGACGAGACGTGGGATGCGATCCTCGGCGACGCGGCGCAGAACACGCCGGAATGGCTGATAGAGTGCACGAAGCGTCAGCGACTCGACGACGAGCACGACCAAGAAGGCGACAAGAAGCAGCGCCGCGAGTGAAATCGCCGAGGCACTCGGGGGTGAGCCCGGGTCCGGCCGGACATTGAATGTCGACGGAGCTGGTATATGGGGACGTAGGCACGGTGGACAGCTGATGAGCATATACGACAAGATGCCTGCTCGCAGAGAGGTGACAGAATTTCCTAGACTCAGACCACTGGCTGGGTTCTTCGTTGCACGACAGGAACTCACTTGGAGAGAGGGAGTCTCGAGTCTCTCGACTCGCAGACTCGGTAATTAATTTCCGTGGTGTGGCGACGACACCGCAGCTGGAAAGACTCACAGCCCGAAACGACCGGGCGGTGCTGGCCTTTGACAAAACTAATGGAATTGAACGAATTGAACGTCAAAAGTCCTCCCTCGCATATAGGACCAATGATGCAGATCATCGCGGATGCAGTTGAGGCTCGGTGCTCGATTGACACCATCGTCACTGCGTCAGCACCGGCGTCGGGGGTAAGTGACTCCCCGTGAGTCACTTACAAGTTACATCCACTAACGGCTCAACAAGTCAACTCACACAACGCGCATATAAAACCGTCAATGACAACACCACAACAAAAAAAAAAAAACCACCGTTGAACGACTGTCATTTCACGCATCAATCAAGACTCTGAAAAGAGACGTCTTGCAGCATGGCTAGCCGCAGCAGGATACTCGAGTCTCCGCACCCGCCGGGGACGGAGCCTGGCGCCCTCTTCTTCGAGACGGAGCGTCTCATCGTGCGCCGCTATCTCGCGGCCGACGCGCCCGCCCTCGCCGCGGCAGCAAACCACATCGAGGTGTCTGACTTTATGAGCGATCGCTTCCCGTCTCCATACACGGCCGAGGCGGCGTTGCAGTTCTTTGCCCTGCATGAGGAGGCGGCGCACCCAGCGTACCCTACTCAGGCTGCGGTACTCCTCAAGCCAAACACCGCCGACAACCCATCCTCGGAGCCGCGCATGATCGGCGGACTCGGCGCGCACACAAACGACGACATCCTTTACCGCACGTGGACCCTTGGCTACTTCCTCACGCCTTCGGCCTGGGGCAAGGGGTACGCGACGGAGGCTCTGTCAGCGTTCACGCTCTGGGTTTTCAAGACTTGGCCGCACCTGAACAGGGTTGAGGGGGAGGCATATGGACACAACGTTGCCAGCCAGCGCGTGCTGGAGAAGAGCGGGCTCAAGCGGGAGGGAGTCAAACGGGGCGCTGCTGAGAAGCAGGGGGCGCTGGTGGACTTGGTCATGTTTGGTATTATACGGGAGGACTTGCAACCGCAGAATAGATGAGTCGTCAACTGCTCACTCAAGTCATCGCAGTGCTCCGCCAGATCAATCGGTGAAATCGTAAGGCGGGGGCCCGTCCGGGTCGGGGCCGGCGTCCAAGACGCTATCGCGAACTTCCAGCGCGGTAAGCTGGACCTCGACCTTCCACGTGCGCATGTAGACCAGGTAGTCCCCGTCCAGTCCGGCACACCTCGCGCGATGGCAGGCTAGCTTGTTCCCGTCATGCTTCCAAATCTTGCCCGGGCATTTCCATTGCTTGGACGGAGAACTGCTCTCCTTGAGCGAGACGATCTGCGACACCTCCGCGCTCGTCCAGAGCTTCTCCTGCATGTGCAGGAACTGCCTCTCGCCATACAGGGTGTCGGTGACGATGCGGGAGCTGGTCCACACGGCGTCGAGGTAGCGCTTCTCCGCGATCCAGGCCGCCAGGGCCTCGACCTGGTAGAACCTAGCCTGCTTGAGGAGTGCTAGGTATAGCTGCTGGTCGAAGCCATCCTGGCGGCTGTGGAAGAGAGGAAAGCGTCGCGTGCGCAGGTGGCGGAGGATGTGCTCAAAGAGTTCCGGGTCGCCGTCGATGAAGTACTCGCCCTGCTCTGGAGAGGCGAGGGTCCAGAGCGCCGCGAAGAAGCGAGCTGGTGCGAGGGTCGCCTTTGTTGTGTAGAACTGCTTCTCCCCGACGCGAAGAGTTACACGATTGCTGGCGTCGGTCGGAGCGGCCATTGACACGTGGCTGGGTTCCTCGTGGTGCTGTTGAAAGGCAACTACTCGTACAGCTCACGACAGTGCTCCTCTCGGACGAAGTTGTCAACTTGGATTAGAGGTGAGGTGAAGATGATTCGCTTGCGTCACATGGCCGCCACCTCGGCGACGGCTGCTGTGCCTCGTCGGCCTTGGTCATGTTTAGGCCAGCAAACCTGCAGATCGACGGGGGTGCCCCCAAGGACGCGGCGCCGCCTAGGCTGACAGCAAGCGTCAACGACCATGAACAATCAGGCAAGGGCCGAAACGAGAGCAGCAGAATGACATGGTAAGATGGAACCTCACCAGCATGAATTGATGCATCAATGGGTCAAGAGCCGTTGTGAATTTTGGTACTGCATCGTGAGCCACTATCGTGAAGACCGATTTGGTGGAGCAGGTAAGTGTGAGAGCCCGAGAAGACGCGCACCAGTAACGGTTCGGCGGGTGAATTTGCAGAGCCAAGGCTCCTACAGGAGAGGCGCAGATGACGTACGACGATGGTATAGGTCAAGTTTTGCATCAAAAGGGTGAAAGGCTTCTCCCAAGAGCCACCAAGGCAACATTCGACTTGACGCCTGCAGAGGCGGCTCAATTGGCAGGCGCGGTCGGCAAGCATTCGAGCACACGGCCGCTGGCAGGCGCAACCAGGGCAGTCCCGTCTGGGCCTTCTGGGGTGCTGCACTGCTGCACTGCTCCATTCAGTCTCCCCCACGCTGCCCTGGAGCGGCCAATGTAAATGCCTGCCCTTTGATTGGCCCGGCGCGCTCGCGCAAAAATAATGTTCCCGGAACCCACCGACAATCGAACCCACCCACCACCACCACCAAAGCTCCCGTTTCGTTGACGCTGCCATTCCCTCGAGAGACTAGCAGCACGACGCCCTCTGCCATTGACGCCGACAACGAGGCTCTCTCGGCGCTTCTTCGTCGTCTCCCCCTCGTCCTCCGGCTCTCGGCCCTCACCTGCGCCTCGTCTCGCGTCCTTCGCAATGGCCACGATCCACAGACTCGCCGGCCGGGCGGCCAAGCGGATGTGCCAGCGGCCGGCTATGACTTCCAGCCTTTCCGCCAGGCCCTTCTCGACGACATGCTTCCGCAAGTATGCCACCCCCGAGCCCTCCGGCACGCGCCTGATCCCCGTCGACGAGAACTTCGCCAACCCGAACGATCCCTACGGCTTGACGCGCGACGCTCCCGGCGCCACCAAAAAGTCGCGCGAGAACTCCGTCGAGGACCGCAAGGTCAGGCACTATACCGTCAACTTCGGACCCCAGCATCCTGCCGCCCACGGCGTGTTGCGTCTTATCCTCGAGCTCAACGGCGAGGAGATCATCCGCGCCGACCCCCACGTCGGTCTGCTGCACCGAGGCACCGAGAAGTTGATCGAGTACAAGACCTACCTCCAGGCCTTGCCCTACTTTGACCGACTCGACTACGTCTCCATGATGACCAACGAGCAGTGCTTCTCCCTTGCCGTCGAGAAGCTGCTCAACATCGAGATTCCCGACCGCGCCAAGTACATCCGCACCTTGTTTGGAGAAATCACCCGTGTCCTGAACCACCTCATGTCTGTTCTGTCCCACGCCATGGACGTTGGCGCCTTGACGCCCTTCCTGTGGGGTTTCGAGGAGCGTGAGAAGCTCATGGTACGTGATGAGAAGCGTCCTGTCTGGAAACCGTGTGAGGCTGACCCGTATGCAGGAGTTCTATGAGCGTGTCTCCGGTGCCCGTCTCCACGCCGCCTACGTCCGGCCCGGTGGCGTCCACCAGGATATTCCTGTCGGTCTCCTCGACGATATCTACCAGTGGGCAACTCAGTTTGGCGATCGCATCGACGAGACGGAAGAGATGCTTACGGACAACCGCGTCTGGGTCGAGCGACTGAGGGGCGTCGGTGTCGTCTCCGCCGCCGAGGCTCTCAACCTGTCCTTCACCGGTGTCATGCTTCGCGGTTCCGGTGTTCCTTGGGACATTCGCAAGAGCCAGCCGTACGACGCCTACGACAAGGTCGAGTTTGACGTCCCTGTCGGCAAGAACGGCGACTGCTACGACCGATACCTTTGCCGCATGGAGGAGTTCCGACAGTCCCTGCGCATCATCCACCAGTGCCTCAACGACATGCCCGCTGGCCCCGTGCGCGTCGAGGACTACAAGATCTCCCCGCCGCCCCGTTCCGCCATGAAGGAGAACATGGAGGCTCTGATCCACCACTTCCTGCTCTACACCAAGGGCTACGCCGTGCCCCCCGGTGAGACCTACTCCGTCATCGAGGCGCCCAAGGGCGAGATGGGCGTCTACGTCGTCTCCGACGGCAGCGAGCGCCCCTACCGGTGTCACATCCGCGCTCCCGGTTTCGCTCATCTGGGTGGCTTCGACCACGTCTCCAAGGGCCATCTGTTGGCCGATGCTGTCGCTGTTATTGGTACGATGGATCTGGTGTTTGGTAAGTGTCCACGGAAGCCGCCGCAACTTTGAGACGTCCCCTCGCTAATCTCCACGCAGGTGAGGTTGATCGGTAGAAACAGTGGGACGCACGTGGATGTCGAGCTAGGATTTCCCTTTGTCTGTAGTCATAGCTGACGGGAGGCCAACGTATATACTCCAATAGAAGTCGTCGTTTGTGAGATTGCGAGACCACGTCGCAGCGTCACGATTTCCAAGTTGAGACAAATGTGTCATTTTTTACAGTTCTTCGTCTACTTTTACAATATTGAGACATGTAGCGTAGCGCTGCGGCGGTATCAGGCCTTTGCGCCTGTCCATGAGGCCTGTTCCATGATGTACGTCTTCAACGGCGTCATGGCGTTGACTGCCCTGAGGCCAAGAGATCGAAGGGGTACCAGCGGGCCGCTCTCGACCGAGTATAGCTTGTGCAGCTTGTCGCACACGCCAAGAAGGACGTGGTTAGCCGCGTATCTCTCGCTGTTGTAGCTCTCCAGCGACAGCTGCGTCCCGAGGTCCTGCCCGTGGGTGATCGAGTACTCTATGGCCTTGACCAGGCTTTGGACGTCGCCCTGACCTTGATTCAATCCCTGGCCCGCGAGCGGGTGCACAGTGTGGGCAGCATCGCCGACCAGGGCTACGCGCTCACCAATGTAGGTGTCCGCGTGCCGCATCTTGAGCGGAAAGGAGGCGACGGAGCCTTCCTGAACGCCAACGACGGCCTGTGGCACGGCCTCGGCGTCGACAGATGCGTGCTGCATTCTCCAGGCATACTCTTCGGCTTGACCGGAGGCCTGGGTGTGCATGTACGCGAGGTCGACGGGACTGAGGCGGAACGCAGCATTGACCATGGTGACGAACTCCTTGGGAGGCAGCTTCTTGAGCAGAGCGGCATTCTCGGGCGTAGTGGACCAGACGAGAGTGGAGAAGTTCCCTGGGAGAGGGAGCATGGCGACAGGTCCCGTCGGAAGGAATCGCTGGTAGGCGATCTTGTTGTACTGGCCACCCCACCCGTCACCCTCGAGCTGCAGGGTCGCCACGACGCCGTGGCGGTTGTAGTCCCAGCCCCGGCTTTCAATGCCGGCAAAGGCCCTGACCGGGCTGTTCGCGCCGTCTGCGCCGATGAGCAGCCGGGCGGCGAGGCTCTTACCGGTGGACAGGTGAACTATGGGCCACTCCCTCAAGTCCAGGTCCTCGGTTTCCTCGCCCAACTCGATCCTGTCCACCTTGGACTTGTCAAAGACGTCCACACCGCCCAACTCATTCAGACGCTTCAGCAAGCCGGATGTGACGTTCAGATTTTCAACCATGTATGCGATTGTGTTGCCGGGGCCGGAGGAACCCGGCGGCCAGTCGAATTCGATGCGGGCGTCGGTGAGGCCGTCCCAGACCTGCATCTCCTGGTATTCCTGGACGCGGTCGCGGCGCATGTGCGCCCACGCACCGATGGTGTTGAGGAACTGCGCCGAGTGTGGCGTCAGAGAGATGCAGCGGTTCGAGTACTGCGTCGACGGGAGGGAGAAATCGGCCGTCTTGGAGAGGTCCTGAGCTTCGACGAGGGCGACGCGGAGGCGTGATGCTACGGGACTAGACCCTGCGAGCTGTTAGCAAAGAGCTATATAGCATTGGGGATATCCAAAGGGAGGAGGATGTGCATACGGAGAGCAGTCAGGAGACTGAGGCCCGCCGGACCGCCCCCGACACAAACTACATCGTAAATATCGTCCGTCTTGGTCGAGTAGCGGCGCCGCAGCTGGTTGCCTCGAATCGAGCGGGAACAGCTCCGACAGACGAAACGTGGAGTCGCCAGAAGGCTCCTGGTGGCCGACATGGCGGCAGGCGGCAGCGGTGTGCGCGTCAATGGCGCAAACTGAAGCTGTGATGCTGGTTTGGAGATGGCACCACTTTCACCACCAGACTTTCCATTCTCGCGGCAGCCAGCACCTCATCCGTCATGGCGGGTTCACAAAAGCAAGTGTGGCGCGGTGTGGCTTGCCCAGGGAAATGTGGCTGTGCACACGCAAGTCTTCGCAAGGGTAATTCTTGGTCGTTGGCCCGTGCGCCCGAGGTCCAGGCGCCCGCGCCACAAAAGGCGGAAGGGGCCACTTTTGCCCCCAGCAGTTGCCACAGACAACGGCGCCATCTCTTGCGTCAGTGGACCTTCGACCTCACCAACAACAAACGCCCGCGAGCAGCAGGGTCCTCGAGCAGAAAATTCGCAGCCCTGCGCGCCATCCTTGCATTGCATATTGCGTCGCAGTCCTGCTGTTTGCGTTCCAGTCGCCGGGACGCGTGTCTTTCCTTGTCTTTTTCCCCGGCATCCTGCGCGTCGCGCACGCTTGCCGCCTCCGCGATAAGGTTCGTCATCCTGCGGCCAAGCTGCGGCCGCCTCCCATCGTGGCCTCTTCCGGGGACCTTGTCCCACTGACTCTTTCCATCAGAAGCAGACGTCGGACTGTGCCTGGCTGGGTTTGACCAAGTCCCCGACTGGATCGCGAAGAGTCCCTAGGCTTCCGCCATGGCCGACTCCGACGACTACCTGCAGGAGGGCTTCGACCCCCGCAGCGTGACGATGCCGCGACTGCGCTCCATCCTCGTCACACACAACGTCGAATATCCGTCCACGGCCAAGAAGCCACAGCTTGTGCAGCTCGTCAGCGACCACGTCCTGCCGCAGGTTCCTAAGTTGCGGGCGCAAAGGGCTAGGGCAAAACGGTCGAGCTACGGCATAGTCAACGCCGGCAGTGCCCAGGACACCAATACATGGGACGACCTACCACCCTCACGACCCGTCTCCCGCCGCTCAATGTCCCCAAGGAAGAGCTCCGCTCGGGTCAAAGTGGAAGAGGACGAGCATGAGGTGTCGCACCTGAGGAGTCCACGAAAGCGCAGCTCCCGCTCCGTGAGCCGTGCACTGTCGCATACGGACGACGACGCCGCCTCCGAGGTCTCCAGATCCACGCGCCGCAGCCGCCGCACGGTCACGCCTCAAATAAAGCCAGAGTCTGACGAGGAAGAGGACGAGGAGCAGGCCGATGATGATGACGATACTGTTGTTCACCATGGGGATGAGAGCGTCTTCACCGATGACAACCCGTTCCAGAGCGGTAGCTCTCCGCCCTCTGTGAAGACCCCGACAAATAGACGGCGGACGACTGGTGAAGATGTTTTTCAGAGCACCAAGTCTTCCCGGCGTCGGACGGACGGCGTCGTTGATCGGCGACAGAGCAGCCGGTCATTCGCAGTGCCCGCGACTAGGCTACGATCCCTGACGCCGGAAATGGTGCTCGAGCCTGGCGAAGAGTTCACGCCAGATGAACAGCTTGAGTTGGAGGAGGCTGCGAGCAAAGGAGAGCTGCCTCTGGTGCCCCGGCCGTCTGCGACCAAGTCTGGTCGCCAGACGAGTCTGACGACCCCTCTCATCGTCCTCCTCCTGGCTCTGCTATCTGCATACGGAGCCTGGTATCGCCAGGAGAAGATTGCTGTCGGCTATTGTGGCCTTGGCCGCCCCGCCAAAACCCTCGTCCCGCCTGAGGTCCCTGTTCCTGACGTCTTGGTGCCCTTCGTCGAGCCTCAATGCGAAAAGTGCCCCGCGCATGCTTTTTGCTACGAGGACTTTTCCATCCGTTGCGAGAAGGACTTTATTCTCAAGCCTCATCCTCTCTCCCTGGGTGGCTTGATCCCGCTACCACCGTCTTGCGAACCGGATGGGGAGAGGGCCCGTCGTGTCAAGGCCGTGGCGGACAAGGCCATCGAGGAGCTCAGGGATCGCCGCGCCAAGTTTGAGTGCGGCAACCTCGTTGACGAGACTGGCAAGCAGGAAGATTCGCCAGCCATCGCAGAAGAAGAGCTCAAGGCGAGCGTCAGCAAGAAGCGCAGCAAGAAGCTGAACAGCAAGGAGTTCGACGATCTGTGGAAGGACGCAATCGGCGACGTCGCCGAGAGGGAGGAGGTCTCCGTCGAAGCTGAGACGACTGAGTAAGTCCCCATGATTCTTTGCTTCCATGGCGCGGTTGCCTGTTGGTCCTCGTCGTGTTGCAGATCACAACTATATTGACACATGGACTAATCAGATCCGTCATTAATCCCACAGACCGTCCAGTTCCCCCGATTTTCCAAACCGCAAGTACTCGTCCGCCTCTCTCGCTCGCCTTCCGCTCGCCTGTGCGCTCAAGCGCTCCGTCAGGCTCGGGCTGGCGCGATATCGACTCCCAATTGGACTTTTGATCTCGCTGGCTGTTGCCGTGCTTTATTTGCGCGCCCGATATCGCCATCACCTGGCCATCTCGGCGCAGGTCCCGGCGTTGGTGGATTCAGTGCTGGGCCGCTTGGCCAACCAAAAGGAGCTGGGCGAGGAAGACCTCGACGACCCCTGGCTGTTCCTGCCAAACTTGAGAGACGACGTGCTGCGCGCCAAGCACTCTCTGTCGGAGCGGGAGATGATCTGGCAAAAGGTCAAGGCCGTGGTGGAGCAGAACAGCAACGTGCGCACCAGCCAGAGGGAAGGCCGGAGCGGGGAGGTCGGCCGGGCGTGGGAGTGGATCGGTCCGACCAGGGGCGAAGGGGCCCGGAGGCGGCGCAGCGGCCGAGTGTCGTGGGCTGCCGAGGTTAAATCCGAGTCGCCGGAGCCGTCCCCGGTGCCGGTGGCAAAGGAGATGGTCGAGACGAGGAAATGGGACGAGCCGCGGCCGTATTATTAGACCGGGGGGAATGGCGTGCCTCGCCTGTCCCTGTGTGCTTTTCTATGTTGTACCTAATGGAGGTTTATCACACCAGCGTTGATGCATTTGCTATCATGATTTAACCCACTCGTTGATTCGTACGCTGTGCTCTCTTCGTGCGGATCCGTTGATCTGCCTCAATGTTTGGTATGTCACTTTTCACAGGGGCTATTCAAAGAAACCGTGCGCCACGCAGGGTTCACTGTAGATAGGTTTACATAGTTGAATAGATAGACTAGTGTCTCGATTGATCGGCTAATGCACAGGTGTTGTATATGCACACGGGGTTGGTTCAACAAAGGAAAATGTGGCGACCTTTAATCTAGACTCTACTGCCGTCCATCTATTGGGCCTTGGACGAGACAATCTCTGTACAGCTAGTCAGCGTGCGAACTCACGAGCAAAAGGGCGGCAGGCAAAACGCACTCTCAACGTCGGCGACGCTCTGCTGCAGGATCTGCTGCAGGACCTTGGGGTTCTCGAGCTCCTTCTGGACCTTGGCGATGATGGAGGCAGCCAGCTCCTGCTGCTGACGCTGCTTGACCTGGCCCTCGTAGCGCACCCAAGAGTCAAGAACGGTCTTGGCCTCGGCGGCCAGGGCGGTCTGCTGCTCGAGCTCGTAGGCCTGGGCCTCGAGCTTGGCGGTTTCCTGAATCGGCGGAGTCAGTCATGCGGCCTATTCGCCCAAGACGTAACAGCGGCAATTTCGGCAGGCGTACCTTGGAGACCTCGAAGAGGGTCTTGGTGATGTCGACAACGCCGCCCATCTGCTTGACGTCCTCAATGCGGGTCTTGACGGCCTCGGTGTGGTCGGCACGAGCGCTGTTGAGGATGTTCTTGATCTTCTCGTTCTGGCTCTCGGCCCACTCCTTGTAAGCCGGGCCACCGTACTTGATGATGCCACCCCAGACGGCGAGCAGGCAGAAGGCGACGACCGTCTCCTCGTTCATGACGTAGTACTCGCTGCTGATGGCGTAGACGGAGAGACCGGCGGCGCTGCTGAGGATGGCCGTCTTGGAGAGGAGGCTGCTGCCGGGGAGGGCATCGATGATGCTCTGGGCCTTCTTCTTGGGCTCCTCGGCGGGAACATTGCTCGCGTTGCGGACGGCCGCCGAGATCGCGGGGACGGCGCGGCGGGCGAGGGTAGGTCGGAGAAGGGGAGCGCCTGCGGGTGAGGGAGCTCGATGGTCAGCCTCTCATACATGGGCGGGCGCGCGCAATTGGCGCCCGAATTAGGGGTCCCCGGGTCCGCCCGTGAGTGTTCAACGTACCGACAGCGCTGCGCGCCAAGCGGGAGGCCATTGTGAGATGATTCGTGATGGGGTATCGCGGGCTTGACGTTGCGCGGGAGCTGGTGATGAGGTTGAGGTTTTATCGCGCTAGTTCGGCAACAGGCTGCGGTCACGTGACGTCGGAATTCCACGCCTTGCGGAGACGTGGACCGTTCCGGACTTGACCCGGGCTAGGGTCTCGGCGGCGCCAAGGATCTGATTGGTTGCAAATTCGACGTTGAAGCTTTCACTGAAGGTCCTGATCCTGAACTTCTATGCAGACTTTCCATTCATCTTTGTTTCTTAGATCCTCAGTGTTGGGGATTGGATCTAATATTATTGAGTGACCTGAACTCAATCTCAATATTGGGACCAATTTTCGACATCGAAATTCGTGGAACAGTTCTCGGGAACCGGACATCGTTTTCGCCATGGCTGGCGGCGAAGGCTCCAAGCGCAAGAGGGCCTCGACGGCCGACAAGCCGACCAAGCGCCGGCGGTCCTCGTCTGGAAGCGAGGACAATGAAGGTCCCAACGCCAAGATTCTCCTGATGGAGCAGGGGATTCTCGAGTCGAGGAAGAACTACAACGACATCACCGTCCTGCTCAGCACCGCCAGAGAAGATAGCGACGAAGCCATGCTTGCGACAGTGGCGCTTTGCCGCATTTTCGTCCGCCTGCTGGCTCAAGGGTCGCTCACGTTCAAGAAGTCTCTGTCTGAAAAGGAGGGGGTCGTCGTCGGGTGGCTCAGGGATCAGTTGTCGCACTACAAGACGCTGTTGCTTAGCCACGTGGCTGACGAAGACCTCGCCGTGACGGCACTGACGCTCTGCATGAGAGTTCTCAAGGCGGAGGGAGAGTTTCTGTCCAACAAGGAGGAGTACTCGTTCCCGACGGCGTTCATTGGCGATATTGTCACGGCCGTCTTGAGTTCAACGAATGAGGATGTGCGGACGGCCTATATCGAGGAGTTTGCCGAGCAGTACGACGACATCCGATATTTCACTTTCAAGTCCATCAAGTAAGCTGCCGCGCAACTCATTATTGTCATGGTAATCACTGACTTTCAAAGACCTGCCATGGAAGCCATCGCATCCAGCGAGGAAGACTCCGGCGTCCTGTTTGACCGCGTGCATTCGCTCATCTCTGCCCTGGACGGTGTGCCCGAGACATCTGATGAACTTGAGGACTTTTACGTTCCTCGGCCGCAGAAGAAGTCACACGCTCTGCGGTCTGTCGTGCAGCACAAGAAGCAGGGGCAGGAGGCCTGGTTGGCGCTGCTGGGAGTCGTCGAGACCAAAGACCAGCAGAAGAAGGTCTTGGATATCATCTCGACCACCATCGCGCCTTGGTTCATCAAGCCAGAGCTGCTCGCCGACTTCCTCACGAGCTGCTACAACTCGGGCGGGTCCATGTCGCTGCTCGCCCTCTCGGGTGTCTTCTACCTCATCCAGGAGCGCAACCTGGATTACCCGTCGTTCTACGCCAAGCTCTACTCTCTGCTTGACCGCAACATCCTCCATTCTAAGCACCGCTCGCGCTTCTTCCGACTGCTGGACACGTTTTTGGCGTCGACGCATCTTCCCGCAGCGATGGTGGCCAGCTTCCTGAAGCGTCTGTCGCGGCTGTCGTTGAACGCGCCGCCGAGCGCCATCGCCTTCGTCGTGCCGTGGATCTACAACCAGCTGAAGCGCCACCCTACGTGCACGTTAATGGTCCACCGCGAGATCAAGGACGCGGAGCTGAAGAAGAGCATCCAAGAGACGGGGTTTGAGGACCCCTTTGTCGCAAAAGAGTCGGACCCAATGGAGACCAAGGCCATCGAGAGCAGCCTGTGGGAGCTGGTGCATCTGCAGTCGCATTATCACCCCAACATTGCGACGATCTCCAAGATCGTGTCAGAGCAGTTCACGAAGCAGTCGTACAACATGGAGGACTTCTTGGACCACTCGTATGCGACGGTGAGTACGCCCTTGCTTTTGGTTGCGACTTTTGCGAGAGCAATATACTGACTTTGTCCCAGCTCTTGGACGCGGAAATTGGCAAGAACGTCAGGAAGGCACCGGTGGTGGAGTTTCAGATCCCGAAGCGAGTCTTTTTGCCACAGGACGACCCGTCGGCGGCGCCCGACAGCCTGGTGGTCAAGCTGTGGGACTTTGGCGGCGCTGCCGAGGTCGCGTAGGCCCGGTGAGGTGTGTTTGGCGACGGGGGCTTTTGGGATACGGCGTGCATGATGCGGCACGCGCGTCGCCCGGCGGTGGCTTGGCGTTGACGAGGCGTCACGGAATTGGCCGAGCATCATCATCATCATCATACTCATCATACTCAGCGACGCGATTGGTGTTTCGCACATGAATTCAGATTTTGTGACTTATCACGCCGGCTTTCAGCATCGTGCAGGGCCTGCCGGCATCGTGCAGCGCGTGAGAGCAGATCAGCCAATCGAGGCGGCCACGGGTGCCTTGGATGCCGAGACAGGGTCGTGCTGCAGTTCGCGTCGGAGCTGCGCCGCACTGCCGAGTGCGCCATGTGCGCCTGCAGGAGGGAGGGATGGACCCTTGCCGGTTGACGTGGATGGACAGAGGTGGACAGAGGTCGAATCCGGCACATCTCCCGTGCGGACCGCGGGAGCTGGGCATGGCGCGGGCGATGTCTAGGAGTGAGTGCGAGTTCCTCAGGTAAGTGGCCACCTGTAGGTAGGTACCTACCTAACGTGCCGGGGCACTCACCCCGCCTCGCCTCACTGTAGGTAGAGCAGATTCGTGAACGGACGGCAGGGACTGGGGCAGGCAGGCACCTTGATATTATGATCACGCTCGAGAACGTACGGCATTGCCGTGGCGTCGCGCCGCCGGGATCCGCCACAGATGGCCGTCTCGTTGCGGGTCGGCAGGACAATCGTGGGCCGTGGCCGATCTTGGAAAAAGAAACGAAAGAAGAGCCTTGGAACGCGAGCTGGGAAGCTTTGCCGCGCCTGGAAGCAATTAAAGTGGCGCCCAAGCTCAGCGCGCGGCCGGCCAAAGACGCCTTGTTAGAGGCTCCCCTCCCATGGAACGGGCCCCAGCTTGGCCCAGCTGCGCCCAGCTCTTGGAGTGACATCACTATTGCCTCGGGGGCCTTAGCGCATTTATGCCCTCTCCAGGGTTGGAGAAACTAGCTGGATCCCCCCCCATCAAGCGCTCCAGCTGCTGCTGCGGCATCCCGTCGTTGCTTCGAAGCCAAAACCAACTTCCCTGCAACATCCACTCCAAGGCACCACGAGCACCCGCGACGATTCCTCGCCCGTCCGACGCTCCTCGGGTGAGGCTGTAGGGCATCGCGCGGCAATGGCGAGCAACCGTTTCAAGGCTCTGAACCCCGCTTCCCATCTCGGGATGGAGGGTCAGAACACCGCTGCCGCATCAGGTCGTGCACCGCCGCCGCCGCCGCCGCCCACGTCTGTGCCAACCGCCGTCGCCGCCCGTCAGCAGCTGCAACAGGACCAGGAGTCGACAAAATCCCGCGGTGGGCAGCCGCGGAAGAGAAAGGGCCACCGCGGCGGCAAGAAGAAGCGTTCGCGCAGAAAGAGTTTCGCCGTCCTCGCCGAGGATAGCCACGATGAGATGCAGGAGGCGTCGGGCGAGGGCTTCTACAAGATGCCCACTGGCAACCTGAGCGGCACGAGCATCGACAGTGAGGCGCTCCTAGACCATCGGTAAGCATGCCGCGGCCTGTACCCAGGCGCTCGCCGTTCCGTCTTTGCCTTTGCTAACCCGCCATCGCCAGCGAGCACAAGCCCATGCGGCTACGACGACCTTCCACCGTCGCCGCCTCGACGCCCTTCCACAACCCGTTCTCCACGCCGGGAGCCAGCCGCCTGCGCTCCATTCACACCCCCAACAGCGGCGATGGCGAGAGAGGCGGCGATGCGAGCCCCTGGGATGAGACGGCCCCGCTGCTGTCCGAGTCCGGGAGGTATCGAGCGTCGCCGACGGGACCCTCCAGCTATGGGGCGACGAGCCGTAATCGGAGCCGCAGATCGTCCAGCAGGTCCTCGCGCACGAAGATGACGGCACACTTGAACGTCAAGGACCGATACGATATCAATCATCCACCCTCGGTCCCCGGCTCGCCCGCCTTCGGGGGCGTCGACCGCCCGGAGCTGGCCTTTGGGGATGTTATGATTCGAGATGAGATCTCGCTGGGTGGGAGCCCTCACGACTCCCTCGACGCAGCAGAGGCCTTGTCGGACACTGGAAGTCCCATGCGCGATCATCGGGCGGACTTGGCTCGACGCATGACGGAAGCTGCCGGGGATGTTTGCTTCCCCGGCGCTGACATGTCCGACATGGGTGACGAAGATGTACACTCTCGGGATGTCGCCGCTCACCAATACCGGGGCCGGCGACGGCGGGCTCAGTGGCCGGATCTTTCCGTCCTTGAGGAGTGGCGCCATTTTGAGAAGGAGGACCGCAGCGAGGAGGTTCGCGTCAAGAAGATCACAGAGCCGCAGCTGATCAACGGTCGACTGCGCCCGGTAAGGAAGGGATGGTTCCAGACCGACGAGGATGCGCCGTATCGCTTCACATATTTCAACGAGGAGTTCCAGAGCACAATCCACAGCCAAACCATCTCCGAACTGGTCCAGCCCGGCGGGGGTTTCCGAGAACTCTTCATCCCCGACCCACGCATCTTGTCCGACAGCGAGAGCGACGACGACGATGACGACGAGCCGTCAACGGGCCTGCGGCCACAAAACTCAAACGGTGGCGACTATGATTCCAAGCTCTCTACTCGACAGCCGTCACTGGCGGAATCCCGTCGAGAGGGGACGACCTCGCCGGGCCATGATATTCCGACCCTGTCAGGTCGTGCGACGCCCATCGCAATAAAGTCTCCCGAAGTCACCCAGAAAGAAACGCAAGGAGCAGCGCGCGAGTCAGCATCGACGCCTCGACCAGTGAAGTATGGCGACAGGCCGGTGTGGTGGCTCGATGTGCTCTGTCCGACAGAGGCCGAGATGAAGGTCATCTCCAAGGCATTCGGCATCCACCCCCTGACGGCAGAAGACATCATGCTTCAAGAGGCGCGCGAGAAGGTCGAGCTCTTCCGCCACTACTACTTTGTGAATTATCGCACGTTCGATCAGGACATAAACAGCGAAAACCACCTCGAGCCCGTCAACATGTACGTCGTTGTCTTTCGAGAAGGCGTGCTGAGCTTTCACTTCTCCATGACGCCACATCCCGCCAACGTCCGTCGACGCATTCGGCAGTTGCGGGACTATCTCATCCTCTCCTCGGACTGGATCTCATACGCCATCATCGACGATATCACAGATGTTTTCCAACCCCTGATCCAAAACATTGAGGATGAGGTCGACGAAATCGATGATAGAATCCTCGAGTTTCACTCGTCCACGGATAAGCGGCTCAAGGGAGAGAAACCCAGCAAGAATGACGACTCAAACACTTTTGTCGACTCGAGTGACATGCTGCGACGTGTGGGCGACTGCAGAAAGCGGGTGATGAGCCTGTACCGTCTGCTCGGCAACAAGGCGGACGTCATCAAGGGTTTCGCGAAGCGATGCAACGAGCGGTGGGAAGTTGCGCCGAGGTCTGAGATAGGCCTGTACCTCGGCGATATCCAAGACCACATCATCACCATGACCTCCAATCTGGGTCACTACGAGAAGTATGGTTTACTCCGCCTTGATTCTCTGTGACACGACGGCTGACGTCTCTCCAGAATACTAGCCCGCTCTCACGGCAACTATCTTGCCCAGATCAACATCCGCATGAACGAACGAGCGGAGCAGACCAACGACGTGCTCGGCAAGCTGACCGTCTTGGGTACCATCGTCTTGCCCATGAACATCATCACGGGTCTCTGGGGCATGAACGTTTGGGTACCCGGCCAGGAGTACGAGGGTGACCTGGCCTGGTTCGCCTGGATCACGGCCGGGCTCGTCTTCTTTGGCCTGGCATGCTTCATGATTGCGAAGCGCGTCTACGGCATTGTATAAATGCCAAGGAGCCCCGCCGCGTAGCGTTACATAGGTTCCGCTTCTCTCGCCCCTGTTTCTTGTATCTCCTTCTTCACAGCACAGGAGTATATTATTGGGGATTGCATATACGGGAAGAGAAAAATGGTGGGAAGTTTCTGGATTGGCGTCTTGGGTTTTAGGATACGTGCACGAGTTAATGGCCGACAGGCCTGGGGAATCTTCCGTGGCGCGAGGGACCGTCCATGAGCGACGGGCGAAATATGCAATGAGCACACGACGATTGTGTAATATAGGTGGGCCTAGATGAATGAGCAACAGGTGTTTGCCCAGTCGAAAGAGCCATGCGTGTACAAATTCATTGTCTGTCCGTCCGCCTCGCAGTGAGTTGCGCGGATCTCTGCCATCCACTTGCTGCCCTTCGGATCGTGAAACGGGGAGACGTCCGTTAGGCGACCAACGCTTCAACGAGAACATGTGTGCGCGCCGCACTATGCACTATCCGTTCGCCCGCTTCTGGCCAGCGAGATCTAAATTGAGTGCCACGTTGCACGTCCCGATGTGTGCAAACAAACATAGTTGGCATCTCTCGACTGCGGGAGTTGCAGCGCCGCATCGGTCATGGCGGGCACAAGGTTCGTGAAAGTGCTATGTCAGGCCAAATCCGCGGGTCAGTTGCGCCCATCTCTGCGTGCCAATAGGGATCGAGCTGTATTACGTAGAGATGCCGTTTTCGATCAGCCAGAACTTCTAAAACTTGGTGGCTGTTGACCAGGCTCAGGAGCTTTTACATGCATATCCAGCGGGCTATGCCCTCACTTGGCCCACCCCGTCGTCCTCTGAAAAGTCGTCTGACGAGTCTCACACGAGATTGACTGACAGACAAACAGACGCCGAAGAACTTTGGCCCCACCCTCACTTTTGCGACTTGTCGCTTAGATCTCTGGAGTCCGTTGGCCGTTGGCCGTCGGCCAGGTGTAGTTGAGTATCCTCTTGATCCTCTTCCTCCTGGGCTCCCGTACACGTGGAGTGGCGCATCACGCAGCGATGGTTCCACAGAACCGGATGCTTCGTACGGGAGCTGCGCAGACTGGCTACGGTTTATGGATGCGGATGCACGCGCAGCCAAGGTAACATGACACTGGGGCGCAACTGATTGGAACCTTGAGAGGAGTTTCGGTGTATTTTCCAACTGTTGCACCTGGGGTCGGTATGCCGTGTTCTGCCCATTCCCTCGAAAGGTGTTGCTACCCGCAAACGAACACTGCAGAAGTTGCAATTACAAACGCGGCATACGAGACTGGCAAGCTAAATAAGCCCGAGAGACAGGAGAAGGAAGCAAAACAGCCGGTCCCCTTTGAAACCAGCGAGCCAAAGCGAGTTGCGAAAAAACTCCAAACGCCGGCCTCGGCATCTCTTCTTTTCAACTCCAGTCTTGACCCAAGTCTCCATCCCATAGTTCCCATTCTGGGCCAGCGCAATTCTCGTAAGGCCCTGACGCCTGTGTTCCTCCTTCCCGTAGCATGTCCGTGACCACCTGAGGGTCGCAGATGGCAGAGCCTTTGGAACCGAGCAGCACGCATTTACCAGCCTCGATACACTTTGCATGTCAGTTCGCAACGAATGCATGTCGACGATTGAGAGGGCAAGGGCACGGAATTCGGTGATTTACCTTTGAATCTCCGCCACAGGCAGTGCGTCCCGGTTCGCGTTGCGGCCACCATTTCACGCCGTTGCCACTGACCTTGTATGGCCAGTATTTGCATACTCCATGATCAGCATTTGGTTTGCATTCCTACGCATCACAACGTCAGTGCCATCCACTCTTCTTTGCATTGCGCTCCTTCAACGTTGGACACCTGCTAGAAAGGAACAGGGGCACTCCGGGAACGAACTCACGCCGATGAGCAGCGATCTGTTCATGTCATCAACAAGAGTTTCAGCTTCCTCGAGTGTCTTGCAGTGTAGCTTTAACCGTCGGGAGCGAAATTTCTCAGTCCTTTTGACGATATCGGCAGCGTATACGCCAACGACGAGGCATAACCACAAACCTGCGACAAGCCTCATCGTCTCGGCGTTCGAGGCTGCGATAAATAGACAGTCGTATGGAGTTGACGAAGAGGGACTCAGAAGTAGTGGCTGCCCGACTGCAGAGCGTGCGGGATGCTTGACAGGTTGGGCAGGGTGGCCGCGCCTTTTAGGGATCAGAGTCAACGGTGGTGGGGGGACTCGGGGTGGTTTGCAGGACCCGGATCATGCGAATGTCGCCCGCGAACGGCCTGGTTCTCTTAATGTGTGACATGGTCATAATAGCACTGACGTATTTCTGATAGTAACGATGTGCTCGGGATGAGGTTTGTCAAACGTAAGTGGCCGCGTTGTCTGAAAGCGCACAGCCGTGCGTCGTGCCGCGGCTCGCCTGCTGGCACGTAGGCATTGTTAGAAGTGCACTGATGAGATGCAATCCCCTTGGGCCGGGGCCGCTCTGCCCTGCGGGTAGTACACAAACAGCGAACGTAATGGAAATGTCTTTCCGACGCAAGCCAGCTTCCAGGGTTACTTGTCTACCTTCTTTACTGTAGTTCCCAAAGGTAGAGCATATAGCAACGACCGCCCTCCACCGAATGCACCCTCGCAACCGAGACGTGCCCTTCATGTGCGAGACCCGCAGCGTTTTCTCCGCGGTATCCGATTGTGTCGCCGGCCACAGTATCTCATACAGGGATTAGGAAGTGTCGCTGTAAATGTAACTATCCTTGAGTCGGGGAGACCAATCGCGCCGGACACGAGGCTGTAGTAACGTGTCGCGGACACATGATCCAGCCCACGCAATCACATTTACCAGAAAAGAGCAATTCATTGCGCTGAACGTTGGTAATACCTTGATAGGGTAGTGGAAGGTGAAGAGAACAAGGGGCGCAAACTGCAGTGCTTGTTTGCCATGGTGTCTCGTGTCATATATCGCAGAACTTTGAGAGTCAGGTTTCACCAGATTTGACCTCCATCAGTCACAACAACGAATCAAAGGCATAAGATGGTGGTTGAACGTGTATTTTGACTGCTGCATTTGTCATGTTTCAACATGACCCGTGGTATGCCTCGACAAAGCTGGATGGCGTCTACTTCCCCTGATTGCGCCAGGCCTAACTTAGTATCTAAGACTCTTGCTGTGCCAGGCTCGCCTGGTGGTATATCGTGCATATCAGTGCGGCTTTCAACACGCCGCGCCTTGTGGAGTATAATGTGGTTTTGACCTTGCGGACGAGGGTACTATCCCACACGTCCAACGCTCCCGAATGATGTTGCGCTGCCGTGCAGGCCAGTGACGTATGCGGCTGCAGCATCCGGCTGTATGGTTGTTCAAGGACAATACATGCACACAATAGGGGCAGCAAAGCCGTGCCGTGTTTGTGACAAGGCGTTGTCCCGCGGTTCCGAGTGTCGAAGGGTTTTAACGTGTGTCTGGTCTACGCTCATCTCCGCTGCTGGGCCCCAAAGGTTGCCCTGAGAGCCAGAATCTGTTGGCGTTCTGCCTCTGGCAGCATGTCGATCTGGGCCTGCGGCAGTTCCATGACCTGCCGTATCAAAGCATCGGTATCTTGCGGCGCGGCAGCCGGTGCAGGAGCGCCATAGCCCTGAGGAGCCGCTGCTGGCGGCGCATACGGCGCGCCGGCAACGGGTGGCGTGTTGTTGGCGGCCGGGTAGCCGGGGATCGGGGTAGGGAAGCCGGCAGCCGGCTGGGGCGCGGCCGGCGGCGCACCGGGCTCGGAAACGGACTGAATTGCCTCTGGCGAGACAAGCCCCATGAGGAGCAGAGATTGGAACACGGCGTACGTGAGCTGGGGCGCTTGCGAGAGGAGCTCGGTGGCCCTCTGCGGGTCGGATGAGGCGAGAGCCTTCATCTGTCCGAGAATGTCGAGGAGTTGCGGCGGGGGAAGCGTGTTGAGGGTTCTGGAGATGGCATCAGTGCACGTGAGGCCCGGCGGGATCTCCTTGCCGGCGGGAAGCGGTGGCAGGGAGCTCGCCTGCGAGCCGTACGCGCCGGACCCGGCGCCGTTAGCTGCCGAGGGGACGTGGACAGAGGTCTGGTAGACGGTGTTAGCGCGCGAGCAACGACGCGGAAGTGTTCTAGGACATGCCTGATTGTTGTCATCGTCACCGCTCTTCTGCTCGTTGCTGAAATCAACACGGAGCTTGCGGCCCATGATTTCGTAGTCGTTCAGATTGCGGACGGCGGACGCAGCAGAGTCTATATAGACACACGTCAGAAGATGGTTCACTTCGGCAGATAGAAGAGGCTCGTACCGGTATCAGGGTAGTCTGCGAACCCAAAGCCCTTCGGGCGACCCGTCTCGGAATCATACACGAGTCGGAACCGCTCGACCTTGCCGGCACTCGAGAATATATCTGTGATTTGTTCCTCGGACAACCCTGCGCGCGGATCAGCTTCGAGGCTCCTCACAGACTGCGTCCGGCGGCGAGCTCTGCGCACCGTATGGGATGTTGCCGACAAAGACGACGCGTGACGGAGGCCTGGACGACATGGTCGTAGTTTGAGGGCACTTGCCCAGTGGGGGACCGTCGCAGCTGTGGTTGTCGCTAATGGATTTTGCGGGCAGCTATTCGAGAGGTCGAGGCAGGCGAGGTGTCGCGGGTCCAATGCAGTCAAGAATTGGCTCTTAGGACGTCCTGCTGCCGGTGCGCATGGACAGGGTGTGACGTGCGCCGGATCAATCGCTCGATGTCAAGAGGTGCACGATAAGTTCCAAACCAGCAGATCTGCGAACCTCACCTCTCATCCTCATCCAGGCTAGTGGAAAGAGCCGGCGATTTGCCGGGCGTTGGCGCCTGCTGGGCTGGGTGGGCACGCGCCTTGCAGCGGGCACGTCCCGTCAGCCAGGGCGGACCAGACTGATGTGGGTACCACCAAGCACTGTGTTTTCCAGGGTTCCAGGTGCCTGTACGGTGCATATCTGGCCTCCACTCTGGGCGGCCCAGGTGCCATCCACCGCCCACCAACGGCAGCGCCAGGGACCTGACGGCTGCCGCCCAGCGTGGGGTAACTGGGCTGAGGCGATGGATGGGCCCGTGGACGTGCTCAGGGAGCCCACCTGCACCTCCAGTGGGCTGTACCCCTGTCGGCCAGGCGTGGCCACTCATCAGGCAGCTCCATGCATGTTTCTGTACTTGCGACGGTGGCCTCAAGCCTCAACCTCCCCGACGTCGCTCCCATTTTCCTCCACGTCTTCGCCCATCCCTCTGCCCTTGAGCAGCCAGCCCGTCTGTCGCGCCAATGCCCTCTGCCGCAGGGCACTTCTGATTTGATTGCGTCGCCTTTCCTTCTCTTGTCCAACAGCATCAAATCTTTTCCCGTTCTTGGCGTTACGAGCAGCACCGGTACCTCGTATCTCTTGAGCGTGCTGGCCGTCGCCGCGTATCGCCGCCAACACAATAGCTAATCGAGAGCCGACACCAATTGGTCTGCCGTCGCGATGCCGCCCAAGTCCAGGTTCACGAGGCTCGACGCCTTCACCAAGACGGTCGAGGACGCGCGCATCCGCACCACCAGCGGCGGCATCGTCACCATCGTGTCGCTCCTGGTCGTGCTGTTCCTCGCCTGGGGAGAATGGGCAGACTACCGCCGCATTGTTGTACGCCCTGAGCTGATCGTGGACAAGGGGAGAGGTAAGCCGTCGCCGATCACACCGAGACGCTGTCTGCACGATGCGCCGAGGACGCTGACCATGTGCCCGTTGCAGGAGAGCGAATGGAAATCCACCTCAACATCACCTTCCCCAAGATGCCCTGCGAACTGCTCACCCTCGATGTCATGGATGTCTCCGGAGAGCAGCAGCACGGTGTCGCGCATGGTGTCAAGAAGGTCCGTCTCCGCCCGCAGTCCCAGGGCGGCGGCGTCATCGACACCAGGTCGCTGGCCCTCCACGACGAAAAGGCCGAGCACCTCGACCCCAACTACTGCGGCGAGTGCTACGGTGCCACGGCCCCGCCTACCGCGATCAAGAACGGCTGCTGCAATACCTGCGACGAGGTCCGCGAGGCCTATGCCACGCAAGGCTGGGCGTTTGGCCGCGGCGAGGGCGTCGAGCAGTGCGAGCGCGAGCATTACGCCGAGAAGCTCGACGAGCAGCGGGAGGAGGGCTGCCGCATCGAGGGCGACTTGACGGTGAACAAGGTCGTGGGTAACTTCCACCTTGCCCCGGGCCGCAGCTTCAGCAATGGCAATATCCACGTGCACGACCTGAAGAACTATTGGGACACGCCCAATGGCCAGAAGCACGACTTCACTCACATCATCCACCAGCTGCGCTTCGGGCCGCAGCTCCCGGAGCTCATCAAGCAGAAGCTGGGTGGCGCAAAGGCCATGCCCTGGACCAACCACCACGTCAACCCCCTTGATGGTGTTAAGCAGGAGACTCAGGACCCCAACTTCAACTACATGTACTTTGTCAAGATTGTGCCGACATCTTACCTGCCCCTTGGCTGGGAAAAGGAGATGCAGAAGCTGGTTCGCATCGATGGCAGCGCCGACGGCAGCGTGGAGACTCATCAGTACTCGGTCACGAGCCACAAGAGGAGCCTCAGTGGTGGCAACGACGCGGCCGAGGGCCACGCAGAGCGCCAACATTCTCGAGGTGGCATTCCCGGCGTTTTCTTCTCCTACGTAAGTGCCGCATGATTGCTGCCCATTCATTGCCACGAGATCAGCGCTGATGTGAGAAACAGGACATTTCGCCCATGAAGGTCATCAACCGCGAGGAGCCGGCCAAGACGTTCCTTGGTTTCCTGGCTGGGCTGTGCGCCATCGTGGGCGGCACGCTGACTGTTGCTGCCGCCGTGGATCGTGGCCTGTTCGAGGGCACCACGCGGCTCAAGAAGATGCGCTCCAAGGATCTGTAAGAAGCGGCGTGGGCGGACGCGTTGGGATTGTACATGGTTTCTATTTGCGACGACTCGTGTGGGTATGCATACAGGCTCAGGCGTTTTGGACTATCAATGTTGAAATGGAAGAAAAGTCGAACGGTGTTGAAGGGCGGTGCGGATGTTTGGACAGAGTTGACACAGCGCATTGACGATGGCTTCCCATCGATGCAAGCAAAACTCGACAAGTACGTACTCATACGAAGCGTTGCCTTTAGAGGCGGCGCCAGTGTGCTTTTGCGATCGGCTTTCGGCTCCCGTTCACCGCAGGGATCATGCACGCCGTGCGCACCAGCAATGCGGCCTGTAGACGGCACATGAGGCGTTTCAGATGGCTGGCAAGCTTCGCCGCCAGTGATTGGCACAGTGCAGGGGCCCAAGAGCTTCTTGGCTGTGGATGCGGATGTGCTTGCGCGCCTCAGCAAATCGATTGGCCTGCTTGTCAGTGTGTGTCGATGGCGGAGGCGTGGTTGAGATATGGTGGCTGGCTGCGTCGGTGCGCGTCGCTAATCACGGCGCCCATCGTTTTTTGTTTGGCTTGTCTACCTCACCCAAAGCGACTTGAAATTGACATCTGAAAGGAGAGGTACAAGACTCGTACTTACACTCGTACTCCGTCCGTACATGCGTGAACATGCAGGTGTCAAATCAGGGCGCGGTGACGCACTCGTACGTGCCGCATGCATGTCTGACTGCAGAGCGTGTAGTCCGCACCGTAGCAACCAAGACGTCATCATTTCGACGCGCGAGCGAGGATCGAGTTTCGTTTTTATTTTGGGTTCTGCCGCGCGTTGGCAGCCTTTCTCGTCGGCGTCGCCACGGCGCGCACAGCCTCGTCCTTCCCACCACGCTGCTGGGGCGGAAGACGGCCCTGATGAGGCGCAAGGGGAGCACGTGAGGCATTGCAAACTTGGCCTCGCTGCTGATACCTTCGCATACCTAGCCACGCACACGTCAGCGCACGCAGGAGCTGTTGTTGCCCATGGCTGATGAGGGTCGTCTGCGGGTTGGGTCCGCGGGCTGGGTTTGTGCAGTTCGTTGAAGTGCGTCGTTTGGGTTTGGGTTTGCAGCAACGCATACGAGCGGGCTGCATCGTCGTCGCCGAGCTAGAGATTCGATAGCTCAAACGCTCGATTAGCTTCGAGCCCGCAGTAGCATCAACACGCCTGGCCCCGAACGCGAACGACGCCGCCCGGCAGCTGCCTCAGCGTTTCCAACCTTGGCTCGGCGCCCTGGCCTGGCCTGGTGGGCACGCTGGCGGGCGGGGGGGAAGAGGTCGGACATCCGTGGCTGGAACCCTCCCTCCGCTCTGGAACCCAAGCCATGCACCCCAGACGCGCAGGCCGGTGGCGTTGCCAATTATAATCCTCGAGCCCCTGACACCCCCCGACCTAGGCTCGAAGGGGGCAGGCCCTCCGTGGGCGCGCTGCTGAGCAGGAGCCCAGATGGCGAGGTCTCAACTCGTCGCAAGGGCGGGCGAGGGCGTGCGTGACCCGGCCGACCACTGACGGGCGAGGGCGAGAGACCCGGGCAAGATGAGGGCGGAGGGAGGAGCTGAATGGGCGAGAGAGGGCAGCGGTAGCACCCAGGGGTCTCGATCCTGGAAGGGCCCGGCGCGCCGAGGGAAGAGAGCAGAGAAGCTTGTTGCTCCCGGGATGTTTGGTTGATGCAGACAGCCGAGCGGCGCATCTCGGCTCTGTGATTGCAGCATTCTCGCTTCCCCAGCCACGGATGCGTGTTTGTGGTTGACGAACCTGGAAGTGGATGCCGTGCCTTGCCAACTTTGCGTACCTTCATGGCGACAGGCCTGTGATGCGCCGCGCGTGGGCGGGCCGCGCTGCCAGTTGCCGGGTACCCTGGGCCCTGCCCTGGGCCCTCGGGCGGCGGGCAGGGTCCAGGTCAATTAGCCGGAGTGGATTGCGCAGCGCGAGGCATGTGTCCCGTTTGCCCGCCTCTGTCCACCCAGAGGTTCCTTGGGCTGGGTACCTAAGGTACCTATGTGCCCCTGGAGCCCGTTGCGTCCAGCGGTCCTCGACGGGAGGGAGTCCGCCCAGCCAAGGTTCTGTCGGGTCCTGGCCTGGCACTTGCACCCACCTCGCCACCCACCACCGCTGGCTGTGCATCCATCAACCTGCGGTGCCCAGTTGCAGGCAGGAGGACCTGCTGGAGCGCCCTCAATCGTTCACCACCACCTCCATCTCGGTCGGCCGTTTTAGCACTGCCAGGGGCAAGCCCGCCTCGTATCCCGCCTCCTCCACCACCACCAAAGCACCACCACCATCTCCTCCTGCTCCTCCTCCGACCTCCACCAACCACGACGGCCCTGCGCCCTCTCCCCTTTCTTCGTGTCCCTCCCCCTTCGCCCATTCTCTTTCACTCGCCCTCGCGACCGCTCCAGCGCTGCGCGCAAACAAACAACAACCATCCCATCCGACGGCCAAGCCAGGACCATCGAACGCTGCCGGCGACTCACGCTCCTTATCCAGACCAACAGCCGCGCCCTTTCAGTCCCCGACATTCACCAACACCAACACACATCGCCCCGTACATCAGCGCGCCAACGCCTGGCCACATTGCGCCCGACGGCCCCCCCACCGCTTGGCGAACTACCACTTGCTTGCACCCCCCAAGCATCTGCTCTCAGACGCCTCCCTCGCCGCCCACGACTTCGACGTTGATTCGGATTGCGTCTTCGCGAAATCTGTCGAGGCGACTCGCACGCTCGCCGACTTGCGCGCCTATCGCTGCCTCTCCCTGAGGTCCACCGATGCCTTGGCCGTTGTGTGCCCATGCGACAGACGAAACCTACCATTATCAGCGCATCAATATCCTGAACCGCCTACGTCAGTGGACATACATATCCGACTTTGCAACGTCCCAGGCACACGTTGCCCGTTGAAATCGCCTGGGTCTGCCCGAACATCTCCTCTGTCGCCTGCCGTGCTGAGGAGCCTGGGCCACCGAGTGACGCAGCCGGATCCTCTGTGGTTCATGCCAGCTGCGCCTTGCCCAGTCCCGCTGCAAGATCGCATCTTGTTCTGGGAGCCCTGAGCCCCATCTGTATGGTATCGACCTGCTTTGGGCGAGCGGTGCCAAACGAATACGACCATGGCCAACCGCCCGAGCTTGCTCGACCTGCGAGCTAATTCGAACCATTCTGGAACCTCAACTTCGTCGAAACCACTCCGTTCCCCCCGCATGCATGTGGCCGGCGAGGCTCCCCCCGAGCTCTCGCCCCTGGATGCGTTCGCCCTCCAGAGCCGACTGCTGGCCAGGCAGCTGCAGGAGAGCAACAGGGATGGAAATAGAGTGAGCCGACTGCCTCCCCTGACCGTCGAAAGCCCTTTGATCCAGCAGGGTCGCTCCGACTATTTTCGCTCCATGTCGTACGACCCATCGGATGCAGATGAGTCTCCCGAGCTAGACAGTCCCGGGCTCGGCCTGAAGACCGCGGTCGAGGAGGCCTTTACGCCCGAGGAGAGACCCAGGTCGATGCACCCGCGCATGAGCCGCATTCCGCCCACGCCTGATGAATCGGTCCCGGTTCCAATACTGCCGGATCACGCCAGGGACCTGTCGCGAGGACGAGGGCTGAACACGGTTGAGGAGGATCGAGACGTCTTTGGCGCGCGACGTGAGCGGTCACCGTCACCCTTGCACAGCGACACGAATTCGCACCTGGAAAAATCGCCTGCGCGCAAGCGCGAATCGCTGGCGTTACCCACGTCACAGAGCAACTTGTCCATGGGTGATTCGCCAGAGAAGACTCGGCAGGAGAGCTTCGATGAGCTGGGCCTCGCACCTCCGCGCAACCTGTTCCCTAAGCGCTCTTCGAGTATCATGTCGTCTCCGCCGACTGGGGATGACGATGCATCCAGCAACATGGCAGGCTCTTTCCATTCCCTGCCAGCACGCAAACTGTCCTCCGGCAGTGCTGCTTTTGCGAACGCCAACCCGTCACCTGCGATCGGCTCATTTCAGCGGTCCCCGTCAGTGGCGTCCGATTCCTCGGCCCTCCCACGGCCTTCCTTCAACTTCTCCCGACCTCTCAGCCGCTCTGGAACCCCAGGGTTTGACATGCCCACCAGACAGGCATCGTCGGACAGCCAGCCCTCCTTTGTTCTGGCCGATGACTCTGCTCATACCCCCGTCAGCATGCATAGCGAAGCTTTCATGGACCAGCCAGTTGACGATGGCACTGGTGCTGCTCCGTCATATATATACTCCAAGTTTTCCCTTCCGAGAGGCAAGGTAATCCAGCGGTCCGAACCCTCGGAGAACCAGCCTCCGGCAAACTTTCAATGGGACCCGCCAGCCGTACCTTCCAGCAACGTGCACAAGCATCCTCTGGGTGCGCCGCCGTCGCCGCCGACGCGACCGTCCAGCTCCTCGGCAAGGACGGTACCTGACGATGCCGTCAGCATGATGAGCGGCATTACGAGGCCTTCGATAGACACAGGCAAGAAGAGCCTAGACAGCTCGAGGTTCGCGTCCGTGGCCCAAGCATCTTCGACTGCTAGCAAATCATCCGCTGAAGCCGTTCGTCGCTCCGAGGACGTGCCCAGGGGCCGGACCCTGACCTCCCCTCCGCATGATGCGGTAGCACGGGGGCAGACACCGGCATCGGCCGGGACCAGTGATTCGGCTAGTACGATCCGGCCGTCCCCAACTGTGCGCTCGCTCGCCCCCACAGCGTCTACGATGACTGCGGAGGAGCATCTGGCCAAGGGTATCGAGTGCCACGAGAACGGCTCCTTGAACGAATCAACATACCATCTCAGGCACGCCGCGAGGCAGAACAACCCCACTGCTATGCTTCTCTATGCGCTGGCATGCCGACACGGCTGGGGCATGCGAGCAAACCAACGAGAAGGCGTCCAATGGCTGCGAAAAGCGGCCGAGCACGCAAGCGTCGAGATAGCAGACGATGAAGACCGAGCTAAGGACGGGAAGCCGGCCAACTTCCTCGAGACCAAGGCTCGCAAGGCCCAATTTGCGCTGAGCATTTATGAGCTTGGCGTCAGCCACATGAATGGCTGGGGCATCGAACAAGACCGGGTACTTGCGCTGCGATGTTTTGAAATCGCCGGTAGTAAGTCTGATCGTCTCCCTGAACCGATGTGTAAAGACAACCACTGACTGGGCATCAGATTGGGGCGACGTTGATGCCCTCGCGGAAGCAGGCTTCTGCTATGCACAGGGAATCGGATGCAAGAAGGATCTGAAGAAGAGTGCCAAGTTTTACCGAATGGCTGAGGCCAAAGGCATGAGCATGGTTGGAAATAGCTGGTACGTCTCGCCCCCCTTACGTACCGATCATGCGCGCACTCTGGACTCACACAAACATTTTAGGATTCACAAATCAAAGTATAACGACGACGGTGCCAAGGACAAAGGCAAGAAGAAGGCCAGAAGCAAGTCAAGAACACGGACGATGTTTGGTCTCAAATAGGGCACTGCGGGGCCCTGAAAGAATCTTTCACGATCATGAACTCTACCATCATACCCATCTACGCCGGAGTTTGGGGTTCTTGCATCAGACACACTGGGGATAATCAGCATCTTGAGCGGGGCGGGTCGTCGGTCGGCAGCAGCATACTACTACAACGTATACGACGGCGTCGTGAGGTGCGCATGGCGGTCGCGCGCGTTGACTGGGCGAAAGCCTTTTGGGTTCTTTTGGCGGCAAGCATTCCGCGGACTTTTTTATTTCTTGTTCTCTTCTCCTCCTTTTCCAGTGTGAAAATGGCTTGGCAGCATGATTGAATTCTTCGTGTATGGATCTTAGGGGTGCGGACTGGTATGCCCCTCTGTCTCTTCCGCGGGCGATCTCGCACGACTTTGTCTCTTCATATTCTCGAAAGGGATCCAGAGAGTCTCGAGTTCCAGGCTAGACTGGGTACCCGAGAGCACATATTCACCGATATTGAGAACCACTTTGCGCTCCACGCCATGGAATGCCGCCAAAGGTGGTCAGATGAATGCTTCCATTTCTAGTTAACCCGAAGCACAGTCGTTGTGTGTTGGTACATCGCCGTCCAGAAACCTGGATGCTCATCTCCATACATGGCCTTTGCCCGCTCAGCTGTCTACCTCCATCTTGTCGCCTTCCAGCGGCACCTCGTGCACGCTGACGTATCGCCCAATGTCGTTCTTCCGGATTATCTTCTCGTTGAGCACGGCGGTCGTGCCCTTGGGGTAGGCATAGCTCTGCAGCTTGGCGCTCTTCTCATTGGGCTTGATGTAGTTGCGCTTGAGCGTCGTCTTGTCCTTTGTGATAATGGCCACGTCGACATTGGAGCCTGAGCCGAGGTCGTTGAAGATACCGGCCAAGATGGCCTCACTCGCGAGCTTGACGGCCTCGTCCTGCGTGAGGTCTGCCTTCCACTGCGTCTCGAAGACGCTCATGGCGGCGAGACTGCCGCTGCCCATCGTCACGTAGGGGAGCTTGTCCGTGGAGCCGTGGGCGTGAACGGTGAAGAGGTGGGTGCCCGTGGGGTCGCAGCCGGCGACGACGAGGTAGGCGCCGATGTAGCCCTGGTAGCGGAAGAGGTGCTGCTTGAGGAGAGTCATGCAGGTGACGACGCGGGGCTTGCGGCCGGTCGACATGGAGTGCAGCTCAAGCTGCGACGAGATGAGCGCCGTGGTGAACTCGGTGTCGGCGGCGGTGCCGGCGCCGGCGCACCAGATTTGGGGGGAGATGTAGTGCAGCTTCTCGCAGTTCTTGTCGGCGACGATAGGTCCCGATGTGGCACGCGTGTCGGCGGCAATCTGTTCGCAAGAGGTCAAGTCAGATGGGATGAACAAGGACGTCTATGAGGCCGTCGAACGGGCTGAGCGGAAGGGAGGAGCTCCGGGATCATACCACTACGCCGCCATCGAATATGCAGCCAACAATCGTCGTGCCCGTGCTCGTGGCCTTGGGCAGCGGCACACCCCTCGCGTGCAGGGCCGCGTTGCGGTTGTAGTTGGAGAAGTCGAAGCCCGGCATCGTGGGCGGCGGTTGCTGCAATCCAGCTGACGATGTGTCGCGGGAGGGGGTCGGTTCGTCGGTCCCACGAGTTCGGTGCCTCAAGCGATCGAGCGTCTATTCGGGGGTGATGCGGAGAGAACGATTGCTGTGGGTTGCGGGTTCGGTCGTGGTCGGGCGATGGATGGCGAGTGGGTTTGAGGTCGGAAGGCAGAGCTGCGGATGACGAGGCTCAAAGCTGCCTCCAGGTCATGGCGCGCGGAAGCTCCTGGCAGCGGAGGCGCGGGCGTGATTGGCCTGCCTGGGATTATTAGGGAGCTGGCGCGGGCGCTGCTTGCCTGGCCCGCCTGGACTGAGTGAGTGGAAAGCTGGGGCTGGCCAAGCCTGGGCCAGCGCGAGCGCGAAGTACGTACCTCCTGCACCAGCCTGAGGTGGGAACCAGCTCCAGGTGCACGTGACGTCGCAGACCAGGGAAGAGCTCCAAAAAGTTGCTAGGGACGACGGTTAAGGCTCGTCGCGACAACGCTATCGTTGCAGGCTGCTCCCCAAGGCTGCAATGCCGACACCACTCTGACTCGCTTTCCGTCTCAAATTCGACAACGTACCTTTGTTTCCTTGATTCTCGACGCGCATTGCGCCCCGTGCCGACCATAGCCGGAACGCACCTCCTTTGTTGGGCTTTCAAGACCCGCGTGCCGTTTCCCCCCATTGCAGCAGATTCTCACAATCTGCGACGCCAAAATATCAAAACTGTCGCTCCCTTACGCAGATCTCCCCACCGATGCGGCAAACCTCTTCATAATATCTCGAGCACTCTCCGGCGCTCTGATCTTCCTCGCCGCAAACATGGCCTTCGGCTTCTCCTCGAACGCGGGGAATCCCGTGGGTGGAGGTGGAGGTGCCGGAGGCGCAAACAAAGGTCCCGATCTGGAGACGATTCAGACCGAAGTATGCACGACTCTGCCGCGCTGTATGTGTGTTGGAAGCTCATGCTGACCGTTAATATAGGCCCTCGGGTTTCTCTCGGTAGCTGGCGATGCCAAGGTTCGCTTGACAAGCTCTTGGTCGTCCTCGCTGCCAGCCGCAACGTCGTCTCTTCTTAGCATCGCGTCTCGCAAGGGCTTGGTCGCCGCGGTCGGTCCAGATCAGCTCGTCATCGCATCGACCGAGTCTGTTAGGAAAGCGTTCGAGTCTCCCAAGGATGGCGATTCCGATATCCGCGGCTTCGAGCCGCAGCTTCGAGTCCCGATGTCGATGCGCATCGCGCAAGTCGCCTTCACTGCGGACGAAAAATACTTGATCCTGTCCGCCGAGTCTGGAGGAGGGCTGGCTGTCTATGAGGTACAAAGCCTCCTCCAGGGCTCGGCGAGCACTTCATTTGAGCTCTCGACAAACGGCGAATCCCTGCGCTCTCTGATTCCGAACCCGACAACCGAGAAGGCCGAGCTCTGCGCCATTGTGACGACAAACGGCAATCTTCACATGGCGGACCTCAACGACAGGAGGTTGAGCAATGCCCTCATAGGTCAGGTCAGCTGTGTCAGCTGGAGCACCAAGGGTAAACAGCTCTGTGCTGGGTTGGCTGACGGCACCATTCACCAAATGAAGCCGACAGGCGAGGCTACGGCCGAGATTCCGAGACCTCCTGGTCTGGACAACTGTCATGGTACGCGACTGCCACCTTCACCTTATGCTATTGTTCTACATCCTAACGTGTTGTAGTCTCGTCTCTGACATGGTTGGAAAACAACTTGTTCCTCTCCATCCACACAACCACCAACGCGTCGCCGCCATCCTCTGCGTATCATATCATTACGAGGCAGCCGCAAGGACCTACCACATTCCAAAAACTTGCTGATCCTGTCGAACCCTTCGGCTCCGACAAGGTCCCCCACCATTCCATCCTTCGATTGAAGGATTTCGAGCCGGATTTGCAGGATCTCCTTCTTGTCTCGTCCACGGCATCGACAGAAATTGGCTTGCTGAGCCGCTCCAAGGTGCCTCTAGCGACAGACAAGCCCGCAGATGCCATCACCGGCGTATTCACCACAACTGAGCTGCTAGACGATACAAAACGACCAACACTCCCCATGACCGACCCCATGGACGACTCTACACCCGTTGGAATCGCCATCGATCTTTCCAGTAAGGACAAGGTTTACAAGCCTATTCCTGCGGATGAAGAGCTCGAGGAGTCCCCCGGTCCTCTTCCAGGACTGTGGGTCCTAACCCATGAAGGCGTACTCTGCTCCTGGTGGGTTGTATACACCGATTCGATCAAAAGGGGAACGACTTACTCTGGCTTTGCTGCCCTCGAGGGAGCCCCTGCAGCGACGACCCCGAGGCAGCCGGCCCCTGCGGCCCAGGCCGCGCCATTTGGGAGCCCTGGCGGCTCTGCATTTGGCTCATCGGCCGCAGCCGCACAGCCTGCGTTCGGTGCATCGTCACAGCTTGGGCAGAGCTCGTCGCCGTGGGCGACATCGGCTCCTAAGACGCCCTCTGCCACTGGGGGTGCCACATTTGGCTCCAGCACGTTCGGAACCACTCCAGCAGGGGGTCCAGCATTCGGAAAGCCAAGTGCAGTGGGCTTTGGTCAAGCGTCGCAAGTAGGCATGAGAACTTCCCCATGGGGGGGATCAAGCGGGTCGGGGCCGGCTTTTGGGCAATCTGGATTTTCCAGTTTCGCCAAGGGGGGAAGCAACCAAAGTCCTTTTGGGAGCGCAGCCCCGGCTGCGCCCTCCGGAGGCGGCTTCTCCGGCTTTTCGAAGCGGCCCGGCTTCGCGTCCGTCGCGGAGAGCAGCGGTGGCTCAAGCATCTTTGGCGAGAAAAAGCCTACAAGCAACCCCTTTGCGACCAGTTCTGCCAACGCCGATACTGCTTTCCCGGCCAAGGACAGCAAGCCCTCTGGTGGCCTTTTTGGCTCGACACCCTTTAAGCTGGAGTCGTCATTCAAGGCGGACCCGTCGCAAAGCGAGAGCAACGAGAAACCTGCCGCACCCTCAGGGACGTCCATGTTTGGCAACGCTTTTGGTTCGGCCCTCAACGATGCGAACAGTCAGCCTCGGTCAACCACGCCTCCAGCCAAAGACGAGGACATGGACGCCGAGCAGACGGAGCAGACGCCACAAGCTGCGCCGCCCAAATCAATATTTTCGCCGTCAACCGAGGAGTCGACCACCCCCAAAACGACTCCAGTACCGAGTCGGTTTGGATTCACCACGTCATCAGCACCGACTCCCGGTACATCACTCTTTGGCCAGCCCACCAAGCTGCCCAGCCAAAGCAGCGGCTTCACCGGGTTCTTCTCTCAAACCAAGTCGAAGCCGGCCGCGGTGCCAGAGACTCCCAAAATCAAAGTTGAAGAACAGGATGAGCCTCTTCCCCCGGATACGACCAGCAAGGCAACGTATCCTCTCGGTGAGTCTTCATCCTCTTCAGCAGCGTCAAATGCGGCGAACAAGTCGTTCGAATCAACGCCTCCAGCCAGAATCGACGACGCCCCTCTCCCCCCCGACTTTACGACCACGCCGAAAGCTGGCAATCTCTCGACTGAGGCGCCACTACCGCCGGACTTTACCAAACCAGTTGCGCAGGCGCCGTCTGAGCCAGCAGTGGTTGATGAAGTACCGTTGCCTCCTGACTTCGCGAAGCCCTCGAAACCTGCCGTTGCAGATGAGGCACCGCTACCTCCTGACTTTGTCCTGCCCGCGGCACCCTCCAAGGAGGCGTCCGCTATCCCGTCAGTTCCAGAAGTTGAAGGCGATGAGAGCGACTTGGGCGAAGACAATGCATCGGAAGGCAGCGGCGTGGACGTTGCAAAAGACCTGAGCCCCACTACGAGTGGCCTTTCGCCCACGCCCGGCTTCACCCCTCAGAGTTCGTTTGGCGGCGTTGGCGGTCAGGCACCTCCCACTAGCTGGACGGACCAGCAGAGACCAAAGCCCTTGTTCGGCGAGATCAGTCGCAATGCGCCTTTGTTCCCCCGGCCGAGCGCCGCAAGCCCCCGGTCGCCGAGTCCCGTCCGCGGCGCGGTGCCACAGCGCGTGATGAGATCTGACTCCACCAGGTCGGTCAGCGCCCCTGGAATGGCGTCCCAGATCCTCGGGCCCAAAAAGCCAGACTCGCAACTTGGCGCCTCGATTGTCAGCCGGGAGCGGCTGGCCAATGCTGAAGACCAGTTCCTCATTCAGCATCGAAAGCTGAAGGAGAAGCAAGAGGCCGAGGAGGCGCAACCGCTCGTCGATGAGGAAGACGACGAGATGCAAAAGGTGCTCTCGTCAGAGGTCGAGGGCACGCTGGAGCTCGACGAGTTTATTGCGCACTCGAACGTTGCGCCACCTGCCAAGGATAGTATCCCATCTCAAGTAGAGGCAGTCTATCGCGACATCAACTCCATGATTGATACGCTGGGTCTCAACGCGCGCGCTGTCAAAGCGTTCACCAAGGGCCACACGGAAGGCCGCAAAGAAGATGGCCGATCTAAAGACGACCTCGAGGATCCGGACGACTGGGTGCTTTGCGAGGTTTCGGAACTGGGCGAGGTCTTGGACAGGGAGCTTCACAACGACCTCGAGGACGGTCGAGTGCAAGACTTGGATCGCGACGACAAGCTGGATGTCTGTCAAGATCTGGCGCGCGACATGCAAAGGCTTCGGGCCAAACAAGAGGACCTCAAGAGGGTCATCATGACACGGTTGGACCCAGACCAGGTCGAGATTGCCAAGACTCTACCCCTCAGTGCTGAGCAAGCGGCTCAACAGAACGACTTGAGGCGCGAGTTTGCCAACTTTACGAAGTCTCTCAACCAAGTCGAGGAAGCATTGACGATACTGAAGACGAAAATCGCATCGGCTTCAAGCTCTGCAGGCCGTGGAGGCGCCAACGTGCCGACGGTTGAGGCCGTCATACGAACGATCAACCGGATGACGACAATGGCGGAGAAGCGGAGCGGCGACATTGATGTTCTGGAGACGCAGCTACGCAAGATGCGCCTCGGGTCGACGAGCCGCGAAGGATCGCCCATGGTAACTCCGCAGGCTAGGAGAAGCATAATGCTGTCCCCAGAATCTACGCCATCGCGGAACTTGCGGCAGAGCTTTTCGGGCAGCGTCATGTCCTTTGGGGCAACGGCCCGGGCCACGCCGCCCCGGCGGAAGGTCAGCGGGTTCAGCCGGGAAGAGAAGGGAGAGTTGATGGCGAAGAAGTCCAGGCGACAGGCAGTGCTGGACAAGTTCAAGGAAAGCGTGGAAAAGAAGGGCGTCAGCGTATGGAATATGGAGGACATTGAATAAGCAGTGCCTGCGGGCCTGTCTGGTATTGGATGGGCATGGACATGGTGTTGTGGCGTGGATGAGCCGCGACTGCCTGTTTAGGTGTTGTATAGCGCACATGTAATAACACTTGGACAGAGCATACGCCTTCTAGGGGTTGCCGCGCCATTGCGACGCCTCAAAGCAGTAGATTGAGCTGCCAAGGTAATAAAGCCAGCGTGGTGTCCATGCACGAGAAGCCTGGCCCAGAGTCGACCGGTCCCTGTTGATAGTAGTGACGACGACGGCGACGGCGACGGTTGCCGGCAGTGGATCCCCCGTCGGGCGGCATGGGCGCTAAGGCAGAGCAGGCCTAGCGGTCGAGTGCGGCGCCGGGCTGTGGGGCTGGGTGCCGAATTTGGAGGGTCCAGTCCAGCAGGTCGTCTCCAACCTGCTGGAAACTTTTTGAAGCGTCTGCGCTCGCATCCGGACCATCCCATCCCATCTTATCTCGGCGTGGAGGGGCATCCCAAAAATTTCCCAGCTCCAACAACCCGCCAAACGCCGCCAAAACGCAACAGGCTCTCCGCCCATTTTGCCCGGTTTGCGCCGCCCGAGATGGCTCCAGCCCAGCAGGCAGCATGGCGGAGCGCGCCGAGCGCAGAGGAAGTCGAGCGCCGCAACGTGAGTCCCAGGTGCCCCCGCTCCCCAGACTTTTTGCCCGTCTCGCGAGACGGGCGGAAGCGGATTCGAGGCTGACCCTCGCGGGATGCCGTTAACCCGCCTTGCAGACGGTCGGCATCAACCTCGAGACCGTCACGGACGTGACGTCGACAGACTACCCGGGCCACCACCCGGGCGAGGACCTGGCCTTTACCATTGACCGCTTCCGGTCCGGCTTCTCGGTGCGCTTCCACCAGAACGATGCCAACCTCGCGTCCTTCTCGCTCGTCGGCCTCGACGCCTCCCTCGCCAACGCCTTCCGCCGCATCCTCATCGCCGAGATCCCCACGCTGGCCATCGAGAACGTCTACATCGAGAACAACACGTCGGTCATCCAGGACGAGGTGCTGGCCCACCGGCTGGGCCTCATCCCCTTCAACGGCGGCCGCGACGGCCTGCAAAACTTCCTCAAGTGGCACAAGAAGCCCGAGCCCGGCGAGGACCCCTACGCCGGCTGCTTCGACTGGAACACGGTCCGCCTCGAGCTCAACGTGACGTGCACCGTCAACCGGGACGCCGCGCCCGACGAGACGGACCCGACAAAGGCATACCACAACGCCCACGTCTACGCCCGCGACATCGTCTTCGTCCCCACCGGCAAGCAGGTCGAGTACTTCAGCGGCGACGACGCCATCCGGCCCGTCAACCCGGACATCCTCATCGCCAAGATGCGCCCGCGCCAGACCATCAACCTGTCCATGCACATGCACAAGGGCATCGGTGCCGACCACGCCAAGTTCTCGCCCGTCGCGACCGCCTCGTACCGCCTCATGCCGACCATCAAGATCCTCAAGCCCATCCTAGGCGCCGACGCCGACAAGTTCGCGCGCTGCTTCCCCGAGGGCGTCATCGGCCTCGAGCCCGTGACCAAGAAGGAGGCGGCCCAGCGGGGCAGCGGGTACGAGGGCCACGCCGGCGAGAACAAGGCCGTCGTGCGGGACGCCATGAAGGACACGGTCAGCAGGGAGTGCCTGCGCCACGCCGAGTTCGAGGGCAAGGTCAAGCTGGGCCGGAGGCGAGATCACTTCATCTTCTCCATTGAGAGCTCGGGCCAATGGGACAGCGACGAGCTGTTCCTGGAGTCGGTCAAGCACCTCAAACTCAAGTGTAAGAAGCTGGAGCAGCAGGTCATCAACATGGCGAGGTGATGCTGGGCCGTCGATGTGTGTCAAAGGAAGAATTTAAAGGGGCTCACTCCTGGTGTTGCGGGTTTGTACATACAACGGTTGCTTGCGTGGTTAGCTGCTGGCATTTGCTTTTTTTTTCAACGCCTTCCATGCGTTCGTTTTTTCACGGGTAGACAAAAAGATGATACCACGGTTGACATCTCTGGTGTCTCGTTCATTGTGTGCTGTGATCTGTCCTTGATTCAACTGTCTTTCCATTCATATCTCCAACGCCAGAAAATGCAAGATCGAGCAGCCGTCATTTTGACTCCGCCAGCTCCGCCAGCTCATGAGTCCTTGCTGAACTTGAGGAAAAAGTTGAACTCGAGCGGGAACGCTGGGTCCGTGACAACGACCTGCTGGCCATCCTCCAATCCTAGCTCCGCAATTGTCTTTTCGAGGTTTGCCCTCGTCTGTTCCTCCAGGCTAGGGGGGAAACGCATGTACAGCGTCTTGCTCTCCGCACGGATCGAGGGTTTCTTCAGTTGAGCTTCGGGCCGTAGCGCCAGCGAGTCGAGCAGATCCTGTAGCGTCGACTTGGGGTTCACGTCGAGCGGCCGCGCCTGTCGGCCACACACAGGGCAATCGTCCTTCTTCTCGTGCTTGAACGTGTACGTGTAGATGCTGTCGTTGCCAGAGTACATCATGTAGTTGTTCTCGAAGCCCAAGCACGGGGCCGACGTGGTGGCGATCTTGAATGCCTCGTTGCAGCAGGCGGCAGCGATGATGGCGTTGGTGGACGCAATGGCCGGAATGATGTTCTTTATGGTGCCCTGCGTGAGCGAGTAGGTGACTCCGGGGATGTCGAATTCCTGAGCACGGGCGAGAGCCTTCTGGTACAGCCAGGTGACGTGCTCCGGGTCGTCCTTGTCGAGCTTGGGGAAAGGTTTCTCCTTATCCCAGGCGATGACGTGGGCCCATTCGACGCAGTGCTCGGGCTGCCTGGGTATGGAAGCAATCGTGCACAGCGGGACGGCCGCGCGAGGAGCGTGCATGTCCAGTTGGCATTCAATGCACGAGGTCATGGAAGGAAAGATGACACGGGCTTGACCCTTGAAGCCCTCCGTGCCGCCGTCAATGAGGGGCTTGATGCCGTCGGGGTCCTCGGCCTCCTCAGCAATGGACACGAGCATGGCGTTTATCCAGCGCCGCGCCTCTATGCTGTCGAGCCCACAGATGACGAGCTGGAACTGCTTGTAGAAGGACTCGTCAAAGTCCTGTATGCGGTTGTTGTGCGGCGTGATGGAAACGCCCCGGACGCGCCTCTCCACGAATTGGGCGGCGACTTCGGCCTTGTACTTGCCGACATCGCTGCTGCGGAACAGGAATTGCCGATTCAGGTTGGAGATGTCAATGGTGTCTGAGTGAGGGCTGGTAAGCTGTCTGAGCGAGGCGAGGCATTGACAGAGCCAGGAGCGCACCCATGTCGATGACGTGAATGTCCTTAAAATATGACATTGTCAGATTCTTCAATATCTCGCACCCTAGTCCTCCGGCGCCACTTCTCCAGACGTCAGTCGGTGCGGTCTCGAGGTACCACCATGGCCGTTCATCACTAACATTACTCTGTTTAGGTAGGACGGTCGGTCAGCTACACTGTGAAGCGGGCTATTTCAACGCAAAGCTGGCGGCGCACTTACAGAACTTTGAACTTCTCAAACTGGGCCAGGAATTCCTCCGACGTAGCTTCGGGGTCGGTGAAAGGGCCAGGATTCCGGCGGATCTGGTTGAGATATCTCCTACAGGAACGCGCCGTGTCAACAGGTCGGCGGGGAGTGATGGGATTGGGAAGCGGCGGGGGCGGAGAGGGGTCGTGCGGGCTCACCATCGTGCTTCCTCGCGGCCCGCGGCGGCACCGACGGGTGCTTGCGTGTCAACGCTCATGCTCGGTTGAAACGACGTGAGCTTGCGTTGCAGGTCGCGTGCGGCGCGGGTGAGATGAGGTGTGACGAGAGAGGGAGTCTGGCGGCAGGGCGGCAGCTGGCAGGTACGTTACCTGGTACCTACCTATCTTAGGTAGGGTGGTGCTGGCACTGCTGGGTGGCGGCTGCTGGCTTCGGTGTGCTTCGGTGAAGGTGGGGTCACTGGGGTGCCTGGCTACCTTCCATACTTCGTACCTACCGCACTTCACCTCCAACGAACTCCGGCCCGCACAGTGCTAGAGCCGCCTGCCTCAGCTCTATCCTCTTCCCACCCAATGCAGTACGGTAGCGATCTCGAGTTCCAAGCCGCAGGCCTCGAAAAAGGAGTCTGAACACAGCGGCCCCCGGCAACACATGCTTCCCTTATAACGCCAGCCACCACCCTCGCCGAGGGCGTCGGAGAGGTTAAGCCATGGACGACCTGCTCACTCCAGTCAGCACCACATACCTCAAGGCGAGGCGAGACGACGCGCCGCGTCTTACAGAGGTCAAGCCGAATCACAAGGTCAAGGAAGAAGGAGAAGAAGCGATTTCTGACGTCGCGTCTCCCGAGGATGCCCTGGAGATTCTCAAAAACCAGCCGGGCTACGATGCCCTGATTGCAGTCTTGCGCTATCTAACCGCCGACTCGCCCTCTACCACGGCATTTCATCTTCACACTCCAAGTCCCAAGAGCGCCGCCATTGTACACGTTCTTGTCACCGAGATTGTACCAAATTACTGGGCTCTCCTGCAAGAAGGATCAACCTACGGTGGCGCCGGACCGAGCTCCTCGGCTCCCGATGATGCCGAGCTCGCGCTCCGCTGTTTACGGAGTGTCACAGGCCTCAACGCCGTGATCGCGCATCTCAAGGCCATCATAAATGAGTCTCGGGCGGAAGGCCGAGGTCCAAGTCGACCTGATCTGACTCTCAACGCGAAGCTATTTCTTGATCTCTTGAATGCGCTACTGAAAGGCGACGACACGGTCCGAGCTATATGGACTTCCTCCACGTCCACGCTCACGGAAGGCCCGCAGCGTAAGATTCAGTCGCAACAACTAGTCTCGGTCATTACCGGCGGTCGCATACTATCTACCGCAGCCGAGGCGGCGGCGGTTATTGGACGAGAAGACATATCAACCACGTCGGAATGGGTCACCGATGGCATCGAGTTTTGCAAATGGATAGCCTTGAACATCGCGTCATGGGCAAAACGAAAGCCATCGACCACGGAGGCTACGCTTTGCACGGACCTTTTCCAACGGTCATTGTCTTTGGGATACCCTAGTATGCTTCTCTTTCTTGTGCAATGTGCCAACGCTGACTCGTTGAAGGCACGTTAGCCAAAACTGTGGTTGATCAGTTGCTACTCTCAAAGGATGGACAGCCTGAAGCCTTTTCTGCCATCTGCCTCCACTCACCTCCGGTATCCAAAAAGATGATCAAGATCCTGCTTGAGCACCTGGCACAGCGGTTCCTCAACCACCTGGCGCTTGACGACACAAGCTCAAATTCCGTCGTTTCTGCTGTTGCTGGCATCCTTAACGCTGCAGTGGCAGACGATGACGCTCGCCGGGCGGCTTTGGTCGACTGGTGCATGGCCGCGTCAGGGGCAGGTCTGGGTGACCAGGTCGGCATCCGACGCGCCGTACTGGCCGTTATTGCCAAGGACAAGGAGAGCATCACAACGGTGCTAGAGAAGAGCATGGCCCAGTTCGGCGACCAACTTTATATCAAGCATGCTGCTATACTCCAGCAAGAAGGTGACAAAGATCTGTTCTGCATCTCATGAAAAATAAAGTAGCTAACACGAAGCCAAGTCCATACCCAGGTACTGCTGCTCTGTGCAGGCTACGTAGCCAGGCTCTCACCGATCAAGTTGAACATGCTTCACCGGTCCGGCACATATTTGTCGGCCATATCAAATCGTATAGCCGCCACTCACGCTAGAGCTCGCTTTTTGGGCATGGCGGTTGGCGAGTCGCTGTCAGCTCTTGTTGACAAGTCCAAGAAACTCGATTTCCACATGGACGAGATGGAGACGGATGAGGCCGCGTGGTTCAAAGGCCTCAGAAGCGTTTCTGACTCCGTTGGGCCTTATGATACCCTCCTCTCTGCCTCTCTATCCGCGTTACAGGCCAAGCCGTCTACGAAACTATCCGCTACACCGAAACCGCGCAAAGCAAAGCCCAAGCCTCCTGCTGCCGTGCCAGCTCCTAAAGCCATCATCGAGGAAATAGACTCTTCAGACGACGAAGATGATCTGAAGCCCTACGCCAAAGGTTCTGATCCCGAGGACTCGGATGACGATGCCACCCTCGTGCAGCGCAACAAGCCCAAGGCGCCGGTTTACATTCGCGACCTCATCACCTACTTCCGCGACTCTGAGAACTACGACAAACAGAAACTGGCCCTTCAGACAGCGCCAGTGCTGATTCGTCGCAAGGCGAACTACGGCACCGAGGTCAGCTCTCACGCCGATGAGCTGGCTGGGCTGCTGGTAGGGTTGCAGGATAAGTTCGACATTGACGACTTTGCGGAGAAGAGACAACAGGGCATGATTGCTCTCGTGGTGTCTCAACCAAAATCCATGGCGCCTTGGTTTGCGCGTACCTTCTTTGAAGGCGATTACTCCTTGTCCCAAAGGACATCTATACTCGTCACGATTGGCCTCTCTGCCCGTGAGCTGGCTGGCTACGGTATTTCCGAGCACCAAGCCGCTGCAGCGTTCCCCTCCAAGAGACTCCCTGGCAAGATCGAGCAACTCTACATCGACCCTTCCCAAACCCCTGATCAGCTTCCCGCCTCGCAGCTGAAAGCCCTACCACCAAACGCCCTCGATGGTATCGCCCAGTCCGTCGCATCTTCGTTCCTCGCCCCGCTGGCCGCAGAAGCCGCAGACGCAACGACAGGCCCCGATGTCCTGAAGCTACAGACCTTCACAGCGCGGTACAAGTCCAAGGCAAAGACAAAGCCTCGCGTTCGCGCCATACCCAACACTACAGCCGCAGTCCTCTCCGCGTCATTTTTCTTTCCCCTCACCGCACACTTCCAGCTCGCCCTGCGGTCCTCCAAGCCCGTGGTGCTAAATCCGGCACTCCTGTCCCTCTACCTCCAGACTCTCGGCATCGTCGTCAACGCTGCCGGCCCGTCGACGTTGTCCCTGCCGCAGCTGACGTCGGAGCTCTGGGACCTGCTCCTCCGCGTGCGCGTCCATGTCGCGGGGGACCTGTCCGCCCTCAAGGGATGGTTCGTCGCCATGGCCGTACTGCTCGAGGTCAACGAGGGCGACATGCGGAGGATATGTGCCGAGCAGGGCAGAGAGGTGGTCGAGACGCGGGAATGGGTTAGCGGCGTTTTTGAGCGGACAAGGGGCGGCGACGATGGCGGAGAGGAGAATCACGTCAAGATGCTGGCTGCCGGTGTGCTAATCAAGCTCGGCGAGGCCATCGAGAAGTACCAGGCGCTTCTTCTGGGCGATCTAGTGGGCTTCTCGTAGTAGTGTGTCAGGGACAAGGCACGTGAATAAATAATCAATCTCTACTTTGTGTGTCACCCAGCGACTATCTTGAAAACCGTCTTCCTAGCAACAATCCAATACAACAACGGCAACCTGCGCCTGATAGCGGCCCACAGAGCCCCTGCAAACCTAACAAACCCATGCTGTGATACGCAAAGAGACATGCGCCGCTGTCTCTCCGTCTCCCTTCCAAAGCGAGCCGTGAAAATCATGCAATCGATTACATCCATCTTGACATCATACAATAACCGTGAGACTTCGTGTCTTTATTCGCCATCGCCAAAGGCCTCCATCCGCGCCGCGCCGCCTCCGCGAATGGGCAGCACGGACAGGTACGCGTTGGCGTGGCTGAGGTGGTCACCGAGGCTCATCGCCATGCGCCGCAGCTCGTACTTGACCTCCTCAGAGCTGGCCCTCCCCTCCATGACGGCCGGCGAAGGAGCATGTGGCAACCGGGGCAGGGAAGCGTAGTTGCTAGGCGAGGGCTCCCGGAAATGCATGGGGCCTTGGTCCTGCCTCTGGCCCTGGTCTTGCCCCTGGCCCTCATCCGAGGGCTGCTCAGAGGGTTCCTGTGGCTGTTCTTGGTACGGTGCCGGAAACTTGGCCATTCTCGGTGCTGCCGTGGGTGGAGGGGACATGGACTCGGGATCCATGTCGGCAAAGTCGCTCAGTGAGTAGGGGCGAACGCCGTCTGCAGGCTGCTCGTCTGTCTCCAGTTGACGCTGGCTCTGCTCGCCATCAGATGAATGACCGCTTCGTACGTCGGCGAGGGCGGTCGCATATTCAGAGTCATCAGAGACGTAAATCGACGGTTCGCGAACCGTGTGGGAGGTCACGTAGAGCGAGGTATGCTTCTCGAGCTCGAATGGATTCGCACCGCCTACCTCGGACCCGCTCATTGATCCAACGTCGGAGTGTGAGGTTGAGGGGCGAGTATAGTCTGTTGCAGAGTCCGGAAAGCTCATGTCGAGATCGATCAGGCTACCGACCGACGCACGGTTGATCGAGCTAGGCTTCGAAGAGGCAAGGTCGCTAAAGGCCATTGAGTTTTGTAGCGGTTCCGTTTGCTGGTGCAAGAGCGGAGGGCGGCCGGTGTCCGGCGTCGAGGCATCGTCTGTAAACGGGAACCTGAACATTTCGGGGTTCGCAGAAGCAGGCGGGGCCATGGTGGGAAACTTCCAGTCTTGCGTCCGTCGGTTGTTGTTCACGTCGGCGGGGTCGCTCAGGGGCGCCTTGACAAAGTGCGAGACGTCACCGAAATCGTAGTCGGTCGACGCACGAGGGTCCCCGGCCTTTATCGTGTCCATGTCGACAAACTGGGATAGGTCGCTACCATGTAGCGAAGCATCCAGGTCGATCAGCGACTCTCGCACGTCGGCCGCGGGAGCCGACTCGTCTCGCAGGGGGAGATCCGACACAGGAGCCATGAACAGCTTCCCGTAGTAGGCGCGGGAGTTGTCTTCGTAGTTGGAGATGGTGTTTGGGTCAAACACCTTCTCAAGGGGAGCCTTGACAGATGGTAGATGCGGCGGCGGGCGACGACGCGACTTGCCCTTGGGTGGCCGGGAAGTCTCCTCAAACGGTTGTTGAGTGAAGTCGACGTTGGAACCGTACACGTCGTACACGTCCTGCGCGCCGCCGTTGTCGAGTACTTGCTGGTCGAATGCAGCCGTTGTACTAAATGTCCACTCATCGTTGGCCAACGCGGCGGATGACACGTCGGACAGTCCCTGGGCGCCTCCTGGGGCAAAGAGAGAGCGCCGGTCTCCGCCTTGGGCCTCCCACAGCTTGAATGCTCGCACCAGATGGCGCAGAGTGGAGGTTGGGAAGGCGTCTTCGGTTTTGAAAATGTACCGGTGGCGTTGGACTTGCTCGATGGCAGGTCGTTTTGTGGGATCTGGCTGCAAGCAATAGGCGGCCAAGTCCTTGAGCCCCGCAGAGTACTGGTCTCCCTCGAGACGGGGTGTCTGCTGCTTGAGGCGGCTGCCTAGCCGAGAGAAGTCGATGCCATCTGTGACGTTGGGTGGCAGGCCAGAGGCAATCTCATAGACCATGGCTCCGAAAGCCCAGATGTCGATCTCGGTGCCGTACGAGGTAGACTGGTCGAAAAGCTCAGGTGCCATCCAGTGAGGCGTCCCAATGAATGTTGACCTCTTGTCAAACTTGGTCTCAATGACGCCAGCGACACCGAAGTCACAGAGCTGAACGTCGCCGACCTCGGTGACGAGGACGTTGGCGCACTTGAGGTCGCGGTGAATGATTCCCTGGCGATGCACCCAGTACATGGCCTCGGCGACCTCGCGCAAAATTGGGATAATCCACTTCTCTTGCAGGCCGCCAGGGGCTCCAGGGGCCGTGGGCCGCATCAGGGTGGCAACGCTGCCGCCAGCACAGTACTCGGTGATCATCCACATGGAGTGGCCGACGGGCAGCGCCTCAATGACATGGTTGACGTTCTTGGCGCCGCTGTCGCTCAGGAGCTTCAGCGCGTTGATCTCCTTGAGGAGGTCGCCGTAGGTATCAGTGAGCTTGGGGTTCGCGGTATCGCTCTCTTCGATGTCGATGATTTTGACCGCAACAAGCTCTCCCGACTTCTGCGAGGTGGCTTTGTAGACGCGACCAAAGCTGCCTTTGCCGATGAGCTCCGACAGCTGGTACGGTGGCAATTCCCTTCCAGACTTGGCGCACTCTTCGGTGACGGCTCTCTGCATCTTCTTGGCGTCCTCGAGGGCGCGCTGTTTGGTGCCGGCCATTTCCGGCCATCTCACCTGAAGCGACGCCATGGCGTTGACGACGGGCACTCTTGGAAAGTGAGTGTGGCCAGGTGCGATGGTGGGTCGGTGGTGCCTTGCAAGGGCGTTAGGACAGGCGCTCAAAACAATGCCGTATCACGTCATCACCATCACCGGCGGCGTGTCGTGCTGGTGGATGAGCGTGGTCATAATCGACCGGCTCGATGTCGAGGTGCCGTGGTGGATGTCAAGGGCTGGATTGGGCTGTCGAGGTTGATAGAGGTGAGCGGTGCCTGGCCGCATGCCCAGTGAGACGTCGCCAGCGCCAGGTGGTGTCAGGGGCTCCTGTCTGGACAGAACGAGGTTTAGCCGCCAGGGCGCTGTGTACCCGGACCGCTAGCAGCTTGTGGGGGCTTTCGGACGGGGCGGCCACCCATCGATGCAGCCCGGGCACTCACAGGCTCAGGCCTCAAACCAGCTGGGGTCCACCCACTGAAGGTTTCAGGTGGTTCTGCCCACTGACCCTTTGTCCTGTGCTGCGCCAGGCGACCCAACACGCCACCAAGCTGGCACCATCACCGGGAAACATGCCAGGTTGGCAGCGCGTATTCTTACTTCGTATTGATCAATCCAGCCGCGTTCTTTCTATGGCAAGTTCTACGTTCGTTTCGGATTGCGACTCTATACACAAGGTAACGCCTCGGCAATGCTCCCTTGGCCCCCGAGCCATCAGTCGCCATCGCTCTGGTCAAAGCCACCACCATGAACGCTGCAGTCCCAGCGCCAATCCTGCGCCCATCCTCCTCCCCATCTTGCCCGTCCCGCTCACGGCTGTGCCATCTTGTCAACCATCTTCTCATGGATCCCTTTCCACCCGGACTCGCAAGTGCTCTTGACGACCCCGACGAGGAGCCTCGAGCATTTGATGAGCACGTCTTCGACCAGCTCCGACCCGCCGTCGTCGGTCTCGCGAATCTCCCACACCGTCTCCATCGTCGTGTTCAGCGGACTGCGTATCCGGACAAAGACGCCCCTTTCAATGTTGATGAACTCGTACGTGCTGACTACGGCCGAGTCGCCGAGGCCCGCGGGGAGCGCGTGGACCTTGTCCGTCACCGCGTAGCACTTGGGGGCTGCCACTGCTGCGACGCCGCGGTCGTCGGGCAGCGTTGGCACCGGGTCCGACGGCGTATCGATTGCCTCGTACTTGACCATGTGCGGGTCGCACTGAATGAAGAACTCATGGCCCTGCAGAAGTTCGATGCTCTTTTTCACCGCCGTCCCGGCCGGGACCGGCGTGATGTGTTGGAGGGCTTGCGTGGTGTTGAAGACTGCGCCGACCAGTACCAGTGCATGATCAGCAACGGCGCATCACGGACACGATTGGATTTTGTACTGACAGAACATTGCGCGCGTGCAACAAAAGATACAGGATACAGCCGTCTCTATACAGGGTCGCGATGAGGAAGAGGCAAAGGGACACGGAGGTGCGGTTCCTGCGTCCAGTTCTTGTACCACCCAAGGAGGAGGCCACGGCGTCGATGACACGCTTAGCGTGTCGCGTGTCCCTGCCATTGGGCCTGAGAGCCAAGTATCAGACTGCACAGAGTTGCCAGCTACATGTGTGCATTACGTGCGAGGCACGGAGGCATTCTGTAAGGGCGAGTGCCACTGCCGAACCCATCTCTTCACACGTACCTGCGATGAGGAGGCCATGGTGTTGCAACTCAGGGCTGCCGCGCACCCATTGGCGTGGCCCTGATAGTGTCTTAACAGCACCTGCACCCGCCTGAGACGGGACTTATAGCTGTCTCCGTGAAACCCCACCTGCTCATGTGACTTCGCGATTCACGATGTCGCCCCAGAACGCGCCCTGGCGTGTCCCACTTCAATCAGTCATGCCCCATCCACGGCGACGGCGACCAAAAAAGTCCAAGACGCATGTCCTGATTCTCCCCTGCCCCAAGGTGTTGAATAGGCATTGTCTCACCCTCTAGACAATACCCTTTCCGTGTTTTCTTGTAGCATGGCACACCGCGCACCAACGTGACGATATTCCGACGACGTCATCGCCACAATGGTCACGACGGCCAGGATCAATCGCTCCAGCACGCCGAAAAAGCCTACCAATGGAGGCGGTCTTGCCAAGAAGCCAGCGAAGCCAAATGCAAGCATTCTCAGCTTCTTTCAAAAGACTCCCAAGCCCGAAGACTCCCTCTTCGTGGGCCCGGCCGGCAGCAGCACGGTCAAAGACGACAACCTCTACGACGACGACCATCATCATCGCTTCAACGAATCCGACACTCCCGTCAAGCGGAGGAGATTGAGCCAAGATGAGCCTGACACAAGCAACGGCGAAGCCACGGACGATGTGTCCCATTCCCCTGCGCCGGTGGTTGATGCCGTCCATATCTCTACGAGGTCCAAGTCCAAGCTGAACGCTCCTTTTATCATGGAGTCTGACAGCGAAGACGATGACGACAACGATGCAGTCCCGACACCCGACGTCCCACGGGCCGAGTTCAAACCTGAGGAGATATTGAAGTCACCGGGAAGACTAGATGCCAAGCCGTCGGCCCCTGTCAACCCCCCTACGACAGAGGCGAACCCGCCTTTACACAAAGAGGACTCGACCTACGCACAGTTCGATGAGCTAAGCAACTTCGAAGGTATGGACGACCTCGACTTGGACGATTTCGAAGGCGAAGAGATGAGGGAAATGAAATTCATGCGAGAACAGGCGCGACTCGAGGCCGAGGAAGCGGGCACGATCCTCAGCGAGGAGTTCGTCGACGACTTCCCGGACGGTAACTCTATGACGGAGAGCTGTCCGATTTGTGACGGCAACCTCGCCGGACTCTCCACGGACGATGCTACCCGTCACGTCAATGCCTGCCTGGATGGGAACCCCACCCCACTGCCCAAGCAAACGACACGATCACCTCCCCAAGAGGCACATAAAGTCGACTCCGCAGAGATGAGCAAGAGGTTCGCCCGGGCGGCCATTCCCCGACCAGCCCAATCAGATCCCTTCTCGCAGAGCAACAGCGGAAGCGGCGCCAAGTCCGCATTCTCAAAGCTTATGTCTGGCAACGCCGAGGATTCTGCATGGGCAAACGCAGCAGCCGCCGAAAATGCTTCCCGTGGCCGCCCAGCTTACGAACGAACCTGTCCGTTCTACAAGAGCATACCTAATTATAACATCTGTGTTGACGCATTTCGTTATGGCGCGGTGCAAGGCTGCGAAGCCTACTTCCTAAGCCACTTCCACAGCGACCATTACATAGGCCTTACCGCGAACTGGAGGCATGGTCCGATCTACTGCAGCAAGGTCACGGGCAGCCTTGTCAAGCAGCAACTACGCACGGCCTCAAATTGGGTTGTCGAGCTTGAGTTCGAGATAACGTATCCGGTCCCAGGGACAGGCGCTACCGTCACCATGATTCCGGCGAACCACTGCCCTGGCAGCTCTCTCTTCCTTTTTGAGAAGCCCATGAGCAATGGCCCCAATCCTCGAATGTCGCGCATTCTGCACTGTGGCGACTTCCGAGCGTGCCCAGAGCACATCGGTCACCCCCTGCTGAAACCGGATGTCCTCGATTCCATCACCGGGAAGACGAAGCAGCAGACGATAAACACGTGCTACCTTGATACAACATACCTGAATCCAAGATATTCGTTTCCACCGCAAGACGACGTCATCAAGGCATGTGCGGACCTATGTGCATCCATGTCAGCAGATCCGAACTGCAAGGATGACATTTGGGAAAGATCAAAAAGGGCAAATGGCGATCAGGCGGTGAGCCAATACTTTCAGAGCGACAAAGGTGCCTCGGCTGGTGAGTCCGCCGATGGCAAGGGGGGCGCCCAGCAGCGACTTCTCGTCGTATGTGGGACATACTCCATTGGCAAGGAGCGGATATGCATCGCCATTGCTCAAGCCCTGGGTTCCAAGATATTCGCGACGCCGGGGAAGATGAAGATCTGCAAACAGCTGGACGACCCGGAGCTGTCGTCCCTTCTCACTTCGAATCCCATCGAGGCGCAAGTTCACATGCAGTCGCTCATGGAAATCCGAGCGGAGACACTACAGGACTATCTCACAACCTACAAGCCTCATTTCAGTCGCATCGTCGGCTTTCGGCCCAGCGGGTGGAACTTCAGGCCCACGAACGGAAAGGCGGTCGGCGCAAATACATCACCTAGCAGTATTCCTACGCAACAGATCCTTCATGGAAAGGGCTGGAGAACGCGATTTGGGTATAAGGACTTTGTAGCGCAAAGAGGAAGCACAAAGGAGTCGATGTGCTTTGGCGTTCCGTACTCTGAGCACAGCAGCTTTCGCGAATTGGCAATGTTTCTGATGTGCTTGAGGATAGAGAAGGTCATTCCAACTGTCAATGTCGGGTCGGAGCAGTCCAGAAAGCGGATGAGAGGGTGGATCGACCGGTGGACGTCAGAAAGGAGAAGAGGGGGGCTAGTGAAGCCGCTGATTGAAGGCAAAGATGACGAGGACGGTGCAGAGATGTGGGAAGGCAAGTCTGGCAAGGGCGGAGGTGCCTGGTGGTAGCAACATGCGGGCACGGTGCACGACTACTCCTACTCCTCGCCTAAGCAAAGGTGGACGGCCAAGTGCTCTCCATTATCTATGATCCAATAGACATAGTTCCACATGGGGTCGCGTTTGTGGTGGCGCGAGACTCGCATCAACTGTCGCGATCGTTCTAATGAACAGGTCCAGACGCGTAAACACAGCATGCCATAGGCCGTCTCGTAATAGTAGTGGTGTCATGATTCTTTCGTTTTCTATCCATCACCTCGCCTTGGCTTGCTGAGCTGCTGCTTCTGCGCATCGCTGTCAATAACTCGGTTACGAGCATCGAGGGCAGTGACGATTGCTTACCTCTCCGTGTCGCATCCTCCAGCAGCTGGGTATCTACCGACGCAGCGGGGAGGTGCACGTACCGCACGACCGACCCGCGGATGAAGACATTCTTGACAGAGCTCTGTCGAGCAGGGCGCACACAGTCAGCCCCTTCTCTCGTAGCAAACGCGGCATGGCGAGTAACGCAGCCGTTATGCGGCAGCGGCGAGAAAGCGCAGCAGGATGGAGAGGGGAAGGGGGGCAAAGCGCACAAGATGAGGGTACTTGAGTTCCTCGACGACGGAGATGTCGTCGAGCTTAATGTTGAGGTACTGGTCCACACTCTTGAGCGTGCCCTTGAGCTGGATGTCGTTCTTGAGCTCGACAGTGACCTCGTGGTCGATGAGCGTCTTGAAGAAGCTACGCGGGGAGTCAGCCACACAGCCCTCCCAAGTTCCATGGCCTGCCTTTGGCGCACTGCAGGGAGAGCAAAACCTCCGTCACAGGGGTTGGGGGACCGGGGGGGAGGTTGCGCGTACCTGAAGAAGAGCATAGTGGACGGAGGGAGGGAATGTGGTGTGTGACAGCGATGGGTCGTGTGGGAGGACGCGACGAGCGTCAGGCCGAAAGGCTCAACTTCTGGCGGCTGAAGACCGTTCGGCGATGCGATGTCAAAAGGTTCAAAGCACGCGGCGCAATGAGTCTCGTTGAAGCGTAGGTCCGGGATGCTGAAATCGTCTTGAGGTCGTGAGTGGAGCTTTTGGTGCTGAGGTGTGCTATTGATTGATCCACCACACTCTCGAGTATGCTCACCGACGGGGTGGTTGCTCGAGTCACGTGAACACTTGAAACGCCTGACCATCGTCTGAACTGGGTCTCAACTGAAGCAGTAAACATCATCACGGGCTGCTTTGACATGATTTAGGTCATTTCCAGAATTGGTATTTGTACCTGTGTACATGGCAAGTCTATTCATTTACGCCACATGCATAAACGCCCTCTTCTTGGCGCTCCTCTCGGCGCTTTCCTGCTCCCACGTCTCGTCCACGTACTCCTTGACGCTCTTGTCGCGGATCTGCATGCCCACTACCTTGAGCGCCGCAATGTTGACGCCCATCTCGTCCTTTTGCCTCTTCAGCGCGGCCCTCAGGTTCGCCCTGATGCCGTCCATCATCGTCTTCATGGTCCGGCTTGCCACAATCTGCCGGTGGTGCGTCTTCATCATGAAGAAGAGGATGCGGCATGTCAGAGGCATGTTCATCGACCGCATGGCGAAGATGTTAAGGAAAGTGAACAGAATGGGGACAGTCGCGAACGGAAGGACCAGCAGCGCGTCGTGCAGCGCCGAGGCCTTGATCTTTTGCAGCACAGACATGACGTGCTCCTCGGCGCTGATGTTGCCCAGGGCGAGGAACACCGGGTTGCGTTGCGGCGGCATGGCGTTGGGGTCTGACAGTTTGGCCTCCTCGTACTCCTTCATCAGGTTCAGATCGGCCATTCCCATCTCGAGCGCTTCTTGTATCCGCTCGCCAGCCATGAGCGTCTCGGTGGTTTGTTTGCTTGCCGCTGCAACCTCGCCGTTCTCGTCCTCGGCGTCTTCGTCCCTTTCGAGCGATGTAGTCAGTGTGCTCTCGTACAGCTCCTCGATCTCTTTTTCGCGTTCTTCTTCAAGGAAGATTTGCTCATCGGTCTCCTCCCATACCCGGATGCTCTTGTCGTGTGCGGCGCTAACAAGGAAGTTACCAGTTCGGCTGATCGCAATCGACCAGACTTCTCCGTGGTGACCGTTCAGCCTCTGGATCTGCTCAAACTTGTCTCCGTCCCAGTATCGTATGGTCCTATCTTTGCTGCTGCTGAAGAAGTGGTGTCCGTTTCCGTCAGAATTGTGCGGAACAAACGCCACTTGCAGAATACTGTCCTGGTGTCCAAAGAGAGCCTTGTGGCAGTCTCCAAAATCCAGACCCCATACTCTAATGTTCTTGTCTGCCGAACTTGTGACGATGAGCTTGCTATCGTACGATATGTCCATGCTGAGGACGGGGAGCTTGTGGCCATAGAGGTTGAGGTAGAGCTTCAGCGAGTCGACGAAGAACACCTTGACCGTGTTGTCGAGCAAAGCGACAGCTAGCAGCTTCGCGTCGGGGGAGAATTTTAGGCTTAGGATGTCATCCGCTACCTTGAGGGTTCGTGACTGAACAAGCTTGAGCTTGGGTGTCGTCCGTTTCGTGCCAAGAACTTCTTCTTGGACGATTTTGAAGTCCCAAAATTTGGCCGTCTTGTCCGCGCTGCCGGAAACCACAGAGCGACCATCGGGGTGCACGTTCAGGGACCAGATAGCCCCTTCATGCGCTTGAACACTGTCCAGCAACGAGGCAGACGCAACATCAAAAAGCTGGAGCTCTCCGGCCTTGGTGCCTACCACGACAACCTTGTCTCCAGGTAAGAACGCGCAGCACAGAGAGTATCCGCATTCAAAGGTGCGAATGCATGTCTGCGTCTTGATGTTCCACACCTTCATGGATCCGTTAGCTGCGGAAGCCAGCATCTTGTCATCCGAGCTGAGAGCCAGTGCGCGGACGTCGGCACGGTGGCCAGGCAGGTCAACGGCGAGTGTCCTTGTGTAGTCCGGCACGTCATCCTTCTTCTTGCGGTCGCTCTTTTCCTTCGATGGCACGCTGTAGTACTCAAGCTGGTTGTTTGTAGTCCCAACCAAAAGATGGAGGTCTTTTTGGGTACCAGCCAAGGCCCAGTCCACGGACCGAACCTTTCCACCTGTGCGCACAATGACGTACTGGACGAAGACGTCACTAATGTCGGCTTTGGAAACATCTTCGGCGGCGTCATCACCATTGTTTGCTTCGTCGTCTTGTGACTTCCCGTCTTTGCCCTTTTCTCTCCGCCTTCTCCTCTTGCGGGCCAAGCTCTTCTTCACTTCGGCTTCTGACCGTATGCGCCACACGTCGACACCCTTTTCGGATCCGTGAACTGCAAAGTAGTCCCTTTGGGGGTGGAAGATGACTTCTGTGGCTCGATCCTTGCTCTGGCGATGCAGCGTGCCCCGGTCCGCCAAGTACTGTGTGGTTGACGAGACGTCTACACGCCGGGCGCTCGAGGCGAGGCCCGTTGCGTCGAGCGACCAGGCCTTGAGCTCTCCGTCATTGCCGGCAGTAATACAGCCACTCAGATCTGGCGACATGCCGAGCGCCCAGCATTCGCCATTTGTCTGGGAGATGTGTGTCTCGATGCAGTGCCTAGAGGAAAGGTCCCAGAGCTTGAGCAGCGAATCCTTGCCGGTCGTAAGGAGGTAGCCGTCGGACGTGTCTTGCCCATCGAGGACCATGGCCTTGGTCCCATCTTCGTCTTGTACCTGGGCTTCGGGCTCGACGAACTCCAGGCCTGTAATTTGATCCTTGTGACCTCGCAGCTTGAACTGGCCAACTTCTGCGACGAGATCCCAGATGATGACATCGGTGTCTTTAGAACCGCTGGCAAGTCGAACACCGGATTTGTCGAACGCAAGCTTCGTGATGGCTGATTTGTGGCCATTGAAGTTGAGGATAACGGTGGAAATTTTGCTGTCCCAGAGGCGGATGCTGCCATCTTCGTAGCCGACGGCAAAGACGTCCTTGTCAGTCTTGCTTTGGGCTATCGCCGTGACCGAAACAGTGCAGCGGTCATCCCGCCACCGGCTCAACAGCTCGCCCTTTTTGACATCCCAGCAAAGTACTTCTTCGTTCGCCGCGACGATGGCTTGTCCCGCGCCTGTGCTGGTTCGATCCTTGGACGTCCAGACGATGTTCGAAGTGTTTGTCGTCACAACGCCGAATGACTTGGCGTGCTCGTACTTTCTGTAGACTTAATGTCAGCTTGAAGGCTCGCAAGAGAAATGGTCGCGATATCTACTCACAGGTACGATTTCACCATCTTGGACGACTCAATGCATCAATTGCCGACCAACGATGCGCCGCTCCGTCAGGACAAGAGAAATGCGCAGTAACACCCATGCGCCGGCGGGTGGGATATTTTTTTGTTGCTTATCGATAAGACAGGAAGGTGTGGATCGGCGCGCCGAGCTCTGGTCACGTGGCGGTCGTCAGCAGGTCTGACGTCCCTCGTGTACCTCACCTCCCCAGCCCCACCATCGTCGTCAACCAGCTCCAGACGCGGAGAGGCAGCACCCAGGCGCAATTGCAGAACACCGCAACGATGCTTCTCCTCGACTACCAGAACGTCCTGATCCAATCGGTACTCACCGAGAGGTTCTCTGGGTAAATCCAAGATATCCGTCGCTGCCGTCGCCCTGACTAACCCCGGTGGTAGTGCCCCGCCTGCGTCTATTGACCAGACCATCTCCGACTTCGACGGTGTCACCTTTCACATATCGACCCCGGAAAGCAAGACCAAGATTCTACTCTCTGTTCAGATACGCTGCTTTAAGGACCTGGTTCAATACGGTGCGGAGCAGGTCTTGCGGCGCGAGTATGGCGACTATGTCGCGCCGGTCGAGACGGGCTACGACTTCTCTGTCCTGATTGACCTGGAGCAATTGCCTGCCGACAAGGGTATTTGCCCCTGCAGCATGGTCATCTACTCTCAATAGCACTAACCGTTCTCGCAGAGGAGCGCGATGCTCTGGCCATGAAGTTTGCTCTGCTCAAGCGCAATGCCATGGCAGCCCCATTCGAGCAAGCATACGAGGAACATTACAAGCTGAAGGAGGAGGCGTCCAAGTTCACATCAGAAGAAGCTCCGCAAGGTGTCCGAGAGGGCGGCCAAGTCAAGGCCATTCACTATCGCGACGAAGAGGCCATCTACGTCAAGGCCAGCCACGATCGCGTCACCGTCATCTTCAGCACCGTCTTCCGCGAGGAGACGGATAGAGTGTTTGGGAAGGTCTTTATTCAGGAGTTCGTGGATGCACGGAGAAGAGCTATCCAGAATGCGCCGCAAGTCCTTTTCAAGAATGACCCGCCGCTTGAGCTGCAAAGCGTTCCAGGGGTCAAGAGCACCGGCACCGGCGAAATCGGCTATGTCACGTTTGGTAAGATTGCTGTTCCCACCTTCGGTGTCACAGAGGCAATGCTGACTGATTACAGTGCTGTTCCCGCGTCACCTGACACCCCAACGCATGCCCATTGTCATCTCTCACATCCAGACTTTCCGTGACTACTTTCACTACCACATCAAGGCATCCAAGGCATACATTCACTCTCGTATGCGGAAGCGAACAGCAGACTTCCTCCAAGGTACGTTCTCGGCGAATCCTGCGATGATGCAATTCGCGTGGCCAGGTGCTGACTTTTCTCAGTTCTGCGCCGTGCGCGTCCGGAGAACGAGGAGCGCGAGAGGAAGACGGCAAGCGGCAGGTCATTCAAGGTGCAGTAAATGGGATTCGTGGCGGTTCTACCATCAGCATGGAAGCAGCATTTTCGAGTCAGGCCCGTGTCACGTTGAGACGCTGTGAGTGTAGGAAGACGGAGATGCGACGCTGGTCGTACGTGCTAGCCATTCAATGAAGAAATTTTGCGTCATATATGGGAACATCGTCATGAGGTCGACTCATCTCTGTTTCCCTTGCCGCGCTGGCAAGGTGATGGCCTACGTCGACGCTCTTGAATGTCGGGCGTTGGAGGTCGGGCGTTGCATCCGTGGCTGGCTGAGTCGCGGGGCCGAGTGGGCCTCAGGCACCGAGTTATAATTGGCGGCTTCGAACACCGACGCCACATGCCACTTCCATAAACCAAGTCCTCCTTCATTTGAAGCTCCAGCGCCAACCTGGACCAACCCATGGCTACACGACCGGCGGGTCGCGAATACAATGGTATGGCCCTTTGGAGCGTCGGGCTCTGGACGCGACGCCAACCATGATGAGCCAAAGAAGCGGCCGCTCTCGTGGCCTGAGTCCCTTGGCGCAGCGGACCGCGACCACTTTGCGGCGGCCAAAGAATGGGCGCCTGTGGTGCTGTTCTCGCTTGTCGGACTCGGCGCACTGCAGCTTTACGCCAATTACCTCCGACGGATACCTGGTTCAGCGTACGTTCGGCCCAACTTCTTTCGCAGCAGGAGCCTGTTTGGCCGGGTGACGAGCGTCGGCGACGGTGACAACTTTCACCTGTTTCATACGCCAGGCGGGCGCGCAGTCGGCTGGGGCTGGCTGCGAAAGGTGCCGGAATCTAGAAAGGATCTCAAGGATCGCACGGTAAGGCGACTTGGCTTGACCCGGGCACCTTGACGAGCGTCCAGCGCTGACAGACTTGGCGCAAAGATACCGATTCGCCTAGCGGGAGTCGACGCCCCGGAAGGAGCACATTTTGGGCGCCCGGCGCAGCCCTTCAGCGCCGAGGCGCTCAAGTGGTTGTCCGACTACATACTGCATCGCAACGTACGAGCCTACATCTATAAGCGAGACCAGTACAACCGCATCGTCGCGACGGTGTACGTGCGGCGGTTCTTGGTGCGGCGGAACGTGGGCCTCGAGATGGTGAAGCGGGGGCTCGCAACCACGTACGAGGCCAAGTCCGGAGCCGAATTCGGGGGTTTGAAGGCAGTCTACGAAAAGGCCGAGGCCAAGGCGAAGAGGAAGCGGTGGGGGATGTGGTCAGGGAAGGCGAGCGCCTTCGAGAGCCCGAGGGAGTACAAGACAAGGTGGGCTGGCCAACAGAAGGCCGACGAGTGAGCAAGTTGTCTATATAGCTGATATATGTGATACCCATCGACTGTCGGACGCGCAAGCACACCTACCCTGAAGCTCCAATTATGCATGAAGTTCTCGGGCGAGCTGAATTACTTGGAAGGCAGCGCCATGCGATCATGGCTAGCCCTGCCTACCAGCGACAGGTATGGCATGCAGAGAGGAACAGACAGCCGACTTCTCTGACGGAAGCAGGAGCGCCGAGGGACAGTCGACCTGGCAAACTTTGTCGATCCATGGCACACACCAACTGCCGGGCGCAGAGGCCGGCTCCTTGCGCAGGGCAGAGACAGACCTGCATGAAAAGCTAGGGCCGTTGGGACCTCCTTGCGCCACATTCCGGAAAGACGAGACCCGGAAACACTGGCAGCGCCTGGAGCCCAGTGCCTTGTGACTCCGGCTAAATGATAAACAGTCTTCAAAGTCTCGCCCAGCTACTCCTGCGAAACGTGCATGGCGGCGCCTCAAGGCGGCGACGACAGGTAGTCCCGCGAGAGGGCGAGGGCATCAATGTTTATCGGGCATGGCGTGTTCTTGGGGCGAGGCAGCCGAGCAGTGCGGTCTCCGTGCGTGAGAACGACCACACCGCACTGCGGGTGATGGGATCCAGCAAGAGCATTCGAAACTTGACGTTGCCGTCATCCCGAGTTGTCCGCAGTTCGCGAGGCTCGCGTTTCGGAGTTGGATGATTGCAGGCCCCTTTATCCACCAGCAGACCCGCTCCCGATTTTAGCTTCAGGAACGCGATGCAGGCGCAGAGGGTGACAGAATTATGCTGGAGACGTGCAGGGCGTTTGCGGGTCAATGCCTCGGGTATGATTCTGTCGCCATCGCATCAAGTGGCCCCGACCCCCGTGGCATGAACGGGGCCCGACACGCGAATCGCAGACACGAGCTGCAGAGGTACACGAGCGGCGATGCCCGTGGATACACATGTACAGAGCATTGCGCAGCAGAGGGGACGCATCCGCAGAGACCCGTGTCATGTCGGCTGGGCACGCATATACTTCGTAGTATGAAAGCAAACATATTGTGAACGGCCTGCTTGGATGACTGTCTTCTCCGCCGGTTCTAGCAGATATGGCCAACAAAGAAAGTGCAAGACAGACGACCCCGCCATCCCATCCGTCCATTCATGGATATGGACATGGCCCGGTTTATACGGACATGGCCCCACGATCTGCCTCCAGGAATACGAGTCGCACTTGCGCGTGTTCTTCATCCACTGGGAGACATCGATGTTCGTGATGCACCGACTCGCTCAGTCAGTCACCAACACACGAGTACGGACTACGAATAGTTCCATAGACTCCATCCGTTGGGCGGTACCAACGGTGGGCTGTGGGTACCAGCACGAAAACAACCTGAGCCGTCATGCGCGATGCTCAGCATGCTTCCCATCGGCTCCTTGTTGTACTCCGCAGTCCGTACGGAGTACAGACTACGGTACTCGAGCATCGTACCACGGGCCCCTGAGGCTCGCACAGCCTCGATTGCTGAGCCGGGCGAAATCGGTCGCGCCGCGGGGCTGTGGTGCTGCCGCTCAACGATGAGTCGCACCATGTGGCATTGCCTGACGCAGACGGCCGAGACCGCAAGTGACAACAAGCATGTTCAATCAATCTGATGGGCCGGGAACTGGAGAGGATGCAAACGCAACGCGGCGCGAAGGAAAACAGGGTTGACGCACAGGACGCTGTCGATGATGGGAGGTGCTGGCTCCAGTGGCTCGTGCAGGGCAGAGCGTAATTCCCCTGAACCTTGGCACTGGAGCGGGGTGGGGATTGGCTGCTCCGTGGCCCTGGCTGTGCCTGGACCGCGCCGGCGCCACGAAACTCGACACCATCGCGGGCCAGTAGCGTCCGCGGGGAGCTAAAGGGCCAGTGCTCCAGCTGGCAGCCACTGCCTTGTAGCTAGGTCGGCCTGGAGGTCGCCCGACACAGCGATTCCATGGCGCCTCTAGGGCACGGCGCTGCCACAGGTAACAAACCTTGCAACGCCGTCGCACGGGAAACGCAGCGGCAGAGAGGCCGCAACGCGACGTCGTACTGCACCGCGAGCGAAGCACAAGCGTTGTACCCCGTCTGCGCTCGTACAATCGCGCCGGTATGCCCAAGGTACTTCGCAACAACACTTGGTTTCCGTGTGCCCGTCCCGCAGGTGGCACCACAGGCATTGCCGTCTGGTGTTTTTGCGCGCCCGCCAGCAGTCCTGGAGCCCAAAAGCCCGCCAGCCAGGCCCCCCGACCCCCTCGAGCCCATAACTCAACAGCTGTGCGCTAGGCCCGATAGAGTTAGCGCCGCGTCTCGAGTTCCCAATCATGCCCGGGAAATTGCGCTGGGCCGGCTGACGTTGTTGTGAAGTCCCGCACCGCATTCTTCTGCCCAGCCAAGCCAGCCAGCCATCCTCCTCTGCTCCTCCAATTCCAGGCTCAGGCCAGGCACGCTCCACGCTCATCAACCTAACCCCCAAAATCTCATCGCCGGCGAGGGGGCACCCGATCGCACGGCACCAGAGACACAACTCGCGTCCGACCGCTACCCTCATTCTTACGCTCGTTTCTTCGACTACTATTCGATTCGACCTTCGACTTCGGCTCCCTGCCATTTTCTTCCGCGGACCATTCCCTTTTCCGTCCCCGTCACGCATACGCATACGCATAGTGTTTGCCGTCTTTGTTTGACGCCAAGCCAACACGAACCGACCGGCCGAGCGACCTCCTGGCACGCCACGGAAACCGACGCATAATTTCCGTTACGAATCTCGACACGCCCGCCTCCGAGGCTTGAGATGCGCCTTGTGCCCATCGCACCTTCGCGCCGGCCAATCTCGTAATCGATCGCGTTTGCCGTTCCCTCGAGGGCTTCGCCACGACGACTCCGCCGGCTGCCCTCGGTGCGACGCGGTGACCATGCGGTTACCGTTTCGACGACGCCGTGCGGCCCGCCGCCCAGATCCCCTTGGCTCAGGCCTGCTCGCCCTCACAGCCCTCGCGCCTTCAATAGCGGGAGCCATCGAGTTCAAACAAGCGCCGTCTGCGAATCTTGACTTCTCTAACCTTGGGAGGATAGCCATCGCCGGAGACTACAGTGGCATATCTCTATACGAGTATGAGGGCCAGATCCAGAAGCCGCTCAGCTCGAATGGCAGCGAGTCCCTCCTCGCAAGGCTGCCCAACGGCGCCTTGGCCTCGATTGTCCCGTCCGACGCCTCGATACGCACCATGTGCACGTTCAAACGCAAGAACGGGGACCTGGCTGGTGTCGTCATTGGCGGCAACTTCACGAGCCTCGATGGCACGCAGTCGACAGCCATCGCCCTCGTCAACCCCGACACGGCAAACGTGACAGCCTTTCCTGGCATCGAGGGCGATGTCAAAGCCGTTTATTGCGATCAGGCACGGGACACGGTCTACGTCGGCGGCAATTTCAAAGGTGCCAATTCAACAAACGCTCTGGCTTGGGTTGGCATGACGGGCTGGAACAACCTCCCCTTTGCCGGCTTTAATGGACCGGTCGAGGCCATCACCAAGGCCTCCAACGGCCACATCATCTTTGGAGGTAGTTTCACGGGACTCGGTAACGCGAGCACGCCTAGCCGACCCGACGATCAAGTCGTCAACCTGTCTACCGCGAACATCACTGGCACCAACAGCGCGTCGACCAATGGCTTCGGCGACCCGAAAAGCATCATCTGCGCCGATGGTGCTGAAGGCGCTGGCAAGACATGGTTATTGCAGGATCAGACGCCAGGAACCTGGGAGGCGAGGTTCGGTTATGGTTTTGAGCCTACGAAGCTCAGATTATGGAACACCCACCAAGATGGCCGCGGAACCAAGACGTTTCGATTCCTGGCCTTCCCCTTGAACGGCATTTTAAACTTCACCTACGTCGATCCCGCCACCGGACAGAATGGCACCTGCACGAGCGAGTGCCCCTTGAGCCAGGACCCGAAGGTCGAGTTTCAGGATTTCCACTTTGTCAACCGCGTGGGCATGAACAGCTTCCAGATTGCCATCTCTGACTGGTACGGCAAGGGTGCGGGCTTGGCGGGCATTGAGCTCTTCCAAGACGATATCTTCGCGTACGCCATTGCCGACTTCAACGAACCAAAGTGCGGAGGCATCGAATTGCCTTCTACAGCCACGGCGACTGGCCCTTGGAAGCATTCGCCATCGGTACAGAGCAACGCGGACTATTTGACTGCCGAACTCTCCGGTGATATCTCCTCCAAGTCAGCCTCAGTCACCTTCTTCCCCAGCATCCGCGAGTCTGGCAATTACTCGGTCAACATGTACACCCCTGGTTGCAAGCCGGACAATACTTGCGAGACCCGAGGCCGAGTCAACGTGACGGGCACCATGTCCACCGGTGCCATCAATGCCGACTTCTCAACTAGCCTGTATCAAACCAACAACTTCGACAAGTATGACCAGATATATTTTGGCTATATTGAGAAGACATCAGACGGTTTCAAGCCTAGCGTTACCATCACGCCGCTCGACGGGCAAAGCGTCGACAAGCTGACGGTCGTGGCTCAAAGGGTTGGATTCACGCTCATCAACTCCACCGGCGGACTTAATGGGCTCTTCGATTTCGACCCTGATAACGGCTCGGCCTCCATTTCGGATCTGGAAAAGTCGGCCATCAACAGGCTTGGGTCCGAATTCAACCACAACGCGGGTGTCAAGTCACTCGTCGCATCCGGCGACACGATATTTGTCGGCGGCAACTTCACTTCTGAAAAGGAAACCAACATTGTCGCCATTGGAGGGTCCAAACAAGACGTACAGTCCCTGAATGGCGGCCTGAACGGACTCGTTCGGGACATGTACTTGGAAGACGGCAAGGTCTATGTAGGAGGCGACTTCACCAACTCCAAAGAGAACGGCAAAAACGGCCTCAACCATGTTGCCGTATACGACGTCAAGGGAAAAGCGTGGAACCCCCTTGGCGCTGGTGTCGATGGCAGGGTCGAGCATGTCGTGCCGTTTCTCATCAACGCCACGTCAGACCGCACAGAAACCGTCATTGCCCTTACCGGTGGTTTCTCCAAGTGCAATGCCTTTGGAGACAACAAGGACTCGGCCGTCGGCGGCTTCGCCATTTGGGTCCCGTCGAAGAGCAACTGGCTGCAAAACCTGAACGGTTCCTTCCCATCTTATAGCGGCGTCCTAACTGCCGCTGTTCTCGACCTACCAAACAACAACTCGCTCTTTGCGGGCTCGATGTCATCGGCACAGATTGGTGCTAATGGTGCCGTCACGCTTACTGATGCTGGCCTCGGCAGGTTCCCCGTCAACATCCAAGCGCAGAGGCCGCAAGGCAAGACCTCGCGCCGAGACACGATTTCGGACGAGACGCTGCGTGGCGTTGTTACGGGCACCTTTTACGACTCTGATAGCAGCAATATCACCATCCTGGCCGGCCACTTTACCGCCCAGTCCACGAACGGCACTCTCATCAATAACCTAGTGCTCATCGACGGCAAAAATGGCGATTCGCTCAGTGGACTAGGTTCCGGTATCTCCACTGATTCGACATTTGCGGCCGTCGCGGTCCGTGGTAGTGTCCTCTATGCCGGAGGCAAGGTCACTGGCACCATTCAAGACCGGCAAATCAACGGGCTCGTGGCGTGGGATATCAACTCCAAGAAATTTCCGGCCCAGCCGGCTCCCGTCACTGGTGGAAACGCGACTGTCTCTTCCATAACTGTCCGACCCGACAGCACAGAGGTTTATGTCGGTGGTTCCTTCACAAAGGCTGGAGCCCTAGACTGCCCCGCGGTCTGCCTCTACGACGCAGAATCTTCACGATGGACCCAGCCAGGAAATGGCCTGGCGGGTACGGTCTCGGCCCTGATGTGGTCCAGTAGCTCGACCCTCTTGGCTGCCGGAGACATGCGCGCCAACGGATCCGAAGGACTTTATCTGGCATCGTACGACACGAAGGCGCAGACCTGGGCAAGCTTCGGTAACCGAGAAGATATACCTGGCCCGATCACGGCAATCACCCCCGCTTCGAGTGACGTTAAGGAGGTATGGGTTGGAGGCAGGTCGAACAAGGATGGATCTGTTTTCATCATGAAGTTTGACGGCAGCAAGTGGGTGACAGCAAAGCCCGCGCTGGGCGAGAGAACGGTCCTTCGCAGCCTCCAAGTCTTCTCTCTCACGACGGCTCACGACAGCTCGGACATCTTGGATGACAAGCAGGCGCTCATGCTTACCGGTTTCATCGACATCCCAAATGTCGGAACAGTAGCCGCCGCGATCTTCAACGGCACGAACTACCAGCCATACGCCCTCACAACGAGCCCTGGCCCGACGGGTGGGAGTATCGCCAAGGTGTTTACGCAGAAGGATAATTTCTTCTCTGCGCCTGGTGGCCACATGCCCCTTGTGTTTGTCGTCTTGATCGGCTTGGCGATTGCACTCGGTCTCGTTCTGTTGATGGTGGCTGCAGGAATCCTCCTCGACCGGCTACGGAAGAAGCGCGAGGGATACACGCCTGCGCCCACGTCAATGTACGACCGCGGAAGCGGCATCCAGAGGATCCCGCCGCGCGAGCTACTCGAGCAGCTCGGCAAGAGCCGCTCCGCTGCGCCGCACGTGTGAGACGGCGTCGCAATCGTTTGAGTCGTCATTTAGCCAGCAAGTTCTGTTTGCATTTCGGCGTTTGGATAGGCGTGCGGAGCATCATGATACACCTGCGATGGTTGCACTTTTCCGGCGAGGATGAGCCGCAGAGACCAGAGATGGCTGGTCTGAGAACGCGCCATGGGCGCTCCTTGAGTGCGACATGAGGGTTGAATACCCCCGTCTGCGGAACGAAGACAAAAACGAAGCCCAGCCTCTGGCCAGGGGCGGGCTAATCGGTGCTGTACACGCCTCTTTTTCTTTTTCTTATTTCTCGGTCACACCTCGAGCCTTGAGGTCACGACACTGGTTAATGTTTAACCTTTTTTCTTGTCCGGGTATTGTAGGGCAAAGACATTCGTCGCCCTGCCCGCTCCAACTGGATCCGACTCGAAGACGTCGCTTCACTTCGCGTCCCTCGCTTCTTTTACATTTGAACAATGTACATTACTTTTCCAAAACCCCTCAGCCAGTCTCCGTCCCAAAGACTGCTACGCGCTCTGCACACAAATCTCTCTCTTGTTGTTTTGTTTCGGCGGAGGAACTATGGAAATCGAATGGCCTGCGCATGACTGGCGACGAAAGGTCGAGCGAGCAGCGAGGAACTCCATAGCGTAATCTCAATGGCAATCTTTGGTCCATGACTGAGGCCTTGATGTGAACTGTGAACTGAACTGTGAACCGTGAACCATGAATCGTGAACAGTGCTATCGAGATCAATGGTGTCCTCGTATAGAGAGGGACTAGTAGTGCCGCCCGTGGTGACTATCTTAGTTAAGGTAGCTGCTCGGCGGTTCGAAGCGGCTGTATCTGTCTGTCGGGACAGAGCACAGACACACAGAGCATCAGCTGCGATGAGGAGGGGGGACATGCAGCCGTAACAGCAAGTGGCACACATCATCGCATGCCGTAGTTTTGCGAATTGCCCGTCTCGGCACATGCTCGTTGATCCCTTCCGAACAGCGCGGCAGGGCGTCCTTCCTGCTCCGTCGCTGATCAACGATCCACGTTGCCACGAGCCGGACGGATAGGGCCGGACGGGCAGATGCCGCCTGTATGTACGGAATACAAAGCTGGCTTTTCGCATCCGAAGTGATCGCCACCTTCCCTTCCTCCCCCTCGCCCCTCTCCCCCGCTCCCCCCCGCTGCGCACATCTGTATCTACGAGCATGCATCTGTCTGCCTTCTCCGCATGTGCATACAGTGCATGCTCGAAGAAGTCGTGTGGCGCGTCCCCTTCTGGCTCAGCGGTAAATCGCAAAGGGAGATACATAGATCCGACCACCTTCCCCACGGGGATGTGATCGGTAGAGGCGGACACTTGCCGCGTCGGGACGTGGCGTGACGTGATACCGTGGCCTCGTGGTATCACGGACGCGAGGCGGCTTTCGTCATGACGGAGCCAGAGCAGGTTCGTCGTGCTTGCTTGCTGTGGTACATGCTCGCCCGGCATTCACCATGTCACGCAACTACGCTGTTCGGCCATGGGTGGCCACGGTGCTGCCGGCTGCACGAACATGTTTGTCGCATACTACGGCGTCTATTCGGTGGCCGTGTCCCATACGTCCGATGTGCTACTGTCTCGAAGTTGCTTTTCAGCCATCTTCACCTCGAAGGGCCGAATATTGTCTACGGGACGTAATCTCGGGCGCTGCCTTGGCACCTCACCGCTTTCGAGACATCTGCTTTGTGTAAAGGGCCTCTTGTATATGGCCCTCAGGGTCGCCATTGGCTACGCGTCAAAGCCTGCCTGTCGTTGAGTTTCATGTTGAGGGCTCCTGCCGAAAACTCGCACTTGATACCGCAACGGGACCTTCCGGTGCAGCCCTCGCTTGCACCTCGTCGAGCTGCCGAAGCCACCGCTTCTCGGATGCACATACGAGCCTCGAGCCGCACCAGCCAGCCCTACTGCGCACGCGTCGGCTCCGCCGGCAGGCCCCCTCACGCCGGCGCCGCGTGGTGATCGCCGCGGCCGAGCGATCTGTACCCGCGACGGCGCCGCCCCAAAGTGAGTGTGCCTGCAACGTCTTCCTCGGCGGTCGCATGAGGGCTGCGGCGCTGGCAGCTTCCGTCTTGGGCAGGCAGCGGACAGTCAGATAGGCAGGCGGGCGAGGCGAGGCGAGGCGTGCGCAACCTAAGGTGGCAAGACAAGGGAAACTGTGGCAATGGAAGACAGGACGCGCTGCTGAAAATAGCTGCAGCCGAGGGCAGGCGGCGCTGCGTCGGACGGGGGTCTTCCTTGAAGGGGGCTCGGGGGCACTTTGGCAGCCCTACTGGTGGGATTTAATCTATTTCACGGCGCCGTCCGCTGCGGCTGGGGCATGGACCTGTGTCAGAAAATGCTGGGGGGGGGGGGGGGACGAGCAGGTTCAACGCGGACCGTCGTGACTGGCACAGGATGGTGGTTGTCGTAAGAGGTTAACTACCGACCGAGAGTCAGACCGACAAATAGGGTCCAATATGATGGTGTCGAACAATACGGAGGCGGCGCAGGTGACCCAAAACCTGCTTGTTTGCTGTGAAAGCAGAGCCTCGCCGCGTCAGGGGCAAGGGCAGGCCGTCGAGTCGTCGTGTTGTACGTCCGCTGGGTGAGGCCACAGACACTCTACTTGAAAGATGTCTGAAACGCGGCTTGACGAGCTGTGCGTATTCTTGGAAGCTGCCAAGAGTGCCGTTGGCCTACCCGGGACGTCTTTGGATGCCTTGCGCGAGCGTTTGCTCTCACAAGTCGGTGTCCTGATAGATCCATGTCAGCAGGGCACAGGGCATGAAACGAGGCACTTCCTGATCCATTGCCGGCTTGCTTGGCTGACCTTGCGCCGCCCTCTGACGCTGCTGCCCTTGCCCCCTCGATGTCCCACCCTTTGGGATTTCCAGTTTGTTCGTTGGCCTTGCGATGCCCCCCAAACCCCCGTGTTGTCGAGATACTCGTACATACTCGTGCTGTACGATGAGGCCGACAGACATGCACCGTGTGCGCTGACACTATGCACACACCCTCTTCAGGAACAGCTTGCGTCCAGGGTGGGGTCCAGGGGCGTGCCGTCAGCAATGTGGATTCCCCGCTAACAGGGGTGCCGGCCTGAGGGATGGGGGGAGCGGAGGTTGAAGGAGGGGGGAATGCTGCGCTTGGCCAACCGCCGGCATGTTGAAATGACGTTGCAGGTCGTCCGTTACGGGTCAAGACCCTGATGCCAGAGCCCCTGACGTCATCTGATCCAACGACGCCCTCGTTGGCGCCCTCGTATGCTCCATCATGTCGCGCTCTCCAGAGCATGCGTGCGTGCGTGCGTGCGTGCTTGTTTGTGGTCGCATGTGGTTGTTTGCGCGCGTGCGCGCCCTTCGTTCCCCAAGACACCGTTGCGGACGCGGCGCGCGCGTCTCGTCAAAGACGGGAGGGGAATTCGAGATGAGAGACAGATGGCGCTCCCCTTCGCCAAGGGCGGAGTTTTAGGCGCGGCGGCTGCGCCGCTGCATGAGCCGCGCGCCACCGCATCAACGTTCGCCCCCCGCCAGGCGACAACGGAACAGGACCCTGAATATCAGAGACGTTGTCGAGGAACAGAGTTCGCCTGGCCCTCTTCCATGCACCACCACCACAAGCACAAGCCCCCGTCGTCATGGCGCACCGCAAGCGACGTCGCCGAGGCGGACAGATTGAACCCATCATCATCATCATCATCATCATCGGGCTGACCGCCTTCCCTTGCCGGCCGCGCAGCCCACCCCGGCACGATGCCTGCCCTTGGAATCCACCACCCTCACCCTTTGCAGCTCTGCATTCACACCCCCACCAACCTCGCGACGATGCGAGAGGATGGATGCACCTCCATCGCCGTGCAGGGGGCCGAGCGCATTCGTGATTGCGTTGCTGGGGACTTGGGTCTCGCGCGCACAGTAACCACGCACAGTACTGCGAGACGTGGAGCTTTTGTCGCAACACAGCTGAGAGCAGTCGCGGGCGGTTGTTTCGTGGGAACGGCGACACTCCGAGATATCTTCCTGCCGCATACGGCTTGACGTCGCACTCCGCAGTGGACTCGCGCCGCCGCCCCAGATCTGTGCGAGGGCAACAGCGCGATTCAGCGGCAGCACGAGTGCCAGCAATGGCGGTAGGGTGCCATCGCGGCTGCGCGCGAGTAAGCCACCCGGGACAAGAGGAGACGAGCCGCAATCAAACAAGCCTTGTGGTCCCGCGCCGGCGCCGGCTGTTGCTGGAATTAGCGACGCAGACAAGCTTTTTGCTTGTTTCTGACCCCCGGAGTCGGCGGCCGGGTCAGCACGGGGCGGGCGCATGGCAAGCGCAAGGCCAAGCTTTGTGAAGAGACAAACGGCCAAAAGCCAAGAATAGTAAAGAAGAAGAAAAAAACTTGGGTGCTACCTGCATGGCCGTTTCATGTCTCTCCGATGCGTCCTTCAGCTGGAAGCAGAAGAGAGCGGCTGAAGAAAGACGGAGGAGTCTTTTCGAGGTCGCATTTTGGCACCCACGACGTCCCGAGTTGGACGCCTTAGATGGGATCGGCCAGCGTCCGCCCGAACTGGCGGTAGAGTTTGTTATTTTTGGGCTGGCAGGTCGTGCCAAGAGCTGCCCCCTTTCTGGCGATCAGCGTTCATCGCCGACGACACGCGACGACGGGCCGGACGACGACAATCCAAGCCATCTCGAGAGTTGAAGCACTGAGGAGGGTGGTATTCGTGCGCGCGTGATGAGTGCAGTGCCTCGCCCTCGATCGGGGCTGTGTGTGCGGCTCGCAGATTGCCGGGCCATGTGTCTCCCCCCTTGGTGGGCGGTCCCCCTTTCCCTTTGGCATCGTTCCGAGAAGAGGCAGGGCAGCGAGGCTGGTGGCAAGGTTTGTGTGGTGCCTGGAGCCCATATCATCCAGCCATCGCGAGCCAAGGATAGGGGCCACAGGCGTATCACCGCCCCCCGAGTCTCAAACGTCGCCGCGATGACCCAAACGAGGATGCCGGCGGGACAGGGACAAGCCGCCCTGGTAGCCGTCTTTCGCCACCGAGTCGTGCTTTTGTCGACGGAGGTGGACGAAGGCGGGGACGTGGCAGGATAGGGGGGCCGGAGAGCTTGCTCGAGGTGTCGTTCTAGCGGTGTCGTCCTCGCAGCCATTGCCTCTGTGAACCTCTCTGGTCAGTCGGCGGTTTACACTGCCACTGTAGCGCCGACCAGGAATAGCATCCAGCTCGCCAGGCGATGAAGACGGTGCCGTCGCAGGTACTGTGGGCTCGCTCGCGACAAGGGCCGCCCCAATTCACCAAACATGGCATCCAAGGTCACAACTCACTCACCAACCCCTTGCCCTCACTCGACCGGCTGTCCATTTACAGCCAGCAAGCTGGCCCCGTCTGCGCGGTAGGCCGACTCCATCAGGCAGTCAGTCCCGCAAGCGAGCTCTCTCACGTGCCTGCGGACATGGGCTGAATGGAGGGGAGGGGGACCGGAGTGGCTCGTTTGTTAGTTCCTCTGGCGTCGGTGGTGGCAAGTTGTGTGTCCGTCTCGTGGTGCGGAGTACGAGTACAGACGACATTGCGCGAGGTCAGCAACGAATGCTTGAATCGTCAATTGGAATCCCCACGCTGGCGCCGTTTTGGATGGCTGGCAAGTTGGATGGATCCCTCGACCGCGCCTTCCTTACGTACCGTACACGTCGCGGGCCGTACTGTACGGATACCGGCTTCCCTGCTCGCTGTTGCAGCGCCGGCGCCGGCGCACAGCGCTGTCGAACCGTTTTCGAGGAAACGGAAGGGGGGGCCCCCACCCTTGCCGGGGGGGGGGAATTGGGCGGGTCGCTGGTGTGGTCAGTGCATCCTGCCACCGGCACAGCGGAGGAGCGGCGCGGCAGACAGGCGGCATGGCGGCTGCTTCCCACGATTCGAGCGCCCCAAATCTGCAATCTGCAAAGCAACAGCAGGCAGCCTAGTCAAGCCCCCGAGCCCACAGGGGGCAGCGAACCTCGCAGCCACTGCAGCCACCCATCCGCGACATGACAGCGCCGCAGCACGCCGTGATCCACACCTTAGCAGGCACAGGGCCCACGGCACCTGGACACACAGCGCAGCACAGCGCAAGCGGCGGCGGCGGCGACGACGACGGCGGCGCACACGCCTCCCTGTGGTGCGCCCGCCCGCCCGCCCGCCACCCCATCGTAAGTGGCCCCCCCAAGTGCTCCCCCATCATTCTCGTAGGTCCCTCCGCCCAGGGCCCTCGATGGGATGGGAGCCACCTGCCGACCCAACCAACCAGCCCACTGGGCATCCATCACCACCTGCACCCCCCAAGGGACCCCATCAACCCCCCCGGGAGGGTTGGCGGGCTCTCCAACGGCGCCACGGGCGGGGATGCCTTCCCCCCTAAACCCCCCCTCCCCTCCCTGGCAGTGGGTGGATGGGCAAAGATGGCTTGGATGGATCCCTGGCCCTCGCCCAGCGGCGCGCCGAAAAGCCTCCCCCTGTCGCTCTCCCCAACCCCACAAAGCTTGTCCGGTCTTGACAACACCGCCATACTGGCGCGCCTTGCCCGCAGGGGAAAGGATAGTCGATCCTGAAACGCCGGTGCCATTCCTCGCCGGGGGCCTGATCACCCGCAATGTTCCGCCCTTCTCCACACGCCCCCTCCCTTGTCCCAATTGCTTGCTTGCATTCTCTTCGTCTCCTGTGATGTACTTGTAGACTTTGCAAGCATGCTCGAACGGAGTACGTGCTCGAAGCGTGGGGAGAAAATGAGTGAGCGGGTGAGTGAGCGACTGAGTGAGTGCCTGCTCTGTGCTACGTTCCCGAATTGACTTTGAGCCGTCGCCGCCGTGCCGTCGGCCGCACGAGGAAATGCAGGCCAGCAGCACCCGGACGACATGGGAGCGCCGCGCGCGAAGGAGCTCCGACCCGTGCCCAGTGAGATCCATCAGACTTCCCTCGAGGAGAAGAACACCGAGCCCCGTACGAGCACGGCTTTCTGTCTTCTGTCTGTCGAATTCGGGGCGTGGCGGTAGCACCACCGAGACGCTGCTGATGAGGGCAACACCCGCCGTGCGAGTTACTCGTGCTCACTCGCTCGTGCAGCTCCGCGAACAAAATCTCGCAACCGACGGGTGCAAAGAAATGGCGGTGGAGCACGAGCTTGCGCGGCCCATGTTTTGCGCTCCTTGCCGTGCCTGCTGGTCCCAGTGCGTGTGTCTCTCTCCCGCGCTCCCGTTCCCGACGCTTGCTGGCTTCCAGGTTGTCTGTCCACTGACTCTGCGAAGCGGCAGCTCGTCGTTGCCCTCCCTGACCCTGTCAATCCCGCGCCGCCGGTCGGTGTCGGCTGCTTGGCTCTCCGTTCACCAGCGTGTGTTGGAACGCAACGTCGTGCTGCTGCTGCTGCTGCTGCCGCCGCCGCCGCCGCGCGCCGGTGTCTCATGTCGCGCGTGTCGTCGTCGTCGTCGCTGCCGTCGCCCGGCAGAGGCTTTTCGGGTCCCGCCCTTCCCGGACGGATGTTGGCTCCAGGACGGGCTTCCCGGAGCTCCGTTGGGGCCCTGCCGGGCACCTTTGCCCCTCCGTGCCTCTTCATTCGTTTCGACTTCTTCCCTGGTCTTTCCTCTTTGGCGCCTTCCGACAAGTGCGGGAAACCAGGCGTGCATTGACAGGTGCCCCCTCCTTCCCGCCAGTCCGACGCACCCCCTTTGCGCCTCGTCGACAATGCCACCATGCTGCGATGCCATCGTACTCGTAGGTACCCCGTTCGGAGAGGCACACCACCCACCCACGCATCCACCCATTGCCGCGTGCTGTGCTCTTCGGCCGCGGCACCATCGCACGGCACCCTCGTGTTGGCCCAGTTGGCCACTGGTGTCGACCACAGGCGTCGACCACAGGTGTCGACCGCCTCCACCCCGCTCTGCTGCCGGCTCTCCGCGCCCAAAACTTCCATTCCTTCTCCCCTTCGCCGCCTGTTTGGGGCAAGCCCCCGAGATCAGCCACCCAACCCCAAACCGTAACATGGCATTTGGCCCTGCCACAGATGCCCATGCCCGCTCCTCAAATCGACACCTTATCACCCGCCCGCTCGCCCGTGCTTTGCGCTTTGCACCGCGGCGCATCACGCGACGGGTCCCCATGCGGGCTGACCTCACACCGGCCGTCCGCTCACAACCCGTCCATCGGACCAGTCACCTTCCCGTGGCAAGAATCACCCGGGGCAGAGCCTGCTGGTGTTGTTGAAGCATTGACGCAAACCTCCGGGGCTCTTTTGCGAGCCTCCCCCCCCCCCCCCCCCCCCCTTCTTTTCGTCGGTGGAGAGACCGTATTGCCGATTGCTGGGACAAGAATCGGGAAGGTCGCTTGCCCAGCCGTCAGGCAAGCGGGAAGAGAGCTGCAACACATCCCTTGTGCGAGCATCTGGCGCCGTGGTGCATGTATTCACTATGCCTTCCACCGCCTTCTCCATCTGGCAACCCCAACATCGTGTGCACTGCGCCGGGAGCCACCGACTCTCGCCTACACGGAGAGGCGCGCAGAGCATTGCGTTTCACTCACCCTGCGCCCGACACGTGAGGAGCCGCCCCGGCAATCTCCAGCCTGCGCTCGCCATCGCGTGCCGCACCCTCCATCGCGCGCACTCATTTGCACGAGCCCCATGCACGACTTCCCGCTCACCCAAAAGTCCCTGCACATATACTCCGTAGATAAGCCTTTGTCCAAGGTACCATTGCTACGCTGCAGACTTGCTTCCCGCCGCATCTTCACGAGAGGCACGTCACGCGGGTCATTGACACAATTACCGAGACACGGCTCTTCGGGCTCCGTATATTGATCGGGTATATCATCACCATGAAACTGAGTAATCGTACATATCCTTCGGGTCTGGAGGCTTTCAAGCCACCCACCCCTTTCCGTTGTGATCCTTGAACGATGGTATAGCCCGATGCTGCCCGTCTCTGGGCAGTCGAAAAAGTGATGAGAAAGCGAACGCTTCGAACCGTAAAAATGCTCCACTAACCAACAACAGACAGGCGCGAAACAGCGCAGCCCCATTGCAACCGTCAACGCCGCGAAAGGGTATAGCCGGGTGAGCCTGCAGGGTGAGCCCGGAACCAGTTGTGACCATCCCAAGGGGTAAAAATAAACAGGGCCCCAATCAAGAGAAGCAAAATGTACAACGCAGGGCCCCATTTCGTTTGAGCAATGCAAGAGTCCCTCCCCGCCGAACCAAAGGCATAGAAGGCTATACACAGCATTGCCTCGTCGTCTTTCCTTCCCCGCGACCTATTTAGGCAGCATTTTCTAAGCCCATGGTCGTCGCAAATGTTGCCAAGTCGCCCCGTAGAAGCGTTCAATTAAAGAGTGCCGTAAGGTCGTCCGATAAGACGAATACCGTTTTCGTCAGGCCTTCGTCGTTCGTGAAACGTTTGTGCTCATCGAGTGGTGGAAAACGTTGTATTCCGTGAAGAGGAAAGAATGATGGGATGCTGCCGAAAGCTGCCGAATACCCATGTCGGTCGTTTAGTCCGATTGATGGTCTTCGGACCCCGCTTCGGACCGAGCATCACCACGATGCACCTTGCGATGGCGCCGGAGGTTGGAAACAACGGAGAAATGGCGACCGCATCCTTCGACCTCGCATGCAAACGCTGCGGCTGATCAGCAACCAAGGCTTAGGACTGTGGAAGACGGCAGACTTACGCTTCTCGCCGGTGTGGCTGTACATGTGTGTCTGAAGAGAGCTTGGTCGTGTGAAGCGTTTGTCACACACCTTGCACTTGTGCTTCTTTTGCGTGCTCGAAGATACTTTGGAACTGAACTGGCCCATCATTGACTGTGGCGCTGGCGGGATTTGGGAACCCATGAGGCCCGGGGGACGAGGAAGGGTTCGCGAATTGACCGACTCGATATCCGACCCGGCTGTGGAATAATCCGACACGGAGTCGCCATAGTAAGAACTGAAGTTGCCGCTAGACGAGATAGAGGAGCTTGTCGAATGCGTCGACGGGAAAGGATACGAGTCAACCGAGGACCTGTCGTGACGGCTGCCGTAGATGTTCCGAGGCGTCTCCTGGCTCATGGCAAGCATGCCGTGACTGGCATCGAGCGCATCGGCGAAGCTCCTCCGGTCATCTGGAGCGGGTATGCTTCTTCAGATACTGTTAGCCGAGGACGTCTGGAAGGTCTTGAAGTGGCAAGGGGTGGCGACATCATGGTCACCACGATGACCAATGGAGGACTTACTGGTGATGGGAGTAGCGACGAGCCGCGTCAGGCTCCGGGCCTAGACTGAAGTGCTGGCGGGATGGGGCCGGCGCATAACCCATGGCTTCGTACGGAGGAGCAGATGTTGGCGCAAAATGACCGCTGACCGGAGAGGCTGAGGTTGTGTACGATGGGTCACCATATGCTGCAGACGTGGTCTGCATTCTGCTAAGGCTCATCATGTCTATGGGTTCGGTTCCATGAGCTTGTGCATCACTGCAATGCGGATAAAGTGACATTTACCTGAGGAGCTGGTAGGTACGGGCATCGAACCGTAGGATGCCATCGACGAGGCGCTGCTGGTGCTGGCGCGGCCAGGGGGAGGCTTCGCGGCCATCATGCTGTGGTGGCTCATAGCCGGTGGGTGCTGGCCATGAACGAAGAGAGGGTTTCCCGAGGTAGCAGCCGACTGAGGAGGCGACGACGAGGAGGACCAAGGGTTTGAGAAAGCAGGAGGCTGTGCGTGGGCCCCATAATCGAAGTTCAACGGAGGGGCGAACCGCTGCTGCTGCGAAGTATCCAACGTCATGGTCATGTTGTCACTCGCATCAAGAGACTGCTCGTCGTTGCCGGTATAAAGATGTGTATGTGTTCCGGACAAAGGAGAGGAGACGTGTGAAGTTGTCAGTGGAGAGTGAGATAGGTGTCCCGGAGACAAGAGGGTCTGTCGGGCGTATACAGGCGAGCGCTGCGACGCTCGAGGTGCTGTGCAGAGAGAGTTTGGGGAAGTGCTGCGAGAGAGGAAAAGGAGGTTGATCAGATGCGGGATCCCGACTAGAAAAAAAGCCAAGTCGGTAACACAGATCAGAGACAAGAAGATCCCGCCTGGAGATGGAGCGTGTTTGTCGGAAGCCAAGGTGGGATCAGCGAAGTCTTAAGTGCCCACGAGTGCGAATTGACGTGCGTCAGTCCAGTCTGAGGCAAGGTGGGCAACGGGAGGAACAGTGGAGTTCCCCGTCCGTTCAGAGCGGACAGGGTGTGTGACGACTCTGGTCTAAGTGATCGGCAGCCCGATGTCCCTTTCACAATGGCCGAGGCGACAGGGTTGCGGCGATGAGGTAGGTAGGGTAGCAGGAACAAGAACCGGCTGGGGGGGTGTGGGTTGGCCACCGGCGCCAGACTTGGCGTGGCCCGTGATGCTGGCTGTGGTCCAAAGCGGGTGGTGGATGGCGAAGGCGGAGGGAGGACCTGGCGGTGGTCAATTCGACAGCACAAGCCATGCCGGGCAGCCCCGGTCGATGTATTAGGCACTCGCGGCGAGACGAACGAGGCGACACGTCGTCGATGTATGTAATGAATGAATGAATGAATGAATCCCCAACCGAGACGAGACGAGCAGGAGCCACCAGATCAGCGACGACGACGAAATGCTTCGCGTGCGAGGCGTGGGTGCGTGCCGTCGGCGACAGGGAATGGGAAATGCTTGTTTTGCCCGGTGTGCGTGTAGTCTGCCGGCGCCGTGAACGTAGCCCGGCACACACCAACGGGCACGGAAGGCAGACAGTGCTGTACAGTACGTACGGTGCGAGGGCGACGACACAAGACGTTGGGGACCCGCTGCCGCACTGGTGGCTTGCCTGGCGCAGTCTTCTTTTGCTGGACTTTGCACGCAGAGGAGATTGAGCAATGAGACCCGCAGCCGGTGACAGGCTCGTGACGACCTCCGTTCTCCCTCGAGCAGAGAGGCCGTACCTTAGTTATCGAAGCGACGTGGGCGAGACAGCTTGTGGTGGTGCCTGCGAGCCCGTCCCTGCAACGAGGACGACCTGACGACGGTACGGCGTGACGACGCCAGTCGGTCCAGCGTGTGCTCTGGCCAGCCCCCGCCGTGCCGCAACCGACGCGGGCAGGACGTCGAGGCCAATTACACTGGCAAACTGGCAGTATGATGTCGACGCCTGGCAAGACGACGTGCGATTCGACAACAGGAGGGTGCGTGCGTGTGGAGATGGACGATGGGATGGATGGAGAATGGGGGCAGCGGAGCCAGTCACTGTACAGTACGAGTAATGGCGCTGGACGGGATGGAGGGACGAGAGAGACACAGCCAGGCAGGCCTTCGTGCTTGGTGCAGTAGGCCCACGGCACTTTTTCCTCGAGGGGCTTGCACCCAAGGCGGGGACGCAGACGCCACCAAGCCGCGGAGTGTGCCTGAGAATGAGATACTCCGTCGGAGAGGGACCAGTGCGCCTGGCAAGTGCGGACGGCACTGGAAAGCCCGAAGAGGGCTTTGGGGCTTGAAACCGAACGGGGAAGGGACGGTTGTAGCGCTGAGGTGGGTTGGTAGGTACCTTACCTGCCCTGCCTAAGGTATCGGGCCACCAGCTCCAGGAGCAGGACCGCAGGCACGCAACACTCCAAGTACTCGTAGCATGCAGGGACCCCTCAGGGCACCAAGGTACCTGACCTAGGTACCTGCCTCGGGATTGAAAGGTGAGAAGTCACCAGGACGTCCCGACACTGCGCAAGGGCCGCACACCAGAACAGCAGGAAACGCTGTTGCACACGAGAAAAGGTCGCGAAAGGCGCCTGCTGTTGGTGTGTCGGTCACAGGTATCAAACGCAGGTAGGGACGGCGAGTGAGGGCGCGGCTGAGCTGAGGACGTTGCGTGCGTGCGTGCCTGCGCCGCCTCCCGTCTCTGTCTTCGTCTCAAGTGAACCGAGCCGGGCGGCTAGTCGCTGATGTGCAAAGGGAAGGCCATGAAATTCCAGGCTCTGCCTTCCCTCCTCGACGCCGACATGGACAGCAGGCGCGACGGCTGGCGGCTGGCCCACGGGTGCCTCTGTTGCTGGGTGTTCGGGAATCCTGGGCATCAACCCATCTGGCTTGACACCTGCCTTCCTGGTGCGCTGCATCTCAAGAGCACTGACACTGAAGCCTGAGGTGCCGACTCGAAAGATTCCGGTACACCTCACGCAGAGATGCAGTGTAGAGACGCAGCGCAGATGCAGGCGTGGTCACCTCGAAACGCCACATCGAACCGAAGACGCCTTCGTCTGCCTGCCCACATTGCTTCTTTGAGATTTCGACCGCCGCATCCCCACGGCTTCAGCCCCCCCCCCGTCTTGCTCTTGCCCGAGTGCCACACACGCACACAATTCCGCCATGGCCTTTCGCCTGGCAACAACACGGACATCGCCCGCGCCGCCCACACTGTGTCTGGAGAATGCATCCCAGCACACTGCCTTCCTCACGCACCCGTCAACCCGTCCAATGGCCGTTGACGGTCCGGCAACCATAAGCAGCCGGCCAGTTTTGAGCCGCGGGCGAGCCAGCATCCTTGCCGGGGCGTTAGCGCAGTGGCTCTGGCTCCCACGGAGCGCGCTGTGCACCACATCCGCCTTCATCGCCCGCAGCGCCACCAGCACCGGCATCAGCCCTGACGTAAGGCCACTGGGGCGGCAGACAGGGGACCGCTGCCGTGGCCCACCAGGTGGGACGAGGAGAAACAAGCCCGCCCGGAGACTGGCAGAGCGGACAAATGCAGCTGCAGGCGCAGACGCAGAACTCAGCCAAGCACCAAGAGGACCACCACAAACCGAGGCGAGGGGCCAGGGGTGATTGGGGGGTCATGGGGGTGACCGGCTGGCGGTCCCGTTGAAAGTGATTCGGGCGTCGTGGTCGTGGTCAACGCTGTCGCCGACGAGTCCCCTGTTGACGCAGCTGGGACGGAGGCGGAGGCATGTCGCACTGTGGGCCACATCTCCCCGTCTTTAGCGTCGGCTCAGTTTCTCACTTGGCTGTGAGGATGAGGGCTTGCGCACCGTACAACAGGCGCCCGTGCGATGGAAGAGGACTGGCGAAGACACCGCTTCGACTGTCCAGCCGACACGCACGAACCTGTCTCTCACAACTGGGTGCGGGCGCGCCGGCGGGTGGGCACCTCTGAGACACGGTATGGTGGCAGTACTCAGGTTGGAGACGCCCGAAAAACAAATGGAGAGACAGGGAAGGCTTGAGTCGCTTGGGTGGGAAAGGCAACGCGCTGGACCCTCTGCCACCCGACAACAACCATTCGGGTTCCGTGTTGCTTGGCACGACTGACATCACGGGAACCGGGATTGCGGCCCATATTGCCCTGACAATTCCTCGCCTGGCGCCTATCACTGACGTAGCCTCGTCTTCGACGACTGTGGCGACGACGAGAGGGGAGTTCAGGCCCTCGCCCCGGTCGTCGCCGTCGCCTCCGGTCTCTTCTAGGGTCACCACACCGAAGGCACATCCAGTGGCTTCCGACGCTGCCTGAAGAGGTCTGCATACAAGCCTGCCACTTGCCGAGCGCGACCCAAGCGCGCGAGGATGACGAAGGGCATCATCTCATCCCATCGTCAACATACAGGTTTTGTGTTCTTCCGCTCTTGGTACCGGTGAGTCGGTCCAAGATGAAGCTGCTTGGTACTGTGTCTGGGTGCATCTCGTGGGCTTCGTCCCCGGCCTGACAGTGAGGCCCAGTTGCGGGGTATCTTCCGTCTTCCAAACGAGGAGGCGGGGCCTTACGGCAGCTGAGCAGGGAAGGCTGGTCCCCTCAGGAACGCAAAGTCAACGTCGGCGTTCGGCGAGGCTGCGAGTGCCAGAATCAGGTTCGGACTGGCACAAGCCAGGCTCGATCCGGCCAGCACTTGCTTTGCCCGCGGCTCTGTCCTCTGTATCAACCCGCGAGGCCATTGCTTTTCATCACACCGACAAGTACGGACGCGCGACGGACCTTTACGCGCCACCCCCTGCACCCGAGATCTTCTTGGTGGCCGTGGTCGCGGTGAACCCCTCGGTCGCAATGGTGGGCTTGCCAAAGGAGGCCAGCTCGTGGATGAACTAAGCTAGCCAGTCGACCGTACGGACTACACTGGTTATGGCCGTGATGGAGGCTTTTGCCCCTGTCCAAGGGCAGCCAGCAGGGAGTCTACGGCAGAGACAAAATTGCGCCATACAGTGGCCGGCCTGGTCCCTGGGTCATCGGGATGGCTCGTGCCCAAGGTTGGGATTCCAATCGCTCGGTCCCCTTGGATGCAGTGACAAAGTACCAGATCGAAGGCGGATAGATGTCAAGCCAACGGAAAAGGAGGGACTTCGCAGATTTGCCGCTTAACCACTCCCGCAACCGTGCGCCACCTTCATGCGCCTAGGACTCGCAAGCGCTCGACCTCTGTCGCGGGAACTGGTGCACGGGGGTGGGCAACGGTGGGGTCTTCCAATGAGTGCCAGCTCTTCCAGCGCACCGGGTCGACAAACAGGTCGGCGTTAAGGCGCATCCGCAAGCCAAGCATCCCCAACTTGCACACGGCATCAAGCATGAGTGGTTCGCGGTTCTGCGCTAGCCAAAGGCTTGTCTTCGCACTTACCCGGCGCCGTTGGTGCGCATTTCCTCATGGCAGTTGGCGCGCTGGACCTGGCGGACTTGGTCATGACGGCGTGGGTCTTGTCCTTTCCGACAGCTCCAGGGCTGTTGCGCCCCCCCCCCCCCAACGACGCGAACCGCCCAGTGGCAGAGCGCGGGCCAGGGAGTGATGTCCTCCGCATCCCATCGCTTCAATGAAGCGCAGACCATCGGGTCACCGTCGGTAACCATAGCCACCACGCGTGTCCTCTGCCGCCGGCACCTGCCCTGGTCTGTGGGGATCCAATATTACCCGGCCGAACGGTTCCGCGCAGGCTTCATGTGAAATCACCGACATGTCTGTCGTCTTCCGGCTTGTCCTCTCACATTGGGCAGACCGCACGAGGCTTCACAAACACACGTTTCGCGGCAATCCGAGCTTGGTACACCGCCCGGGAGGGGGCATCCGGACGACGAGCAGATTGTCCACCTGTCGGCCGCACGCCATCATGCCGCCGCCAATCTCGTGACTGCGACTCTCGGCCGGGCGACGCCTCCAGCATCCTCCGCACCGCCGAAGCACTGGCCCTCGCTCTCAAGTCGTGACTCCAACAAGTGTTCAGGACGCCCGCACGTTGGGCCACGGCGAAGCAACACACCGGGGAATACGACCCCAGGAAACCGGGACGTGGGGAGCGAGTGTGACGCTGCCTGTACTCGTACGGAATACTCGTACTACTATGTACCCGCTCGTGTTCGTCGCAACCGCGATTTCTGGCCGTCAGGTCCATCCTTCGGCCAGCCAGCACGGCAGCCATCGCTGCCCGGTGCGGGTGCAACCCCCACGCCGCTAGATCTCTTAGGATGGGCTCAGCAGGTTCCATTTTCACTCAAAGGACATTCATTGTACTTGTCGCTGACTCGATTTTTCGTTCCAGGGTCCTTTGATCGCGACGTGGACTCACTCGGCACTCGGAGGTCTACACATCACATGAACGCTGCAAGAGGTGATTTAACTTACGGCCAGCCTTCCATTTGAGCCAAAGGGTCCGTCCCGTGGCCACGGCAGCCAGCCCGGATAAGCAAAAGCTCTCCGCGATGGGAAGCATTCTTTCTAAATCCACCTCTCCTCCACCTTGATTGAGCAAGCGGGCTAACCAGGAAAGGGTGCAGTAGGCCGCATTGGGCTGCCTGAAACGCGCCAATCGAGGGTACTTGGCCCCTTGCTGCATGGGTCCTCGATTGACGCACGCCTTGGCAGGCTAATCACACGACCGAGATTGCGGCCCCAATCCTCGGCAGTGCAAGATGGATGATTTGTATAGACCTCGAGAGGCAGGCAGGGCATAAGGGAAGCAATATCTTCTCGCGTGCGATGGGAGCAGGGCCGTCAGATTGCATTCGCAAGCGGGTACTCTATCAATTCGTTGATGATGAGCGGTAGGCCTTTCGCCACACAGAACTGACGCTCTTTCCTGCGTCGTGTCGAGTGAGGTCCCACATTCCGTCGGGTAAACCATTGCCGAGGGAAGTCACAAGGCAGGCACGAACGTCTAGTCCAGGACGGAATACCGGCACTCACTGTCATTTGCAGCCGCGCTTGATGAACGCGGCAGAGAACAGGCTGACGGGAGCTTGGGGAGGCAGGGCAGGTGCAAGGGCGGACCGCATGCTGCGAACTCGCTGACCCGCGCCCGAGGGGGTCAACCCAGATTTCTGTCAGGAGCATGACCCGCCGTGGCTAGTTTTGCAGATCCAATTGCGACTCCGGCCCGTCGATGCATGGCTGTGAGATCACAAGAGATACCCGACTACCACTCTCTGCTGATCACAGCAGTCATCTTGTCAGCAATGCAGCAGGGAAAAGGGCATGCAGCCGTGTCCAAGATCCCCGCTGTCGACGTGCTGGCTTGTGGGACAGGGCCTGGTTGACTGCCGTGAGCTTGTTGCAGCGTGCGGGACCTTGCGCGGCCGTGTTGTCAGCGGTGAGTGCGTCCCATGCCGCCCAGATGTCGAGCAATTGCATCGAATGAGATGCTTGAAAACAAGCCTGGATCTCTGGACACGACATCGCGATGCAGTTGAGTCGAGGGCGACGCCACATTTCGGCTCATTCAGGAACCACGGTCGAAATTAATTCGTCTCCCCCCCTCTACCCCAAAAGAGGTGGCGAAATGCTCTCATGGGGCTCGGGCCGAAAGCTTTCAGCAAAAAGAGGCAGTTGAATGCAGACGACGGGGTGAAAAAGAAAAAGCGTTCGCCCTGTCCGGAAGCGAGCTGGGGTCTCATCGGCAGCAGCAGCAGGGGTCGCTTGCGCACGGGCGTCATGGCAATCTCTGCCATCCCGACATGCACCGTTGGTCCCGGCATCCTAGAACTGGGATGGGTCACTAGGGTGCCGGCAAAACGAATCCACGCAGCACGGGACCTGGCATGCTGGGGAACCAGGAGGAGCCTTCGTCGACCTAGTCGGCGACCTCAATCGGGCTTTACAAGGACATTTTTGCCAACCAAACTGCTCTTGTCTGACCATCCCCAAGGCCATCTCGCAGTGACCATCAACCCTGCTGGCTGATTCGCAGATCGCACCCAGTGGGCCGCTGGTGTAGCCGCGCCAACAGTTGGCAGCACGGCTTGAGAGAGATGGCCAACTCGACCTCGTTCAGTATGCCCTGTCAAGTGAACTCTAAGAATTGGGGGGGGCGCATCTTGCGCAGGGAGTCTGTCCGACCGTCCTCTCGGGCCTGTCTAGGTGGCTCCAAATCACTGCAGGTTATCAAAGCCATGGCCCGGGCAACAACTGACCTTCTATCTTCTCTGGACCTGCCCGATATTCAACACGACTCTTACCACGACCTCCCCGTACTGAAAGCACGTGGCGATCGACAGCAGCTCGGATCATCAGGGGCGGCAAGGTGCAACTACACGGCCAGTTTCCCCGTCGCGTGGTGGCTTGGCCGATCGGTCCCTGACAATCATCTCGCGTCTTAAACGTTTAAAACGTCATGTTTCCCGGCTAGCCGTAGCCTTTGGCCAGAAGGAATGCGTTCAACTCGCAGCTCCATCGCTCTACGAATCATTATAAGCTGTAGCTCGGAATTCAGCTTCTTTCCGCGTTGAAGCGAGGCTCTGCTTAACTTGTTGGTTTCCCCTATGCCATCCTCAAACTTTGTTGGCTCTTATAATGTAATATCCGAACTCCGACAAGGTTGGAGAGTCAGACGCTGCCGTGGGCCACTCCCTTCCAGGGCTCTCGACGCAACTGCTTTTTCACCAAAGTCGAGATTGCTATCAGAGAGGGAGCCTTCACTCTCATTGAATTTGAATCAAGTCAGCACGGTGCCGCCACAGCCGCGGATGTGCTTCAGGAGGTGCACAGAACCAGAGATGGATGAACTGCGGCATTGAGATACCCCGCTGCCTGCATCCGACCGAGGTACGGAATACACTTGCGAGCAGTTCTCCATGACAGATCGCTTGGGCGAACTGGGTGAGTCAGGGTGAAGTCGGGGCGTCGCCAACCCGTATGCCCTCTTGTCCAGACACCCAGCCTCCGCCGCGAGCTGTCGGATATGATGCCTCACGACGGGGACCAAAATACCCGATTGGCGAACACCTACAATACGGCGACGAAGGCACGGCGAAGGTGATATACGAGCACTTCTGTCTGGGATGATGGTAGGCGGCATTCATATCCGACTACGTAGCCAGCACTTGGGAGGCAAGACAAGTCTCAGCCAGCTAACGTTGGCCCGAGATACGCTTGTAACTTCTGTCCACAAAGGGATTCGGTATGGTTGATACGGGCTTCGATTTGGTTGCTCCGGCTTTGCGCACGAGCTCAAGTCCCAACAGGTGTCCATGGGGGAGGCACACTGGCAGAGAGTGCACTCGTCTGCCCTGCCCTGCCCTGCCCTGCCCTGCCCTGCCCACGCAATGTCTGCCTGACTCTGCCACAAGACGGGAGGCAACATGCGAAAGGCAACTTCCCACGTCTTCGCAACAGGCGTGCAACGATATCACCCATGCGATACAAAGAAACATCGATGGCCGGCGAACACGGCGCGAAGACTAGGCCCCTTGCCTTCCCGCGCCGGGTCAGGAGGCGTCCTTGGTTGCGCGTCGTTGAGGGCGCTTGGACCATGGAAGCGACCCTCTCTGGCCAGATCTTTGTGCGCATCTCCCGCCAGGCTTCGCCCGGGGAGCCAGAAAAGCTTGGCGTCTGGTCCGTCGCGGAAGCCAAGTCCTGTGCTTCTTTTTACTCGGCCGACACCGTAAACGTGTGTCTCAGACGAATTTGCCGCCAAGCACCGGTACCCCGGCCACGGAACCCTGCTTCTCGCTCTCTCGCTTCCGTATTACTCGGTACCACGAAACGGACTGTGCGCACTGCGCACAACGAAAGCTCGCTGCGCTTGGGGGGGGTCTCTGTACTTTCGTACATACGTCTGTATTTGTGTATTTGTCAAACCGTGCTCCGTACGGACTACATCCAAAGCGTTCCCCTAATTATCCGGGCAGTCGGTTTGTTGTTGGCTGCAGCTCATGTCTACCCGGGGGGGGGGGGGGCTTGCCAGAGGGAAAAAAGAAATGGCCACTGATCGAGGGTAGGGTGTGCCGCCGACATGCAGTCCACCCGCAGAGCCGCCGAGACACTGGCAACGGGGCCCCTTGAATCGTGGCGTGCTCGCGTCAAGTGACGGACGGCACCACGGTTTGCCGCCCGCCGCCAGGTGGCGCCTCTCGCTCGGCAGATGTGGGCATGACGCCGCCCGTCATTCCATGTGTCGTGGGTGGACGCTTCGTCTTGTGCACTTTGAGAATGACAGCCTCGTACGTACTACAGTTAAGTCACCTCGTAGGAAAGAGCGAAGCACTCGACGACGACAGCACGGCGACCGACCTTGTTGACCGGCCGCCTATGCGCGCAATCGCAAGGCGAACGCGCGCCACCTCGACTGGCCGTCAGCCGTCCAATGCTCGATTCCTGTGCGCTTCGTCACTACATACCACTTTGCGCAGACCTTCACAGGTGCATCGTGCCGCCGCAAACTCGGCGGACCAGCCCTCACTGGCGCGTTGCCAGCGGACCCTCCCTCCCCCTTGCGCGATACGAAAAGTCCTGGCTCAAATCCCGTGTCTCGCCGTTCGAAGTGGGCGGGCGCTGGCTTTGCCTGGGCAGCACGGGTCAAGGTGGTGGTGAACAGTGAACAGAGAGGGCAGTCTTCCAGCTGGAGTTTGGTCATGCATCCGGACGCGGGCGCGCTGCGGAAGCGTCACTGCGTGAATTAGCCACCTCAAGCAAGCCCGCCCGCCCGCCCGCGCAAGCCATGTTCATGGGCCAACGTGTTGCTGCATGACGCATGGTACGACGCCGCGCAGACGGCACGCACAGGTGAGAAGTGTGTGCTGACAGCCACGCCATCCTGTTTCTGACATGGCCCCCTGCGAGAGGTGCGGTACACGCGCTGTCGCTGGTGCTCGTGGTGTTGCTAGTGGTGCTGCCGCTGCTGGTGCTGCTGTGGCGGTTGTGCTTTCTTTGCCGCCGCTTGCCGACGCCAGGGCTTACACTTCGCCTCGCGCATGGTGATGCATCTCTCTCTCTCTGGCCGCCCGAACCAACGAACCAACGCACTCGAGCGAGACGCACATATGCAGCCTGCGGCGCTGCGTTGCACAGTCGCACCAAGTCCTGTACTGTGCGTCGTCCCCCACGTAGCGAGTGCCGAGCACACTGGCCTGGCCAAAGAGGGTAGGGGGGGTGTTTGATGGGGGGAAGGGGAGAGGATGAGAGGAAGTTCGAGCAGACGGGGGGGGGCGCGTCCCAAGTGACAAAGAGGGCGCGAGAGGAATGAGACGGGTGATGTCGTCGACTGGGGAGGCGTATTCGTAGGTGATGGGACGGGAGCGTGTTCAGAGGGCAGGGCAGCGCCGCTCTCACGAACGAGGGCATGCCGTCTCAACGGGGGGCGGCGGGCGAGACGCATGACGTAGGTGTCGCTCCGGGAATGGCATTGGAATCCTGGAGCCCGCGACGGGGTTGTTTTGTGCCTTGCCTTGCCATTTGCCTTTGCCTTGCCCTTGCCACGACCTTGTCATGTCCTTGCTCCTCCTCTCTGCGCCGCGCCGCTGTGCCTGTACCACCACCACCACCACCACACACGCTCTTGGTTGGGGTGAAGGGTGATGCGGACCAGGGGTGAAAAGGGGGTGGGCTTCCAGAGGAGAGCATCACGAACGCAGGTGAGGGTGATACAACGGGCACGCGCGGCCTCGGGGACGGAGTCAGATCCCCTCTCATCGCCCAAGGACTTCCTCTGCCAAGATGGCTCCTGCATGGCAATCCAGTCTCCGCGGTGCAACACACAGGCAACAGGGCTGCACAAAGACATCACAGGGGTCTACTTCGCCTCGCATGGCGCGAGGAACGTAGCTTGGTAGGTAGGTGAACGGACATGTCGAATGTCGAAGGCAGGTAGGTAGGTACGTGGTACAATCAATCTACATAACAGGCTTCCATATCCCAACGCCGAATACCAAATGCCATGCCACAGGCCGTCCTTGGGTGCTGCGCCTAGAATGGTCCCCTCCCCCGTGCTCCCGAAAATTCGTACATTATACGCTCGTGGCGCCCAGTCCCAGCTAGATCCTCCTCCTCGACATCACAGCATGATTGCCAGCTCCGACCTATCCAACGCGTCCTCCTCGAGGTTGGGGTAGTAGGGAACCATGGCGTCGGCGCCCTGGATGTAGGCGTCGTTGTAAAGGCGCCAGTACGGAGTGCGCACCTTTCTCGCCGGGTGGAAGAGGCCGGCCCAGACGTAGTTGAGCACCACGCCGGGGCCAACGGCCATGCGGATGCCTTCTATGGCCTCGATGATGCGGTCGATGACGTGCGGGCTCGTCTCGAAGAGGTTCGGGTAGAGCAGGTTGAGGAGGTGGATCATGGCGTCCTCGCAGCCGAGGCCAACGACGCCGAGGGCGATGTGCTTGACGACAGACGCTGCTGTCTGACGGTGCACCTGGTCTCTGTCGATGAGCGCGTCCTCAAGCAACGGCGTCACGGCGTAGACATAGTCCTTGCCCATCTCGCCAATGTACTCGAACAAGAACGACAACGCCTTGAGCACGCCGTTTTGCACGTTGAGCTCAGGGACGCGGTACTCGTTCATTAGCGCAGGGAGTACAGTGAAAGGCGCGCAAGTCTCGGCGACGATACCGATGGCGACGGCCGTGTTGACTCGCGACTGTCGCTCCTGAACTCTGAGGTTGCTCAGGAGCGTGGCGAGCACGTCCTGGGGGCCAATTGCCTTGGCGATGAACCCGAATGTGTTGTTGGCGGCCCGTCTGATTCCCTTCTTATGCGCTTTCAGCATGTCCAAGAGCTCGAAGCAAATGCGCATCCACTCTCGCGCGTTGACGCTCTCCGGCCCGCGATCTGCGATACGCCCAACCAGATCGATCGTGTTCTCTTGCACCTTTTCGTGGCGGTTTCGAAGAATCGGCGTAAGGCGAGGGAGCAGGTCCTTGATGGGCGGCTGCATCTGGGCAATGCCCACCACGGTGACGATCGACCGCAGCGCTCCCAAGATGGAGCCAAGCACTTCGGGGTATTCTTCGCCTAGATACTCGTAGAGCACCACGCCGAGCTTGCCCATCAGCTCGTCTTCGCCGCATTGCTTCATAACCATGGCGATACGAGAGATGAGGTCAGCAGCTTGCTGCCGGACCGTGGGCGACTTGTTGTTCAGTCGCCACAGGATGGTGCTTGTGATTTGAGGCAGGAAGGGGCCGCAACGGTCACCAAGGGCGTTGACCACGGAACCGAAGCCGTTGAGGATCACAATGTCCTCCACCGTTTGCTCTTGGAAAGCATACAGGATGCCGTCCACGAGCCGCTCCTCTAGGCGTTCGTCGATGTCCGCAGCACCCAAGCTGCTGATGATCTTCTCAATCGTCTCGACCGTCATCTTGCGGTAGGGCTCACTCTCGTCCTTGAGGTTGTCGACAATCCGCTCAAGAATCTCACTGACTCCGACCTTCTGGCCGATGTCGACGGTTGTCTCCACCACCTGCTTGTAGTTGCGCTTGTCCAGAGCCATGCGCCTCACCCAGAAGCTCTTGAAGAAGTCGTCCAGAACGTGATCCTTGAGGTAGTTGGCTGCTACGCCCTTGGTTGCCGCGCATTGAGAGACGACCTTGAGGACAACCTTCTTCATCTCTTCGTCGGGCGACGAGAACTCCCGCAAGAGAATCTCCATGATCTGGGTGGTGTAGTAGTTGGCATACTCCTCGTCCATGAGCGGAATGATGAATCCAACGGCCTTGAGGAATCCGGCCAGACCTTTGCCGCGTTGCTTGCGCGCTCCTGTCCAGAGGGGGTTGAGGATCTCATCGAAGCTCTCGATGCCATAGGGATTGGAGGCTTCGGCCAGCGCAGCTATGGCCAGGCTGGTGACTGTCCGCACCTTTGTCTGTTCGTCATTTAGATTCGGAGCGATGCAGTCGACCAGTCCCTTCAGGTGAGGTAAGATTGCGCAGCCCATGAGAATAGCAATCTGCTGGACAATCTTGACACCCGTGTGTCTGGCATGCCACGACTTCTTGCTCCCACACACCGCTCTCAGGAAGGGGAGGAGGGCCGGAATGGACAGTGCCGATGCTACCACCGCAAAAGCTCTCGCAGTCGTGTTCCTAACGTAATCATCAACGTTGTCAATATCCGGCCTCATGACGCTAATCATGGTGGCGAGGCCGGCCGCCTTGGCAACGTTGGAGATGATTTCCCGGCCCTCGACTCGTGCGTAGTAGTCTTGGTCAATGAGCAGAGGTTCGATGACGACGAGTATCTTGTGCACGTATGGGCGGACCAAGTCGTCAAGCTTGTACAGAATGCGGTCAATGACTTTGACGAGCAGATGGCGTTCCTGCTCTTCGAGCGTCTTCTCCATGAGCAACGGGAGAATCTGCGCAAATAACGGACCCGCGCCGAACTGGCGTGCATTGTCCGTTATCTGTCGCAGCGCCGTCTTGCGCATTGGCGGTGTGCCATTCTTGATCTTCAAGAGAAGCTTCATGATCTTCCTCTCCTTGAGCTCATCCACGGACATGGAGGTCTCGTCAGCGCCGTCGTTTAGCTTGCCGAAGTAGTTCATGTCCTCTGGCTTGAGGAATTGCAGGTCGCCGACACCGCTGATTTCGGCGGGCATAGGCGCGCCGCCTAGGCGTACTTGGTCGGGGTCTTGCATCATGAATCCGCTCGCGGGTACCGGTGCAGCCATGACTCGATGGGTCGGAGCCCGGATCTGGACAAAGCCAGGAGGGAATTCCAGGATCTTGTAGCCTTGGTCTTCTCCCGGGAGCAGTAGGTCGAGCTCCTCGTCGCTGATGCCGAAGCTAGCCACAGGCAAGCTGGGTGCCTGTGCCGCCGGGGCTGGTGTCGCTTGACCCGAGTTGGCCATGGGCGTCGCCGACGGCGCTTGATCCCATCGAGAACGCTGCTTCTCGGGGAGCGTGGGAATCTCGTCCCACCGGGAACGCTTCGTCGGCGCAGGGGCCGCATCCGCTTGTGGCTTCTCATCGCTCGGAGCAGACGAGACGTCCCATCTCTTCTTGCGTTTGCGGCCAGCAGCGGCGGCCTCCGTGGAACCTGCATCTTCATTCTCTTTGTCGGGGCCCTGCAGTGTAGGTCGCAAGTCGCCGCCGTCAGCCTCGCCCTCGGTCTGCTTGGCCTGGATCGCACGTCGCACTCGTTCCTCCTCCTTATCAAGCTCCTGGCTCTCCATGATTTCGCGATACGTCGTGCCGTTCTCCGCAGCCCCTGCTTGTCGGTTTTCGGCAAACGGATCGGCCCTCGTGGGCGTAAGGACACGGTTGAACCGACGCTTCTGGTAGTCGGTCTCGCGATCGATGATACGGCCGCTCTTCTCGCCACGATTCGCTAAGATGTCTTCTTCTTCGACGCCATCTCCGCGGGCAAACTCGTCGATCATGTCTCGAGAAGCCGTATACTGGCCGACGAGGCGACGCGTGGTGTCCTCTGCCATGTCGTCATCGTCGTTGCCCATGGGCAGCGACGTGTGGTATCCAGCATACTTGTCGCCGGCGTCCTTGCCGTAGAGATCGCTGTCAGCGTTGTCGGTGAGCTTCTGGCGCGTCGAGTCGGTGCGTTGGGCGGGAGCGTCGAGCCCTCGCGAGCCCTTCTTCGCCGCCGCCGCCGCGTTCCGCTCCTGCTGGCTCTTGGTGACGGCCCGGAAATCCGCGTCAGACATCTTGACTTAGCGATTTTCGCAGCTCATCCCGGTTCCAAGTTGCAAGGAGATGTCTCGGTGATGCCGTCGCACATGGATGGACAGCTGGCGCAGTTTGGCGAAATTTGTTGCAGAGAAGCTTGGCTGAGGCCTGCGTTGCTGAGGGCGCAAAAAGTCAAGGAACGAGAGGTGATCGCTCTGCCGACATTTAGCCGATGTTTAGGTGTGCAGCTGGCCATCTGCCCCACCCCAGCTGGAGAGCTGTGTCTCAGGCAAGTACGGCCTTGTTTCACGCTTCAACTTACCCTGCAGTGAACCGAAGCCAAGTTGAACCCTCTTTACGTGGCGCGGTGATTCTTTTTCTATTTGAAACGCCATCAAAGTGACCGGTTGACCAGCCTCTTCTGCAATGGTTTTCCCAGCGGACGAGCCCCAGTAGACCGACGTCATTATATGATTGGAAACGACGCCGGATACTTAACGACCTTGCCTCGTCCTTCTACGCTTCGATGAACGCCCCGTATCCGCCACCTCCTCATTCTCCGCACCTAGATCATGGACCTCCTTCTTGATTTCCGTCTTGATGGTTGCACGTCTCTTCCGTGCGCCATGCGGTGTCTCGGAGCTTATAACCGTGGTCTCGGTCGTTATGCTTTCCAAGCCATTCTCCTCCTCTTTCTTGATCGTTTGCTTGGAGAACTCTCGGAGGTCCGCCGTGAAAAGCACCGAGTGTGCCCACCCCGCGTATTTACCCCAGATGTCTCTGAAATGGTCGCCAACCGCATCGTACATTACCTTGTTGAAAGTCTTTGTCTTTGTTTTCCCAAACCTGTAGTCTCGCTGTGCAATCTGCCACACGTGGGTATCAACCGGGACACTCTCTCCCCATCCCAATCCCATGAGACAGACGCAGTCTGCGACCTTGGGCCCAACACCCGTCAGTGAAAGCAGTGCCTCGTGTGCCTCCTTATAAGTCGAGTTGCGGTTGTTCGGGCCGCTCCAGCTTCCTGGACCTTGGTGGTCAGGATTTCGAAGCGACTCCAGCCATTGGGGCGGCTTGTCCTGAGCGACGACTCTCGCCGTCTCTGCGATGTACTTCGCTCGATACCCGAAACCGAGTTCTCTCAAGTGAGACTCGACCTGCTTCCCGGTCAAGGAGTTCGGGGTAGGAAAATCGTGATGAGCTTCTTCGTCGACATTCCCGATGAACGACCCGTAATGTTTGCAGAGCTTGTGACCCTGGCCAACATTTAGTGACCACTTCACGCTGCCAACAGCTGATGCAAGCCACTCACCATCTGAGATATCCGGCTGATGTTATTGTTACTGCTGCATATGAAGCATATTAAGGCTTCCCAAGCATCTTGGCTCAGTATGCGTACGCCGGTAAACTCAGGGGCCTTTTTGCGAAAGTTGGGGTCTGCGTCCGACCACTGCTTGTACAAGGCACCAAGGTCCAGATTCAAGCTGAAGTAGCGACGGAGCAGCTCTTCGGTATCCTCATCATCCCGAGACTGGACTGCCAACGGCGACGCCGACTTCGTCACGGGCGATGATGTCGGCCATGTCACTTTATAGTGAAGATGAGAAGGATCCTGCTTCAACGAAATGATGCGACCGTGTAGTGTGCATATCCTTGGTCATGTGAGTACGTGAATCACGAGGGGTCACAGGGGGCCGACTCGCACCATTCATCGTTTATCTTGCGCCACCTGAAAGACTGTCCGCAACGGAGAGTTGTGTCGATGCAAAGCTCTGTTAGGCTAACAGGGAGCTTGCGCCACTCCGCGACCCGCTTGATTGGCGTGGCCATGGCCCCTTGGAGGCTTATTTACGCTCAGTGATGGTGTCAGAGACTGGACAAGTAGAAGAAGCCTGCCGTCTTGCGTGCAGCGGCGCAAAGGGCGTTCAATGGCAACCGTCGCCACTCAACCAGAGTGTGATGGAGTCTCTGGACCCTGGGATGTCCCCTGGTCATCAGGGATGGAGAAGCAGGCGGTACGTACCCGCTTAGCGCGAGCCGCAGGAACGGCCAGCAACCGCGCCTGCACTGGGGCATCCGTTTGGCGGCTACACCAGAAACGGACTAGCGCCATTCTCTGCGAAAAGCTCCAGCCTCGTCCGCCAACAGCGAAATGCCTGTGGCCTGAAACCTCCATGTCACTTCATCGCTTGCATCGCCGGTCGCATTTTTGTTCCATCGACGCGCATTGCCTAGTTGACCTCTTGCCATCCCGGCAAGGCATCGCGAATCATGAACGGCGATAGCTACTCGTCTCGAGGTACATGTGAAACGAAGCTTGTCCCCTCGCGAATGCTTCTCACTAACGTCGCTGTTCTTCCCAAGATGGGCGCAGAGGCCGAGACTATCCGGTTCGTGATCTTTCTGCAGACACCTGGTATACCCTACTGGATCTAACAAATATACAGCCCCGCGGAGAACGAGACGACAGGCGCGATCGCCCACGGGACCGCGACCGCGAGCGTGACCGTGATAGGGACCGTGACCGGGACCGAAATCGCGACCGTCGACGCTCGCGATCTCCTGACCACCGTGGACACCGTCGAGGTGACGCCGATGCAGACGCCTACTCGTCTAGCCGAAGCCACCGTGACCGCGAGCGAGAGGACCGCTACACTGGGCGTGACCGCCGCGGAGACCGCGAGTGGGACCGCGACCGTGGTTCCTCTCGCCGTGACGCGCGACGCGACGACGACGAACGACCCCCACGACGAGACCGAGATCCATTTGATGACCGCCGGCGAGGCGGAGGGCGCGATCGCGAACCCCGACGTGATGATGGTGCATTCGGACGGCACGAACCCCGGCGCAGCATGAGCCCGATGAAACGGGAGCCAACTCCTGACCTGACCAACGTTGTACCGGTCCTGGAGCGCAAGAGGCGTCTGACCCAGTGGGACATGAAGCCTCCTGGATACGAGATGGTTACAGCCGAGCAGGCCAAGCTGTCTGGCATGTTCCCTCTTCCCGGCGCACCTCGACAACAGCCCATGGATCCTTCCAAGCTGCAGGCCATGATGAATCAACCCGGCAGCCAGGTGACCAGTGCAGGCTTGAAAGCAAGCAACTCTCGCCAGTCTAAGCGCCTCATCATTTCCAACTTCAACCCTGCGGCAACGGAGGAAGATATCCAGTCATTCTTCAACCTCCAGATGAACGGGCTGAACGTTGTGGAGAACCAGGAGCCTTGCCTTTCTTGCCAGCTCTCAGGCGAGCGCAAATTCGCTGTTTTGGAGTTCAAGGATGCCTCTGACGCCACGGTTGCGCTTGCTCTCGACGGAATCTCAATGGAAGCCGATGATGCTGCCAATGGCGCCGCAGACTCGGCCGGTCTGGTCATCAGACGACCCAAGGACTACGTTATGGCCGCGGTCCCCGAGGAAGTCAACCACGATCCGGACGTCGTTTCTAACTACGTTCCGGACACACTGAATAAGCTATGCGTCACCAACATTCCTTCGTTCCTCACTGAGGACCAGGTTATCGAGCTGCTTGCTGCCTTTGGTAAACCAAAGGCATTTGTCCTAGTGAAGGATAAGAATACCCAAGAATCCAGAGTAGGTTTCAATCCTTGCGAGTTCAGCCGTTTGGCCGCAGGGGCTGACCAGGACAGGGAATTGCTTTTGTTGAGTATCTCGATCCTGCAACCGCAAATGAGCCAGCACTCAACACCCTCAACGGCATGGATGTGGGAGGAAAGAAGTTGAAGGTGATGAAGGCTAGCTCTGGTTCCACCCAGGTGGCTAATTTCGATGTTGGCATAACGGCTATCAGCGGCCTGGCGTCCCAATCCTCATCGGAAGAGAACAAGGGCCGCGTCGTACAGATGCTGAACATGGTCACGCCGGAGGAGCTGATGGATGATGATGAGTATGAGGGTAAGTCGATGATGGATCGCCACAGTACACGCGTGAGTTTCGCCACTGACATCTTGCAGAAATCTGCGACGACATCCGCGACGAATGCGGGAAATTCGGCAAGGTTCTCGAACTCAAGGCCCCTCGACCTTCTGGTGGTAGTCGACAGTCTGCCGGCGTTGGCAAGATATTCGTCAAGTTCGAGACGGCAGAGTCTGCGAACCAAGCACTCAATGCTTTGGCTGGAAGGAAGTTTGCTGACAGGACAGTCGTCACCACGTATTTCCCAGAGGTATGTTGCCATGGCCCCGACGAGATCACGAGATCTGAGCTGAAGCTGACGTTCATCCAAGGAAAACTTTGATGTTGGTGCTTGGTAGAGTGTTGAATATGTCAGTCAGACAGGCTTAGTCGAACATCCCGAGCACGCGAGACGGCGCAGCTAGGGGTTGGGGAGGTAACGGCGGGGAGTCGGGGGGCCGTTGCCTTGATTTCACAGCTACTTCATGTAAAACAGAACGCAACGCAGGGGATTAGGTGCGGGCTCATTCACACAAGTCACGGGCGATCGTTGCACTTTGAAGTCGGCAGATAACTGGTATTCGTCGGACATCTAGAATCCGACCTGAAAATATCTATGCTGACCAAACAACATGGTAGCGTCGCACCTGATTCTTTGACATGTTAGCCAAATGAGTCCGTGCGGGATGTGAGAGTCTCAAGTGGGAATTGGTGCAACGCAAGATCAGAAGTCCAGTTCATTCATCGAGCCCGAAGGCTCTAAAATAAGAGGTACCAGAAATAAAAGTAAAATGTGATTTATCATCATTGTAGGTGCTGCTGTGAGGGAATGTACGCAAAGAGAAAGAAATGGGAATACATACCTCTAAACGATGGCAAAAGCCGGGAAGCATTGTGCTTCCCAGCCGCGCCCGGCAATCTGGTCTTGAGACCAGAGAGCTGGCGACGGACGCAATCATGAGGAAGAAAAGTCCGCGTCGAGCGCGGTCACAGAGCTTGGAGCTTTTGACGGGTCTCGGTGGACCCCGGCGCCAAAATGCGTGATCTTGCACGTGACTAGTCTTTTTGTGGACCTCGCACGACGCCCGCGCGCACCAATTCACCCCTCTGCCCTAACTAAGCGAAAATTTCCAGCTCCACACAACCCGGACGAGATCTTGCAACTTTGCGACCGACGCTGCACCAACTTCTCCCCCTCAGCACCACCGCAACAACACCGACAACATGGGCCGTCTTCACAGCAAGGGCAAGGGCATTTCCGCCTCCGCGCTCCCCTACTCGCGCTCCGCGCCGGCGTGGTTGAAGACCACCCCCGAGCAGGTCGTCGAGCAGATCTGCAAGCTCGCCAGGAAGGGCGCCACTCCCTCGCAGATTGGCGTTATCCTGCGCGACTCCCACGGCGTTGCCCAGGTCAAGATCGTCACTGGTATGGACTGTCCGCTGGAGTAGGAGTTGAGGAGTGTGCCGCGACGCAGCTGGCTGACCATTCAACGCAGGCAACCGCATTCTCCGAATCCTCAAGTCGAACGGTACGGTACCCTGAGAGCGAAGCGATGGACGCGGAAGACAATACAATTTTTCATGGAGAACAATTCTCCAATGCCTCTGTACGGTTCAAGACTGACAGAGAGACTTTGAACAGGCCTTGCTCCCGAGCTCCCTGAGGATCTGTACATGTTGATCAAGAAGGTACGGACCGCCAGCAGATGCCCGTATAGGGGGTTCTTGTTGTCGGCAAAGAGCTTGGGACTAACGTGTGATGCCGCAGGCCGTCGCTGTCCGCAAGCACCTTGAGCGCAACCGCAAGGACAAGGACTCCAAGTTCCGCCTCATTCTGATCGAGTCCCGTATCCACCGCCTGGCCCGCTACTACAAGACCGTCGGCGTCCTGCCGCCCACCTGGAAGTACGAGTCGGCCACCGCCAGCACCATTGTCGCATAAAGGGGGAATAGTCTGAGAAGGATTGTTCGCCCCCGGTGGAGAGTGGTCAAAACCCTGGTCTCGGAGTTGGGGCAAACATTTACGGAAAACCTGCATTTAGAGAAGCATGATGCGTGTTTCCACGGCCTTGCAGGCCGAGTAGTAGTTCAAAGGCTCATAATTGAAAGCTCTTGGCTGCGATCAAAGTGTCTTATTGCCCCCAAAAAGGTATCTCTGAAACGTGACTAGTTCCGTGATTCCCATAACGCCAGCTGATGCACCCGGTATTCCCACCAAGCTCCCGACGTAAAACGATGTCTAGTTCGCCCCCTCCAGTTCCTTGGACCTCTGCAGGAGGTATTCGCCCAGCACCCGTAGTGGATCAGGAGGCCTGAGCAGTGTGAGCGATGCTGTCTTGGCCCGTCGAGGGGCCGGGGGGCAGGTGGTACTCACTGGTCTTTAGCCAACTGCTTCATACCCTCGAGCAGAACTCCGGTGACCTTGGTGTTGAGATATCGGCGCGTCGGGTCGCCGTGCGGTGCTGCCTCCGAGGGCATGGTGACACCCGCTTCTGGGTGCACCGACGCCGCCCGCGAGCCCTGCGCAGGAGTTCCGGTTCGTGGTGCCGCGGGGCTGGGCGCAACGCCAGCTGGAGCAGGGGACTGTTTGCTGGCCATTAGTGCACTGTTGTATGGAGGCAGGGTCACAATCATCGTAGGATTCGCTTCCGTACCGCAGCTTGATCGATTGGCGCGTCAGACATGACGGTGTCTTTCTGCGGCGTCTGCGTCTCGGCGGGAGCTCCAGGTTGCGTCTGAGGCGCGGGCGTGCCCGAGTTGGTCGCGTCGCCAGTGACGGGAGCCTGGACGGCTTCCGTCGTTTGCTCTGCGCCTGTCGGTTCGTCCGCCATCGTGATTGCGATGTCTCGGCGAAGCAACAGAGGTGCTGTGTCGCGAGCACGAAGAGAGCGCTGGGTGGTTGCTCTTGTTGCGTCGGATGAAGTTCGGGCGACGATGCGCGAAGCTAGGAACGCCAGGCGGCAGGAGTGTGGGAAGGTGATCTAACACGGTCAGCTGACTTCGTGTTGGTGTTTCACGGTTGGCTCGCGTCTCCCGTGAATGAAGTCACCTACAGGCTACCGTGCTGAGTCCCCCCCGGCACGGTGGAAATGCTCGACTGGATGCTGAGGAGCAATGGATGCCTTTGTGAAAAGGCTTCCGGTGGCTGGAGGAGAAAACCGCAGTGCGCCAGGTGCCGTCGGCGGAAGCCCTTCAGAGCGCCCAGCGAAGCGCCAAAGGCTCGATGAAATCAAGGACTCCGAGTCAGAGGGATCCGACGAGTCGTCAGCAGAAGAGGAGACCTCGCGAAAAGCCGAGATTGGGCGAAATTTCGGGGGCGATGGCGACGACGACGCCCGAAAGCTGCGAGCCACCGACGTGGAGAACGTTCTGCCACCGACAGAAACTGACGATACCGCAATTGAAGAGTATGAGCTCCTCAGGTCCTCTCAAATGAGCAGCGGCGAAAAACCAGATGAGACGACCGACAAGACTCGACCGCTCTGGATAAAGGGCAGAAGCTCGATTTATGTCGATGCCTTCAACCTTGCCCTGGAAACTGTGCTTGAGGAGGAATCCCAGCTCTTCGATGCCAAGGAGTTGGAAGTGTTTCGCCAGTGGAAGGCGCTTGGCTACGAGGCCCAGTATCTGTGAGAAGCTGAAATCTCTCACATCGGCGACGTGCCGTGCTTACTGGTTGATTCACAGTTATGTCCGCTTGTTTTTGCGCAAAACGGCGGCTTGGCACCGGACCAGCCGCCTGGGCTACTATGCAGATGTCTCGGATCCCGAGGTGGCCATAGAGTCGTTACAGAAACCAAGGGCTCTGCTGCAGAGCGACACATCAGAGGCACCGGACCTGATACCGGGACTTGACCTTGAGGACTTTAGCCTAGGGGAGACATTCACCTTTGCGGACTCCTCAGCGGATCATTTGACGTCGGTCGAGGAAGCCGCCTCCTTGTTGTATCTCGACGAGCTGAAAGCGCTGGCGAAGAGTGCAAAAGTCCAGGGACGCAACAAGGCTGACTTCATCAAGGGCCTCTGCCGGATGAGTCAACAACAGGCAGGCTTGATGTCCCTGGGGCTGAGCAGACATAACAGTCGTGACTCAAACGCCTCCGAAGACTCGGACAGCTCGAAAGCACTCGATCGTACACGCATACGCCGAGAAGACTCGAACCGCGAGCAGCACTTCCTGGGCAAGATTCTGGAGATTCTTGGCCCGTCTATTCGCCTGTCACCGCTCGTGTTCAAGCTATTCGAGAGAGTCCACCTGGTATTTTACCGCTCTACGGAATGGACGGAAAAGTCCCTCACGACCATTATTCTCGCTAAGATTGCGAGGCGAAACTTCCCAGAATACATCGTCTGCCGGACGTCGACCATTTTCGCGTCTCGGAACCACCTTCTCGAGTTTGAAGCTGCCATACGGCTCGAAGCTGAGGTGGACAGCATACTGGAGTTCAACGGCCCGCCGACCGAGGCTGGGTTTCAGAGAATTGTCGATATATTTGACAAGGTGTACCCCCGGTGGCAGACATATGTCATCGAGGAACAGGACAAGGAGCGCACGGTGTACGAGATGGGCGAGGGCGCGTACCTGCGGCGGTTTAACCCGGCTCATTCGTACACGCGGATTATTCTCAAAGCCATGTACGTGCTGGGACGGCGGAAGGAGTACGCCCAAGAGTACAAGCTGCTCAATGAGCTGCTTGATCAAAAGCTATTTCACCTCGCCCGACGAGGGGCGTGGTATCAGCGCAAAGCCTTGCTGGAGGAGCACTACATGGCACAGCTTGACGAGAACGCCGGATCGAAGAGCGTTGAGCAGTTGAAGAAGCACTGGAAGCGTGTTGCCGTCAGCACTTGCGAGGCTGGCTTGCAGGATTCCGACTGCCATCTCATCCACCATTACGACCTGCAGAAGCGCCTGGTCAAACTGGAGAAGAAGCTGCGCATCCCGCGGCGCCTGCAACACGACTTTGGTCACGTACGGCTCGCAGAGCCGATAGAGATCACCGTCGAGGGCGTGCAACTGAAGAGGGATGTGCCGCCGAAGCCTGGTGCGCTGGCCGCGTCGACAAAGACCATCTGGCTGGATGAGCTGGACACGGGGGAGAGTGCAGCGTGGAAGACATGTGTCTAAGTCACTTCCGCACCGAGGGATGGAAAGGCTACCACGCCGAGGGCGGCGTAGTCCGCACGCTCTTTGCGTACCTCTTCTACGACATCCTATTCCTCTACATCCCGAACGTATTCCAGACGGCATATCAGACGTGCCCGCTCGACCTGCACACCGACGCCTTCTTCCCCGCCCGGGCCTCGGAGATCAACCACCGCCTCGTCGAGATCGCCAACGGAGAGGGCGAGCGCCTGTTACGCGAGGTCTGGGAACGGGAGCACGAGACGCGCACGGCGGCGGTGGGCCTCAACTGGGACTTTGACGTGGAGGACATGGCGGAGCTGGTGCGGTGCTTCGAGGGGAGCGCGCTGGCCGCGATATGCAAAGTCATGGCACAGGAGTACAAGCACCGCGGCGGGGGCGTGCCGGACCTGCTCCTCTGGCGGCCCGAGGGGGGCGGCATCGGCGACAGCAACGACAGCAACGACGGCAACGACGGCGACGACGACGACGATACGCCCCGACACAGCAAGGGCGAGGAGCCGTCGCACGCCGCGCCGGGCGCACCGAGGGGCCAAGTCATGTTCGCCGAGGTGAAGAGCGCCAATGACCGGCTGAGCGACACGCAGCGGCTCTGGATCCACGTCCTCACGGGCGCCGGGGTCAAGGTTGCGCTCTGCAATGCCGTCGCCAAGGAGGTCCGGGATGTGACTTAGCATGCTCTTCCCCCTTCGCTCGATGGCTCGTGGGTGTGTGCATTCGGGCTCGGGGAGCCCGTCCCGACCCACAGCCAAACGGTGAGGCTGTGTCACTGCCCAGCCGTTTGACCGAGGATGGCAGCGCCGCCGCACATGAACAGTGGACCGCGTTGCATGCGCGTGTTGTTTGGGCGTGCCCGTAAGAGCTTGGATAACAAACGAGCGGGCGTCGGATGTAATAGTCGAGCGTCCTCCCGCCCGCGTTGTCGGAATGCGATTCGCGGTGTTACCGGTACGCCGTATGGGACGCGCGCCACGCCGTCGTCTTGTCAGTGCCATTCGCGGCGGAGGAGATTTGGCCGAGATTTCGCGTCCAGCTGGACAAGGTTGCGACTGGAAGCTCACGTTCGTGTGCCGTGTCGCGGATGTGACGCGGTGGTGGTGATGACGATGATGACGGGTCAAGGCAGCAGCCCTGTCATCTCTATTCTCGGTCGAGGAATTGTATACTACATTCTACATACGAAGTACGGATATACCTGGTGCGCCGTTGTCACCAAATTAGAAACAGTCGTCGAAGATTCCATGTCACGTCGGGAAAGAGACCAGGGGCCTCCCTCCACGGGCTCAGGCGAGATTGGAGGCACCGTTTTTGGCAGCAGGGGGTCGCTACGGCGAGATGAAACGCCCGACAATCTCGTCGAGATGAGATGGGACCCGCGTTTCACAACGTCGAAGCCGGGGTGGCCAAGTCTACGAAGGGGACTTGACGTTGCAGGTTGTGGCATGTACAAGGCCACGGCTCTGTCCGCGTGTCGAAGAGATGGAAATTACCAAACTAAACACCGCATCGCCCGACGGGACATCATCTTCCAATCAACAAGTAGATGACAGAGGATAGTGGCCTGCAAGACAGGGCCGCCAATATCTGCAACTTCGCACCTCGCTGCTGATGTGGCTTCTACTTGGTTCTCGTTACTTCGCAACACGTCCGTAAGCCTTTCGATATTGCAAGTTGTGATATATGGGGCCTCGACCAGCCCTCATCTCGTCTGTCGTCTCATCACACAAGGCCGACACGAACAGCAGCCCCGTCCCCGACGCGCATCGCCCTTGGGCCGTCCAGCGTAGCAGCGAAGCCCTCTTCTCCCGTGAGTCCCAGCCCATGCGACGGAGGCTCGTCCGGGGGGGGGGGGGGGGGGGGGGGGGGGCGGGGTCGGGGGGAGGGAGCTCCATGCCCACGGACGAAGCCCAATCTGCCCTGGGTTGCGACCGCGGCATCGTGACGGGGGTGGATGTTGTGCTAGGAGGATGCAAGAAGCAGTTGCCGGCATGAGGCGGACCGCCCGTGATGAACGCCTCGTGAGAACGGGCGAGGGACGACGGCGACCAGGGGTGGTGGCCGAGTTCAGGATGGGGCGGAGCCCCGTGTGCGCAGCCGAACGAAAGCCACTGGTTCGCGCCTCTCTGCGCCCCCTTTCCCTTACTTCCCTCCCCCCCGGGTTCGCCGCCCGTTTCCTTCGGTCGAATGGCCGGGAGCAGGTGGCATGTGCACCTCGAGAGTTGCCTTCTGGTCACGGATCGTCACTGACGCAGAACGAGGTGCCGCCGGTGGGACAAAGAGAAGCTTTGCCGCAAGGGGATCGTGCCAATGGGGGCCGATGGGCTCGGACAAAGCGCCCCAGCTGGAATATCATGCCAACCAGAGCGATTCCGCATCGTGTTTGCCTCGCTTTCGCTTGGCGGGCCCGTTCCTCGCCCGGCTTGTGGCCGTCCGGGAAGTCAGATCCTCTCTTCCCCCCCAACTTCAGCTCCGTCTTCTTCCCAGCTCCAGCTTCGGTTCCTCCAGGGCTGTCGGGCTTCACGATCCCTTCCGGTTCTCTCCCCTGCCCAGGCGGTCGCCCACCAACTGCAGGCAGAACCATGCCTTGTTGAGGAGGCTAAAAGGGGCCTTTCCCCCGGGTCGGCGCCAGCCGCCAGCGAGGCGTGAGGGCAGCGGAGAGAGCGAGACGGAGACAGAGACAGACAGGCAGGAGTCGAAGAGTCCAGCGGGCGCTCAAGTTAAGCGCCGTGATGTCTGATGGCCCGCGCAGGCGGCGGCCAATCACCGCCGCGCGCCGCGCCGGGAGAGTGACAGTGCCGGTACGCATCCTGGTACCTTGTGGGTTTTCCGGGCAGGAAGCCAAAGGGAAGGAGCGGGGAGAACAGGGGCCCCCTGGCCGACCACGCAACGCCCCGCCCGTTTTTGTCGCCTCGGCGCTTAGCTCTGGGGTGTGCGCCCCGGGGGGCGTGCCGGCAGTGAAGCGAGGAACCTGGAAAGCTCGCGACGACGAGGACCTGCCTGTAGGTTGTAAGTCTGTGACTCTCAGTCTCTGCCGCCCCGCAGTCACGGTCCCCATCCAGTCGCCGAAAGTGCAATAATTAGCCCTCTGGATGGACGGATGGGCGCCGCGGCTCGGGAATCAGCGGGCAGGACGTCGAGTCGGGCAGGCAGGCCAGGAGGCCAGCCAGACTGAGACTGGGGGAGTCGGGACGGATGGGCAAGGCCGATGCCTCGCAGACGGAGGGGACACGGAGCGGGGGAGAGCGAAGCGCAGCATTTACTTCGTGCGTGTGTACTCGTACATTCGTACGTACGCAGCCTCCACGTCGGCCCAGCGTGCATGCGGCAGCGAGAGTGATGCCTCGAGTCGTGCGTTTCTCCCATGCATTTCCCCATGTGCGTCTGTGTGTGTGTGTGTGTGTGTGCGCGCGCGCTCTCGCGCGAAGGCACCGACGCGTGGGTGCGAGCGAGCCCGCCAGGGAGGTGCGGGTGGGCGGACCAGAAGCATGCGCCTGCGCGGGACGACGACTCTCCCGTCTCCCGCCGGCCCATTATGCGGCCCTCTCTGTCCCGTGGCCCGCTGGCTTCCGCTACGAAGCACATTGTCCATTCAAGTGACGGACATGCTGCTCATCCATCGCGGCGAATCGCCCTGTTCTTGACCGACCCGCTGGCTTACACCCAAGAACACTACTCTCTGGGAGGCCGGAGGCCACTCCCCGTCTGCAAGATGGCCGGGCCTGTGTAAAGTAGCGTAGGTGCACGATGGAGACAGAGCAGGCACAATGGGCGTGACGGACGTGACGGACACGACAGGTACAGCGTGGACGTGAGACAAAATGTGAACAAGAAGCAATAAGTACGCGAAATATGAGAGTCACGGCGGGTGATCTCCTCCAACTCGGCTCCCTGTCGACCGTGTCTTGTTGCCCGTCCACTCATCGAGTGGGTATTAAACCAGGCCGCTGCGATGCGGCCCTCCCGTCCGGCCCGTTCTCACGGCCCGCTCGTCAACAAACAAACATGCAAAGGCACACGTATGCCGCGCCAGCCGTAGCAAGATATCGCATCGCTCGGCTTCACAATTTACTAGGAGACTCCGTGGCACGACAGCCAGACAGATAGCTGGTGGAGGGGGTATGCAGGCTCGCTCGCACGGCGATCCAGACATTCACCGATTTTGCACTTCGCAAGAGACCGTGTGTGCACCAGCACCATGTATTGGAACATACAACAACACATAGCACTCGTGTCCCCCTCCACCATCAGGTGGACATGCCCCCTCTCCACTGGACGGCTGCAGCTGCAGGCTGCGTCGCCAACGTGCTTCTAGCACATCCCATCCTTGGTATCGAGAAATAAATAACGAGGAGAAAGAGAAGCGAAGCTCCGCGAATTCGCTAAGAAGCGAACCATGTCCAAATCAGAGAGCCTGGGAGGAGACTGCAAACGCCTAGAAACTCCTGCAGCTTTCCCGACTTGTCCGCCAAAGCAAGCAAAAAAGCACAGGAAAGGAGCCCAAGAATAGCTTCCGTCATAACGTGCGCCGTCGCCACTTCCATATCCGCGCCTGCCCAAGAACAAGTTCATAGTCGTCATATCAGGACATGCATGTGACTTGGCCTGTCACCTGCCGCGTCCTCCATTGCTGCGTCGCCGTCCGGCTCCCCTCATGCGGTTTTAATGGGTCCTCCAAGTGAGTGAATGAGCGTGTGCTTGGCGAATATGGACATAAGAAATATAGGTTGGATTTTTGGTGTCGATGATGGCACAGGCTTGGTGCTCTGAATGTAGGCAAGAGGGGCAACGATGAGCAAGATATTGTCGCCGTTGACGAATTTCGCGTCGTAGTGGTCGTCCCGTCATGCATTCTCCTCACTCGACCTTCCGCCGCTTGCCTCTGGGTGCTGGTTCCATTCTTGGCGTATAAGTGACAGTCCGCGTTACCACCTCGCGAATGTGGCGGACGCTGGTCCGTGACGATTTGTTCTTCTTGGAATCTGCGAATCGTGCTTTCAAAGCCGCCTCCCAGTCGAATGCAGAATGAACCGACCGGGCACTAAACGGTGATCGAACGGTGCTAGCGCTCAGCGGAGAGTCGAAGTTGGAGATGGCTGGGCTGGGAGGTAGTTTGAGGCTCGGGAAGGAGGCAGCACCCGTTGGTGGAGCAGACATGGGACCGGAAGAAGTGTACGGGCTTGGAGGCACTACGGGAGCTGATGTTGGAGGAGATGGCTTGCTGCTGGATGTTGAAGTGGGTGAGGTATCGCCTGCTTTCGACGACACCTCCGACTTCTCGCTGGGAGCCGCGCCAGAGGCCGAGTCCGGCGTTGTCTCGCCCGAGGATGCCACGATTGGGGAGTTGAGAGACATTGCCTTGGTTAGGAAGTCGGTATAAGCCGAGGGTGGACTGATCGGCGTCTTAATGAAGTCTGGATCTGGCTTGCAGGGAAAATTGATGGCAGACAGAGGTGTAGCGGTCGAGGCGGAAGTGATCTCAGACGGAAACGTAGCCGTGACCGGCGTGGAGAGCTTCTCCAGCTTGGGCTTGGTGACGGGCATGATGACAATGGCGACAGGCGTTTCCAGAGACAGGTTGACCCAGGCCTGACGGTCCTGCAGGGCCGCAGTCGTGGACGGGAGGGAGGAGGGGGAAGAGGGGAGGGGAGGATGAGAGAAGAGAGGGCGGGCAAAGAGTGAAGACACCAGAACAGAGCCCGGCCGCGAGAAGCGAAGACGGTGGGAGCAGCCAGCGAGGACTGGCGGCGATATTATACTGGTGAAAGATGGCGGACAGGCAGAAATGCAAGGCAGGGAGAGGAGGGCAGACAAGAGCGCCGGCGGTAGGAGGGGTGGGTATCGAATCGAGCCAGGTGTGGGCGCTACAGTGCAGCGACCGGTTCGACGGCTACCGAGCAGACAATGCGTGTGAAGGACAAGACGACTGAATGTACTAAGAGATTGGTCGGGAGGCTGACGGGGTGTGTCTGGCGGCAAACGCAGAGCCTGGGTTTTGGATAGTGATGCGCCAGTTGCCGACAGACTGGTTTGACGTTGGACCAGGGCCGCTGGTGGGCGGACGAGCGAACGCCCCAAGCACCAGGTCAAGGGTGGGACCGTGGGAGCACAGGAGCGCGCGCGTGTCTCGAGCGATTGACCAAGCGCCGTGCTGGCTCTTCGTGTGGAAGGGCGCAGGGTTTGAGCGTGACGACGGAGGTCCCAGTGGTTGAGGATGGACAGGGGGAAGGCGCCCTGGGATGGTGGGTGGGTTGCCGGAAGGTGGGTGGCGCCCAAGCCAAGGTAGCGAGTGGCCCCGCTGGCTTGCAGGGCAGCGGTTAGTTAGCGGTTAGCCAGATATCGAGCGAGTTGAGGGCAAGCCCCGGAGGACTTTGTCTTCCACGACTCGACCGGCGGGTACCTCTGCGCTTGGCCGGCTCTTCCCTGCGTGCCGCTGATCTGGTTGGAGTTTGTGGCTTTCTGCACTTGCGTTGGTATGGGCTGACCGATGGGACACGAGCAAGGCGAGGTTGGATGACCCGTGGCGCTCTGGCCCTGGCGCCCAGGACTCCAGCAGCGGGAAAGATCTTGGCCTGGCTGGATGGCGGCGCTGCGTAGCGCTGCAGGGTACCCTGGAGTTGCACGCGACAGATCTGGAGCGAGGTGCGAAGAACACCTGGAATTGGCCTGTTGATTGGCGAGCCACGATTCAAGCCCAGCGCCAACTCGCCGAATGCTCAAGATCACGACGATGTCGTGCGTGACCGCGACGATGGCCGCGTGTTTGGAGATTCCCCGCCGGAGAACGAAGGTGTCCACCGCGAGTCCTGGTTGGATGAGAGAGGTTGATGTTGTCTCGAGAGAAGAAAGCACCTCCGACGCTGGCAGGCGGCCGAAGCTCTGTTGGCGCTGGGGGACGAGGGAAGAAGCTGAAGGTGGAATGCGATTTGACCTCGTGCGAGCGACGGGAGAAGTAAAGACGCAAGTACGAAGTACACCACCAGCTGACAGAAGTACCTACACAGACACGATGGTCTGAGGGTCGTGACACACGAACCGGGAGGATGACAGTGCGTCTCGGACCACGGCGTCAAGGCAGCCTGGGGACGGCGGTGGCTGCGGTGGTGTCGGTGGGTGTCGACAGATCGGGGAACCAAAGTGGGAAGACGTGGGGTCTTGTCTTGCCAGAGCGGGCTGAAGACGACGAGGAGATACGAGTTCCCACGGAACCGTGAGGCAGTGCCGTTCAACAGCAGCCAAGAGGACGGACAATGGGCAGACGATGTGAGTAAATGTAAGCCCTTCAGAGGCAGTCGGTGGGAGGTAGACGAGGAAGGGCAATCTGAGTAAAGAGCTGTGGCTGGCCCCTTCTGCACTTTGTATCCAGGACTGGAGGCAAGCGCAACCAGAGCACTCTTTATGCTTTTCGGTGTCTGCCTCATGACTGACAGTCGCGACCAAGGTCTTACTCTCAGTCTCAACCTCTCTCACCTGTCGGCGCGAAATGGTGATTGCAACAACACAGGGCACATATTCTCTGTTGATGCCGCCCGCCAATCAACTCTCTTCACTTACCAGTTCTCGAGGCCTTTTACCCTTTATTTTAAGCTCACCGCGCCAGTTCAAACAGCATCAACCTGGCGGCCCGCTGCAGCCATCCGCCACGACACTTGCTTAATCTGCCTCAGCAAAGCGCGCGGCTCAGCAACCCCAGAAACTGCTGCCCGTCGACCAAGGGAACCTAGCCGCTGGCCTTCTTTGTCCAAGGCTGTGGCGCCGCGGCTCGCGATCGCATCTCACTCTGTGGCTGACGTTCGTCCAGAGTCAGACTCGCGGCCGTAATGTCGAGGCCCGCCATCAGTTTGCGCGCGGCACGTGAAGCAGCAGTCTCCCTCTGGCCCCTTGGACGTCGTAGCTCACCGCATAGCGTTTACTACCTGGCCCAAGTACTGGATGTCAAGGCTCGTCCCTGGTCATGAAGCGCGCGCATTTGTTATTCTTCGTAGTAGTCGGCCATGGTGGCCCTCTCTCCCCTTGGAACTCGTGAGCGCAAGACGCGCCCTGTTTGACATGTAATCCGTTGACACGGAGATGAAGTCACACTCCGCAGGTCCGTATAGCTTGGTCCTGGCCGCATGTCATGGCAACGTCCTGGGGGCGAGTGGTTGGTGAGCTGGCGCTCCCGGCCACGCCCCTTGTTTAAGCGCCGCCGACATCCGGCGCGATCCTTCTCGCGCTCATTGACCAACCGCATCAACACCCAGTCCGCCCATATCGACTTCGAGAATGTCCTTGACGACAGTTGGTTATTTACCAGCCAATACGATGCCGCCTTGGGCTTTCTCCAACATCGATGGCGGCGAAAAGCGGCGCACAATTGGCCGACTGCCAGCCAGCTCACCCGGACCGAGCTCCTTGTAGAGGGATCAAGCGAGCGACGGCACGAAGTGCTTGCTGTATTCATTTTCCAGCGAATCATCACCAGTTCCAAGCTCTCGGGACAGCTTCTCGTGCGTCCCAGTTGAGTCTCTCATCCCTGGTTCAACAACTCAGACTGCGAGGGAAATCGCGACTCGCGCAACTGAAGATTGGGCCACGGGGCCTGAAACCTGATTTCGCTTGAAGTCTTGCTTTTGAGCTGGGGAAAGGGCAATGGCAGCTGCCAGACATGTTTTTTGTCTGCCTACGCGTGAAAAAGCAAGCGCCCTTCTGCCATGGCACGATCGTCAAGCATCGCGCACTTGACGAGTGTTGCCATTCTGCCAAACGCCCAGAGTCAACCGTACTCACTTGTTGACCACTGGACGTCTTCGTCTGCCCCTCCTTTTGGACGCACCTCACCTGTCAGGATGAGCCACGAAGTGCGTGGACGTAACTGCATTGCCCGCGTCTGTTAGCCCCATGAATCGGCGAATGACGTGCAGTCAACCGAGGCGCCGTGCATTCGACTGTTGGTGACTTCGTACCGACCCTCACTGACGGGAGGTTTGATACCTCGGGGCATCCTGTTCAACGCCTGCAGCATTCTTGAGGCCAAGTCCTGGGAACGAGGAACATCCCAGGAGTTCGTCGAGGATCCAAGACCCTACATGGGCCAGGGAGGGAGCCCAACGCATGATGTTCTCCGAGTGCCCCGTTCTAAACTTCTTCTGCCCAATCTATTTGTACCTAATACTACCGAGGTATCTGAGTCGACCAGTTGTGCATTCGGCGCCGCGGCTGCTGAACACGCGGAGCATGATCGAGACAAATTTAGCACGTGGCTACTGATATAGCAACATAATAATCAGCTCTTCCGTAAAGATCTGTTTGGTAACGGGACCTATTTTCGATTCGAGGATAAGTTGCTCCCACAAAGGATTCTGTTTCGACAGCGATGGCGTTTCGTACTTGTACCAGCCTCTGCTATAGGGTAACGGACTTCAGTTGCGCGTATAAGTGACGAGAATACCCATTGCCATTGTAGACACATTACTCTGCTACAAACCTCGAATAGTATATTACTGGATCCGTGTTGGGCGGCCTGGAAGCCACCTGCTTGTCATGGCTCTTTCATTCGCGATTCGAACCGTCCACTCTGTGCCGTTCCGATCACATCACCAAATACATCACCGAACCGTATCTGGACACAACGCAATTATATTGAAATGCAACACACACGGGCCCGACCGCAAGCGTCACCAGGTTCAATTTGGCTTGGCTCTTGGATTTCCACAGCATCGCGATGCCGTGCCACGAGGAACGAACATGTCGTGTCACCAAAGTAGGCCTGACAACGCGTCATCCTGTCGGCTGCAGGATGGGGTTGTCGACTCTGTCAACCTTGACGTAATATGAATATTCCGTGTTCATGAGCGGTTTCATCACTGTTGTTATCTCCCAAAGCTGTCACCCAGCGCCGGCACGGCACGGCACGCAGCCACAACATCTGCTTAATGTGCATGGGAGCGAATGGAATCGCGCAACGGGAGATTGGTGCTCTTCTTTAGGCCATGGGCGGCGGATGCTGCCGCCTCAGGCCGTGTCGTCACGAGCGTGTGACGATTTCCGATTTGACTCTGTGCGATGGCCCTTGGGGTGTCACAACTCCTTCTTTGCATCTCATAGGTCTGTGACGCAAGAACTGCTGATATCCACGGGTGTGGAGTCGTGTCCATAACACACCCCTCCCAGCGGCTTGTGTTGCTTTCTTGAGATTGCCATCGGACGTGGTTGCCCAGCCTGATGCCGCTGCGTCTTGCTCCCCTGGTCCCAATGGTCGTCGCAATTCGACCGTGGCTGGCAGACCCTGCACAGGAAAAACGCGATCGTAATCACATCGACTGCCTGCGAAGCAGTCGTGCAATTCGTGCGCGGCAAGCTCGCGGCCCTGTAGGTTGAACTAGGATCACTTGCCGCAGCATGACGCATGACCTCCTGCGCTCTGGCAACACTTCCAGTTATGGAAGGGACATTGTCGACAATTCAGTGATACGTAGGACATCCTCGTCACCACGAAAAGGTGATAGATATGATAAAGACACGTGCATCTCGGTGGGAGCTCAGGTCCGGCGCCTCCAGGTGAGCCTGTTGAACCAGTCTCTGCCTGGCCTCCGCGAGAAGAAACTCCATGAATGTTCGCATCAGCATTCTCAAACGCCGAATGCGGAAGAGTATCCCTAGTCACAGTCGCGTAACTCCCTATTTGACATCGTTCCATACCGAAAAGACCGGCATGGCGCCGCGGGATCTGGCGTCTGAGTGGCTCCAGGAGGAATCAAATGCATCACGAAAGCAGGGCTACACACTCGTCCAGGAACACGGTCGCCGAGGTGACTGTCGTATAATTCGTGTCGTTCCTATCCTTCTCGTCGTTCCTATCGTAGCCATCATGGCTGCCAGATTATATGCCGCAACTAGAAGTCTGACATTATAGGCTCCTGTGATTTGTTCTGCCAAGATGTAGCCCAAGCGTTGAAACGTAGGACCCTAGCGAGAACCGAGTCGCCACTGTCGGATGAAGTCCTACGCAGAATATCGGAGTCAAACGAGCAAAAGTTGCCAGAGAAGCTATCTCTTGCTGAACGGAACGCTGCAAGGCAGACAATGCACAGCCTCAATGACGACTGGCAGTCATTCCTCCGGATCACGACGACTTGTGCATGCTAGAGCACTACGGGAGGTCTTGCGGATGGAGCTGTTGCCGTTGCCGTAGCATTGGAGCTGGCTGCGGTCGAGGCTGTCCATCAGAAACGCGTCAACAGAGCTGCGGCGACGGCCGGAAGCGTCGCCATCTTTGGAGATGGAGTGGGATGATACCACGCCTAGGCGGGGAACGTTCACATCGCAACAGTGCTTCCTGAACTCATCTGGCTTCACCACAAAGGTCTGGCGCAGCGCCTGCGTTCAAGTCGCTGGAGAGGCACAACTGGGAGCTAGACACGCTGGTCGTGCTTCAGCTGGAGCGCATGAGAATCAGTGCGCACTTGACAGCTTGACTGCCTCAAAAGGCTGACTTCTGCCTGGGGCTTGGTTCACCGACTTTTGGCACCCAGGCGACGGGGGCGCAGTGGAGGCGTTGAAGCAGACGCAGTGCGTAGCCTGGCTTGTCGTGGCAAGCCGAGTTCCACCATCATGGCGAGAGGTTGGTACCGAGGGTGGCTGCAGCAAACGCCGTTACGTCACGTGCCGGCCCGCATTTGCTCGATACCAGTCGTCAGCACAGCACCGGTGAGTGGACTCTGGTGTGCCATGCCATGCCAGGCCGGGGTGCCTGGGTTCTCGCGGGAATGCTGATGCGTCGGAACGACGACCAGGGAGGCCCTGTTGCCCGACGCCCGGCACGTCTTTGACTCTCGAGTCTTGTCACCGCCTCATGCTCGGGCTGGGACTCTGGGGGTGCTTGGGGTTGCTCCCGCACACGGAACGCCTGAGCGCGGGTGGACGTCGTCCTGGTCGAACGGCGCAATGCTGGAGCTGTTGCGTGGCAGGAGATCACGTCGCCGCTCGACCCATGCCTGGGGTGTCTCGTACTTCGCCCGCACTCTTGTTTTTTTGGAACATTCGACCACCCCAAGTCCTGGAGTCCGTAGTAGTACCTCCACGAAGGAAAGGGTGGAGGGGGAACGATGGACCCGGCTAAATTTAGTGGTTGGCAGACAAAAACTTGAGGAATTTGCTGGCCACCTCGGCGAGTGTGCGCTCCAGTTTCACTTCCACCAAGACGAACTCGAACCCTCTTGGACCTGAGAGCTGCCGTTGGAGGAGAGCCATGTGTAAGTCGGGCTCATGTTGGGCACTCTCTCCGCGTTGGTGCCAACTTTGCCAGCACACAACGCACGCCACCACCACCTCTGGGCGCGGGCGATCGCCCCAGGAGGTGTGTGGAGCGGAGTAAGAGGAACGGAGACAGGATATCGACCAAGACTCTGTCACTGTCGGCGCCGCTCATGTGCGTGAATGCTCGAGGGGAGCCGGCGCAGCGCGCATGCCGTCACGCCACGCTCGGAACTCGCGACGTGGGGCGGAGAAGCGCGGCGGGCGCTGATGAAGAGACATAATATTGGGGGCTGAGAGCAACGCGAGAGGGATTTTGGTCCCCGAGGGGAATGGGTTGGGCATGGGGAAGGAGGGGGTACCGAAATACGAACGGTTCCAGCGAGAGGGGACGTCTTCATGCCATGGCTGGTGACGCGATTCGGAGCATTCGACGAGCCGATATTATACTGAGCTGCTAATGACCACGGCCAGGTGTGACAAGACGTGAAATGCTCTGCTGACGATGGCGGACGGAGCAGTGAGAGGTGACGATGAGAAACAACAGGACCAGCGCCGGACAGTGCGCGAGAGACGCGGGCGAGACAGGGCCATCGGCGAGTGCAGGTCGACGCGCAGCCAGGATGCAGACGTGGATGGCGGCCGCCCGGGACGACCTGGAAGAGAATGACGCCAGGCCGCCTCAGGCAGCATGACTGAACGGCACCCCTGCCTGGGCAGCTCCTGCCCGAAGTGAGGTACTCGTACGAAGTGCGTGTACGGAGTACTCGCCGCGGTACCAAGCCGTTTCACCCGCCACGGCGCTAGATGCCAAGTACCCGCCCCAACAAAGTGCTGTACTACGAGACGCTGCACCTTCCTGGGCCAGAGACGCATGGTCCGTGCATCACGTCATCTCCCAGCAAATCATCATCGAGGCGAGTTGCCAGCCACCACGGACGCCCCACTGGAGGGGCTGAATCAGCCAGTCACAGCTGTTAAAAGACTCAGAGTCCCCGCCCCTCAAATCAAATCACATCCTCGCATTTCCCTCGTCCTCGCTGCGGCCGGTTCGATTCGAGTTTCTCCCTTCTCCCCCCAACGGCCAATCAATCCAGCTCGTCCGTCCCTCCACTCAAAACGCTGAGACTTGATCGAAAGGAATCAAGCAGAAAAGTAGGGCCTCCGTCGCGTGCGTGCGCGCCTCCAGATTCGTCCAAAAAACACAAGAGACAAGCTCGAGCTCCCCCTGCGCGAAGCTGCTAGCCAGCCATTCACAGCGCCTCACCCACCATCGAGCTCGGTCCGCTCGCCCGCAAAAGCAGCCGCCAGCGGCAGCCCTCGTCTCGTCTCGTCGCGCACGCGCCAGTCACAGCTGCGAAGCGCTGTGCAAGAAGCTTGTTTGGAGACAGACAAGACAGCCTTGAGCCAGCCGCGAGCCCTACCCGCCAACGAGCCCTGCCGCCGCCGCCGCCTGTGCCCTCGCGGATCCGCAAGCCCCCGACGAGCCATCGTCACGTCCGCTTCGGCATCAGCCTACAGCACCACCGCGCCGCGCCGCACCGCTCCCGGCTAACATCGCCGGCTCTTTGCGTCCAGCACAAGCACCAGCACCAGCACCAGCACCAGCACCAGCGCCGCGCCATCAACCTGCGCCAGCTGGCCTGCCTGCATCTGCGCGCATCGCCTCGTCGCGTCTCAACCGCCAGCCCGTCGGCCGTGCTGCACTCTCTCGCTCTCTGTCTTTCGCATTCCGCGGAAGCAGTGCAGAAGACGAGGCTCCATCACACGGCCTTTCCATCACTGCCCCGCCCGCCGCCCTCGGACGCCCGGCACCGACGGAAACCCACCCGGCCTTCAGCAGCAAACGTTGGGTAGCTTTCCTGAGCTCCCGGCAAGCTCTTTGTTGCTGCTCCGCGACTCCTGGCCACCCAAAAGGCCAGCCCTCCCCCCTCAGCAAATCAGCACCCGTGTTTCGCGCGTCGCCACTTGACGTTGCCCATCGCAGCCTCTCTGCCTCTCACCATAGAGGCCTATCATCGTCGCCAGCCTCTCCATCGCCTCCTCCATTGGACGTGCTCCCCGTCAGGTGACAGCACGCGCCTGCGGCATCCAGTCCTGCCTCTGCTTGCGCCGTCAATCAGAGGCTCTCTCGAGCGCATCGTCGCGCCCTGACGTCGGCCCCCAAGGCAAGCTCCGCACAAGCTCCGAGCTCCCGCCCGCGGTTCCGACACCTGCCTGGTTGCACGAAAAAGAGGTACGTATGTTGAAGACTCAAGCCACTTGGCAGTATTCCACGACGCAGACCCCTTTCCTCCGCGTCTCGGTTGTCCCTGGTCCACCCGCCGCATGAACGACCAGCGAGAAGAGAAGCCTCGGTGCTTGATCTCGTCGCGTTCATGACATGCCCCAAGCGCGCAGACCGGCGCCTTGCCCCTCCCCGCCTTTGTCCATTTCACATTGACGTGGGCGCTTGTAAGGCATCCCCCCCAGCCCGGTGAAAACATCCCTGCGGCCCTGGCGAGCGGTGGTCCGTCCACCTCCGCCCACAGCTCGAGCACTTATACGGAAGCGCTGCTCTCTGCGCTGCTCCGTGTTCTGTGCTGTGCTGCCCGGCCTTTGACGCGTCGGCAAGTGCTGCGCTGTTCCATCCCGAGCATTACGTCGCTTGCTCCGTCAAGCCCTTCTCCCACCCTCCACATCATCGCATTGGCGCATCTCAAGGTACCTACCTACCTGCCTGATTCACACCCTCCCTCATGCACGCGTCCGACACCACTTCCTCGCCGGCCGCCACATTCGAGCTCCATCAGGAACGAGCCCGCCGCAGAGACGTTCACGCGAACAGGAACGCGATTCCTGTGAGTTGTTGCCAGGTCTGGCACCAGCAGGTGGGCTCGGTTCTGCGTCTCCCCTCCACAGCCCCGTATGGCGCTTGGAGACGACGACAAAGGCCGTGCACGACGTCCGTGTGCTTTCCTTTTTGGACGCACCCTCGCGCCGGTTGCCCGCAACGCGAGCTTGCCGAGCCTGGAGCCCGGATGTCGCGATTGATAGCATGGTGGGCCTGGTTTGCGCATGTTTCCGCCATGCATGGGCCTGCCAACGCATCGCAAGTGTGGCTCCAGGCGCCGCCAGCCCCGTCCCAGAGCCCTGGCCTCCCCGTCACGTCGCTGCGCCGCCCGACTGCCCTATATACAGCTGAGCTAACGCTTTTGGTTGGATAGAACTCTGCAAGCTCTCCATCAAGAAGCCCCGTGGGAACAAGCGCATTGCTTTGTCTCGCTCGCTTCTTCCCGCCCTCGTCGCACGTCGATTCGCGCCCGGGTCCGATCTCACGTGGTTCTCCATCCCTCCACGGCCGGACCACCGATCTCGCTGGCACCCCGCAGCCTCGACATCAGCGTGCAGCCAGCTTGGCCGACCCTGGGAGGCCACATCCCACCACCACCTGCCAGCTCATCCACGGTTTCCCGAAAGATTGGGTGCCCCTACAGCTCTTCACGCAGTCGCCGCCGCTTAGCCCAAAGCGACTGGGAGCCGACAGTCTCCCAACCAGTGTGCCCAACCATACCCAAGCCCGTTGTGCGTTTTAAACCCCCAGCATTCGCTAGAGGGTCTGCGCCAAACGGTTATTCGTTATCCACTCTCGCTGCGTCTACTTGGCTGCTTCCAGCTGCCCGCAACTGCCCTCATTCGTGGACTTGGACACTCGAGTTCGCGGCGAACGAATAGCATCCAGGACCCCCACATAGGCACGCGAGGCTTTCGCGACATATTTCGTTCGTCATTGTCGCGTGAACGGACACGCCGCTGTTGCCCTCGTGGGACAAAACGCACAGGTTGCGCAAACGCGGTCGCGAGCGCCTGCTGTGCAGCTCCCACCAACGCCAGCGGCAGTTTCGACGCCGCGCAATACCTCCTACCCATACAGATTTACTCTGGCAACGAGCGCAGGCGTCCAGCTTCGCACCAAGCCAGGTGACGACCCGAACACGCCATGTATCAATCTCAATATGGCGTGCCCCAACAGGGCATGCAGCAGGTTCCCTACGGCATGCCCGGCATTCAGGCCGCGGCAATGGCTGCAACAGCAGCTGCCTCTGGTTCTAGCTATCCCTATATGCACTCGGACCCCAACATGCCCCAGACCTCACCCAGAATGGCCGGCGACGGCTCTAAGAAGGACATCCGCCAGTCCCCTCGGATGAACAACATGTCGCAAATACCTGGGCGGCGGATGAGCCAAGTTACGAGTCCCGGCGTACCCACGGGCCCTGGCATGATGGGCCATGGCGCTCCGCGTCCAGGTGTGGCCCCGCCGCAGATGCCCCCCGGACCAGGCATGCCGCACCCACAGTCCCCCGAGATGCCTTCTGGCGGGGCAGAGGAGTCGCCGCTATATGTCAATGCGAAGCAGTTCCATCGAATCCTCAAGCGGCGCGTTGCGCGGCAACGTTTGGAAGAGCAACTGCGGTTGACGTCCAAGGGCCGCAAACCGTACCTGCACGAGTCGCGCCACAACCACGCCATGCGCCGGCCTCGCGGACCTGGCGGTCGGTTCCTGACGGCCGAGGAAGTAGCGGCGATGGAGAGAGACGCCAAGGGCGGCGACGATGCTGCCAAGGTGGAGGGCGGAGACGCGGCCGCTGCCAAATCCACGGACTCTGCAGGTACGAAGCGCAAGTCTGTAGCCGCGTCTGGGTCCCCTAATAAGAAATCGAAGACAAGCACCAATAGTCCCGATGACGCCGCCGAAGACGACGGTTGAGGGAGGGACCATGACCCAGTCGGTCCCCGGTTTCCTCCAACCCACGGTGGTCGGCAGAGCCGCGCGCTCGCGATGATTTATGACGGCAAGAGAGGCCCGCCAGCCTCTCTGCACGTGTCTTTTTTCTGGTTCCAATATCGTGTTGGGCGAGGTGTCGGGGCTGGGGAGGTGTCCACGGTATAGGGTCTGTTTCGATTTTCTCTTCCGCGGGGAGCCGTCCGTGTGCCCGCCGTCACGACACGGAGGACCTCGAGATTTGCGACGCCGGAAGCTCGTTTTCCCAAGCTGTTTTTTTTAATACACAATCGGACTGGCAACAGCAAACCCCGCGCGCCGCCCGATGCGTGGGGCTACAGGACATCTGGACGGACAGAATGCATGGATGATTCGACACGATGGATACCCCTCTTCCCTTTTATCGCTTCAATTTACTTTCGCTTCCTCGTTCTCGCCATCATGCCTTGGCTCTGCCTTATGAAACCCGATCCGACGGGTTTGTGCTGAGCATTACCCATCGGCAGGTCGCCACTTGCGAGTACCAAGGACGGGTCGACAAGGCAGAAATAAAAACCAGAAAAAAAAAGAGATTGATAAATGGCTACAGAAAACCCCCAACAGGGCAAACAAAGTACCTGACCAGTTAAATACTACTCTCGTCACGATCGAGAAGAGACAGTGCCGGGACACTGGGGCGAGTTGTTCGATTTTTGAGGCATGGATATAGATACAGGGGATGGCTGTCCGTCGCCGGATATTTTATACGGGAGAATGTCTGCCTGCGTCTGCCGCGTACTTTACAAATATTATTCGCATGACCAACGTATTGAGCCATCACGAGGCGAAGACGACATGTTGAAGAGTGACGAGGAGTAGCGGGCCGTAGCTGCTATTGCTGCCGTCGCGGTCGTCGCTATCGTCACTGCCGTTGCTATCGTTGCTGTCGTTGCTGTCGTTGCTGTCGTTGCTACTGTTATTCTTGCTTTAAGCGGCGGCAGCATAAGAAAGAAAGATAGTTATAAAAAGGGTCGAGTGTCGAGTCGAGTCGAGACGTCCTTTACGTGCTAGTACTAATTAAGGGCTATATGGATAATGTGACGGCTGTATTTGGCACTGCATAGAGCCAGTTGTTTTGGCACCAACCTTCGTGCGGAATATAAAGTCGTGACAATAGGGCGAAGACGACACGGCACAAACGACAAAGTGATACGAACATGTGTAGAAAATAAAGAAAGGAAAAAACCGGTAGCCTGCCAAAGACAAACGCGGCTCGAATGCCGTTACCATTCGTGCCGGATGCCTCGCCTCATCATCAAAGGCAGCAAGATTGGATCCGGCATTGGAACCGAGAGGGACTTTCGTGGTTGGCTGGTCGGGAATCTGCAGAGGCGCCGAGGCCGCCTCTATCTCCGCAATGCTCGCTGAGCTAGGGCGGCTTGAGCGGCCAGCCTAGGTGCAGGTGGGGGCGACCCCAGGGGCCCATCTGGTCCCGAGGCGCCACTCGCTGGACCTCGGCTGGCCTGGCCCCAGTTCCATCTACGTTCATCTACATCAACCTGGGGAGCCCTCCAACGTCCTTCTAGGTGGCCATACGTCACATTAAACGGCCCCTCACTCGTGCCGTTGGTTTGTACGTGGGATTCGCGCTGCTGCAGGTGAATCATTGTCTGGTCCAGCACCTGATACGGCCGTCAGACGCGCAAGGCTGCGCCCGATTGACAGCCCGCTCAGCGTCACGCGACTGGCGAGGACGAGGCGTCCGCAACCGCTGAGCATACGCGAGCATCAACATCCGGTACCACCGCCATCTACCATCATCCAAAGTCATCATGGCGGGCGTGGTGCGGCAGCCCATTGATGAGGCGGCGTTCAGCAAGTTCGTCGCCGAGAACGTCCCGCAGATCAAGACGCCAATTGAGCTGAAACAGGTGAGCGGCATCCGCGCAACCGAGGACGACGCACACCCTGCTCACCATTCATGTGTTCAAACAGTTTGGGTTCGGGCAGTCGAACCCGACGTACCAGGTCACTGGCGCCGATGGACAGAAATTCGTCATGCGCAAGAAGCCGCCGGGGAAGCTGCTGTCTAAGACGGCGCACAAGGTCGAGCGCGAGTATCGCATCATGCACGCACTCGAGAGGACCGACGTGGCGGTCCCCAAGACGTACTGCCTGTGTGAGGATGATTCGATCATTGGGACGCCCTTTTACATCATGGAGTTTCTCGATGGCCGCATCATCGAAGACTTCACGCTACCGGACGTGACGCCCGAGGAGCGCACGCAGATGTGGCGTGCCGCCGTCGAGACGTTGGCGCGCTTCCATGCCGTCGACTACCGCGCCGTCGGCCTGGAAAAGTTCGGCAAACCAGCGGGCTTCTATAACCGCCAGACGCAGACTTGGGGTACCATCTCTGCCCACCAGGAGGTAGTTCGTGATGTCGACACGGACGAGCAGGTCGGCAGGATGCCGCACTTTGAGGACTTGATAGGCTTCTTCATGAACGAGAAGCTGCAGCCCAAGGACCGGGCGACTCTGGTACACGGCGACTATAAGATTGACAACCTCGTCTTCCATAAGACGGAGCCGCGTGTCATTGGTATCCTCGAGTACGTTGCCCTGCCCCTCCTTCTCCGCCCGCAGATATGGGCGAGTTGGGTTTCCATAGCCTCAGAGTAATGCTAATATCGACTGTCTAGCTGGGAAATGTCCACGGTCGGACATCCTCTCTCTGACGTGTGCAACCTCCTGACGCAGTACTTTACGGCGCGACACGAGGGCGCGGCGCCCGAGACAGCCGCCGGATTCCTGCCTGGTCGCACACCCGGCCTCCCGACGGTGGACCAGATCCTGGGGTGGTACTCCGGCATCTCCGGCTACGACCCGACGGGTGAGATCAAGTGGGGGATGGCTTTCAACGTGTTCAAGCTGTCTGGCGTGTGCCAGGGCATCGCGGCGCGTTATGCCAGGAGGCAGGCGAGCAGCGCCAAGGCGAAGCAATACACGGTGACGTGGCGCCCGCTGGCGGAATTCGCGTGGCAGCTGGCGCAGGAGGCCAAGGGGGACTCGCCGCGACTGTAGATGAGCCCGGAAGCGGAAAACAATAACGGCCACGTAGGGTGGTGACGCTTTCTATTGCGGCGACCTTGGCTGTCTGTCTCTCTGCGCGGTACCCCGATTTATAGCATAGCATATGCTATTTTCGTCTAGCAGCAGTCGTCTTCACCGCCTGTACTTGGAATCTCAGTGTTGGATCTCAAACTCATGCGAACCCGAGGCACTGCAGAGTTGGATTTAGCTCGACGGGACTCTCGGCATCGGAACTACTTGACCTTAACTTGTGTACCTAGGTAGGAAGTGCCGGCGGGGACTCAGAGGGAAACTCGGCAATGCTCGGTCCCCAGACGGGGGTGATGGAAGGGTATTGTTTCCTTCTGCTACCTGTATGCTGCAACCTGGTACCGCTCTCATTTGGCAGTGGAACCCTCCGTCTCCACTGAGCTTAAGGTTACAGCGCGACGACGCCCACTGCCGCCTCGTGGCCATCCACGCTGGCGCGTGCGGCCTGGAGCAAGTGCCTACCTAGGTAAAGGTATGGAGCAGTCGTAGGCAAGTTTGCCCGCCTGTGGGGCCTCCGATTTGGGCAAGTTCCCGCCCAGACGTACCTACCGAGTCCCGACAATGTGAAACCCCTGCTGTAATGACGCCAACGTGCGGACAAGCTCCTCCCTCCGTCACATTCACCGCCGCCATTGATTGCTGGATGCTCTCGTCGCATCTGCGTTACCGTCCAATCCTGACTACCACCGCCTTACAGTACTGACATGCCGGCGCCATAGCCGCACGCCTCGCCGCCTCAGAGCTCATAATCAATTGCCATCGCCCCCTCGAGCCCGCTCCTGTACTGGAGTCGCGGGCCGGCGCGACGCGTCCGCATGGCTGCTGACACCCGGCGGCGTCGCATTACCCTCCCGCCGCCTGCCGAGGAACGGCGGCCGCTGCTGAGCCGGCTATACACAGACCATGGCGACGACGGAGATAGGGTCTATAGCTGCATGGCCAACCCGCACAGCCACTTGCCCGTGTACACCAACATCCACCGCATACGGCGCGACATCACGAGCGTGGTCGAGGACTACCTGAGCCTTGAACAGCTGAGGGATGTGAGGATCAACGTCACCGTTGTGAGGCCCCTAGTGGACCAATTCTACGAGCTTGAGGATATATCCATCAGTGCGTGCTTCCTTGCTCCCGAAGCCCGCGACACGCGGTGTGCTCGCTGACCGTTTCGCCAAGTCTACTGCCTGCTCGTGAACCGCGCTCAGTTTCTGGTCGAGGAGGCCCAGTCGAGCAACCGGCAGAATGTCAACTGGACCCGCGCCACACTCTGCGAGCTCATTGCTACGCGCATTCTCCGGCGCTTCGGCGAGGACTACGACGGCACCGATGGTCTGCTGCTCCTGGCGCACATCCTCGTCGCCGGCTTCGAGCCCTTTCAGAATGCGCCCCTCGACATTCGCGAGGAGGCCGAGGCCCAGACGTCGTGGACGTACCAGCGCACCCTGCCCGCGCTGGAGGTGGCCATCTTGACGGAGAGCAAGCACTTTCTGAGCTCGACGACCTGCCAACGCGTTGTGGCTGCCATTTACGAGGGTCGCATTATCTACACGCCTTCAACGTTTTGGGACATCATCCCCGACCACTACAAGTTGAAACCAATATCGATATATGACCCTCGCGAATCCCCGCTGTTGAACCAGTATCGACTCATTGTGCCCCGAACGCGCAGCATCCTCGAGGCGATTCAGTTTGGCATCCTGCTCGCTCTTTACATTGGAGTCATGCTTGCTAGGAGAAAGGACAGCGTTACCGCTTTGGAAGGCGCCTTTGCAATATATGCTTTTGGGTGGGGTTTGGACCAGTTTGCGACTATTCTGGCCCATGGATGGTAGGCCACCTTTCATCTTTCAGTTTTGCTGATCATTCATCGCTAAAAGGTCAATAGGGGCGTGTATACGCAAAACTTGTGGTCATTCCTTGACGTAGCCTTCATACTCATTTACATGGTGTATCTGCTGCTGCGGATACACGGGCTACGCGTTGGAGAAATCGGACCAGCCGAGCAGGCCTTCGATGTGCTGGCTTTGGCCGCACCCGTGCTCGTGCCTCGGCTGGCCTTCAACTTGCTTTCCGACAATCTCGTTTTCCTCGCACTGAGGTCGATGATGGCAGACTTCATGCTTCTAACAGCCCTGTCTGCGTGGTGTTTCTTCGGATTCTTGCTGTCTTTGCTGTGGTTGGGCGAAGGAGCCCATCCCCTTGTGTAAGTTGGAAGGTATGCTCACACATTCAACTTGACGCTGACGTTTCCAGAACAATATCGAAGTGGATGATTTACATCTGGTTCGGTCTAGACGGCACGGGTATCCAGCGCTCAGTATGGCACTACACTCCTGCCTGTTCCCTTGGATATTGCTGACGGGAAGCATAGACAGAGTTTCACTGGCTTCTAGGGCCGAGCCTCATGGTGGCGTTCGCATTTCTCGGCAACACACTCTTCCTCACGATCCTAGTATCGATGCTGTCCAACACATTCAGCAACATTTCCAGCAATGCAACAGCGGAGATCCAGTTCCGCCGAGCCGTATTGACGCTCGAAGGCGTCAAGGCCGATGCCGTATTTGCCTACCAGCCGCCATTCAACTTACTGGCTGTATTCTTCCTACTGCCGCTCAAGTTCGTCGTCAGCCCACGATGGTTTCATAAGATCCATGTAGCCATGGTGCGGCTGGTAAATCTACCCCTGCTGCTCATCATCGCCATGGCAGAACGGCGCTTTTTCTGGGGTGCAGGGTCTAAGACTGAAACCGTCTATCCGCGTGCGAGGAAGTGGTTCTGGCGCAAGTGGCAACTATCGGCCCATCGGTACCTGCGCGCCGTCTTTCAAGTGCCGCCGCCTGAGGATGTCCATAACGACATTGCCGTCGACGACGATCTCACGCACCACCTCATCCGACGACAATTCACCAGCGAGACGTCGGCACAGACGCAGGTACCCGTGCCGCGGAAGCCGTCGCGTAGGGACTCGATGTTTCCGGGGCTCGCGAGCAAGCTGCGGGGTTCCTTTACTGAGACTAGTGGCGACGATTACGATGGCATGACCGGTAGGATAGCTGCCATGGAGAAGTCGATGCGCCGCATGGAGGTCATGTTGGCGCGGCTGGTCCCAGAGGAGGAGGCGGCTCTCGACGACGAGTCCACGGATGAGATGGGCGAGAGTAGCTCGCTCAAGAATGGGGACGGCTTCACGACAGAGTCGTCGTTTCGGGGCACGTAGTGAATGGCTCTACTGGTTTCACGTCGAGAGCCGTGGTTAGCTAGATCTCAGGCGAGTTGGCCGCAATCCCAGGATTGAAGATCACGATGATATTATGCGTGACCGTAACGATAAGCGCGTGTTCGAGACCCAGCTCCTATGGACAACGATGATAGGAAGGACAAGAAGGATAGGAAGGATAGGAAGGATAGGAAGGATAGCGAGGACAGGAAGGACAGGAAGGATACCGAGGATAGCAAGGAGACAACAAGCGGGCAACGCGCGCAATGGGGGTAACAAGCGGACAACGCGGACGACGCGGCCAACAAGGATAAAGTAGACGAGAAAGGCAAGGCGGACGACGAGAACGACGAGGATAACATTAGCCTTTTATATGACTACTTGGGCGAAGAAGGGATCATCGCGATTCGTAACACTGCCAGGGCTATTGCACGGACACTAGATGATCTAGTCGAGATGTAGGAGCAGAGTAACTAGGCGATGCACATGTCCTGGGAAGAGACACTGTTTGACCGCGTGAATAACACGTTTTGCTACTATTTCGCCACTTGGCGGAAGAGGTTGTTGAGAATCTAATCACCTCAATGCAAGATGTCGACATGGACGACGTCGCACGCGGGGCCTAGACTGGCTCTTAGAACTATGGTCTTCCGAACAACAGCTTCCCGGAAGGCAAGCACTTCGAGCTGGCGCTGGGGGACCGGGAGGCTGGATTGGGTGGTACAGTCAAATCGGGACTGAAGAGGGCGCTTGATTCTAGTACGTGATCAAGGGCGAACAACATGTTTGCTATCAATTTGCTATAGGGGAAGCAGTGGTTAGATTGCTTCAGAGATACCCCATTCCAACAAGAGCATCAAGTTCAAGTTTCCACTGATATACCTGGTTTAGAGGCTCTTCCCTAGGTGCCGTTTCCCCTGATTCAGCGACGTGCACACGACACCTGGAATTGGCCTACTGATTGTGCGACACCAGTCTCAATTGCTGCTGCTTCTTGCCGTGCATCCCCAGGTACCTACCGCAGTGCCGAATTTGGGATGAAATGCTATGCCCTTGTGTGTTCTTTGCACTGTAGACGGGGCAGCCCTCATGTTGTCTACCCGTCAACCTCGGACGCACAGTCGCTGAATCACTGCATAACGATCCTCCTGCCGCACGCATCGCACAACCGCAACTCAACTCTTCCTTCCCCGACAAAAGAGCACTGAAGAGACAAAACGTCTCATATTACGGACATCTTGACATCGATCTGGGCGGCAAAATGTGCACCGTCACTTTTTTCCAGCACAAGAAGTGCAAGCATACATGGGCTGTGGTGACAGAGCCGTGCGGACCGGGTATGGGCTTCGCCACTTGTCCCAGCATCGGCGACGGATCGACCAAGGAGACGCCCCGGGTGTACAAGACCAGAACGCGACCGTGCCCGCGATGCAGTGCGGCGCCACCAGCGCTTGGGGCCGGCATCGTGACATACGACCAGAACTTGGTGCGGATGGTCGGTAGGGTGGGATGGGGGGTCAAGTTTGGTTGTGGACCGGACGAGGACGATTGGGGCGTTGATGTCAGGTTCTCAGGGGGGAATGGGTGTGTTGTGCTGTGAGGATGGGCTACGGGCTTGTCGAAGGACAGTGGGTGGTGGAAGGTTGGTGTAGATGGGAAGTGCATTGTGGATTCGCGATGGAAAATGGATCAGCGCCTCAACTCCAACACCACACCTCAAAAAAGCACACGCCGCCAGAACCACCACCAGGACAAGGGACTCGAAGAATCATTCTCTCACCTCCCCAAAGAAGGAATTCTTGCGTCTTAGCTTAAGCATACCTCGAGCAGAGACTTGGAATTATCTGTCGAAGGGCCTTGGGGCCTTGAAAGCCGTTGCAGTATCAGCGGTACAACGTCGGACTCATCACCCACCATCAGATCACCAGCGCCAAGCATCATGCTGCCGACGCCAGACACGTCACATGTGCCCTACGAGCGGGTTTACGAGCCCGCAGAGGACTCCTTTCTCCTGCTAGACACTCTGTCGTCCGAAACGGAGCGCACCTTTCTGCGACAGGAGTTCGCGAACGCGGCGCCCCTCGTCGTCGAGCTCGGCACCGGCTCGGGCGTCGTCCTCGCCTTCGTTCACGCCCACGCGGAGACGATCTTCGGGAGCCGCCACGTTCTCACCGCTGGTGTCGACATGAACGCGTATGCGTGCCGCGCGACGGTGGCGACGGCCCGCAAGGCGCAGGCCGACAACCCCAGCACGCACGGCGTCTACCTCGGCTCCTGCATGGGGGACCTTGCGGCGCCGTGGCGCGACGGCAGCGTCGACGTGCTCATCTTCAACCCGCCGTACGTGCCGACGCCCGAAATGCCGTCGCGCCCGGAAGATTGGGCCGACGCTGTGCCGCCTCCGGGCCAGAAGCCCTCATTCGACGACGACTCGTACCTGCTGTCGCTCTCGTACGCGGGCGGGCGGGACGGCATGGAGACGACGGACCGTTTGATTGGGGCTTTGCCGCGGATATTGTCCCCCAGGGGCTGCGCGTACATCCTCCTCTGCGCGCAGAACAAGCCGGACGAGGTGAAGAGGAGGATAGAGGCGTTTGGACCCGAGTGGAGGGCAGTGACGGTAGGCTCGAGCGGCAAGACCGCCGGATGGGAGAAGCTTCAAGTTGTACGGATATGGCGGGACACTACGAGTAGATAATGGACCTTGGCTACCGTAAAGGCTTGCTGTCCTTATTGCCTGGTGGTCATTTCGTACTGGTCGTGTACAGGCACTTCCACGGTGTAACGGGAAGCAAGGGAACACGATGACCGTGAGGGCAGCAATGACCACGCAAGCTTTGTGGAGAAAGAACACCATAGAAATAGAATTTCCGAACATGATCAATACGCAGACTACGAGTCTGGAGGTTACCACCGTTACCACCGTTACCACCGTTACCACCGTTGCCATCGTTGCCATCGTGGCTCTCGTTACCCCATATAGTGACCCAGCTGCTTTGGCTGCTCGCAGGGTGTGAGAATGTGTGCCGGAATGCCTCATAAAAAACATACCTGGACCTCCCTAATGGCAGATATACGACAGTCACACGTGCCAAGTGCAATACGTGGTGATAATCAGGCATGAGGAGTATGTTTTCGAAAGCCAAGTCCTGGTTGGCCCCTACCCTCCAAACGACACCACAACATGCCGTGTAGCATTTCCAGTTTTTAGTGACCAAACGTCCAAAAACGCCAAAACCCGTCGCCTTGCAATAACGTCGTGGCAGCCAGCGCGTCCTCTCTATATGGGATTTCTCGGAAAGTCGCTGTCCCACGCGCCCAAGTTGCCTCCCGCCGCAGCTCTGCAGCAGGTTCACAGTGATGCTCTACCGTCCGTCATCTTCTTGCTCCTAGCCCCGGCCACGGCCACGACCGCGACCGCGCCCTCTGCCGCCTCCTCTGCCGCGGCCGCGTCCCCGGTCCGTCTCCTTGCGCGCCTTGTTCTTGGGTTTGGGAGCGTCGTCCACCAGCAGCGTGTCGAGGGGTAGAGAGTCGGGGAGGATGAAGTAGCGAATCGTCGAGCCGCGGATGTTCATGGTGTCGAGCGAGACCGGGCTTCCGCCCTTGGGCGTCATCTTGACGGTGCGGAGGGCGGTGTTCATCTGAGGCGTGACGCTCGCGATGGTGCCGTGGACGATGGTGCCTGGAAGAGGTCAGTTTGCGGGCAACACGAGCCTGCCTGCGGCTACGCGAGCAACATATCAGGGTGAAATGGCAGGCAGAAGGGTAATTGTACCATTCTTGAGCTCGATTGTTACCGTCTCGTTGGCGCACTTCATCAAGAATCTGATCGCGCGACGTTAGATGGGCTCGCGTTTGCGCGGAGGGGCGGCAGCCAGCATTGCAGACGAAGTTGCAAACAAAACCGCCGTGGAAAATACTTACCTGACGAGCTTCATCTTGACGGTTTTGAGTTGTGAGGCTTTGTATGTAACTGTGTTGTGGTGGGAGTCGCTGGAGTTAAGACCTCTGTCACTTGTTTGAGGCTTCTCCAGCTGCGTGCCTGGCTGGCGGAGCTGTTCCAGCCTCGAGCGCGATGGCACCTCGAAATTGTACGTCGGAAAAACACTGGCTGAATGCAATGACGGTCACGTGCCTTACCGGGACAATGGACGTCACGTGCCAACGTGTGGGCAGCTGCCGCCACCCGCCAATATGTCTTATCGATAAGGCCCTGTTCAGCGCCCTCGGCGTGGGACGCGGGACGGCGCGAACTGAACAGCCGTAGCCACTGCGAAAGCTGCCCCTCGCCTCCCATCTCTCCGAGCTGCGAGCCTCGCCAGGCACCTTTAGTCTTTACCCACCACAACACCTCAAGGCCCCCACGACGAAAATCCCTGCGATGGGCCAGGAAGCACACTGAGTCAGCGCTTCGTCCGAGTCGCACGCAGGACTTTGCTCCCTGGCCCCCCCTCTGCATCACCTACGGCTATCCCCCCAAGATACGTGACTCCGCCACCGGCGTAACCGCCTTCGAATACGGTGACACGGCAGCCGGCAAACATGATATCCGGAAGAGGCGGCTCCGGGGCCCGAGGCGGCCGCATCCGCCCTCCCCGCCGTTTCGTGCGGGTGAGTCTCTCTCTTTCCTCTAATCCAGCTGCACAGAGCCGTATGGCTGACGCGCCTCGCTCATCCGAAGTCAAATGGCGACGGAAGCGATTTTGAAGAGTGCTGGCGCATGCTGCAAGAGGCTCTCCGTGATATCCACAACAAGAGCTGCGGCCGGCTCTCATTCGAGGAGCTCTACCGAGCTGCGTACAAGATCGTGCTTAAGAAGAAGGGCGCGGAGCTCTACGACCGCGTCAAGCAGTTTGAAGAACAATGGTTCGCCGAGCGAGTCATCCCGAAAATCGAGGTCCTCGTGACCAAGAGCCTCGTCAGCATTGGTATGGGCCAGTCGTCGAGCTCTGCCAACGAGAGACGACAAACTGGCGAAAAGTTCCTCAAAGGTGTCCGCGACACCTGGGAAGACCACAACATGTCGATGAATATGACAGCCGATATCCTCATGTACCTCGATCGTGGCTACACACAGCAAGAAGCCAACCGCGTTCCCATTTTTGCGACGACCATCGGGCTTTTCCGAGACCACATCCTACGATCCTGCCTCAACGAAAACACCAATCAGTTGGTTATTGATATTGTCATTTCCGTCATGTTGGACCAGATCAATATGGAGCGGGAAGGAGACGTCATCGACAGAAATCTCATACGGAGCTGCAGCCGTATGCTGACTTGTTTGTATGAGACTGAGGAGGAAAGCGAGAATCAGACGCTTTACTTGACTGTCTTTCAGCCACGATTCCTGGCAAACAGCAAAAAGTTTTATATCGACGAATGCCAACGCTTGCTGAGGGACGCGGACGCGAGCAACTGGCTGACACATACGCAACAACGTCTCACTGAGGAGGTCGACCGTTGCGGGACCACTGTCGAGCTGGAGTCGCTGTCCAACATCCTGGCCGTCATTGACCAGGCCCTCATCAAGGAGCATTTGCAAGAGTTCCTCACGATGGAGGGAAGCGGACTGAGGTGGATGATCGACAACGACAAACTCGAGAATATGGCTATATTGTACAAGCTCATCTCGAGGATAGACGAGACCAAGTCGGCCCTTCGAGAGATCCTGCAGAAGAGAATTGTCGAACTCGGTCTCGACATTGAGAATTCTCTACGCAACACGGACTTTTCGACGGCTCAGGGCGGCGATGGCGAGGAAGGCGATGGCGAAAAGGTCAAGACGCTCAACCCGGCGGCGCAACAAACGGCGGCGGCGATCAAATGGGTCGACGATGTGCTCAAGCTCAAGGACAAGTTTGACACCATACTCAGCCAGTGCTTTCAAGACGACCTTGTTATGCAGACGTCGCTGAGCAAAAGCTTCTCGGACTTTATCAACATGTTCAATCGTGCGTCCGAGTACGTTTCGCTATTCATTGACGACAACCTCAAGCGAGGCATTCGCGGCAAGACGGAGGCGGAGGTGGACGCAGTGCTGGAGAAGGCCATTATCCTCATCCGATACCTGCAGGACAAGGACATGTTCCAGACGTATTACCAGCGTCACCTAGCCCGCAGGCTGCTTCACGGAAAATCGGAAAGCCACGACGTGGAAAAGCAGATCATCTTCCGCATGAAGCAGGAGATGGGCCAGCAGTTCACGAGCAAGTTCGAGGGCATGTTTCGAGACCTCGTCACGTCGGCAGAGCTGACCTCAACATACCGCGAACGTATGAGCAACGTGGGAGATGGCGGCAAGACGATCGATCTGAGCGTTAACGTCCTCACGACGAACTATTGGCCACAAGAGATCATGGGCCGCAGCGCGGCCATCGGAGAAGGTTCCCGTGTATCGTGCAATTACCCGCCGGAGCTCAAGCGGGTGCAGGCCAGCTTCGAGCAGTTTTACTTGACCAACCGCAATGGCCGGAAATTGACGTGGATTGGCTCGACAGGCAGCGCCGACGTCCGATGCACGTTCCCTGCCATTCCCGGAAAGTCGGGACCTTTGGCTCGAGAGCGTCGATACGAGATCAACGTCCCGACGTTTGGCATGGTCGTGGTGATGCTGTTCAACGAGCTGGAAGAAGGCGGGAGCCTTACATTTGAGGATATTCAAGAGAAGACCGGGATCTCGACGCAGGATCTTATGAAGACTCTGACGGCGATCGCGGTGGCACCAAAGTCGCGCGTCTTGCTCAAGGACCCGGCCAACCGGTCGATCAAGCCAGGCGACAAGTTCTCATTCAACGCGTCATTTGTGAGCAAGACGGTCCGGATCAAGGCACCTATTATCAATGCGGTGTCGAAGGTGGAGGACACGCAAGAGCGGAAGACGACGGAGGAGAAGAACAACCAGACGAGAGCCCACATCATCGACGCGGCGATTGTGAGGATCATGAAGTACGTTTTGGGTGGCACTGATTGCTGGTGGAATGTGTGCCGTTGGCTAACAACTGTCTTCGTACAGGTCCCGAAAGGAGCTCAGCCACGCAAATCTCGTGAGCGAGGTGCTCGGCCAACTCTCGTCACGGTTCAAGCCGGAGGTGTCACTGATCAAGAAGCGCATCGAAGATCTCATTGTTCGCGAGTATCTGGAACGGCCGGACGAGGAGGACGCCCCCTCCATGTACCGCTACGTGGCGTGATGTGATGGCTTGCACCAGGATAGGGTAGGACTCACGAATAATGAAGGCATGGGATGCATTTGCATGCGGCACGGCGCAATGGTACATTTGGGAACGACAGATGTTGGCCTAAGGTCTTGAGGAAGTCGAATAGTCTGGGGCCACTGGGCAGTTGTTGTAGATGGAGGCTCTGGTCACGGCCTAGGCCAGGCAGAACCGATCGCAATATAGAGGCGGCTCTCGCAGAGCTTGTGACGGCTGCGACCCCGATGCCGGACGTGCTTGATCGAGACGTTGTAGAGCCGAAGATGCGGCCGTCACCTGTTGGCCCTATCGTCGTTGGGATGACGCCCTGAGCCAACCGAACTGCCCAAGGGGGGCCTGTCGCTGGGGCTGCAGCTGGGGCCCCGACGCCTGGGCCGAGGCGGCGTCCGACCTAAGCTCCGACGGAAGCGCTACCAGCTGCCCTCCGACGGTCGGCCGTCGACGACTGAGACGTGCCGCATTACGAACCTAAATAATCCGGAGGCTCCCCCATCAACGACGTCGGAGCCGCAGCAACCGCGTCTCTACCGGCTCAATCGCAACAACAGGAGACATCTGATCTGCCCATTGACACCGAGATGTTTGCGCTCAGGCGGACAATGGCCACCATGGCCGCGCAGGGGTCGGCCTTCAAGCAGGCCGGCAAGGTGGTCTGCATCGGGCGCAACTATGCGTGAGTCCGCCCTCTCACTGAGACAACACGCCGTCCGGGATGAGTCTCGGCCGCGAGACGAGGACGTGCGGGACACCGCCGCCGCCGCCGCTGACGCACCGGGGGTTCCAGGGACCACATCGCGGAGCTCAAGAACATGAAGCCCAAGCAGCCCTTCTTCTTCCTCAAGCCGACATCGTCGATCCTGCTCCCCGGCGAGGGGCCCTGCCTGCGGCCCAAGGGCGTGGACATGCACTACGAGGTCGAGCTGGCGCTCGTCATCGGCAAGATGGTGAGGGACCTGCGCGGCGACGACACGCAGGGCGCGCTCGACGCCATCAAGGGTACGTGACACGGCTTCCCCCCCAAAATTCCCGGTCCATGTCCCGTACGTGCCCAGCTGCGATGCAGACAGCTGACGACAAACGCGCTTCGGCGCGGGGGCGCAGAGTACGCCGTGGCCATCGACATGACGGCGCGCAACGCGCAAAACGAGGCCAAGCGCAAGGGCCTGCCCTGGGACATCGCCAAGGGCTTCGACACGTTCCTGCCGCTGAGCGGCGCCATCCCCAAGGCGGCCATCTCGGACCCGCACGACGTGGAGCTCTTCCTCGAGGTCAACGGCGCGGAGCGGCAGCGCGGGTCGACGGGGCTCATGATCTACCGCATCCCGCGCGTGCTGAGCGACATCTCCAAGGTCATGACGCTGCACCCGGGCGACATTGTGCTGACGGGCACGCCGGCGGGCGTCGGGCCCGTGGCGCCCGGCGACGTGATGCGCGCGGGCGTGCGCGTGGCTGGCCGCGAGCTCGAGGAGGGGAAGCTCGAGGTCAAGGTGGAGGAGTCGCCGTCGTCGTACGTGTTCGCCGAGACGTGAAGGGCGGGCGGTTGATGAAGACGCGCATTTGTAAATAGGGAGATGGATGATAGAGTACATGTCCAACCGTATCAAAGTCAAGCTAAGCCAAGCCCACGGAGATGAACGAAATAATATCTCTTTTTCACCTGCAACAACCGCTCGCCTACCGCAACGCCCCTTTTCTCATTCAATGTCGTCCCCTTGGCACCGCCCACTGCCAGACCCTTGCCCCCCTCAGCGGCCTTGGTACGCCTCCGGCTGAAGGTTCGGGTCCGGTATGGACCCGGGTTTGGGCGCCCAGTCGGCGAGAGTGCCGCAGCGGCCGCAGGTGCGCTTGGCCTCGTCGGCGCGGAAGTCCTCGACGGCCTGCTTGATCTGGGTGCCGAGGTCTGTGCAGTGGAAGGCGGCCTCGTGGACGACGACGGCGTCGCCTGGAGGGCACGCGGCGCAGTACCAGCGCATCCTGTCGACCGAGTCGACGGGGCGGCGCTGCTCGAGGACGATGCCGACGGTGTCGGCGAAGCGCACGGGGTTGTGCGGCGTGTTGGGCGGCAGCAGGAACATGGCGCCCTCGGGGATGACGATGTCGCGGAAGGCGCCTTCGTCGACGACCTTGAGAACCATGGCGCCGCGGTACTGGTAGAACCACTCGGGCGTCTGGTTGATGTGGTAGTCGGTGCGGGCGTTGGGGCCGCCGACGATCTAATATGCATTAGCAGAGGGAAAGATGGCCGCGGCGGCCGCGGGAGGGAGAGCTCGAGGCCGGACGAACCATGACGGTGACGTCGTCATTGTAGACGCAGTAGTTGTTGATGGGCGGCTTGAGCAGGTGGCCGTTCTCCTCGAGCCTGGTGCGCGGGTGAGCAAATGAATGAGCGAGCGGTGGTAAGTGAGTGAGTAAGTGAGCGAGCGAGCGACTGAGCGATGAGGAGATGTCATCATCGCGGTTTCGACTCACCACTTGGGCACGTTGAGCGGCGGTCCGAGCATGCCTGCCTATGCGAAGTCGAGTCACTAGCGCTTAATGGCCAGATGGTCGCCGAGACGACGACACAGGAAATGTGCGCGGCTGCAATGAGTCGCAGCTGCTGTTGATGCGAAAGAAGAGTCGAAAGCGAGGTGACATGAGAAGAGAGGTGGGCGCATGAACCGCAAAAAAAACGTTGTTGCAACCCCGTCACGCCGTTTGTAAGCGTAGGTAGGGAGGTAGGTTGTCGACGCAGAGGAGCCGACGCAGCCGCCCCAGAGACGTCGTGGCGGCGTTGTCGTCACGATGGCGGAGATAAGATAATCAATTTAGTCGCAAGGGCGTCGAATCATTGATTCCGAGCGCGGCCGAGCATGACGACTCAGGCTCACTCAGCAAAGGGTATTTGCTGTCAACGGCGACCACTGTGATGCTGGGCTCTGCTATGGTCTCTACTTGATAGGTAGGCATCACTTCCTCAAATGCCTACCACTTAGGTACGGTTCGAATGAGTTTCGTCTTGTGGAGACACCGAGCTTCACCTTTCCATGGAATGTGTCGATGCATCGGAGGCGTGTCCAAGACGGGCTCAGCTGGACTAAAAAAGTTGGGACGCTGCCTCAGTCGACGGCCCGCTGGTGCAACAGGTTCGTCTGGTGCCGCGGCAGGCATGCGACAGCTCGCTGATAGGCGCAAAACGTGCTCAAATTCGCCCTCGTGAGGGTCTGCATCATTAGACGAAGGTCCCTGCATCTGCCGTGATGTCCCATCCCATCCCCCACTGGTGGTTCAGGAGGCACAAGCGCGGAGCTCGCCCTCCAGTGCCTCCACTGTGTCCCAGCTGCGCGGGCGGCATTTTTGCGGCGCTCTGCTGCATTTTTGCGGCGCTAAACAGCTTTACCCCGGGGACCTGCAGGGTCCCGTACAGCCCTGTAGGTGCTCTCCCCCCAGGATCTTGGTGCAGTCACTACGTGCAGGGCGGGCGCGTCTGGTGCATGGACCTCCCAGCCCGCTGACAGCCCAGCGCGCGCAAACGGCCCGCCGCTGGCGCCTACCCCCCCCTCAATGTTCCAGAGCCACCTCATGGCGCAATGGGAAACGTGCTCGGCCGCAGATGTCCACCTTCCCGCCCTCGTCACCTGTCCCGCCAGCTTCCATTTCCTCCACCTCCCTCGACATATAAACCGACCCTCGCCAGAAACTCTCACACACTCGATCCCGCAGCTCACCCGCACCTCCTAGCGCGCCCAAAAGCTCTCCCGTCAGTCCGCGAGCTGCATTGCTCCCGCGCGATACCAGGCCGACCCTCGAGTCCCCACCTCCACGCGCCACCTGGCATCCTTGAGCTCCCACTGCTCGAAACACCATCCGTCGCTGAGAGCGTTCGACGTGGCCCGGCTCCGGTAGACGACCGCCATGGATCACCACGCGCACATGGACCACTCGCACATGAACCACGCCGGGATGGATCACGGCGGCGGTGGTATGGACGACATGTGCAGCATGAGCGTACGTGGGCGACTTGCATCCATGCCCCTCATACTCTGTCCCTCCCCCCCCCCCCCCCCCCCCCGGGCCATCTCTCATCATCATCTTCGTCGAGCTGACCAGAGGGTGTTACCTTCCCGTATCAGATGCTCTTCACCTGGGACACGCGCAACCTGTGCATCGTCTTCCGCCAGTGGCACATCCGCTCCACCGCCTCGCTCGTCGTCTCCCTCATCGCCGTCGTCCTCCTCGCCATGGGCTACGAGGCCCTGCGCTCCCTCTCCCGCGCCTACGAGGCGAGCCTCGCCAAACGCATCGCCGCCTTGCCCAGTAAGTCGCAATCCCATGCTATGCCATTCAACTCCTCCCCTCCTCCCCTCTGTCTCTCGACGTCATGTGCCGCCTCCTCTTCTCGTACATCTCTCCTATTGTGCCAACCCCCCCAGTCGCCCCCATGGGATTTGCGCCAATGCTGAGACTCCCGTGCTCCCGGGAAGACGACCCCTGTCATGGCGATGCTTCTTCCAACGTTACTGAGACGACTCCCTTCCTGCGCTCAGGGCAACACCAGGGCGAGGCGGGCCGCCGCGGGCATATGGTCAAGGCCGTCCTCTACGGGCTGCAGAACTTTTACGCCTTCATGCTCATGTAAGTCAGCCCCGTCACACACCAACCAGCCCACCACTGCCATGTCGTGCGCGGTCTTGCTCACTTTGTCTAGGCTTGTGTTCATGACGTACAACGGGTGGGTCATGATTGCCGTGTCTCTTGGCGCCTTCTTCGGCTATCTTCTGTTTGGGCAGACAACATCGGCTACCAAGGACAACGCCTGCCACTAGGAGCGCGTGTCATGAGATTGCCATCACCTTGCGGCCAGCTAGCTGGTCGAGGGGAATTTGTTCACGTTTTGTCATTCCATATGCATAGAGCGCCAGCCATGTCAGACATCGTGCCACGACACTCTAATCCAATGTGTCAGTGTCATAAGAGGCTCAAACATGATGCCCCAGCTCGCTCAGTGATATGTCGATATGTACAGCCATTTCTCATCAATGCGTTGCATCGCCTTCACATCTTCGCGGCGCCGTTACCGTCGTTGTTGGCAGACGCCTCATCTCGGTCCATGATCTCCTTGAAAACGCCCTCTGCCTCAGCTCGCTGTATTATGTCGTAGTCTCCAAATGTGTCGTTGTGCTCGATCTCGGGCTCCTCGCCGTAGGCTATCCGGGCGGCGTCGACCAGGAGACGCCCCGTCATGCCCCAGACCTTGAAGCGGCCCTCAAAGTCCTGCTCCTCGCCCAGCTTCTCCGCCAGGTTTCCCTGGGCGCTGTCGCGACGACTCGGTTTCGACACGCGCTGGTTATTGACGGGCACGTAAAAGTTGTGCACGCGCCAAGGCATGTCCTTCCACGCGACCCACGAGCCTTCATACCACTGGCCAGGGGGCAGGGCGGCAGCGCCAGCCCGCGGCGGGAGGTCGGCAGACTTGAGGAAGTTGTAGAAGGGGGCACTGAAGACGGCGGCGACCTCGCGCGCGTCGAGGCGCGGGATCATGGACTCCTCGACGAGCGGGCTGGGCGCATCGGGCGTTGATGTGCGGTCGGCATGGAGGAAGGCGACGCACGGCGTGACGACGAGGTGCGTGCGGGCGAGAGATGGGGGCAGGGTGCATAGAGGTTCGATTCTAAACGGGCGGGGGATACGGCTGTCGTCCATGGGGAGGCCAATCTCTTCGTACGCCTCTCTCCTAGCGATTTGATCTTGTGCCGCTGTCAGCCGCATATCCCAGCAAGGCCCGGCCCCGGGCCGAGGAGGGGAGTGGTTCTGCTTACATGGCGTCTCATCCTTGTGGTCCGCCTTGCCGCCGGGCAGGGCGGCGTGTCCCGAGAAGCTCCTGAGGCTGGCGGCGCGCATGGTAATGACGACGCGCAGGTCGCCCCAGCGGTCCGCGTAGAGCAGGACGAGGACGGCGGCGCGCCGGCGGGCAGGCAGGGAGTCCCACAGAGGGAAAGCCGGCGGCTTGTAGGCGCGCAGGCGGTTGATGGCGGCCTGGGAGAGAGAGTGAGCGAGGGCCATGACGCAGGGATACATGGCGGGCGGCGGTGCTCCGCGCGCCAGCCTTACGCGGGCGGACGCGGTCGGAAGGGGGGGGACTCGCGGCTCGGGGGGCAACGACGGCGGGCGGGAGCGGAAGCGAGAGAGTCATGGGAATACAAATAAAGGGGGGCCAGGCATGACGAAGGGATGTCGAGGAAGAGACTGGGATGTGGCAGCGATGCACCGCGAGGGCATCACGGCTGTGCCGGGAGAGATGGACGTCCAAGACAGGGAGGGAGGAGGAGGGGGGAGACGGCGTGACATACCACGGAGAAGGGGTTCAACGTCGCCATCGTGGACGCTTCATAGTAGAGCGACTCGCGCGACGCTTCTCCGCCTTCTGCTTGTGCGTCGGCGTCGGCGCCTGCGTCTGCGTCTAGCTCGTGGACGGGCTGCCGGTCGCGGTGCTGCTGCTGCTGGTCCTGATCCTGGTCGTAGTGGTGGTTGTAATGGTGGAGGCCTTGGTGGAGGAGGTTGTGGTGGTGGTCGTCAACGTGGGGTGCCCCCCCAACGTGCGTCTCTGTGGTGCCTGCTGCAGCAGCAGCTGCGGCTGCTGCACCACCTCCAGAAGCCGCCGCCGCGCCAGCCGAGGCCCGGCGCGCAGCCTCCCGGAGATCGGCGACGTCACCCTCCGAAATGCACACGTCCCCGTGGCGCGCGACGCCGGCGTCTCGCCCGGACTCCTCCTCCTGCTGCTGCTGCTGCTGCTGCTGGTCCTGCCTCTCCTGCTCGTCGACGATGACGAGGGTGGTTGCGGCGCTGCTGTTTGCCGGATCTGCGCCCCCGTTGACGGTGCTGCTCTTGTCGGTCGCGAGCAACGGTGCAGCCGACATTTTCTTTTCTCGCTCTGTCGCGAGGGTGTTTTTCGCCTCCGGATTGGCAAACTTTTTTCTGCACGCCCTTTGCAAGACTTGAGATGCAGACGGCAGCGGGTGAGAGATGCAGAGAGCAAAAAGCCAGGGGAGGCGCCAGGCTCAGCGACGGCGGCGGCAGATAGGCCCCAAGCGCTAACAATCACTAGTCCTTACTGTCCACTGTATGCCGTGCCAGCAGGCAGCCCACGATCGCCCGTGTTAGTGACCGATCAATACCCCTGGGCCAGCGGCCCCTCCAGGGCGGCCCCGCGTTCCATTCTTTCCTCAATCCCGACCCCGAATCCATCCCAGCCCCCGCAGACGGGGGCGGCTCCTGCCTGCCCCCCAGTGGTGACTGCGGGACGGAGTGCTTACACTGACACCGCGCGGGGTGTCAAGGCACAGATGAGGCTTCATCTGTCGTTGCAACCACGTGCCAAAAGCGGATGAATGATCCAGTTACATCGTCGGATTTGCCGTCTCGCTTTGAACGGCCCTCGTGAAAGAATGTCTAAACACATGAAAGACGCGCGCGTCTTATAACTGCCGGCAGATATAACCAAACAACCCACCAGCCGAGACGCCTATCCCGAGCTGACATGTGCAATGTCCTTCTCGCGCGCTCCAACGCCGAAAGCCAGTGTCTAATCCGCAGAGACTCCGGTCTGGTAAACGCCCCTCCCTTGATTATCCAGCCTCCCATCGCCTGTCTGCCCGTGCTGCTCTGTCAGTGCTGGCCCGCCGCACTCAAAATCACGCCGCGGCCGCCCGGATGTGTCGCTTTAGTTCCTCTCTTCGTCTCTCCTCTTTGCTCATCTGCAGCCTATCTTTCGCGTGATGCAAGAGGCCTCGCATTTGCTCGCCCGTCGACATCCGCGACCCCGCTACCATATGTATGTGGTGCCTCCTGACGCTTTGGGCATACGGTCTGTCTGAGGATCCAGTCTCCTCGCTCCCCAACTTGAGCCACTCTTTGATGCCGTGGCCGATGCGGCCATCCTCCTCGTCGTCCGAATCACTATCGAAAGCACTGACAGGCACCGGGCTCGAACCCTCGAGCTCCGCCCGTGAGTCCTCTGGGATTTGCGGCGTTGCCTGCGGTGGTTGTTGCCTTGTGGGGAAGGGGGTTGCTGAGCGCTCCCCGGCTTGCATGGTGTTGCGCCGAGTCACCAGTCTGCCAGTGCTAAAGTTTACGCTGAGAGATGGTCTCTTCCGCCGCGGAGACGCCGTCGAGAGATAGCTCTCGGCGCTGCACTGACGCCGATGGTGGGTAGCCAACTGTGCCGCAAACCGATGATACTCTCCTGCCGCCATGGTGTCGCTGAATTGGCTGTAGGACGGGTCCCATGATCGTGCCACCGGCTCCTTGTTGTCCCAGGGCGATGTGTCAGAGCTGTATCCGCCCAGAGGAGAGGCACTTCCATCCCGAGTCGCTGGCTTGGTGATCATCAATGGCGCCGGCATGATGCCTGGTGGCGGTGATGTCGGGGCCCACGAGCTGCCCCTGCTCGAGGTTTCCCCGCTGTCTTCCTCGAGTAGCGGCACGAGATTGTAGTCCGTGTCCCACTTCATGCTATTGCTGCTCGACGCATCGGAGTCGGCGACGACAGGAGTAACTGGGTTCTCTGCCATGATGTCAAAGTCATAGCCAGTAAGTTGCTGGATCTTGCGTGAGGACCGGCGGCGGCAGGGTAGTGAGTTGCTCGCGAAACTGGGGCATCTGGGCCGCAGGGCTGACCGGGCGGGAATCGGAGGCGGAGAGCACGGTTCATCGCTCACGGTGGCCGTTCGAGGCCGTGAGAGCTGCTCCAGCAGCTCGGCTGTGGTGAGAGATATTCTAGATGACGTAGTCCCTGTTCGTCTTGGATATGAGGTTGGCGGCGGTAGCGGCGGAAGGGGCTTGTTGGCATATTCCGAGACGTGTGAGGGAACCGGCACATCGGAGCTTCTTCCGATTGCCAGGAAAGCGGCAGAAGGTGGTCGCTGTGGCCTGCCCATCATTGTCGATTTCGCGAAGACGAATCTCGCTGCGCACCCACGCGTCGGCCTGGGACGTCTCGACAATATAAAGCGCGCCCGATGTCGCTGGGTCACTCGCTGCTAGCCCACACCACCAACAATAGCCCCGCAAACAATTGTCACGAGCAGAGAAGGCACAACGAGCGTTTCAGGTTGAAAGAAGGCCGCGAGTCACTTCGGCGGGTGCTTTGTGCCAAGTCAGGCGTAATAAGATTGCGGTAAAGGGGATGGCACGCTGGAGGAAGCATAGAGGAGGCGGCACCCTGCCGCAGGTCGGTTCGTGAGAAAGGGGGCCAACGATCAACGATGATGAGCTGAAAGATTGGGTCACGGGCGCGATGGAAGAGAGATGAAGATGCAGAGTGATATTGCATGGGACAAGGTGCTACTGTAGTAGAAGATGTCAAGGCTCGGGTGAGATGCCGGTTGCTTGCGTCCTTGCTCGCCTGATGCCGGCTGCGTGCAGGCCTGGGGACCCCGACACGCCCGTCAATGCCATATCTCCACATGGGCCGTCACTTGGCCTGGCCGGGAAAGCGAGTCGACGGAGACGTCCCGTCTGGGCAGGTTGCAATATGAGACCTCGCTGACCGCCCGTACGACACCAGGTGCGGGTGAGACACGGTAGGGCATTCCACGGTGATCGACGGCCACCACGTCCTGATGCGCCGTGCGACGGATTCCGGGGCATGCAAGTGGAAGATAGCGCCACAGGTCCAGTCCAGCCAACCCCACCGCATCCGTCTTCCCTCGCGCAACCACCGCGCGGCGTAGGATTGGGGGCCGCCCCGGCCAGCTCGGCGCATCCTCGCCATGCGGCTGGCCCCAACGCCGCCAAAGTGCTTGTCTTGCTGCCTGGCAAAGACATGTCTTCTCTCTCTGCGGCACTGAACTCTGGACGCAGTCCGCCTGACTTGGCCAATGTTGTCCGCCGGTGCTTCTCGCGGGGTTTGGGCGGGACTTCTCGGGCGCCAATCCGTCGACTCGCACAGGCCAGGACTTGTTGGGGCTCGCGGGGCCCGGGGTCCGGACCAGATGGCGAGCCTGCCGACGAGAAGCGGAGAGGCGAGTCTTGCCCGCCCACCTGCCTCGGGCCTCCCGGTGGCGGGTGACGGGCGACTGACGCGACGCCATTGTCTCGTCTGTCAGCCATCTATGTTGTCTCCCGCCGATTCGGATCGCAACAGCCCTCGCGTGACGACATCTCTCCGGGGTACTACCGGGGGCGGACGGGGCGCCCTCAATCGCGCCAATCTGGCACATCCACATCCCCAGCACGCGCAACGCCACGTGCTCGGCCCCTCGGTCGGTCTTGTTCGCGAGTCGCCGGCTCAGTCCTCGTCGTCGTCGTCTTTGCCTTGAAAGTTGCCCAGCAGGATGTCGTCCACCCCGAGGCCCGTGGATGAGTTCCTGATCCACTCCGTCTCCACGCGGAAAAATATCCAGACCCAGCGTCGGAACACTTCGAGAAGCTCTATAAGGAAGATGCCGCTTTCGAAGTCGCTAAACCTGTCGAGATGAGGACTCAGCTTCATCGACCAACTGCAGCGCAGCATCAGGTCCATGGCTATGACTACGTAGTAGACGGTTGCCGATCGAAATACGAGTCGGTCGCGTAGGCCCCACGGGTGATGCGGCGAGGTGCGCTCACGTCGCGGTGAAAAGAGCGTCAGATCCCAATCCTTTGCCACGTCCCAGTAGAAGGAATACAGAGAGTTGACCAGGACGGCGGCCAGCCACGCCCTGTTGTAGGCGGCCTTGGCAGCGTCGCCCTGCGCGCTTCTCTGCAGCGAGCTCGTGATGAGGACCGGAAATGCCGTAGAATATTTGAGCGCATTGGCCAGGTGCTGCCCTCCCCAGCCCACCGATTCCTTGTACGGCGCGCGTCGAACGCGCCAGTATTCGATCATGCACTGTCGGAATCGAATCGCGCTTGGCACAGCCATGAGGAGAGGCACGAGGACGGTGCCTCCGCAGTTGCGGTCCGGCCGTTCCGTAGACGAGCCGCCGCTACTGAAGAACATGCATACGGTGACGAACAGGTCACCACACACCTTGGCGTACGACGTCAACACGTCGGCAAGCAAAATGTCGCCAAACTTGCCATCTTGCGCTTGAGCTATTCCACCAATGCTCACCCGGCGAAGGGTCGCGAGGAATCGGTGTCGTCCGCCGCTGGGGAGGTGTCGTAGGGGCACGACGAAGACGGCCACGACGGCAACGAGGTACGTCATGGGTATCCAGTCGTAGGCGACGACGCGGGACGGCACGCTCCACGTGAGGAGCCAGAAGAGAAATATGGATACGCCGAAGAGCGCCGACAGCACCGTGGCTAGGCGATACGTCGAATGGTGGTGCGGGACATGGTGCGGCGACGTTCGTCCGGGATATCGTATCAAGGCCGGTACGTCGATCTTGTGCACATAGAGGCCGTGCAGGTTGAGCCCCCAACCCCAGACAGCTGCATCGACAAGACGTTACGTTAGCCAAGCCGCTTCATAGGTAGCCAAGTAGACTGACCAAGTGTCACGATGAAGCCGACGCGGTACGGCAAGGGAAACACCCGGCTGAAGGAGTCGAGCTGCGGCTCGACGGCAGGATCACCGTCCATTGTCGTCGCGACGAGTCGTCATCGATTGATAGCAGGGCTCGAGAGGAGTGCGCCAGGCACGTGCGGAGAGGTAATGGTACAAAGAAAGAAAAGGAGTGACGTGGGCTGCGGACGGCGAGCTGATGCGAGGGAGTAGCCAGGCAATACGAGGACAGGAATGTGAAAGGACGATAGCTTGGTTTCGCATGCTACCGTTTCCAGAACTTTTTTCAGGGGCAGGACGGGAGCTCTCGACACGCTACGTCAACCCCACCAGCCGCTCCACCGTCAGTGGAGGAGCCTGTGCTGTTCCCGTCATCGTCAGCGACTCACAGCCTGCCCAGGGGAGCGACCCCTAATAATGAGGGGACGATCAGTGGTAGTGAGGCAGCCAACTGCATGCGAATCGTTCATTTCCCGGCTGCAGCGGGTAGATGCCCGAGATGCCAGGATGAAGCAGCCGGCGACGCTCTTGCCCCCCGCTCTTTGTAGGTAGATTTACCACGTACGGTCCTCTTGACCGAGCGATTGCACCGGGCCGTGGGGAGAAAACTAGTTCTATCTACCAAGTAATTTAGCTAGGCACCGATACAATTGCCTGACACTTGCAGCCATAACCAAATATTTCAACCTTTCGAACAGCAGACATGCGTTGATTCCAGGCCGCAGGTGAGGCACAGATGAACAGTACCTAGACAGCCGCCTTTGTAGTCCGTAGGCACCTGGTATTAATACGTGGTAACTTAGTGCACGTCCTCAAGCGTGCGCTGCTGCCGCCCCGGCTCATGCCGCTAGCGCTGCGAATTGCCCTTCCATGCCGGCCAGCCGCCACCACATGGGCCCCTCCGACCCCAGCTTTCGTCCCGAGGTCCAGCCCAGCGGCTCTCCGACCTCCGGCCCCGTCGCAGCCGAACGTCCTTCTCTCATCACCATCAACCACCGCCTCGACAACCACGCATCGCGACACGCATCGCAACACACATCGCAGCCACCGCTCTGATTCCTCTTCGACCTTGGACGCCACGCCGGCGGCACCTACTGCGAACCCCCAGCGATTCGTCCAGCGCGTCAGAGCGCCCGCCTTCACGGCCAAGCCCCCCGGGCTCCGCGGCCCGATACCACACACGAGCCATGGCGTCCTCGTCGTCACAACCACGGCCTGCCTCGATGGCGTCCCCGTATCCCTTCGCCACAGCTCCCGACATCGTCCGCGCCCACCAAAAGGACGCCTACTTCACGGGCCACCTCGCCAACACCCTCACCGACCTCCACCGCCGCCTCCTCGGCGCCCGCTCCGCCCACGCCCTCGCCCCGGAGCTGCGCTCTCTCGCCGCCCTCCTCTACTTCGCCCTCACCACCCTGCCCGGCAACCGCACGCTCGGCGAAGAGTACTGCGACCTCGTGCAGGTAGAGTCGCCGACCGGCCGCCTTCCGGCCCTGCGCACCCGCGCCACATACATCGCAGGCACCATCATCCTCCCATACCTCGTCAGCCGCGCCCTCCCGGGCCTGCGCACGCGGCTACGGAAGCTGATCGAGCGGCGATTAAGCTCGCTCCAGCGAAAGGGCAAGGAGGACGGCAGGGAGGCGCGTGTTTGGGAATACATCGCGCGCCACCTCTCGAGCATCACGTCGGCCGCCCCTGTCCAGGCCGTCACTCTCGCCCTCTTCTACTTCAACGGCACATACTACGAGCTCACCAAGCGCCTCCTATCCCTCCGCTACGTCTTCACTCGCACTGTCGCCGACACGCCCGACCGCGCCGGCTACGAGGTCCTTGGCGTCCTGCTCATCGTCCAGCTCGCGGTCCAGACATACCTGCACGTCCGCTCCACCCTCTCCTCCGCCGGAGCCCCCGCCCGCGAACGCGCCGCCTTCCAGTCCGGCACCGTCGACGTCTCGCTCGACCACACAAACTCGTACTCGGCCAACAGCGACCTGCTCCTCACGGAGCTCGGCGCCCGAGGCCCACAGGCCAGTAGGGTCGACCTGGCCGCCACGACGCACACCCCGGTGGCGACCGCCCCGAGGTTCAACCTGGCCGACGGCGACAAGGTCATGGGTTACATAAAGGGCGCGCAGCAGCGCAAATGCACGCTCTGCCTCGAGGAGCTCAAGGACCCCTCCGCGACGCAGTGTGGCCATGTTTTCTGCTGGGAGTGTATTGGTGATTGGGTCCGGGAGAAGCCCGAGTGTCCCCTATGTCGTCGCGAGGCCATGGTGCAGCACATTCTGCCGCTGCGCGTCATGTAACGAGTGCGTCATGCACGATATCAGGTAGCCTTCCTGGCGGCTGGCCATGTGGTGTAACCAACATAATGACGTAAATGTCACGATAGAACGTCCTTCCTTGTATCCCGAGGAGGCAGACGAGGCAAACTCTTGGCTTCAGGTTTCGCGAACGTGGCCCAATGGACGTCGACGACTGAAAAAAATTTCATTCGATGCAGATGCTATGCCTGTCCATGGTATCATTGCCCCCCAATCATTACTGCCTTGCTCGCTCGCTCTGCTATGCCTCTCCAATCATAACCTCGCGGGCCTCGCGCGTGGCCGCCTTGCCCACTGCATGCAGAGTCAGCAGCCGCATAGGGCTCTCCGACACCCCAACATCGTACATCCACCTCACCCTTCCATGCCGTGAGTCCAGCTCAGAGCTTCTGCCATGTAGTCATACAACGAGGAAGCTCCACAAGACCCGTCTATTCCAGTCCACCGTTGGCAAATAGAAAGCAAAGACATTGTCGAAGAAATAGTGAGATGCCTTGCAGAGACCGTGACGTCGTCCTAACCCCGTAAAACTCCTGTAGAATTCCCAGCTCTGTGGTGACAGCAACGAATAGTTTTTTTCATGGTCAGTAGCACAGACCGTTTGTATTACCCCGGCTTCCCGCTTGTCGTTTCCAGCATTGTCGCCTTCTATTCCGAGATGGAGAACAGCACGATCTCGCCTCGCTCGTTGCGACGAAGTCGGAGGTCCTTCCAGAGTTCCTTCTCTTCTTTGCTCTTGCCAGCGCCTGTGCCCGATGCCTGGCGCTCGCGGTGGTAGCGCTTAAGTGCCTTGTTCACGCTGCAGCCGCGCTCGCTCTCGGGGCCCTTGTTCACAAAGCTGAGGAAGGCATCGGCGCGCGGTTTGAATACAACCATTTGGCCGTCTGTGTTGTCGGATTTGCCATCCTTGGACTGAGGTCGGAACTCGATGAGCTTGGGTTCCTTGCGCTCCTTGTGACGCCGGGGCTCCTTCTTCGAGGTCGACTTTTTCTTGTGGCTCTTGGACTTGGAACCGCCAGTGATCATGCCAAAGAGGCTGTTGCTGCCGTGGGCGTTCTTGGCGTGCTTAGAGTGCTTTGTTTTCTTCAGCGGGCTTGCAGGCGAGTTGTCGGCGACGTCTCCGCCCGAGTAGTCGGGCGACGGAGGCAACGTTGGTCGCATGAGACTCTTGAGACCGCCCGTCAAGCCAGAGTGCAGGACGGGAGGGGCATCTGTCATGACCTGGTCGCCAGGGACTTCAACATGCAGCCGCTTGCGCTTCTTGTCCTTCTTCACCTCGCTATCCTTGGTCTTCCGACGCTCGCTCTTGGACGCAGGGGTAACGAAAGCCCCCGAGGGAACCGGCCCAGTGCCGTATTGTACCAGGGGTTCGTTGTCGGCGTCCATGAGTGAGGTTGGGTCTAGGTAGTCTTCCGCGCTGTACTCGTATCGCACCAGCGAGGTGCTGTCGCCAACATCGGGGCCCATCTGGTCTCGAGGGAGGTTCATGTTGGAGGCATTTGGTGTCTGGCCGGTCGCGACCAAGAAATCGAAGACATTGACGTGTTCCTCGGTCGCGGCTGCGGGTGGAGTGGGAGCCTCTGGCGGCGGCTCGGCAGGGGATCGTTCATCTTCTGTGTGCCCATTGGAGTCGTTCCACGGCTCGTACTCTCTGTCTTCCCCAACGTCTTCAACGTATGGCTGCTGCGCCATGTTCTTGGGTCGTCCGGTCGGCTTCTGCTCGTCTGGCTTGTTGTGATGTTGTTTCTGCTTCTTGTTCTTCTCCTTGTACAGGGCGCCCTGGTATTTCTGGTCCTCGGTTATGCACGACTATACAGCAGTAAGCAGCCGAGCAACTTGGCTGAGACCCGAGGGAGATGATCCGTACCGTATGAGAGCGATACTGTACGCCCTGAAAGTGGACCATGCAATCGATGCACGTAAACGAGGCTCCGTGGCAGCGGTTTCGGTGAGGGTCAAGTTTCTTTTTGGTCAAGACGTCACCACACGCCTGCGATGTTGAGTTAGGAGACTGAGTATGGACGATATATGATGCGACGGAAAGGAGCACACGTCTAATGGGCGGCGGGGTGGCGCGTGCTTGGTATTTGAGGCAGACGAGGTCGTGCTTCGTAACCAGGGGGGGGCCAAGCGGGATGATGAGAGACAGGCGTGTGTGGGCCAGGGGATCAGCGGACAAGAGAAGGGCAGTCTATCAACAGGGTGTTTCGCTGCTCGAGAGGGGCGGCGAGTGCGCCGGGAGTGATGTCAAAGGTGGTGGTGGTGGTGGTACCGTTGGTGTGGATGGGATACCTGGGTACCTACCTTATGCCTGGGAGTGAAGGGGTGTAGGTAGGGAATGAAAGAGGGCCCAAGGCATGGAGGAATGGGGGGCAGGGTGACCGGGGAATACTTTGGGATGAAAGGGAGCAACATTACCTCACAAGAAAAGGAGACCATCTTGACGGTGGCACCTGTGGCGTGGCCCTGGTGATTGGGTGTCGAGTTGGGCAGACTCAGTTGCTGAGCGGCCGCGGTATTTGACGGAGAGGTCTGTGAGTCTGCCGGGGCTTATTTGCAGCAATAGGAAGCAGCAGCAAGCGGCAGCGCAGGGCGGCGGGCGGCTGAGCGAGGTGCGAGCATGCACAAAAGCGGCGACGATCGGGAGCGCTGCGTCCTGGATGGGACGACCGTCAACTGTCGCTGTCGTTGCGTCCGCCCGGGAGAGAGAACCTGCGTTGCAGCAGAGTTCCAGATGGAGGTCGAGCTTCCTGAAGCGGTCGAGCCGGGGGGGGCCAGACAAGGGAAAGAATCGAGGGGATGGGGGCCGAGCAGTAAGGGGTTCCGTTTTGGAGGAATGCGTCTCAGGCGCGGCAGAAAGATGAGCCCCTCGTAAAGCCAGTGGAATGGGGGGGCGCGCGCGCGCAAGAGAATTGAGGATGGGGGTCCGTCAGCAGGAACCCAAAAAAAAAGGCCACAGGCGCCAACGTCGAGTCGAGGCAACGGGGGCGGGGGCCGATATCTGGTCCAACGGCGCTAGAAAACGGTCGTTGAAAGTCTGAGATGGGAGGCGGTCCTGGCGAAGACGCGACGGTCTCGATTCTTCCTGGGGTGTCGCGTTGTTGACGGCGCGACGGGCGCGAAGCTGGGTTGCCTTGTGTGTTATGGGATGTGTTTTTGTGCGACGCTGTGGATGTCGAGAAGAAGAAATCCTGCAAAACGGAGCGCCGAGAAAGGAAAAAGTGGGGGTCGCCGTCGGCGCGCCTGGATGTTATTCTCGCGCTGGGCTGGGCTGTCATGGCTGTGCCGGACGGTGCAGTCGGTACCTTGCCGTCGCTGTGAGCCAGCCAAACACCGCCAGCCAGCGACTCCAGTCCTTCGACCAGGGCTGTCTTTGGGCAGTCGCGCATCCAGTGCCGGCTCCCGTTGATTGGACTTGCCGCCGGTGCAGCACCACAGCCTCACAAAATCAGCACCGCCAAAAGCTGCTGCGCCAGCCGATGCCGTCCAGTCGAGGTTGCCTCGTCTCGTCCTCTCCCCCTCATGGTACCCAACGACTGCCTCCTCGGCTGCCCATGGCACCATGGCATGGCCAGCTGCACCACGCGACGGCGAACGGTGTTGACAGCAGCCCCCTGGCCCTCGGGCACCAGAGCAAGTAGCTCGTCGTACCTGTCGATGCGCGTAAAGCAGCTCCGGGCGCCAGCGGCACGGCGAAGGGGGGGGGTGTGGCAGCTCCTAAAACCTGGCTGAGGCAACGCCATCCCAGATCACCTGAGGGCACCGAAGGCCGTGGGTGCTTGTTTGGCGCCGGCGACTCAGGACGCCCCGAAGGTGGTGGTGTGCTCCCTGCGAGCGATGCGCCGAGCTGACCCTCTGGATGCCAGGATTACCTTGCCAGTGAGCCTCGCTTGCGGAGGTGTCACGGCAGTGTTTCTTTTTTTGCACTGCTGGCCGTCGGCGCCGTCGCCTGCGCTCATGGATGTACGAGCACAGTGCTTAGTTTACCAAGCCACATTATTAGCACGAAGCAGGCGATTCGATTTATTACGGGCAACCCATCGACCACGGCCTGCCGTCAAGACGAAGCGCCTGCCGTGAAGCTGGTTGCGCCCGACGAGCAAGGTTGTGGGCGTGTTGCGCGCGCCGCGGTGGCTGTTGGCTCAAGGTTCCGGGCCGTCACCGCCGCCAGGCCCAAGCTGCGGTGCTCTGGTGGGCTGGGAGAGACCGGCTCTGACAGGCTCGTCCAGCCGTCACGGGCCACCTCGCCCTCCTCCCATCCTCCCGAGGCCTGACCTTTGGAGCCGGCCGTGTTGCGGTCGTTCTACGGACTACGGGGCACGATGTACTGGTCATCGCTTCCGCATTGTCGCAACCTCGGGCGGCAGACGCTTGCACAACCTCGCGCTGCCAACTGCTGCAGGGGCAGCCCAATGCCCGCTGCGATGGTGACGCGCGTTTACGCACTTGCATGAAAGGCTCGCCCGTGTCTCCAATCTCCTGGCCGCAACCACCTGACGATCTGTCACGTCCCCTTTTTTTGGGCTCGTCCTTTGATGAGAAGAGCCAAGGCGGGAGGGCGACTGCTGCGCCCAAACGAAACGCGGTATCGCCCACCCTTCCATTATTAGCAGCAGCAGTGAGGGTGTGTGGCGACGATCGTGGGACGGTATGCTTACCCGTTCGCCCTAAATGCGCTCGAGGGGGCCCAATACACAAGGCCCCTTGTGTACAGTGCAGTGCAATATTTGGGCAACAAGGGATCAAGTTCGTGCTCGCACGTCTTCGTTTGCCTGCACACTCGAGGACCTGCACAGAGTACCAAGTAGTTACGACAAGTGCCAATGTGTTCCATTATGAGGGCTCTCGGGAGCGGCGGCTGCTACCCCTCTCTCTCTCCGCGACATGCCGCATGGCTATGGGAGAAGCCGTGTTTCAGACACGTCCCTTGGGGGGGCCGACGGCTCGTTTGCGACACATGCCGCAGGAGACAAACGGTGCTGCTGCCGACGAGGACTGGGACCCCAAGATTCATAATGCGGTTTGACAAGCACAAGGTAGGGGCTTAGACGACCGCATCGCCACGTCGTCCACTCCCCGTACGCGACTACGGCACTTGCTTTGCTGCAAGATGGGGCCCTTCTCCGACCTACCCTTTAGGGTCTGGGGATGTCTCGCCCGAGCAATGAGGTCTGGAAGCCTCCTGCATTCGATTACGACTCGTGGGCGATGATCCAGATACAGTGCTCCGTACCATGGGTGTGGATGTCGAGCAGGCACTCATGTGGACGGTAGACGTTGGCGGTTCAGGGGTGCTGCCGTGAATGGAGTGTCTGGGGTAGAGCCACGAATGATGGATCGGGTCCCATTTGCGCGCCGGGCGCGTTTTGACCCATCGCGTTCGTCACCCCCGATCCAGCCCATGACCACAACCTACGAGTGCTACAGTCGTGTCCGCAGGTGGGAGAAGCCTGGCCGCACAGGGCTGCAGTGTCCGTGGGTTGAGTGCTAATGCGAGCGCCTGCAGTCGTCGATAAGCCACAGGGGCGAGTCTGCTGCGGACTCATGTTCCTGGGATATTGTTGCATTGGGACCTTGCTTTTGCGCAAGCCATTGATCGTTCAGGAACCGCGGTGGCTTGATGATGCCGAGGCTCGCTTTTAGTCTTCCGTTCTCGATCTTGTGTTGCAGGTGCAAAGGCCACTGGCCGGCCAACGGAGGATACGGGCTGTAATCCAGCGTCTGCATTTTTTGTTGGTTGCCAGGTACTGTGACACCAGGCGGGCATTCAAATTCCTCTTCGGATACGAGTATGTCTGAAAACGACGATATCAAATGCGGATGCGAGGTCCAAAGGAAGAAGAATCGCATTTTGCACACTCCAATCGCACAGTAAATAGACGCACCCAGACCGGATATCCGCCCCTGCTGGCCGGTGAGAACGGACCTGCCCTACGCCGGTGGATGCGAACATGATAGCGCGATGTCGAGCATTGCCGGTGCCGGTGGTATTGCTGTCTACCAAGGCCGCCCTTGGTGGCCAAGATGCCAATCGCATCTTTCTCTCTTTCTCTCTGCGCAGAGGCCAGGCGTAGCTATGGTATACCCGCTGCTTGGGACCAAAACGACTCCCGATTGACGTCTGTACTGCGTGCGGACTCAAGGTCACCATCTTTGCCAGAGAGGATAAGGGTGCCAAGCGCCATCCCAGGAAATTGGGTCTCAGTGAAGATCAGCGCTCAGTCTCAAGCACGGAGGGATCAGATCCTGCAGTGACGCCTTGTCATTGCCACAGCATCGTGAACCACAACGATTAGCCTGGAGCCCAGCTCCCCGATGCGAGGCCAATGTGGGACACGAGAGGAAAGTTTGAGGGCTTACCCGTACGTACCCATGCCATCTCATCACAAAGGCTGCGGGGCTTGCGGAGACGCCAACTGGCGGCAAGAGGCCCGTGGGCCGAGCTTGCCCTACCTGCTTCCCAGCCGGCCGGCTCCACCACCCGAAAAAAAGCCAGAGGTGCTTGTTTGTGTGCTCACCAACCGTGCTGCCTCCTCACGAGCTCGGGCCGCGGGCATCCTCTCCCCCCTTTGTGCCTCGACCTGAGGCCCGGCACGCGCGTTGCGCTTCCTTCGTTTTATCCTCTCCGCGCGGACCACAGACCGCGCCGCTGCGCCCTCTCCTACGGATCTTTCCACCCCTTCCAGGACCGCCAGCCATGGGCCACCGATGACCCCATCGCCATCCTGTGCGCGCCCGTCGTCTTGCCCGGCCCCAGCCACGTACGTGTAGCCGCCTACCCGTCCGCGCGGCAGGCCAACGAACGGTCACAGGTCACCGACCGGGATCCTCGTGCCAGCGATCTGCCCCGGCTCCTCCTCCGGGGTTCCGTATCGGTCAACAAACCGTCAACCTCGCCGCGTTTGTCTGACCTCTGCTGCAGCCGCCGACTCGCCCGCTGCACCGCGAGCACTCGTGTGCTACGCTGGTCCCGTTCCACCCCGCGCCCCCCCGGTGGCCTGACGAGAGGACAGCAGGGCGTTTGAGCGGGCCCTTCGAGCCGCACGCACGGATAGGACTTCCCCTGCGTGCTGTCGTGCCGTGCAAGACAGAGACCGAAAAGAGCAAACCGTCCCAGGCCGACCGAGGGTCCCTTCGTTCCAGCCATGTCCAGCTCCAACCCTTCTTCCTCATCCACCTTCACCGGATATCTGGAGCAGACTGCCTCCGTCCTGAGCTCCGCAGTCTCCTATATGCGTCTCCCGGCATTGGCGTCAACGGTGAGCTTCTCTTTCCAAGGCATGCCAACGCCGTCCCGTCGGATGGAGGCTGACCAGGTACCTGACAGGGCATCGCCGCCGCCCTCACTTCCCTGCTCTACTTTAAACAAAAGTATGTCTACCCCTCACCATGTCACCCGGCTTCTGAGCATGCTTTTCTCTCGCTCTGCCGTCATACCTTCTGGTCCTTGCCACCCTTCCGTCGACGCAGGTCCCATGTGACCGATGTCCCGCAGCAAGGCCATGGAGCTAACCCTCCTGCGAACAGGGCCCTGATCTACCCTTCGCACATGCCACCCAACTCCCGGACCGAACTCCCGCGCCCGTCTCAATTTGGTATCCGAGACTTCGAGGAATTGGTCATCCCCACCGACGATGGCGAGAAGCTCTCTGCTTTCTACATCCGCGGTCCCCGCGGCAAGAAAATGTCCAACGTCACAGTCCTGATGTTCCACGGCAACGCGGGGAACATCGGACACAGGCTACCTATCGCCCGAATGATCATCAATTACATTGGCTGTAATGTGTTCATGCTCGAATATCGGGGGTATGGTACTTCCACAGGCGAGCCAGATGAGGCCGGCCTGACCATCGACGCTCAAACCGCTCTCGACTATCTGCGGCAGCGCGCGGAGACGCGTGACCATCAGCTCGTCATCTACGGCCAGAGTCTTGGTGGTGCTGTCAGCATCAAGCTCGTGGCCAAGAATCAGGAAGCTGGTGACATTGCGGGCCTGATCCTTGAGAATACCTTCCTGTCCATGCGCAAGCTCATCCCATCCGTCATCCCGCCAGCCAAATATCTCACCCTGCTGTGCCACCAAGTCTGGCCCAGCGAGTCAATACTTCCGAGTATTAAGAAGGTGCCGGTACTCTTCCTCAGCGGCTTGCAGGACGAGATCGTCCCGTACGTATACCCGTTGCGCACTCCCCTTTTCTTTTTTGGATCTCGTGATGAACAATACCACACCCACAAAATATGAGCCCTTGTTGGTTCTGATTTGAACACCATCTCTCAAGTCTGACGTCGATCCTGATATGCTTCTCTTCTTATGCTCAACGAGTCATGCTGGAAGTATTTCGCTAATGACACCGATGTAGACCGAGTCACATGCGCCAACTTTACGAGCTTTGCAAAGCACCAAACAAGATTTGGAAGCCCCTGCCCGGCGGTGACCACAACTCAAGTGTCCTGGAAGAGGGCTACTTTGAAGCCATGGCAGAGTTCGTTGCCGAAGTTGCCGCGGGGTCGGACGGAGAAAAGGTCCGGTTATAGAGTAGACGGTGTGTGAGGCATCCAACATCAAGCGAGACAAGGGGTCCGGAGTTAAGCTACAGCAAGCAGGATCATGATGTTCTTGCCTTTCATGATTGATACCCACTTCACAATGACGAGACAATTTGATAAGTTCGAGCTCGCTCGTTGGTTCGCAAGCTCCCGATGGTGTCTACCCGATGTGAGTGAAGTCCGAGCAGAGTCGACGTCCCCACCGACAGCCCACGGCTTTACAAGTGAGACAAAATGCTTCGCGACGGCGAAAGGATGGCGACATTGCAAGCGGGGAGCATCTTTCGAGGTTGTCCATGTGACGGTGCTGCGGCTCGTGGAGGGTGGGGTCGCGTGATGGCTCGATGGTTGCCGACGTCAACGGTTCCTCCGCGCGGGTGTGGCCGGGGGTCGGCCGACCGCTCGCCATCGCCAAAAGGGCGGCAGCCGTGCCAGCCTGTTGGATAACACTCGAACTCGGTTTGTGTAGAACCGAATGACGGCGCTAGCTTGATGACAGGGCTTTACTCTGTAACCTTCCGGCAGTTACGGGCTCGTACAGAGGCTCCCAATGGGGTGTCTGCCACCCCGGCCTGACTCCATCGTTGCGTTGCGAAGGGGCGATGGACGTGATAGCCGTGACAGGCGTAGTCATGATACGAATTTGGCCGTCATTATCATGGTAACACGAAGACGATAGCAAAATGCGTATATATGTTTTGGTAACATCACGCATACGACCTTCTCAATCGGTTTCTACAGGGTCAAATCTAGCATCAACTGTGCGCGGCTGCACTGTAGCCATGTTAGGAGGGTTTCACGACGTCGAGGACAGCACACGTAGCCATACTCTTCTCTATACCTAGATAAAAGGATCATTCGATTCAGCTTAGAAACCTACAGAGCCCTGGGTCGTGCCGACGGAAGGACGCAAAAACTACCCAGCTGTTCCTCAACGCGCCGTAAGTCAACACACTTTTTTTCAGTGTCTAGAAACTTTTCTGTGTGAAGACGCAAAAACTCAAAAATGCGATTCAAATCATTCTTAGCCGCCCGACGATGTGAACAGACGATCAGGCCTTGACGAGCCTGCAGACCAGGTCGGAGCCGTCAACGGAGTCGCCCTCCTTGACTTGGAGGCTCGAGACCTTGCCGCTGTGAGGAGCCGAGATGACCATTTCCTGAGAAAGACTGTCAGCAAGAGCGGCGACAAAAAAAAACACGCTTCAGGGAGTTTGTAGCTTACCATCTTCATGGCCGACAACACAGCCAAGGGGTCGCCCTTCTTCACCTCCGAACCCTCGTGCACGCGGAGCTCGACCAGGACACCCGACATGGGCGCGCCCACCTGGCTGGAGTCACCAGGATCGGCCTTGGGCCGGCTCACGTTCTCGACCGCAGCCATCTTGTCCATGACACTGACTTGTCTGACCTCGCCGTTCATCTCGAAGAAGACCTCACGCTGACCCGTGTTCTCGCTGAGCGGGCCGACCGCAAGGAGCTTCAGGATGAGCACCTTGCCCTTCTCCAGCTCAACGTTGAACTCCTCGCCAATCTCGGGCTTGCTCAGGAAATACCGGGTAGGCAGGACAGAGAGGTCGCCAAACTGCTGGACGAACTTCTTGTAGTCCTCAAACACCTTGGGGTACATGACGTGCGAGGCGATATCGCACTCAGTGACGGGCCCACCGTACTTCTTGATGAGGTCCTTCTTAGCCTTCGCAAAGTCGATGGGGTCCAGGAACAGGCCAGGGCGCTTGTCGAGCTTACGGCGACCGCGCAGAGCATCAGATCGCAGAGGCTCGGGGAAGCCACCGTATGGCTGACCCATGAGGCCCTCCAGGAATTCAAGCACGGATCCGGGGAAGTCGAGCTCGGAGGCGCGTGCCTTGACGTCCTCCGCCGAGAGGTTGTTGGACACCATGAACTGAGCCAGGTCGCCCACAACCTTGGAAGTCGGAGTAACCTTGACAATGTCACCGAGGAGGTCATTGGCATGCTCGTAGGCCTTCTTGGTCTCCAGCCACTGCGAACCGAGACCAAGCTGCGAGGCCTGGAACATCATGTTGGTGAGCTGACCTCCAGGGATCTCATGCTCGTACACTTCGGGGTCGGGGCCAGCAAGGTGCGCCTCGAAAGGAGAGTAAAGCAGGCGCAGCTGAGACCAGTAGGTGTCGAGGGCGCGAACCTGTCGGGCGTCCAGGCCAGGGTCGAGATCACTGCCCTCAAGCGAGGCCAGGATGGCGTTGATGCTAGGCTGAGAGGTCATACCCGACAGGCTGTCGGTGGCAGCGTCGACGGCATCGGCGCCAGCCTTGGCGCAAGCAACCATGGACGCCACACCAGTACCGGCCGAGTCGTGGGTGTGGGCGTGGATGGGAAGGTCGGGGTACTTCTTGCGGATGGAACCGATCAGGAGAGTGGCGGCGTGAGGCTTGAGGACACCAGCCATGTCCTTGATGCCCAGGACGTGAATGTCAAGGTTGACCAGCTTGTCGACGAGGCTCATGTAGTACTCGAGGTTGTACTTCTTCTGGGGGTTGAGCATGTCTCCGCTGTAGCAAACGGTGCCTTCGACAACACCGCCAGCCTTGTGGACAGCCTTGATGCCGACCTCGAGCTGGTCGATGTCGTTCAGGGCGTCAAAGACTCGGAAAATGTCGACACCGTTCTTCTTGGCCTGCTCGACAAAGTGGTCGATGGCGTTATCCGGCAGAGACGAATAAGCGACGCCGTTGGCACCACGAAGGAGCATCTGGAACGGGATGTTGGGAACGGCCTTTCGCATGCGACGGAGGCGGTCCCAGGGGTCCTCGTAGAGGAAGCGGTAGGCCACGTCGAAGGTAGCACCACCCCAGCACTCGAGACTGTACAGGTTCGAGAGCGCATGGCTGGTCTCCTTGGCAATGGTGAGCAGGTCCGTGGTTCTGACGCGCGTGGCCAAAAGAGACTGATGGGCATCGCGCCAGGTCGTGTCCATGAGCAAGCAGCCCTTGTAGTCGCGCACAGCCTTGGCGAAGGCCTTCGGGCCCTTCTCCAAAATGATGTTTCTCCAGCCCTTCTGGCAAGGCTCGCTAACGTCGACCTTGGTGCCATCCGAAGCGACGAGCTCCGGAAGGATGATGTCACCCTTGAACTTGGGCTCGCCAATCTGGCCCTTGATAGAGCTGCCGTTGACAGCAACATCGCCCAAGTACGCAAGCAGCTTCTGAGCGCGGTTCTGGCTGCCGACAAGATCAAACAGCTGAGGAGTGTCATCAATAAAGGTCGTCCAGCAAGTTCCGTCGATGAAAGTCGGGTGAGTCAGGAGTGAAGCCAGGAACGGAATGTTGGTCTTGACGCCGCGAATACGGAACTCGATCAAGGCTCGCAAAACCTTCCGGCGCGCAATTTCGTACGTAGAACCGTGGCATGACACCTTGACGAGCATAGAATCATAGAAAGCTACCCAGGATCGTTAGCGAAGGGCACAAGAGCATTCTGTTGATCATGAAGTTGATTTTGCGAGGAAGTGTAGCCCACTGTCGCGTAACGGCGTCCTCCGACGATACCCATGGACTTGTGGGGACTTCCCCAAACCCTGGGTACCTTCTGGGCAGGAGCGACAGATATTTTTGGCCAGACATGTTGGGAACGCTAGACATGCTGGGCATGTCGGTAATGATAGACATGCCGGTAGCGACAGGCACGTAGGGGAGGACAGGCATGTGGGAAAGTGTCCATCCAGGCACAAGGGTGAGAGCCCCAGAAACCATAACGACCCAACAAAAAGAACACAGTACTCACGTGTAATGACAGCGCCGGCGAAGCCATTACCACCGTCGAGGCGGACGCCGTTGCCACCAGCAGAGCGGTAGACCTCGATCTTGCCCGTGTCGGGACGGAACTGCTCGGCGGGGTCCTCGGTGGTGATTCGGCATTGGATGGCGAAGCCGCGGGTGGAGATGCGGTCCTGCGTCAGGCCCAGCTGAGAAAGGGTAGCGCCGGCGGCAATCTGGATCTGGGCGGCGACGATGTCGATGCCAGTGATTTCCTCGGTGATGGTGTGCTCGACCTGGATACGAGGGTTGATTTCGATGAAGTAGTAGCGGTTTTGCTGGTCGACGAGGAACTCCGCAGTGCCAGCATTGCGATAGTTGACCGACTTGGCCAGCTTGACGGCATCAGCCAGGATGGCGTCGCGGGTCTCGGCGGGGAGGTCCTTTGCGGGAGCGATTTCGACGACCTTCTGGTGTCGGCGCTGGACGGAGCAGTCACGCTCGTACAGGTGAACAATGTTGCCGTGGTTATCACCAAGCAGCTGGACCTCAATGTGCTTGGGCTTGTCGAGGAAGCGCTCGACGAAGACGGTTCCGTTGCCGAAGGCAGACTTGGCCTCAGACGTAGCGCGCTCAAAGTTCTCCTTCAGGGAATCGGGTTCGCGGACAACGCGCATGCCACGGCCACCACCACCGTAGGCGGCCTTGATGATGATGGGGAAGCCATAAGTGTCGGTGAAGGACTTGACCTCCTCGTAGGTGGCGACGGCACCCTCAGTACCGGGGACAACGGGGACGCCAGCGGCAATGGCGAGCGTACGAGCCGACACCTTGTCGCCAAGAGCGTCGATAACATCGGGGCTCGGTCCGACAAACTGCGGTCAAAGCGCATGCGAGTCAGCGTCTTGCAGCAGTTTCAGGTACATCCGGTGTTTAAGCTCACAATAAGGCCGGCCTTTTCAACGTTGCGAGCGAACTCAGCGTTCTCGGAGAGGAAGCCGTATCCTGGCGAGATGTCAACCAAATATGCAACAAGGGAGGGGGTCTTCGTTTGGCGCTTCGGGCACGGACCTGGGTGGATCAATTGGACGCCGTGCTCGACGGCAATTTTGATAATCTCGTCGCCTGCGAGATAGGCTCCGACAGGGGTATACTGGCCACGCTTGCCGATGACGTAGGCTTCGTCGGCCTCTGCAATGCATTGTCAATACAGCCGCACATGACTTTCCATGGGATTTTTGACGCAGGGCGGATGGTCGTACTTTGCCTGTGCATGCTCAGACGGTCCTCATAGCTTTTGGCGGGCGGTCAGCAACTGGTGGCGCAAGGGCGTGTAGTGCGCTCCGGACTCGGAGCGAAGGGTCCAATTTACTTACCTGAAGACCGCGACAGTGTGCAGTGACAGCTCGTGAGCCTGGGACGCAAGAGTCAGCATCATACATTTGACAGAATCGATTGAGAGGCCACCCACCGTTCTGAAAATCTGTTTGTTGGCAAGCAAGCTGCTGTCAGCATCGCAACACAAATGGTTCCGTCGGCTCGAACAGGTGGGGTCCATCGTACCCGGATGGCTGTGCGCGCGTCAGTTAGCATGGCCATCCATGTCTGGGGAAGAGAGAGGACCGCCGCGGGCGAGGGGATGACTTACGGATTTCACCACGGTTGGCGACTGCGACGGAGAAAGACAACGGTCAGCGGGACATTCACAACGGCCGGCGCCTCGACGCGTCGCGGTCGGCCCAATTGGCACACCGGAGACTGCGCGCCGAGGCGCGGGACGGCGGCGCAGACTCACCCAGGATCTTCTTCAACTGCATGATGCTCGAGTTGGCGCGGATGTGGTGCACCGACTTGGGCTCGTCCACATCCTCCTCCTCGAAGACATCGTGGAAGGTGAGGGGCTGCTGAGGAGCCGACATTGTGGGCGATGGCAGACAGTGACGGCAGCTGCAGCAGCAAGAGAAGGACAAACGAGAGGGTGGAAGCAGAGAGGAGAGGGTTCGGAAGGGGGGGAGTCGGGAGAAGAGGGTCAAGGGCTCGAGAGCTTCGGCTCGGGGGGGTGACGGAGCTCTGGGAGGGTCGTCTTTTTAAGGTCGGCGGGGAGACAGAAGACGTGCTGCGACGCAGTCGGTCTGTCTCGGTCGCAGGTGCTGGTGCTGGTGCCGGTGCTGGCTTGGCTGGTTGCTGGTCGCTGGTCGCGGGGTGTCTTGCGTGTGTCGGCGGTACAGCAATGGTACCGTGGCGCTGTCGCTGGGACTGGAAGGTGGGGGTGGGGGGGTATGGCTACCTGAGGTACAAGGTGGACGAGTCTGCCCTGTTGTTCAAGCGTCAGAGCTTCTGGGAGCTCCAGGGCTACCGACCGGGGGGCCCAACGAGGCTCACGGACTGGTACAGTAGTACACGCTGACGAACAACTGAGACAGAGCTCTGGGCAACGACAGTCTGGACCTGTGCAAGAGCTTGGCAGGAATTGCCGTCCTCGTCGCCCAAGAGCGAGCAAAATCCGTCGGGATATTTTATGCTTTCTGGAGGGGCCAGCAGCGTCGCCGAGGGCTCAAGCGAGCGAGCGATGAGGGCACCTGGAAAAGACGGCTCAGAGGGCATGGCCGGGACTTCGGGGGTACATGCCCTGCCAGAGATAACCAGATCCACGGGGTGACAGCCGAGTCCACCATCAGCAGCACGCATCCGTGCCACCCGCCGTGCTGGGCCAGCCCACCACCACCTCATCGACCTAGGCAGTGGAAGACGCAGCCTTCCCGGGCCAAGGGCCCCAGGGCCCCAGGGCCCCAACAAGCCACCTCCACCACCACCACCATCAGCATGACTTCGTTCGCCCGCCCGCCGGCGCTCGCAACGCGGCGGTCCCATGAGGGGATTACTCGTTTTGCTAGGCGCCTCCCTGCTTGGAGGTGCAGGTCGACGGCTCCTTGACACATACAAATGCAACTGGGTGCTCCAAACCTCCCCGGCGCGAGGAATCGCGGCTACGCTAATGGGCCGCCACCTGGATGCTTGCCGCCATGGGACACGCCGAAGGTCGACGAGGATGGCACTGTGCCTGTGGACGGACAGGGGAGGTACGAGTACCCCGGTACCGCGCGCGCAGGGAAGACTTGCATCGGCGCGAGTTCACGAACTGGCTGGTCGATGTTCTGTTCCCCATCCAGAGGAACATGGACGGACTACGAGTACACCACCACGAGTAGCCCGTACATCGAGTTGATGCGTCACGGGACCTTGGCTGAGCGCTGGCCATCCTTGTCTGGCTTGCCTGGCCCTGCCGCACTTCGTTGGTCGCCGCGCCCCTCGCTCGCCCATCAGCAGCATGGTCCCCCCTCCCGGCGTCGCGTCCCCATGCTCGGCCGACCGGATCCAAACCGGCCAGCGCATGGTGCAGGCAGGCATCCAGTCGGTCAGTCATTGCTCGGCGGGACCTGAAGCACTCACTTGAGACAAATACTGTAAGGTAAGAAATAGAGCAGCCCGGAGGTCGGAGCGCCGCATGACGTTGGGGGGGAACGGCCCGCCAGCACGGGGCGTTTTGGGCCCTGAAGCCGTGTTGATGGTGGCATTGACCAATCACGGCGCTGGGATAACAGTTCTTTTACGATTTCCGGCTGTCAAATTCAAACCGCTGGGCAGGGCCCTGGCTGGGAAACCGCTCACTCACCGAGGACGGTGAGGGCAAGAGCGCGCGGGCTCGGCCAATTCTCGAATCAATGGCTTCAATTGATTTCTAGGGCCCCCGCCGTCCTTCCTTTCTCCTCTTTTCAAACTCGCGGCAACCGTGTTTTGTCTCTGGCCCTGTTTCACGGCCCATCTCGACGTCTCCCTGTCCCCGGACAGCACCACCGCGTACGTAGCTACCACGCACCACGCACCACGCACCGCAACAGGAGCCGGCTGCGTCCCCGGGTGGCCCGCTCGACGACAGCTTCCATCCCTTCCCCACCGGCGCGTGCGCGCGCACAGCCGGGGCAGTCACAAGTACCAGGTACTTACTCGCTCGCTGGCGTCTCCGTGCGGTGCGGCGCGGCGAGGGGAGGGCCGGCGAGCCACGGACCACGGACCTCGACGACGAGCGCCAGATGTGCAGCAAGCAGCACCCGCGGCTGCGAGGCTGCCCCCGCGGGCCCCTCGTCAGTCGTCAGTCGTCGTCGTCGTGGGCACGAGCCTCGCGGCGCTCGTGGCCGTTTCCGACCGATGGCAGGCTAGGGGGACCCGCGCGCTTTGCCGAGGGACAGAGGCACGGCTGGCCGAGAGGCGCGACGATAGCCGCAGCGCAGCTATTTTCGGGACAAATCGATGCGACAAGTCTTCGTCGCAGGCCCTGGACCGTCGTTTCGTCCCTGACTATTTTCGCCCGGCGCCCACACGTGGACGGCGTCGCTGCGGGGTGAGCCGTTCGTCCCCGGCCGCATCGACCAGATGCATCTTTGGCGTTCCGATCTGCCACTTATCTGGGGCTCCCTTGGCTCCTGCCATGGGCCACGGGCCCGTAGCTTCGCCTGCCGCTCGGGACTTGGAGATGCTCCGGCCTCAATGGGGTTCCCGTTTTGCTCGTGAATTCGTGGCATAGCCGACGGCAATTCCCCCGTCGCCCCGTTGCCCCAGCCGCGTGCGCAACTAACTACCTACTTGTACGTACTTGCCATGTCCCCAAACGTGGGCCGTCCATCGTGAGTGAGGCATTGTTACACATGGTTCGCCCACCAGCAGATGCATGGTACCTAGGTAGTGAGTTAGTCGTCCTGCGGTTGCCGCTTGTCCCCACACCGGTTGGCCTGATGACGTCTCTGGCTGGCCAGGGCCTTGTCAAGTCGGGCCCTGTGAGGCGTCTGGTGATGTGCAGAGACTTCGCCGTGCCTGTTGACGTGATTGCTATTCCCGTGAGGGACCGACTGCCATGAGGGTGAACGCCGAATGCCGCCCGCGGCCCATATTCGTCGTCTTGCGCATTTCCGGGCTGCTGCCGCCGCCGCCTCCAGCTACGGCTAGCTGCTCGAACTACTAGCACAATCCATTGGCGAACGGTTTCCCCCCCCCCCATTGGCTTCTGAGCTGGCCGCTAAGTTACCTTCGTGCTGATAACGAAGCCGTGCTCCGACCTCGGCTCTTCCCCAGAGTCACACGAAAGGATGCTAACCCCAAACGAGTCACGACGCCCAAGTGCCAACTTATCGCGATGCCCTGCAATTGGCAAGCAACGGCGGCAGTGACGAGCCCACCTGCCCCCCACGAGTCCCTGATGCTCGCGCTCGACTTTTTTTTTTCTTTCTTCAGCATGGCGGGCATTAAAGTGGATGCAGTGGACTCGGCCCCTCGGGCTTCACACATGCAGCTCCCGTCTGTTCAACTGCGATCGCTCACTAATTAGGACCAACTAACGGTACCAAGTACCAAAAGCAACAGACGGCGCAGAGGCTCCCCATCTCATCTGCGAAAGGCCTGGCCAGGCACGAGCGCCCCAGTACCCACAGCGTTCGTACGTATGTAGTTATGTCTCTCATAGGCCCTGTCACCTATGCACGAGTAGGAAAGGTTCGTTGAAGGGGTTGTGGTTTCCAATGGGTGGGTATCAAGCTCGTAGCACCCGGCCTGCACCATGTGTCTCTCCATCATCCTAGGTGATATCCGTTACGCCCCTTTAACCCGTCCCTCCTTGGCGCTGTGGCCCAAGCCCCTGAGATACATCAACCCGGTGAGAGTTATAACAAAGTTGACGATGCTCATGATGCGGAATATCCAGGGCCGCTCAATGCACTCAGCCACCACGCCGCTGACAACAGGGCCCAACACTGGTCCCAGTGACGGCAGCAGAGACGTGATGGCGGCTGCTTTTCCGCAATCCTTTCTGCCGTACATGTCTGCCACGGTCGGTCCAGTAAGCTATGTCTTTGCTGTCAGCAGTTAGCCGTAGAGTCCTGCGAGTGGGAAACATGCAGTTGCTCCAGCACATGCTCCCAGTCCATCCATCAATCATCCCACACTCATTATATGTTTCGACTTACCCACGGGGCTGATGGCATTCCACACGACGTACCAGGCGTTGCCAGTGACCCAAATCCGCTTCCGGTCGTGCATCTCGGAGATGGCAGCAACGACGAATTGGCCCAAGCCGAGGCCGAGGAAGCAGGTCGAAAAGATCATCTGGGCCGTGGACATGTCAATTTTCAGGTCTTCAACAACGTCATTGAGTGCCGCAGCAATCATACTAGCCGTCATCATGGTCACGAGCTGAGCCAAGGAAAGGAGGAGGCCAGTAAGGATCTTGCGCCTCGATGGCCAATTGAACGGGTCGTTCGGGTCGTCTAGCCCGTCCCATGTACTCTACATCCCCAAGACAAGTTTACCATGTCACATTCAAAGTCGGTTTGCGACCCACCCCGTACTCTTCCTGAAGTTGCAGTAGGCGCCTGACTCGCGGGTCTGTTGTATCGTGGGAGTGTACTCAGATTTGCTTTCCGTCGATGCTTAGACCACTTGGATCAACATCACGCGCTGATGGTGGCATTGGGCCTGTAATCTGTACAAAAGATAGTTATCTAATCGAGAAGCGCGTTGGCTGACAGCCCGGATCAAGTTTCTGTAATCTGCTGTCACGGCTTCCAGCTGTTTTGAGAACCCAAGCATGTCAGACGCTGCAGGACGGTGTGGTACATTAAATGCCATGGTGACAGCCGACAGGCAGCCTAGCCTCAGTCGGCTCATCACCGCCGCTTGATCTTTCTCGGTCAGTGCTTCGCGAAGCCCGATCAGTACCGCAAACCGACTTCATAGTCGTCTTGGTAAAGGTGGAGGCCATAACTGGAGCCCGGATTCCGATGATCTTATAAGATAAGCCCGCAACATTAACGTCTCCTGTAGGCGCTGCTTCATCAGGACCAGACGATCCAGGCACCTCGGTACTCGCCGTATTCGGTCATTTCACGAAACGTACGCCGGCAAAGGTATTTTGCACGTGCCTTGGAGACACTGGCTGTAGCAGTATGGGAGCTCGAAATACACCAGAGGCGAGTATAGATCGCTACGAATTCAGAGACTTGTCAATGGCAAAGGACGACCCCACGCCGTTGATCAAGCAAGACGCAGAACACAACTTCTACAGGCGCTCTATAACTACCACGAGGCGACATAGGTTCAGGTACTTTGACCATGCGAAGCCCTTGACACTGCGGAAGAGTTTACAGCCACAGCAAGCACCAGCAACCAGGCACGTAATGTCAGTGGACAGGCTTGCATCAATCGGGGCACAGGATCCAGGCCACCCACGTCACGCAACAGGGAAGACAGTCTCCAGATGAGGTCCCTGTCACTGCCTGGACACGTCAGGACCCTTCGCCAACGTCCTACAAAGTCGAGCCTGGCATTGCCGAGAGCCCCCCCGCCCGGAGGGGTGCCCGATGATAGCCAGCCGCAGGAACTTGCGAGTCCTTTCAGTTCGACCTGCCCTAATGACGTGAGTACCAAGACGGCGGCGCGATGGCGAATTCCTAGGCCTTCCACGCCTTTACGTACGAGCATCGCCTCAGGCTGTCGCGCGTTGCGCTTCCTGACTCTGTGGTTGGCAAGATCGACAATTCGGTTGGGTAACGTGTGTGGGCCGGCGTGTCATGGACTGGCGTCGGTCAGCTGCGCCTAAACTCCAAGAGGTCGACCATCACCGCCCGGCGGCCGCGACACCAGGGCACAATCCTCCACCTGGACAAGTTTGGTCGCATCACATGATGGAAATGACGGGGCGTACGAGTACACGCGAGTATTCCCGTCGGTGAGGTATCGAGTACATATCCCCGTTCCCCGTACTTTGAATAGAGCGCAGGCAGACGCGAATCATGCACGAATCTATTTTCTTCCCGCACGGTATGGCCACCCCCTCAAAGTCTGCATGTCCCCAACCAGGACCATGATGGTGAGGTGTACAGGTAGTAAGAAGGCTGCAGGTGATGATACAATGACGGTTCCTGACCCATGACGAAACCAGCCCGGATCCACGGAGCGCAGTTTTCGACAACACCGGCCGCATGGTCCAGGACCAGCCCAGTCGCGGCGCGACTGATCCGCTGGCTACAGCTGCCTCAGAATCCGGCAAGCTGTCGGGGCGGCCCTAAGCCATCTGCTATCCGGTTGCTTCCTCTTTTCGCCCTCCGGACGAGTCCCCTCCACAGCTTATTTGCTGATGGCGTCCTTGGCCCGGTTCTCGACCTTGACTGCCGTGTCCTTGGCTGCCTCAAGGCCCTTCTCCAGCTCCGCCTTTTCCTTTCCACCCCAGTTGTGGTACGACAGGTAGCGGTATCCTTGTGTTAGCTGGGCGCACTCGTTGACGAAGTGGCAGGCGAAGAGGAGGTAATTCTTGGGCGTCACGGCGAGGGAGTAGCGCATGAACGTGGCAGAGTAGATGCACAGCGCGCCGGTCATCTGGCCGGAGATGCTGCAAACGAATCGTGTCAGCGCCTTGTCAGATCAACCGTTGGAGGGGGGAGCAGCCAGCGGCCACGCACAGGTCAGGGCTCTTCTGCGTGTCCAGAACAGCAGCAACGGGGATTCCGAAGTTGGAAACGGGCCCCCAGAAGTCTACAGCATCAAGCCGTCAGCATCTTGTCTCCGGGTGCGACCGTCCCGCGAGCTCCGGTTTTCGGGGCAGAGCCCTCCAGCGCGAGGATCGCGACGACAGCAACGAGCAGCGAGGCTACAATTGGCACCGCGAGTAGACACGAGCACCCTCGTAACAGCTCTGCAGTCCAGTTTCGCCTGTCAAAGTCGATGCCGATGCCGCCGGAGAGCTCGATGAAGTCGTCGCTCATTCGATCGCAGTGCCAGGGGCAGAGGGGGTGTCGGGACTCACGGGTCGAGCACACGTAGTCGAGCATGGGGTTTGCCCTGATCTTGGCGTTGACCGCCTTGACGAATGCCGCCATCTCGAAGTTGCCGAGTCCTCGGTAGGAACTTGGTTGCGCGTAGAGGCGAGGGTAAGTTCGACGGCGAGGACGGGGTTGGTATCAACTCCCAGCACTTGCTTCCTGGAATCCTGGGTGTCGGAGGCCAGGCGCCGAAATTTGGCGGGTACGCCAACGGACATGGGACGGTACGTCACGTGCCCTCAACGTCCATCACCTTTTGTTGGCGCCAGCGCGCAACCCGCCGTCTCATCTCTCCGCTCCTGAGCGCAGATGCTCACTGACGCGTTCACAATGGGCGAATGGTGATGGGAATTGACCACGGTCACATTATAGCTTCCCTCCCCTCTTGGATCCTAGCATTCGCCATTGCACGATGATTGACGGCCCTGGAACCAGGTGCGGAGCCTGCCGAGCCGCCGATAGCGCCCGCCACTGCCTGACAATGCGCCGAGTGGAGCATATCAAACTCGCATCGCATGTCATTCCGCGTACCATTGCTGTCCATCTCCCATGGCCTTGGACTCGAGATTCCGCCTCCCGAGGCTGATGCCCCAAGGAGGGCGTAATTCTCCTAACGGTCTACGTATTGTACGACCCCAATTACCTGTATTCCCCCGCGCATTCTCTCCGTCTATGCAATATCGTCTGGTGTCGGTGTGTGGCGCTTTCAGCGAGCAGATCAAAATGAAACAATACCGACTGGAAATTATGAGTCTCTTTCTAGCACTCGATGGACGTAGTTTGACTTGTTTGGACAGCCCTACAGGTATTGGTCAAGTGGGCATAAGTATCACCCATGGCTTACACGTATACGGTGTGTCCTCCGAAGCTCGGGCACCTATGCCGTCCACTTACCTCTGCCTACTGCTTGCGCCCTAAATGAAGAGTGCGATGTTCCTAAGCGGAGAAATCGATGCCCTAAATGGGGAGTGCGATGCGCCTAGGCACAAGCGTGACTCTGTCGCGGACGTGAACTGCACTTTGCGAGGACAGCGGTTCACGCGGATTCGTTTACCCTACTGACAACATAGCGCCCGCATCTGTATATTTCCACCCACAACACCATAGCACTCCATCTCTGCGTACTCCAAGTCCACATCACCACTTACCTGCCGGAAGGCTTCCAGGTTTATTCTACTCCATCACTGGTTGCAGCCCGTCAATCAGAGTGCTGTCCGTTTGCCGGAATGGCAGCGGACGGTAGAGACGCCGTGCGCTTTCCGCCGCCTCCACCAGACAACAAACCTACGAGGAGATCAAGGCGGTTTTCTTGCAGACCACAGACACCAACACCCGACGCGACATCGTCACTGCGATGGACTGGGCCGCGTCCCATCCCACAAACGTGCAGGTCTCGAACAATAGACTCATCAAGAAAATCAAGAACAATCAGGAGTATATTTGCCCCGGATACTTTGTCGTTCTCGCCCACCTCTTCGGCAAGAAGAAGCTTCAGAGGCAGTTCTGGTATGATACATTTTGCTCGCAGAACGAGGAGCTGGCTCGCGCAATGCCCGAGACCTCTTCCGTCGCCCGTGTTTCGATCCGTCAGCAGAAGCAGGCTAGGATTCGACCACCTGCCGGATCCGAACAACCCAAGCATCATCAGCATGCCACCAGACTAGACAGCGACAGCGTCGATGAACACGGCGATAATGAGAGCAATGGCGAGGATAGCGACATCGTTCGTCTGCTGGTCCGAACGCACCAGATGCGCACGCAGCCCCCAGGGCACGCCAAGGTGCTCAGAGACAAGAAGATTGCCAAGAGAGACACCACTGGAAAGGATACGAAGAAGTCGACTATCAAGGTGGGCAGAATGCCAAAGCGCGGCGCTACTGACCTGATTGTTGGTCGAGGATGGAGCGCCTCGCGGAAGACGTACAGTACATCGTTGAGATGCAGCGGCAAGTGCACCCAGTCGTCAAGGAGCTTTGGCAAACGACACAAGGCCGTGAGGAAGTCCTGCGGCGCCACGCTCACCAAGCGGGCAAGGGAAAAGGGGGGCTCCGTGGGCAAGGGCCTCCGCTGGGTGATAATAGTGATGCAGACTTGTGGATTGCGAACTGAGCAAGACTCACGGGAGCCACGGGCATGAAAAGGGATCGTTCAGTTTAGTCCAAAAACTCGCCAGCTTCATTAGTCTATTCGTGTCTAAGAGACTGAAGGTGAGTGCCCTCAGGCGAGGCGGTGCTGTTGTCGGCTGTACGGTGATGTACCGGTCGGGTTTGGGCAGCGGCTATCCCTGTTGACCATTCCAGATATACAAGGCAGGTGAAAGTTTTGTACTGCCGGGAATCAATCAGTGAACGAAGCGTTCTTCTGCATTGCCAAGCTGCATCCTGGTCCTTGGTCTCGTTCCAGATAAATGAGTCAAGGAGTTTCAGGTTCACCTAACAATCTCTGTCCAAAAACTCAATGTAATGGAATATATTTGCCGTGAAGATTATGGATTATTTACTAGGTGAACCAAATATCGTCCAGCTTTGTAGTCAGAAGGTGCAGGATGCATGGCGAACCCGGCCCGCCCAGGCGGTGCGTGCACAGTTCTCCCCGCGACAGGGCAGACGTCTGTTTAGTAGACATATTCCAAAAGGATCCCGGGTCTCCGTCTCCAAGACGACGCATCATAAAACTCATATCGCAAGCAGGATCGCCCTAAACACCTGGGGTGGTGAAGCCATCCCCCTTGGGCCAGTTGCCCACCTGGGCCGGGTCACCGCCAATGCGTACAAAGACACCGACGGCAGGGATACCTCCATCCAGGACAAAGAATTGGTACCAGCCTGGGGGAGCAATGTACTTGCCAGGGGGGGCTGTCACCGTGCAGGACGTGCCGGTACAGGAAATTGCTGGGAAGAGCGTGCGGGCACCCATCGAGTTTCCGTGCGTGCTTGAGACGGAGCCAAGAAGCGAAGCAGTAATGGCACCATTCCGTGCAGCAGCACCTAGGGTGAATGTTACCTTCTGGCCGTAGGACCAGTCGGTGTTGGACACCGTAAAGGTCGGGCGAGGCTTGTTCCGCAGCAAGTAAGGGGGCGTGAACGTCTCGACTCGGTATTCCTGGGGGTTCACGCCGTCCTGTGGGTCCGAACCGGACACCAAAACGCGGCCGTCAAGGAGGGTGATGGCTTCGGAATGGTACAACCGAGCCACCGTGGTGTTAGCCATGATGGTAATGCGCTGTCCAATGGGCTTGGCCGGGTCGTAGTGAAGGGCGTTGAGGTTGGGGTTTGATCCAAGGCCAAACCCAGCAACACCATGCTGAGCACCGTTGAGGATGATATAAGTGCCGTCCGGAAGGGGTGCTATGCAAGACATGACGCGCGGCGAAGGCATACGCTCCAATGTCCATTTGGGGGTGGGAGCATCCGGGTAGATACTAACACAGTTGTCGAGTGCGTTTGCCGGGCCTTCAGTTGAACCACCACAGATGAGGACTCCCAGCGGATCGCTGTAGGGGGCGTGCTGAGGAAGCAGGACGGCAGTACCCTCGAGAGGGTATGTACGGCCGCCCTTGGGATCGTTGACAGCACCAGGGATGTTGGGCAGCGTCTTGATAGTTGCGAAAGTGTTCTCGTCCAAGATGCGAGCCTCGTTCCAATAGGCAACGAAGATTCCACCCGAAGGCAGGACGCAGACAAACGGATAAAGGTTGTTCGGGTCTGTCCGCTGGAGCCAGTCCATATACAACGGCTTGGTGCCCGTGCCAGGCAAAATCTCGAGCGTCGGTACCGGAGCGCCGTTTGAACCTTCTTCGCCGCCAATGACGAGAATCGAGCCATTTGCCATGTTCATCGTGGATGGGTACCATCGGCCATCTTGAAGCTTGAGCACGTTGACGTTTTCTTGCCAGTCATTTTTGCCCGGTACACCAGGGGAACCATCAGGAGTGTAAAGTCGGACGCCATATGTCGAGTCGCCGGACCAACCACCGACCGTGAGCTGACGCCCAGCCTTGTCGGGCAGAGTGACGCCACCGGCACAAAAGATGTCCGTCTTGACGTGCATAGGACGCCAGGCAGCTTTGAAGTCGTTGAGCACCGAAAGGTCCAACTCGTAGGCACCTGTCGAGTTTGGCGGGCCAGTGCCCCATTTCTCCAGGAAGGTAACCTTGCCGGTGACGGCCTGCGATGTCATGAGTGGGATACAAACGCCGCCAATGAGGAAGTCGTAAGATCCAGCTTCTGGAGTGCCCTTCTCGGGAAACGACCACTGATAGAATGGGTCGCCTTCCCAGAAGTAGGTAGTGAGCCGGCTACCACCACCGCAGATGGCCGAGGCGTTGCCAGAGCAGGGCACGTTGCACTCCTTGTCGTCGACCTTTGTGGCGCCGGCTGTCTGGATGTTCGCCGGGTCGCCGCAGTAGCACTCCTTCCCGTACTCCATGCCCGCGGCCATGTAGCCAAACCCACCACACAAGTCGAGACAGGCCTGAGGGGTCATGTTGTCCTGGAAGAAGTTCTGCCAGAAAAATGTGCGTTTCTGGTTGACATTGTCCTCGTAACAGCCCTTATACGTCCAGCTGCCGACGGCGGGAATAGGCGCCGGGGGCTGAAGGACCTGAGGCGGTCCTTGAGATATGATGCTCATCCTACCTGGTCCGCCGCAGTTTTGCGTGCTGTCGCCGCCGCAAGGTGTGTTGCACTGGGTGTCAGAGGAAGCCTTGACGCCGCCGTTGACGATTTGCTTGCCACAGAAGCACTGGGTATGGTACTCGGCGCCAGCAATGGTGTATCCCTGTGCAGCACAGTTCCTCGCACAGGACTGAATTGTCAGGTTTGGGTCATCGGGGGCCTGGTAGTTAAGAATACGTCCGTTGACCCCGTCAACCCAGCAGCCGTACGACTGCCAACCCTCTGGGAGGCCCGTCTGCTGGGGCCCCCCTGTCGTGGTGGAAGAAGGAACACCAGAGGAAGTGGTGCTGGGATCGACACCACCCCCTAGGGTGTAAACCGACAAGCGGTTGCCAGCCCCACAGTACTCGCAGCTCGATCCCGAGCAGAGCATGCTGCACTCTGAGCCCGGCCGCTGGGTGGCACCCGTATTAAGTTTGTTGCCGCAGTAGCACTCGCGGGAGTACTCAACCCCGAAATACGAGTAGCCCGCACAGAACGTGGCGCATGTTTCAAGTGTCATGTCGTCGCTGGCCGTCGTCTTGGCCGAGAGGGCTCGCATGTTGGTGGCCTCCGTATAACAGCCATAAGAAGACCAGCCGCCGACAGCCGACGGCTGGCTGGGACAGTTCGACGGAGTCGGAGTGGGTGTGCCTGTCTCGGTACCACCCGTGGTGGTGCTGTTCATCATTGTTTCAGCAACTGTTCCACCCATAGATCTGGTTTCGGACAAGAACTCTGGGGTTCAGATAAGCTCACCTCGTGGGAATCTGATAGACGTTCAAGCGGCCCGCACCGCCGCAATACTCTGAGCTGTTGCCGTTGCAAGGCATGTTACAGCCACTGGTTGCGGGCAGTCCTCCATTAGAGATCTTGTTACCGCAGTCTGTATGGAAATCCTGAGTGAGCATACGATGGATGGTATTTGCCGCGTCTTGGGACACTTACAGCACTCGCCTGCATATTCAACTCCAGCGAAACTGTACGAGCCAGCCTTGCAAGCTGCAGTGCATTTTGCAACCGTCATCTGGGCACCAGGGATGGTGCCGATACCTTGCGTCAGAGTGCGACCCGTCGTGCCCTCGCTGCGCCTCTTGATTAGTCTCACGTCATTCCCATCCAGCCTCGTGAAGTGACGTACGAGTAGCAGCCGATTGAGACCCATCCATCCGGCCCCGGATTCACCACCGGCCCTTGAATAGCTGTCGTGTGGTACAGTGTAAGACGACCCGGTCCGCCGCATGGCTGTGTCGCATCGCCGCCGCAGGGCGTGTTACAATCACCTTCCGCGGTCTTGACGCCGCCGGTTGCCAATGTGTCGCCGCAGTAGCACTCGGTGTTATACTCAGTTCCCGCATAGGGGAAACCCTTTCCGAAGCAAAACTGCACGCACATGGCATTAGTCATGGCTGCATTCGCGGTGGCGGCGCTGTTGATCGTGCGACCGACGTCCCTGTTTGTCGATCAGCCTCCCTGCGTATTGCTGTCTGCATGTCAAAAGAAGCGATTACACGTAGCAACCCTGGTAGTTCCACCCATTGTCAAACCCAGCCGGAGGTGTGAGGGCGCGCTTGTTGAGAGACACGGCATGGCACGGAGCCAGAGACGAAAAGAGAGCGAGAGACAAGAAAGACGAGGCCTTCGAGCCGATCATGGTCGCGAATTGGTGCACCCAAGGCGCGACAAGACGGGAACTCCACAATAGCAACTCCTGGTATGAGCGAGCGTGAGACTCCAAGCCGGAGGTGACAGGCAGGATAAAGGATCCGCGAGTCCATCGCGGGAATCATGTCAATATATTCAGCCCGGCAACGGGCCCCCGTCCAGGAGCCGAGACCCGTTGTTCACTGGATGGGGCCATCGTCGACCATTCCGGCCTGGCGAGCCGTAGCCTCGAGGCTTAGCATGCCATTCACCCAGACGCCAGATATCAGCCCCATGACCTTGTGGAAGAACCCCGACCCTGAGTTGGAGGGGAGCGCGTGCGCTGGCAGGTTGCCTGCATAACCGAAGCAGGCAGGGGGGCTCAACCGCACGTTGCAGGCATGGGCATTTGGTGAACTATTCCAGCAATGGTAAGCCAGGGAATCGAGAGCATGGGCAGCAGAGGAGGTAGAGGCGACAAGCATGACATCCAGCCAGCGTCGGGTGCTCAGCTCAAAATCGAGGCCCCCTTCTCATGTGACAGGGGTCTTCATGACCAGTGCCACAGCTCGAGTACTTGAGCAAAGTGCCATTGAGGCAAGGCGGTGATAGGCGGCGAAGTGGTGATGGCTGTCAGGGGTCGGGCTTTGGGTCCGAAGTGCCAGAAGAAAGTGGAACCGGGCGTCGACGGCCTCGGCGACGGCGTGCTAAGGCTAATGCGACTGCCTGCAGCACTGGCGGCTCCCGGAATACGAGATGGCTCTGGGCACAGGTCCGGAAAGATCCTGTCAGACTTCACGATGCCCTTCACGGCAACGGCATCTCGGCCCAGCTGCCAGGTCTGCGTAGACACCTCCGAGGCAACTGCGGACAGTCGCCAACAGAGCAATCCATTGCCGCACGGCCGAGACGCCGGCAAGATCTGGCACAGTTCTTTTCCCAGTAGGCCCTTGCACGTTGAGGCGATTTCGGGCGATGCTGCACTGCCCCCCTTTACCGCTGAAGGCGTAAATTGCTGGGGTATCTCGGGTCTCAGGTTGACGCGACTCATCAACATCTGCCGCTGGGGCGACGACGCCCTCCACAACCAAGACGTGATGTGATGACGGCGCGCCTCAACGCCCGAGATCTGGGCTTGTTGGTTCGGGCTGATTGGAGAGTGAGGCTGATTGGGACAACAGCTCGTGGTGGCTAGTGCCTGGATTAATAACAAGGACCAGCCATTCGCCGGCCAAAGAACACGCGCCTCTGAAGGTCATCAGTTGTTAGCTGCCGTGGCTGCCCGCATCGTGTGTCGGCAGACCCATCAGGTCGCGATGAACGAACAGGAAGGGTCACCGACACACCAAGCCGATAAAGCCACTGAGAGGGTGGTGGCCCCCTTGTCGCCGTCGAGATAGGCTCAAGACATGCCCCTCGGGGTCTCCTCGTCAAATGGCATCACCGCGTGACAAGAAGCCGTGGCTGTTCTCCTGCTCCGACCGATTGATGCCAGACATGCCACCTCGTCCTGGACCAGCGACGACAGACGGTTGCAGTTCCATCGCTCGCTCGCTCGCAGCTGGTCATCGCATGCCGGGTTTGACGCGGATCGAGCCGGAGCCCCCGTTCGGTTGGCAGCGGATCCCGCTGACCGGCTGTCGATTTGTCCGCCGCCGAGAGGCTGCATATTTGCTTCTTTCGCTCCTTCTGGAGGCGCAATTGGCCCGCTGCAGGGATGGCTCACTTGCAGGACGACAAGGACCAGTGTCTCCTTGGCGCCATTGGAGTGGTGGGTGGCGATGGCCTTGGGCTCCGGGACCTGAGCGAGGAGAGGGAAAAAAAAAATTCAGGTCCCAGCAACCGCGTGCGAGGAGGTTCTTCGCAAACATTCGCACCTGCAGCCAGCGATCATCGAGTTGGGGTTGCACGACTGTCCGAGGAAGGCACCCCCGCCTTTCACGCTTGGTTCCCCATACTTCTTGCGTCCTGTGAGGAAGGCGCCTTGGCAAACTTGGTCAACGAATTCCAAGCAGGCTCTGAATACAAGCTGTGATATACGGAGTACCCGTTTCAACAAGCACATCCCTTGCACGGCGATGCAGCGTACTCGTAGGCAGGTCTGTGCAAACCAGACCAGTCTGCTCCAGGAACGGCATGCTCACGCCGAGCGTATCAACGCCCACAACGCGAACGCTTGTACGTGTACCTTGCTGTTGTCCACGTCCTCCAGCCCGAGTCAGTCAAGAGGTCAAGAGGCAAGGTGGTGCCTGCGCGAAGAAGGAAACAAGGGCCACGGACTCCTGTCCGGTGCAATTCCAGGGGGGGGTTGCATGGCCCTTGACCTTGCACCTCGTATCCACGGCGCGAAATCCTCCGTCCTCCAACCGGCTTGACGCGCCGAGAGCTAGCTTGAGATTCTGCAAAAAGTCGCGCCCGGACCGTCCTTCATCGTCGCTTCCGTCGGCCGATAGGGAGACCCGTGCCGTCGACGCGAGTTTTGCCATGGCGAGCCATTGCCTCAGCTGCATGCAGAGGCGGCGTGCGGCTGACAGGCAACCCTGCCCATGGGGCCACTCGCGACAAGACCAGCACTCATGTTGACCTTGCACACCATTCCATGACCGGCCCTTTTCCGAGCCGCTGTTGCATTGTCTGAGGGTCGATAGGGCTATCAAGCGCATTGTGTGTTTCTGTGGCCCAGAACCAGTGTGAACTCGCATGCCTTGCCACGCATCCATGGCGTTGCGGCAGTAGTTCGCCGAAAGCCTGCAGTGCGAGGTCAATCCCCATTCGTTGTGAGCCTCCTTGGGTGTCTGACCTCTACTTCCGATCATCCGACACGGGCCTGGTATCGTGTGATGTCGTGTCAAAGTTCACGCGTCCAGCGGCCTCGTCGCCCAGTCCAGCAGAATCCCGAATTGAGTTGTTTGCACCTCGACATGAAGTTGTTCGATGCCTCTCGTGGCATCTCGCATTGCCCGTTGACTCTGTTCCGGTGGCATATGCTCTCCTGCGCTTATTCAGTATATCAATCTGGCCACTGTCTACGTTGTTCTGGGAAACTGCCGACGCACGACTAGCAATCATCCAAAAATTGATTTGATCCGCATGTTGGGCCAGGCGCCTATCATGGGCAATTGGAACATGGCAGGCGTAACGTGACTATCTTCACATCTCCTCCCGTGAGCTAAGTTGCAGGTTAGTTTTGCGAAGCTCGTGGCAGACTGCTAGACATGAAGCAATCGATTATGCCTGCCTCTCCGATGAATTTCTGTCACAAGGCACACGCTATTCACAGTGCTCCTGGACTTTGGCCCTATTCACCAAACCCGCATGCACCCGTTATGTGCTCCCTTCTGGTGTGAGTTTGATGATTCAATTGCAGGTCTTGGTACAGGGTAGGCGGCTACGACTGGGACTTCGCAACGTCCGGCTGTTCTTGAGGCCAACAAGAGGTCACTTTTCCTGGAGACGATAGGAACAGGTCTCTTTCCCCAGCAATTCTCGAACTACTGGATAAAAAGATATGTTCGATATGTCTGCCGTGCTCTGGAATCTTTGACGTGCGTGTATCGACCGGCGAACAGGCGCCCTGCCCACGCAAAATGAGCCTGTCCTGGACAGGCGAACCAGCCTTGCGGATGGATACTCATCGCACGGGTGAATGATGACTTTGTTGGATGCGGAAAAGGGGCCTGCAGGCGGTCAACATGGGACTACTGCTACGCATCGCGCATTTCGACTCAGGCAAGACGCAGAAAAGGGAAGGTTGGTTACCAGGTATGCTGTATGACTCTTTTCGAGCATCATCAACCCATGGACCACTGATATTGCCCAATTCCATGTTTAGCGGCCCGTCCGCTGGCAGTGACTCATTTTCTAGCGGGCTGGTTCAGTGCCTTTGTCAGCTCGTGGCAAGGCGTTTCGCTGCTTTGCCACACTTGGGACCCGCCCCAAGCAGGAACGCCCCGGATTGGATCTCCACCAAAAGTTTCGCCTGGCGTCACTGTATGCGACGTCGAAAACGCCTTCAAAACCGTTACCCGCTCTCTCGAGTTCAATCTCGTTTCCTGGGCATCTCATTTCTCACCGCAACCTCATCACCCATAGCCATTGCCTGACTCTGCCAGCGGCACGACCCTGGCCCCGACTTTGAGCAGCGAGTGCTTCATACCAACAGACCATCAGCGTGGCTGCTCCAACTGCCTCGGCAGACGTCCTCCCGTCGCAGGTTATGACCGACGCAGAGGGCTCGCAAGCACGGACTCAGTCCCAAGATCAGAGCAGAAGAGCTCACCATGGCCGTCGCAGAGCCCGCGGCGGCAGGGGTCGTGCTCGAGTAGATGCCTCCCATACGGGGGGCAGCGTTACCCCCGCCGAAGAGACGACCTCACAACTCAGCCTATCGACACCCACGGCCCAGAGGGCTACCAACGAGGCGCCAAGGGATCCGGCAGATCAGAGAGCCCGAAGAGGCCGTGGCCAAAGGACCCGAGGTCGCGATGCCTCGGGCCGTGGCGCTGCACGGCACCCGTCCCATAGGACCTTTGGAGGACATCTGACGACAGGAGGGGACGACGACGCCACCCCATCCGCTCATGGCTTAAGCGGCGATGCCCCGGAATTTGTTCCAGGACAGCCTATTGTCGCAAGACATAGGCGCCCGAAAGCAACGGCCTCAGAAGAGCCGCATGTGAAGCAGCCAAAATCTACAGCCGCCGACTTGGGAACGAGGATACACGAGGACATCAGTAACTGGAACTACGAATGCGCCATCTGTACGGACGATGTCTTGCGGACGTCGCACGTTTGGTCTTGCACAGTCTGCTGGACAGTGGTCCACCTCAAATGCGCCAAAAGGTGGTACGGAAACCAGAAGAAGCAAGATGACTTGCAGTCGTCGGAACCGCAGTCAGAGTTCTCCTGGCGGTGTCCTGGCTGTAATTCCAAGCTTGTCGAGGACCCCGGCTCATACCACTGCTGGTGCGGCAAGGAAATCAACCCTTCACCGGCAAGCACGGCATTGCCTCCCCATTCATGCGGGCAGACGTGCTCGAAACCCAGGGCAACATGCCCTCATCCTTGTTCTCTTCAGTGCCACGCTGGGCCATGTCCCCCTTGCGGGCTGATGGGCCCAACCCAGTCATGCTTTTGCGGCAAAAATACCTCTCGGAAGCTGTGCCGGGAAACGGACTACGAGAACGGCTGGAGCTGCCAGGAGACGTGCGGGGACTTGTTACCCTGCGGAGAACATTTGTGCTCGCAACCCTGCCATTCTGGACTATGTGGCGAATGCGACGTCAAGGTAGAGACGAGATGCTATTGTGGCCGTGTCGATAAGGTTATGCCTTGTTATGAACGGGAGGATCCTCGACAATCCTACGATTCCAACACCGGAGCCTGGTTCGAAGGCTCATTCAACTGCGATCAGCTGTGCCAGCAGCCCTACGACTGTGGCATACACACTTGCCAGGAGACATGTCACGCCCAGGAAGAGTGGCAGCCACACTGCCCATATGCACCGGACGTGGTCACTCATTGCCCTTGCGGCAAGACGCCACTAGACGAACTTCTAGACTCGCCTCGGCAGTCCTGCGACGAAAGAGTTCCACACTGTGACAGACCCTGCGAGAAACTTCTCCCTTGTGGGCACTTGTGTAAAGCAAAATGTCATGTTGGGGACTGTGGATTCTGCGACGAGACGATTGATATCTCCTGTCGATGCGGGAGAACAGCCACGAAATCGATGTGCCACCAGGGAGATCTGCAACATCCGTTGTGCATGAGAACATGTCAAGCGAACCTCAGCTGCGGACGCCACAAGTGTGGCGAACACTGTTGTGCAGGAGAGAAGACGGCCACGGAGAGACAAGCCGCGCGCCGCAAGAATAGGGCTGTTGCAGACGTCAACTCAATCGAGCCGGAGCATATCTGTATCAAGACTTGTGGCAGGCCGCTCAAATGTGGTAGCCATGACTGCCAGCAGATATGCCACCGCGGTCCTTGCAGGAGCTGTCCCGAGGCAGTCTTTCACGAGATAAGTTGCAACTGCGGCCGGACGGTACTGCAACCCCCTCAGCCTTGCGGAACTCGGCCGCCAGACTGTCGCTTCAACTGCCAGAGGCAGCCCAGCTGCGGCCATCCTGCAGTTGAGCATCACTGTCACCCAGACGATATCAGCTGCCCGAAATGCCCCTTTCTGGTGGACAAATGGTGTGCGTGCGGGAAGGAGAAGCTTCACAGCCAGCCTTGTCATCTTCAAGAAGCTCACTGTGGTCGCCCCTGCGGGAAAAAGCTAAAGTGCGGGTACGTTGCTGATCAGACGACGACAGACTTCTATGCCAATGACGTTAACACGACTCTAGGTTGCACATCTGTCGCCAGCTCTGCCACCGTGTAGGCGAATGCGAGGATGTACTCTTGACGGGCAGTCATTGCGAGCAGGTTTGTGGCAAGACCAAGCTCTTCTGTGAGCACGCGTGCCAGAACACGTGCCATGGACAAACTGGTGAGTAGCCAGATGAAGTCATATCAGGTGTCCAGCTGCTAACATAATTAGCCTGCAATGAGTCTACGGCATGCACGGCGAAAGCAATCGTTACCTGTCCTTGTGGTGGACGGCAGCAGGAAGTCAAGTGTCTTGCGAGCAGCGCGAATCCGACGCCAACACGACCAGAGGTTAAATGCGATGATGAGTGTCTCCGGCTGGAGCGAAATCGTCGCCTCGCGGCAGCCCTCAACATCGATCCCACCTCCCACACCAACGACCACGTCCCCTATGCGGATGGTACCCTCAAACTCTTCAAGGAAAACCTCTCGTGGGCCGAAGCCCAAGAGCGCGAGTTCCGGGTTTTCGCCAAGAGTCCCGATGAGGTGAGGATGCGGTACAAGCCGATGTCGGCTACGTATCGACAGTTCTTGCACTTGCTGGCTGAGGATTATGGCTTGGAGAGCAAGAGCGAGGACTTGGAGCCGTACCGCTACATTGTTGTCTTCAAGGGCTCTCGTTTCGTATCCGCGCCGAGCAAGACCCTAGGACAATGCGTCAAGATTCGTGAAGCTCAGGCGGCAGCAGCTGCAGCGGCCGCTGCCGCGGCCAGGCCCAGGAGCCCGCCGGTTCTACAGGCGAGCGAACCGTTCAACGGCTTCCTGCTCACGGCCCCACGGTTTGGACTCACAATCGAGGACGTCAACCATGCCTTTGCGGCCGACTTTACCACGCAGCCCTCGGTCCACTTCTCCGTCAGCTTCTTGCCGACGGAGGAGATCCTTCTGAGAGCAACGTCGAACTATTCGGCCTTTCTGTCGCCTGCCGGTATGGAACAGGCCTTGACGGCACTTAAGTCTCGCCTTGCCAAGACGGTGGAGCAGACGGACTTGGCTGGTAATATTTTGCTATGCCACATTGATGCGAACGATCGTCTAGGACGGCGTGAAGACCTTAGCAAGAAGGATGGCCTGGGTTGGAGCGCTGTGGCAGGGCGGGCGGCGTCTAGGTCCGGGACTGCCACACCGACCGAGGAGCCGCCTACTAGGGGCGGCCGTAAGCTGTTGGGATTGAAGAAGAAGAAAGTTGACAAGGAGCCAGAGAAGCCTTGGGCTGCTCTTGGTGGAGATGTCGAATGTTGACATGGCACTGGACATGGGGTGGTACGGCCTGAGTAGAACAGCGGAAGCGATGAGCAGCTACAAGCTGCACGTGGCATTTCCTACCGTGGGCATTCATCATAGCAGCATTGATACAACATATAGCGAAATGAAGGAAACTTCCTCTCTAAGCTCTTTTACTACAGGAGTTGCTGTTGCCTCGTTTCCGTCCATCTGGTTTATTAGCCGTAGCTACAATGGTTAGCCGTCTCATCTGCTGAGCGACATGAGCTGCCCAACGACGACGCCGCACGGCTGGACTGATTACCAGACGGAGATAGCGTCATGGAGATTTAACTACGACGACCTATGCGAAGGCAGTCACAGGTTTCATCCGGATGACGGCTGCCTACTCAACCGTCAAGTCGATGCTTCTGCTGGCATACTGCAGTTAATCCTCCCACACTGACACCCCGGCGCTGAGCCCGTTTCTGGACGTGCGGTGGCGTGTTTCAGTAGAGTAAATGCACGAACATGTCATAAGCCGCGCCCCAGACTGAAACCATTGCCAAGGCTCGGAAGCAGATGACCACGCCTGCATTCGATGTTGCGCAGCCTCTTGGGCCATCTGTGGTGATTCGACTTGCGTCTCGCTTGCCAGATTGCGACCGCCGCGTGCCCCCTTTCACTTCGGAGTGACCTCATCCGATTCTACAGCTTCGAAATTGGGCTGCAGAGAATAGAGGATAAGATGGGGTACAATAAAAGAAGAACACTCACTTCGTAGAGCGTGGAATTAGGCTTTGTTTGACGGCCAGCCGCAGCAGGGCTGTCGGGACACCCGCAACGAATGCTACGCTGGCCCGGACGGAAGCGCAAATTTGGATGCCATGTCACCGTCTTTGATGGAGGGCGTGGCAAGACACGCATTGTTGCCAGCACCAGTTGAGCTCACCAAGCTGACATGGAAGCTAGGCGCAGCGCAACCTTCAACGACGGCCAGTCCGGTGGCAGACGGCAGACGGGCTGGCCTTTAATGCGACCCCGCAGGGCCCGCTGTAATAGACATCCATGGATGGCACCTGAATGCGTGTCTAGACGCTCGACAATAGTTACTAGGGCGGCGGGATGGGGGGATGGTGCTCTGTTGCTCGGCGCCGTTGCAGCAGCGGAGGGGAGCTGGCCCGTCTGGGGGTGCCAGCTGCACGTCGAAAAGGGTCTCGATCTCGCATCAGTGTCGGTGAGGAATCGGGACGAAGCGGGCGGCCCTCTCACGTCACGTCACCGTAGGGGAGAACCGGACTGAGGCGGGGTCTTGTGGGAGGCATCAGAGGGCCACGCGACCCTGGGGGCAAATCGCGGTCATCGTCCCCATTGATGCTCGTCATGTTCGGCCTAGGGAGAGGCCGCGGGGGCAACGCAGCCCGGCGGCAGGATGGCTAGCTTCCATTGTGGCAAGTTGGCAGGATGGCAGGTTGGCAGGCACCACACCAACTTGCATGGAAGCGTGAGACGGTAGTGGACGGGAGCCTTGGGAGGCATCGCCTCGTGGAGCCCTGGAGGCTGTTTGGCGCAGGACCCTGCTGGCCATCACCGCGGGGCCGCCGTCCCCTGTGGCCCCTGCCAGCCCTGGAGGTCTCCCAGGCTGCCAATCGCCGCCCGCCGGCAGGCTGCTGACCCCGGGTCGGAGGGGCCGGCCCACGCCATCTGACCTCGAAAGTGTGGGGGACAACAGCCGCTACGAGGGATCTTGTTTCTTTTGTCCTGCGGCTACGTTAGCTCGAGGTCTTGCGGGGCCGCCTCGGTGCCATTGCCAGTGCCGCCGCCATCAGTGAATGCGCCGTGGGCCTTGCGCCACGTCGAGGACGGCAAGAATCTCTGGCGCGTACAGTATGCAGGTAGGAAAACAAAACAACCCGAGACGGGGCAGCGGTGGCCACAGAGCCGCAATGTCATCGTCAACGACTTTTTTCAGTATGTCGTAAAGTACTTTGTACGAGTAGCTCCAACGATGTCCGGCCACCCTGGGAGATTCAAAGTGTAAGGTACCTTGGCCGATCTGGAACTTTGGGTGTTCCAAGGTTGGCGCACGCTGCGCTGCTGCTGTTGCTGCTGCTGCTGGAGCTCCTCCACCACTCCTCCACCAGCACCCACACCGGCCCCCCAGGTGGCAACCCAACCCGCCCCAGCTGCCGCGCGCCGCCGATGCTACCACCTCGACCACCTTCGCGCTCCTCCCCCCCCCCCCCACCGCCCGCTTGCGTCCACTCCACGAGTCCACAGCACATTTACTGGCTGCAGTGGGCAGAAAGAAAAAGAACAAGTCGTCCACACCACACCACACCTGCCGTGCAGCGACTCGCCATCTGCACACAAACACCACAACACCGAAATTATCCAGCTACCCAGGTGCAACGCCTCCGTCTGCCTCGCGTACGCCTACAAACAGTGCGCGCCCGCGACCGTCAATCAATCGAGCCGCCGTCCGATAGCCTCTAGTGCATCTGCGCCTACCCCGACACGAAGCCTGGGCAATCGCCGCCGAGCCTCCCGTCGTCATTCCCCTTGGCTGTGCGACCACGGAGGGGGGTTGCGTGATCCCGTCCTCCACCGAGCATCTCGGCAGCCTCTACCTCGACAAATATCAACAACAACGAGTTCCATCATCGTCACGAGTCCTGGCGCGCAATGGAGAGCATCCAGCTGTCGCAGGTGCTCGCCGACCTGAGCAACCTAGGCGCTGCGGTTCGTCCCCAGGCTCCCCTGCCCATGGAGAGACATGCCAAGACTGACCATCGCCGCGCCCGAACTACAGGAGCCCGAAGCAGCTGCCGCCATCGTCAGCGCCAACATACCCACTGTGCGAGCTGAATTTGTAAAAACCGAGCCCGCCGTCGCGTCCGCCGTCCAGGCCCAGCAGCAACCATCGCGCCCATCGTCCTCGATGAAGCGGACCTTCTCCGCCGAGGGCGCCGTGCCACCCAAGTTCGACAAGCTGGGCCGCCGCATCCTCATCAACCAGTCCGGCTCGCGGCCTGGCTCCGCGACCAGCTCGATCCCCGGCACTCCCCGCCGGGGCGATTCGGACGTAAGGGCTATCCCGATGCTGGGATTCTTTTGCGAAGACTGACAGGTGTCGCATCGTGCAGGTGGATGATGACCTAGAACGGGCCAGCACGCTCATGGCCCTCTACGACATCCGCGCCAAAATCAAGCAGCAAGACAACAGCAGCCTCATGAGGGCCCGCGAGAAGATCAACGCCTTGGCGGCCAAGCAGCAGGCTCAGCAAGCGGCAGAGCGCAACCTGCGGGCCGCGGAGGAGATCCGGCGGAACCGCTACTCGTTCCCCAAGTCTGGTCTCTGATCCACTCGACGACTCAGCGATTTGTCCTGCGTGTTTTCCATAGAGCTCGGGGTCTCTTTTGTTGTTTGTACGGCGTTTCCGGCTTGACAACGCGTGTTCCTCAGATACCTTTGCCGCCTTTCCTACCTGTTTTCTGGGAGGAACGGTGACGAAAAGCAACAAGATAACGACTATTGATAACGACCTACGGCCTGAACCTACGAAACGAGTAATACCGACAGAGCGGGCGCACCGCCGGTGAAGATGTGAATATGCGGAGCATGAGAGCCGGGGCACCCTGGGCACGTGGATGAATCGGGATGATTTTTCTTCACTGATTGATTTGATTTCTCTATTGCACTGGTTGGAGTTGCTGGACAGCAGTTGATTGTGTCTACCAACGACGACGGTGGCTTTCGCCTTGCGAGCACAGCGAAGCCAGCAACATGCCCATTGTCATTATCCCGTTTGTCTCTCACAGCGGACTCGGCCCCTCTGTCTCGCACACGCCGGGGAGGGGCTAGGAGGAGCGTGGGAGCATGAGTAGCAAACCGGGCATGAAGCGGCACATTTGCTCTTGCGGGACATGTGTCGAGGAAAGGACGAGAGCGGCTGCGGACTCTGTACAGTACTGCCAATTCAGCCTTAATACCTAAGTCCATGCACGCAAATGACGTGGTCCCGAGGCTGCACTCGGGGGTCCGGCGATAACGCGGGATCGAGGTGGAGAGCGCCCCGACACCACGAAAGCGCTGGACTGGTGGTGGTGATCCTTCGCACTTCTGTCCGCACTATTTGCGGGGGGGTCATGCAGTATCCGTGAGCACGACGGCGCACACAGCCCGTTTGCCCGAGGCGCAATGTGCAAATAAGGTAGTCGAGTATTTGTAGGGCTTGGTATCTCTCTAAGTGCCAGGCAACCAACTACGGCGTATGGTACCCATGTTGATCGCACATGCTTCTCCACGATAGCTTCGACCACCGCGGGAGATACGAGGACCAAGATCTACCAGAGTCTCGAAGGCACGACTGGCAGAACAGGCATTACAGATGAGTCATGTGCAGACCGCACGAGCGGAAGCACGCAGACGATGTGTGTCTGAGTACAGTACCATACTTCAAGACAGCTGACCGCTGGAAATCGTAGACTGTACTCCGCACGCCGTACGACCAATCTAAGACTGAACTTCAACGTGTTGGGTTGGTTGCGGTGTGCCTTTGTGTGCCCTTGGTCCGTACCAACAGCAACTGCACATGCGGCAAGCCGCCCGGGCGGTTCATGGCAGATGGCAGGCATTGCAACTCCAGGTAAGCCAGGCCAGACAATGGCACTTCAAGGGTCCGATCTGCCGCAGCGATCGGTGGGGCTGGAGCAGCGCCGCGCGCTTCCGAGAATGGCAAAATGACTTCATGCGGGATGACCACCCTTGCCAGCCCAGGGCTGGGTGCAGGGTCCGGCCAAGTGTCAGAACGGAGTACCAACAAGAAGGCAGACTCAAGCGCTGGAGGAAGCGAAATCCAGGGCGCAACCGCCGAGAGCTGCTCTGCACACAGGTTGGGATTCGGTGAAGAGATGGGGCGGGCGGCCACGATGGATGCTTGGGCCAGCAGCCAGCCAACGGACGACGCGAGCCAAGAGCCTAAAAAGTCGCAGCTTTCGCGGGGCCAACTCCAGCCCGGGGTGGGTGCGTGCGACGGTAAGACGGAGAGCGACTTACTGACGAGGAGCGAGCTGTCAACGAGAACTGAGACAGGATGTAGAAACAGCATCGGCCACGCCCCCGTCCTTCCCGTCTTTGCCACTGCCGCGACTGCATCGCTCAACCCACGTCGGCGCACGGGGCCGGCGCTGACCGACAGGCAGACGACTCCCGTGCCGGGGTCTGGGGTGGGAACCACTCCGCCCGATGGCGCGGCGAAGCGTGGCTGCGTGTCGGTCAACAGGACAGCAGAACTGAGGCTGCTGGGCAAGCTGGGAAAAGAAAGAGAGAACACTCATCAGAAGGGAGCGAGCGAGCGAGAGGCGAGAGTGTCCGCCCGGTCTCCGCAAAAGGCCACGAAAGATGGCGCAGCGCCCGCATGTGATTCGCCGCTTCCTACGGCGCACAGCCACGGTGGAATCATCATACATGGATCCTGCTTGCCTGCTGGGCGCCCCGTGGAGCCACCTCGGGGCGCTGGGCTGCTTGCCGAGCCAACTTTAATTTGTCACTCCACGAATGGCTGCCGCACAGCAATTGTGGGCGACAACGCGACTCTCTGAGGAGAGGGAGGAGCTGGGCTGGGCCGACGCTGTCGCGCCTGGCTGCTGCAGGCGAGAGAACGGCCGGTCTGAACGTGGTGGTGGCCAGCCGGGGGAGTGAAGCTGGATCTGGTGCGACGCAGCTGCCGGAGTCGTATCGCATCGTATCGCATGGCATGGCATCACATGGCATCGCAAATCGGGTGCGAAGCAACGAGTCGAGCAGGCAAACCAGCAGACCGCCAGACGTGCCGTCGTGGTCGCCGTCTCATCGTGGCTCCGTGCTTGCAGGGCAGTGCACGGCCGGCGCAGGTGCCCCCCCCCCCCCCCCCCCCCTCCCCGGCGGCCATTCGGGCCCAAGCTTGGCCCTAGTGGAGGCTGTTTTGCCCATCCGCTGCTCAGTCAGTCAGTCAGTCAGTCAGCCAGGGCTGGCTGGCTGTCTGGCTAGACCTGTTTGTCTGGTCTGCGGTAGGCACCTTGGCGGGATGGGACGTCAGTTAGTTACCACCTTACCTTACCTTAGTGAGTGCCCGATGTGTTGCCAGGCCGGCCACGGTGCTCTAGCTGGCCACTGCGGCTGAGTCTGCATCCGGTTCACAGGTGCCCAGCGCCCGCCGCCGTCTTAAAAAGCCACTCCGCCCAGACTCGGTACGGAGCCCGTGGTCTCGACTGGCATTCTCTCTTCGTCATCAATCGCACACACACTCCCGTCGTTGGGCCCTGCCGATTGACCTATCGTCAGACCATCGCATCAGACGCGGAAGACCCCCCAGACGCCCGATCCCGTCTCTCGAGCAATTCGCCGGTCGTCGACGCCCTTGCTTTTTGGCCCGCCCCCACCCCCAGGGTCAAGCACGCGGTGCGCCCTCAAACACGTCATCCGGCAACCGAGTAGGCGACCACCCGCGCGACGTTCTCGGCCGTGACCTTTTTTCTTCGCCTCCATTTCATCAGTCCCATCATCTCCACGTACATACACGCCATTGTACGAGGCGCGCCCGCAGCGAAACGACTTCCGCCATGGCTCCCACAGCGAACGAGCTCGCCAAGCGCTACTATTGTAATGGCTATGGCTACTGCTACAACAGCAGATGGTACGACTGGGGCCGATGGGTCGTCGTCGGAGCCATCGTCCTCTTTTGCCTCCTCATTCTTCTGTCCTGCAGGTAAGTCTGGCGACCCATTACAGCTATACGCCGTCGGATCTTGTCCTGACACGTCTCGCACAGCTGCGTAGCCCGTCGTCGCCGCCGTCGTGGCGTACAGCCCATGTATGGCACCGGCTGGATGGCCCCCGCTGGCAAACACGGCCAGAACACCCATGAGATGAACAATTACCAGTCGGGTTACAACCAGCAGGGCTATGAACAACAGCCGTACCAGCAGCAGGGTTACAACCAGCAAGGCGGCTACGGTGGCGGCTTCGCCAACCCTCCGCCTGCCTATGGCCAGCAGCAACCCCAGTACACGGGTACCACCTTCAACCCCAACGACGGCTACTACGGCGGCCAGCAGCAGGGCCAGCAGTACGGCGTCCAGCAGCCTCCCAACACGTACCAGCGCGACGGCAACTTCTCCCCGCCCGCGGGCCCACCCCCGGGCAAGTAACGGCGTCGCGGACGAAGACGGGGACGTGCACCACGGAAGCTAACGGCTGACTGCGGGCGGACTGGCGTTATGGGACAACTGTGATGCTGTATTTTTGCTTTGTTTCTCTCGACGAATGTTCGGTGGGAATGGAATGTGAACGATACCATACATGGAGAAATTGCTACTACATAATCGCTCTGCGTTGAGGATACACTTGTTGCGGCGTTCATATGGTCGCGGGGGGTCAACTGGGCATGGCACTATATACCAGCCATGTCGATCCTTTGTATCGAGAAGCGGCACTCTATGCACCGTTGCTAAAACAAGTAGGGCTTCAGCCAGTCTGTTTAATAAACAAGAGAAGTATCATTCGCAGCAGCTTACGTCGCCGTTCACGTGGTTCCTCATGTTTATAAATTGCCTGGTAGGCTTGTCGTCGGCTCAATAAGATGCAGAAGAGACATGGGGAGAGACGAGCAGGGCATGAGAGACACTCGGGGGCCGCGGCAGCGACAACGGCCGCATGAGGCACGATACCAACAAAAGAGGCGGTGTCGCAACCAGCGACACAGCCGTCATGATTTGCACGGCATGTATAGCAAGACTGAGAGACAGCTCGTCCATGCCGGCGTCGCGTTTGGCCTCTGTCCCAACTCGCAATCATCCTGCCGCAACAGTCGTGAGGATATTACTCCATAATTAGAGCACGAATCGGGAGGAGAGGCGCAGCCAGGCTTCACGTGGCCCGCGGGGCAAATGGACTCTTTTCACACTCGGGTAAGCAGAGATGACAACCGTGGCCGGTGGAGGGAGGACTCGTCATCCCGGGGGCATCTGCGGCTCGTCAGGGCCGCCCAAAGTGACGGCATCCGGAACCCCTGATGACCTCTCAGCCGCGCAGGCCAGGTCTCCGCAACCCCTGCTGCCCGAGGTGGCCTGGACCGCACCCAGCGGAGCAAACGGGCAATCAACAGGCCCATGGAATGCGCATTGTTGGGAACGGACTTGTTCTGACTCCTCCCACATGGCGGCGGACTGTAGTCCGCAATACCCGCAGTGAAGCCGCCGTCGCTCGCACGTCGGTGGAGGGCATGGAGGCCCCAAGGACTCGTTCAGACAAGATCGCAAAAACTTCTTCCCTTTTTGGCCAGTGAGTGATTCCAATCTAGGGAATAACGAGCGGCGCTGGGCTTTGCTTTTCTCTGCAGGGCAAGTCGACCAGGGGATCCCAATTCGCGAGAGCGCTCAGTGCTCCACCCTCCGGCTCTCTTTCATCGGCACTTGGCAGGGGATGATTGAACGACGCACGCCTTTTCCCCCCCGTTGCGCCTCCAAAAACACATTTTGCGCCCCGTGCTTTTGCGGGTGCCGATCGGCAGGCAGCGTCGTCAGTGCGTTTGCAGAGCGGAGCATCGGGAGCGCGGTTGACTTGACGCGGGCAAGTTGGGAGGCTGCATGGCTGCATGGCATGGCTGCGAGGCTGTGGGACGCACACAGACTGAGATGAGAAGCCACGGGCAAGAGCTGGATCGAGCGCTTCCTTCCTTTTCCCCTTTCGCCCACGACATCCACAGTGTACACCCTCCTCTCTCCCCTCCGCCCTCTGCTCTGCATCTCTCCCCTTCTTTCCCTTCTGCACCCGCCCGTCCCATCCGGCGGCATCTTTTTCTTCGCAATTTGCGCGTTTTCAGGTGAGCGTCTCGGAAACTAGACGTCGCTCTTCCAGTCCCTCCTTAGGCCCCGTGCCACGATTGTTCCATCATTGAACCTTCCATCGCTCCCGCATGTCGACGGGGCGCTAGCGGCTGATACGCCACCACTAAAAACGTCTGCCAACCTCGCTGTGGGCGAGTTGCTGGCTGTGGTGTGACCGAGGTGGTGCCCGCCATTTCAGGAACCAGGAACCAGGTGCAAGCAGCAGGGCATTGCACAGCCCTCCCGTCCGTTTCACAACGACCCGAGCGTGAGACACTGTCTGGACGACGCTGGGCCAGTTGCCGTCAGTCCACCACGGGCTCCTCGCTCCTCTCCGTCGATCTTCTTGTGCTCCCCATCCTCGTGCCACCTGACGTCGCCCGCTCGTACCAGGGCAGCCGAGTCGAGGCCGCCACGAGGACCTCTGCCACTCGCTTTTCTTCCACGGACCAGCAACGGCTGGACAACGGCCTTGTCTCCCGTCCACTCACTCGCTTCGTTTTGCGGACTCGGCCGCACTCTTTCAACGAGTCGCCTTCCCTTCCTTTATGCCCTTGACGCACCAGGGACTTTGCGTAGACCGTCTCGCCGGTCTCTTCTTTCACGCCAGCAGTCGCCTTGCTGATCAGGCGATTTCGGAAACGACGACACCACTTGGCACGATTACCGATAACGACGGCATCCCTTGCGCTCCAGTCGCAGTCCGAGATTGTGACTGAAACTTGCTTGCGCCCACCGTGCCAAGAGACTGTATTTCGAAGCAGATCGATCCATCGTCTCGGTCGACCGACCTTCGCCGCAAGCGCCGCCCGACTAGCACCCGTTCAACTACCGCGAATGCCTACCACAGGCACGAGACGAATATAGCAACAAAATGCCGTCGGTCGATGTCGCGATGGCGAGGAGTCTGCGGGGCGGGATCGTGGACCAGCTGAGGGACTTCTTCGCCAGGGCCGTTGTCGCTGAATTGTCCCGAAGGGACATCATCACCGACGCCCAAGGCAAGGTGACAGACGTCAAGACCGCCTTCTCCAGCTGGGATAATTGTATGAAGGCGTCCTTCTGCAAGTGGCCCGTCATTGCCGTCATTGTTGTCGGCGGCCTCATCCTCCTTGCCGTCGCCTGGTGCATCATTCGATGCGCATGCTGTGGCCTCTCTTGCTGCTGCAGCTGCTTCCAATGCCTCAAATGTTGCGGAAACTGTTGCGGCTGCTGTGATCCGCCGGGCGGCCGGCGTCACAAGTACCTGGATGAGCCTTACATCCCGCCGCATCACGGTCAGGGCTACCAGCAACAAACGCCGATGCAAGCTTCTTTCCCTCCCGCAACCGCTAAGCAGGGTTACGAGCCCCCTCAGTATGCCGAATTCGACGTTCCAAAGAAGGGCGGCGAGGATGCTCTCCCTCACATGCCCAGCTGGGAAGGCGCCGGTTCCAAGAAGGTCATGCTCGAGCAGGAAGAGATGGAGATGAACCAGCTGAAGAAGTCGCCTAATTCCACGCCTGCACAGCCTCCGTTGGCTTCGCCATCTGCCGGTCCAACAAGCCCAATGGGATTGGACAACCATAGCCCGTACGGCAATCCCAGAGGCAGCCCGAACGGATACATGCCCAACCAAAGCCAGCAAGCTCTCGGCCATGGCCGTCTCTCCCCTGGCCAGAGCCAGCAAAATCTCGGCATGTACAGTCAAGGGCAACCGGGCTACAACAACTCGGTCGGAAACCGTGAGTCCGGTTTTGGACTCGATCAGCCCTATGACGACCCTACCATTGGTGGCACGCCAAACCAGCACCCACCTGCTCAGGGTTATATGGCCAACGCTCAAAGTCAAGCCTACGCGCCGCCTATCATCGCTGGCATGGGCCAAGGCAGACAGTCTCCTGCGCCTGGACGGCAAGACCGCCACATGAACCAGGGCTACGCGGAGATGCCAGCGGCAAACAGCCATATGAACGAGTATGACCAACGATCTCCCCAGGACGCACCGAATGGGTACGGTATGCGACGCCAAGGTACGGGCGATAATGGCTCTGCGGCAGCCGGTCGTCCTCCGTATGGCATGGACCCACGCATGCGCAACTCACCCGGTCCGCGGCGGACGCCGGGCCCTCGCAATGATAACGCATACGGTCAATCTCCCAGATCATCGCCTGCTCCTCGTGAGCCAGGGTATGGGGCGCCGCGTTACGGCTCACCAGCCCCGGTGAACCGAACCTACTCTCCCGCCCCGCCCTCGGACCGACACTTCTCGCCCGCCCCTGAGCGGCAGCTCTCGCCTGCTCCGGGACGTCAACGAGGTCAGGATCGTCGACCTCCGCCTCTGGCCAGGCCGCCCATTAGCCCTGGTCTTACGCAATCTCCTCCTCAGTCGCCCATCAGGAACAACTCCGGCTTTGACTTCACATCGGGTTACGCCCGCCCGGAGAACTATGACCGTCGACCAAGTGAGTCGAAACAGTCACCTACTCAAGAGGCATACCCTGGGTACAAGCCGTACCAGCCGCCTCAGGAGTCCTGGGGTGCTGTCTAAAACAGCATGAGTGGCGTGTCGTTTGACTGCGACTCCCTGGGGGACGCGTCTGGGTCTGGCGTTCGGGGAAAAGTTCGGCGAGACTTGGGGTGGAACAGCATGATCGTACCAGGCTGCATCAATCGTGCTTATGACCAACGATTTCCGCCTCGCATGAACAAATGATTTCATTTCCTCGGTTTGATACAGCTCTTCTTCCTTTTCTGTATTTTGGTTCTACTATGGCGGTGTGCTCATGGCACATTGCATCTTTGGGCTTGATGGATAAAATATGCAGCTTGAGCTCGCAGCGTCTGTACATCCTGGAATGATGTTGTCCTTTCAGTGTAACATATTTATAGCTTTTGAATACTGATGACGTTACAAACTTCTTCAAGTCATTCTGGCCGGGCTTGGCAGTCGTAAGCATTACGCGACACCCCTGTCTTACGGGACATGAACACGTACGTACTGGGCGGAGCGATGTGTTCGCTCATTCCACGCAAGCAATCAAATGGTGTGAAACACATCCCTTTATGTCGTATTCATCACACTCGCCAGACGCCAGCTACTGAAAGTTTAGGGGGGACACGACTCCGCTCGACCTGCCCTGTCCCCGTGCTCAACCAGTGGTGTATAAGCTCACATGCACAACAGTGTTTCTAAGTCGTGTGTTCAAAGAGCAGCAAATCAAGACAGATATTGTAGAGAAAACAAAGTCCACGCTGCGAAATCAAGGCATAGCAAGTACATGGTCGGCTTCGCGCCGGTTACTCCTTGGGAAACAACTCTTTGGGGACCTTGGTCCGTTCGATGCGGCGGCTGGAGCTGCTGCCGATGACGGTGGGCGCATCGCCGTCCACGTCTGGGTCGTACTCCTCTGCCGCACTAGCCGTCGGTCGCTTAACAGACTTGACATCCTCATCCGCGTCGCTGTCGATGTCGCTGTCCGAACCGCGGGCTTGCAGACCGGTGCCTTCGTCGTAGTGGTCCGGGTCGTCGGACGGCAGCCGCTCGTGCTCGTCCGTCTCCTTCTTCTTGATGAAGGAGTCGATGATGTAGTACTGCATGGCGTTCATGATGAGGGGGAAGATCATCATGACGAAGGCGATTTGCAGCCTCTCATTGCCTTCGGTCCATCCAAGAGCCCAGTCGCCAACCTTGGAGATCCACGGCATGACGATGAAGATGATGAGAACGCAGACCTTCATGCCGAAGAGCCCGCAGAAGTAGATGACAGACTGTTTCAGCCACCACCAGGCGTTGGGAGGATTGCCATAGTTGCCCGACTGAATGGACTCGGCAGGCTTGCCGAGAGGCGTGAAGGCCACGAGGCCTGTCATGATGCGCAACAGCACAATAAGGATGGGTATTCCAACCGTTGTCTGGGCGGACAATCAGCAAATACGTTCGCTTGTGGACAAGAAGCCAGGACACTTACGTCGATAGCCAGGTTGAGCAGGTAAAACGAGCAAGGATTGGGAACGTAAGGGTCATCCGTCCGCGACATCAAGCGGGACGCGGTGGGCTCCAGCTTGATCGAGAAGCGGCCGCTCGTCAACATGGACATGAAGATGTTGGCGATGTGTACTAGGACCGACCCAAAGACCTGCTTCGAGACGTCGAAGAACCAAATCTTGAGGGGCCGCTGCGGGCGCTCTCGCCAGCGCTTGTACACCAGCGCGAGAAGCGCCAGGGCACCCAAAGCCCCCTGTACGAGCAGCGCGAAGGGGCCCAGCAGGGAGCATTCACCCTGTGGCTTCTCCTTGTGTGGCCCGGCGGCGGAGGCGGTCGATGTTGCGGTTGCGGCTGCCGCAGCAGCGGTCGCGATGGTGGCCATGCCGGTGTTGATAGCCATGCTTGTGAGGGAGGCAGGGGCGTCGACTCCGATCGTTACGGGGGCGGCATCTCGGACGGCGGCCAGGGCGCCTGATAAAGGTTGCATGAGGGTCGACGGCTCGACGATGCGAGGGGTGGCGAAGGCTCGACGGGTGAAGCTTCGTTGAAGCCTTGGGGCACCCTCGGCGAGTCGTCGATTGTAACGCGTCGAAGAGTACCGTGGGACGGAGCTTGGCCGAGACTGAAGAAAAGGGGAAGAGGCGAGCCAAGGCAGCGCGGCCTGGGGCGAGGTTCGTGGAAGTGCCACGGGACAGCCGAAACGACTCTGAAGGAAGCAAGACCCGCCGAGTGGATACGGAGATGGGGTGTTCCTGTGTCTCTCCGCGGTGGCCGGCGAACAAAGCTCGTTCAAGGAGAGTGCGGAAAACGGGACGGCAAGGTGTGTGCTTTCGCTGCGTTTGCCAGGTGACCGCGTCGTGGTGTGGTGTGGTGGTGATGAATGTTTGAATGTCTCATGGCTCGAGGCTCGAGGCTTCCACCGTTTGGCCGAGCGTGGGCTTGCCTGGGTCACAGACCACTGCCAGCGTCATCCACTTGGCCGGGGGGAGGGGGGGCCCCAGCGCTTGGCCCGTCTGGCGCGGCGCCCCGGCAGTCTCAGTGCGGCGAGAGATCCCCCCGAGCTCCCCCTAAGCCCCCCCAAGCCCCCCTAAGCAGGGCTGAGGTGAGAGCCTCGCTCGCCCTTGTCGTGTCCCCACACTCGGTCCAACATCCCTCCATCTTCCGGGTGAGCATCAGCCACACAGACTCGGGACACCAGCCACGACTCACGTGTGCGGGCTTGTGGCTGAGCCAGAAAGTTCCCCATTAGCCTCCAATTTGCGTCGGATCCAAACCTCGCGATAACTTGTGGAAGGGCCGCCTACAAGTTCTCTTCCCGCCGCGACGACCTGCACACCATGCTCCGTTCCCGGCTGAGGTTACCGCGCCAGGGCCTGTCCCTCGGCCTGCGGACGACCGTCAATGCCCGGAGGAATCTGCACCAGGTGCCCTCACTGCCGCACGACTACTCGCAGGGGATCCCAAACCTCATGAGCCCTGGCGGCTTCGCCGTCGCGTGGACGGATTACATGTCTTTGATGGTGGAGAAGCTCAATGCCTTGACGACGGGTAGGACTGCTCCCGAAAATTCTCCTTGCGCGCCGTCGCTATGCCGCCAGTCAGCAGCGCTGCGCCTCCGTTGCTGGATTCTTTGCTAACGCATGGCTTCTGTGCAGGAACGGAACTTGAGGATAAAGATACCAAGACCATCGCGCTTCTGACCGCTCGCGAACCGAACCAGGCGCCCATCTTCAACTACGCCTCCATGGCGCACAACAACCACTTCTTCTTCCAGGGCATCTCCCCGACAGGCACCCCGATGCCCGACGTCCTGCGCCAGGAGCTCGAGGCCTCCTTCTCCTCCGTCGAGACACTTCGCCGTGAGTTCGTCCTCACCGCCTCCGCCATGTTCGGCCCGGGATACCTGTGGCTCGTCAAGGCCGGACCCGGCGACTACCGCCTCCTGCCCACCTACCTCGCCGGCTCGCCGTACCCGGGCGCCCACTGGCGCGCGCAGCCCACCGACATGAACACTGTCGGCAACGACGGCACCGCGCGCGGATACTTCAAGAACCAGGCCTTCGGCGCCCGGCGGCGGAGCGGCGACCTCCCCCCGGGCGGCATCGAGCTTGAGCCTCTCCTGTGCCTGAACACGTGGGAGCACGCCTGGCTGCTCGACTGGGGCGTGGGCGCCGGCGGCAGCGGCGGCAAGATGGCCTTTGCCGAGGCCTGGTGGGAGCTCATTGACTGGGAGAAGGTGGCGCAGAAGTCTGGCGTTCTGAGGCCGGACTTTAAGTCCGCAGCGACGCAGTGAGATGGACGGTGGACGTCGACCATGAAATAGACTCGAGATTGCAGGCAAAGCACGAGAAGCATGCACTCTTGCGAGTGCCTTGTAAGATTATTGTCTGCAAATAGCCGAAAATGTACAGGGACCATGAGAACAAGCGGCGGTCGCAGCGGTGAACGATCTGGGTGTGATGTGTGTCGTTTGTCTTGCCTGGGCTTGGTTGATGATCACCATGACTGAGAGCCACCAAGCCAAGACGAGCCTGTTAGTATACTGCATTCCAAGTGCCATGAAATACACAGAAAGCCGAGGGGCGCGAGCAGCATAGGCTATTACAAAACAAGACGGCACAGGAATCAGAAGAGGGTGAATAATAGAGGCTAAGAGGGGGGACAATAGACGCAGCAAACACCAAAAGCACAAGAGACGCATGGACACATAGAGCTACATACACGCTACCCCATTCCCGCGTTTACAGCGATCTCACACTCTGAAATCTATATCTTTTCTTTCTCATCACGTTCACAATCGATGGCTCGAGGCAGTTATGTTTGGTTTGTACGTGCTTATTCGTTGAAGTACTGGTGAGCCAGGCGTTAAAACAAATGGTATCCTAGTCGTTGTGCGTTGAAATACAAAAAGAAACATTCCTCATCGTCCCATATGCATGAAAAAAAAGGCCCTCTCGTAGCGCGTCTCACACGCGGCAGGCATGATCGGTCAACATCCTGGAAGCAGAAAATCGACAGCAAAGAAACTTCGTTTCATAAAGGAGAGAGGCCGCTGGTGGCCAGTGTATTGGCAATGGCACTGCCATTGTGTGCTCCTCTAACAGTTCGTCAGAAGTGTGCAGGCTTTCTCGACTAGATCATGTTCCCGTTGACGCTTATCTCAAAGCCATCGCCCTTTTGCTTGAGAGCTTTGGCCAACATAAGCTCTCGCATCCAGTCAATCCGGTCGTCCCGATTTTTGACAGCAAAGTGGTGAGTCTTTCCCGTGCCGTTGACACCCTCAGATGGCAAGCGATTAGTTGAGTAGAGGGAGCTCTCACGCTTGCGAAGACGCCCGCCGGTTTCCTTCTCTTGGGGTATAAGCTGAAAGCAGAAAGATCCGATTGGATCGCTCTTCTCGCGACTGTGAGAAATGTGCATTGCCTTGAATGCAGCGCTAAGCTTCGAAGTAGAGGCGAGGCTCGAGCATGCAATGGCATAGTCATCAATATCGACATACTCAAGCGTTCGGCCCAGTTCACTGATGTCCTTGTGCATGTTCAGTCTCGTGCCTTTGATGGTAAAGTAACCATCCTGCCACTCATGCCGAAGCAAACGCGTCTTGCGCTTTTTCATTGGACCCTGGAAGGTAACCCCATTGCTAGTTTCCTCAGGCGTCGTGGCGTCGCTAGGACGGAACGTCGAGAGTGGAGGGATCGCATGCTCAAACGATGTACGCCGTGCAGGTGACCAGGGGTAGTCGAAGCGAGGAGGGGGCTGTGCAGCTTGTTGTGAAGGCCGGGAGGGTGCTTTGGGTGACGGAGTCTTAGGTCGAGCTGATCTGCGTTCGTCCAGGACTGGCAGCACTGGAAAGGAGGGTCGTCTCGCTGAGGCACGGGACTGTGAGCGTGCCAGAGGAGCGTTAGCGGGCATTGTTGGTCGGTACCCCATGTCAGGAGGGACAGATTGAGATGCATCCCGAGGGATTGGGCCCGCCGGGATCGCAGTAAGAGGCACCTCAAGCTCCGAGAGAGGGCTGGCGAGTCTGTACGGGTTCTTCGGTGTTTCCAGGTCAGGGGACAGCGGGTCAGCTTTAGCCATGCGATACGGCAGAAACCCCTGGGTCTGTCGACGCTGCGTTTGCTCCTCCTGCAACTCGGTGGGCGGAGGAACTGTGGCCGCTCGAGGTGGTGGTTGTCTTTGCGGAAGCGAGTCGCTCGGGATAGATAGCTTGGGCAAGCGGCGGAGACCGCGATGTGCAGGTTTCGCGGCTGGTGCTAACTCGAACGGAGGCGTAGGTGGCACCTCATCTGCGTCTTTATTCTGTTGGTGCTGGAAGTTGAGGAACTGTCGGACATTGTCTTGGGCGTCTCGGGCCTGCATGTTGCGGAGTGTAGCTTCTTGAAGATACTGCAGAGGCGGAAGACCCCCGGCTCCTAGGATATCCGAAGACGCGACGACCGACGGTACAGCATCAGAAAATGGACGATGAACGTCGTTAGGGTCAAGGGCTCTGGCCGTATCCGGGTTACCAGCGTCCCCAAAGATCATGACAGTTCCGCCTGCACCCATGTCGACATGCGGGTTTGCCTTGCGGAACTCGGCAATTGCACGCTGTTGCCGTCTCCATTTGGAACAGTTCTCGCCCTTTGAGCAGTTATGCGACTTCGGAATGACCTGCTCAATGCCAATGATAGAGACTGATTCCATAGGGGTGATGACATCGTCGGCCGAGTGCTTGCGACGTTGTCTTCTTTTGCTGCTCTGACGCCTCTTCAATCCTTCTTCGCTGTTCTTTCTTGGTTGTCTAGTCTCCCTCTTCGCCTCGCGACTCGGAATATCTTCAATTGGGGTCGCAGGTCGGGGCGATGTCGGGCGACTGTCCCTCAGAGCCTGGATTTGATGCCACACTCTTGTGCGGATGCCAAAGGACGGTATATCCAACTCTCGCAGATCTTCGAATTTCAGAGTGATGAGGATCGCCCCGTTGATATCATTCTCGACGAACCTGTCAGCCACTGATGTCTCAATGCCAGCATTGAGCATGGACTGCGCAACCATCTCCGGGCTCCAAGACGCGAGTGTCGAGGTGTCCAGCTCCTCGTCCGCATACTGGAAAGGACTGCTGCGTCGAGGAAGTGGCGGCCGCTCGAGGAAGCCGGTGGCAACTCGCGTCACCTTGGGTGTCAGCGGCGACAGCGTTAGAACAGCGTCCTCGTCGAGAAAGGACGGGTCCGTTGAGCTGCGGAACAAATGAGGACCCCGAGGGCCCTCGACTGGCTTCAAGGCAGGATCACCGTACGGGTCGCGCCCCTGACTTGATCTCGGGGTTGGAACTTCATCGTACGTTGACACGGTTGTGAAACTTGGTTGACCAGACTATAGAATTGCGGTTATGAGCTGTTGAGCGTCTTCATGGGAGTTTTGGTTATGGGCGGTGACACATACCGACTGCAAGCTAACTCGAGGCGAGTTATCCTCCGCTTCAGTCAGGAGCTCCTCATCCCAATCGGTATCGACGAACTCGGTCGCTACCGACGTCGGCCGCTGAGCTTGCGACTCATCTTTGAAACTAAAAAACGTGTCCCTGGCGGGCTTCTGTCGCATCTCCTGGTAGAGCCGGCGCTCCCCGGTTTGGTAGTATGCTTGGTCCTGGATTGCGCCCGTGTCAGCAGACCTTGGATTCGGTCGAGATATTGCAGAGCGCATACCATATGGGCCCAGCTCAGCCTTCGCAACTTCGCACCCCAAACAGTGCTACTATAGTTGTGACAGATGATGGAATACACCTCGCAGGATGCACAGTTCACGGAGATAGGCCGATTTGTCAATGTGCCCGGGCGCGTGTGAGGCGCAGAACCGTCGCCGGCAGTCTTCTGTCTATGTAGATTTGTCGAACCGACAGTAGGCTATTGTTGGAAGTGCCGTGAGACAGTGAGATATAGACAAAGGGAATGGCGGAACTGGGGAGGTGTGAGGAGGAGAATACGGGTGCCAAAAGGGGGGACAGGGCCTTGTTGGAGAGGTTGGTGGGCGACTGGGCTTTGATATGCGTTGCGTTGGGCGACCAATACCTAGCACACCTCAGTAATGCTGTACTGGACCGCACCCAGGATGCGCTTTGCAGCTGGTGGGTTTGGGAATATGTCCCGATGTGACAGGGAGCGGGCACGGATACCAACGCTGCAGAAGCGCCGGCGGGGTGCGAATCACGACGATCTGGAGCCATCCACGACACCTGGCCACCTAACCACAGAGGCTGGGGGTGACAAGAATAGGTGGTCGACCGTGAGTGCCGTCAACTGCCCTACCTGTCTGGACAGGCCTCCCTCGCGGAGCATAACGTGCCCGTCAGAGCAGACCGACAGTGGCGGCGGGTAGCCGTGCATTGTTGAGAGGGGTCTGCAGCCAGCGCGAACCTCGCGGGAGCAATTGGATGGGCGCGCTGCAGGACGCTCAGAGCGCCTGCAGCGTGGACTTGCGTGGGTGCTGTGATAGGTTATCGAGGTCGGTGTGGCACTTGACGGTCTGGACGACCGGGGGAGAGCAGACGGCCTGTACCAGCCGTTAGTGCCCGGGGCGGCGAATCGCAGAGTGTCAGTCTTCTCACCAAGCCAAATATAGTGATTCTCTAAGCGCCGTGATGCCCCGTACAGACAACGGCCGGAGGGATGCCCAACCCCTCATCAACAGGTTTTCTGCGACCCTTGTCAAGAGGCTGCAGCTGCAAGGACAAGGGTCGCGCAGGGCACCTCTGGAGCCGGCCATTGTGGAGACAGGCCCGACTCGGCACTGCACGAAGAATCGAGGAGTGCGAGAAGCTCGTGGTGCCCGCAGGGAGATCAGGCTTGCTCGTTGACTTACGGCCGACTGCGGATGGACTAAAACGTGTGAACCGGATTGATGCAACCCCCGCCTCGCTTCGTCAAGCGTCGTCTTCTGAGGGAGCCTGGGAGGGAACCCCTCGCCCTCCTGCCTCGGCACCACGGTACCTTCTCTCAGGTACCTGATTTGTTTCTAGCATTTTCATGAGCCAGGGCCGTTGAATGGAAGGAAGGTCTGGCCGGAGCAGGTGCCACCCTGCGATGTGGTGGGGTACGGCCATGAGCGCAAGACACCACGCTTGCGCTTGCCCAAGAGAACATTGTGTAAGACGTGGATTCCTATTGTGGAAATCGATGTTGCCGCGCAACGTCCATCAGCCTCATAAAATCACACGCACTATTGCTTCCAGATCTCGCTGGCCGCAAACAAAAGAAGGCTGAGCTCCCTGGTCGCTCTGCCGCCGGTTGACGTTGCATTCTCCATTCTCATGCTCCGTCGTCGCCTTTCCAGGTCTCCAGCGCAGGGCCCGTATCTCGCAAATCCCCTCCCTATCCTCAACACCACCTCAAGTGCTCGTTTGCTGGTGGGCCGGGTTAGTGGGAACCTGGACCCCGGCCATGGCAGCTGGCCAGCTTCGCTTCAACCTCCCTGCCCAAGACTCAACAGCCGTTGCGCCACCCGGCCGTCAGACCACGGCCTGTCTGCACCAAAAGGTCACGACGGCACGTACGGAGTAGTGAGCGCACGAATGTGGCGTGGCGGGACCAGCTTCGGAACCAGCTTGGGTCCACCCAAGCAACCAAGGTAAGCCTGGCCTCTGCTTTGTGGCCTGGCTTGGCGTGGCGCAGAACCGCTTGCTGATTGTTCTGCCAGGTGGCCGAGAAGGGCATGAGAGCACCGTCACCGCTAAAGTGGCTGGAAGCTACCTGTGGCCTGCCCTTGTGATGTGCCATGGTTGCACAGCTGTCGAAAACAGGCTCGTCTTCAATCGCTCGTGCCACACCGACCACCGACATGCTGCAGCTCATTCTTGCCTGCGCATCCGACGGGCCACTCCGCCCCCTGCTAGAGGATTTCCGTCGACGTCCTTTCCTGATGGCGATGTGATGTCTCCCACAGCACACGGACGCGATTCCCATGCCTTTGTCACAGTGCAGCTCGCTAGCCTCTCCGCACTACCTCCAACGGACCGAAGACCCCCCACCATCACGACGACGCCCGCAAGGGATAGGCACGCAAAAGGCCAATCGTTTCCCAAGGGTCTGTTTGCACGGCTTGGTGGCAGCAGCGGGCGAGCTAGTGGGACGGTCCGGCTCAGAGTATCTGCAAGCACGAGTCCAGGTATGGCGTCTGGCCAACTGAGACTTGCGAGACTGCTCATCCATCCATTTGATCCCCGTTCCAGGTGAAAGAGAGCACAGTTGGCAGGAGGGTTGCCGGCGCAAATCCTGTACGTCAACATCATTCCGGTGGCTGGCTGGTAAGAGCTGGGGAGACCTGGCAGACTCAGGCCCCGAGGTACGTCGTGCACTGACTGGGGCCTGTGGTCTGGGGTGCTGGCGTTGTGGCCAGAACGTGACCTGGAGAAACCGGCGCACATGACTTACACGGATTATCCCGCATGCTAGATCGGCGAGGCGGTCAGAAGATCCCAGCAGATAACCAACGTGGAGGTGACGGGGACCGTACAACTGAGTTAGAACCTGGACCTGACAAGCTACAACTCGTGCAGTGTGCAGTGTCTTCACGAGCCACTGCTCATGCCATTGACCGGGACTCCCAGCGCCTCGCTCTCGTTTTGCAATATACGACGATGCTGACCAGGGCCCCAGCACGGAGCCCGGGACGGGTTGACGGGGTACGGGAGACCATGCATCCGCAAACAAGGGCAGATCTGCTCGCCTGCTCACCCTGGCCACTGGACCCCACACACACTGTGCCGTTATTCGATGGGGGGCAAACAAGAACCGGCCTGTGGATAGTCCAGGTGAGGGGTGCAACGCACCAGTGGTGTGAGTATAAGTCGGCGATATCGCGACGCCGTTCCGCGCACAGTGTCGCCAGGAACCGCTGGTGGTCGATTACGGCACCAGCCCCTCAACGCGGCCTTGAGCTGGATACTCGGGCCACTCTGATCGCTTTCCAGGGACTGTTTACTCAGCGTCGGGGGCCTCAGAGCTAACACGAGCGGCAAGCGAATAACATCGCAGGCGGCTTCGAGTTGTCTGGGCTGTAAATCTCCCCGAAGAGCCAATCCGCTACGGCACCTGGCTGGCTTCTGGCAGTGGGCTCGAGGCACGAGGCGTTGTCGCCATCCATCCTTTGCGATTCATTGTCCAGGGCGTCGCTCGGGGTTCAACTCCCCGCAGATTGTCAATTTACCCTGGACCCAATTGCGAGCCGACAGAGCGATGTCTGGCTTCGATTGGCCCGCAGCACAGACAATCCCAATTCTTGCAAGGGTTCCCAACCACGGCTGCGTGCACGCTACGCACGGATCAGTTCTTCCGGCCCAGGTCGTTGCTTTTTCGTAAACGGCCCTGGACACGGTGACAATGCTGCAGGGAACATGCGTCGCTTCCGTGTCCGAACTCAGCTCCCCCGCCGCCAAAATTGATGCCTTGCATCGCACATGGTCGCGGATTCGAGCTTGGCCTGGCCTGGTCGTGGTGGTGCAGTCGGTGGCACACGGAAAACGACTGGTCTCTCGACGGCGATCATGATCGACCCGCTTCGACATGCACTAGCACGCGGCGCATGGTGCAATGGCCAGCCTCATTTCTGTGAGATCAACCGGTCAGCACATCGAAGTCCACGGTCGGCTGCGGGGAGGGAATTCAAGAAATCTCATAACCGACAAAAGATATTTCAAGTCTGTTTGCCTGCCATACGGTACTGTATTGTCGATGCGCTGTCTGGGTTTGTGGCGGGCGAGCTGTTGAAGCATAACTCACGAATCGTTGCGCAGTCCCGGCCAAGGTCGATCAGATCATAGATGACCTGATGGTATAATGCGCAATCAGCAATGCCCAACACAGTTCTGGTGCAGGGATTCCAAGTTTGCGGCAGGGTCCTGGCCTGCTGGCATGCTTCGGTTCCTTCCCCGCCCGACGTGATCCACTGTTCTTCTCGACCGACCGGGGTACGCAACGCCGGCTGTTGTTCCCGACAGCCCCCCCTTTGCTGTGAGTTAATCTGAAGAACTTCCCACTTTCGTGTCGAAGGCACAATCTTGACACCTCGGCTTTCAATCGCTCTGTATGAGAGAGAGACTTCGTTTGAGGTGCAAGTCCATGCAAGGAAGATCTTGCATACGCTCTCGCAACGCTCACATGCCCCAAGTCGGATGCAGTCAGTCTTCGTTGTGGTGTGATGCTGGCCTCTACTTCTCCGCAACAGAAGGGGGTGAGGAGAAACACGAGGCTATCGACTGCCCGATTCAGCAAGGCCCAGCCACACAGACGCATGAAGACAGCACGGCGGAGCTGTCCACAACACCAACGTGAACGCCGACAAGAAGAAGCTCAGATCTCTGACGACGACGAGGGATTGTAGCATTGGACCGAGAACGCCGCAGGATGAGATTGTAGTAACCCCGAACGCATGTACAGTGCAGACCCGCGAGTTCGAAGACCAAGGGGTATTTCAGCGGGCGGATTGGCCTGTCCTCGACTTTTGGTGTCACGTTTGAGCAGCTATGAGGGGATCTCAATTGCCTCCAGAGTCCAAAACCCCCGCTCAAAGGAGGGGCACACTTTACCAAAGATGCTCCAGGGCTGCATCTGATAGCGGGGAAGCGGACACGGCCCATTCGGGTGGATATTGCAACGCGATGTTCGACCTTTGATAAGCGCTTCTCACATCTCAAGTGCAACCTACCGCCCAGTGGCGCACCCTTCCAACGAAGAAGGGCTGCATAATCTGGCTGCTAACCACGGCTGTCTTGAGTAGGATTACATCGACTCGTGGCTAAAAGCTCCGATCAACGTGGTGTGTGGGTTTCGCGTCTGTCAGCACGTCTCGCGACGAAGGAATCGCATCAGACGCTTCAGTGGCTGGGACACTCCCGACATCTGGAGTCGTACAGGGCCTGGCCTACGCAGCGAGGCTGGTAGTGAAAGCCTTGACGTCCAACTAGCGAGAGGCTGGCACCTGCTCAGGCGGGTGCAACCACAGACAGCCCGCCCCATCCTGGGCTCTCGTTCGCCAACATTGCAAACCCCCCCTCTTCGGGCATGGGACGGCGAGCTCGATCGTCAACCGGAGCGTGACAAGGCCGATGAGAAGCGATCGCGATTAACCAGAAGAACTCGACCGAATGCTCCGTGTAGGGTAGGTGAGTTGCTCCAGGTGTCGGCATCATCATCAGAACAACCGATTAAGGGGACCCAAGATTGCCATAATTAGCCCGCGACTCGTCAGTCTGTACTTCCTCAACGAGTGCGGACAGTGAAAGACGGGCGGCTAATTTGGACGGTCAGTATCAGTGAAAACGGGCTAAATAAAAATAGATGTCGAGGATCATCCCGCTGTGTTGGCGCCCACAGCGCGGTTGAGCGTATCGCCAGGGAAAACTGCGAGCGCTTACAGCGGACACCGAGGGTGGGACGCTGGGTTGGGCGCCAAATTTAGCCCCAGTGAAGCAACGTGGAAGAGGGGCTAAATCCAGTCTGTGTCACGACGGGTTCGCATGCCGAGTTGTTGGTCCCATGCCTGCCAAGTATGTACGAGTTTACCCTGATGCAGGGCCGTGACGAAGCAGGTCCATCGATCTGCCTCTGCTTCGACATCGTCACCTAGGCCCTCTCCCACCGCAGCGGTTCACGTCGATGAACCCGACAACTGTGCGTGTGGTCTGCGCCCGACGGCCGCCGACCGTGCCGTTCTCCAGCCAACGCCCACGTCTCCCATCACGACCGTGCAGAACGAGCATTGTCGGCCACGGGCCAGGAGAACGCTTGGGCCACAGCTCAACGAGTACTGTAGGCCCCGCCTCTCCGCGCGAGGCCGAGAAGCTCGCGGCATCTTGCACCGTCCATTGGCCCAGCCGCAGCGGGTGAACCCCTCCCCTGCTTAGCTTCATGCGAGCAAGAGCCAATCTCGATCACTGGCGGCCCTCTCGCTTCCGTCCTGATCCCTGCTTTCGCCCAACGCTAGAATCGGTTGGTCCCGCGGTCCCCTGTCCGCTTCCGCACGGGGACAAGGTGACGAGAGTCTCGTCACACAGCGTCTGTCGAATCAACGCCAACGGCTGGGGTTATGCAGATGGCGCCACTGCATGCTATGCCCGAAGTGGCTCAAGCCTCCAACTGTGCCGCCACTGGAGCGACCTCGTTCGACCGCACTTCGTCTCTGCGGCATCCTCTTCACCTCAACAAGCCCGACGAGTCGACTTGGTGCCTGTGTCACCGCGGGCCGCCGGGCACCGCTGCGGCTGCGGGCATGGGAGTTGGGGGGACGATCGTGCCCATCGGCTGTTGCGGTGCTCCTCCCCGCCAGCCCCTTGTCCAATGCGCTCACTTCGGCCATTGTCGCTCCGCATCGCCCCGTGATACAGTACCTGTTCTCTGCTTGTCCTGTTGTGCTTATTTGGAAGCAATGACAGCGACCGGGGGCGGGGGAGAGGGCACCTCCAGGACGGACCATGGACGAGCTTGGGCCAGATGTGCGGAGGCGAGGATGATCACCCTCCCCAACCTCAGCTCTCGACTCGGTGTTTGCCTGCTTCGTTGAAGACCCGCGCTTAATCTCCCATTCTCTCTGGAGAAGCGCTTCCACTTTTTGGCTTTGAACAGAAGGAAGCACAGACTCATCAAGTGTCGCCACGGACGAGGAGGACCCAGGGCAATCTACGGCCGTGCGGCTTCCGTGGCTCCTCCGGTCTGCCGGCGGGCCACGCACCGTTCGCGGAGGGAATGACATGAGAAAGGCTGAGGCATTTACAGCACACCTGCAAGACCTTCCGTGGAGAGAGGAACTGTCCGAGATAGGCGTGCAGGTGGGCAGGACCGTTGTATTCCTGCTGGCAGCGCTCCCATGCTGTGCGAGTCGGCGGCGCTGGCCACCCGCCTGGATATACGTATGCAACGATGCTCGCACAAAGTGCAGGGGTCGTTGAAGTCGTCCCATCTCCGGCCAGCGGGAATCTTCGGTTCGCCGCGACGGCCTTGTGGACCCATGGGCGAGTTCGTGACCACAAGGAGAGACACGGGACGCATAACCGACCTTACACACCAGAGCATGGGCAGCAACGGTCCGCATGCATGGTTTCTGCGAGACAGCCGCCCCCGGCAAGTTCTTGGACCACCATCCCGTCCTGGTTGGGGAACCGACCCTAAGTGCGCCAGAGCACCCCATTGAGACGCGCAGGCCACAACAAGACGCGTCGAGGCCTTCCGTGTAGTAGTAGGGACTGCACGAGGGCGGCGTCGGAGGGGCGCAGAGGACCACACTGACCTCTGGTGAGCTCCCCCCTGGCCACCGACCAAGAGCTATCGCCGTTGGAGCTCTGTTGGCGGCATGGAGCTCTCGGGACGCTGGGAAGCTGATGCACACTCGAACACTGATGAGCGGAGGGCCAGAGAGGGCGGACCAAATGGAGCTCGTGCATCTGCATTGTGGATGGGTGACATTGGACGGGCATGGCGCACGACTTGCCCCGTTTGGTTGGCCCCCCCTCCCCTCCTCCTCCTCCTCCTCCTCCTCCTCAGCGGTCTGCACTCTGCAGCGTCCCAAAGCCTCCGGGACTCATGCCCAAGCATGGGGCATGGGGTCCGCATAGGTTGCGGGCAGCACGGGCGGGCGAGAGTAGAGGGCCGGCCCCCGCTCATTGGACTCTCTAAGCGCAGTCGCCGTGCTCAGAGGCGTCATGTCTCTCTCAGTCGGTGTTAGTGCCTGGTTCAAAAATAGCATCACAGCGTCGTCGGATCACGGACGGGCAAGCAGCCATCCAACACCACGCCAACACCATCATTGAGGTCTCGAGAAGGGCGGCCATGATATGTATAAGTCTTTGGCCTCCAGCCGCCGGGCTGGAATTTAGTCCTCTTTCCCTTCTGTGTAGAAGGTGAGAATATCCAAGTGTCGTCCGAGGTGTCCCTTTCTTTTATCCCTCTTTCCCTTTTCCCCCCCTTCTCTCTCCTGGGGCGCTCGTCCTCCCTCGTCCCCGTCCTTCCTCCACATCGTCATCGTCATCGCCGTCGCCGTCGCCGTCGCGCGCGCGTCTGACGAATCCCTTAGCGTTTCCCGTGAAGAGCGAGCCGGTCTTGCTCCGAACCAGTCATTCCTTGACATCTCTGTTTGCGTCCTCGCACGCCCTCATCTTGTTTTTGTTTCTGTGTTTAATCACGACGCGAGCCGTCGCCGCCAGTCAGCTGCAGCGACCCGACTCCAGTGGCCGGCCACGAACCATACTATTAATTCGATAATTTTCCAACGACTTGCCGCGCTTGGCCGGACGGACCATCTCTGCTCCGCACGCCCAGCCCAAGAAGACAAGGACAGACACAGGCCGTCCGTTAGCATCGGACTTTTGGACCGCGCACCTGTTGGACCCTGGCCTTGCTCGTCTTGGTCGAGCTCGAGGTGTGTGTCTCTGCCGCTCTTGGCCGCCGCCGTCGCCGCCAGCCTTTGCTCACCCGCCCCAGCCACCGTGCGGCATCAGCGGCCCACGCACCGTACCACGCCTCGGGCCTGAGCGCACACGCCCCTCCCGCCCCCTCCCTTCCCTCCCCTGCCGGTCCTCTCCAGGCAGGGCCCTCTGTGTCGCTCACTGTCCCGTCGGTCCCTCTCTGTGTGCCTCGCCGGCGAGAGCAACACCACCTCGGCGTGCCGCACGCAGGTACTTCGTACAAATGCCTACCGCGCCCCCCGACCATCGCAAGAGCTCGATGCGAGCTCCCGGAAGCGCCGTCAACATGGCCGCAACGCAGTCTGCAAAGGCCAAGACGGCCGTCAAGTCCAGCAATGGAACTTCAAAGGCAAAGACACAGATGCACCGCCGGTCGCGCACAGGTTCGTTGGCGCCCCGCGTTCCCTCCACCCAGTCTCCTCCCACTTACACCAGACGCTCGCCCCCGTCCGTCCCTCGCGCGCTGCACTTACACACGACGCACGCTGCGCCGTGGGCGCGCGCGCTCGGCAGCAGCGACCTCAACTCGCTCCCGCCACTCGCCTCCTCAATTGCCGGGAATCTCGCTGACAGCTGCATTTCCCCTCCAGGCTGCTTCACCTGCAGATTACGACGCAAGAAGTGCGACGAGGGCACCCCCATGTGCACCGCATGCAAGCACCTCGGCCTGCAGTGCGAGTACAAGCGGCCCATGTGGTGGAGCAACAACGATGCGCGCCGCCGGCACAAGGAGGACATCAAGAACATCATCAAGCGCAAGAAGCTGGCTGAGAAGGCGTCGCACCCCATCCAGACGTCCGTCTGCTCTCCGCCGGGGCTCTCGCACTCCCTGCCCACGTCGGCCACCTTCACGGATCCCCTGGACCGCACGAGGTCCGCCTCCATCGACTCGCACTTCTCCACCGCCTTCAACTTCAACAGCCCGCCCAACGCCGCCGACTTTGGCGTCTACACCGCCCAGATCCACCCCGACTTCCTTCTCAACGGCTACTCGCCGTACGAGATCGACGTCAAGACGGAGAGGCAGATGTTTGTCAACGACGTTCCTACCCTCAAGGAGTCCCACGTCTCGACCTTTAGCACCTATCACACCCCGCCGCCCCCGGGGACCGTCTTGCCCGCTGGCCCGCTGGAAGGCGCCTGGACCGAGCACGTGCATCACGAGAGGAAAGAGTCGCTGTCCGAGGAAGCCCTCAACGTCAACTTTTTCGACTTCTCGCACGGCCCCCACGACAGCACGAGGCAGATCCGCATCGAGCTCGAGGAGCACGACCAGCGCCTGTTGGAGCACTTCATCCAGTTCGTCCTGCCAACGATATTCCCCATCCTCGAGTCAAACCAACACGGATCCGTTGGCTCCGACCTGATCCTGCCCGCGCTGCAGTCCAACAGCGTCTACCTGCACTGCTGCCTTAGCATCGCGGCTCAGCATCTCAAGACGCATGCCAACGTCTCGGGCGACGACATTGACAATGACATCATGCGTCACCGCTATGCCACCATCTTCTCGCTCTGCGAGGCGCTCAAGCGAGACGAGAACCACCAGCAGATCCTCGAGGCCACGTTGGGGCTCATCTTCTTCCAGTGTATCGTCGGCCGCTTCGACGACGGCCTCCTTGACATCGCATGGCATCAGCACTTCCAAGCTGCCATCAGCCTCGTCCAGAAGCTGGAGCTGCCTCGCGTCGTCTCGGATCCCACCTGCGAGATGACGCAGACTCCATTCAACATGACCCTGACCGGATGGATTGACATCCTCGGCGCCACCATGCAAGGCACGTCCCCTACGTTCGCGCACACCTACCGTGAGAAGCACCTCTCGCCACACAACCACCACCTGGGACTGCGCGAGCTTATGGGCTGCGAGGACCGAGTCATGTATCTCATCTCCGAGATTGCCTGCCTTGAGTCGCTGAAGCGTGACGGCATGGACGACTTTACCCTCTGCCAGCACGTTTCTGCGCTGGGGGAGCAGATCAGCCGGACCGAGGCGAATGACAGCTGCCTCAAGACCCCCTTCAACGCCAACGGTAGCCTGTCCCCCAAGCAGCTCTCGAGGAACATGACCACTGCCTTCCGTCTTGCCGCGCGCATCTACCTCTGCAGCCTGGTGCCTGGCTTTAGCCCCAGTCAACCTTCTCCCATGGCCTTGGTTGAAAAGCTGACGGCCGTGCTCCAGCACATCCCTTCCGGTCCTGAGGGCTTCGACCGCAGCCTGGTCTGGGTGTACCTGATCGGAGGCTCCATCAGTCTTCCGGGCAGCGGCTTCCGAGCATTGTTCGAAGATCGGGTCGCCCAGCTCGGCCAGCAATCTACGTGCGGCTCCTTTGGCCGCATGGTAACGGTTCTCCGCGAGGTGTGGATGCAGAACGATACCCTGTCGCAGGCCACGACCCCGGGCTCCTCGGCGGCGTCGGATGCGGCTCCGCAACACATTCACTGGCGGGATGTCATGCAGATGAAAGGGTGGGACTTCCTCCTGATATAGAGACCTTGGCCCGTGTTCTAGCCTGCTCGGCTCTTCTTCAAAAGCTGGTCTTTGAGGAAGGTGAGCGCCTGTCTGGACTAGAGGTCTCTATGGATGGGCTGTCCTCCCTTCTCATTATCGCATGCAGCGGGCCGCATCTGAAGACGAAGCAGGCTCTGTCGTCATCGCCGGGGAAGCAGGGGTGCGTTGACGCCCTTTGTTTTCGTTTTTCGTTTTCTATCTTCTTCTTTTTTCCCCCCCCAACACATTCTACTTCCTCATGACATTGATCTGTCACATATACCCATCTGGTACGGGGAATTTTTCATAGAGGACGCCGCAAGGCCAGCACACACCAGGAGTGACACGACACAGGCGGAAAGAGAGGCGACACTTGGCATTACCTTTTGGACACTTGGATACTGACGGAAGCGGTACATGGGAGGGCGATAAGGCTGGGCTGGGTACGTGGGATGGGGCAATGAGAAACGGATGGGATGATGACGGCGGAGGGCCGGGCCGTGGGGATGATGCACGATGGCATCTTTGGCATGATTGGGCCTTTTTTTCTTCTTCTCATCATGGTGTACGAACCTAGTATCGGATACCGTCATTGGCGTCGGGGGTCGGTCTGCATGGAGGGCACGGTTATTCAGACCGCCCCTCCTACCACTCGCTATTATTATTATTACAGATTCCAGGGCTGGTACTGTACCTACAGGAAGCAGGCGCGTCGAAGGCGACGCGCGCGGGAAGGGAACATGGGGCCTTGGCTGCCAACAGGCATGCAAGGCGAAAAGGCAATACGAGGAATGGGATGATGCTTTTACGAAGAAAGCTCAGGACAGCACAACGGGGCCCAGGATCCCCTGAGCCCAGGCTCTTCACTTCACGGCGAATGAATGGGTCGGTGGCCTTCGGTGGTTAATCGCAAAGTACATTGATCTACAAAGTACTGTACCTATGTAGTGACGGAAAGATTTAATCCAAGTGTCCCAATCGCATTCCCATGACCTATGCATCTCATTGGGATGACTACGCGACCGCGGCCTTGTGGGATACGGCTCTCGGGGTTTGGACTCCCCGTGGTCGCCGATTACACACTTACAGACACTGGACAGGGGGTTCACGGGCAGCACCTGGGATTTGCTGCCTCTAATTCTGCCCGTATGAACGGCGATGTGGAGTCAGTGGTGTTGGGTCGACACCAGCCACCATGACACCAACCGCCGACAACCATGGCCGCATCACCTGTCGACCCCAGAGGAGCAGTGGAGGTTCCGTGCCGTGTCCACGGCAGTGTCGACAGCACCATGCAGTCCGTATCGCGGGGATGGCATGGAGTGCCATCAGATATCATTTGTGATGGCAAGACAGAGACCATTAACATCAGTGAGACTACGTGTACATACTCGTACAGGTCCGTACGGCAGGGCACGACATATGTCAACGGCGATGGCCTGTCATGCAAGGACGCCGTGTTGGCTGCGTGCAGGCCTGAGCCAACGCTGATAGATCGGATCGGGTCGCCGATGTTCCGTCCCCCGTGTAGAACTGGGGCTGCCGCTGTTGACAACATTGTGTCTGAGGCGCTGGTTCGCCCTCCTGGGGTAGAACGAGGCGGACCCGGGCGAGGAGCAGGACAACAGGTCCAGGCTTCGCGGATGTGGACCATGGCAGAGCGGCGATCCGTCACAGCCACAGGCATTGTCTTGGAGCGCAACGTCACCTCTGCAGCCATCGCCTCGCGCGAACAAGTCTCGCCTTACTTGGCGAGTGTCGGATGAGGTATGAAGTAGACAGTGCAAGCAAACTGTGGTCGGTCGGGGGGCCGACATGGGAGGGGCGTGTAAGTCGCAACACGCCATCTTGTCTTGAGTCGCTGGACAGGGGGACGAGGTCGGAGATATCCTGCTTGCTCGGTGCGCTGACTGAGTGGCCTCTCACGAGGATCATGCGTCCAGACTCCAGAGCGGGACGGCGGAACGGCCATGTCGTGGGCTGTGGCGGCGGTGCGGCCCAACCAGGGGGGGAGCGAGAAGTCGGGGGCGACGAGGGTGACGACGGCCTCGTGGTGCCGATCTGCCAGCTGATGCGCGAGTATGCACCCGAGCCTCAGGGTTGGCAAAATATCACGAACAGGAAGAGAGATCATTGAGGCCGTGCACACTCTGCATGTCTGCATCAAAAAGGTCTGAGTGAGAGCTGGATCGCCCGGGCCGACGCGGGGGGCGGAGCCGTACGGGGCCTACGGGTCCCATGGATAGGACCGGCTGCGACGTGGGGACGGCAGATGGAGGGGGCGGTGGCATTCATTGGGGGCTGCATGTCTGATGATTGATGGACGGCCTGTTGGTTTGTTGGACTGACGAGTGGGAAGACGGACGCGGCCGCAGTCATTCAGCTGCGCCGGGGGAAGCAAACGATCCGTGCAGCGCAAAATTCAGGAAAGGTTTGTCGCGCTTGACGAGGGAAGCAGGGAATGAATGCGCTGGCAAGGGTCGTCTTTGGACGTCGACTGGTTGACAACGCCAGGTCTCGTGATGGCACGAGGTGGAGGACGAGCAGCGAAGGAGCCTTGGCGCGGGTCACGGGTGGAAGAGCTGGAGAGCGGCCCAGGCCCTGGCAGAAGGGCATTCAGCGCCGACCGGCAGCTGAACCTGCTGGTTCGCCGACGATGACTTGATTAGTTGCCCGCCCATCGACAGGTCGACGCAGAGGCTGCGGCGTCGGCACGTGCTGTGGCATGAGCGACAGGGCGACAGGGCGTGTCCAGCCAGCATCGCCAAACGCGGCAACACTGGAACTTGGTCCATGTTGGCGCATGGACTGTACTGTACCAGTCAGTTGAAGCGAGACCAAGGCGGGCTGGGCAAGGCAGACGCCGACTCAAGTCGACTCGAGTGAGGACGCCTGGCTCATCGCCACTGATGACGACGCCCACGACACGAAGCTCGCCGGCAGCGGACGACTGGCGCGGATCTCGACGCCGCATATTGCCCACGCCTGCCTTAGCAGACTCCGTGATCGACTTGGCTCTCGGCCACTTACACGGCCGTGTGTCTCTGCGCTGGCTGAGCCTGGCTGTGGTTGCAGTGGTGGCTGCGTTGGCAGGCTATTTCTTCGGAGGCTGTGGCGTTGCACTCGCGGTACGTCGGAAAGGTTGAGCACGAGGCCGGGAGACCTGAAAAGCCGGCAAGGTAGAGAGTGCTTGGAACAGGTACGTTCGAAGAGTTTCGGCGCTGGAGGCCTGGCGGCTGATGATTCCTAGGGTGCCCGTGACTGCCCAGGCATAGCAACATTGGAACTTCCATTATTGATACCCGAAGACGGTGGATACGCCCACAGCAGGCGCCGCCGACGAAATTGTAGTGGGCTCGGCAGGACGTTGGGGTCGCTCCCGGCCAACCACGTCCAGTCCACGGCGTCCGCGCTGCTGCCACTTTCCCCGGTTCCTGCCCAGCCGGGAGGGCGCCAGCCTCTGTGCCCAATCACCAGGTCGCACGTTCCCTGGCGCGCCTATCCTGCGACAAGGCCAGCGCCATAGGCTTCTAAGCGCTTGCCCTATTCTTTCGACTTCACGCCCTGTCCACTCACGATGATTCCGTCGAGAGCCGGCGCGTCTCACATTTTTCGCCTGCCGACATGGCCAGCTCTGTCAGCGGCGTCCTGTCCTGTCCTGTCTTGCCTTGACGGCCTGTCGTTTGACCTCGCTGGGCGCCTCCCGCAACATGCACAAAGAAAGCCAGGTCCAGTGCCGCGAGCAAACCGTGCACCGCCTCGCCCGACACCAGTCCCTCTCACCAGACCCTTGACTCTGCACCATGCGGGCGCCAACTCCGTCGCCTGTCGAGTGACATCGCGGCCCATCCGTGGCCGGCCGAGTGGCCTCCATCGGCCCCCATCATGAACGCGCCCAGAAGATGCGCTGCGTGCAGCAGGGAAGAGCAGGCCGCCGGAGCGACTCGTTCGCGCCGACGAGATGTCAGGCCGGCATTCCATCCCGCGCGCGATGCCCTTGTTGGACTCCGTGGAGCAGCGGTTGGCGGCAAGCGGGCCAGGCATAGGAGTCGACGTGCAGCCGCGAGATGGTGAAAAAGTCGCACGAACGGCTGGTGACCGCGTCGCGAATGAATCTGACGGCAATCTGCGTGTGACCTCTCCTTTGTCTGGCACGTCATAGCTTTCTCTTCTTTGTCCTCGCCAGCTCGTCCTTTGTCTCGCCGCCTGGTTACTTCCCATTGTGACAGAGAGTTTCCTTTGAACGATTTTACTCCCTTTACGGCTCCCACGTCTGGTCAAGTCCTCGGCGCGTTTAGTTGCCTCGTCCAAGTCCCCGCCGGCTCTCATACCACCATCGACTTTGCTGGCTTGACACTCTGATCCATCTGCATTCAAGGCCGACCAAAACGAGCCAGCAACTCTTCAGCCTATCGCCCAGGCTCTCTATTGACCCGAAGCGCATTCTGCACGAGACGGAAACTGAATACGCATGTACGGCGCCATGGCTTCGCCCTGGGCCGCCTTGCGACACATCCTGTTCGTGGTGGCCGCGCCCGGCGCCTTGTCTGCTATGACCTCGGGGCCACCGTCAAGACTCTTTGCTCGCGATGACTTTTGCGCCTCAAACGGTCTCCAACAATGCTCCGCCGATCTACCGTCTCAATTCTGCTGTCCAAAGGACAGTTCTTGCATATCCCTCGCCGGGAACACCACGGTGCTCTGTTGTCCGAAGAACAGCAAATGCGAAAGAATTCAACCAATAACCTGCAATATCCAAGAACAGGACCCTCAGAAGAACCCAAATGCACCCATCAAGACGACCGTTTTTAACACACCGCTCGAGAAATGCGGTACTGATTTGTGCTGTCCCTTTGGGTATACATGTGCGAATGGCGGGAAGGAGTGTACCAAGAACTCTGACCAGGCCAAATCGCCCGTGGCCTCGCAGTCAAGTACCCCTGTGCCGACCGCGACGACATCGAGCAAGACTTCAGCGACCTCCTCATCGGTATCGCAAAGCACGGGGACCAGCGTCGAGTCTGCCTCGCCTGCTACGTCCAGTAGTGCCAGTCAACAAGGCCCAGACTCGGGTGTCGACTCTGGGCCTGAGAAGACGTCCATTATTGGCGGTGCCGTGGGTGGCTGCCTTGTATTACTCCTCATCATCACCGTCATCTTTTTGTTCTTTCGGCGCAGGCGCCGATCTGCAAACGCCGAGAAGTCAGGGCTCCCTCGAAGTCATTCCAGTGGTTCCGGACCTTACGGGGCGGTTATATCTGCTCCCGTCCTTCACCCTGGAACTTATCGGAGTGACTTCCTTCGCGGAAGCCCTCCTGCCCGCGCGTTTCCCTCGGAACCCCAAAATCCACCATCCAACATGCGACCCGGTCAGAACTTGCGAGCGTCCATCCCCAATCCCTTTGACTCGCCTAGCCCGTCTGCTCATTCTCCTGCCCGATCACCGATGTCGGCCACATCAAACGACGAGCGCAACGCCAAGACAGGTCATGTCGGTGGCGCTCGTCTGGCTCCAATACGGGCCATGAGGGCGTCGGTGACAAGGGTTTCGCGCCGCCCCGACAGTATCACACGAGAGCCCAGCAGCGAGAGCATCAACGTTTTCGCAGACCCGACAACGATGTCGACCCACGATCCACGCGCCACGACCTTCTCCGACATGATGGGCCAGGCTGGCCTCGAAAGGGTACACAAGGGCAAGCCATATGTTCCTGGGACGACTCCAAGGATATGAGTACGGCGACTGCAGAGCCACGGAAACGATAGTCCAACAGTGCGTGCTCGCTCAGATCATCCGACGCAAGCACGCGACCATTGAGCTGGAGGCGTGTGCAAGGACACTACTAGTTAGTGATTGACAGGGGAGGGTCTGAACTAATATTTTTGTCATCTATTAATTCGTTTCATATGGGGTTCACATTTCTTTTGTCATCTCAAGACTAGAGGGGAATACCACTGGATGGATCGGAGTACGGCGTTGGGTACGTCACGCGGTCTGGTTTGGTTAACGCGACAGTCATAGTACCGCGTGGCTCTGCAACTATTGGTATATATACTAGCCGTGAGGTTAACAATAGCGAACTTGTTCATATAAGGAACAAGAGGGCCTTCTTCATCTCCGATATCCTTTTTGAGGAGGGGCCCATAATTGCCCACATATAAATGAAATGAGATGCTCAAACGAGAGTGTATGCGGCGCTGATGTAGATGGGCAATAACAAAGGGCGATGTCCCAGGATCCTGGGTATATCCAGCCGGCTCCAACAAAACGAACGAAGTCTTCCCGCCATTAAAACAAAACCTGTACGCGTCCAAATGATGTGTGTGCCGGGCGCGAAAGGGGGCGAAAACAGATCCCGAAATACCATCGCTGAACGCTATGCTGCAGCCCGAAAGCAAAAAGCCAACGCGAGCGGGCGGGCCGTCGTCGCCCAGGGGCCTTAACAGACGGCCAGATATCCCAACAAGTGCGACAAATGAGACACTCCGCAGTCCAGGTACAGAATCAAAGCGGCCCTAAATCGGAAAGAAAAGCGCGCGCTGTCCTGCATTACATTACGATGCACTTCTTCTCCTTGGGGCCGGACGGCAACGACACGTCCGTCCACCCCGTGCTACTGGCGACTTCGTACGCCGTTCCGGGGTCCTTGCCCCTTTTGCTCTTCTTCTTCTTCTTGTTGTCTCCGGTCCAGCCCTTTTTGCGTGCGTCCTTCATGTTTTTCGCGGCACTCCTCTCCGCTCGACTCGGACGCCTATTGACTGTCGTCGGGCTGGAGCGAGACGATGACGGCCCGGATCGAAGCCAGGCAGGTAGCGCGCTCGGAGCTTTGGGTTGTGCAGCCTGAGGTGGCGGCTGTGACTGGATGCCGGTATCGTAGATGGGTTGGAGTCGCTGGACGGGTCGGGGGTTGACGAAATTGTTCTGTCGCGGATGCCGCGGCACCGGTGCTAAGATTTCGGGCTCCCCTTGCCGGGTGGAAGCTCGTCGGTTCGGAGGATCGAACGCGCCTGACACCCCGGTTGGCGTGCTGATGATCAGCGGCCGGTCAAAGTCGGGCATCTGGATGGTCGAGTCGCCAATGTCCCACCCATCTTGTGCTTGCTGCTGGTGATGGTGCTGACCTGCCTGGCTCTTGGATCCTCCATTGTCAGCCATCATCTGATGCACTTGGGCACCTCCGGAAAGCCGGCGCGGATTGCCCTGGCTAATCCGCTTGTTCAAGCTTGCGAGCTGTCCGGAACTGGGAGCAGGTGGAAGAGACGTGGCAAGATCATGACCGGTGATGTTGGGCGGAGCCGTCAGGGGATACGCCGTTGCACCCAGACCCGTCGAATGGTCCTCTGACCTGGGCGGATGGGGCCACGTCTGCGGATTTGGCAGCCGCCGCATCTGCGGCTCCACAGCACTCACCGACCCAAGACTGGACAGTGGAGAGTTGGGGATGTGCAACTGCAGAACTGGCGCGCTTTGACGAGGCGAATCCTCAGTCCTTGTCGATGTCGTCGTGGCGTTGATAGAGGGATTTGTTGACGGCGCGCCCGATCGCTGGACATGAAACGTCTCGGTCCGCGACGCGGGGAAGGATGCTCCCATAGGCCCCTGCGCTGCTCCCGTACCGGGCCTCGAGACCTGTTGGTCCTCTGGCTGATTTGACTGACGGAGTTGTGGGGAGCCTGGCGGGGACACATCGTATATATCGACGGGATTCATCTGCACGGAACGAACAGAGGGGCTCGATCTCGGTCTCGGAATATCTTCGACTCGCAGACGGCTGGAAAAGAGTTCACTTGTCGTCCGGTGATGTGAGTGGCGACGTGGGCCATTGTTCGCCTCGCCTCCCGTATTCTGAAATCCCGGAGTGTTTGCGGATGCGTCAAGATCCTGTGTGGGCGGTTCCACAGCGGCACCGGATGATGGAAGCGGTGCAACGTGAGGGCCGCGCAAGAATGCCGGTAGATCCACCGGGTCGTCCTTCTGGTACGGTGGAGGTGGAGGCACCCAGTTATCGGCATCGCTCTCGTGAGGATGTTCGCCTCGTCCATCGGCGCGTCGATATTCGATGGGCCGTCCATCTGCTGTCCGAGGGTTTAATCGGCGGTTGACGGCTGCAGCGGTGGCGGCTCGTCGGAGAGTCGTCCCAGATCGAGGGCTTGCGTGTGCGTAGGGTGCATCCAAGGCTTCCTGTTCCTCAATCGAGGCCACTTCGCCTTCCTCAGCCAAGCCAGCCGCGGGTCGACGGCTAGTAGGGTTCTTGCCGATGGTTCGGGGCACCAGCGGATCGTCGTCGTCATCTTCATGGTCAGGCGAAGGATGACGAGGGAGTGGCGGCTCCTGTCCTGCGCTCGTCGCAGCCCGAAGCAAGGCCGTTCGACCGCCCCGCCGTTGGGCAACCGTTCTTCGCCGGACAATTGCCACTTCCGTCTCTATGTCACGCTTCTCCTCCTCCAGTACCTCGGCATCGTCTGTGCCCACCTCGATTATTACTTCAGTCTTGCGGCCGTTTTCCAGACCATAGTCAAAGTCGATCAGACAGATGCGTCCGCCGTCCACGAAGTCAATATCCTCTTCCTCTGTGACAAGTCTGGGTCCGGACACGCCTCGAGCCGCCACCACGAGCCGCTCCTGGGACGAGCGAGATGCGTAATTGGCGACCCACTTGACGTTGCTGATGCCAGGTACGTCCGTGATCTTGCATCCCGCAACGAAGTTGTTCCTGAGCTTGTCACAGAGAACTTGCCATTGAGGGACCCTTTCGTCATCGCCTTCCTGACCTCGCGAGGAAGGATGCCGGGATAGGCTGCTCTGGACGCTGTTGTGCCTCCCTAGCCCGGTCGAGCCCGCAGAAGACTCGCTGGAAGCAACTTCTGGCAAGGCGTCCAAGTCGCCTGGCACGCCGTACACCCAAACTTCATTTCCTTGGAACCCCGCCGACACGACGTCACCATAATGCGTCGATGCGGGTAGAGTACTCGGCAGAAGTTTTGACTGCGATGCCGCTTTGGAGACTGGGCCGGTGAAGTACGTAGTCCCATTCCGCAAGTCGTCGAGCCGAACTGCCCGGAACGTCTCAAAGCTGCGGTCATACGTAAAAGTCCACTCCGCCTCCCCGTGGTTGCCATCTTGCAGAAGAATGGCGTGGCTGCAGTCGCGGCTCGTGTTGGGGAAGAGAATGGACGTCGTCCACATGGCGCTGAGGTTATTCTCTGCAAGCTGACTGCCGGGATCGTAGTATGGTGCGGTCAAGACGACGGTGCTGGGAGACGGTGAGTGTATCGTGGTCCCTAGTATCTGGCTGCCATCGAGGGAGAAGGCCAGGGCATCGACCGCATCGCACTTGACAGCTCTCCTGTCCGTAGCGAGGGCATCCTTGTGCAGAGACGACACTTCGATTCCCCCATCGTACGCCGCGGCGAGAACAGTCCCGCATGAGGAGATGGCAATCGTGCGGGGACTGTTGTCAAGGATGATGGAATGCTTGCGTCGCGGTGGCTTCGTGGTCAGGTCGAAGAGGTCGACCTGCATCTCAGTCGACAGCACGACGAGAAGACTGGCATCATCCGTGATGCACGCCGATACAGGGCGACGTAGTATACGGAGCTCTCTCTTCACCTGCAGTCCTTTCCCTCGCACGTCAATGACATATATGCGAGAGGAATTATAGGCGAGAAAATGGAGGCCGCTGGGCGAGGCGGCAAATTGCATGCCCTCGCCGCCGGGGCAGGAAGAGGAGCTGATGGAGTTCGAGACGAGTTTAATGACCGTTTCGTTGGGCCGCAAGTACGCATCGAAGAGGTTGCGCTTGACTTCTCGGGCGAAGAGGCGCCGCAACTGTGGGAGATTCTGGTCGTCGGCAGCAGGCAGGTCGCCGTGGCTCGCGAGGAAGGATGCGCACTGGGTAAGGTGGTGTCGATAGAGGTGAGGGCGCTGGGAGGCGGCCCTCCACTTGCTGTTGAGGAGCACTAGCGAAGAGAAGCCATTCGGGTCGGCCGCTAGGAGGATCCTGCGATGATATGTGTCAGGTCATGATGGCATTGTAGTAGCAAGGCGCATGCCGGCCACCGCTGTAGCGAACGGCGTTGCTGCTCGCTCCAAAGGGGGGGGGGAGCTTACTGCTCGACGATCTCGTCGGGGAGGCGATGAAAAGGCTCAACAACGTCTGGGTCGATGAGGATCGGCGTCTTTTCGATACTGGAGCGTCGCGCCGGGCCGTCTGGCTCGACGGCCACGGGGGCGGCGTCCATGAGGCGGAGGCGACGCAATCACGACAAACAGAGCGATGGGTGTCGCTGCAATGAACCGTGCATGTCAGGCCGCGGAGAAGTTCGACTGGATCGGTTGCGGGTTGACGAAGACTGGATAGGTGCAGGTGCGCGTCGTGAAGTCGTGGCGAAGTCACGGATGCGAGTAGGTAGGCGATGAAGTTGAAGGTAATGTTGCAGTGGAGCGGACAGAGAGACGTGGCCGTGGAGGCGGAGCTGTGGTTCCAGGTTTGTTTGGGTTGGAGCCTGGGGTCTGGGTACCTGGGGGCCCGTTGGGCGATTCGATGCACCTTATCTTACCCACCTCACTGATGAAGGTGCCAACGGCTGTTGTGCACGACTGGAGCGAACGGCGCCTGCACGGAGCGCTGGAGCCCTCAATCCAGGGCTGTTCGAGAACCACCTCAGGGTCGGGCTGAGCCCGCACGGGCATCTGTGGATGCCCGTGCGGGGGCCATCCAGCGCAAAATGTGCCTGCTCAGACCCTCAATCCGGCAGCGCTTACGGAGTACTGCGATGGGCTCTCACACATTTCAGCCGTCAGCCGTGCCCCGGGCTTCGTGATTAGTCGCCCTCGCGGACGAGGCATGGCAGTGCGTTCCAGCGGCACTTGGGTGGACGTTGGCCCCAGTGCTTGAGACACCAGCGAGCAATTGTGTCGTCGATAATGACAATGTCAATTTTAGGACATGTCTTGGAACGTGATGACATCCCAAGACAGCCAACGTGTTTCACCATGCGACCTGAAGCCATCAACCCCCTCCTGCCCTCCCTGTGACCCATGGCTTCTGCGCATCTTGCTGGCGACAACCTTGGTCGCGGCGCGTCCGAGCGGCGATTTCGCCGTTGCAGAAGCCCACTACCGACACCGCTGAGGTGGTCCAGCCCAATCAGCCCTGCGCTGGTGCCATCCACGAGGGCTGGGAGGGGGGACGAACAGTAGTTGAATGGGGGTGGGAAGGCGAATTCCCAAACCGTCGTTGCGGTTGACACGGATCGCGGCGGCGGGCCGGGCCCTCGAGAGGGGGGCCAAGGGAGGTCAGTGATGCTTGCACTTGACCATGGTAACGCCGACGCCTCTGCTCCGCACCTTCGACTTGCGGCCCTCCAGTGGATGAGATCCGTGGATGTCGTTCATTCTCGAACCGCCTCTTCGACAGCGGGCCATGGAACGACGGGGTCGTCCGGTCCCATCTGCGCGACCTCCTGCATCTTTCCGAGGAGGGGCCAACTGTCTCTTGCAGAATTCCATTCTGCACCCGCATGTCGCTAGGCCCGATTAGCGCCTTGTTCCGACTGTCACTGTTGTGATTCGCGAAGCTCTTGCCATGGCGCCCCCGTCCTTGACCCCGACTTTGCCGAGCGAGTTGCCACCGCCCAGATCGGCCTCCCGGGGGGGGGGGGGGGGGTCATGCTAAATATAGCGCAACAGTTCCTCGCGTCACAAACTGCCCTGTCATGGCCAAGGGACCGGCGACATCGCATGTCACTCGCGGCGGATCAAGGCCGCACCGGCGCTTTTCTGCCGGGTACGCCGTTGACGCCCTATGCGTGTCCTGTGTGCTCATGCGAGGAGATTGCGTGACGCCGCTGGGGGCCCTTTGTGCTGTGACAACACGCAAGACGTCGCCTGCCGCTTTTGTTCAAGACAGACGCGGACCAAGTGGGCGATCTACCGCCTGGGGTCCGCATGGATCAGTGGTTCTCCAACGCTGTAGAGCCCACCACCACCTGGCATCAACTCGGCTGCCCGCTGGTCGGTCTGCATGCTCCGATCGGCCGCTTCCTCTTTCGTTCTGTGTGGCCTTTTCGCATATCGAGTCCTGGTCGGCACTCAACCCTCACGGTCGGCGGCCGCTATGCTTGGTGGCCGACTGGCTCCTGGTTGCCCGCATGGCGCGACCTGTCAGCCTGCATGCTTGTCGGCACGTGCTCGCGCATGTTCGGCTTCAACATGCACTCTTGCAATGCGAGAGCCATACCTGATGCCGACGGGCTGACAGCGACGTTCGTCTGTTGTGTGTATGTTCCACTCGGAGAAGCACCCATTTCACACGGAGGTTTAGTGATGAGCCACATCTGGTGAAAATTGCCTCACTCCCTGGCTGCTAGTATCTGGAATCGATCATGCCTGGTGGGTGGTTAAAGTCGAATGGCTCCAACCCGGGCTCTGTGGTCTGCAGCTGCGCGCTGAGGAACTCATCGGTAATCAACGTCCCGAGATCGTCGCCAAAATTGGCCATGAAGCCCGCCATGGTCGTGTCGTCCACATCCAGGCCGTTCATCAGGTCCGGAGCGTTGAGGGGAACCTCGGGTGGCACCATGGCCTGCGCCGCGCGTGCGCGTGTGACGCATTCCCGTATCTCCTTGACACACGGCCATGTGTTCTGGATCTCGTCCATGGCTTCCGTGATGAGCGACAGTGACCGGTCAATGTCCGGGTCATCCCATGACGACCCTTGCAGGAAGCGCTTCATCATCACCGTGCCGGCCGCGGTGGACAGAGTGTGGACAAAGTCCAGCGGGAGGGATCTATACCGGTAGTAGCGCGAATACGTGCGCATTAGCCGCAGGATCGCCTGAAGGGATTCGTAGCAAATCTCGACGTCCTCGCTCTCGGCGATTTCGGGCTTCTCGAACATGTTCGAAGGCGGCCGGTGAAGAATGATCATGACGGTGTGGAAAAGCATACTGATCCTATGTCAGCGCACACACACACAGTGGTTTCACCAGTGGCGACAGAGGGTGATACTCACTGCAGATGGAGGACAGAGGAATGAACTTGTCCCACGGTCCACTGATTCCAGTGTAGCGTTCCAGGTAAGCTCGACAACCACTTTGTAAGTGAGACGTGTATCTTGCGGGACTTGGCTGCGGCAATCGCTGGATCGACGTCGCCCCTCCGGTTCTCGAACAAGTCTGTGATCATGACATGTATGATCTTGGAAAGCTCCGCCTGATAAATAAGCGATCCGACGATGGCTACGCCGTCCTCCCAGCTCGCGACGGTTGCTGTCTTGCATATGTAAGTCTCCAGGAGGCCCTGCCAGTCGGCGGGATACTGCATCCGGATCGTGTTGCGGACGTCCGACTCGCTGGGATGAAGCGCTGGGGGCCGGCCAAAGTAGAGGCTTAGCTGCTTGTCGGCAATAAACACAGCCCAGTAGACACGGCGAAGGATCTCCCTATCCCTCAGACAGCCGGTATAGCCATCCCAATTGCTCGGGTCCAAGTGGAGACCCATCTCGTGAGCCAGGCGAAAGGCCATGCCACAGAACAGCCAGCCCTTGGAGGTCTTCCCTACCGCTATCTCCCTGTAGCCAAGTAGCACGAGGGCCTGCAGGATGGTGAGGTCTGGGTTGTCCAAGGTGGAGTAGAGCAACGTCTGCGCTTGGCCAGAGAATGTGTCGGAGAGGCCGAGCGATTCGTCGTACTGCAACGCAGCAAGCGCGCAAATAGAATAGAGGAGAACATCTGAGTAATATCGCCCGGATCCTACGTCGTAGTCTCGCAGGAAATACTCTCTGTACACGACCATGTTGTACTGATACTGCTCTTTGAAGAACGTCGCCATCAAGGTCTGGGACGTCTGGTCGTGAGGAGCATACCGAAAGCATCCACTGCCGGGACTAAGCTCCTCCGTATCGGGCCCGGACCCAGAGCTGATCAAGCTGGAACTGCTTGTCTCGTTGTGGGTTGCTGTTGCTGTTGCTGGTGGCAGGCCGTCAAAGCCGGGGCTGTGCATATCCTGAGAGAAGTGAATCTGGAAGGAGCTCGTCCCGCCAAAGAATTGCGTCACTTGGCTGTCGCGAGGCCGTCTCATCTGTCCAGCCCTCAGGCGGGCTGCAACCAACTTGTGGTCTGGAGCGGACGACGTGGGCGATTTGCTCTCAACGCCAGACTCGTCCGCAGGCGGCGCTGTCGGCACGGGAAGTTCGGACAGGATCGCATCCCGCTCCTCGTTGTCGGCCAATGCCAGCTTTCGAATGACGAGCTCCAGGGACGCAATCTGCCCCTCGAGAGCCTGCACGTAGCCCTTGGACACCGGCCTGTCGCGAGTGTCAGTTACCAGGTCACTAGTCGACAAGGCGAACGACGGACCGCTGCTTTTCTCCAGTCCCCCGCAACACGCACTCAGTGCCCGCCTTTTCGCAGCGTGAGCAGGGTCGTTTGCGATCGCATTTGATCTTTCAGGGAGGAGTGCGGTTAGCCATGTCGCAATGCAATCCGTGGCCGTAGATGATGTGATGTGGCTCATCAGCCTGGGTCTCACCTTTCGACGACGACATCGCTCGCATCTGAGATCTGAGTAAGCAAGGCGGCTCAAGATGCCCTGCTTTAACACGACTCACGATGTCTTGATGGACTCTCCCATCGGTGTTTCCTCCATGGCGACTTTTTGACCAGGGGCGCCTCGCCTCAATATTGGGCAAAATTGGGAGCGGCGCGGTTTCCGGTCAATCGAATAGACAGGTCACCGCGGTCGCCTCGTAACACAACCTCACGCCTGGAGACGCGAAGCATACACCATATTCTGGCCAAGGAGCAGCGGGGAATAATCGAAGAAGAAATAAAAATGAATCGGTTGCGCTCTCGGCTTCAGGCCGGAATGTGCAGAGTGTTCATTTGCCAACGAGGCAGAGCCGGTGTTGCGTGAGATTCTGGGTGCAGCTAAAACGCAGCCCGTGAACCTGGAGTTGAGCGCCGGCACCGGGGCGCTGAATAAGCTAGTTTGAACTCTCCGCTCCAGCATTCGACCTCTTCCCGACTCCCGAGTCCTCTGGCACATAAATCTACATAGAGCCACGACCCTCGCTCGAGTCACAGTCTCACAGACTCACAACCATAGGCCTCTCGAGACCACACTCGACTTTTCAGCTTTTGATGTCTTCATCCCTCGCGTCCAGGACAAGCATGTGACCCGGCGCGTGCGCAATTACCGTCCCCTGCAACCCTGCCTTCATCACCGCCTCTTGCGGTGTGACGCCGCACCCCCAGAACACTGGTACGTCGGCGTCCTCATCTCCCTCATCACCACGGACCAGTCTCCCCCCATACTGCCCTACTGGTGCATCGCCCCAATCAGGCTGCTGCAGGTCCTTAATCCCCAGTCGCTCCATCGCATCCCATCCCCAGTCTATGGGCTCTCCATGAGTAACGCCATATCGTCTGGTGATGTCTCTCACTCTCTCAACGTCCCGTCTCCGGTACGGCCTCATTGACATGACATATGTGCCTCCTGTAAACACGCCCGAGGGACAGAGGGGTACTCTAGTCCTATACATTGGCACCATCTTCCCCAGGACGCTGTGTCGCGGTGATAGCCCCGCGGCCGCATGTTCGGCCTCAAAGCTGTACGAGCATCCGATTAGGAATGCAACGCAGTCTTGCGTCCACTCATCCACCACGTCCTCGCAGTGAGACTTGGTCAGCTGCGAGTCTTCGTATACCATGAAGCGCGGTATGTCTCGCCTCAGATCGCATCCTTTTCGAAGGAGCTCGTCTCCGCTCAGCCCAGGGATGCAGGACACGACCTCGTCGTAGCATCCCGTTATGGCAGACTCCGCGATCAGGGGACATGGCACCGTGTTCCTCCCACAGAGTTGTCGAAAATCAGCTGCGTAGCGCGAGGGTAGTACGATGAGATTTGCTTGAAGATGTCCTGGTGCAATGCCGGCTGTGTGGGTTGTGTGCTGTCCTCGCCGTGCTGCGAGGCGAACCTCCAGGCTGCTCGCTCTGTGTGTTTCAACACTCATGCTGGTAGTCACACCTGGTCTTTCTCCAAAGACCGCATCTGAGCGTTGTCGTAGAGCCCGCGAGTACCTGTTATGGTCAGTTTATGTAACCATCGGACCAGTCCTTTGGACACAAACCTAGCGGCTATGCCAACGTTTATACGCTGCCTGTTGGTCGTCTCCAGGGAGCTGTTGGCCGCCCTTTGTTGCGATCACCGTCGCGCTTGTGGTGACGGACTTCCGCTTCCGACCCTCCAGAGCCCACAGATCGTCTCCGCCATACAGTACCTAGCAAAACATTGTTATCGAATCCAAGGTCACCGCGAGCATTACAGTACAGTACAGTAATGTACAGTACTGCATCCTCAGAATTACGGCTGGTGCCTGTCCAGCTCGTCGATGTTGGCACACAAGGCACCGACGAAAGGCTACGGAGCAAAGTTATTGACCTAACCATGAAGCTCGATACAGTTTCCACATCGCTCTTACCCCCAACCTATTGAATTGTACTTCTCGGAGGTCCACCCTCCGTCAACATGGTGCAAAGTAACCGGATGGCGCTGAACCCCTCATCTTCGACCCCAACGGTGAATACGAACTGTGGTTAGCAATCTGTCAGTGCAACTCTGCCACGAATTATACCCCATTTCAGTGAAGCCAAGTCGCACTCCAAAGACGTCGTATGCCTGTCAGTCCAAGAGAATGTTCCAAATGACGCCGACAGGGATCCAGACCAGCAAATCCAGGAACAAAGCTGAACCTTGATAACCATTGCTTCACATCCATTCAATGGCTCAGCCGTGAGGACCGATCCAAAGTTCTCTTGACGTATGAGCGTACAGCTTCTTTGGCACTGCTGGCCCATTTCCTGACCCTTCCTCCCTTCCTTTCCGATTGTGTCGATGTTGCGCGCGGTTTTGGGTCACTGGTGATCTCCCTACTGGCACCGAAAGACGTCTCGCTGACATTTGTGGATAGTGCAGGCGTGGTTTCGCATACAGTGACCAGTGCCTCGCCGTTTCTGGTTCCGTTGTGCTCTGTCGCAGAGCCAACCAGACGTAGTCGCAACATTGATAACTTGTGTCTCAGGCCGCGATGACCGGTCGGATTCAGGTCAGAGCTAAAGCTTCGCATCTCACTCAATTGCACTTTCCGTGTTGATGTGCCCGATCGAAAATGGTCCACCTTGTCCGGAGATGGTGGGTACGGTATGTTGAACGGATCAGAAGGCCGTGGGGAAGGGTCCGGCTTGTCTAAGTTGCCATCATCAGACTCCCAGGTGGTTTGCTCCGCTGCTTTTGATCTCGCTTCGGCCGTGTTTGGGATATGGCCCTCGTGGCTGTATTTGTTGGTCCTTGTGCGGGCCGGCAGATCGGCTAAAGAGTTGCACTGTTTTAGACGATTGCTCTGGGAGACACGCCCACCACAAGTCGGTTGACCATGTCCAAGCTGATGCCGGGATAGCTTGAGCTTCAGCCGTGGCTTTGACACAGGCCCAATACGTGGCTGCGCAGTTCTTTGCACATCGTCTGAGCACCCTGGGAGACTGCCGACGTCGGAACCTCGACTCAGTGATGATGATGTTCGGATGCGGACTTTGAATTTCCGGGGGCTCAAGCCACCTGGGCTGATGCGATCTTGAACTGGACGAGGTTCGTCTGCCTGTCGTTCACGGGGGGGTACTGCTTGACCCCGGAGCCTGGTGGCTCTTTGGACTTGGATAGGTGACTGATCGGGCGACTCCGATAGCCCAAATGCACTTTCTGGCGAGCCTCCAAGAACATCTCCTGGTAATGGCGGCAAAGCTTTCATTAGATGGGGTATGCTGTTCTTGACCCGTAGGTGTCGAGCCGGAGAGATCGGTTTCGGAGACAATATTGCCAAGTCTTCGCTTGGTGGGCAGAGAGCGAACGCCTCCGTGTCAAGACCACCAAGACCGTATGTGTTGATTCGAAGAGCGGCGGGATTCCGGCGATGTCCCTTCTCGAACGTATTGCCTTCTGCTGTCGGAGACGGATGAGGAGCAAGGTGTTGGGGCAATGCATCGTATGTATCCTCATCTGGATCAATCGACGGTGTGCTCTCCTTTCTGCTGATGAAGCCGCTATCCCTTGTCTTCGCGGAGGGCGTCTTGGACAAGCGGTCCAAGGACGAAAACAGAGCAGCAAACTCAGCGAGAGCAGGATCAATGGTACATCGAAGTTTGGCCAAACTGCAACGCGAAAATCGGTCTGGTTGGCGTAAATTCAGAAGTTCTGAGTCAGACCCTGGCGTCCTAGCTAATGCCTTCGTCTCCATGAAGGCCTTGCTGGTGGTGCCGGGGGACGGATCAAGTGTCACTGACCCCGCGCACACATGGACATTTGTGACGGACGGCTGGCTAGTGGGCGGAGCGGAGCGAGAATCACCCCTCCAGGTGAGTAAAGCAGTAAGCCCAGTTTCGTCAGGCGCTCGGGAGTCTCCCGAATTGTCGTGAGAACTCTCATTCCGATCAGCGGCGCTCAGGACATCACCTATGCTGCTCATCGAGTGACCTTGGCTGTGACAGCAACGGGACTCTGATACCATATGGTCGAGAACAGTAGGTGGCTCTGATATTGTTAGTACGAAAGCTGAGACAGGATCGATGACAGAAGGGGAAATTGTACTTTGCTTCTCTTCTTGAAAGTATTCGGTACCAACAGCCCCAACATCAGTGGAAGTGCCATCGAGATGCATGTGCGAATCATTTCTCAGCACCATCGGTTGGTTGTTCTGTCCAGCTCTCCTCGGAACTGGGCACAGCGGGGACACTGGGCTCATGTGCGAGTGTACTCGGACCGGCTTGTCGAATTCCTCACTGTAGTCATAGTAGAATGAGCCTCCAGACCGTAGCGGTTGGCCTGCATCATTTGCTGTCACAGGCCTCTGGTACATTTCCACGATTGACGTCAAGCTTGCAGACCGCACGCTCTGATCCGTTGACCCATCACGCTGCCTGTTATGCGACCTCAGTAGTCCAGGCATCGAAGTACTTGGTGTCCGCATTCGACCGGGCAGAGTGCCAAATTGATATGGACCTGGCGACGCCCTTGATGGCAACGAGGAAGTCGACCTATTAACATCAGCACGCAGTGAGAGGGGTGGCGGCCGTCTTTGCCCATGGCTGTATGTCGGTTTGAATGATCCATGTACAGTTCTCTGCATGCAAGGGTCAGCCACATCGGCCCTTTAGCCCTCAACCAAGGGCGAGAACCTGTGATATCCTGTCCAGCTCAACCATCCTCGTGTAATCGATCACTCCATTCTGTGCTAAAGCTGGAGACGCGGGGCGGACACCGGGGCGCTTAAGTCGAGTCGGATAAGGGAATGGGGACCGAGGACGTTGTAAGCCACTGCTGCTCGAATGACTCTGAAGAGTGCCTGACGACTTCTGAGACGGAATCTGTCTGGAGCTGCTTGTTGTCAGGGAGAAGGACCGCTGGCCATCTTCACAGGTCGGGGAAGATGTTGGTAGCCAGTACTGCGGATTTTCCGAGCAGTAAAGGGATATGATTTCCGACGTTGTATCGCGATATGATCGGAGATGCCTCTGGCCGTCCGGGGAGTAGTCGCCGTCGCAGCCCTTGAATGGTCCTGGTGGCAAAAGACTCGTCTCTGCGAGATCCTGTCGGGGACGAGGGGGTTGATGGTACGTAGCAGGTGACGTTGCAGACACTGTGGAGAAAATTCCAATATCCCCGGTCTCTGTTGTTTTCTTCAGCATGCTTTCTAGCGGACCCGGGGACCGAAGCAGGGTCGAGTTCTCGTTGACACTACGGAGGGGCCGCCGATGAGATGGCTGCCGAGTGGCCGGAAGGTGACGGCCGTGAGATTTGTACGCATGTTGGAGGGAGCCGTTGCTGCTGGACCGCATGCGAGTCTGGGCAGCCTCCATGGCGACGTGCTCAACGATGAGAACGACGAGCGTTTCGCGAACAAAGAATAATACGGAAGAGAATCATACGGGGCTGAGAACCACAACACAAAGAGGACGGCGGCTAGTAGGCCCAAGACAAAGCCAGGTCAGAGGTGAGATTTCGATCAGAACTCTGCCGACAAACTGGGGAGATTGGAACGACTGATGTCCCGTGGGCATCTTCGGTGGTAGAAGATGGCTAGCCTGGCATGCACAGAACGGAAACGCAAAGAGGGAAGCCCACAGCCAGACACGGCCATCCGCGCTCGCGTCTGTCGTGAGCCTTGGCATCGATACAGAGGAATGGTCAGGAGCAGGAGCAGCCAGGCGTTCGCGGAGAAGGCCCTGCCTGCCTCCTCTTGATGATTCGTCTCGAGTTAATGTGACATCATGCCATATGTCCAGCGCATTGCGGAATGGCAGCTTGCGACTGAGCCGCAATGAGAAGCATGGACCTAGGATCGAGCACGCTCGCCAGGGATTTCTGGTCTGGGCTAGCGGCCGAGACTGGACCAAAGAAGGGAGAAGGAACGACACAGAGGTGAGTGACGAGCTGGCCATTCAGCGAAGCAGCGAAGCGACGCAATTGTACAGGACCAGCCGATTGCATTGCGACTTCCACATTGGCGACTGAGAGCCTGCACTAGGTACCAGAGGTAAGGTCCCTAGGTACCTTACCGATGCTCAAGCTGACAGGAGGTGCATGTGCCTATTTCGAGCTACCTGGAAACGATCGCATGGATGCCTCGCCGACGGGCGCCTGCAAGGAACACCAGACGTGAGCTGGTACTTGTAGGATCGTGCATTCTTAGGGCAGATTCTCTGAATTGTTCGTGTCTGGAGCTGGGCAAGTGACATACCCCGGGCTGGTCAGCAATAGGGGCGCAACGGCCATTGAGTCCATGACATTGCGGAAATCGGGCCCACGAGCCCTTCTGCAGTGCATTGGTAAGGCTCAATCGCTGACAAGCACGGCATTTCTCAGCTCAAAGGCCAGCACGTGGCCTCACAAGCAGCCTGAGATCGCCTCACCGTGTTGGCTCGTGGTTGGGCATCGGCGGCTGACAAGCTGTCATGTCGCACATGCAGCTCTCTGCCTGCCATGCTCAATGCCGTGGCTGCTCACGTGCCAATGTTCCAGTTTGAATGAGGATCTGAGATGCTTATTCGCACAGGTCGGCCTGTCCTTGACAGCCCAGCTCGGCTTGCAGGGTTCTCCGTAACCCCGCAACCGCACCAATTTGCACCAAGCCAAAGGGCGCGTCTGTAACCGCCACCAAGGCCTGTGAAAATCTCGCTGGTCGCACCCCTGCACTCATTGTAGCACGGGACGTGTCATTCTGCGTCGGTGATAGCCTCGGATGTTTGGGCAACGTCGAGCTCAAAACCAGTGGTTTGGCGGCCACTTACGTGCTTCGTATCTGCTGCGAAGTTAGGCAAGGTAGTTTGAGCCGAAAGCCGACTTCGGGTCAATGCCGAACGGGATGCCGTTCACCCGCTTCGTTGTTGGGTGTCGCAGGTTCCCAAATCTTGCGCTTTCCCACAGGCTCCGGCCTCCACCTTTGACAAAGAATGTGCTTCAGGTTGAAGCACCGGATCCCATCAGGTGACCTGGCGCAGGGCTTGAGCCGTCGTGAAGCTCTTCAACCGCCCGTGGCTCGTGGTGGTGCCGAAGTCTGGCGCCTCGTGGACTCCAAGACCCCTGCGACAGCGGGTTGAGCGGTCACCCAACGACTGACAGCCCTCGGGTCCCCGTCGCCCAGTGTTCCTTGTGGCTTCCTGTCTTCTGTGCCGGGGCCAGTCCCCGCAAATCCTCCCCTCCCGAAGAAGCTTGGTTGTGGTGCTAGTCAGGGGTTCAGTGGGTATCACCATTTTGGCCCGTCTGTGCCGTCCAACCAGGGCTGGCCCCTGCTCCGACCGTCGATGTGGATGGGGTCCAACGGTCTGTCATTGACGAGCGCCAACAATTTCCCTCGGCCCCGTTTTCGCGACATGTTAATACTTGCAGGTGGGCAACAGGTAATAATACCCTGCCGCTCGGCCCGCCATCGTCGTCCTACTTGTACGAGAACGTAGTCCGTACGAGCACTCGATTTCTCTTTCTCGCCGTCTTCCCGACTTCCTTCCTTATTGCGAAGCAGGTCTCAAAGCAACGCCTTGCTGGCCCAGAGTCCATTGCATCGTCACCGACGTGTGTCTCTCTCACCCTGCATACGCTTCGTCACGGGTCTGCCACCGACCGCAGCCGAACCCCGCCAACTTCACGCACCGTGCACTCATCATCGTCGGCATCGCGACCCAGCCAGCACCAACTTCGTTCTCCTTTGGCACACAACAATGGCCTCCCGCAAGCCCAGTCTGCACGTCGTCATGCCGGATCGACCCCAGGCGAGCACCGACTTTCACGGTCTGCAGAGCGGCATTCGCAGTCCGCGCAGCCCCCGGTTCCGCGAGGTGTTCGACGCTCCATTCTCAGAAGCCCTCATGAATGCCTCGCGGACGACGCTGGCGACGGACAGCACCGGCAGCTACCCCGGATTCGACCACCACAGTAGCTTTGAAGGCGAGGCGAAGCGTCATGCTTCCTACAGCTCAATGCGCACAAAGGCCCAAGCCCAGTCACCGTCTCCACTCCAGTCGCGCCAGGACAGCTGGACGTCATCAGAGACAACCCGCCGTTCAAGTGTCAACGACCGCATTCGCGAGTGGGCACGCAAGTCGTTCGTTTTCTCACGAAAGAACTCCGCGCAGTCAGACGACGGTTATTTCAGTCACAGTCAGCGACCGCCTTGCAAGTCAGCGGTAGTCACGCCGACATCCGAGGCCTCGACGCCGTACGCCTTTACAAGCCCTGACAGGTATGCTCGGCCTGTTGTTGCCGTGGCCGAGGTGGATGAATCAAGATGAGTGATGGTCGGCCTGCTTACATGGGACACGGACCGGATAACGGTGCCACGGTTTAATGACATGAATGGACTGACTGCCGGCACTGGATGTGCCAATTGGATAACGGCGTCAGAAGGGTTTCACGATTGTATATATGTACTGCGATGGCTGCAGGGCGCCCCACGTTCTAATGATAATACCCAAAAGTAGAGGTGGGACAGCTGCGCTCAGAAAACGCCGCCCCCAATGATGAATAGTCGTTGCTCCTCCTTCTTCGCCCATTGAATGATCTTGTTTGCCCCTTGTGTCATCGAAGTCCGCGACATGTTTGGGCCGCCGACGCAATAGAACTCGAAGACGGGCGTTATCCATGCCAAGGACGTCGCCTCCTCGCTCGAACAGTGTAGGACCTTGAGATGGGCGTGTTTGGCGTGAACGGACGCGTGCAGCTCATGGTAGAGGGTCATGAGCCTTCTCCGCTCCACCATGTGGGCAAAACCAGGTTGCAGGGACGACATGCAGAACTGCACATTTGCCCGCGACTTATACAAGAAGTGACTGATCTGGCTGCCGGGCGCAACTTGGGGCACCTGTGGACGGCCCGCTTGTGCGGCTCTGCGAATCAGTGCGAGGCTGCCGTTTTTGGCCAGCTGTTGCGCAACGTCGTCTCGCATCTGCTTCAAGTTGTAGAAGCTTTCTCTGTCCGGGCTGATGAGGATCATGGCGATCTCTTCCTCGGCGGGCCGGCCCTCGCTGGCGGCTGGCGCGCTCGCCTGCTCACCGGACACGCCTTCAAAGAAGCTGACATACATATACAAGTAGCCCTGGTTGTTGAAGGCTGGGAGGCAAATAGGTATCCAATTCTCGCCCCCAGCGCCTTTGATGCCGTCGGATTCGAAAAGCATGTTGAAAATGAGCTGGAGGTCGCTGGGGTGCAAGGAGTGCCGCCGCGGCCGGATGACGCTAACCAGTTTCCCTCCGGCCACAATGAGCCCATATAGAAGTTTATCGGCCCTCAGCTTCAAAAAAGTGTTATTGATGGTGTGCCGTTCCGACTTGCGCAGCTTTAGGCATTCCAGAGAGCCTAGGAGAGCCGAGGCTGAGCCCATTGTGAAGCTGTCAGCCAGCGATGATAGTAATGATTCGGTTCCCTGAAGAGGTTTGCGAAGATCCGTCGAAGGTCGGTTGAGGAATATGTTGCGCAGCGTAGGTAGTGTCAGGGTCGACAGAATCTGCATGTACAGCGCCTCTAGCTGTGAACGCAGTTGTGCGTCGCTCTCGCCAAGCTTGCTAATGGCGACAAAATAGAGTGGTCCTTGGGTCGAGATGACAAATCTGGCGTTGCCCGCTGTGAAACCGTGGAGTGGATTCTTCGATCCCTCGTAGAACGATATTATGGTCTGAACAACTCCTATGGAAGAGTTGATGAGGTTGAGGTCCCCGTGGCGGCTCCAGATCGGCTTGCCGGCGGACGAGAGTATCATATAGTGCTTGAGTTTCGACTTCCACATGGTGAGCCTCTCGTCATCCTTGTGACTCTCATCGCTTTCATCCGGTAATGGCTGGGTTTCCTTGTGGAACTCTGCAAGACGGTCGTGCGCGCCTCGCCTACCCCTCTCGAATGGCTGTATTGCTGCCGACTGTGACTGAAGCAGGTTCCAGGCAGGGCTTTTCCTGTTGAAGTCCCCCGCGAGGAGACTGGCAATGTCGCCGGCAGGTCTCATCGTCGGCGCGAAGCTGGTGATGCTGGCAGCGTCGTCGCCCCCTTCGCCGCCAGAGCCATTGGCTTTGCGACTTGGCGTTCCTTGGCCGCTGTCGCTACCAATGGGCGTGGATACAGACCGAGGCCCTGGAGCCGAGAAGGTCCCACGCGAGCCATCAGGAAAGGACAGAGTCTGGATCTCGACTGGAGTTATCGCGGTTGTAGCCTGTGCCTGCAGGCTCTTTGGGTCCGCCGAGCTTGAGGTCGCTCGGCGCGGGGGCAGCGGCGGTGGTTGCTCGCTGTCGGGAGATCCCGTCTCCTGTGCCATGGTAGCGAATCGCGCGGCTGTTGTGGCATCTCAGCTTCACAGGATTTATCCAGAAGACGATTTGTAGAATCTGGAGGCAAACACTGGCCGCAGTAGGTGGCTCATGGCAGTTGATCCCAGGCCGTTCCGCTGCGGCAGAGGGCGAGGTGTCGTGGCACGCGATGCATGACGAAGGTTCACTGGAGCTCGGTTGAGCCCAGCTTGAGCCGGCTGTGGAGCAGCGTGGAGGGGCAGCCACCTCACCCACTGAAGCTGACGTTAACACCGCTGGGGTTGCCCGCGTACGGTTGCAGGTCACATACGAGTAAGGTCTGGCCATGCACCGGAGCTCGGACCCACCACAACACGCCTCCGCTGCCACATCCGCCAATAGCATGCTTCAAGAGCCCCAAGGTACGGGGGCAGGCTGCGAGCGCATCCGCTGAAACGTAGCCTTATCGTTGAAGAGCTTCATCACGCCGTGACGATAAGCAAGCCGCGACAGCGCGCCCACATCCACCGCCTGAGCATGCATCTTCGACCACGGGCCAGAAGCCGTTCGACCCCAGCACTGCGCATGGTTTTCGGCACCCGCGAGTATGGCGCTTGAGCCGGGATCCGCCGCCTTGGGAGGATCGCCTGAAAGCTCCGGGCGGAACTCCCCAATCCCTCGACAATGGAGGAATCAGCTTGGTGGAGGTATGCAAGCATGCTTCGAGCTTCTAGACCTCGGATTCTGACTCTTGACGGCAGAGGAATCTCATATCAAGGACAAGACATATCGTCGATACGCCTCGGGAGTCGAAAAGGCCTTGTCCCTGTTTGAAACGGCCTTGGAAGAATGGGCGGACTACATATCGTTCCTGAACAGGCTGCTGAAGGTTCGTTACCAGCCAGCTGATTTCGTGCCACCAGGCTTGTTGGTTTGACAGCAGCAATATAGGCCTTACAGTCTCGACCGTCCTCAATAACAGCGATACCGCTCAAAGCCACCGTCGCCAAACGTCTCTCCCAGTGTCTTAACCCTTCATTGCCGTCAGGTGTCCACCAGAAGGCTCTAGAGGTGTACAACTACGTCTTCGCGACAATAGGAAAAGATGGCCTCTCTCGCGATCTTCCCCTGTATCTACCAGGGCTTGCCCCTACCCTCTCATTCGCCTCGCTCTCCGTCCGATCCCCCTTTCTCGACCTGCTTGAGGCCTACTTTCTCCAAATAGACCCACGATCCCTACGACCAGCAATGAAGTCCATAATACTAGGGTTGTTGCCAGGCTTGGAGGACGAGACGAGTGAAGACTTTGATCGAACTTTGGCGCTCGTGGCAAGTTTCAAGAAGGCGCTTCGCCCTGAAGACAGCGAGCTGCTGACAACACACCACTCGTCTGGCGACGACTTCTTCTGGCAGTGCTTCTTCCTCGCATCCATAACCAGCCAAAGTCGTCGAGGGGGCGCTCTGGCATACCTCGTGCGATTCTTGCCTACTCTGGGGCGCAGCCCTGCCACGAAGGACGGAGACGCCGGCACGACATCGGGGAGGGTGGACGAAAACCCAAAGATTTCTGCGCTCGTCACAACACCTGAGCCTGGCCTCCTCGTCCGCTGCTTTGCCAGCGGCTTGGCAGACGATCAGCTGCTTATCCAACGGGGATTTCTCGACCTTCTGGTCACTCACCTGCCCCTCAACTCCAACGTTCTGCAAACGCGGGTGAAACCGGCCGATCTAGAGCTCTTGTTGAAAGCAGCGGCTGGGGTGGTGACGAGGCGGGACATGAGCTTGAATCGCCGGCTCTGGACATGGCTGTTAGGACCCGAGCCTGCCAGCAGCGATGGGGATCCTACTGGCGACCTGTCGACAGCGCCATCTGACCAGCAGCAGGCATTCTTGTCCTCAAGAACGACCTATTTCGAAGACTTCGGGTTGCAACCGTTGACCAAATCACTTCTTGACATGATCAAGAGCTCCATCCACGGTAATGCATTGGAACGAGCTCGACCTTACAGGGTCTGCCTCTCTCTTATGGACCGATGGGAGATAGGTGGCCTCGTCGTCCCCGAGGTTTTCCTCCCTGTTGTCGAAAGTGTCCGGCAATTTCAAGATCACGCGTCGTCCAAATCTGAGTTCCTAGAGGTACTGCGGAGTGCCAGCGTTTTCTTTGACGGCATAGAGAGTGGCTTGATCTATAGTGAGATTGTCGGCCTGCTAGCTCAAGCGGTTGGACCAGGGAGCCTCACTGTGGCAGAACGGCGAGACAAGGTATCCTTGGTTAATTTTATCGTCGCCAATTTCAACATTAGGGAGGAGGAAATGGTCACCATACACGCCCCCCTGACTTGCGTCGCAACGCTCGCTATGCTGGAGGACTCAAGAGGTCGCAAAGCGAGACTGAGCCTTCCCGGAGATCAACTCAACCACCTATCTGAAGAGGTTCTGGCTGTCGTCGCCTCTCTGTTAGAACTGGTACCAGAACGCGCCTTCCCGAATGTCACCGATTCAACGGACACTTCAGAATCGAGGGATGCGTCCTTGATACCGAATACAGATATCCTGAGGAAAATCCAGGCCTTCTATGTTCACGGTCAAGGGAACCTCGATGGCTCCACGGTCCCATTCAGCGCGATCGAATCAGGCGAGCTGCTCCTTCAGAAAGCCGTCGCGTATATTTGTAACGACACTAGCGAGCTTGAGGCGCCCTCAGATCTGGGTGTACGGGTTCGCATTCTCATCTTGATTCTGCTTAAGACGCCGACATCCTACAAGTTCGGCGCCACCGACCTGTTGTCTTACCTAAGGGGAAAGCTGGTGCAAGAATCGGTTCTACCCTTTTCTTACTTTTCCTCAGTAGTTCAGCTGGCCACTCAGCTGCATTCAAACGGGAGAATCGCCACAGACCAGTTGTCGGGGCTGGTGCCTTCCTTGGTCCGCCATGCCTGGTTCTACCTCTCTGCGTCGGACCCAAAGCATCATGTCGAGACCGTCCGCTGCCTGTGGCAATTACAGACATCTCTGACACCATCTGCTCGCGATATCGAGGCGTCTCTGTCAGCGATCCTGGTTGACCGCCAATCAGAGCACCAGTCAGTCAACATCGCAGCCGAGGCTGCGCGAACCTTTGGCGTTCTTTGGTCACATACGCTTCAAGACTCTGCATCTGATCGACGTGGATCACGCACGCAGGTACAAGATTACAGGCCTCTGCCGAGGCTTGCCGGCATGGACAACTATCAAGTCATGTTGGCGCAGCCCTTATTCCTGGTTCTCGATGCTCTGATCGACGACCGAACCCAGCTCTATATGGTCGTGAAGTCCTGGCTCAACACAATGGTCGGGGTAGACAGGTGATTTATGTTCTTCGATACCCTCGCGTTCCTTCTGCTAACAACTCTAGGCTATTCCTGCAATTCGTTGCCAAAATTTCAGAACTGTCGTTTGTCGCAGCTATCAACAACTCTCATGGAGGTGGAGAGAAGGTGGAGCCAGACAGCGCCGTTTTCACTGACAGTGACGATATCGAGCTATGCCTTTATTACTTGCGATCGTTGCAACACGTCCTACAGTGTACTGGCGAAATGACACGAGCCGTTCTTGCCTCGAAGCATCTGTACTTTGGCGACGGGGAGGTTCACATACGAGGTACGCCCGCCCCCAACCTTTTTTTTCTCTTCTTGGTTCCTTTATTAGGTTGCTGACACCTCTCAGCCGGTGCTGAGGAAAGCGAAATGACGGTGCAAGAATATTTCGTTCGTGTGTGTCTGCAGTGCATCATGGCAGATGTATCTCCTGATTCCGACCCCGAACTGGTTGAGCGCGTGTCCCAACTGCACCGCTACGCCTTGACAATTCTTCACCAATTCCTGTCAAGCAGATATGCCATCCCGTTGACTAGCCTTCATCTCGACAGCATCCTCATCGATAGACTCTTGAAGTCTATAAGCGACTCGGACCCATACGTCCAGGTGTTGCTTCTCGATGCCGTTCACGATACGCTTAAACTTCAGGACATGGCATCAGTGGAGGTACCAGCTTCGCCAACTTTAGAAAAGTCACGTCCAAGCTTGGACCGATCACGACCAAGTCGACACTCGATGTCCATGAGCGACAGTCGGGCTATTGCGACGCCCATGCCACCTCAGCTACTGAAATGTCTCCAGGCTGGCCTTAGCTCGGCCAGCAGCCACGCAGTTCTAGATAGCTGGGTGGCATTCCTCGCTGACTGCTTGCCATTCTATTCTCAGTCAATCTTCCAGGTCCTCATTCCCCTTGTGGAGACGCTCTGTCGGCAGATCGGACAAGTTTTCGACAGCTTGCGGGACACTTTCAAGACCGAACCGGAGCGAGAAATGCAGAATGAGAGCGCCCCAGAGTCTACTCTGATATATTTGCTAAACGGCCTGGAGCAAGTCTTGGCTCTCGCTCACGATCAGTTGATCGCCGCTGAATCACGCGCGCAGATTGTGAAGGGTCCGGAACAGCCACAGTCTCTTTTTGGCAGCATGGTATCAGGTGTCTTCCAGTCCGATGGTCCCCAGGCGCGAAGCGCGACCGCGAACGACCGTTTGACAGTGAACCTCGCATTCCAAGACGCAATGAGGATATGCTTCAAGATCTGGTCCTGGGGCCAAGGAGATGAAGCCAAAATGCAGGATCCAGTCTCGGCAGCATCGTTTACATACACCTCTCTACGTATGAGAAATCGGGCCAGACGGCTACTCGAGCATCTATTTACCGCGGAGACACTGGAATGTCTGGAGACCGCGATTGACATTTGGATCTCGACCGATTCGGCTGGCGAGCGAGCGCTAGTTTTCAGCTTCCTGTCGGCATTAGACGCCTGTCGACCGCGGCACTCTGTTCCGGCCTTATTCAACTCCATTTACAGTCGCACCAACCCTGGGGCTCTCGAACCATCCCGAAAATCAACCATGACAATCTCATTGCAGGATTCAGACCTTGTCGCTTTCCTTGTAGAGTATGCTCGCTCGCTGGACGACGACGCGATGGATGAAATTTGGCAAGACTGCATGACTTTCCTCAAGGACCTTCTCGGCAACCCCTTTCCTCACCGGCAAACGTTGCCCAGCTTACTCGAGTTCGCAGCGATCTTGGGCGAGAAGGTGGACAACACGACCTTTGGAGAGCAGCGAAGAATGCGACGGGAGTTGGGGGTACGTGTCAGCCGCAAATTTGCATGTATCTGAGCTATGACTGACATGTATCAGGACCTGTTTCTGCGTCTCCTAGCCGCACTCTTCACGACTCGGCCAATAACCTTTTCCGAGCCAACACATTCCAACGGTACACCAGAGAAAGCTGGCAGAGATGCGAGCCACAGGCGAGCGCCTGCCACCGACGGACCAGAAGCTGTGGTGGCAGTCCTTGCGTCCGTTGCGCCGAAGTTGCCAAAAATCTTGGTAGAATATGATCGCGTGCTCGCCGCTGCAAGTACGATATCTACAAACGTTGTAGGACCGACCTTGCGCTCCAAGTCTTTCCCCGACACGGTCTCCCCAAGTACCATGACGCTGCTCCGCGAGCTTTCGAGGCTACAAAATAACCAGAAGGCGTGGAAGAAGGACGTTGGTGATGCATTCAACGATTCGCGATTCTTCGGCATGGGACTCGAGTTGGTCAAGGATGATTGGTTGCCTCTGCTCAAGCAATGGGTACTCACGGACAAGGAGAAGTTACCCGAGATTATCAGTCGCATCAACGCGCCAACGACGGCTGGCATCGTGTTCGGCGTAGGCGCCACGTCAGCAAGGCTTGAAGCCGACCGCAAGACCCAACTCAACTTGCGGAGAACCGCTACTCTCATCCTCGCATCAGCTGAGGACGCATTTGTTACAGATCTCCGAGCCATATTTGATAAGCTCGTCGAGCTGATGGCCGCCACGGCGACGTCGTCCCCATCTTCCACAACCAGAGCTGACGTCTTCATGGTCGTCCGCGCACTGGTCCTGAAAACGAGCCCTGTTCATCTCGCCCTGCTCTGGCCGGTTGTGAACGCCGAGATACACGCCGCCATATCTTCGGTGATTGCCCCTGACCACAGCGCTGCGTCCGACATATATGTCAACACTGCCATATTTCAAGCTTGCAAGCTTCTGGACCTGCTCATATGCGTGGCCCCGGATGATTTCCAGCTACACGAATGGCTCTTCGTTACCGACACCATCGATGCCGTCTACCCGCCATCGACTTATCAGCCCGTGGCACTCGCTGATGAGCTGTCCGAGGAGCTGGGGAGCTCCGCAGCGCAAATCTCCGCGCAAACAGACACGGTAGCACACATGGCGGCCAGCAGCGCATTCAGGCGGCCACTCCTAGGGCACGGTGGCTTGGGCGAGCAAGCCAGTTTTGATCGCAAAGACGAGCTTGTTGCAAAGGTCCTGAGACCGTTCTTCGGTCAGCTTAGCATCTTTGCTTTCGAGAGCACGTATGCCATGGGCGCACCGGACACGGCCAGCTGTATTCAAGATCTATTGAAGGACATTTTCGATGAGCGAACGATGGTAAAGGCACTGTAAGAGCACGGCGGCAGTTACAATGTGGTGGGACTTGATATCTCCAGTGGTGGCAAAATAGACTATCATAGAGATGATGAGAGACGATGTTCGCCCACGATTCTTTCAGGCTAAGAAGTCTATCACAGGTGTGCCCAAGTGCACAAATATGAGAGGAAAGTTGTCTATTGTGACGAGTTTCTCTGACGCGTGAGTGCTCAAGGGACTACGCGCTTTCCACAGCGGGCGATATTCCCAGCCCAAGTGCCACGAACGAACGACAGCCGCAACGCCTACCGCTTCCCGCTTCCTGAACCAAAATTTTCAAAGCGTACCGCCGCCCCTCTTTCCATACTACCAGAAGGAAATCTTCACGAGGGTGCGTTCAGCGACGCGTCAGAAGGGCCAAGAACCTTGGCGAGGACGCTCTCAAATGCCATGCGCTCAATTGCTGCGCCAAACGATACGCAGCGGACCACATTCCGGAACTCTCGCTGCAGGGCTTGGAGAGTGTTGGCGTCGAGGAGCATGTCGACGGGATACCGGTTCGCAAGCTCGAACCAAGCCTGGACGGGTGCGATCTCTTGGTCACCCGGGTTGAGGGACTGGGCGAGGCCGTGGAGAGACTCGAGCGTTATTCCGACTGCGGGCCAAGAGAAACTCGGTGGAGGCGATGACGGAGCCATCGTCGGTGCTGAAGACGAGAGGTTGCTCTTGGGGTAGTCGCGCGCAAGGGGCAGGCTGTCTGCGTAGATGGACTCGGGGGCGGATGCCATACAGTAGGCGGAAGCCATGAGCGTGTGTCCGTTGTCCTCTTCGCATTCCGCCGAGTGGTCATGGCAGGGGAAGTCTCCAAGGCGGAAGTGATTCCAGCAAACGTGTTCGAGGCTTTTGATGATGTTAGCACAAGGCCCTCTCGGGCGTCGCCGAACAACGAGAGGGGGGAAGGAGGGGGGTTGGGACCTGAGCTTCCGTAACACATACGCAAGAATAAAGTTGATGGCGCGTTGCTCCTGTGCGGGCGTGAGTGGTGCCTCGTCGGCCGACGACTTGGGCGGCGTGAGGGCGCTCGCGACGCTGCCGTCACCCGAGGAGCCGGAACTGACGTGGAAGCAGGGCGTACCAAGAGACTTGTCGACGCTCAACGTAACGGTCCAGTCGTCTATGTCGATGGCGCCAAACATCTCGGGCGAGCCAGCGACGTCAGGCACCGATGACGCCGCATAGCTTCCGGGTGCGGCATGGTCCGTCAACATGGGGTCGAGTGCCTCTATCGGCATTTGGCCCGGCGCCGCTGCAACCCCTTCCGGCCTTAAGAACGACGACGGCTGATGAGTGTAATGGTCCGGTTGTTGAAATCCGGATGGTCGACCAATGCCGTTCAACCTGAGGATTGCAATGATCTCCTCATTCTCCCTGTGCAGGACCTTGCCATCGTGTTCGGCGAGGGCTACCAGATCTCTCAGTTGCGAAACGTCGAGCTCCAGTTGCTTGACGTAGTTTGCCTTGCGCTGGCGATGCTCGATTTGCGCGCGGCGAACCTGCTGGCGACGTAGTAAAGCCTTTTCTTTATCGGTCTTGGGCTTCGCTTTCTCGGCATTCTCGCTCTCGGGCCTGTCGCCGCCCACGGGTGCCGCCGACGCTGTACGCGACTTAGCTTTTTTTGCAGGAGGCATGATGGCGGTAGATGAGGGCAGTCGCAAGGTGAGGATGAGGTATCGACAAAAAAAACATCGAGGAAGGACGAGATACGAATTACACGGAGAGGCAGACTACGTGTTGGGGGTGGACAAGGCCAATCAATCGACAGGGGAGGTGATGCCAGCCCATGGGCAGTGACAAGGGCACGACGGCATGTCCGAGACGCGATCCACAGACTTGAAGATCGAAGGGCTCGAGTGCGTGGGCAGCAAGGGGCGTGGGATGGAATCATTCCATGTCGGCGACCTCACTGTGACAAATCACACGCCCTCCAACTCAAATCGACCCTATGATGTGGCGGGGGAATCGGCGCCAGCTCTCAACGGCCTTGCAGGCGGCGACGGCGGCAATCAGCAGCACGACGGCTTTGCCGCCACCGCCACGACTCGCAACCGCCCGGCCAAGCAGACGTGGTGAAACGGCATCGAGTCAGATCAGAAACCAAGCAAGGACTCACGATTCTCGGGCGCCGGCGCCGGCGCCCTCGGCTCCGCGCCCGTCCTCCCGCTCAGCTTTCCCTTGACCGTCTTCCAAATTCTAGGAATCGACGACCGCTCGGCGGGCCCGTCGTCGTTGTCGGGCGGTGTCATGGCTGCGATGGCCGCGGTGTTGGTTCTGCAAAGATGGTTAACCTGTCTCGCTTACACGCACGCATCGACGGTGCGCCGGTTTGCCCCTGCTGTGACGAGACTGGCGACTATGCGCACAGAAGTGCCCGTCAACATGTACGAAGTATGCAGCTGAGTCGCCGTGCCTGGGCGGTGCGCTCTACCAAGTCGTCGCCGTGGTTGATCAAGGCGACGGGCGAGATGGAGTTGCGCCTGTGGCGACGCACCCGAGCAGGCCGCGCCTACATACTAGTTCCTCGAAGAGCGCCCTGGGGAAGAGCAAGAGGCTCCCGCGTCGCCGGGAACCACAGTCACCCCCCAGTGGACGCCGAACACGGGCCATGTGGCTTTTTGCGCCCTGCTGGGCGAGCCAAGCCGCAAAGCTGATTGATGGAAGAACAGGCTAAAAGTTAAATTCTCCGTCTCACTCGCTTGCAGGCCCGCCGCCTCTTCAAGCTATCGGAGTGGGGAGGGCAGTCTGCAGCAGAGCCAGCACAACGGTCGCGAGAACGGGGCAGCAGATGCTATTATTATACCTTCTCGGACAGCCCCATGGTGAAATAGCAGGTCAAATACACGGTTAAATGGTTCCCGCTATATGCACAAGAAATCAGCCGTTCGTGGGTGTTCCTTTTCCAACTCCTCGCTAAATGCACTCCCGTATAGAATAGTTTCGCAAAGACACACCGACTCGCTCCATCGGACCGACACCCGAACAACCGCCGCACACCTGGCTCCGCCTCCGCGCGCGCGACTCACTCGAAATCGTCTATTTCGCTGTCCGTCGCCGTGCCTTCTTCTATATCTCCGTCTTCGTCGTCATCCATCTCGTCGCTATCGTCGTCGTCGTCGTCCGCGTTCAGCCCCGGCACCGACTTCCAGTGGACGTAGTCATCGGCCAGCCACCGCTTGCTAATGGGCAGCTGATATGGGTCGAACGGGAAGTATGGGTCCAACTGATGGAAGCTTTCTCCTTGCGCCTCATAGCCAGAATCCCGCAACGCACCACCCGTAGCGTACGTCGCCGAGAGGTACTGAGTGAGCCGAACGCGCTTGTTGCTCTCGACCAGCGGGTAGATGTACATAAAGTTGAGCCGATGCGCAAGTTTGGCGAACTCCTCCACAATGACTGGTGCGCACACCTTCAGCGGGTTCAGCTTGCCGAATATCTGGATAGAGAGATCCTTTCGTGAAGATCCCACCCACTCCAGGTCCTGACCGATGTACGACGCCGGGTCTTCCGGGTCAACGACCTCGGGCGCGGATACGACCAGGTCTTGCCACCGGAAGCAGAAAATGTAGAGGGTCGCTTGAACGAGGGAGTAGTAGGGATGAAATCGCTTCAGATCAGGCCCCCGGCAGAGCGGCTCGTACTTCCTGCGATACTGCTCAAGGTGATGAATCAGGAGCATGAACATTGTCCGCACGAGGCTCCCGGGTACGTGCGCGCCCCTGGCAACAAAACTCGCCAAGTAGGCGGCAGCAGCTTGCTTCAGCACGTTAGGTGTGTTTCCCTGAAACGCTGTAGCAATGAGCTGACCGCAGAACGCATCCGTCAGGCGCTCGTGTTGTTGCGCAAAATGGAAAATGAGGAATTGCGTGTGCCTTGACTTGTATGTCGGCAGCACAATGTGGTCGAACTCGCGCAAGATGATTGTAAACATGTCGAAGGCCTTGTCGGATCCTGGATTGAGGAAGTGTGGCGTGTAGAAGCCAAAAAGCGTGTCCAGCACCGCATCCATCTTCTCCACACTTTCTTTGACGGTCTTGATCCTGGCAGCCTCTTGGTCGTAATCGAGGTCATCGCTGTCCACTGAGTCATTGTCACTGTCGTCTGAGTCTCCATCTTCCAAGCTTGATGTTCGTTGCTGGTTCTCCCGTAGCGCGTACATCACGGCGGCGGTAACGTCGTCATCGAGGTCTTCTAGGTCCACCTGCATCTGGGAATCGATCTTGACCACGCGATTCAGAATCAGATCCAATATGTCGTCTCGCAGGTCCGGGGCATAGTCCTTGATGTGCAATAGGTTGTGTATGTATGCCATGTGTATCCGCACGGACTCATCGGGAAACGGGAACTTGGCGCTGAGAAGGTTCTCTAGGACCGGAACCGCGGAGGGAAACATTTGCAGCAAGTATTGAATACTCGAGTGCAGGCGCTCGCGCATCGTCTCCCGGCTGACTTCGGGGAAGTCAGGAACTGACCAAGCCGCGGGACTGGTCTCGCGGAATTTCTCAACCATTGTCGACAGGACGGGCACGAGATAGGAGCCTTGGGCGCTAACCAACGCAGCCAGGAAATGGGTGAACACCTTGGCGAAGGCAGCATCGCGACCTAGCCAGGAGCATTGCAAGATGGTCTTGACCAGGCCATTGCATTCCCTGCCCTTCAATATCGGAACGCAGCTCGTGAGTGCCATGACGTACACCTGAAGCTCGTGCGGTTTCAGTGTGTCATCCTCCTCTCCGACGACAGGAGGCAGATATCTTTGCTTGTCATTTGCAAAGAGTTCCTTGAGCATGTCGTACTGGCCGTCGTTTCCTCGCAGGTGCTCCTCCAGAGCTGATCTGACTTCCACCTTGACGTCGTCCATGGTCCTCCGGCCAACTTCGTATGTAACGTTCTTTATTTCGTCGAAGAATACTTTGCGGCGTTTTGTGGGACTCTCTGGTAGTTCTGGCGAGTCGACAGAAGCATCGTGCAGCTCCTTTCTTCTGCCCAGGACAGATGCCGGCTTCAGTATTGACTTGACCGGCGTTGAAGTCTTGAGGGCCGGGCTGGCAAGAGCCCTCGCTTTCGGGTCGAACGGTCGCATCGACGGCGCTTAATATGCGGCAGCGGTGGCGCTTCGATTCTCGACCGATGAGGCCGGCCGGACGACGGCTGCCTAATCGCTGCTGTGGAAATGAGCAATCTGCAGCCGGGCTGTGTCGATCAGGACAGTGATCATTCTTTGGTGAGTCATGAAACACGCCCCGACTGTGTTGCTGTTCAAATGGCAGGGTAGGCTTCGGCGAGGTTTGGCGATGGTAGCCTGGTGCGGAGAGTTGTGCAAGGGCAAAACAAACGGTGACGATGCAGGGTGCCGGGCTGACATTTTCGATGGACTACGAGTAGGAAGGTTTTTTTGAGGGGACCCAAGGTGGGGCGAGGCACGTGCCCGCCACCCGTCCCTCCTCGCCTGTACTTGTACTCGTACGGAGTACGAACTGCACGCCTGGGCCGCCGTCTGGGTGCAGGGCGACCACTGTGTGGGCCTGGCGCCAAATCGCACCTCGTCATTGCCTCTCTTCGAACACGACAAGTCCGACACGACGACAACGCTCGCACATGTGTGCCCATGGCACGAATGCGGGAGCCGTGTCACACAATCGGACAATTGTTGCACTCTGTGGCGCACTTTGGGATGTAAACCTCCCGTGATGAGTGTCTTGCGCCCAGCACATGGCGCATGTTTCAGATACCTTGTTGCTCTCTGTCCAAGCCACCTGGGAGAAGATATGATGACCACAACCCAGGATTCGGCAAGAAAACGTGCAATTGCCCGGGTATTGGGGCGTATCGATGCGACACGAAAGTGCAGCAATTGCGAACAGAGCCTATTATTTAATCTGCAAATCTGTGCGGCCAAGTCTCGTCCCCCACCTGGAAAGCCTGATGAAGCATGCCGTGAGGAACCGGACTGCTCCGGAGCCCGCTGCTGAGGCCACGGAGAACTGGTAAAATCTATCATTTCAACAAGGTAGTCGCCAACTAGAACAAGACGCCCATCCTTTTGCGGGCGGCTCATACCCCGAGTGAGCCCACCCCAGCGCAGACGTACACCCCATCTGCCCTTGGCGTATTTCCTCTCGGTGCATGTAGAGCATGGATGGTATCATAGGCATCGCCTATAATCGTACATTAGCGACAAAAGAGACTGCACACACTCCCGGCAATATTGCCGAACGACGTTCGAGAACATGGCAAAAGTTGGACGTGCACATGCGCCGAAGATCTGCGCAGTTGTCGCAACGCCAGCTTTAGCAAGCCTCCGGTCCCAAGAACCTCAATAATTGTCCGCAGCACCAGCGCCGTTGTGGGCGGCGTGCGAGCCGTACATATAGTTGGGGTCCGCGGTGCCGTCGGCGCCAGCAGCCCCTTCAGCAGCGTATTCCGCACCAGCAGCGGATTGCTCGCCCTTCTCGCCGGGCATCATGGAGCCACCCCACGAGTTCTCCATGACACGCTCTCTGTTCGACTGGTTCTGTTGCTACTTGGGTGTCAGTGGCAAAGGGCCTAGACAAGCATGGCAGGGCCGGCGACGACATACCTCGCGGTACTTGGACAAATAAACTTTGAGTGCCTCGGCATAGTTCTCAAAACCGAGAGACGTCATGGCAAAGAGGATGTCTTCGCCGTTGACAGTCTTTCGTTTCTCTTGCTGGCATTTTTCCGACGCTGAATGGCCCTCTGATTAGACAAGGCCAAGGCTGAGTCGGTACAGTGATCTGAAGAGGGGCCTTACCTTCACTCGTAATGAAGGAGATGAACTCGCTGACACATTCCTGCATACACTCCTTCGCCTCCTTTGCTATCTTGGCGTTGTCTGGAAGGGCGTTCTTCATGATCCGAGCCACTGGTGCAAAGTTGCGTATGTTAGCGTCTAGCTCATCGGCTCGGTCAAGCTTAGAGTCGCGTGGAGTGCCGGCCGACTCGGCGGACGAATCGTGGGCCATGGTAGGGCAATGCGAGGCTGGAGCAAAGGGACGAAAGACGAGGCGAGACGAGCAAATCACGGTCGAGCTCGAAAGGGGACGAGGACTTACCATTGGCTATGGGCAGCCACCGATCCTGTTCTTTAACACCCTCGAACTCGTAGCTCGCCAGATTGGCCGACTGTGGGTCTTGATTCTCGTTCATTTGTCCTTCCTCGTCGGGTGACTGTGCACCATGGTCGACGTCCTTGGGAGGAGATTGGGGGGAGTCGGACATATTTGGCTACCTGCAGCGGCTGCTAGCGTCCGTCCGTGTGGAAGATGGGAAGACTGCTTCGGGCTGTCACAACCGGGCTGGTGATGATGTGTCCCCCTGGCCACGTCGCAAAGGGTAAGGCAGGGCTTGCAAGTATCCGGCCGCTGGAGGGTGTGGGCTGTTCCAGATGCCGGGATGCAGGAGCTGCGTCAATCGTGACGGCAAGCGATGGATCGCAAGCCGGGCAGGTCGATGCACCGTTGGCTGGTCCCTGGCCCAAGGTCTCGGGGCGTCCTGTCAAGACGGTGAACTGGACTTGGCCCGGTGACGTGATGTCTTTGGGCGGATATGGGGCAGCAGGGCCTGGATCAACGGCCCGGTCTTGGAGGGTGGGTTGGGAGACAGATGCCCGGCGTGGAGGGGGTGGAGGAGGTGTGGTTGACACGGGATTGGGCCCGCAACGGATCAAGCGAGCAAAGCAAGCAGACGGGCGAGCGAGCAAGCGACCACCAACGAGGCAGCGGCGAAGCTTCTACTTCCTACATACATCCGTCAGCGTCCCTGTGTTGGTTGTGCGTGCGTGCGAACGCGCGAATAGTGCGTATGCGGCGTGCAGAACGGCGACCGCGAGACTGGAGGAGGGTGCTGGCTGCAAAGTAGGTACGTACGGGCTGCGAGACCTGTCGTTCTCTGCGAGGTCAAAGGGACAGTCAGTCAGCCAGCCAACCAACAATACTCCCACAGCTGGGCAGGTGCGCAGTCCGCGCGACTCGTGGGGGGGGTGTGCGATCGCGGAGGGATGAAGGGAGGGAGGGGATGGCAGGGAGGGGGGGGACGGCGGCCCTTGGCCGCGACAGGGACGACGAGGCGGGACGGCGCGCAGAAGGACGGGCAGCGCGAGCGGAGTCGCAAGAGACAAGACAAGGCGTCGCGAGGACGGATTGCGACGGCGGATGTGATGTTACACGGAGGCGCATCGGCGCGGCTTCTTTCCTGTGTCTGTGGCTCACGTCCTGGGATGTTTGGGATGCGCGCACGGTCGAGCCCGAGTCCGCCAGCCTATGGAGCAGGGCATGCGCGAGCGTTCGACAAGGACGGGGAAGAAAATGGAAGCTGGGACGTACGTACGTGCGTCGCAATCGGGCTTCCGTCTCACGGCCTGCTGGATCTCAGCAAGCGAGCGTATCGGCGGCGTTCGTTCGGGGGCGGCGGCGGCGGCACCAGCAGCAGTAGGTGGTGCATGGGTCGGGTCGCAGCGCACGACGATGGATGGCTGGGCAGGTGAGGTGGATTGGATGAGGTAGACGTGGGGTTATTTTGCAGGAGGGAAGAGGAAGGCTGACGCTTGACGGCGAGGAGATGAGGCTAATAGTTACCCACTCATTCACGTTAGCTTCCAGGTTCAGGTTGCTTGGGCTTCAGAGGGCCTGCAACGTGCGGTCAACAAGCTGCGCTAGCAGCCCCAAAACACAACAAACGCCGCCCATGCCCATGCCCATGCAAGCCAGCCGCCCGGCCCAGAGGAGCAACGGTGGGCCGGTCGAGCTTGCGCTTATCGATAAGCCCAGCACACGTCGCGCCTGCCGCGGACTGGCAAGCCCGGCTTCATCAGGCGCGAGCAGCGAGGTGAAGCATCCTCGACTAAGCCCTATGCGGCCGACAGATTCCCGCATTCAGCCCCACAGTCTGTAGCTCGCGAATGTCATAGCTCCTGGACCTTCGCATTCTCTTCCGGGACTTTCAACATACGTACAAGCACTCGGCTCACTCGCAGCCCAACCTGTTGCCAGCCCCCGCGGAATGCGCCTGTCCTAAATTGACACCAGCACTCGTATCGTACCATGCCTCCCGCAGCCGCCTTGGAGCTGCAGGGGTCTTGATGCCCTGGTGCCCCGCCGACTCCAGTGAGACGCCTCGCTGGCACCGTCAGGCGGTGTGCCACGAACGGCTGCGGCATGGCACAGGTTAGCCATGCACCTCCCCAAGGCGGCGCAATGGAGCCTCAGAGGCCATCTAATCGTTCCGGGATGCCCCTCCTCTCCGGACTGTTGACAAATCCCCAGGCTCAACTGGGGAACGGGGCAGCTGATCCTTCCAACGCTATGCCTATCAACCCGACCGCTCGAATGAGCCCAGTCTTGTCCTCGTTTTCCGGATAGAAGTTGTCGTGCTCCGCCACTGTCGAGGGTGGTGGTGTAATAACTCTGTGTTGAGAAGTGTTTCCTGGTTCTTATTCGACAATCCCAACCTTTCCAAGCTAAGAGCGGCAAGCACGCTGGGAGCCGTCACCCCTGTGGTCGTCAGTGTCCCAACGAGCCACATTCCAAGAATGCAGGGTTGGGCGACTTTGTGAACGATTCCTTTGCGCAGACTTGGTCCAAACTGGTTCACAAGAGACGAACCGGGGCCATTACCCTTGTCCATGACAACCGCAACGGTAGGACCCCAGTCTTTCACAGTTGGGAAGGACAACGCCGAAGCGAGAGCTTGTGTCCAGCCGAAATCACCCCCAGTAACAGGTGGAAACGGCACCCTTCCCGTTCGAACTCGTCCTAGATGCATTACTCATGTGCTTGCGCCTCAGTACTCACGCAGGTCGGTCGTTGAAACGGTTCGGCGCAGCGGAGAACAACCTCGAGCTTGCTCGCACTTACCACCTTGGGGAATTCGCTGCGAAAATCTCAGCATCATCGCCACATGTCCTTACACAACGGCGGGTGTAGCTGCGTCACTCTCGACGGATAGTCTCGGGACGGGTGCCGGCCGGCTGGGACTGCTTGCGTGCGGCGGAGTCGCTGGACAAGAGACTCGATGTGACGTGAAACTGTGGCGGATGCTGGCGCAACTCGGCTCCAGCTGGCTAAGCCTGTCTGATCAGGATGCATTTTCAGCTCATTGCTGCCTGGGATGCCTGTGACCCCGGCGCCAGCTCTCCTCTCCTTGACAGGCATGTTCAGCGAGGCAGTGCGTGCCTCGCACAATTCATGAGTGCTCACCTCAGCGAACTCTTGTCCATGATGCCAACAAAGCCGTTGGTCTGAACAATTTACTCAGTCAGCCTCCCGACCAACTCGGAAGTCGTCAAGCCAGAGACAGTGTGCGAATTTTTGCTGCTCCCATGCATCCGCGGAGACTTCCGCCATGACACTTGGTCATTTTCTACATGATGTTACTGTATGTACGGTGCGGCAATGACCATAATGCGGAAGGTAAAGTGATTAGCATTCTACTGCAAGCTGGGGACGTTGGGGGCCTATAACGACCGCATGGTTCCGGAACGCTGGCGAGTTCAAGGGCCATGGTCATGGAATTCCGCCAGGGCCCGGCCAGAACATGAAGCTTTATAATTCACCCGTTGTGGTCTGTAGACGGAGGAGGCCTTCCGGCGGGTCATTGTCGAGAGGCTGTGGTCGTCAAACGTGACATCTTGCGAGCAATATGGAACCGGCAAGCAAGAACACGGGCACTGAGACTGCATTGCTCCCGATACTTGAACTCGTGCGAAACGAGGAGTTGCAGGCTTGGCGATGGTGCACTGGAACGCTCAGAAAGACACGCATCAATCGTTCCTGACTTGTCATATTGGTGGTGTGCTGATTACCCCTCTCTCGCGTCCATGTGCCATGTGTGTGCCCGCGTTGTTATGCCGGTAATGAGTTTACACCCTGGTCTGAGGGTGGCTGGCGTACAGAAGACGCGGCAAAGACACAGGGTGTTATTTGTCCAGGGATCCGCCAAAAGCGTGGGCAATCATTCACACATCGAGGTCTTCATAACGTCGTGGAGGCTGGACCTAGTGGCCGGCAAATTTTCAAGTCTCCCTCATCAGATTCTCGAGCAAGGACAGGATACAAGCTGAGACACCAGACTCTCGAGGCTGGTGCCAATGATGCGATAAGGCCTGGCTGCGGAACCGCCTGCTGTTGGGCACCGAGGCGCCCTTGCCGCCAGGCTCCATTGCGTCCAACGTATGCAACGCATCGATGCCAACTGAGGCGACGCCTGACCTAATGTCCTCATGTTAGGTGCCGCCTCGCTCGTATCTGTGCATTCTTACTTCGTACTTGCGCAAAGAAATACTGTACAGTATGCGCCCTGGAGTTGGTGGGATGATCTGGCCTACAAGCATCAGAGCAGTGCAGCGCGCGACGCATCATCTTGGCGTCGGGCATACAGCAGCGCCGATTCGACACCTAAGTAAGAAGATGGAGGAGGGAGGCCATCTGTCACCAGCGATAATGCATTCGTCAGGCCATTAAATGATTGTTCAATTTCTATTTTGATGCCATCCAGACTGCCGTTGGTTCATTGTTGGACAACCTGAACATTATTCTTTTTCTGCAGATAGTCAACATTAGCCCACATCCATATACGGGGCGAGTCGCACGGGGGTGGGCGGCGGCGCTGCACAAACCTTCCACTTGTCCAGCTCATCCTGCTTCGTTTTGTACTGTTTTACCATATCGTCCAAGACCTTCTTCAGGCCATCCTGGTTAGTCTTGAGGGCGGGCACGACATCCTTGACCGTCCTCTCAACCAGCACGCCGTTGATCAGTCGGAAGCATTTGCGGTCCTCCGCAAGAGGCTCCAACGTTTCGAGAACAAGCCTAGTGGAAATCTCTATGAGCGAGAGAGCTACTTGCTGTTGGACGTGAAGGGGAACAGAGTTGTTGAGGGAAACGAGGGGAAAAGACGAGTACGCTGTGGGTCATGCGTCGCCCGGTGCACGGCACTCAGCTGGATCTGGGGAAGGCCTACTTGTGTTCCTCTGCCTCCTGCTCGATGTCGCCAATTTTCTGTGCTATTTGCTGCAGCGTGTTCTTGTAGTTGGAGTACGTGGCCTGGAGGTCTGCCCAGAGTCAGTCTCCCGCTATCGCATTGAGCCACTGATGCAGGCCAGGCGCGTGAGTCGCCAGGTACGCACCCTGCTGCTTCTTGGCAGGCGCACCCTGCTGCTCCGAAGACATGGCGCGGCAACCGTCCCCCGTTCAGTGGCGAGGCGAGGCGAGGCGAGGCGAAGGGATATCGATCTGCGAGTCGGCGGAGGCTACGACGGGGCAGAATGAGGCTGCCTGCTCGACGGTCGTCGTTTTGGATCACAACCAGTGAGTGAGTGAGTTAGTGGGCAGTGGGCTAGCGGCCCGGCAGGGCGCTCGCTCAGTGCTCGCCCAAATCCACACGGCCACCTCACTGTGCCCACCAAGCGTAACCACGGTGGGTACCACCCGACTGGTGGTCCAAGCTTCCAGGTTTTCCGTCGCCCCCATCACGAGCCTTGCCGCGCCGCTGATCCACGACTGTCCCGGTCACCCAGACTCGCCTTGCGCCGCCCGAACGAAACAGTCGGAGCAATCCATTCGCGCTCTGCAACATGCATCCTCACCTACACACAAAGAACGCTTTAGGTACGATTGCTGGTCCCTAACCCGGACCACCGCCCGACACCTCCGCTGACTTGTGGTGCAGCGTGCGAAGAAATCATCGCGGCCCTTGAACAGTGCCACGCTCAGGGGTTTATGCACAAGGCGACGGGCGGCTGCAACGACGTCAAGGATAAAGTCAACCAGTGCTTGCGCGAGGAGCGGTCCAAGATGCAGGCCGAGAACAGGGCCGCCGCGAAGGCCAAGCGCGACCGCCTTAAGGAAGAGCAAAAGGCGCTGGGTCTTTAATCGACTGCCCTACAATTCGATTCCGACGCACTAGACGACTGGGAAACGAACGACACACCCCTCCTCATGATACCCGTCTCGAAGACGAATGTACAAAAGACTGCGTTCTGCATGGTTGGCGTTGGCTGGGTCAGGACATGGACCTTGTACGGAGCATTATGATATTTGAATGTACGATCTCGGCGAACGGAACGCTATCAGGGCCCCTCACAACATTTCGAATTGCTATATTACAACACGAGATAGCTTGGCGTCTGAATTCACAGGACCACGAGCTGCGATGCGGATTCCTCACAGCTTCTGGCGGTAGGCGTTGCCAAACGTGAACAGGCCAAAAGCGGACAAGACGCTGAGAAGGACAGGAACTGGCTTCCTGAGGCGGATCGCCCGAGGAATGGCAGAGCCTCCAAGGATAATCGAGGCGAGGAGGCTCAGCTCGATGCCATAGGGCTCTCGGTTCTGGAGGCGGTAACCGCCGAGGCCGTCTAGTCGCGGTCAGTACGGTGCTCAACGAAGCACTGGGCTGTGCCCCCAACGGTTCGGATGAGTTCTCACATAGAATTCCGACAGCAGACCCAGCGACCAGCGACGGAACCGAGCGAGTCTTCACGTAGCCCATGATACCGCCACCGGCAGTCAGTGCCGCGAGGACATAGGACGAGTTCTGAAGCTGGGACTGTACCAGATTGTTAGTCTCCAAGCATGAGTCAACGGGTGCACACATACCATAGTGGTCTTTTCGGTAGCAGTTCTTGCAGCGAAGGCGTTATTTGGTCAAGTGAGATTGCGGACGTTGACAGTGACGGAAGTGGTCGGCACGTTGGGAGCGCCAGCCGAAGCTGGTCGGCTGCTCGGAGGAATTGACGACATGGAGTCGGGATGTGGGTCTGCTGCCCCCCAGCAGGCCCGGCAGGACCTGGCACAGCATTGCGACCAATCACAAGCCACAACCGTTTGGAGCTTTCGTGTCCGTACCTGGGACCCTCATTGTCGCGACTGCAACACTTGTCATCAGCAGCCCACCACCAACACCTGCTCACCACGACGCCCACTCACGAACGATCCGCGACTTGCGAATTGAGCACGATGGCCCCCAAGAAGAACGCCCGCGAGCCGGCTCCTTCAGCCGTAGCGACGACACAGTCGAGCACCGCGGCTGTTGGCTCCGTCCCGCCGCAACCAAAGGCCACGACAAGCGTCAAGCCCACCGGCGCCGCCAATTGGGACGAGGTCCTGCAGAACATCTACCAGTACTATATGAAAGAGACGCCCCAGCGAACCAAGCTCGTCGACGTTTTCCTTGTCTTTCTCGCCGCCGTGGGCGCCCTGCAGTTCTTGTACTGCATCCTCGCCGGCAACTACGTAGGTGTTTTGTCGAAGGAACCGATCGACTGTAGCTGAGACGTGTCATAGCCTTTCAATGCGTTCCTCTCCGGCTTCTGCGCTACTGTTGGACAGTTCGTCTTGACTGGTACGTTCTACGCCTTCAAATTGAATGCGGATCAAGCTGATCAGCGACCCCAGTGTCATTACGTATCCAGACGACCGAGGCGAACAAGAGCGACTTTCCAGCAGTGTCTCCCGAAAGGTGAGCTGATTGCCGATTAACTGTCAGGAACTAGCATCAATGCTGACTTCCCGTGTCATCAGGGCCTTTGCCGACTTCGTCGTTTGCAGTCTTATCCTGCACTTTTTCTGCATCAACTTCATCAACTAGACGCCTCGGCCAACAATGCGAGGGCAGAGGTGGTGGAATATGGACCAGAACCCACGATGTACAACATGAATGGAAAGGGATGTACAACCCATCAGAAAGCGCAAGTTTTAGAAATAGCTCATTGGAGTTTGTGGTTTGTGACTAGCCATGCCTCGTGATATCTTTATTCATCGCCACTGCCCGCCTCCGTCACGGTTTTCGCTTCAGCTTTTGGCGGGCCACCGGACGCCTTTGGCGGTGGCGGGACCCCTGCGCCTTTCGACACTGGCGCATTGTCCACTTCCCTGCTCTTAGCTTCCTCCTCCTTGAAGTAGTCGTCCATCAGCTGGTTGGGGCTGTGGCCATGCCGCTCTTTCTTCTTGCTTGTCCGCGACGGAACGGAGGCGGGATTCGACGCGACCATCTGCGCGGGCACGAGAAAGTCGCCTCCTGCCTGCGGCGGCGGCCCAGACGCACTTGCAGGCGCAAAGGAGCTCTCTTTCTTCTCATTCATGGCTCCATCAAACATCGTCTCGCCTGGCGCATTGACGGGCTCACTTAGGGGAGGTGGCAGTCGGTGCAGAGCTCCGTAGCCGAGAACGCATCCCAAAGCACCGCCGCCGCCCCAACCCCTGCTGGGTTGTATTGTAACCTCTCTTGTCACATCGTACTCGTTGTTGTAAACGTATAGCCGCAAAGGACGGCCAATGTGGTCCTCGACTAGCTCCCCCAATGCGCCTTCGCCATGCAGAGCGCCTTCTGGGCTTCCCAGGATGTAGTCGCTGTATGGTAGAAGGGCGCCTTGGTCGGCGGGGGAGTTCGGTGCGACATCGAGGACGTGCCAGATGTTGGCAGCGAGTGCAATCGGCGCATACTGGAGAGATAGACCAAGGGAGGCGCTGTCGCTGGGCACCGGGATGTGCATTTCCCTCGTACGTTGTCCCTGTCGAACTCTTAGCGACAAATCAGCGATTGACAGATATTATGGCATACCTTGGCATTCCACAGCCCCAGAGTAACAGTGCTTCCTGCACAGTTTTGTACTTCCTGGGCAAAAAGACTCGGGTTGGGGTCGTCCTTTGAGAACAGTTAGATCCAAGACGCAACGCCGACCTCGAGAGCCAGAGCACTTACAATTGGTCGCCCGTTGATGCCCACGATGAAGTCAAACCACGGTTCCACCGCGAGTTGCAGATTCGTGTTTCTTAGAACCTGGAACCCAAAGGAGCCACGCTCGTGCTGCCGATGTTGCGGGTCGCCGCCGTCCAGGCGGGACATGAACCGATTGAGCGCGTTGAACATGCTGCTTTCCCGTCGCGCCACGCGATTAAATCCCCCAGCAGCTCAGGACTAGATTATCGTGCTTTCGGGATTCGCAGGTATGGTGATGCGCGGGGTTGCCGTGGCGGAGAACGTGTTCTGATTCAGCGTCGCGAGGTTGATGAGTGTCGCGATTCGGCCAAGCTGGCCGCTGCAGCCTTGCAGAGTAGCACAAGTGAGCGCTGACGGCGCTGGCGCTGGTGCAGGTGCCCCCGCAAACCACGCTAGCAAGCTATTGTGGGTCCACGACTTCCGACGTTCAGATCTTAGCCTTCACCCCCGAGCATGCATCTGCACAACACTTTCTTTCAGTCATACCCTGAAGCCCCAGAGCTCCGACTCTGAGGATTTCCTTTCCTTGATTTAGGGCTTAAACGGGGGGCCCGGCGTCGAGCTTCCCACCGGACATCATGGGAAGCACTAACCCCCTTGGAGATGCCGCGAGTGACGGCTTCATACTTGGCCCAGCCGGGGAATTACCACTCACCGACGAATGCCGCCATTACGAAGGGAAGCATGAGGTGCCCTGGGACATACAAAAGTTTGCGATCCCGCTCAATCGTCCTATTATTATATATTGGCTAACGGCGCCTCAGGTACTTTGCTCAGAGATATTCCATCTTCTCATGGTACGATGAAGGCGTATGCCTGACCGACGATGCCTGGTTTGGCGTAACTCCAGAGCCAGTTGCAAAGTGAGCCGCCTCTTCCTTATGTGCCCGCGGCATTTAGCTCTGACGCTTCATCAGTGCGATAGCCGCCGATTTACAAGGCTCGGATCCGTCAAAGACGGTGCTTATCGACGCATTTGCAGGAGCCGGCGGCAATACCATCGCCTTTGCTCTAAGTGGCAGATGGCAGCGAATCGTCGCCATTGAGCGCGACGCAGCAACGCTGGCTTGCGCGCAAAACAATGCAAATGTGTACGGCGTTGATCCTTCTATGGTGACATGGGTCCATGGCAACAGCTTCGAGTATATGGATGCCTTGGTGAACCGGCCAGACCAGTTGCACCCGATGTTGAGAGTCGACACGAGCACGACTATTGTCTTCGCCAGCCCGCCATGGGGTGGCCCGGGATATCGCTCCGATGACGTTTTCGATCTACGTACTATGCAGCCGTATAATCTCGAGCAGCTTCACTGCGCATACCGCGTAATGGACCACGTGTTGTTCCTGCCTCGGACAAGCGACATTCGGCAGGTTGCTAAGCTAGCACCAAAGGGTCACAAGATTCCGGTGGTACAATACTGCATGCAAGGTGCAAGCAAAGCAATGGCAGCATATATTCCCGCCAGCGCAAACACTGGTAACAAAGCCCAGCGAGCAAATGGTCTGGTACCCCTACCGTCAGGGCCAGAGCAGTCAGACAGTGACTTGGGCCCTTCTGTCGAAGCTTCTACGCAGCCGGTGCAGTAGACAGTTTCGTCAGTTAAGCATTGGCGTTGCACAGGATGGGACTGCTTCCTAGATGAAATTGGAGCACGTCCGGGTTGACCGCCAGTTGGAGTTTGGCTGCCACACGAGGGAATATGGGCAGGCACACACCACATCTAGTGATAATCCGACAGACGCGGCCAAGGCAACACTACACACCTCGCTTGGTGTACGTTACTATTTCCCGTGCCTTGCCCTGCTATTTCTCACGGCTGACGTGGACTTTCAGAACGAGGATGAAGCTCCAGGCACCACAGCACGCATTGCGAATCTCGCACACTCTAAAACAACTGGACCTACAACAAGGCCCTGTCTCTCACCTCTGGGGCAATTTGCAGCCTTACCACGACTAGATACGTTGACGAAGTCCTGCACACTTTCTGCCGGTCTACGCCTGGGGTGCGCGTTGTTTGGCAAGGGCGCATAGCAAGCGACAAGGTGCCTCCAACGTCTAGCAGACCGAGCGCTTTCAGCCCATGGGGTCATTTAAGGCGTGCATTTTCCATACCACCAACCTCAATGCATTGGTCACATGCGACACAGAGTCATGGGTTCCTACGAGACATTTCAGGTCCAAGTAAGCACCGACCTCTAATCGATATCCATGGGCCAAGTCATTCTCGCCAAACTCGCAATACATCGCGTGCCTACCCAGGAGACGGCCTCTCTACTGGTTCTGATTGGTTCTGATTGGTTCTGATTAGCTTCGTGTTGGGATCTGGTTTGACGCCGGCATTCACGACAGGCGTCTGCTCCTGGATAAAGGACAGCAGTCACATCTTCCATCAAGCTTCGCCATGCCGGGCGTCTTCGCTTTTCCTTCTCTCGGGACAGTGATGACTGGAATTACAGCTGTTATAGGTTGCAGATTGGCTCAGATGGAGTCATGGGCAACCACGGACCCGGCACGGACTCGGGTCCCGTTCCGTTCGTCATTGCCAGTTCCCGGGTACTAAGAATCTTGGCTGAATGAAAGCACAGAGAGGGCTCTAGGGAGTTGGCAAGGATGTTCCATGCTTGTAAGACTACGTCAGTGGTCTTGTATCACTTCGTTTTTGCTAGAACCTTACTGGACTGGATTACATGGCTGGCGATCCATGTATGTCAAGATATGCGTTTCCCCCAGGGTGCGCATGATGGAGTTCATTGTGACAATATGCTCAGCTCCCACCTATCAGTGTCGAATGCCGGCTGCCTCCCTTAATTGAATCCATTGGGGTTGTCAATGTAGCCGTATTATTGAGAAGGTATAGTCGCTCGACAGAGTCGCGTGAGTAGGCCGGGCGTGGGAATGACCATCAGCACCCATGCACAGTCCGTCGATTTTCGTGCTCGTACTGTGTGATTTGGGCCTCACTTTTTTCCACACACAACCTCATCTACCTCCACTTGCCATGCAAGACACACCGCCACCCGCTCTATACCTGTCAATAGCCTAAGAATTTGGTGTTCTTGGGCGTCCAACCATGGCAAAGGACAAGAAGAAGGGCTCAGAGGCGAAAAAGGCCAAGAAGGTAGGGGACACGCTCACTCACACCCATCGACGCCCTTCAATGCCCTTCCATGCCCGCGCCCCTCATCAAAAGTCGAAGTGCCGCGCCCGGACAGAAGCCCCCAATTGATGAGCCCTCGCCGATTGGAGTCGGATGTTGACGTCCATCACAGGCTGAAAAGGCGGCCAAGCAGGCCAGCAAGGGCGAGAAGAAAGCCAAGAACAAGTCGGCCAAAATCGAGGGCAGCGACGCTGAGGATGTGGACCTCGACGAAGTGCTTGAGGAATACCGTCGGCAACAAGAGCAATTCCTCAAGATCACAGAGACGGTCTGCGATGCGCCCCCTCGGCCTCGTGCTGCGTCCACCTTGCTGGCTTCACCACACGACAGCAACAGTCTCCTGCTCTTCGGCGGCGAGTACTTCAACGGGTCACTCGCACAGTTCTACAACGACCTGCACATTTACAATGTGAATCGTGACGAGTGGCGCTGTGTCACCTCGCCCAATGCTCCTCTGCCACGGTCCGGCCATGCCTGGACGCGGTCCAGCAATCCCAACTTTGTGTACCTCTTTGGCGGAGAGTTTTCGTCCCCGAAACAGGGAACCTTCCACCACTATTCCGACTTTTGGAGGCTCGAACCTGCCACGAGAGAGTGGACCAAGATCGAGGTCAAGGGCAAAGACAAGAGTCCGCCCGCCAGGAGCGGGCATCGCATGACGTACTGGAAGCAGTACATCATCCTCTTTGGTGGGTTTCAGGATACGTCAAACCAAACCAAGTATCTGGCAGATCTGTGGATCTTCGACACGGTCAACTACGTGTGGCACTGTCCGACTCTGCCACCCGCTCAGCTTAAGCCCGATGCTAGGTCGTCATTCACTCTTTTGCCGTGTGACACCGGGGCCGTCCTCTTTGGAGGCTATTCGCGGATCAAGGCAACAGTCGCTCTGAAGAAGAAAGGCACGACCAAGACGCAAGCTCAAGGGCAGAAGAACGTGCTGATCCCCAAAGTTCACGATGACTGCTTCTTCTTGCGCATGTCGCCGCCTGCGAGCGATGCAAACCCCAGCAGCCCGCCAACGGTGCGATGGGAGAGGCGGAAGAAGCCCGCCAATGCTCCTAACCCTTCCCGTGCAGGGGCAACTATGACTTGGCACAAAGGCCGTGGTATTCTCTTCGGCGGCGTTCACGACGTGGAACAAAGTGAGGAAGGTATGGACAGCGAGTTCTTCAACCAAATGTTCGCCTGGAACATCGAGCGGAATCGTTTCATGCCTCTGGGTCTCCGGAAGCCTCGCCAGCAAAAGAAGAATGTCGTCGAGCAACGCGTGGCCCGCCGTGGCCGTGCACAGGCAAACGAGGAGGAGCTCCTGCGTCAACTAGCGGCCCTTGAGACGGGGGCATCTCTGGACGACGTCGACGGCATCGAAATCGAGAAGAAGGTGGAAGAGCCCGATGATGACGAACGTCCCGCGAGGGAAATGCCAGTGACCATGGAGCCGCCACACGTAAGGTTCAACGCCCAGTTGGCCGTTCAAGACGATGTGCTGTATATCTACGGCGGCACGTTCGAGAAAGGTGACCGAGAATTCACGTTTGATGATCTGTATGCCATCGATCTGAGCAAGCTCGATGGATGCAAGGAGGTTTTCAACAGACCCGTCGAGGACTGGATCGTATGTATCTCGGTGGCGCTTGGGACGATGGAAGCTTACGACTGGCATAGGAATCCGAGGACGACGACGACGACGACGATGATGATGAGGACTACGAGGAGGATGACGAGGAAGAGGATGAGGACGAGGGTGAGGAGCCGGAACAGCCACTCCATACGCCTAGCAAACGCCAGAAGAAAGAGGACGCCGTGTCCGACACAACTTCAGAGACGGCGTCGACTCCTGCCGCCGCTTCGGAAGAGGACGATACCGAGACATCTGCCACTTCTGTGGACGATGGCCTGCCACACCCTCGGGTATGCTCTAACCCCCATTCTCTACTGCACTGCAGACACGTGCTAACACCTGGCCAAGCCTTTCGAATCTCGACGGGAGTTCTTTGTCCGCACGACAGCAGAGTGGCAGGAAGTGCTCATGACGAGCCTCCGATGGAAGAACATTCAGCCCGAGACCCTGACGATCAAGGAGATCAAGACGAAGGCATTCGAGCTAAGCGAGGAGAAGTGGTGGGACTGCCGTGAGGAGATCATGGCGCTCGAGGAGGAGCAGGAGGCGGCGGGCATTCAGGAGGTGGTGAGCCTAGCGGAGAGGGGCGACGCCGGCGCTGGCGCAGGGGCCAGGAGGCGATAGTGCAGCCAGGGACTCGCGCGTCATAGCATAGCGTGGACGGCCAAGCGGCAGCAATTGTCGTCATGTTCGAGCTCTGCTGTCCCTATGTCTTCTCAAGCGACATGGAATCGACAATTACACGGGCAACTTCAACTCCACAAACGCCATCATGGGCCATGATCCTCGCACCGCAGCATGGCCCCTTGATGCAAACCCCTCATCACGCGTCGTCACTCATCTCGTATCGCCCAGCGCCCCAACGCCTTCACATGTCCTCCTCCACAACACCCTCCGCCGACCAGGCTGCCCTCTTCCCCCTCGTCCACAGCACCAGCGCAGCCGCATGCCCTACAAGTCACGCCGGCTGCTTGGCCATGGGCGGGTACTGCTTGCCATCACGGTCGACCTTGGGTTCGCAGGTGCAGCGATCGGCCGCCGGAACGGCATCCATGACAGCTGCGACGTGGTTGCCGCATCCCCACCAGGTGGTCTTCTCTGTTCAATTGGGTTCGTACCATGTCAGCCCGGGCGCGCTTCAAGTTCAATAGGCCGAGCCTCCGGGCGGGAGAGTTGTTGGGGCGTGGGGTGATGGAGGGCAAGGCGATTGATGGATCACGGATGGACCTACTGCAGGTGGTGCAGGTGGCTTTCCGGCACATGTTGAGCGATTACTGTCTCGTGTTTCAGCACCGATTGTCTAGAGATGTGACGAGTGGCGGCGGGCTGGCTCTAGGACGAGGTGTTGCGTCAGCCTTTGGGGATATTGGCCTAGCCTTACAGCTTTGTGTCGCGGCTGGATATATAATAGACACGGGTGGCGGGATGGCGGGACTCCCCGCGAGCTGCGACGCTGCGAGTGTGACTAAGTCGTGGCGGGGTGAGGTCACTGACATTTCGTTACGGGTGAGCCGCCTGTGGCGCCCCGCCCCCCGGCGCCCCGGCGCAGTCGCCGACCACCACGGGCTCCGCTTTTGCCGCTCTGGGCTCAACAGCCTCAGCTGGTCGGCGAGGCTTGGCTCGCTTGAGATCGCCGTCATCAAGCTTCAGCCTTAACATCGGCCATCGGTCCAAGGCCGGCACCGAGGGCACGGCACCACGTTTTCAACACAATGCCATTTCCTACTTGGGTGCCAGATGTAGCGACCCGTACCTGCTGTCATTTCCCTAAACGCTCAGCTCGACGCCTTGCCACAGCCATAGTAATACTTCTCCATCGCCTGAAGGAACCATATCGTCCGAAAGCAGTAATTCTTGCGGGAAGGCAGAGACCGGTTTATCTGTCCAACGAGCCGCTGCCGCGATGAGGTCAAGAAACACCCTTGATGCTGGCCCTGCCAACCAACTTGCCCGTGCGTTTTACCCCCAGCCTATCCCTGCCCCGCAGTCTGCGTCCTGGCCGTCTGGCTCTCTGCGATGGCTCGGATCAGGTTGACGGCAAGCTCCAGGCCCTGGGTGATGTATCTGTCGGACGCGTTCCCCGGAACGTGGAAGAACGCCACATTGCGCTGCCTGTCCTCCTTCAGCAGCGTTGCCAGACTTGAGTAGTAGATGAAGTCGCAGAGGAAGTGGCCCGCATCCTCCGACACACGCAGGTCCATGTCCTTCTGCATGAGAGGTCAGCGTTCAGGGCTAGCTTCTGATCAATGAATCGAGGCGTGCGTACAGAGCTGTGGCTTTGCCACCGTCCCAGGACATCGTCCAGGTCCAGGTCCGTCTCGATCTCGTCCGGCAGCCCGTGCCAGATCCAGTCCTCGCCGTGCTTGCCCTCTTGCTCGTCCACAAGCTTCTTGCCGTCCACGTCAGGTGACTTGTAACCCGTGCGGTGTCCGCGTCGTTCCACCTTGTACACGGGTTGCGGGCCCGCCATACCGATGTGTATGGCGAAGTCGATCTTGTGGCCCTGGTACCCGTCCCAGAAGGTCGGCACGACGCCGCGCACGACCTCGTAGCTGACATGGATGGGCTCCGGGTGGACGAGGATGCGTACAGGCGGGATATTCGGGGCTTGTCGGGAGCTGGGGTCCTTTGCTCGTAGTGCCGGGAGGTATTCCGGGAGCCTCTTCGCGATCTCCCATGACGGATTGACGGGGTACCCCTCCCGGAACGGCTGTCGCGTGGTCAGCAGGAGACATCTAGAGGCGTTGTTTCGGGGGCTTGTACACCGAAGCCTGTGACGAGCACGGTCAGCTCATTGGGGTCCTTGGCCTGCGAACCCATGATGGCAGTCCTGGTGCGTGCCGTTGGAGGACTGCGTGTCGTTGCCTTGAATGCGGGGTGAGGCCACTGAGGCGATTCGCAGTGGCGCGGGGCAAGTTGGGGGAATCACCAGTCGCCAGTTCGCACCTTACCCTTTCTGTCAGTCATTGGTTTGATGCGCACGCCCCTCGTCCGGCAAAGGCACCAAGACACATGTTTATTGTTTGAACGTGGCCGTTGATACATATGCCCAGTTGTTATCATCAATGTCATCCACTGCTGTTTCTGCTACATAGGGTGTGACATTGGTCATGGACGGTGCTTTCAGTGCTTACCAGGTGGCAGTCTATCCCATGTCGCCCCCTTCCGGAGCCCCCACGTCGAGAGCCGGGCTGGCACAAGACCTGGCCAGTGCGCGTTGCGGCACTAACTACTGTAAAACACCCAAGGCAACGAGCCCAATTATATTTTATCAACCTTCCTCGACAATGAGCCGAAAGCTGGCTCCGAGCCTCGCGATGTTGTCCCCCGTTTTGTCACGCCTATCCTCGCATCCGGCTCAAGGCGGCGGTCCTGCCATCCGTGCAGGGTAGAGATTGAGAACGAAGAAGCCGACTAACCCGCAGAGGAAGTCCCGCACGCCACCGCGGAATTACCACGTGGAGTTCCCGGCCCAAAATCTCAGATCCGCCCCAGACGAATTGTTCAAGAACGTGAAGACGAGTTGCTGAGCAATCATCTCCCGAGCTGCGACGGCATTCCTGGAAACGTGGTTTAAAAACCGCTTGAGAGACGTCGTCAGAACCTCTCGCCAGTGTCGCCACGACGTTGTCACCCGCAGCTGGCCCCTTGTCCGCCCCACCTCACCTCACCTCACCAGCTGTCCCAAACTGTAACGGGCTCACCGCCACTGACCGAGAACGAGCCGTCGCATGCTGGTGAACGGCCATATCACGCACAACATCACAATGGGATCCCAGCCGAGTTACTCGCTCCCGGCCGAGAGGGCCTCCTTCTCTGGTTTCCTGTTTGACATGGACGGGACCATTATCGATTCCACGCCGGCCATCGTCAAGCACTGGCACACGTTAGTTGAAGCCCACGAGGGTGAAACTGGATAGGCTCACTCACTAACATGAGCCAGCATTGGGAAAGACATTGGGGTTGACCCCGAGACGATTCTGCAGACGTCCCATGGACGGCGCAGCATTGACGTGCTCAAGATACTTGCCCCTGAAAAGGCTAACTGGGAATGTGCGGAACGAGCCTTGCACCACGCCTGTGTGCGTGAGACCCATGACGGGAATTCGGTTAGCTAACGATGAGTTCGTACAGACGTCGCCAAGGTAGAGGGCCAGCTCCCGCAGCGATATGGAGACGATGCCACCGAGATCCCGGGAGCGCGGTCTATGCTGGATTCCCTGATGGCCTTGGCCAGCCCCTGGGCCATCGTCACGTCTGGTACCAAGCCGCTTGTCTCTGGCTGGCTCAGCGTCCTCAAGTTCGCCATGCCGACGCATCTAGTCACCGCCGAGTCGGTGGAGAACGGCAAGCCGGACCCTGCATGCTACCTCCTGGGCCTCGAGAAGCTCGGGCTGCAGGACGCGGCTGGCGACGTGCTGGTGCTCGAGGACGCTCCCGCGGGCATCAAGGCGGGCAAGGCCGCTGGGTGCAAGGTCATCGGTCTCGTGACGAGCCACACAGTCGAACAGGTCGTCTCGGCAGGGCCGGACTGGGTGGTCAAGGACCTTGAGTCTGTCAGAGTCGTTGGACAGGCAGATGGCAAGGTCACGATTGAGATTTCCAACGCCTTGCAACTGTGACGAGGGCGAAGCATGTGACCACCAGAGGGAGGGAGTTCTGTACCTTTGCTGCGCCCTGGTTTTGGAGGGCGGTTGGATTAGATTGACGGGAGCGATAGAAGAGCGGGATTAATGACCAGACGGAGACTTGTGGCAGCTCTTAGCATTCCAGAGATCCAATAGACAATCCCTTTGTCGAAGCGGATGACCTTTGAAACCCAAAGGGGATCTTTAACCCGCGCTCACTACCCCCTGCATGAACCAGATCTTTTGCCGTTGGCGATCGATTTTCGTCCCGCGTAATCGTCATCCCACAGGCTGGCCCACTTGTTCCAGGCACCGCGAACTCTAGCCCCTCGATCTGCGAACCGGTCTCACAGAGCTCCCTCGCTTCACGTAATTTCCCACATCCCCCCTCGCCTGAGATATCTTCAAGGCGAATCCTAGCGACAGAGGGGCACACTCGTGTCTCTCCTCCGGGCGAATCGCCAGCTCTCCAGCCTCGTGTGGGGATGGCCATGCTCCGAAGACAACTCCCCCGGCCCCGGGGCACGTCATCACCCCCCCAGCGGTCGGGATACGTTACGTTGCAGTTGCACACGCGCGCACCGCGTCTGAGACAGCCATGGACGTGGGATGTTCCTTTTAATTACGCGCTTTTCATGGAGGACCCTCGCGCCGACCCTCTAGGGTCGCGTGCAGGCGCACGCGCACGCTGCTTGCTCTGTCGGACGCGACATAGCCCTCCTCGCTTGCAGAGTAAAGCAAAGGAGCGCACAGTAGAGGGGAATCAATCCGAGGGATGCCCAAAATGGGCCGCGGCTGGCGACCTCCAGTGGCCAGCGTCCAGGGCACGAGAGTCGCCTCGCGAAGGGCTTATGCCGATGGCCGAACACCTCCGCCGTGGCGCAAGCCTGGTGTTGGTTGACAACCTCAGATCGGCTCGCGCAAGAATAAGGGTTGGGTCGACCGCCGCCTCTCTGCAAGCCCACGAGAAACATTCCGATTCCGAGCGTGGCGTATTGGGGCACCTCGAGAAGTCGCGACGCGAGCAGGCACAGGATCTGACCACTTTTCCTCCCCCGGTATCGTATCGCCCTCGGCCAGCTGCTGGCGAGCAAGGACTGGAAACCGTAAATAGAACCAGCGAGACGGGGGCGCAAGGAAATCCCATAGGCTTGACGAGGACTTCGTATGTAACCGAGCCGCGTTGCACAGCATTGACGGCCCGAAGCAGGAGACCCAGCCCCGGCCGGGGTAACAAAGGGCGCACAGCTCCATGTCCTACGCCGTCATTGAGTCCTTGAAAGGCAACGCCAGTGGGCAACTCGCGACGACTGCCTCATCCCGACCCCTGCGTATCCCACATGGTGGACTATGTAGCCTGCCAACCGTGTTCTGTCTATGCTTTGCTCGATGTGTCAAACCCCGCGTGGAGATGCTCGGCCTTCAAGTGGCGTGTGCTGGTGGATCAAGTTGATCGATGCTTGCCTTGAGACACGTTCGACACGAGCACTGATCCCAACCCTCGGCCTGGTTTCCTTGTCTGGGCGCGGAGGTGCATTGCGAGGCCACGGCTGCCACTTGGGGGGGGCGTCTGTCACTGGCATCAGCAGCACGACAGCCTGGGCGAGACAGTAGCATTCCCTGTCACACAGGAGATATCCTGAATGAGAAACCGGTGGCGCAAAAGTACGGGCTATCAAGTACGGAGAGCACCATCGTGCGAAAGCTTGAACAGCCACGGCATCGCCGTCTTCTGGGTAAGTACAGTACAGCCATCTACAGACTGTTTTACCAGCGAGGTTTCCGCTGCCTGTCGCACCGAGCCCCTGCATGTTTTCACGCAACGCGAGTGCCGCACACGGCTCCGGCAGACCAACGAGTGACGGATATCCCTGTTGGATCTCATCGCCGTCGCCCGTGGCATCGCCATCGCAACGTCTGCTGGCTTGGATCTGCGTGTGGCTGAATCCGATGGGGGTTCGCCCATGAACATGCTTGTGAACGGCCGAGCCTGGCCATAAAGATGCCGCTCCCGACCGCGAACTGTCGCATTGCGCCGTGCGCGAGAAAGAGCATCATCTTGGTTGATGTTGCTGCCCTGGGTTGATGTTGCGATCGGCACCGAGCCGCCATGGTCGCCTCGTGTGTTGACCTGGGAGCGACGGCTGCTCAGTGGAGTCTCTCATCAATGTACGGAGTACTTGGTACAGTACGATCCCAGGAGCACCTTTCTGGCAACGCTGATCATGACGATGCCGCACCCTCCTCTGCCGGCCTCCGCAGACCACTGGGGTCTCCTCCGGAGGCCCGTCACACACGTGGCCGCCCGGGCCCGAGTCGACACTAAGCTCCCCGTCCCTGGCCACTGGGGAGCGGCTGGGCCAAGCAGCCAGCCAACCACAGCCCCCAGTCTCCCACCCTGGTTGATGGGGTTCCAGGCCCTCTGCTGCGACGAACAAGGCGCCCTCGCCACCGCATGCTGCGCGGCAGGGGCCAGGGTGGGACGACACCGTGGACGTGCAGCCAAAGTATCACCAGGTACTCCGGCAGCTGCTCCACCGCACACACCCCCTGCGGCTTGCGCGGGCCACAGGCCCTGGCACGCCTGGGCAGGTGGGAGCCGGCAGGTTGACGGATGATGTGAGTGATCCAGCGGCCCGCTGCTTAGGCCCAAGCTGAGAGGCAGCAGAGAGGCAATCTCACAGTCCCACGGCGCACCCCGACATGTTCTGCTCGAGACCTGTCGTCCCACGGGGGCGGCTGGTCGGCCCCCACGAGCGCCTCTCCGGACTCGAGCCAATCGGCAGGGAGGGTCGTCGTTTTTGACAGTGGACGCACAGCCCGAGTGCTACACCAGCAGCACCGAAGTCCACCGCGCTGGCGGGAGCACGAAGGGCATGAGAAAGGGGGGGGGGGGGGCTGAGGCCGCGCCGCCGTCTCGCCGTGCCGCCCTGTATCCGCGAACAAGTGAATGCTTTGGCCGCCGAGCAACGGCGCAAGAGCAAGTCGCGGGTGGTTGTGGTCAGACTGCTGCATGTCACGAGGTCACATTGCATCAGGCGAAAGCGCCCCAGTCCGCGCCCACGGTCAGGTTTGCGATCATGGCCCAGTCTCCGAGGCGTAGTCCGTACTTCGTGCGAAGTAGTGGGGTCCATGATGGCCCGCTGCGCCGCTTGTGCGAGCCCCAGCTGTGCGCGAGGTTCGGAGTGCAGACAGGCAAGGTACAACGAGAACGGAGCAGGTCAAGTCACGGGCAGGTGGAGTACGGGGAACCTGAGGTGCCCAGGCGCTGTACCGACGCTTCTCTGCGGAGCGGATGGCCCGTCCTCTGCAGACGACTGCCAGGGCTGTCTGGCGGCGGAAACGGGACCAGCCATCCGTGGGAACAAGTGCCACGGGTGGGGATCTTGGAGGGCGAGGGATCCGACATTCTGGTACGACTAAGGCAGCCACGGTCGCGCTGGCCATTTGTTGCGCCACGCTCTGACAGGGGAGGGAGCCAGCCAGCCAGCATCCCGCACCCCGACACCGGCGCCAGCCGTTGCCCGCAGCGCGCCCGAATCGTCTCATTTTGCCCCAAGCGGCCGCGTGGCATCACCGTAGACAGACCCTTTAGAGTAATTGCGGATAAGATGGCGCGGCTGAAATCGATGGGCCGGGGTGCTGTCGAGAGGGAGCAGAGGGTTTTGAGAGCGGTCGAGGCCGCCGGATGAGATGTGGCCACGATCCAATCCCAGGTTGAGCGGCCAGAGCAGCCTCTTTCAGGCAGGTGGTGGGAAACCGACGAGGAGGGAGGAGTGCTCAAACCAGGTACTGCCATGAAAGAGGCAATCGTGATCGGGGAGCTCCAACCCTCTTGGGCTGATGCGCGTCACTGCCCATGGCTGCCCATGACGGGAAATTACTCGAGGCACTGACCAAGAACGCGCCTTCCCGCAAGAAGACGGGTGCTCTTGCTTCGTAGGTGGTTTGCACCTCCAGGTAACCGCTGTACTTGTACTCGTACGAGTACGGAGTACGTCGTACCTACGAGTACTCTTGCGCACTGGAGTTGCAGGCAGGACTTGGCCCCGGCTGGCCCTTGCAGAACATCTCCCTGGTCGTGCGTCGTCGCAATCCGCGGTCGTCTCGTTGGCCGTAGCCTCGGCGTGTCTCGCCTCACCAGATGCTCGCCTTCTCCGGTCTGTTCAGTCCATCTTCTCTACTTCTCGAGCCTCATCCCTGCCCGGGACATGGGGGAAAAGGGTACCCGAGCACCTTCCGCCCAGACGCCTCTACCAGAACGAGTCGTTTGCGGGGACCTGCCACTGGACTCCAACCACTGGCATGGTGAGCCGAAATCATTCGGAAAGGTCGTCGCCACCAAAGCACGCTGCAGGTGGCTCGCCGACCACGCGCGCGGCTGCTTGCCCACGGCTGCCGATGTGGGGATTCACTGGTGGCCTAGCCGATCCGGGCCAGCCTCCGAGCCTGCTCCAGGCCCTGCGGCACGCTGCACGCCTGGCCACATTGGACGACTTGCCATTGCAATCCCTGCTGGCCTGGGGCTCGGACGGCGTGGACGGCGTGGCCGCTCGAGCCATGCACCACGCACCGCCGTGTCGCACGCTCTTGACTGGGCTGTGTGCGCGCGGACCAGGGCTTCGAGAACAATGACAATCACAGACCCCTTTCTGACTGGACCCCGTGGTTCGGTAACCCAGGTGCGAAGCATGGTGCCAACAAAGCAATGCTCGCTGAGCCGGATGACGCCAGAACGGCACGCACGGACGTGTGTGTGTGGTGAGCACGCCCTGGCACCCATCAGCGAACCCCCCACTTCCCGATTTGCGCGGTGGACCCGGGCCTGGGCCACGGCGTCGCCGCCGAACGGCATCGCGCTGCTGCCAGTAGGCAGGACTCGACGAGGACGAGTCGACGACGCCTGCGGCCTGGCCAGGTCATGGCGGTTCGCAGCGGCGACAACGTGGTATCGTTGCCACGACGAATATCTTTGCCGACGATATATTGCCGATCGACAGGCCCGTGTCGTCTGCCGGGAGACGAACGACTCTCGGGTGACCCTGTTGCCCTGTCCATGCACATTCAGCCTGGGTGACGCTCGCAGAGCTGCTAGCCAATGATCGTGTCGAGCACCCGCGTGGGCCAAGGTCGCGCACCAACAGTGACATGCCTGCGCCGTCGTTTTCGGCACATTTTCGCAGCCATTCGTGGTTCCTCCTAGCCATCCGGACAGTGCTGGGCTCATCGTCCAGAGCGGAAGAAACGCGGCTTGCTACTCCCAGGGCATCGCTACGGCGTTGCACAAAGCTGTAGTACGTGCCAGGCCCTTGGGATTGGATCTACGATCACGTCTCCTGTCTCGCTACATTTAGACATCTGAGACACGAATGCTCAGTTAGCGGGGGGTAGCGTTCTCCGGCATCAGGCCCATCCCAGCGTGTCAGAAGGAGCGCCAGAATGGAGGCGGTGGCATGCGTGTCAACGACTCCCGGTGGTCTGGTTTGATCTGCAAGGGCTGAGCCTCATGCAGTTACTGCCCACCAGTGGCCGCGGCCGCTTGCCAACTGCAGGTGCCTGTGTTTCTTCTGCCTCATCTGACAAGCCTCCGGTACCGCTGATCCGGAACCCGATAACCATGATGAAGGATGGGCCAAAGCAATCTCTAGCTCTTCGTCTGATGCAGACGACCATCGCCACGAAGCGTATCATCCATGTGGCTTTGCTACCGAAACTGCATCACTACGAATAAGCAAATCGCGCAAGCACCCAACTCAGCTATTGTAAGCCGAGGGCTCGATGGGTGCACAGGCATACAGCTACGCGACCGATTGTTCACAATTCAAGGATGGAGACGGCTCGGGATGAGCCGTACGAATATACTCCGTAGTCCGAGGGACACATGCTGTCGCCTTTCATCAGCGAACTCAACAGTCACCAGCAGCAGCCCCGAATACTGTTCAGTAATAAGTCATGCCGCCACTGACAGCAGGCAGGAACTCTAAAGGGGCTGACGTGACGCCATCCAGGCATCTTGCCTACTATGGTCCATGTGTATGGTGCACCCTATTGTTGGGTTTCCCATCTCGGACTCATAGGGGGCACAAGCCACAAGCCTCTCTGGCCCTCAGAAGCTGGATCTCGATGAGCTGTGGCCGGTGTTGGGCTGAGGCTTGGAAGCTGGTGGTCGAGGTCCAGCCACATTTGCACGAGCCCATTACTACCCGAGAGTGCATGCGAATCAGACGCAGCCATAAGCGAGGAGGCACCCGCTCCAAGACACCGCGCCTGGGCTGGCTGCAAGCACGAAACCGGCCAAGGATGACCTTGCTTCACTCCCCAGGCGGCCCCCAGGTCGGAGGCGGAGCCGAAAGAGGAACAGGCTACTCGACTGGGAAGCTCAGGCGGGGCCCATTCGGGCCTGGAGGGTTCAGGACGCACGCCGGGCCAAAATCTACGCTGGCTGATCCACGCTGGCGGTGGACGATAAGGTGCGAGCCAGCAATGACATGCTCGCGCAAGGCATGGTCAGCCACGCTTGGTTATCGGCGCGGTTGAAAACCCATCCCAGGACTTGAAGGCCCCGAGAAGCGGGCATCTTGCGCGATGCAAACAGCGAGATACCACCCAGCAACGGTCTTTCAGCGTCCACTGTAATTTGGTGTGAGAGGGGAGGAAGGGGCCTGGCTGGGGTGGCACGGCGAGCTCGGAACCTGCCTTGGGCGATGTGACCCCCCTGGCAGGTTGGGAACTCGTAGGGCAGCTGAAGCACATGGCACAGATCGAGCGGGACAACTGCGCTAGGGCAAGTTTGTGACGAGGAGCGGGTGGCGCCCCAGAGTGCACAAAGGGGGTGGTGACGGGCCACAAGCGGCGGACAAGGCGTCAGCCATCGCGCCGCAGCCTTGACAGTCAAGGCACCACAAACGATGCACTAATTAGCTGGCCGTATCGCTACGAAACTGACTTGACAATCAGGTTGCGGGACCAGCAGCGCCGCTCCACCATCCGAGGCAGCGCACGAGCGCTGCACCTCGCACCACAGCAGCACGGCATGGCAAGGGAAGAAGGAAGCAAGGGATGCCGCAGCCAGCACTTTGTTGGAGCCGGACGGCAATGACGTTGCACTCAGGGGCGGTGCGGCAAGCGAGGAATTTTGCCGCTCGCTCTCTGGCTGGTGGCCGCAACGGGCATCGTCAAAACGGTGGAAGTGGTGAGCTGGGTCCCCAACGGCGCGCGCAAGTGGCAGAAACGAGCAAGTCGTCTCTCGCGCGTCAGCGCAGAGGAGGAGCACGACGGCGCCAACAGGACCCAGCCAGCGAGCCGGTGGGCTGATGCAGAAGGTGATCTCTCATCTGCCTGGCCCATTCTTTCGCACAGGAGGCGGCAGCCGGCGTGCAGCCAGGTGCAGCGTCTCCAGGCCAATGACAGCCGCACCTGGCTCGACCCCGAAGCCAACTGACACGCAGCCAGGGCCCGGAGATGGATTGGAGCAGAGGAGGAGGAAGGGGGTGGGAGGGGCAGCAGGGCCCTCCTGCTGCTGCTGGTGACCGTGGGAGCGAGCTGTGGGCCGGCTTGGACGGGTCCTGCGGGCGAGGTGAGGTGGTGGTGGTGTTGCGGTGGGAGTACGTAGCGACCAACGGAGGAAGGAGTCTGCAGTAGCACGCGAGCGGCATGGAATGAACAAGGGCGGGCAATCTGCCCAGAAGCACAGCAGCATCACAGCGGCACCACCAAGCAGCCGCAGCAGCGACAGCAGCAACAGCAGAAGCGGGCACTGCACACCACGGCCTGCGTGGTGGGGCCTCGCCACAGCGCTCGGGAGAGGCAAGCGACAAAGCAACATTCCACACAAAGCCAGGGCGGCGCAGGGGACCACGCAGGCAGGCAAGGGCCCGTCCGTTCTGCCCTCCGAGCCCCCGGCCTCGCGCGCGGCTCGAGATTGCCTCTGGGGTTGACGTTGGAGGCAAGCAGGAGGTCCTCACCCCCCCGTCGGATGGCTTGTCCTCACCGTCCGGAGGTCCGGCCCCCTCCCCTCCTACTCGTGCAGTGCATACGATACAGGCTGCTGCTGGTCATGCCGCCGTCTGCGGTTCCCGGTCGGCTGGGAGTGGGAAGGTTTGGCGCATGCCCAGCGACGGCGAGGACAGGCAGGACAGGCACGACGGCGCGCTCGCCGCTCTGCCGCCGTCCAACCTTGGTCGTCGAGCTGCTTGCTGGTGGCATCCGGGCGACGCTCCACCCCCTCTCTCCCTCTGCCTCTGGGCGCTGCTTTACCGTGTCCCTCGTGCCGCGGGTCACCGCGACCCGCGTTACGAGGGCCAAGGTGCGGTATCCGTCGGAGAGGCGCCGTCGTGACGACACGACACGACAACCACTCCGTGTGGTGACGATGGTTTGACACGGGACGCGGATGCGCTGCGCGCCCCTCCCTGCCGTGCACGCTCTCCAACGACGTCTCATCGCGTCCGCGCTCGCCGCGTTGCGATCCCTACAGGAGCGCTAACGGCCCAAAGCGAGCATGGCAAGGGGCGTCCAGACCAAGTGGCCCCAGGCGTCCCAGGCCCATCCGTGGCCGCGCCCCCCCGCTCCCCTCCCCCCCCAAAGCTGCCCGCGGGTCCCACAGTTGTGCGAGGCCAGCCCCAGGCCTCCTTGATGAGGGAGGCTGCCGAGGGAGCGCCAATGACTGGATGAAGCTGGCGCCGCAGCGCCGCCACCGCGGTAGCTGGGCTGCGTCTTTGTCGACGACACACCATGGCGGCCCCCCCTCCCCCCCCGGCGGGTCGGCGTCGCTCGGGCAGCCCTGGCGACCGCCAGAAAGGGGGGGGGGAGGAAAGGGTTGTCGTCAACTCGCAAGAGGAGCAGGGACAGGGATAGCCCCTGGCTCGCGTCAAGCAGGCAAAGTCTCCCCAAGTACCCAGACCACCACCGCCGCCGCCGCCTGGCGCCTCCGGCTTCTTGGCCAAGAGAGCTTGTAGCTGACCCCATGCCAGGCGCGAGAGCTTCCTTTTACCCTGCCGGAGGTGCCGCACCAGCTGGTCCTGTCCCGGTGCTGGGCGTGCACCGGGACCTCGCTGGACGCCCGGCAAGCAGGGGTGTTGTTGCTCGTCCGTGACCCTGGCTGAGGGCGCACTCCATCTCGCAGCCCACGATGACGGGCCTGGGCCACTGCCGGGCTTCATGTCCTGCCCTTCTTCTACCCTCCACGCCCCCTCGCCCGGCCTTGCAATCCCTCGCGAACCCTTTCTCTTCACCCGAAGACTGTGTGCTCCCTTGGGAAGATCTGATCCCGAAACCGCAGAATCTTGTCAAAACTGTGTCTCATGATTGCGCACCCTTCTCGTATACTCGGTCAGACCCGCTTATACACTCTACCCTTCCTCCAGCGATTTTAAAGAGACGACTTCACTCCTCGGCCCAGACTTTGCTTGGCCGTTCTGTAATACCGACAGCCGATTCACTCATTCTTCAACTTCTTTCAAAGCTCTGCATAATTCGTGTCAGGCTTAGCCACTCCTTTGGCAATATCTCGATTCCCGCGCTCTCTCCCCAACCAGTCTTCGCCGCCATCCCCTTGTGTCTTTCTGTGTCATCGCCTACAAGCTCGGGCAAAGCCCCATCACCAAACCGATTGCATTGACGGCGGTCGTACTTCGCCGTCAGACTCAGCAGGGCAATGGGGCCTTTCTCCCAGCCTCAATGGCCAACCTGGGCGTACTCGGGGCTCAGTGATCCGTTCACGACGTATCAGCAGCAGTTCTCCAACTACCCGGCCTATCTCGCCGAATCCATGGACACCTACCAGGCGCATCACAACCGTCACCTTGTCAACCACCATCAATTGTCCAGAACAACAGAGTCCAAGCCTCGGCTTTCCAAAGAAGAGGTGGACGTCCTCGAGGCCGAGTTTCAGAAGAACCACAAGCCGAGTAGCAGCACGAAAAAGGCACTGGCCGAGTCCATGCGGGTTGACAACGCTCGCATTAATGTACGGTACCTTGAGCAGCTTGTCGAGATTTGTCTATGGGGCTAACCTGGGTAAAGAACTGGTTCCAGAACAGGCGCGCTCGCGAGAAGAAGGAAAACAACATTCGAGAGTACGAAGCGAGGCAACGATTGGAGAAAGAAAAGGCAGAAGCAGAGTCCGGTCCGCAATCGGAAAACGCCCGACAGCGTGATCTCGTGGCCTCTAGCGCGCCATTTCCAGAGCCCTCGGTGAGCCTCAAGGTTCATGTCGACGCCGCGCTCTCACCGTCGGCACAGTCTTTCCAGGAGACGGCCAGCGAGACCACCGAGCAGAGCCAAGGCTCCCCTGTATTTCTGCCGTGCCAGAATAAGTCCAATAGTCTGACGAAAACCGACGTGTCCAGCGTTGAGTCGGATCAGGACGATGACGTTGCTTCAGTGGAACTATCGGAGGGAGCGGATGGCTACTTCGCCATTTCACAAACCTGCACCGGTATTTCAACAGGGTCCTCGGTGACGATGGAGAGTCAGGCTACGACCCAACTCGCTGACGAGTACCGCGACTTCATGGGAGGTGACTTCGAGGGTAGCTGCTTCACCCAAGCTCGGTCCATGACCGGTGATTCCGAGGACAAGTCGCCCCAAGCCGTCGACATCGCGTCCCGACGAAATCGCAGGCCGGCACCCCTCTCAATCACAGGAAGCCGGAGCCACTCGTCCTACGTCCCGAAGACGGCTATTGATATGAGCGCCAGGGGTGATCGTACCAGTCCGATGCGCCGCGTCGCATCTGCCTCTAGTTCCAATCGGGTCAAGAAGTCGGTTTCTACTCCTCGGAGCCCATTCTTTGACGGTGTGTTCCCTACCAGACGATCACCGAGCGCAGCTGGTCCGCAAGGAAGCGGTGCTCCACCAACTCCGGATACGCCCATTGCCCTCAACCACCAGGGACTGGTCGACAGCACCACCTCGTACTCTTTGGACAACAAATACCTATCAACAGACATGTCTCTTCAAGACCCGACACTGCGCACGCCACCGACGACACCCGGCTTCATGGACAGCTTGTTTCCCATGGGATCGGGCTATGACATGACTATATCGGAAGAGACCCTCGTCACTCCCAACATTGCCAGACTGACCAACGGCTTCTCGGTGCCATCTGTGCAAAATGGAATGCCTGGCTATATCGGACCAGCCAACACTGGTACCAACCAAGTCCAGGGCAATTCATCGCTTCTCTCGTCACAGATCAGTTCAGCGTATCTAAACTTCCTTGGTACAGGCGTCGACTACAGCTGGCCTGACTCGTCCGTCTCGATGAGGCCGTCTTCGGCATCGCAGCAACCGCAAGGAGGGTACCTGAACATAGCCTCGACTGGCTTCAGCCACGTCGACAACTGAACAAAGCTTACGGAGAAGTGCCACTGGAACGTCCCGTCCATTCATTTGTGGAGACACAGTGTCTCACTACGCACGCTGGCACGCGGATTGTTGGACACCCACCCACATTGATGTACAACATGTTCATCGCCTCACATCAGGCTACTGTCACTTTTTCGACCGTGTCACAGTCGTCACAAGTCTGCATCCATGCAGCCAGCCCTGCGTCAAGGCAGGCGACGATTTCAGCCGAGCAGAACATCGGAGTTTATGTATTAAATGTAATTGGAGGAAGCTTCTCGCTATTGCTTCATTGTTTGGCGCTTGAGGAGCATGAAAGGGACGCAATGGAATACCCACGGGATCATGAATGGAGGCGATGTACTGGACTGTTGAAAGCCTGAGTGGAATTAGAGCGGAGGGAGCATCTTGACAATTGTGGATGTGTTTATTCTATCATCAGGCGTTGGCACATTGGGATATGATTCTCAAATAGTCTAGGCAGAAGCAAACGAAAAGCCATGACCTTGGGGAACGACTGCATTTCGAACTTGAATTGGTGATGTCTCATTCAGGGAGCACTGGAGGTTGTCGTGCTGATGGTAGATTTGTGAGTACGAGCGGCTGCAAAGGCGCCACTCTGCGTCCCCGGCTTAGCGATCTGGCTGTGGGACAGGCAGGCGACGCGATCCAGAAGCGTCTCCCTTCGTAGAGTATACCAAGTTGCCCTTCCGGTCCTCTCGATGGCGATGGACCTGCAAACCGAGGTATATCTATTTCTGCCACCATTGCCGGGCTTAGCCGTGCGGGGAAGGCTTGTTAGAAGGGATCATCGTCGGGATGCCATATCGGCAGATAGAGTCTCACCGACCAAAGCGCCGAAAGCCGGGGAGCTCTCATGTCAGAATGGCACGGCGCCTGTACTTCTGGGCGAGCAGCTCATAGATTATCTACCCCGCAAGAACGGTTCAGGCGCCATTACATTATCGCTCGGATCAATCGATGGCAGCGAACACTGTACAAAGTTCCGTTGAAATGCAGTGTGACATCGGCACTGACTCGCCGCGCCATTTGTCACGGAGCGGGCTTTATCGTCGTAAGAGACGGTATTTATCCGCCGACCAAGTAATAGAATGGCGCCGTGGAACATGGGCAGAGCAGAGTAAATGAATAAAGATGCCATGAGCGCCGGACTGGATGGCCTGCTATCGATTCCATATCAAGGCGTCAAACCCCTGCGAACCTCACAATGAAACGACTATCTCTCCTGCTTTTTCTCTGCTTTGCCTTCGTAGGCTGCGTAGCTGTTGCCTCCCGATCGGATGGCTTGCCGACCGTGACAGTCAAGAATGGCACGTACACCGGCGTGTACAGTGCAAGCTACCATCAAGAGTTCTTCCTCGGGATGCCGTATGCCCAGGTATGAACACGTGCTGTGAAGTACATGTAGTAAATCAAGATATCGAGCTCATTCCCAAACTAGGTCCCGAAACGCTTCACTGCTGCCCAGGGCCTGCAGAAGGCTTGGGCTGGTAGGCATGATGCCAAAAGCTACCCTCCCCACTGCATAGGGTATGGAGGGGATGACGTCGGCTACACCCTCTCGGAAGATTGTCTGTATCTCAATGTCATCCGCCCTGCCGGCCTTCGAAATACGTCCAATCTCCCCGTCGCGGTCTGGATTCACGGGGGCGGGCTCTACATGGGTGGAAGCGCTGACAGACGGTACAACCTGTCTTTCATGGTTGATCACAGCATGAAGATGGGCTCGCCAATCATCGGCGTGAGCTTGAACTACAGATTGTCGGCATTTGGGTTTCTAGCTGGACGCGAGGCGACGAAAGGAGGGGCAACCAACCTGGGCTTTCGCGATCAACGGTTGGCTCTACAGTGGGTTCGTGAAAACATCCAGGCTTTTGGTGGCTCACCGGCAAAGGTGACTGTATTCGGCGAGAGTTCGGGTGCAGAGAGCATTGCCGCACAAGTGTTGGCTTACAAAGGTGGGTGCGGTTTGTCGCAGTACGGGTGCTGTTGTGACTAAATCCCATGACTTATAGGGCGCGATGACGGGCTCTTCCGCGGCGCAATTGCTCAGTCCGGCTTTGGTGGACTGCTCAGACGGTACCCCGGTGGCTTCAATGACACCGGTCTGATGCAGGCCACCTATGATAGACTTGTTGGCAACACGTCGTGTGCAAGGCTGGTGGGCACGGCTCAGTCCTTGGACTGTCTTCGAGACGTGCCTTTTGCCGAGATTAACCATGCCTTGAACGTCTCCAAAGTAGGGCCTTGGCCGCCAATTTTAGATGGCGACTTCTTCATGGATTTTCCTGCGAATCAGCTAGCAGAGGGAGACTTTCGTCGAGTGCCCGTCCTCATTGGCACAAATTCTGATGAGGGCACGGCTTTGGGCAACCCAACAGCAATCGCCGGGCACCCTGTCAGCTCGAATACTGATCTTCGAGAGGCTCTCAAGAAGCAACTGGCATCGAGTCAAACAACCAAGGAGATTGACGGGCTCGTGGATGAGCTCATGTACCTGTACCCGGACATTCAGTCGGTTGGCATACCGTCGCTCGAGACTTGGCCACACGTCATCCAGCCCAACGACTCCTACGCAGAGACTCTGGGAACGCAGTACAGACGCGTTACTGCTATTTTTGGAGACTTGGCCATGCACTACACGAGGCGTCGGGCCAACCTGGCGTGGTGTAAACACGGTCTGCCGAGTTTCGCGTATCGTTTCGATGTAACGGTGAACGGTGTATCGCAAAACATTGGAGCCACTCACTTCCAGGAGGTAAGACAAGCCAGAAATTCCCTCCTTCCTCCCCGTTTGGCATTTATACATAAATGGTCCCACACAGGTCGCCTTTGTTCTTCTCAATTTCGGGGGCGAGGGATACGCCACAAATCCCTTTGGAGGCAACGACGAGGCATACACGGCCAGGGCAAAGGCGTTGGCGATCACCATGGCTACTGCCTGGGTGAATTTCATAAACTACTTGGACCCCAACGGCAAGAATGGTCTCGGATTTCGTCACGGTGCAAGGTGGCCCAAGTATGACACGGGAGCAGGCGGCGGCGTGGGACAGGACGTGGTTTGGACTCTAGAAGGTGGTGCCGTGGAGGTCGATGACTGGCGGGCGGCAGGAATCGAGTGGATGATGGACCATGCGCTTTCAGTTTTTGGCAATTGAAGGGGCCGCCGGTACAGGTGGCCCTTTCTCAATCCACTGGCCCCGGCGATTGCGAACACGTCCTGGGGCATATCCGGGAAGACGGCTATGATGCGGGTCCAAGAGGAATGGACCTTATCCATGTACTCTCGGACTGTTGCGTGCTTTCGGGCATCCAGGGAGCAGGGAGGAAAACTAGACGAATGTTTCATAATCGTCAATTCGAACTCCTCCCTTTACGATCAATCTACCAAATGTGACAGTGCGTTTCGGCGTCAAGTCGGGATCGGCGGGGTCCTGAGTTTTGGGGACGACAGTTTGGTCGTGGGTTTGCGTAGATACCTAGAACACTATTTGACTAGACCGGGGAAGCCGGCAGTCTATAAGGAGAGATCATACCTTAGAGCCCGCCTCTGGCTGGGGTTTTGTATTGTACGCCTTGCTGTTGAGTTGCTGAGTTGTTGGAGTTGCTGGCCGTGGCGTGGTTATGGACTTAATGTCGAAGCAATCCAGATGCAGCACATAGGAGGGCCCGGATGATTTGACGGCGGGCGCAATGCCTGAAAATAAAGGCAATCGAGCCGAGGCCTTGGTGGAATCGGATGACCCCAGCTTGGGAGCGATGGCAGGATAAGTCGCCAAGATAAGGTACTTCGTGGTTGCAGGAGGATCACCTGCCGGGTGTGGCTTGAGGCGCTGGTGAAGGCAGTGTCACAGTGCCCGTGCGCCCACAAGCCTCTTGTGGGCCCCCCGCGCGCGCGGTGCGAGGTACTTCCTCCGGCAGACGTCACAAGCGCGCCGTCAATTGACCTTCACGCGTCTTGCTCAGGCGGACCCACCTCGACACCACAGACAGATCCAGCTTGCCTCCGTGTAATTGGCAACGCACCTTCACCCACCACACGCTGTACCTACGTTTTTGGTCTCGATTTCGCGACGCCTTGTCCATCAAGTGGCCGTCTGCGACCACATGCTTCACTTTTAGGCCGCCGCAGCAGGCAATGCCGCGCGTCGAATGACGGCCGACGCGCCTCAATGTCCTCGTCCGCTGCCGTCGACGCAGACGCGTCGCAACCCAGATCCGGCAATTCAACCCCCTCCTCGCAGTGCAGCTTGCTTCGTCGCGATGGAGACCAGCATGGCAGCAGTAGCATCTCGTCGCCTATCGGCCAGCCCAGGCGAACGGAATCCGCCGCCATGGACCACTTGTTGAAGCCCTCCATTGCCGTCAAGGTACGTTGCACTGCACTCGACAATGTGATCCCCAGCCCCATGCTTATACGGACACCGGCAGCCTCATCCTCACAACCTGCATGTACAACCACGAAGCCTCCTCCCCTTGATGGTGCTGCCACGAAAGCATCTTCCTTTGGCCTGCCTCGACCTCACGCCGTCTGACAATGGCATGCCGCCCTCGCGGTTCTACGAATGCCATGTCAAAATTCTCGATCTCGAGAGCCGAGTTGGCTCGACGCCAAGCGTCCTGGTTGCCCGGAGCGACTCCAGAGGCGCCATGTACGCCCTGGAGAGACAAGATACCGGTCTTTATGTCGTTTGTAAGCTCGGGTCCTGGGTCGATCTAGATCTGTTAGCCGCCAAGGCCACTGCGATCTCACGCGAACGACTCTGGCCCGCCCGCCCCATGCGAAGGGAACAGGATGCTCCGACGGCCATTACGACCCCTCAGCTCCATAAAGATCAGAGAAAGAAGAGAGCCGCCATCGAGGCCATTCAGTCTCTCGTGCGAAAACGGGGCAGATCTCAGTCCGTCTCTACGTTTGAAGATGTCGCCGTCCAAGACGACGTCGCCGCAATGTCTGCGCTTCCAAACCAACTACCACCGCCAGAGGTCAAAGTGGAACAACAGGAGGAGCCTGATCTGCCCACGGCTCATCTGGCTATGGACACTCCAGGGGACCCGGAAAGGGCGCCGGACGCAGAGCCGCAGAACACGGCCCACAACATATTTGACAATATTCGTACACAGTATTTCGACGCGCTTTATCGGTCCATGGTAGGTGTACTTCACTTCTCCTATCAATGCTGGCGTCTGACCTGGGTGCAGGGATCTCTAGCGTATTATGCCAAAGGACCGTTGTCTCGTGCAAGATCGGCGTTTCACTTGGACCTCGAATCGAGCCTAGACATGGCTGATCTGATCGAATTCCTCAAGGGCATGATCCTCACAACGGTGCAGATTGACAAGAAGTACCGGGAGACGATCCCCGATGTCGTAACAAAAATGAAGGACCACGTCAACAGCTCAGACGAGGGCGCCAGACGCAGGAGAAAGCCCAAGAAGATGCGATTAGGCAAGAATGGTCTCTACCCCGTCGAGGAGGAGAGTGTATGCAGGTGGTGGGCTTCCAACAAGCCAGAGCTCAGCGACGACCAGACCGGCTTCTCGGCTGCGCAGATCAAGTCTCACGTATCGCTGCTTCGCACGAGGGAGACGCAACTGCAAATGATCCTCATCCTTGAGATCTTGGCGTTAGAGCCTCTGAGGTCTAACGTGGATCCTGGCGAGGACAGTCTGCCCGCTTTGCCCGGGACCGATAGCACGGCGCTACTGCCGTCGATGGCTCCTCCACCACCCAAGAAGCGCAACAAGCATAACCTCCCAGTGCTGTTAGATGTCCATGCGGACCGGCTCACAATTTGGCAGTCTACAGCTTTCGATGATTTACTCTTGCTCGGGGACTCTCAGACGTCACAGGTCTCAGCCGACGGCCAGAGTCAGATGTCTTCGTCTGAACCCCTGAAGGACTTTTGTGTCGACGTCATCGTGCCATTGTAAGCTATCCCATCTTTTTCTGGCGGCAAGGTGTTAACTCAGGTAGCTTTTCGGCACGTCTGCCAGAACTTTGCGACTCGATTAATCGCAAGCTCGGTGGACCTGTCATAGTCTCACCTCCGAAGTCGAAATCGAGCACGCGATCAAGCAAGCGCGAGCAGCAAAAGCCGGGAGCCGCGGCCAAACGTCCCGCAACACTGAACAACCAGCGGAAGACGTTGCAGAGGGCGCTGTCCACCGATCAGCAGCACCGTCGAAGTGTGTCGAGAGGCCCGAGCAATGCGATTGCGCTCATGCGCTCCGCGACATCTACTGCCGTGCCGGGCGTGAAACGTGAGGGCAGCGAGCCCGCTGCACTGAGGTCGATTCCGAGCGGAGCATTGAACCAGCCGAGACAGCAGCAACCATCGCTCCTTCGCAGCTCCAGCATGACCAATCTGCAAGACTGTAAAGCAAATAAGAAGGCAATGGTTGAAGCAGAATTAAAGGACGCCATCTCAGCATTAAGGAAACCGAATAGAGGCGTTGTGGGCAAGGCCATGGCTGAAGCCGACGAGCGCCGCGCCATGACAGGGTTTTCCGCCAAGAGTAAGTGGAATGCCCCCATATGATTGATGCTGGCTGACATGCCCGGCAGAGGTAAAGAAAGTGTCCCGGGGCCCCGTCGGCTCAACCATTGTCAAGGCGACTCCAGCCAACAATCGCTTCCGGGATGCCCTGGCAGTAAAGGGCGAGACAATCGCAGACTGCCTTCACGACAGGACGGAGGAGCTGATACCGCCGTCGAGTGTTGGTCACTTGGCGCCATCTACTGCCTCTTCGGTAGGGCAGAGGGATGCATTCATCGCCAGCACTTCGCCGGCGACCGAGCTGGTCGGGGGCACACCTATTCGACCAACTGCGCACGCGAGCTTCATACGACGGCCACCCAATGAGGAGCCGGCTATACCCCCTTCCTCTCCTCTGATGGAAAGGAAGGCAAATACCGTCGACGCCTTCTTGATTCCCAGCAGTGCCATCAAGACACGCGAAAGACTGGACTTCATGACACCACGTCGCAACAATGTGGCCGTAACGCCAATCAAGCGAACTGCCCCGCGACCTGAAGCGCTGAGTGAGAGCCCTGGTTTTGTGGAAGCACACCCACAGAAAACAGTCTCAATATATCAGCGCCTCGGATGGGATGATGACTTTGACGATTTGTGACGCATAGAAAAATACGGCATCGTAGGGGCTGGCGTTTTGTTTTACAACTGGCATGGATGGACAGCATGCGGCGGCATAAAGGCATTCGATGACGCATCAATCATGGAAAGGAGCGATCACTATATGGGGTATACTTTATATAAACGAATATGACGCAAAAGGCTGCGCAGGGGAGCCTTCGCTTTCCCGCAAAGAAGACATGCGAACTTCATGCTGCTGCTTGCTCCACGACCACGGTGGGCAAGTCTCTAATGTCAACATGCTCCTGCGAGCCCAGGTCGACGACGCGTACAGCATCAACGGCGGCAACGCCCTCCTTCAGTGCGAGAAACTGCAGCTCGACGACGTGACAGGCTCCAGGTGCCAACGGACCCACCCGGGTATCACTACTGAGGCAGACGACATCGACAGTGTCGACCATGGAGCTCTTCTGCATAGCATGCAGAATGTTTTCGTCCAGCACTGCATCGGCAACTTCCTTCTCTCCTTGGCGTCTAGATGCGGTTGACGGTGGCCGAACGGGCCGCGATTCGTTGCGCCGCCGCTTCGGAATCGCGACCAGTGCGAGCTTGCGCGGCGGCCGGGCCGTCTTTTCGGCGGTCCTGTTGACGACGTACACGGTCCAGGAAAAGATGTCGCCGGCTCTCACCGCCTGGCTTGGTCCAGTAAACGACATTGTGATGCCTAGATCAGGGAGAGTCGCTTCCGTGCGGGTAGTGGACGCCTCAAGGGCGGGGAGGGCGTCCGGCTGGGTGACAGAGGGAGACTTGAGAGGTGTCATGACAGTGCCGCTGCCGATGGAGAGCTGCGCGGGTCGATGAGAACGCTGAATGCCTGTCTCAGCGGCCGTGCCAAAGTTGGGATTGACGGGAACAGTGAAGTCGAGGGCGGTGCTCCACGACATGAATAGGCGAGGAACGCAAACGCCAGGTTCGACTAGTACGGAGGCGGATATAGAGATGTCGAGGGTACCGGTGACGGGTTTTGGGCCCGTGTCGTGCTGATGCGGCTTGACATGGTAGAGGAAGGTGATGTGATCGTGGGCTACACAACTCAAGGGCAGCTTCATGGCGCCGCCGTTGGTGAGGCTCTCGACCGTACCGTCGGGCGTCTGTAGCTTAATGTCGTCCAGCAGGGCCTCGCACTCAAAATTGGGCGTAAAGTCAATCTCCAGGAGGGCCACCACGGCCGAGCTCAAGGGTATTGTGTTTGGGCGGGAGAAGCGTATCCTCGTGTGGATGACGGGGGTTATGGTGAGCTTCAGCTGTGGCAGCGCGCGAAGATGGGTCATGAGATCCTGCTGTCTGGTTACGGGCGCTACGCGAGACACCCGCAGGGCCGATAGACGGGGCTTGACACCCTTGAGCGCAGGGTCATCGGTGAATGACTCGAGGAGGTTGAAGCTCATGGGGAGGCCGCTCTGAAGATAGCCCGTGCCGCGTGCGCTGAGCTCACCGGCCACCTGCGGCTTGAGGCCCGCCGACGCGGAAAAGACGACCGACGGCTGATGAGGCCGCATTCGCGGGCGGGCGAGGAATACAGGCATCTTCCACATTGCGTACACGTATTTCTGTGCCGCGTCGCCTTGGGAGATGCTTTCTTCCTCGTCCATGGCGATGAAGGGGTCGGCCACATCCTCGACGTGGCCTGTAAAGACTGTCTCGGCTGCTGGTGGTGAGTCCCGGCCAGGGGCATTGCCGTTGACTACCTGTCCCTCAAGTGAGATGACAAGCCTGCGCAGTTGGGCATGCAACTCTTGTTCCTGCAGCCAAGGACACTTGAGGACGAGCAGGACGGTGGCGGTCTCGTCTTTGGAGGCCAGTCAGTAAAAGGGGGCTGCATTACCGGTGGGCAAGAACGGGGGCGGGGGCGAGGATCTCACCAAAGTAGAGAGCATCTCGTGCCTCTATGAACTCAAGTATGGGTTTACCCGCTTGTTTCGCTTCCTCTGCGGCGGCACTCAAGTCAAGGTCTGTCCTGGCAGGGACCAAGTACGTCAAATAGCAGTTCTCAGCGAAGCCGGAGCTCGGCTCCAGTGCCTCGCTGGCATGGGCGGGATCTTCTGGTGTGACGGCATCATGGTCCGACATATTTGGCCCGTTCTCAGCGTACGCCGCAAGAGGGTCTCATGAGTCCGTTGCTGTTGTGAAGCAGGCGATCATGACTCCAGGAGTCGTCGCTGATGAGTGGCACATGGAAGTTGGGGTTTCGCCAGAGCGCTGACTGCGCTGGAGCTCCAATGGAACCGCCATGCCCGCCAGAATCAAGATCATCAGTGGAGCAGAGCCTGGATCCCCACAGAGCAAGGCCCCCTGTGGTGCGACTCCGCCAGCTGCGTGACTGGTGGACGGCTCCACTTTTACCAATGCTGAGGTGCACGCACGCTCAACACCCGCAAGCCAATGGCCCGTGCGCTTCGACTTCAATTTATTTTCTGGCATCGCGCACCTCGAACCGCCGCCCGCTGAAGTCAACATCGCACCCAACCCGGGCTCGGCCTCACCACGCCCTCGACAAAGCCCTTCCAGCGCTGACGGCGAGGCGGCTGCGACCCCAATCTTTGCGCTACTAGCCGCGGCCCGGTGGCCTCGTGCTCGCTCAAGAACGCCTTCGCTCTCGAACACCGTCGTCGCGATGAGTGGCTTCCCAGGCGCGTTCGGCGCGCCGCCATCCTCTCTGTGGCAGGAGCATCACACGCCCGACGGTCGAGCCTACTACTATAATGCCACCACCAAGGTGACACAGTGGACCAAGCCGGAGGAGATGATGAGCCCAGTTGAGGTGACCCCTCCCCAGACCCTCGAACCCGTGTCCCCCGTGCATCGTGCTAACGACTACCACAGCGGGCCCTTTCCAGCCAGCCTTGGAAGGAATACACCGCCGAGGGCGGCCGCAAGTACTGGTACAATACTGAGACGAAGATGAGCTCTTGGGAAATGCCCGAGTCCTATCAGAATGCCCTCGCCTCCGCCGACGGCCGCGGCTCCTTCGCCTCGCCGCCCTCTCAAGGCCAAACCCCCATGCCGGGACAAGGGCAGGGTCACCACCGCCAGGGCTACCGCGATCAAGGACGTGGTACCCGCGAGTCGCGCGACACAGTGCCCGACAGCCGCCAGCTTTCGCGATCGTTTGTTCCCGCCACGGACAACGGTCCCGAGTATGCGACCAAGGAGGAGGCCACTGCTGCCTTTGTTAAGGCTCTAAAGCGCAATGGCGTTCAACCTGACTGGACATGGGAGCAAACGGTTACGACCGTCTCCAAGGATCCGCAGTTTCGAGCAATCAAGAACCCCAAGGCCAGAAAGGACGCCTTCACCAAGTACTGCCAGGACGTGGTGCTCCAGGAACGCGAGCGCGCCCAGGAGCGATTTGCCAAATTGCGTGCCGATTTCGAGACTATGCTCAAACGACACCCCGAGATTACTCACACTACGCGATGGGCAACTTCTCGCCCCATCATTGAAGGCGAGACTATTTTCCGATCCACCGATGATGAGGACGAGCGTGTCAAGCTCTATTACGAGTACATTGCTGGGCTCAGAAAGGCCCACGAGGAGCAGCAACGAAACCAGCGCAAGGCAGCACTTGATGGCCTCAGAGAGATGCTTCCTAAGCTTAAGATCACAGCGTACACCACCTGGGCCGAGGGTCGTGACATCATCACCGACATCACTCAGACGGATCCCAAGTATCAGGTTCTCACTATGAGCGAGACCATGACTAAGTTTCAGGATCACATTAAATCGCTCGAGCGTGCCCTCAACGAGAAGAAGCAGATCGATAAGAAGATGCGATTTCGTCGAGAGCGTCGGAACCGCGATGCTTTCCGAGCCTTGTTGGCAAACCTCCGCCGTGATGGCAAAATCAAGGCAGGCACCAAGTGGCGCGACATTTACCCATTGCTTGAGCATGACGAGCGCTACCTAAATATGTTGAACCAGGAAGGTCCTACTCCTGTGATGATGTTTTGGGATGTGCTTGCGGAAGAAGAGCGAGCCCTGCGAGGGCCCAGAAATGATGTTCTCGACGTTCTCGAAGTGAGTCCGCGCACAGCTTGTTAACCAGCTGCTCCGCGCGAATGTACTGACCCAAATGGACAGGATGCACGTGTCGAGATCACGGCCAACACGAGCCTGGAAGAGTTCATGTCAACTATCAAGGGCGACCGCCGGACTGCCCGAATTGAGCCCTCTACGCTGGAGCTCATTTTTGAACGCGTGAGCCTCTTCCTTCCATCACTCATCGAGGACAGTGTATTAAAAGTCCTACCCCAGCTTCGCGAGAAAAGAGCAATCAAGCGTGAGGATGAGAGACATCCCGACCGCCATCCACGGCATGCTGTGGACGCTTTTCGGTCAGCTTTGAAGCGCCTTGAACCTCCGATTGTTCCTGGGGACACGTACGAACATGTACGCTCGCGTTTGATCAAACTCCCCGAATTTCCAGCCGGTCCCTCAGAGGACGTTGCAAAATCCGCTTTCGATCGGCACATGCGTCGCCTCAAGGAGAAGGCTGAGGAGTTGGGTCGGGCTCATCGAAGAGACAGTTTTGTTTCTAGCGAGCGAGATCTGCCCCGCCGAACCAGAGATCGATCGCGTGGCGAGAGATCACATCGCGGCGGCCGTTCGTCGCGACGTAGCCGAAGCCCCGAGCAAGACCCTTATGAGGCAGATCGGCGCCGGGCCACCGCGGAACGGGAGCGCAACCACCGCAAATCAACGCTGGCGGAGGGTGTTCTTGCTAGTGATCGCGGTCGGCTTAGCCCGCCACCGCGACGTGAGCGAGACCGTGACCGCGAACGAGACAGGGACCGTGACCGCGAACGGGATAGGGAACGCGAGAGAGACCGCGACCGCGACCGCGATCGTGAGCGGGAGCGGGATCGGGATCGGGATCGAGATCGAGAACGTGAACGTGAACGAGACCGCGAGAGAGACCGCGACCATGACCGATATGCCCGTTCCCGCCGCAGCGAAGACGGACTTTACCCCCGAGACCGGGATCGCAGAGAGAGGGACGACGATCGTGAGCGTCCCGTCCGACGCCCGATGGACACACGCTCCGTGGACGAACTCAACTATGGCGACGAGCCCCAGGCTGGCTCGTCCGGCTCCCGACGCCGACGCGCCGACGACGAGGACGGGTCGGGCCGCAGAGACTCCAGAGACTCAAAGGTGAGCTTAATCACGGCCCAGGCTCTCATGAGATTTATTCCTAACAAGCGACCCCAGAGAATCAAGACTGAGCAGTCGGAAGAGGCCACCCCACAGCGGGATGTGAGCCAGCGCAACAAGTCTCCTCCTGCTGCCAAGGAGGCGAGAGATGTCCGAAGCGGCAGTGAGGAAGGAGAGATTGAGGAGTGAATGCTGCGTTACGGCCATGCTGCCGCTACCTGCATATGGTGAGCGAAGCCCTCCGGGAAATGTTAGAATGAAGTGGGCTGGGCCTTGGGCGCCGACCCGCAGGTGAATCGGATGGCGCAGTTGGGGGAGTCACGCAAGGATTTGGATCATCGTCGCTGCATGACAGCTCAAGCAATTCATAGAGCGACGAATGGCACCAGCGAGACCAATAGGGGCCTAGACAGCGATGTATGAAATCTATGTAGGAATCAGCAACTGAGTAGTTATTGTGGAAACCTAATTTGCCATCGTGACCAGGAAGTTACAGTCACGTTGAGGCACCGGGGAGCGTTAGGGTGATTCTCAAAGAGCAAATGCAGCATCACTGATTCGATATTCAACGATCCGTGCATTCAAAAAGATCTGAGTAAATGGTAGAATACGACTCTATGCGCTTCCCGCGAGGATAGGAAGCCGACGGCAGTCATCCTGCTCGATCCATTGTCCCTCAATCTGCGAAGTGTACGGTGGCTCCATCATCGCCAACACATCCGCTCCTAAGCGCTTTGAGAACTCGGGAGCAGATTGCTGCGCAAGAAGCATCAGAAACAAGCACGCCGTCAACTCTCGCCAGAGCCGCCGCTTCGCAGGACCAGACAACAGGGGATAGACTGCCGTCGCCATTGTTACTCGTCCGGATCATCGTCCTCGCCGGCGCCGCCTTCCTTCAATCCCGTGTCGAGGTCGCGACCGGAACTGTGCTTCTCTACTGAAGCGTGATTTTGAACGCCGGATAATGCATTATGGGAGAATGGGGTATCATGCTCCTTGTTGCCCTTTTCAGGAGCTTTTCTCGGGGGTTTCTTCCAAGAAGAACTGCGGGGCGTTAGGAGTCTGGTTTCTTAACACACAGTAAAGGGAGGATGGTAACTTACGTAGTTGCCGTTCATCTTTTGCTCCTGGTCAAGCTGAGAACCCAACTTGTTGATACGGGGACGGTAGTTGGACGGGTCGCGACGGAACGTGACGTTCAGGTTCTTCAAGAAGGTGTTGCATCCAGTGAGCAGAGACTCGGGCTTGTTGGCATGCGCATCAAGACCCGGCTTGCCGTCGAAGACAATGACTCTGTCGGCCAGATAGGTGGCCATGATGAAGTCGTGCTCGACGACGAAGGCGGTCTTCTTGGAGTGCATGATGAATCGCTTGATGACACGAGACGCGATAATTCGCTGCTCGGAGTCGAGATAGGCCGACGGCTCGTCGATGAGGTAGATATCGGCGGGCATGCCGAGAGCCAGGACAATAGCAACACGCTGCAATTCACCACCAGACAGGTTCTTGACTTCTTGATCGATGAAGTCATCGAGCTTCAGGGGCTTGACGACGTCGGTCTGGAACTGCGGCGACAAGAAAGCCTGCTTAATCTTCTTGAAGAACAGCTGACGAACGGTACCGTCAAACTTGGGGGTGATGGTCTGCGGCTTCATGCTGATCCTCATATCGGGGACGCCGGCCTTGCTGTCCGGCTTCAGCGCGCCAGCAAGCAGACGACAGAACGTCGTCTTGCCTGTACCGTTCTCACCCATCATGACAATGATCTCAGAGTCGGTGAACTCGCCGGAGTCGATGCGAAGTCTGAAGTTTCCAAGCTGCTTCTCAATCTTGGGGTACTTGAACGCACGAGAGCGGTCAATGGCAAACTCGTCCGTGCCTTCGGCGATGCGGAATGTCAGAGACTCGTCTCGGAATCGAAGGTTCTCAGTCGGGATGTGGCCATCCAAGAAGATGTTGATGCCTTCACGAACCGAGTAAGGCATGGTGACCACGCCATAAATGGCGGGCTGACCGTACAGAACGCAGACGTAGTCCGAGAGGTAGTCGAGAACAGACAGATCGTGCTCGACGACGATGACGTAGTCGTCGTCGCGAAGGAGGGAGCGGATCATTTGCGCAGCACTCAATCTCTGCTTGACATCCAGGTACGACGAGGGCTCGTCAAACATGTAGACGTCCGCCTTCTGCACACAAACAGTGCCAATTGCAAAGCGCTGGAGCTCACCACCCGAGAGGAGGGTGATGTCTCGGTCCATGATGTGGCCGAGCTCCAGGACATCAACCACGTCATCCGTGTTTCCGAGGGTTGCACGGCTCTCGATAAGAGCACGCACACTCTTTTCCGGGCCCCGGACAGCCTTGGGGATCTGGTCGACGTACTGAGGCTTGACGACGGCCTTTAGATCATCTTCCAGAAGCTTGGTGAAGTAGTCTGTCCAAGATTGTTAGCGCCTCAAGGACGTGATGCCGAGCAGAATGATTGAACTTACTCTGAAGTTCAGAACCACGGAAGTGCTTGATGACGTCTTCCCAGTCCGGAGGGTTGTCGTGACGACCCAGGTTAGGCTTGAGCTTGCCGCTGAGGATCTTCAACGCGGTACTCTTGCCGATACCGTTCGTTCCCACCAGACCCAGGACCTGGCCAGGCCGGGGCATGGGGAGACGGTGGAGCTTGAAGCTATTGGGACCATAGCGATGCGTCACTTGGCTCTCGAGGTTGGTAGGCAGGTTGATGATGGTAATGGCGTCGAACGGGCACTTCTTGGGGCAGATACCGCAACCGATACAGAGTGACTCGGAGATGAAGGCCAGGCGAGACTCGGGTGTGACTTCAATGCAAAGCTTGCCGCTGCGAACAACGGGGCAGGACTTTTTGCATTCCTGGCGACACTTGCGAGGGCGACACTGTGTGTGGCCGGTCAGTACGGCGGGGTTTCGAGGGGTTTCGGAGGGTAAGGAATAGGGTTGGGACGACGGACTTTGTCGCTATTGACAATCGCGATACTAGATGTTATGATGTCAGCGAAACATGTACTGTGATTGGGGTCTTGCGAAACAAGGCAGGCTCTGTTCAACCGTCATTCACGTACCGAGTAAGCTTGTCCGACATGGTGGCGGTGGCTCGCGATAGACCGACAGTTGTCTAGGGTAGTCGAAAACTCGGTGAGGGGCACGAGAACACGAATTTCGAGTGTGAGGATAAAGACGATGGCGTAGACAAGACGAACACCACGCACGTGCGACAAGACCAGGCACGCGGTGCGCTGAGGTTGGAGGTCTCGCGGGGACGCGGTGGAGTTTTAAAGGACAGGAAAACTGAAGGAGTTGTGGTGGTGACGAAGTGGTGTGTGGTCATCAATTTTTCTGTGAATGGTCAGTTTGGCGGGGCAGGGCAGTGTGGCGGGGTCCAAGGAGTCATTGGGCACTGGCACCACAATTGCTGCCGGTCAGTTAACACTAAAAGTCACACTCACCGCCAATCAGTAGCGTCTAGTACTTGGACATTGGCCGCCTGCTATCTAATGCTAGGACTGTAGCGTTTGCATCGCTCTGAATCAGGCACACCCAAATGCGGGTTTATGTCTGCGATGTGGCACAGAACTTGTATATGAAGCAAGGCATAGGCTCACCCCCTTGGAGGCCACAAGCCCTCTGTTACGATGACGGGGGACATGAAATCGCATGGTGCCTATACCTTGGCGCAGGAAGACTGAGGGGACAACCTTGGCCTGGAGGACGTGATGTCAATCCATATCCAGTCTGGCCTTGGAAGTCTTTGTGCTGCCGCGCGTGACAGGTACTCCGCTCCACATGATTCAATGTTCAATGATACCGACTAGGCCACCGCGAGGCCCACCGTTTGGTACCTATGCACTATATTGGAGATGCTGTGGGTAGCACGGGTGACCTGGAAGGCCAGGATGAAACTCAACGGACCACGCTGTCGTCCTCAGCGAGGGAAAGGTGGCTCGTTCACAGACGCCATGTCCTCGGGCCGCCAGCGACCGGCTCAACAACGTACTGGCAAATTGCCACGAGTTAAGGGGTCTGCTACGATACTACCCTCTAACTGTGTAAGAGTGCCTGTAGTACCTACGGGTAGGCTGAGGTGTGATGGTCATGGACTCATGGCCTGTTTAGCTGCGCCTGTCGCATAGCCTGCACACACTCTTAGGTACCTATCTACCTTACTGAGGTATTTGCCGAGCGACCTTACCTACCTAGGTATATAAACTACCTGAGGTATTGCCCAGCTCACAAACAAACCGCACTTTGAGCGTCCCGTTGCCGGGGCCGCATGTCCTGTGGCGCTCGGAAGGTTGGGATAATACAAGGTTGGCGCGGTTCAGGGCGATCACGTGAGCCGGGGTGACCGGGAGTCGCCTGGATGTACGAAGTACATAGGGTACCATTGTCCTGGGCTGATCTGGACCCCGTAATAAGCGCTGTGTTGGCGCTGCGACCACCGGCCGCGCTTTCGGCCCCGGCCCCAACCTCAGCCTCCAATTCTTTCCTGCCTCTGCCTACCTACCTTACCTATTCTCTCTCCACCAGTCCTTTTTTGTGCCATTCCCACACCCCGACCCTACAACACCGTCAACCCCCATCAACGATCCACGGCACTGCGTCGACCTGGTGCCCTCGGAACAGCATCCGATCCTCATTCAAATGCTGCTTGGTGCTTGAGAGTCATCTTCGAATGACTAGTGAGTTACCCCTAGCCACTCCCTTTCCCGTGCACTGCACACGAGCAGCCATGTGCTTGCCCGCCTCTTCCCCGGCCAACCGCGACGCAACCGCCCCGAGCATCGCTATATTGGCTCATGGAGTGTTTATTCGATGTTTCGAATGCGTCTTGTTGATGGAATCGATGGCTGTTGATTGCTCACGGGCATTGGCGTATCGCGCACGGTCTCCCTGTCCCTCCATTGTTTTCCAATGGCCTCATCAACCAGCGTCAGCCTCGCCATCAGCATCGTCGCGACCTTGCGACAGCGGGCGCTTCCCCACGCGACATCATGATATTTGGCATCCAGAGTCATTTAAGCGCGTCGCAAGAGTCGCGTTACCGGCTTGATGCACTTCTTATGCCTCAGACCGGCTGGAATGCCTGCTAACGTCGCCTCGCTACAGCCGCCAACCTTTGCGAAAGCCGCAACGATGTCCTCCCCTATTGAGGGGGAAGCTGTCAACGGACACCTGTCGCCCGCGGATTACAAGGCGTCACCGGGCCTTGCAGACAACTACAAAAGCGAAGCCGAGCTCCTCGATGCCCATGACACGCCTGCCGACCGTTCTTCGCCGTCAGTTGTCGACAACCACAATGGTGACGACTCCAACCATTTCCAGGACGAACATCGCATGTCAGACAGTGAAAGATCTAGCCCTGGCGACGCGTCCGATGATGGCGACTTTGATATGCAGGATGGCGTCGTATCGGAGCATGATGACGACGTCGACCGGAATCGTGCCAGCTCTGCTGAATCCTCTCGACCGTCGAAGCGGAAGACGCCTTTGGAGGTAGACGACTTCATCCAGGCCAACCCCGAACTTTATGGTCTTCGGCGAAGTGTGCGTTACTGTCAATTAAATCCCTCATCGTATTGCCGACGTTGCTGACCATCCACAACCCAGACCCGAGCGAGAGAAACCCGCAAACTCGTATGTGTTCCTCATAGCATTCGGCTCCCCAGAGCTAGCGAGGCTAACGTCACTTCAGGCCGAGTCGAGCGAGTCTGAGTCTGATGTAGCACCGTCGAACCGTCGGCAAGCGAAGCGACGTCGCATGAACCAATCATTGTCTTGTGGGTGCAACGGTGCTCATCGGTGATCGTTCTTTCGCTAACATACAATCCCCTAGCTTCCAAGCGTGGTACCCCTGCTCTACAGCCCTCGACGAACGAATCAGACTCCGACTCAGACGTGTATGGCGGTGCCCGTGCGAAAAGCCAGCAGAAGAAGGCAAGATTACAACGCGAGTCACAGCCAACCCTGGCCCTCGCCGAGAAAAGATGGTCGAACCGGCGTGCTGCTCAGCAAGTACAGCAAGGCGCCTATGAAGAGAGCGACTTCGAGGACGAGGAAGAGCTTGAGCTTGGCGACGGGTTTTATGTGGCTGATTACGTTGACGACTCGCCTTACGTCGAGAAAGTTGTCCGCCATCGACTTCGAGATGGCCTGGAGTTACAGTATGACGCCAGCCGCCATGATTTCGAATACTTCGTCAAATGGCAGGGTAAATCTCACCTGCACGACACCTGGGAGACGATTGAAAATCTGCGCAATGTTCGAGGATTCCGAAAGGTGGAGAACTACTTTAGGAAGCTCGTCGAGCTGGAACTGGATATGCGTTTTGGCGACGACATTCCCCCAGAGACCAAGGAGCAGTTCTTTCTCGACCGCGAACGAGACGAAGCAGCGTTTGAGGACTACACCATGGTAGAGAGGATCGTCGCTGTCCGAGACGGTGACGAGGAGACAGAGTACTTCGTGAAGTGGAAGGGGCTCACATATGAAGAGTGCACCTGGGAGCTTGCTTCGCAAATCAGCGCCGAATTTCAGGACAAGATTGACCAATTTCTGGACCGATCATCCCGTTCTTGGCAGTCTGACCGACGGGAAACCAATATCGACACCCGGTCACGGATGACGAAGCTGGAGGAGCAACCCGACTATATCAAGGGCGGAGAGCTTCGACAATTCCAGCTTAAGGGCCTCAACTTTCTTTGCCTCAACTGGACCCGCGCAAACAACGTCATTCTCGCCGACGAGATGGGTTTGGGCAAGACTGTTCAAACGGTCTCTTTTCTCAGCTGGCTACGAAACACTCGCGGCCAGGAGGGCCCTTCATTGGTCGTCGCCCCCTTGAGCGTTATCCCGGCTTGGTGTGATACGTTCAACACCTGGGCACCTGACCTCAATTACGTCGTTTACCTGGGCCCCGAGGACGCACGAAACATTATCAGAGACAACGAACTCATCGTCGGAGGAAACCCAAAGAAGCCCAAATTCAATGTCTTGGTGACTTCTTATGAGTTCATTCTGCAGGACTGGCAATTCCTTCAGTCTATCAAATGGCAGACTCTGGCCGTCGATGAGGCCCACCGCCTTAAGAATCGCGATTCCCAGCTGTACAGTCGGCTGTTCAGCTTCGGTGTCCCTTGCAAGATCTTGATTACTGGCACGCCGATTCAGAATAATCTGTCAGAGCTCTCGGCCCTTCTCGACTTTCTCAATCCCGGAAAGGTCGTCATAGATGAAGACTTGGAATCTTTGTCCGCTAATGACGCACAAGAAAAGCTCCAAGATCTTCATGCCTCTATCGCCCCCTATATTCTTCGGAGGACCAAGGAGACGGTGGAGTCGGACCTGCCACCCAAGACGGAGAAGATCATTCGCGTGGAGCTCTCCGATGTTCAGCTGGACTACTACAAGAACATTCTCACCAGAAACTATTCTGCGCTTTGCGACGCCACCGGCGGCCACAAGAATTCGCTTCTCAACGTCATGATGGAATTGAAGAAGATCAGCAACCACCCTTACATGTTCCCAGGCGCAGAGGAGCGTGTGTTGGCTGGCAGCATCCGTCGCGAGGATCAAATCAAGGGCCTGATTGCCAGTAGCGGCAAAATGATGCTGCTCGACCAGCTGCTTTCGAAACTCAAAAAGGACGGCCACAGAGTGCTCATCTTCAGCCAGATGGTCAAGATGCTCGATATTCTTGGAGACTACTTGTCCCTCAGAGGATACAAATTCCAACGCTTAGACGGGACTATCGCCGCCGGGCCCCGACGCATGGCCATCAATCACTTCAACGCCGAAGACAGCGACGATTTTTGTTTCCTCCTATCTACCAGAGCTGGCGGTCTCGGCATCAACTTGATGACTGCTGACACCGTAGTCATTTTTGACTCCGATTGGAACCCTCAAGCGGACTTGCAGGCCATGGCGAGAGCGCATCGCATCGGCCAGAAGAGACCTGTCAACATCTATCGGCTTGTCTCTAAGGAGACTGTGGAAGAAGAAGTGCTTGAACGAGCTCGAAACAAGCTTCTTCTTGAGTACTTGACAATCCAAGCCGGTGTGACAGATGACGGCAAGGCCAATATCAGGGAGAAGATGTACGAGAAGGGTCTCAAGACTGATGGTCCATCGTCATCCGAGGATATCCAGATGGTGTTGAAGATGCGGTCGTCCAAGATGTTTGAGCAAAGCGGCAACCAGGAGCGGCTGGAGCAACTCGACATTGATTCGATTCTCGAAAATGCTGAAGTCACCAAAACCAAGGTGGACGACAAAATGAACCTTAGCAGCGGTGGCATCGATTGGGACAACTTCATGCAAGTCACCGATGTCAAAGTAGACGACATCAACCTCGACTGGGACCAGATCATTCCTGCCGAGAAGCTCGCAGAAATCAAGGCCAACGAGGATAAGCGGAAGAACGAAGAATACGTCGCCAAACTCGCTGCCGAAAACGCGCCTCGTAGAGCTACAATGAAGAATCGCAACAAAGAGAATGACCGAGCGGACCGTCTCAAGAAACGACAAAGAGAGCAACAACAAGAGGAAGAAGAGCAGCGGGCTTTGATGGCTGACCCCAAGCGCCCATTGAACGACAAGGAGCAGCGGAACCTCATCAAGGCCTACTTCCGATTTGGATCCATTGATGATCGTGGCGACGACATCATCCAAGAAGCCAAACTTGGCGAGAGAGACCCCGAGTTCGTGAAATCTGTCCTCGAGGATTTCATCAAGGCCGCGAAGGAGGCCATGGAGGACAACAACGTCAAAATGGCCGAAGAGGAGAAGAAAACAGGCAAGACGTTGACCAAGAAAGACCGAAAGGCCGTCCTGATCGACTTTGGCATGTTGAAGAAGGTCAATGCTGAGACCGCCATCGAGCGGCCACAGCAATTGCACATCCTCAGGCAGGCCATTCGAAGTCAGCAAGACTGGAGGTCGTTCCGCCTACCAGACGCCACAAAGGGTGCGAATTACAGCTGTCCTTGGGGAGCCAAAGAAGATGCCATGCTCCTCATGGGCATAGACAAGCATGGATTCGGTGCCTGGGTTCAGATTCGAGATGATCCAGAGCTCGACATGTCTGACAAGCTGTTCCTCGAAGAGCACAGAATCGGGAAGAAAGAGGAGCGCACAAAGCAGAACGATAAGTTGAAGGCACCAGGCGCAGTACATCTGGTCCGACGCTCCGAGTACCTACTCTCTGTCTTGCAGGCGAAGCATTCGGGTGACCGTGCCACCCCGAAGTCTGCGGAGAACCATCATCGCAACAACAAGAAACAGCAGCTTGCGAATGGTCATCGTGGAAGTGGCACCGCGTCTCCGGCACCTCATGCCGCCAAGAAAGTCCGCGATCGTGAGCGAGAGCAAAACCATCGCGACGGCGACCACGCGCGACCACGCAGTCATGCCGACGATCGTGGTTCTTCTCGACCGGATTTCAAACGCAAACATGCGTCGAACGATGACGGCCGCAGTCCAAAATATCGTCGCACCGATGACGGAAGGCGCCTGAGCTCTCACGGAGATGACCGTGATCGTCACGAGAGCCGCAGGCATCGTGAAGATGAAGAGCGTCATCGCGAGAGGCATCGGCATCGGGACGAGCAACATCGCCGCGATGAACGACGACGAGATGACCACCGCCGAGACGAGCCGCGGCGAGACGAACATCGGCGGGATGAACAGCGCCGAGACGATCAGCGCCGAGACGACCAACGCCGAGACGACCATCGCCGGGATGAGCAGCGTCGGGACGAACAGCGTCGGGACGACCATCGCCGCGATAGCCATCGACGTGAAGACCGCCAACAACATCATCGTGAGCGGGATCGCGAAGGACGACCTCAGGATGAGAGAAGAGCTGGCGCGCTTCGACGTCTGGATGAACTGCGCCGCATCGGTGATGACAAGGATCAACGGGACAAGGATAATGACGCCATGATATGGTTTCTTCTGAAACCTGTCCGGGCAAACTTTGAAAAGATTCTCTCGACAACCAAGGAGAATGTCAAGTCAAGCAAGGAACGAGCCAACATCTTTGGGTCGGAACTGGTTGCTATCGGCGTCTTCCTGGACCAGCAGTTCTCCCACTCGGCGGCGAATGAGGCCCTCAAGAACAACTTTTGGTGAGTTTCCTTTCGGGCGAGCGAGGGTGAAGATATACTAATTCGGATCCAGGGACTTCCTGGCGGCGCTTTGGCCTGTTGACGACACCAGTAAGAGCGTCACGGGTACAAGACTGAGCAACATGTATCGAACCTTGCATGCTCGGAATAAGGCACCGGGGTCCAGCTCTGCCCGGACCAATGGTGCTGGTTCCAGTCGCTGAGCACGCAATAAACCTCAAACTTGCCGCATCAAAAGCGTGGCATCATTTGAACTGTGATTTTACCTTGGCATTGCCTTGCATCAGCCGGAGTTTGGCACAAGGGTTGGGATTCCTGTTTACGGCGCAGAAAATTCGACAGCAACATACCCCGATTTGCATGAAGAGACACGATTTGAGTGGAGGAGTTGGTTACGGCCGGTATGATAAGTGACACTGGCTGGCCGGCTCGGATGCGCGCGGGTCCTGGGACACTCGACCCAGGAGAGACTTCTTGTCCTTGGTGCTTTTCGCATGGATTTCACGCTTCCCCTTGAGGGGCCGCCTGACCTTTCGCTGTACCAAAAAAGCTTTTCCTCTCTCTGCAAAGCCAGAGTGAGGCTGGCAACCGCGGTGGTCATGGTACTTCTCCTCCGAGGCGGACGACGGGATTCAAACCAGCGGCAATGGAAATGCGTCCCAGACGAAGAGATGTGTATAGAGTAGTCAGTGGTGTTGGCTGCGTCAGCGCATGCGCAGAAGTCTACGGCTCACGAGCCTGACTGATTTGCGTAGTGAATAGACTTGTGCAGTATCGAAGGTGTGGCAGACCATGTGCCTCGGAAGCGAAGCGTAAGACCGTGCTCGTACGTTGACTCGATCGATGACTCGATCGATGGCTGGACTTGAGCCCCACTCATCAGCTCAACGCCAAAAAGACAACTGGATAACCGGCTCGAGCTTTGTCGCATTCCTTTATCGCCAACGACACATTTTGCGATATTCGGGCGACAAAATTGAACATGTCCCACAACCACTGGCATCACGAATTGGAAGCTGCGCAGGGCGCCGTCCTTCGGGCGGCCAAGCTTACCAAAAAGGTGCTGTCAACAGTCAGCGAGGTTTCGAAAGCAGACTCGTCGCCCGTTACCGTGGCAGACTTCGCAGCGCAGGCACTCATCATCAGCATCCTCCACGACCTATTTCCAGACGATGCATTTGTCGGCGAGGAGGATGCTGCGGTGCTGAGGCGAGAATCTGGGCTGAGGGACCGCGTTTACGAGATCTTCTCGGCGGCGCACGACGAGGCTGCCGGCTCGGGGGGCCCGCGGCGGTTCACTGTGGAACAGATGCTCGACTTCATCGACATGGGAGGGCGCGGCCAGGGCGGCGGCCAGGGCCGGTTCTGGGTCATGGACCCTGTCGACGGGACGGCAACGTTCCTGCGTGGGGAGCAATACGCCGTGTCGCTGGCGCTCCTGCAGGACGGCAAGGAGGCCCTCGGCGTGGTCGCATACCCGAATCTGAAGCTGGATGAGGCGGGGCGGATCCATGAGTCAAGCGTTGACACGCAAGGCCTGGGCATCATGCTCTGCGCAGTCAAGGGCCAAGGAGCCACCGTCACCGCTCTGTCCTCTACCGAGGCCAGGATCCTGCCGGACCCCCAACCGCTGGAGCAGCTGGAGGGCCCGTCGGACATCTCGCGCACGCACATCGTTGACTGCTCGCTCAACCCGCCCGCGAGCCGGGCCACGATGCAGAAGCTCGCCACGCGACTCGGCGCCACCTTCCCCGGAACGGACGTGTGGTCGTCGCACGTCAGGTATGCGGCGCTGCTTGTCGGAGGCGGCGACCTTTTGATCCGCATCCCCTCCACATCTGGCAGCAAGTCCTGCATTTGGGACCATGCAGGCGCGCAACTCATCTTCACGGAGTCGGGGGGCAAGGTGACCGACCTTGACGGCCGACCGGTTGATTTCAGCGCAGGACGGTACTTGAGCAACAACAGGGGCCTGTTGTCAGCCAGGAAAGATATTCATGCGCGGGTGCTGGCTGTTGCACAGGAGCTGATGCCAGGGAACTAATCACTCCACGATTCTGCTGATTCAATCACAGTGGTGTCAAGTACAGCCCGTAAATGGAGCTGCTAAGTCTGTCTGGCGTTCTCATGAAGGGTAATTGTACATATATAGATGACATGGCTACATCAGGCTGCTCCTCCCGCCGATTTCCATGCTTCCTTGACCGTCCTTCATTTGCCCGCTCCTGCCTACAACGAACTCCCGGTAGATTCGCTGCAGACGAGCTTTCTCTTCCGAGCTGATACTGGCCCTCGTGTTTTCGAGAGCTTTGACTAGATGTGACCATTCGATGACCACCTCCCTGTGCTCCGCCGTATCTTTCGCCCCATCATCGACGGTGGAGGCATTCACGGTACCCTTGCGTGCCTCCTTGGCCTTCTTGCGAGTGAGCTTGATTTGCTCCAACTTCGACATGATGGCAGCATTCTCAATGAGAGCGGCCGACTTGCTCTGCGGGATGCCTGAACTATTGTTCAAAGTCTTGGAGTCTGTGCCGTAGCGGAACTGGACAAAGCTGGGTACGGAGTTCTTGGAACCAGAATGTTTGCCGGGCTCCTGACGAGGGGCGGTGACGTCGAGCACATCGTGGATAGCTTCGAGCTGCGCGTTAGAAACCAATGCCTGAAGATCGGCGCCAGAGAAGCCCTCAGTGCGTCGGGCAATCTCGGTTAGGGGACTGTCTGACTCCGTGAGTTCCACAGATAGTCTGACTTTCTGGAACAGTGACTTGATAATGTCGAGGCGGTCCTCCAGAGCGGGCATATCGCAAAGCAAAGACTTATCCAAACGACCCGGCCGAAGAAGCGCAGGGTCAATCAGATCAGGGCGAGACGTTGCGGCGAGGACGTAGACGCCGGAGAGCCCTTCAGCACCGTCCATCTGGGTGAGGAGCTGGTTCACCACTCTGTCTGTCACTCCGGTGCTGTCGTGGCCTCTCTTAGGCGCGATCGAGTCGAACTCGTCGAAGAACAGAACGCAAGGCCTCGCCGCTTGTGCTCGGTCGAACAGGTCCCTGACACTCTTCTCAGAGGCACCAATGTACTTGTTCAGAATCTCGGGTCCTTTGACGCTGATGAAGTTGAGACCGCATTCACCAGCAACAGCACTAGCGAGCAGAGTCTTGCCACAGCCCGGGTAGCCGTACAGCAACAGGCCAGACCGCAGGCGCAAAGGGCATTGCGCAAAAATGGGAGCGTACTTGGTCGGATACTCGAGAGTTTCAAGTAGGACCTTTCGAGTCTCATGCAAGCCTCCGATAGACTTGAATGTAGTTGTAGAGCTCTGCAACGGTACGTTTCGGAGTGACGCTGGCGTGAAGCCTTTGAGTGCCCTGTCAAAGTCTTCCCGGGCAAGGCGGACGGCGGCCTTGGTGTCTGATGGGTTGTCGCTGATGGAGCGAATGATGGCCTCGTTCCTCGCCCGCGAAACAAGCACCGTTAGATCTCCTGGCATGTAACCGTCGGTCAATCCCGCAATGTCCAAGAAATCGAGACTTGAATCGAGAAGGAAACCCCCTCCCGTAGTGGGCGATTGTTGCTGGTCTGAGCCATGCATCCAAGCATCGCTGTCGTCGGCGAGCGCACTGCCATCAGAGGTCGGGGGCGGCTATGATCGCTGAAAGTGTCATTGCCATCGTCCACAACTACTGCACCCTGTTTGGCGATAGACTCCATAACTCTTCGCCTCGCCTCCTTGTCGGGCGCCTTCAGCTCGACGATTTCTCGAACGACGTGGCCGCTGACGACGACATTGTTCATGGAATCTTTTCCTTCGGCGGTGGCAAGTAGGACAACATTGCTGTCCCTTGTGCAGTACTGGCGGACTATAGAGCGAATGGTCTCGCTAATTTGCCGGCTCCGACCATTGTCGTTGCCAACCTGAAGTTCCGTCTCCACAGGGCAAAGCCGATCGAGATCGTCGAGAACGACGAGAGCCTTTCCACCGAGCCTCGCACCCCAGCTTGCTGACATGAAGATGCGGTTGAGAGTTTCTTTGATTGTAGATAGTCTTGTTTCGTCGTTGACTAGCTTTCGGCATGGGAAGTAGACAGTGTAGAAGAGTGTCTCTTGCCGCAGCTTCTCTGCTAGGTGTTTTGCGACACTGGTCTTGCCGGATCCCATCGTGCCAGTTAATAGCACAGACGACATGTGGGCGAGGTGGGATTGAAGATTAGCCAGTAGCGAATCAATCCCAACCAACAGAGAATCATGCGCAGGCTGCAGGTCGAGGCCGTCGGAATCAGCCATCCATGGCGGCCGGGGTTGGGGCTGCTGAAACTCAACAGGAATTTTCGGATCCAAATTCGCCATCCACAGGGTGGCTCCTTTTGGTTTCTCCTGTGATGCGAAGTCGGCACTGTACTCAAATCTCAGAACACCGCCTTCCCAGCCCTGGGGAGCATCGAGCCCGCCGTAAAGCCCGACGACGATGCCGTCCGTGATGGGACCTTGAAGCAGTCCGTCGCCCCCTTTGTCTCCGCTGTACATATGTCTGAATCTTTTAGCAGACTCCTCTTTCTCAGCCTTGGTCTCGCTGCCGAACTTCAGGCCACCAGTTGCTGGTGAGCCGGATGCGAAAGGAAAGACCTTTATCTGCTGCACATTGCCGCGTTGTAGCTGCTGAGGGGCAGCTTGGATCTTGACAACGCCACCCACAATGCCAGTGCAGCCGAGAGCTGCACAGAGAGGTGAAGAGAGAGCAGCAGTTTGGCCATTGGGCGGGTCATCCCATGGCTTCAATGCTGCCACTACCTTGGAGGTAGCGAGCGTTGTTGCTGGCGCAGATCCGTCCTCCGGTTGGGGTTTCTGCAACCCAGCAGGCTTTATCACATCCACGATCGCATAGTTAATTCCTCGGAAGGAGTTGGAAAGCAGCAGATCGCGGTCGACCCAGACACTAAGGTCGGTGCAGGTCGGCCCCTCGTCGAACCATTCGTTGCAGGCAGCCTTGTCTATGGCCCGGAGGAACATCGTCGGTCGGGGCTCTTCCCTTGCGCTTCGTCGTCGAACAGTGCTCGTGCCGCTACGCCGCGACTTTGATGTGCTCGCCACACTGCGGTGATCGCCGGTGCTTTGGGCGGCGCTCTTGGGCCTGGTCTTTGGCGCAACAATGACTTCGGCGTTTGGCGAAAGCTTTACGAAAGGAATGTCCGACGACGGTGCGGGGTCGAGAGACACGACTTTGATGTTGGCTGTCGACGTTGGAGACAAGTGGAGAGTCAACAGATGGGGCGCGACCGGCGTGTTGTTGTTTAGCATATACGTCGGGTTCGGTAGCGCGCGGATCTGGGACTGCAAATTGAGCTCGAGGAAGGTCGCATGCAACTCGATAATCTCCCAGTCCTCCGGGGTCATGGGTTCGATGTTGATTGTGTGCGCAACTGGGGGATCGAGGTGGACGGTGGCGGTGATTTTCTGGCCTTCGGACAGGCCTAGGGACGCAGCCAAGGTTGCGTCCAGCTCAACCATCTGGATTTCCTGGTCGCGAGACGACCCTCTTGAGCCGGTCAACCCATCGCGACCGACGACTGGCGCCGCTCTTCGCTTGCTGGGCATGCCCGTCCATCCCACAAAGATCGACTGCGGAGCTGTTGCGCCCGTTGACCCGCTTGTCGGCGAGGGCCGATAGCTGAGTTCCACGACGACATTCTGGACAGGCTGCAGAACGAGTCAGGGACAAAAGCAAATGTAGGGCAGCATGGAGGCTCTGCGTACCGTATTGACATTGACAAGAAGGGAGACAAGGGACGGGGGCAGGTTGACCAGGCAGCTCTTCAGGTGGACGAGCGAGAGCTCAGCGGCGGTGGACTGCGCGTTCTTGCGAGGAGCCATTGCGAGCTCGTGGACCGGGTTGACGGCTAGGTGCTCATCGAAACAGGTTTCGCAAAGTGACGCGACGCAGCGCCTAATCAAACGGTGTCTCTAGGCGTGGCAATGAGTGAGCAACGTCGAGAGTTGTCCGGAGCAGCTCGAGGTGAATCCAGTTGCTCCGACCCCAGACCGAGGTAAGTCACACGTGCCGACGGTGCGGTGGGGCACCGGGGAAGGAGTGATGGAACTTGCGGCTTCCGCCCCTCCGTGGCTCCGACACTCCGCAACCAGTCGCCGTGCCACCGGTGGCCGCCACTGTGGCGCGAAAAACCACTTTAGCAATCGTGGCGGTGCGCGACGACGCGCGACGCGAAAAGACGCGTTCGGCGCATTAGTGAAGGTGCCGCCCTGAGACCCCTGCAGCCGTTCCCCAGCCCACCATTTTGCGCAGCCGCCCGCTGTCGACGCTCGAGACTTCTGTCGCGACATCCCACTTGTGAAGCTCGCGCCAACTTGTTTCCTTTATCCCGCGAATTTGCACACACCAGGCAGCCACGCGGAACTCCATCACAGCGCAGAGTCAAGATGGCCCTTCGCGAGTTCAAGGCCCCCGTCAATTATGACACCCAACAGAGTAAGTCGTCTGTTCTCGGTAAAGGTGCATCCGACAGCTCGCTAACCCCGAGTCCCAGAGGCGTTTGAGGAGTTCCTCACGGGGTTCAAGACGTCGCCAGAGCATACCATCGCGACCGCTCTGGGCGACATCACCATTGACGAAGATGATCTGAGCGACGAATACGACTTCATGGACGACGACGACGAGGCCGGTGCCCGCCGCCAGCAGGACAAGGAACGGCGAAGGACGCCGCAGCACAAATACAAGGAAATTCTGCAACAACTCGCCGACCGCACAGTAGACGAGATCACGATTGACCTGGACGATCTTCAAGCAGTAGGGGAACCGGAGAAGTCCGACGCCGACGCATAGCGGCTAACAGGCGCTTAGTGGGAGCATTCGAGTGATGAGAACCTGAGGCTCGTCGACTCCATCGAGTTAAACACCAAGCACTACGTAGAGATTTTGTCTCGGGCCTTGGATAAAGTCCTGCCGCAACCAAGCACAGACGTTAGGTGAGCATGACCCTTCTCAACAGTTGTCCTACGGGCTGACCCTTTGCAGCTTCAAGGACGATGTTCTAGACGTTCTCATGTCTCGACGCCAAGCCCGGAACCGCGAGCTGCAGGAGGCGGCCGAGCGTGATCCAACTGTGGACGAAGACAAGTTCCCCGCCGAACTCGTTCGACGGTACACTCTTGTATTCAAGCCTAGATCTGGCACCACGGACAACCCTACCAAAGCTCTCGCTGTTCGACAGGTTCGCGGCGATCATCTCGGCAACCTCATTACGGTCAGAGCCATCGCAACCAGAGTTACGGATGTCAAGCCCATAGTGCAAGTGAGCGCATACACTTGCGACAGATGCGGCTGTGAAATCTTCCAACCAGTCAACGAGAAGCAGTATGGTCCCTTGACCATGTGCCCGTCCGAGGACTGCAAGCAAAATCAGTCCAAGGGACAGCTGAACCCGTCGACGAGAGCTTCCAAATTCCTACCATTTCAAGAGGTCAAGGTTCAAGAAATGGCCGAGCAAGTCCCAATCGGACAGATTCCGCGCTCACTCACAGTCCTCTGCTATGGCAGCCTCGTCCGCCAGATCAACCCAGGCGATGTGGTTGATATCTCGGGCATCTTCCTGCCTACGCCGTACACAGGCTTTAAAGCAATGAAAGCTGGCTTACTAACCGACACGTACCTGGAGGCGCACCACATTCACCAGCACAAGAAGGCGTATAGCGAAATGATCATTGATCCTCGCTTGGTTCGTCGAATCGAAAAGTACAGACAGACTGGGCAGGTTTACGAGCTCCTTGCGAAATCCATTGCCCCAGAAATCTATGGGCACCTCGACGTCAAGAAGGCCCTCTTACTACTGCTCATTGGCGGTGTCTCCAAAGAGATGGGAGATGGCATGAAAATCCGTGGAGACATCAATATCTGCTTGATGGGTGACCCTGGTGTTGCCAAGTCGCAGCTACTCAAGTATATCTCCAAGGTCGCTCCTCGTGGTGTATACACTTCTGGTCGGGGTAGCAGCGGAGTCGGTCTCACCGCGGCGGTCATGCGTGACCCCGTGACAGATGAGATGGTGCTCGAGGGCGGTGCCTTGGTCCTAGCTGACAACGGCATCTGCTGCATCGATGAATTCGACAAGATGGACGACAATGATCGGACTGCCATTCACGAAGTCATGGAGCAGCAGACCATCTCCATTTCCAAGGCCGGCATCTCCACCACGCTCAACGCCCGAACATCGATTCTCGCCGCGGCCAACCCTATCTACGGCCGTTACAATCCTCGAATCTCCCCAGTCGAGAACATCAACCTTCCCGCTGCACTCCTGTCTCGTTTCGACGTGCTTTTCCTCCTCCTTGACACGCCGTCGCGCGAGTCTGATGAGCAGCTTGCCAAGCATGTCGCGTACGTGCACATGAACAGTCGTCACCCGGATATTGGTACGGACAACGTTGTTTTCAGCCCGCACGAGGTCCGTTCGTACGTGGCCCAAGCTCGAACATACCGGCCCGTGGTTCCCGAGTCCGTATCGGACTACATGATCAAGACGTACGTCCGTCTGCGCGACCAACAGAAGCGGGCCGAGGAGAAGGGCAAGCAGTTCACGCACACCACTCCCCGTACCCTTTTGGGCGTGGTTCGTCTCGCACAAGCCCTTGCCCGCTTGCGCTTCAGCAATCAGGTGTCACAGGATGACGTCGACGAGGCGCTGCGCCTGGTCGAAGCTAGCAAGGAGAGCCTGAATGCCGAGGTTGGCACTGGGCGCAGAGGGCTCAACGCCAGCAGCAGGATCTACAACCTGGTCAAGGCGCTCGCCGATTCGGGCGCTTGTCGCGCCGACGATGCGGACGACGATGAAGATCTTGGCGTGGAGCTCAGCATGCGGAAGGTCAAGGAGCGTGTCATCGCTAAAGGATACACCGAAGACCAGTGGCTGAACGCTCTGGAAGAGTACACTACTTTGGATGTGAGTTCAACAGATGACTTCTCCCTCCCCCCCGGGTACGCCATCAGCAAGCTAACAATGGAACGCAGGTTTGGCAAACGGCTGGCAACGGTTCAAGATTGGTGTTCGTCACGGCCGGCAATGAAGATCAAGAGGATGACATGGACGAGTAGAGAGTCGAGGCTACGACAAGGTATACAAGTCTTTGTAATTTGCGACTTGGATGGCGTTTTAGGTATTGCAACCATGCAGGGGCCGGGAACGGGATGCTCGTCTAGATCAAATTTTCCCAGGAGTCAAAATCAATCCTGCCATGTCTTTTTCTTCAGATGTAGCCCTACGATACTCGTGTTAGTCGCAGTCGGTCCCGTTCGCCAATCGTGGTCAGATGTGATACAAAATCGGGTTCGATTCCTCTCCATGCATCGACACATGCTATTGGTACAGCCTCTACAGTATAGTTACATGCGCATCGTCATCAGCGCCACCCGCTCCATCTCTCCAACATTGCCGTGTCCACCCAGTGCCCACTTCTCCGAGACGCTCCGCGAGTTGAGCACGTCTCGTACAAGTCCACTTGCTCCCCAGTACTCCATCAGAGCTCGGCCCTCCTCTTTCGAGACTCCCTCCAGACGAAGGACGAAGCTATTCTTCAGGGCGTCGTACACGCGCTCGTCGTACTTTCGCTCGTAGGGATTGGGCTTGGGGATCTCCTTGCCCGCCTGACCAGCCTCGAGCTGAGACAAGACGAGCTCCTGCGAGGGGTGATGATGGGAATTGTTCTCCGAGGTAGCCGCGATAATTGCACCGCCGTTGGGAAGCGCCGTCTTGCCTGACAGCGCGTCGACGAACACTCGCACAAGCGCGAGGTCATGAGCATGGACCTCGTTGAATGACGGGTCCCGATAGTCGCTGATCTTGTTAATGTGCGCAAGCCCATCGAGGGCAAAGAGAACGGGTGGCCGGCCGGGGAGGGTCAGCTCCGTCCACAGGGCGTTAAGCGTCGGCCAGGCATATTCGCTCTCTTTGGCGCTCAGTGCGAGGTCAGCAAGGGTAGCCCCTTGCTTCAAGTTGGTCATCTTCGACCAGTCTTTTTGGAGCTGAAGCTTTTCGAGTACGGCCTTGTTGGCTTTGTAGATGTTCTGAAGTAGTTTCAGGCAGTAAACGGGTTGCGCGAACAACATGGGGTCGGCAGTTTCCGCAACGGGCGAATATTCAGTGTTGCCGTTTGTGAGATCTTGGGCTTTGAAATATGTGAGCTGCAGTCTGAAAAAGTCCACGAAGACTGCCTCTTACCCTCAGGGATGTGGAAGACGACCCAGCCGTCCAGCAGAGCATGAGACATGGCCTGCAGCAAGGCCATACTCTTTCCCGACAGTCGGCTCCCGGTCAAGATACACTTGAGTGCCTCCTTCTTCCCTTTCGACTCTTCCAGCTTGCGCATCAGCTCGACCACCTCCTCGCGCACCAGGAAATGGGGCCGGCGGAAGAGGTTCCACGTCTGCGTCGTCTTGAAGGCTTCCAGGGCTCTCAGCTGATCTACCACCTGATCAGGAATGGCGAACATCTTGCCCTTGCTCTCATGACTTGTCAGAGTCTCCACACTCAGCTCGCCAAGTCCCTGAACGGGCAAGGCACTGTTGTTGCTGAGCTGGATGCGCTTCCGGAACGCCTTGCGCTCGCCTGGGTTCGGCTTTTTGACAGCCACGATGTTGGCCTTCTTCTTGTACGTCTTCTTCGTCTTTTTGGGGAGATCGCGTCGGCTTTTGATAGTCGGAGGGGGCGCGGCGGCAAGGATGGAGCTTGTCGAGAAAGCAGCCATGGCAATCATGACGGGATAGACTCGAGGCGCGATGGGAATCGAAGGTCGCATCAGGCTGCGCAAAGCGTTTGCGGACGCCATGTTGGCGGTCGCGGAGGGTGCCTGTGAGGGCACCAGAAAGTTGATGACGACTCGTTCGCCAGGTCGCCGAATATGAGGCCAATTGGGCCGGCTACCGAAGCTCTACGCTCTGCAAATGATACCCAGATGTCGTCTTGGGCGAAAATCTCCAGCGAACGCGCCGCGGAGGTGCAGAGGGCTCCACCCGACCAAGCACCATTGCAACGCGGACCCGGATTATTTATTGCCGCTGATCCGACAACTTTTCTTATCCGCCAAAAAATTGAGGACGTCTGAGAAAGGCCCCATCCAGCAAAGGCTGCAGGTCGCATTGATTCTCTTCAACTCTTTGCCGCGCGTTCGCACGATTTTTTCTCACAAGAATTCAAATTAACACAGCTTCTCTGGTCGAGACACAAAATTTGCGACCGAAGAAATGTCGGCTCCGGTGTCGAAACCGAAGCTACCGGTGGCGGTCGAGAAGCCCTCGCCGTACACGTTCGATCTCGGTCTCCTGCTCGCGCAAGATCCAAACGCCATCACGTTGGACCGCTCTGCTATTGAGCAGTCCCTCGCTGAAGTCACACGAGACGGAGCCCAGTCCCTCATCAACCAGCTCCTTACAACGTGCCCTCTTAGTTCAACAAAGGAGGGTGTTCTCCTTACCCTACCTCAGCCTACAACACGCCTCCCCCGCGAAAAACCTGTTCCAGAAGCCAAGCCACCGACCAAGTGGGAGCGCTTCGCCGCCAAGAAGGGCATCAAGCCGAAGACCAGAGAACAGCGCAGAAACCTTGCGTACGATGAGGACAGTGGCGAGTGGAAGAGAAAGTGGGGATACAAAGCCCTGAACAAGAAGGGCGAGGACGACTGGCTCGTCGAGGTCGACCCGCAGAAAGAGGCCGAGAGAAAGGAGGGCACCAGTATACGTGGCGACGGACGAAGAGAGAGGAAAGAAAGGCTCAAGCGAAACGAAAGGAAAATGAGGAAGAACCAACGGGATGCTACAGCGAAGTCTGGTTCGAGGAGTTGAGATGGGAAGACCTCGTCCACCTTCACATTCTACTCAGTCTGCAGATTAGCATAATTGCGGCGTTGATGGCTCGGAGTTGGGAGTTGATAGACAGGTACGGCCTCGTGTCCTGGAAACAGTTCCGGTTCAGGCGAAGAAATGATACGATTTCTGTTTTTCAGATGCCTGAGTCTCGACAGTAACGTCGTGTATTCCATTCATCCATCTCCCAAGAGTGCATTCGATAGTGACGTCTCCAACGCAATCAGAATCTTTATGGTACACCGACTCCATCCCGAGAATGAGGCGCTTTTCCCAACATGATGAACAAACAAAACCGGTCAGAAGAACACCCATCCGTCCAGAGTGCGACACAGGATGCATCGCCACCGGCTCATTAATACCTAGCCTCCAACAAGAACTGACTCCGGGGGGAAGACAACGCTGAAAACTCGATGCCAACCGGGTATATCGACTCCACCCCAATACAAGGAAACAAGGGTATGGATTGCGGGGATTATCTTGCGGAAAGCAGACAAAACACAAAACAAAATCTGCCTTCAATGACAACCGAGGACATCGTCGACCGGGCAAGCTGAAGTCCGACTAATACGCCATTCATTGTAAGGTGAAGAAGGACACGCTACCAGCCTTTGCGTTGCAGCCAACGATTTGGCTGGGCCAGCTCTTCGGATTGAAGAAACCCTAGACTGTGAATAGGATGTCGTGAGGGACGTAAAATATCATCGCCAACCAAGTGTGCCACCATCCAGATTAGAGGACGTCGCGGCAGCCTGCTCATGGAGATGTCAGAATCCAATGGGCGAGAGTGGTTGAATTGGTGACAGTGGCCTTAAGTCCCTTGGCTGTGTAGGCTCGTGGTGATTTCGAGGGCTGCCATTAGAGATGGAGGAGTCGCTCGAGTGGATGCTCGCGTTGGAGTTCGAGAACTGGATGCGATGGCCCTTCGGCTGCATGGGTACCTCGGCGCTTCCGTTTGTCGAGTGCAGAGCACTCTCTGGGGAGGACAGTTGACGGCTGTCAGGCTCATCGCTTTGAGATGGGCGTTGTGGCTCTGAGAGACCGCGCGGGGGTGGCTGGTCGAAGAGTCTGTACTCCTGCTCAATGTATTTGGACTCGCTCTTGCAACCTTTCCAGCAGTCTCTCCAATCGCACACCAGAAACTTGAAGCAGAATGCATCAATTTTCATGCATGGTTGGAAGCAGATGCAGAGATTCCTGAAATCCATTTTGTTCTTGTCGGAATGGGCGAGCAGGAGGCTTAGGTGGCATGTGATCGCAAATAGGAGATAGTAGTTGAACGGTGAAAGATTTGAGAGCTCATCGATGAGCAACTGGGGGACCTCCGTCGAGCCTGCGCATTCGCGAGCGATCCTTTCTTGAGATTCTTTGGGGAACAGCTCGTCCGGCAGTTCCCGCAGCCAGGCCTTGAGCATCGAACCGATGATGTTGATGTCGTATAGTTCGTCCTCCTCGAACAAGTTTACGTCGTACTCTGCTCTGTCGTGTCAGTCATTGGGCCCGCCAACAATTGCTGCCAAAGATGGACATACGCTCGTCAAACTTCCGCTGCCACTTTTTGATCTGCGGACCGCTTCCGGGAACACGGTAGAGTCCTTCTACATCGCAGCCCTTGTAGTTGAGATAGTCAATCGCCCGCCATGGGAAAGCAGGCATCCAAAATTCCGTCTTGTCTCTCGAGTTCTCAAGCCGCTTCGAGATGCGGGTCAGTCGTGTCTGTTCGATCAAAGGTAGATTGATCACCTTCAGGACATAGTGCTCATCGTCAATGATAGGCTCTCTTTCCGTGGTGCTTCCGCTCCGTGAGCTCTTCCCGAACAGGCCCTTACTGATCATGTCGGCCGCTCGCGTCGATGAGCTTCTCAAGCCACTGAGAAACGTGGAACCACCACTATTGTCACGCGAACTTGACAACGGCGCATGTCGATGCTCTCGTTCGCGGCTGTATTCCTTAGCATGTGCCGTTTCTCGACCAACAGCCCTGTCCTCGGACCGATTCCTGGTGGTCGAATTCATCATGTCTCGAAATGCACGATCCTGGGTAACAGGAGCCGTCCGGAGCGGCGCGGAGTCGTCGCTCGGCTCCGTCTTGGCGGATGTAGCAGGCAGGACGGTGGCAGGTGGTTGCGGACTGACTCGGCCCTTGTTCTCCCGCGCGGACTTGGTGCGGCTCAAGATGCCGAAGGACTTGGATTTAGATTTCTTGCCTGGGGAGGGTATCGACGCGGGTTCTTGCTCGCCGGCCGCCGAAGTGAGAGATATCTCGGAACGCGACAGGGTCGATGTAGCCGTTTTCTGTAGTGAGTCTTGAATGTAGGGAGAATCTGCGAGAGAGCCAATCGCGTCAGCTAGCAGTGCTTGACAATAGAACGGAGCGACATCGCCTGGCTTGGGCAAAAGTCGTGGCGTCCAACAAGGGCAGCACCAGGATCCGATACGTACCTCCGTTTCTGCGAGCACTAGCTTGGTCGCCCTCCGTGATCAATGTTTGGTCCCGCGATTCGATGTGTGGTTGTGTCGCCGGCAGGTTAAGAAGCTGATTAGAGCTCTTCGATGACTTGGCGAAGTGAAAAAAGCCGCTCTTGGTTGGCTTCTTGCTGTCGGATGCCGTCGGTCGTGTCGCTGGCTGGGGGGCGGGAGCGTGCGACGCAGGAGAGCCTGTCGCGGGGACCTGAGCACGCTCGTCGCGAGCTGACTGGGATCGCTGGTGATGCGAATGTTGGTGGTTGCTCGAGCCGTCGAGAGGCTGGAGGGGAGGCTTCCCCGTTTGCGGCCTCTTGGGGGCAAATCTGCTGGTAAGGGGAGACGAACGGTGCGAGGACGATGACCTCGAGTCGGCGGGTGACAAGCCTTGTACCGCCACCTCAGTGGATGCGGGCCCGCTGCTGGCAACGTGCTCCAGGGCGTTTGACTCTGCCAGCATCAGCGGCTGCGGCGTGGGCTTGCGTCCCATCTCGACGGGCGCTGCGCTGCTGGTGTGCGGACCAATGCCGCTGGTTTCGACGTGGTAGCCTCGACTCGACAGCCTGTATTGTAACGGAGCAGCAGAAGGTGTTTTGCCTGGTTTGATCAGACCTGAGCCTGACTCGAACTTGAAGCAAGCACCCGAGGCGCTTGAAGTCGAGCAATGCGAGAGGTGTTTAAGGGGTGGGTCGCGGGCAATGTTAATCAAAAGAGCAGTGGCTGCGCCGTTTGGGGAGGTGCTCGAATCCGAAGCGCCGGTTGCTGGAGGGAATGCGGACTGCTACTCGGGCGGTGGGGAGCAAGGTGGACGGGTCCGTCGAGAAGACAGTCGGTCGGGGTGGTGGCGGTGATTACTAGGTCGGCTCGTGAGGTTGTCGACGGCGAGCGTGCCAGAAGGGATGGCGGCTTGGATGGTGAAGTAGGCACAGGTAATGAGGTAAGGTCAGGCAGGCAGGTACCTGAGCTAGCGGCCAGTTATTGCCAGTGGGGTAACTAGGGTATCAGGAGGAGAGGCACGCGGCGCTGGTCCAGGACAGTGGGCGAGACTTGGTCGAAGTGAGGGACGGACTGCCCCAGCACACTGCTCGGGATTCTGAGCTGCTTTGCCGTCCGGCCTAGGGGGCTCGGAGACGAAGGGCAGTTCGCCTTGACCTTGCTCTCATCCGCCTCCCTTGTTGGCGTCCACCACGTCGTCTTCTTTGCCGACGACGCTCGTTCCGGTGGGTGCCCCAAGCGCCCTCCAAAGGGAAGCGCAGCGCTTGCTTTGCTGAGCAGGGGGGCCGAAGCACTATTGCCGCCCTCGGTTGCCACAGCCCAAGCACGTCGGATAGGGCATAGGGCACTGATCATGAGACACGTCTAGCAACGCGGTCTGGGAGCAAACACGGAGGGCCGCGGCTTTTTTGGGGACTTTCTGTTCTCGTCAAGCCCGTCCACGCCCTCGCGCCATCTGGTCGGTGCACGGTGCTCGCCCGCGGACGGAAACGGGCAGTCGGGAGGGGTCACTGTGCTGCGCCTGCCAGCTCCAGCTGCTTGCGTGCCCGCCTGCCACTGGTGGCACAGCACGCTGTCCCAGCGATCTGAAACGGTCTGTCACACCAGGCACTGGGGCAGTTGGGCTTGCACGGTGGACCCCCTGCTCAGGGGTTCGGGGTGAGTTCACTGGCTGCCCAGGGGCTCCACGGTCCACGCGGGCCGTCATCGCTGGACCCAAAGGGCCTCACCAGACGCGGTACCTGGCAGCCCAAGACGGATTTGGCATTTCGTGGGCAACGGGGACAGAACTTGCGTGGAAGCTGGATGTTTGGTGTGGTGCCAGACCCCCAACCCTCGTGGCCGCACGTCACAACCGCCGAGCGTCAATCACATCCACAAACGACGGCGCTCCGGCGTGCGATGTTTTAGTTGACCCGTCAGGCGTCGCGCGACACAGCCATACCCGGCCTGGCGCTGAATCGACACCGGAGAATTACATATCTTCTCAGTGGCAGACTCGCCCTCGAGGTTTTACCACGAACCCATACCAAAAATGGATTAAGTACACGTACCTATCCGCTGTCAGTTCAAATCTCAGGGACGGCATTGTACGAAGTACCAAACACCACATCCCTTTCTCAGTGGCGCTGTTTTTCATTGCCTTTCCAACCCTGGCCCCCTCGAATGCTCCCTCTCGATGATGAGCACCCCTCGATACGTATACGAGGTACCCAAGGAAGCCCCGGTTTCGCACGATTCCGAATGCAATGCATCTTTTTCACCGCCTCCAGCACTGTTGGATGCGTCTTCCCGGTATTTAACGAACGTGTCTTGATCAAGCCACGGCCTGTTTCAAGCACATTCTTGAGCTGAACCCGGAAGCAGCATCCGGCCGCGACACCCGCCATGCATTCCACGGCTCTGGGCATGAACACGCAAACACAAAACGTCCTGCAACTGTCCACTGTCTCCAGAAGCCCCTGCCCTGCGCAGACTGCACATTCGCCAACAAGGGCGCTCCACTCCGGCCACCTCCAGATACCTGTACGGTTGCGACGATGAAGCACCGCGTTGGCCTGCCTATGATCGGGGCTTGTCGAAACGGCGCCAGGGTCATGTTGAGGCTCGTCAGCCCTGAGAGAAAGGGGTCTTGTTCAAGATTCGGGCGGCCTGGCCGTGGGGCCTCGGCTCAGGGACCCTAGCAAGCCGGCAATGGCGGGACCCTTTTGTCCTTGGAATCATCAGGTAACTTGGGTAGGTACCTAAGGTACTTCGCAACGATGGACCTGCTTATGTAATTCCAGTTCGGGACTCGATCGAACAGCGCAAAATCCCACCCACGTCACCTGTCAGCGTCGCTTCATTCGCGTGCTTCATTTGTTTTCGCACCTTGTACAAACTACTCGCAACATGGCGGGCCTGGTCCAAACGGCTGATGAGTTGGAGCTCGCTGCAGAGTCCCACGTCAAATACGTTCAAAGCCTCGATACAAGGAAGGACGAGCTAGACTACTGGCTGACAGAACATTTGCGCCTCAACGGGGTGTACTGGGGCTTAACAGCGCTGCACCTTCTCCGACGGCCCGATGCCCTTCCTCGCAACGAGACGATTGAATTCGTGCTCTCTTGTCAACATGAGAACGGCGGATTCGGGGCCGCCCCGGGTCACGATGCCCACATGCTCTCCACAGTAAGTGCTGTGCAGATTCTTGCCATGGTGGATGCCTTCGACGAGCTCGAGGCTCGGGGGCCGGGCAAGGCCAAGGTCGGCAGATGTGAGCGCACCCCCACTCTGGTCCATGCATTTGTGACTGACTCCAGAGGCAGATATTGCCGATCTACAGAATCGCGAGACGGGTAGCTTTTATGGCGACGAATGGGGAGAGGAAGACACACGCTTCCTCTATGGAGCCTTCAACGCCTTGTCTCTCCTCGGTCTCCTCTCACTGGTAGATGTCGACAAAGCCGTCAGTCACATCGCAACATGTGCCAACTTTGATGGAGGCTATGGTGTGAGACCAGGCGCCGAGTCGCACTCGGGCCAGATCTTCACATGTGTCGCTGCACTAAGTATTGCCGATCGACTGGATCTGGTTGAAGAGGAAAAGCTTGGCCGGTGGCTGAGCGAAAGACAAACTCCCGGAGGTGGCCTCAACGGCCGGCCAGAAAAGAAGGAGGACGTCTGCTACAGCTGGTGGGTGTTGAGCAGCCTCGCAATCATCCGTCGGACCCACTGGATCGACCGTGAAGCTCTTGTTAGCTTCATCCTCCGCAGTCAGGACATGGAGACGGGAGGTATATCTGACAGACCCGGTGACATGGTCGATGTTTGGCATACTTGCTTTGGCCTGGCAGGGTTAAGTCTTCTCGGCTATCCCGGGATGGAAGCTGTAGATCCAGTCTACTGCATGCCTCAGAAGACTGTTGAGCGGCTGGTAGGCCGCTGAAGGGTATCATGTCCAAGCCCTCGGGCCAGGTACCCATCCGAAGGCTGTCTTGTCCCCTGGACGAGACTAGATGTTCCGGCCCGGCAGCGAATCTCTTCCCATCTAATATCCTGTTATACTGCACACCATGGTAGCAAGGATACAGGCCGGAGAAGAGGCGGCTGCTGGTATTCCAGGGGCATCGCCAGTTATTTTTGGAGTTCGGCCCGTGAAGTCCTTCAGGCATGTCAACCCATGCATGCCAATGGGCGTATCACACCCGAGCTGCCTGTCGACCTGTCGGGTCCGATATTATCGGCAATTGCTGGCTCTGAATGAGTCGATCAAGACAGAAATGGCCAACAATCTACGACCGGCCCTGACGTCCCTGACTTGCCCAGAGATGCATGTATTTAGTACATACATCCCATTGACTCCTTACTATTTCAGTTTTGTACTGCCACGGCCAAGCTCACGGGTTTCGCGGATGTCATGCTGGAGTTCACCATGGCCTCGAGCGGCACCCTCGCCTGCCGGTCCAGCACCTGGCTTTGGGCATGCGGTCACATCCAGCCTAGCTGGATCAAAACCAGAGCAAATGCATGGCTTCGCCTTGGCCACTCGAACTTCGAGCTGCGGGATACATTTTTTGGCAAGAATTCTGCACTGGATGACGGTGAATCGCGAGTGGGAAGGCCAACTCTTTGCTGCAGTGCTGTAACATCCTGGTGCGCACAACGGGCGGACGACATTCCAACTACCGACGTGCGCGGTTTTCGGCCTCAGACTCTCTCCCTCCTGATTCCTTGTAAGTGCCCTGGGGCTTGTCGTGAAGTCTCGGTACATCTAAGCTCTACCGTTGTACCTGGGCATTGAGCTGGCCGCTTCTCGGCCCGCCTAGCCGTCTCCGACTGAACAGTGGCCTGCCTGCGTTGATACGGAAAGAGCAGGTAGGCTCCTGCCTAGCAAGAGCAGCGGCACCTGCCTCCGTTCCTGACCGCACCCGCCCCCAGGAACTCGCTCTCCACTGCACTTCCATGCTCGCTTCTCATCTCCATCACCCAAGATCCCTCGTCTCTGTCTGACGTCTTTCCGATCTTGGCACCTCCTTCTGCCCCATACCACTGGTGCATACGACTTGCCTCATCTTCTACAGTTCCTCGTTCTCGAAGCACCCAGCCCAGTGCTAGTGACGCAGGAGTGCAGCGATTTGTTTGGAACGCCCATCTGCAGGTTTCTGATTCTATTCGGGGAACTCTCGAGGCATCGCAGCTTCCTCCTTCGTCTAGGAATAAGCGAGGCTTTGGCACAACGGTAGGTGCATTACTCTTCATGTATCTTTGCTCTCTTGGTCACTTGGAACCTTGCATCATGACCGACACCGCTTTCTGCTCCTCCTCCATCGTCCACTACGCTTGACAAGTTGCTCTTTTCTGGCCAGGCTTATTGCTTCAAAGCTCTTTGCTTTCCACTGTGTTCAAAGTACGCTGCAGCGTGTCCAGTTTCTCCGTTTGCTGCTCCTTTCCTGATGGTCCCCGCACCACTCCGTCAGGCTTTGGACACGAGCGCTGTGAGATTCACTCGCCCACTCCTTGCTGTGGCTTTCGTCATTGCCGTTCCACCGATTGGCCGAATGATGACTGATTTTCTCTTTCGCAGATCATGGCATCTTTGGCCACGAGCAGAGGCGGTACACCCGGTTCGACGAACAGGCAAATCCCGCTTCTGTGCACAGTCTGTCCCGAAGCGCCAAACTTCTCCGACGTGTCGCACTTGCTCACACACATTGCGTCAAAAGGCCATCTGCATCACGAGACCCAGACCCGGCTGAAATCGCACCAGGATATTGCAGCTTCAGTGACTCTGGGGCGCTATGAGCAGTGGTATAAGGACAATGGGATCGAGGCACTCTTGGTTGAGCGGATGAGAGCTAAGCAGCTGAAAGAGGCAGTGAGGAACAGGCGTTCGCGAGGATCCACGCCAGCCCCAGGACCCAAGGTTCGTCAGTCATGCCCAGACTAAGGCAATTCGCTGACGGGATTTGGTTTTTACAGTCAAGGCGACGACCAAAACGCGCGATCGACCCTTTGTCGTCGAGAGATGACCCAGAAAATTTCGGCTCGGACTTCCCTCTTTTCCCGGCGTTCGTTCCCTCTGACAATGATCTCGAAATACAAGAAGGAGTGTTCGCGAACCAGGACACGCTGTCGTTGAAAGGTCAAGTCTGGCCTGGTATGGGCAAAATGGATCTTGCCAACGAGGACATGAAACGAACTCGCAATCAGCGCAAGCCCAACTCTGTCATTGAAAAGATGCGGAGAACTTCAGAGGGCATTGAGCCAACGCAGGTTGTCATGACCTCGGAATTTGAAGTTGAAAGGGTCAAAGGTGTTTATGACAGCTCTTCTCCCGTACCCGGACAAGAAGAAGAGGTATGATCGCCGCCTCCCTCCCTACAAACCTTCCCGGCTTACCAAGTGACAGACCCCGAAGAAGCCAACAAAGCCAAAGCGCAAAAGAACGGAACCTCTTGCGGAGATCTCCTCCAATGTGCCTCGTGGTGGAAATCGCCGTTCACGAAACACACCCGCCAACAGCACAAAGCTTCCGCGACTGAAGTCAGATGATGCAGAAGATGGGGCTGAAATCTTCCCTTCATCGCTCGGGGCTTTCCGACAAGGCCACGATGTGTTTTGCGATGATGAAGGCGCCCCAAATACATTCTTGACTGTGGCATCTCGGAGCGGCTTCTTAGCTGGTGCCGGGCACTTTGACGGTCGCCCATTTACCCCCCTGACCATGATCAAAAGTACGTCGAGAGAAATCTTGTAATTTGGCGTTGCTGACAGGCGCTTCATCGCAGGTATGACATTCGAGATCCCCAGAATCTACAGCTCGTTGACCCTATCCCACACCCAAGCTTGATGTCGCCCACGCCTACATCCAGAAGCGTCTCTGCTCGTCTACTGTCCGCCCAAGATCCCCATAGGGCGAGAACACATGGTCAAGGGTTTTTTGGACACGGGAATTACATGGCATTGAGTGCGTGGCCTTCAATTTATTTTTTGAAAGTACCCTCTTTATCGTATGAAACAAGGCTAACAGATTCAAGGCACTTTCGGCCAGCCAGAGACAACGTATGGGCTCAGTGACGGCTCGATGTATAGCAACTCCACGAAGCTTTCGTTTCCCGCAACCAGCCACTTCAATAGTATCGGCCAGGACAACTTCCGTCTCAGTCCAAACAGCACCTTGCAGCCAAAGCATGAAGACTATCCGAGTTGCACGGCCATAGACTCGATGTCCGCTTCTGGGAATGCCCACTTCCTTTCCGTACCCGAATGCAACCCTTTATTCTCTCAGGACCGGCTGTTTCACACCTCTTACGGTCATTCAGCACCACACTCGTCGTTATCCTCGCTCGGATTTACTCCGATCAACCGTGACAAGGACCACAGTCATGGGGCCCCCGATGATCAAATTGGGGTTGGGCCTGTTGCCAGCATCAAATTGGAGTCAAAGCCCTGCGATGATATGGAAAGTACACAACGGACCGAAAGCAAGCAGTCCAGCTTTACCATGAATGGCCTCTGGGATTCTCGTTCGCAACCCGAGGCAACAGAGCTTCATGGGGAGCACGAAGATGAGCTGGGAATGTGATGATCCGGCGCTCCTTTGCCTCCAGATTCCGAACGACATGCTCGTCGATCTCAATCCTGATGCTCTCCACCATTGCACAACTCACGCCTTACATCGGTCTCTTCTGGGCAAGCTGACGCTCACATAGGAGTGGGATAAGTTATTGCCATCGTACAGTCTGTCACAGTGTTGCGTCGAAAGGCCAGTCTTCGGGAGATCCAATGGACAAACAGGCAAAGGAGACTCGCTGCACCTTGGACCCAACAGGCAAAGTCCCTATCACAGTATTGTTACCAGGTGGACATGGTGCGTAGAAGCACTTCGGGGCGGCGTTCGAGTATCCCTTTTGTTCCTCGATATGGTGGAGACAGGCGGGCTGCTAACTTTACGACGCCATGTCGCACGGGTAATGACGTGGAGTGACACAATGGAGATGTTGGGGGAGATGCACGCAAGTGTGGGCAGGCCTGTCAAGTGTTCCCGTGGCATCGAGCTTATCAAAACGCTTAGGAAGACACCAGGCGCTATTTAGACCGGCGAACGAATTATATATTTTGAAGCCGCTATCTCCTACAAATGGACTGATAGTCTACCCCCAACACATTGACCTGATCGCTACCACGGTCGCTGCCTGTGATCCAGGGGAGCTGTCAAAGTTGCTCAATGCTGGCGACAAGCTGGTCTAACTGGAAAATCCCACCCTGTGCAACGACCTCGTTCAAGGCTTTATAGGCTCCTTTGAGTCGACGCACTCGCATACCAAGTTCCATTTCGCCCGACTTTTCTGAAGCGACGTCAAGCACCTTTTTGGGTATCCGCGCCAACCGAGCGACGTTCAGCCCGTACGAACGGTGAGCAATACCATCACCAACCTCGTATAGAAACGTGATTTCCTCTTCACCCTCGTCGTTCATGTCGGCTTTGAATCTCATATGGACGTTGGAGACACCCTCCAGGCCGTCCACGACGCGGGCCAGATTCTGGTAGTGTGTGATGAAGAGCGTAAGACAACGTGTCTCTGTCACTACGTGCTGCAGAACAGCCTGGGCGATGGCGGCGCCGTCGTGGGTGCTCGTGCCGCGGCCGAGTTCGTCTAGGATGACGAGACTGCGGGGCGTGGCAGACCGGAGGATGCGTGCCGTCTCAGAAACCTCGACCATGAACGTGGACTCGCCGGCGAAGAGATTGTCTCTCGCGCCTGTGCGGGTGTGGATGGCATCGCAGAGCGTGAGCGAGAGGGAGTCGGCGGGAACGAAGGAGCCAATCTGTGCCAGGAGGACGATGAGGGCGAAGGCACGGACAAAAGACGACTTGCCGCCCATGTTGGGACCAGTGATTAGGTGAGCCTTTGGCGAAGGGTGCGCAAGGGTGGTGGTGAAGGGGATGTAGCCGTAGTCTAGCGTCTGTTCGGCGATGGGGTGCCGACCCTGCGTGATAGAGATGGTGGGCTCTGCGGAGGTGGGAAGAAAGGATGGCCGGCTGTAGCCAGGTTGTGCTGCGACCTTTGATAGCGAAAGGAGGCAGTCGAGGCTGGCCAACGCGGATACTGCATCGCGAAGCGGTTGATAGTCGGCAGATATCTCCGCGAGAAGATCCTTGAACGCCTTGTCGCAGGCGGCGGCGAGTGCCTCACGGTGCTGGTCGCGCTCTGTGATGAGGCGGAGCACTTCGGGCGTGTGGAAGCGCGAGAGCTTCTTGGTGCCAGAGATCTTACTCCAGGAGGCGGGAACATTCTTAATCTCGCTGTTTGGCACCTCGATGAGGTACTCAATCCCCGCCACGGTAACGTAGTCGACGGACTTCTTCTTGATCTTCTCCGCCGCGACGGCCCGATGGGAATCCAGCTCATGCTCGACGTGGGCTATGCCCAGCTGGTGGTCCTGGATGTCGTCTGTTTGGTATTCGTCGCGGAAGAAACTGTACTTGTCGTCCTTGCGTGCCGCTTGAAGATTGATACGCTCGAGATACGACACAACTGGATCAAGGATCTGTGGCAGGGAGCTGACGGCCGAGGTCAGGAGAGGGGCCGAAAATGGCATGTCGCTCGAAGACTTGACTCTTGAATAGTGCATGGCGATCTTTTGCAGCGTCTGAAGCACGGACAGAAGTTCCGGCCGCGTGCATTTCCCGTAGTAGATGCGAATGAGGCTGCGCTCCAGGTCGGCCTTGATGCTAGACAGCAGATTCTCCAGCTCGTCGACTGGTGCGGTCGATTGCTTGTCGAGTAGCTCCTGCACCGCCCCAAGTCTCTGCTCCAGGCTCTCCAGATCGAGAAGCGGCCGTCCCACCCATTTGCGGAGGAGGCGTTGTCCAAAGCGTGTGAGCGTCTTGTCAACAGCCCAGAACAGGCTGCCCTTCTCTGAATGGTCCGTCGAATTTCGGTAGACCTCTAGACTCTCGAGCGTTGTTCCGTTTATCAGGACGTGAGATCTAGTGCTGAAGCTCTGAAAGTATTTTGTGAGGTCAAAAATATGCTCCAGGCCGTACTCTTTCAGATGGTTGATCATGGCCGAGAGACAGATCGTAACCGACTCAGGCAATGTCAAGACCTTGTCCAGAAGAGCGCCCGCCGTCTCGTTCTGAGAAGTAGCCTTGACTTTGTCCGCGTAAAATTGTGTTACATACGAATGCGCCTCAGCTGCCATGGTTTGGCTTTTGGGAACCCTCTCAACGCGGCTGCGGTCTCCAAACACGTTGGTGTTGGTGCCGGACAGGTGCTGGATCAATTTATCAGTTCCTCTTGTGAGCTCACCAACGATGAGAAATTCACATGGTGATATGTGCAGCAGTCGCGTCTCGATTTCGCTCCTCATGAAGCCGTCTTCGAATGCGTCGTAGATGATGTCCCCGGTTGCGGGCTGAACGGCGAGAATGCCAACATCGACCTTTTCGTCACTGCCCAAGCCCTTCGACTTCGTCTCCGTAATGCACAGGAGATAGCCTGCGGCCGGTGATCCTCCAGATTGCTGATCCAACTCGCCATTTTCATCAATGTACGTGCCTTTGGTGTAGAGATTCGTCAGCTTTCGGATGAAAGGCGTATTCCGGTTGTCCCCAGCCTTCTTGAGGGCGGCCGTCTCGATCTGGCGCACCACGCCAACTTTGTGGCCGGCGGCAACAAGGCGCTTCGCATGTACGGGGAGTCGGTGCACTGGGATGCTGGCAGAGGCAAACCGGTCTAGATGAGCTTCTGACGGGTCTGCAGTTGTAGGTTAGACATAGGTCAAAGGGGGTTTCAACACTCGGGGGTCTTCGACGTACGCTCATCATATCGCATCTTGCCTGGAATGCATACTATGCTCAACTCCTTGGCTGCTATTCGCGCATCTTCGCCGAAAAACCGAAACTTGTACCCAACCTCGACAATGAGAACCGTGTCCAGGTGCTTCCGCTTGATGTCCAGGAACTGAACTTCCATTGGCGTCAGCTTGCCGGTCTTGGACCCCTTCTTCCGTGTCTTCGCAGGGGCTGCAGATTCATCTTCATCGGCATCTCCGTCGGCATCGGCATCCTCGTCGGCAGCTTCGGTCTCGTCGTGTGACCTCCGCGACCGCCAGCTCATGGCATCGGGGTGGCCAAGCTTCTTGACGAATCGCCTGTGAAGGTCTTCGTTCCGTCGCCGTGTAGTTGCATCCTCCCCATCTCCGCCTGGAGCAGCCGCGGGCGAAGGGTCGCTCTCGTCGTACAGGAACCGCCCGGCGCGGTCAGAGGAAGAGACTCGGGTATCGCCATCGATCCGGTCGTGACAGTCAGGGTCACCACGGGCCGTTGCCTCGTACTGTTTCTCGGCTCTTGCCCTTTTGGCTGTGTTTTCTGTCGCACTGTTACCCCTATCTGCATCTTCATCCAGCGGGCGCTTCCTCGTTGCCTGGTCGCTGGCGTGCACTTCTGGTCGCGATTGAGCTTGCTTTCGAAACGCCGCGTCGAGCCCATTGATCGTCTTCGGGGTGAAGAAGGAAGTCAGGGACTGCTGCTTCTTCTCCGATGACGCCTTCGGCGTGGGCGCCATCGTGGCAGGGTGCGTCGCGTTGTGGGCGCGGCGTCTTGCAATTCCAGGTCGGCTGCCAACCCTGGGTGCTCCAACGAGAGGCTCGTCATGCACGAGCTCTCTGCTTGTTCTGGCGCGTTGTCGCGACGCGTTGAGTGGCGTGCTCCACTTGCCGGCCGCGGTCAATCTTATCTGCCGGCTCGCCAGTCAGCGCCCAGCAGCCAGCGGCCAGTGCCACCGAACCCATCCATCCGTCCACCAACAACAACTAGCACGAAGTCGATGCAATGGTTGCGCGCCATGGCGATGTTCAAGGACCTCTGTGTCGGCATGACGAAGACATAATGGGCGTAGGGGATACATGTCGGGCGTCATGACGATTTTCAACCTCTGTACTTCGTACGCAAGGATCTAAGATACGCGTGCATTTCGTTGCAAGGCTGCTCGTCCGCCATTCGTGTCAAACGACAAATGTCAAGACAGCGGTCAAATCTCACCGGCGGCAACCAAGCACCAAACTGAAGACGGCTGATGCGAAGACCGACGTCATCACCTTGTTGGCCACAACTTTGAAACCGGGCAGCTCCGCATACGAACGAGTACGCGCCGGGACGACGTCGCATCCTCCACTCAGAACGACGGACGTTGAATACCACGGCGGAGCAGAGAGAGCGCAACGCGGTCGCACAAATAGCACAGAGCATCAGTGTCGTCCACGCAAGTTCGTTTGCTCACGCGCCGAGTAATTACCTTCTTGGCTCAAATCCTCAGCGGCTACGACTTGGCAAGGCCCTGTCGTTTGACTGCGACGAAGCCCTCGGCGCTTACAGCGAACTGATGGCCAATCACAGCTGCTGTGGGGGCCGGACGAAGCTCTCCAGGGCCACTAGCGCTCAAGTTCCCAGCGTCGGCCCGCTCAGTGGCACAGGCTCATCCACTAGAAAGCGCGGCGAGCTGTCTCGGTCCCTGTCTCTGTGGGTCCCCATGAGGATGTTGCCGCCCGGTCCCCTGTTGCGACTGCTCCCCTCAGTGCGCTGGTTCGGGCAGTGCCCAGGTGCAGCGTGTTAGGCAGGTGAGGTGGCGGTGGGAGGCCTTGCTCGCGACTTGGGCAGTCGGAGCGCGTGGCATCGGCCGACCTGATATTTCCCTCTGCGCTGGCAACACGTCCCTCTCGAGACTGCCTCCTGATCGCCTCTTCCTGGTCTCTTGTTGAGAAAGCCAAGGCTGTTAACCTGGCGGCAAGCATCGTCATCCATTGCAGGTGACATACTTTCCAAGTACGACTATTAAACCACAATCTCCCACACCCCGACTCCGCATCGCACCAAGGCGGCCTATTCTGCGACCCATCCAGGTTGGAGAAGCGACCCCGCCATCGATCCGCAACCTTCGTCGCAACCAGACCGAGCCGAGCTTGCTGCTGGCAGCCAGCTCCTTGTTTCATCAGGCCAAGCCTGTCCTCAGTCTGTCGCAACCCGGCCGCTCGTGGCGGCCTTCTCAAGAGACCCTCGCGCGTCAGGAACAATTGGCTGGGACGCTTCGCAAGAACACGCGGCCGCCGTCGTGCGTCATAACGTTTTCATAATCGTCGCGACAAACGTCGCATCTTCCGGCGCAAACCATGGAGTCAAGCCGCGGCATACCGGATGGAGAGATGTTTCTCAGCAAGCCCGCGCCTGACGACTGCGGTGACAGCCCGACTGTTGAGCCGCTTCGTATCTTCAAACCTCAGAGTCCCAGACCAGCTTCGGGCGGCGCGTCGTCATCGACGTTCCACAAGCCATCGTTCCCACTCCCGCCGGGTGCTTCGAGCTCGGCTGCCCCATTGCCATTCCCAGACGACGACGACGTCCGCAAACCAACACCCCCAAAGCCGTATGGCTCGGCATACAACGATACGTCGCCGCGCATCGACACCAGTCCCGCTGACAAGAAGCCTGGGCTCGCGGAGAGGAGAGGCGCGTCGCCAAAGTTCATTCAATCCCCATCGAGTCCTGAAGCAGACCACGGGCTATTTGCGAGGCCTTTGAAGGAACAGCCTCGACCTGCTTCCTCCAACACAAACTACCCAACGTACCAGAAGACGTACTACCCGCCCCCGGGCGCTGCGTCCAGCAATACACCATCCGGCAATGCGCTGCAGCCGCAAACCACAGGCGCCGTTGGAACAGACAACGGCACCAGCAACACCCACTCGGCGATGAACGACCAGGGTGTCAATCGCTTCGCTTCAACGGCCTCGAATTCCACTACGAGGGCAAACCGTGGCTCGCCGCCCCCTCCCGAGACTCCGATCGTAGAGCCGGGCTCGGTCCCGGGAGGTGGCATAGAAGCACGGTATGCCGCATCGGGTATCTCAGGAACCGCGACTTTGAATAGCCTCCAGGCTCATCAAGCTCAGAGTGCTGCTGCAGCTCAGAGGCTGGCACAGTACGGGAACCAACCGCCTCAAGTTCAGCGCCCGTGGACCCCGACGGAAGTCCCAGGGCAGGCCCCATCTGGGCCCCCGACAGTGTATCAGGGGGCAAATCCGATATCAAGCCCGCAGCCTCAACCGACGTTCAGCCCCCCTCCAGAGCAACCCGCTCAGGATCAGCAGAACGCTCCAGGCCAAGTCAGTGTTCTGGAACAGGACTTTCAACGACTGGGAACAAAGACACCCCCTCCCGCATACTCAAGCTTGAACCCGAATGGGACTTCGTCCTATCCCAACGAGAAGCAACGCCCGCAGCAACAGCAACTTTCCCAGCCCGCGACCTCTCAGGCAACTGCTGCCGGCTCTTCGTCGACTCCTCCGCAGAAGCCCGTCGCCGCGGCCGCATCCACTGCCGCCACGGCGGGAGTAACCTCGCCGGCTCTCCAGCATCCGGGTCATCCAGCATTTGCCAATGATCCTCGGCCTGAGTCAAACGGCCAAACACCACAGCCGGCGGCTTCACCTGCCCCTGTTACGGCTACGCCAGCCTCCCCTCCCCCACTTCCTGAAGGATGGATAGCTCACCTGGACCAAAACTCCGGGCAGTACTACTATATCCATTTGGCATCACAAGCCACGCAATGGGAATTCCCGAAAGGCCCCAACCCTATTCAGCATGAGCAAGCACCCCTATCACCCGTCGCCTCGACGTACGGAAATCCCCTGACATCGCCTATGTTTGGGAAGCAATCTGTGGGATCTCCAATGTTTCCGCCGCACACTCCAGGGTACGCGGAAAGCATCATGAGTGTTGCTTCGCAGACGCCAACTGCCGCCGGATTTTCTGGTCCTCCTCCGAGCTCCGGGGTCGACATGTACAGAATCCAGCCAACAAACGGTGTCTACTTTGGACCATATCTTCGATATGTCAACATGGATCTTGAAACGGGCGTCTGGCATGGGAGTATCCTTATCGTTACCGATGCCCCCCAGCCACCCACCATCCACTTGCATCTGAGCATGGATCTCTCCCCAAACCCAAAACAACTGCAACCTCATGTCATATACACTCACCAGCGCTGGTCCTTTTACAAGTACGAAATTGATGTCCAGATGGGAGAGGGCGGAACCGAGAGGTGGACGTATGCTGTAACGTCACATCTAGGTTGCACGCGATATGAGTTCGTTGTCGCCGGGCGTCATGAACTTGGTTGGCGATTCCTTGCGCACTCTGGCAACGATTTTGCTGCGGGGACGTCTCAGAACGAACGAGCCAAGCTGGGTGGCGTTGGGTTTATGTGGAAAGACGTCTTGCAAAAGAATGTTGATTGCGGTGGCTTTCATGTTCAGCTCGGCCTTGGTGACCAAATATACGGCGACAGACTGTGGAAAGAGGTGCCTCTATTGAAGCAATGGTTGGCCATGAGTGGGCGGGACAACAAGAAGAACGTACAGTGGACAGCCCGTCATGAAGAGGACGTGTCACATGCATACTTCCACTTTTACACGAGTCACTTCGACCAGCCATTCCTGCGCGAGGCGTTTGCTCAAATACCCCACGTTTTACAGATCAACGATCACGACATGTAAGTTTTCTTGCCCCTATCCGTCAACACGTTTTACGTACTAAGCCTTGGTCAGCTTTGACGGATACGGTTCCTATCCAGCCTATATGCAGAATTCGCCAATGTTCAAGAATATCGGCCGCATTGCAACGGACATGTACCTGCTCTTCCAACACCATACTACGACGGAGTTGATGAGGAACGTCAGCACCGACCACGACATATTCACCATTACCGGTACCGGGTGGCATTTTGTCAAGTTCCTTGGGCCGGCTGTTGCAGTCGTTGGACCTGATTGTCGTTCTGAGAGGACCCAAGCGCGAGTCCTGGCCGGGCCAACATATCAGGGCATATTTCCCAAGGTCGCGACTCTTCCACCAAGCGTCCAGCACGTCATCTGGATGATCTCAGTGCCGCTCGTATATCCACGATTGGATACGGTCGAAAGCCTTGCAAACACGGTCGCCGTAGGGAAGAAGGCCGTCAACACAACATACAACATACTTGGCAAAGTCACCAGCTCGGTAGCTGGTGTCGTCGGTGGCAAAGAGGTTGTTGCGCAAGGGTTCTCACAGGTAAAGAGGGCAGTCGGAAAGACTGGGCTCATGGGAAATGTCCTGAATCAATTCGGCGAACTGGACATCCAGGAAGTATTGAAAGATATGTGGACGCACGACACCAAAGATCTGGAGCGGACGTATCTCATCCGAACTCTGCAAGGCATTGCCCAGCAGAAAGGCATACGAATGACGTTTTTGTCGGGTGGTAAGTTCCCCACCTCACTGGGAATGTGGCTCGACTAACTGTGTGATAAGACGTGAATGCCTCTGGCGCTGGTCTCGTTCATGATCCGACACATCCTGCCGATCACAAGACCATGTATCAGATTATCTCCTCCCCCATTGTCGGTGCTCCACAGGGCGGATATGTCTTGAAGATGCTGCACAATCAGAAGACCCTTTACGTGCCGCAGAATGGGCAAAAGACGACCAACGAAGTCTCAGACACGAAGGAGGACATGATGGAGATTTTCCACACAGACGCTAGTGGGGCCAGTCGCGAACTGAAGAAGCTGATGGGAAGGAGGAACTACGTTGCGTTTGTTGCGTACGACCAAGAGGCAGCGAACCAGGCACCCTTCAGCCCAAACCCAAGCGTCAGCAGCCAACAGCAGCAACAGGGCCTGTCCAAGTTGAGTATCGCAGTTGATTTCGTGGTTCAGGGAGATGGGCCATTCCAAGCTACCACAAAGTACGGCCCGGTCATCATTCCTCACCTTGAGTTTGGGCGATGACTTGCGAAAGACTGAAGATTTTTGACCACTTGGAGAAGACACGGCGTATGTAACGAGTCACCTATAGCGAGCTTGAAAGCATGAAAAATTCTTTGGACACATGTGCATACTGTTTCTGGTTACCCTTACTTCCATGTCCCTAGTGAGGCTTGAACACTCCATCATGTATTAGAGAGTGGCAGCGACCCCCGACGGCTCAACCGATTGAGGCCGAAGAAGAAGACTTAGATTGTATTATATCTAGACGCAACCAGAGGCTTCAATAGAATCGTCAAAGGCCGTAATCCATCGCAAACGTTGGCGACTGGACTTGACAAATTTGTCAAGTCTGTTTTGTGGTGATGTCCTTCTTCGCAGGGCAGTACCCGGTTGCCCCCGCAAGACATCGACATTCCTATATTTCCATATTTGGCGCTCTACAGCTGAAACAGTTCCTTGAGGATGGCCATGGTCTCCTCGGGGTTCTTGACCGAATGGCCCGTGGTAGCCGGGTGAGAGTAGATTTCGTAGTCATTGCCGCCCTCGAACGTCTTGTCGCCGAAGAAGTGGATTGTCTTGTACTCGACGCCGCCTTTCTTTGCCTCGTTCTCGAGATGCTTAAGGCAGTATGTCTTGTCCCACCCGGTGGGGAAGACGTCAAAGGAGATTTGGCCGCCGATGGAGAAGCTATGCCAGAGTCAGTTTCCGCACCGTCCGCCGACATGTATGTGAACGCGTCTACATGTGACGACGAGGAAAAGAGTTCACGAGGAGCAACATACGTCAGACCCAGCCCTCCAAAGCGCTCCTTGAGTGCGGCGACAAACTTCTCGCGCACCTTGGCCTCCTTGTCATACGCCTGGAAGTCGAGTCGCTCCTGCGTGCTCGCATTCCTGCCAATGGGGCTCACGTTGATCATGCCGTTGCGGAACTCGACGAAGGTTCCGCGCTTGATGGGGATGTCGAGGTCGGCGATGTAGTGCAGGCAGAAGTTGGCGAGCTCCTTGTACTTGTCCTCGCCGATCCACTTGATGAAGCTGTTGGACGGCAGCGACTGGCCCAGCTTGTAGGCGGTGAGGCCGTTCTCGGAGAAGCAGAAGTCGAAGAGCTGCGTGACGGGGACTCCGGCCGGCTTTCCTAGCTGCTCCTCCTGCTTGTTGAAATCAGAGCCGCCGACGAAGCCGATTGCGCACTTCTGGCGCAGGGCCTGGAGAAGTTCGAGCATCTCGGGGGAGGCGGGCTATATACACCCGCGCGTCGCGGAGCAGTCAGCCAATGCTTTCTTTCTCGTCCGTCGTGCAGTCTTGACGGTGTCAGATGACTGATTTGAGCGATCAGAGTCATACCAGGCGAGCAGGCGTCAGCGTGCCGTCGACGTCGAAGAGGCAGATGGTGTTCTTCACGGGCCGCTCCTCGAGGGCGGGAACGTGGGGGGCTGGTTGACTGCCATGGCTGTAGTAGGTGTCTCGCGACAACACGGGGGGTTCGATGTGTAGAGGGCTTTGCTTGGAGAGGGGCGCGAGAGGAATCGCGAAGAGCAATTGGAATTGGGGGCAGCGAGGACAGATGTGTTGGAGATGGGAGTTCGGGAGGGGTGAAGGGCGGTCTGGCGGGCGAAGCTGCTTCCCCTGGAACGAGCTAGCTAGTACACGAGCTGGTGTGGAGGGGCTCCCCCGCAGCTGCGACTTGTCCTCAAAGGGGTGCTCCGTTCATCCTACCAGTACAAGCACTTCGTACTAAGTTTGGGCCGGCACAACGTGTCAGACTGCGCCGTCGGAGAGAATGCCGGCCGCAGCCTGGGTGTTTCGAAACGTAGTCTGGAAAGCGGTGGCATTTGCCCCTCGACAATAACAAGGAGTTTCCTGACCCGGTTCCGTGAAATACCTACGTACCTATCCAAAAGGCGGGTAGGACACACCGCGGCCCCTGCACCATTGCAACGGCGGGGGACCGGTATGTACCCAGCTCTCCGCCTTCCCCAGCCCGCCCCATCTAAAGAGGTCCCTGTGAGTTTGTTGGTGCACCGGTACAAGTTTGCACTCGTCGTGTCAGCGACGGGCACCGCATCCGTCATGTCGATGCTCTATACCAAGGCAGATAGTATTTTCATTGAAAAGATAGTACAACGTTGCACGCTGTGTCAACTGGCCCATTTGCCCTGCCGTGACACACATCGTCACGGCTCACATCGCGACGATCAAGTGGAGGAAGTTGAATACTTCACTCCGTTCTCAGTCAAAACGGAGAAGGGCCAATTCGAAAAGGAGATGATGTAAACGCCCGACGCGCAGCCCATGCTATACCTATTCTCGAAACGGATAGACTCCAGGAATGCTCGCCCCAACCCCAAGCTGTATGTAGTTCATATCTAGGCGTCCTGTCCGAAGACCCCAGTCGCTTCCACCACCACGTTCACGATTGTGCTCACGGTCCATAGTGCAATCAAGCACCAACCTATCCGGCGGCTCAGGACCCACTTGTTCAAGGGAACAAGAATGAGCAGCAACAGTAGCATGATGAGCAACGTGATGCTGGATATCATCAAGGTCCCTCCTACCTGGACAGGATACGGGCCGTAGCGTAACGGCCGTTCGGGATGTTTCTTGTGCTTTCGGTTAGCACCTTTCACCATCATCATCACCCCGCCAATGCCGATTCCTAGTAAGATGTTCAGCATCGGCCCTCCGAAGCAGGCGCATCTGTGAAGGCAATGTCAGCAGCCGCCGTGAAACTCCTCAAAAGGCACCCTTCACTTACAGCGCCATGACTGGGTAGCCGAGCCGGGCTACCGTAATATCCGCCACCAAATCACCTATGCTGTTGCCAGCCGCGAAGATGGTCAGCCCCAAGAGGGCCTCGGATATCCCGAGAATGACGCCAAATGCCTTCAACACGCCCACGACTTCGCCAGCAACGGTGGAAATCCACGCAATGCTAATGATGAATCCGAGGAAGCAAAGGACGTAGTGGAACTTTGGCCGCTGATGCTCAGTCGTTGTCAAGAGCAAGACGGCCAAGAGAATGAGGGAGACAAGCAGTGCGTATAGCACCATCTTCACCAACTCTCTACCGGGGTCATCCCATTCCTCTGATAGATTGGCCCACAGAACAAAGACGGCAAAAAGCGGTCCGGAGAAGAGCTGCAAGCATACCAACCACCGATTCCAGGGAGCGAACTCGTCATTGGCATTGCTTATGGATGGAGGGTCGGAGAAGGGCTTTGGAGGGAGGCTCGATGGTCGTGGGGATGCCGGAATGGCCGATCCTACCGCAGTGTCTTCCTGTGCGAGAGATAGTGGGTGGGACGTCGGGCTAGGGCTGGGCAGATAGCTGCTGTGACGGAGCAAAGAGTGGCGACGATACCGCTCCCACTCGCCCTCTGGCTCAATTTCTCGAGGTTCAACAGAGACAGCCGGGGCAGCGTGGCCGAGTAACGGGCGACGGACTGGTTCGACAATGGTTCCCTCGATCGACGACTCGTCTTCCTCGCTCGTTTCGGAGTCGACCACGGGCAACGTGATGACCAGCAAGAAAATGGTCGGCACTGACAGTGCGCTGGCAAACTTATCCCAGTACGTCTTCTCCCGCCAGCCCTGTAAAGTCGGGAAAAGGGTGGCCAGGAGCACGTGCGGTGGTGGCAACACCGAATACGGCCACCACTTGACAGGTCGGGATACTTGAACGGGTATTTGTAGATCAGGAAACCGGTCGTCCCGTCTAGCGACAGCGGGCGATGGAAGAAGAGTAAACTCAGCGTGCCCCGGTTGGATGTGAGACGTGAGTAACATTGGGGATTCCGTGAACCGGGGAAATGGCGTGCTAGGAGAAGACGCGTTGCTCAAGCTGCTGCGCCGGCTCGGAATTTGCAGCCTCAACTTCGGCGTTTGCTCCGCCTCTGCGGCACCATCGAGAGAGTCGTCTAGGATAGACCCCCTAGGACCAGTTGGGGGAGGTGCAAGATTGCCTCCTACTTTATAGGATATCGTAGGTGTCTGAGCTTGATGGGCGTCATCTTGGCCATCAAGGAGCTGGTTGTTTGGTTCATCGACGTGTGGTGTCTCGCTCAACACTGGGATGGCGGGGGCTGAGGATGTCGGCATATCCCCTGACGACAAGGCCCTGTCTCTGCGCAGTGCTGCCCCGTCCTTTGGCCAGACCGTGTCTACAAGGTCGCGAGGGGCATAAGGGGCAGCAGCAACTGTGCCCCTCCTCGCGCGAGCGACGACGTTCTCCGAGTAGCTTCGGCCCGTGATTGGCGACAGTTGGAGGTTGCTTTCCCGCTGTAGGTGCGCCAACGCCGATCGGAACTCGAGCGCTCCAAACAAGCTGGGTCGGATGGGATTCCTATTATGGTGCCGCTTCGGTCCGGTCCGCAAGATTCGCATGTTCCTTGTGACTTCGGCGGCAACCATCCGCTCGTGGTCCCCATCCACATCATCGTCGCTGGAGGCGGCGTCCATGTTCTCTGCTCGACCGTCCACCTCTATTCTCGGCCCCTGGTCAAAAGACGCGGTCTCTGCTGCCGATGAGCTGCGTCTTGATGACGGTTGGGTCTCGTAGCCGGCCTCGTCCGGTTCGTCTCGATAAGGCTCTCCTGCCAACTCGTCCCCAGCTTGTCCAATAGCTCCATAGAAATGGCTACGGGCTTCGCCCTCTCGTCGTAGTCGTCGCTTCCTCCTTGTCGAATACCAGTGCCATCCGACAACGGTGACGACATACAAAATGTAATAGCCTATCATCGCCCAGCACTCCCAAAACAGGAGCTTTTCGTCGGCCAGGAACGCCATGGTGAAGCAAACGGCTACAATGAAGAAGCCAAGGTCGCGTGCATAGGTCTTTCTGTCGACCCGAAACTCGCGTACCAACGCCATCGACCCAGCGACAACACCCGTGATGAAACAAGCCGCTCCAATGAGCTCGCCCACGGCCATGCTAGGGCTATTCGAGCTCATGGCAGCAAAGGTGCTGAAGACGTCAGGCGATCCATTGCCGAAGGCGAGGAACGTAACGCCAGCCAAGCTCTCGCTCAGGCCGAGGATGGTGGCAATGGTACTGAGGTTGATGCTGAAGAAGTCGCTGGCGGCAATGCCGATCGTAGTGAAGAGCAGACCCAGCCATAGCACCAGCAGTACAAATGCTACCGGCTGCGCATGGCTGAGGCTGCAGTAGTAGAAATCGAGGTATGGAATCAGGCCAGCGTCGTCGTCTTTGCAGTACTGCCGGACAAAGGCGCATTGATCCTCGGCCGAGTGGACTTGGTTGCATTCGGGCGCATTTGCGCGGCGGCTGAGGAGCGACACGCTCCCATCGGCGTCGCCATCCCGGTCGGAGCGGCGGGGCCATGCTGCGTCAGGAATGCATAGGCCGTCAGCAGGGACAGGAGCAGCACGGTGACGTAGAACGGGCGCGCGCGCGCGCGGCTGCCTCGGAGTCGGTTCGGAGACATGCTCGTCGTATCATCACGTCGCGGCCCTCAGGCCCGGCGTGTTGAGCTGTGAGAAAGATGATGATTGTTGCGGCATGCCAATGCAGGGGAGTAAATCAAGGAAGGTGGGCAAATATAGGCATTTCGAGCGCAATGGTTCAGGGCATTGGTGCGGTGTGGGAGAGTCGTCGTCTCCTCGTACGACAGGAAGCGGATCGGCGTCTGGAGACTTCGATCCCTTGCGCTGGGAACCAACGCCAGCCACCGTGGAGCAGGTCGACGACAGCCTGTTTGGCCAGTCGCACCCCGCCATCTGCGCTGGGTCTCTTCGCGCTTGGGCACCGGCTCCGTGCAGAAACCAGGACGTGGGCTGGCAGCCTCTACTGATTAAGGTACCCGCTAGCGGGGAGAAGGGGGGCCGGTTGGCTGCCTCTTTCGCGGCTTGTCGCAGCAGTGCATCATGTCCTGCCTCTTTTTGCTAGGCGTGTCCCGCGCGGGTCGTCTGAAAGGGGAGTGCGCCACGGTGTCTGACGACAAGCCTTGGTGCCAACGCACCGCAATCCAGACGCGCGCAAGGCGTCACAGCCCCGCAATCGATTGCGCTGCAGATATCATCATGAGCGCGGTGTTGTCTTGCTACCAGATAGTCTGGGACTTGACGGGTCGAAATGGTCAACGGTTCTGCGTTCTACATGGGCCTTGCAACGACCTTGTGGTACCCATTACCGTCCATGCCGTCTAACTGAACGTGGAGTCAACCTCGTCAACAGGGACTTGGCGACTTCACATGGAGTCAGCCGGCCAGCCAGGCAAATAACTTAGTGCCTGGAAAGATGAACGCGCGTCCAACTCAAAACACCCAGTGGTGCAAGTAACCCCTCTGCAATGCCTCGTGCGCTTCAGCGGCAGATGGTTCGTGACGACGGGGTGGCAAACAGAGTGCGAGTCTTCCGCATCCTTGTCGCAGTTGAGAGACAAAGACGTAATGGGCCAGACAGCATCAACGATCGTCACGTGTTAATAGTCGAAATCCTGATTCTGGGGTTGCCGCTAACGTTGCGTGCGGAGTGTCTGAGCCACTGTGGCTGGCTCTTGTGGCGCTCCGCAGTCACCTACCCACGGTTGGCCCGAACGAAAACATCCTCGGGGGACTTTGTTTACTTTCTGCGCCAAGCAACCAACCACACGTCCCGCGCAGTACCACCCATGGGACGCGACCTCCCGTGAGACGCACGCACTGGCGCAATCCCGACCACATACCTGACCTCGCATCCGCCTCCACGACACAAACAATCCCCAGCGCCCTAGCCTTGGCTGCGATATGCCTCGTGTTGCCCAAGTGCCACGCGCCGGCGGCGTCAGAAACACGTCCGGCTCTGTGTCAGCTTCGCCGTTCAAGTCTCCCGTAAAGTGAGAACCCTTTCCCCCCCACCTACGCCCTCCCGGCACCGTACCTCCCCGTTCCATCCCATGTTGCAGGCAGGAACCAGTCTGCCTTCTGACTCGAAAATGGTGCTTAGAATCCCTCTCAACGACGATGCGACAGAGAAGGGCCAACGAATGAATTCGCGAAAGGCCCTCCACGAGAAGCAGATCAACGAGATCAAGAAAGCTGCTACGCCGCGCAAGGCCAGCATCAGGCTGGAGGACATCGAGAATGCGTCGCCAGGCTCCGCCATGGGCACCCCGCGCGGGAGCCGCGGCGGCGTCGATGGCGGCGACGAGAATATCATGGTCGGGGGCGTGTCCGTTACGCCTATGAAGCGTGTTCCGATCCTGGCCAACTTTGAGGAGTGGATGAAGATGGCCACGGACAACAAGATCAATGCGACCAACTCGTGGAATTTCGCACTCATCGACTACTTCCACGACATGTCCCTGCTGAAGGAAGGCGATGGCGTCAACTTCCAAAAGGCCAGCTGCACGCTTGACGGCTGCGTCAAGATCTACACCAATCGAGTCGACAGCGTCGCCACAGAGACCGGCAAGCTGCTCAGTGGTCTCGCCGATAGCAACAGCAACAAGAAAAAGGACCGTGATGGCGATGCCGAGGGCGAGGAGAGCGAAGAAGAGCTCGACGAAGACGGCAACGTGAAAAAGAAGCCCAAGAAGAAGGTGAGTGGCTGGCCACACCAAATTGCACCCAAGAAACTTCCATTGCTCACGAAGACTTAGGCCCAGCGATCATCAGAGGCGACGTTGGCTCCGTCCTTTGGTTCTCTGCAACTCAAGAAGTTCGAACTAGAATTCGCCGTGGATCCGCTCTTCAAGAAGGCATCGGCCGATTTTGACGAGGGAGGTGCCAAAGGACTGCTGCTGAACCACTTGATGATCGACTCCCAAGGGCGCATTGTGTTCGACAGCAGCGACGATGCTGGTGACGTGATCACGATTGGCAAAAATAAGGAGGACGAGCCGGCGGACGTGGATATTGAAGATGAGGATCCTGATGTTTCTGTGATGCGGCCGGAGCAAGATCACATGGAGGACGAGAATGCGCCAGAAGACGAGGAGGAGGAATCCGCCGTGCCCATCGACTTGGCATCACTGCGGCACAGATTCTTTCCAGACCTGGCCATGCTGGACGAGCTCGACGTCTGCCCTTCGCTCAAAAACTTCGACCTTGGCGACCCTTCGGGATCCACCGATATCCCCTTTCTGAAAGCGCCCGAGGACTGGAAAATGGATCAAGACAAGGAAAAGACGCCCGGCGCGTTTGGAGACAAATCAGGCATGTTCATTGACGAGGAAGCACCCGCCGGCTTCGATGATGACGATCTGGGCCTGGGGAGCTTCGACATCGGCGGCGATGTGGCATTTGGCGAAGGTGGAGAGGCCTGGGCCCGTGAAGCGGCTCTTGGCCCTCAGATGCGGGTATACGATGCCGGCATGGGTGACGAGGGCGGCGACGTCGATGGCTTTGACGATAACGGCGAGTACATCGTTTCCATGGTCAAACCGCAAAACCTTGACAAGATGCATGATGACATCCTTGGGTTTTTCGATCACGCGCTGCAGAAGAATTGGAGTAGTGCAGAGCACTGGAGGATCCGCAAAATCAAGGACGTCAACAAGCCTGCCGGCGAAACGAGGAAGCGCAAAGAAAAGGAACCGTTCGAAATTGATTTCGCGGCGCCCTTGGAATCGACCATGGCCGACATTATCCACACTCAAGCGTCAAGCAACTCGGCTATCAGCTTGGCAAAGAAGGACTGGAAATCCAAGTCCCGTAATTTGCTGCCTGATGACAAACACTTCAACTCCAAATCGCTCTTGAGCCTATTCCTCAAGCCTCGAGCCCGCCTTTCATGCCGACGAACGGGTTTCGGCGCCCGCAGTGGTTTCGGCAATGTGCAGCAAGACGACCAGCCTGTGGGTGAAATGGACGAAGCATTTTGGGCGAATCAAAAAGGGCCTGAAGAAACGGCCCTTCCAGAGGGCGACTACGATGCCAACTTCTTCCAGGACGATGGATTGCCATTCCCTGGCGGAGACGACCCGGACGACGACGACCTAGAGTTTGCTGACGCACGAGAGCATCTGTCGCCGGAGGGCGATCCCGGCATGACGGAAGCTGTCGGCCTGACGGCGATGCTCGGTGGCGAAACATATCCTTTCACGCAAGCAATGGGAGGCGCGTTCGGGACGACCCTGGTCACGCAAACAAGAAGAGTCCGGCCGGAGTACGTGCAGTACGCGCGACGGGCGAAGAAGGTGGACGTGCGTCGTCTGAAGGAGGAGATTTGGAAGGGCATGGAATTTGACAAGCTCGAGGTAAGACTGTGCGATGTCTCGCTCCCACCTTGACAGGTGCTAACAATCTCATGTAGAACCCTGCAAACGATGGCGAGGCTACAAGGACGGCCCACACCCCCGAGGGAACAGCAGACACTACGCTCAAGTTCAGCGAGGTCATAACCGGGCTTCAGTCGGTATACCCTAAGTCCGTGATGGAGGACATCTCAACGTCGTACTGCTTCATTTCGTTGCTGCATCTGGCCAACGAGAGGGGCCTTGTCATTGAGAAGACGGAGGGCCTGTCAGATCTAGACATTCGGAAGGACTGGACGGCGGAGGTCATAGAGGGTGCAGCGTAGAGGTGCTGGGCAACGGGGCATGACAGTGCTGGGCATGAGTGTATGTCACAACGGATGAACGTGTACATGAAGGCGAGGCGTCGGTACATATGAGCAATCAGCCGTAAGCGTTGAGGAACCTGATGACGGGAAACTTGGAACCAGCGAAGCACCCATTAACCTAACTTGTCTCACATGTCTGTGATGCTGCGCGTTACTCGTAAAGGGCGCTTTTGCGTGCACAAGCTGTAGCACACAACATGCCCCCGCCCCAAATGCAGACCTGTGGTGGCGCATAGCGGGCCAATCGTCAGGCACAGGAAACTGCATCCAGTCCCTTCCACGAAGTTCGTCGACGTCCCGCAGCCGCCGGCAGGCGGTGTGCGCCAGCTGGCAAGGCCCCCCCCCCCCAGGACGATGAGGATTGGGGGAGGCAGAGCCAAAGCCAAAGCCAACTCGACGGAAGGGGGGAAAGGGTGGGCTCGCGGCCGTGGCCGTTGGTCCTCGGGCGCGCTCACCCCCGCATTTTCACCGGGCGGGCGCAGGAGACAACGGTACGAGCTGCCACCGCCCCCTGGCCCTGGATCCCCTCGGACCCTTTTTTTATTGTGGCGCTCAATGACGTCGGAGGACCCTGGATGACGAGGGGACGCAGGACTTGGCGCCCGCCTCGGCTTCTGGACGCGGTCCCCTTTTCTCCCCGTCCACGCCTTGCTGCTTAAAAGCTCCTCCTGTCACTTTTCCCTCCGAGCCATGCTGTTTTCTATTCGTACTTGGGTCGCTCGGGCTTGTGCGTTGGACCATCGAAAACATGTGTTGCGCCGTCGGGTCAACTGACCACCAACCCTCTACACCCTGGTGGACGAACCATCGACATACCAGCGCAAGAGTATCATCGTCCTCCTCTCGTCAGTCTGCATGGGACTCGTCTATTGCCGTATGAGGCCACATCCTGCGCAGTTAATCGCACACTCTGCCTTGCTTTTGCCCTCTATGTTACACATCATGATTGCCGCTAACCGTTTGATCCTGCACGCGGTCCTTGCTTCAATTTTTCGTCCGCACCGTCGATATTGCTCGGCGCGTTTCCCAAGCCAGCTATCGTCAATTCGATCACCAATTCCCAATAAACCGAAGACGCAAATCATCCGATGATTCGAATCATGTCATATGCCGTATCATCGTCCAAAAGCATCGCCGAAACCGAAAACGCCACTCCTCCAATTATCCCAATACCAGGGCCACAACCAGTATCCAAAATCATATCCGCCGCCTTCCAGGGCAACCGTCGCATCAAGTGGATTCCGGGTATCAACAAATGTCGCCAACGAATTATGCAACAAGAAGAAAAAGGACATATGCGGTGTCGTGTTCCAGCAAGTGCTTGCAGCACGACGTCTTTCAGCCGACAAGTACGGGCTGCCAAGCAAACAGATTCGTTTCGCTGAGCACGTCCATGTATCATGGCTGAGGAGGCCCGCGTCGGCCCACAATCTCACCTGCTCTCAAGAGAGCGCTCATTCCATCAAATCCAGCCTTGGACCCGACATCTGGGCTCGGGGTAGCGGCATCGACTGCCGTCATCAACACATCTTCCCCAGATTGCTCTACCCTCATATGTTTGAAGGCAGACGATTCAGCCTGGAAACCTTTTATGTACCATGTCAGCAACGGTCACTGAGAAATCGACCAACTCGAAGTTGTGCATACCATAGCCTCTTGGTCCTTGGCCAAGCCTCAGGCTTGGGTCGTGGTGGCCATTTTGCCTCGCGGCCGCGACAGCGATTGGCAGCGACTGAGGCTGCTTTTCCAGGTAATCAGGTGTCCCAGACATTGTTCGATCTGTAAGAAGAGCGTGGATAGGGAGAGGACCATCTCCCGGCAAACGGTTCAGGCTCGCCGAAGAACTATTGGATCCTATAGTGCCATTCGATGAAGACTCGTGGCGAAGTATCGGGGCACGAGCGGGAGGTAAGACTGTTGGACCGTCGCCAATCATTCGCGTCGGGCCAGACCCAGCGCCCCCCGTCGCGAATGGAATAGCATCCATCATGGTCGTGTCCAGGTTCTTCTTACCGTCGTCAAGCATATCGGACAGCGACGGTAAGTGCTGTTGCGTTGACTCTGCCCGGTTACGGCTCGACCAGGACGGCGGCTGACGCGAGTGCGCGTGCGCGTCTCTTGGGCTTCCAGCATCGAAAAGGGTCGTACGCGGCGATGGGCCAGCATCATCCAGAGAGCGTCGGTACGGCACGGATGGCGCCGTGGAGGAGTGCTGTGACCCTGCCATCGATGCCGTCGAGTTCACACGTTCCTGCCGATTGGGTGGTGGCTCACTTCCCTGTTGCCGCTCGCTGCTGCTGCCACTTCCCGTCCCGCTCGATTGCGCTCCATTGGGGGTCGTGCTGCTACTCGTGCTGCCGTGGCGTAACCTCGGGGGTTCCAACTTGGGTCGTTTGGAAGTTTCTTGACCTTTGGGACACAGGGGGTTAGCAATTCAAGTGAAGAGTACGGCGCAGCAGGTGAGACGAGATATCCAACGAACCTTTCATGTGTTTGGCTTGCTTCTCTTTGAAGTCATGGAGATAGTGTGAATATCTGCGATACTCGGGTGTCTTCTTGTACTCGGCGAGATCGCGATGATACTTCTCTTTCGCGGCATTTGCTTGGCTCTCGTACGTCTCCTTCTCGGTTGGGTCCAAGCTTTGCCAATTCTCACCAACCAGCTTAGCAATCTCGGTGAACGTGAGGCTTTGGCCTTTCAGGTCTTCCCGCATTTCTGTTCGGTCAAAAGGTAAGCGCGATCACAGTCAGGGTACGCCCAGGATAACAAGAACACAGATCTTACTGTTAGAAAAGAGGACGTATGCCGACGGAGGTCTCTCCGGGGCATTCTCATCCGGCTTATTGGCATATGTTAGTTGCTAGCCGAACAGGCACCCGGGCTGTGCACTTACTTTCGGATGTCGACGATATTTCCGCTTGGTAACACCGCTGCCCTCACTGTTCCCATCAAGACGACTGGACTCACGCCGACTTGATTCCGGCTTCACCTCATCGGTCGTGGACTTCACCGAAGCAAGCGATACGCTTGGCGCAATGCCCCTTGCATTGGCAATACGTCGCTGCAATTTCTGAAAACGATAGAGTCAGGTGGTTTGTTCAGTATGAGATGGGACGCTATACTCACCCTCCGGTGGCCAAGTTTTACGCCCAAAGCATCCCTACATCTGTCGTCAGCATCGATAGAATACGGAAAGTTCCCGAACAACACGAAACCTACAAATCCGACTCCTGGATATCGAGAATCGTATCCCAGGTATCGAACCCTTGGTCGACAAAGGCGTCGAGGTATCGGGATAAGCCCAGCTCCGCGAAAATGTCGTCGAGTAGTCGAGTCATACAGTCGGTTTTCCCGCCTGCGTCGGGCGAGGAACCTGAGGATTTGGGTCGCCGATGTTACTCGAGGTCAGAGGTCCAAAGGCCAATATGTGCTCCAGGTTGAGGTCACGAATTCCGGCTGTGGCCGCAGGCTCGCGGGTATCAGCAACCGTCAGCACCAGCGGGAGAACGGACAACGTCTTGCGAGTCAGAGCGATGCTGGGTTGAAGACTTGCAGGTGCCGGCGTTGAGAGTACCTGCTTGCTGAAAGGTTGCAACAAAAACCTAGCACTGAAGTTGCAGGGTCTGCGGGCCACTAACGAGACTGATCCAGGTGCCAGAAATATCGAAGACGAAATGGACTCGATCGGCAGCAATACTGTGGCGAACCAAATCAGGGGCGACTCCAATGGTGGACAAAGTCGAGGAAATGCTGGAAGTCGTCGCCACGAGGGGATTGTCGAAACACGGGTGGCGGCCCCGGAACGAAAGTCCGATATCTCGATTGCAAAGGCGTGGAGCCGTGCACGCACGCACCGACGGGGTTGGAGGAGCGCGCAAGGTGCAGACGCAATAGGCCGACCAGCTGCTGGCCAACTGCCTCACGTCGAATCGCCGACTTTCCGCCGTACCGTGGCAATGGTGAGAAGCGCCGATGGGGAGTGCCGTAACGACGACGTCAGGCCGACGTGGTATGGGAAGGCGGGCCTGTCGAGCGAAGGTTGGCGACAGGTGGGCTGATGATGGGCGCGAAACTACGAAGGGAAATGATCTCGGCAAGACGGTGGTGGAGGCTGCTTGCCTGCTGATGGAGAGCGCAGGTTGGCGGGAATGTTATTGGGCACTCCAGGTCTCCGTGGCGATATCGACTGCGGGGGAGGAACTTCCAGGTGGTCGGCGTCGACGTGGGAGCCGGCAGCCCGGTGACGAGATGGACGATGGGTTTTGAGAGTGAGGGCTTCACTGCAAGTTGCTTCTGCAGTCGCGTGTCTCAGGTTCCTGGGTGGGCAAAACGGCTGGGACACGCGGCGGGATGTTGGGCGGCCAAGTTGGAGCGTCAGCGAGAGGGCAGGAGCGCGGCCGTTGCGGTGCGTGCGGATCAAAGCCGTGGGAAGAGCTTGCTCGGAGCGTCGACGAAGGGGAGTTAGGAAAGGTCGACGGAAAAGAAGGCAAACAAGAACAGTTATGGGTTGGAAGTACCTCGACGAAAGGAGACACAGACGCCCACACCCCCCTTCCACCGCGGAGCCCTGCCAAAGCCGATCCAGTGCCAATGACATGATGGCTCCAGCCCGCCAGCCAGCCGCCAGCCAGCTTCCCGGCAGGATGGGAGAGGAAGAGCGGGCGAGACCAGCGGAGGAGGCCAGGCCAAAAAGCCAGGCCAAACCGTTGCAGGACTCCTGTAGCGCCGGCTCGCTACTGCGACCGACTGGGCTGGGCTGGGCTGGGCTGGGCAATTAGGTATTACTACCTAGGTACGGAAGGACCACCTCCAGCGATGACAGCCCACTTTGGCAGCGCGGGCTCCCCAATTCCCCCCTCGTTTTGCATCACCACCCACCCATCCACCCTTTCGAGCGGTGGCCCGGCAGAAAGACATGGGCTGGAAAAAACGAGTCCACGGCTGCGCCAGGCGGGAAGCGAGTGAGCAGGCGGGCGAGCGTGGTTGCGTGGAGAGTCACGGGTGGAGAGCCAGAGGAACGGAGGAACGAATGCTGGGGCTTGGGCGACTTTCTTGGCTGTTTTCTAGCGCCACACCCTTCGAGAGGTACGGAGTACTCAGTCTGTACCGGCGCGGCCACAACTCCACCAGCGCTACTTTGCCAGGTTGCTGGCCAGCAGATCCGGCAGCCGCCTCCACCCCAAACGCGCGATGCATCATTGCTGGCTCTCGAGGCGCAAACATGCTGGACGTCATCCGCCAGCCCCGGGCGACCAAGCAGCGACAATTGGGTTGCCTCATCTCGATCCGTTCGCCTTTCGCTGTGGCATCAGCGATGCATCTCAGCTAGGTCATTTCACTGCCGGCTGCCAACGTCCCGTGGCAGCCAAAGCCGCGCCCGTGGCTGTGGGCGCACGTCAACTCATCACTTCTGATCTGAAGGAAGCTCCGGGCCACTGGGGCGAGGAATATTGCACCTCATGTGTGCCGTGAGAGACAAGGTGACGAGGCTATCCACAAGCCCGACGATGCATGACAGATACGGGGGCTTCGCCAGTAAACTCCTTCCACTCTCGCGTCTCCTCGCAACAATCTTGAACGGCCCCATAGTGAGAGAGTGGAATCACAACTCGTGGAGGGGGGCGCCATCATCGTGAAGCGCCGCCACGCTCGGCCCCTTGTTGAAGCCTCCGTCCAGTTTCTCCGTTCGCAAAACTCCACTCTCGTGATTGAGCTGCTTGTCGGGCCCTTCTTGAGTCTGCTTCGAGACACCGGCATAGCGGGCGCCAGGCAGGAGAAAAGGTGCAAGCCCATACTGGACTCGCATACCACGCTCGATCGTGTTCGTGGGGGGGGGGGGGGGGGCGGATATGAGGTCACGTTCGAATCGAAGTTGTCACAGTCTCCAAACATCTCTTTTTGGTCGATGCCTGGCGGATGAAGACGCTGACATGCTAAGCGGGACCCCTTGACGGATGAACTAGGAAGACCAGGCAATCGTCTACCGATGTCTATGGTGTCTGCGCCGAACTGATGTGAACTCACAGGCGACTCGGTCAGCGAACTGCTCGGCTGCCGCCGCCACTGAGTGTCGAGATCTCATCGAAAAGATAAGACACATCGAGATGCACGTGGCGAAACGGGAAATCCCTCGTTGTTGAGAACCAAGCAGCCAACTGGAGGCTGCTGCCGTCCGAGGCATCTTGTACGCCTGCAAGTCGCTGTTGAGGCCCATGCTTTCCAGGTGGACCTGTGGCACATCACCGCTATGACATTGACAATGACTTGGTGTCTCGCAGCATCCAGGTACATATCTCCGTGACCTCGCCGACGCTCAACACGACCCCGGTGTCATCGCGATCCGTTTTGACCAGTTCCGTCCCGCTGACCTGCTTGCGGGACGGTCCATTTTCAACGCAACGAGAGTGGATGGCATTTCAGGCCGGACTGGTTGTTGTGATGGCATTCTCTGAAACTTGTGTGTACGATGCCGGAACACGCGTGCAAGGGGAAGGATGCGCAAAAACCGCGATCCCGGCTTAACTTCACGATACTCGCGATGACAACTTGGGGGCTAACAACGCTACCAGTGAGTGCGTCGCGGGTACATCACGTCACAGCCAAAGCGCCAGGGAGGGGGCGTCCGCGACAAATGCACCCGCCAAGGTACGAAGACGCAACTTCGAGGCGTGGGTGATCTCGATCCCGCCATGCGGTGGAAAAAAAAAAGCGCCGCCTTCAGAGCACAACTCAGAACGCCCTCATCGCAGCCCAAATGCTCCTTCAGCTCTGAAAGTCCAAATTCGCAGGCTAGAAAAACCCAGTAAAAAGCCTAGAGTTTTAGCTACACGCTGATATACTTTTTTTTCTCCAAGGTTGTCATTTTGGGGCTATCTATCGATGTTCTTTACGCAGGCTCCTTAGCCAAAGCGGCGGTTATTTTGTCCCCCGCGTAAAAGATCCTGCCCCTGGATCAAACAGCCAGCCAATGAGAAGAACCGGAGCTTTCTCCCAACACGCTTGGGCGTCGTTCTAGTTATCCAGGGATGTGTGTGGGGCTAGCGTGCTTTGCCTTGAGAGCACCGACGGAAATCGAGTTTTGGCTTGAGGATCGCAAATGCCTGGACTCGCAGAGTCGCCAAACGTGGAACTCCCACCAGTCTGCTGCCCCGACCTCCCGGTCCCTCGTGCGACCCACGCCAGCCGGCGACCAGGCGCCGACGCCCCCCTGGGCCAAAGCTGGCCCGGGTGCAGAAAACCATCTTCTGGCACCGGGGCACGAACGGGTGCCAGGCAGAGATGGCTGCTCCGTGCTACGGCCCGGAGATGCCTGCGTGGGGATTTCACAAGGTGGCGTGGAGGAGAGGCAAGAGACTTTGCGCCCGGCTTGGCCTAAAGGGTTCCGTTCGCGGCGGCACGCCAGGTACTTCGTCGTGTGAGAAACACATGTCCGTGAGGTACGGGAAAAGAGCATCCCATGCCGACATTGCCAACTCGAAGCTCAGGCAGGTTCGCGGTGGATGCAGAGGTGCAAAGCGATTGGCAAATACAGGGAGGGCAGGGCATGGTGGCAAGCATCATGATCGCGTCGGGCGGGCCCAAAAGGCGCTCCCCTTGCTGGGCCAGCCATCCATCACGGGGGGGGACACATCGAAGTACACGGCAACACGAATTCCCCTCGCGAGATAGGGGTATGCCATGCGCGCTCATCTGTGATCGCGCCAGCGGCACTCGGGTGGGCGGCTTGGTCCGAGCATGCGGCTGTCTCGTGAACGTCCGTATTCGCGGGATAGTGGGCGGTGGCTATCGTAGTTCGTGACGCGTACCGACCCCCGATAGCGCGTGCGCGCGACGAGGAAGCGGTACGGCGCGGGGACCAGATGCCTCATGGCTCGTGCCTCGACCACACGCCCGGTGCACGCGTCGTGTAGGTCCGGCTTGGGACCTGGCAACCTGGGTGTGCTGGTGGCGAGAAAACCAGGGGCGCGCACGCGATGCTGCCTTCCCGGGCGCGCAATATATCACACGCGGGTTCCTGCCGGCGCCATGGCAATCTGTAGTCCGTAGTCCGTACCAGCCGTCATGTCTACCCTGGACGCCGCGACGGCAGAATCTCGATCTCGCCCGCGCCGGCCAGATGCCCACCGAAACGGAGATCGAGGCGGACGGCCGGCGTAGCCAACGGCCTCGGGTGAGGTCAGAAGCACACGGACGCCGCATCTCCGCGCGGAAAGCCGCGGCGGCCCTCCTTTCGTCGTCGATATTGCCTGCTGGCGCTGCTGGACGTCGATGGTCTGTTCCGGAGTTTTTGGTCCTGGCGATGCGCGCCGAGCGAAACGCCCGGTGCGCTCATGGGCATTTTGGGTATCCCGTCGTCCAGCTCAGCGGTGTCTCGCCGCTATGCCGATGCGGTCGCTCCGGGGGGGGGGGGGGGGGGGGGGGTCCAGCCTCGGTCGGGCCTGACCCCAATGCCAGCTGTGCGCCAGTGTCGCGCACCCCACCCGGGACCTATGCCATGGGCCATGGCATTGCTGTTTGGCGTTCTCGATTCTCGATTCCCATGTCCTTTTCCGTCGGTGCCCCGCCAATGGCCCTCGCACCAACCCGTCCAAAGGTCATGCCCGTTCGTCGTCGGCCGTGGCGAGGCTCACCATGCACAACGTCGTTGGTTGGCGGGCTGCCGCCCTGTGTGTGCGGTCCTGTGCGCTCGCCGGCTGCATCCTTGCAGTGTCTGGGATCTAGACCGTGGCGCCTGCATGACAGGGTGTGCATCCAGACAGCCAGACAGGCAACGCCGAGGGACGGCCCAGGGACAGAGTTGTCTGGACCCTGCCACCGTCGTGGCCGGTGCTTCGTTTTGGGGCAGGCGCCTCGCTGACGCCGAACGGCCTACCCTAGGTATCGTGGCCATTGGGCAAACAACACGGGATTTCTGCCCTGAATTTTGCCGTTGACAAATATCGTATTCTCGATAGTCCGGGAAATTGGGATTCCACGTCTTGGCCCTTCGGGCAATCCGACACCACTCGGATTGACGGCAAACTCGACGGACACGTCGTGAGGCCGCGTTGCACGGTCCGATGCAGCTGAATTGAGACCGCTAACATCGGCGGCTAGCGCAGTCCAGCCGGCGAACCGAGTCAGCCGCCACAGGCCACGCCCGCAGCCCGGCTCACTACAACGAGCAGTCCGTTCGGTTTACAGAGGGCAATCAGAGTGGGTTCACAGCGGTGGTGCCGCCAAGAGACGGAAAAAGAGATCTAAAATTGGGTGACCGACGAAGCCTTGTCGTCGCCAGTGGCCACCAAGCAAAGCCCCTGGCTAGCACGAGGCGAAATCTTTCCTTTATTGACAGTACGCACTCGCCGACGTGGCAAGAGGGGCAAGAAACAGTTGCCACGCTGAATCAAAGGCTATCTCGTAATAGTGTGCCCAAGAGAAGGGTATGCACACTCACCGAAACAAGTCCTCGGACTCGAGGTCGCGGGGAGGGCAACGCCCTGGCAAACGAAATCAGAACACGGGCAGAAGCAACCAACGTTCGGCAAACTGTCCGAGCTAGATAAAGCGAGCTGCGAAACCCGAGGCTTGACATGGTGAAGACGACACCCGTATGGATGTCACGCGATAAATGCCCGAATCAGATAGGCTTGTTGGACGGGCGGTTGGGTTGAAGATGCCATGCATCGCTAGCAAAAGGAGAATGCACGAGATGATAGTAGTCCAATCGAGGCATAAATATATACAATATTGCACAGTTCGTATGGTCAACCACCTCGTTGTGCAGCCTGCGAGGAAGCAGCCGGTGATGTGTCGACCACTTACACCGGATGCCCTCTGCGAGATTACCATTGACTTCAATTCGACCACGCTGCACCGAGCTACAAACACATTTATACGTGGTTGCATTGAAATATGCATTTGCACAGGGAGTCTATAATAGACACCCAGCTCATCGCATGGTGTCAATTGTTCACAGCATATGCCCTCGCAGCCGCCCACAGCAGCTCGCAGGTGCGCGGTTGCGCCAGCAGGTAAAGACGTCACGTGAGGTCGGCGCAACCACCTCCATTCACTGTTGCACCACACTGAAGGCTCCATCGGCTGCAGAGCGTGGGTGTTCATTTCAGCGTGCCTCCGCCTTGAACAACACCCAATTCATTCATCAGGGCACCCGACTCCGAAATCCGACCTCTTCAAAACACAGCGCGCGTCTACGAGCATCTGCGACGGCCACCTCGTTTCGTCTTCACGCAGGCTTCCGCTTCTGCCGCCCGTTCGCCGCCTCGCCCAGCCGGGTGTCTCTCCCTCACAAAACGTGCGCCCGCTTACCCAAAAGGCAGATCTGAACATTCCCCGCTGGCCAAGATGTCGCCAACCGCGGAGGACGTCGAGAATTGGAAGGACCAGCAAGGTGAGGTCACCGATCTGGCTCAGGTACGCACTTGGAATCTCCTCCTCACACCCCCCTGCCATCTGTTCAATGCATGTGCTCTTGAGCCCGACCCCACCACGGCATACATAGTCACAAAACGCACTCCGTTCTCCGATCCGGGCCTCATCGACCGATGGAATCCAACCTCCTCCACCTCCCCGATCGCCTCTCTTGAGACCTTTTGCTAACTAGGAGGCCGCCCCGGCACGTTCCCGGATCCACAGGCTTATCGGGATCTCGCTAGGTACAGCTCTCTCTTCACCCAAGCTCGCTCCCTTCGAAGGCCACCTGCTAACGCGGTACCCGTCGCGCCCATTCACAGAGGTGAACAAGCTGCTGCGGCCCTCGAGGCCAATCTTACAACCCTCGAGTCCAAGCTCGATGCCATGCTAGACGCGTTCGAGGACCGGGCTGGCGCTTCTTCTGGGTCTGCCGACAAGAAGACCGCCACCACCAAGATTGGTGAAGCCAGTTCTAGTGCCAAGTCTGGAAATGACAAGGAACAGGCCGACGACCGTGGCAAGAAGCCACAGTGAGCCCGGCATCTGATCTGCGGCGAGCGGTCAGAGCAATGCCGCACCTGTGGCACATCATTGTTTAGGAGCCTGGCGTTGGGCGCAACAAGCTGCTCATATATATGAGCCTGGATGACTATAAAACGTCTGCTCATGGGGATGCCGCCTCCCCCATCATCTCTTTCGACGACCGAGCACTCCGATCCGGCCTAGAGCATTGGCCCTCCTGTACAACCCCCCCTTACTTTGTCCTGTACATCACAGGTGGCGTCATGATGGGGAATCCATCACGGGTAGAAAGCCGTTTTGATGGAAGAAGAACTGCGATGTTGGTGGCGATGCGCTGAACCTACGGATGACCGAGGCGGATGCGATGGAAGGGACGAACAAAACTCCAGATCGGTGATATAGAGCGGCGTAAGACTCGTATTGCGGACGAACTTGTGATTGAGCCGGCCAACCCCTTCTTGACGTCCTCTGCCTGTTTGTGATAATGCACGCCCAGAAAGGATACCACGAGGCCAAATTGTGTTGGAGACGAATGTTACAAAGTGCATTTCACCATTTGACAACCCAAGTGGATATTGAATGAACTTGTTCTCTCTCGCTATGCCCTTTATTTAATCTGCTTGCCAGTGAGTCAAGTAACTCCGGCAAGCAAAAAGCTACACCGAGCGTCCAATGCCGCTCGACTCTCGAGTGCCTTCGAGTAGTTGCCAAGAAAAGGTGCAACACGCACACAATGCTCTTCCACGTCAACCACCCGCGCACCATCGGACGCAGCTGCGCGCGGCGGTAAATGGGCGGCGGCGGCGACCCGGCCAGAAAGGCCACAACCGTAACGCTAGACGACCAAACTCCCCAAACTCCGGTTATGTAAAATACAGCAGATGGAAGAAAAGAAAAAAACCGTATGGATGATGACCAATGTGCGACATTATGAACCACCTTGCCCAAAACCGAATCAAATCTGATAGATGAATGGCGCCAAATGCCAAGGGGTAAAGCAGCTGGCACCCAAATTTGTGCGTCGCGAGGCCACAGTCCAAGCAGGATGAAACTGCCCACGACGGGTAAAACAACTCGATCGAAAATTCCGGAACTCAGAGAGTTCCAACGCCGAGAATGACTGGCTGGACGGAGTGTCAGAGAGGCTGATGATTCTGCAGGCGCCATTCTGTCGAGTAACACGAAGCAGTGCACCAGAGCCGCAAAGTGCCATCTCGACGGCACGTATGCAGCAGAGGATGCGTGCAGCGCAGAGCAGTTCAATTGCTCTGCAAACGTCTTCGGGAAACAGCGCTGACGGCAGCAGGATCGAGGGAGGCCTTCGCCGCTGGTGACGACAAACGCGCGACTGAATGGTGCACGCTAAGTGCTCTGCAATCTCAAGAGAAGCTGAGTGCGTCGACCATTCTCCAGTTAGCTCGAGATACTCCGCAGGTCAGAGAGATCACGACGTGCTTTTGCCCAACGATCTTCTTGATCTGCCGAGGCGAGGCCACGGCCGTCTGATGTACCAGTAGTAATAGGTTCTCGGGTGGTCATTGCGCGATTCTCGAGCGCAGGACGAAGCAAGCCCTGCCCAGTCTCCTTGTGGCTGGATGACTTTGCGTCGGCCTGCATCGCCAGCTCCCGCTCGCGGTTCTTCTCGAGAAGCGGGCCGCCTAGCGTGGCGCATTTCAAGATGGTCTGTATGAGGTGATTCTGCTGCAACGGTTTTGACAGATACTCATCCATTTGCGCCTGGATGCACTTCTCCCTGTCTCCCATCATGGCGTGAGCCGTGAGAGCGATGATTGGAGTCCGGTGAGTTCCCATGCTCCGCTCGTATTCACGAATTTTGCCCGTGGCTTCGAAACCTCCCTGCTCAACCGTCAGTGTCTGCGCTGAGAATGTCGTTTGGCACACTGTTGACTTACCATGATTGGCATCTGGACATCCATGAGGATGACGTCGAACTTCTTCTCCTTGACTGCCTCAACTGCTTCCCAGCCGTTCCCAACAACGGTCACAACATGGTGGTACTTCTCCAGAATCTTAACGGCAAGCCTCTGGTTGACCGTATTATCTTCGGCCAGAAGGATCTCGAACGACTTAGTGTTGTCTGCAAGGGATGGTGTTGCTCTATTCTCCAATGCCGGGATCATGCCGTTACCGAGGTCGATGAGCGTGCACGGTGTTGTCATGTATGATGTGATGCCCAAATCAAGGCAAGACTTGAGACTGACATGTACAACCGGCGCCAGGAGGACAATTGGCAGGTATTTGAAGTCGTCGACAGCTCTCAGTCTCCGCGCTGTATCGATTGAGTCGACGAGAATAGCATCGTAGGGCAGCGCGCCGCCGGCCTTGAGGCGGGTGAGCGCGGAGCTCTTCTCTGAGTCGACCACAACGGGGTGCAGGCCGATCTGGTCTAGCATTGCTCGGATCTCGGCACCAGAGCTCGATTGGGCCTTGTCGACAAAGAGTACCTGGTGGCCCTGGTAAGGATGGAGTTGTTTCTTGATTGCGTCTGGGTCGTCTGACGCGAGCTTAACCCGGCAAGTGAAGTGGAACTGGCTTCCCTTGCCAGCCTCACTGTTTACCCAGAGGTCGCCACCCATGAGATTGACAAGGCGCTTCGAGATGGAGAGGCCGAGCCCTGTGCCGCCGAATTTGCGCGTCATTGAACCATCGGCCTGCTGGAACGTGTCGAAGATGAGGTTCAACTTGTCCTGTGCAATGCCTATTCCAGTGTCCTCGACGACAAACTCAACGGCGTACTCGCCGGCGCCGACATCGTCTTGGTCAGCCCACTCCTTGATGGTCAAGCTGACCTCGCCGTGCTCCGTAAACTTGATAGCGTTGCCCACAAGGTTGAGAATGATCTGCCTGAGGCGGAAAGAATCACCGATGACGTGATCGGGAACGGTGCTGTCGACCTTATAGGTCAGATCCAAGAACTTCTCGTTCGCCTTAACCGCAAGGGTCTTAAGGGCATTAAAGACGGTTCCTCGCAACGTATACGGGATCTCTTCAATCACCATTCTCCTGGCTTCAATCTTCGAGAGATCCAAGATATCGTCAATAATGGTCAGAAGGCTGTTCGCAAGATTGTTGACGATATTGAGCATCTCCCGCTGATACTGTGTCAGGTCCGTGTCCAGGGTTAACTGTGTCATTCCGATGATGCCGTTCATTGGTGTGCGAATCTCGTGAGACATGTTGGCGAGGAACTCGGATTTCGTCTTGTTGGCGAGCTCGGCAGCCTCCCTGGCCTGCGTATTTCGTTGGATACTATCCCTGAGGTTTGAAATCATTTGGTTGATCTTTCGCTTGAGCTCATCCATCTCACCAGACGCCTCTACGTCCACGAGCTTTGTGAAGTCGCCGTCGGTAGCAAGGTTGGTAATATCAGAGAAGGCGCGAACTTGCGTCGTCTGTTGACAGGTCAGCGACGACGGCCACTAACGACGACGTAGGCCTCTCAAGGGGATACTTACCAAGTTGCTAGCCATCGTGTTCACGTCCGTCGTGATCTCTTTCCAGCGGCCATCTAAGCCTGCAATATCTGCCTGAGCGCCCATCTTGCCATCGACGCCCACGTCCTTGGCGACCCTTTGTACCTCGTAGCAGAAGCTTGACAACCGAGAAACCATGTTGTTGATAGTCTCTTTAAGCACCTGTATCTCTCCATTCGCCTCAACGTCGATCGTTTGGCTCATGTCGCCATTTGCAATCGCCTGGGTAACAGCTGAGATGCTTCGCACCTGGACAGTTAGGTTGGAGGCCATCGTATTGACGTTTTCGGTCAGGTCTTTCCATTTGCCTTCGACATTGGCGACCTGGGCTTGTCCTCCTAAGGTGCCGTCTGTACCGACTTCTCGGGCCACCTTGCTCACCTCGACGGCAAACGTACCCAGTCGGTCGACCATCTGGTTGATTGTGTTTTTCAGCTCCAGAATCTCACCCTTTACTTCCACTCCAATCTTCTTCGTTAGATCACCCTTTGCGACGGCCGTTGTGACCTTGGCGATTTCGCGCACTTGTGTTGTGAGATTCATGGCCATGCCGTTGACGTTCTCGGTGAGGTCTCTCCATGTGCCCTCGACATCATGGACGGTGGCCTGGCCGCCGAGGCGACCCTCAGTTCCGACTTCTCGCGCAATCTTTGTGACTTCGCGAGCAAACTGCTGTAGCTGGTCAACCATAGAATTGATGGTCGACTTAAGCTCGAAAATTTCGCCCCGGCAATCCGCCTGGACCTTTTGGGTGAGGTCACCCTTGGCGACAGCTGTCGTGACCTTGATAATGTCGCGCACCTGGGTCGTCAGATTATTGGCCATGGCATTGACGTTAACGGTCAAGTCGTTCCACATGCCCTGAACACCGCCGACGTCGGCTTGTCCGCCAAGGATGCCTTCAGTTCCGACGTCCCTAGCGACGCGTGTGACTTCTGATGCGAAGGTCCGAAGCTGGTCCACCATGGTGTTTATGGTCTGTTGGAGCTGCAATATTTCACCCCGGGCTGGTCGCTCAATCTTCTTGGTCAAGTCGCCATGGGCGACTGCTGTCGTGACAGAAGCAATTTCGCGCACTAGTCGTCAATTGTTAGACACAAGTCAAGTCAGGCGAGTATGCCATTTGCGCCAAGGCAATGCGGCAGTGAAATAGAGAGAGCATACCTTGATCCGTTAAGTTCTGGGCCATGACGTTCACTAGGAAACAAGCACAAGCAGTCAGCCACCGGTATTCCCGGCCAAAAAGGGAGGAAGAATGAAAGTCTCACCATTATCTGTGAGTTCTTTCCATGTGCCGTCAACACCACCAATACGAGCCTGGCCGCCAAGGAGACCTTCGGTACCGACTTCACGGGCGACGCGAGACACTTCGCTCGCGAATATCTGGAGCTGGTCCATCATGGCGTTGATAGTCCGCTTGAACGTGGTGATTTCGGGGTCCATTTCGACTGTGTTCATGCGGACTTTCATGGTCAAATCACCACGAGCGACGGCTGTGACGATCTCGCCAATTTCTCTGAGGGCCTTCTGAAAGGCCTCGTTTGCCTTTTGATGCTTCCAGAGCTCTCGCTCTAGCGTCGCCACGCGCTCTTGCTCAAGCACCTCGAGGGCGCGTTCTTGTAATTGCTTCTGCTCGAGAAGCTGAGCATTGACGCCTGCGAGTTCTCGTCGCTGGCTATCCAGGAGCTTGGACTGGTCGTCCACGTGTTCGCGCAATCCTTCCAGCGCTTCTTTCGTCAGCCGGCGAGGCACAAAAGTCGGTTTGTCCGAGCTACCTTGATCGGTGTTGGACACTTTGGGTTGGGAACCCAACGCTCGGTGGGAGCTACCTTCTTCACCGAATAGAGAGTCGTTGACTTCATTTGGAGTTTCGGGCAGGACGGCCGAGGCCGAGGCGGAAGCCTTGTTTTCAAGCTGGCCAACGCGAAGTGCCAGTTGTTCGAGTTCGACTTCAAGATTCCGTTTCGCCGGCGTGTCGCGACCGGGGAGTTTGATGCGGGAGCTGAGACCGATGGCCAGGGACGATGAGGCTTTCGAGTCGGCGGCAAGCGAGGCGACGACCTCAGCCGCCGCCGCCAGCACGTTGTCGTCGACCATGGCGCCGATGGGTGGCGTGACTGCGCAAGCAGCAGTCTTGTGGATTTAAGATCGTGTACGAGCCTCGGCAGCTTCTATGGCGTGGATGGTACTGTAGACGCGGCGGCTGGAATAGCGAGATTCCAGGTTCGGAAAGGGTGCCAGGACCGATCGCACGGGGTGGAGGCGCTTCGACGGAACACGAGGGTGGTCGGGTACGAGGCAAGATAAAAAGCGACTCGTGCGAAACGCGAAACCGAATATAAAGCGACGGTTAACAAAATTCACGCGGGCGGCCCAGCATTATTCGGTCCGCGAAAGGAAAGGACGACGATGTGAGGAAGATGGCCACGGGCGAGGTGCCGCGCGGGGGGGGGCCTATCGGTTGCGCGCTGAGAACCCAAGAACAGCCGCGGGAGGAACGCAGTGCACTGTAAATGGGAATCGAGAAGAGGAAGCCGGTGATGATGGCTATGCGGCCGGCCGTGGGTTGAACGAACCGGTCACCGAGGCGCGAAGAAGAGCTGCGACTCCGCGTGTTGGTTGGGATTGAGAGGGAGGAGGAGAAAAAGGGTCGAGGCCCAGGAGAGGCAGGTCTCGCGGCAACAGTCAGACAGGCAGGGAGCGTCGAGGGAGAGGGAACTGGGCGGGAGCACGCGTGGAGGTGGGAGCAAAAGCGCCGCCCGGCGAGTGGCCAGTGGACAGCGGCGACGGGGGGAGCGGGCTGTGGGAGGACGAGAGGGCAACCAACAGCCAGAAGTGCGCGAGGAAAGGGTGGGGAGAGAGGGTCGCCGTTGGGCTGGGCCCTTCGGGTCTGGCGTCCTTGCAGCCGGCGCCTCGGGGGGGTGGGGGGTGAGCAACGGGCGAACCTCGACATTAGACGGCTACCTATTCGTACGAGCGCCTCATCATCTCGCGCGATGCGGCCTTGTGAAACATCGCCGGGCGACGAGACGAAGAGAGAGCAATAACGGGCCGGCATCGGTAAAGCCCAGCCCATTCGCAAACCAGCCAAACGGAGGACGGTTCCAGCTTGCACAGGTGGAGGATTGTGTGGCGCGAATGCTCGGCCAAAGGGTCTCGCATCCATACCCTACCGCAACGGCGACCAGCCACAAAGAGGCACAGCGTTATTACCTTAGTTAGCACACCAGGCACGGCTGCCCGGCCTGCAGATACAAAGTCAATGCGCCAAGCAAGGTACCGAGACGCAACCATCGACTCGTTTCATCGAGGCATCGCGACCCTATCCCCGGTGACAATGGAAAACGATTTTTAGGGTGTTGCTGGGTGCCCTCGAAATTCAGCATCAGGTTTGACGGCGGACTGCGGCGGACTATAGCGCTGTCCGGGTAGTCGTAGCACCGGACCTCAGGACTCCCGGACAGTGGTGCCCCAGCGGCGAGGGCACATCGAACCTCCCGTCCGCTGTGCGAAGCGCCTGTGCCTCGCCCACGGGTACCTACCCACCAGGTGGCCAGAGGCGCGCCAACAAAAGGGTCTGCGAAGGACGGAAACCATCTGCCCCCCGCCGTGGCCCTGGAGCTGAGGCGCCAATATACGAACAGATCAGTCGGCTTCCCAGAGTGGTCCTGCTAGCGTAGCGTCCTCCGCCCGCCAACCCATTCTGGTCGCCCAGTGGCTCCCGCACGGCTCTTGGGCTGTCCAGGCATCCAGGACAGCGACTGCTCATCGCATTGATTATAGGGGGCCATCCCGCGAATGCGCCACTCCCAGGACGGGCTTGCATTCGCATCGTGTCACCCGGCGTCGCAGTCTGCGAGCGTGTCACAACGACAGCCGGCGCGGCTCTGGATGCACGAGCGGGCTGACCGGCCATGCACGCATGCATGCCTCCCTCCATCCGTACGATGAGCACATTAGTGAGAGGGCAAGTGGACCGATGCCGTCACATGCCCTCCACAGTCTGGCGGCAGTCTGGCGGCAGCCTGGCGCAGCAGCACGGACACCAGCAGCACCCTCGAGGTCGACGGGCCACGACACCAACGCGCACGCGCTGGCGTGCACGACCGATTGCTGAAATGGCATACGCAGCCGCCACATGAGCTTCCCCTCCCGGTCTCGTCCCCCCATCGTGGTTGAGACTCCCGCGCCAGCAGCAGCCACCTGGACACGGGGTCGTCGCGGCCTCGACCCTGGAGGCACGCTCGAGAGACCAGGAAGGTCTGCCTACTCGTGCCGTACTGACATTGGCTGCAGGGCGGCGGACAAACCGTCCCGGCGGCTGTCCCACGCTAATCGTCAGCGGCAACTGGCATGCGTGACATGGCGTTTGCTTGTCGGTGTGGCCTTTGCAGTCTCGGGGGCCTCGATGGATACTTACAGCGCACTCGGAGTATGGAGAGACACAAATAGTGCGCGTTGCCGATTGCGCTGTTGACCGCACTGGCACCCATATTTAGAGGCGGTCTTTCGCTGAATCTGAATTTTCTGTCCCCTGTTCTGTTCGTGTTCCGCCGCCTGGCCACCCGCTAGCTGACTCGGTCCAGCGCCGCGCCGTCCAAAATGTGGGGGATAGGTCCCTTAGACCGACCTAGCAAGCCATGGTGGGCGTGTCGTCATTTCCAAGACCGTATTCTCGTGGACCCTGACATCCTGCGCGAAGAGGTGCAGGTCACGGCAGCAGCATGACAGATCTTGGCTATCAGGTTCCCGGAGTTCGTTCGTAGTTGGACGCCTTGTCTTGTCACGTTGTTGGCAGTCGCAAGCGGCAACACGGCCGAGACGAGGCGGGCAGGTAGGTACGTAGAGACACTGAGACAAGCCAGTTAACGCGTGCCAGGGCGAGGCAACGACAGGCGTCGTGGATTGGACGACGGGCGTGCCTCTTCGTCGTTGAGAGGGGGGGCAGCAGGCCGGACTCAGGTCTGGAGGCTGCGGTCGTTCCGTGCCGCCCCATCCCTCTCTGATCCGCACCTACTTATCTACGTACTCACTCCGTGGCTTGCAGGACATTAGGTGCCGCCACGAGTAGCAATAATGAGGGCATCATCAACCAGGTCCTAGGCGCAACCAGTGGCATGGGCCGATCGGCCAATGTCACGGCACGACTAAAAGCGTCACACAAGCAGACTGCCGGCAATTGAATGTCAGCGTGAGCAATCCGCCCTGGCTGCAGTCCGCGCGGCGGGAGCAGGGTTCCAAGGGTTCTTTCTGCTGCATCGCTGGGGCTGAGGATGCCAGCATTCCATCGCACAAGCCTCTTTCTCGGTCAGCAGCCGGTGCACATTGGAGTGAGCGGCACGCTCGCCAACACAGTCGCCGGTTGGTCGCAGCGGCACTGTTGGTGCGCGGATGCCTCTTTTCCGTCCACTTAGGAGGAACCTGCGCCCGGGCCCGCCAAAGACAAAGACGACCTCTCGGTATCTTGCTGGATTGCCAGCGACGAGCCGCTGTTGGATCGCTGATTGTTTGTGCGACATGAGACAGCGCCCTTGCTCGTCCACATGAACAACCCACGAATCGGCAGTCGACCCAAGGCACATGAGGGAACGCTGAGCGAGCAGCCCCAGTGTCTCATGAACTGAGGGCGTTTTGGCTGACCGACGAGTTCGAGACCGAGGGCGGGCCGGCCAGCTTGAGAGCGGAGTTGCATGGAGCGGCCGCAAATGCCATCGATGTCCGGCAACGGCTCGGCTCCTGCTCCAACCTGGCGAGGCCTCCCCAGACTTTGTCCCCCCATGCTGCCAGTGTCACGACCACGTTTCTGCTGCTCAACCCAGGCGCGACTTGCCGATTGACATTTCCCATCTCCAGATCTACGTCCCCGCCGCCCCCCTGGATTTTCTCGGTCTGTTTCAGGACGAACACGGCTTTTGGCACGCGGCGAACACGGCCCAGCCTTTCCCCTCTGGCATGGTGGCATTTCCGCCTTGTCCGCTTCAAGCATCCCCCAGCGCACGGTGCCGCAGCCGACCGCCCGTGAGTCCTGCTCCCAGTCTCCCTGGTGGAGCGTCCCAAGCAATCTGTGGGGGAAATTTGAGAGATGGGGAGGATAGGGCGCCGCAGCCGCCGACGTCATGGCCCGGATGCAGGCCCACGTAGCATCCATCGTGCACCTGCGAGCCAATCGTCGAAGGCTTGGCATCTTGCTGGGCTCTGTCGAAACCTCTCGCGGGACTGTCTGCTGGGCGCTGCGTCCCCTGATCCTCCCCTGTTGCCGTGTTTGGGGCGGGTGAGCCGTGAACCCCTTTTTCTCGGTGGCCCCGCCTGGCTCTCGCGGAAGGCACGACATGAGCTGCTTCCACAACCCACTTGATCCTCTTCACTCGCCTGGGCTTTGGGGATTCACGTTTATGCTGGATTCCAGCTTTCAGACTGGGGCATGTGCAGTTCCAGCCTTCGAGCACAATAAAAAGCAGCTCCTTGACTCGTTGTTGGCGGTACCTCGTGGCCCGAGCAGGCGGTGGCGCGTTCGGGACACTCCCGAACTGGGACGCGCCTGCCAGGCTGCAAAACAGTGGCCTGGCTCCTCAGCCCCGCCTCAAGAAGGCTTATGCCAAGGCTCACACTCATGCCACATCACGAGATGGCTAGAACTCGTCAGTCGCAAGATATCGATAACCCACAGCTCACAGTCACCACGCGAGAGGCGCAACAGGACAAATCCTGGACCTGGAAACCAAGGGCTGGCAGCGCCTCAACGCGTCGCTGGCCACCGCAGTCCGCCCGGGGGACATGGCACCCTGGACCCTGGCCCATGGCCCATCAGCCGGATTGGCTCCTCTCAAATGCCGTCATGCGATACCCGCGAGGCAATGCACCGTGCGTCTCGATTTGACTTTGGCATCTTTTCTGCTCCACGTGAAGCCGGGTATCTCTACAGCTGTTGTCGCGCATTCACCCGGTCGATCGTCGCTGCCTGCTCGTTTCAGTTTTCCGTGTTCTCCCCTCCCCCCCCTTTCGGCGATCCCTCCTGTGTAATCTGAACCCACCAGACTGGTTCGTGGAAGGGACGACAGAACGTCTGTCGACGCATTCGCCTGATGACATGATGCGGACCGGGGACATGACCCAGCCTGGGATTGCGTGCCCTTCATCGCCCGTGACGTCGGGCGCCATCGCGACCCTCACTTTGCCAGGCACAATCTACCTGCCATACCTCGTACAGCGTAGCAACGTTCGGAATTGGCAGACTAGGCCAGCGGCACAGTCCTGCCGCCCATCGCATTGTGGTCAGGCGACCAAATTAATAAACATGTCAACCGTACACGCCACGCGCCCGCGCCAGTGGCAATAAGTTTGACACGCCTCGAACATGTCGCGGAGCGGCCCGCGACGACTGCCCCAGGATGCTGATAGGAAGACGTGGCCATGCACCCAGGTATGCGGCGTGAAGAATCTCTTTCCCCATCAAGTTCTGGGCGTTGTCTCCCGACGGCCCAGCCTAAAACCCTCTCGTGTCACAGCAGCATGGACTTGAAGCAGGTGACCGCAATGAGGTAGCTCATGCAACCCAACGCCGCCACAATTTGAGAAAGTGCACGTCGGGTTTATTAACAAACCGGAGAGGCTATAGCAGCGTGACTGTGTTGTGAGCCACCTCAAGTGCGCCGGACCCTTGATCATCCTCAAATCATGCGGCAATGCAAAGCGTGAGCCCTTGGCAGTGACATTGACGTTCGAGACGATAATAAAGCGAATGAACGCTGGCTAGATTGATACGCTATCAGGCAAAGTCATGCAGAACAGAAGTAAGAACACGCAGCTATGCTGAACTGTTTGAGCCAATCCGTCATTCTCGTGAGATAGAAGCCACCACTTCTTCGCGGTGCTCATGATGGGTATTTGATGCCATTTTGCCCAGTCAGGAAAGAAAAGCAGATGCTTGCCTGGCGGCGCAGGCAAGAGCCTCGTGGCCCAAGCGTTCGCGTATCGATTCGTCGACTCCTACCTTCTGGGCAGATTATTCTTGCCAAACTGACCCATGCCGCCGCTGACGCCCGTATTCCACCCCTGAGCAACGCTGTTCTTTACGATCAGCGCGGCGGCCGCTGTCGCCGCCTGGCGTTCTTTTTGCCGATGTCGCTCTTTGAGGTAGATCGCGGCCTCGGGCCGCATCCGAAGGATACGCAAGATCATATCGTCGCTCGGGTCCGCTTGTGCCTCGCGGCGCTTCGCTTCCTTCGCCTTCCGCATGGTGCCCAGGTTGCGGCTCATCATGATGCTCTTTCCACGGCGTATAGTCCCCATGCTCGCAAAAGCGCCTGCACCACCGAAGCTAGCCCCGAAGCTTGCCGGCGCCGACAAGCGGTTCTGTACCGAGCCCTGCTGTTGGAGCGCCAACTGGGCGTGTTGCGCCGCCGTCGCGGCCATCCGTTCGGATTCCCGGACGAGACTGTTGGTATCCTCGAAATAGAAGAAATTCAACGAGGCAAGCTCGTGCCACTTAGGCGACTTCAACACCTCAGCAGGTACTCCAAGCTGCTCCCCGGAATCCTCGTCTCTGGCATTGAAAAACACAAAAAGCATTTCAAGCCAATGATATACAACGTCTAGTTCTTTGCGCGTCAGGGGCTTTTTCATTGACGGCTTCTCAGACAGCGGTGGGACGAGGAGGTTCTCGATGGTCATGAGCACCTCCTTCCACAACCGAGTCATGACTGCAATCATGGTAGCCTCTGTCAAAGTCTGCTTCATGATGGCGAAATTCTCGTCAAAATACGTGAACAGCGAGGCCAATGCCCCTTCGATCTGATTTGGCGTTGCTGCTGGCACTGTCGACGCGCGTTTCTTCCAGAGACCGGCGACGGACGCACCAATGCCACCAGTCCCAAGCAGGCTTCGCAGAGTCTCATGAGATAGGGTGGAGTTGATTTGCGCAGTGAGCTTTCCGCCTTCGTCAGTACACCGCATACTCGAGTCTTCGTTGGGGGTGGTAGCATACCTTGTCTGTGATCTTGCGGACCATGTCCCTCTCTGTCCTTTTAAGGTGACGGAACGCCTTGCCAAAGTGGAACTGAATATCATCCCGCTCTCCTTCCATGGACACTCTGATAAGCAGCCGTCCCTGAGAGTCGAGGTCGAGCCAGAATTCCCGAGGCAGATAGTCGCCGAAGTGTACCGGGTCCAGCTTAAGAGACGTACGGCCAACATAGTCGTGATCGCCAAACGTGTCATAGTCCCATATTGTGGCTATAACATTGACGGGCCCTTGGACGGTGATGTCGAACGACTCATCCCAGCGCGGGTTGAGGTTTCGATATATGATGCGCGTCTTGTGCAGTCTCTTCTGATATTCATCCCCGAATACCACATATGGGTCGCTGTAGCCACTTGGGTCACATGCCTTGAGGTCCTCGGCTTCGACGACCTTGATAGTGAATGTGTACTTGCTGGGCTTGCGAACCTTCTTCCTCGGCCCGTCAATTTTTTCAAGTACTGATGCACATGCTTCGGAATTCATGCTCTTCTCGAGCTTGTCCAGCTCCTGCATGGCATACTCGATATTGTTGAGTTTGACAAATGACTTCCCGGCAGAAAGTCAGCACGACGTCAATTTTGGGTAGGAGGAAGTTGATCCTTCTTAAGCAACATACCTCGGCGTAAAATTGGAAAGGCTCTGCCTTCTCCTTGTTGTTCCAAGCGTCCTTGGCCATCTGCATCCACTTCTCCTGTGTCGTTCTTGTTTGCGCTGCCAGTTCATCTGCAGACGGGCGATCCATTTCCTTGGCAAATCGCTGGTCGACAATGTCGCAATAGTGACCGATGCCTGCCGCGACACTGCCCGCAAGCGCCGTCATAAATCTAGCGTGGTGTTCGTCGTTGTCCCATTCCAGCGCGAAGACTTGGTCGACAGTCTGGTTGAAAAGCATGAACATATCGATGATTGACACACTATGTCGCTCGGAGTCTCGTGGTATCTGGTCCGGGCTTTCCGTGCGCACCTGGAACTGGTCTTGCTTGATAGCTTGCTCGACGAACTCAGCCATCCTCGCTTCTGCGGCCTGTATCCAGCGCCAGACAAAGTCGACGAGCACATTCTCGATATTGAAAGCAAACGGTACATCGGGGAGAGACTCGCGGTGGATCCGGCGTATCTCGACGAGTTCCTTGTATAATTCGAAGCCATCTTGAATGTCGACATCAACCCCCGTCTCCCTGGCCTCAACAAGGATGGACTCGATGATGGCGCCGGCATCCTTCTCGAAGCTCGGAAGCGCCTCTCTAACCAGTACTTCCAGCGGATTAACGCCCATGATTGAAGGGTTCTTCTTGTACCGCTTCCGTATCCTGTCGCACAGCTTGGTGACAGACTTGCCGAGCTTGACCACATGTCCAAACTCCCATTCCTCTTTATGAGGTGGAATTTCTTTTTCCATGTAATCGCGGTAAACTTCCGCCGCCTTCAAGCTGAGGCCTTGCTGCAGGTGCTCGGTGAATTCGGACGTTGAAGCAGACCTGTGAGAGAACGAAGGGTCGCCTTCGACGTGGATTTCCAGTAGGAACATGACAGCACCCATGTCTGGGGGCTTCGTATCGTAACATTGCTCCATGAGATTGTAGAGTTCGCGAAGAAGGGCGTCGTGTAGCGCAGTCAGTGTCTGCCGATATACTGCAAAGTCGTGAATCGTCCAGCGGCTGGGGGGTATTTCATTCAAGGGCGTTAGGCATTGGGAGATGTGTGGTGTCTTCTTCTGCTCTGGCAGCGGTGTCTTGACGAAATCGAACGCCGCATCCAGTTCGGTCGGGATAAGCTCACGATCCAGGAACTTGCGGGCAGCCACTTCGAGAACGGCAATGAGCCGGGAGAACTGGGGTACACGCCATCGCACGCATAACTCTGTCAAGAGCTCCATAGATTTCTTGGAAAGGGGCTCGTAGTCGGCAGGGTCAGTGTGAAGCTGATCGAAAGTCATAGCTTGCTGAAGAATGTACTTGTAGAAGGCCCTTGGATCAGACGGGATGAACGTGTAGATCGTCTCCTCGACCGTTCTGATGCTGCTGCTGTCACCGCCGATGGACAAGGAGCCTAGACTCGCGGCCGGGTCAAAGCCTAGGCCACTATCATCAGAGCCAGTAACGGCGCGACTCAGATCGGCGTACGCCTGGTCGTCTCCGTACATGGACTGTGGGCGGCTTGGCAGGGGTTTATCGAAACGGCCGGTAGATCTCCGAGTCAATTCAGGCTTGGCTGTCAATATGTCCAACATCATCTGGGAAAGGTGAGGCGCTTCCGCTTTCTTCCACTCGGCAAAAGCCTCCTCAATGTCGAAATCCTCGCTTCGCAGGGCTCCGGGCTTGTTGGAGTTGAGCCTGTGCTGGTATGACTTGAGGTCCTGGAGGGCAGCTTCTTCTGTCCACACTGGTCGATGGTCGTTGATCTCATTTTGAACGTCCGACAGGCTCAGCCCAAAGATGGCCGCCACGACCTGTACCATGGGCATATCCTTGACATCGTAGCTTAGGGGCACAACCACCTCGACTGTTGTGCCGGCACCATCTGACCCGCCACCAACCAGGTTCTGGTCGTTTGTGAGGAGCTTAGTTTCCAAGGAACTTAGTTTCGATACCAACTCAGGTCGATCGCGATCGTGACCATGGTCGCGCAAAATGTTGGTGGCCAGCCTCACGAACATGGCCAGGTGGCGGTCGGGGAGGATCTTCCACGAGTCATCATCCGGCGCCCGTCCCTTCTGGGCGGCTTTGGTTGCGGAAGAGTAGAAGATGAGGACCAGTGGCTCAAACTTCCTCTCCTTCTCCATATTCTTGCGGAAAGTCTTCTCGGAGAAGGCGGTATACGCTTCGGCAAAGCTTCGTTTGACAGCCGCATCGTTGTATCCGGGAAGTGACTCGCTGCCCCGCAGCACGCCGCCAAGCCGGTCGAGCAGCTGACCTGGGAAGCTATGCGGAAGCTTCTGGCTGGACGAGCTGCCGGAAACATATTCCTGAACGAGCTGTCCGACGCTCGTGTGCGAGCGCGTGGGTGCCTTCGGGGCCGCCACGTATTGCTTCCGCTTTGCCTTTGGTTGGAGTAGATAGTGGAGGTACGCCGTCCGGAGAGCAAAGCTCCTGGCTTCTTCATGCTCCACGACGATGGGTTGACCCCGGGCACGCGACGCTGCCCGCGCCCTGCCCGAGTCTCTGCTGCTGTTCTTCAGCCGGCGGCTGGGTTGCAGCGAATGGCGCGAGGCCGTCGACATGTCTGCGGCGGTGGCGGCGACGTCGTATTTCAGCAGGGGTTGTCGTCCTGATGCCCGAGACAACGAAGGATACTAAGTGTCATGGCCAGCTGGCGCGAGTTTTCGACGGGAGCAGAGCTGCGCAAGGCGGTGTCAGTGCAGGCAAGCAGGATGGCTGTCTGTGCCGATGGTGATGTGGTGTGGCAAGGGAGGAGAGCGTGGTGGTGGTCCGTGGGGTTGAATGTTGATTTCCCTGATTAGCTGCGGTTGGAGGGACCCAACCCACGAAGCAGGGGCTGGTGCAGGCGCGAGACAGCACGATCAATGGCTGCCGGGCTGTGCTCATGCACTAAATGAACGTTTCAAACCGTCCGTTGTGGGTACCGCCTTGGTGGCTGCGCGACGTCATCCGCGCCTGAACAGAGCTGGAGGCAATGACCTCAGGCATGCCCCGTATCAGGTCGAGTCCGTCCAGCCTCATGCGCGGGAGCTCTGGTGGCCGTGTATCACTGCAATCCTGGGTTTCGGCAGCCAAAAGCAAGGTGACCGCACGTCTTGGCCGACTACCGAGACGGCCACGCAGCTAATGGGTGCATACTGCTGACTTCAATGTGTATTTAAAATCGCAGGGTCCGTCCTCGAGCCGCAGCTGACGAGGACCTACCTAGGTACTGAGGTAACCGCCCACGTACCACAGAGCCCAAGTACTCCGTAACGGACACCTAAGGAGACAGCCTGTCGCCAAAAATAGCGTGACGAGCTGGAGCCCCCAGGCAGTCCGCAGCCCCCGCCACTGCGCCGCTGGTCTGGGGGCGTCAGTTCGAGCAGGAGAACAAGCCGAACCTTGTCAACACGAGTCGCGAAGTGACGACCCCTCATCGTCGTAGCAGCACACGGGACCAGATACAGAAAGAAGACGGCGGTCTCCGGAGCACGAATACAGAGTCATTCGAGGGCAAGGTGCGACCGCGATCGCATTTTGTCTGGGCATGTCCCAAGCTTGGCTCGGTCAGACGCAAGGGTCGCAGAACAAGGGGCAACGTTTCAAACAAACGATGCAGGGCGCCTAAGAGGTCGCATAAAGGCCAAGGCGATGCCCGATCCGGATTTCCGCTGCTCTCCTGCCTGTGGGCGCTGTGGAAGGCGACCATGTGTATGCAAGAAGGGACAGCACCGGCTGTTAGAATTCCAAAGCGCCAGCTTGAGCGGAGACAGGGTGCGGCATCCAGCAACGGCCAGACGTGCGACGCAAATCGGTTCGCAAAGTGGTCATCGTGGTGGATGCCCACGAAGTAGGTAGGTACTGACTGGGATATTGCGCCGATGTTGTGCCCTTTGCATCATCCATGGCTCATAAGCGCCACGCTACTGTCGGTCAGGATCTCGGGTCAAAAAGGCATCTTGGACTTTTGATCGCCAGTTTGGTATTTTTGGAGAACACTTTCAGAAAGACTAGCAGTCCTTGGACCCTCTTCAAACTCTCGCCACGAATAGTCCCAATGTCGCATCTGCAACGAATCGACGTCAACTGGACTTGATCGTTATCGTAGGTACCTCGGCGTTCGCACAGGTTGCTAATATGCAAAGAAAGCTTCGGTCCGAGCGATTCTTCTGACTGCGCAAGGCAGCGTTAATACTGCGGTCAGGGTCATCGGGTTATCTTTGAGCCGTTGCAAGCTCTTTCAAGGGGCCCGGTAACTACAGATGCGAGAAGAGGGCTGTCATCGGCTGTGCATGATGAAACCAGCAGGGTTAGACCCGACGCCATTCTTCAATCATTAGCCGCGTACCAGTAGTTAAAGCATCACCAACATGGACTGTATCAAGACTTCTGCACCATTTAGGTGTTGTCGAAGAAGTCGCTTCTGCCCCAACCGTCTGGGGTCCCGTGGGAAAACACTCTCGCACGACTGCCAACCCTTCGACATACAACATTGTCGGTGCCTGGACGAACACGTCATGCACGAGGCGCAAATGTGATGAACGTGGTCGGTACCTGCATCGCTGGTCCCACGCCCTCGTGATGTCTCCTGATGGCCACTTTCTTTGCCGTGCGCAAAGCAGCTGAGCGCGCGAACTCCCGGCAGAAAACGGGCACTTGCCAACGGACAAAGGGCCACCTGACGAGGCTGTGTGCACGACCCCGTGCGCGTCCAAAGCCGGCGACCAAAGGCAGACATTCTCGGTCCCGTGCAACTTTCCCTGGACTCAATCGCATCCGCATCGCTGACCGTGCCCAAATAAGGCACCTACAAGAAAGGTAGTGGCCACACCGACAAGATGTCAGCAAGCATGGTGACGAGCAGAAATATCGCATGCTTTCGATGTTACGACGAGGGTTGCCGGCATATCGGAACGAGCTGTCGTGGGGTTGACATGGAAGACAAGCGAAATGCCTCCAGACAGCGCGGCGGACGTGGCGGGTTCCATGTTCCGTCCATCCATCCATCTCCACGGTGCTCGGCTCAACATCGTCCAATCCAGGCGACAGCGGGGATCTGGCGGGCTGGCCTGTGCTGTCGCTGCCTGCCAGTGTGACTGGAGGTGGCGCGAGGTACCACCTCAGTTGGCGGTAGACGCGCTAGCAGACGCTGTTCCCCATCCACCGCACCCTTAATATCTGTGAAGTGCAGGCCAGGCGACCGGCGCGTGGGCACCAGCGCACCCAGGCAAGCCAGGACGCTCGCGCGCGCTCGTACCAGGCAGTTGGCTGGAAGATCCGCGCCTGGCCTGCCTCTTTGCCATCCCACGTCCACCCATCCACCTCTCATCCTGCTGGACCCGCCTCCCGCTCGCGTTGCTGGTGCATCTTGTGGGCGAACGGCGGCAAGACCAGCACCATCCTCTGCCATCCTCGCCGACCACACTCGGGGGGTCCTTTGTCCCTCTCCACACTCCCATACCCGATAAATGCTTGTCGTCGCCGCACGAACCGCCATCGCATAGGTTACCCGTTTATTTGCTCATTGCTAGCCAAGCATCCCTTGTTCAAACTGCTTGCGCAGTGGCCCGGTTCGAAGTCAACGGCGCCAAATGAGGGCCTCTCCAGACCCGCCCATCGTCTGAGCCCCGCGCTGTCGTGTCTGCCAACTCGCGAGCCTGCTCAACGTCGCCTTCGTCGTCCTCGTCCTTGTCGCCGCCGCCACACCCAACGTCGCCTTTCGTCGCCGTTAGGCCCTCGTCGCCATGGGCAATGTCAGTAGCAGGCCTGACGAGCCGTCGGCTTTATATCTCAGAGACCAGGATAGATGTACGTTGCATATCCCGCGCCACCCTGCGTCCCCTCGCCGCGTCTGCAAGGCTGACAGAACGGCGACCCTTTCAGTGTCGATATCCTCACTCGTCATCACGAACCCGCGGAAGCGCAGTTCCGTGAACATTGTTCCCAATGCATTCCCAGCCAGCAGAATATCCACGTCTCGGCCGGCCAGCGACGCATCGCCCGTAGAATATGTCCAGGTCAGCCCGCGTGAAGCAACCGGGGATCGAGGCCATGAAGCTGACGTTGGGACCCAGGACCCTGATCCAGCAAACGGCGCGAACAGCGCGCCCGGATTCCTTCTCAAACTCAACAGCGACGACGAGCTGATATTCACCTTCACGTTTGTGATGCGCCAGTCGCAGCAGCAGGCCGCCGCCCAGTCCACCAGCTCGGCGGAAGAGCAGTCAACGGTGGCCGACAACAAGATCTCCGGACTCACTTTCGTTTCTGCCTCGACACCACGAGAAGTCGAGAACCTCGTCACTCGCGAGTTCCACGCCGACCCGAATCTCCACAAGAATACCAACGTCGATCTCGTGGGGGACTATAGCACCAGCGGAAGCCCTTCCGTGTCATTTGAATGGACTTGGAAGTGGAAGCCGCCCAGGCCGCTGGAAGAACGGGGTGGTGGCTGGAGGAACTCGTGCAGCTTTGTCGAGTACGATTCGCGTGGCCACCGCCTCCTCACCCTGGCCAGTTTCTCGTACTGGGTAGCGAGCTCCGGTTCACCTCTCAGCCACCCCAACTCTCCGTCACCGCCTTTCCTTCTGGCCTCGCCTCCGAAAATACGGGTCGCGTCGACACAGTCGGTGGATTCGAGGCTTACTGGGCTTGTCGATATTGAAGAGCCAGTGTCGCCCCTGCTTCCGCCGACTGATGCGAGCTCTTTGACGCCAAACGCCCAGGCCAAGGAGCCAGTCAAGGTCGATCTGGCCTGTCCACGGCCTGGCGACGATGTGACCGTTACCGATGACGGACCTGTGTTCCGCGCGACTTTGAAAGCCCTGGAGCAAAAGACCGGCAACCTGCGAACGCAGATGAAGAAGGTTCTGAAACGGGCAGAGCAAGCGCATATTTCGCAAACAGAGTCAAATGATGCCTTTGTCGCCTTCATGGACGCTTTGCGCGAGGCGTCCTCGACAAATGCCAACGCCATCCAACCTGCGCTGGAACACTATTTTGACAAGATTGCGCGCGAGGTTGTCTCGTACGAACGGCAGAATACCGCCAACCTGCAAAAGATCATCATCGAGCCATTGACCAAGCTGTATCAGCTTGATATCAAACAGGCCGAATCCAAGAAACGTGATTTCGAAGAAGAGAGCAAAGATTATTATGCCTACGTTTCCCGGTATCTGGGCCAGCGTCAGGACTCGGTCAAGGCTAAGAAACTTGCCGAGAGCGACTCCAAGTATCAGAACAAGCGAAGGAACTTCGAGCTCAAGCGTTTTGACTACTCCAGCTTCATGCAGGACCTTCACGGTGGCCGGAAAGAACAGGAGGTTTTGTCGCATCTCACCAAATACGCCGATGCGCAGACCAAGGGCTTCCTCGCCACAGCGAAGAAAATTGAGAACTTCCTACCTCAACTTGATGCTTTGTCGACGGAAGTACAAGAAACTGACAAGGAATATCAATACCGACGCCGGGAGCGCGAGGAGAAGAGGCGCGTCTTAGAGAAGAGCAACACTCCATACCTAGAGCCCGAGCAAGCGAGTCTCGCGAGTTCGGTTCCTGTCTCATCACACTCAAATGGCAACGCGGGCAACACATCAGACTCTGAGCTGGGCCGGGCAGACAGCACAGGCTCACAGATCAAGAACGCCATCGCAGCCGGCAATACGACGAGTGTTGGCCATGGCGTGGAACTTTCCAGATCACCTGGCAGCCTGGGCCACTCTGCACTGGGGAGTCCAGCGCAAGGTGCGAAATTCAAGGGCTTCCGCGACTTGGAAGAGCGAGATCCTACCCAAGCTGCCGTGAATCAACGAAAAGAAGGCCTCTTGTGGGCGCTGAATAGACCTGGGGGCCATGTTGACCCTAGGAACCTGAACAAGCAGGGGTGGCACAAGTAAGTTCACTCGCCCAAAGAGAAACAAGTTCTTTGGGGCACTGACACGGCCACAGATTCTGGATCGTCCTTGACCAAGGGAAGCTCTCGGAGTACAGCAACTGGAAACAGAAACTTGACCTCCACATGGATCCAATCGATCTGCGAATGGCATCTGTCAGGGAGGCACGAAACGCAGAACGCCGTTTCTGCTTCGAAGTCATCACGCCAAACTACAAACGTGTCTATCAAGCCACGTCGGAAGAGGACATGAACAGCTGGATCGTGTCCATCAACAACGCCCTGCAGAGCGCTATGGAAGGTCGAGCCCTCTCAGACAAGGGCACACCAGGAAAGGGCCATGGAGATTCCTCGATGAAAAGGGATATAGGCTCCGTCTTGACAGGCAAGACTCAGTCACTCGGTCACGGCTCGCATCATCCGCATCACCACTCGAGCGCCAGCAGCGGCGTCCCATTCCGAAGAATCACAGTCGGTGCGAGGCCGAGCGTGGTTCGAACGACCAGCTCGGGGTATGACGAAAATCCGGACAAGTTGCTGCAAATGGTCCGTGACGCTGACCAGGGGAATAACTGGTGCGCCGACTGCGGGTCGGGGTCCAAGGTTGAGTGGGTTTCCATCAACTTAGGCATCATACTCTGCATTGAATGTAGCGGCATCCACCGGTCGCTGGGTACGCACATCAGCAAAGTCCGGTCTCTCACACTCGACATCAAATCCTTCACAATCGATATTGTCGAACTTCTCCTGCTCATCGGCAATAGGGTGTCAAACATGATCTGGGAGGCGAAGTTGGACCCTACGGTGAAACCGAGTTCCCAAGCAACTCGCGAGCAACGTCTTCGTTTCATCACTGCGAAGTATGTTGACCGAGCCTACGTGGAGCCTATTTCGCCTACCTTGTCGAGATACGCGACGCCGGATGAGACACTGCTGGCCGCTATTAAGAAGAACGAGATCCAGCAGGTGCTGTATGCCCTGGCGTTGAAGGCAAATCCGAACGTGGTGGACAGGATGAGAGGAACGCATGCTGTGTGGCTCGCTCTGGCAGCCGCTGACCCTGCGTCGCCCTCACCGACACCAAGCACGAGCTCATCTGAGCAAGAAGGGAAAGCGGTGCCGTTCCCTGTTGCAGAACTTCTCACGCAGAATGGAGCAGAGATTCCCTCATCCTTGCCGGCTTTCCCGTTGGGCCGTTTCGCTCAGCAATATTACGAGCAGAAGCTTGGAAAGCCTACCAGCTCTGTCAACGACGGTCTCTCCTCACTACCCTCCAGCTACGGAGTCAGTGAGAGGCTGCAGCGCGAAAAGGAAGCCCGGCTACAGAAGCGAGTTAGCGCCGGTGGAAGGCTGGCGAAATCACCGATCCCCGAGAAATAGGAGCCCAAATTCTGGGATCGGCTGGCAGGAATGGCCCTCTGTTACCAATTATACGAGATTCCTCGGCTACGCAGCTTGGGAACGGCGGGCAGTAATGAGACATGCTATTACTTATGATGATGATGGCTATCACTTTTCGGAAAGAGGCGGGGTGGGATTTCCATTGTTGGTACGGGTTCACCACGCCTAGGGTGGCAGACAGATGTCGGCGCACGAGTGGCAGGGCCTGGTTGAAGCAGAGCGATTGTGTCAAGCCTTATGATAACACCCTGGTTGTCCGCGGAGGTGCACATCGGTGAGGAAGTTGGAAAGGCAACTGCAATAACCAGCAAGCATGGATAGGCAGTCTAATGGTAATAGGGTCGAGATGATTTGGCTTACTTCAAGACCAGTATTTGTCCTGTCCGCCCAGCCCTTGTCGGGGTGTGACTGCACCTGGCGCAACCAGCCTGCCAGGAACAGAGCGGACCTGCTGGGTGCTGGGCTCCAGACCCGCTGACAGAGTAAGGCTGAGCGTTCAAGACGAGACCTTTCATGTGCTACCTGATCAATGAAAAGCTGCGAGGGAACTGCTATTTTCGTGGCGCCAGCATCACGAGTGAATGCGGCGGTGATGGCTGAACCGAAGCCTTGGAGAGCAACTCGGACTAGGATGACTGGCAGTGCGTGAAGACGCCAGCATGGGTATGATGTATGATGCACCATTCGGCGGGTATGCTGGCATATCGGGCTGGCAAGGGATCTCTGCTCAGACGCCACGCACCATTCATGATCTTCCCTTGCGGCCGGCCAGCTGCCGTCCTACAAATTCGAAGAAAGCCCGATGGGAATGCCAAGTGGCGAGATGGATCGGGCGTCGGCGTTCATGTCGAAAGGCGGTAGCTGACCAGCAACGATGACTCGCGACGGTCAGAGGGGGCAGGCAGTGTGGGCGTGTCGGGTGATGCGCGATGGCTCCTCGAGTCCACAGCCCCGCGAACTGCCCGCCGCAAATAGTTCAGAATGGCCGGAAGCTTTCCCGCGTGCTTGCGTCAGACTGCCAGTCGTGCCCGGTTGCCGGCGAAATGGGGGCACTTCCGTCGTCTGCAAGGGACAGCGGACGGGTACTGGCCATCAAATGGCGACGCTCAACGCCGCCGAAGCCGGTGGAAACTGTTGACTTTGGCAGCGACTTTGGCAGTGGCGAGGTCATTCACAGCGGCTCATATGCTCACCTGCCCCCCAGCGTGCATGAGCCGGTCGGCCCCAAGGACCCCTGCAAGGTAGGTCGGCTGCCTTGCGTCGTGACTCTACTTCGTACTTCGCCCCCCCCAGCTCCCCACAAAAACCAGTGCTCAGCTGTGGCCCGGCGCTCTTTCGTCTTGCTCGCCCTCACACCCCATTTTACCCGTCCCCCCAAGCCCCCGTCTTCTGCTGCACCTGGAATCGAGTCGAAGGGACGCTAATAAAGGCGACCCGCAAAAGAGAGGCTGACAAGACAGGCACGGGGAAGCAGGCTTGCCAGGCAGGCCAGTCCAAGCATTCTCCGTCACCCCAGGCCCAGGCTGCCTCGCATTCCCGGCCCTTCCCTCCTCCACCCGCCCTCACGGACAACTTACGCCCCCGTTCGTGAATAGTGCACGGCAGGCAGCATCATCGATCCCCTCGTGCTGACGTCCTGTCAATCTCCGTGAAACGACTTTTGTGCCTCGATCCCGCCCAACCCCAAGGCCTGCCTTCGCCTACGGTCACCAAGGCGATGGCACCTCGTAATGAGAAGAGCCAATTGAAACGGCCGCTCGTGAGTCTACGATGCTGTCCACATTCTGTCGCTTCATCCATGCGCGCGTACCTGTGCTCACCACCGCGCGCCAAAAGCAGGGTTCGCTGCCCGAGGACGGGACCGAGTCCAAGAAACCCCGGCGCTCGGACCGTTTGTCCCAGGCCGCGCAGGACAAGACGCCCGTCGTGAACAAGAATCAGCTCCCCACGCCCGTTACGCACGTTGAAAACGACCCATCCAACGATGTGGACAAGGAGCCGACAGCAACGCCCCCCGGCGTCAGGACGGAGAACGTTACACCGCGCAAGACAGACGAGGCATGGGGCCAGAGCCAAGCGCTCTCATCGCCACCTCAGGATACGCAGCCACTCAGCCAATACGTCGATCGGCATCCGGCCCTCTCTGACGAGGTCGAGGACGAGGTCAAAGAGGGAGTGTGGGGATACCTCGTTCCTCTGGACCCCAAGTACGGCGACAAGCCACTGGTGTTGAAGAAGCGGAGTGCTTGTCCACTGCCGGACTCGATTGCGGCTGCTGCCAACGGCGAAGCATCTTCCAAGGATGGGCGACCTGCGGCAATCAAAGAGGAGGAAGCATACGAGCGAACAAAGGTAAAGGGCGTCGCGTCGGGAGGCTACTTGATAGGCCGGCACCCCGAGTGTGGTAAGCTCTGCCTTCGCAAAACCCTAGGTGTACTGTACTTGAACAACGACTAATATGGCTTATTCTAGACATCGTTGTCAGCGAAGGGGTCGTTTCGAACCGCCATTGCTTGCTTTTCACCGAGAATAAAGGCACGGACACAGTAGCGATTGTCGAGGATCTGTCCAGTAATGGCACCTACGTCAACGAGGCCATTGTCGGACGAAATCAGCGTCGCGAACTAGAAGATCAGGACGAGATCGCCGTTCATGGCAAGGCCAGATTCGTCTTCCGGTACCCACAAAGCCGTCAAACGAGCGCTTTCCTGCAGCAGTACACCCTTTTGGAGAAGCTTGGGAAGGGGCATTTTGCCGAGGTCTATCTTTGCGTGGAGAAGTCGAGCGGCCAAAGATATGCTGTGAAGATCTTCACTAAGCATCCCGGAATGGAAGACAGGTCGAAGACCGAGGGCCTGCAGCAAGAAATTGGCGTTCTGATGGGGGTCAGCCACCCGAATGTCCTCTGCCTCAAGGACACGTTCAATGAACGCGACAGGGTATATCTGGTATTGGAGCTGGCTCCAGAAGGCGAGCTGTTCAACTTCATTGTCATGAAGCAGAAACTCTCCGAAGATGAGTCGCGGAAGCTGTTCAAGCAGCTGTTCCAAGGCATCAAGTACCTGGTATGTATTCTCGCAGCACGTTCTGAGGACGGTGGATGCTAATTTTGCCCACTAGCATGAACGGAACATTGTTCATCGGGACATCAAACCCGAAAACATTCTCATGGTTGACAAAAACTTGCATGTCAAATTGGCCGACTTTGGCTTGGCCAAGATAATTGGCGAAGAATCATTCACAACCACACTGTGCGGCACGCCTAGCTACGTGGCACCCGAGATTCTTGCCGACTCCAAACAGCGCAAGTACACGAAAGCTGTTGACGTATGGTCTTTGGGCGTCGTGCTCTACATATGCCTTTGCGGCTTCCCTCCGTTCTCGGACGAGCTCTATTCCAGGGACTTTCCTTTCACCCTCTCACAACAAATCAAGAGTGGCCGCTTTGACTACCCGTCCCCGTACTGGGATTCTGTCGGAGACCCAGCACGTAAGTTGAATCCTAACCAACCTAACCCCAGCCCACCCTTGCCGCGTCATCTACTAATCTGAGGCAGTTGATCTTATTGACTCGATGCTGGTTGTGGATCCCGAGAAGCGATACACCATCGACCAGTGTCTCGCACATCCGTGGCTTACGCAGAGCGCACCTAGCGTTAATGACAGCACTGGTGGTCTGGTCGGTGGCATCGCCGGTCTCGAAGTCAACCGTCGGGCGCCCGTGCGGGAGCGCACTCTGCTGGCCTCGCTCAACTCAGTGCAGGTGACAGCACAGGTTGCCGTCGGGGATGACCGCTCGCCTGTCAAGGTGTTCTCGAAAAACAAGAATCGCGTGACCAACGCCGCGAAAGAGACAGCTCCCGACGGCCAAAGAGCAGCAGGTGAATTTATGGAGATGGGAGGGAAAGGCGACCAACAGCTGTATCCGGACGAGAGCTCAAGCATTTACCCCATTGGCGACGCAGCCGCTGCAAAAAGCAAGAAGAAGGGCAAACACACCGGACGATAGGGGTTACGCTGGTTGTGAAATGTCATGGAGTGCAATTATTTCCTGGTATGGGTTTAATCCTGCTGCTGCCTTCGCAGTATCTTTTATTTACCCCTACACGCTGATCACTTCCTCGCTCTACGGCTGTATATAGATATTGGATTTGGACATAAGACGCAAGTGGTTTGCGCAAGTGTGCCCTCCCGTCTTACCTTGATTTTGTCTTTGAGAGTGGGGTTCTTGTTAGGCGCGGAGTTGAGAGCACGAATTACGGGGGTTATGGCTGCGCAGGCAAGGAGCAATGAGCCTGCCTTCAAGAGCACTCGACAGACCTCATCGGCAGGGATATACGAAACATAGGAACACTATTGGACATCATGGGCTCCCATCTCCGTTGTAACGTTTGCAGGCCAGTTAGCCGCAGGTATGCACCTGGTCTCCTCGAGGCTATGGCACGTGACACTGCACATGACCTTGCTAGCGTCACCGCCCTCGCTTAGCTCCCACACACAGCTGGCGGCAGAAAAATCGGCGGGGTGGGCGGTCACTGGGCGCCCCACCACAGGGCTATTCGGGCGCCGACCCTGCCAACCGTTCAACATCACGATTTTCCGCACTCGAGTTCCACCCCCTCCTTCCTTTGCAGACGATCGCGAGACCGCCCTCCCGCCTCCCCACGACAAAACGCTTGCGAGACCGACCGACCGATCGACGTACGGAAAACGATCGCATTCGAGGTCCATCATGTCCGCCCCCAAGAGCAATGGGCAGCCCCAGCTGCTCTTTGTCGATGGCTCCTTCGAGGAGCTCGCCAAGGAGATGGCCGACTATCTGAAGGCCGAGGAGGCAAAGCAGCTTCTGGCCAAAGAGTCACCTAAGGAGGAGGTCCTTTCCAAGCTGGTTGCTGCCTCACAGGCGCTCAACACCGTGCCGGAGAAGGAGTACACCGCCGCGACGAATCTGATGATTCACCTTGTCCTGCAGTCCGCGGACCCCAAGAAATACCTGCCCACTCTGTGCAGCAACTTCGCCAAGCCGCTCGCCAACTCGCCCGTCCACGGCGCGGCCCTCTCTCTCAATGCGCTCACGACCATCTTCAACCTGCTTGGCCAGCAAGACCCGGTTCGCGCGCGCGTGTTCATGGAGATTCTCAAGTTCTTGAAGGCGCACAGCATGTTCGACAACCTGCGGCCATACCTCGATAAGCTCCCGGAGTGGATAGATTCGTGGGACTGCGATGAGGAGTACGAGAGGAAGCTTTACGAGGAGGTCGCGGAGATTGCCCTGGAGGCTGATGAGGAAGAGTAAGTCTGACTTGCACCGACACTATCCTGCTTGCGGCTTCGGCAGATGGTTGGCGCTTTCAAGCCCGTGCACAGCGTGCTGACGGTTGCGATCAGGACCAGCTACGAGTTCATCCTTAAGGCTCTCCGGACCTTTGATGCGGACGACAAGGAGGAGATCGGATCCGAGGATGCTCAAAGATTATCTCTGCGGGCTCTTAAAATGGCCATCCTCTCGAACACCCACTTCCTCTTCCAAGACCTCCGCGCTATCCCCAGCGTCCAGGCTCTCAGCGACTCGCACCCCGTTTACTCGCAGCTTCTCGACATCTTCGCCGAGCAAGACCTCGAGGACTACAACGACTTCAACGAGGAGCACGAGGGCTGGGTCGAGCAACAGAAGCTGGACCACGAGAAGCTTCACCGAAAGATGCGTCTTCTCACTTTTGCCAGCCTGGCAGCTGCCACGCCCAGCCGCGAGATCGAATATGCCAAGATCGTCAAGGCGCTTCAGATTCCCGAGGACGACATCGAAATGTGGGCGATTGACGTGATCCGAGCTGGCCTCGTCGAGGGCAAGCTGTCGCAGAAGCGCAACATGTTCCTCGTTCACAAGGTCACGTACCGTGTGTTCGGCCAGAAGCAGTACCAGGAGCTGGCGACCCGCGTGGACCACTGGAGGGCGACCCTCCAGAACGTGCTGGGCGTCCTGCGCCAGGAGCAGGCCAACGCCAAGGCCCAGAAGGAGCGCGAGATGCAGGAGCTGGAGCGGAAGATGAACAACGCTGGCGTCGGCCAGGGCGGACGACGACAGCAGGGACAGCAGACGCAGCAGCGGGAGCGGACGGACAACGACGACTAGAGAGGACGCTTGACGACAATAAAAGCAACGAAACGAGGAGGATGTGGACACTCGGCTTGGGGGTATCTTGAGATACCGATTCTTTTGTGTTACTACATCGTCGGGATGGGACACGTCTCCAAATATCTGACGAGGATGGGGAACCTTTTTGCGAATGGCGTAGCCGGTTTAGCATCCAATGCTTCTATTTCCCAGCATCGGGGAGGATAAGCTTCTCGGTAAATAGAATCAATGAAAATGACAGACACAACCCCAGCGTGCCCTCAATGTGTTTATACCTCTCCGCCCTGGAGGAGACAAACGGTAGGCAACTGCACGGAATGAGAGGCACGGAATGGGAGATGCGTTGCACATAATGGTGGTACATTGAGGAACTGGAAACCGATAATATAACCCAGGTATCAAAGAGCCTGTGACCGTTGCCTACCCCTGGCAAGCCGCAGCCGGCAGGCCATCTCCCATCTATAAAGAGTTTAACCGCCCATTCTATTTCAAACATGGCGCTCAGGAGTCGCGCTCTGACTGGTACATTTAAAAAAAAACCATGAGACCAGAGTTCTGGAGCAGCGGTTGTAGATCGTTTAATACTTGGTCCCCAGTCGCTCCGTGAGTCGCTTCTCGGTGTTGGCGAAGACCTTGTCTGGGGCGGCCGTGGCGTCGACCTTGATGACCTTGCCCTCTTTCTCGTAATAGTCGACGACGGGCATGCTCGTCTCGATAAAGGTGCGGAAGCGTTTGCGGATGCTCTCGGCGTTGTCGTCGGAGCGGCCACTCGTCTTTCCTCGCTCAAGGAGGCGCTTCTCCATGACGTCCTCGGGGCAGTCGTAGAACAGAACCAGCTTGGCCGGGCAGACGGCCTCCTCGAACTTGTGCGCCTGGTCCATCTTACGAGGGAAGCCGTCGATGAGGAAGCGACCCTTGCTGGAGCCGCCCTTGGCCAGGGCATCGGTCATGGCGTTCTCGAGCAACTGTACAGTCACCTCCATGGGAACGATGAGCCCGTTCTTGATATAGTCGCGAATGAGGTCGCCAAACTGCGAGCCCGGGCGTTCTTGCTCGGCGCGGAGGAGGTCACCAGCGGAGAGATGGGTGAATCCATGCTTGGAGACGAGGTTGGCGCACTGCGTGCCCTTGCCAGCGCCGGGACCGCCGAGAACGAAGATGACGGTCACATCATCGGGGGAGAAGGTCGGCGTAGACTTGGCAGGCGCGGGGAGCTGCCCTGCGGCGGGCGTCGGGGCGCCGACTGCGGGAGGCATATCTGCGATTGGGGCAGTTAGGATTCCGACTTTGGAGAGCGCCAGGCTTGAAGCGTCGCCGAGGGGAATTTGCGCGGGGCCTCCGCGCTGGGGAAGGCTTGCTGCTTACCCTTGCGACGGTTCACGAGAGCGACGTAGCCGGCGGTTCCGAGGGCAATGACTCCGAGAAACGGCCAGAATTTGATCTTGCTGCTTCCGCCGGAGCTGCTGCGCGGTGGTTCGGACGAGTAAAGGCGGCGTTGCGATTGTTGACGAAGGACGGCGCGGGGCGCGGATGCTGAAGTAGAGCAACGCGCGGGCGCCGCGATCGTGCGGGCGGCGAGGCGCCACGAGACGGACATGCGAGAGGCCATTGGAGGGGGTAACCCCGTTGGGATTGGAGAAGCGCCGGAGACGGGGTGCGCGTGATGGGGGTTGTGACGCTGCGCACGTGAGAAACCTGCGTGCTTTTTGCAGAGCTTCTTCACGATGGCTGCCGCACGAATGGGGGGGCTGTCGAAGACGCAGGAAAAAAAAAAAAAATAAAACGAATGACCAATGGTGGGGTTGCGAGACTGAGAGAACAAGGCAGGTTTGTTGGGCTTTGATCTGGTGATGAAGCAATGGAGGAGGAAAGGAGAGACGCGTTGTCACGTGGAGCTGGCAGCAGTCCTTGGTGCTACTAGCCGCCCCAGGGGTTCATCCTTTCCCATTTCCAGTGCAGCAGTGGCTGGTCCACTCGCTGACGCCGATTCTTGCACGAGGACACAGTGCTCGAGAGTCGACATTGGAGAGCCCGCCCTTGCCTGTGCTGCCGTTGGTGTAAACGGTTCCGAGATCCAGCAACGTTTTCTGGGCAGGATGCCAGCCAGCTAGAGACAGGAGGTCAACGTATTTTGCATAGCTACCCGTGCCAGATGACGGATCAGGTTTGAACAGAGCATGAAGACCTGGAAAGCACTCCCTGGACTCCTGGAGCCACAGGTTCTTGATTCTTGAATCTTGACCCTGTCACGTGGATCCTGTCGCAAAGACGCCGAGATCCAGGCCCAACAAGAGTTCAATTGGAAGTCTCTCACGAGTCACGATAACGGCAGCCAAAAAGGATCCTTCGTCTACACAGGACTTGTCTTACCAACAGCGCTTACGAGCTGGCCTTGTAAACAGTCAATTCACCAAAACGGCATTGGCCACATCGTGACCCGTTCAAGCCCACGCCGAGGAGAGAGCCCATCAACTTGGGTCCCGTTCCTTCGTCTGAATCGTCTCACAGGCGTCGTTGAAGCCCAGAAGTTATCGTCTTCGCGGTCATGTCGACAAAAATTGCCAAACGCAAACGTGCAAAAAGAGCATGTATCCCCTGCCACCAGCGGAAGCGAAAATGCGACGCCGAGTATCCTTGTGGCATGTGCACCACCTACGAATACAACTGCAGGTATACCGACGACGAGGACGACTCCACGACGGCCCCGGCCAAGCGTGCCACCCTGGAGCGCGGACGTAGAAAGGCAGGCCTGGCCGCCGCCGCCGCCGCTACATCACGCAGTCCGGCTAACCAGTCTCATGAGGCGCGAGGCCCTCGCGGAGCAGCCGACGGCTCGTCGACCGAGAGTCTCACCGCCATGAGTGGCGCGTCCCTGGCCACCACCGCACCCGTTGGCATCTTCGACGAGCACAAGCCCATGTACGCCGGGGCATCGGCGGCCATGGCGTTCCCCCACATCCTGGGCATGGCGCTCGGTTCCGACAGTCCTCCCAAGATGCACTCGTTTGCCTATAACTTTGGCATCCGCCCGGAGGAGGCTTCCAGTGCTCACGACCTGCTGGGGAAGCTCATATCGGAGGACGACCTCGGCTTCTTCTCAGATGTGTACTTCTCCGAAATGGCCCCCATAACCGACTTTATGGACTCGAGAATCTACGCCCGGCGATGTCGGGACTATTACCATGGCTCCGGCAACGCTGCAGTTGCCTTTGGTGGCGTGGCCGCTGGCGTCGCGGCTCTCGGGTCGTTTCTGTCCACCAATAGACACCCACGGGAGGCTGACCTGGTAGAGTACGCCAAGTCCATTCTCGACGATCCCGCCTCGATGCGCATGCTGTCTGTCGAACACATCATCGCGTGGGGCCTGCGGTTGTTGTACCTACGGGCCACGGCTCGCCCCAACAGCGCCTGGATAGCGTCGTGCACAGTCATGCATCTCTGCGAAGCGGTAGGGCTGCACGAGGAAGAGAATATCCAGAAGATGGCATCCGTTGCTAGCGCCGCGGCCTTGGGACATGATGCAGAACGACTGAGGCGGATTTTCTGGATCGCGTGGGCTGGGCACCATCTGCTGTCATACGAGTATGATCGTTCGGCTGTGCGGTTTCGGGCAGTGACTTGCCAGGCCATTGTCCCCATGGCAGGGTCCGTTGCCGACCAGTTCGTCGAAATGGCCCAGATCATCCCCGCTGCCAACTCGCCCTTCCGACTCGGATGTCAGCCTTCATCTCCGAGTGAGGAGCTGTCTGAGCGTCTCAAGGCGTTGAATAAGCTCCAAATTGCCCATCCGTTCCTAGTGGTGACCAAGGCTGATATCGCGTTCTGCTTCTATCGACGCATTTACCAGCTCAGGGCGGGCATGCCAGACGAGACCATTCGGCTCATTGTCGATATCGGCAACGCCGCGGTGGAAGCGGCCGAGCAGCTAGCTAGTCAGGGTCGTCTGTTCTGGAACGCCATTGGCAGCGTCTTTCACTATGCCTGCGTCCTGCTAGCCATCGACATGCCTGCCGCCTCCGCCCACATTGCCGTTGCCTTCAGTGGCTTAGAGAAGCTCGCCGTGACCGCCGACACAGGACCGACTCGCGAGGCATTGTCCATGGCACGACATCTCCTCAGCCTCAAGATGGAAAAGAAGCGAAGAGAGCTTGCCCAGCTAGAAGCTGTCGAGGCGCGCTACCAATTCTTCCAGGAACACTCGGAGCCCGAGGCCACTGCCGTTTTGCCAGACATGGGATTGGGGTGGGACTGGAACCAGTTTCTCCTCGAGCCATATCTGTCGATGCTTGGCCCTGACGTTCAGTTGTAGCGGCACGGGGGTGGAGCGAGGATAAATCTCTTTAACATCCCCATACTAGGCGATGCCGAAACAAATTCGGAGGTCAGTCAGACCGTAGCTGAATAATCGCAACCGTGCCATCCTACGGCCCGGCTTGATGTGGTGCGGCCGGTGCGGCTGTTGCGGCTGTTGCGGACCTTATGTGAAAGTCATCCGGCACCCCACCAAGCGCCCCAGTCACTTGGTGTCGTCATGTAAGAACCCAACCTACGGCTACAGCGGGCCATAGGCGCGTCCTGAATACGAACTTGGGTTAGACCCAGCCCCCAACAGCCGGCTAGCAACGTACTCGGCCGTCGTCGCTCACGCAGGTCCGTGGCTATCGGGACCTTCATCTCCCCGGCCGAATCAAAAGTTGAAGGCCCAAGCAGATTAACTCGGACATAGGAATTGCAGAACAGCTGTCCGGGATTCCGGAATCCGATCAGACTCGACCAGGTTTAGTTGGGTGGACAGGCATTGATAGACATTGACTGGTTCTCACCTGTATATAAACAGACCAGCATTCGCTGTTTCATGGGGGAATAGACAGACGCTCACAGTCACACGCACGCACGCCTTCACCAGCCCAAACCGCTTCATACCCTCGATTGACTGAGCCATTCTTCAGACGCATTGCCAAGATGTCCAAGTACGCCAGAGACCAGCCGGGTGACTTCAAAAACGTCCTCGAGAGAGTCGCCATTGTGGGGGTACTAAGACACCACCAACACTGCCACCGTCGTGTAAACAACAATGCTAACATATGCCGGTAGGCTGGAGGTACCATTGGATCGCATATCGTCGACTCCCTCCTCGCAGCCGGACGCCACAAGGTCACGGCGCTCTCGCGCAAAGACAGCGGCAACAAACTCCCCGAGGGCGTCCTAGTCGCACCGGTCGACTATGACGACGAAGCCACTCTTGTCGCCGCCCTCAAGGACCAGCAGTTCCTCATCATCACAATGGCCCCCATGGCGCCCCCGGATACCCACAGCAAGCTCGTCCAGGCGGCGGCCAAGGCTGGTGTTCCTTACGTCATGCCGAACGGGTACGGCGGCGACATTGTAGACAGTAAACTCAGCCAGGAGTCGATGCTGGGGCCCGTGGCCAGGGCTCAGAGGAACGAGATTGAGAAACTCGGTATGCAATGGATCACTGTGTGTTGCGGCTTCTGGTACGACTACAGCTTGGGGGGTGGCGAGCCGCGCTTCGGGTTCGACTTTGATAAACGTTCCTTGACCATCTACGACGACGGCCGGACCAAGAACTCGACGTCGACCTTGTCGCAGGTTGGGCGTGCGGTGGCCAAGGTGCTCAGCCTCAAGGAGCTTCCCTACGACGAAAACGACAAGAGTCTTACCCTCTCGAGGTTCCTCAACAACGGTGTGTACGTTACGAGCTTCGTGGTCAGCCAAAACGACATGTTTGAGAGCGTCAAACGTGTCACGGGCACCGTCGACGCCGAATGGACGATTACCCACGAGACCACCAAGAAGAGGTACGAGGATGGCCTGGCACAAGTCAAAGCCGGTAACATGGCTGGTTTTGGCAAGATGCTGTACGCAAGGGCGTTTTTCCCGAATGACGCAAACGACATCTCGCGAAAGGCGCAGAATGAATTGCTTGGATTGCCGGATGAGAGCCTGGATGAGTTCACCAAGGCTGGCATCGCTATGGCCAAGGACCTGCAGAGCCGCGCTGAGCGCATGGCGGCCTAGACAACGCCAGCTGCGAATCAACCAAAAGGCGGGCGCACGGCACTTAGATAAATGGTAAACCTAATATAGCTGCCTGGCAATAGCCATATGTGCCGTGGGCATCCTCATTGGCCCTGTAAGACCTAGAAGTCTCCCGGGACGAAGTCAATGACCTGGCCCTTCTCAAGGATGCTATCCGGAGAGGTGACGTAGGTCTTGACGAAGGTGATGTGTGCGGGGTCCTCCTTGACGTAGTAGTCTCTGTCGGCAACGGAGTCGAACTCGACAATGAAGGCATGGGTGATGCCATGCTAGGTGTGTCGTCAGTGTCCGGTGTCTCAAGGGAAATCCGTTCGTGGCAACGCACTTGAAGGCCCTCAATGGACATGTCCTTGCCGCCGACCGACGACTTGATGTACTGCTTCTGCGTGGTCGGATGGACGCACAGCTCCCGAAGACCCAGCATATCAGAGACGCACTAGGGTGGAAATCGTGTTAGCAACATTGCTTTCCGGGATGGTGCTATCCCCGCGCGCGGACGGTGTGGCCGAGATCGGGCGCTGGATCGCTGGGCGGCGGCAAACCTGATTGATGGCCTCGGGGGTCGCCGTGGCCTTGAACTGGAACTGAACAATGTGCTTGACACTCATGATGGGCACTGGCGAGTGTGATGCAGACGAGACACAAAAGGCAAAGAGCGGCAGTTACAAGAGCAGATTGGTGGATTCGATGAAGACGGCAGATGGAAACGAGATCGGGCGTGGACTCCGTGGAGTCTTGTTTGGTGAGGGGCACGCACGACTCCGTGTTTGTAAGCCACCTGAGAGCGTGCAGGACGCGCAGGAGTCGCTCCTGCAGGCTGGCCGTCACCGCTTGCCTGTGGATGGTACCTCTTCGGGATGCAGCTCATGCAGCTCACCGCATTCGCAAAGCAGATGAAAGCGTTTGCATCATCTGTCCCGGGCAAGGTGACGCACTTGCAACACCAGACACACGCCGGAGTGGAGGCGTGTCAGAACTTTGGAGAACCATAATGAGCATCTTGTCAATGGACCAATTGCGGTGCGCAGGTAAGCTTGCCTTTCCAGGGTGATCGAGGTAGCTCCTCCATCAATCGCTAGTGCCTGCGGAATAGCATCATCCCCACGGAGCCGCCAGACGGCCGTTGCGCGTCGGATGTAAGCCGCGACAGGGACTCGGGATAACGGCCCGACTCGAACACACGACTAGCAAGACTGGCGGTGCCGAGTTGCCGCCAGAGGGAGCCGACGTGGCCGCGGAAAAGTGGCAATGAAGGATATATGGCTGCCTATTCCGAGAGATCTCATTATGGCTTTGCCGACTGTTACGGTTGCGTTGCATTGGCTCTTCTGCTGTGTCACGACCAACAGCGAAGAATCATGAGGCCGCCACGGAGCTTAGCCGCGGCGACCTTGGCCGTTCACGCAACCGCAACCACCGATTGCGTGGGTACTACACTTCTTCCCGACCGTCATGGCAGACTGAAAACCCCCAGTGCGGTAGACTGAGCCGGTCCCTCGGCGACGCGGTCAACTTTCCAGGCTCGGGCCCGTACAACGCTACCGAGGCCTCATACTGGTCTCTTCAAGAATCCGACCTCAAGCCGGCATGTATTGTGCGTCCCACGCGCGCTCAGGATGTCTCCAAGGCAATGTCAATCATCGGGTGCACGCCTCAGTGCAAGTTCGCCGTCAAGGGTCAGGGCCACAGCCCGGCGGCAGGTTTCGCCAACGTCGATGGCGGGGTCACTCTGGACATGACAGCCCTCGCGTCCATAGAGACAAGCAGTGATCTTTCAGTCGCGAAAGTTGGTGCAGGTGCGTCCTGGATCGACGTATACCGTCACCTCGAGCCCCTCGGCATCGCCATCCCTGGCGGGCGGAATGGTAATGTCGGTGTTGGTGGACTGCTGCTCGGGGGTGGCATCTCGCACTTCACCACGCGCGTCGGCTGGGCCTGTGACAGCATCGTGAATTATGAGGTACTGTACTTTGGGTCTCAACAGTATCCTACCGCAGTGTACTTACACTTCGAACAGATCGCGCTCGCCAACGGCAAACTCGTCAACGCCAATCGCACATCTCACCCTGACCTCTTCCGCGCCCTCAAAGGAGGGGCAAGCAACTTCGGCGTCGTCACTCGCTTCGACCTCGCCACATTTCCGCAAGGAAATATCTCGTCAACCAGTCTTGTCCATGAAATTTCTCAGAGAGAGGCAGTTCTTACGGCATTCGCTGACATTGCCGGCTCGAATGCCTTTGACCCAAAGGCGTCGCTCGTCATGGGACTGCTCTTTAATTCGACCTCCAGGAGCTGGATCATGTCAACTGCGGCAGTTTACACTGAACCGGTCCTCCATCCCAGCATATACGCCAACTTATCCTCTATTCCTAGCGTCTCCAACAAAAGTGTGATAACCTCGTTGGCTACACTGGCCGACGAAGCGGCGATGCCTCCCTTGTAAGTCAAGCAGCATCCCACAGCCAACACCAGCCTTCTCACTGTTGTAGAAATTGGCTCTTCGCCACCGCGACATTCAAGAGCTCCCCTGCGCTTTTGATGGATATGTTTGAGGCCCTCAACGATACACTTTACTCATTCTATCCTCCTGGTGGAATCGTCTGGGACGTCGCGCTCGAGCCCCTTGCCGGCGGCATGTTGTCGCAGAGCCAGAGCAACGCGGACAATGTTCTGGGTATTGGACCCGGTGATAATGGCTTCAGTAAGTTGCATATAATAAGGAATCCAGAGCCACTTGCAGAAATCTAACGTATGCTGCCGGAAGTTCTCCTTTTGTCTGCGCTTTGGCCGAATTCGTCTTCCAGAAAAAGCGCACAAGAAGTCTCGATTCGGGCTATGACCCAATTAGAGGAGTGCGCGCAGGCAAAGGGAATGCTGCAACGGTTTCAATACCTCAACTACGCAGCTCCCTATCAAAATCCCCTCAGGTCGTACGGCAATCAGAACTTGAACTTCTTGCGCAATATCGCCGCTTCCTATGATCCTAAAAGCATCTTTCAGCATCGCTCTGGGGGTGGGTTCAAGCTCACTTGAGCATCAGGGTCTTTCAACATTGCCCTTTAATGTGAGCCGCGTCACAGAAGTCAAATTGGTTGAGGCCTCATAATGTATGTATTGGTGCTATTTGAAAGACATGTCCATTTTGCTCTTTTCTCCTCGGAATATATGACAGTAGCACAGCTCCCTGTCATACATGTACTATCATGTTCAAGGATCCCGCCCCTGCTGATATGCACCAAATGGTCATGGTTGGCATCACGGTCGTCAAGGATCCCTCGCTCTGAAAGCTCAAATTTAGCCACTGGGGTTGCCGTTGAAGGCAAGGTAGTTGACAGTGCCGCTGGGGATTCCAGAGAGAACGTTCTTGGTGGAAAGGGTCTGCATGCGAGTGCAAAGAGCCTGGGGGCTGCTGAAACCCTCAAGAGCAGCAAGGTAGGCACCGAGGCCAACGATGTGGGGAGTAGCCATGGAAGTGCCAGAGATGGTGTTCTAGTTTTCCCCAAGTCAGTGGAAGCTATTGAAAGCCGGCATGGTAAAATACTTACGGTGCGGCCACCAATCCAGGTGGACAGGATGTTGCTGCCGGGGGCGAAGATGTCGACGACACGGCCGTAGTTGGAGAACGAAGAGCGCTGGTCAGAGGAGGTGGTGGCACCGATGGTGCAAACAGTGGGCTCGGAAGCGGGGGAGTAGTTGGCGGCGTCGGCGTTGTCGTTGCCAGCGGCGACAGCAAGGAAGATACCGGCGCGGATCATGGAGGCGGCAGCCTGGTTGACCGAGGCAGCGTAGCCACCACCAAGGGACATGTTGGCGACGACACCCTTGGGGCAGCTGCGAGACTTGGAGTCCTGAACAGCAAAGTCGATACCGGCAATGATGCCCGAGTAAGAGCCCGAGCCTGAGTTGTCAAGGACCTTGACACCGTAGATCTTGGTCTTCTTGGCAACACCATACGTCTTGGAGCCGATAGTACCAGCGCAATGAGTGCCGTGGCCGTTGCCGTCGGTGGTCTGTCCGTTGATGAAGCTCTTGATCTGGCTGGCGCGGCCCTCGAACTCGGGGTGCGAAGCCTCAACACCAGTGTCGATGACATAGGCGCAAGTGCCAGAACCAGCGCTGGTGTCGTACTCGTAGGTGGTGCTACCCTTGGCGCGGTGGGAGATGCGGCCGAGGCCCCAAGGGGCGCCGGGCTGCTGAGTGTAGGCCTTGATGGTGACGATGGCGTCCTGCTCAATGTACTCGACCTGAGTGTACGTTAGTACCGGCTTGCATTTGCCCCCGAGTGAAGGGTGAGTATGGCCTTACATCCGGGTGGTCGCGGAGAGACTTGAGGTCCTTGGCGCTCAGCTTGCCAGAGAAGCCGCGGAAGGCGTGGTTGAAGACGTGATCGGCCTTCTGGGAAAGGGCGCTGACGGTCTCATCGACGGAGGCAATGGACATGGTGTCCTTGAACTTGACGATGTACTTGCCGTTGATGAGCTGGTTGGCGCCACGGGGCGTCAGGAGGGGAGCAGGCTCCTCGCGCTTCATGGCCGGGGCGGCCAGGACAGCGGGGAGGACGGCGAGAAGGACGGACAGCTTCATCGTGAAGGTATGTGCGGCAGACAAGTTGAGATATCAAGATGGGGGAACAACGAGGATGTTTGAGACCGGCGACCAGGGGAGAGAAGACCGAAGAGTGCTTGGGTGGTGGTGAGGAACAAGAAGATCGAACTACAACGGGGGTTAAGCCTTCGTATTTATATTTCGAGCTGAGGCCGATGTCGATGGTATTGAACACGGCGAGACGTCCCGTTACTCAGCGCCAGCCGAGACGTGAGGTTGAACAAGACCCATCGTCACCTTCCAAAATTGGCAGCTCTGTAGTCATATGATGTCCGGAGGCGAGAAGAAAACAAGAGGCGAAGCTTGAGGCACATTGAGATGGAGGAAAGCGGTATGGTGGCGGGTGTGAGGCAGAACGAATGATACCAAACAGCGCGGCGGCACCCGCGCACGGAAGGCGTCCGCCTTTGCAACTTCTGTATAGATTCTAGCTCGACTTCCAAGACGTCGCTGTGAAGCTGGGGCGAGCGCGAAGAGGCATCTAATTCGCCGCGGGCCTGATGGCGTACCTACTCTCCAGGGGCGGCCAGGGTAGAGAGCCTGGCGCATACGAAGCAAGTGAGGCATGGTACTACTTGATAGGTACCCGAGGCAAGGCCAGGCAAGGCTCGGCGGGTACAAGGCTCCCCCCGTGTTAGGCAGACTGGGGAATAGGGGCAATGGCCAAGTGTGCCGGGGCCAAGGAGTGGTCAAGGTCTCAACATGCTGGGGGTGGCAACGGGTGACTCGCGAGTATTATTCTACGGCGCGATTAGGGGGTGGCGCGTTGCAGCGCTTGTCAGGCCGGCGCGGATTTGTCGGATTCTACATGCTTGGCGCTCCTCCTTTTTGTCTTCACGTTGTGGCCGGTGTGACAGCAGAGCGTGCGTGACGACGTCTTGACTTCTTCGGACAAGTCAGGCACTGGCATCTTCGCGGAGACCCCCTAGTCGAGCCACGACAATGTGACGCTGCCCTCAACGCTGCGACTGGTACCCAGGTAATCCCCACCAGTTTGAGTCCGGGATGAACGTGCTGTGGACGTCTCGGGTTCAGGCCCCCATTGACGAGTCTGTAACAGGCACCACGAGGCCGTCGCGGTACACATATCGACCGCAACCGGGCCGGACTCGCCGAGTACTGGTCACCCCACGTACCTCAGCTGTGCTCGATACTACCGTCCCGGTTGGCTTCTGCGGGACCACGGGGCAGACGCGACGAAAATCAGCTCCCGTGAACCATGGTTGGGAGTTCAAGCGATGATTCCCAGCGTTGGTAACGTTGTCTACCACCCGCAACAGCCAGGCATGGCATGGCATGGGATGGCATGGGATGGGATCATCAGTGAGACACTGGACCCTGCGGTCGCCCACCAGCGTCGCGTCCAGATCTGGAATGATCATCGGGCGGGCTTGGCCACTGCCGCTCGGAGGAGGTGTCGGGCGGTCAAGAGCCAACTGCCTCACAGCGTTACGGCGTCTTCGTGTAAGTGCCTGCACGTGTAAGCGGCGAGGCCGGACTCAGCAGGGCGAGAGCTGGCTGCCGCTGCTGTGTTCTCTCCTCCGCCGGGGCGCCGTCGGCGTTGGCAGGCCGTGGAACAACGATTCGGCCGAGGAGGCTGCGTCCATGTTGGCGTTTGCCCCGGCGAGAGCACGCCAGATAATGTAACCGTCCACGGTGCCGAGCACGCGCCTTCCTAATCTTGCAGTCCCGTGCGGGGAACGCGATGGTGGAGGCGTGGGGGATGGATGGGTGGGTGGTGGATGGAGGAGTGGAGGCTCGCGCCAGACTCTCGGTGGCAGCCGCGACGAATTCCGCCCGATCCGCTTGTCGCCCAGCAGTCGGAGAATTGCGATTGCGCCAGACTATTAATCAGAATATATTAGTAGGTGCGGGTTTTGACTACAAATTTAGAACTCCGCGCGCTCGAGCCCGTTTTCGTTATGCATACTTGGCGGGGCCATGTTGGCTAAATTTACTGCGTATGGACCTACATAGTACTAGAGCAACTCGCGGACACCATGTTGGTCCGCCACGCCACATGGGCGAGCCTCCCCCAGGGCAGGGACATGTCCCGCCAGCGGCGCGAGAACTTCCTCGGAAGCTTGTTTGTACGACCGTGCTGTGAGGGGTAGACAGGGTAGAAACTGGGAAGACGGATGGCGTCAACAAGCATCCGAGAGGCGTACACACCTTGCAAGAGATAAGGGGGCAGAAGAACCAGGCCAAGGGTGAGATCTAAGATGCATGGGCTGTGGTGGCCGCGGCGATTCTTGCCCCTGTCTTGCCTGTGTCGGGCCCGGCGCGGACTCTCTCTGCCCCTGCTGCGATCCAATACACACCCAGAGCAGAGACGCCCGGGCGACGACGTCGAAACAGGCAAGAGACTAAACACGACTGGGGGCAGCGCGACGCCCCCAAGTTCCAACCATGTAAGTATGCATGTTCCCTCCAGCCAACCAAGCGTCTGCCCTCACGTTCTGGAGGGGGCTCGCCTGATGGTGGTGTGCGTGTATGTGAGCCTTCCGACCTACCGAAAATGCGAAACCCAGGCGGATAGGAAGCACGACTCCGTGCAGGTTGGATGCGTTGGCTTGCCGCTAGCGACGGTGGACTGCCGTCGTCCGATGACGATGCGGGTATCGTCAGAGGCGATGCCGTCCAGCTGCCAACCACAATATCTGCGCACCTTGGCGGCCTGGTCTAAACCTCCTGCCCCATCGGCTCCGCTGGCAGATGACGGCGGCGGTCCGTGGCTACGCCATGGGCCCCTTAAACCTGGTAATCTGCCGGGCTCAAGTGAGGCGCGTCTTAAGCCAAGGCCCGGTGTCAGCAACCGGCCGTGCATCTCGAAATAGAGAATGCGGAGTGCAGGAAGCGGTGCGTCCCTTCCCACATGTCTTATCTACCCGTTCGGGCAACTCGATGCAATGGTCTGCTGGCCCAGAGTCCATGGACTATGCAATGTGAGTTGTCGGACGCGAGTCTGGCCCTTTCCGTCGTCGTCAGAGGGAAGCTGAGGCTGACGCAACAAAACAAAAGGTCAAACCTCGGAGTCTCATGATCTTGTCACAGGCGTGGGTGACGATGAGCGCGGTCTCGTCCCCCGAGACATTCATGTGAATCCACGGGCCATGCAGCGGAGAACGGGTGATTGGACTCTGGAACAGGCTTCACTACAACATCAGCTGAGGAAAAGCACACGGATCCATGGAGCACATCTTTTCTTGGCGTTCACTCATCGTAACAGGGAATCCACCAGAGAAGGCACCGTAATTGTGCGGAGGCAGAATATCGATGAGCCGTCGAGGCCGCGCGAACGAAGCGGCGGCCTTGTAGCCGCGCTGTACCGGGCCCGAGACCTGAAATGGTAGACCAGAGGTCAGACTGCTGAGGATGAAGACGGCATCTCTCTCGGCCGGCGACGATTCTCAAAGGAGATTCGGCCGTGTTTGCCAAGTGAGGCCGCCGCAGCAGATCGTCTAATCCGGAGATAAAAGTCCATGCGGCGCGGACATTGGAGGCGGCGAAGGACCCAGGCATGGGCCAAACGCGCTCCTACCGTACGAGGCTAGAGGCACGGGCGACGAGTGCCTGAGGCTGGCGGCGCCAAACGAGCGGCAGATTGGTTGGGGGAAGGCGCAATGGTCCCCGTCAGATTGCCGAGTTCGCCACGGCCTGCGGGTGCCACTGTTGCGACCCCCCCAGATGGCAGCTCTTGGCTGGTTGTTTTGGCTGGCAGTGCTCCTGCTCCTCCGCGCATTCTGTGGCAACTACCAGGTACCGCACACGAACAGCGTTGCATCATTGCATGCACTTTCTTCAGGGTCGCAGCCGCAGCCGCAGTCGCTCCCGCGAGCCGATCGCATGAATGAAACTCCGGAACATTGCGAGAGCGGTGATCTCCAAGAGATGATCACCACGTTTCGTTCAGGATCAGACGGCCCAGCACCGTCCGGCTGGGACCGTCGTGGCTGGTGCAAGTCCACTGCGCCAGCGTGCGCCCGCGAGCCCCAGGGATGTTCATTTCCTCCTTCAGCCGCAGCCAATGCCAGCCAGCCCCTCCACTCCCCCCCAGCCACCTTCAACTGCGATTATGCAGGTGCAGCGCAGCAAATCATCAACCGACTCCCCGCCTTAGCGGCGCTTGCCGCCGCCCACTCCCACTACCTAATTACGCTGCTCTCCACTTTGCACCTCCAACGTCATCTGGCGCTTCTCGACTTCCCAGGCCTAAGCTCTACGCGGCAGGACTACGACCCCGTCTCGTCTGTTGCTACTACTCATCACATTGGCGTGGAGCCATGGTCGCAGAGGCGGCTTTCTCTAGGACTCCCCGACGAGCAGGGCGCAACACCGCGGAGACGCCCAGTTCCGCGAAGAAGCGGCTCAATGGATTGTGGCAAGACGGCCATTGGTGGTGTAAGTTTCACCGGCCAGAACGGTCTCACCTTCCAGGACGGCGGGCTACCGTTGAACGTCAACGTTCAAGTCGTCGGAAAGCCATGGTCAACAACACGGAGGTGTCGTATGGCTGATCAAGACCAGGTAACTGTGAGCCGCGCAAGCAAGCTGCCCTGCGCGAGGTGAAGAAGGACTCGCCCAACAAGGGCAAGTTTTTCTGGACCTGCGCAACCTACCCATTCTGCAACTTCTTCCTCTGGCGAGATGAGGCCGTCCTTCGCGAGACGGGGCTTCCATTGGCTACCCACGGCGCCGGCGCCGATGTGGACAAGCCCCAAGAGCAGCACCCGCCCAAGCCAGCGCCGCCGAGCTTCACTCAGCGACCTCTGACATCGTTCGGCGTCCATGTCTCGCCTACCCAATATCCGGGGGGCGAAGGCGCTGGAGAGTCTTCCGTGTCAGCAGGTTCCCAGGGCAGCCGATCCATGCCTCGGAGCGGTGGCGGCGGCGGCGCGGGTGTCTTGGCTACTCCATCTAGCAGCTCTCAGACTCTGGAGGCAGCGACACCATGTCCTACACCTTCCAAACGGAAGAGGGGCGAATTCGGACCCCACGGTGGCGAGGAAGACACCGGACTGTTCAGCGACCTAGACTCGGATGACGAGCGCCAGCTCGCGGACATGGCTGACCGCAGTGCCGAGAAGACTCGTCGGCAGGCGGGCAAAGCACCTGCCTCCCCAAGCTTGGACCGGGCTGTCGACACTGGTCATGGACTGCACACACCGTCGGTCGCCCGCACTCTCTTCACTGGCCCCGATGCCAAGCGACAAAAGACGGTTTCGTTCGAGCACGAAGATTCGCTAATATCTGGCATCCCTACGCCCGCCAAGACTCCCTCCACGACAAGGACCAGCCTCCAACAGTCATCATCGCCTCCCTCGAGCAGCCCAGGGGACCCCGCTCACGACCCTGCGGAACAAATCATGACTCTCCTCTGCGCCAGCAACACAGACCCGACGACCCTTCGGTCCGTGCAAGACCTGCTCGAAACGTCCGCCCGCCGGACCAAGGGCATCCTCCTCGGAAGGGACTCGGCCCGCGCCGCTCTGAAGCAAAGGGACGATCGCATCGCCCAGCTTCAGGAGCGAGTCAGGGCTTTGGAGAATAAGCAACAGTTTCAGAACAGGCAGCTGACCAACATCAAGGCCCAGCTAACAGCCACATACGATGACAGCCAATGATAATATGATGGGCGGCGTTTGGGGTTCATGAACGGGTAGCGGGATTAATTCTGGCGTTTGACAAGTTCTACTCAACAGCATTGGTCAAAAAGTCTGGCGGCGTTTCTCGTCACGACCGTAGTTTGCAGCAGTCCATGCCGAAATGGTACGGCCAGGTTTCGTGGCACTTGGCCTTTTCCTCGTCTTCCTTCTCCTTCTCCTGGGCATTGCGATTTGAGGCCAGCTTTACACCTTGAGCGTATGTCGTGAACGGTATTTGTTGTATCTTTTGTTTTTTTCTCAGATTGCTACAGTAACTCATCTCCTTTCATGCTCAAATACACGTGTACACATCCCCGTCGTACTCCGGCCAGGGATGCCCTCAACTCCCATCATGGGTCCTCAACCAATTGGTCCCTCCGTCACTCTACCAGTTCCGGATATCGCATGTCTTACAACAAAGGAGACGCGCCGTCGAGTTATTTTTTCCGGCTGATTCAGCCTGGAGTCCTTGAAATCAGACACAGCCCCCACGCTCTTGGAGACCCCGTTTAGTATACACGCTTGAAGGGGGGCACCGGCTTGCACTCGTTCTCGTCCAGAGTGGTGGCGATGACCTTGCGGTACGACAGGTCCACCTTCTCGTGGGGCTTCTTCTGGAAGCTGAGCGTGTGCTTCATCCAAGTCTCGTCATCGCGGTCGGGGTAGTCCTCGCGGGCGTGCGCACCGCGAGACTCCTTGCGGGCGGCGGCGGCAGTGGCGGTTTGAACACTGCAAGCAAACACTGTGTCAGTATGGTTGCGCGGCGTCCGGGTCAAAGTCAACATCAAAAACTTACGCGCAAGTCAACAGGTTGCGGAGCTCCAGCGTCTCGACCAGGTCAGAGTTCCAGATCATGCTGCGATCCTTGATACCGACATCGTGGAACTGCTTGTCAATGTCGACCATCTTGCGAACGCCGTCGTCCAAGCTCTCCTGAGTGCGGAAGACGCTGACGTCCGTCTGCATAGCCTTCTGCATAGCCAGGCGAACCTCAGCGGTGCTCTTAGGGCCGTCCGAGGTGCGGACCTTGTCCAGGACCTCGATGTGGTCAGCGCCAGCGTCAGCCGCAACGGGCTTCAGCTTGGCACCAGGAGTGAAGTTGTCGCGGATGGTGTGGGAGACGGCACGGCCGAAGACGACAAGGTCCAGAAGAGAGTTGGCACCCAGGCGGTTAGCACCATGAACAGACACGCAAGCGGCTTCACCGCAAGCAAACAGGCCAGGCACAACCTTGTCATTGCCCTGGTTGTCGACAGTGATAACCTCACCCGTGTAGCGAGTGGGGATACCACCCATGTTGTAGTGAACCGTGGGAAGGACAGGGATGGGCTGCTTGCGGACGTCAACACCGGCGAAGATGCCGGCGGTCTCAGAGATACCGGGCAGGCGCTCAGCGAGAATCTCAGCGGGCAAGTGGCTCAACTGAAGGAAGATGTGATCCTTGTCGGCACCAACACCGCGGCCGTCGCGGATCTCCATGGTCATGGAACGGGAGACAACATCTCGGGAGGCAAGATCCTTGGCGGTAGGGGCGTAGCGCTCCATGAAGCGCTCACCCTCGGAGTTCAGCAGGTAGCCACCCTCGCCACGGGCACCCTCAGTAATCAGGCAGCCGGCACCGTAGATACCAGTGGGGTGGAACTGAACGAACTCGAGATCCTGGTTAGGCAGACCAGCACGGGCAACCATGGCCATGCCGTCACCGGTGCAGGTGTGGGCGGACGTGCAGCTGAAGTAAGCACGACCATAACCACCGGTGGCAAGGACAGTGTTGTTGGCGAGGAATCGGTGCAGGGTGCCGTCCTCCTGGTTATAGGCGAGGACACCCCGGCACTCACCGTCCTGCATGATCAGGTCCAGTGCGAAGTACTCGATGAAGTAGTTGGTGTTGTGTCGCAGAGATTGGCCGTAGAGCGTGTGGAGAAGAGCGTGACCGGTTCGGTCGGCGGCGGCGCAGCATCGATAGGCCTGGCCGCCCTTGCCATACTTTTGCGACTGACCGCCGAAAGCACGCTGGTAGCTGCAGGGTATCAGACATCGAGGACGTCAATCGACTCGGCCAGCGGGCGTAGGACTTACATCTTGCCTTCCTCAGTTCGGGAAAAGGGGCAGCCGTAGTGCTCCAGCTCGATAATGGACGCAGGGGCCTCGCGGGTCATGTAGTGGATGGCATCCTGGTCGCCGAGCCAGTCGGATCCCTTGACGGTGTCATACATGTGCCATCGCCAGTCATCCTCGTGCATGTTGCCCAGGGCAGCGTTGATGCCACCTTGCGCGGCGACGGTGTGGCTTCGGGTAGGGAAGAGCTTGGAGATACAGGCGGTGTTGAAGCCAGCCTCGGCAAGTCCAAAGGCGGCACGCAGACCGGAGCCGCCGGCGCCGACAACGATGGCATCGTACTCGTGATCCTGGAATTGGTCAGTTCGGGCCCGTGGTATGCCAGAATTGCCTTTCGAGAGGTCGCAACACGTACAATGACGGGATACTTGTTGCTCACGAAGGGCGAGGCCTCCTTTGCCCGCAGTGGGCCATTTGCGATTACTCGTGCTGCGAATTGTCCCTAGATCAGCAGGCGAGCCAGCGTGGGGTGGATGGTGCGGCGTGCACTCACCGACAGGTCGCGTCGTAGAGAAGGCCCTGGCCTGATTTCTCGCCAGCCGCGAAAACTGCAAGGCAACATGTTCGTCAGTATGGTCGCGCGACACGATTTGTTCGAGCTCGCGAGGGAGAATCGGGCAGGCGGCGAGGACGCACAGCAGAGCCAGAGGCCAATTTCCTCAGAGCCATGGAAGAAGCCATCGTCAACAGGAGTCCAGAAGACCACCGAGCTGCGTCCGCGATGGCGCTGCGCTTGACGAATGGATGGGTGTCGGGGGTGAGGCGTCGTACGATGATGCGGACGATGTTCTCGCGGCAACGTTTGCCCAGGCTGGTGCTCGTCGGAACGAGTTGCTGCTCGGCTCCTCGGTTCAACCAGCCAATCAGCGTGGATGGATTATGAAGGGGATTCGCTGGGCCGCGCTCACAGCGGCGAGCATCCACCCAAGTAGCCTTCTTCGCGCGCCCGGTACCTCCAGCACCGGTTTGGCTCCAGGCGCGCGACTCCCGTGACAGTTCAGCACTGCGGGCTCGGATTGAAGGGCCATTTTCAAAATTTACAAGTATTCCCAAGGTAGGGCCTTCTCGGCCTGTGCATTCAATTTTTCTTGTGCTCTCATGATGGACATATGTCTGCCGACACAACGACAGTTCTGGGCGACCAACTGCATGAGCCGGAGGTACCGGGCACAGGCCTCTTCACCTGGCGGGACGCCTCCGTGGCCATCACATGGAAAGTTGTTCCGGCTCACATCCCAAGGCCCCACAGCACCAACTCCGAAGCTGGCGCCCCACGGAGACACAAACACAAAAGAGCATGTCATAGACTCGAGGGTCAGTTGCGGTGCATGAGACGAGGTCAATAGCCTCCACGCATACAATGGCAACTTCATGTAGCTCGATTACATCTATCTTCAACCCTTGCCCCTTTAGCCAATCAGGCGTCCTCATCGGCCATGCCACCGCTGTCGACCGGCCTTCCCTCTCGCTCTAGCTGCCATCCATGTCGACCATCTATCTAGTCTGCCAGGACGTCTCGCAGCATCACCAAAAAGTTGTCCGTCAGTTTGTGCACTTCGGACACGGGAGGTTTCGCCGGCTCGCCTGCCGACCGCCGAAGACGGTCTTGCTGCTTTGCTCGTCTCCTCCGCTCTGCCTCAATGGGGTCGAGCTCGTCCTCCTCCTCAGCCTCGTCCTCTGACTCGGATCCGTCATCGTATGCCATGTCTTGAAGGTCTTGCCCATCCAGCCCAAAGTCAGATGAGTTGAAATTCATGCCAATACCACCCAGGGGACCCCCCGGTTGGCCTTCGGCCGCCATCTTCTGCCGCGTCTTGTCGTTGTGCCACTTCTTGCGTGCCTCTTGCCACGCAATCAGGGAGTTGATTTCCTCAATGGCCTTCGCCTTGTCCACGATGCCCGCACTGGCGCCACCTTCGAACAACGCGTTGACGTTGAGTTTGCCATTCTGAGGACCCTTGCGGAGGAACTCCAAGATGCCCTCAATCCATCCCATAAGCTGTGTGAAGAGGCCATTGTCGTGGGTGTGCACCTCATGGACGAATTTATAGAAGTTGTGCTCATGCCTCTGACACAGGTCAATGAATGCCTGAACCGTCTGATTAGGATCTGCTGACGCATCCTGCTCCCTGCACTTGTCGACAACCTGTGGGCGCAAACAGTCAGCGCGGGCTTTCGTCATTGACAAACCAGCCACTTCAACTCACCTGTATCATATCGTCGATGAAAACGGCGAAATCTGTCACGCTATTGTAGACATTGGCCGACTTATACACCCGCACAAGGGGCTCGTAAAAGATTGTGAAAAGGTCGCGGAAGAGCTGCAAGGTCACAGGCTCTTCGATCAGATTCAGCATCATGGCCTTGTCGCGCTGTCTAGTGCACAGCTTCAGAAGCTGCTTCAGGTAAGAAAATAGCTGGGCTCCCTGCTTAAGCTCCTCGTCGATGTTTTCCACGGCATTGTTGAATGCGACATAGGCATTGAACAGCCGCTGGATTTGTTCTCCGGTCAACTCCGGTTCGAGCAAGTCTGATCGTAGGATTGCCACGATAATGTCGATGTCTTCGCTCTCGGCTTCCTCCCGAATCGCCGCTTTGACGTCTTCCTCAGCATTGGTATACTTCTGGATTTTCTCCGTGAACACGGGGTCACCAATCTTGGTGGTCAGCGTGTCGATCGATCTCTGGAAGCTCTTGATGCCGTCATTCAGCGTCAGGGAGAAGATCCGCTGCATCAGCGAACGTGTGCCAAACGGCTGAGCGAGGAAAATGTCCAGAATGCCCGACATGACCGCCGCCGGGTTCGCAATGCGAATGACGTTCTTGATGACTGTGTACGGGATGAGGGAGTGGATGCGCCGTGCTTGGGCAAACATCTCTGGCGAGTTATCCTCAGCGAGGAACAGATGGTAAATCACGGCAGCAATCTCAATTCTGAGCCACTCCGCAAATTTGCGGTATTGAATGCTGAGGTCGTCGATCGTCTGTTTTTCTTTAATTTCTTTGAAAAGCATCGTTAAGCCATGGCTCTCCACGATGTCGCGTCGAAATCTTGGGCCTAGTCAGCTAAACGGCGCTCTCACCGGGAATCATTGGTCGACTCACTGCTCCATGTACTCGTCGAGTTCCGCTGCTCGCTTCCTGGCAATTTCGTAGAACTTCTTCTGCTCCTCGATGCGCTTCTCGTCGATGGCCTTTCGCCGCAGGATGTCGTCGACATCTTCGTCTGTCGGGGTAATGGGACTACCGCTGAGAAACTCCATCATCGCCTTAGTGTTGGCTGCCTGCGGGTTGTGCAGCAAAGATCGGATCCATGCCCGTAACGAGATTCGCTGGCTCTCCCGCCATAGAACGAACGTCTACATGAACATGAGATTTAAATCTTGATAACAGGCCCAGGGTTGTATGGTCACTTACCTCCTCGTTGGCTTCAGGGGTCCCGGGCATGGAAGCGGGACTCCTGCGATTCTCAGCTGATGGGCGAGGCGACGCTCTGGATCGGATCGATTTGGCCGAGGTGATGGAACCTGGCCTGCGCGAGGAAATGCCTATTCTTTGTGAGCAACCTGACCTGTCTCCTAGAGCTGAGCCATTGCGAGTATGTCTCACCTCCCGAAGGCGACAACAGCGATGGGCTGCCCTCGGCGGCCTCTTTGACTGTCCCTGTGAAGCGGGTGGAGAGCGATGAGATCGAGGAAGCATCAGAGTCGTCGCCATTGCTGAAGGCCGAGAAAACTCCAGACGCAGTCGAGCTCGACTTGTTCTTCTTCGGTAGCTGTGGCAAGACTCTCCCAGGAAGTTCTGTCTTCAGGTTCTTCGATAGCTTAGCAAAGTCCCCGTACCTCCGGCCAACAAAGTGTTCCAGCTCTCCTTTTCTCTTAATTCGGAGCAGAAACTCGGCATGCTTGTGATAGCGTATGTTCCTCTTCACAGAGGTAACGCGAACACCCGCCACATTGACATCCCAGCCATTGATGTAGTTGCCCTCTGGTATCGTATGCATGACCCCGGTGTCGATGGCATTGCTGTCTACAATCTCCAGCTCGCTGAATCGGATACGCTCCTCGAAACCGGATGAAGTGGGGATGCCCGAAACCATCATGAGCTCGACGAGCTTTTGCGCCTTAATGGCGAGCTTGCGCCGCTTGGTCTCTTCAAGTCGATCCTCAGATGACGATATTTGCTTCCCTGCAAAAGACTCGAGGAACTAGAGGGCGGTGTAAGCAGCTGTACGGCAGCTCGCATAAATGATGGGAAGTATGATCGTACCACTTGAAGCTTATCTTGCCAGAACTCCTTTTCCCTGGCTTTGTCGAGAAACGGAAAGTCGCGGACATGATGGACGAATATGTATCGAAGGATGGGCAACTCTGATTCTTGCGGGGAGACCTCGCCGCGTTCGGATCGAAACGGTGCGCCGAAGCGTTGCAGCGCAGTTGGGGAGTTGAGCTCGTTGATCTCCCACTTGACTTGTTGGGACATCAACTCCCGCTTCAGATCTGGCCAAAGTGCAGGTCAGCAAGCCGGCATTCGTCTGTCTGATCAAGAATTTGACGTACAATGTTCCTGCTTGCCAGTCAAGGCGTTTCCTGACGGCGGCGGTACCGGCGCGGAGGTGTTGCTGTTTGTGCGGAGGGGTAACGTTGTCGTCGCACCCGTTGCGACGGGCGCGCCGTTCTCGCCTTTGCCAGCAGAAGTCATGGCGAACAGCTATGCAGAAGCGACAAGAATCGTTGAGACGTGTCTTTCGCGAGGTGCAAGCAATTGTCGGGTCGGAGCAGGATCCAAGCTGCAGAGCGCGTGGTGGGAGGTGCGGCTGATTGGGGCCCGTCAAGAGGATGACGGTCTCGAGCCCGGTGCGGCGGTATAGACTCGTCGCGGCGGGGCACTGGCAGCTGTAGCTCGACTTGGCGTGATCCTCAGCGCAACAGGACCACGAAAGCTGCACGAGCGAAGATGCAGCGCAGCTGTCGAAGCGGCCGCAGAGAGGTCGAGTGCTGGCAGGAAAAGATGGCTGCGACTCGGCTCGGGCCACGAGGGGGGAACAGCCTCTTGTATGGATATGGTCAGGTCAGGTAGTGGCGCTCTGCCCTGGCGGCAACGACGATGCAGAGACGAAGCACAGCACGCACGCCCACCTCGTCACGCCCACAGCCTCCGCCCCTCCACGGCCCTGTCCGTGCAGGCGCGTCGCCCAAGGCTGGAGCTGGTGGCTGATGAGTGGGTGACGAAATAGTTATGGGTCCATTTGGGGCTGGCAATCTGACGTTTGGCGCATCCAGTGGCGGGCCTTTTGGGGATCCCCAGGTGCTGGGAGAAAGCCCAACAAGGGCGGCGGGGCGCGACGTGGATTTGGTGCCCAGGTGGGCTCCGCGGCGGCCAAGCCACCTGATCTTGGCAGGCGGGCGGGAGGACGTTGCAGCCAAGCCAACTTGGAAGCCAGCCGTGCACCTGGAGCGTGAGCCTGAAGGGCTCCCCAGCCATCCATGGATAGGTACCTCAGGAATCAGGAACCAATCCACAGCACCTGGCTCCCACCACCGCCGCCGCTTCGGGTGGCCGCAGCCACTGCTGGTGGGGTCACACCCGAGAGGTAATCCAGATCCCAGAACCAGGTACGGAATGTAAGGCGGTTGAACAAAAGAACGGCTCCTGCGCACCGTGTCCGACGCCCTGATTTTTCATCACCAGCGAGTCGCATGACGTCCCATCTTAGCGCCCGGTTCGTGTCCACAGCATGAGACACTGTTTCCAAGAAACGCTGAGAGTCTGCCAGGATCATTAATCGCTTGGCGCTGGGCAGTGCACCTTGGGCGGATGTGGCCCCCCTCCCTCCGTTCGCACGACTCACGAGCCCGCCATTGTCGGCCATATACCGAGCTCTGCGGTGCACTGGGTGGGATGCTCAAGTATTCCCACATATATCCGCTGGGAACACATGCACACCTACAGGGTCTTGGCGGTAAGGCCGTTGCCAAGACTCTCACTTGACTCTATGGATACCCGCTGGCTGATGATGAGCATAGCACAGAGGCCAACATTTGTTCTGCCTGTGTAACACCCGTGCTTCGGACCCAACGTTGGCCACGGTTGGTCGCATTGCTGCAGTACCTCGCGCCTTTGCACAAGGCCGAATGCCGAAACAGAGGCTCACCAGACTTGACAGCACGTCTTCGCATCCGATTGAAAGGAGTCAGCCTCTCGCTTTTGCACCGTCCCGAGGCTCCCTTCCACGGACGGGCCAGTGAGACCAGGTACAGCACAGCATGGGTCACCGACCCACGATGGCAAGCTCGCCCAGCAAGTCCTGGTTCGAACAATGAGCCGCTTCTCGAGGCTGATGTCTCACACAAGGGGTGACAACAATTTTATCTCCTAAATGGGCATTACTTTCGTAGACCGCGCATTTCTGTCAATACGACCGTGGTCAAAAGGGGCTGTGTGGGCTATGACACCGAGCTGTGGGAAGGCACAGCCGCACACGCTCGCAAAACATTTCCCACTTGCGTCTCGCTGCGGCCTTCTCGATTCGCGGCGCATACTCGCAGAGCAACCATGTCGGGCAAAAATGGTGTTTACTCGGCGACGCCGAGGGACTTGGCAGTTAAAGCTTGGAATTCCCCCCACAGATCCCGAACTGCGAAGGGCGGGGGCAGACCTAGAGTGTCAGCAGCAAGCTACAGTACCGCAAGTGTTGGAAGCACAGAAGAAAGCAAGCGCAATGCTGCATTCGAAAGATTATGTGGGGGTATCATTCCAAGCGAAACTATGGCATACAGTAGATGTAACCAATATGCAGGGCGATGTGTCCAGCGAGGCTCACAGCTCGTCGAATGCCCGAAGCCGCTCGCCGTCACGGAGCGGTGTCTTCCAGAACAGCGCTCTCCCGCCTACGTCCGCCCTGTCGGTCGACTGCCGAGAAAAGTTGGACTCGCTAAGCCATTCGGGTGCTGCCGTGTTCCTCAGCTCATCTTGACCGTCACTGTCGAGCCCATAGGACGTGTAGTGTACGCCGACTGCGAGGGCGATGATCAAGATTGTCACGACCGAAGTCACAGACCAGATGATCTTGAGCCTCTTGCGAGTCCTCTCCTGCCAGGCCCTATCCGCACGCTCCCAGCTCTCTATACGCTCCCTGACGGCGTCCACTCGGCTGGTCAGGGTCTGCACCTTGGCCCGTCCATCGTGGATTCGGTTCTGCAGGCCGGCTATTCTGGTCTGCTGTTCATCAAAGTGCCCAACAGCGACTAGCTGCCCGACAATTTCGTCTGCGAGCTCGCGCGAGTCTTTGTCGAACCCCTCGCAGATCTCGCGAGACGACTCCGCCAGGTCCTTTAGGGCAGTGACCGTGTTCTGCAACGTGCTCATCTTCTCTAGTACTGAATAGTACGTGTCGTCAAGTCGTTTTGTCATATCTGTCGAGAATCCGTTCAGTTCCGCGAGCGACCTCTTGAGATTCCTGTGCCCGAGGTTTTATCAGCTACCATGAGCCGCATACGAGACGTTCGGGAGACTTGGGCTCACTCTGCTCGGACTGCCGCCTTCTCTCGCTCCAGCCGGAGTCTTGCGTCTCTGCTCTCCTTGCTTTCGAGCCGTGCGTCATCGTCCCTGACCACCAGAATGCTGGCCCTTCGGCTCTGGTCCGGACTCATGACCGGCGTAATGGCGTCCGGGCGCGGCATATCTGCTGAATATCGAGTCGGAGGTGGGGCGTAGGCTACCGAGACAGATTTGTCATGGTCGTTGTGGTGATGGTAACGATGGTGGTGATGGTGGTGAAGGCCAGGGTGAGGATGGTGGTGATGGCGATGGCGAACCCTGCCTGGAGATGCGGATTCGGTTAGAGACCGCTTGACCCGTTGTCGCCTCTCGCGCGGAGGAGAGGCCAACACGGGCAAGTCCAAGGGGCCATTAAAGTTCGCCATGGGCGTCGTCTCGAGGTGGTGGCCACAGCGTCCTGCGTGACGCAAGCGGCCCCCGTCTGGAGCGAGGTCCAGCTGATGAGAGGGTCGTGGGGCCGAAGTGCCGACGGGGCCTCAGCCACTGCACGCGCTGTGGAGTAGCCCAGCAGCGAGGCTGTGATTGGCGACATTATTCACATCTGGTTCACATGCCATCTCTACTACTCATAGTCCGTATTGGACGACTGTTCGTTTAAAGTCGCACATGTGTCCATGGCCTGGAAGTGAATAATCCAAATTCACAGGACCAATACGAATTGCGTGTTGCGAGTCGCAATCAAACGCTTCTAGATTTGCTTATTTCTGATGCTATATTTGGCGGGCAATATTCGTCGTTGAGGCTGTGCAAGGCCAGACACCAGCAATATCGATAGCGCCCTGCTCCGTAACTCCAAGTTGTAAACCGCAAAAAATTGGAGAGGTCCGTACTCCATACGAGAACCCCGCTTCCTCCAGCAATATAGTGAGCCCCTTTTCAAGGATGAAAGATGTCCTGGCCTTGAAACAATCCCAGGCGTTGCTCAGTCGAGGTGAGAGCACGTCGACGATGGTCCGAGAAGGGCCGGAGGTGCAGGCTGTCCACGACCCTGCATGGTCCTGCCCGCCGATGCGGCGCGGCCTGTCATTTCCGTAGCCCCAGATGCACCAATTTTCTTGGGCGTGATGATTCGTTTGACGACCGCTTGCCGAGAACTCATGCGCAATCTCGACCCCTGATGCTCTGCCAGATCAGGAATTGAGGACCTTGTTGCGCTTCTCCTTGCGCTTCAACCTCTCGACTCGTTTCCGGTGCATCTTCTCGGCCATCTTCTCGTACCTCTCCTTTTCTTCCTTCTTGGCTCGCTTCTCTCGGATCGCTTGGATGCGTTGCTGCAGCGGGGCAATTGAATCAGCAATTCGTCTCTCAGCTGCGCATCATACCAAGGCCGTACCTGGCGCAGTTCTTCCTTCTCGTCCTTGAGTTCCTTCTCCTTCGCCTTCATTTGTGCCATCTCGGCGCGCTGCTTTTGCCGCTTCGCGTACGTCGTCAGACCCGCCGTCGGTCGGAACGCCTTCTTGGCGGGATGCCATTGCTTCCCTGCGGATCGTCATCAGAACAAATAGGCTCACTACGTATGTCAGCGTCGGCTCGTACCGTTCTTGCGCATCCCAAGCGGCTTGCTTGGCTTGTCCACCGACACAAGGGCCGGCGCCTGCTCGTCGTCGGTCATTTTCAGTATCGGCCTTTCTGACTTTGGATCCGGGTGAGCGGCTCCCAGGCGAAAGTGGCAGAATGCGCTGAAGGGCTCCCGAAATTTTCTGCCGTGGGCTCGGCGGCAGCGGGGCAACTGCAGGCGGTGAGGGCCTCTTTAGGCGTCTGCACCTGGCCTCCTGTGGCTCATGTCTCCACCAGTAAGGAGCATTTGAGGGTGTGGCGCAAAGTCAGGGTCCCCGGCCCGTGTTGATTGACCGCTCTCCGGTGCCTGGAGCATAGTTCTTGTCACGCAACACCTGTGCTGGCATGCGCTTTGGGTGAACCCGAAACATGCCTGACGCTCAAACATCGCTATTGTATGCTCACTCATCAGCGTAAATGGCCGTCAACACAATCCACCTTCGAGAACATGTCTCGCGGCGCCACAACGTCCACCTTGGCTCACTCAGTCTTCAAGGGCGAGGTGGACAGTGCGGACTGGGAGATCAACGTGCTTGATCCTCATCGAGAGTCGCAGCCGCAGAGGCTTTTTGGCCCACTTTCCCCGCCAGAGACATCGTCGGCAGATAAAATAACATGTCTTAACGCATCTGTCGCTTCACGATGGAAAAGGTAGATCGTCGTGTGCATCAGCGGCTACGACGCGGGCCAGTCGTGACGGACCCGTGGTAATTTCGGCAAAGAAACGCTTCTCTACAGAACCGAAGAGATACCCCCTGTGCGTCTGAGTACGAGTACTTGCGGAATGAGCTTGAGACGTCTTTGATTGCGGTTGATGACGCTTTTCACTGAGCCTTTGCGCCGCCTCCAAGGATTGGAAACAGGGCGGGTGAATACTACTCTCGCGGGGTAGAGCACACAGGTACGTGGCCATCATCGCATCATCTTGGCAGCCTCTCCTGAGTAAAGGCAAGGCGCGTACTCGACTGTCGTGGTCAGCCCGAACGCGGGTTGCCAGGCTGGATGGCTGGTTCAGGCGCTACAGCTGTAAGAAGCGACCCTAGCTCGCTCGAGGGCGAGAGCAACCAGGAACAGCAGTCAGTGCGCCACCAGAGACGATCTATGTTGAGCACATGAGACACGGTGAGGGCACTGTCGCTCGGCGAACGTGTCGTCACCGTCGCCCAGCATAGGCACGATTCGCAAACCTGCGCTGCGCACATCAAGATGCGGACTTCCTCTGCGGCGAGAGTTGTTGTTTGCCCCCCGTTGCACGGCCATGGAGTGTTATTTATCTGCAGTCATCATAAAGCGACGCGTTGGAAGAAGCCAATGACTAACTTAGCGTTCAGACTAACTACGGTGGCCTTTCGGCCGTGGTCTCCAGCAGCCAGGGATGTGCCTGGACTACCCAGGTATCGTTAGGTGCGTCACTGTCCGGGAAGCCGATAACGAGCGGGGTGGTCGACAACGGTGGTTGTCTCTGATGGCCGACTGCACAAACGAGGTATGTTTAGAAGAAGAAGGTATCATCGCACAGGAACGCCTCGCCTCTTCTTTGTCACCGCCAGTGGCCATGTCGATCTTCGCCAGGGACCCAATGCGACGTAGCCACTAGGTACATGGTACCGTGTCCCGGTGGTTGCACTCGCCAATTGCCCGCCACAGTGGCAGGCTGGAAGTGCCTGTGGGCGCGTAAGCGCAAACTCGTGCAACGTGCCTATGTCGGGGGAGGGCAGGAGTGCCAACGAGGATGCGTGAACGAGTGCCCTGAAATACTCTCTAACGTCCACAGCCTGCGGCCATTCACACTGGCACCAGCGCTCGAGGACACTCCACGTTGATGCAATCAAAGATACACTTGGGTTCTGCCGCGTTGCGCTGATTCTGCGGACAACAATAGACCCTTCACCAGCGGGAGAAAGGAGATGACGGCGGCCGGATCCTCATCTCAGGCGGCGGCCAAGGCAAGGGAGGGCAGCAAAAGGAAAGCTCGGATGCATACTGCACTGTAATATGCACTTGTGAAGACCGGCGCTCCTTGGCACTGGGAGGCGGTAGCTCACACACCGGCCGTACTCGTAGGTTTCGGGGCTCCAGCCATGTCTGTGATGAGCCCGAGAGTTTCGTGCGAAAGATGCGCCGCACTTCGGCACCGTACTCGCTGCCTCGTTGTTCCCTAATCGCAGGGTGCAAAGTGTGTGAGTGATTCGAGGCAGGGCAGACTAGTCGGCAGTGAGCCCGATTCCTCATGTTCAGACGATGCGGCTCTACGAAAAACCCTTGAGCAGCAGATCCAGTGTGCCTTTGTCAACAGAAACTCAACCACTGCTCGTCGGGAGCGAGATGCGACGTGCACCACATCGGCAAATCCTGGCTGTCGAGCATCCGGGCCGGGAGGCGACCGGGCCACAGTGATCGCGCGGACATGCCGCCCAGTAGCGTAGAGCATACCGCCACTATTCAACAACTTTCCCCGGTGGCCCGCAACAAGGCTGTTCCGTGCGGATACAACGCGCCGCCCGCTGCACCTCGTGTCGGTTTGCCCCGTCGAGACGAAACATCGACAGCTGAGGTGCTGCATGGAGATTAGCCCGCCAAGGCCAGAGGCGCATGGATGGATGATGCCCGTCATGCGGAGGGCCCTGCCCCGTGTTGCATTGTTGCCGGGCCAGCAGGCCCCTCGCCTCTGCATGAACAAGGCCATCCCAAGATGTTCGTGTCCATCCAATCCAGGCCCTGGCGGCTTGTTTTCACGGGGGCGCCATGCCGCGTTGGTTGAGGAGCCATGAGGGGGGGGGGGGCCTGGTGTGCCTGGCAGGGGAGGCGACCGGCCAGGCCGACCAGGGCCACAAGCAAATCAGAGGCTCAGCTGGGTTGCACAGCCTGGCGCAGCTGCCAGGGGCCAGGCCTCCCCAGGGGCTTGCAATGAGCCGCTTGTCCATCAACGGACGGCCGGGGAGGATGCAGCGCCCGAGGGTTGGCGACCGGCCTTTCGCGGGCGAACAAATCGGGCACGTCAGTTCACTGGACTGGCAGCGGACGTTCACCAGGTCGCAAGCCCATGCCGCATTCGAAAAACAGCCGCCAATGGCGCGGCCAGGGCCAGGGAGACGTGGTACTGATACATGCGATCTGTGAACTGTCTGGAAACAGTGTTGGCAACCACGCAAATGGCCGCCACGATTCCTCCGCAGACCTCGAGGTGAGGTCAGGTAGTTTCGAAGGTAGGCAGGCTTGGATCCGAGTGCGGTCGCTGGGACCGTCTCATATTGCGGTCTCTGTCGCCCGGGTTTGAGCTGCCATCGTGCTCGTGCGCGACTGTCAGGGCCTGCGAGTAAACCGTCAGTTGCTCACGGCCGCCCTGGCGTCTTGAGCACAAACGTACCAGGATGGTGTCTGATCGAGCCAGAGCTGCTGCTGATACGAAGCACCGTGGACCCGTGGGCGCTCCAGCCAGGAAGGCGCCTGGCTCGCAGGAGATGAGCCCCTTCGCAAGTGCCCCATAATCGGACGCGACATGTACGAATACACGCTCCGCCCCATCGGCGCTACTGCTTCGCATCCATGCATGCAGCGCCGAGTGAGTCCAGTACTTGCATGCACGAGTGAGTACTCGTACAATTCCCTCGCATCTTGTCTTGACATCTCGGCGCCGTTCCCTGTGGACCTTGGGAATTGGACCATGACAGTGAGGAAACCCGGCGGCTCGTCACGGATTCTGGCTGTTCCTCAATCTCTGGGCATCTTATGAGCATCGGTGAATTATCCTCATCCTCCCAAGGTGCAGCCGGGCGTCAACGTTTGGGCACACGAGCCAACCCAAGGTGCGACCATGAAGCGCCGCTGGTACGAGTACACTTTCGTCGCCCGCCCCTGTTGCTGGTCTGAGGTACTTCGCCCCGTGCTGCGTGCTCCGTACCCATACAGTAGCGCGGGCAAGTGGCCCCTCCACTCCCTCCCTCCCTCCCTCCCGCACGCCCACTCTCACATCTCACGCTGGCCGCTCTCACTGGCCGCTCTCACTGGCCGCTCTCACTGGCCGCCTCTGCGGGCGGCCTGGGCCCTGTCTCGCCTTCCTCCCTCCCCAGGCTTTAATCCTCCTCCATCCACACATCTCCCTCTTCCGTTTTCCCCATCCCCCAAGCCCTCCCGCCTCAGCGCGCTTGACGCCAACCTTGGTGCAATTCCAGCTGCACATCTCGACTCGAGGTTGCGCCGCTGGTTTTCACCGTCCGCTCCTTTGTGACTACATCAATTTTGCCTTCGGCTTGCCCTTTGGTTCAGCGCAGCATTTGCATTTCCTCCGAGGTGCGTCTTCTGCTTGCTGCGCGCTCCCGCGAAACGTCGTGTCCCCTGCATCCTCATCTGCGCACGGCAACGCCGAGCCATCGACCTTTTGCTTCTTCGCTGGCCCCCGGTACACGCGGCTTTCTTCCTCGCTTCAGACGCTTACCGCCCCTCAGTTTTTGTTCAAGACCGAACACTCGAGGAACTCTTTCCACGTCCAACTTGTCGTTCACGCTCCTTACACCCCTGTACATCCTTCGACAATCGGACATCAGACGCCCAACAAGTCGACTCGCCATTAACAAAGGGCTTTCGTATTCGCTCAGTCCTATGGTTCGATCAGCCTTCTAGCTGTGCATTGCTCCTGATTGCCGCTGTGCGGCTGGAGGAAAGATGGCAACCGCGCAAGGACCCGAATTGGCCATGGCCGATCCGTCGCCTCATACGCATCTGTTGGAAGACGGGTCAAGCCGCTCATCAGAACCTCACAGTTCTCACATCTCGCATCAAGACGCAATAGGCCACAATGACGCTCCTCCGAATCCGCCGTTCGTCTTTCCCGCACGAGTTCCCTCGCCCTCACAGGCGCCGACAATGAATACCCGTGCGAGCAGACGACGGCCGATGTCTGCACTCGAGCCTCAGAAAGTGATCCCCGACTCGCCACCAAGAAACAGCGACAGACAGCGCCGGAGCGTCGCCCTTCCAGCATTCAGCTTCAATCCAGGGGCTTCGCTCCCACCAGATCCCGAGTCTTTCACGCTTCTCAGCCCGCCAATGACACCCAGCTCTGGCAGGCCATTGGCGTCACCCTCACGACCCGCTGGACATGGACATCGAAGGGGTGGTAGTGAGTTTGTTGGTGGCAGCATAAGAGACGGTAATTCAATTGCGGTCATGAGCACAAGCCCGACAAGGTCGGAAAGCGGATTCGCTTCGCCCGGACTCGCACCACCACCCCGACGTGGGCACCGTCGCGGCGTCTCTGGCGCCATTTCGACAAACGACCTGCCCATCCTTGCTCCGCTCCCAGATTTCGCCATGCCTAGAAGTGGCAGCGCTCCAAACAGTCCAACTGCCTTCAATCCAAGGGAAGGCATCCCAATTCCGATGTGCGACCAACCACCGAAATTGCCCGAACCCGCCGAGGCATTGAAAGATACGCGCCCTACAACTGCCGATGAGGATTCATCCCTGCCATTGACGCCTGTCACGCCAGCGTCAGAAGTCGAGAGCTGCGGTCCTAGGCAAGCACGGCCAGGTAGAACCCGTGTTGGATTTTCCGACAAGCTCGAATATATACCTAGGCCCCTTTCTTTGGTATCGAACGAGACATCCAGCACCGCTACTGCGCGGCCAGGGCACTCTGTCTCCGGGAGCATATCGTCTGTCGTGTCGGCTGCGTCGCCGACAGGCCGCGACAGTCCAGCGCCTCTATCAAGGAGCCCGACACGCGACCTGACTGACTCACGACCAAGCACGGCCGGTGCCATCTTGGAGCACACAACAGATGTCCACGTGGGCGCTGTGCCTAACACATCCCCAAAGCGACGCAACTCCACTCCAACTCTTCTTCACCTTGCCGAAACACAAGCCCCCGTTGAGGGGCCTCCAAATCCCGCTGCCATTGCCAAGACGCCCAAGCGGTGGTCTTTCTTCGGCCTTGAGTCTCCTTTCGTGCACGCTACGGGTGCGACGAAGCGTCGGCCATCAAGTTCTAGCTCCTCAGGATCCGTGTCAAGGGCCATTTCCGGCACCTCATCTTCGGACCATGAGGATTCAGACGGCACCGAGACGGGAAGAGACGCAGCGGTCGCGTCCAAGGCTATCAAGAAGAAGAGCAAGAAGAAGAGGGTCAAGGGGTGGGCTGGCTCGATCTTGCCATTGAAACCCAAGGTGCATAAGAAGCGGTCAAAGATGAGCGACGTGCGACCGCCAACACCTCCTGCATCCATTGGCCCATTTGAGGATGAGGACGACGAAGCCGAGGGTCCGCAACTTCCCGACCCTGAACTGCCTGCTCCACAGGTCACAATCACGGAGTCGCCCGACATCACCAAAGACGCGTCCATGAACCAGCGACCTCTATCGAAGGACGACGCCTCGCATCCCATGATCGATCTTGATGCCGCGTTAGGACCGTTCAACACGCCTCTACCCCATAATCCGGAGTGGGAGGCTGCACAACGCGCTGCGGGCAACACAGGCAAGAGGAGGCTGCATAGCGCTCAGGGCATGAAGGGTTTCAGCGGCCCAGGGATGCACTACCATCGCCGAGCAGAGTCCGCCCCTGACCTGCCGCCCTTTGACCCGGGCCGTGCCGGCATCAATCGTTTCGGCAGCAACTCGACAATGGCAGATGTCTTTGAAGAGGACGAGGAGGACGACGAACCTGCCAGTGCGGGCGAGCAACAAAAGGGCTCTGGGATCTTCGCCGCTGTGGACTCCTCCGATTCGGACTCGGACGATGGGGAGGCGACGCCGCCCGCTACAGTTCCATCCTTGCCAACTGGGAGCACCATCCGCGACACTCCTTCCTCCTGTGACACGGTCCTCCCAGCAAGACAAGGTCGCCCCGCCGTTCACGACTTCGAACAAGCTGCCGCCCACTCTGTCCGTACAGAATGCTCCAAGACGTCCCTGCAGGATGACGTGATTGCGGAGGAGCCCCCTTCGATCATCTACAGGAGTCTCAACTCGATGCAGGGGGGTACAGACTCCGTTGGGTCGTCCCCAAGACGGCTGTCCAGCACAAAAGACCTCACGCCCGTTGACGTCGGCGCGTTGCATCAGGGCGGCCCGGGGAACATGCCCATCAGTCCATACTCGACTAGCCACGCGTCTTCATCCCATCCGTCGCCTCGGTCACCAATGTCAATGGACGCCCAGCGTATCTCGACCGCGCCATCATCGGTGACCGATGAAAACAGCTTTCAGTCCCTCCTCATGGGCGAACCTGGTCCGGAGGTACGGATATCGATGGACTACGATATTCCGTCCCTGACATCCAGCAACTCAACGATGACAAGGGATAGCGTCTTCTCGCCAAACCCACGGTTGTCCCAGCCGAGCCTGCGCGAGCAACGGCCGGTTTCTGTGTCATCGGCTGCATTCGGACGACGGCGGTCTAGCCTCGTTAGTCTGAGCCGACTGATCAGCAGCTCACACGGGGAGAGAAGCAAGTTGTCCATGGAAGTCACTTTGGACAACGATTCTGACAACAAGCGACCCCGGTCGAAGGGCAGTAAGACAAAGCAACGTCTGGGTCGAATGATGCAATTCTGGAAACCCAACAAGGATGGCGCGCCGTCATGAGCACTGGGGATAGCGTGCCAGGAATCGAAGTGCCTGCTGTCCCCGATTGATACGGATGCCACCCTGAGTCGCACTTTGTTGCCAGTGGACATAGCTCGTGTCCATCGCGACGGGCCAGGATGACTCACCCAGCTGGCATGGGCAAGACCAGTTGGGATGCCACGAGGCGCGAATTCGCTCTTCGCGGGTGCTCGAGGTTTGATGACCGTACGAATATTGTTATTTTAGCATGATCACACAGCACGTTTCTTCAGCTCTTGCCTGACGACGTGTCGCTAGGCTGGCGCGCGTCCAAGAGACGAGAACTACTCAGCCTCGTATATTCTTTGGACAAGTTTTGCATCAGCGGCATCGACGTCGTGGAGGTGCGACTGCTTCAAAGGGCGGGCTAGATGGCAGCGGAGGGAAAGTGGATAGTGAATAGCATAATGAACATGATTATGGAATGTCGCCTGCTCGGTTACCACTTATGCAGTCCGGATGCACACGTGGGACTTTTCTTGCCCTGCTGAGGTCGACGCAGCAGACTCTACAAAGCGACTCGAAGCTGTCTGCGGACGCATGAGCCTCCTCACTCCAGGGCGTCGGTGATACCATCGACTCTGGGTGGAAGCAACGTGGCCTTCCTGGGTTGCAATCGTTGGGAGCGACACGGGAGGTGCCCCCGTAATTACTTGTGTACTTCAGTTGGGCACGCGTCCCTTGACGTGGCGCTTCAAATCTAATTTAACACGTATGAGTGCCGCGTAGCGTGTAAAAGCATACCCACGAAAGAACCTCAGATGATCCATCCCACCACGGGCATATCGCAGAGAAATGAGGCCCAGCTCCTCCTTGCATAGGACAGCAAAGATAGTCTCCTGGGCCTACGCTAACCGTGCTGGCCCAACCCGAAACGTAAAGCTAGATGCACTGGAAACCTGCACTAGAAACCTAGCCAGCTCTATTCTATCGAAGGGGAAGTATTGTGTAGGAGAGATCTGTTTATCACGTGCATGATGGTTGCCAGACACACTGGGCAGAATGATGCCTCCCGCCAACAACGATGCCCATTCCTTGGTGATCCGACGGATGTTCTCTAGAAAAGTATTATGCCTTGGAGTGTCATCACGCAAATCGTAGCGACTTTATCCAGCTCTGGCGTCCGGGCCGCCGTGCATTTTCGTCGAAGCGCAAGCCCATCCATTTGCCCCAGCTGAAGGCGCTCCATGAGGTGGGTCCATGCTCAGCCCAGTAGCAACAACATTGCACCAGCGCGCACTACCAGCTACGCAGAATCATTCCGCCATCCATCAACTCATCGCAGGCTTTAGCTCGTTCTCCCTCCATCGCAACACATCACCCTTTGCACGGCTCTCCGACCTTTGAGTAAGCCTGTGCTTCATAAAAATAGATCCACCTTAAGCAGGCGACTGGAGCCAACGTAGCGCGATGGCGTCCGCTCGAGAAGACGGTGCGAATAGCACCGCACCCAACGCCGATGAAGAAGAGGACGACTACATGACCATGGTCATTCAAGACCCTGTCAAGCAGGAAACTTCCATGCAGCGCGCGGCACGGCTCAAACGCGAATCCCGGCAACGCGGCGTCATCAAGTCAAAGGCACAGCTTGCTCAGGAAGCCGAGGAGGCCCGAGAAAAGGCCCTGTCGACATCGCTGTTGGAAGGTCCCCGCTCACAGCAGAGCAAGGGACTCGCCATGATGGCCAAGATGGGATTCACCGGTGGCGGCCTGGGCAAAGACTCCGGAAAGGGCAATCCGTCCGGCATCACGGAGCCCATCAGCGTGACCAAGAAGGAGGATCGCAGCGGCATCGGCCACGCCGCCGAGAAGAGGCGGCGCGCTGAGGAATCCGGCGAGGGACAACGGAATTCCAAGGCGGTCAGAACTGCTGACGACTTCGATCCCGCCGAGTACAGGGATCGAATGAGCAGAGAGCGCCTTGTAGAGAAGCTAGAAAAGCAGATTACTGCGGCCCAACGGCTCGCAGCAAGCCTCGACGACGAGCGTGAAAGCCCCAACGGTGGAGGCGACAATAACGACGCCAAGAAAAGTATCACATCACGAAAACGTCTCAAATCCTACCCCAAAGAATATCGGGCGTATATCCGGCAGCAACAAGAGCAGGATCGCCGGCGGCATGACCGCGCTCTGCTCGCCACCCACCACGACCGGGACCTCAACGGCGACGAAGACAACGATGACATCACGGCACTGGGGAAGAGGGTTACAGAGTATGTAGAAGCAGAGGATCTGGATGAGAGTGACGAGGAGCTAGAGGAATTTTGCAGTCTCGATGCAGAGGAGCGACTGCGCAGCATCGTCCTGTACCTGCGGGAGCAGCACAACTATTGCTTCTGGTGCAAACAGGCATATCCCGACAAGAGTATGGAGGGTTGTCCTGGGTTGACAGAAGACGACCACGACTGACGAGCGATGGATCCCAACAATACTGTTTTCAACTGATATCCCGATGGTCGCTCCATCCCAAAGAACATATGCGGTTCTCTGTGCATCTAAATCAGAACATGTTACGCTGCAAGTCGCAATGGCTGAAATCACAGTTTCCCCTTCAATGAGCCACATCGCCCTGGCTCGTCCCAGGCGCGTTCACGGAGCGAATAGCCCAACATGTATCCAGAACAAGAGGTCCGTTGTGGTTTAGAGCCACGGGTACCCGCTCGTCCGCTGTTTGGTCCACCAGAAGCGTCGACAGCGACCTGTCGAATTGAACTTAATACGCGCATATGTCTACCGTCAGGCTGACGGTGAACACGGCTAGGCTTCACTGTTCTCGGAATATAGCGGTGAAACTCCTCTTATTTTTCTTGATTTCACGAAGGGCTCCCCGCTCTGGCCATAATCGTCTGCCACCTGGGTGTGAAAATGGTGTCCTCTGTGGTTCATCGGAAGGCCGTCGTCACCTCTCTTCTACTCCACCACCTCAAACCTGTAGGAAACATGGTGGGTTCGGACATCTGCCGACGGCGCCACTCTCGGTATCCCTGTCCCTGTGGCTGCCGGCGTTGTTGCTGTCTGCTGCGAGGCCTCTGTGTTTCTCAAAGGGCATAGCCTCGAGGTCATTATATGACCCACCGTGTGACATCTGCTGCATTTAGGCTGCGCCTTAGGTCGTGCCAGTGTCTCGTCTGCTTCGATTGTAGCAGGGTCGTGACGAGTATGTGATCGTGTGTTCGTCGGTTGAGTTGTTGATTGATCAATTTCAAGGTCGGGCTGAGGGCAGAGGCTAGAGATGGCAGCTGGAAAGCAACGAGCCACGGCTGCCATGCAAGTGGTGCAGCGCTCGGTAAGGACAAGTGACGGGAGTCTCGCACCGCAGAGCTCGTACAATGATCGAACGCGATCCAATGCCCAGACATGGTCCGTCTCGTCCTCGCCACCTAGGAATGCAAACGCGATGTAGAAGGATTTCTGGTTTGCATCGAGGCCGATAACGTCAAGGAGAGGCATCCCGCCTGCGTTGGATCCATGTTTGCAATCCAATAGTAGCAGGTCTGGGTTAGCTTTGAGATATTCCCACGACTTTGGATGGGCAGAGACTATCGCCTTAACACGGCCATTGTCATCAAATTGTGTCCGGTTCCAGAACCCCTCTTTGTCTGAGTGGTTGGCCAAGACCGGCAGGGTGATGTGCCCGTCGCGAAGCTTTCGCTTGCTCCACGCAACGCGACTGTAAACGTCCGGTTTGTTTGGAGGAGTGTTCGACTTCTGTCGAATATGGGTCATGATGTCCTTTAGCGCCGGCCCAGCATTGGTGAGGCTGCCGGTGGTCGATGTGTGTTTGTTGGGTCGCATACCATGCACTGTACGAGCAGGCTGATTCCAGTTCGGATCATGATTATGGACGGCATACCGGCTATCCGGGCGGTGCTTTAAAGTCCAGGTGGTCTGATCGCGGCTTTGTTTGGCTGTGACCGAGAAGTCGCAACCAGTGCGTCTGCTGAGGCGTCGCCGTCGGCCGTCTGATTTGCTCACATGTTGGCCTCCACGGTCACAAGCATATGTGGCCGAAACCTTTCCAGATTTCTCTCTGTGTGATCTGCCAGTCACAAAGGTGTAGCCACGTGGAGCCGCCCAGGCATTAATCGCTTTGAACAAGGCATCTCGGGAGTCGTAGACAGCTTCGGGTGGCAGGCAGTCATCCGGGAATCGATTGGCCTCCTCGACGAGCTGCAGTTCGACAGGTTGCATCTCCACTGCGGATACAGCGAGACATGTGACAAGTAGTTTAGACGACGAGCAATGCTAGAGACAAGGCCGGCAGCGTATTATTCAATGGCTGGGGCGGCGGGCTTTGCGGTGTCAGATGTCTTGATGGCGGATGGTGTCAGTGGCAGGCGGGAGGCACGGGTGCCCGTGTCATCATTCGAAGCAAGCAAGAGGGGACGACGAGGAATTTGTACGTAATCCAGCTGAAGCAGGAGCAGTACTCTTCGCACAGACGAAAAAGTCTAGCCGCACAGGAAACTCCGCAGTGAGATTTTGGGCCATTCGTGTGCCTCTCCAGGACCCCACAGGCGCGGAATCGGCCGGGCGAGGCTTGCGAGGGACGGCGCCATGGCCCGGGGCGTACCTAGAAGTGCGGATTCGTGATGCAGCGACAAACGGTTATGTGTGCGAATAGTATTTCTTCAAGAAAAGTGCACCCGACGTTGAGATGAACACGCATCGCCCACCTAGTCACAGAGCTCCTGCTCTCTGGACTCGAAGCTGATTAGAGTCAGAGCCACGGTTCTGCAATGCTTCGGCTGCGTCAGCTATACCGGTCCAGGCCAGGGTCGACATCTTCGTCCGAACTTGCCGACGCGCAAAGAACAGCCTCGCATGTCATCTTGACAAATGCAAGCATACAGTAGTGATTGAAACGGAAAGCAATGTTGTAGTGATCATTCTCAGTGTTTGCATGGCTTGACGTCGGTTCACCTCGGGAGACGCCGCCAGCCGGCTGCTTGAGTGGGGAATGTTTTTAGCAATATAGTACAAAATAAGTAACTCTCCAAGCACGAATCAAAGCAATTTGGCGCAGTGGAAGCGCGGTATGTCTAGCCAACTGTCCACTGCACGACAATTGACGCTAACTCTCATCCAGCCGGGCTCATAACCCGGAGGTCGTACGATCGAAACGTACAATTGCTACTCCGTTTTTTTTATTGTTTTGCATTTCTTGTTCCCGCGAGGTGGTATTGCCCCCAGGGCATGCTGTCCTCTTTTTTTTTTTTTTTTTTTTTTTTTTTGGGTCTCTTCTTTCTCTTTTTCCCGGTTCTGCCGCATGTTGACTTCGGAAGGACGAGAAATCCAGTTGTACGTCACTCAGATTGGAGCATGCGCACTACAACACGCTACCTCGGTCACATGTTGTAAGTTGAACTTGCGTGCCTGGAACGCAATTTTGCACAAGCGTTGGGGTTTGGGTTAGTGATGTTCACGACAATTCTCGCAAGAATTACAAAATGTCAGGCCCGTGTGATTGTACGTGTACCTGGCTTCAATCAGCGGCGAGGTGAGCGGCTTTCGAGGTGGCATCGAGCCGCGCCGCCTGTAGGGTAGTGATTCGTGTGTAACTTACAACGTGAAGACTACAGCGGGTGCACACCTACTGAACTGCAAGGCACGAGGAGACATCCATGGCCAACAGTAAATGGCGGTAGAAATTCTGCGCATGATCAAGCGTGGGCCGGGCAGAGAGGGCGAGCATCATAATAAGTTCCGGTGTTGTGTTGGTAATGGCTGTCCAGATGTCGGGGTCTGACGAGTGTGTTCGTGAACATGGCGCCGCCGAGGCACTGCATGGCCTCCCAAGGGCCATCAGCGATTAGCGGATTTGGCCAATTTGGAAGCCGCTTGGTGCTGGTGCGCGTAATGCCTTGTGGTTGCAGTGCCAATGCAATGGGCATCCTTGGGTTCGATACGGACTGCGTCAGCCAGTATTACGGCCGCGGCCAGCAGAGTCCTGTCAGCAAGGACGCATCAAAGCGGAGCACGGGCTTGCGAACCAGCCAGCCCCCCCTGAAAGAAGGCCGATCACCAGCAGCAGGCCTGGACCAACGCTCCAAGGCCGCCCCATGAAGGTCACCCCGCCATCGATGCTCAAGTGGAAAGGCGGTCCCCTAATCAATCCCTGCAGCACGAAGTAGCACAAGCAGAGCAGCTCCCAGCCACTCGAATTTACGGTGAGGTGAGGTTGAAACGGAGGGACCGCGGCTGCCGCTGCAGCTTATGCCATGCGAACCGCCGTTCCTCCACTTCTGACCTGCAGCCCGTTGGAGTTTGTGGGCTGTCGCAGCTCGATTCATTGAGTCTCTTCGCCTTCACTGGCAAGCCGTTGTGAAGCCAGCAAGCCCCGTCGCCACAAGAAGCGGGAATTGAGCCAACGACCGCCGTGGAAGCCCTTTGCCAAACACGAACCTGTTGTCACGACAGCTCGCGAAATTCGAATACCTACTTAGGTAGCTCCAGCGCCTCTGCCGTGGTCATCGCACACCGGCGCAACGACCACGAGGAGACCTGTCCGCTACGACGTAGTTTCGTTCTCACCGCCGGACGACGCATCGCCTGAGGAGGTGCGCAAGAGGACATCATGGGCCTGCTTGACCCGTTCACAGACGGCCTCTCTGTCGGCCCCGGGGGTTTCTCCCGTCCGGCCTCACATCGCCGGCAGTCGTCGCGGTCTCGACACAAGAAACGCCGCTCGCGCAGCCGTTCTCGCTCGAGCTCCCGCCGCCGCGGCGGGACGTCCATTGCCGGATCCCTCCTCGGCGGCCTCGGCGACAGCCACTACAGCAAGCACAATGCCTCGCGCGGATCCTTTTTCGGCCTGGGCGATAGCCACTACAGCAAGCACAATGCCTCGCGAGGCTCCTTCTTTGGGCTTGGGAATTCGAGCAGGTCCAGTTTCTTCGGCCTGGGAGGTGCGTTCATCACGCGGCGAGCACGGGCCGCTGCATAGACGAGGGATTGAGGGCGCTCACTGACCCGTTCGCAGGCCGTTCGTCGTACTATAAACGCTCTCCCCGGCAGGGCTTCATGCAACGCGCCTACAAGCGACTCAAGCGCATGATCCGTGACCTGATCCATTACGCCAAACGGCACCCATGGAAGGTCTTCTTCCTGGTTCTCATGCCTCTCGTCACGGGCGGGGCCCTGACCGCCCTGCTCGCTCGCTTCGGCTTGCGAATGCCGCCGTCTCTCGAGCGCATGCTCGGCGTAGCCTCTCGCGCCGCGTCCGGTGACGGCTTCGGCGTCGTCAGCGAAGCTGTGCGCATGGCCGGCGACTTTGGCTCCGGCGGCGCGCGAGTCGAGCGCGGCCGTGATGGTGGCCTGCAGTGGGAGCGGAGGTCCACCTACGGACCGGGCCACGGCAATGATGGCTGGGGGGACAGCATCAAGGGCGTCGCCAAGATGTTCATCTAGGCGCGACAGTGGCGCGATCGTTTCACTGACATCGCGAGGGGACATCCCGCGTCCGGAGGCAAGTTCGAGACTTACACCCGCAAGAAGCGGCGCTCGGGAACGGCTTCATGACCCATTGATGATGGCCTTGTATCCGGGAGGGGGTATGCTTTCGACGAGAAGGAATCCACGGGCGGCGAGTTGCAATCATATGGAGCTGGGGACAATAGCACAGAGAGACAAGAGTGGCAGGAGAGGCGCCACTTCAACGACAAAGAGTCACTAGGTGGGGATGGAAAGCTAGACCGGGGAGATAACGAGTAGAGGATGAGACCGACTCTGACGATGGGGAGAATGGTCGAGGAGTCGGGACTCAGAAGTAGCAGTATGACCGCAACGCTCAAGCATCAAGTAGCCAATTCAAATACGTAGCAATCAAATATCGCAGCCAGCGTGGGATGGCCTTGTTCTCAAACGTGATCAATGTTTCCTTGAGCATCCCTTGTTCCCCTTGTCACGCTCGTGACTGAAACCCTGTGGTACGACATCTGTGACGACGTGCTCCCGTAGGTAGTTGGAAACAAGTCACTTTCAGCCCTTGACCGTGGGCTGCGAGGCGTCGGCTGGCTGAGTTCCTTTCTGCTTTAGTCCGTACGTCGTCCTTGACATCCGGCATCCCATCGTACGTACGAAGTACCGTGAAGGATGTATGACCACTGCGCGTCTGAGAGGGACTACCATGCGCACCGGAGTACGAAGTACATGCGGTCTGTGTGGATTGCGCGCTTGGCATCAGACTCGGGGCGGTCATTATAGTTGAGGGACGAGTAATTACTTTAGAGCTGCGCGTGCATTGATGAATTTGCCCAAGAGTGGGTGGTGCGTCATGCATCCCGAGCAGACTGGAAGCCCTCCAAATTCTCCGTCTGTGACAAGGTACCAAGGGTCAGGGCCAGGCAGGAAGTGGGGCCTGGCGATGTGCCGGGAGAGGCCAGAGCTCAATGTGCAGCAGCTGGAGGAAGGAGGACCCTTTCCCGGCTCGGGCCACTTGGCCGTTCGGCGCCTGAGCAAGTTCACAGCGCCGCTGCACACGCCAGCCAAAACTTGCCCGGCTGCACGACCTCAAGCACCGCCGCCTCAATCGCCCTCACGCGGTGCATCCAGCCACGCCAACATGAAGATATCATACCTCTCCGTCGGGATACTATCCCTCCTCACTCCGCTGACGGCGGCGTGGAACAAAGAAGGTACAGTCGTTGCAATCCTCCGGGTGTCCTGGCGGCCGTGTCGCTAAGTTGGACGCGCAGATCGTGAAATCTTCCGCATCCGCGACGAGATTGCGGCGCACGAGACGAACCCTGCGGCCACGTTCTACGACATCCTGGGCATCTTGCCGAGCGCATCGCAGGATGACATCAACAAGGCGTACCGCAAGAAGACGAGGTCGCTGCACCCCGATAAGGTCAAGCAGCAGCTCAAGGCGGACCGCGCCAAAGCCGGCTCCAAGAAGGCCAAGTCGGGCGCCGTCCCCGTTGCGAAGCCGCCCACCTCTGCCGAGATCAGGACCGCCGTCAAGCAGGCTTCGGAGCGACAGGCTCGACTGTCCCTCATCGCCAACATCCTGCGCGGACCGTCTCGCGAGCGATACGACCACTTCTTGGCCCACGGCTTCCCGCTCTGGAAGGGTACCGATTACTACTACAACCGATACCGACCTGGCCTGGGAACCGTTATACTGGGCTTGTTCGCACTTGGCGGTGGAGCCATTCACTACCTCATCCTTTACATGAGCTGGAAGCGGCAGAAGGAGTTTGTTGAGCGCTATGTCAAGTTTGCACGGGACACAGCCTGGGGCAACAACATGGGCATCCCCGGCGTGAACGTCGCGCCCGTACCGGCGCCTGCTGCACCCGAGTCGGACGACGACGCACCTCCAATGCCGATGAACAGGAAGCAGCGGCGCTTGCAAGAGAAGGAATCCAAGAAGGAGGATGGCCGCGGTCGTGCCAAGAAGTCCACCCGCAAGGCTCAGAGTGCCTCTCGGGACGCCTCGTCGGGTCCTGCACCCACTGGCGTGCGCAAGAGGGTCGTTGCGGAGAACGGCAAGGTTCTCGTCGTCGACTCACAGGGCGATGTTTTCCTCGAGGAACCGGATGAAGAAGGCAATGTCCACGAGTTCCTTCTCGATGTAAGCATGAACCCATATGAATCTTTGCAGTTAACCACATGCTGACATGCGTAGCCCAATGAACTGCTCCAGCCGACCTTCAAGGACACGGCTGTCGTCCGTGTTCCTGTTTGGTTCTTCAAGAAGACCGTCGGCCGCTTCGTCGCTAAGGGCGACGAGCTCGCTGTTGAAGACATCAACGACGACTCTGATACCCCGCAGCATACGCCAACGACGGACTCGGCTGGCGAGGACTTTGAGATGCTTGACAAGAGCACCGATTCACTCAGCAAGGTCAAGACAACTGGTGCTCAACAAGGCGGCAAGGCCAACAAGCGCAAGGGCAAGAAGAGGTAAGCCGTATTACGTCTTTGCGAGCAGCGCGGGCGGTCAGCGTACAGCCTCTTGACGGCAAAAAGCGATACACAAAAGCATAAATGGGGTGGGAACCTTTTTATCGTATTGATGTTACGGGGACGTGTACATAGAGCCAGGATAAGTAGTAGACCATCAAAACTGTAGCATTCACGCTTACATGTTGGAAACAAGTGGGACTCTCCAAGCCGTCGCCTTGTCATGTAATGTCTATGCATCGAAATGGGGGCGATATGGGCCTGCGCTGTGCTACGATCTTGAGCGCCGAATTCCATTTCGACGGTACGGAATTCGACGCCCGTGCATGCCATCACCTGAAGTGGAAAGGCTCCCATCCGGTATTTACCGTGCAAGCCTGCCTCGTTTAACGTCGTTGAGCTGAAGTACCTTGGATACTGTCGAGATAGTACCTACAGGTACTTACCTAGGTAGTCACGCTCCCAGTTAGGCGTCTTTCTCACTGCCTCGCGGCCGTGGCCGCCCAGGTAGCCCTTTCCCATGGCATCATCCCCCTTGCCCTGCTTATGCTCTGTCCGTTGTTTGTTCGTCAGTCTATGTGCCCTCTGCACTTCCGAGATGAAGCCCAAGAGGAAGAAAAGATGGCCAAGTGCCTTAAGAGGCGGGCATCTTTCGCTAAACTCGGACACCTAGCGAGACCAGACTAGGCATGTAAAGAAACTTCAGTTTGCAGGAGTCAAAGAAGATGAAAGGTTTCGTCTATCGACTCGACGCCGAACGAGAAACAACATCTGGCCGCGTCGATCGAGCTGATCAATAGCATCAAAAAGGCACGAGACGCAGACGAGCTTCTCAAGGGTCCAAACGTGACGCAGTCAGATGTCTCGGCGGCAGTGGCAGACTTCGCTGCAGCTCGGATGATCTCTTCCGACAGAATTTGATTGCAGCTATGAGGTACAGCCTGTCTACCTGTTTCTCGCCCTCTTCCGGGCCTGCCGCTCCCGTTCGTACGCGTTCGACTCGCGACCCTCCTCGCTCTGGATCTCGGCGACGAGCCGCTTGTACTTCTTCTCGTATGCCTCGTCCTTGGCTTTCTTGATACGGAGCTTCTCCCGCGCCATGAAATTGGCGTCCTTCCTCAGCTCCCTCATGGCGCCCTTGCGTTCCCGCTTGTGCTCCGCCTTGAGCTTGGCCAGGTCTGCGCGCTCGCGATCTGGGTCGTAGTGCTTGTCTGGGTCGAATGTCTCTTCGAACTTGGGGATGTACGTCTTGATTGCCAAAGGTCGATGGTGATGCAGCTCCAAGGGGCGGCGGGAGATCTGTGCGAGACGCAACATGCGGCCGAGCTTGGCCTCCAGCTTCTCTGCGCGGTCACAGAGCGCCACTGGCAAGTGCACGCGGCATGGCTGCGCACGGATCTGTTTCAGCACCGAGACTACCTGGCTGAAAACCTCTGGGAAGGCCTCTTTGCCTGCCCAAAGATCTGCGCCTGCGTCGAGGATCTCCACCGTCGTATTGAGAATGGCAACTTTTAGTGACGTAGCTGCCTTCCCCTTACGTTCGTAGGCCAAGCAGTCGTCAAACGACAGCCTCCTCGGAGACACTGAGGAGGCATTTTGAACCCGAGAACCCTGTGGAGGTTCATGCTGAGGGAAGTTGCCGACCTGCTTCGTGGATGCCGCAGGGACCAGAGCGCAGATATTGTTTAGGCAGGAGTTGATGAGTTCGGGGACGTAGCGTTTTGAAAGTCGCTGATACTGCAACGCGAGGATCGATAGATAAGTCGCGACGGCGTAATCGGACAAGCGCTGAGGAACTCGCTGTCCAAGCGCTCGCCCTATCGTTAGCATGGCAGGGGTGACAACTTGGTGGAAGTGATCCGAAGTAGGAAAAATGGTTCCGACAGCAGTTAGGAGAATCAGATCCGACGGCTCGAGTTCGACGGGTCGCTGGGCGCCGATGTCTGAAATACGCTCCCTAAACTTCTCCGCAATCTCGATCGGAAATGTCTTCGACAGTGAGTGGATGTGCCGCACAATGCTCTCCAGCACTGAAAAGGGGGGAGAAGTCTTGCTGTTCCACTCAGACGAGACAAAGTCAACCAGGGCCGTAGAAAAGTTGGCGAGGCGCTCCTTGTTCTTGCTGTCGAGCTTGGGATGATACAGCGCTCTTATCCTCTGGACAATGGTCGGGATCGTTTTGCTAGGGTATGACCTCGTGATGCGCGTAAATTCTTCGCAGGTTTGAGGGCAGGGGAACGTGTACGGCAAGCCGAGCTCATCGGGCTTCTCCAATGCGGAGGTCTTCGCGGCAGACTCGGCTTTGAAGACGGGGTTTCGTGCCTCTTCCTCATTGAGCAACCCTGCTGTGAAATCGTCTTCTTGGTCATCGCCCGGAAGGTCCTCGTCAGATTCCTCAGCATCCGATCCAGCGTCGCTGTCCACCAGTTCGAGGTCAGATCCGCTCGCGACCAAGTCGTCATCGATGATGAAGTCATCCTCATCGTCGAAACCCAACTCCGTTGCTGTAGGACGGGTTCTGATGCCTCCGCCGAGACCGAAATCGTCATCCTCGGATTCGTCTTCGTCTTGATTGACATTTTTCTTGTCGTCGTCGCTTTCGTCGCTGTCGGAGACCTCTTCACCTCGCATCCGCTTCTGCCGGTTGTCCTCCAGCTTTTTCAATCTTTGCGATTCCGCTTCCAGTTTTTCCTCTTCGGTCTTGGTACGGTCGGACGGTTGAGCCCTCCTGTCCTGCGCAAGCTGCTTCACTTGGAGGTCGTAATTCTTTTCGAAGGCATCCCTCTCCTCATTCGAAACGGTAGGGGTGAGTGTATCTGCAGGGACACGCGACTGGGAGTTCTTGGCGCTCGATGTCAGGAGCATCTGAATGTCCCGGAGGTCATTGTCCAGTTCCGCCCGCAGCTCCTCGTCGTCTTCCTTGGCGGCTTGCCTCTCATACTTGTGCATCTTGGATTTGGCAATAACCTCCTCCATCACTTCCTTCTTGGTCTTTTTGCGCTCGGGTTGCTCGTCTTCGTCTTCGTTCGCTTCGCTGCCCATGGCACGAAGCCGCTTGAGCCGTTGTCTTTCTCGCACGGAACCATCGCTGTCATAGCCCTCCAGATCATCTTCTTGAAAATCGTCAACGAGCTCTTCGTCGTCGAATGTCAAAGACTTTCCGCCGTGAGTGAGACCGCCCTCCATTGGCTCGTCATCTTCCAGGTCGAACATAGAGCTCCTCTTGTGGGCTTTCTGCTTTTCCCTGGCGAAGCGTTCCAGCATCTTATCCTCCGGAGCCATGGTCGGGTCATTTTCGCCGAATCGACGGTCGAGGATGCCGCCGACTTTGTTTCGGCGCTGCATGTCGACCAGGAGGGTTTCGCGACGCTATAGTGACAGAGACGTTAGACGCTGGTACCCGAGGCGAAAGTGTCCATAGAACCTACTCGCTCCTCGCCAGCCGCCCTGGCTTGTCCGGGACGGCCCCTGATGCCTCTTGCCGCATCGCCGGTCAGGGTTTTGTTTGAAGTGACTTCGAATTTTGGGCCCTTTGCATGTTTGAGATCGAAAGGGTTGAACTGATCGCGGATGCCGTCGAGGATTACTCCCCGCTGGAGTCTCTTCTCATTGCGAGCATGGCCATCTTGCGCGAGCTTGCGCTTCTGCTTTTTGGACTGCTGCGGCCCAGTAATTCCCTGCTCCCGCAGAGACGCCTTGAGGCGTTTCAGTTGGGAACCTGCCATTCTGGCGGCTGGCGCTTCTCTCGCTGGGTGATGTTCCAACGAGCGAGCAACTGACGCCTAAAATTCCTGTCTCAGGAAATTTTCTGAATTGAGCTGCTATCGATAACAAACGCAAGTACGTACATGGGACAGCCCCACTTTCCGCTGCGGCAACTGAGCTTGCTGAGGTAGTTGGCTTGACCGTAGCCTATTCGGGTCGACGTTTTGGCGGTGACTAGCGGCAGAATCGAGGTGTGTACCGGTCTCACCTGGCCGCGCGTGGGCGAGCCAGCGACGACATACAGCAAACATCCGCCTGGCGATGACCAACCGCCAACTACAGCAAAATGAATTATCAAACATGACTTGAAAATGAGTTTGGCTAGCAGATTCCTGTCCTTTGCTCGCGATGAGCGGGTCATCCTGCTGGCGATAGGTTGTGCCACCTTCGGGGTCGTCAGCACGATGATAACCGCACTCACGCTCATTCGTGACGACAATGAGATGCCGCCGTCAGAACCGAAGACACAGTACATTACGCAAGACACCGAAGATGCACTGCAAAACGAGACACTCGAGAAGCTCCTGACTCACCCCAACTACTCAATCAGAGAAGTCGCCACCAAGATCCTGTGCGATCGAGCCATCAACGATCCCGAGACGACGGACTACCTGCTGTATGGGATCACAAGGCCAGACTACGGTGAGAGAATGCGATGCCTCAGAGCACTCGCTCTGCTCACTGCGCAGACTTTGGGTAAGCAGAGTTTCGCCATCATTCTGACTCCGGCACTCACTCAGACACGTACACACAGGTCTCGATGGGCTGTCGAAGATGAACAATGAAAAGGCCTACCAAGCTCTCGTGCGATCGCTCGAGCTCAGTCTTAAAGACAGCGACCCTCCCGACCTCAGCAACTCTCACTGGGACGAATATTATCTTCGTGATATGGCAGAGCGATTTTGCCTCATGTTCATCCTCGAGCTGATCAACAAGTATGGTGCGACCATGCTCATCAAAGCCAAGTTTGTTGAGAAGTGGCTCGCGAAACAAGACTGGGGCCAGGACCCGCAAGAGCGGCGCCGTAGATTCAAGGATTACATGGATCTCAAGAACAACAGGCTCGTCGACATCGTGAGTCGCATAAAGCATCTCAAACGTGGCTTGCGTGCCTTGGAAAAGGCTGGCTTGATGGACAAAGAAAGCTCGCGGCGGCGTATTAGGGAGCTTCCAGATCTCATCATGGAGATTGAAGAAGAGATTGTCGCGGAGCAGCCTACAGAGCTGCGGTCTCGACGGACACGCGAGCATTCTGCTGAAGAGAGAAGGCTACGCCGGCAACATCGGGAGGCGATGGTCCTTAACGACGGGACAAGGCCGCTGGGACGGGAAGACATCATCGAACGGGATCATGGTTCACCGACTTAGTAACACGTGGACATGATTGTCAATCAGCGTACAACAACAGCGTGTCAGGCCACGCCGGTGGTGGCCATTACCAACTCCAATACGCCTAAGCCATGGCCGCAATACCCTAGGCGCCCCAAGACATCATGAAGCGGATTACTCCTCCAAAGGTGTTCTGCAAGAGCGTTCTTCGGAATTAGCCTTGGCGAGATCAAAACGGAGGCTGGATGAGAATGAAGTTCCGCTACATGGACGCGGTGGATGAAGATGACGGGTCAAGAATTCGTCGAGCGGACGGTCAGGCTTGGGCGACATATCTTCTCTCAGATGTCCTTCTGAAGAAATGCATCGTTGGTGCAGACCTCGGTACCTGGGGCGCCCAGACCATGTACTCATAGAGGTACAACAGAGTGCAATAGCAGTAGCAACAACAGCGACAGCGATACACAATCGGAAGCCACGAAAGTGGAGTTTGACACTCGGGCCCGCGCCATTGCTACGCAAGTGACACAACAGGTGCAACCAGACGTTCGCAGGACAGCTCATCGACGGGTCTTGTCTCCCTTGTTGGGATGTGTCCGGCATTGATCTGGAGTGGGATGTTGGTGCGGCGCGACGGAGGCCGGATGCCGTGTCTCGCTTCGGTCCGGCAGCATGCGAGGGCGACAGGGAGGACCCTGGGGCATGTCTAGGTAGGGGATTGTGGAAGAGTCTTCGCTCGAAAAAGGAGCTGAGGTACTGCACTGTACCTTGCCGACCTACTAGCTAGCTACAGTATTTCGCTCTGCGCTTCACACGAAGGGAAACTCATAGTTCTACAGGACGTACGTATTGTTGTCTCTGTGCATACTTGCGCGCACGGATGTGGTCGGCTGCATGGCGCTGACGTTGACGAACGAGGTGAGCGCTCAAGAATGAGCGTTCGCTGCAAGGAGCCGGGGTGTGCCTCACGTCCCGAAAAGGTGAGATGAAGGGATGCCGAGGCGCCGCATCCTTGCGGGCCCCCCTTGAGGCAGATGAGGGCAAGCAAGATGGCAAGATGGCAATAAGAAGCGTGTGTCTCGCACCTTGTCCCAGAGTTCCTTTGGCGCCTAGTCCGTACTCGTATGCCAGGATTCGACTTGACGTTTCGCCCCGACGAGGCACCTCCTCCCCCTCCCAGAGGCCACCACCGCCCACGCCATCGCCGAGCTCCAGGTGGTCCAACAACAAGGGGCGCAAGGCGCTGCAGAGGGCGGCGCACGTCCCGGCCGATATCGCGTGCTCCCGTCTGTTGTCTGTTGTCTGTTGTCCGCGCATGCTGGGCTGCATGAGGGTCTGCAGTGCCACGCCCGCGGAAGCGCTCCAGCTTGCTGCAGGGCGGTGACCCTCCGCTGCAGCTGCAGGCCAGCGGCGGCGACGGGGCAACGAGACGAGACGAGACGGCTTGCCCACCACGACTGGTTCCTTTCTTCTTCCTTGACCGCAGCCGAAGGAGGGGGAGGATAAAGGAACCCCCAACGGGAAGAATCTGTCTGTCTTTCCTTCTCTTTCCCTTCCCACCGCCTGTCGTTCCCTTTCGGGCCTGCTTGTCCCCAACGCGTGGGTCTTGTCGCATCCATTCCATACCGAGCGTGCGAGCCACGCAAACCCTCCCTTCGCAGCCGCTGTAGCACCAGTTTAAGTGGTGTCAGCCAGCTTCAGTCACTCATCTGCCGGTTGGGTCCGATTTGGTCCTTCATCCTTGCGCCCGCTGGAGCAGGCCGTCGAGCGGCATGCCACCTTGTCGCCTGCTGTCGCCGCACCGTACTTGGGGCCTCCACCATCTCTACCTACCTTGCCTTGCCATTTTCCCAGACGACTTGGGCTGCCAACTTTTTTTTCTTCTCTCTTCCCATCTGTCGCTTTCACTTTCCGTTCTCCAGCAGCTCACTGGGCACAGGTACAGGTGGTGCGACAGGTGCTGGCCAGGCCCCTCCCCGCCCCTGAAAGCTCACCTGACAGCGGTACTAGCCGATAGGACAGGTGGGAATTCGCGACCGTTTTGCGGCGTGGGTTGCGCGTAAACAAACGAGCACCCCGTTCGCCCCCAAAGGCCTCAGGGTGGCTGACCCCAAAATCTCGCCCGAGAATTTGGGACCTGTCCTCCCGCCGCCCTACGCCATGGCGCCAACAGCCACCGCTACCACCACCGCAATACATAATCATAATATCGGCACTGGCAGGCCATCTTTCGCTCGCTCCCTTCGCAAGCCCGCGATTTCTGCATCCACGCCCGACCTCAACGCCGTCTACGTTGCCCAGTCGAGACTCGCACCGCCTGGCTCGGCCCTGTCGCGGAAGACGTCGCTCGCCGCCCTGACCCCTAGCTCGCTCGCCAGCATCCCCGATGTCAGCGAAAGCTACGCCCTCGACTCTGTTCTGAGCGACACGACGCACAACATGGCTCCCCCCAGCCCGGGACGCCTCTTGGCCGAGGACCTCGCCGTCGGCGACGCGGTCGACGTGCCCGGCGGCATGCACGGCGTCGTGCGCTTCATCGGCAGCGTCCAGGGGAAGAAGGGAACATTTGCGGGTGTGGAATTGCACCCCGACTTCGCCGCCAAGGGCAAGAATAATGGCGATGTGGATGGGTGCGTACAAGCCTACTCTTCTACGTCGCGTGGTCGAATGGGAAGCTGATTCCTCCGATTGCAGTGTTTCGTACTTCGCGACAAATGTCCCCGGCGCCGGCATCTTCGTTCCGTTCACCAAGGCCGCGCGACGCGGCACCTCCATGAACTCGTTCCCGGCGACACCGAGCGCGAACGGTTTAAGAAATGGAAACCATGCGACATCCTTTACGCCACCCACTCCCAGCTTGCCCAAGTTCAGTGCTTCCGTTGGGCCCGGTGTGAGGGCGGCCAGCCCGCAACTCAAGAAGCCGCGGACCTCCTTGCCTCGCCCAGACTCTCCTGTTCGACGGACACAGATGACGCCAGGACCTCGGCCATCTATAGCAACACCCGCTCGGGTGCCATCGAGATATGGGAGTCCTACGAACAAGTTCGCGCAGAGTGTTCGCGGCACAGCCGGGGATCCCAGCAAGAAACTGCCGTTTCTCGAGACGAAGCCCAGCATCGGGCCTCGCAGTGCTTCGGCGCTTGGCTCCATTCAGGGTCTCGACGACGATGCGACACCGACTGGCTTACAACGGACCAAAACCAACGGTAGTGCAGGGTCAATATCTTCATTCAACGTTAAACTGCAGCGGCCAGCATCGCGCGCAGCCGCAGCGCAAGAGGAGGAGATGGAGCGCTTGCGCTCGCAGCTCGAGGATCGTGATCGTCAGCTTCGGGACCAATCCTCCACCCTCGCCGAGATGGAGAGCAGCCTCACCGAGCTTCAAGGTCTCATTGAGAACCCCGAAGGACCCAGGATGAGGCGGAATAGCATCGACGATAAAGATTCGGCACAGCTTCGGCACATGCTACGGGAAAAGAACGAGAAGATCGCCATGCTCACCGCAGAATTCGACGCGCACCGGGCAGACTTCCGAAGCACCATCGACACGCTTGAGATGGCCAGCACAGAAACCGAACGCGTGTACGAAAAGCGAATAGAAGAGCTCATGGCCGACCTTCACGAGCTGGAATCTAGAAATCTAGACGTCGACTCGGTGGCGAGCCAGTTAAAACAGCTAGAGGAACTCGTGCAGGAGCTCGAAGAAGGCTTGGAAGATGCCCGCCGCGGTGAAGCCGAGGCCAGGGGAGAGGCTGAGTTCTTGCGAGGAGAAGTAGAGAGAACCAGAACTGAGCTACGACGAGAGCGAGACAAAGTCGGACTAGGTACCAGCATCAACGGGGACGCCACCGCCACCTCGAGAGAGCTCGAGCAGAAGGAGGATGAGATTCGGGGACTCAAGGCTATCATCCATTCCCTCAGTCGCGACTCCATTCCGGGCGGCGATGGGCAAGCCCGACCCAACTCCATAGGCGCAGGCCGCGACTCGGTCGACCACAAAATCGCCCGCGATAACTTGGAACGCCAGGTCACGGAACTACAAGCGCTCTTGGAGCAAAAGGCTATCAAGGAAGACGAGCTCGAGCAGGAGCTCGATGTGCTGCGTGGCGGCAGCGCACTGGCAAACGTCAAGTCCAACCAACGCTCATCACTGAGAGACTCGCGCGACACCGTGATTCCCGTTCGGGCCCACGAGCCACGATCGCCGCAGGCCACGCACAAACGTGCCAATACACTCGACACGATGCACGAGAGCGATACTTACTCGACCGCCACTGAGACTAGCACTCTCTGGTGCGAAATCTGTGAGACAAGTGGCCATGACATTCTCACCTGCACCAACATGTTTGATCCCGAAGGCGCTAAGAGCGCTGGCGAGATGAAGACAGGCAACGGCGTCGCGCAGGAAGGGTTGAAACTCCAGCCTAGTCTTGGCGGCGATGATGCGCGCCCGGCCCCTCTCTCGCCATCCAAACCTAAGGCACCTAGCCTGGCGCCAACAACTCCGGTCAAGATCATGCCCAACCCCATGGAGTCTGGGCCGGTTGCTGGGAAGGAGAGTGGTGTGATGGATCCAGAGAAGTGGTGCGCCGTATGCGAGCGAGACGGCCATGACAGCGTCGACTGTCCGTTTGAGGATGCTTTCTAGGAGCGCAGTCCTCTGCTACATGGCTCGCTGTCACGCGAAGGGGGCCTTATGACACGAAGAGCTGTGCTCAGTGTGTGACGGCGAGATGTTGACGCCTAACGACGGGTTGCCTCGTGGTGTGTTTCTTTGGAGCATTGCTTGACTTGGAGCATTGTTAGTGATACCAACAGATCCATTCCTATTTGGTTTATGACTTGTTCGACATGATTCCTGGGTGGCAAGTTTTGCAATATGTCTTGGGCATTACATCCACGCATCACATCGCTCGCCGCAGCCGCGTGCACCACACGACGCAACAGTAAGGCAAATTTCAGCACTGAAGGGCGCCGGTTCGGGGACGCGCCACAGTCACTTGGTAAGAGGGTTAGAGGGTTAGAGAGGGCCCTGTACGACTGCAAGGAACACCTACTTCGTATGAGGTTCCCTACCAGGCCCAACCCTTCAAAAGATGTGATACTTCGTACAAAGTACGGCCGCCGGACCGGAACAGTGTGGCTGGGTGGCCCACGGTTCCAAGTGCTTGGCAGTGTGGCAGGTTCCTGGCGAATGGAGACCCTGGATCCGGCGCCGAAAATAGCTGGAGCCTCGGGCGTCATCGAGTGGGGCTCGTGGAAACCTGACCTGGCCGAAGAGGCAGACATGTTAACGCGGTACCTCGACATGAGGCTCAAGATAGCGGACGCGGAGTGCAGAAATCGCAGATTTTGGCAATCAATGTGGTTATAACAGAAGCTATGAAGATACTCGTCCTTTCTACATATTTTGTGAAGTCATCTTTTGTCTTACTCGATTTTCTGTTGGCTCGGCTTGCCCGTCATCCCTGTGCCCTCATGTCATGCATTATCTGCACCGCCACAGACTCGACTTTCTTCGATACACTTCCATGAGGCGCCTCCAGCCTTGGGGGCGACCCCTGCAGCCTGCCCTCCGTTTTTTAACTCTCCCAGGAACGCCCGCTTTCCAGCACTACACCAGCCTCTTGTCTCCGACGACGCAAAGTTCAAGTCGACCTGCAACCGACTCTCCTCCTTGTCTTTCACCCCGGCCGGAAATCGCCAGAGCCAGCGAGAATCGAGAATCTACAGAATCGTCTGGTGCAAAATATTCGGGCAAAGTCCGCGCCAACGCATTCTATTCGCAAATTTCTCATCGCCGCCCCGCCGCCCTTCGGGTCTCTTACGGCGAGAGTTGGTAGCCGCGTCTCGACAAACGGATTTGTTCGCCAGGTACGATGCAGACTCCCGCCCTCTCCTTGCCACCGAATCGTACACACGCCAGCGCTGCCGGAGAGTTTCGCACCCCCTCCTGCATCGCCTGGAAGCTTCCTCTGGCCCGCCCTACAAATTCGCTGCCCTTCCTCTCTTCCACCCACCCTGACTAATCCCTTCGGCGCAGTACCGATATTTGCCAACGCCGCATCGGACAACATAACTTCTCTCATCCGCTCCCCTGTAACGCTTTTGGCGCCGACTGCATCGTGGATCGAAGTGTTTGCACCCGCAGGTAATCAGGGACTTCAGTCATCATGGTCAAAGAAACCAAGTTCTACGACACGCTAGGTGTATGTCTACCTCGGTCTCACCGCGGCACTCTAAATCCAGTACTTACCAATGTGTTAGGTCGCTCCTGGAGCCACCGAGCAGGAGTTGAAGAAGGCGTACAAGATGAACGCTCTCAAATACCACCCTGGTAGGCTCCCACGCGAGTTCAGACCGTCCGCACATTGCTAACCCCCCCGTGTAGACAAGAACGCACACAACCCCGACGCCGAGGAAAAGTTCAAGGAGGTTTCCCACGCATACGAGATCCTTTCTGATCCCCAGAAGCGACAAGTATACGACCAATATGGCGAGGCCGGTCTCGAGGGTGGCGCCGGCGGCGGCGGCATGGCCGCTGAGGATCTGTTCGCGCAGTTCTTCGGCGGCGGCGGCTTTGGAGGCATGGGTGGCATGTTCGGCGGCATGAACAACCGTGGCCCTCCCAAGGCGCGAACTATCCACCACACCCACAAAGTCTCTCTGGAGGACATCTACCGCGGCAAGATCTCCAAGCTGGCCCTGCAGCGCTCCATCATCTGCCCCAAGTGCGAGGGTGTTGGCGGCAAGGAGGGATCCGTCAAGCGATGTCCGGGCTGTGATGGCCATGGCATGAAGACGATGATGCGCCAGATGGGACCCATGATCCAGCGCTTCCAGACTGTCTGCCCCGACTGCAACGGCGAGGGCGAGATCATCAAGGAGAAGGATCGCTGCAAGCAGTGCAACGGCAAGAAGACGATCGTCGATAGGAAGGTCCTGCATGTTCATGTCGACAAGGGTGTTCGCAGCGGCACAAAGGTCGAGTTCCGCGGTGAGGGCGACCAGGCTCCCGGGGTTCAGGCCGGCGATGTCGTCTTTGAGATTGAGCAGAAGCCACACGCACGGTTCACACGGAAGGAGGACGACCTTCTCTACAAGTGCGAGATTGAGCTGGTGACCGCCCTGGCCGGCGGAACGATTTTCATCGAACATCTCGATGAGCGGTGGCTCAGCATCGACATTCTGCCGGGTGAGGCTATCGCGCAAGGTACGTGAATATCTCCGATCTAGTCAATGCGACTTGTGTACTAACAGTTGGCAGACGCCGTCAAGATGGTCCGCGGTCAGGGCATGCCCTCCCCTCGCCACCACGACTTCGGCAACATGTACATCCATTTCAACGTCAAGTTCCCCGAGAAGCACTGGACCGATGATCCCGCTGCTTTCGAGGCCCTGCGCAAGCTTTTGCCTTCGCCATCCGTCCAGAACATCCCCCCCGCTGACGCCATGACCGAGCCGGCCGACCTCGAGGATATGGACACCCAGACCCAGAGCAGGGTCTTTGGCAGCCCCGGCATGGGCGAGGACGAAGACGAGGACGGCCACCCAGGCGCAGAGCGTGTGCAGTGTGCTTCTCAGTAAACCTCCTGCAGCGCCTATTTCGAAGCGGAGAAAAAGTGCATTGGTGGCGCGAGGGTGAAATGCCCTTGAACGCCCCGGAAGCCGGGCAGGAGGCCCAACGCCTCCCTGCATGCCGTGCCGTCTCATTGAGAAATGGCGAGACGACCCATTCGTGCCGCGTTCAATTGCGAAATGACCTCGTTAATACCACAGGCGGAGAGCAGAGTCGCATCTTTCATCATTTTCCAGAGCAGCGATGAACTGAGGTGGGGTCAAGGTCACATCTTCCGCTGTCGTGGTTCTTGAGAGATGGCTTAAAGCATTTTTCTCGGGTTGGTTGGCGTTAGAGGATATAGACGATTCGACGAGTTTGTTGTATCGCAGTCTAGACGTGCGAACATGATTCACCTGCTATGATGATACAAACAGCCTGTGTCCCACTGACTAAGGTACCTTACTGTGTCCATGTCTCTTTCCGACGGGAGGTGGTATTCAATTAAGCGATCCACCACTTGACCGCATTGGCGTTGACTGTATGGTGTGTGTTTGCCTCCTAGCTTTCCGTCTAGACAGTATCGGCTTCGACTTCAACCTCGGGCTCGTCACCCTCGGCTTCGCCGCCCGCGCCACCGGTTTGCTTCCTCAGATTTTCAATCGTATAGAGAAGATCATGGACCTCCTTATCAGATGCCTCCATGGCACTGGCCTCCAAGTCGCCGTCATGAACCGCCAACTCCTTGGCTACGGAGAGCCGCCCATCAGTCGAAGTCAGCGCGAAGATCTCTAGGCTCTTGGCCTCGGGCAATTGGCCTGGGTCCATAGCGACGACGATTTTGGGCGGCGCGGCGCCATCGCTGTTGGCAACCGCTAGCTGCAAGGGATTCACAGGTAACTGAATGAGTCCCGGGTGATTGAGGACATTGTCCTGAGTAAGCTGCCAAGTGAAAATAGCTTTGACCCTGGCAAGAGAGTTAGCATTCTGCGTGCATATGCCCGTTTGGTTGGTAAAGAGGAACACCCACTGCTCGCATATGACCAGAACGTAAGTCAGGTCCCCAGTCTCGGAAGGGTAAATAAGAGAACAGACGCCTGTCACAGCTACCTTTGACGTGTCCGGGTTGATCTCCTGGGCAAGTGAAAGGATGCTGGTTTTTGATAGGAGCTGCCCCTTCTTCCAGTCCCATACGAAAAGGTCCTCATCGCCACCTCCAGAGACCAAAAGGTCGTTTCTCAAGGCGGGGATCGCGACATCGCTGACAAACTCCCTGTGACCAAGGCAGAAGTTCTCAATGACATGCGCCTGGGGCATGTAACGGGACACTCTGATGTGCTCGTCACGGTCACTCGTCACGATGTACCTTCTGCCATCGCTTTCCGCCAGCACCAGCGACGTCAACATGGACACGTGCCCGAGCAGCAGTGTCAGGTCAAAATCAGGTCCTTCTTCCTTCTTGTTGGCCTCCTCGCCCGCCTTCTGCCTCTGGAGCTCCAACTGCTTCGTCTGGTTCTCAAGAGCCTCGAGGTTGCGCCGCGAATGGACAGTGAGTGTACTCGCCGCAGGCCCGCCAGATTTCGTTGTCGGCGCTGCAGTGGAGAGGCGACCGGCTCCGGAAGAGGGCGAGCGCGGAGTCATGATGAGAGGAAGGGCGTATACATCGCCGAACTTGTCAGCGCAGATGATTTGCGAGTCGGGCGCAATAGCAATTGCGCATGGTCGTTTGGGCATGGTCCTACTGGGCATTAGCTCTGACCCGCCGCCTCAGGACTTGGTTCACCACCTTTGGCTGAGAAGTTTGAGTCCTCCATGTCCGTCATGATCAAAGACCCATATGACTTTGTCATGTCCCGAGACGGCCAACACATGCCGTCCATCGGCAGTGCTGGTAAGCAGTGTTACAACCGGCCGGTCGGGTACTCTCGCCACTTGGTGCTTCACTGGGTTGGTATTGCCCTTTTTACCCTTCCCCTTTTTCTTCTGGTCCTTAGGCTCACCGCCAGTAGTCGCGACACCTTCTTCTTGTTGTGCAGTAGTATCGTCAACCCCAGCAACCTCGCTTCCCCAACGCTTCTGTCTCTTCGCAGGAGGCTCAATCTCATCGGCGACCTGAGTCTGATCATGCGACTTGCTCGCTTGTTCCTCTTCTTGCTTAGCACCGGCGATCGCCTTAACGGCATCTGCGACTTTTGCCACATCTGGATGCTGCCATGTTGAGATGTGTTTGCCGTCCAGGAGGCTGAATGAGTGGATGTTTCCGCCTCGAGCGGCAAAGAGCACGTCGCCCCGCGTGTGCACGCGATTGTACGGTATCTTCATTGCGGCTGATGCGATACAATCTGCTTCAGACTTCGAGTTCAATGCTGTTAAGGTGAGTGCTCTGTCGGCGAATTGGCTTTTCCATGAACTGCAGCTCTCTGTCTCTCACACAAGCCGCGCAGAAAAAAAAGGTACATCTCGGATGTACCTCTTCGAGGTCGAGACGCAGACCCACTCAACCCACTTTGTCCGTAAATGGCCTAGCTCATTGAAGCCCTAAGCGGCAACGGCGCCCGCAACACACATTTTACCAGGCGCAGGCCAAAATCCGAAATTTCGGCCTTCGCAACATTTCGCGACAACTTCACCCCACGCGAAATATACCCCCGAATACACCGATCCCTTGCCCTTAAATAACCTGCCTTCATAAATAAGAAGATATGGGGGGCAAGACTGCGAACAAGGCTGGCTACTTCGACAAGCTCAAGGGCTTGTTGGAGGAGTACAAGTCCATCTTCATCGTCGAAATCGACAATGTCTCGTCCCAGCAGATGCACGAGATCCGCCACGCCCTCCGCGGCAAGGGCGTTGTCCTGATGGGCAAGAACACCATGGTACGGCATTACCGCACTCGCGCGATGGCAAAGCGACAGTTTCCGCTGTCTGAACTGAGATGCTAACGATGCTCCCGCTTGCAGGTTCGCCGTGCCCTGAAGACCTTCGTCATCGACACCCCCGAGTACGAGAAGCTCCTGCCTCACGTCAAGGGCAACGTCGGCTTCGTCTTCACCAACGAGGAGCTGAAGGAGGTTCGCGACCTCGTCCTGTCCAACCGTGTCGCCGCCCCTGCCCGTGCCGGTGCCCTGGCCCCCGTCGATGTGTGGGTTCCCGCTGGCAACACCGGCATGGAGCCCGGCAAGACGTCCTTCTTCCAGGCCCTCCAGGTCCCGACCAAGATTGCCCGTGGTACCATTGAGATTACCACCGATCTGAAGCTCGTCGAGGCCGGCACCAAGGTCGGCCCCTCCGAGGCTACCCTGCTCAACATGCTCAACATCTCGCCCTTCACGTACGGCATGGGTATTGCCCAGGTCTATGACCAGGGCCAGACCTTCCCCGCCGACATCCTCGACATCGGTGAGGAGCAGCTCCTCGGTGCCCTGTCCAAGGCCATCACCACCATCGCCACCATCTCGCTGGCCCTCAACTTCCCCACCCTGCCCTCGGTCATCCACTCCGTCGTCAACTCCTACAAGAAGGTTTTGGCTGTCGCTATCGAGACCGAGTACAGCTGGCCCGAGATTGAGGAGCTCAAGGACCGCATCGCCAACCCCGATGCTTACGCCTCGGCTGCCCCCGTCGCCGCCGCCACCTCTGGTGGTGAGGCTGCCAAGCCTGCTGAGGAGGAGAAGGAGGAGTCCGAGGAGGATGAGGAGGGCTTCGGCGGTCTTTTGTATGCCTCCCCACGCTACCCTATGATTCGATCTGAGGTGCTAACAAATTCTGCAGCGACTAAATGTCTCTGCATCATGACGGAGTTGGGCGGGCTTTCAACCTTTCGATTGGGTTCACGACAGACGGATCTGAAACGGGTACATAGATCGACTGTGCGTCGGCTAGACGACGCCAGCGGTCGCATGGCACGAGAATTGATGAAAGCTATGCTCTCAGACGACCGATCTATGAGTGTGATGTGACTTGTCCATGGACAATCGGTATCATTTACTTCAAAAGGTTGGTCCACCATTTTCCTTGATCTTCATCTTCATGATTATATTACTGTATTCAAGAGCTTTTTAACCCTGAATCTTCCTGATGACACGCACATCAACACTGTATGACCGAGATATATGTTGGCTTTTTATACTCACAACTGCCGTTTCTGGGTATCAATGCTAACATACAAAAGCTCTAGATAAGTGCAAAAATGCCTGGTCAGCTCATGCTGCACCCGCGAGTCCTTGGTATTGCGAACCATGCAGAGAGGCTCTGCCCAAGACTTTCTCGGCCATGTCGATTGCCGGTTGCGGCAGACCAGCGAGTCGAGCTACCTTGAGCGCATGGCTCTGCCGGTTGATGCCCTTCCGTAGTCTGTGCACGTAGACAAATCCACCCGCACTGTCCTCCTCCACGTCCGTGCAGTACATATGCACTGCGCCGCCATCGGGCCTGGCCAGTCCGTCCGCGGCGGCGAGGTCGGCGACCTCGTGAAAATGCGTCGCAAAGAGCGTCCGACATTTGTTGACCGTGGCGAGGTGGTGGAGGCAGGCATACGAGACGGCCGTTCCGTCTTCTGGGGTGGTGCCTCGCCCAATCTCATCCATAATGACAAATGACCTTGGGGTAGCCTGCTTGAGGATCTGCGCCGTCTCGAGCATCTCGACCATGAAGGTGCTCTGGTCTCGGTACAAGTTGTCCGCTGACCCCACGCGGCTGAATATGGCATCGACGATTCCCAACTCCGCGTATGACGCTGGCACGTAGCAGCCCACCTGGGCGAGGATCGTGATCAGGGCGTTCTGGCGGAGAAAGGTACTCTTGCCAGCCATATTTGGCCCCGTGATAAGCCATATGATGCCATCACTAGCTGAGCCGACCACGCAATCGTTTCGCACGAATGTCCGTCCCTGTTCATGGAGGCCCCCTTCGACTGTTGGATGTCGTCCTCCGATGACCGTGTGACAGGTCGAGTTGTTGAGTCGTGGTCGCACCAAGTTCTGCTCCTCAGCTAGTTTCGCAAAGGACGTGGCAATGTCCAGTTCATCCAGTACAGCTGCGTTGCGTCGCAGTTTAACCAGGTTGAGGACCACCTGTTCCCGCAGCGATTGGAACACACGCTGCTCCTCACGCCTGATCTGGAATCGTGCCTGGTCGAGACGCTGCCCAAGAGCCGTCCACTCGGGGAGATGGAAGGACCGCGTGGAACGGCTAGCAGAGAGTGCCTTGATGTCGGTGAGGCTTCTGGTGTCTTTGCCCTTGATATGAGCAATGTGGCCGAGCCCGGGAGTCCATTTGAGAGTAAGACTCGAGGCACCGAGGCGCTGTCGGAGAGAGTCACCAAGGGCGTCCTTTTCCTCCATCAGCGAAGACAGCTGCGCGTGCAGCCTTTTCAACGCAGCACTGGCGGCTGGTTTCATGATCCAGGCATCGCTGTCCTCGGCGTAGTGCTCTCGTATCGTGGCGGGGCGCCTCTTCTTTCCCTTGGGCAGCGCAGTCGCATCCTGATGTGAGCCTTCCGATGAAACTATATCCTCGGCGAGGGCCATCATCTGACTGGTTTCAGAGTCTTCGACCTCGTGTTGATGGACAATACCCTCCTCATCTATAGAGTCCCTGATTCTTTGAGCAAGCTTCAAGGGTTGCGTGAGGTCAATTCGGGACGTTAGAGCAGTGATGCAGTCCGCTCCTGTCGGCTCAGTGTGTAAGGCATCTGCCTGCGCCAACAGGTCTACTATACCCTCAGTAGCACGGATAGTACTGGCCAGAGCCAGCAGGTCGTCCGCGTCACCCCGCCCAAGCGCGAATTTCTGAACCAGCCGAGGAGAGTCGTGACTTCGGCGAAGTAACAAGACCAGCGTGTCGCGGAGGTCATCAGCGGCGAGAAAACGGGCCACAAGATCCTGCCTCTTGTTGATGATATCGAGAGACGTGGATGGCGAACTCAACCACTCATTGAGAAGACGCGCACCGCTCTTTGTGACGGTTCGCCGAATGGCATGTAGCAAGCTACCGCGGAAGAAGCCGTCACGGATTGTTTGTTTCACCTCCAAGGCACGCAGGCTGTTTTTGTCGATACTCATGATTTGCATGCTCTCGTGTCGCAGTGGGGGTTGGAGCTTAACAGCCAGGCCCTGCAGCCGATCTTTGACGTAGTTGAGCACCAGGCTTCCCGCGAGAACCTCTTCCTGTGTGAAGGCCCTCCTTATGTTTTCGGACACCTCGGTCTCCAGCAACGGCGTCCATTCGGAGACACCCTGCATCTCGCCTAGTGGGGAATAAGTAACCAGGTATCGGTCTTCGGCCAAGACAGAGAAGATGTCGTGGTCTTTCTGAGATTCGAAGTCCTGATCAAGAACTACTTCGCGAGGGCCAATCCTGGACAAGATTGAAGGTAGCGAAGCAAGATCCGCAGACTGTGTGAAGAACTGTCCTGTCGAAAGATCTAGCCACGCGATTCCTAGAGCAGTAGTGCTAGACGTTGACGATGCCGTACTGCTGTCATTCTCGGATGAAGGGGTTGTCGCAGGTTGGTCTAGACTCTGGATGCCTGCACAAATATGAAGCGCCATGACATAGTTGTTGGAGTAGGGGTCGATGAAATTCTCATCGATCAGTGTGCCGGGCGTAACGACTCGAGCCACCCTTCTGTCATGCATCAAGCCGCCCGACTTGACCTTGTCGGCTGCGTCGTTTGGAAACTCCTCAGCGATGGCAACGTAGCGGTTGAGGTCTTGAACGAGCACCTTCAAGAATCGGTCCAGTTGGAAGAAGGGAAAGCCCGCCTTGAAAGACGATTAGCGGAGCCTGATGATGGCACCAAGTTGGTAACTGACCATGGGGACAGGGCCTGCATTTGTCTTTTTGGACGCGAGTTTGAGGTTGAGAAGCGGCGCATACTCCTCGGCATGCTCAAAATAGAGCTCATAGAAGCCGCCAACACGCGTAAGCAGCACACAGTTGGCAAACTTTTGCATGTTGCGACGTGCCTGCAACACTACGGTTGGATATGTCGGGACATGGTGGTCCTCGTGCGGGCGTGCCGGCTCCGCATGGATGGCTCCTTGAGGCAGGTCTGATAGCTTGACTGTAGTCTTTGTCTTCTTGCCCCTGCACTGCCTCCTGGTGGACGCGGTCCAGGAAGGGACGTGTCGAGGGCCAGAGGTCAAGAGGGAAGCAGGACCAATTGGTACCGTAGAAGCCCCATGGGATTGAAACGGGCGCCGGCTCTGAAGATGACGCAGCCGGAACATGGACGGAAGACCAGAGGATGTGTCAAGCCCCTAGATTCTGTGATGAACGGTTGGTTGATCAACGAAGACGAGAACGTTTAAGGTTTCCAGGTTTCGTGGATGACGGAGCTGCAGGTACGAGAGCTCCAGGGCTGAGGTGTCCTGCAAGACCAGGGGCATCAGCGGCCCACTAACCGCGTGCTTGACTTGGGCACTCCACTGTTCCTCCCCAGCGGCTCGGGCACCACTGAAGCAAGCTCCAGGCTAACAAGCTGCATCTACTACGACCGAGAGCTGTTTGGCTCTCTCTGTCGACTCGTCGATGACGAGAAATTGTTTAGTAGTGTCGAAGCTCAGATAGAGTAGCAACAATGCACTTCCTTACGCAAAAGTCAATTCTTTATTGCTGCCAAAACGATGACGCGTGGATAATTGGCTGATAACAGCGGATCAATACGACCACTTCCTGCAACGTGCCTATTCCAGACTCGCCCCCTCAAGCGCACCAATCTTGGCTCTATTTGCAAGACTTCGCTCGTCCGCCTGGGGTTCCGCCTTTACGCGTACTGGAGACGGGTCTAACGGCTCCGTCACTGCATTCTCAGCAGAAGGAGACGAGCCGTCTCGAAAGGGCGCTGCATTTTGGAAGCCATGCGCTTCAGCCACGCTGTCCAGAAACCTTAAGGGCGTTTCGTAGCGAAGCCGGGTGTCTGCAGAAGGTCCCCGCGTGATGCGTGAGACTCTTTCGTATCGTACGAAGCGGCCTGCTCTTGACCACCCCCGTTGGCCGTCGGGGGCGACATCTTCTCTCCCTGGGGCAGGGTGGTAGCGCGAAGAACGGCCTCATGGTCCCGCCTGGGCATGTAACCCTGTGCCGCAGATGGGGAGAGTATCCGCTCGGGGCGGAGAGATACATTCTACTCCAATCTGACTCTGGGGTTTCAAATGTCCGCGTGGTCGCCACCCAGGTCGAGGAGCTGCTTTGGGCTTTGTGCTGTTGTTTTACCAGAGCGTCCTGTATTTTGGCGAGAGCGTACGAAGTACTTCGTACGAGATGGTCTCACCTCACCTCGCTTCTGAACATGACAGGACTCTGTATGCAGTCGCCGGGCAGATGACAGTAGCACTGCTCTTCCGCATCACCCGTAAAGGCCCCGTGACGGCAAGAATTCGACGCATTAGGACACAGACTGTCGTTGTAATCCAAAGGATGGAGCGCAAAGACCTTGCATTCATCGGGAGTCATATGGCCGACGATGCTGGTTCATGAGCAGTACGCGGCGGTAGTAGAAATGCTGCGCCAGCCAAAGGTCACTCGCCCCCGTTCATCTTCCTGTCAGCATCTCCCGCTGACACCACCTCACAGTGGGATCATGAGCGGTGGCCCGACCGCCCATGCGCCCCCGCCTGTGCTGGAGACCCGCCCACCTGGAGGAACCCGCAGCCTGGAAGGTTGCGGCAGGTCGGCAAGATCGGCGGCATGCGGGGTAGAATCGTCGGTTGCTCAACCGTGGGCACCGAATGACCCGCGGACGCTGCAACGCAGGCACCCCCACACCTAGAGGGGGCACTGTCGTAGAGATCCCCGCCCTGGCTTGGCAGCGTCTCAGCGCTCCATCGCAAGCCAAGGTAGGTACTCAGTGCAACACGGAATGCACCAGGCAGCCTGGAAAGCCTGGCAGCAGACCACCGCAGCCGCCGCCGTTGCTCAGTCAGCTTCCCGAGACCTGCCCCGTGCTTGAAATGCAAACACCCGTCGCCTGCGGACCGAGTGGCACCACAGTCTTGACCCCATCCATCACCCCAGACAAGCAAGCAGCTGTTGGAGCTCCCAAAGCTTACCTACCTTACGTACCGTGCCTCATATATTCCCCCTCATCCCCCTCCCGTTTCCCTTTATCCACCATCAATCTCACGTCCGCTGTCCGTGCGGCCGTAGACCTGCAACGAAACGATACACCTTGCAATCCTCACATTCTCGCTTGTTGGCCGACGTACCTACCGCCTGCGCCAAGTCGCAAGACGTCACTGTGACCCGCCAACCCGAGCTGTCGCCTCCCCATCTTCCCTCTGCGTCGAGCGTTGAATCAGTTCAGAGATATCCTCCTTTGCCGCGGGCAACCAACGTCCAGAATCCAACCCGCCAGCACCTTGCACAATGGGCGGCGGCGGAGAATTGAGGGGCCAGAGCTCCTATCCCGTGTTTGTGGACAAGCCGGTTGGAGTGCCCAAGACGAGCATTCTGAAGCAGCGCATCGACCTGCTTCACAGGTCAGACCAATATCGCAAGGTCAACTTGCTTGCGTAAGTTTCCCCGCGACCTGATGCTGGTCAGGCAACGAGAGTAACACCCTCGTGCAGCAATCTATACAACGCCAGGTTCTCTGGCAAGCCCCATGTGAAGCTCTACGTCTGGAGCGCTCCTGGGCAAGACCGCCCCAGCTTTGAGGAGGCTGTGTCGCACAACTTCAAGGAGACCCATACTGGAACCTCCTTTGGGCCGTCATGGACTACTCATTGGTTCAGGGTTCATCTGACAGTCCCAAAGGAGGCAATCGACGAGGAGCTGTTGATCTTTGAATGGGATGCCAACAACGAAGGGCTCGTCTGGTCGGAGGATGGCATGCCTCTGCAGGGCCTCACCGGCGGCGGCGATCGCATCGAGTGGATCATTCCCAAGTCTTTCCGCGACGGCAAGGAGCATGTCATCTACGTCGAGATGGCCTGCAATGGCATGTTTGGATGTGCGCCTAACGGCAAGGACACCAACGCTCCGCCGGACCCCAACAAGTACTTCGGCCTCAGCACCGCCGACATAGCCGCCGTCAACGTACCTGCTCGCAAGCTCCATTTCGACATGTGGGAGCTCGGTGACGCTGCACGCGAGCTACCCGAGGATTCGGCAGAGCAGAACCACGCCCTGACCGTCGCCATGAAAATCATCGACACCTTCCAGGTCGATAATCAAGAGTCCATCTTGAAGTGCCGCAAGCTTGCCCAAGAAATTCTTGGACCGGATGTCGATTCGCATCGGGTGTATGAGGTCGGCAAGGATCCGGTCGTATTTGGCATTGGTCACTGCCATATCGACACGTGCTGGCTGTGGCCGTGGGCGGAGACGAAGCGAAAGGTGTGTCGGTCGTGGTCCAGCCAATGCGACTTGATGGACCGCTACCCCGAGGCGCATTTCGCTTGCTCCCAGGCACAGCAGTTCAAGTGGCTCAAGCAGTTCTACCCTCGAGCCTTCGACCGCGTGCGAAAGAAGGTTGCCGAGGGCCAGTTCCATCCCATCGGCGGCAGCTGGGTCGAGCATGATACCAACATGCCCAGCGGCGAATCGCTTGTCCGTCAGTTCTTCTACGGCCAGCGATTTTTTGAGGCCGAGTTTGGCGCTCGTTGCCGCACATTTTGGCTCCCGGACACGTTTGGATACTCGAGCCAGTTGCCACAGCTCTGTCGATTGGCAGGCATGGATCGTTTCATGACGCAGAAGCTCAGCTGGAACAACATCAACAACTTCCCTCATACCACATTCATGTGGGTGAGCCCTGATGGTAGCCAGGTCATCTGCCACATGCCTCCGTCGGAGACGTACACATCCGATGCCAACTTTGGCGATCTTAAGAGAAGCATTTCTCAGCACAAGACTTTGCGCGTGGACAGCTCCTCGCTTCTCGTCTTTGGCAAGGGCGACGGTGGTGGCGGTCCGACCTGGCAGCACTTTGAGAAGCTTCGACGGTGCGCCGGCATCAGCAACACGGTGGGCGGCATTCCGAAGCTCAAGCTCGGCCTCACTGTCGACGACTTCTTCGACCGTCTGGCGCCAAAGGTCAAGGAATTTCCAACGTGGTACGGCGAGCTGTACTTCGAGCTGCATCGAGGAACGTACACCACTCAGTCCAACAACAAGCTCTTCAACCGCAAAGCTGAGGCTTTGCTTCGTGACATTGAGATGCTGGCAACTTTCGCTTCGATCAGAAACAGCTCCTACAAATATCCCACTAAAGAAATTGATTTCATGTGGGAGTCTGTTCTGCTATGCCAGTTCCACGATTGCTTGCCAGGTAGTTCTATTGAGATGTGCTATGATGACTCGGACAAGGTATGTCGTCTTGCTCAGGATGCGAGCGGTTTGATGTTATACTGATGCACCACAGCTCTATGCCGAGGTTTTCAAGACTGGCCAGAAGCTTCTTAAAGAGCTGTTCGAGACTCACAATGCTTCTGATGCGCAAGCACGTAGCCTCTCCGAGGCGGTCGTCGTCAATACGCTCCCTTGGCATCGCAAGGAGATTGTAGAGGTGAGCGAGACGGAGGTCGGCATTGCTTGCGGCGACGGGCAGCTTCTGCCTCTGCGGACCTTCAAGATTCAAGAGGAGAAGCCCGCCGTGACTGTGGCTGAGGACGACGGCGAATTCGTCTTGGAGAACGACAACCTGCGCGTCACCGTGAAGAGAGGGTCGATCACGTCCCTTTATGACCGCGTCAACGGCCGCGAGGTCATTGAGGCAGGAGGCTCGGCGAACAAATTCGTCATCTTTGATGACCTCCCTCTCTACTGGGAGGCCTGGGATGTCGAAGTCTACCATCTCGAGACGAAGCGCGACCTGCAGTATGGAGAGACGAGGGTCCACGAGAGCAAGCCTCACAAGGTCACGCTGGTCACCGACATCAAGATCAGCAAAGAAAGCTCCTTGAAGTCGTACATCAGCCTCTCTGCTGCCATCAAGGGTCAGCAGTCCCAGATCAATTGCTCTGCCGAGGTCGACTGGCATGAGAATTCCAAGTTCCTCAAGGTTGAGTTTCCAGTCGACATCGTCAACACCGAGGCTTCCTACGAGACCGCGTACAGCATCACCAAGCGGCCTACGCACTACAACACTAGCTGGGACATGGCCAAGTTCGAGGTCTGCTGCCACCGATTCGCCGACCTCTCTGAGCACAACTACGGTGTTTCCATCCTCAATGACAGCAAATACGGGTTCGCCACGGCTGGAAAGACGATGCGTCTGTCGCTGCTCCGTGCTCCGAAGTCTCCCGACGCGCACGCAGACATGGGCCACCACTCCATCCGGTGGGCCATTTTCCCTCACAAGGGATCTCTGTCCTCGGCCACCGTCAAGGCAGCATACGCCTTCAACAACCCGCTCAAGCCGCTTTCCGCTTCGAGGGCCACCGTGGAGAGCCTCGGCGGCGCACCCGTCAAGCTCGTCAGCCACGACGGATCCGATTCGCTGGTTCTCGACACGGTGAAGCGCGGCCACGACGACGAGGACGTCAGCAGGCGCGAGGGCCTCCGCGTGAACAAGGGACAGAGCGTCATCCTGCGCGTCTACGAGTCACTCGGTGGCCACAGTCGTGCGACTGTCAAGACGCAGTTCAACGTCAAGCGGGTGACCAAGGTGAACGTGCTCGAGGACGAGCTGGAAGAGGTCAAGCATTCAGACGGAGATTTCGATATCAAGGTGCGGCCGTTTGAGGTGGCAACGTACAAGGTCGAGCTCTAGGATAACATCCCACGCACACATAATTTTTGCCTTGTCTGCAAATGCGCGCGGGCCAGAACATCAGTCCATCATGGAGGCCTCGGCACGGCGCGATCTTGGGGAGGAGGGTTATCGTATGTAACGTAGTATGCCTGTGACCACTTCGCGCCTCTCTTCTCAAGCTTTGGGATACGAAGTAGAACAGTTGCATCGAGTACCATTCATGTTGCAAAGGCTACTCGGTGTTCCCAAGCCGTAACTGCTATGAAATTACAATCCTATAAACGCCGCTGCCTCGATACAATGCCGGAACCAAGACTTTCCACTAGAGCGGCTAGGAAACAGATCTGGTTACATATAAAATCACGCCTATACACAGGACCTGTTCACGGCGGAACGGACAACCAGAGTGGCCCACTCATGGTGAACCATAACCGCCGCTATCAGGGAGCTCTTCAATGACGCGCTCCACCATGGTGATGAGCTCGTCGATGTCAGGGCGCTCCGCGGGCTCGACCTTGAGGCAGCGGCGCACAATCTCGCGAATGGGCTCGCTGATGGGCACGCTGCCGCTCCCGGCTGGTCCGTCTGCCGGACCATCAGAGCCTCCAGCGGCCGCCCTGGCCTTGGCTTGGCCGATGCTGTTGACGCGCTTGGCGCCTCCGGGCGACTCGTCCGGGAATCTCCAGTCGCCACCAAGGACGCAGAGGCTGAGGGTGCCTCCCGTCTCGTCTGAGCGCATCTCAAAGGGCGACTTGCCGACCAGGCATGCGTAGAGGGTGCATCCGAGGGACCAAATGTCCGTCTTGGTATCGATGACGGTGCCGGTGCGCACGTCGAAGAGCTCTGGCGCGCGATAGGGCATGGTGGAGTGCTCGGCGGCAGTGTCCTGGATCTGCAGCGCAAGAGACTGCGACGTAACAGGGACGGGAGACGGGGCAACGGAGCCAAGGTCCATGAGGATAGGTGTGGACCCAGAGTCGTCAATCATGATGTTGCCGGGCTTGATGTCGCGATGGGCATAGGACTGAACCTTGCCGCCAGGGCCCGACGAACTGATCTGGTTCTCGTTCTCCATGAGAGGGCGCTCCTGCTCGGGCTCCTCTTCCTCCTCGGTACGCTTGCCGCGCGTGCCCATTTTGCTGCCGCCGGCCCCGGCACCCCTCCGACCGCCGCGGCTTGGCCCGTCGGCTTGGTGATCCTCCTCGTTGCCCATCTCCATCCTCTCGGCGGGGCCGGGTCGGTACTCGTGCATGGCCCGCAGCGCCTTGCAGACGCCGAGGAATAGCATCATGAGGTGGCGCTCCGGGAAGGTGGCCCGGTTGACCATGTTGGCGTTGATCATGTCCTGTAGGTTGCCGCGGCGATAGTACGGCAACAGGACGTAGACGGTCTTTGTGGCCTCATCGGCGCCGCGCTCGGTGGCGACGGCATGGTCGACGGCCGATATTATGGTGGGTATGTGGTCGAAGAGGCGGTAGGCGTCGACCTCGCGCATGGCCTGCTGCACCGACTCTGCGCCAAAAGGGCATCGGATCTTCTTGAGGGCGAAGAGCTCGTGGGTCGAGGTGTCTTCGACGAGGTAGACGTACGAGAAGCCACCCTGTCGAGTAACATGTGTCAGCGTCCATGCACAGCGTCAAGCAGCAGTGGCGGATCTCAAATGGGCGCAGCGTACTTCGCCAAGCAGTCGCAGAATCTTGAAGTTGCGACTGTTGACCTTGAGCGTCGGAGATCCAGGGAAGCAGTTGAGGCAGTTCCCGAAGGAGTAGAAGAGGTCGAGGAATATTTGCGCCATGGCTGTGCGCTTCAACGATTCACAATCGTTGGTGCAAGCTATTGCCGTTGGCTGGTCGAGGGCGCATCAAGCGCTTCGGTAGAGAGGAGCGGCGCCTGGGACTGAGCTACGGACGGAGCAAGCTCCTGGTGAGGGCCGGCCGACAGACCCGTGGGTGTGGCTGTCTCGTTTTGGCACGGGCTTGATGATGTCGCCCGGGGGCAGAACGGTGAGAATCGGGAGAGTTAAATCGGCGTCGGCCACCGTACCGCACGCTGGCTGCGCGATTGTTGATGTTGTTGGGGCTCTCAATTCGTCTGACGTTGCCATTAAGGACAACGGTCGCAGCGAGCCAACCTGGGGAGGTGACTAGACGGGAGGCGCGAGCCGGTGTCCACGGGTGCTGAGCTAATACAACGTGCGCCAGAAAAGCACCCAACCCGGCTGCACAGAGCACGAGTACGGGCAAGAACCTAGTGAACCGCAACAGCCGTCGCTGGGGGCGCCCCATGGCTGACGCACAGCACAGCCTCGGACAGCTCACCTCAGCCACTACGGTCGGTACCTAGGTACCTAAAGGTAGGCAGCTTGCAGGCGCCCAGACGGCCTGCTGGATCGCACCCACGGCGTCACACCTCCCCCACCGGAACAAGCCCGGTGCGCCAGGGAAAAGGAGGCTGCGGCCCGCGGGGTGGATGGGTGGGCGTGCCAGTCGTTGCTTTTTTGGTCGTTTCCGCACCGCCAGCAGATGGACCGCGGCAGGGGTCTAAAAAACGGGGCAACGCATGGCATCTGCATCGATCCGACGACATGTCATGCAGTGACACGCCCATCTCGAGCGTATGCACTTCATGATTACATCACAAACGTGTACGTGGAAGTAGTACATCGCGAAAGTCCATCATTCGTGATCCCCATGACGTTAAGAATACACTTAATCCATTATGATTGTCAAGGTCTTGGCCTTTCGCCCCCCCAGAAATGGGCCTTCTTGACACGGTGAGCTCTCTAAAACGCAAACCCCTGTCTTTTGCTCGCCGTCCTTCCTCTATTGTACACAAGCCTCGTGTTTCGCTTGACCAGATGTGACAAGATGCGCCCTGCTGGGACCTCACGTAGACCAGGAAGCCCAGCCACTTGATGCAACTCCTTTTGCGCCTCCCCAATTATCGGGGGGTAAACCCAAACAAAACGGCAAGCCGTGTGATGCAAAACTCCCAAGCCCAAACAACACTTCACGCCTCGCAGAACAACATGATAGTCCTTGTCACTCTCGCTTCCCTGAATATGGACAACTCTTCACGACAACAAATTTCGCAGCGATGGACTCGCGCTCGCCCCACTGGCAGGACGGCTCTCTGGTGGCCGCGAGGCCATAGTTCCGGCCGATCCCGGAGGCTCAAGAGTCGGCGGTGGGCCGCTTCTCGGCATCGGTGGGCTCCCATGCGAGCCCGGGTAAGGAGACATTTGGGGACGTGGATGCATCCCGTGAGCCGACGACTCGTACCTCGGCGGGGGCACGCCATTGCTCAGGTTGGGTGACCTGGCAGGCGGCGGCGGCGGTTGGTGGCCAGGACCTGCATGGTATGGAGGGACGTATGGTGCGGGTGGCGCAGGACCGTTCAACCGTCGCGGGGATGGGGGAAGCCCGTTTCCGTAGACGGGAGAGCCGTGGACATGGTGATGACCCACTGAGATAGGGGCGACAGGTGGAGGAGCCGTCATCGCCGGCGGTCGGAGTGAGGAGAGATTGGATATGGAGGGCGGAGGCGGTGGTGCGGGGGGCCCATGGAGCGGCGGAGGGCCACCATTGAGATGTCGAGGCGGCGAGCCGTGCTGCCGCTGGGGAAGGTGAGTCCAATCGCTATAGGGCCGGTGATGTGGCGTCGTGCTGTACGGATTCGTCGCCGCCGGAGGTCGGGGGTCCATGGTCGGCGGCGCAGCCGAGACGGGAGCTGGTGGCGCCCGCCGCTCGTGCGGATGGGGGTGATGATGCAGCAAGGAATGTATCTCAGACCGCGCCGGTCGATACTCAGAAGAGTGAGCAGGCGGGCTGCGCAGCGGAGGGACGGCGGTGACGGGAGCAGGCGGCATCGCGTGGGAAGGTCGCGGAGGCTCGGTAGTCGGGGGCGAATGCTGCGGTACATACGGTTTCGGGGTGCGAGGCGCCTTGCGACACTGATGGCACTGGAACTTGCGCTGGTCCACAAACTTGCGCGCCTCTGAACCAATGGCGCCGTGGTAGCCATTTGTGAGCTTGCGCTCCTGCAAGTCGTCGATTGGCCACCATTTCGGCGTCACATCGATGCCGCAGGTAATGCACACCTTCTCACCAGGCTGCAGGGCGTTCGTTGCCGCCTCCGTTGGCTCACCATTTCGAGCATGCGGTCCTGTGCCGTTCGCCGTGGTTGCCGTGGAACCAGCAACCGACGTCCTCCGGGGGCCGCTTGGTTGGGTCGGACCGCCAGATACCTTCGCAGCATTCATCATGAGGTTAGCCTTGCGAACGGTCCCTGTCAGAGTGAGATCCGCCTGCTTGTAGTTTTGTACGTAAAACTGCAAGGCGTTCAACCCCGACTCGCTCACCACCTCGTGCATGTGGTGTGCGATCGTCTTGGTGGGAATGTGGTCTTTGCACCACAGTACGGCTGACATGGTGCCGCTCTCCCCATTGAGGGTTACGACGTTGAACTGATCTCGGCGAGAACCTTTCACGGGGCTGACGTCAAAGCCGAGCATGTGGCCCTGCTGTCGAGCACACTCGACATGATCTAGTCGGACGGTCAGCTTCAGAGCCTCGACAATCAACGTAATGAGGGGCACATACATGGTACTCGGCATTGGTGGCAAGAGACACAAGCGCCACCTTGTTGGTTGCAAGCTTGGCACACCTCATCATACCTGGACCGTGGAATCGATGGGATGCCTTCTGACGGCTCGAGCGCCTTGGCATTGCCAAATTTGACCTCCGGAGTCCATACAGCACAGGTGACATGGACCCAGTTGTTGTCCGCCGTGCGCTTGAGTGGCTCCCGGGGATTCACAGGACGGTTCAGCTCTTCCTGCTGCTTGCGGTAGTACTCAGCAGCCTTGCGCGCCTGCTGAACTTCTAGCCTCTCACGCTCGCGGTCTTTCTCGGACATCTTCTTCTTATGGTGCGTGAGCTTCGGTTGCTCGACGAAATCCTGTTCCGTATGCTCGACGGGGCAGAGCACGCATTTGTATTGCTAGTCAAGGTCAGTACCGGCCACGTTGAAAGTTAGCGCTGGGGAACCTACGATTGAGAGTTGCGGGTTCTTGTCGTTGGAGCACATGTCGCATATCCACTTGCCCTGCATGCGATTGTCCATGATGCCGTAGCAGTTGCGATGAACAGTCAGGCGACACTCCCGACACGATATGTGCTGTTCGCCAAGGGGCTCCATCTGGTCGCAAATTGCGCAGGGAAGAACGCGCGGTTTCGGCATCTCGGGAATCGGCGTACTTTCGGCGTACTTGTCCTTTTTCTTCGAGAGACCGGAACCTGTGACGCTGCCTCCATCAGAGTATGCCGAGTCTTGGTCCCGGTCGACCGGGCCAGGGGCACCCTTGAGCTTCTTCCTCGGAGGCTCCAAGCCGGCATTTGTCAAAGAGCCGCTGAGGGGTGTAACGTCCCGGTCTGGAGTCATGAGACCCATTTCTTGGGCTGCCTGAAGCTCCTTCAAGAGCTCCTCGTCTTGCTTGCGCTTCCATGCCCGTCCACCGGACTGGGCCACCTTCTTGGCCACTTCCTCCATCTCTTCAAAGCGGATGCCGTACCGACGCCACAATTCTGCACATCGCCGACAGAGGGCGACAACACACTGACTTCCCTTGTCTTTTCCATTCGCTTTGTTTGCATTGTCGGCCACGATTCCGGATGACGTGTTCGGGGCTCTTCGCCACTGGCGAGATGAAGTTGTGGCACAGAACTGGCAGATAAAACTCCGCTTCTTCTCCACGGCCTTGGCTGAGTCGAACGCAGAATCATCATCATGATCTGCGACATCGTCGGCAAGTTTGTTGGCGGCTTCCTCGGCTCTTCGGGCGTGCTTCTTGCCCTTTCGGCCGGCAAAGGTACCCCATATTTGTTGACCACGCTCGGTCTTCTTCCACGTGTAGTAGTAGCGGACGACCTCTCCTGGCGTCATGGTCTTCACATGCTTCATGACCAAGTGAAGCTCTGAGCCATATTTCGCCACCCCCTCCTCAAACTTTTTCTGTTCCGTCGGTGTCAACATAGGCTCTTTGAACACCTCTTGTTGAGTGTTTGGGAGATCCTGAAGTGCCGCTGATGGGTCGTATCCGTGGCAGAAAAGGGTCTCAAGAGCAGTGTCCTGGAGATTGGTGGAGCGCTCGGGCAGTCCGAGCTTCTTGGCTAAGCCTTGTGCCTTCTCCATGTAGTCTTTCACGTCCGTTTCACTGATTTTGTCCTGCGCTGGCGGTCTCCAAAGGAGCGTCGATGTGGCATTTGGGTCGTTCTCATCATGATCTTCGCCACGTGCGACGTAGCCGGGTGGCTGGTCCTGTACCCATTTCGGGCGCTTGCCGCGCATGGCCTTCTCGGCATCTAGGGCCTCCTTTGAAATCTTTGGGCCCCTTGGTCCTCTCTTGATTTCCAGGGGCTTCACGTACTCCACGGGGCGGCCGGGCCAGGGGGTGACGTTTGCCTGGTGGCGCGGCCCGATACGCGTGCTTGCGCGAGGGTAGATTCGGTCGTCGTAGTCGAGCGCGTCTTCCGGCTTGCAGTGCATTCCCAAGTACCGCCAAGGCCAGAGGCTGGCTTGGTAGATTTGCTCGGCAGTGCCCTGATGATGATGCTCTTCGTCTGCCGGGGTGGTCCTGTCGGTCTCAATGCCCTGGGCATCCTCATCCTCATCGTCGAGAAGGTCATCGTCTTCGAGATCCCCGTTGACATCGTTGCCGCTGGGCGTGTTGCGCGCCTCAAGCTTGCGCTCCTGGGCCCTGCTGCAAGCTGCACAGGACCAGGCGAAGCCGCGCGACGGCTTCTTTAGTAGCGGCGGACGCACGCAGTTCATGTGATAGGTGTTGTGACATACTGCACAGTCCACAGAGTCGTTACTGGGGACAGGAACGGAGTGATGTTAGCGCTAGTCTACCAAGAATATGGGAATTGCTTTGTCCGCCGTATCGCGGTAGGGGCCGGCGGTGCGGCGTTGAGAAGAGGTTGAACATTATGGTGGGGAATGCGGGCGAGGGTGGGCGGTACGTACCTGGCGCAGTAGCCGCTACATCTCTTGCAGAGCTTGACGGCGCTAGTCAGCTCCTTGCCACGCCCCTGCTCCACCAAGACGAACTTCCAGCGCTCGTCAAGCACCTTCTTCACCTTGTCTGGCACATTGACGATGCTGGCGGTGGGGATGAGATCGTAGTTCTTTTGGATGTAGCGGTCGTAGAGCTTCTCGTACCAGAAGCTGTCGGGCGTTTTGCGGAATTGGTCCATGCTGTCAATCTCGCCGCGGTGCATTATGCGGCACTTGCCACGCAGCGCCGTCAGCGGGCTAATGTCGGAGTGCATCGTAGCGAAGACCTGGCGCGTGTCGACGGCCTTGCGTCCAATGTCCTTGGGGCGGTAGAACCAGTTGATGCGCACCGCATCTACGTGCTTGGAGGTGTCGTTCTGAGCATGCAGGAACTCCATGATGCGACCGAGGTAGTAGGGCTCGCCAGGGGGCTCGCAAACGAGGTATACATGGTCTGCAACGTTTGCTTGTTAGCCAACATGTGCTTCAATGAGGAGCCTGCCGCCACCAGCAATCACCCTGGCGCTGAGGGCGACGAGCGCAGGCCGAGGCGAGGCGTGGTGCGAAGCCCTGCCGAGGACGCCGCTGGGTGCATTTCAGCGCGGGCGAGCACCTCCCGCCGCTTGGCACACGCTGCGCTGCAAGCTCGTCGCCAATTTGCCAGCATGCCATGGCCATGCCTGAAATTGGCCGTGGGCGGATCGTGGGCGACCCTCGCAGGCCCCAAAAAAAGTGGGTGGGTCCCCTTGGCCGAGCCACTGGGACTGGACTGGGGGGGGGGCCAAGGAGGCTTTTCGACGACTCACCATTTGGCTCCAGCACCGTCCCGTCGTCAGCTTTCATCCGCCCATTTTCCGGGCGAGCCTTGCTGTGCTCAAACGTCATGAGGTTCGTCTCTCGCAGTGGCGCCGTGATTTGCATCGCATTTCCGACCCGTTTTGTCGACATGACAGCGGGCGATGACATGGACGATGCCGTCGCAGATTGTGTCGCGGCGGCTTTGCGCTTGCGCGACGAGGGCTGCAACGCGACTGATGCCTGCGCGGCTTGCGATGCAGTGGTGCTGCCGCCTCCGCCGCCGCCGCCGCCGCCATTGCTCGAACTCTGTTCCCGGGACCCGTTCTGGGACGACCCAGCAGATTTGCCGTCGTCCAGGCCCAGCTTGCGCGACCCGCTGCCGCGAAGGGGACCGTCGCCATTCGCAGCCGCTGTGCTTTGTCGCGACGGCTTCTTGCCGCTGCCGTCGTGGCCGTTCTTGTGGTAGTAGTCATAGTTGTCCATTTCGATGTCCTTGTCCTCCGCGTAGTTGATGCGGGCATTGCCCGTCCTGTTTCGTGAGCGCGTGCCGTACGGCGCCGCCATGTCGCCGCCGCCTTCTTTTGCTCCAGGGTCCGAGCCAGCGGAGGCTCTCACCGACTCGGACGCTCCTGGTTGCGCGTCCGAGTCTGTGGCCTTTGATTCCTGTCCGGAGCGTTAGCAGGCGTTGAGAGCAGCCGGGTGTCAATGAGATTGGCACCGCGAGAGAATGGCGGAGGTGCAGAAGCAGCAAAAAAACAAAAATCGAAAGCATGAGGCAAGACATGCACTGGGGGGAGTACGAGAGACTGACATTTTGCTGTGCCATGGCACCAGCCGCTCACTTCGCGATCGTAGGATGGAGGCGTAGAGCGAGCGAAGGCATGCCCAGGCCGTCATGCGCGCGTGTGTGAGAAGGAGCGTGTGAGTGAGAGGGCGGCGGGGGGCGGCTATGCCAAAAGGATGGATGAGTGTGAATGATGAAAATGGAAGTGATGATGCGACCGAGACCCCGCGGGGGGTAGACGATGAAGAAAAACCGGCGTCGGACCCGACTCGCGAGGGCGAGGTATGGAGTGGGAAGAGGACGAGGTTGAAAGAGAGGTAGAAGAAGAGGCAGAGAAGGGCATGGTTCCCAGACGCCGGGAGAGCGAGGAAACGTCCTGGCGCCCCCGAGGTGACGGCCCTGGGGCCTGGCTCGAGAGGCACGTCCACGCTGGTACCGGAGCATGGGTGGGACGGCGCTAGCGGGAGGAGTATCTCTGCCGTGTCTGCTAGCACAAAGCCTTTAATATTGCTGGCAATACGGCGTGACGTCGCCTGACCCACGATGTGAGCTACTTTATATATACATGGCACCCCCCCGGCCGTCATGTGTTACCTCTGTCCCCACGGAGGCCCGCCCGTCTCACACCATTGAGGAGGGACGGATCTCAACCCAAGTTTTTGCAAGGCGTTCATCAGCGCCGCGCGCCCACCGCCGACGGCTACGGCTCGCACATATTTGTCGTCGCCGCACGCGCGCCGCAACGAGAAACAGCCTCTTGGGGTCACTCGTCGGGGGTTGGCGTGCGGCTCGCACTCACAACCAGGTTGCTGCTCGATCCCGACGTGTTTGTGTGTGCAGGCCACCGAGATGCTAGCCATTCTTGCCGGCAACTCTATCCAACGCCACACGCAGAGCGCACGCGGGAGACGGCCTGCTCGACTTGGCCAGTCCCTGTCCCACCAAGCCCAATGCGCGACGTCGCAAAAGGCAGTGGGCAGTGCGGCGAGGTCAACGGTGGTAATAAGCCTCGGCCGGATGAGTCGACCGCAGACCATCGAGGCCACTTCGTCCCAGAGTATAACCTGCAGGGCACTGTGGCCATGGCCAGAAAGATGTTGCTCCGCTGATTCCAGGGTGGGTGCTCGGTCGGGGCAATAACAGCGTGGGCGCGGGCAAAATGACTCCAGAAACGCGAGAGCGGGAGGCGCGGCGTTGGATGGGACAGGGCAGGCAGGATGGCGGACCATCACGACTCCGTTTGTTACGGATCGCAAGGGCGCGTAGACCCAGGCATCTCATCGGTTCCTTGCAAAGTCTACGCGTGCATTTGGGCAGATTATTGCACACATCCAGCAGGCATGTGCGTCATGACCTAGGCCCGGCCTGTCTGGTGGGTGGTGGTGCAGATCATGTGGCTCCGCGAGGCCGCGAGACGTCGTTGGGACAGGGCGCTGCTGACTGCGGACGCCTGCCACCTCAGCTTTGTTACAGAGGCGAGGCAGCGCAACACTCGTGAGGTACAGAGGAAGTCGGAACCGTAATAACATACTATGTGCCTGGTTAGTTTTCCGGGGCCGAGACCCGAGCCACCCGTACAGAGTGGACGAGGACGATTCGACTGCGGCATCGTCAAGCCTGGTGCCAAATTGCGGAACCGGGGCATGTGCGATTACGAAGTCCTCGGGCAGGGCAGGTTCGTAAGAGGGTACGGAGTACGAGTACGCAGCAGGGCCGCCGGTATTGGCGATGCGGTGGCAAAGCTTGGGCCGCTCGTGGGCCACGGGCAATGTACCGAGCCAAAATAGCCAGAGCTGGGAGCAAATCACGCATGCCTGCTGTCATTCATTGACCCCAGGACGCCGCCTGGTTCCTCGCTGCCGGGAGCTTGAAGAGCCGACGTGTCCAGGCCAGGCCAGGCCAGGCAGACCATATGTTTGAATGCAGCGGCGGGGGGGATGGGTTCGTGCCGACACAAACGCACCTTGCCTGGAGCCTGCCGACAGATACCTTAGCCGACCTTGCTAAGGTACCTTGCCTTTAGTACGCCAGGTCGGGCGGCTTGCACGCCGGGCTCCCTCGAAGTTCTTGCCAGGTCATCGCGGGGTTTGCTCACTCGCCCACACAATCCAAAAGGCAAACCTGTAAGGTAGCGTACGGACGTAGGTATTGCAAAGTCATCTGGGACAAGAACCTGACAGACGCCGTGCCCCCAAGCGCTTGTGTGGCGTGGTCGCAGGCCGTGACCGCCACCCTCGGCAATAACATGTTACAAGTGCCAGGTTCCGCTCTGGGGACTGGTATGCGTTCACAGGGCCTGGAGCCAGCCCAACTGATGACCAGGCGCAGGAACCCAAAGAACAGCCTAGGGCTTCTGCTGTTGTATGACGCTGCTGATTGTTCCGGTGCCGACACGCATACGTACATTGTGATGGGACGCGCTCTCTTGTTTGCAAGATACCGGCCGACCCTCCGCGCCACAGGCAGCGACGGCGGCATGCCGTTTATGGTCGACAGCAGTGAGGCAACTTCGGTTCCATGCGACACATCCATAAACATGCGCGTCTTGGCATGTCATGTCCTCTCTGGCGTGGCGGGGAGACTTCAGGGTGGCCGAGTGCGCCGCCTGGCGACCGACGCGACGCTACCAAACCTGGAGCCTTGGCCAACAGGCCAAAAAGCATAAAAACGCACTCTGGACATATTCGCAGAGGCGTACAACTCACGCAATACCTTTGGGCGGTATCTCAGCCCAATGAATCATGTCCACGAAGTACCCGACTGACGGGTTGATTTGGCTGGGTCCGTGTGTGATTTTCCCATGCTAGACAGCGCCATGACCAGGGGCTATTTGATGGGAGCAGTTCGTTGCTCAAAGGTCGTGCTGGATCACGCACAACGAGCGTCCGAAGTCCCGAAACATCCAGGGCAGCGGCCTGTGGGGAGGGCCGCGATCGGGCGATGTTGGCGGGACATCTCGTCGCCAGAGCCGGGCAAGCCAGGTGGCCGATGGCCCATGGGCAGTTGGGTACGAGCAGGAAGTTGGATGTCGAAACAGGGAGGCTGTCGGCCCACCAGGGCTGGCCGGATGGTCTTGTGGGGGGGTTGAGGGTGGTACCTTGGGTACGGACTACTCGTGGACATCATGCCTCATCCGTCGGGGGCTTCGGCTGCTGCGGTAGCGCGTCGCCACCAGCAATCACAGCAGCGGCCACCAGCGGACCGCGTCAATGACGGCAGACAAGTGCCAGGCCGCTCCGCGAGGGCCGGAGATTCCTCACTCAAGCGCGACAGAGGGCCGGGCACGATTTATGCTTGCTGGCATCTGGCACGCCCGGATACGCACAGGCTGCTTGTACACGTACTCGCCCCATTTCCTATAACAAGCCACGGACTACTCATGAGTCCATCGAAATGCATATTTGGCGTAGGGTAAGGATGCCTCGATGAGCGTCGGGTTCTAGACTCCTCGCTGGGACTTTCGCGTGCTTGTCTTTCACGCGACACCGCCACGTCGCAAGCCGGACGGGCGGCAGACGAGGCAAGGCTCATGGGCGGTTCGCCCTTGATGCACCCGAATCCCCCATCGCACTGGTCATCCCGCTCAGCCCGCAACAAAAGCGCGGGCGGACGCTCACCAGGGAGAGCAACGAGGGCGCGACGCATTGCAACACGAGCAGCACACACGGAACTCGGTCGCAGTTTGCACGCCCATTCAGGCAGAGGCAGAGGGGGCGGACACTCACGTTGTTGGCGGACGCCCTCCCTTTCTCCCAATCAGCTCGAGGCCAAAAGGGAAAGGGCGTGCCGGAACCCTGCGCATTGCTGGCCAATGGTGGCCCGCGGGGCAGTCTCTGCAGAGCCCTGCGCATCGGGGGCTGCAGCGACAGGACGCGCCAGGCGCCGCGGGCCTGGAAAGGGCAAGGAAGAAAGGAAGCACGGAAGGGGGTTGGAGGGGCGTGGCAGCAGCGCTGGCGGCGTTGGCGGGGCTGGGGGGCAGGAGGGAGGGAGGCTTGGGAGGGAAGGGGTGGGGAGCGAGGGGGGCGTGCATCCCGTCTGCCTGGGTGTGTCGGCCAGCCGGGCCAGTGCAGCAGGTGCCAGCCAGGAACGCCCCGCGTCAATGTGGCTCTGCAGGCCCTTCCTTCTTCTGCCTTCCATTGTGTCGGCGAGGACAGGCATCCATCGGCGGTCATGCCGCCCAGGCCGCCTTCCCGCACTTGCCCTTTCGAGCGACCCGCCGGAGCCCCCACACGTGACAGCGCGTCTCTGGATCTCAACTGAACGTGTCGCGGGCGGCGCGGTCTCGTTCACGGGACAGCCAAACACAAGACGCAGAAGTGTATCGAAGCCTGGGCCGTATCCACAGGATTTGGCCTGCACCAACAGTGTACCAATTCACGCGGGCGATTGTGTGTCGACGTTTTCCTTCGCACCTGTCCGCCCACATGTCCGCCTACGTGTTCCTGGGCTACCATCTGTCGGTGCCATTCCTGGCCGCTCGCTCACAATGAAGAGCATGCGGGGCCTCTTGCACACGACCAGTCTGCAAGAAGCCCAAGAGCGACGGCAAGCCTCGTATAGTGCTGCTCCAGTAGCTGGCCAGAAACGAAGCTGGTCAAGTAATGATCGCAGGTTAGACGAGTCATCGAATACCTCCCGCAACACCATCCAGTTCCAGCGCGCCATCAGCCTCCCAACAGCCCCCGCTCGTCTGTCAGCGAGCAGCATTGTGAGCGCACAGAGCCAGAGGGGTACGTCCGAGTATTCACAGCGGAAGCTGATAGCCGCCACGCCGTCTTCGTCTCAAGACCCGGAGTTGAGCCTTGCGCACCGCACGTACGGGTTGCCGACCCAGCTTGTCAGCAACTTCGCCTCTCTAGGCATCAAACAAATATATCCATGGCAGAAGAACTGTCTGAAAGGCCCCGGACTATTGGATGGAGAGAAGAACCTGGTGTACTGCGCCCCGACCGGTGGTGGCAAGTCGCTGGTCGCAGACTGTGAGCGCTGATGCCATGGCCTGGCATGGGGCGAATGGCTAACCATCTCAGTGCTGATGCTCAAGCGAATACTGGGTGAGCCTGGCTGCAAGGCACTCCTCGTACTTCCTTACGTGGCTCTGGTGCAGGAAAAAGTGCGTTGGTTACGAAACGTCGTCCGCGACCTTCGCTTGCCGGAAAGCCCACCACATGGCGACCGCAGTGGGCCGTGGCGTCGGCGCGCGGATGAGGGAGCCATACGTGTCGTCGGGTTCTTCGGCGGCGGCAAAGTCAGGGCAACGTGGGATGATTTTGATATTGGGGTGTGCACCTTGGAGAAGGCTCGTCAACCCCAGGTGCAATCGATCGACTGTCATGGTGCGCTAACTCCTCTTAGGCAAACGCTCTTGTTAACCAAGCCATTGACGATTGCTCAATTATCAAGCTTCGGGCAGTTGTTCTGGACGAGCTGCACATGGTGGACGATGATCATCGCGGGTATCTTCTCGAGCTCATAGCTACCAAATTGCTCAGCATGGAACAACCAATACAGATTGTAGGCATGAGCGCCACACTGCCGGTACGCCAGTACGTCCTTTCAGTGCCGTTCTTGTCGCCATATTGACCAGGCCAGAACATGAACCTTGTAGCGGATTGGCTAGGCGCTCACTGCTATGAGACTCGTTACCGGCCGATCCCGATCGATGAACACTTGGTGTGTGAAGGCAAGATCTTTGCTGTTGCCACTCCGCGCACCTCATTACCTCCAGCCACTCAGCTAAGCAGCCGAACATTGACTGCGGGGTTGATTTCGCCAGACAAGGAGATCACGAAATCTCTGCTCAGGGAATTCTCTGATCCGGTTCTCAATTCCGTTGTTGCACTTGCGCATGAGACTGCGTCCAATGGCCACGGGGCGCTGGTCTTTGCGGGCAGTCGCGGAGTGTGCGAGTCCGACGCTCGTTGGATCAGCCGCGTCATGCCTGATACGCATTCGATTAGCCCTGTGCTTCTGGAAAAGAGGCTGGATTTGCTAGGTGACCTGCGAAGTTTGAGTACTGGCGTTGACCCCGTGCTTGAGGAGACTGTTCTGTACGGTGTGGCCTTTCATCGTATGTTCATTTGAACCGTCATTTTCCTTTCGACGCTCATGCTGACCGATGTCTGCAGATGTGAGTTTTTGCGTCTACAGCTATCTTGGTGTCAAGGCTGATTCACCAGGCTGGCTTGACGAGCGAAGAGAGAGACTTAATATCTGCCGCATACGATGCGGGCACCATTGTCGTTTGTGTCGCCACATGCAGTCTGGCGGCTGGTATCAATCTGTAGGTCGTCACGCCCCTTTTCCCTTCTGAGACTGGAATCTGACCATGTGAAGTCCGGCACGTAGAGTCATACTGCACAATGCGCGCATGGGCAGAGAGTTTATTGGACCAGCCATGCTACGGCAAATGAGGGGGCGTGCAGGGCGACAAGGCAAGTCCCCAATCGGGGAGACCTATCTGTGCTGTCGGGAGACCGATTTGGATCAAGTCCTAGATCTCATGCGAGCTGAGGTACCCGAGATCTCAAGCTGTCTGAACACCGAAAATCGTCGCATACAGCGGTGAGTTCCGCGAGCTCCAACGTTAATGATTTTGTCTGATCGCTGTGAAGCGCACTTTTGGAAGTGATTTCGACACGACTGGCTACTAATCGCGATTCCATCCGCGACTACTTCTCGAAATCCCTCCTTAGCCACTCACACGGGCTAGATTTCGTACATCAGTCTCTTGATAAGAGTTTGGAAGAGATTCAACGTATGGGCCTGGCAGCGAAAGACACGGCGGACTGTCTCGTTGCAACCCAGTTAGGAAAGGCTATCGTCGCCTCCGCCATTGATCCTGATGATGGAGTCTTTGTACACCGAGAGCTTACGAAGGCGCTGAGGGCTTTTGTGATGGACGGAGAGATGCACATACTTTACGTCTTCACGCCTGTCCAGGACTTCGGAGTTATTGTGAACTGGCAAGTGTTTCGCAACGAGATGGAGTTATTGGATGAAAGCGGTCTCCGCGTGATGAACTTCCTGGGCATCAAGCCGACATCTATCCTCAAGCTGTAGGTGGACCATCGCAGACATTGACCTATCCAGCTGACCGAGGCCACACAGCGCCCGGGGTGCAAGTTTGAAGGAGAATACGTCAGAGGAGAAGGAATTGGCACGTGTCTACCGGCGTTTCTATCTCGCACTCCAGCTGAGGGACCTGTGCAATGAAACGCCGATCCATGTGGTCTCTCGAAAGTACGACACGCCGAGGGGTACGGTCCAGACCCTTTCTCAGACATGCCAGGGCTTCGCAGCAGGGATGATCAAATTCTGTGACACGATGGGATGGGGGTAAGTGCTTTGCAGCCCACTGTTACATCTCCCGCACACACCTGACTCACGAGATCTTTGGCAGCGTCATGGCTGCAGCCTTGGAGCATTTCTCTGATAGGCTCATGGCCGGCGCCAGGACAGACCTTCTGGCCCTGGCAAAGATACCATTCATCAAGAGCAGAACAGCGTAAGGATAGGATGACCTCGCCACTCCAAAGCTGCTACGGACACTGACTCGTTCGCATCAGTCGCGTCTTCTGGGAAAGCGGGTACCGGAGCGTGGCCAGTATCGCGAACGCCGACCCCAAAGAATTGCTCCCCGTGCTCATGCAGGTGCGTGAATTTTCTGCAACCTCAAATAGTCGTGAAACCTTCGGCCGCTCACTCTGTAGCAGGCACAGCCCAACAAGATACGGCTCAAAGGGAGGGACGACGACAAGCTTGAAGAGAAGTTGCTAGCAAAGGCCGAGGTAATCACGACGGCGGCCAATCGACTGTGGCGTAAGTGCATAATTCCTGACCTGGTTCGTTACACAACCGCTTATCGACGTTGCAGAGGTTCAGCTGCAGGCGGAGATGGAGGAGGAGTAGCATGGCGCAGCCAAATTGCAATGCCATGGTGTCGCGTTCCCACGTTGTTGGATGATTTTGCCATGTGTTACGCTATCTGTTCCACGCACGCTATGAAGCAGCAGGCGCTCTGGTCCGCTTCCACTTTGCCTACCACGCCTGTCTAATCTAGGACGTCATCCCTCAAGCTAAAAAGCTGCTGGAGGACCTCATCAGACTTCGCCCGCACACCGTTGTGATATACAACGTTGGTCTCAAAGACTTTGATGCCTTTGACCAGCTTTGCGGTGTCCCTGGCCAGGTTGCACTCCACGTACATGTCCTCCACATACGACGCCGCGTACGCCGGGACCGTGTTGTTACGTAGGCGCTGCTCGTCATAGAGACGCGGCCAGTCTTCTCTCGTCGCAAGCTTCTCGGCCACCTCACGAAGTGACTGGAGTTCGGGGTAGGTCTCAAAGTGTAAAGGGAAAATCATTTCACCAGAGAAGAAGAGCGGCTCAGTAGATGACGCACAGATGTACCCTGGGTTGAGCCAAGAAAATTCCTTGATGGCCTTGCCGACGCGGTAGGCGGCCCAGTTGGAAGAAATGCCGTCGCAGTAAATGGCTTCATGAAGGACCGCGTAAATGATATTGGTATCCAGCGGGGTGAAGCTCTCGAGGGGTTGCAGCGCAGCCCGAGTGAAGAAGCCAAACTGATCGAGCGACGCCTTGAGGTGGATGAGGATGCTGTGGACATTGTCAAAGCCGCCGTGGCCACCAAAGGCGATTCCGATGGTCAGCAGACGGGGTACCGTCAGAGTTCCGCCCGAAGGAAGAGCGACACCGCCCTGGCTCTCAATAAAGGCAGCGAGCTGACGCAGAACGGCCACGTCCTCGGGGAACTTGGCAAAGTACTGCTCGTTGCGCTCAGCAGTTTTGCGGAAAGTCGCCTCGTAGACCTGCTCGGGACGCTTTCCAACAGGAGCGAGGCCACCGGTAAGGAAACACTCGCGCAGGCCTTCCGGGTGCATGGAGAGGTATGACAGGGTGACAAAGCCACCGTAGGACTGTCCAAAGGTGGACCAAGCAGCCTTGGCCTCTGGCCAGCCCTGGGTGAGGCACTTGCGAACGGCCTCGCAGTCGCGTACTGTGTTGTCCTGCCGCATGAGGCCGAGGTAGCGTGCCTGGGCTTCGGCATCACCCACCTTGGCGAGCATGGCGACGGAGACCGGTGTGCTCATGCCGACGCCGCGATGGTCAATGAAGAGCATTTGATAGCCCTTGGCTAGAGCGGTGCGGGTGACAGGGTGGTCCTGAGGCTCTCGGTTGCCGAAGCCGGGGCCGCCCTCAAGGTACACCATGTATGGCTTTGGGGCGTCGGGCTTCTTGCCGTCGCTGTCGGCCTCGGGTGGGAAGATGGGCACCTCGTGCTTGTTGGCTCGGCGGGCAAAAAGGGTTATGGTGCCGGCTGAGGGGTTCTCGTAGTCGAGCGGCACCTGGAAGAAGAGCTCCGTGACGAGCAGTTGGCCGGGAACGACATGACTCCTGCTGCTGAGGAGCCTGGCGGCGGGAACCGGCACCGTTGTATTTGGAGCCATGGCTGTCGCTGGAGTCGACGTTGCTGCAGCACTGGTCAAGACCGACGGCGGAGGTTCTGTGACAGATGAAGGCAGCGGCGAGAGCGAAAGGTGGATATGGAGTGAGTGAGGGTCAGCCATGGGCCGCGGAAAAGCAGCCCCAACTCAGTGAGTAGACGGACGGAGGCGGCAGGAGCTCAACAGATATACCCCGTGACTTCTACGAAGACACCACGCGATTTTGTCAAGATGCGCCTGTTGCCTGCCCGCACATGTACGGGGTGCACTGGCCGGCCATCGACGACTTTCATCTCGTAACGGGCACTGCGCTCCTGGCCGTGTGCGCCTCCGCATGGTCGCTCCACCGACAACATGACCTGCCTATATTACCCAGGCGTGAGGTTGGATAAATGGGCTTGGGCTACTCCAAGTATGTACCCGCCGTTCCGCTAGCTTACGCTGACACCGACACCGCAACAAGCGCAACAACTGGCTGTGTAACCAAGTAGTAGCGGCCATGTGGGGGAGAAGCCACTGGGGTGGCATGGGCTTTTTACGATGGACCTCCAGGGCCCTGTGCCGCCGCAAGCCATGCCGTGACCCCGGCGCTGACTTCCAGGGGGGAGGGCGAGGCTGGCGGGGGACATGCATCTGTCCGCGCATTGCATTGCGTTTTGTTTGCTGGCCCTCGGACGGCCAACGCGATGGCGGGGCGATGCAGGTGCAGTAAGGGCAGGATAGGCTCGTTGGTCTTGGCCCCGTGGGAAGCGCCTACGACTCCGACTTCTCGAAGCCCGTCGCACTGGCCGAAACTGGCCACGGCGGCGATGGGTGTGCCCTGTGACACGCACACATCAGCATCCAGCGAGCACGGGTGCAATACATGGCGAGAAGCGCGAACTGTTGTCTCACCGGTGCCAAAGGCGGAGGAGAGGCAGCGCTGTTGCTCGTTGGTCGCTTGAGATCTCGTCGTCACGATGGACAGCATGTCAATCTTACACCGGTGCCTTTCGTGGCCGATGCATCTGGGGCAGGAACGAATGCGGGCTGGCCAATCGTGATTTCTGGAATGAGGGAGCCGTCTAATTTAATGAGGCGCGATGGTAGTTACGCAATGACTACTCCGTACCTACTACCTTGGGTAGGTAGGCACCTCCCCGTACTTCGCAGCTGGTGGCCATTGCCGAGGGGAGATGCTCGCGAGACGAGAGCAGGCTCGCTGAAGTGCTTCCGCCGACCGGAGTCCGAGCCGCGCGACCACAAAACCTCATCACCGTGTCGGTCGTTGGCAACCTGCTCCTGTTTCGTGAATCAACCGCACGAATCCCAATTCTCAACACGCAAGGCCTGCCATCGACACGGCTCCAACATCATCGCGACGACTTGACTGAAAGCTGCCCAGTCAACCTTGGAAGCCCTTGGTGCCGCCAGTAGACGCCCCTGAGTCGTGAAACCTGGAACCCGGGCAAGTTGGAAGCAAACCGCCTGGGCTCGTGCGCGTTTGGGCACCGTGGCGCTAGCTCCGCGCCTGTAGCGACCCGCTATGGCACTTCGGGTTCCTTCTCCTTCTGCACGGCGGACTTCCCACCTCGAATTAATCCCCACTTCATCCAACAGGTGGAGGCCTTCTCGGTCCGTTCTCTTTTCTGCCCACCTCGCCTCGCAGCCTTCCTTCTCTTCCTCCTTCCCAACCATCCCTCTTGCCGTGGGTATGGACCACATCCAACTCAGTCACACCCTGGCCGATGCTTTCAACGCCTTGGCCGACGAGGTGCAGCTCTTGGCCGACCGCAAGACTGTCCTCGAGCACAAGCTGCGCTTCGCCCACGAGCAGGTATGTGTCGCCTCGGCGCTCCCGTTGTTTCGCCCGTCGCCTCCAAGCCCTTTTCCCTACGCAGCAAGCCCCGAGGCCGGACCTTCCGGAAATCGTCGTCAATAGACAAAAACATGATGAGATATCATTAGCTCTAGATCAAGAGCAGCACTGTCTGCAGAGACTGACAACTTTTTACAACTCTGAACTTTGGCTTTGTCGACGATGCAATTTTTCACCTGGCGCATCCACTTTCATTTTACCCTCCATCACCGCTTCGCTGTACCTCGGGAGCTGTCGCTGACGCGTTGTGCTTGGGCTACAGTTCCAGTATTTGGCCGACAAATATGCACCGGCGACGCCAGAGATAGCCGAGACGCTGGCGAAGTTGCAGCTGCCTCCTCATACCTCGGTTGATGAGACCTCGCCAGTCCCTCTTCCGCATCGTTCAACGCCTCAGTCGCAGCACCAACTGGCTCTGGTGATTCGAGACGGACGCCGAGCGGCTAGTCGACTTGCCTCTCTCGGCGAGTCGAGTAAGACCACTGGGTCCAGCAGAGAAAGCCTCTCGCACTCGACCCGCGACGAGACGTCCATGTCGACCGCTCTGGAACAAGACTTCACTGTCCAAGGCAAGAAGGGGAACTTACAATGTCCCTTCTCCAAGAAGACTGCGGATAATGATGACGCGGCGTCTGGGGAGATGCCCGCAGAGCTGCCACAACATGTGGCGGATGATCCCATTTGCATGGCCATGTACGAGGAGTCCATGTCACAGCCACCCCCCAGCGGGACTGGGGCCAGCAAATGTCCCATTCGATTCATGGACAGGCACTCACCGGAAGAAATTGCACATTACGTCGAGACGCACAAGCATGAGCTGCCGCGCAGTCACGAAGTGTGCCTCCGGCGCTACCAGAAGAGCGAGGACCAGATGAAGAAGCTGGACTCCAAGTATGGCAACATCGTCAGCATGATTGAGGGGCTTAGCCATCTCCATCAACCCATGCTTCCCGAGGAGGAACAACAGCAACAACAGCATCGCCGCAGCGACGTTGATCGGGCGTCAAATGAGCGCGTCGAGAATTGGGCTCATGCAGTAACAGCGACTGCTGAACCACATGCCGATGAGGAAATAGCTCAGGATGAGGCTGATCGCCAAGGGCACTTCGACAGGCCTCTCAAGGAAGTTCGGGTTGGCGAGTCGCCCAGCCGGCCTTGGGGTATCTCCGTGCCCGTTTATGAGACGTTCGAGCCCGAGAATGAGCACCCTATGTCGCCCCCTGCGGCTCCAGTTCGGATGCCTAGTCCACTACAAGGCGTCCAACCACAGGCCAAAGGAACCGGGAAATGTCCTTTCGACCACACCAAGCTTGCCGCCCTCAAAGAACTTGCAGCGGCCGCGAAGCCCGAAGAGATGGCGGTTCCGGGTCCAAGCACGCTTCATGAACCACCACCAGTCACGCCAGCGCGGGCCGGTGCTCCTAAGACTGGGCCGCCCATGCCACAACCTGCCTTCATCAACCCTGCGGCGTCGAAGGAAGCTGCTGGCGGCGCTCCGCAGATGGTCTTTACCGGGCCTGTCTTCATCGGGTATCCCATGGACCAGGCCATTCAGTTCATGAACCAGTATCGTGGGCATCAGTAGCATACACGTCGCCGTGCCGTCTCACTATTCTGTTTTTTTTCTCCCTGCACAGCGTGTTTTTTTTTCGGCAGGGCGCCTTTCATTTTCACGCGCAACAACACCCTTGAAGTTATAAGCGATGGCGTTTGGAACCCAGGACAAGGGACATTTCGGGACTTGCGATCGGGGTTCATTGGGACACACGTGGCACGAAGATAGTCATAATGATGAGAACGACTTGTATTACACGCATCCATCTATGTTGTTTGCATCGATGCCTCTACGTCATCTGCGTACGAACTTGAAGCAAAGTGAACCCAGCCAGCGCCTTTCCTGTCTATCGACCCAAATATGCCATAGTGTAGCCCAAATAGTATGCTCTGGTAGTGTATTCAAAATGCGAGGCGCCGGAAATTAGCCATTGGCGGGAGCAAAGCCAAGGCGCAGCAATCAGTCGCTGGCACCGTTTTGCTTCTTTGTCTTTTGCACGTCGTCGGCAACGTCGTCATGGTAGTCCTCGCCCCACGAGTCCGCGCCTTGGGTGTCCCACAGCGACAGGTCGTCGTCGGACATGACGGCAGCGGCGTCCTCGGGGTCGAGCAGCGTCGCGTCTGTGTCGTCGTACCCGGCGTCGCCGTCCTCGGCAGCGGCGAGCGCGTCGGCGCTGCCACCGCCCTCTTCGCGTTGCAGCTCGGCGGCGCGTGCCATGGTGCGGCGGTAGATGGCAAGGCCGACGAGGATGCCGATGACGCCGCCGATGATCATGCTGAGGTAGTTGACGGCCTTGTCGCCGGCGGTCATGGAGTCGCCCTTCTCGGCGAGGACGGCGAGGCGGCTGCCGATGAAGACGTGAACGAGCAACTTGGGGCTGCATTTGTGGTCAGTGTATGGTTAAGCATTCAGCTGGATGGAATACTACAAACCTTGACAGCGCCGTGGAGACAGCAAAGGACATCGGGGTGATGCTCGGGATGGTGGCCAAGAAGCCATTGCTAAGGCTAAACGGCAACGGACAGAAGCGAATGCCCGTCAAGTACAAGATGCCCTCATGTCGGAGCACCTGCCCGAGCGCGACGAAGCGGTGGTCCCGTCCGACCATGCGGTCGACGTAGCCGCTCAGCACCGTCCTGCTCGCGAGAAAGGCGCACAAGCTGCCGAAGACGCAGGCTGATGCGGCGATGGGCCAGCCAAGGGGGAACCCGTAGATGAAGCCCGAGATGGTGGTGGCAGTGGAGTAGCCAATGACCGGGGGGAACGCCGTCACGAAGATGAGGAAGAAGATGAGGAGCCAGCCGCCGGGCCGGGCACGCCACGACTTGGAGTACGGCGCCAGCCAGGCGAAGAAGCGGTGCGAGTAGACGAGGACGAGGATTAGGACGACCCAGCCGAGGACGCAGGCAAGGGCAGCGAGGGCGCGGTAGAGCGGCGAGAGGCGCATGTAGGCGGCCACGACCTGCTCACTCCACGACAGGTAGAGCTTCCACCCGCGGCGGACGAGATCGCGCGGGTGGTATGAGCTACGCATGCGCCGCGAGCGGTCGGAGAGGCGCCGGGACGAGGCCATGCCGTACCGTGACCAGCGAGCCGTCGGCGCGGGCGACGACCGCGCCGAGCTCGAGGCCGATGACGAGTTGGGCTGCGGCGAGCGACTCTGGCCGCGGCTACCGCCGTCGCCGCCGCTGCCGCCGTTGGCAGCAGCGTATCCCTGTGTCGGCATCGCAGGTATATGTGTCTGTGTCTATGTCTCCCGTGAACCGCCGTCGGGGTGGGTTTGTGCTCTTTCGGCCACGCGGCGTCGCTCAGGTGTTGAAGGAGAGTCCACCTCGAGGGCCGGTCGATCGGCGGCACGCAGCGCGCGAAGGGGGGCTTGCAGATCAATCAGAGAGCTCCTGGCCGGCTTCCCATGCCATGCCAATCGCAAAGAGGCCCGCGTATAAATTTGGCGCACGTCGAGTGAGGTGGTGAGCGGAGAAGGCGACGGACGGAAACGCGGCTCGGTCCTGGCGGCTCGCCTCCACGTCGTCGTCTCTGCAGCGTGGCCCTCCCGTTCGGGCGTCTCGGCGCCACAAGCACCCTGAGCAGCGGGTCGGCGGATGTCGGTCGTTCCGTCGCACGTGTCGCGGCAGGTCGGTGGATCGTTTCTCGCTTTGCTCTGGGGTTCTACCCGAGAGAAGACGTTGTGGGACGCTCCGGTCAGAGGGTCTGCGCGATTGATTGATAAGCCGTTGGTGTCCAGAGCGTTGCGAGACAGAGGCTTGGCGGATTTGAGTCCTCACGGTAGTGAGGTGGTGACGAGGATGACGAAAGCTGGCGGCTCAGCAGCGGGATAGGCGTCGCCAGCCTTGCCCTGTCGGTGTGATTGCCCAACCGCCTAGTGCATTTATTAGGGGGTCAGACTTACGTCAGGCCAGAGAGGCGCGGCGCGGCGCCTCAGGGTCGCAGCGGCTGCGCCCGCCCCTGTTTCGGACGTGGGGGGGCCGCCGCCGCCTGCGCATCAAACGAACCTCTGGGTACGGAGGCATTCATTCGTACGGTGTAGGGATCGCAATGTCCGACACTCCAGGGCCTGCAGGCCCCGCGGACGTTATTAACAACTTGACGAAACCATCTCATGTGCGGAGGCGCCGTGTTTGAGGTCCCTAACGATATAAACCGTCCTCCCCCAATTTCAAAAGATATGGCGACGTCAAGGCGCCCGCGCCCGCGCGCATCTCCGGGTAACATGGTCGACGCCGCCGGACCATGTCGAGATCTCTGCGAACCAAATACCCATTGTGCGCACGCGGGGGGTGCCAGGTAAACTACATTGACTTCGTGGACCTCACGGCGTGTGAATCGACACAAGTTTGGAATAATGTCCTCTCTCTTCATCTGTATAAGTCTGGATTTTCTCTTCTTTTACGGTTTTCGTTCGGAATCGTCACCGCTTACCGCTTGGGCCCTTGGGAGGGTCTCGCACGAGAAGCCTGACCTTGCCGTCCCCAATCTCGACACCCTGGCTCAGGATATCAACCTCCTCCTTGTCCTCGCTAAGCGCGGCGCCGCCTCCATCCCGCAGCAGCGACTTGTCCCAACTACGGCTGTCGATGCCAAGGATGCCTCCCATGCTGTTACGATCCCCCGGTACCGAAAATTCTCGGTATGCGTACCGCCACTCGTTGAGGAACGTACGGATAGCTCTGCCCACCTTATCCTTGCCATTCTTGCTATGGTGACCGGTGCCGGTGATGGCGTAGACGGGCCTGGATTCCTTGCTATTATCCACCAATACCTTCTCGAGGTACTCGACAGCTTCTTCAGGGTGGAGGCCGTGCAGGTCGACGTAGATCTCCAAGGAGTTGCTGAACCCGCCCTTGTTGCGATGCTCGTACAGTTCACGGGCAGCTTCTCGATGTGCCTTACGCATCAAGTCATTCTCGCTTTGTCCCCGAAGGCTCAAAGCTTTGGCAGCTCGCGCATCGTTGCGATTCCACGCCTGCGCCGCACTGTTTCCCGGTTAGTTAACTGCAGTCTTCAATGCCGTGCAATGGCTGTGGTTGCGTACCTCTGAAGGAACTTGTTCCGAAGGCCGCCATGCTTAATGGCCTCCTGACGCGCCTTCAGATAGGCCTTGTTGGCTCGTTCGCCCGTCTCCAGCCACGGGATGTGCTTTGGGCTCGGGATCGCCAGGGCCGCGGGACTGTTTTCGCCTGTCCGGCCCGAGGCAGCAGCCCCATTGGTCCCTGATCTCCTGGATTCAGGACGAGACGGACCCGGGGAAGGTGACGGAGACCGCTTGACAATGTCTGCCAGGGAGCTTGGAGCGAGGTTCTCCTTGTGGTTATGACCATGACCACCTCGCTTTCCGTGATGCTTCTTCCCTTGCCTCACGGACGCCGAGCCTAGAGACGGAAAGGCCTCGTTGTCGTCTATTGCTGGAGCAGCCGTGGTCATGTCCTTGACCTGCTGTCGGCTGCCAGGTCGAGACCTCAGCCGCGGGCTGTCGGTGCCGTGAAAGCTTCGTGGGCCGGGAGGAGGATTGAAAGCAGCGACGGCCAAGGTTGCCGGCCTCAGAGATGGACTGTCTTGCTGAAGAGCCGGAAACGAGGTTGGGTCCTGGAGTTGGGGGGTACCCTGGCTCCTGTTGGCACCAGTCTCCTCGAGTGACAGTTTGCTGAGAAGCTTCGACGGGTCGTGGGAGAAGATGCATGTGTCACCGGCAAGACAGTTGCCCGTTACCCAATACCTAGTTGGATAGTGTTAGTCAGGAGCGTCCATTAGAAGCCACCATTGGGAGCGTATTCGAGGACTCACTTGCAGAGATGGCTGCTGAGCTCGTGACTGAAGCGGCAATCTGCACGGAGGCATTGGCCGGTGGACATGAAGAACTTGCAGATGACACCGGACTTTGGGGGGCCCGAGGGTGTTGAGGGACGGCCTTCCGCATATATAGACTTGCCGATCAGGACACTTTTTGGCTCATCCATGGGAACGGGCAATACGCCGCCTTCCTGGCCTTGTGCCTCCATGATAGCAGCGATGGTCGCACTTAGGTCATACCCATGCATGGCAAGGGCGGACTCGATCTCCTCGTCTGTTCGGGTCTGTCCAAGGATAGACCGGAGCATGTCATATGGGGACATATCGGTCTGCTGCGAGGACATTGAGGAGAACTCGGGCGCCGCGGCGTTGAGGCCGCTTGGAGTGCCCACTGATGAAGAGATACTGGCTGCGTCGTCGCTTACCAACCACTCCACGTTTTCAGACGGGTATTCGCCCATGATCTCCGTGGCAGGCGTAGAGTCGCTTGCGAACTCATAGGCGTTGAGATTCGGGCTATGAGGGATGGCGGGTGAGGCGAAAGCCAGACGAGGGGACGCTCGTGGTGATGAAAACGGAGATGCCGTCGACGACTTGGCTCGATTGAATGTTGAGGGCATGAATCCGGGCGGAGCGAGGGGGCTCACACCAAGCCGAGGTGATCCGGATAGCGGTGTTGGAGATCCGCGCCATGATGCGGGAGACGGCCGGCGAAGAATCGACTGCCTTATGGGTGTAGGAGACGTCGAGGCGCCTCCAGCCTCGCGATACCGCCACAAGGCATCGAGAACAACATTGTCCAGCGACGTGCCCGTCAGGGTCGTCTCTTTCTTCAGGAGCTCCTCGAGTTTGTCGGTCTTATCCTCATCCTCGAGAGTAGGATCCTGAAGAATGGGCAGGCACAGTTCGTAGTGTTCGTCTGAGACCATGATTTCGAGACTCCCTCCTCGGGGGGGCTTGTCGAACACGTCGGGGCGGTGGTCGATGCGGCCAGGTGTAGTTTAGCCGCACAAGAGGGGTCGGGCGCCGTATCGAGGGGTTTCTTCAAGGCACAGAACGAACCCGAAAGAATCTCGCGTATATCGAATCGGGCAAACGAAAATGGGACACGGATAGCTAGAACTGTCCCACGCGATTGAGGCATCAGCACTGAACTGGGTGACGCGTCCGTGGCTGGCAAACGAACGAGAGTGGCACAGAGCTTGAACTCACATGTGAAAAGAATAACAAAAGACGTGATGGCGGTGCACCAGAGGCACAAAGCCGGCAAATTCGCGCGTGGATGAAAGTCAAAAACGAGGCCGACGTGGAGGCGGAGGCGGAGGCGGAGGTGGGCTGGTGACGGACAGCGAGCGGGACAGTGGCCTAGGAGGAGCTCACATTGCGCCGCCGAAGGTCCACGGCGAACGGCAAGAGAGCTGGCAGAATGCGTGCGGTCCCGGAGTCCCCTGGCGCGTGTCGCACAAGCCCGGTGCCTGCTCTGGCGGTGCGGTGCAGAGTCGGCGCTCGCGGCGGTATGGCGGCGACGGCGACGAGGCGGCAAGACGAGGGTAAGTAAGGAGAGGTCGAGGTCGAAGGTCAGGACCGTGGAGGACCCGCAGGCCGTGGTGGAGTCGGCGTTGGCGCTGGGTGCCCGTCTGCCGACAGACACCCCCAAGACCCCGTCCCGTCACCCACCACTAGGCACAGCTGTACTGTAACTAAGGCGCCGCCGCTGAGGCGGGGATCTCGGTTCAAGGTTCCATCCATTCGATCTGACGCCGTGCCGCCAGGCACACGAGTTCCGGGCACCGCTACAAGGTAAACTGGGTACCCTTGGTACCCTACCTAAGGCAACTTACCACCCACGTGCACCTGGGCGCCATCTGCCTGGGGCAGCTCCTCCGGCTCGCCGACGGATACAGCAGACACCTGGGCAGCTTTCTGAAGCCAGCACGTGTGCGTTCCGTTTGGTACCCAACCATGGTGCACCGACCAGAGGCGCCTTGGTATGGTTGTGGATGGGAGCCTTATTACTGTCACATCATCCCCAGGGTGAGAATCCCTGGTTGGCTCTTCGTTCGTGCTGGGGCGGCCTGCACGATCAGAACTGGATGCAGGGGGTGCCCCAGTGACGCCTTCCACGTCCACTAAACGTGCACCCTAGGTAATAAGTGCAGTGATTGGGGTCCAGCAAATGGCACTGGAAGATGCAGCGTCACCGTGTTTCCCAACTGGCATCATTGCTAGCCTTGATACTTGAAGGGCCACCAACTGAACTGATGCGGTTCAATGATGTGATGGCTTTACACCGAGTCACGCGCGCAAGGCACACCTTATGTGTGCAAGCTGTCATCTGCGTGTAACCCGTGCGAAACCCGCTCCATGGCTAACACTGGCTCAAGGTATCTCCTCGTCCTCGTCGCCGCCAAAGCCAAAACTGAAGCCTCCTGTTTCAGGGGCCTCTTCATCCCGGCCCACGGCCGAGTCCCATTTACGTTTCTTGGCGCTCTTCTTTTCCACCGCATCCAGAGCCTTGTCCAACACTTCGGGGTGCTCCACTCGTAGCCTCTCAACGAAGAGCGCGTATGGGTTCGTAACATCTTTGTCGAAACCAGAAACTTGGTCAGGCTTCTCTTTCAGGAAGGCCAAGACTTCGGATAGCAAGTTAAGGCTCGGGGACTCCGGAACAAAGTTCTGCGTGAGAGCGATGCCGTTCTCAAGGTTCACGACAAGGTGCCACCACCCGCTCGGAACGTGAAGAATCTCTCCAGCCTCACAGATGCCCTCGATGCACTCTGGTAGTTGACGCGCCTCTTCGTGGAATGTCAGAAGCCACTCGGCGATGCTCAGCGGGCTTGTGACTTCGCTGCTGTCCTGAGATACATATACCCCAGGAACCTGCGCAGCGGGTGGGAACATGATCCAGTACTTGGACCCTTGAAGGACCGCGTTCCATGCACTGGTGCCGTTTGGGTCCTTGTGGAATGTCGAACCGCTTCTCTCAGGGCCGACGATGAGCCAGCGATGGGCCGGCCGCTCCCGCCCAAGAACCTCGAAGAGATCCGGTCCGAAACAATCTGGTCTCCAGTATGCCGCGTCCGGGTCTCGTCCAACCTTGATTCCCATTTTCTCCGCGAACTTGCGGTCGAACAGGTACAGCGGACTCTCGTCGGTGTTATCCCGCATGTAACTGCAATATCTTGAGAACGTCCAGTCCACCGCCTCTGCTCGAAATTCAAGCTCGGCATAGTCTGATAGAAGAGATTCGATGGTCCATGCGGAGGTGACGGGCCATTCCTGAATGCACCGTGTCAGGATGAAGGGCCGTTCGGTCCATCTTTCAGCGTACTGCTCGTACGTAAGGTTGTCGAATCGGCAGATTTGGTTTGCTTTTGGGATGTTGCGAACGAACTGTGCCAGATTGATGTTGGAACAGGCGAACGGTCTATGCAAGACATCGGAGAACACATTGCTGCAATCGACTCTGGCCTCGAGGTCCCTCTCCATGTTCAGCAATGTCCTCCTCCATGTGCCTCGCCATCTCAGCACTCGACTCTCTTCCCGTGGAAGCCTAGAGGGGGCCAGCTTAGTATAAGTCGGCTTGACTCTGGAGCAGTCAGCCAACTGCATAGCAACAGACTTACTGGAGGAACAGCGCTTTCCAGAGTTCGTCTGCGTGGCAAAACGCGTAGAGAAATTTGCACGTCGAGCCGAACCGAATGAGGTCTGATTTGTCTAGGACGTCCAGAACGACAGTGAGCAACTCGTCCGGGAGCATAGCCCACAGGCCTATGCGGGTTCTTGCATTAGGCCCATTCGAAAGGTACCGGTTACCCAAAGGCTTGACTCCAAGCTGATGCAGTGGGATTGACTCGGAGTCACTGGGCACAGCTTGACGGCTGGCTTTTGACTCATTGTCTGCCGTAGGACCATTGCTCATAGGGGCCACTGCAGACGGCATGGTTGCGAAAGGGCGTCCCGATGCAGAGCGCAAGAAAGCTTTGTCCCAAGAGGTGGAACTTGCAGCAGTGGCGGCGAACGCCTAAGACCCCCAGCACCGCCCGTTCTGACGGCTCAAGAGCGGCCAAGGCGAATCGAGGTGATGCTCAAGGCAGGCTTCAGCCCAGTGTGGAAGGCACCGCGCCAGTGAGTCAGATGTGGTCGCAGTCAAGGCTGCTGCAGGAAAAAGGAGTCACCAAAGTCCACGGGCACCGGGCCGTCGACATGCAAGTAGTGAGAGGCGATGCGCGAGAGTGACTCGCCTGGAGAAACTGCAAGCGTGGTGGGCTGGGCTGGTGTAAGTCCGGGAGTGGTGGCAGAAATTGAGTCGCCGCCTGGTTGGTGGTGGATGAGTGTGCATGCCACCGCCACTGATGAGCCTGGCCACCTCTACGAGCAGCACCACCGGCACCACGGCCACCACTAGGGATTTGGGGCGGGAAAAAAAATTCCTGGTGTCGCTCCAGGCTGGGCTGGGCTGGCTTGGTGGTGTCTGATAGCGCAGCGCCGCCGCCGCAGGAACAAACGCTGCGAAACGCACTGCCCGCCTGGGAACAGCGACCCTAAGCGTGGGGCCGCCACGAACCTTGCTGATTGGCTGGCGCCGCGTGTGGGCGGGAGGGAAAAATTACAAGTCGGCGAGGGCCCCTCAACCGACTTTTTTTTCTCTCCTTCTCTCTCCCCTCCAACCTTTCCAAGGAACATCGCAACGAGATATACCCGCATCTTCCTAGATTTCGGTCGGCTCTCGTTATTTTCGAGAGCGTACGGATCTAGTCGAACCCAAGTTTCCATTCAACGCCAGTCGCAGCCCTTCCCGAGCGAAGCGCCTGCCAGGTCCTTTTTTTTTCACCACCCCGCGCCCTTTCGATATCCTATCTAGGTCGAGCTGTGCTTGATCTAGATTCTTCTTCACCCCCACCGCAATCATGGCTACCGACAAGGGACTCGAGGACGTCCCCGAGGGTGAGTTTGTGTCATGTTCAGTCGCGGCGCCGTCGACGTGGAGGGAGTGAAGGGTGTCGGCATCGCTGTTGTCGCGTTTTCCCGTGGGGGTCGATCGCCGCCCGCGGTCAGACAAGATGCCCCACGATGCGCGCTCGCCGTCGCCATCGCCCTCGCTCTCGCCCGTCCCGCCAACAACCTATTTTCTTTGCGCGCCAGTTGTGATGATGGCTGACAGAAATGGCGTATAGGACAGATCGAGTCCAACTATGACGAGACCGTCGACTCTTTCGATGACATGAACCTCAAGTCTGAGCTTCTCCGTGGTGGTAAGCAAAATTTGCCCCGGCCGCCACGTTGCACCCGCCGTGTCTGACCCTTGCTGCAGTCTACGCCTATGGTTTCGAGCGCCCTTCGGCCATCCAGCAGCGTGCGATTATGCCCGTCATCAAGGGCCACGATGTTATCGCCCAGGCCCAGTCTGGTACTGGCAAGACCGCCACTTTCTCCATCTCCGTGCTCCAGAAGATCGACACCTCGGTCAAGCAGTGCCAGGCCCTGATCCTGGCTCCCACTCGTGAGCTCGCTCAGCAGATTCAGAAGGTTGTTGTCGCTATTGGCGACTTCATGAACATTGAGTGCCACGCTTGCATCGGTGGTACCAGCGTTCGCGATGACATGAAGGCCCTCCAGGACGGTCCCCAGGTCGTCGTCGGCACCCCTGGTCGTGTCCAGGACATGATCCAGCGCCGCTTCTTGAAGACGGATGCCATGAAGATGTTCGTTCTCGACGAGGCCGACGAGATGCTTTCTGTAAGACAGCCCTCTGCCAAGCCAAGCCCTAATACGTGCTAACCCTGTTCTACAGCGTGGTTTCACCGATCAGATCTACGACATCTTCCAGCTGCTCCCTCAGTCCACCCAGGTCGTTCTTCTCTCCGCCACCATGCCCCAGGACGTCCTCGAGGTCACCACCCGCTTCATGCGTGACCCCGTTCGTATCCTCGTCAAGAAGGACGAGCTTACCCTCGAGGGTATCAAGCAGTTCTACATTGCTGTTGAGAAGGAGGAGTGGAAGCTCGACACCCTCTCCGACCTGTACGAGACTGTCACCATTACGCAGGCGGTTATCTTCTGCAACACCCGCAGAAAGGTCGACTGGCTCACCGACAAGCTCACTGCCCGCGACTTCACTGTCTCCGCCATGCACGGCGACATGGACCAGGCCCAGCGTGATCTGATCATGAAGGAGTTCCGCTCCGGCTCCTCCCGTGTCCTGATCGCCACCGACCTTCTGGCCCGTGGTATCGATGTCCAGCAGGTCTCGCTGGTCATCAACTACGACCTCCCCGCCAACCGCGAGAACTACATTCACCGCATTGGTCGTGGTGGCCGTTTCGGCCGTAAGGGCGTTGCCATCAACTTCGTTACTGCCGACGATGTCCGCATGATGCGCGAGATCGAACAGTTCTACAGCACCCAGATCGAGGAAATGCCCATGAACGTGGCCGATCTCATCTAAGTTCACAACTACGAAAGCATCAACCCGTCGTCGCATGCGTCATCTAGGCTGCGTCGCCTTTCGACAGCCCCTTGTGCGGCAGTTTCGACATCTGGTGGAGAGTTTTACGGTGATTTCCCCTTTGCAGCTGTTGATAGATTCGCGTTTCTAGAGGGACACCTGGGGCCGGTCCTCGACGGCCGGCCGCACGGTGACTTGAGGGCAAAGATCGAAGTGGCTGCGTGACGAAGGCTCGGGAAGTCCTTTGCACCTTAATTGACGACAAGGTGTGATGAGGACTACCAAAAGTAATGCGATAGTTCTTCCTTTTTCCTCTCCTTTGTCACCTCTGTTCCTGTATCTAGGAGTCGCTTTTCATGATGACCACCTATACCTTCAGCGGTACTGTGCCTGATGGCGGATGTGATGGGGCCGTGTGACGTGACGATCCTTCGATGTGGTGTATTGTGTACCATGGCGAGCTTCCCGTTCGCGGAGCCAAAGTGACGCGTAACAAGGACGTGCCCCCTGATGGTCAAGTATGGTGTCGTCGGTCCGGCGCCCAAACTTGCGCGGACCGCCCTGTTGGGTCTGGTGTTCCCAAGCAGGGGTTATTTTGTCGAATCTAGAGAAATACATGTCCAACTTCGTATTTGGTTCTTTAGTGGGCGCTGATTCGGCCACCAAAGATGCGATTTACATGGCCTCACTGGCGGCGAGGTTAAGATCTTCAACAAATTATTGTGGCAGCATGGTTCAGATCGGAAACAGAAACACCGTTCGTAAAGATGTCAATTAGGAGTGCATCATGCCTGGTCTCACATGGCTAGACTCAAGTAAGGCAGACACAAGTCTCTACCGCCCTTCCAACGCCGATGGTATAGCCGCTTTCACAAAATAAAATAAGTGTCCAAGAAAGAGTTAATCAACCCCCGGTCCAAGATCCAAGTGATCCCTGAACACCATCAAATCAGGATTCGTACAGCAATGCTCTCTCTCATCGGGCCTGCCCAAATGATATTTGCGTCGGCGGTGGACTCTTAACGGCCGCCCCAGCGTATGCTCCAGGGATTGGCACGGCCTCGTACGTAGGCTCATGAGAAGCGTGTGGGGCATGCTCGGTGAGAGTCTCCTCCGGCGGTGTTGGTGCGGCCGTAGCTGTGGTGGGAGAGAATGACCCCTGACCCATCTTAGGAGTCGCAGATGGGGCTTTGACGGGTGGTGCTTGCAGCTTGAACGATGGCGACGGATTGTTAAACTGGGAATGGGGTTCGATGACACGGCCACCGGGAGTGAAAGGGCTGGATTCGTCAATGTCAGAGAGGTTGCGATAGGCGGCCGGCGGGTGGCGAGGTGACATGGCGTAGTTGCTCAGAGCGGGCGACTTGGGGCCGCCCATGCCTGGAGACTTGGGAGCGAAGCCGGGCGTGTTGGGAGCAGACTGGGAGCGCAGTTGGGCGAGGTAAAGATCGGAACGCGCGCGATCTCTCAGGTCCATGGACTTGAAAAGGCGGCGCTTGGTGTAGTAGCGGTAAAAGACGATGCTGTAGAGAGAGATGGAAATCACCTCGACAACAATCTCGATGATAATGCAGATGAGGGTCCAGTTTTGAAGGCGACAGACGAGCTGATAGTCGACCTTTTGGCCGAACACGTCCGAGCGGGTGTTGTCGACGCAGGCCCATCCCCACATGTCCTTGTTGTTGCCGCTGTCCCTTGCGTGCTGGACGACGACCGCAGTAACCACCCAAAGGAGCAAGCTGATAATGAACTAGACGGAGTTAGCACCGATGATTCAGGTAGCCGATGCAACTTTGGAGGCCAACGTACCCAGCTGATTGCGAACATGGTGTAGTAAGTGTTGACCTTCTCAGCTCGCTTGTGTCCGCCACGGCAATACGCCAGGAACACGAGCACGCAGATCAAGAGCGAGAAACAAGCCATGGACAGCGTCAACTTCTGAGGCCAAGATGTCTTGTCCGTATTTGGGGCCCAAGGAGGCATGTTGCTTTGCGCGGCGAGCGCCTTTGTGGAGTTGAAGATGGCAAACGACGTGGAAAGCATGGAGAGAATGATGAGGGAGCAGCTGAAGCTAACGCCGCGGAGGGCAAATTTTGCCATGCGAACGCGAGTTTTGATTTTCTGCCGACGTTGTTAGTCGGACACGGAACGGCTCCTTGACAGTCGGCACGGCCGTACGTACCACATCTTTGGCCTGTTCCTTTTCGGTGGCGAGCTCACGCTTCTCCAAAATTTCCTCCTCCCGGAAAGTGGGACTCAGAGGGTTCGTGAGCTGCCTCCCTGGTGTCCCGGGAACCTTCATGGCACTCTTGAGAGGCGACTTGGGCGTCATGGGAACCGTCACAGACTCGCGATTCGTGTCGTTGCTGATGTAGCCGAAGCCAACGTCGCCAGGTTGTGCGTGGGCAACATGAGACTTCTCGGGATCTGCGAAAGGGGACTCCATATCGACAGGAGAGTGAACAGAGGTAGCCTCCGCAAAGCGTGGAGTGCGAGGGACCTTGAGCGAGCTGTCCGAGGATGACGAGGACGATGTGCCGGATCGAACTGGAGTCAAGTTGAGAGCGGCAGGCCGCTTCTTCTCGTCGAAGCCTGAGGGAGAGATATTAGCCGAGCTCTACAATCCTACATGAAGGCAGTATCACGCGAGGTACGGACCTTGGCCGGCCATGGTGCAGTGTGTGAGCGTACAGCAACAAGCAGACAAATGCAAAGGGCAATGAGAAATAGGCTGTTCCGTATGATATGAGGCCTTTGCGAATATCACAAAGCAGGACAAGGCTTCCAAACCAGCTGCAAGCAGAGTCCCGGGAACAGGAATGCGAAAAGAATCACGGTGAGGGAGGATGGATGAGACCAGCTATCGAGGAACAGGAGAGAGGACGCAGGTCCAGACCAGCAGAGGGACAGCGGGAGTTTTGAGGGCAACGACATGGCGCGAGATGGCTGCAGTTCATTCGACAGCTCTAGCCGCCGAGGCCAGAGGGCCAGGTGGAGAACGACCTTGGAGGGTGTCGGGCTCAGGCAAGCCGAAGGACACACGGCATGTCACAGTAGACGCCCAGCTACGGCTTCTCGGGCCAAGGCACGTAAGGTGTGGCGCCAAAGCGCCGCATCGAACGCGGTAGCGTGAATGGACGAAGGCTGCGAGGCGAGGGACATTGCGTGGTCCGGGCAGAAGCAAGCCTGGGGAGATGATGAAGAAAAGCTCTGAACTCACACTTTACCTGCGGGCCCTTGGTGTCCGTGAACCGTGGCGGTGTTTGCGACGACTTGGAAGGCGATGCTTCAAAGCTGACACAATATTTCGCAGGAAGATCGTCTCACTCGACGGCGACAGAACTGACGGGGCGAGGCACGGGTGAGGGGAAGCCTCGATGCCGGAACGCGCAAGGCACGGAGAAGAGAGGGTATATCACTGAACAGGCACGCCTGCCAAGAGGGCCTGGAAGACCGGGAACCCGAGCAGTGCAACCGCCCGCTGCCACCGACCGACAGTCGCAGCGGGCGGCAGCAGCATCGTGGAGGGGGGGGGCGGGATGGGTCAACGCACATCCATCACCAACGTGCGTACGGAGCTCTTCTGGACATTGCAGCAACAGTGAGACCTCGCGGGCGTCCGGCGGAGCAACATGGAATGGAACTTGGTGCTTGTGCTTGTCGTGGTTGGGCGGCCGGGGGTTGCCTGTGAGGGCAAGTCGAAGCCCGGGCAGCAGGGAGCCCACCGCCCAGGGCGTCGTGCGATTCGCCCCGGGCCGTGGCAGTCAAGCGCAGGTGCATACGTGTAGTCCAGGGCAAGGGTGGTCGGGCAGACCCCTGCCGAGCGCCAAACGCCCCTCACGCAGCGATCCCACGGCGGGGATCAACCTGCTGCGACGCGTGATAGGCCGGTCCCCTCGCAGGTGTGTTGGCGGCCACAGCGCCGGCCCACTGTGATGTACCTTGCCGCTTGGCCAATGGCCAACCACAGCCGCCGGTCGATGCGCTCAACTCGCCCAAGAGGGCCAAGACCAGCCACGCTGCAGTGGTCGGCGGCAAGAGCGTCCACAGGGATTCGTCGAAGGCAACCAACCTCGACCGCCCGCTCGACCTTCTTTCTGGGTGACGACGCTCCTCCCTGTATGGAGGGTTGCCGGTGGCGACCCCCCTCGCTGCTGCTGGTCCTCGAGCCCGCTCACATGTCTCTGAGAGTTGGCAGGCGAGCTGGTGAAGATTTCCTTTCGCTCATGTTTTATAAATAAACTCGCCCAGATTCGGTGGTGTGAAACATCCAGAACATTGGATCGATATTCCCGGCCGTACGTATTTGACAGTAAAGTACATACTTGACCAGGCTGGAGGTCCCGAATATCCTTGCTAGTGGCGAGATGTTGGCGCCATGAGAGTTCCCGAACTTCGATAGCTTGACAGGCGACCCTGTCACAGGCCTGTCCCCCCAACCAAAGGTATGTCAGGCCCTGCGCATAGTGGGCATGTGGGCATACATATCAACGGTTCCTTGTATTTCGATGCCTTCAGTCCAGTGCTGTACGAAGTACTTCGTAGGTAGGGACGCATTGATCAAGCGTCAGTGCGGCCTCTCAGTTACCAGGCACCTCGCCTGGGGAGGTGAGCAGACACACGTCAGCTTTGTGCGACGGCATGTCTCTGTGCCATCCAAGGAAACTTGTCTTTGGACGAGACACGCAGATAGCGTCTACTTCTTCGCCCCCAACGAGGCAATGAAATGTAACCACCTCAACCGGTCCCGGTCGCACCTGGGCAAATTGTCCGGGACACAAACTCAGTCCCGCCCCGAGAGCAGCACCGACACGACACTGAAGGACCTGAAATTAGACATGCACGCGCATCTACGAATAGCTTTGGAGATATTCGATTCGCGAGAAAGACTTGCAATCATGTGACAAATTGACGTCAAACAGTCTATGGGATTTGCAACTCCGCGGCGGGTGCTTAATGCAGGTCAAGGAATGTGTCCAGCTATGGAAATGGACTCTGCCTTTACAGCATCCCAACTCACAACCACCAAAACAAAACACTGCAATGCAACGCCTGAGCTATCTCGAAAATAAGATGTCCCCGGTTCAAAGTGTCAGCCAGTTCAGCCTCGCACCTCAGCCTCGCATCCTCCACTGGCAACTTCCAATTACCTTTCCTTGGTAGCATACTAGGTACAAGCGTACCTCAGGTAAGGTAGGAAGCGTCACTGGTTCTCCAGGTGCTGCTGGGGAAGGTGTGAGCTGGTGGGTTAGCGCCATGCCAGCGCCAACTGTGAAGTTCGTCGCCCCAAGCCGACTTTCAGCCGGAGGGGCAAACAACCACCTTATCGCCTTATCAAGCCCTAACAGGTCTAGCGTGATTTAAGAGTCATCGCTCTCCCAAGTGAGTGCCCACGAGGAATTTTGTGCTCCCGAAATCCCTATATTGACCAGCAGTCCGAGGCAGACGTTGCGACATCTTGACCCGACCAATCTCAGCGACATCTTCATTGACCTTGCCCCATAGTCTCTCGGAGAAGCATCGATAACCTCACCGTCGCCTGCGCCCAGCGCCGAGCTCGCACGTGGACTTGCCAACTATTTCTCCTGCCCGCCAGACTTGCCCCACCAAACCCTCAAGCGTCACCATGTCTGCCAACGGCGACCCCAAATACGACGACATCGACTCCGAGTCGGAGTCTGGCGAGTCCTTCGATGGCCAGCATGACATTTCCGAGGACAAGCCCCTCAAGTCGGCCCTCAAGAACTCCAACCCTGCCATCCCAGACGAGACCATCCAAAGGCCCCCGCTGCCCCCGCAAACCGACCCGAAAGACCTCGACGTCGCCAGCCTGACTCCCCTCACGCCAGAGATTATTGCCCGGCAAGCGACCATCAACATCGGCACCATCGGTCATGTCGCTCACGGAAAGTCGACCGTCGTCAAGGCTATTTCCGGCGTCCAGACAGTCCGATTCAAGAATGAGCTGATCCGCAACATCACCATCAAGCTCGGCTACGCCAACGCAAAGATCTACAAGTGCGACAACCCCGCGTGCCCGCGACCGGGCTGCTACCGAAGCTACAAGAGCGAGAAGGAGGTTGATCCCCCCTGCGAGCGCGATGGCTGCAGCGGCACCTACCGGTTGTTGAGACACGTCTCGTACGTCATACAAAAGTGCTGCCCGTATCATGGAGATCCGTTCTGACTTACTCCGCTAGTTTCGTCGACTGCCCTGGTCACGATATTCTCATGAGCACCATGTTGTCGGGTGCTGCCGTCATGGACGCTGCTCTGCTGCTCATCGCTGGCAACGAATCTTGCCCTCAACCCCAAACCTCGGAGCACTTGGCTGCCATTGAGATTATGAAGTTGGACAAGATCATCATCTTGCAGAACAAGGTCGACCTTATGAGGAAAGAGGCCGCTCAGCAGCACTACGAGTCTATCCTCAAGTTCATCCGAGGAACGGTTGCTGGCAAGTCGCCCATCATTCCCATCTCGGCCCAGCTCAAGTTCAACATCGACGCTGTCAACGAGGCCATCGTCAACACCATTCCCGTTCCCCCCAGAGACTTCACCATGGATCCGCACATGATTGTCATTCGATCGTTTGACGTCAATAAGCCTGGTGCTGAGATCGACGACCTGAAGGGCGGTGTTGCCGGTGGCAGTATCCTCCACGGTGTTGTCAAGCTGGGTGACGAGATCGAAATCCGCCCTGGTATCGTGTCTAGAGACGACGCCGGTGCTCTCAAGTGCACCCCCATCTTCAGCAGAGTCGTCTCGCTCAACTCTGAGGCCAACGATCTCAAGTACGCTGTGCCCGGCGGTCTGATCGGTGTTGGTACCCGAATCGACCCCACCCTCTGCAGAGCCGATCGCCTCGTCGGTTTCGTTCTCGGCCTCAAGGGCAGACTTCCTGAGATTTACAGCGAGATCGAGGTCAACTTCTACCTTCTCCGCCGACTTCTGGGTGTGAGGACCGCCGACGGGAAGCAGGCCAAGGTCGCCAAGCTGGCCAAGAACGAGGTCATCATGGTCAACATTGGCTCCACTTCGACCGGTGCCAAGGTCGCTGCCATCAAGAACGATGCTGCCAAGCTCGTCCTGACCAGCCCTGCCTGCACGAATATTGGCGAGAAGGTTGCTCTGAGCCGACGTATCGAGAAGCACTGGCGTCTCATCGGTTGGGCCACGATTGCTGCGTAAGACGCCCTTTCATGTCTTTCTCACTCAAATGGACCATTACTGACTCAAACTGCAGCGGTGTCACGGTGGAGCCCAGTACGTCGTAGATCAAGTACGTCGGACGGAGTAATCCGCGCCAGCGATGGCGCAGTGCAATCCCAAAGATTGCTGGAAAAGACTGCATCAGTTGGGATACCGGAGACGGAGCTCCTAGATACGGCATGAAGCTTGAAGCCAGGCGCCGGCCCGTGGATTGTTGTTCAAAAAGGGCGTCAGTGGGGGGGCCGCTGCTTGCGAGGTATCCCGCAGGGGTTGTGTCTATCTCGAGGCGCACAACTATCTATATGCCATAGAGACAGCATTGGCCAGTTGGTCCATGAATCAAATCTTAAACTGAACGCTGATTTTGCACCTCATGCAATCCTTCTTGGGTCATGCCCGTATAATTAGAGGTATCTGGTGCTTGGTCTATTTTCGCACTTTCCGTGCGTGCTTGACGAGGTTTTCTATCACGCCCTCGAAAGCCTCACGATCGCCAATCTTCTCATCTGTCCGCTTCTGCCAATACTCGAGAACATCCTTCGCTGCGCCTTGTATAGACTCCAGCTTGTTGACGTGTTGCTTTAGCTCTTCGTTCGTCATTCCGTCTAGTGCTTCGTCCGTTGTCGTGCAGAGATACCGCGCCGCAACCAAGTCCAGCTCTGGCTGCTGCGGGGCACCCTTCCTTCTTCTCGACTCCCTGGGCCGGCCCTGTGTGTCTACTGAAGTGGACGAGGCGTTACCGTCTCCTTGGCGTAGCCGCGACGCCGACCGTGAGTCGCTTGATGTACGAGGTGACGTAGCCGGGATGTTGAGCGACGGCAACACCAGCTTCTTCTGTTTAGACGCCGGGAGGATCTCGTCGAGGTCCACGGGCACGCCCAATGAGACGAGGAACAGCCGCCGAGTGCGAGATCGAATCCAGTCGGGAGGAGCCAGCGGTGGCGGTGCCACAAGCTGGGACCAGAGCGATGCAGAGCGAGGAGTGAGGAACGTCGAGGAGTCCCTTGGGAGTGGCGGCGGGGTTGTAAAGTCGAGATCTTGAGGCGGGAAGAGGCTTTCCAGGTATGGTTCAGTGGCAGTGATGACTTCGTCGATGCTTAAGCCATCAAAGTCGGGTATGGGCTGGAGGAAACGGTCAGACAGTCTGCTAGGCTTGGGGGGGATGGAGAGACTGACAAACGGTAACGTCGACGGCTGAATCGGCGTAGGCACGGTGGGTGAAGGCGTTGGCTGTTGGAAATCGTCTCCGTCAAAGTCGTCGAAGCCGTCATCATGGCCACCCTCCTCGAAGTCATCGAAGTCATCTCCGAAGTCGTCGTCGCCTTCCGGGGACTCTTCGCTCGAGCTGATTATTATATCCGGTGTCGCATCTGCGCTGCGTTTGCTCTCGGCTTCGAGCGATCGGGGACCTGGCTCGTCCCCAGGCGCCTCCTCTACGACGGTCACGGGAGTGTCATCGTCGCTGCCTTCTGGCTCCTTGTCCTCTTCCTCCTCGGCTTGCCCGTGTGGTGGGGTGTATGTTCCCTCGTCGCTGCCGACGACGGCAATTTCATCTGGCTGAGCGTCCTCGCCTCGCTTCTCATATGCTTCGGTGCCCGGAACCTCGCCATGTGAAGGCTCGTCGTCGACTTTCTCGACTCTCGTCGTGGGAATTGGGGAGCTTTGTCGGGGTGTTGCTGGGCCGGACTGCGCATCTGTGAACTGATCATCCTCGTCCGAAGATTCAGCTGTACCAGTCAGTAACCCTCCGAGGTCAAGCGGAAAGAAGGTGACGGACAAAGCTGTCGCGCCCCTGGATCAGGCCCTTTATTGTCTGGCGGAGGCCCAAGCGCCGCGGAGTCCGTCATCGTTGGCCAGGACGAGCTGTCAACGGCCCGAAATTATGGTGAACTGCGGATATAGCGATTGACGCGCGTTGGCGAGACTCGATGCGCTGTGTCCGCCAGCGCACTGTTGAAACTTCTCCGGAGGAGGGCAACCCTCACAAAGAACGGTACCTGGTATTCTTCGAAGCCCACGTCGTGTCAATGGCATGAACCGACTGCCTCACGTCAGTACAGTGTTGCCGACCTGAATTTCAAGTTGCACAAGGTCACCATTTGCTATCATGGGTCTCGCGAATATGGATGAGGTATAAGGGGTGGCAGGAGGCTTGGTGTCATGCAATCACGAAAGTGTCGTACATACGAAGTACCTGGAGGTCGAGGTCCATCACGTGGGGCTGTGTGAACAGTGTGCGACCTTGCTCCCTCATCAATGGCCAGCCCAGACCCGCGAGGTGCTTCGCTGGTCGCCAGGCACGGTACGTACCCCACAGCTCTCAGGCTCTGTCTGGCGCACCCCCAGCCAACACACGTTCGCCAGCGGCGCGTGCGTGGAGCTGCTAGGAGCAACACCTCAAAAAAAGCTTCCTTTGGCCGCCTCGCGAGAGGTGCATCCTTCACACAACGCGCGGCTTCGACGGTTGACCCAAGCCATCCCGGTTCGCGTCAATAAAGGGTCATTGCACCCTCTTTAAGCCATCTGCCCTCAATCTGGACATGTTGGCTCCCTGAACCTCGACAAACTTGCCCTTCGAAACGGTTCGCCGACCCGACTTCTCCCCGAGCAACAAACGTCCCGAATCAACAATGTCGTTTACCTTTGGTACCCCGAGCTCGTCGAGCGCGCCGTCGAGCAATGCAACCACTACAGCGCCTGCATCGGGAAATCTCTTCGGATCTGCGGCATCTGGCAGCACAACACCTTCGTTCTCTTTCGGAAACCTAGGCGGCGCCTCTGGGGCCAAACCTGCCACTCCCTCCGGCGCAGCACCCTCCTTGTTTGGACAACAAAGCGGCGGCAGCACTCCAAAGCCATCTGGCGGCCTGTTCGGGGGCGTCACATCTTCCAACACCCCTTCAGGTACCGCTACTCCCACGGGTGGATTCTTTGGCGGCAACGCATCAGCGACGCCAGCATCAGGCAGCTCCCTTTTTGGCGAGGCCACCCCAGCTGCGACAACGTCGTCTGCCACGCCCGCAACTTCTGCTCCCGCAGGCGGCTCCCTGTTTGCAGGAGCGAAAACTGATGCCACCACTCCCGCACCCGCTGGCGGTTTGTTCGGGGGCTCCGCCCAGACGGCGAGCAAACCTGCATCCAACATATTCGGCTCCGGCACAAGCTCTGGCGGCAGTGGGTTATTTGGTGCCCAAAATAACACGGCCCAGGGCCAGATGGCAGCGGCGACGTCTGCCGCTTCAACCCCAAGCCTATTTGCCGGCGCCGGCAATACCTTGTTTGCCAACAAAGCCGAGGCCAGTGCCAATTCTCAAGCTGGAACGTCCACTACCGCTACTCCCGCGAAGCCCACGTTCTCGCTAGCATCGACAACGCCTGCTGGTGCGCCGCCCGCGGACACCGCTAAGCCTGCGACTACCGCCCAGACTGCGAGCTCCGCGCCGTCGTCGGGTCTCTTTGGCGGACAGGGATCTTCCGCTGCTCCCAGCAGCGCAGGCTCCCTCTTTGGCACGAAACCAGCTGCCGGAGGCGCCGGGGCGCCTGCGGGAAGTCTCTTCGGTGGTGCTGCGAGTAGCTCCACGCCGCCAACATCTGCCGCTCCAGCTAGTAGCACCCCGGCTGGCTCAGGGTCCACAAGCTCACTGTTTGGCAAACCTGCAGCCGCACCGGCCAGCGGAGCTCAAGGATCTGCCGGTGGTCTTTTCGGAGGCGCGAGCGCCAGCACGGCTGAAGCCTCATCCAAACCGACTCCAGCGGCAGCTCCCTCATCCGGGCTGTTTGGTAACAAGCCCGCGACACCTGCCTCCGGCACGACATCTTCCACGTCTCCAGCAGCTACCGCGACAGCAGGTGGGCTGTTTGGCGGAGGTGCTCAGTCTTCTACTGCAGCCAAGCCTGCTTCCTCACTTTTTGGTGCCCCGGCGGCGTCTGGCACTTCACAGCCGGCTCCTACCGCGGCTACACCGTCAGCCACCACTTCAGCGACCAGTGCGGCTCCCTCTGGAGGTCTCTTCGGCTCTAAGCCTGCAATGGAGGGAACAGATAAGGATAAGCCGGCCGCACAGGCTGGCAGCACACCGTCCCTGGGCGCCTCAACCAATGGACCAACGTCTCAAATCCCTCGGCTGAAGAACAAGACAATGGAGGATATCGTCACCCGGTGGGCCTCGGACCTATCCAAGTACCAGAAGGAGTTCAAGCAACAGGCGACTACTGTCTCTACTTGGGACCGGAACCTGGTGGACAACGGCGAGAAGATCCAGAAGCTGTACCTCGACACCTTTGAGGCAGAGCGGGCTAGCCACGAAATTGAGCGACAGCTCGCCGCGGTGGAGAGCCAACAGGATGAGCTGGAGGCTTGGCTCAACCGTTACGAGTCTGAGGTCCAGGAGATGTTTGCCAAGCAAATGGGATCGGGAGAGCAGCTTGCTGGGCCGGATCAGGAACGCGAACGAACGTACAAGATGGCCGAGAAGCTGACGCAGCAACTTGACGAAAAATCGCGCGACCTCTCCAAGATGGTCAAAGAGATCAACGATATCTCAGGAACCCTGACCAAGGGAACAAAGGCTGAAGACCCTGTATGTGCCGACCGAATCCACAACTTGATGCTTGCTAACCAGAAATCACAGTTGAGCCAGATCGTCCGAGTGCTCAATGGCCACCTTACTCAGCTGCAGTGGATTGACGCCAACTCATCGGCGCTTCAAGCCAAGGTGGCCGCTGCGCAAAAGTCCAACAGCGCCTTGGGGAGCCATTACAGTGGTGTGGAGAATGATGCTGCGGAGAGCTTCTACCGTTCGTACACGGGACGGAGGTGAACTTCCGGGGCAGACATACTGCGGTGATTGAGATTGGGGTCATTCGGCTGGAGTTCATGGTTGTATCACACAATGGTACTTGAGGGGGTTTTTGCACATCACGCGAAGACGGGAGCGGCAGGCTCTGAGCTGGGTATGTTTTCGTAGGCTTGGTGGCACACGATAGGTGAATGTACACTAGCTTAGACTGTGGCAAGACACGAACATTGAAACTTCAAGTATTCATGCCATTTCCATGCAATTTAGGTGGCTGCGGTCGATATATCCGTCCTTGCTGTCGCGCAGCTCGCATTGTAGGGTCTCGGATTGGACCGGCTTAGTTTTGCTCGCCACCCTGGTCCTTGGTGATCTCGTCGCTGCAGGTACAACCTCGTCAGAGCTATGCTTCATAACGTTGGCGAGCCATTGGTCCCAGGATTGAACATACATGTGTTTGGAGAGGCGATCGAGGTGCTGCTGTTGCTCGGCGAGCTTCTTCTTGAGCTCCAGGAGCTTCTCCTTCTCGCGCTGGCGGATAGCGTAGTCCTCGGAAGCACGCTCGCGGCGCTGGAAAGCGTCGCTGTATGAGCATCGACCGTCAGTGCCTGATCAATCCGCAGCCCATTGGATCTTGTTCGGATTGCGCGAGAACGCGCGGGCGAAGAGAAAACCTTACCCAGGGCCGCCGGTCTTGGGGGGAGCGCCAGTATCGCCCTCGGACATAGCTCGAGCGGTCGTGCTGAAGGCCCTGAGGGGGCGGAAGGCAGCGGTCTTGATGAACTGCGTGCGGAGCATGCTGGGCGATGAGGAGAGGGAGGATGTGAGACGGGCTCGTGGATGGTGGGAGCGCTGTTGAAGACGTGGTTTGGTTCGTGGGAATGACGTGTGCACGGAAAAGAGCCTTCGGGAGGGAGGTGGTTCGAGCGGCGAGTTGGCCTAGCCGCTTGCGCGACTGGCCCAGCCTGACTTGAAGTTGGCCTAGCCGTTTGCGCGACTGGCACGACCTGAGCTGGCGGCTCTGCGTCATATGCGGGTACATCGAAGCAGTGGTGCGAACACCGACCTTGGCGGGTACTTTCGTAACAGGTCACTGAATGGAGCCCCCAGCTCCCCGAGCCTGTCAGCATCCCGTCCCTGAGACCTGCCATCGACGACCCCCCACTCCGCCCAGCAAGAGTGCCCAGCAAACGGGCACAGAAACGGCCGGGCCGCCTACCTGCCTATGAAAGACAGGTCGTCGTTGATCATTCACAGGCCCAACCCGCAAAGGTCCAGGGTAATGCGCCGTGATTGTTTGCCAAGTTATCATATCGTCAGCGTGGCTTGCTCGCTTCGCCAGCTCACGGCAGCGGACGGGGAGCCAAGCTCGCTGTAAGGCTACGTACAGCCTGTGCTTCGGGCATTTCACCCTGCACGTCCGATCTCCATGGCAAGACGTCTCGCGACCACTGCGCCTACTTTAATACACGGCAGGATTGGGGCCTTTCCGGATGGTTCTCCCATGGAATTGCGCCGCGTGAGGTCCAAGAAATGGCCTGTAGTTGGGTCGATCAGGTCCTTGACGTCGGCCAGCTTGGAGGCGCTGGCGCGGGTACGATACCTGACGAGTTATTCGGGTGATGTGGAAATCGGGTTTCAGAGCTGTCGTTGCTGCGTGACCCTTTGTGTCGGCCTCTCCCTCAATATGACGCAGACGAAGCTTGGACCACCGCAGAATCCCCTACGCGTCCCCTTTGGATGGACCCGTTCCAGGAGAAGAGATGGGGAACTACCCGAGTTGGCGTGTCAGGTGAAAGGGGCGGGCGAGTGCTATTTCGCCGTCGTGCTTGTTGCGTCGACGATCAACCATCGACTCCGACGGCCGAGTATTCGAGACGGTGGTATATTCGACGTCCTTTGCCGCAGCGATCTTGCTGACCTTGGGCGCCTGGTGAATACTACGATGCCCATCGTGGTGTGTTGCACGTCTTCGGTGTTCCAGAACTACGTGGAACGCGTACAGGCTGCTGGTTCAGCGCGCTTTTTCATGCAGAGCCAACGGCCACGTCTCAACTTCGTAACAGGCAGTAGAAGCACGGGATATGCCACCATGCCCGCTGGACACATCTCCATAGCGAGGGCAATCATATGCCGTCGTCGAGGTCGGTCCCGGGTAGCGGGAGAAACACGGATCATGCATGTCACGCCGCCTTCACCAGTGTGCGAAGTGCGCCAGCCTGCGGGCGCCACTGCAGACTGGGTCTACCTAGGTATGATGGAAACCCTCCAGTTCCAACTGGTGCCTCGGGTACGAGTGGTCAGTGCAGGTCCAAAGTCCACCAAGTCCACGGCGGGCTCCCGAATCGCCAGTATGTAGTACGCGCACCACGCCCTGCCCTGCCCGGAAGGCTGTAGCACGATGCAAGGTACTCGAAGTTGAGACGGCTGGCGGGTACAGTGACTTCATCAAGGCCGACTGGCTGCGGGGCACGTGAGCGTGTCGGGTGCAGCCAGTCGTACCCGGGTACATGGCAGGGCAGGAGCGGCGCGTCACAGCCGGGAGCGCCTCCAGCCCAGGGCTCCAGCTGTTCGCCCCTCGCTGGGGCCGCTGACGCTGAGAGGGAGCCGCCCCCTGCGGAAGCCCCCCTGCGGAAAAAACTAAGGCGTCCCGCCCAGTCAGAGGGATGGAGCGGGGGTGCGATTGGCGATTGTGGCGCGCGTTGCATAAGTGCACCACGGTCGCCGCCTGCTGCTGGCGCTGCTCGTCCCGGCCTCCGTCCCCCGAACCCCTTCCCAATTTCATCCATCCAGCCCGTCCACCGCGCTTCTTCTTTTCGCTCATCACGAAACCAGCTCTCAACAAAACACCCACCCGTCGTCTTCCGCTTCCACGCAACCGCGCCTTCTCACCAACGACCCCGTCTATTGATTCCTCCGCCGCACATACCCGGCCACTTTGCCATCCGTTCCCGACTCAAGAGCAGGTAGGTCACCCGGACGGAGCTCTGCCCTGTTGACACTGTCGCCGCTTCGTCCCCAATGGCGCACCCCTCCCTCCCCTCTGTCGTCATGGCGCCTCCTCCACCCGCTTGGCCTGGCGAGAACACCGGCCGCCGCCGCACAACAACAAGACCCCGGCCGCGCAGCAGCCATTGTCACGAGCACAGCATGTCGACGGCGTCGCGTCCCGACCTTGCTGGGCAGCTTTGACGTGCGATTGAAAATGGTTACGCGCCGACCTCAACGACGGCGGACCCCACCACGGGCAGACGCCTCATCAGCAGGAGCGGGGGCACCGCTCGTCGCGGCATCATGCACACGATACTCGCATGCGAGGCCTTGTGCGAAGCTCGTGCTATCGCCACTGCTGTTTTCTGACGGCGATGCGACGCGGCGCGGTGCTGTGCGGAAGTCGAGGCTGTGACGACATGACGCCTTCTGCCCCGAGATGCCACGCACAGTTGCCGCCAACGGGTCCCCCTTCCCTAGCACACGGCTGCCACCTCCATATCCTCGCATCCGCGCACACGTGTCTCGCCTCCATCACACTACTCCGCCTCTCGCTCGAATTCCGCTAACTCGGTCGGCCGCCTTGCAGTCAAATTTCTACCGCCAAAATGGGCCACGAAGATGCTGTCTACCTGGCTAAGCTCGCCGAGCAGGCCGAGCGATATGAGGGTAAGCCACCGCCCCCCAGCCTCGCCGCGTGCGTGTACAGCCTGCTGACGTCTCTGCGCCTGTCATAGAGATGGTCGACAACATGAAGATTGTTGCCAGCGAGGACCGCGACCTCACCGTCGAGGAGCGCAACCTCCTCTCCGTCGCCTACAAGAACGTCATTGGCGCCCGCCGTGCCTCTTGGAGAATAGTCACCTCTATCGAGCAGAAGGAGGAGTCCAAGGGCAACTCCTCTCAGGTCACTCTTATCAAGGAGTACCGACAGAAGATCGAGGCCGAGCTTGCCAAGATCTGCGATGACATCCTCGACGTCCTCGACAAGCACCTGATCCCCTCGGCCAAGTCTGGCGAGTCCAAGGTTTTCTACCACAAGATGTGCGTGCTGATTCGCCCACACCGTCAGACAAGTCTCCTGCGTATCGCCTGCTAATCCCATGACAGGAAGGGCGACTACCACCGCTACCTTGCTGAGTTTGCCATTGGCGACCGCCGCAAGGACTCCGCCGACAAGTCTCTTGAGGCCTACAAGGCCGCCACCGAGGTTGCCCAGACCGAGCTGCCTCCTACCCACCCCATCCGCCTGGGTCTTGCCTTGAACTTCTCCGTCTTCTACTACGAGATCCTCAACGCCCCTGACCAGGCTTGCCACCTCGCCAAGCAGGCTTTTGATGATGCCATTGCCGGTAAGTCAGCTGTTTGCAACAAACATATTAAACGTGCGTTTTTTGCTGACTGGTGGGTGCAGAGCTCGACACCCTCAGCGAGGAGAGCTACAAGGACTCTACGCTCATCATGCAGCTGCTCCGCGACAACTTGGTATGTTATCCTTCAAGGGATGCAGGAACAGGCTGGCAACTAACTAATGGCAGACCCTGTGGACCTCGTCCGAGGCTGAGGCCGCCGCCCCCACCGACGCCGCCAAGGAGGACACCACGGCCGCCGCCGAGGCACCTGCCGCCGCCGAGGAGCCCAAGGCTGCCGAGTAAATGTGATATTTTGGGTGCCTCCGGCAAGGGCATTGATCATACTGGTATAGGGCAGGCTGGTGTCTACGGAGTGGACGGAAGACCTTGTTTTTTTGATCAAGAGCTTCGGCATTGTTTAGGTAACTCGCGCAAACGCAACGGGGGGACGGATCGACTTTTCCCAACGGGCTGGCAAGGAGACCTAAAGAAGAGCATTTTGGAGGTTCTGCTTTTAGACTCTAATGCGTGACCGTCTGGACAAATAAAAATTACTAAAATTGCTTTTAAACCCTCGAGCGGAATGGTGAGCTGCCTGTCGTGAGAAGGTTATGTGGAATGTTGGAAGTGTGACTCGCTTAGGTGAATAGGGACGGACGGCAAGGCTGTAGGCATGGCAATGGAAAAGGTGGTCATGAACTAGGAGGCTGGCCAGCGGCGTCCAGTAATTGTGTCATCCATTTGCATTGCTTGGTTGGTCGGGCTCATCTTCTACGACCGCGAAATGAACCCGGAGCCAGAGGCTGCAGTCTTGGCAGCCCACCATGAGCAGCCCTTCGTCTCCCGCCCCCAAGAGGTCCTCCTCCCCGAAAGAGTAACCCCGGTCATTCCCGCAGCGACAGGATCTATACCAGCGCTCCTCGCCTTCGTCAAATGGCAGGTCGTCGAGGTCCACATTCTCGACCCCGGTCTGGAAGCGCGCCGCGCCCGGGACTGCAGACTGTGAGAGGCGGAGGGATGAGTCGTACTTGGCACGCTGAGCAGGTGAGGACAAGACAGTGAATGCCCGGCTAATTTGATCGACTGTAAATGTGGAAGTGTTTGGTGTCGGGATCGATGAGGGCGCCGCCTTGTCCGGGTGGTTGCGTAAGAGGGCCCTGTGGTATGCCCGTTTGATGAGTGCTGATGGGTCGGATGTAGACGAGTCGAGGATGGACGATGTCAGGCCGAGAACCTCATAGTGTGTCGCCGAGGAAGCTGCTGGCGAACCAGCGCCAGGAGAGTCCATCGGAGCAAGGGGTAGATTAATTTTGCAGAATGACGCTTGCTGAAAGGAGATAGAGGTGGACATGTAGATGGTGATGGTTGGCAATGTATAAAATTGATATCAAGCGGCGTCACGTGATGTACACGAGTCTCCCATGATCACCCACGAAGACTCACTCAATCATTCTACTAGTGACTAGCCTACGCCCACGAAATACCTGATGCCGGATCTCCGTATATTTATGCAGTACTGTATTGCCTGCGCCAAAAGGGCAGGCAATTGGGGGTCGGCTCATTACATGTATCACTCACTTGAAGCTAATGGGAGCCCAAGCGCAGGAGACAACGCGAAATTCTTCATGTCGTAGTGTTTTTTTACATAAAAATACATGGTATATATACAACGCCCCATAATTGACGGCCAAATGATGCTTCCAAGAGTGCTGATATGTTTATTTCGGGAACTTGGTCCAGTTTCTCTTGCCAACCTGTGAAAAAGTTAGCGCACTGATCAAGATGGAAAAGCCAGGCACGTATGGCATAGCATACCTTCTTCCAGGCCTTGATGAGCTTGGGCATATCCAGCATGGCTTTCCTCCTCTCTTCCATCCTAGGCGCAGCATGTCAGCGTTGACTACATCAACCTGGGCTGAGGGGGTGCCTCGACGTACTTTGCAATCATGTGCCTCTCGTGAATGTGGCCCTTGACCTTTTGCCCAACACCGGTGCCCTTTACCCTCAAACCGTGCTCCACGCGATACGCCAGGCGGTATTCGGTGCCCTTGGTCGTCTCGGGCAAGAGGTCTTCGACACCGTGCTCGCGCGCCAGCTGTACCAGCTCGGCTTGCCGGCGCTGCGAGTATACCGGGTCCTGCCACTTCCCCGTCACGGGGTGCTTGTAGAAGCGGAACGGATTCGGTCGCTGCTCCTGGTAGGGTGTCGGCTTGGCGGCGCTGCCTTCGGGGAGGATCGCGGCGGGCGGCCAACGTGCGAAGAAGCGTTGCAGGGGCGATGGCAGGGTCTTGGCCAGCTGCACAAAGTGCGACGACGAAGCCATGGCTGCGGACTGACTGATCAGGAAGCGTCGATGCGAGTGGTGATGCACGCGCGCATCCGTAGGCGGGAGGAACCGTCGGCGACAGAGAATTGTCTCGGTGGGTTGGAGCTTCGGCAAGAGGGAAGCTGTCGAGGCTGCGGGACGACTTTTTTGGCCACACCGGTGATTGGCTGGCGGGTCTGCGTCATAGTGCTCCAGCAGTGCCAGCACCCACTGACTTTCTCAGCCTCGTCAACCTCACTCCTCCACCTCCCCCCAGCTTTTGTTCAGCAGATTGTCGGTGGCAAAACCAAGCGCAATTTTCGACCCGAACGGCATCCCAGCACCGCTGGAAAGGATCCTGCAGGATGCCCATCGACCTCGACAAGCTCCTAAAGGAAAAGAGGGCCGCCGAGGCGGCAGCGGCCAAACCTCGTTTCATTCCCAAGGCGCAGCGGGAGCGCCTCGCCGCCGAGAAACAGAAGCAAGAGGAGAGCGATAAGAAGCGCAAAGCCGCAGAAGAAGAGAGGAAAAGACAGAATGAAGAGAAGAAGTGGGAAGCGCGCTCAAACGGCGTCTCGTCAGCAAACGGAACGGCCAACGGCCCCTCTGTCCCGACAGGCCCCCGTTCCATGAATCAGCAAAATGGCCGCGACCGGGAGGCCAAGGGAAATTCAAAGAAGGCAAGCAAGATGCTCGGCGACAAGCGATCCGCTGAGGACATCGAGGCCTCGCTGCTCCGGTCGCGATACCTGGGGCCCGAAGTGAATCAGCAATCCAACTTCTCGGCAAAGAAGAAGCGAATGCGCACGACCGAGAAGAAATTCACCTTTGATTGGGACGCAGACGACGACACATCAAGAGACAACGACCCTCTGTATGCACAGCAGAGCGCGAACCGCGGTCTTTCGTTTGCCGGTGTCGGTGGCGAGTTCGACGAGGAGGCAGAAAGACGAGTACGCAAACGAGCACGCTTCATCGAGGAGCGAGAAGAAGCTGGCGGCAAAGAGCGGGCACAGGCTATAATGGAGGCTTTCTACAACGCCCGCGACAAGGCCAGAGAAAGGGCGGAGAGGACAGGTCTGGGTCGTCACTGGTCCGAGAAGCGACTCGAAGAGATGCGCGAGCGCGACTGGAGAATTTTCAAGGAAGATTTCGGCATCTCCACAAAGGGCGGCAGCATACCAAATCCGATGCGCGACTGGGATGAGTCGGGCCTGCCCCGGAGACTGCTCGACATCGTGGATCACGTCGGCTACAAGGAGCCAACACCCATTCAACGGGCAGCCATCCCTATCGCCTTGCAGGCTCGCGACCTGATAGGTGTCGCTGTCACAGGTTCTGGAAAGACGGCCGCGTTTCTACTCCCGCTCCTCGTTTACATATCTGACCTGCCGCCATTGACGGAGGTCAACAAGAACGATGGTCCTTACGCCCTCATCCTGGCACCGACACGAGAGCTGGTCCAGCAGATCGAGACTGAAGCCATGAAATTCGCCGTCCCACTAGGCTTCCGCTGCGTGAGCATCGTCGGCGGTCACTCTTTGGAGGAGCAAGCTTTTGCTCTCCGAAATGGCGCAGAGATTATCGTTGCTACGCCTGGTCGTCTGGTGGACTGCATCGAGCGCCGTTTGCTGGTGCTCTCTCAGTGCTGCTACGTCATCATGGACGAAGCAGATCGTATGATCGATCTCGGCTTCGAAGAGTCTGTCAACAAGATTCTGGACGCTCTTCCAGTCAGCAATGAGAAGCCGGACACGGACGACGCCGAGAATGCACAAATGATGAAGCGACACCTGGGCATCCGCGACAAATACCGCCAGACAATGATGTACACAGCTACCATGCCGCCACTCGTCGAACGCATCGCCAAGAAATACCTCCGCCGCCCTGCCATCGCAAATATTGGCAATGCTGGTGAGGCCGTTGATACCGTCGAGCAGCGCGTGGAGCTCGTCTCAGGCGAAGACCGCCGCAAGCGTCGCCTGCAAGAGATCCTGGCCTCGAAGCAGTTCGCCCCCCCGATTATTGTCTTCGTCAACATCAAGCGCAACTGCGACGCCGTCGCCCGCGACATCAAGTCCATGGGCTACTCGGCCGTCACGCTCCACGGATCCAAGACGCAGGAGCAGCGAGAGGCCGCCCTCGGCTCCGTCCGCTCTGGACAGACGCAGGTCCTCGTTGCAACCGACCTCGCTGGTCGTGGTATCGACGTGCCCGACGTTTCCCTCGTCATCAATTTCAACATGGCCACGAGCATCGAGAGCTACACGCACCGCATCGGTCGTACTGGTCGTGCTGGCAAGAGTGGTGTGGCCATCACCTTCCTGGGCAACGAGGATGCGGATGTCATGTACGACCTGAAGCAGATGCTCACCAAGAGTTCCATCTCCAAGGTACCCGAGGAGCTACGGCGACACGAAGCTGCGCAGTCCAAGCCCGTGCGTGGCGGGGCGTCAAAGAAGGATGCGGCAGCGGCGGAACGAGGGAGCGATGGCGCTGGGAAAGGAGGCTGGCACCAGTAGATGATAAACATCATGTGTACTTTTACAATGCAGGCGATAATATCCCCACGCAGGGCAGTCTTTTCATGCCGGCAATTGATCACACTTGTATTAAATGGTTGTAAATCTTGATGTGAACCCGTTGATGTGAACCCAAATCGATCGATACAGTAATGCCAATAGGCACATCCTGTTTCTCGCCGTTGAACCCGCCTGATGTGACCTATTGCGCCGCCTTTTTGGAGTCTGGCTTAGATCCCTTGTCCTTCATCTTCTTAATGACGTCCATCATGATGTCCTCTTCGATAAGCACCTTCTTCAAGACGCGAAGGATATCAAACTGTACAGGCTTCTCGACAAGGTTGTCCTGAAACTCGGCGTATGTGAGGTACTTGGGATTCGACCTTTCGTGCTCGGCATACAGCTGCAGCGCACTGATCATTGTACCCGTCCGGCCATGGCCGTAGCCGCACCAGACGAGGGTGCCCCCTGTGCGATTCTTCTTGAACGCCTCCCATCCCGTTTTCAAATCCTCAAGAGTCGGGGGCCCGAAGTCCCTGACGGGCAGTGGGGTGTACGCGATGCCGCCCGACTTCAGCTTATCCTTCATCTCCTTCGAATGGGCCGCCGAGTTGAGGCTAATCACGTGGGTGATGCCCTGCTGCTGGAGGAACTTGACTCCTGCAGACGACAAGTACTGGTCGGTGTCGCCGCGGCGGTAATTGGGCGCGGAGGAGCGGGCAAGCTTGTCACCCTCTTGGAGGTGCTCCGATACCCACGCAAATCGTTTTATACCTACGTGGTCTCCGATTCCAGGGGCGGCTGGAAACCCATGAGCTACTTTGCTGCATTGCGTTCTTGATGGAAGCTTACACTTGGTGAAGCCTCTTGCTTCTTTGACAACCGGGACAGCCTGGACGATGGCCGTGGCCATAAGAAGGGTGGCCAGTGTTTGGTAGAAAAACATGATTATGTTGTCAAGTACTTCGTACGCAATGTTGTAGGTAAAAGACTGTAGGGGAGAGCTCGTACTCCTTTGGAATGTCCTGACCCAGCCCTGGAAGACGTCAAGACAATGCCGGACTATATACTCGGGTGCGAGCGTCAGCTGCGCGAGGAAACACCCATGGATATTGGTCCGGTCGTAATATAACCTTAATACAAAGCCAGAAAGCAACTCGTATAGGCCTCGAATAGCCCAGTATCGTTTTACCACGAAATGACACTGCCCGTTCCTGCCTGGCACGACGCCAAGTATCTACAGACAGAGCATCCACAGTCAAGTTGCCTACAATCCCCCCCCCCCCCAGGGACCCCCGACCCCCGGGCACCGACTTTATACATTCATGCATGGTCACGCCAGTCATCAGTCCATAGGCTGAACCTCGTAATTACCCCATTCCATTGTAATGGCTTCCTAAGGATCCCTGCCTCCGCGAGTGGTGTCGTTGCCATACCTACATCAACTGACAAGACTCGTTCCAGCCCCGCTTCCCCTATGAACCCCTGAAACCTTGGGCACGATTGGGCATGTTCAGTCCCCGATTGGGTTACCGAGATGAGTCTTCTTCAAAGAAAATGATGAGATGACTCGATGACCGAGATTGTATTCATTGTTCCGTGAATCAAACCACTTCCAATAGAAAATGTTTCTGCCGCACTTGTCCAGTGGTGTCTACACTGTCTACTCTAGCTTCAGTTGCTCAAACTGCTTGATAGTCTCCTGGAAGCTGTGCTCCTCCTGCTTGGCATCCGCCAGCTTCTGCCGATCCGTCTCCTGGACGGCCGCCGAGACCTTGTCGACGTACCCGGGGTCGGCCAGGATCTTCTCCTGCTTCTGGATTGTTGCCTTGGCCTTGTCCAGCTTCTTCTGCGCCTTGGCGATCTCGGCATCCATATCGACACGTCCCTTGACGTGCAAGAAGACGGCCGCGCTGGTCGAGACAGGGTAGGCAACGCAACCGGCAGGGCGAGGCGCGTCTCGCCCGATTACCTTCATGTCCTTGACGGCCTTGCCGCTGAGTGACTTGATGGAGGCGACCTCGTTCTGGCACGTCTCCAACGATGTCTCGTTGTAAGCCTGAATTATGACTGTTTTTGTGGTCAGTAAGCCGGGGCACAAATCTGGCGACATGTACTTACCTTCGGCGTCCGTCTTGACAGCATACTCGGCCATGAGCGACCGAGCAGCCTTCGTGCAGCCCAAAACGAGCTCGTATGCGGTCTCCGACTCAGGATCGTCCAAGGTAGGGTTATACTGTGTGTACTTGGAGACCATGATAGACTTGGTGTTGTCATCAGGGCGACGAGGCATGCGCTGCCACATCTCTTCAGTGATGAAAGGCATGAAGGGGTGGATGAGCGTCAAGGCAGCCTCCAGTGCAGTGTAGAGAGTCTGGATGGCAGAGTTGCGCTCCTCCTCAGTACCGTCTCGGATGATGGCCTTGGAATTCTCGATGTAGACGTCACACAGCTCGCCATACCAGTAACGATAGACAAGAATTGTGGACTTGGAGAACTCGCGATCAGCCAGGGCCTGGTTGATTTCCTTGGCGGCGGTGTTCATCTTGTGCAGGATCCACCGCTCGGCCAGCGTCTTGCCTCTGACAGCACCGTCCTTGGAAGGTGTGAAATCCTGCGGTAGACTGCCCAGGACATACTTGGTGGCCTGGAAGATCTTGTTGCAGAACTTCCGGTAGCCGTGAATGACCTTGACATCCAAGTTGATGTCACCGCCACCGGTGCTGGCATTAATCATGGTGAAACGCAACGCGTCGGCGCCGCATTGAGGGATACCGTCAGGGAACGCAGTCTTCTGGTACTTGGTCGCCTTTTGGACTTCGGAGGGGTGCAGGTTGCCCTGGGAGAGCTTCTCATGCAGATCCTCCAGTTTGATACCGGAAATGACGTCCAAGGGGTCAATGACGTTGCCCAGAGACTTGCTCATCTTGCGGCCCTCGGAGTCACGAACAAGACTGTGGCAGTAGACCTCCTTGAAGGGAATCTTGCCAGTCATCTTGATGCCAAGGGTAATCATGCGCGCAATCCAGAAGAACAGGATATCCCAGCCGGTCTCGAGGATAGATGTGGGGTATAAAGTCTCCAGATCGTGCGTCTTGTTGGGCCATCCCAACGTACTGAAGGGCCAGAGGCCGGAAGAGAACCAAGCTTTGAACCCCGTTAGCGGTGAAACAAAAAGGAACCGAGGTACTTACTGTCGAGGACGTCTTCGTCCTGCTCAAGGGTAAACGTCTTGCCCGGCAGAGCGGCCGTAGCCTTCTTCTGGGCCTCCTCCTGGGTCCTTCCCGAGAACCAGAGCTTGTCCTCAGGAATGCCGCCGGATCCCCCTTCGATCCTGGCAAAGTAGACGGGGCATCGATGACCCCACCAGAGCTGTCTGCTGATGCACCAATCCTGGATGTCCTCGAGCCAGCGGTAGTAGCTTCTCTCGGCGGTATCCGGGCGGATCTTGATCTGACCATCCCGGACGACCTTGATCGCAGGTTCAGCCAGCTCCTTCATGCGAACCCACCACTGAGGCTTCATGATAGGCTCGATGACGTCCTTGGACTTTTCGCAGAGGGGGACCTTCATGGGATTGTCCTTCTTGTCGACGAATAGACCCTTCTCCTTCAGAGCGTCCTGGATGGTATACCTGACATCAAAGCGCTTTTGACCCTTGAAGGGCCCGGCATTCTCGTTCATCAAGCCGTCGTCAGTCAAGATGTTGATGAACTCCAGGTTGTGCCGCTGGCCGAGGGTGAAATCGTTGGGATCGTGGGCGGGGGTAAGCTTCACAGCACCAGTTCCGAATTCCATGTCGACGTACTCGTCGGCAACAATGGGGAGTTTGCGGCCCTCAATGAAAGGGTGGATGGCAGTCTTTCCGACGAGGTGTTTGTATCTCTCATCCTTGGGGTGAACGGCGATACCAGTGTCGCCAAGCATCGTCTCAACACGAGTAGTAGCAACTTCCAAGGTCTCATCAGATCCCTCGACGGGGTACTTGAAGTGAACAATGACGCCGAATTCAACCTTCTTGTCGTATCCGGGGACATCGAGGAGGGTGCGACCCGTAAGCTCCTTGTTGGAAACTTCAAGATTTGACAGCGCCGTGTTGAGCTTCGTGCACCAATTGACGAGTCTGTTTGCCCTGTAAATGACACCTTCCTCGTGAAGCTGGACGAACGTCTCGGCGACAGCAGCAGACAGGTTGGCGTCCATGGTGAAGGCTGCCAGGAGTTAGCATAATCGACGTCGTAGCTGGATGCGGCAACTCACCCTCCCGACTCCAGTCAAATGAGCCACCCATGTGCGTCAAAGCCTTGTTGATGCGCTTGTGATAGTCCTCCTTCCACTCCCAAACGGTCTGGATAAATTTCTCTCGGCCAAGGTCGTGTCTAGTCTTTTGCTGCCGTCTCCACAGCATGTTCTCGACGACGCTCTGCGTTGAGATGCCAGCGTGATCGCACCCGGGGAGCCACAGAGTTGTCTTGCCATTCATTCGATTCCATCGAATCATGACGTCTTGCAGTGAGTCACCCAACGCGTGCCCCATGTGGAGGGAGCCGGTGACGTTGGGGGGAGGATGGACAATGACGAAGCTACCGGCCTCCTTGACCTTGCCATCCGCGGTGAACTCGGGCTTGAAGAAGCCCTGCTTCTCCCACCAGTCGTACCAGGCTGACTCGACAGCAATGGGGTCATAGGCCTTGAAGTTGGGGTCGTCGAAGGGTCGGATGCGCTTCTTCTCGCCGGCCGGGGTGTCCTCGACGTATTCCGGAACAATCTCCTCCTCTTTCTTCTCCTTGGCCTTCTTCTCCTTTGCGGGGTTGGCAGCCAACTGGGCGGCCTTTGCCTTCTTGGCCTCGAGTTTGGCGGCCTTTTCGGCCTTCTTGCGCTCCTTTTCCACTGTATGCCTCTCGTGTCAGACGGATGCGAACCCCGAAGTACACTACACGCATGCGGAGTCCGGTCTCTTACACTCTTTCTCCGTCTTCACCTTCGGGGCGGCTCCGGGAGCCGCGCCTGCATCAGGACCGGAGGCATGGACGCCAGAAGCGCCAGTCTGCGTGGCATTGGCGATTTGTTGCTTCGTTTCGGCGGGCATCGAAGGCGGGGTGCTTGTGCTCTCTGCGAGGCCTTCGCTCGCCCCAACTACAGACGAGTTAGATAGATATGTTGCCAGGATCCTGGTGAACCGCCGGGACGGGATGAGCAAGACATACTGGGATTTCCGCGCGCACTGTTGGTCGCCATGGCGGCACGTGTGGTGGCTGTCAAGGGTCGTCTGGGGGAGACTGATCGCACGCGAAGTGCTCGAACGGCGAGTCTGAACGTCGTGCTGGACAGTTGATGCTGAAGCCCGGCGAGAGAAGGGCTTCGGTCACTGTCTTATACGGGGAATTGGGGAGAGGAAGACCGAATGACTCAAAAAGGTCGAGTCTCGGTGCGTCAGTCGGGCCTGTTGGACTCTCCAAATTTTGAGTCACGGACTTCGGACGCCAGACGACACCACAAGTGCTGCCCGCTAAAAGAAGGTGGGATGGCGAGGGGTCTTGGCCCAGCGACTGGCCTAGTGCTGTGGCGGTGCAGGGGTTTCTGCCGCGGGGGACAACAAGCTTCAGCCACTCAGCCGTCAGCCACACCTTGTTTGGCCTGGCTTGGCCGAGAGATGTCATGACGGAAACACCATCCTGACACCTCTCTTGTTGTGTGAAACTATCGCCTCCAAGTGTATTTCTATGGATGGAGTATAAAATCTGATGGTGCCATTCACCCACTTACTGGCCGGGAGGGGCCTGCGGTCTCCCAGAGTCGCGATTGGCGTACGACGTCTCTACTCCAGCAACGCCACGAGCGATCAGACGCGATTCTCTTACTTCTTCCCGGCACACACGGAGGTGAGCAATGAGCGAGCACATGTTCATGGAGCGCCTGGTCATACGACACTAACATCAAAAGGCGGACTATGGCCACATTTTTGCCAAGCTTGAGGATAGCGGAGTCTTGACCAACACCGACGGGCATGATGCCGCCGTGATTCTCGCCACCCCAAATTTTGCCAGACAATTAGAAGACAGCGACCTCGTCTCCAGATTTGCAAAGGCACTATGCGGATCTTCAGACGTTACCGAGTTCCACGTTCTCTGTGCGATAGTCGACCATGTGACGCCCGCGCTCGGCGAATCCGGCAAGATGCACGGCTTCTCCATCTTGCGAGGGCGCCTGCACGACACGCTGCCCGAGCTCTGGCTGCCGTCACCGCCGAGATCTAGAGAGGACATGGACTCGGTATCGGCCTTGACGTTTAACTTGGGGAATCCCTCAGTCACGCTTCCCCTCGCAAGGACCACTTTTCAGAACAACCGGGCTTCCACCCTTCTCACGTCTCGGTTTGACATGACACAGGGCACGGCAAAGCTCGCACAAAGTGGCGAGAAGTACTCGCAGTGCATCAACATATTGCTAGACGAACCGCCGCGATCCACGGCTGACCTGGGACTGTGGGCGCCGCTGTCCCCGATCACGCGCGCTCGAGTGGTCACGGAGAGCTTCGGAAATATCATCCGTGGCGTTGAAGTCGATGGCAAGTCGCAGCCCGCGTCAACAGAGTTGGAAGACTCTGTCGACACCATGTTCAAGTACAGGACGTCGTCAGATGCGACTCCAGGCCCCATGGGTGTCTGGGCCATGGTATCTCCTGTGCCGGAGCCGGACAACGCTCCCGACCCGACACCGATCCTACAAGGCAAGGGAGCTACGCGAGACGCCGTTGAGATTACAGCACAATATATTGAAGAGGAGTTTGGCTCTGGCGGCTACCTTTTCCAAATATGTGAGTCCACCTGCCCGGCGACACGAGTGCAATAACTGACGACAACCAGTGAGCGGAGGTGGAGGCTGGGGAGCCAAGAAGGGGCTCCTCTCGCTAGATCCCCAGCGCACGCACTTTTCCCTCTCTGAGGAGGAAGAGATGACCCGTTTTATGCAAACCATGGAGAACTCTGGCTTTGCACCTGCCGGATCGCAGATTCAATTCTACGTCCCCGCACAGGCTCCTGAAGAAGACACTACGACCAAGGCGTCTGGCGTTGTCTTTGGCGTTCCCGGTGAAGCAGAGACCTCGAAAGATGCCGAAATCCCGGCGGCCGGGTACCTGGTGGACGGTCATTTCGGTGGGCTCTCAAGCAGGGGCGTCTTCATCTCAGCGCCCCCTAAATCTGAAGCTGGAGTGGCGTATGAGTCTAAGCTCAGCGCTCCCAACTCACGAGTGTTTGCCGGTAAGGACGGCGGTGAGGGCAGTGGCCTGTTGGGATTCTTAGGAGCCGGAGAGCTTGCAGATGCAGGCACAATCGCGTTGATGCAGTAGCGCAACGTTGCCCTTTGTATAATAGACTAATGACACGCTCTCCTCCGTTGAGTCTAGAGCGTACAGACTCTCATGAATTCGGCGCCAGGCTTTCTGGTAGCGCAAGTGATGTCTGCTCCATTTTGCGAGACGCCAAGCGAGGAAGAGAGAGAGCCTTGATAGTTCACTCCGTCTTCTTCCTCTTGCGCTCCAGGCCTTCCGCCATGGCTGCCGCAACATCTTCCAGGCTCGTGCCTCTGTTCCGCTTCCCTACCTTCTCCTTCCCCAGCACCTCATCATCGGCGACGGCCTTATACACGCCGGCCACGCCTCGAAACATGTCCTTGCTCCAGCCTCCCTCCTCGTGCATTGTATCAGCGATCTCCTCCATCTCTCGCACCCACCTGTACGCCTTGGGCGGCATGTCTGGGACGCTACGCTCCGCCGTGGCCAGGTGGTTGGGTAGAATGTCCGCCAGCTCGCGCTTCAGCTCGCCGGCGACTCCGAGCCGCTCCGCCGTGGTGAAGGACTGCGTGACGAGCGCAGTGAAACCCTTGGCGATGGAGGCAAAGCACATCTTGAGGCCGCTCGCGGCGCCGATGTCGGGTGAGATGGACCGGAAGTTGAGCACCGAGGCGAGTCGATCGCCTTGCGGACCCAGCGACGACAGCGAGTCTGGGCCTGAGACGGGAATGTCCGGTCTTCGCCATTCACTGTCCTGGTCCTTGTTCTGCAGGGAATCTGGTGCCCTGGCGGTAGCCGTCCGGAGGCGCGGCGGCGCGCCCAGGATGCATCCGTCGATGAAGCGGACGGGGACCCGAGCCTTTGTGAACAGTGCAGCCATGCCCTTGCAAGTCGAAGGTGAAACCGCATTGAGGTCAACAAAGTAGAGGGGCTCCTTGCGCGGGCCGCCGGAGAGCGCATCAGCGACTCGACGGGCTGTGGCCTCAGCATCTCTGGGTGGCACAACCGACAGGATGACCGCGCAGCGCTCCACGAGCTCTAGGTCTGACGACAGCATCTCGATACCGGCGTCTTTGGCTCTATCTACCGTGTCTTGACTAGAAACAAAGTGAATACGAGCATCATGCACAAGCGGCCGACATAACGTACCTTCGGCCCTGGCAATTCGTCGCGACGGCGAAGCCCCGCGCCATGAGCAACCTGGCAATCCCGGCGCCCATGTCACCCAGGGACAAGACACCAACCGGTACTGAAGCGCCGCGGGTCGCCATGGTTTAGTTCTGGGATTCTTTGCAAATCAATGGTGTCGTGTTGCGGAGCAGAATCCTTGTGGATTACGATGTCAACGGGAACTTGCCTAGCCTTCTGTTGGGTGCAATTAGTAAGAGTAACAGCAGGCCGAGGTTGAGGCTCGACTGATGCCACGCACATTCACCAACGGCCTCAACTTGCGATGCCACACTCGCGAGAGCCCTGTTTTCTGACCATGTCTAGGCCGGGTCGTAAGGAGACATTGTTGAAACCTTACGAATGGCTCAACGATACGACACATGAATATTGCCGCCAGTTTGAACGGACATGGAAGACGTATGAATGCCCGTTTTAATGTTATACATACTCTATTCCATACGTCGTCGCACGGAGTCCTGATTTCCTAGACGATGGCTCAAGTACACCCCCTGTGCGGCCGAGCAAGCAAGCACGACCACCATGGCATTTTAAACGCCTCAAATCCCCAGAGGCCGAATAAGACTTGATTTTTGGACCCCCCTCCCAACCTGACTGAATCTACTCAATCATGTCAATGTCGTTATGCGCAGCCACAGCATCCGCCTTGCCGTTTTGCTGCTCTGACCCTGCCGCGGCGGCGGCGGCGCCGCCGCTGCCACTTCCAAAGTAGTCCTCCATTTCAGCATCAAGTTCCTCTTGCGTCTTCTTCGTTCTCGGATTTCCTCGAGTGCCGCGACCGGCCTGCTGTTCCTTGGCTGGCCCCTCACGCCTAGTTCCCGGACGGCGTCCCCCACGGCGGGGAGGCATGGGGCTCCTGGAGCGGCTGCCACCACCTGGAATGTACCTGTCGATGCCCTTGCGTGCCGCATCGTCCTCTTCATATCGGCGCCGGGGTGACAACGAGCGCGCCCTGCCACCGGGGGCTGAGATCCTTTCCGCCAACGGGCGGCCGGGCATGACGGCGGTGTCGAATGGGTTTCGGGACGGCAGCAGCGTCAAGCGGATCGGTTGACCTGGAAATGGTGATGAGCGACCCGTTAGGTGCCATGGATGATGGGTAACGAACCGTTGGCGTTTGCGCCGTCAAACTGGCGAATGGCGTCTTGCGCGTCATCTCGATGTTCGTATGTCACGTAGGCTGTGCCCTCGGACCGCCCTGCGCGGTCATAGAGTAGCTGGAGTCGTGTCACAGGACCGATCCTGGTGAAGAGTTCCTGCTGTCGCGTCAGACACTGCAAACAAAGGGCGCCAAAGACGGTATACTGACATCCAAGTCATCTTCGGTCAAGTCGTAGTGGATATTTTCGACCTTCAGCTTGGAACCAGTCGGCTCTCTAGCCATATGTTAGTAAGTGAAGCGAGCTCGCGTTGAGGGACCACGCAAATTGTACCTGCGGCTGGGAGAATCGCGACGACGATGGGAAGCGGGAGCTCTGCGAGAGTCTGCGACGGTGCTGATTAGGTTCGGCCCAGAAGACTGAATCGCAAGGGTTCGTACTGTTCTCTTCGTACCGATCGTGAACCCACTCGCTAATGCAGTTAGCAGCCGAGACTCCAATGGAACCCCGGGGAAGAATGAACCAACCTGTCTATAGCTCTGGGTTCGTTTCGGGTGGACTGTGCGGGACAAGGCAGGCGGTGGTCAGCTATGGGTCTGGCAGTACGGTTCGCGCGTTGCATCGCCAGGTAGCCTCGACACCCAATCGACGCAAGTGGTTGAGGGCTGACGGGGACTAGCGACTCGAGGACAGCGGAGAGGAGTGTTCAACCTGGGCCCAGCCTTGCGTCAAAAGGGCTTGAGGGACAAGGGCTGCGACCAACACAACGGGACTCACCTTTCTTACGCCGTCGCGAGGATAGTCGTTTCGATCGTTTCGATCGCGCCTGCGGTCGCCACCGCCACGCCGGTTGCGGGGACCGCTGCTGCGCTGATAATGCCGTCAGTACTACTGAAGATCCTCGGCAGCATAGCAGCCAAGTGCCGGCGTGTGGAGTCCACAAACGTACTGTGTCTGCGATGATCTCATCGAGGCCGCGATCCATCTTGTCGGCCATGGCTGGCGTTGCAAGAGAGAGGCCCTTGCGAATCCGATGTAGGGGAGAGAAGGGGCGTCAGATGAGCAGACGACCTCTGTCCCAGCTCCAAGTGGCGGACAGGAGTTGACTTCACGCCGTTGCAGCAGGAGTCTGTGATGGCCAATTCCCGATCTGCGTCGTCGTGTTGATGATGAGGCTGAGAATGCGAGTGTTCTGATGTGACAGGGTGGGGATGGCGGGAGCCGACTGGTCGCCAGGCGCAAACCCAGGCGGCAAAACCGCGCCGGCTTGTCTGTCCAAGGCGGTGGGTGGCCTGGATTCCTGGAATGTCCACGCTGGCCGTACCTACCTGAGGTACCAACGACGAGGTACTTCGTACCTTGGTGGGACAGGTGCGAACTCCATGTGGACAGGTACTTCCCTACCCACAAGGCACGGCAGCTGCGCCCCATTGATGAATTGCCCGACGAATCCAAGCTCAGCCAGCCCCTGAAAGTTCAGGTACTTCCTAGCAGTACCTGTCCCCTGCATCTTGGCCCACAGACGGGACCCTGTCGATGGGTCGTTGCCATTGACACATCTTCCGTCTCGATGAAGGGTCTCCAGCTCGGATCTGGGGCCGAGTGACACTGCATGGCAAGGCAGATAGAGATAGGTTCAGGTTTGTCAGTCAGTCCGTCAATTAGACGATGTTGATGACGCGAATAGTGTGGAACATGACCGTTCCTGGACCATTGGAAGCGGTTGACCTGAACGAGTTCTCATGTGGCTCTCATTTTCGACTTTGGTGCACCCTGCGCCGTCGCTCTGAAACGATGCCTGGCTCAGCACAACTGCGACTTGACCCGCTAGCAAGTAACATCGCAGGGTGATTGCCGAGGTAGTGATTGGAGTGTGTGACACCCAGGTCGCGTCGGCTACTGCATTTGCCTTGAGGAACGAAGTGAAGACAGGATTGATGGACTGCCCTTCTCCCCCTTCGGATCCCAGTCTACTGGCGGTGGCGAGTTACTCTTACGCCGAGGCACCCGCGGGAAGAGCTGTGAGAGAAATCCCGGGTCGGGCGGCCACGGAGTTGGAAGATGGACATGGCCCTAAGGGCCGGGCCGCCACCAAACTAGAGGTGTTGCCGGTGACGCTCGGAGTGTAGTTGGCCGTTGCTGATGCTTGTAAGTTGTTGGTTGCCTTGTGCGGTACGTCATATAACGGCATATGACTACCTAGGGACCTGACGAAAGCGGTATGGTATGAGAGAAAGGAGAAGCTGCATTCTGTATTGTCCGTAACACAGCCGGACCGTGAGGTGCACTCCGTGGCTGTATCCGTCGTGAAGATATGATATGCCTCTTCGGAGGCAGTGAAATCACCCTTCGTCTCCCCCCACATCCGACCCGAGCCATTTCCAGTACCTCGAAGAGGACGCTTTCCGAGACCGGCGGCAGGACTGGCAGAGCAGGCATCTCGGGTAACCCCCATATCACCCCGAGCTTCCTTTCCAAGCAATCTCTCATTGTCGATAATGACATGTCCCCAAGTTGTAAGGGCCGAGCCCCGAGGCTGCGCCTGGCCGTTGAGAACATGCCAGCTCTATAAGATGCTGTCACACTGCCTTCTCGTGCACTGTACCACATGGAGCGCAAGGAGTAAATTGTTCAACGCTGAAACCTGCCGCACGTTACATCGCCTGGCCTGTTATCATAGACAACAATGGCAGCCATTGCATCACCAATCGCCTCAGATGTTGAGTACCTCTTGGATCGCTCCGCCATCAGCGACTTGCTCATTTCCTTTGCTCACGCACTCGACACGAAGAACTGGACGGCCTACGAGAACCTACTCGCGGAGGACGGCATCGTCGAAATCCCCGTTCAACTTCCAGATGGCAGTTTCATTAGGCATGTTGGTCGCAAAGGAACTGCAGACTGGGTCGCGGGCAATAGCGAGCGCCCGGGGCTTGACCGGTTCGCGGCGACCCATCATATGAGCACAAATCATCAAGTCGAGGTCAACGGCGACAGTGCTTCTACACGCTCCTATACGCAGTGTATTCATCGTCTCGGCGACGACCCCTGTAAAGTTTGGGAAGTCGGCGGCTGGTACATATGTGAATTACGTCGTCAGGGCGGTCGCGAATGGAAGTTTACAAAGGTGCATCTGGATATAGTTTGGGAGCACGGGAAGCCAGCTTGGGCGTCGTAAATCACACTTACTGTACCGTCTATCTATCCTTGCATCAAGGTTCTTAAGAAGGAGAGATGAATAAGGTACCTAGGCCAATTGACCATTTTCTGGCTTGAGTTTACTGCAAGTGGGCACGGGCTCCGCGTTGACTGCATGGGCAAAGATTCGTTCGTCAATGAGTATTGGGCAGTGGCCAATATCCTGTTGGCTCGAGCGCAGGAAGTCCAGGACCAGGAGCAATCCCGACTGATTGATGGGCCGGGGTACCGAGTGGCTGGTACCTGAGTAAGGTTAAGGTACCTTCATTATTACAGGTACCAGGCGCCAGTGGTGTGCCTTTCTCCCGTCAGCGCGACCAAAGGCGTGGTGATATGGCGGCCCGGCAATTCTCCGCTTCCACAGGCGGCCCCCTAAGCCAAACTTGGGCGTCGCAATTCAACTGTCCGCCTTAGCTGGCCCCCTTCAGCGAATATCCCTTACCCGCTGGATGCCAACGACGCCAGAGACAGGGGGGGTTCCCAAAGCTGTCCACTCTTCTCGTATTTTCTGCATCAGCCCTCGCCCTCGCCCTCTCCCTCTCCCGCGACGATCGAAGCGAGGGACCTCTCCAATTCCGTCGCGTGTCCTCGCGACAGTCGCTACCCTTTCTCTCTGTGCCGTCGACGCTGCTCCTCGCCCCAGCCCCTATATCGCGCCCCCGCGACACACGCCTCCACGCTCGTTCGAAACGGCCACGTCGATGCCACCGCGACCCTTATCTTGAACCCCCGTATATGCCCTCGCCGCCGACAGTCGCTGCGTGACGACAGCAGCAACCCCGACCGCCTCCATGGCTCGACCCATGGGGTCCGTCCGCCTCAAGAAGGCGAACCCCTTGACACTTCTTTTGGGCGCCGTTCTCTGCATCTTCATCTTCATCTTCCTCGTCTCGCCCTCCAGCTCCGTCCCGACCCGTCGCGTCCCTTCGGTAACGGCTGAGCACCACCTCTCCCCGCCCACGTCGCCATACAAGAAGCCTAGCGGACGGTCAGGGACCGGGCTCGGGCCGCCCCCCGTTACGAAATACAACCTTAATCATGTCACGGTCACGTCGAACCCGGTAGGGAATCGCGAGCACATCCTGATCCTGACGCCAATGGCACGCTTCTACCAGAAGTACTGGGACAACCTGCTGCGATTAAGCTACCCGCACGAGCTCATCACCTTGGGCTTCATACTTCCCAAGACGAAAGAGGGCAACGCGGCTACAGCTGCCCTGCAGCAGCAAATCGAGAAGACGCAGAAGAAGGGGCCTGAGAAGGACCGCTTCAAGAGCATAATTATCCTGCGGCAGGACTTTGAGCCGGCCCTATCATCTCAGGATGAGAGCGAGCGCCACAAGATGTCGAACCAGAAGGCGCGCCGAGCTGTCATGGCCAAAGCGCGCAACTCGCTCCTCTTCACCACGCTCGGTCCAGCCACGTCTTGGGTGCTGTGGCTCGACTCGGATATCGTCGAATCCCCACCGACCTTGATCCAGGATCTCGCGAAGCACGACAAGCCCCTCATCGTGGCCAACTGTTTCCAGCGATACTACAACGAGGAGAAGAAGAAGATGGATGAGCGACCGTACGACTACAACAGCTGGCAGGACAGCGACATTGCCAAGAACATGGCGGCCACCATGGGTCCTGACGACATTCTGTTAGAGGGCTACGCAGAAATGGCAACGTATCGCACGTTGATGGCGCACATGGCCACCGACGGCGGGGATCCGAGCAGTGTCGTGCCCCTCGATGGCGTTGGCGGCACTGCTCTTCTTGTCAAGGCTGACGTCCACCGCGACGGCGCCATGTTCCCCCCCTTTTCCTTCTATCATCTCATCGAGACCGAGGGATTCGCACGCATGGCAAAGCGCTTAGGATGGCAACCATGGGGGCTTCCCAATTACAGGGTACGGAGGAATTTACCACCGCCGCCGTTACTGAATATTGGCTAACACGACCACAGGTGTATCATTTTAATGAATAGAGTCGAGCCAGTGGAGCGGCGACAAGCTACAGAAATAGACACATCGAAGAGATGGTCTCCCGGGTCGACCCTGGCGGCCGCCATGGCGGACACTGTTACATCTAGCCGTGTGCGTTGCAACCAGGACCCGTTCGCTCCCCGAACACCGCGCCAAGCTGGGCACGGCCCGTCCTTCTTGCGTGAGGCACGACAGGCGTTGTTGGATGCATATATGATTTGTTCATCGTTACCGTAAGGAGGACCGGAAGGGAAAAGACAGGGCACCTGAGGATTAGGGGCGGGCGGGCGCCTGCACGGAAGACCTTTTTTTTTTGGCAGACTTTTTGGGTGCAGAGACGGCGTAGCCCGCCGCGCGGGCGGGGGAAGCACCATTTTCGCCCCTCTTGCATCGTCGCTTTCCAGAGTCTTCGTTTGTCGATTTCCATCGCGTCATGTTTTAAAGATACAACGGCACGTTGGAGGGGCAGTGGGAAGGACAACCAGCGCGTCCACGGTTGGCATAGACGGGGCCCGCAGCAAAAAGAATCCTTGTGATCTTCGCAGAGCCATTGTTTCAACGCCGTCTGCGGCTGTGATAAAGTGAAGCTGGCCATCTATTTCGCTCAGTATAGTATATGATGGCTGATATGCAAACTCGTAAACGTGCGGTTGTTCAACAACGGGCCTAAACAACGCCGCACTCAACCCTCCCTGGGTCTCTGTGGTATCCGTTCCGCTGCTCTCTCCCACACCCTGGTACTCATCACCACTTTACTGCCGTGAGCAAGAAAAGTCCCCTTGTCTCTTCCCCTCGCCCCCGTTCGCCTGTCGTCGTCAACACCCATCGCCGTTCACCTCACGGCCCATCGTACCGGCCGCCGTCGTCGGCGCACCAGCACTCGACAAGCTTGCGAGTGCCGAGGACGTCGCCCTGGCGCAGGAGGGCGGCGACGTCGACGTTGAGCGGGGAGTCGGTCTCGGGGCAGCCGAGGAGCATGCGCACGGCGCGCACGCACTCGAGCACGCTGTAGGCCGGCGTCCACGCGTCCTTGAGCAGGTCGAGGCAGATCTCGCCCGTCGCGAGCGCAATGTTGGGGTGCACGATGGGCGTGGCGAAGCGCATCTTGGGCGGCTGGAGCGGATACGCGGGGGGCACGGAGATGCTGAGGAGCCAGCGGCCGGCTACACAGAGGGAGCGCACCATGGGATTAGCATTTGTTGTTTCTGCATGGGGTACCGCGCGGTTGGTGGTTGGGTACGGGGGAGCGAAAGCCTACGTACCATCGTAGCCACAGCCGATGCCGCGGCCGTTGATGACGGCCTCCCACTCGAGGAGGTTGTCCTCTGAGACGGGCCCGAGGCGCTCGATGCCCTGCTCGTCGCGCTGCTCCTTGCGCCAGACGTCGAGCTCCTTGATGAGCCGCTTGGTCGCCGTCTTGGCCGAGTCGCCGCCCGAGGACTTGCCGCGCGACGACATGCTGCTGCTGCTGTGAGTGAGGAGCGTTTCCTTCGACCGATCGGCTTTGCGGAGACGACGTGGGATAGATGGATGAAGCGAGCGAGCAACGCCCAGTGACGTGACGTGAGGCGACGGCTGGTCCGGGGTGGAGAGCAGACGTCGACACCGTCGGCTTGGGGTGCCTGAACAGGGAAGGAGGCTGGGTCGATCGGGGGTGGCGGCTCGTGGGCTCGAGATGCTGCGCACTGGCGGAGTCGCGCGATCGTGTCGTCTTCGGCGGCTGTACCAAGTCTGTGTCAAAGTGTTGATGCAGAAGGGAGAAGACGCAGCAAATACGGCTGCGCGAGACCTTGCAGGTGGAGGGAGGTCCGTCCAAATGTCACGGCAGCTGAGAGCTCCCGCCTCCGACAGGGGTCCGGCCCCGGCGCGGGCAGAGCCGAGGCTGCGCGTCGACCTTCTGGGGCAAGTGCGTGTGCCAGCGGATGTGTATGTAAGTCGACCCCGACAACCCGCTCAGCCTACCGTCAATCATGCCCGCCAGACAACCCCGTGCACGGCAGTGTCCGTTCCGCGAATAATGAAAGTGCCACATCCTCAATTATCCCGACTTTGCTCGCATGATTTCTGGATAATTGCCTTCAAAGAAAAATACTCCAAGTTCAACTAGGTATCGATACAACACGGGCGACAGGCATCTCTGCGCTCCGTTCTAGACATTATCTAGTCCATAGGCATCATCTCTTCTTCCGCCTGCTTCCGGATCCTGACTTCTTCTTGACCGGCGACGATGACTTCTTTTTTGTCGGCGGAGGAGGCAGAGGGGGCGGCGATGGCTCAGGCTCGCGCTCTGGCGAGACCTCAACGACAATCTCCACATCCCCTCTTCTCCCTGCTGGCTCCCCAATATGCGCCCCATTCCCGCGATCGTCGCTGCTATCGTCCTCGCTGGTCCTACTCTCCTCGCTCGTCTCGTCGCCATAACTACGACGGCGAGATTCGCGACGGCTGCTCTCGGGAATAACGGTCCTCCGCCGCGAGTCATACGTGACCTCAGCGGGCCCGGAGGCATACCGCCGTGACGATCCAATAGTACTGGCAGGATACGCCGCGCGCGGTCCAGCCGTCTGGAATTGGAAAGGGTCGAGGTTGGAGCGAGCTCCCAAGGCCGATGAGGGCTCCCCACGCGGAGAGTCTCGGGATGAGCGGGTTCGGGCCACCGAGTCGGAGGCGTGTCTGTTGGAAACCGACGCGCGCGGGATAAAATCGTGCTGGAGCGGCGATGAGCCACGCTCGTCATGTGCGCGGCTGGGTGGTCTTGAAGACGTGGTTCCGGATCGCGGTCGAGAGCGGGACGAGGGGGGAGGCGGAAAGAACCCAGCCGGCGGATATCCGTGGCCTTGGGGAAGATCGCCAGCTGACGCATGTCGAGGAGGAGCCTGGGCCTTTGTTGTCTTCTTGCGCGAGAGGGGCTCGAATTGAGAGAGGGGCACTGCAACGCGCTGGTCCTTCTTCTTCTTGCGATCGCTCCCGCTGCCGGAAGCTCGTTTCCGCCTCCTCTCCTCTTCTTGCATGCGCTTGCGTCTGCGCTCGAGAGCCGCGAGTTCTTCCTTGCTGAGTTTGACATCAGCCTTGCCCTTGGCCTGCGCTTTGCTGATGCGTCGCAGCGCCGATTGCACCAACGCCTCTTCACGATCCTCAATAGCAAGGGGCGCCGGCCCTTCGCCGTATGCGCTGTCGTCATCGTCCATATCGTCGCTCCGAGAAGAAGAGGAGCCGTCCTCATCCGTAGCCGAATCGTCAAAATGCCGGCGGCGCAGCGTGCCGCTTGTCCGATCACCCAAGTCTATACCTGTGAACTGAAGAGAATCGCTAACGAACCGCGTGTTACGCCTCGCAGACAGCCCAACGCCGTTGGCAGCCATATTATCCTCATCCTCCGTATCGAGTTCCTGGACCCTAGGGTCATCACCCCCCCAGTGGTCGTATTGCGCAGCATCCCCGTCGGTTTTCCTCCGCCCGCGCCTCGATGGTCTTCCCCATGGGGGCGCAAATTTGGGAGCTCGCGGCCGACCACCTAGACCGCCTCCCCGGAAAAAGCCTCATCGATAGGCTTGTCCATAAACGAGGCATGGCCCAGGATGGCCACACCAGAAGCGCCGATCAGCCAGAGAAGGGTCGAGAAGGGCGAGGCAATCAGACCCAAGGGCACGGCGACAATAAGCAGGCCCGTGTACAACTGCGACGAGGTGGCGCGGAACGTGCCAATTTCGAGATCGCGGCCCTCGAGGCGGCCGATGAGGAACATGCCGGCAACGACGAGGATGATGTCGAAGAGGAGAAGCCAGTTGGTGAGCAGGGCGTAGATGCTCAGCATGGCGAAGACGACGGCATAGTTGCTCGAAAAGTGACTGAGGTTGTAGTTGACGCGGGACTGCATCTCTCCGAAGTTGGCGGGCTTGGCGAAACGCTTGAAGTCGAAGAACTCGGAGATGGGTCGCAGGTTGGAGAAGCGGCCGCTGAGGGGGCCGGAACGAAGACCCTGAAAGCGATCCCCGAGGTTGAGGCGCGACGTCAGGGCGTCGAGGGGAATCTGGATGCGAGCCATTGCGAGAGGTAGGTCTGTCGGCGGTTGATGGGAAGTTCTGGAGAAGGCCGAGCGGGCGAATTCGTGGTGTATGACGGTGAAGTTGGGCCTGAGAACGCGCGGTAGAGCTGCTGATATTCAACGCGAGGGACAAGATACGGCCCGGTTTGCTGACGTGTTGCTGTTCACTGGTGCCTGGAATCGCTGGTGGTTAGCGGCTGCCACCATCAAGAGATACGAAGAGGACACGTTCCCGGCCGCGTACGCGCCAGGCGGAGCGAGCGAACGCAGAGCGAACCGAAACGAAGCCAGAGAGGCGAAGGCAGGAGAGGGCACTCAGGGAGGGGGAGAGGAGGCAAGGCGCATTTGTATTCGGGAAGTCAGACAAGGGGCGTTGTTGCACATACCGAAAGGGCGGGCGAGGCGGAGGGGATGGCGAGACAGAAGAATGTGCCAGTTGGAGGAACGCGTGTGCGCTTGTGGCGAGCGGATCGTTTCTTGCGGATACGTGTTGTCGTGTGCGTTTGTCGCCGGTGCGGGAAGCCGAAGCAAGGAAGAGGGAGAGGTTTCTGCGCTCAGACTTTTTTTTTTGCTATTTTTGCGAGGTGCGATGCCGCGTCGCCGTTTGCCGTGCCGTCAGGGGCTGAGGTGGATGGACGACGGATGGCTGGACTGGGATCCGGGAGATGATGTGCACCAGCAATCGCGTGCGGCGGCCCCCTGGCTCCCTGCTAGATTTGGATCCCCGGCCTGCTGGACTGGGCGCGTGGACAGGGGCGCCGTCAATGTAAAGAACTGGGTCTTTGCCAGATGGCCCTGAATTGAATCCTAATGGGCGGGAGCCGTTAGTCATCTGGTGCAGCCTAGTCTGGGCGGTGCGCTGGTTGGCTGGGCTCGGCTGGACTGGACTGGACGTGGCAGGGCAACCTGAGGTAATGGAGGAAGCCGCATGCCCGTTGTCGCGGGGCCCTCCAGCGGCCCTCAGCTGCCAACCTCGCTGACAGCGCCCGACGGTGGACTTGGCGTGGGCCCCGATGATGACATTGGCACGAACGGCGAAGTCAAGAAGCGCGGCATCGCGGGTCATGGTTCGATTTCGGCCTCGGCAGACGTGCTCCCTCATCAATCAACGGACGGACGTGCGACGTACCTCGCGGCTGGAATGGCCCGGCTCGCACTGCCACTGCTGCGGCGCCTGATGCCTCTGGGGCGTGGGCAGTTTAGAAGGTCTGGTTGTGGTGCTCCGTGCTCCCTCCTCGTGGAGAGTTCCAGGTTGAGTTTTGCCCTGTCGGATCCCCGCCGGAGGTCCAGGTACCTATCGGTAGCAGCCGCTGTGATGCCCAACCGGCACCTGGCAATGGAATGGAAATGACGGGTAGGCGGATGGAGCCCCAGCGCAGAGCAGCGCAGCGCAATGGCGACCCGGTGACGTCGGGCGTGATGGACGAGGTGCTGCCCAGCGGGTTACGCCCCCGCCAGCCTCTCCGGGCTCCCTGTCGACGACATTGTTGCGCGATGCGAGGGTGACAAGGAGGAAATCTCCCTGGGGAGGTGCAAGAGTTAAAAAGGGGGCCTCAGGGCAGTCCGTGGCTTCACAAGCGAAGCCTTGTTTTCCTTTTGCTCGCCAGCAGGTGCCCGACCGACCGCTTTCTTGCTTACCCGCTCATCCGCCGTGGCGTGGCACACACACACACACACACCCGCCGCCCGCTTTTTCGTGCATGTCCATCCAGCCCAGCGTCACCGCTCTCCCACATGGAGCACTCTCACGCAAGTCACCAACCCCCAACCCCCAACCCGAGCCAGCCCAAGCATCGAAGCCAAGGAGGGGAGGAGGGGGCCGCGCGAGACAACGCAGCCGCACAACTACTGGGAAGCCGCCAGCCTGTCCGCTCATCACAGGTGGCCAGTGATACCGCCGGCATTTGCGCCAGATGCTGGGTCCCTCGCGCAGACGCCCCATCCACTTGCTGCTTCCTCACACACTTGCCTGCGTTTCTGCTTCCAATGGACGTGGGTACGAGCACGGCTCCCAATCTATCTCTGGGCCGCTTCGTCTCCGCCACGAAAGCCCGGAGTGGCCTTGCCGAGCTGCCTCAAGCTTTGTTGGCGGCATGATTCCAGTCTGTCGTGCAGCTCGCCTCGGAAACTTGCTGAGACCTGGTGGCTCTATACAGACTGCCCAAGCTGCCCAAGCTACAGTAATACCTGACCGCGATGGTGGTGCACAAAACAAGTAGCTCACGGCCACGGCCACAGCGATGAAGACACATTGCGACGCAAGCGCCTAGTACTGTGGCTCGACGGTATCGTGGATCTAGACTGCTGACAAGAAGAGGCACCACTCGTGAGCCCGGCCTCTAGACGAGAGCCAGGACAACATGACCACGAGGCCAGCCCAAGGCCTATGATTCAACTCACACGCCCTCCATGCCGGTCCAATCCGTAGCGAGCTCGTCCACAAACCTCGCGACCTCTCTTGCGTGCGTCAGGTTGGGAAAGTGGCCCGCGTCGGCGAGGTCCAGCACCCGCCATTGCACGCCGCTCGCCTCCAGCATCGCCTGCTGCGCCTCTGGACCGACCGACTCGTCCGCCAGCGTCTTGATGTACGCTCGCCGCCCGTCGAACGCAGCGTCGGTCCACGCCTGTTCCGGAACGGGCGTCTCAAAGACGGACACGGCGTGCGGCCGCAGCTGTGAGGCGGCCTCGTCGCCGACGAGCTGCGGTACGGCCTTGTAGTAGTTCTTGGCGTCTTCGACCATGAAGGTCCTAGTAGCTTCCTGTCCAAGTTTGTTAGGCCTCCCACTGCTCGTAAAGTCAGGTAAGTGGTACGCGGGGACGATAATGGACGTATCGTACATCAACCACAAGGCCGGCTGGGATTGTGCCATTCGGGAACATGCTCAACAGCGTCTTGCCTCCAGCGATGACGGCGGCACTCATATTCACGAGGCCAATGACACCTCCCTTCTCGCCAACAGCTCGTCTTTCACTCTTCCCGAGACCCTTGGCAGCGGCAGGTCCGACGCACCCGCCGTACGAGTGTCCTAGGACTATCACTTCCCTGCCCTGGTCAAGCTCTGGTAGTAAGACTGTGCTGCGAAAGTGTTCCGCGTCCTGTGCAACTGTTGGGAACGTGCCGCCTTTAGGATCCAAAGACGGGACCTTGTCGGACAGAACCGAGTATCCCATAGAATTCAGTGCCCGCGTCAGACCTTGATAGTGCGCGGGCGAATGCATTGCCGCGGGGACAATCAGAATTGCCGGTTTGGCCATGTCGAGCAAAGCGGTCTTGCGATATACTGAGGCTTGATCTGTTTTCTGGCGCTCACACGCAGCTCCGAGGACTCCAGTGCTGGTTCTAAATACCGCTTCGTGCTCCGAGGGGTACGTAATACATCTCTGCCAAAGCGCCCTCCTGCCACGGCCAACAACATCCAATATTGCCAGGCGGGCCAATCGTTCCCCTCAACCGTCCACGTAAGGTATCGTACAACAGCGCGAAGCGCCAGCGCCCACGCCCGTCATTACTAGACCCGACACTGATACGCTAAAACTCGCCAACGCGCCTTCATCGAGACAAAGAGCAAAGGGTATATGAAGATGCAAAAAGGGAAAGGGGCCCGCAGGTGCCCCTACACCTCGAAAAAGTAGTCCTCGTCCAGGCTCTCCCTGCTCGGTACTACGCCAGCCCCCGGGGGCGGGCCCTCAAAAGCCGAGTCCATCCGGACGTTGAGCAGCCTGATCTTCAGGCCGTAGTCGCTGACCAAGTTGATGAGTTTACTAGTCTCAGCCGTTATCGGCGCTTGGTTGAGCAGCATAAGGAGGCCATCAAGCCATTCCGATGCTAGGCTGTGGCTCACTGGCCACAGCGTTAGTATCGGCTGCTCCTTTGCTTCCCCGCCGTTTGTCCCCTCAGACGGATTGATGTAACTGAAAATCGTGATCTTGGTGGTTGCCTTCGGGTTGCTGCTGAGGTTTTGCACCGTCGCAACGCTCGTCGTGCTCTTTGCGTCCTCATTGGGTGCCGATACGTTAGACACAACGGAGCTTATGGTTGCGAGGTCAATTTTCTCGGTCAAGCTGTCCAACCCAGGGTCTTTTGCCATCTGCTGCTCGAAGTCGCAATAGTGCAGAAATCGACGGTTGTGTGACAGCTTAGCGAAGCGCCACGAGTTCGTCGGCTTGAGCCCGCTGTCGCCGTTGACGTCCCGCTTCAGGGTCTGTCTGTTGAACCACGACCCTTGCAAGAGGCAGCGGACTCGCTGCTCCTTGACAAACTGCAGGGCCTCCTGCTTGAGCACCTCTCGCACCTGGTATAGGTGCTGACCCCAGGTATCTTCGAACGCCAGCGCGAGCAACTCCATTTGTAGGTTGCGCAAGCGACTGATGTCGTATTCGTGCATGTCATCTTCCACCTCCAGGACATCCCTCGTACGGGTGGACTGACTGACAACTTGTTCAATCAATATCCGCGTCAGCTCGGCAACTTTGTCGAAATCTTCAACCTCGGCTGCCGTGGCTTTCCACACTCGGAAGAACCCCTGCAAACCGGCGGCGTGAAGTCTCGACCATTGTAGCAGCAGCGGCTGGAACAGCTTGTCCTGGTCCTTTGTCTCTACGCCCTGATACCCCTTGGTGTCTTCGAGGTCTGTTTTTTCGATGTCGAAATGCTCGTAAAGGATCATCGACACTGCCAGACTGGCCCGCGCGATGGGGCACCGTTCCGAAACCGACCGCGTCGCCTGCTCAAGCAGCAGCTTTTGGAAGGAGTCTTCATGGCGCCGCACGTAGTCCACGAGGTCCATCATGCCCAAGTATCCCGTCGAATCGAACTCCTGCGCTGGACTCTCCGTCTCGAAGCCAAGCCTCCGCCACTTCTCTGGGTTGTGCTTCTTCTTGCCCGTGTCTGAGTTCTCGTCCTTCGGGGCGCCATTAACTGCAGCCCGTTCAGGCGCACTGGCCAGATGTATGCTCTTCAATGATCGTCGATGCTCTGGTCGCTCCAAATCAACCTTGACCTCGCGCCATTTTCGGATGAGGAGTTTGCTGAGAGATTGAAATTCGAGCATCGGGACAGCCAAGTCCTGCAGGGAAGAGCTCTGCATGAGCTTATAGACAGCTCGTATCAAGCCTAGATCTTGCAGGCGCTTGACCAGCTTCGCCCAGTCCTCCCTGCTACCGGCCCCGTTTGCTTGTCCAGTCGTATCGCCGGCCGCGCTCGACAGGGCATCGCGAATGAGTGCGTTGATGAGCATCAGGGCGTTGCCGCACAGTGCGTGGTCCGCGCTCTGTAGCTGCTGGACGACGAGGTCGAAAAACTGCGGGTATACTGCGATGGCTGGCCTGAGGGCGCGGAATCCGAATGTGCCCGGTACCGCACCGGGGGCGTTCGCTGTGACATTCGACTGGGAGTGGCTGACGAGCGCGACGAGGATGGCCATGGCGCCCCTGAGGATGTTAACCAGCGGGTTCGTGACAATGAGCTCGACAATTCGTTCGACAAGGTCGGTCGCTGTAGGGGTCTCGAAAATTTCCCAGCCCATGTCGACCTCGAGCAGACGCGTCAAGCTCTGGAGCGAGTAGGCGAGGGTGTTGCCGAGGGAGCCCATGATGAGGCGGCGCAGCACGACGAGGCCGCCCGAAGATATGAAAACATCGGCAAAGGCGGGGTCGTTGATGGAGTTCTGCAGCTTGAAGACGGCCATCTTGCGAACCGCGTCCTCGTCGCTGCCGAGGCGCGACAGCAGCGCGGGGATGTCGGCCTGGTCCATGGTGGTGCAGGGCAAACGACGACGTCGGACGGGGGCAGCGAATAGCTCGACACGGGTCGTGTTGTCAGGCGGGAGAGGAGAGGATCACACTCTTGCCGAGGGCATTGCCCGTCGTTGCCAGCAGCTAGGATGGCGATTGCGGCTCGTAACGTCGCCGTTGCAGCGCCGCCTTCATCCAGGCAAAAGGGGCTGGTCGCTATTAGCTGCGGAGCGCCATCGGACATGGACATGGATGGGGGCAGTATGGGGGTTCCGCGACGAAGCCCGCTCTCTGCGTCGCAGGTGGATTCGCAGCTGCAGGTGGGCGCGGGCGCCGCGCTACCGCACGGATCCCCTGTCGCCCACGGCGCCGGGGGGCCACATGTTCATGCACAAAGGGAAGCTCGAAGTGCACAAAAGCAGAGCAGATGAAGGGTCTGTGCCGACGAAGCAGAAGTTGATATTTCAGAAGATCTGCAAGAGCCACGTTGCAGGGTCCAAATGCAAAGCATACCCCATCTCTGTCACAATGCCAACAACGGCTGGAGGGTTGCCGACCGCTCCTGCCACGGGATGCTGCGACGCCCGCCATACTCGCACCAGGCACCGGGACGCCTTGGCGCCAGGGACTTCGGCAGCACAGAGGGCAGGAGCTAGCGCGACCCTCCATTGCCCAACTGAGGTTGGGCGCGTCCAGGTGTTTAATTCCCGTGTCTGGCAGGGTCCAGAACTCCAGATCTCGCTGGGGCATGCAGGCCAACCAGCGCTGCTGACATCGACCACTGTGTGATTCACCATCTCTCTCATTGAAGCTCCATCTGTTACCGATGATGTTCGAGTAAGTCTACGCCTCTTCAAACTCGACGGGTTTACCCCCTTTTCTCGGTCTTCTAGTCCGTACGCACCGCCATATAAGCCTTGCCCAGGCGAATTGTCGCGCCCCAGTGATTCTTCATCACCGTCCCCGGTTTAACATCGACGCCGATCTCTCACACGCGGTCATCGGGTGACGCTTCGCAGAGGAGTCAGTCCCCCGTAGCTAACAGTTTCTCCTGCAGGACTGCGTTCTGACCAAACTTGGCCATGTTGGTCGCCTCGATGACGGTGCTCCTGGTGTCGTCCCTGCCCGCCCAGCGCTTCTGCTCCTTTGGGTCCTTTGTCGCCAGGACGCGCTGTTGGGTGTCGTGGTCCCTGAACCTCGTTGCTTTTGCAGTGCATGGTGGATTAGAACCACACCATGCCGTACATTCACTTCACGCGCCACGATAGGCATCGTGAGAGAAGAATAATCGGCTCCTTTTAACACACATGGGTTGTAGATGCGTCGTAAGCTTCACTGTATACCAGATATAAACCAAGTCTACTCCATGACAAGCACGCTAGGTCTGCCAGGCCCGCCTGCGTACGCCAAAATTCAAAGCACAGTCATCGCTATCGTAGATACCCATCGCGACTGCCGGCGCACACATCGCTCAATGAAGAGTGGAAACAGGCGGGCGGTCCTAGAAATGTCGCCGAACGTTGCACGGAAACTCGATGCAGCGTGGTTTGGCGCCTGAGCTGCCGATTGGTTCGCGTTGTCGGGAAGACCAAGAAGAGAAGCTACCAGATCCCCACACTGACAAAGCAAGCCACGCACGTGACCCAGCCTCCCAGGTGTGGCGCAAGGCTACTTCAATTCTCCCAGCTGCGTTGTTGCGGGCTTGATTCATCTCGAAAGCCGTCTCCATTCTCTTCACCTGCAACACCTCTCGTCAAACAACGCCAAGCACCCGTTGATCCTTCATCATGGCTAACTTTCTCGCGTCCATCTTCGGCACGGAGCTGGACAAGGTCAACTGCTCGTTCTACTTTGTAAGTAGCCTTTGATCGCCGCCCCGCGACCGCGCGTTGCTCTCGAATGAAGCTTCGCGCGCCCCTCCCTAAGTGCGATGATGCTAACCGTTGGGACAGAAAATCGGCGCTTGCCGACACGGCGACCGTTGCTCGCGAAAGCATGTCAAGCCCTCGTACAGCCAGACCATCCTCATGCCGAACCTGTACCAGAACCCGGCCTTCGACCCCAAGAACCGCATGAACCCGTCGCAGCTGCAAAACCACTTCGATGCCTTCTACGAGGATATCTGGTGCGAGCTCTGCAAGTATGGCGAGCTCGAGGAGCTCGTCGTTTGCGACAACAACAATGACCGTATGCAGGCCCACCCTCACCCCGGCGCTGCTCCCGCGCATTTTGTCTCTCAAGATACTAACCTCTACCGTGAAGACCTCATCGGCAACGTCTATGCGCGCTTCAAGTACGAAGAGTCGGCTCAACAGGCCTGCGACACGCTGAATAGCCGTTGGTACGCTGGCCGGCCGATCTACTGCGAGCTCAGCCCCGTGACCGACTTCCGCGAGGCCTGCTGCCGCCTCAACTCGGGCGAGGGCTGCGTGCGCGGCGGGTTCTGCAACTTCATCCACCGCAAGAACCCCAGCGATGAGCTCGAGCGCGACCTCGTCCTCAGCACCAAGAAGTGGCTCAAGATGCGCGGCCGCGACGAGCGCAGCGTCAGCCGCTCCCCGACGCCCGAGCCGACGAGACGCAGATAAGGTGCTCGAGGGTCGCACATGTTCGAATGCTATATACCAACGTGGCATTACTGGCGTACGGGCGCATGATTGTACCATATGATTGTAGGAGTGCTTGAAGTTTTGGCGTTTGGGAATGGGGTTTTCTTGATGGATAGGACTCGTTGAGGCCCAGCTGCGGCAAAGTGCGGCGGCACATAGCATATACCTTCGTGTGAATTTCTCTCATCAGAAGCTATAAGAATGGCAAGCAAGGCGTCCCCTGACCACATGTCTCTTGCTCTCTCATCGCCGTGCCCAATGTTGAATCCTGTAATTCCTTGCCCAGTCCCACCGCGTGTTGAAATGCAGAATGTGTAGAGCCATATATATATGTCTTCCCGTATAGCCCAAGCCCAAGGCGCCCCGTACCAGCCCCTCCTCGTCATTGATTGCGAAGCCGTATCACCCAAACGCATCCCCACCAATCTGTGAGCCTGTCATCCGCGGCTCCCTGTCGGAGACTGGTGGACAAGTCCGGGGACGTGCAGACATGCCCCTGACTCCGATCTAGATGCCTCGACTCACGAAATCTCTTTATATTGAGATGGAGCTACTGAGACACTGCCCGCAGCGTCCGGGCTCCTATTCAAGAAGGCCCCAACGACGCTCTCATTGCCCCCTTTCTCTTCCTTTACTTCATTTTTTTGGAGCAAAACAAACGCTGCGCCGTGGTATATAGCGTGGAGATTTTACCTTTGGGGGAGGTCCTTCTTCAGGTCGTCGGTAAAGTCTAGTAATGGTCCCTCGGAAGGCTTGCCAGTCGATGTGAGGAGGTCCGTAATCTCGTTGTTCTGCGTTGGCGGGGGCTGTGTGGCCGGCGCATCGCCACCGAAATCGATGAGGCTCTCCTCCGCTTGGGCGTTTGAGTGAACGTTGTTCGCGGACGGTTTTGCGCTCTTGTGGGGCGGGATTGCGTTGCTCTTGTTCAATTCTTGACCATCCACGATGGGGTATATGGCCAAGATTTGCTCAGTCTGCTTCTCCGGCGTTGCCGATGAGTCTCTGTCCTTGCGTCAGTAAAAAGCCGCATTGTCTCGCTGGACCGATTCTCAAACTTACACGGTCGCGTTTATGATCCATTCGAGGTCCTCTTCGCCTTCTTCAAGGCCCCCGGGTCCTCCCTTGACTCTCCTGAACAATCGCGGGTGCCACTCGACGTCATCCTGGGCTCGGCTAGCGGCCTCTTCGCGTTGGCGGTCTTCGATCTTGGTCTTTTCGTCGGTGGCGACCTCGTGGTTGCGCTCCTTGACGGCCCTGGCGGTCTTCTCCCACAGCCTCTGCGACTCGCGTTCGTCTTGCTCGCTAATAGGGCGGACCTGTGGGGGGCTAGGCTTTGCCTTGGTGGCGTTGAAGAACATTTCCTTGTGCCCAGTCTGGGAAGGCGTCAGTATCCATCGGGGTGTGCGCAGACCATGTGTACACGTACCGCCACATCCTTGATGAACATTTCCTCGTTCCACAAGCCGGACAGCTCGTAAAGAACCTCGCCCGTGCTCTCCCGCTTGATGACACCTCCAATGGCATTGTACGTCCCGCCGACCCAGCCCTTCGTCTTGAAGTCGACATCGGCCGTTAGGTCAAGCTCTGGGCAGCGAACGAAACTGTGGTCTCCCAGTTCGTACTTCATCTTGCCGAACAAAATGCCACGCGCATACATGTTTGGTTGCGTAATGATGCTGCAGGCTCCGGTTAGCACTTGTCCGTCCCAAGAATGCAAAACTGATGGCCACGAACTATTGCTCTCCCTTGTGGGGATCCTTGCCCCGGTTGAGGAGGTTCAGAAAGGCGATTCCCTCCATCAGACTGGCGGCAGAGTTGCCGAGGAATCGGCTTCGCGGCTTCAGGGTACCATCGATGCGGATGTGGTGTTCCGGGGCCATGTAGAAGTAGCTTGACTTGGGGGGATGGTGAGATGTCTGTTCGGAAATGTAGTATGCGCGAGTCTTGTCGTCGAGCTCCCAGTAACAGGTGAATATCTCGCCGAGGATGGGGTTGAGCGGCTTCTTGACGCCCCTGCGCACTGTTAGCGGGTCTTGCGTCCCTGAGAAGCCATCAGATCTGGCTGCGAACGCGGGGAACCTACGGAGGGCGGATGTGCCAGCCGCTGAGGTAGAACTTGACGACGGATACGAAGCGCTCGGTGGGATCTTCTATCGTGGGGATGTGGAGGAGCATCTCTGGGTGACACATGAAGCTGCAAGATACGAGGTCAGCGCTGGCGGACGGCGGGCAGAGGGACTGCGACGCACTTTGTTATCCTCTCGAGCATGCTCCGAGGCTCGAGGATGAAGGTGGGCAGGACGACACGGCTGAGGTCAGCCCCGGGTCGAAGCTGCGAGATGATGTGGGAGAGAACTGGCCGACGGGCAAATGTCAGTAGAGAACAGCCATGCGAGGCGCAACCATTCGCGGATTGTCCGTCCTGTGGAGGCCGTGAGGACAGCCGCGAGGGCACAGACACAAGCAAGGATTGCGCCGCAAGCGGGAGAGGCTCACCATTTCCCTGATCGGGCTCGACGACCTGGGTGTCTTCGTCATTGTCGCCGGCTCTGGCCTCTTCGCTCGAGGATCGGGCGCTGCCTGCGGGTTGCGAGAACCAGTTGGTCAACATTTTGTTGCCTTTCTGGAAAATTAACAAACTTCTATAACGGCGGCGGCGGCGGCGGGCGGGCGGGCGTTGCGGGGCTTGGGCGACTGAGAGAAAGGCGAAAGCGGAAACAGGAACAGGTTCAAGTGCGAATGGCGGGGGCGGGGGCGTCGGAGACTATGGCGGACATGTCTCTGGAGGCCAGGAATGCGTTGCACGAGGTCGTCGGTCTTGCGCAGAGCTCGGAGCAGACGAGGTCGTCGAAGCAGGAAGCGGCGGATGTTTGGGGGTGAAGACGACGACGGGGGAGGCAGAGGAAGGGCGATGACGGCGGCGGCGGCGGCGGAGGTAGGCAGAGGGCTCGCTGTGGTGGTGGTGGGGTTTGGGAACTGAGGCGGCGCCGCTTTGGTGGTGGGAGTGGAGGAATGCTCCAGCTTGGAGCGAGGAAGGATGACGGAAGCGCTGGGCTGGGCTGGGCTGGGCTGGGCTGGGCCGGGAGCCGGACTGGAGCTGGAACTGGCCCGGGGAGCTAGAACTGGAACTGGAGACGCTCACTCACCTGCGCTGGTGGTCCTGCGCCGCCCGGGCACCGAAACCAGACCGCTGAGGACCATGACGAATGACGCTCCCAGGCAGCCAAGGTACACACAATGGGGTGCCTGAGTGGTGGTACGTAGGTTGGGCGACGCGTGTTGTTTCTCGCCGTCTAAGATAGTTTGGGTCGATTCTCGGTAGCCTCGTCTGGACGGTCCGCGCGCAGATGGCCCGTGTCTCGGGCTGCGTTGTCGTGTTTCGTCGTCAGCGGGGGTGGGGGAGCAAAAAAATAGAGATAGACCAGCAACAGCGAGAGAAAGAAGAAGAGAGGGTTCACGACGGGAGTTGGAGTTGGACAAGCGCCAGCGAGAAGCTGCGCCGCGATTTTGTTGAGGAGCGGGCAAGGTACCTTTTTGTTCGTTGCAGGCCGAGGACGGCGAGGTTCCGACCTTGCCTCTAATAAGATAATGTAATATTTTTTTTTTTTTGCTCGGTCCTGCTGTCTCTTCCTCTCGATCCCTTGCCCTCGTCTCCCTGGTCGGGCGGGCGTCGTTTGTGGTCCCCTGCAGACGCAGAGAGGCTGGACTCTGTGACGGGGTCTGGCTCCGCGAGATGCGGGGCTGGCCTTATGCTGGTGCTGATGCCGCTGATGCTGGTGCTGGTGCTGGTGCTGGTGCTACTCTCCGTACCGGCTCGTCGTACCTCGCCTCTCGTACAAGGTACCTACCTACCTTACCTATGGTATGGTAAGGGTACCTAAGGTATGACTGTTTGCTCGTGGAAGCTCCGTGCGAACCTTGATTACGCGTTGGCCCGAGAGAGATAAAGCACAAAAACGGTCGGCCGGACGGTTTGCGAAGTCTAATGGGTTGTCGAGGAATAGAATGGAACCTGGAAGCGAAGGACCGGCCAAGGCAGCAGGCAGACTGAGGAGTGAGAGGACGAGCAGGTTTAACGGCGATGGGCGGCAGATGCTCGACGTGGCGAAAGCCCGACAACCCTCCCTGAAAAGGGCAAAACGTCCAGCCATACATGGGCAAATCGATCTCCTGATCCCTCGTTCATCCGCCGATGAGTCCGGCGGCCCTCCCTCCCGCTTCTTACTGTCCCCGCGGCGGGGGGGCAGGACGCCCCTTTACGAAAGTGTGCGGCCCACGGGCGGCGGTCGGTGCCTGAACAAACCCGAGGCGCGGAGGCCGCGATGACCGCGCCGTGCCCACACCATGGACTGCAGGAGGACATCACATCCAGAACACGCCCCCGTGAAATGCACAGCGCTGCGTCTGGGGGCGTCGATGCGGGCATACCAGCACCCGCCGCCTCTGCCGTCAAACAGGACCCATCTACGCCCGGCGTTGCCTTGCTTTAGCTTAGAATGCTTAGGTACCCATCTGCGACGGGCACGAAGTCGTCGACCTGCCAGGGAAGTGTACGGACTGTTACCAACCCATCCATTACATGCCCACGGTCGGTAACGGCAAGGTCGTAGTGCCTCGTCCGTTCCCAGGTGAGTTCCAACAAGTCGCCACGCCCTACGTGCGGATTGGCAACGAACAATGGAACCACACAGCGTCGCGCCGCGAGGCCCGTGGATGGCCGTGCTAGGCCCAGCTGGGATAGAGCACAAGCACAAGCACAAAAGCCAAGCCGGCAGACACACGCACGCGCATCGACCCGGGGAGCTGCGGAACCATGCTTCATGCCCAAGGTACTTGCCTGGTGCTGGCGGCATGCATGGACGGAATCCCAGGCCTCGGATGCCCATTTCGGATGACCTTGCGGAGCGCAGCCGTTAATGTAAGTGGTGCTGAGGTGGTGCTTCTCCCCAGGTGCTTGGGGGAGGGGGCGGCCATGGCGGCGACGGTGGTGGTGGTGGTGGTGGCTGCGTGGCTGCGGAACTGAGGGGCAGGACAGGGCCGCCCACCGCCCAAGCAAGCCCACCCACCTGGGCAGCTCCTGTGATTGAGCCCGGCCGAGCGGCCTGGGTGGACGGGAGGTCTGGTGAGTTGAGAGGGGCCACAGGAGGAGCTGGAGGGGCGGGGCCGTCCAGAGCCGAGCAGCGGCGCCCCGGGCACCTGGTGGACAATGATGACGTTGATGCATGGAACCCCACTGAAGAGCACTTGAGCAGCTGGAGCCAAGCAGCCGTGTGCATGGCACCGCTGCGCAATGCAGGTGCCCCCCCATCCCCCCAAAGGCCCAGGCCGGCCGCCTCCAAGCTTCCAGGTTCCGACCATCCACCAATCCCGCCCCCACCACCGCCGCGCCCGCCGCTGGCTGATGAGCACCGCTCCAACCTGGAACCTTGCTTGCCTGGGCCGGGCAACAAGTGGACAGCGGCAAGCCCTCTTGGCCGTGCATCGCTCTCCACGCCGATCCTCCGAGACACCAGACGAGACGTTGCCTCCATCCCGTCCGTTTCCACCGGCCGGGGTGAGGAGGGGCGGGACGAGTGTCATATGTACGTCGTCGGTGAGAGAGATCGCAGAGAGCGCAGAGGAGGGGGCTTGGGGGGGCCACATCCAGGGTCAGGGACGCCATGCTGCATTCCATCAGCAGGAACGGCGTCAATATTTACCACCAGATGCTAACTAATAGCGGGTGCCTGTCACTCGAGCAAACCCTGGATTCCATTTCAGCCATGCCCAGCTCATCAGATCCCCAATCGCAATCACCGTGCCTGGTACGGACTACGGACTACGGACGACCGCCATTCGAGTAATAGCTCCATCCCACAACGTCCACATGAGGCGGGCTCGTACTCGTGCCCAGCTCCCCCCCTGCCATGCGCAAACAAGCCACCCGACCAGATGAGCCAGACCAGACACCGCTCGACCTCCTCGTCACAAGCCAAATTGCTGCTCTCACGACGCCCAAATTGCCCAAATTGCTCAGTCTCAATTTCAACGCCAGTCTTCAACGGGCCGCCTCCACCCTACCTTCGGCGCAATCATGTCTCAGACGGTGCGATGAACCCATGCACGACACCCTGCAGCCCATTCGCGCAGTGACGGCCCCCGGCAACAATACGAGCAGGGACGCTACCTACCCGCACCGACCGTCGTTGGAACCAGAACCCCCAGTCCCTCAACAAATGCGACCGGCTGGGCAGCCAACGGCATGCGGGAATGGAAGCTACATGCGATTCTTTTGTGCGAGTCCCCCCCCCCGGGGGCCGCCATCGTCAGGGGTGACAGGCGGCAATTCCCGGCTCACGCACGCAGAGCACGTCAGACGGTCAGAGGGCCAAAGGCATCGCACGGAATTACGACAGCCAGTCACTCGTGCGCCTCGCGTGTCGCGTGCTGCATCAATGTCCGTTTCGATTATTCAAATGCCCCTCAAACGCCTTGCTGGCCAATCTCCCTTGTTGGTGATTGGTTTCATGGCCCCATGCTGTCAACTCGCTCCTCGGCACAAAATAGTCTCCCCTTGACCCGTGTGGTCGCGTGCCCTCTCCCCCAGTCGGGCAAGCCAGCACATGCGGCAGGGCAGGGGGGGCGAGATGCGAATTCCACCCCCCCTTGCTCCGCCCCGGCTCCAGGTTAGACTCGTCTCCTGCAAGGGCCGCCGTAGTCGAACCTGCCTGCACACTCTCCGGGGCTCCTCTATCCCGAACGTGTGTCATGTATTTCGTTCATTTCAGTCGTGATATTCTTGACGATCCCTTGACGGGCGCGGGCAGAAGCTCGATCAGGCGGTCTCGATCTACTCAAATGTTAGCATTGACCTGGGCCGGTGTCACACGGCTGACCAAAATACTCACCAGACTCCTTCTCAAACATGAGGGTAATGTCATCGTGCTCGCCTGGCAGGTCGGGAAGATCCAGGCAAACAAATGCCATATCGTCAAAGTCGTCGTCCTTGTCCGCTGGCAGCCGTGGCAGCGGGAACTTGGCGTCCACGAACCTGATGCCCGACTTGCTTCCTCTGTGGAGGCTCTCGTAAACATCCGTGCCTTTGAGCACAAAGTTCATGCAGTGGCCATGCTGGAAGTCTTCGAAGAATGCGAGCAGCTGCAGCTGTCGGTCCTCCAGCCTCACCAGCTGGATTCTGGTGTATCCTGCTTCCCATTTCTTGTGAATGGGCACCACCATGCGTCGCCTCGTGATGCCAAATGTCACCGCCAGCGCATCGAAAATAACCTCAAATCCAGTCAAGGCTGCTTGAAAGTCGTGCAGGTCCTTCAGGTTGTTGAACTCGTAGCTTCGGATCGTCTGGTTGGCCTTGAGGAGCTGCAGCGCATCGGCGATGTTTCTCGGGAGCTCCTTCGACACCTGGGCTTCCGACACTGACATGCTAATGTCCTGCTGCGGTTGGCGCAGAATCCGCAGCACCTTGGCGTTGGACACCTCGAGTCGCATCCTCAACTCTCCCGGTGCCACGTTGACCCTGTCCGTCACCGTTCCATTCTGATACTCGAGGACAACCTTGAGCTTGTCAGCCAGCACTGTCGGCGGCTGATCTCCCCCACTCGGCGTGAATTCGTCGTTGACGACGCGTGCAGCCTTCCACGGCATCCGCGAGAACGGCGAAACCCCAAGCGGTTCTTTGATGCTCTGCGAGATTATGAACGACTTGATTGGAACATCGGCAAATATCTTCTCGTCGTGGTTGAGCGCTGTTCCGGTGAGTAGAGAGTGGAACTTGACGCGCTCCTTTTCGTCGGTAAAGGTCAACACCATGCGGCCCCTCTGCCTTCCGCTCTCGTACTTGACGGAAAGCGCTGGCGCATCTCCCTCGGCGCGGAAGAAGCCAAACTGCACCGGAAGGGACGGCGGAAAGCTATGGTGTACACCATTGACTGTCCTCGTCCTCGGACCCGTTATGACAGCGATGCGAAAGCCACAGTGCCAGTTGCGCGGCCCTGCTGGACCATTTTCGCGATATATCCTCTCGAACAGGGCGACTTCACACTGAGGAACTGGCTCCTTAGGAAACGCCCTGGACGCCGGTTCGGCCTCCATGTATTGAAACGAGCGCAGGGTGTTGCGGAAGACGACCAGCTCATCGCTTCGCGGGTTCATGGTGGCTTGGATCTTGGAGCCGAACTCGTACATGGACGAGACCGTCTTGTAGTCCATCTGGGTCAGCTGCACGGCCAGAATAAAACCTCGCGGCAACTTGATATCGAAGGAGCAGGTGTCGCTGCGCCACCGCAAATCCTCCCACACAGGCCCCGCGTTTTTGTTGTCTTGCACGGCCAGCTGCACGCTGCCGTTCTGGCTTGCGATCATGAAGATAAGGCCCTTTTGCTTTTGCGGCCGAATCACGGAGAGGATGCAGGGAAGATATATTCTCTGCGCCTCCCGCCCCTGCTCCATCAGAAACACGTCTGCCATGATGCGTCCGTAGCTGAAGTTGTCCGTCGTGTCGGCGAGGGGAAATGCGTCCATGAGCTCGACAGTCGACATGGGATGTTGCATCGCTGTCAGGCTGGAGCCCCAGTTGCCCGAAAGCAGGGCCACCATATCCTGACTCAAGGGCGGATAGTCGATCCATATTGACTTGTCAATGGTTTGCGGCAGGAACGGCTCTTCGGGCGGGAGGATGCCGTTCCTCTTCATGGATTGTGACAGCTTCTTCAACGCTGTGACCAGACCCTGAATGACGTTCTCGACTTCTGGATCCGGGCGGAGTCGTCGACCTTGTAAGATTTCCGGAATCACCTCCTCACAAGTCCAGTACCCCTTGGCAAGATTGGTATACGCCTGTTGCCGGTCCAGCTCATTCTGCATCTGCGACTGAGGAGACGTTGGGCGATCTCGAATGGCCAATTCTAAGCCCATCCTGCCTTTGAGAAACCACCACAGCCCAGCACGTGCGCAGTCCCGGGGCGAGCTACTGGACAGCGGCTTAGCAGCCTCGGCGTGCAGGCGGAACAGCTCAAACAGATGTCTCGTTCGTGCCACGAAGGCTGCAAGCGCCTCGTCGCCTCCAACGGCGTCATTTAACCTCACTGACGCCATCCTCGCTGCCAATGGAGGCCCGGACGGCGGAGGGCCTTCGCTGTACGCCGGATTGCTCAGTGGAGGAGCTGCGATGTTGGTTTGCGACGGGTTTGATGGAGGATACGAGCTGGACGCGGTCGAACCGATTGACCCAGCTGGACTGTATTCGCCAGGCGCGGGCGCTCGCTTCATTTGCGCTTCGGGCGATGAGGAGTAGGCTTGCATGGACTCAGGTGAACCTGTGATGGGACCGGCTGGTGGTCTGTCGCTCTCCACCCAGTTGTGCTGCGATGCCACGCTGGCTGTCCGCGCGGCCTGCGCGAATGCTTTCCCTTCCGCTTCTCGCATCTGGGCTTGATGGATTTCGATGAATGATCTTCGGTTTTCATCTCGCCTGTCTGACGTGCCTAGGTACCGTGCGGATGCAGCCCTGCCGGGGACCAGCATCTTAGCATTATTCTGTGATTGCTGTTGTTGCTTGGCTGGGGAGGGGGCCTTCTCTCCATCGTTTTCTGGTTCGTAGATGGAGGAATACCCAGTCAGCGTTCGCGACAGCGGCTTGGGCGCGAAGGCGTCTTTGGAGCCTGTGGATGGGGGTTGAGCGGCGGGAGGCGGTCGGGTAGACGCGCCCAATGGGTTTCGATGCGACGGCGGCGGAGGCGGCCTTGCTCGTTTATTCCTGCCAATCTCAATAACGGGTACTTCAGACTCGTCACCACCCTCTCCAATGACCTCTGGATAGGTGTCGGCGAAGCGCACGATCAGACCCTTCTTGTTTGGCCGCGGGCTCTTCTTCGGAGACCTCGAGGGATCATACTTGCCCGGCGCGACGGGCCGGTTCATCTGCGCCTGCTGATTGACGGCGAGAGCTTGGGGGTACCGCGATATCGTGGTGTCGAGTTTGGCGAGCTTGGGCAAGGATGAGGGCGGCGGGGGAGGGGGCGCATGCGTGACGTCGAGCTTGTCGGCAGAGCTGTGGAGGAAAGCGTCGAGAGTCGCCTGAGACGACGATTCCGAGGCCTTCTTGTCCTTGCCGCCGAACAGCTTGCCCATAAGGCGGCCTCGCCTCGACGACCGTCCCTCATCTCCTGTGTACGGGGGCTCGTTCTCCATGTCGACGGCCAGGCGGCTGCGTCATGGACCTGGCGTGTGGTGGTGCCGCCCCGCGGCCGGAGGCAGGAGAGGAGAGAGGACCGGAGGAGACGCCGCCACACCACACGCAGTCGGCGCTGATGGCCCTCTGCTCGCTATACGACGCGATCTAGCTGTATGACGACGTGATTTCGACCCTGCTTCGTGGGAAGTCGCAGTTGAAGGCAAGGCGAGGCAAGGCGAGACGAAGCCAGGCGAGGCCACGAGCACAGCCCAGGTGTGGGGGAGACGGGGGTGCGCTTTGGTGGCGGCCCTACGACCAGCTGCGGGCGGGAAGCAAAGGTTATCGCAGCTAAGGTGGCAGCGAGCCGGGAGCTGGAGTGGACGCGCGAGGTAGACGCCCCAGGATGTGATGTGAACAATGGATGACAACCGAGGGAGCGCAGAAAGGAACGCGGACGGATCGCCGTCGCCAGGGCAGAGAGGGCCAGGGGTTTCAGGACCTTGTGTCGGCTCTGGCGACGTTGGCAGCAGGAGACCATTCGAGGGAACTAAGGTATCGGCTCAGAATGGAGGCGGGACGTGCCACGCACCCACCGCCGGACAAGCACAAGCATGCGTAGGAGGCACGAGTACCTTGCCGTGCCTCTCCCTCAGTGCGGTACGAGATAGGTATGGAGACGAGACCTTCCTTGCGGGTGTGGGGTGGAGGCGACCCCTGAGACCCCTCTTTCCAGGTTCAATCCTCCATCCCAGCCGCCAGTGATTGACTGATGGCCACGGCCACTGCCACTGCCACTGCCACTGCCACCCACCCGGACGGACAGCGGACGGCATAAGTGGAGGGCCCAGATCAGGGCCGCCACCTCCCATGAGGTCGGGTGGGAGGGGCCCCGCCCGCCCACTGACAGAGAGGCCTCTTGGCCTCATCAGTGCTGTGAGTTGAGGGCACCCTCCCACCTCAGTGATGATTCAAGGACGGTGCCAGGCGCGGGCGCGGGGGCTCGCGCCACCAAACTGGCGAGGGCCCCAAAGGCCCCCAACCCGCCACACTCGAGCACACGACTGTGGGATCCTTGTTGATGCTTGGGCTGGGCTCGAGCATGTTGGTTCGCACCTGCCCAGGCAGCCGTCCAGTCTGGCGCTGGCATGTCTGGCATCATTAACAGCAGAACGCAGATTTCGCACAGGCAGATTAACCTAAGGTACTGCGTACCGTGGTGCTTCCACAAATGGCCAGTTGACGGCAATGCCCTGCATCCTTGGTACCTCTGGCAACACGTACGACACCCGAACCCGACATCCCTGGGACGGAATGCAGCCGCCGGGCCGCCCTTGCTGGCGCTTCCGGGCCCGGTCGCAGGCGGCTCGGCGCCGTCGTCTCACCCATCTGTTAGGTACAGGTATCCCGCGGCAGGGAGGTACGCAAGGCAACCTAGGTATCTGTAATAGTTGGTACGAAGTATCATGCGTCACCTCGATTCGAGTGTGCGTTTATTACGGCCGCAGCCGCCAAATCTTGTGGTCCGCGATGCCCGTCGTACGAGTGCGCACGAACCCTTGCTTGTGCGCACGGCGAGGCTTGGAGCGCACGCGACCTTGAACTGAGAATACGGAGGGTGTCGGTCGTGCGTCCTCGTGGTGGCCTGGCTCGGGCGCGCGTCCGAGGATGCACTGCGTGGCAGCTGGGCTGGAGAAGAGAGATGCAGCTTGCCTGGCATGGCTGGCTTGTGATCCTCGAGGTAGTACCTAAGGTTGGTACGAAGTATTGTATGGAGTTCGTAGTACCTTCGCACTCACGCAGCCCCATGAGGTCCGCCCAACTGTGGCTTGTCTATTGTCGAATCGCCGCGCTTTCAATATCGGACAGCCAAAAAGGGCTCGCATTGTTTGGGTCGATCGGCTGCTCAGCTCGCACTACCGAACATGGCTTTTGCCTGGCTGAATTGGTCTCGTGTGTTACCGACGCTACTGCACTTCCCTCTCGTACTCGTACGAAGACATGGCATTCCGCCCACTACGCCCCAGCATTGTCTGACGCCCCCAGTTTCGGCCAATCTACTTCAGGTTCGTACTCGCAACTGCGTCAGCGCGAAGAAAGAAGGGCGGCTCTCATCCCCCCAAACGACGCAGAGAACGATAGACTTACAGACCAGACGCGACGCGGCATTCCCACCGCAAACATGCTATACAGATTATACAGTGCCGGGACGCAACACACGCCCGCATTGTTTCATTGTTTCTCGGATGCCTGCACGATCATCGGACGGTCGGGGGTGCAGCGCCAGCCGGCTTCCCTGCCTGGGCGACCGGCAGTGGGCCCGTCGCCCCGCCGCGCCCCCTTCTATTGTGCCTCTGGCCGGCGCGCACAGCGAGCTCCACCGCGGGCTCCAGCAGAGCCCCTCCGATTTCCCGTGTACTTGAAAGTGTTTCCGCTGATCTGCGTGCGCAAGGGCAATGATTTCCTCGAATTGCGATGCGTCCCCAAGGCGATTGGCACATTTTCCCTCCCTGGCACCGCGCCAACTCCTGAACATCCAGCCACCCCTTCGTTTCGTTTCCCGTCATGCCGTCCTCCGCCGAGAACGTGGTGCACGACGACACACCCGGCCTGTGCGCATGACGCAGAAGCATCGCTGATGACGACCAGCGCCGGATGACGTCAGTCTCCTGAGAAGGGTCCATGTTGCTGAAGATGCGCAACCTTGCACAGTCGACACTCGCCTTGACGAGCGGTGTGCCTCGCCCGATAGTCGTCGCCTCCGTATCACGACCCACGGCTGCAGCGAATTCTCCCGTGCGCGCGGCAAGCTTGCGTACGTGGGCGAGCCCTACCTAAGCTGGCGGTATTGCTACCTTGACGGCCACTCATCTGCCACCCGGCTGCCACCCAGCTACCGAGGCCAACGTCGTTCTGACTTGCTCGCGTTTGCCAGCGCAATTGTGGCCGGCCTCGTGGCCTCCGGGACCGCCAGACCCACAGCGCCGCACGCCGCCGCCGTCCGCCAGCCCGTGGCGCTTCTGCCCCACTCCTCTTTGTGCCAAAATTTTTATCGATAGGCCGTGATTAGATAACCTCGCGCCTGGCGCTGGCGCTCCGGCCAAATGGTTCTCGTTGGGACGGTCTTGCGACTCTAACACCCTCCTCACGACGCAAGTGTGGTTTTTGAACGTGTAGATTCGGCCCGCAGCGGCATGTTATCTGCGTTTCTGAAAAGAATCATGGCTGCCGAAGTCAAGCGAGTCCCCATCCCCCGCCGGGGCGTCGACTATCGAGGCAAAGTCGTCCTCGCGCCCATGGTGCGCTCCGGGGAACTGCCTTCCCGCCTGCTGGCTCTTCAATACGGCGCCGACCTCGTCTGGGGTAGGAAAACGCCCCTGTCGCTACTCTCGAAACCGAAGACTGACTAGGTGGTGCTAGGGCCCGAAACCATCGACCGTGCTATGATCGGGACGACGAGGCGCTTCAACGAAGAGGCCAAAACGGTCGACTGGTATCGCGTCGCCTCGCAGGGGCAGAAAGAGCCACCGGCAGACGCGAAAGAGAGCATCATATACCGAGTGCATCCCGAGAAGGAGGCGGGCAGGCTCATCTTCCAGATCGGCACTGCCGACCCGGAACGCGCCGTGCAAGCGGCACGCCTGGTAGCAGGAGACGTTGCCGGTATAGACGTAAATGCCGGCTGCCCGAAGCCGTTCAGCACCAGCGGTGGCATGGGAGCGGCGCTCTTGCGGACGCCAGATAAACTATGCGCCATTCTCGAAGCGCTGGTGCAGAACATCACGCCCGAGTTCGAGATTGGTATCAGCGTCAAAATCCGGATTCTGGAGACCGCGGCAGAGACCGAGGCCTTGGTTCGCCGGCTGTGCAAAACGGGCATCACCGCTTTGACGGTACACTGCCGCACGACGCCCATGCGGCCGCGGGAGCGGGCCATTCGCGGACAACTGCGCATGGTCGCTGAGGTCTGTCACGAACACGGCGTTGCGTGTCTCATGAACGGCGACGTGGAGACGAGGAGCCAGGGACTCAAGCTGGCCGAGGAGTTCGGCGCCGACGGAGCCATGATCGCCACCGCGGCCGAAAAGAATCCCAGCTGCTTCAGGGGTGAAGCGGACGGTGGCATCCTGCCTTGGCAGCCGGTAGTGGAGCAGTATCTGAAGACGTGCATGGAAGTGGACAACCGCTTCGGCAACACGAAGTATTTACTGGCACAGATGGTTCCCGGCAAGGAGCGATTCTATCAGCCCGTCAACCAAGGCAAAAGCTACACAGACATGTGCAAGAACCTAGAGTTGGAGCACCTACTTGGGCAGGCCAAGGAAGCGGATGCGAAGCGGGGTTTGGATCAGCCAAAGGAGAAGCCGTCTAAAAAGAAGAAGAAGAATGCCAGCGCCCTCGCCGCTGGGGGTCAGATGGGGCAAGCGAGAGAGAACGCCCAGCATCGCAGAGCGCTGTCTGAGCGGGGAGCCCCTACTCAGCCAGTACTGGAGCCTGAACCGGCAGTGGTGGCGGCGTAGTAGATGTCGTCGGCTATTACGATATTGGCGGCTCAAGAGGTCGGGTCATTGCATCAATGGAGTTGGTAAGGGGTGAGGGAGGAGAAGCAACGATATGAGCGTCAGGGTTTTGAAGCGATACGAGATGCATCGAAGGAGGGCACATCCATGGACGAGCGTTGCATTTCGAAGACATTTGATGCGCATCCCGCATCACAGACGTATATCCAGGCGCATATCAGATAGATGGTCGGACCCTTAAGGTCTCGCAGGGCTTATTGCCATGCACTGACAACAAAAGAAAAAGTTGTTCCCAGACTTCTATTTAATGGTACATTCGCTTTTTTTCCCTTTCATTCAGCCCACCGTCTATTTGCCCTGCTTGACCCATCCCTCGACGGTCTCGCGAGCGTCGGTAACCTTCTCGTCGACATATCGTACGCCCACATCTTTATGAACCTTGGCGAAGCTGACGCCCTTCTGGATGCCCTCACGCAGCTTGAGGTGCGACTCGGCGACGGCGGGGAACCGCTGCTCGTACTTCCAGGTCAGATCGGACACGTTCCTCATGGTGACGGGCAGGACGGTCCAGCCGGCGCCGATGCCAAGGGCCAGGGGCATGGTGGCGCGAAGGAGGATGTTGCGGTTGCGGGTGATGATGCTGCCGGCCATGGCGGCTACGAGGACGTAGATGGCGCCGGGCATGAGCTTCTCGCCGCTCTCGCGGGGCGGGGCCAGCGAGGCGATGGTGCTTGTGAAGGACTGCTCGAGGTGGAAGGCCGAGTCCATGGTCTCGTTGACCTTGTCCTCGGCGGCGACGGCGCACTTGTAGAGGAAGAGGCGGGCCCTGCCGACCTGCACGGCCAGCCGGTCGGTGGGCGACGGGCCGCGGTGCTTGGGTTCCGCCGGCTCGCTGTCGTCGGAAGAGGCGGCAGGCAGAAGCGACGGGAGCAGAGCCTTTGACGGCGCCGGGGGAGCGGACTCGGCGGAGGGAACGTCGACGTCGTCGTAGATGGGTTTCCTCTGCCAGAGAGTTAGATCAGGCTCGGGCCGACGATGCGAGCGGCTGGGGAGAGCGGCGCAACGGAGAGCGCACCTTGTCGGCGGGAGCCTCAGCGAGGACCGTGGCGGGCACAAGAGCCATTCCACCGAGGGCGAGGGTCGCCAACGGCGCCAGGGAGCGCTGGGAGTCCAATTAGCTTCGTGGTCGGGAGTCGAACGGGCGGGGGATGCGGCGTACCCGTTGCAGCAGCACTCTTGCAGCCATTGTGCACTCAATTGGCGAGTCGTCGTGGTCGCGGAGAGGGAGGTTGTCGTCGGGCCCGGCAGCTCAAACGGGTTTGTCGCTCGCGGCCGCAGCCACACACAGGCCTGGGTGGTTCCTGATTCCTCCGACGGACAGGCCGGGCACGTGACTGGCTGGCGCTGGTAGGCGAGGCGACGTCACTGAAAGTCTCTCGTACCTGGCGCGCTAACTACGGACTACAGGGGCAACGGAACGGACACAGGCTCACGGCAAGGAGGCACGTCCACTTGACTGACCCGGCGTGTGCATCGAATTCTCTTTGTGGAAAAAAATGCCCTTCTCGTCCTGATGCATTTGGACGTTGGCCAGTTGGTCATCCAGTCACGAACACAGTCCCGCTCCCCGTTGTCTCTGGTCAGACAAATGCGGCCACGTCCAGAACGAGTTGCGACACGCCGGCTGCAGCAGTCACTAGAGCCTGGACTCTGGAACATGCAGCAGAGTAAGGAAGGGTCGCACAGACTGCTTCGCCGCGGGCCCCGCCATTGTGATGCCAAGCGATGGACTACATGGAGCAGAGGCCCTGTCTTCATAGAAATTGTTAGTGAGCACGGAGCTTGTGCCTCGTGCAAGCACAACGCGCTCCGTAGCTGGCCACCCAAGCTGCCGCATCACCGTCCAGAATCACGAGCCGTTGCTGCCAGCCAGTGCCAGCCTTCCCGTCAGGCAGACCGGCCGAACGGCAGGCGGAGGATCCCGCCTGCCGCCACGGCTCGGCCCAAGAACGGGCACACAGGCAAGCCGGCCAGGGTGGTGGAGCCCTGGAACCCCAGCGGCCGCCCGCCATTGACGGGCTGTTGAAGCTGCCCGGCTTGGCTGGCACCTAGCCGAAAGCGCTGGCAGGGGTTTCTGGCCTTGGACGCCGCAAAACTCCGACTCTGCGATCCCCATCCAGCGACCACCGACATGCTAGTGCTGCACTTGGGGCCGCGCCGCTTATAACCCCCCCCGTTTCCCCTTCGCCCGGTACGTCATTGGCAGGCTGCCGTCTCTTCCATTCCTCAAACCCTTCGTCCCGCCATCCTGTCCATCGCTGTGAGACGCATCGATCCTCGACTCGACCGCCCCCCGCCCCCATCCTCTCTCCTCGAACTTCGCCTCTCGCAGTCGCACATGTCCGTGGCCGCGCCGGCGCCTTAGCCATGCTCAATTCCGGCGCTCGTCGCATCTGGGTCTGCACCAGATGCGTCCGTCGCGTGACCAAGCCGGCCCGTCAACAGCGGCGATGCGAGTCCACCGCCGCCGGCGCCGCTGCCGCGGAGCATAGGAGGGCGCCGTCGTCGCCGCTCGTTGACGCCGGCGCCAGCTTTCGCCACGACGACACCGTTCTCCGCGACCTCTTCGATGCCCCGTCCACACGCACGTTCGCCGGCTTCAGTCTCAAGAAGAGCCAGGGTCTGTTCAAGAACCGATACTTGACCAGCCCCGATGGCTTCCTCCTCTTTGCGCAGAAGAACCTAGAGAAGGCTACAAAAATTGTACACCGGGTCCTCGGCGCGTCCACCACCCACGAGTATCAGGCGGTCGTCAGAGACCTCGATCGCCTCAGCGACCTTCTATGTCGCGTGTTGGACCTCTCTGACTTTGTGCGCATGACACACCCCGACTCGCGCTTCCAGCAGGCCGCTGCCGGCGCCTGGTCCATGGTATACCAATATATGAACCAGCTCAACACCATGACTGGTCTTAACGATCAGCTTGGTGAGGCTTTATCGCGCCCAGAGGTCACGTCGGCGTGGTCCGAGGAGGAAAAGACCGTTGCCGAGCTTTTAAAGCTGGACTTCATGAAGTCGGCCGTCAACCTGCCCAAGAAGGCGCGTGACCGCTTTGTCGATCTCTCGTCCCGCATCAGCGACGTTGGATCCGCCTTCATTCAGAACATGGAACCGGAGAAGAAGCAGGTTACACTACCCTCACACCGCTTCTACGGCCTGTACCCAGGCCTGGCGGCGACCCTCAAGGTCCGGTCTCAGATCTCCATCGCCACGACCGGCTCAGAGGCAGCCGCTGCATTGCAGAGCGTGTATGACGAGGAAACCCGCAAAGACATATATATGGCTCAACGCAAGGCTTCCCGCGAGACCATCATGAATTTGGAGACGATGCTCAAGCTGCGTTCCGAGCTCGCCAGCCTTGCTGGCTTCCAGAGCCATGGCCACATGGCGCTCAAGGATCGCATGATGGCAAAGTCGCCGGCATCCGTCATGAAGTTCCTGCTTGCGCTGAGGGACCACAACGCGCCTATGATACAGCATGAGCTGCTTGAACTCACAGACAAGAAGCGCGAGAGGTTGGCCATGCCAGACGCCGAACTGCAACCCTGGGATCGGGACTTTTACATGGAAAAGTTCAGGACAGAGATGCGATCTCGTGTCCGCCACGAGGACCAGCTCACGGCCTTCTTTTCCGTCGGAACCGTCATGCAGGGTTTGTCCCGCCTTTTCGATCGGCTGTACGGTGTCAGATTCGTCCCTAGGGAGACGCTTCCGGGGGAGACGTGGCACCAGGACGTTAAGCGTCTCGATGTCGTCTCGGACGACGGCGAGCAGCTCGCAGTCCTGTACTGCGACCTCTTCTACCGCCCCCAAAAGTCGCCCAACCCGGCACACTTTACCGTGCGGTGCTCGCGCGAGATCCTCCCCGGCGAGATCGAAGAGGCCACCGAGGACATGGTCTCGGGCATGCCATTCTTCGACTCAGCCGAGCAGGCGGCCAACGACGGCATGGAGACGTCGTCGCGTGGCGGGCAGCTTAAGCAGCTGCCCACCATCGCCCTGGTCTGCGACTTCCCCAAGAACGACAACGCGCGCGAGCCGGCCTTCCTCTCGTACTACTCGGTCGAGACGCTCTTCCACGAGATGGGCCACGCCATCCACTCCATCCTCGCGCGGACCAGCTTCCAGAACGTGTCGGGCACGCGGTGCGCGACCGACTTCGCGGAGCTGCCGTCGACGCTCATGGAGCACTTCGCCGCGGACCCGACGGTGCTCTCGCTCTTCGCGCGCCACTGGAAGACGGACCGGCCGCTGCCGTTCGACCTGGTCCGCGAGCGCATCAAGGTCTCGAAGCGCTTCGAGGGCATCGACACGGAGCACCAGATCCTCCTCGCCATGATCGACCAGGCCTACCACGCGCCCGACGTGGCCAGCCCGGGCTTCGACTCGACGCGCGTCTTCCACGACATCCACGACCGCTACGCCCACGGCCCGCGCGACCCCCCGGAGACGTGCTGGCAGGGCTTCTTCGGCCACCTCCACAGCTACGGCAGCACCTACTACAGCTACCTCTTCGACCGCGTCCTCGCCGAGCGCGTCTGGCGCGTCGTCTTTGGCGCCGGCCGCGGCGGCGCCGCCATCAGCCGCGACAACGGCGAGCGCCTCAAGGAGAACCTCCTCAAGTGGGGCGGCGGCCGCGACCCCTGGCGCTGCCTCTCCGACACGCTCGGCGACGAGAGGTTGGCGCCTGGCGACGAGGAGTCCATGGCCCTGGTGGGCAGCTGGGGCATCAAGGACGACAAGATCCGCACTTGATAGATGTCCAGTGGGTGCTACAGGGTGCCACAGGGGCGTGAACGAACATTCATGTAGAAAGCTTATATAAAGAGGCAAGAACTATTGTGTATTAGACCTCCCACCGTTGGATGGAAGAACATCAGGTCGTCTATAGCATGGCGACACATTCAATACACAACGCAAGCAGCCATTCAATCAGGCCGTCAAACTCACACTCTACGTACTCCCGGCCTGTCAGCCGATCGTCACTCTGTGCAATGCAACGAGAGGTGTCTTTACCAGCACTTGTTATTATTCTGCCCACCCAAACATCAAAGCCCACGCTAAAACGTTACCAAGTCGTACTACTTCCTACATCGATAATCATACATGCAAAAGGGGTATATGAATGCTGCGTCTCGTGGAAAATATCGAGGGGACAAGGCCCCCCCCCCCCCCCCCCCCTCCCGAACCGTGCCAAATCATATCGCCTGCGGCGGCATCTGGTTCACAATCGCCGACGGCGGCGTACCAAGTGTCAGTCGTGAGAGGGACAGCGCTCGGGCAGCCGACTTCAGACCCGGATCCTGCTCGTCGTCGAAAGCGCTATAGTCCCTGCTATCCTCATTAGGCGTTGCGAAAGATTCCGTGTACTCATCGTCATCACGAATGCCGGTGGCGAAGCCCGAGTCCTCCAACCGCAAGTTCAGGCCCCTGTGCGGCCCATCGCCCCTGTACACATCATCGTCGTCGTCATCATGGTCAAATACCGACGTCTCGCCCAGAGACTGGTCCGCCGAAGGTGCTTCACTCTGTGATCCGCGCGCTTCCCGTTGCATCTTGATCATGAGATTGAGCTGATGGGTGAGTTTCCGGACCTGCAGCTCGAGAGCTTCTCGCGCAGATCTCTCCGTCTCCAAAAGAGACATTACCGTCATGTAGTGGTCCATGCCAATGCTGCCAGCGGTCTCCTTAGTCATGGATGGCATGCTTGCGGTACCTCGAATAGTAGACATGGAGGTTGGCCGGTTGTAGTTGGGGGCAGGTAGGGCGAGAGATGGGGCTGGGAAGGCCTCCCGTGCATGTTGACCATCGCCAAAGGTCATTTTTGAGGCGTCAGACTGGCGCGTGGAGGGTCGGGTGAAGCTCCTTCGCCCCGTTTCATTGGCAGCACTATGCCTCGTGTATGCGTATGGTACCGATGAAGCCTCCTTGGCCGATCCGTGAGTCGAGTCGTTGGCGCAAGAGCCGGAGGATGACTTTCCGAGGCGCGTTACCGCGTGCTCCAGATGGCTCATCTGGGCTTCGAGGTTCCCAATCCGGGAGCTAAGGCTTGCCGCCTCGGTGATTTTGAGTCCCGCGAGTTCCTTCATCGAGTTGGCGTCGCCGAAGGCAAACGGTTGAACTGGAGTTCGTGGCTGCTCGTCCACGATCGTCTCCGGGTCGTCGCCGGTCAATGCCCCTATATCCTCGGATTCGGCAACACTAAAGGAGGCGGGCGACATAATGGGGAGATCGTAGCTCTCCCTCCAGTGCCTGATCTCGTCGCTGCGTCGCCTGATATGCGCGTGGGCGGGGTGGTCGGCCCCGGGGAATGCCGATAAACTCCGCGACCGCCTTCTCAGGCCACGGCCGTCACTCGTAATGGCTCGGCCAATCTCGTTCGGATCATCGCTGAAGTCAGCCAGACGCGTGGCGCGATCCTGGGAGCTTGCCGGGCGCGGCGAGAGACCTGTGAACTTTCTGCCCTCGGTCCACCGCGGCCCAGCAGGCCGTGCTGGAGCCGTTTCCAGGTCCCCAAACGCCTTGGCCGCCAACTTGGAGCCTGCATTGAGGGAGTTGCGCGCACTTCGAATGGCCATGACGTCGTCTGGGCCAATGGAATGAGATCGTAGCGCCCTGTCATACTCAGTAATGGGCAGAGAAGCAGACCGTTTTGGCTGCACGGTCTTGAGTCGGCGACTTCCACCACCCAGATCCTATGTCATGAGGTGAGCTTCACGGTTCCGAAGCTGGTGGTGAGAGGGACAACGTACGCTCTGGTGGTGTGAGTGCGATGGTTTGGAGGGTTTGCGAGAGTCAGACAAAGCTCCAGTGTCGGAGCCATCGGTCCTCCTCTTCTTTCGCCCGAAGATCTTGCTCAGCGCGGACCTGAATGTTGACTTCTTTCGCTGGGGTCCTCCCTTGGCTGTCCCTGAGGAGATGGTAGTCGTCATGTGTCCAGACTCTCTAGTAGACTGCGTCACAATACCGCTCGATCGTCGGTGGGCAGAAGCAGATGGAGAGTCGTCCGACTCTCCAGACAGCATGACCCCCGCATGGGAACCCGACTGCACGGATTCGGCACGCGGGAGGCCACCGAGGCCATCTGGCGGTCGTGGGCCGCCATTCGCGGATCCCTTGGCCCCGACGAGAATGTCGATGCCGTCGGCGTTGGGCACGAGAGGAACGGCCATCAATCCGCCGGGCTGTGCAGGCTCGCGCATGGGGAACTCGTCGTCATCACGCTGTGACACTTGAATCGGGGCCGAGATGTTGCCGCGGATCGACTTGTGGGCAGCACGGGGCTTGGGCCCGGCCACAGTCGCTTGTTTCCACGGCATCTCGGGCGAGGAGAGGCGACGGGCTCACGCTGGGATGCAAGTGGCAGCGTCGACGGCGAGCAAGGAGAGCGCGGATTGAGTTTGGGACTGGCCCGGGGTGAGAGGCCTGGTCGTCGGAGACGGCTCCGATCCGGAGGCCGGGACGAAGCAAAAAGAGAGACACGACACTACCAGGAGAAAGCAAAAAGCCGGCTTCACCTCAGCGCCTGTGCGAGCGCATGTCGGTCAAAGGTGAGGAGATGGAGTGGGTGTCGGTGACGGTGACGGCGGCTGTGATTGCGACAGGAGTCTGTGACCGACTGCCAGTGACTGGCGACGGGCGACGGGCGACGGGCGACGGGCGCAAGCCTTGACGGGGTCACCACGAGTCCACGACGGACGGCCGGTCGTCGACGGCAGGAGCGACGGGCGAGGACAGGAAAAGAAAGAAGGAATGAAACAGCGCCAACTGCCGTCCGTCTCGCTTCGCACTCGTACAGTAAGTACTGTGCAAGAACAGGACAGCACTCGCGGAGCAACGCCTCGAACGAAAGCAAGTCAACAGCTCGGCCGGCGTCTGTGCTCACTGCCGCAGTGCCGATGGCCCTTTGTCTGCTGCCGCTGCTGCTGCTGCTGTGTCAAAGGCGCTCTGGCTGGATTGTCGGTCATGCCGCAGCGTGTAAGTCGAGCCCCACCAGAGCGACCGCGTGGAGTTTGGCTGACACGGAGATTGTCAAACACGGGCCTCACGACCCGGCTGCGGGATTAGAGAAGAGAAATAGGAAAGAAAAACACCGGCCCTGGCTGGAGAGAGAGAGGGAGGGGGAAGCCTGCGGGCACGACGGTGGCTGGGATGTCATCATAATATACAGGTACGAGCAAGCGAGCGGGCGGGCGGGCGAGCGACGGCACTCCATCATCCATCCAAGGCGCGAGAATCGCTGGTCCGACAGGTAAATCTGACAGCGCAGCAGCGGCGGCGGCGGCGGCGGCGGCGGCGCACACCCACCTCCCTCCCACCCGCGTCGACACACACCGCGCGGAGCGGGCGGACGAACCAGACGGAAGGGACAGGTGAGGGCAGGAAGGGGGTTGAAACATGGCTGCTCCTGGGACGTGGTGCCTGCATTGGATGAATGAGGCATGGTTGGACAGTGACTGCGGCGGGCAGGCGGGCAGGGCAGCACACGAAGCAGTGCGGGCTGCGGACCGAGTACACGTACGGATACTCGTGCAGTACCTCAACGGAGGCGGACGAGGAGGAGCGCCAAGTGGCAAGGAGCCCTTTGGCCCCCCCAAGCCCGCCTCATCCCCCTCAGATGCGTGGGCTGCGGTGGAAGGGCTCCATTGCTTCCAAGTTCCAGCGCCATTTCAGGAGGGTGCATGATGCAAGTGCATCCTCATCCCCCATGTCCCTGGCTCCCTGCCATGTGGACGCCGACTGGGCCCCCCGCCGCGGCGCCAGAGGCGTACTTGTGCAGTACGTTACCAAGTACCTACAACGAGTGGAGGGCGTTATCCGGGACCGACCACCACGAGTCCAACGAACAAGACGACGACGCCTCTTCTTGGCCAGCCCCCCCAGCACGGTGCGTGCGCCTTGGGACGGCCGCGCCGGGTCTCCAACGGCTGGCGACCGACCTATCTGCGCCAGCCTGCGTACCAACAGAGAGGTGCCTAACAATAGGTCGATGCGGGGAGAGTCTGCGTCCGTGGGAGGCGGTGGGTGCATGGATGGATGGATATGGATGGCTGGCTGGCTACCTTAGCTGCCGACTGCTGGCTGCTGGCCCCGCCGGCCGCCGAGAGATGCGGGCTCATGAGGAGTCGAGGACCGTCTGTGTGGCTGGCCGTCGTTGCTCGACCTGCAGCGCGCAGCAGCCAAGCGGCCGTGACAAGCGCAGGCAATAATACTGTTAGCGCCCACCCACCGTCGTGATGCTACCTCACGCCCCCAAATGTTCAAACGTTCGACGAGCACCTCGCAGCGGCGCGTGCTGCGTCTCTTGCGCCGAGCTCACAACCCGCTTCCATCACGAAGAGAACATACAGGTCGCGGGGCAGGCCCCCGCCATATCATGCCGTACCTACGGCCAATGCCATGCCATGCCATGCCATACCTACGAGTACAAGTACGAGTACCATGCCATGCTGTCCAGTGGGGACGGACGGGTGGCTTTTAGCCGACGCCGCCCACCCTGGCATCTGCGAGGCGGGCAGGCCACAAAATGTCGTGCCCCTGAGAATGGGTGTTTTGTTGGCGCTCCATTGGGCGCCCGCGTTGCCGCATATCTGGGGCCGCTTTGTTGTCCGCTGCACGGCATGATGTGCATGGCGAGGCGGGAGGCCCGCCAAGCCCGCCAGCCCAGCTGCACTCGTTGCTTTTTGTCTTTCTTTTGGGACCTGTCGCAATGCAGCCTTTTTTGTCCCCTCGATGGTACGTACTTGTATGGTGCAGTATCTCGCCGCCGTGGAGGGGGGCCTCCGTGGTGCGTGACCCCCCCCCGGGCGGGTCGCGGGGCGGCGATTCGATGCGGCTGCGGCATCGCTGCTAGGCCCCTGATCCCGGCCCTTTGGTCTCCGACGACTTGACCCTCTTGCGCGCCGTCGGGCGGGCGCGAGTAAGGACGTCCAAGTTTCAGCGACAGTTCGAGTACACGTACAGTACTAGCTAGAGTGCAAAGGGCCCCCTCGCAAAGCACCCCCGACCGACTTCTCCGGGCAGCCAGCCAGCAGGCACTCGCAGGTGCGTACGAAGTAGTCCGTAAGGTAGTCCGTAGGTACTTTGGAGGGAGACGCGCGTTGATGTCACCGGCATTGTCTTGTTGTCCGTCTCAGCATTCATGCCAACGACTGAGACGTCGGCCCTTCCACTCCCCTCGTGAGCGGAGACTCACCGCAGCGCGGTAGTCGCATCTGGACAAGCGTTGATGACGATGCCCTGCAAGATGCTTTGTGTAAGTCAAGGTACAGTACTGTACGAAGTAAGGTACGTACTCGTACTGCACGACACACATGGCCGCCGCCCCGTCACGCAACACCAGCAATGCAGGCCAACAAGGCAGCACAGACATCTTTCCCTCGATCCTGGTGCTCGCCGCCGCCGCCACCACCACCACCACCCACGACCCGCGACCCACGACCCTCGGCCGGGATAACCGTGCATTGTCCTCCTACCACGTGAGCCTATCCGGCGTCGATTCGTCGCCCACCCGCAGTCCGTAGTGACTTCGGACGGCAACCGCTTTGGTCCTGGCCGCCGTGCTGCCACGGCAGCTGCCCCAATGGGCCCAACCCTCTGCTCGCCAGTGCTGATAATAAGATGTTGCCATCCTGCATATCCCGCTGCCGAGCGAATGCCGTGTCTCCGTGGCCCCCCCTTGGCCCGGTCCGGCCGCCTCGCGCGCCCCCAGGGCTGCTCGCTCGCTCGCTGCCCGCATTCCAGCGCCGGGACTGACTTACTGACTGGCCGAGAGTCTCTCCCTCCCCCGCGATGATTGCGGATGACGACGGGCGGTCGTTCCTCCTCGATGATCGACAATGCCGTTGGTATCGACGGAGAGGAAACGCATGACTGGCCCTCCGTCATTGTGCGAGGCAGCCCCCTTCGCGTTCCGTTCTGGTTCGACACGCACTCTTCTCGCCGAGGCCGTCTCAGCTCCAGACACGACTGCTTCCCCCCCCCCCCCCCCCCAACGCTCCAAGCACCACGCTCCAAGCCCCCACCAGCATCAGCAGCACCAGCGGCGGTCCAACTGCCGCTTTGGATCGCTTACACGCGAAGATACGAGGTGCGCACACACACGTAGAGGCTGCGTCTGCGACCCGTCCCATCCCATCCCATGCCCCATGGCGGACTGGACCAGACAGGCCGGGACTGGCTCGGTCGGCGGCGCACCCGGACGCCCATCTCCCCGGCCCAGCAAGCAGGGGCCAACGAACCGTTTCGCTCGCTCGCTCGCTCGCCCGGCGCGTCGTTTCTGCCGGCGACTCGGGAGGCTCGAGCCGCCCCCTTTCAGACGCCGTCGTCGTCCCGGGACGGCTGCGAAACTGTCTGCCAGCACTGCGTCACAGTCCCTCGCCCTACCGTACCCTACCCTACCCTACCCTACCCTATCTGGTACCCTCTACCCTCCCAGCGCAGGCCCGCTTCCGCAAGCCAAAACGCAACATGGCGTGCGTCCGGTTTGATGTCTGTACGATATGTGATGGATCGCTCGCACCCAAACGATACAAGTCCGGTCGGTCCCCGGGGGGGGCAGCAAGCCACCCCAGCAGGACCAGCACCAGGCTGAGGCCCCGTGCGCAGCCACGCCTCCACTTTCTCCAACAGCAGATCTCCAGACTATCGATCGCCGGCCGCCGTTGCAATCCTCTCCCGGGGAGGGGCGAGGAGCTTTGCGGTCACTTCACTCAGTCGGCACGTTAGATACCCGTGATGCATCTGCTGGGTCTTTCGACCCTAACCTCGGGGCTCGCGCGAGCGAAGCGGCTTGGCGTCCCAAAGCAACGACGCACGTTCTTGCCATGTGCCCCCTTCCTTACGAAGTGACGGAGTACTTCGGACTACGCCCCACGGTCTTTTATTATCCTCCCGGTCAGACATCAGATAGCACGACGTAATGAGTCCCGCACGGATGAGCGCGAGCCAGGTGACAAAGTTTATGTGTGGTGTTCGGCATGACGTATTCCGCGGATACGCCGCCCGACAGTACTATCAGTCCGCCAGCACGACAGTCAGTCCTGCGACCGCGGCGCAAATCGCTCCACGATGGGGCAGGACATCCTAACGGCTGCCCCCGCCCCGCGGCATCATGTACTCGTGCATGCTGTTGGTCTCTAAACACGAAGTGCTCGTACGGGTTCCTCGACACCCCATTGCCAAGCCACGTCGAAAAAAAGCTGGTGTGTGTTGTAACTTGTAAGCGTGTGAGGATGCAGGGATCACGAGTCCCACCTTCAGGTAATAACCTGAAACGCGCAGCTTTTTGCAGGGGATCATGGTTAGTTAGTTGGCCTCCTCTAAGTAATCAGTGACTCTTTACCCAGCCTCATAGACCTCGTCGTCCAGCACAACCGGCCGGTTGAATGCTGTCCAGCTGCAGCCACCGGTCACACCGTCTGGTCGATTGTCGACAGATCCGGATATCTTAGGTCGGCGTTTTCTTCTAGAAACTCCATCCACTTCTTGAGGAAATTGCTGCCCCTGCATGGCATGTCAGTCAGCAAGCGTGACAGTAGAAGCTCCAGGGGTCACGGTCACAAAATATGAAAGCGCAGGATGACGAAAACAGAAAGGGGATTCTCAGATGACAATGCCCGTGACGAGTCCGAGTCCATGAGACGGCTTCTTACCTCTTTACCGTTTCCGAGTCACCGATTACAGTAAGTGATCGCTTCGGCCGTGTCATCGCAACTGGTCGGCCAAGCCAAAATCATCAGCCCGAAACCCGTCGAAACGCGGCTACCCTCAAATTGATGTCAAGGCGTGGAGAGTACTCACCGTTGAGCCGCCTCTTCTCTCCCAGAAATCCGACTTGTCCATCATCGTTGCTCCGTACAAGACTGACGATGACAGCCTCCTTTTCACGCCCCTGGAAGCCATCTACACTCCCCAACTCTATTCCAGGGAAGCGCTCCTTCAGAGGCGCCAACAATGCCAACTGTCAGGCGTAAGAGAAGTTTGTTAGCACATTCTCCCCCCACGTCGCCCCTGTCCCCGAGGTTGGTACCTGTGCATTGTAAGGAGTCACTACCGCGATGTCGTCAGGTCGGACTCCTGCATCGACTAGCTGCTTCACATGCTGCCGCACAAGCATCGCCTCCATTTCGTTGCTTTTGCTGTCGCCTGTCAAGCTCCCTCTACCGCTCTTGGGGTTATCCTGGTCGTCCTCCTCATTCTTCTCCGGAAAGTCTCCACCTTGCGTGTCGATGAAGACGACAGGCTCGCTTGTGTCCTCGTTGTCCTCCACGTCGTATTCCAAATCCCTCAAGAGCCGGGCCTTGACGGCATCGGCAGCGACGAGCTTGGATTCGTACAGCTCATCTGATGGAAACCGCATAATATCCTTGTGCATGCGGTACTGAGTCGTGAGCATCCTTTTGATCGTCGGCCCATGAAGGGCCAAGAGACGATCAAAGAGCGTCGTGTCGAGCGTCATGCCCTTGATGGGTTTCGCCCCGTCTTTGAGTTCCACCTTGACCTTTGAATTTGTCGACTTGATCGTCGGCGGCAGCTGAAGATGGTCTCCGGCGCAGACTACCTTTCTGGCGGCCAGTAGGGGGACCCAGCACTGCGCCTCGAGGGCTTGGCTCGCCTCGTCGATGATGACTACGTCGAATTCCTCATTCCGTAGCTGAAACCCGCCGGCGCCGTGGAGCGTAGCAAGGACGACCTTGCTGCCACGAACGAGATTGCTGACGCAGCGCCGCTCTCTCTCGCGGTATTCCTTGCGCAGCTCTTTGAGGTCGGCATAAATCTGCCTCCTCTCCTTTCCGCTTTTGGTCTTTTTGATCGACGCCTGCTTGGAGTCCATCTCCGAGCGTACATCCTTGACAATGGCGCCGGCTTCAGATGTCTGCGTCAGGACATCCAAAGAGTGGTTCAGCACCGAGGGCAACAGCCGCGCAGGGTGGCCGAGGCGCAGTATGGGCACCTTGTGCGGCGCGAGACGCTCGACGATGTTGTCGACTGAGATGTTGGACGGGCCACAGACGAGTATTCTCTGTTCGCGCTTCACCATCTGAAGAATCAGCTCAATCAGAGTATGAGTCTTGCCAGTCTGCCCCAATGCGTCAGCATGACTTACTTTCATGCACCGTTTTTGCTTGTCCACGAGGTACCTACACCGGGGGGTCCATGAATCAGTGCCACTTCACGTGAAGCCAGCGCAAAGCGTATCGCATCCTTTTGCGAGTCATTGAGCAACGGGTCGAACCATGGAAGATCTTTGAAGTCTTCATGGTTGACCAAGTCCGCAGTCACAGGTGACGGACTCGAGAGGCCAAAGAGCACCCTGATGAAGCTGGAGTACTCCGCCTCGGGCATCTTCTGCAACCTCTCCATCGTCTGATTCATACTAAGGAGTCCCCCGAGTCAGTAACTCCATAGTCACGGATTAGTTGGGACCAAGCCTACCGCCGGTATGTGACCTCGTCCGCCAGCTTCACAATCCAGACCCGGCCGGACAAGCCTCCGCCGTCGTCATCCTTGCCCTCGTCGAGCGCAACGCCAACTGCACCCCTCTGCACCTTGACCACAACGCCCCGAACTCCCTTCCTCTCCAGCTCCTTCACCTCCCTCTTCTTGGCGCTGCCCGCCGGCTGCTCCGCCGCGAGCACGATGTCGCCGGTGCGGATGCCATGCTCCGGGAGGTCGCCCCCGCCCGTGGCCGCGTCCGGGGCAAGCTGGAGGACGGTCCGGCCGCCAAGCCCGGTGCGCTGCGAGGTCACCGTGAGGTTAGTCAGAGCGAGGCCGGCGCGCTGTAGGGCTGTTGGCGTGTGCGACGAGATGAGGCTGCTGGTCTCGGCGATCTCTGTCTGGAGCTCGTGAGAGAGGAGAGCCAGTTGCGTGCTCGCGAATGAAGGGACATCTACGGCCTCGCTCCTCGGAGACATGTCGAAATAGTTCAATTGACGGTCTCGAGCGCACCGATCAAGGGCACCACGTCAAAATCGAGTCGCTGCGTAGAGGGAGCTTGGAGGTTGAGAAGTGGCGGCCACGACCCCACCATGGCCTGGAGAAGCTCCCAAGCTGCAGTGGGCACTTGCATCATGCCCCGCAATGCCTCGTGCGTCACCCGCCCAGACATCTGCACATGGCACGGCAAGGGTTCAAGCTCCTTTCCAAAAGTTTGTGGTGCATCACCATATACAGTACAATTCATGACGCCGAAGCGCGCTTCCTACCCAGGGGCGGTAGTGGAGCGACTTAACTACCGTAGTCAGTGGTATCAAACGAACGCCGTCCCATGAAGCAAACATGACCATCCCAACATGTAAACGATGGTATCCGAAGCACGCCCTGAAACGAATTTCTCCAGAAGTAGATCGCCCAGTATCAAGTGCACCTAGAGGTCCATATCCTCGGTCGGGTGTATTACAATCACCACCACGAGGGAGACGATCATGATGGCCAGCGCCACGAATGCGACGATGATGATGGTGCCTCGGCTCGCAGGGAACTTGCCCTTGATCACCCAGTCCTGGCCGTGAAAGTACCGCCGGAAGCCCAGCAGCAGCGTCAATATGCTAATGGCGAGGAACGTGGCACCGAGAGGCTTGCCCAGGTGCCGCAGGGTGCTGCTGCCGATGTCGCTGCCCGTGTCTGAGAGGGACGTGTTTAATCGGAAAAGCTGCGTCACGGCGATGCCAATCGAGGCGAAGGCGAGCGAGGTACGCAGCCACGCAAGGAATGTTCGCTCTGCAAAAGAATACGGTCAACCTGAGAGCTCGTGGCTGAAGGGGACTAGAGGTTTTCGCACCGAGAGCAAGGTGGTCTCTGGCGACACTGCCCTTGTTTTCCAACTCAATGGACTGAAAGTTGCCCAGCGGCTTCCTCCACCACGGCGTGTCGTATCTACCGTCGCCCTTGATCGACCTCCCATTTCTCTCTGCAGGTCCTGTCGTCGAGCCGCGGGAGCCCCTTCGGGTGGACCGCCGCGTGGGCGGCCCTCCGTCGTCCTCGTCAACGGGTGCCTGCGACGGGTGGTCGTATATCGACCGGGGCTTCGACCGCGAGGTCCCTACGCGCTGCACCGTCCGGTAGCTGTGCGCGGAGCCGCGGGACATGAAGCCCGTCAGCTCGTCGGCGCTGACCTCGTCGCCCGACTGCTGCTGCTGCGGCGTGCCGGACGACTGCTGCCGGGTGGCCGGGCCCGGCTCGGGGCTCATGCTTTCGGCGCGGCTGCGAGCGTTCTGTCGTCCAGGTGTCAACAGGTCAAGCTCGACGGGTCAGCCCGAGTCGACGACGAGGATGCACGCGCGCCGCAGCTTGTGGGATGCAGAGGGGGGGAGGCGAGGGCAAAAGGCGGCTGCGGTCCGCGTCGGCTGGTGTCTCACTCACCTCGAGGATCTCGCTGATCCGCTCGCTCTGCGACTGCCGGCGGTGGTGGTGCAGGTTTCGAAAAGAAACGGTCCGGCTGGGGGCCGTCGTCGCTGCCGTCGCTGTCGTCGTCGGCGGCGCCGACTGATGCTGCTGCAGCGGCGGCAGTCCCTGTCCAGGCCCAGGCCCGGTCCCAGTCCCGGTCCCAGTCTCGGTCCCAGGGCCTTGAGGCGGAGGAGGCCCACTGGCTGCACCGCTGCGCTCGCCCTCGCGCTCGCCATCGCCTGCCGCCGTCGGTGCGACCCTGGCATCGGCCATGGCGCGATTTGGCTACTATCGGCAGCGGCTTGGTCGGCGGCACCCCATGCAAGATCTAGATGCGGCGCTGCGTGCTCCGTGCTGCGTGCTGCGCGTGCGAGGCTTCGCGCGATGCCGTTCACGGGCTGCAGGTGGAGAGTTGAAGCCGGGAGGTGCTCATGACGTGCTCGTAGCGCCAGCTCGCGCGACTTGGCCGCTAGGCGCGCATCCTGGGCGCCACACGATGGGTCGCCCCCCCCCCCGACGAGCCCGAGTCTAACTGGACCTCTCGTGTCTGTGCCCGTTGGTCGACGACAACGTCGCTGCACATCAGAGGCAGTCCGTGGCCACGTGGAAAGCAAACAACAAGACATCAAATCACGTAGCTTCGACTGCGCGCTCACACGGGCACATCTTCATCATACCGACATCTACTTATGGGGCGGCGCCGATGACAACTCTAAACAGCGCCAGGCAGCTGAGCCGCTCTCCCCGCATGGAGCGAATCGAGCGGCACGGTACCACGGCGAGGTGTCGCTCTCCTCCTGCAGCGTCGTGTTCGCTATTCCAAGCCTCCTTGACGCCATCTCCGGCCACGTAGATCAGATACGGGCTTCCCGCTGAGAGCCCAGACGTGTCCAAGCCGAGACCTGCAAGTGACCCCGCGTAGGCCTTGGCCAATTCTCCTCCGCCATCCGCAAGGCTCGGCACTTGTCCTGAGCCCAAGGCCAGTACTGTGTAAATCACATAGGCACTCGCCGTCTGCACGACCGTGTGCCAGCCGCTCCAGCCATCTGACCCAACGTCTGGGACACGCACGGTCTCTGCAGTGCCTTCTTCAATCTGCTTGAGCCCGACGTGTGCGTGCCACTCGACGTCAGCACCCCGTGGCAGGCTCTCAATCTCCACGGCGAACAAGGGCGGTGTGCAGGATTCCGGCTCGTTCTGCTGGCGCATCGTAAATATCGACCAGTCGGGCAGAGACACCTTTGAGCCCTGCCCTCCGCCAGCGTCCAGCGACATGTATTGCGGGTTGAACTTCAGATCCCACAAGTCGGGTCCGCCTTCGGCCTCTTCATCATCCTCTTGGGGAGCATGAGCCAGCGCCCATGCATTGCCAGCCAGCCTGGCTGCCCGCTCCATGTCGTCTGCAGACGATAAACGAGCGAAGTAGGCTACTGCGCTGGTCCAGTACTGTACCTTCATCTCCTGCCCGATCCGCCACAGATGCTGAAGAGAAAGCACAACCTGCAGATGAAGAGACGTGTCAGACGGAGGCGGCAACGACATGAGGGCCGGCAGTAGGGGTATTTGACCAGCCACGTAGACAGCTCTTATCCCCGTCGGCTCATGGTCAGACGTAATGGGGATGTCAATGGCTTGGCTGTAGGGTCCGATATTTGCTGGCGCCCAATAAGATCGAGACTGGACGTGAAGCCCATCCCGCCCCTGGCCCGCTCGAGGCTCAGGTATCGTGAGATATAGTGCAATGCTGCGTCCTTCCGGCAGCAGGCTGCCACAGGCTATGGTGATGCGAGACGGAGGGTTTGGCTTGACAAACAGTTTGCCGTACTCGCCGTTGACCTTGGGAAAGTCCGACATGTCCCGCAGAATGATGATGGTGTTGGTGATTTGCGAAGGGTCCAGTGACTTCGAATCCAGGAACGCTTTCGCTCTGTCGACGACAAGTTTCGTCTCCGCCTGTATTGAGCCATCAGCAGCACCGGCATCTGCCAAGAATGCTCGCTGCAGGACAGCGTTGTCCCGTGTCCGAATACGACCCAACCTGGCAAGAAAGGTCGACCTGCCCACGATATGCGAAGCCTCTGTAGCGCTTTTCCCTGGCTCTGTACTCGTGACATCGTCCAAGATGTTTTGAAACTTGGCATCCATGAGCAGAGGCTCTTGGACAGTCGAGTTGGCCGTGTCTCCGACAGGCTTGTCCTCGAGCCGGGCACCCCGAAGTGCCAACCAGCTTGAGCCACCGCCCTCGCGAACAACCCTCCTCCCATCTTCGGGCACCACGACCCTTTTCCTGAAAAGGTCCTGGGGTCCGTCGACCACAATGGTTTCAAACTCACCGCCTTCGCCTAGGGCGGCACCTTCTGCGGCACCAAATCTCTTCAGCGCAGCCTTGACACGGGCCACGCCCTCGCTGCTCGACACTCTCTCCCATAGGTGGCTTTCATCCAAGCCCGCGCTCGCCACCTTGACGATGCGCGCCTCGAGTCCCGCAGCTGCCATGTCCCTGAGCAGCTGAGCCTCGTCCGCCGCGGGTGACGGTGACGGTAGCACAGGATACTTCCACAGGTACGACAGCGGGACAAGACCGAGACGCAGGGCAACCGACTCGACCCGTGTGCGCTGGTACGTGGACAGGATGGCGCCGGAGCACAAGGCGTTGGCCTCTGGGTGGCGAGCCAAGACGGCTCGGAGCAGAGGCAGCATGGACTCGGTCTCATCGAGGCCGGCAGCGTCGCCGTCGCCTTCGGGTTTGCTCCCCGTCGCGGCACAGTCGTAGTCTCGCTCATGCCGCAGCGTGGCGCCGAGGATCTGCTGGCGGTAGAGCGGCACACCGGTGGCGGCGGCGTACAAGGGGATGACCTCGTGCCCGACCGTCTGGTACATGAAGCTGTTGAGATCCCGCTCGACCCGGGTGCTCTCGTCACCATGCAGCGACGGCACGACTCGTTCAGCCGGGTCGACGACCTCCACGGCCCGCGGCGCCGCAGCGGCCGAGTCGACGCCGGCGTCGCTGGCCGGGTAGAGGTTGGCCAGGGCGACTACGCGGTGGCCATGGTGGATGCAGTGGAGCAGGCTGTAGAAGCTGTCCTTGCCCCCCGACACGAGCGCAATGACATTGAGGCGTTCTTCAGGCATCTCGGGTAGCGGCGGCGCGCCTAGATTGAGTGCATGGTGCGTGGATGCTGAGTCGTGCCTGGTGATGATACCAGCTCGAGGCGTGTGCTTGGGGCTCGGTCGTCGTTTTTTGGGGGTGGACCTCACGTGTGGGCCGCGCGACTACCTTCCGTGCCTCTTCACCCGAACATCAACATGTAAACATGTACTTCGTAGAGGTCATCATGGTCACTGCCACCATGCTGCGGAACGACAATGCCCATTCGGCACGACCCATAGCCGCAGCTTGTGTTGCTCTCACAGGCAGCAGTGTGAGGAGAAGATTGGCCGTGAGTATGGAGGCAAGCCCAGTTAGACAAGCTCTCATACAGACCACGCCGAACGCCGCCCTCGACCCGCCGACGAGACGCCAACCAAGTCCAAACGCAGCAAAGCTGGCAGAAGTTCGTGCACACATCTCGTACTTCGTACTTGGTACGCATTCGCACACCACCCAGGCAAACCGCACGCCTTCTCGCTCGTGCGCAAAGGGCCCCCCCGTCGCCCAAAGCCGCCACGGCTGGTCGTCGCGACTTCAGCTGAACAGTCCGCCCCACGTGTTCAACCGCTGGCCTCGAGCCCTCAGACGCGCCACTCGCCGAACCATTGAAGCCCGCCGAGTCAGTCACAGTTCGTCGATTGCCGCGTCAAACCGGTGAGGGCGCGCGCGCATGAAAGCCACGGGGCGGGCTGCCGCAGCTGTCACTGTCACAATCTGCCACCGTCCTCACGGCGAGCCGCCGCCGTCGCCGCCGCCACCACCCACCCCCCGAGGAGATGAAGCCAGCTGTGAGGAAACGCCAACGCGCTCTTGCCTCCGCCAAAATCCCCTCAGCCCACGGGCGCGTGGAAGGCCTATCGGTGTCGGGGATCGGCGTTTTGGAAGAGAGGGGGGGGATGCAAGGCCCTGAACGGCAGTGTGCTGCGAGGAAGAACGCCTCGGTGACGGGGCCCGGCACTTCCTGCAGGTCCTAAAAATGTCGACCTGAATCCTCCATCCTCCCGTGGCATGATCCCGATGCCGGCACCCGCGAGGTGCGGCGATCACATTGCACGGCAGGTCTTGAAACATCCGCCTCCTCCCCCGGCTGCTCTCCGAAGCGACATTGCAAGCACCATCACCAGTGCTTCGGGCCAAGCCATGGCACGCCCCTCCCCCGGTGCTGTGGTTCGCCCCGACCGGGCCAACCGGGTCCCATCCCTCACGCCCTGACGGCCCGGCGCTCCGTTGATGCGCCGTCAGTCCAGGGATCGCGAGGCGAGAAGAGAAGGGTCGTCGTTTAATGAGCGTGACGGGCATTGGGGCCATTTGTCGCCACCTGGTCGCCGCAGCCAAGACGGCCACCTTGTCTCTGGGAGCAGCTCACCAAGGCACGGCCCATGCCGCGCTTGATGAAGCTCCATCGTCCGGTCCTCGTCACCGAATTATAGCCTCGTTCCTGAAATTTGATCTCCTCCACACGCCCCCAGCCGGCCGCGGCCGCGTTTCCAATGTTAGCACTGCCCCGGTTTTTCCTTCTTAATTTCCTTCGAGAGAGGGCCAAGCTTCGGACCCCTTCTCCACCGGTACGGCCCTTGCGGCCCTCTCCCTCGCCCGCGAACCTTCTCAGGTTCTCGTCATCTCGACGACTTCCTCAGCCTGAGCTTGCCCACCCCCTAGGCCGCTTCAGGAGATCTAATCAGTGGAGATCCGGTCCGGTCAAGGCTCATCACCTTGTTTGCTCCCGCTGAACCACCCACATTTGCAGCAAGCAACGAACTAATGTCGTGGCTTGCCCCCCCCCCCCGGGGCGGACGCTCTCGGGGCACTTACAGGCCCCGGCTCAAATGGCCGGCTGACTTACCATCGAGATCCCTTCAACGCAAATTTCGCCAACAGAGGCACGGGCCAGCAAGGTTGGTCCCGCAAAGACGGGATCCCCCAATCCTGCCGCTCCCCACTACGTTACGCATCGGGTCTGTGCTCGTCTTCGTTGGCCGATGTTTCTGTCGACATGGCCCTAGCTGAGCCCAATTTCTCGGCGTACTCGGAGTTCGTCTCACGCCCAGCGTTCACAACATCAGGGTTTCCTTCCGCTTGGCAGAAAGGGTCCGGGCAGGGGTTCGGCCGCTCACGCCAAGGGTTCTCCATTCCAGAAACATCCGCCACGTACTTCGTACTTGCAGGTACGTGCTCCGTACTGGGCCGGAGTAGTACGAGTAGTAACCACGGGTTGCTCCGTACTCGCAAGTGTCGTCTGGCCGCAGGACTCAGTGTACAAGTACTGCAACAATCCACTGGGAGAACGAAAGAGCTTTTTGTTTCTCAAGGGCACATTGCTTGTTCCAAATAGTGATACTATTGAGAGTCGTGACTGTGACCAGCACCTAGGTGTCCTCGACTTGCCTCTCCCAGCAAAAACGAGGCCGGGTGCGAAAAAGAAATAAATCAAGCAAGAATTCGAACCAGGGGACAGGGCTGCATGGCTGAAGAAGCAACTTCTCAGCCAGGCAGACCCTGGCCCGTCGTCGTCCCAATGCAGTTCCGCCACAACGGCGACCGCGTGCTGTGAATAATTACAACGAGTGTAAAGAAATCAAGTCGCCAAACACTTTTTTTCAACTTCCCACCCAGCCTGTGAAACAGCCGATAACAAACCCACCGTGCACGCCATGATACCCTGCCTCCTCCCCATTCCCTGGACCGCCGAAGCTTGATTTGTCGTCGTGATGCAAGTGGCAAACCAAAACAGAGGCTCCGTCCTCCCAATGGTCATCTGACCAAAGGGCTGTGCTTGAAGTTGATACAAGAATCGTAGAATAGTGTAAATGCAAAGTCATGATCGCTTGTTGTGCGCAAATGATTTTTTTGGTCCGCCGCTCGTCTAACCAAGGTATCGCCGCTACCTTGGAAGGAAAAAAGCCCCTTGTGCCCTATTTGCCAACCCGTACCGTGGTGACGGCGTTGACGTTGAAAGTGAAGGTCGTGAATAGTGTCATACCCGCTCCGGCAGTGAGATTCGGCCAGTGTTTGAGAAGCCTTAGTCGGAGCGCTTCCGCTTCTTCTTGCCCTGCTCGCTGCCCTCTTCCGAAGACAGCTCGCTCGCACTGCCGGGTACTTCAGACGCAATCTGGAAAAGGACCTTGCCGTAGTTGGCATAGTCTTCCACGCCAGAGGCGGCCACCATGGCAGCGTTGTACGGGACGGTCTCGCCATTCTCGATGAGGTTCATGACGATGGCGCCACCAGCGTGTGTCCGAGCGTGCTGGGCCAAGTTGTCGCTGCGAGAGAACTTCTTACCACACTCGTTGCACTCGAAGGGCTTGTCCTGGGTGTGAAGAGACCTGTAATGTCGCTTCAGGTGCTCCTGGCGGCGAAATCGTCGATTGCAGAGATCGCAAACAAACGTCTTGGAGGGGTCCTCAGTGAGAGACTGCTTCCTGCCGCGGCGGTTGGTCGGGGCAGAGACAGGTGCGGGAGTCGACTCGGAGCCAGAGTTGCCGTCCGACTCAGAGGCGCCTGAGTCGGTCTTGTCCGAGACCTGCTGAGCGCTGCTCGTCTGGTCTTCACTGGCGGCCGAATGCATCGCGGGCTCAATGGTGCGAGTGTCCCGGTCGCTGCTTTTCTTCTGGCGCTTGTCCTTGTGCGTGTCCTCACTAGAATCGACACTGGAGGGAGGACTGGGCAGAGAGGGGAACGAAAATGTCTCGCTCTCGTCAAATCCGAATTCCTCGTCGCTGATGAAGCTGCCGTGACCTAAGGAGACGACGGAGGAGCCAGTGCAGGCTCGGGGGCGGCTGATGTCGGAGTTGCGCTCGCCAAAGTTGACAAGTTGGCCGAAATCAGACTCAGAGTCCAAGTCCGACAAGTCCTCGAAGGCAGGCAGGTCGTTGGGGACCGCTGGGCTGAAGTCAAACGAGGGCTGGCACACGTGCTCCTCACCCTTGTGCTCGTCCTCGCCAAGGGCGGTGAGCTTGAACTCGGGCGCCAGGGTCGGGTTGGAGGCAGAGGACGACACAGTCAGGTTGCGGGGGTCGCAAAAGTCAACGTCGTGCTCCGACGCGATTGACCGCGCGTAAGGCGTGGGCGACGGTGACAGAGACGGGCAAGACGCTGTGGACAGGTCACTTGTGGTGCCGTTAAGCGAGGGGACGTTGGCGGGTTGAGATTGGATGTACACTGGCCGAAACCGGTTAGTGACCACCCCGCTTATCAGATAGGCACAATGCAACAATAAGCGATAGTAACAACGGCGAGAGCCCGCTACTGCCAACAACGGTTTGCCGCAGGCAAGCTGACAGCAACCATTGTGGGTAACAGCAAGCTCTGCGGCGTCTTCTACTCGCTTGATCACTGCTCACTGGGTGGACGCAGTCTGACTTACCAGGCGTCATTGGCGGCGAGCCGCAGCTGGACCAGTCCAGCACAAGGCTCTCGACGGGCTCGAGGCCAGCCTTGACCCCACCCAGGCCGTCGAGGCCGGAGAACATGGGGTTCATTGGCGTTTGCAGCACATCGCAGCTCTTGGGGCTGCCAATCGCGCTGCCAGACGTGGACAGTGGCGGCGTGGACGGGAAGTACGGGTTGTCACCAAACTCAGTGTCCAGCATGATGGCAGGCTTGTGGTGGACGAGGGCCGGCGAACCCATCTGAGGCATGACTGACGGCCCGTTGCTGAGGAGCGTCGGGGGCTGCGAGCACGACGATGAGCCAGGTCGCGAGTAAATTGGCGTCGACGGCAACGTGGGCACGGTAGGATACATGGCTTTGGCCTTGTTGTGGTCGTGCTGGAAGAAGAAGGCGGGAGCCTGGGCCATCGCCTGAGGCATGGCAGTGGTATCCATGACTGAGGGGTATTCGTTCAAGCCTGGCGCGGGAACTGGTGTTAGCCACTGACTGTAGACGCAAGGTCGGACGGAGAGTAGTGGGCTCTCCTCACCTTGTCAGTGACGGATCGTGTAAAACGTCGGTGAATTTCGTCTTCTGTTTCGTTTCGCGAGGGGTTCGAGGATGGGATTAGGCGTATATATTTCGTGTATAGTATACAGGCAAGTTCGTGAGGCGGGTTTGCGTGGTCTGGTGGGCGGGTGGCCAAATGATGGTGTGGTTTCGTTCTCGGTTCCTTGTGCAAGGAGCGGACGACAGTCTCTCGGACGATTGAATGACTGCCTGGTATTATGGCTCGACAGGGGTTGCTGCGATGTTGTACATGTAACGACAAGACGCACACTCTGGTGGAAGTTCCGTAGGGTGGACGGGACAGGCCAGAGGGAGTGGTGGTGATGCCGTGGGGAGCAAAGGAAGGGCCGGAACTCTCGAAGCAAGGACGAGGAGTTCCAAGTGTTAAAGAAGATCGAGTCACTGGAGGGAAAAGAAGAAAGAACCGAGAGGGCAATAATAAAAGACAACAAGATCAAAAGAGCACCAGATCCGACCAGGTTGTCGATCGAGTGGTGGTGAAGGGGTCCGTGGTGGCATAAGTAGAAGACGAGGCCCGAGATCAACGCCCAGACTGGGACCATCGAAAAGAAGGCCGACAGCGATAGGCATGACCCAAGTGGGAACCCTCTCGAGTCGCCTCCACGCCTGTCTCACTCGACCAGACCAGGATGTCCTGAGCGGGCCCGAGCAAGGGTCCGTCGCGGCGGCCGGGGCGGCACAGTCGACCTGTCTGCGTCTGTCTTCGTCGCCGTCCTTTGGGACGCCCACACCTCCCAGATCCCTGTCTGGGCCGAAGTGCGTGCGTGCGTGCGTGCGTGCCCTCCACCTCTCCGGGTGTGCGTCCAAGGCGCGTGTGGCCGTAGTGGAGGGTGGAGGGGTGGAGGATGGAGAGTGGATGCCAAGGGTGCGTGCGTGGATGGTGGAGGTGGACTTCGTCGTGGTGGCAAGGCAATGGCAACCTTAGATGGCATGGCAGCGCAGGGCAGGGCCGGGCAGGGCAACTCAGGCGACGCAGGCTCGACGCAGGGCAACAACCTAGGTGGGCGTCTGGACACGGAACCTAGCTGGCCGCCGGCTGGCGGTCGGATGGCGGTCGATGGCGGTCGGTGGGTGGTGAGTGGAGGGACGCCCGTGGTGGCAGTGGGCTCCAGCGGGACACAGCCGGGCCAGCAGAGCGCGGGAGAGAGGCAGGTCCGGCGCAAACACCTCGTATGAGAGCTCGGCGGCGGCGGCCATGGGCGCCGGGGATTGGGCAGACGGTCCAAATGGATGGATGGGTTCGGCCAGGATTGGGCAGGTCATGGAAATGTGATGGACTGCTGGTGCTGGCAATGGGCCAGTGGCCAGTGGCCAGTGAGTGGCCCTGCCATGCCCTGCCCTGCTAGCGACCGACGGGTACCTGGGCTGGAGTGAGCTGGGATGCTGAGGCCTTGGTGGTGGCGGACCAACGCGGGCGACCAGGTCCTCGTCGAAAGTCGTCAATGGCTGACGAAGGGCCCCATCAACGCCGCGGGCGTGGACTTGCGGCTTCCCCTCCACAGTGGGAAGCGGTCCCCATCCAAGCCGTCCGCCCCCCCGGCTCCCACTTGACCCGGTGGATGGCCCAAGCCCGGACGGGACATCTGGGTGAGCGTGAGTGACTTCCTGGCTGTTGATGGGTGAATGAATGGGTGTGCCGTCACTGGTGGGCGCCGCCAGTGCCTGAGCGGGCGGGCACGCCAGCACCATGGCGCAGCCACTGGAGCCACCCTCCGATTCATGAGGTGATGGTGAGTTGCAAGTGGGCGCGGGGATGGGCGGGCTTCTAATTCTGGACCAGCACAGCACCGGTGTCGCACCCCGGCCGCGGTGCGGTGCGGTGCGGTGCGGTGCGGGTTTGCGGGTTCATCATGCCGCTGAACTGGACGGTGGAAACTTTCCTCCCATGGAGGCGAGGAAGCAACTAATGCGCTGCGCCGACGGGCTGCCCGGCGAGCTTGGAGGCAGATCAGGTCTGGTTCCTGGTCTTGCGTCTGCCGCAGCCTGCTCGTACTCTCTTCGTAGGTACCTCACAACAAGTAACCTTAGGTAGGTACGTACCTCACTCGTCCGTGCCGCGGGTGGCAGCGAGGTTGCGTCCCTCGTCGAGCCCAATCTCGCCGTGGTTCTTGCTGGGCAGGCGCTGGGCTGTCGTTGGTGAACGTCGCCGTACCCATCGCCAGCCTCGAGCCTATGGGCGGCCTGCCTGGCTGCGTGCCTGCCTGCTTGGGAGCGCCTGCACCCACCACAACCATGCGCCGCCACCGGTCATTTGCTGGCTCGTCTGCCCAATGCATGCACTCGTATGCACCAAGGCACATTGACGCGTGCATTCACTGACTTGTGGACGAGAAATCGAGTCGAGGGTGGTGCCCCAGGCCCCCCCCCCCCCCCCCCCCCCCCATCCATCCACCAGTCGCGACACAAAAAAGAACGAGTCGGCGGCCTCTCCTTGCACTCTGGCGCAGCCCGTCCTGCCCGTCTCCACAGCCACTGGATCAATGGTTGTGCATCAGCGCGCCTCTCTTTTCCTCTTTCTGTACACTGGCGCCCTGGGTCCGGGCACAGTCGCACGCGCACAGAGTCGCGTCACAATACCGTGCATAACCCTGCATGGCCATAGGCCTGCCGCCCATGGCTCAGACCGTCTAGCGTGCACAAGAGCGCCAACCCGCTCGCCCTCGTTGGACTCCTTGCCTCTGATGGGATCGTCGTCCGACTGGCCCCCCCTTCTCCTCTCGACGCGCTCGCGGCTGTGCACAGCCATTCCACCTGCCCGTCGCTGTCACACCAGCAGCCGCCACTCAACCAATGCAAGGCACATGCAGGCGATGGCGCCGTGTCGTATGCACGAGTATGCGCGCTCGGAGGCGCTGTGCGGTGCAGTGCTGTGCTGTGTGCTGTGCGCGACGACGCCTCGTTCGCCTCGCTTGTGCTCTGTCCGTCCCTCGGAGGCGCCTCCGTGGCTCATGATCTCATCACGTTGGCACCCTTCTGGACACCCGTCACCTCGCCGGCCTCGATTCAGCGCACCGGTTGGCCAACGACATGACGCTGGAAAGCGCCGTCCGCGGCTGCCCCAGACCACGCCGAGTCAATGGCGATCAAGAATCGTGCCGGCGACTCGCTCGCCTGCCCGACGCGTGTTGCTGGCGACCAACGGGCATCATGCAACAACAGCAGCTGTGGGAGGAAACAAGTCGATATCTCGTCATGGTGGATTTGGTGGATTCCAGGCCTCCAGTGACATGCCACCCGCCTTGGCGGGCCTCCAGTCTCGAGGAGAGCTGGAGGGCCAACGGAGCCGATCTGCGCACTAACACGTACCCTGTCCCAGTGTTCTATCTCGAGCGGAACCGCAGGCTAAAAGCGCACTTTTTTGTATCTCGTACCGCAGCGTCGTCATCGCTTGTTTCACAGAAGACAACAATAACCCACACCGGCAAAGTCGTCCGTACCACCCCCATCCACCCGAGCGAGGCTCTGCCATGGCTGGCGGTTCTGGCGCCTGGTGTCTGGTTAGTGTCTGCATGAAGCTGGGCGCGCGCGCGTCGATTTCTCGTTTTCGCGGTGGGCCGCACGGCTGGCGGTGCTTCCGCAAAGCAATACGAGACACACCAGAAAAAAAACTCCCGTGTGAACCACCGAAAAAAGTCTGACGACCAGAGGCACAGCATCGAGCGAGCCGCGCCTTCGTGTTCACACCGTCTCCTCTGGGTTGTGCAACAACGGCCCATGGGCTGGGCGCCACTAGCCCGCGAACCCGCTGCTCTGGGACAGCCTCAACTCGTCAGCTAGCGGCTGGATGAGGGCTGCTTGGGCTGGTCCGGCTGGGTGAGATGGCTGCTCACGCCTGTTCGGAATTCCCCACATGCGCCTCAAACGCACAAGCACACATCTTGCAGCTTAGTAGTCCGTAGTGCACGGTAGGCGGGGTGGTGGCTTCCACCAAGGAGCCATGGCCTCCAAGGCCTCGTCCCGTTGTCGACGCCGTCTGGCCCACTGCCCGAGTGCACGGAGCCATAATAGGTTTGCCTGGTGGCCGGTCGGCCGGGGCCAAGCACGAGATTCGCTTTTGCGCCGGCCCGTCCCCAGAGACGAGCGGACGACGAGCCGTGTCGAGGATCGTTTCACCATGCCTGTTGATGACAGCGGGACGGGAACGAGTCAAGGCCGCACGATAACCCTTCGACATTGGACGGAGACCAAGGCCACGCTCACCTGCGCAATCCACTTGCCTCAGCCATTGAGGCGGCACGATTGGGAAGACGATTCATGGTACCTGCATCTGCATCTTCGTCAAGGCACGGACGAGCTGGCCTGCATTCGATATCCTTGCCTTGACGAAGTCGAGGCTGCTCAAGGTGGAAAAGTTGCAAGCCCTGATCCCAACACCGCATGCAGTCAGCCATTCCTCTGGCGGTGACCTTGGCGGGACACCGCCCCGCGCTCGTAAAAAGTGGCATTCTACGGAGTACTTCGTACACGGTTCTGACTGGGCCATGAATTGCCTGCAGGCTAATACGATAATAATATCAGGCCAGAGCACAAAGCTTGTCGTCTTGTGGCGATGCTCGCCTCGTCCGCTTACCTGAACCTCAGACCCCGCCGCGGCTCGACGAGCGCAGCCGCTCACAGGCGGTTCCTTGAGCCATCGATATCACCGCCTATACTTGCCACGTTCCGCCGACCGAGCAGCTGCACCCAGCACGCTTCAGGAATCTGTGACACCAAGCCCCGTGCACTCGCTGCACGAAGATCCCAAGATGGGAAGCGCGGGACCCGATCGCGAGGGTGCCATGGGTAGCCTGCCCCGTCACCGAGGTGCGGATTCGCGCGGGTTCTGCGGCTTCGTCGCCCGAGGCGGGACCAGCGAGTGAAGAAAGTGGACAGATATGCTCAAAGCGCGCAGCCATCCGGGGTCGTGAACTTCAGATGAGGACAAATGCACCGGCCTTAGCACAAGCCACTTATGCCACGGGCTGAGCCTGCGGCTCAGGTCCCATTGGCTCGCACGAGGGCTACTCAACCTGAAACCTTAGCGCTGCATAAAAGTGTCGACGGTGCATTTGGCCGTTGCAGCTCGATCCAATGCATTAGGTACGAGTACACTTCCAGGTGGTGCAGACGTACTGAAGGGCCCCTAGGGAGGGCCCCAGACGCGGGGAGGGGATTGGCAGCACGCTTCCAGGGCACATGCCCACTTGGTGCACAGGTCGGGCGCTGTGCACCGAGGGACAGGTTCCCGGTTGGCAAGCATGGCCATCGCCCCGGGTCCGGCCAGTCGAGCTGAGCTGAGTTGCGCCGGGCATGCATTGGCGGCTTCCTTGCGCGGGGCCTGGTGCTGGGGCATGGATGGAGTGGGAGCGAAATGCAGATGGTGGCGAGCAGCGGGCGAGGTCAGCAATCAGGTCCTGTGCCTGTGCCTGAGGCAAGGTAAGAAAGGTACCCATGGATATCAGTTGGCAGGTTGTCCACAAACGGGCCCTGCGTCGTGCATATCAGTTCCTGCACCTCGATTTGTACCTGCAGGAGCGCCCAAGCATCCATGCAAAATGGCCCTCTCGCATGCACCCTCCATCCCCGCTTTTCCTCGACCGAGGCGTGGAGCAGCACAAGACGGCACAAAGATTGCCTGTGATTGTGACGTTTGGAAATGGCGCGTGTTGGGCAGAGAGAGGAAGACGGGGAGCGAGGACGCGCGCCTGCGCGACGCTCTCCGCAATCGACAGCGCCCTAGCTCAAAGGGGAAGCTGGAACTGTCATCGAGCAGAGAACTGAGCCTGAGCTAACTTACTGGATGGCGCACTTGCGCTGCGTCTGTCGCATCCGCGAGAGCACGCCGCGGCGGGCAAGTCAATGCAGCGACGCCGCAGCATGCATGACGTCCATCTGGACGCCCGCTCCGTGTTGGGCGTGCCATGCGACGGGCGATCATCCATCACGGCCGTCGATGCCCAGCCATGAGCGAGCGCGAAGGTTTCCAAAGACGCATCCGCCTGCGAGGCGAGGTCACATCACAGTGCATGAGGTAGGTACGGACTACGAAATACTTCGTACGAGTACGTCGTGCGAAGCTCCATGTCGGCAGGCAAGGTAGGTGGTTCCTTCGTACCTCGTGCGGATCGCCCGGTCCAAGAGCAAGCCCTCGCCTTCGTATCTCGGCGGACTATGCCGGCTTGCTTGTCCTGTCTCGAGCGGTGAGTCGGCAATTGGGGCCACGTCAATGCAATCATCACACGGTGAATGATGTGACAATATAGCTTTCCACGTGTGCCGAACGCCATTGCTTGCGGGCCAGCCCTGGCACAGCCAGGCAAGACGACGGTGTGCAGATCTCTGCGTCGTACGGGCACCTCCGGCAATGTACTCGCAGTGCATTGCTGTACAGTACAGCAGAAACATGTGTGTACGGTACAAAGTTCTCGTTCTGCATGGGCCGGCGGCATCCTTGTGCGTCTCGAACCTTGCATGGCGAGGTGGCATGCCATGCCACCCGCCTGGCCGCCATGCAATCCTGCTTCGACGGCGACCAAGAGGCACAGCCATCCGCGGCGCGGCGCGGGCGGGCGAGCGGGTGGCAGACGTACTCGTGGAGAGACACGCCCACGGGTCGACCGGGAGCATCGACTCGAATCCTCTGGCCCGGCGGGACGCACAAGGGTCCGGCAAGGGTCCTCGCTCACTGCTCGGGATTGCATCCTCCTGCTCGTCGGTCCTGCGGGTTTGCCACCGCCGCATTGCAGAACAGGCCAGAGGTAGCCAGCCAGCCGTGTACTTGGTACCACAAGCACTGTAGCATCTGGCCTCGACATTGTTGCACCATCGGTCGCCGACGCAGGAACCAACGCTCCTTGACTGGTCGGCGGGGGGTGCCGATATGAGTGAGGATTCGTGCCGGGCTTCGTACTCGCTCAATGAGCGTGTTTTGTTTTGTGACGTTTGGCCGGCCGGTCACTTGTCTCCTTCCCCCAATCGACTCCCAATGGAGTGATTGTCCTGTTGCCTGACATTTTCGCTCGCATCTGCAGTCCGTTCCTGCCTGCCCGAGCCGCCGCCGCCGGTGTGAGCGCCTGCGCTTCGTGGCTCTGCACTCCAGACGGGGCACCGACCCCGAACAGGCATGGCGCAGGCACCATCTGGCAGGTAAGCTCCTCGTACCTGACTTGCCGCTCATTTCGGCGCCTGTGCCTCTCCGGCGCAGGCTGGCACCACATGGCCCGGTGTTCCTGGATCCGGACCCCACCTCAAACCCTCCAGCGCTCCAGACGCCTCGCCCATTGCAACGCTACGGCTCTTCGTCATCTCACCGTCGGGTGCAGCTCCTCATTGCCGACCGACGCCTGCCAGCACCCACGACTAACTACGGGCTACGAGAACGGCAGCTGCACTCGGATGGCCAGCTCGAGACATGGCAAAAATAGGGCGCGGCAGTGTCGCAAGCGCCCCCGACGACACAGCGGCGGCGCTCTGCCATGTCTCGGCTCCTGCTCCGCGGCCATCCTAAATTGCGCCTGAAACAGACAGGGCGTGCGAGCCATGAGGCTTCGGGAACCGAGTCCGCCGCCTCGGTGCAGCTCCTGTGGTGGCAAATCAGCGGGACGCAAGACGGGTTTAAACGTCTCATCATCGCAACGCACACCAGAGCGCGTCCTTTGGTGGTCAAAGCTCTCACGTTCGTGCTTCCGCTTTTGCCCTGTCCAACCCCCCTCATCCACTCCGCTGATGTCGGGGAACCGGCAGCTCACCCATCCCATCCCATCCCATCCCATCCCCCGACCCCAGCGGCATCGGGACGAGCCCGCTAGTTCACCGCGACGAGACCCAACAGGCCAGGCTGCTGGCCTCTGCGCCGTTGAACACATTGACACCCTTGACACCCTTGACACCCTTCGCCGCGCTAGGCGCTAGTGCTCGCCGCCTGCTCTCCAACATCTGCACCATCCCGGCCTCTGCACGAGGCGGCCGCGGCCAAATAGCTAGCGTGCAGCTAACCCGCTTCCAAGTTGTCTGCTCGCCACCGACACTGCGGTTGGGCCGCCCCTGCTAGGGATTTCATCGCATTCTGCGGAGGACCTCTGCAGAGTCCCATGGTTGGCTTAGGCTCTCTCGACCAACGAGGTTGTATCGACCACACACCCAAGCCAAGGTCATGACCGACAGTCCGGTTCTCAATTATCCGGGGCCAGTAGCATCACTTAGCCGAAAAGGAAAACCCACCCGATGGCAAGGCCGTCATGACACAACTGTCACTGAAAGAGTCTCGAATGTCTGTTGCCGAGGCATGAAGCATGTGCTTCTGCGACACCGTAGTGGTGACGACTACTCAGAACCAGAAGCCAGAGTCTAGCGGCCTCATGTTTCGACCTCTTGACCTTGGTCACGGTATTTACCACCGACTGTATCGATGAGCGACAAGGTCCACATCTGCTGCTTACCAGATCCCAGAGGTCTCCCGATATCACTCAATCAAGGCACGAGGCATGGGACGAACAGGCATGAACCCCGGAGGCAGGACACTTTTGCAAAATGTGTGTTCGCCATTCTGCAGCTGTGACGAATCTGCTTGAACCCAAGTTGCCTGGCCTAGCACTCCAGTGGCGGCACGATCAGACAAACTGGATCCGCTCGGACATGGGTCAGCTAACGGCCCGGATGCGCAGCCGTGTGGCCAGGGCCGCCCATGAATAATGATCCCCGGTCGGACAGGGGCTGAAATGACCCCGGCCTTCTGGCCTTGGCTCGATCCCCGGATTCTTGACCAGAGCACCTTCGACTGCAAATTGCGGCGTGGGTCCGGTCAACTTTTGGCATGATTCTGGAAGATCCCAGAGACGAGGACAGCCGAGTGCGGTTGCCTTAATTTGCGCACATGCTGTCGACATGTGCCGCCCTGGCTCGTGAAACTGGGCGCCGTGAGCTTGGTTCCAGTGTCAGCTGTGCTTCCAAAAGTTGCTCGCAGGATGAGCCAGCGCCACAGTCTTTTCCGTTGAAATTCCGCGGGTCACTGTTCGTGTCTCCTCGGTCCTCTGGATGCGATGCCAAGAGCTCGGACTCTGCCACGCCTACGACCGACTCGCTGGTGCGCTTCACTGAGGTCTAGTCCTCTTCTGTGGCAGACCGCAACGGAGACCAGGGCATCCCCAGACTAGCGCAGGTACTATGTCGACCGGGACCAATTAAGGCCCAGCCAGGTGCCATGTCGGCGGGCTTCTCGAAGGTCTTTTGAGGTTGAACGCATCACGCCAACCCACCCACCGTCAACCGGCCTCCATGGTGAACCTGGAGGGCCGCCTCATTGACGATCCAGGCAGTCACGAAAGATAGAGCGGAAAGCGCACCCCACGTTGCCCCGAGCGTGCTCGGCCGTGGGCGTGGCGATCTTGTCCGAGCCAAAGAAGATCCACACGTTCATCCAATGTCGGGACGTGGAGGACCCTGACGGGTTGACAAATCGGCTACCTGTCCCATTTCGAACAGCGGCTGTCTCCGCCGTCAACGTCTTGGTTGCCTCAGCCGTACGAGCAGTTGGCCTCAAGCACATGTCGCGGCGACTCTCAACGTCGACCGCACTTGAAGCTAATTTCGGACCCCCTCTCGTCGGGTTGGACCCGGCGGACTGAATTCCCATGCAGAAGACCCTGACAGTTCGAGTGTCCGCGACGGGATATTGGCTGCCCAAGACACGTTCCGCGTTGTCTCTTCGGAAGACGGTCGCGGTATAGGTGCTATACCCAGCCGAAGTTGGGATGTTAAGTCTCACTATTCAGTCGGTCGTGTGAGTTGCTTCTTCAATGTCGGACTTACCAGTTCTATGGTATACCGTTAGGTCCTCTGCAATACCACTGCCCACCTACAGTTGAAATCAAGCTAACAAGGCCGAAACAGGACACCTGATGTTCTCGGAGAGTTGCTTCTGTGTCACAGCGGCTCCGAGCCTCTTCGGAAAGCATCACTTCGATGTCTGGAAGGAGAGTGGCAGTCGTCCGGGCCAGGCCGAGGTGCATGCAGTCCCCCGTCGCCGTCGCCGTCGCCGTCGCCTTCATGGGACAATTCGGCTCGTCAGTGCGAATGCGCCAAGTGGCATCACAACCAGCACTTTGCTCGGTTTCGCGCCAACACGAGGGTTCATCTTGCACGGCGGGGATCATTGGACACCCTCATGCTCAGCGCAGGACTTTCCCATTGTACGAACTGAGCTCCACGAGGCGAGATGCCAAGCTTCCTTGGATTTTTGCCCTCGACCAAGGAGAGACGAGCGATCGGCCTTGAGGCACAGAGACTTGTCAATCTCGCATCCCGAATGATGTTGGCGGGTCATGCCATGCTGCACACTGCATCCGCCAAAGCGGCCGCGCGTCCGCTTGCTTTGGGTAGAGAGCACTGCACTGGACTCAGTAAGTCTGGGCGGCCAGCTCCCGGCATCCATCTCCCCCACTTCAACTTCCTTTTTATTCACTCTCGCGGTGTGTCTTCTCCATCAGAAGAAGCATTGCGGCTGCGAGCAGGATGCGAGGGATCAAAGTCATGGGCCCGAGCGTTCTGGTGCTCTCGGCGTTTGACAATGACTTACGTCTTGTGCGCTTGTCTCGAGCAATGGGCGCGCTCCCGAGCAGGCGACATGTCATCAGCGTGGTGTGGATGGCGTACCGCCACGCCACGCCACGGGTCAGGATACTTGGCGGCGGTCTGCAAAAGGAAGACGCTGAGACAAGTCGCGAAGTCTCTGCAAAGTGTAGGGCTCAGACGTGGGAAACTCTCCGAGGGCGTCGGGAGTGCGGCGCGATGATCCTGGTGCGCCCGCCCTATCGGGAACAGTGCAGGCGGGGGAGACGAAGTTGGGACCCTTGGGTGGACGAGCGGCCGTGGCGCGAGGGATACGTATGGGTAGCTGCAGCGCGGATGGTGCTCTGTGCGATTTCCTGGCATCGTTGGTATTGAGTGTCCATACATGGCCTCCGCACCCCGATTGCAGCCTCACGGGCTTCCGGTTGGCGGTCGGGGCCTCCGTCGGCTGCACGCCGACGGGGCCGCAACCAGACGTGCTTACGAAGAGCATGGCAGTCAGTACGAAGTACTTCGTACGTACGGACTGCGTGGTCTCGGGTTGGTCGTCGGTTTGAGGGTCGCATATATGCAGGCTTCTTTGGATGCATGTATGGTAAGTATTTCGTCCAGTACTGTACAGTACATTACGGTCGGGTAAAACAAGGGCGGGAAAGGGACCCGCGGTCATGTCATTTTCGGACGGCGATGGATGCCGTGGCATTCCGACGTCGACTATGGAGTACGAAGTACGTAGGTGTGCGTGCCAGATGGTCGCGGGGTACAGTACTCCAGCTCAGGCAGGTGAATATGAAACCTAAAAAAGGCGCAGTCGCCAGATGTCTCTGGCCGGACAGGATGGAGACGCCAATTGACCTAGCCAATGCAGCCGTCGCCCTGCCCGGTGATTGCAAGCATTCGGCACGTCCCTGGCCCCGTTCGGAGTCATCGGGAGGAGGGAGCATCGTGGCGGGACAGTCGAGTCCCAAGTCCTCGCTCGATGATCAAAACCCCCTGCATCCACGAGCTTGGGAAGCCGGCCGTGGAGGGTTGGAGTGACTTTGTGCCTCACCGGCATGCCCTGGCGGTTAAAGAAAAACCATCAGGCAAGCAACCTGTGCATACGATTCCCGGGAAGATGCGAATTGTCCTCGACGCATCGTGGCCGGCTGACACGAGCAAGTTGGAGTTTTGAAGAAGGGCTGTGGGTGCAGGGTAGGCCAGGCCCGCGCAAAGCTTTTTGGCGGCTCGGCGGTGGTGGATGGGTGGTGGGTGGCGGGCCGGGCCTGACTGGGTCCATCCAACCGCATCTCGGTCCGGTGATTCCAGGTGCTGCTGGGAAGGTCACCGGGCCAGCGATCAGCTTGAACCTAAGTTACTTGGTAGCTTGGAAGTCTGGGTCGGGGTGCAGCGCGCAGGCGGCGCGGGCGGCGCAGTGTCTGTCTGTCTGTCTGGACGGGCGGACGGCGGCAGCGCGGCGGCAGCGCGGCCCCACTCCCAGCCACCGGGTCAACGGGATAGGGACCCATCAATGGCGCCGCAACTCTCCAGCCATTCCCAGGCTGCCTGGCCCCACGGGACGGGCGCCCAAACACCGGCGCCGCAGCTCTCAACTTGGTCAGGCCTCAACGGCGCCGGCCAAGAAAGCCGACCGTCGTGTTTCCAGCCTTCGCCTTTTAATTTTGTTTTTTGGTTGTTGTTGTCCTCGTAGCAAATCTTGGAAAGAACCTTGAATCGGCAGCGTGAGCCGCGCGCATTACCTGGCACTAATGTATCCCAGCTGGAGCCCACCAACCTCTGCGCTGTCGCCGCCCATGTTTCCTTCCGCCTGATGTCGTCGTCGCCGCGCGACCGCCATGACGACGACGACGACGCTGTCCACCCCCCGGCCCCGCCCCCCCTTCCTCCCCCGGTTCCGCCGTGGCTGGGTGCCGCCTCGGCTTCCTCTTGATATACCTACCGCAGCTGCAGCTCGGGTCCTCGCGCCTGCACTCGGTGCTCTGCCACTTTTCCCCTTGTTCCCTCTTCCATCATCACACGACTCCGTTGTACGACCCTTCGGGAAACTCGAGTGTCGCCTGCAGTAGCTTCGGGTAACGTCTAGACTCGCCGGCCGACAGGACTTTGTCGACGACAGCCATCGCTCTCCATCTCCTCGCATCTCCCCTCGAGGCAGCGTCACCCAGCTCCTCGCTGCCTTGCTGCTCGACTACGCACCTACATACACATACCCGCGGCCGTCATGAGAGTCCCGCTGAGATCCGCCTTCGCGGCGGCAGCGGCGACGGCCGTCGTCCTCTTCGATACGGCGTCGGCGCAGACGTGGAGCCTGTGCAACCCGCTCAACAGTAAGACAAAGCCGCATTCCGATCCGCCTTCCCTTCCCTGTCCCTCCCTTCCCTACTACTATCTTTAACCCTATCCCGACGTCATCCGCTGACCGTTGCTGTTCTCCGCCTCCTGCAGCCCAATGTCCGCCCAACACGGCGCTCGGCATGACGGTCAATGTCGACTTCCGCAAGGGCGGCGTCAACTCCTTCGCGGCGTCCGGGTCGCCCAAGTACGACTCGGACGGCGTGGCCTTTAGCGTCGCGCGCGGCGGCGACGCCCCGCAGCTCAACTCGCTCTTCTACATCATGTTCGGCCGCGTCGACATCGTCATCAAGGCCGCCCCCGGCGCCGGCATCGTCTCCTCGCTCGTCCTCGAGTCCGACGACCTCGACGAGATCGACATTGAGTGGCTCGGCGCTGACCCCGACGAGATGCAGAGCAACTACTTCGGCAAGGGCAAGACCACCTCCAACAACCGCGGCAAGTTCCACGCCGTCCAGGGCACGCAGACCCGCTGGGTCAAGTACACGGTCGACTGGACAAAGGACCGCATCGTCTGGATGGCCGACGACAAGGTCCTGCGCGAGCTCAAGCAGTCCGACGCCGAGCAGGGCCAGTACCCCCAGACGCCCATGCGCGTCAAGGTCGGCGCCTGGGCCGGCGGCGACCCCAACTACAACGCCCCCGGCACCGTCAAGTGGGCGCGCGGCCCGACCGACTACTCCAAGGGGCCCTTCGCCATGCACGTCCAGAGCCTCCGCATCGCCGACTACTCCTCGGGCAAGGAGTACAGGTACAAGGACCAGACGGGCTCGTGGGAGAGCATCGAGGCCGTTGGCGGCTCCGTCAACGGCAACCTCAACAACAGGAACGCCCTCACCGTCACTGCCACCGCGACGTCCGGCCCCGCCGCCACCACCTTTGCCACCGTCCCCGTCGGCGGCATCGGCCGCGACGGCAGCACTGCCACCCGCACCCAGACCGGCTGGCCTTGGGTCGCCGGCGCGAGCCCCACGGGCGGCACCATCCCCAGCGGCTGGTACATGACGCCCGAGGGCAAGATCATGCGCAGCAACACGGGTGCTGCCGCCCCGTCTACCGGTCGCCCTACCTCGTTGCTGGCCGCCGTCGTGGGTTCCGTTGCCGTGGGCGCGTTGAGCCTCCTCCACCGGCTGTACTAGGCCGTCACTCCCTCGGTCACGACTGACAGCGAGAAGACGAGACCAGGCTATTTTCTTTCATTGGCATCGCGATTTGCGATTTCTCTCACACATGTATACACATATGCGTCGGTCCACGACCCGGAAAGGACCGTACCGAACAGCACGGAGGGCGGCACACATGATATAGATTTCGGGATTGGGATATACTCCACATACACCACCACAACTTGCATGACCCGTGGATGGACGGGCGGAAGCGATATTCGGCACTTTTGGCATGACATTGGCGCAGGCAGCATGGTATTAGGGTTTTTTCTTTCGGGAACGAGACGCATTACAATGACACTCAAGTCGTTGAGGAACAATGGGAATAGAATCGGGGCGGGCAACGCTCGCTGGGGCCTTGGACATGGCGAGGCGGGGGCAAGTTGGCAAACATAATAATAAGACAATTCAGATTGCGCGGATTGAGGCGCATCGTGTTTCATTCGTCTCATACCTCCCCACCAACTGTCTGTCCATCGTGGACGTTTTGCAAATGTCAAGTGTGAAGCTTGCGTCGATTTTCTACAGCTCTCTTCTAAAGTAAAACCCCCTCTGCACCTGCTCTCGTCGTGCCTTTTCTCCTCGGACCTTTTCTCTGCAGCCGGACTGCCGACCCAGATATGACATTGAAACCCAGGGCATAAATATACACACCTGCGTGTGGTTGCTCGTATCGACTGCCTGCCGTGATGCCCAGGTAAAACTGTCCGCCTCTACCGCATCCCCGAATAGCACCTTGCTCCGTTTTCGCCGCGTGCCCAAGTTCGCCATGCCCATGCCCTCACCGGATAGCCATCACATGGCATCTGATGGCCCCAATCCCGGAGATATATGGTTTATGATATCCCATTTTCTCTCGAGTACGTGATACGTAAGAATGCTGAAGCTTAAAAATGACAATGGATGAACCGAAGGAAAGGAAAGCTTTAGCAAAGCACGCAGTGCCGACCGGCCGCAAAAAGAGTCGCGAGGAACTCCGGGCGACGGAGCCACATCAAAACTCCCAGTCGTCCGTATCCTCAACCGACTTGATAGCCCATCGGAACTTCTCCCGCAAGGTCTTGGAGAAAAACTTCTCAATGGGCACGTCAAACTTCTTGGCGAAGACAACTGTAAGGCGCGGGTCGATGTAGTTCTGCGGAGAGCACGGTTAGCTAGGTCAAGGACCAGGCGAGGGCACGCAGATAAACTCACAATCTTGGACGTGCCGAGGGCGACTTCCTTGTTGCCATCGCGGTCCTCGGCTTGGAGCTCCAGGGTTCTGATGCGATCGTCCAGTTTGTCAATGGCAGCGACGAACTTCTCGACCGTAGGACCGCGGCCTTCGGCTTCGACCTTTTTGGTCTTGTTCTCTTTCTTGAACTTTTGCTCGAGCTCTTTCACCGCGGAGAGGCGCTCCTTAAGCTCCTTCTCAGGCATCGGCTTCTCTTTGTTGTCCTTGAGCTTCTCATTCTCCTTTTCGAACTTCTTGGTAATCTTGGTCCGCAGCTCTTCGACGAGGAATTTCTGATGTTCCCTGATCCACTCCTCGTCGAGATCTTCGTCTAGCTCGAACCAAGTCGCACCCTTCTTCTTCTTCTGGGTGGGGTCGATGTCGAGGATCATCTTCTTCGTCCGCCACTTCTGGTACCGGAGGCCCTTGATCTTGGATGTGTCAGTATATGTTATTGCTTCCTAGGTAGAAAAACAAGGACTTACTCTATCACCGAGCTTCTGCATCTGCTGCTCATGCCCAGCGCCAACGGTCCTCTTGTGGTTGCAGAGGATGGCAACCTTGCGATTGCAGTCGTTGTACAGCTTCACCTTCTCGGCGACGCTACCCTTGGAGCGAGGGTCCTTGTGCAGGCCCTTCAGCAGCTCTGACATGGTGAAAGAGGCGTTGTAGGTACGGAACACCTTGGCAGTCAGACCGGGCATGCAGCTATTGAGGTGCTTGTTCAGCTGGGAAGTCTGCACGGATTCGTCAGCATCGGCCTTTCCTGGGTTTTGCGGAGCCTCAACTTACGTTCAAGCGGTCAAAGAGATCATCGCCGTCCGTCTTGGGGGCCTTTTTGAACAGCTTGAGGTTCTTGAAGACCTGAGGGTCAACAAGGGCACTCTCGTTGTAGCGAATACTGTCTTTGCCCAAGAAGTCGAAGCTGACCTTGTTGGGGGGCTCGAGGGTGATATGCTCGTATTTCAACGAACAACAACCCACTGTATCTGCCTCATTCTCTGTGTCCTTCTCGTTGCCAGCTCGGAGAGCGAGCTTGTCGATCAGGTACATGGCGGTGGCTCTCTGGCGGTCTGCCATGACCTCGCTCTTGAGGTCTCTCGTGTAGTCCTTTCGGATCTTGTCGATATGCTTCGTGAGTTCTCTGGCCTTCTCGAACTTCTTGTAATCGCTCTGCCCCTTGACATCACTGCTGGCGGCAAGCATCACATACTTATAGGCGCCGTTGATGTTCTCCTGCCACATGGCAAGCCAAGTCGCCTTCTGATCGTGCTGGACAGCCTTCCACTTGTGTCCAGCCGGAGGCTCGGGAACCTTGGCATCCTTACCGATGTTGATCGTGATCTGCTCCGGCATGACGCGTGTCTTGACACGGCCAGTCTTGGGGTGCTCGCCGCGGCCGCGGAAGAGACTGGGAGGTTCAACTCGGAAGTTTCCAACCTTTTGCTTTCGCCCGTCCCATAGGCATGTGATGTAGGGGGCCTCTAGGGCATCCTTTTTCTTCTTGGCCTCCTCCTTTTCTTCCTTGGACAGGTTCTTCGTCTTATTAGCTTCCACCTTGGCTGACCAGTGGTCGTAAATCTTGGAGAAGTCACAGTCGTCAAGGTTCTTGATCTCGACCTTGTTGCCCTTGGAGTCCGTGGCAGGCTGCTTCTTGATGAGATCGAGGAAGTCGTGGAAGAAGTTCTTGCGAAAGACGGGATTTTGAAGATGATGGGACGAGGCTGGTGTCATCATCCCCACCCAGAACATGGCCACCTCCTCAGCCTTCCTGCTGAGAGTGACGGGCTTACCGTCGTAGAGCATTTTAACGTGCTTGGGCAGAGGTTCATACTCAGGAGCAAAGAGCACGCCATTGTGTTCCAGGGTCTGCCACTTGACGGTGTCGTCCTCAGGCTTGGGCGCGTTCCACCAGGCGAACTCCTCCTCGGCGTCGCTCTCATCCTTGGGTTTGGTCGTCTTCTTCGCGTCCTTTGCCGGCGGCGTTGGCTTGCCCTTCTTGGCAGGCGTCACGGTCTTCGCCTTCGCCTTCCTGGAAATCGGAGCGTCAGAATCGGACTCTTCCTTCTTGACACCGTTCGATTTTCTTTTGGCAGATGCCCCATTAGACTGGCGACGCTTCTGGGATGTCGATTTGGAAAGTGGCACGTCGTCATCGGACTCGTCTTTCACGGCTTTCTTGGGAGTTGCCTTTTGCGCCTTGGCCTCCTTGGCGCGAATGGCCTTGGCTTGCGCCTCTGCTTTCTTTTCGATAGCAGCCTTCTTGTCGGCAAGGCGCTGGCCCAAAGGCAGATCGTCATCGCCCGATGATTCCGGAAGGGCCGTCTCATCGTAGGAGGGCGGCATTTGTCGGTTTCGGGCCTTGCTTATCGGCTCATCGTCGGAGTCAGATTGTGCAGGTCTGCTGGTGGGCTTGGGACGCTTGGCCTGAACGTTTCAAGGTCAGTAAACAACCCTGCCACTGTTGGGGTTGAGGGCAAGCGCACCAAAGGTTCACCATCACTGTCCGAATCGTCCCTGTAATCGACCTTGGAGATGGACGACCGCGATTTGCGCTTGTTTGCTCCATTGGTGGATGGCGCGTCGACGTCCATGTCCTCGACGGGTCCGTTGCGCAAGGACAAGCCGACCATCGAGGACTTGCCGTTTGGCAGGGACCGGTCCATAGCCTTGTCCTCGGAGCGAGAGATGGTAGACGAGGACACTGAGTGATGAGAAAACATCCCTTGTCAGCGAGGAATGCTTTTAATTGCGCAAGTTTGGCGGATGTGCAGAAACAAGGTGGCGGCTGTCAGACCAGCCACGAGCTGGGACCAACGCGACACTCTGGGAAAAACACGAAGGTGCAGCCGCAGCGGGACCAAAGGGCGACTCACGGCGTCCGTTGGGCCTCGCAAGAGGCATGTCGTCGTCGGAGCTGTCGTAGGCCATGGCAAAGGCTCGTGGGTGGCGCGACTCGGCAGCAGGTGTTGGCGATCGCTGACTGGGATTAAACAGTGGACGTCGCATACGACGCAGCGCAGTGTAAGAGGTGCGCGGCGACGGAGGGAAAGAGGAGTAAAGGGAGCACTGAGCGTAACGCGGAAGAGAAAATGTGGCGAACCCACCCCTCAACGCCCTGCGAAGGTGATGAGGGAGAGAAATCGTCGGTCCCGAGCAAGAAGCCTTGGAGGATTGGGAAGGAAACGGAGGGCTGGAATCTAGTGAGAAGGGTCGTGTTTTCCGGGCGAGGTCGCAGAGGCAGGCAGGCGCTCTACAGTGGCACCGCGTCACGTGACACGACCCGTGCTAACCGCCGATTTGCCGGGAAAATGGCGCCGGAGCAAAACCAGATGCACCCGTGAGGCATTCACCCCCATCCCATCGACCAGCACGACACGACACTCCCCTCCTCCCAATCAATTGATCCCGTCCCGCGCGATCAATTGGGTCACCGCTGGTCAGAGGCTCGAATCGTCCTTCTCGCACCTGCCACGATGCTGTCACGCGCGGCCCGACCGGCTCTCCGAGCTGCGGCCTCAGCTCCCGCCCGGTGAGTTCCTGGCCCGGCGGCTCATCCCGAGCACGATTTGATTTTGTTGCCGAGGAGCCGCGCGAGCTCTGCGCGCCCCGGACAGCAGCCACGACAAACGCTGCCGGCGCCGCGACGGCACGACGGCTGCAACTGCCGCAGGAATTCGAGGACCGAGCCGTTTTTGCTAATGCTGTATCGACATGCAGGGCTGCCACCGCTGGCCACGCTGGCGCGGCTGGGTATGCGACCCTCCGCGAGATCGAGGGCCGCCTCAAGTCCATCCGCAACATCGAGAAGATCACCAACACGATGAAGATCGTCGCCTCGACCAAGCTCACCCGTGCCCAGCGCAGCATGACCGAGTCGCGCAAGTACGGCCAGACCTCCAATGAGGTCTTCGAGTCCGCCGAGACCGTCGCCGCCGAGGGCGAGGAGAAGAAGTCGCTCGTCATCGTCTGCTCCTCCGACAAGGGCCTCTGCGGTGGCATCCACTCCGGCATGAGCCGCAGGATCCGTGCTATGTTCGCCAAGGAGCCGCCCTTTGATCTCGTCATTGTTGGCGAGAAGTGCAAGGCCCAGCTGCAGCGTACCAACGCCAAGGACATCCAGCTCACCTTTGCCGGTGTCGGCAAGGACGTCCCTACCTTCGCCGACGCCCAGGCCATCGCCGACCAGATCGTCATGCTGCCCACCGAGTACACCGACGTCAAGATCCTGTACAACAAGTTCATCAACGCCCAGACTTACGAGCCCACCTTCATTGAGGCATTTTCCGAGGAGGCCATCGCGCAGTCCCGTACGTTTATATGTCAAATCTGAGCCCGACACGAGTACCGTGATGCTAATTTGCGTACCCGACAGCCAACATCTCGTCGTTCGAGGTCGATGACGAAGTCCTGGCCAACCTTCGCGAGTACAGCTTGGCCAACTCCCTGTACTGGGCTCTTGCCGAGGGCCACGCCTGCGAGCAGTCTGCCCGACGAAATGCCATGGACGTAAGTTTCCTATGTTGCTACGATTCCGTTGGGGCCGGCACGATGCTGACAGGAACCCCACAGAACGCTTCCAAGAACGCTGGCGAGATGATTGGCAAGTACCAGATTCTGTACAACCGCACCCGACAGGCCGTCATTACTGGCGAGCTGGTCGAAATCATCACTGGTGCCACCGCCTCGGAGGACATGTAAATGGTGTGGAATATCCAAGTCGGAGATGAACGATTCCCTTTGTACCAAAGCTAGAGGTCACCCGTAGTGGTTTCCGCAGTGTATCAAAGCCTCAAATAAAGTTCCCTTATAGTAGACCATTCTACTTCTTTACTCATAGGTTCTACGCGCCATTTATGACACTTGGGTACGCTGACTTTGTATGATTAACCCGTGATGTTATCCTACCATCAACTAAGTAGCCAATCCTGCTTCCTCCAACCCAGGTGCTGCAAAGTCGCCACGGCGTAAATATGCCGGCACGCCCACCTGGCCGAGCACGATTGTACTGTATATAGTATATGTACAGCCCCAACTTTGTCCATGTATAGAATACAGACAAGAATTACATTATGGCGTGTAGGGGCGATCGCGAGGCAGCAAATCACCTATCCATCTCGCTGGTGCGATCCGCCACGTAGCTGGCATGCTTAGCCCTGCGATACTTGTGCGAGAGCCGCGCTCCGTATGTCGCGTCGTCATCACCGGCTTCGAATGGATGCTCCTTCTCGTACGTGGCTCTGAGAGACATTGCTCTCTGATCCCACTTCTGGACCTCGTCGTTGAAGGCCTGCATCGCATCGGCATAGGCTCGCTTCTGCTGAGCTGCCTCGTCCTCGAAGGGCTTGCGTTCCTCCGGCGTGGCGTCCTTCCACATCTTGGAGGTCATCATGCGCACCTCATTGGGCATGCTACGGGTCTTGCCGGGCTTTCTGGTCTCCTCGCACCGCTTCTTTGCTTCGTCAAAATGCGCCTTGCTGTAGAGGAGATAGGCGTTCCCGGCCACTTTGCCCGGCCGTGCCGGTCGATCCCCAATCTGTAGGCGAACGAAATCCCACACCTCGACCTCGTAAGCCTCTAATCGGGCCTGCCGAGGGTCTTTGGCAGCCTCTTTGCGCTTGTGAAGCAATAAGGAGTCTCTTGGCAGGATAAGTGGCGTGGGCACCTCCACTGGACCGAGCATTGCCTCCAAGACCTCAGACGCAGCTCGCAGCCCGGAGAGGTAGGCCCCGTGGACAGTGGCGGGGTGTGTGCCGATGGTGTGCTCGCCGGCAAAGAACATATTCCCAATGCATCGAGATACAGTATCGTAATCGTCCGGCAGCATTCCGGGAGCAGCCGAGGAGTAGCTGCCGCGCGCGAATCGATCGGAACCCCATCGCGTCACCACCGACTCGACGGGGTACGGGACCTCTTTCCCAAAGACGCTCCTCAGAATCTCTGTAGCCTCTGAGACAAGCTGGTCATTGCTGGAGTGCTCAGTCTCAAAACCCGCATCCCCAGCCATGAGCGCGATGAGGCAAGGCAGGCCGGTCGTGCTGGTCACGTTGAACCATTGAAAGAAGCGGCCGCGGTTCAGGCCGTAATCCCTCTGCAGTGTACTGTGCCGGTTGGGCGCGTCACGGAGGACACCGAATATATGTCGCTCTTCCTCCCAAAATATTCTGTCATAAACCAGCACCACCTTGTTCAACACACCGAAGCCAAGCCGGTCAACCGCGTCTCTTTTCCAGGCAGGGAGTGGAGGGTCAAAGGCAATGTTGCCTTGCTTCAACACGCCGAGTGGAACGGTGCAAACAACGCAGTCAGCCTCTATGACCCTGCCGTCTTCTGATTCAATAGAAGCCGAGCCAGAGAATTCTTTGTCGTCATACTTGATGGTCTTGACGGGAAAGTTCGTTGTCAAGTCAAGCATGCTTGGGCAGTGTAGGAGCCCGCGGGCAACACTCTGGTAGCCTCCGACAACCATCGTATGGTGGCCCTCCCACTCGTTTCCCGCGTCAATGTCCCATAGTCCGAGGCTCAAGTTGTGAAGATTCGTGGCGTTGCTGTACTCGAGATTGGCAATGTGCCAATTTATCAGCCGGTGATCTTGGGGATTCAAATCCACCAGGTGTCTATATTGACTAATCGCATAGTCCAACAGGGACCCCAGGGTGGCCTCCTTGCGAGCAGCAGCGCCGATGAGGTCGATGTCATGGCCGTTTGGGGCTCCTGGCTTGAGGGTCCAGCCCATGAGCTTTGCCTTGTCCGACGCACGCAGGGTTGCAGGTACTCCAGGCTCTGTGTGCACGCGGCCCGTCAGCTTGTCCGCCGACACCGGGACCAGATTGACCTTCTCAGGTACGCTCTGTTGTGATACAGGTGGCGCGTGAGGCAGTGCTGCTGTTGCTTCCTCTACCTGCATGATGGATCTGGGATTGTTGCCGTCGTTCTGGCTATCACGACCTTCGTCCAAAAGGTCCCGATTACCTTCAATCAGTTTCGATGGCTGAGTTTTGAATTTGAACTCGCTCACCCGGTCCAGGCAGTCGTTGTACAGCTTCTCAACGAGCTCGTCCCGGATGGGGTCTACAGGCTTCCCATTGCTGTCGTAAATCGTCGTCTCGGCTGAGAGGATGTGATAAGGCAACCCCAGCTGCCCTCGAACGAGAACGTTGATTGGATTGCCCCTGTCGAACCCGGTGATGATCATGCCGCCCATTTCGGCGGTGTGTCTTTTCCCATGAAAATCGGCGGCCTCGCTGGCTGGCTTCGTTCGGAACTCTCGTGAGTACACCCTGCCTCCGACGCGACGCCTGCCCTCGACAACCACCACACGCGGCGTTTGTTCCCCGTTCTCGTGATATTTGTGCGCATGCTGCTTGAACAAACCCTCCAGCTGCCTCGCGCAGGCAAGTCCAGAGACGCCAGCGCCAACCACGGCCACTGTCCTACGTCTCTTTGCCCGTGGCATGTCATGGCTGTTGACGTGCGTCTCTGGTAAGGCAACGCAGCCAAAATTGATGTATCCACGACGAACCAGCCAGTCGTAGCAGACACTGGCGGCGTCGAACCATCGTGCGTTGGCACAGCCCACCGCCTCCTGCCTAGCGACGCATGCCCAGGGACGCCGAATCCATATGCGCAATATCCCGTTTCTTATGTTCAGGTATGTTGTCACTTGGGAATGGGAAATATGGTGTCGGAGGAGTTGATACTCTTCTGGGTGGAGGGCATAGGGGTTAAGCCGCGACGACTCGGCCGCGTTGATGCATTCAGCCGCGTATTGATGAGTGGGAATGTCGGTAGGGATGGAGGACTTGGGGAGGACAGTGAAGTTGAGTCGGTCAATGCTCTGATGGTAGGGCGAGGGTGTGAATATTCGTGTCTGCTCGTCGCTCTGCTGGCTTCGCGCCGCTTCGGCTTCGGCAGGGGTAGTAGCTTTGCTCGAACTCGCAGATCGGGGCGATGAGACGTCCGAGAGCTCCGTTAGGGCAGAGAGGGATGACGTGAAGGAGTCGACAACGCCATCCTCATCAGCAGCCTGCAAGAGAACGTCGTCGGGGGCCTGCGGCATGTCTTCGCTTCTCGATGTTAGAGAACAGCGCCATGGACTTGTTGTCGCCCATATAGGGACGGAGCAAGGCATGACTTACTCGGACGGGTCAGCGTCCATTGGTGATGATGATACTGGAGAGTCGTTGATGCTTGCGTCCTCGGCCCATACAACAATGTCTGGGGCTGCTTCAGGATACCGCTCTGCTGATGTGACCTGAGAGTGCATCGACGTGTCGACGACGGAAGGAGGCGACCGCGATTCCCCACCCTCAGGGCCCGAGGCAAGTATGAGGCCTGACGAAGAGCTAGAGTCCAGATCGTCTGAACAACCTAGGTGGCCGTGAATGACCCCGTTCCGCACAACAAGGCCATTTTCAATCACCGATTCCATGATGTTGCCGAGCATCGGCAAGGCCGCCGTAGTCGTGTTGCAGGGGTTGTCCTATCGCGGCAGACTATGCAGCTATCCCTCGGTCCTTCGCACTGGTACGGTCACAAGAAATTGGGATGATGGTGACGCATCATGGATCCATGTGCGACGAGTCCGAGCTGCGACGTGCCGCGGCATCAGCAAAAGACTGGCCTTGATGGCGGCGCATGAGCGTCATGTCATGATGGACTGACCAGGGCAGGGGACTTATTCGCCGGGTTCAAGCGTGTATAGATCGGTCGGTGCGACCGTGCGGAGTGGACATCCGATGGCAACTACCAATTCATTGCGAGTCGTTCAAAAGTCGGACCGCCTACACGGACAGGCGCGAATGGTTGTTATAATTGACACGAAGGGCTGCGTCCGTGAAGGAAATTGAAGCCATCAGTTCATCAAGCGGCAGCCCCGACCCCGACTCCCGGCTCTGACACTAGACCCATCGCCTCGATCTAGGTCACGTGCCGCCCCGGCAGCCAATAGCTGCGAATCCTGCTGTGGATCTTCTGAAGCCGACTTCGAAACCTGAAGCTCACAGCGCTGTCTACATGGCACGACACCTTCATCCGCCATCGCCATCTTGGCCGTGCAGACGCCTTAGCAGAGTATGAGGTCATGGTGCTTTCCGACATGGTCAGCCCCATGACAGCGGCTGCCGAGCGGCGCGGGCGCGACACGGTCGTGCGACACTCCGTCTATGCAACAACGCCTCAGCCTGAGCCTACCTGTCTAGCATAAGATTCCTCCTCGACCGCTGCGTCCATCATCCGGTTGCCGCTAATAATTGATGTGGTGCAGATAACGATGTTTCGGCGATCTAATCTCCTGTTAGCTGGGGCACATATTTATTCGAGGGCCCGCAGACGTCACCTTCTTCCTGCTTCGCAATAAATCGCAGGGCCGCAATCTCCGTGAAGGTGACACCGCCGACAAATACTACAAAGACGGTCTGCTTGTGGTTACTCCCAGACAATAACGCACGTGCTTTGACGGCCTTGTCCTCGCCCTTTTGCAGCTCGTAGAATGCAGGCCCACGGACGTGCTTGACTGCTGGATGGAATCCGTGCCAGCCTTGGCCCGCGGCATTTTGTGCCACAGTGCCACCCTGTTCACCCTTTGTGAGCGAGAGCAGGTGTGCCTTCTGTATCACGCTCTGCACAAGGCGGATGGACAGCGGTGCGTATCCGCTATACACATAAGCGATGTCATTGGGGTCGTCTTCCTTGACCTCGTCAAAAATGAGCCGCAGCTGCTTTCGGAGATACGCGTAGTTGGTCTTCGTGCCACTCTCTCCCGGGTTCCCTGCCATTGGGATCATTCCTGCGAGCGGAGAAGAGCGCGACAAGAACAATTGAAGCCTCTCCAGGTTGTTGAGCGTCAGGATATGTTGGTAGCCATAGCCTTGGAGAATGAGTCGCCGAAATTGATCAAATTCTTTAGGTTTGATCCCCCCAGATATGCAAGAGTAAATGCACAGGAGCCTGAGCGTTTCTCTCAGCGGAGCTCCTCGGGCAATCAGCTCTTCTATGCGGTCGAACTGCGACGAGGGGTCGGCGCCGGCAGCTAGATTTTGCTGCACTTCAAGCAAGCCCTTGAACTGGTCCGTTCGCGTGCGCTTGATTATCTCCTCGGCGATACCGGTGTGTATCCTCGCGCTCTGGTGCTCTTTTTGATACCCAGGTAGTTGGCCAACGAATTCGGTGATCTCGGCAATGGTCGTAGTCTTTTGTTTGCTCTCGTAGTCCGTCTGAACCTGCTGCAGGCGGCGAGCTACTTTGTTGAGCAGGCCGCCTACTATGGCAAAGTTGGCATCCCGGAGTTGCTCGTACAGCTTATCGCTGGAGTCGAGCACAATCGTTCTGTCCTTGCTTTGCGATGTCGCTGCCGATGCCTGCGCCGGTGCACCGACAATCGTCGTGTCGACTTTGGTCTGGTTATTTTGTATACCGAAAACTTCGTCGATCAGGCCTTCGTATGTCAACTGCGTCAAGAGCGGCGTCACAAAATCTACCTCACGGTCGATGATAATGACGGACTCGTTTGTCGTGCTTGGCGTCAACCCAGTCTTGGTCCCGTCGGCGTCGTCGCCGCCACCGGCGAGTAGCTCTTGGCGCATTCGGGAGAGCAGGTCCGATACCCGTTTCGCATTGTCTCCGTAGCCGATAATTCGCGGGAACAGGCCGTGGTTTTGTTGAATCTCCATCAACGCCTTGGCTAGGAGATAGTTGGGTGTGACATCTTTGGACAAGTATAGGTCTCGAAAGGCGTCATCGAGTTCCAACGACAGGACGTCTTTCTCGATGGGAAAGAAGGAAAACGGAAGCTCTGAAATTCTCACGTCGCCCAAGACGCCCGCCTCCTCGAGCAGCTGGTCCGACACCAACGTTCGTCGCGGAACCCAAAATATGTGAAACTCATGAGTGGTCTGACTCTCGCGTCGTACCCGCTTAATCTGGCCTGCGTGAGACGGATGTTAGAATGGAGACGCCCCTGGCGCATGGATAGGAGGTTGGCCAGTTGGTCATACTCGCTATTGTCTCGGCATGACGGCCGACCTCTCCTCTCGCGACGAAGACAACATTGTGCTGGCTGGTGTCGACATTGTTGTTTTCAAGGATGAAGAACTTGTCGACGCCGTATTCCTTCAAGGTAGCGACCTTGACTATCGTGCCGACTGGGCCGACGAGGCTGCGATCGAACACGAGGTTCTTCTTACCGCGGACCTGTAGGCATCACGTCTCAGCGGGTGAAGTACCCCATGTTCCCCTTCCCGCCCGCCATACTTACACCCTCGAGTAAGTAAAGCAAATCCTTGCGAGACTTGCTCCGAACCTGCTCGGTGCTAAACTCGGTTCGTGGAGCCATGGTGGCTTGCAGTCGCGTTGCAGGAAAGCCGTTCGGGGAGCTCCCATGAGCTCGGGCCGGAGCTCGAACGGGTGCAGTCAGCAGGTCGAGCGTGTCCGAGGGGCAATGACGCTCGCGCGCTGGGACTGGACAGCTGGGTGGGCGGCTTTCTGCCTGGTGGCCCGCTGGGCTCTGGCGGGCGGTGAGGCTCGGGCTGCTCTGCGGTCCGCCTTTGGTGCGTCAGGCGGACAGGCAGCCAGGAGAGAGAGCGGTTGATGAGGTGGGGTCAACCCCGCTGAGGTGCCCGCGGAGGCTGCCCGCCTGGGTACATGTACCAACTCCCGGTCGCTGGCGCGCCGCCTGTGCAAGTGGAGGCTCCAATATTAAGACCCCGACGTCATTCAATGGTCCTCCTCAGTGCACGAGACGTTTTTGGCGGGCAGATTCTACTTCACAACAAGGCCAGGAAGGTAGAAGAGAGCTGATATTCGCTGGTAGATGTTTGTCCGATGCCAGCCACCGCAAACAGTGCAACAAGAGTCATTCCCCTGCTGCTTGGCCCCCTGCACCTCCTTGGTTTCCTCACAGGACGGACTGCAAGCCGGACAGGACTTGCTCTGGCCACTACCTGTACCGAAGCTGTTCTATCCCAGCCGCCTATATCTGATCAACGTCGGCACTCCATTTCTGAGTAAATAAATGAAAATAACGACACGCAATTTCGCTGCTCTAGTGTGAATTGTGCAAGATGCGTGGTCCTGCTGCCGCATGGCCGAACGAGACAATGCGCCGTCCCCCAGCCCCCATGTTCCTCAAATGCGAAAATGCAACTCGATCGCTCGCGCAAGATGCAGATAATATCAGAGTAGCCGTACAAAGTACGTCATACGGTGTTGTCATGGTAAAGGAACTCGATGTCGCGCGGACGTTGTCTGTTGCCTCGGACAAACTCGGCGTCTCCGGGCGGGCGTTCGTTCTTTGAATTGCTCGTGAGCATGCTCTGGATGCTCATGCAGACACTCTCGGCGCTCTGGACCGGGCTCCATCCCTGGCTTCCGAGGAGGTCGAGACAAATGATGCCGTTCGAGTAGATATGGGGATGCATGGGGATCGGGCGGTTCGGTTGCTCGTCAAACGTGACTTCGGGAGGCTCTGCGGTCAGGCCACCGTTAGTGCGAGGCTGGCCGCTCGGCAGGCGGCTGATATGCGCGTACCTATCGGATACGATTCTGGGAAGAGAAATTTGAGTCGATACGTCTGGTCTCTGTATATGGGGTTGGCGTCGAGGACTCGAATGTCCAGCGTCCACTCCTTGAGGCTGTCGCCTTCGACGAGCTCGATGCCGGGCGGCAAGCCGTGCTTGTCGATCTGCAGTGGGGTGAGCCAGGTCAGCGTCAGAGAGTCCCGGGCGACAGCTGCGTGGGCTCGCCCACCTTGTGGCGCTCCTTGGCCACCCGCTTCTCGCGCAGACGCGTTGCCATCTCGGTTGCTGCGTGCAGCAGTGTTGGTGGAGGAGGAGCACCGGCCTGGTTGAGGGGATTCGGCGGTGGCCTTACCACGTCGCGAGCGAGAGGATCCGTGCACCAGAAGCGCCCGCGACGGCCGACGAAACAAACTGTAAGGAAGGGTAGGGTGGGCCAGGTGCCAGATCAGGCAGAGTGCGCGAGGCGAGAGCTGTATGTCTGGGGCCCATAAAACTGAGCCTTACTGGGGGGAGGGGAGCTTTCCTGCGTCCGCACAGTGGAGGCTCCCGCCCCGTCCCCAGCCCAACGTCACCAGTCGCACACTGGCCATGGTGGGAGGATCGCGCTAGGTTGGGAGCCAGGATGCCAGGGCACTCACTGTAGTGGCGGCTCCGACTGCCCTTCATCCCTGTTGGCTACGAAGACGGGAAGCATCGCCACCAGCTTCGTTCGAATTAGTCGGGATGCCTCTTGTGTTCTTCGTGTGCACCTGGTACAGGCACGTCGGACGCCCGTTAAAGCGTATAAAGGAACCGACGATCTCTCACATCGTTCCGCAAAGGCGCTGTCACCGCATGTCAAAGCTGCTCTCCTCGACACAGCAAGCAGCAAGAATAACGGCTCCTGTACGGAGCGTTCTGACGCACAGGCACAGGTGCCAACATGGTACGGACAGGCAAGTCCCGTCGCCTCGCGCTGACCGCGTCACGCGCCGCATCCTGACGACATCAGGGGGAGCTGCAGACGCCCTGTTCTGTCTGTAGGCCAATGAGAGAGGCAACGGTTGCCTGAGTCGCACCGCTTGCCTCTGTCCTGCGCCTAGTAGTCTCGAAGGGCCAGCAAGGCTCTCTCGTTGGCTTGCGGACAGCCAATGTCGGATGGACATGACTTCGTGATGCTGGGAAGATGAACGTCGCCGCCCCATGTTCGCAACCTGGAAGCGTTGGGCGTCGCCTGCAGACCGGCCGCGGCCTCAAAGGACACTGCCCTACCTCGAACGGATTACGTCGAGCGGGTTACGCCCACGAGCAGCGCAGCGGGCGGTCGATGACACCGGATTAGGCTTTTGCACCTCAATCGCCAATGGTTGCACTCAAAAGGAACAGAGGTCACTTCATCAGGGGCAAGCAGCCAGCGCTGACAAGCGGCTGGCGTGATCGATCCGAGTGGCTCGGTGTCGCCGTGCCATCCCTGGGTGGCCTGTGGAGGCCACCAGACGCTGATGGCCGCCGTTCCATGTGCAACAGTTGCCGCATGCGAAGCATCTGGCTCGGGACGGTCAAGCGAGCTGCGCCACTGGAACCAGTGTGGGATGGCAGCAAAATCAACCATTCGGGCGCTGGCGACACGACAAGCTTCATCTCTCGCAGGCTCGTAGCCGACCGTTTGGCGTGTTTTGTCCATTTCGGAAGGCTCAGCCACAGCCGCCTTGCAGCCCTAGAAGGCACCCCAGCTCCACCGGACGGGCGCCGGTAGTGGGCGTCCTCTGTGGCTTCGTACTGGGGACGCCCGCTGCGCCTTCCCTGGACCATCACCTCGGCGGGGAGGGGCTGAGATGATGAGATGGGGGGGGGGGGGAACAGCAAGGAGGGGTCCATCCATCTTTCCTCGCACGCTCCGTGCCGCCCAAAGGCGACCGCATTTATTAGGCTCTATCAGCCGCATCCATCGAGCTGCGTCAACCTCCCGCCAACCCCCTCGAGCTCCGTCGCCGTTCCCTTCTCTCGAGCGTGGAGCTTGATCGTCGCGACAGGGCCCCAATCAGTGGCATCTCACCCGCAAATCGCCTCCGTCGTCGCATCTGCTGCTTCCCTTGCGACTCCTCTCCGCTTCACTCCACTCGACGACTCGACCAGCACAGGACCACACGTTCCAGGGACAGCCCGCTATCGGTCACGATGAGTTGTGAGTCTTCTCGCATGATCCAGTCCCGGCAGCTGCCGCCATTTCCAACGCGCCAAGGCTGACCTCGGTGTTCCCCTACCGGATAGTCGCTGGAATGCTCAACCGCCTCCACGGGCAACCCGAGAGCTACGACAAGAAGTATGTCGACCGAACCTCTCGAGTAGCAGACCACAACGGAACGGGGAGACTCTGACACTTCCATATAAAGGTCCAAGTACAGATTCGGTCGAACCCTCGGCGCAGGCACCTATGGTGTCGTCCGCGAGGCCGATGGCCCCACGGGCAAGGTGGCCGTCAAGATCATTCTCAAGAAGAATGTCAAGGGCAATGAGCGCATGGTATACGACGAGCTTGACATGCTTCAGAGGCTGAAGCATCCTCACATTGTCAAATTCGTTGACTGGTTCGAATCGAGGGTATACCATTCCCATCTGACGAGGGTCCTAAGACGGACAAGAGCTGACCCATTTTCATTAGGACAAGTTCTACATCGTCACGCAATTGGCTACTGGAGGCGAGCTGTTTGATCGTATTTGCGACCAGGGAAAGTTCACCGAAAAGGACGCGTCGCAAACAATCAAGCAGGTTCTGAGCGCCGTCGACTACCTCCACGACAATGATGTGGTTCACCGAGGTGCGGCGATTCCTATCTCACCTATAGGTTATACCCATTGCTGATCACGCCATTCCCAGATTTGAAACCTGAGAACCTCCTTTACTTAACTAGAGAGCTTGAATCAGACCTGGTCTTGGCCGATTTCGGCATTGCGAAGACCCTGGACAGCAAGGAGGACACGCTCAAGACCATGGCTGGCTCGTTTGGCTATGCCGCCCCCGAGGTCATGGAGCAAAAGGGCCACGGAAAGCCGGTCGACATGTGGTCTCTTGGAGTCATTACCTACACCCTGCTTTGCGGCTATTCGCCGTTCCGCAGCGAAAACCTGCGGGATCTGCTCCACGAATGCACATCCTCGCAGGTCGTTTTCCATGAGCGCTACTGGAAGGACGTGAGCGATGACGGCAAGGACTTCATCCTCAAGCTAATTGTACCGGAGCCTGAGTGCAGGTGGACGAGCAAGGTATGTCCAACCCGTCTAAATTGTGGTTCAAATCGGAATATGCTAATTTGGCGACCTGCAGCAAGCACTTGGCCATATCTGGTTGACCGGCCAGAACGCTACGGAGCACGATTTGGTGCCGGAGCTGCTCAAGACTCGCGAGTTGCGGAGAAAATTCAAGCATGCCGTCTTGGCTGCGAGCCTGAAGAAGAGGATCGCCGACCTCAAGGACGCGGACTCGGATTCCGACAACGAAATGAGGGACGCCGAGCAGGCCATCCCAGGCGCGTCTTCCGAGTCTCTGCCAAAGGTCGAAGCCAAGCCCGTCTCTCTCAAGGACAAGATGGGCGGCGCCATGTTCCGCGAGGTCGTGCTCGCGAAGCTCAAGGACGAGAAGCAGAAAAAAGAGGCCTTGGAAGTCGACCAGGAGATCGAGAACGAGGTCAAGCGGCGCAGCTTCAACGGCGGGTCATGAGTTCCTGCACGGGTTCTTCTGCTTTCACAATGACGTTGCTTTCTAGGTGGTTGTCTGCATCGATCACTCTATCTGCTCGTTCCCCAGGGTTGGGAGTGGGCGTCTTTCCACGAGGGTGCTCTTCGGGCCACGCTCACATCAGTCTCTGTCTGTATCTCCTCGATTTTTGGCTTCAATGATCCTTGTTCCCAACCCCTTTCTGCTCCTACGCTCAAAAGGACTTTGTTTGGTTGTTGTCGTTGGAAAATAAAACCTGCCTCACCATCTGAGTGTTACAGGTGCCAGTGAACTTTAATACTTGGTCATCGCCCGCGTGAAGTAATTCAATACCATCAAGAGCAGCTCATGCCCTTCTCTTATCACTCTTTGTTCATCTATCATTCAGCCATAAACGGTCATCATATATGTGGTAGTACAGTTGGTTCCCCGACTTTGAGTGCAAGCAGCCCTCGTCACATAGAAAAGGTAGCAGAGATAACCCTCATCTCTTATGTGTGCCAGTGAGTAACAGAATTTCATGAAAACATACGAGAACAACGGCCAAGGTATCGGCAAGTAAGATGATCGAAGAGGCGCCGAAATGTACACATTATGCCAGTGAAGCGTGGCCTCGTTGATAGTGCAGGGGCTCTGGGTTGCTGGGCGAATAGCCGGTTTTTAACTGCGGCTCTTCCTCATATGAGATCCGCGAGGACGTTCTCACACAGGTTCTGATATCGCGTTGCGTCAAATCGACGCCGTCGCCAACCAGTGGCCCGTAGTCGTTCGATGCGGGTCCTGATATCCATGTTTTGAGGTACGGAGGTCTCGCGCTGGCACGATACAAGCTCCTCGTCGAGCATAGCCATGTGCGTTTGGATTTGCCCATTGATACTGGCGAGTATAGCACAGTAGTGTGGGCTGAAAGACTCGTGGAAAGGCAGACATGCTGACTCCTCTTCATGCATGAGCTCGGGTGTTGCTGGAGGCGGCAGCATCTCGGTCTGGTCAGACGTTTTGCGCCCATGCTTCAGAATCGACTCTGGGTACATCGGTTCGGGCGAAGAGCGACCCAGCCAGTCGTCGAAACCCAAGGTTGGAGAGTCGGGCCTAATGATCGGCTCCATGACGGGAACATCGCGAAACGCGACCCGCTTCTTGGGTCTGCTCGCAGGCCCAGATCGGTTGAGAGCGTCTGCAACGGAGCTGGCGGAGGGCGCAGGAGAGGACATTCTCGTGGGGGTGCTTGATCGAGAATCATCTGTGCTGATAGATTGGTCACTAGGGCTGGGGGACATGTTACGCTTGGACGGCATGACAATGGTCTCGCTTGTGTGTTTGGCGATATCCGCGCCCAGGCGATAATGTTCCTGAGCCTTCTGAAACATGCTGTACCTAAGAGAGGACGAGCGAGGTGTCGCGCGAGCCTGCATCTCTAGGGCCATGGCTGCGAAGAAGTGCATATACACAAGATACGCTGGCTGAGTGTTTTCCTGCAACGACTGTGAGTGAGGTTCCGACCGGCTCCGGCTATTGCTGGCGACATACCAAGTCTTGTGCACTCTTTAGGGCATCATAGCAGCGATCGGAGCATTGCCGGAATTTGTTGTTGAGAAATGATTTCTTGATGTCGCTGAGGGTTGTGGTGCACTCCGCTGCTTTCGCCGGAGAGTCTGGCATGTGCGTGAATGCCGGCTTCCTAGGAGAACGACGCACTATGTTGGCTGAGCTCCTGAACTGCATTGAACTGAGACGCCGAAGAGGATAACTGTTGTCTTGTAGGCACATGCTGTGCCTGTTTGAGGTGGTACTCTCAGGATTGAGAGCAAGAGGTATGAGACCTGTCATCCTGGAACGCTGGCCGGGGCGGCTAAAAAAAGGAAACGGTCCTCGCTGTAGAAGCGTGTCTTCCACCGTTCCTCCGCTGTCGGTTGTTGAGGACGAGCGTGCCTTTGGAAGTGGCTATGGCGGGTTACCGGAGCGGGAAGTTGCGATGTCGCTGAGGGATCGGCCGCGTGTAAGTCGCCTGTACAACTGGCGGTCAAGTGGCGGATGGGTCGGCGTGTGTGACGGCCACAGGGTTGACCTGACTGTGTCTCTCCGATAAACTCGTATGGTGCAGTACCGCACTTTGTACGCGGGCAGCCACAGCTGACGGGATGCCGCGTTGTGCGCTCTGCGAAGCGAGGGACAAAGACGGTGGTGGACACCGAGGTGGATAGGGCTGGTCGGAGCCGCAATTATGTAGCTGATGTGGTTGGACACGGATCGGGCGCGCAGCCACTGCCGTCTTGACCGCAAGATTGACGCTTATTAGCCGGGCGGCGAGCGATGCTTGTTGGGAGGTGACGGGGTAAAAGTGACCGTCGGGCCTGGCCGAGATATTAAACGAGTTTGCGTCTTTCGTCGTGGTGTTGGTTCGGAACGCAGGCGAGCCGGGTGAGGCAACCACGGAACGGACAGAGAGGTATGGAGGAAGGAAATCCGAGGCAGAGCACGGAGTAAAGTCCAGGGCCTTATTACCGTGCATTCGTTGCTACACACAAGCGAGGACCAAGGGCTCCAGGGTGCAAGATAAGGTAAAGGGGGAAGTAAGATAGGTAGGAAGACGAGGTAAGGTAGGCAGGGTATCTTGCTTTGAGGCGAATGGAAGGCACGGATTACCACTCGCTCCCAGAGACAGGAAGGCAGGCAGGCGGCGGCCGCGGCGGGCTGCGACACGATGGAGACGAGGAAGCAGCGGCCGGCCCGTGAGACAAGGGCAGCAACACAACGTGGCGGCGCACGCGAAATGTTCCAATCCCGAAGTCGTTTTTGTTTTCTCCCCGCAGGTAGTCAGGCAGATCCAGCAGCGCAGGGGCAGGCAAGGGCTGGTAAGGGCTGGCAAGGGCAGGTCCGCAGGGAAGGCATCGAGTCAGTCAGACCCTTTAAGAGGCCGGTGTTCATGGATCGTGTCTCAGTCGAGCAAGGCCGGGACAGGGGCCGACACACCACGTCCGAGCGAGCAACCAAGATGGCCTCATGGATATTGGTGGGCACGCGGAGGCGGGTATGTACTCGTACTGTGCCGACCGAGGGGTGTCGATGGAAAATACGAGTGGAATCCCGTTTGTAGGTACCGAGCGGCGGAGGAGAAGACGACGGCGTGGTATCCTCATTGTCCGTCCTCCCGCGCATCGCGGCTCTCGTACCGTGCTTGCCAGGTGATCCTGTCATGATGAAAAGCTTTTCCCTCTCCCCACCCCTTTTCGTTACTTTTTTCTGTGCTTGGCATCGACGCATCGCCAACCGCAGCAAACAAAGCAACCTGGAAAGTGGGTGGGCGCGGGGGCGAGCATGGTGGTAATGGAGGCGTCCCGCGAGGCTCGTTTGGAACAACACCGTCGCGTCAGAGGCCGCAGCGGAGCGTCAAAGCCCCTCAGGTGCCGGACCCCCGGGCAGAGCTGTCATTTTGCTTGCCCTTATTAACGTCCATCGGCAGGGCCGCCAAGGGCCGCCTCCCATATTGGCCCCTAGCGTCGATGCCCTCCTGGATATCAGTGGGTTCGTGCCGCTTTTCTGGGTTCAAGGCCAGTGGCCTGCGCGGCAGCTGGGCTGCTCACCCGCTGCAGGGATGCGGGGGCCTGGGGATTCGCTGGCAGCTTGGGGGGGGTGATGGGGGTTGGCGGTCCCATCGGGTTCTCTTCCCAGGGCGTCCCTGCCACCAACGGCCCGCCCTTCCTTCCAAGGTAGGGTCCGGCGGCAGGAACGCGCCACCCAGCAACCCCCAGCGACCCCTCCGCGGCTTTCTGCTTCTCGCACCTGGTGCTGCAGACCCAATGGGAGCCCGGACCCGTGGGGGTTGGGTTCGTCACCGAGAGGCAAACTCATTTGATTGACCGCCGAATAGTTATTTTGCTCGGAGCGTCAATTTCAGCATCGGCGTCTCCTGATGGTCGACCAGCGTTGCCAGCGTTGCCAGCCTTTCTCGAATGTCTGTACGCGTACCCATAGGGAACGCCGACAGCCGACTACGTACCGCGGCGCGTGGCGCCGATCACCCCAAACCGCATCGGTACCAATAAGCACGAGCATCGACAACCATCAAAATATGCCCTTCGAGTGATGAATGGACGCCTTCGCAAGCCTCCCTCAACTTTTCTTCGCCTGCCTTCCAGGTTGCCCTTTCACCACCGGCGTCGACCCCCTCACAACCAACGCGACGGTCAAACTCTTTCCGAGGGAGCCCGGCCAATCAACCACCCCTAGAACCAGTGCCCCCCAACCACTGGGCCCCAGTTGGCTCCGCGTGCCCTCCTGCAGCGCACGAACCTCCCCTCCAGCCGCGTTGGGACAGACGAAACACCCGACAGAGCCATTGCGGTCCAGGGCTGCTTGTGCTCGGGCGTGCGCCTGCACGCGTTCCCGAAAGGAGCTGAGGTTTCCAGTCCCAGGCGCGTGTGTCCCGTCTGTCCGTCCGTGGGTTGAGTTACGACGTTCGGCGTCCCGTGCGCTGCGCAGAACCTTACTGTGTTCTGCGTGGACTGCATCTTGCGCCTCACCGCGGCGCTCGGGCAATGGGGCTCAGGAACGAGGCACACGGCCGCATGCTTATTTTCCGACTGCTACGTTGTGCTATGTGCAGGTCGAACTTGTTCCTGAAAATTGCGCCTTTGCCGAGAAGTGGCGAGCTCGGGTACGAAGCCGGCCAAATGCCGGCGACCCGCGAACGTCGTACCCGCAGCTGTCGCAAACTGCACGGTGCTGATTCTGATATACTCGTGGCGCGGTGCACCGATCGCCGCCGCATCTGCGACATGCCGCAACGCAAATTGGGACGTCCCTCCATTGGAGGCGGTTGGCACGACGCCTGGGCATCGGACTCTGCCAAGGCGGCATGGGCCGACCCAGTGGTATGTTCCCTGCCAGGGGGCTGACAGGCCGTCAATGCTCATCAATGCATCATCGTACCAAGTTACAACTTCACCGCGCCGCTCGCCGTCGCATAGGTAGCAAGCGTGAAGCATGTCACTATCACGACCTCACGGGCGTACTCTGGCCAGACCGCACGGCTAGGAAGATCCAAAGCCTCGTAGCCCGGGCCGGTGTGCTGCCATTTGTAAAGTCGCACCGACGAAAGCCTGCATTCGCCAACCGCGCCTCGACCAGGTCGAAGAGACGATTGCGTATCTTGACATGACCACTCATGTTCATGCAAGTTGCCGGAACCAGCAAACGATACTGATCGCTTCACGCCCGCATCGGCCCGGGCCTGGACCTCAAATGTCCAACCGCAATAATGCAATACGATGCATCGAGGGGCTGACTTGATGTTTTTCGCGGGCATGAAAACCTCATATCCGCCGTCATGCCACCCAACAGCAATTCGTAGATCGCCCAAGTGTCCGGGCGTCGGACGCGAGTCCAAGCAACAGAGTCTTACGCTGAAACGGTATCAGCAGTCATGCATCACCGTCACAGAGTTGGGTCTTCCCTGCCAGATCATTTCGTGCTGTTGTAATCTTTTGCCGCGAGTGATGGACCGCGTCGAGGCCAATCCGTACTTCATGTTGGTGTCTCTCAGGTTTCCGCTCACCCTGTGGCCATCGTCTCGATATCAACCCATCTCGTGTCAACGTCTGCTGACTGGTTCGTGGGCTGCGTTGAGGCAACTGGGCTGTGTGTGTTGCACATCCAGCAGCCTCGTTGAAGTGCGCTGGCCACTCCAGGTAGCGTGTAGCACCGCCGCTAGGCCAGGTGTAGCGGTTAGGCATTCAAATAGAAAATCCTGTGACTGGAAATAGGTCTTCTCGACTGCAACACGTTACATGCCTTGTACTTCACTTTGCTCTGTTGAGAAGAAGGGTAGCGGAGAGGTTTGGCCGGTTGGAATACCCTAGAGCGACAATGTAAAATGGACTTGCAGGCAAAAAAAATGTAGAAATGATCCGGAGCATGCAGAAACCCGTGTTGCTGCAGCCTTCCTTCCTTGCAGAGGATAGTCCAGGCTCGAAAGATCACCTCTCGGGCCTCAACAAGGTTCGGGACGGACGAGAGGACGGGCCCGGCTCCCGTGACCACCTTCGGGCGCGGGCTTCTCCGCCACGGCCGGGTGGAGATGCCGGGCCGGTCAGCCATCCGTCCCGGCGCAGTGTCACCCAACGATGCAGATGGCACCCCGATTTCCGCAGAGCCGTCAGCGGATCAAATTCGCCGTTCAGATGTGGAGCTCTCGGCGTGAGTCAACGTACTTGGAGCCCCAAAGCCGGCGGAACGTGCGACAATTTACTGGACAGATTGCCGCTGCTTTCCGTCTTGGAACCGAAGGAGGGCATTGGCTGCCTCCTGCTGGCCGACACTTGGCGGCGTCGAAACACGCGACCCTTACGACCGCGCTTGATGGATGGCTGGCGTCGACGATGGCTCGGATTCTCGGGGTGTTCGCGGGGCCCGGGCTGGTCTCCGCACCAGGACGCGCCGCCACGCCAGGCATCGCTGCGGCGCGGCGCGACATGTGTAATTTTACTGCAGAAGCAGCCTGAAATCACACCTCCAGGCTCCATCTTTTGCGGCCGGCTTGGTTGCGGCGGAACTGCTGATCGGTGTCGCGTTGACTGATGAGACTGCCCGCGTGGAGAAGGGCGCGCAAAGTTGGGTCGTCAGTGACACACGGCTGCCTAATCTGGTGCTATCGCGCGCTGTGGCCCAGCGAGCGGCGGGAACAGGCGATGCTTCCTTCCCAAGGCTCTGGATGACGTGTGACGGACTCTCATGGTGCGCGAATGCATTGGAGAGAGAAGCATGTCAGTGAGGTAGGCGCTGCCCGTGGCCAGCAAGACCCTCTGGCTCGGGTTCTGCTTCGGGCAGGAGTAGGAGCATCGGGAACCTGCCTTGGCCGCCTATCGTGATCTTCGCCCGCTGTCAGCATTCCTCCACCACCAAGCTTGACTTGCAGCGGCATGTCGGACCTGCTCGGGCTCGTCCCCCCATGGCTGACGCCGCGTCACCATTGCATGCGACATTGTGTGCTGCATTGGCTGCAACTCTAACTCAACCACGAGAGCCAGCTGACAGCGGTTTCCAAACGTCGTATTTCGCGTTACCCGAGTGCCGGCCCAGGCCCGCCTCTTGGCTCCAACCGCACCAGCATCCCTAGCGTCAACGCAAGCTCCCTGTTAGTGCCTCGCCAGGCCGTTGCTAACAGTCGTGCCCTGATAGGTGGCATATAAGCCTCCTGGGTTCACGGTCACCTGCTCTTCCGTTACATGTCGCCCGAACCGTCCTCAGTCGAAAAGATTTCCCTTCATCGCCCTCCGGACAATGGGCAAGAAGTAGACTACAGTAAGCCTCAAAATGGCCATCGCGACTGGCGAAGGAGCCGGTAACTCGGCCGAGAAGGCGACGCCGTCGACCGCAACCGAGACCAAGGACCCGTCGTCAACGACGCCACAGAGCGACCATGACGCCCCTCCAGCAGAGGCCAAGGCTCGCCCCGAGCGGACAGCTGCTTTCAACGACTACCTTGTGCGCTCACCCTGATGCGGTTCTGGGAAAGACCTGCTGCTAATACTCGCCAGCGTGTCTTCCGCTATGCAAACAAATGGGACTTTCTCGCCTATGCTGCTGGCTCCCTAGCCTCAATAGGCGCCGGCATAACGCTACCCCTAATGAATGTCGTCTTCGGTGAGCAGGCACATCAACATGACGGACAGAGGAGGGGCAGATGTCTGACAACTGCATTTAGGCAGGTTCGTCAGTGACTTCACAGGTTTCGATACCTCGGGCTCGAACTCGTCCATACAAGATCAGTTTCGAAGCAACCTCAACCGTCTATCGTGAGCGGCTCCCTTACCATCTAGAGGACTTTTTCCGTATTCGTACTGACAAAGACCAGCTTGTACATGTTTGCTCTCTTCCTGGGTCGTCTGGTGCTCAACTACATCAATAAGGTAGGACCACCTACATTGTGTCGACGTCAAGCTCCATACTAACCGGTCTGTTCCCCAGCTTTGCTTTCGCATGATTGGTATCCGGCTATCGTCTGCAATCCGCTTGCATTATCTTCAGCGCCTCTTCGCACAAAGCATTCATGTCTTGGATTCCATGCCTCCTGGATACGCCACTAGTACCATTACAACAACGAGCAACACCCTCCAGCTTGGCATTTCCGAGAAGCTCGGCGTTTTCATTGAATACATGTCGACCATCATCGCTGCCATTGTCATAGCCTTTACCTATAGCTGGTCTTTGACCCTTGTCACCTCCTCATCGATCCTGTTCATCCTCATCACTGTGAGCACTTTGCTGCCGCTGATCGTGAAGAGCCATGGACGCATGACCAAGGTAACTTTCAAATTCCACAGCCCCCATCCCTTTGGCTAACTGTGAAACAGTCAGAGGCGAAAGCTTCCGCCGTCGCGAGCGAGACCATGGACAGCATTCGCATGATAGTTGCCTGCGGCGCGGAGTCGCGCATTGCTCGAAAGTACGCAACGTTCGTCGAAGAGACGAAGAAGCATGCTAGATTCATGAGTCCGTTTGTGGCTCTCCAGTTTGGACTTATTGTGAGGCGTCGTAGACCTCTGCGCCATGTTGTACCTGCTGACATATACCAAGTTCTTTGCTGTCTTTTCTGCATTCGCCCTCGCCTTCTGGTACGGCACGAAGTCGCTGTTAGAAGGCCGCCTAGACAACGTCGGCACAATCGTCATGTTAGTAATTCATGGCCCTCGCACATGGCAGGAACTGACAGCGTGCCAGTGTTCTTCTTTCGGTCATGATGGTGGTGTTCTCCCTGGAACGGACTTCGAACCCGATGCTGGCCGTCGGGAAGGCCACCGTGGCCGCGTGTCAATTCTTTACCGTCATCGATGCGCCATTGCCCGATAAGGGCCACCTCAAAGACCCCGAAGTGTCTGCCACAGATGACATCAAATTCGAGAACGTCACATTCGCCTACCCCAGCCGACCTCACGTCAAGATCCTAGACGACTTAAATCTTACCATCGAGGCAGGCAAGCTGACCGCCATTGTTGGGCCATCTGGCTCAGGGAAGAGCACAATAGTGGGACTGATTGAAAGATGGTACAATCTCAAGGAGCAGTATGCCATTGAAAAGGCCGTTGAGCAAAAGAAGAAGAAGAAAAAGAAGAAGGGCGAGGAGGAGGAGGAAGAAGACGACGAGCCTGGTGACGCCAATCCCGAAGAAACAGGACCTCCGATCCAATTAAGCGGCAGGGTTTCGACCTCTGGGCACTCTGTCGACGAGATCGATTTGAAGTGGTGGCGATCGCAGATTGGTCTTGTTCAGCAAGAACCGTTTCTCTTCAACGACACCATCTTCATAAATGTGGCCAATGGTCTGATAGGTTCCCAGTGGGAGAATGAGACGGAGGAAAGGAAAAGGGAGCTTGTCAAAGAAGCCTGCAAAGAGGCCTTTGCAGACGAATTCATCGACAAGCTTCCAGACGTGAGTCTTGTCCTCGATGAGCCCGCGGCTCTGAACTAATGCGATATTGCAGGGCTACAACACGATTGTGGGTGACGGGGGAGCGAAGTTGTCTGGTGGTCAGCGCCAGCGTATTGCCATTGCTCGATCCATCGTCCGCAAGCCTAAGATCTTGATCCTTGATGAAGCCACGAGCGCGATTGACGTCCGTGGCGAACGCATAGTCCAAGCAGCTCTCGATCGAGTTGCCCAAAACCGAACCACAATCACGATTGCGCACCGACTATCAACAATCAAGAAAGCAGATCGCATTGTCGTCCTAAAAAAAGGACAGGTGGTCGAGTCTGGAACCCACCAGAGCCTGATGAGCAAGGACGGCGGAGTCTATGCAGCCCTTGTCAATGCTCAGGCTCTGTCCCTAGGTGGCCCGACGGAAGCGAACGAGGAACACGCCAGCACAGACGGGGACAAGTTGTCGCTTGAGCGCAAGAGAAGCCGTGCCAAGTCCGAGGAACAGGCGGCTAAGCCTGATGAAAAAGAGAAGAACCGAAACATCTTCAACAGCTTCGGCCGGTTCTTCTATGAATCGAACCAGTACTGGTGGCTCATGGCACTCACTATTTTCTTCTCTGCTGGCGCCGGCGCGGCGATCCCGCTTCAGGCATGGCTCTTTGCCCAAATAGTTGTCGTGTTTTCCCCCACAGAAACCGACATGAAAGGGGAAAGTGAGTTTTGGTCCCTCATGTGGGTTGTGCTTGCCATCGGTACAGGGCTGGCCTACTTTGGCTGCTTCCTCGCTTCTACGCAGATGGCTGCCATTATCCGCGCAAAGTATCAGAAGCAGTACTTCGAGGCCATTCTTTACCAGAAGACGTCATTCTTCGACGAGGAAGATCACTCGCAAGGCACCATGACGGCTAGAAGCTCGGGAGACCCGCAAAAGCTGGAGGAACTGATGGGCCCCAACATGGCCAGTGTTTATATCGCAGTCTTCAACCTCGTCGGCTCGCTCTCGATTGCCTTTGCCTTTGGATGGAAGCTTGCGCTGCTTGCGTGCTGCGTGGTCATGCCAGTCAGCATCGCAACGACGTATTGGCGATTCAAGTACGAGATCGAGTTCGACAAGATGAACAACGAAGTCTTCGCCGAGAGCTCCAAGTTTGCTTCAGAATCGATAGGAGCATTTCGAACCGTCGCGTCGCTCACATCGGAGGACAAAATCTGTGACCGATTCGAGAAGCTCTGCCGAGGACATGTTGTTACGGCGTTCAAGAAGGCGCGCTGGGTCAGTCTGCTGTTTGCCTTTTCTGACAGCGTCTCCATGGCGTGCCAGACGTTGATCTTCTATTACGGTGGCAAGCTCCTCGCCGATGGAGAGTACACTGCATTGCAATTCTTTGTCTGCTTCATGGCTACCATTCAGTCTGGTGAGGCCGCGGGACAGGGGCTCAGTTTCGGCCCTAATGCCGCGCAGGTCACTGCTGCGTCGAACCGCATTCTGAACATGAGGGAGTCTCGTCTTCGCGAACACTTCTCGGAAAAGGAGGATATCCCCGACTCTCAGGGAGGCATGAAAATTGAGTTGGAGAATATGCACTTCTCTTATCCCACACGAGATGTACCGGTGTTTCAAGGACTGAACCTCACGATTGAGAAGGGTCAGTTTGCGGCACTCGTTGGAGCCTCCGGCTGCGGCAAGACGAGTATCATCTCGCTCTTGGAAAGGTCTGGTTTTCTCCTGCGATTTGTACTGTCTACAAACAACTGACGGTGGTATAGGTTCTATGACCTCGACAAAGGCCGGATCATGTGCAATGGCAAAGATATCAGCCAGATCAACGCCTATGCGTACCGCAAGCATCTGTCTCTTGTGGCCCAAGAGGCGAAGCTTTTTCAAGGTGAGGCAAGCTCGCCCACGTACCTTCTCGGGCGGCGAGCTGACCATGTCCAGGTACAATCAGGGAGAACGTTCTCCTTGGCGTTGACGATGTTGCGGTTACCGACGAGCAACTTCATCAAGCGTGTCGCGATGCCTCGATACACGAATTCATCGTGTCGCTTCCAGAAGGATACAACACGAACATCGGCTCCAAGGGCGTGACACTGTCGGGTGGGCAGAAGCAGCGCGTTGCCATTGCGCGCGCCCTCATTCGTGATCCCGATATCTTGCTCCTGGACGAGGCCACAAGCTCGCTGGACTCGGAGAGTGAGAAGCTTGTGCAGGCGGCGTTTGAACGCGCCGGCAAGGGACGTACCATGGTCGTCGTGGCGCATCGCCTGGCGACGGTGCAGAACGCAGACATCATATTTGTGCTCGGCGAGGGCAAGTTGCTCGAGAAGGGCAACCATGCCGAGTTGTTGAACAAGCGGGGCGTCTACTGGCAGATGGTAAGTACAACTTCTCGCGCCACTCTCACACTGATTGCAAAATTGCTAACAAAAGATTCAGTGTCAAAGCCAGGCCCTCGATCGTTGAAGTGCGGGTGGAAATAGAAGCACATGAGGGTGACATTTGGACTGGCGTTTATGGTGATCACAACTCTAGAGAACAACATGGCATTGCGCGCGCTATCAGGGACATCTATACAGCCTTCTCACAGTACACTTTAATTGAGCCTCTCCAGTGCTCCACTATCGAGGCCAGAACACAACGCTGGATTAACAAAACGTCTCGCTCGGGTCGTGAATGCATCATCAGATGGCCGGATGCTCGGTGAAGTGGGCAAAGCAGTCATAGCCATTGCCTTCTTTGTTGGGCGGCATCACCCCTTCGTTCCCCATAGGTCATCGAGCTCCTTCATTATCTCGTCGACGTGCGTCATGACAAAGTCGTGGCTGCCGGGGAGGACCCTCCAGACGACGTTGTCCTTGCCGCCGGCGAGGACGAGACCGTCGCGCGTGTAGTCGTCAACGTCGATGATCTCGTCCGCCTCGGCGAGGAAGACAGCCGTGGTGCCGGGCTCGCGGACCGCTAGGCGGCGCCACTCGTCGTGCTGCTCCGTCAGGGGCGCGAAGCGGATGCACGACATGAAGGCCGGGACGAAGCCCTCATGGTGGACCACCATCCAGCGGACGTAGTCGAGCACGCGGTCCTCGAGCGGGATGTGCTTGCCGCCCGGGTGCAGGTCCGTGGCCTCGGCGGCGGCGACGATCTCGGCAGGGGTGGCACCAGCGACGGCGACGGCGGCGGCGGCGTTCTTGGACAGGCGCGAGGCGGCAATGGGCCGCTGCAGGCGCTGCTTGGTGATGCGCGCGAGGATGCGCTCGGGCACGGCGCCCGACGAGAAGACGAAGCGCGTCACGGCGCCGAAGCTCTCCGGGCGGATGAGGCCCGCGGGGGCGAGCAGGACGAGCGACGACACGAGGTGCGGGAAGGCGTTGGCGAAGTGCACGGCGATGCCGCCGCCGAGCGAGTAGCCCACGAGCCGGAAGGCCCCGTGCCCGGTCCATGCGAGGGGGCTCGAGGCGAGCACGCAGAGGATCTGCGAGGCGTAGAGGCGCTCGTCGTGGGGGAGGTCCCCGACGCCGTCCGAGAAGCCGCGCCCAAAGAGATCCTGTGCCATCACCAGCGGAGGTCAGTCACGGTCCACGGAACAAGAGCGGCGCGACAGCGCGCCGGGGCAAAGGATTCGCGAAAGGGGGGGGGGGTTTCCGTCGTGGCGAGGACTCACGTAGAGCATGACGCGGCACCCGCGATCGGCCAGGGCGCGGGCGATTCTCGTCAAGGTAATGCATGAGGTGCTTATACCATGCACGAACAGCACCTTTTCGCCGTCCTCGGGCCCAAACTCATACACACGGACGGAGCCATACTAGTCAGCGACACCAGATTCCGTCAGCCAGCTACTCCACGCCGCGCGAACACCTCAAGCTCGGGAGGGGGAAGCAAGTGTGTACATGTGAGTGTGTGTGTCCGGGCATAAAACAGTGCAGGCAGTGTCAGTCTCACTCACCGGCGTGTCGACGTCCCGGGCGCCCGGGAACTCGTCGGGCTGGTACACCAGCCGCTGCAGCTCCTCGGCCGACGTGCGCGGGATCACGGTCCGCAGCGGGCTCCGGAGCACGCGCTGCCTGCGCGGCCAGAGCGTCGCCCTGGCGAGCACGAGCAGCGAGGCCGTCGCGATGGCCGTCGTCGTCACGAGCACCGTCGTCGTAGTCGCCGCCGGCCACCGCAGGTAGCTACTAGCGGCCGCGTCCATGGCGGCGAGAGCGAGCGAGCGAGCGAAGAGCAAGCAAACGACGATCAAGAAGAGCTTCCTCCACCTCCCCGAGCTGACGTGACGATGGGCGACGACGGCGGGGCGCGGGCTGGACCACGTGGGTTGTGCGAGCGTACTTGGTAGGCCACTGGGATGATGACGATGATGATGCGAGCGAGCGAGCGGACGAGACCCCCAAACCCAAGACAAAAGACGGCACCAACGAGGCTTGACTCTGTCAAAGTCACTGCGCGTAGGAGTATCGAGAATGACTGAAGAGGTGGAAAGTCCTACTGGAAAGGTGGGTAGGCAGGTAGGTAGGTACGAAGGAGGTGGTCGTGAATCGCGCGATGACGCTGTAGTTCCCGGCACCCTCGGCGTGAGAGCATGGCGGCATCAGTGGGGCGCGGCATCAGGCACCACCTCAGCTTTCCCCTGGCTGGCGCGGCTGAGCCCGCCACATGAGACACCATGGCCACGGCGCCACTCGCGGCATCAACTCGGGCGAGCCGGCACCTAGCACGCATCATCTTCATCACTAACATCATCATCACGGCAATAATGACTCCCCGCATGCATGAATAATCGGGCAACATTTGCTCCAAGATCAGACGGCTCGGTACGAGTACATGGGTATAAGATGCTTGTAGGTACGTAGCAAGTCGCAGTGAGATATCAGAGCATGGACAAGAATCTGTGGGTGCTGTAGTCGCAGTACGGAGCACTTGGTACAGGCCGAACAGTTCGCCCAGTGAACCTCCTCCGAGTGCACTGTGCTTGGGGCCCGAGGCAACTTCTCTGTCCATTCATCAGCCCAGCCCTACCGCCCACGCTGCAGTCCCTAGCTTTTGGATGAGGTGACACAGGTTCTCAACCAGGGGTGGTAGAGCATGCCCGCGAGTGAAGTTTGACCTCAAAATATCCTGCGCGATCTCCATGCATGCCCGAGGGTCGTGAACTGAAGCCTCACTAACCATCCCCCCGACGGCGGGAGCTTTGATCAACGGACGTCCTTGATCGAAGCCGATAAATCGTTGGATTGCGATGGAATCGGCACCATCTAGGTATATGGGCTCGCTCTGAAATTGCGGCGGGGCCGGCTGTCGTCGATTCGCCCGTACAACGACACCATATGTCCACAATGTCAAGGCCGCATGGTGGACGGCCACCGCGTAAAAGTCCTTGAGGTGATCTTGTGGGAAATAGCGTGCATAGCGCAGGATCTGGGAGGCGCACCACACAGCAGACCGAGACTCCGAACTCGTCGCCCACTGCTGCAGCACTGGATAGATCCGACGCGCCTGATCCTCGCCTTCCTTTCCCGAGAAGAGCTGCATGTCGTCCAGGGAGACATGCAGATTCATCATGAGCAGGTTCAGAAGAAGATGCTCCCGCGGCGACATGTCCTGCCACCCGGATGCGATGAGCTGAAAGCTCTGCAGGTCCTTGACCAGCTCCTGGTGCCGTGAGCCGAGGAGCAAATTTGGGTTTCCTCCAAGACTGTTTGCGTATGACCGCGTCTTGTGGACGGAGCTGAGTTGTCGGTATTCCAGGATGAGCGCCCAGAAGCCATGCAAAAAGATGGATATGGAGTATTGGACGTCGAGTCGCGCGTGGTTTTGAGTCAATAGGTGCACATCATGGAAGAGGTCTCCAACCGACGGGGGCCGTTTTTGGTGTCCGCAGTTCCTTTCCAAGAATCGTATCTTCCAGTCAACTGCGTTCTCTGCTAACCATAGCTCCCGGGATTCCGGAAGCGGAAGGGTAAGCTCCGAATATGAGAGGCACGGATTCGTCAAGGTAGTCATGGACGTTTGGGCCTCGCGAATGTAGCAGTGGAACACGAGTCTTTTCCATTGTGTCAGCTGGTGGCCACTCCTGAAATGGCGTTGAACTTACCGCTTCCACTGCTCCATCTCAACCCACTGCCTCCATTTATTCTCAAGAACTTCGCCTTCGTCACTTGGATCGACCAAGATAATCGGATACTTGGATCGTTGGAATTTTCCCCGGTATCGCATCATCTGGGGCGATTATGAGACAAGACCGCTCTGCGAAGTCACCTCGATACACGTACCGTTACTGGAATAACAAGATGGCATTCGGCAATCTCCATTTTTCGGCGATTCCCGCTCCAGAGGCCGAGATCCTGGACGAGAATCAGGGATTGCACAAGGCCGAGTCTTTGAATTGCGGTGTTGTTCTCCTCGAACTGTGGGCTCGTTAGCACAAAGTCCGGGCCCATTCATCGGGTACTCTGATCCTACCCGGCCCGGTATCGTTATACCTGTGAACAAAGAGTGAGAAATGGAATGGTTATGAGAACGAGAGAATGCACTCACGGACTGCCTCCTGTACGGCAAAGCCGAACTTGCGGAGAGTGGGCACAGGCGTCAAAGCACCACCCATGGCTGCGGCCATTGCCACCCACTCAGGCCATTGCTCGTTCAATCTGAATGTTGGGAAATGGATCCACTCGTCAACTTGACAAGCCTGCGATGCCAAAAAGATGTGCACCAACGTGTCCATAACATCAACCGTCGGGAACGAGGCCGCCACGCGATTTGTAGTGGCGGCGTTTTGGTGGCACGTTGAGAGCAGGATGGCAAGGACGCGGTCCCTGGTAGGCTGCTCGAGTTTCTCGGCGACCACTCTCTCAAGTCGTTTCCTGCTCTCCTGAAATTCGGCACTTGACATCTCTCTGGCCGACACAGCGAGAAGCCCTTGCTCTCTATATCCTGTGTCATGATTTTTGGGATCCCAACGCCATGGTGACTCAGTCCACGCTTGCACCAAGCTCTGGCGCATTTGCGCAATCTCGGTCGAGTTTGCTCCTTGTGTGACGAGATCCTGAGCCGGGACCGTTCCCTCAACCATGCCATCTAAATTCCAATGATCAAGAAGGCCAAAGTCCATTTCAGTGAGTTCCAGGTTTGCATTGTCACAAAAGTCGAGCACGGCAAGCCCCTGAGAGTCAGGCATCCTCGATGTGTCAATGGGCTGCTCATACAGCACATCTCGCAGAAACTCAAAAAACGGGGACCTGTTCATATCCATGATGGCATTTGGTATGGTGCTTGGTGGCCCATATGTTTGCTGGTACGTCTCGGTATTCGCTGCGATAACGTTAGCCTATTTTGATTGCGCAAGCCTGACGAATTCCTCACATTGGTCGGCACCAGTGTCCGGTGTTAGAAGCTGGCCATCATCTAGTTGATGTGACGCTGACTGTGATAGTGGCGTGCTCTTCGTAGTCGTGGCTTCTGGGCCCGAGGTTGAGACGCTAGGGACCGACCGAACTTGTCCATGAGATGCCGGGGACGATGAGTCTGGGCCATCACCGACCCCGGTCGCGGAATTCTGCTGCTGGGCTGGCTCATTAATGGCTGTGTGGGCGGTTGTTGAAAGATGGACCAGGTGCATTGCAGCCGCTGATCCCGCCTCGGACGCAACGCATGAGAGTTTGCGGTTGACACATCGCCGACAAGGTTTCGTTTCATCACACTTGACGCGAGCCACGGCACAGGGTCGACATGCTTGCGTGACCCGACCAGCGCCTGGAGAGGACGTCGTCCGGCGGCGTTTCTGCGGCGTGTCGTTGTCATGGTTTGCGACGTGCCTTCGCAAGAGGTCCTTGCGCGCAAACGACTTCTGGCATATCTCACAGATAAAGCGGCGGCCGAGGGTGTGTGTCTGCACGTGTCTGACAAGATGCTCTGGGCGAGAGTAGGAGCGCCCGCAGTCGCGACAGGCGTATAAGTTGTTCCCTGCGTGGCTCTTGGATGACGAGGCCGCGCCGTGCTGAGAGTGAGTGCTGTCTGGCGGCGGAGGAGCAGCACCGGCACCAGAAGACGCTGAAGGGACGGATGATGATGAGACAGAGCTATGACCGGGCATGGGCGCGGAGACGGCATGAGCCTGCGTAGATGTCAAACGGGCAGCGGTGCCGATGGGTCCGACGCTCGGGCCAGGGACAGGAACGGCGACTGAGATGGCAGTGTGCTGAGGGAAGTCGGACGACGAGTCGAGTCCGGTGACATGGGCGACGGGCCGCGGAGGGTCGAGTATGTGCGAAAGGGACGGCCCGGCCATTGCAAAGGCTCATGCGTCCCAGGATGCGAATGTGCGAATGGCGGCGCGTCGGGCCAACGAGGGCCGCGAGTCGGAGGGGGACACAGGCCCAGGGCTCGCCCCGGAGACGACAGCCAGAGCCCGCAGAGCGTCTCGTTGGGGGGGCCTACATGAACAGGCTGATGTGGCGGTGGAACATGGCAGCGCCGCGCATCTGAGAGTGACGGACGAGCCAAGATCGGATGGAGGTTGGCGCGCGGCCGACGTGGTGAAACGGAGGTGGGCGTCGCGGCGTAATCGCTACTGAGGCTCGGACGAAGGGGGGGAGGTGAAGTGAAGTCGCCGCGCACGAGAAATTTAGGCTGAGCCGCAAGAGGCAAAGGCACCGACGGGTGGACGGTGCCCTCGCAGGTCAGTACTCCTCCGTACTTACCAAAGTAGTCAAGGTACCATATGCACCTGCCGTGCGTGGTGTCTTGCCTGACCGCGGTTTACCTTGGGACGGGGAGTCGGCAATTGCGTGTATCAGGAGGCAGGAACACTCAGAGCATCGCGCCGTGGTGGTGCTGAGCAGGCTGGCACGACAGGGCAGGGCATGTAAGGCAGGAAGCCCAGTGGAGGCACGAAAAGAGTCAAGCGCCGTCGTCGGAGGCGATGCCTGAGCCTGAGGTAGGTCCAGCCATGGCACCTTCCGGCTGCCCACCCAGTCGACCCAGGAGGCTACTAATTAGTTAACCGCCAGCTTTCAAGCAACCTAATACGGTGCTGTATTGACGCAAAGGTGATAGTGAATTGACATTGGCGTTGGCACCGTCCCCAGGCCGTGAAGCTCCCGCCCGTCTCCTCGTGGCAACGCTTGGCTGACTGCGCTGTCAGTGCATGCTTGACACCCGCGCACCCGTCCGTGTGAGTGGGCGATGAGGAGAGCGCGCGTCCGTGGGTCCATCCCGTCTCTCACGCTCCGGCCGCGTACCAGGGTGACGAATCTAATGCTTCGGCAGCAGGCAAGCCAGTGGAGACGGGCAATCGACAACGCCCGATCTCGCTGGCGGCGACTGAGAGCGCCGAAACACGTTTCCACTGACGGTGCTTCTTCGCGACCGCTTTGGGGCCAAACAGAAGCAGCTGCCAAGCCCCTACAAAGTACGGAGTACGGTGTCGTGTGTTGCCTTCTACTAAATAAGTCGAGAGAAACCCGCTGGCTGCGTGCCCCGAAATGCTGGGCACCAAGCGACGCGCCACGTCACAGACTGGTCGTAGTGGCTAGCCCAGCGAGCTGTTGGTCAGGTCGGATGCCACTGCTGGGGCGGCTCCGGCATACAGCCACAATGTCTTGGCGTGGATGGCAGCGTCCGTGGTTCAGGATGCCAGGTCGCCGATCTAAAGCAAACACGCTGTCTCTGGCCGCCAGCCATTAGACGATGTATTCGGACTAAGTCACAGTCGAGGGCAGTCGCTCTGCCGCGTGTGTCTCGGGCTGTCCGCCCTGCCCTCGATGGGGGCTCCAAGCGCCACTGTTTGCCATCTGGCTCCACGCGGCCGTTATAGTTGAGTTACAGGCTGTCCAAGAACGAAGCCTCCCCCAAACGGAGACTGGCCCAGCATTGCCGCGATAGCGTGGACCCCTGCCGCCGACCAGGTCCCGAGAGCTGAGCAGCAGCCCAACAGCCTGCCAGATGCCAGCCTTCCGCATGGCGTCCGCGAGCGCATGGCATGGGCGTCGTGGTGCCCCAGGCTCCTCTCCCGTTCGTCTGATCCCAACTAAGATGTCGGCACTTGGCTGCTGCCCGCCATGCAGTCCAAGTCGACAAGGTTCCAGGCCCAGATTTACTCGCGCCTCCACGTCTATTGTCTTAGACTGTAGCGCCCAGAATGGCAAGGCCGTCGCCTTCGCTCTGAGCCGTCCGCCTTCTCGCGCGTCTGTCTGGTCGCAAAGCAAACAGAACCATCCGCCTTGTCAGGTTGCACATTCGCGGGCGCGCCGGCGCTGCTGCTGCAGGCCTGGTCCAATTCTGGATGCAGGTGGCTGCTAGTGACTGCACGAAGCACGGAGTAGTCGACGCCAAAACGTGGCCATGAGCCGCGTCGCCCCCGCGTGCTTGGCATTGCCTCGAGGCAAGACAGCGCCAGATTTTGGGAGCTTGTGCCTTCGCTACGCCCGCGGTTCATGCGGCAAGGGGCTGGCTGGGCCCATCCGTGCTCCCCAGAATCCTGGGACGGCCGCCAGAGGTCAGACAGCCAGGCGCATTTGTGACATCCCTGTTGATGTCTCCTGCATGGCGTCCCTCGAAATGATTGACCATGTATGTGTACGAAGTCACTCGGCGCGTCGCCCCTGTGCATCAGCTCACGCCATCTTCTGTCAGGTCCCGGGTCAGCATATCTTGGATTGTCATCGATGTCGGGGTTGGAACCTTCAACGGACGCATCCCGTGGAGCCCAAGTTGCTCACGCTCTGGCTTGATGACGAGCGCCTGAACTCGAGTCTCTGCGCAACTCGCCACGGCAACTGCCGCCAGTACCACGTGCTGACGGCTGACCGCACGGCACTGGTAATAAGATGTAAAGGCGTGATGCATTGCCTTTTAGTTTGGCATAGTGGATCAAGCTCGCTGCTAGTGTACAGCGAAATGCCACCCAGTGGCATCCATTGCACTGTAGCCGTTCTGCTTGCAACCAACGACAAGCCACCCCGGTCTTAGACCCCCATTTCGCCGTCGCCTTCCCTTCAGCTCTCGGAGTCTCGGCGGATTGAGCGGACGTGTCCTGTATAAATGTTGTACGTCAGGCTCGCAGGCGACATGGCGAGACTCAGTTCTGCTCTTTGAGAGGGTATTCCCGCTGCGTTCGTTTACTTGCCATTCGCATGCCAGCGGCGAGCGGCTGGCCAAAACTCCGATACCATGGTCAAAGACGACGTTGGAATTGCAGCAGACTTGGATCCCAATGTCGAAAATTCGAGAGATGAGACGTGCCGGAAACGGACGCTGGGCAATGTCCGGTTGATGCATCACGACAACCAGACTCTCATTCTCGTTCCGAGGCCGACGTCTGACCCTAATGATCCCCTGAACTGGTGAGGCCATACCGTCCCTTATTTGTGAAGCCGGTCTAACAGGGTAGGCCGAGATGGAAAAAGTACTACATCGCGACGGTGCTCTGCGTGGCCATGGCCATGTGCAATTTCCTGGCCGCCGGGCCGAGTATAGCCATTGTCCGGACCGCTGCGGACTTCTTCCCTGGATCCACGGCGAACCATACTCTTGTGTCGTACGCGATCCCCAAAGTCGCCTACTTCTTCACAACAACGTCTTTGCTACAAGGCACCGGAAACCTCATTTGGGTGCCCGTGGCCAACAAATGGGGCCGCAGGCCAGTTTACATCTTGAGCTATTTGATATACTTTGGCACCTCGGTCTGGCTCATATTCGACAAGTCATATGGCGGGTTCCTGGCTGGACGCATCCTCATGGGCTTCGGCGCTGGTGCTGCCGAGACCATCGCCCCCATTTCGATTGCTGACATCTTTTACCTGCACGAGAGAGGCAGCATCATGTCCGCGTATACGTGCTTCCTGTCTGTTGGCGTGGCTGCAGGAATAATTATCTCTGGCCTCATCACCATAAGTCATCCCTGGAGAACCATATACGAGGTCGGCTCCGCCCTCGTTGGGTTCGTTCTGCTTCTGGCGGTTTTTACCTTCCCGGAAACAGCATACCCGCGACAGCAGAGCGGCAGTCAGCGGGATTCGCCGCCCTCGGCGGAAAAATTAGCGGCGACATGCTCAACCAGTGGCTATGTGGAAACGGCGAAGAAACCAGAGCTCAAGCGGGAGAGCTACCTCCGGTCTCTGCGGCTGTTTCGCGGAACTCTGACCGACGAAAATCTGCTCAAGATGGTGATCCGGCCCTTCGGCTTGATCATGCTTCCACCGGTACTATGGGCCGCGCTCGTTCAAGCGGCCACGATCGGCTTCCTGGTAGCCGTGACATCCAACGTGGATCCGGCGTTTGAAGAGGCTTACCACTTCAAGCCGTATCAGGTAGGGCTATGCTTCTTCTCGGCAGTCATCGGCTCATTACTCGGACTCCCGGCCGGTGGTCTGCTGGGGGACAAAGTGGCCGCCTACCTAACAAAACGTAACGGCGGAATTCGGGAGCCTGAGATGCGCCTGCCTGCGATAATGCTGTCCTGCATTACGTCGCCGTTGGCGTTGGTGCTGTTCGGCGTCGGTATTCAGCATCGGCTGCATTGGATATGTCCAACCATTGGCCTCGGTCTTTGTGCGTCGACTTTTCGAGCTCCTGGAAGATTCGGGCGCTGACTTATTGTGACCAGTGAACTTTTCCATAACGCAGGCAACAAACATTTGCCTCGTGTACGTCATCGACGCCTATCGTCCTGTTGCCGGCGAGATCACCCTCGCCGTCATGGGATTCAAATGTAAGTGTTTTCGGGAGCTGCCTTGGGCCGTGCAAACGCTAACCGAGACCAAGCGCTTTTTGGCTTTCTTCTTTCCTTTGAAACGAACCCCTGGATCAACCAGAGCGGCTACCAGAACGCCTATGGAGCCATGGCGGGTATCTCGGCCGGCGTACTCATCCTGTGGGTACCGCTCTACTTTTGGGGAAAGAAGGTCAGGCACAGCACGTGGAAGTGGCCTATGGTGGCCTTTGTTCACTGGGACGACGACCGAGAGGTTGGAGAATAGCGTTGCCCGGATAGCGTATGGCGTGGAGATGCCGTGGTGAAAGCCAATTTGATTTGAATCTCTGAACGTGCCTCTTGTGGATGCCACGGCCCACGATCTTGACAGCGAAGGGCAAAGGCGATACGGCATCAACGTGAGCATTCGCGATCGTGTCGGGCAGGTCGTAAGGCCCAGCGAAATTCGAAGCTGCCGCGCGACCCGGACTCGATGTCCAGGCACAGTTCCCCTGGTACCTTGAATGCGAGGCGGAGGTCGAATAAGGTGCCGAAGTAGGACAACGCTAGGGGACTGTGGTAACTTATGGCGAGGGCCCCTCCTGACAGCGTCATCGGGGGTGATGGGGCAAATTAGGTAAGCTTCGGCAGCTGCTGAGCTTATTGCTGCGCCGGGGTCGCTCCCCGCCACCTCCACGACGATAAGATGCGCTGTCTCCCGATAAGCATGTTGGCCGCCTGTCATGCCTGACGCAAGGGGGTGATCGTGTGCGCCTACCAACCGCCCATCTCCCCCAGGACCCTGACGACAGTGATTTCTTCTTGTCCTCTGCCGGGGCCCCTTTTTGGCTGTGACAGGGTCCGAGATGACTTGGAACGGTAAGTCCTAGTGCGACGGTCATGCGTCTGGTTCGCCCGCCACGGAGGCGACACCGCTAGGCGACACCGCCAGGCAGCGGCTGACCCGAGTCTACCAGACACGAGGCGCCCCGAGACCTCTAACGCTACATAGAGTTCGAGGCGACGGAAACAAGACTCTTTCTCACCTCGGCGCATCGACATCGACTACCGAACACGCGTGCAGCTGTGCCTCCTACCCCATCGAAGCCCGAGCATCACATCACTGCACGGGTCACAGCCCATGTCCTAGGATGGCGAGCTCATTCGCTCAGCCTGGGCCTGTCTCCATCTCGGAGTTGGGAAACCCAGAAAGAGGCCGAGGAAGCACGCAGGTTGACGTTGATGGGATAGAAGATCCCGAGCAGGGATCCGATACGACGAGTTGCCCGTGGCAGACGACTGAATTTCACGATGGGGAATGCTCCCGTTACTTGGACTGCCCCGGCCACGGGACGGCGAGACAGATATTGACGGACGATGGCGCACATATGCAAGAAAGGTCAGAGAGCGCTCCTGATACAGTGCAAGATATTCGAGACACACCCTCTTCCACCAGCCCTGAGACCGTCACTGTTTCTGGGGCAATCGACAACGAAGCCACGGAACTTCCTCCTGGGGAGCGCGGTCCGAGCGAGGCTCCAGAATTATCACGAGCCGGTTTCACAACGCCAGATGCGTCTGGTGCGGCAGGACATGCAGCTACCAGCACCGTTTCTCTACCTATCCGAACCTCTTCCATGGTTGGTACGGCAAGTACCGCCGCGAGCCCGTTGCCGCCACGTGTGGATGCAACCTCGCCGGAAGATGCGCAGCGCTCCGTCGGCGGCTATAGGGAAGTTTGGCAAAGCGATGGGCGGGCCGGCTCCTACGGTTACGAGGACGACTCCGACAACCAGAGGCGAGGCAGCGGGTCGCGGGTCTCGTATGACCGCACGACTGACGGACATGCACCACGACGACATCGAAGTCGCAACAATGGTCAAGCGTCTCCCGAGTTTGTGCTTCCTAGATGGCAGCCCGACGCAGAGGTCACGTATTGTCCCATTTGCCACACGCAGTTTAGCTTCTTCGTGCGCAAGCATCATTGCAGGTTCGTCGCACGTCCCGACCCGACCAAGCCCTGATCGAGCTTCCGCTGACAGTGATGGTAGGAAATGCGGCCGCGTCGTGTGCAACTCTTGCTCTCCACATAGAATCATCATCCCACATCAGTATATCGTACGCCCGCCAGGGTCGGACATCGCGGTGCCTCCAAGCTTGCTTCTTGACGGACTCGGCGCTGGATACTTTGATGTGAACGGGCCTTCAGGGGGAGAAAGGGTCAGGTTATGCAATCCTTGCGTGCCAGATCCAAACACGGCGCCACCGCAGAGCCCGACATCCTCGGCGGGGGCGTCGCCTCGGTCTCCGCATCAACGATCTCGCAGTACCATGGGCGGCACGTACGCTGGTCCACCGGCCAGCAACAGGTACGGAGCTGTATTTACCGGCGGTCGAGGCGCCGACATTCACCCATACTATTCCCCTCGCACCAGAAGCATTACAATGGTAGGAGATTGCCTCGTGCGCCTGGTCGTGGGAGTATGACACTGACCATTACTCAGATTCGTGGGGCACAGGGAGGCAGCTCTGCCTCGTCTAGTCATCATCGAAACAGCGCTATCTATCCCACTCCCCTTGACCGACTGCTCGCCGTCGGACCGTCGAGTACGCCGTCCGGATCACGGCGACATCGCCACAGCTCGTTCGGCGAAGGCCCATCATCATCCCGACAAAGGGCGCTGCCGCCTCCTCCCCAGATTGCAGAGGAGGACGAGTGTCCGATTTGCCACCGCGAGTTGCCTCCACGAGAGCTGCCAGACTTTGAGGAGCTACGCGAATCTCATATCACCATGTGCATCCAAGCGCACAGCACATACGGCAGCCCGATGCCCCTAGGCGGAGACACGGACGCACCTCTCGCGGCGCCACGGCGCACAGGCATGTACTCGTACGCGGCGACAGAGAAGGACTGCATCGACGATGCCGAATGCACGATTTGCTTGGAAGAGTTTACGGTGGGTGTGGCGATGGCGCGGCTGGAGTGTCTCTGCCGCTTCCACCGGGCATGCATATCTGCGTGGTTTGTGAATCACCCGGGGCGGTGTCCCGTCCACCAGCATGACGGCTTCGGATTTTAGCATTTGGGGCTCGTGGCCCTTGCCCTTCATTACATGTATGGAGTTTGGTGTGCGCTTGTGTGTTGGTTGCCCTCGTTTCTGGCATTCAGAGCAGGCCGGTTGCATAGTCCATTCTCACCTCTACCTCTACGGCTTCACCAGCTCCATGAGATCTTGCTTTTTATGTAGGCTGCAAAGCAGCGGCGTTGAGGCCAGCATATTCGGTTATGGAAAGGATGCAAGTCAGTTTTGATACCACCGAATCAGTCATTCACTTTTTAGTAGCGAGCAAAGGAGGGCAAGGAAAGCAAGCAAGCAAGATTAGCATGCAACAAGGATCGCGCAACGTGTTTAGTTTGTGTCGCGACGTGCCGTGCCGTGTTAGCCCCCGACGCGTTCCCGCACTGCCGCGGCATTTTTTGATGACGTTAACTGTGGTGACGGATGGTGATCTGACGACGGCGTGGGACGGCGTCAGTGGACCGGGCGACGATGGGCCGTCTCATGTCTCGTCGCGGCCGCGCACACCAGCACGTTGGGTTGGCTTCGGACACCAGAGAGAGGAGGGGAGGGTGGACGGCGATGGGTGGGCAGTGCTCGGCAATCGCTGCGCTGGTGGGGCCGCCGGATGCAACTCGCAGCGGGGGCCGAACTTTCGAGGCGCGCAGAGGGCTGCTGAAATCGAAGGGTTTTGCGGCGCGATGGAGAGGGCTGAACATGAGGATCTGCGCGAGTCGTCTCGGCTCTACGGACGTAGACGACGAAAGAATGGTTGTGCCCGGGCTTGGATCGCGTCGCCGGCAACCGACGGGCGACGGGACAACCGAACTCCTGGAGCGACTGTCTGCCCTCTGCTCGCATCTGTGCGACGTGGACTGCCAACAAGTTCTCGCTCATCTATCTCAAGGCCTCTCCACCGGGGAAATTGACTTTAGCGAACCGTGTGGTTCCACGAGGGAGCCTCGGTGACACCAGGGCAACGGTCTGCCGAGGGATCTCTGGTGCGTCGGGTCTCGGGCGTGTCCTAGGTAGTTACGCAAGAGGGATATGAGGGCCAACGAGACATCCGACGCGATGACAACAGGGTGCGATGATGATATTGAGTGAGTCGATCAAGCTCAGGATGTCAAGGGTCGAGAGCACGGGCGGCGGCCGTTCCAGGGCTCCTCCAGCTGAGCTGATGGGCGCGAATTGAACGACCACCTCAGCGATGGACGCTTGCAGGGATGGGGACCCCACTGGCCACTGCCAAAGCCGGCAAGGTCGACCTCGCCAGGCACCCCCCTGGTGCGGCCCAGACGATCTCGCCAGACGCCCTGGACCACTGGCCGCATGCGCTGGCGGCCGCCGCGACCCGACGAGGGGGGACGGGGGACGAAAACCTGCAAATCCTGGGAGGAATCAGCGCGACGACGAGCAGCAGCGCCACCAGATGCCAAAAAAAAAAAAAAACCGCTTGCCCTGCTATCCTGTCCTCCTGCTGCGAGCTGACCTGGCGAGAGGCATCCAGTCTGTTCCCCCGGCGCCCCCGCTCGGCGCGCGCGCCGCCATCGCGGCTGGGACTCCCGCCTGGGGCCACACTGCGGTAGGCCCAGCCAACCAGAAGAGCGCCCCGGGACCCAGCATTACGTCGTCGTTCAGCAGGGCAGGGCACCAGCTGTGGCAGCTGCTTGGAGCTGGGAGGTGGAGGAGGGAACCTGGAAGGAGGGGGACCCGCGGAAACAAGGTCAGCCGGCTGCTGCTCGTTCTAGGGAACGAACGACCTTGGCGATGGGTGCTGTGCGAGCCCGGATCTGCCCCGAGCTGGTGAGCTGAGGCGCGGGCCAGGCATTTCATTAGCGACGACGGGACAAATTGGTGTCTATGAGTACCTAGGGAGGTCGAGAGGGGGGTACGCGTACGATAAGGAGTGCAAAGGGAGTGCTACAGCACGAGCGGCCGTCCATTGTTGCCAAGCTCGCCTGCTGTAATGAACCTTGGACGACCCCGTGTACGGACTAATACCTGCCTACAGGAGAGCACAGCAGGTACCCGTGCTGCGAGCCAACGTGCGCGTGTACAAGTACAAGAAACTCGAGCCACCTTCAGCAGCTGCGTCACGGCCTCCTCCATCTGCGGCGCACTGTTTGCGTTTCTCCTCCCACTTCGGCGCAACGCACCTGCTGGTTTCTTCCTGCAGGCGTGCCTGCCTGCCCGTTTATTGCCTTGCCAACTCGGAACTTGCCCCCCCTCATTCTGCAGAACAGCCCCGAGGACCAGCAGCGGCAGCAGCATCATCATCGCCCGATTCGCTCTTTCGGAAACTTGGAAGCTGCCTGTCCCGTCGATTGCCTGGCAGCAACCCCCCATCTCCTGCTCCTGTGCCCTCCATCTCTCGTCTCCCACGCGCCCATCTGCATCGACAAGCTCGAGCTCGCGCCGGCCACGGCGAGCGCCTCATTCTCCATCCTCGGCGCGGCCACCGTCCATCCCTCTCCACTCCCGCCTGCGGCCGTCGAGCTAGGCTCCTCCACCCTTAGCTCCTTAGCTCCTAGCGGCCTGGCCCAGCCACAGCTGTCTTGGATCGCTGCCCGGCTTGCTTGTCGCACGTACGCTCGCTCGGCTTGGGGCGCCGCTTTCATTACACTTTGCAACCTTACCTCGCAGTATCCGTTATATTGCTCGTGGCTGCTGCACCCCTCCGGCGCGACCTTGCTGGCCTCGGAAGCGTGCATCATCACTGCTGCAACGGCCCCAGCCCACCGACAGCAGCTCTTGCGGCCATCTCCAACATCGGACCGCCGTTGGATCGCCGCCCGCCGCCCACCCGACTGCGACTGCGCGTCATCGCGCTACCCGACCGCTTGCCCGCTAGCTCTCGAGCTCACGACCACGCCGCTCGCGCACAGCTGCCAGCCACGCGATTGACCCCACGGCTGGTCACGACATCATCACAGACTCGCCCCGGCACGTTGCCATTGCAGGCGCCATGTCTGCCAAGGAGGCGCGCCAGCTCAAGGTCGAAGGGGCCATTGAGGCCGCTCAGAACTCCGAATCCCAAATCTCCTCGGACGATGCCCAGAGGGAAATCGTGGAGCAATCTTCGAATGCAGGCATTCCTGCCTTCAAATTCGACCCGGATGCCTCTCCCGAAGAGAAGCGAGCCCAAGCTCGAGACGTAGGTCCATCTGCGCCGGCGGGCTGACTGCTGAAAGGTGACGCGGCGCTTGCTGACGAGTCCTACCACACGCAGGCCATTCCAAAAGAACTCCAGCACAGCAGGCGCAACAAGGGCGCCGCCATCATAACCGACCAGGACGATGGCACCGGGCCGGACGAGGACCTCCCCGAGCCCAGCAAGGCTGGCGTGCTTGATGTGGGGACCGATGCTCAGGGACACAAATTGGCCGACGGCGAAGACCCTGACGCAAAGGAAGCTCCGTTCGCGCGCACCGGCTGGGCGCCCAAGCTTGGATGGCCAATGGACGGTGCGATGGAAGGCGAGAGTCTACTCGATCACGCGACGTGGGTAGAAGGGAAGCTCCCGGATAAGCTCTTTGGAGGTAAGTCTTGTCCGACACGCATTGTGGCCGAGTCGCGCGATCTGACCGTCACAAAGACTGGTACCACAACACCGGCCTCGTCATTTTCGCCTGTATCTCGTCATGGCTCGTTGCCGTCCTCGGCGGCGGCCTGGGCTGGGTCACCATCATTATGGCTATATGTGCGACCTACTACAGGACGTCTCTGCGGCGTGTGCGACGCAACTTCCGCGATGACATTTCTCGCGAACTCGCCGTGAAGAAGCTCGACAACGACAACGAGTCTCTTGAATGGATAAACTCCTTCATGGTCAAGTTCTGGCCTATCTATCAACCCGTTCTAGCGCAGACCATCATCAATTCCGTCGACCAGGTTCTGAGCTCCGCCACGCCTGCTTTCCTCGACAGTCTGAAGCTCAAGACATTCACCCTCGGCTCCAAGCCCCCTCGCATGGAGCACGTCAAGACGTATCCGCGTACCGAAGACGACATTGTCATGATGGACTGGAAATTTAGCTTCACCCCGAACGACACGGCCGACATGACCGCACGGCAGCTCAAGAGCAAGATCAACCCCAAGATTGTTCTTGAAATTCGCATCGGAAAGGCCATGATCAGTAAGGGTCTGGACGTCATTGTCGAGGATATGGCCTTCTCTGGCATTATGCGTCTCAAGATCAAGCTTCAGATCCCATTCCCTCACGTGGATAGGGTCGAGATGTGCTTCCTGGAGCGGCCCGAGATCGACTATGTGTGCAAGCCGCTCGGTGGAGAGAGCTTTGGCTTTGACATAAACTTTATTCCCGGGCTCGAGAGCTTCATTCTCGAACAGATTCATGGAAATCTCTCGCCAATGATGTATGCACCAAATGTCTTCCCCATTGAGGTCGCCAAGATGCTCGCGGGAACGCCTGTCGACCAGGCTGTGGGCGTTCTCGCCCTGACCATTCACGGCGCGCAGGGCCTCAAGAACACGGACAATTTTGCGGGAACTGTCGATCCGTATGCGAGCATTAGCTTCAGCCGCCGCCAGGAGCTTGCGCGGACCAAAACCATCGAGGATAACGCGAACCCGAGGTGGAACGAAACGCATTACCTCATTGTCACATCATTCAACGATACTCTCGATATCCAGGTGTTCGACAAGAACGATTTCCGCAAGTCCAAGGAGCTGGGCATTGCCTCGTTCCGCCTCGAAGATCTGGAAGAGCTCAACGTGCAGGAGAACCAGCGGCTCGAGGTGATTGGCGATGGCAAGGCACGTGGTGTCGTCTCGTGTGATCTGCGATTCTTCCCCGTCCTTGAACCCGTCAAAAATGACCAGGGCAAAGTGGAACCGCCACCAGACTCGAACCAGGGCATTTTGCGGTTCACCGTTGAGCAGGCTAAAGATTTGGACGGCACCAAGAGTCTTGTCGGTCTCCTCAACCCATACGCGGCCTTGTTTATCAACGGCAAGGCCGTCCACGAGACTAAGAAGCTCAAGCGCACGAACAACCCCATCTGGGACAATGGATCTAAGGAAATTCTCATCACGGATCGCAAGAAGGCCAAGCTCGGAGTCACCATCAAGGACGATCGAGACCTCACCGGTGACCAGACGCTCGGCAAGTATCAGATCAAGCTCGACGAGATTCTGGAATGCATGGAACAGGGCAAGGAATGGTACCAATTGTCTGGGGCTCACACAGGCCGCGTCAAGATGATGGCACAGTGGCGACCGGTTGCCATTACAGGAGTGGCGGGCACCGGCGGCTACGTCACGCCCATCGGTGTGATGCGATTCCATTTCCAGAAGGCCACGGACCTGCGCAATTTTGAGTCGTTTGGCAAGTCGGATCCGTATGTGCGCGTGCTCCTTTCCGGGATCGACAGGGCGCGGACGGTCACTTTCCGCAATGACCTCAATCCCGAGTGGGACGAGGTTCTCTACGTACCCATCCACTCGCCCCGGGACAGACTCGCCCTGGAAGTCATGGACGCCGAGAAGATGGGCAAAGATCGCAGCCTGGGCCTGGTCGAGGTCTTTGCGGGTGACTACGTCGGCCAGCAGGAGAACGGCGAGTATCTCGTCAACGACAAGAAGCATGTCCGTGAGGACGGCCTCCGACTGCATGGGAAAGGCATCGCGAAGGGCTCTCTGACCTACACCGCCTCGTTCTACCCATGCCTGAACATTGCGGATCCTGAGGACGAGGAGGAGGAAGAGGAAGGTGAGAAGAAGGTCAGCGAGGACAAGGCGAGCGAAGGCAAGACGAGCACCGATCAGCCACGAGCCTCACTCGACCGGTCCTCCACAGCGGGGAAGTTCAAGGCCAATCTGGACAAGAACGGCAGCGCCGAACCTCGCACTTCGACCTCGACTTCTGGCCGGCCGTCTGTTGAGACCCCAGGGCCTCCCAAGATCCGACTTAGCCCCGAAGAGCTTCTCAAGCATGAAAGTGGTCTGCTCATCTTCCGATTGCTGGAGGCCGAGATGCCCGAGGGCCACAGCCGCCTCGAAGTGTGGGTAGATGACATGGCCTACGCTTCGTACGTGTCGTCGACGGCAGCCAACAGAGTTACCAAGTTTGATGAGATCGGCGACTGCGTCGTTCGCGAGTTGGACGTGTCTCGCTTGACGTTGAAGGCCAGAAAGAAGGGTGACGACGACGACGATATCCTAGCTCAACTGACTGGCAATACTCTTGAGACACTCAAGCAGTGCTTGGTAGGCGGCGCCCTTATTCAGACAAGCGGTAGAGGGACGAGACTGACCACTTTCAAACAGAACAACCCCACCAAACTCAAGTTGAAGACTGATGACGGCAGAGAAGGGTGGGTCAAGGTCAGCCTGAAGTACATTCCGATTGATATGCAGTTGGACCCCAGCGAAAGCATCAACAACATGGGCAAACTTCGTGTCGATGTTCTGGATGCCCAGGAGCTGCCAGCGGCGGACAGAAACGGGAAGAGTGACCCGTACTGCAAATTCGAACTCAATGGCAAGGAGGTATACAAGACGAAGGTGCAAAAGAAGACACTCACTCCAGCGTGGAACGAGTTCTTCGAGGTCAATGTCCCTTCACGAACTGCCGCCAAGTTTGTGGTCACTGTATACGACTATGACTTCGCGGATAAGCCGGACCTCCTGGGAGCTGCCACAATCAACCTGGAGTCTCTTGATCCATTCAAGGCGTCCGAGTCTCGGTACATCTTGGACGGTGACTCAGGCTCCGTGCGTCTTCGGATGATTTTCAGGCCTGATTATGTCACGCGCACCATGCAAGGCACATCGACCTTCTCGGGCACCTTCGCCGCTCCCGGCAGAATCGTTACCGGCGTTGCTGGAGCTCCCATCAAGGGCGGTGCGGCCGTGGCCGGTGTCGTGGGTCATGGCGTCGGCAGGGGCGCGTCATTCTTGAAACGAGGTGTCTTTGGCAAGAAGAAGGACGTCGAAGAGCCGAACGGCTCTTTACCTGACGTGGTAGAGTCGCGCCCGACGACGAGTAACGGCCACGACGTGGCGCCTGTTGGCGGCCCGCGCCAGTCCCACACATTGCCCGACGGCGCTCCCATTCCGACCATCGAACAGCCGCGGCACGAGTCCCCTGGTCACAACCGTACGAAGAGCGTCGCTGCTTCATCAATCCATAGCACGGCACCGGGAGGCGCGCCGCTTGGTACGGCTTCATTGACTGTCGTCGGGGCGACAAATTTTCCGCCATCAACCGATCTGTACGTTGTGGTGACACAACTTTCGCCGAAGGAGAAGGTCATTGGCAAAACCAAGCATCACAAATCTGGGACAGGCCAGTGGACGTTCGAGGACACCTTCACGGTGAGATGCACCTCCGACACGCAGTTCAAGATCGAGGCGAAGGGCGACCACTTTGTCGGCAAGGATGACGACCTCGGCGAACACCCGTATTTCGTCGACGAGACGGGGACGGCAACACCCAAGGAGCTCAGCGTGGGCTCTGGAACTGTCACCATCAAGAGCAGCTTCCAGCCGGCCGAGGCGGCGGCGCCAGACACGCCAAAGTCGCATATGCGCAGAAGCTTCCTAAGCAAGAGGGAGGGGCGCGCCAGTCGAGAGACGACGCCGAATCCTTAGATTGGAGCCGCAGTCTTCTAGGTGAAGATCTAAGAGGTGATGCAAGAAATGATGGGGTGTCGGCAGGACGGTAAAAGTATACTTGCGCCGAGATGAACAGGGATATCGCCATGACCATGGCCATGACAGTGGAGTCCGTGCGGGCTCACTGAAGGAATTTCCTTGTCTCTTCACATTTTTACAGGCGATCCTTTGTTTCGGTTTCCTTGCTGTACATGTCGGATCCTCTCCTGTCTCTGGTCTGTGGTGGGCATGAGGAGAAGGAAATGCATTCTGACGGACGCGAGGGCGAACGAAGGCTCCTAGCATGGGAGGAGGGTGGGAAGATGCGGTATTTGTTAGTTTCGATATCCTAGTCGAGTAATTGCTATGACTTCACGGACGATAATGGTGGGGCAGTCCTGCCTACATATGTACTTTGGTCGTCTTGAAGCACCGCAGAAGCTGCCTGTTGGCGACGCGCTCAGGTGAGACCAAGGTGAACAAGGTGAACAAGGTGAAAGTTGGTGCGTCAGGCAACAAGGCACAAACATGTGGTGGTGGGGCCCGCCCTCCGCCACTGGCCAACGAGGTTCATGCACGGCGGCCGTAACTGGCATTACCTCAGCCAGCTTGCAGCCTCGCTGGAGCTGTGTGCTACAGCTCAAGCTGGTTGGGGGTGACGCGCGATCCGGGAGCTGCCTGACCTCGTCAACGTCGCCGCCATCTCCAGCAACCAGCAGCATCTCGTCCACGCCAACGTATCCATCCACCCCGACCATCAATCCAACGCGATAGCCGTTTGCACAGGAGGACTTGCACGGCAGCACATCTTCTCTGCCTTTCTGATCGACATCGCCGCGTTGGGGAACAGCGAGGCCCCCCCCTGCGTCCGACAAAAGCCATCCACGACTTCCGTTGACCCCGGCAGCCCTCGTCGTCAACAATGGACACTCTTGTTTCGAGATACAGCCGGCCGGCGTACGAGAAAAATGAGTCGTTTGAGGATGAGGCTCAGGACCTGATGAACCCTGCTTCGAGCCTCGCCGGCAAGTTTGCCATGCCACCCATCTCCCAGGTACGTTCCCGCCATGGGAGCATATCGCTCTGTCACTCTGATGGCACGCCCTACCAACCGAACATGAGCTGACCGTTGCTGTCTATAGCCTTCCTCTTGGCTCCGTGCAGCGACCGACGACCGGTCGAACCCCGACTGCCCCATCAAGATCGCCCACGGCACGACGACGCTGGCTTTCCGTTTCCAGGGCGGCATCATCGTCGCTACCGACTCGCGAGCCACGGCCGGCAACTGGATCGCCTCGCAGACGGTCAAGAAGGTCATTGAGATCAACAGCGTGCTGCTCGGCACCATGGCCGGTGGCGCCGCCGACTGCCAGTACTGGCTCGCCTGGCTCGGCATGCAGTGCCGCCTGCACGAGCTGCGTCACAAGCGGCGCATCAGCGTCGCGGCCGCCAGCAAGATCCTGGCGAACCTCGTCTACTCGTACAAGGGCATGGGCCTCAGCATGGGCACCATGTGCGCCGGCGTGACCAAGGAGGAGGGCCCCGCGCTCTACTACGTCGACAGCGACGGCACGCGCCTCCAGGGCAACCTCTTCTGCGTGGGCAGTGGTCAGACCTTTGCGTACGGCGTGCTCGATGCCGAGTACAATTACGACCTGAGCGTCGACGACGCGCTGGAGCTGGGCAGGCGAAGCATCCTGGCGGCCACGCACCGCGACGCCTACTCTGGTGGCTTCATCAACCTGTACCACGTCAAGGAGGAGGGCTGGGTCAAGCACGGCTTCAACGACACTAACCCCATCTTCTGGCAAACGAAGCTGGAGAAGGGCGAGTTCAGCAACGTGACGAGCGAGCTGGAATAGATTAGAGTGAGGTGTGCGGGGGAGAAAGGTAGAAGGAGCTCGCGAGCGAGACCGCGGCGGCGGCTATGTACCGGTCACTGTATCTTGTACAACAAATACACAAGGCATTTCCTTTTCTAGATCTGGTCGCTTCGCCATGCAAGTATGCTATTTCATACAGGTACTGTTACACGTCGCTTCTAATCTACAGTGATATTCCTACTTCGTACAGTGGATGCCTTTCACGGCTTCCACATCCCCTCGACCTCCGATGTCTACGCCGTCACGCCTCGGCGCCGCCCTTGATCCAGCCGTCCACGCCCATGATGCCCGGGCCGGCGTCGGGGTCCATGGGCCACTTGCCGATGGGACACGCCGACAGGTCGCTCCGCCAGCCGGCCTGGTACATCTCCATGGCCGTCCAGGCCACCATGGCGGCGTTATCGGTGCACAACGCGACGGGGGGCGCAACGAGGCGCACGTCCGGGAAGCCGCGCGCGGCGAGCGTCGTGCGCAGGACGTGCGCGAGGAAGCGGTTCGACGCGACGCCGCCGGCGACGACGAGGGTGGTGGTGGGTGCTGCGCTGCTACTGCCACCTCCACCGCCGCCGCCGCTGTCCTGCTGCGGCAACAGCAGCTCCGGCCGGTCTTCGAGGGCCAGGACGAGGCGCGAGGCGAGGTGCTGGAACGCGGCGCGGAGGGTGTGCCGTGCGAGGGCGCGCCGCTCGGCGAGGTCCATGGCGCGCGAGGCGGCGATGCGGTGCACCTGCGTGTGGATGCTGCTGAAGGAGTAGGCGAGGCGGCGCGAGTTGCGAAAGGGCAGGGGCACGGTCCAGTCGTAGCCCGAGGGGACGTCGACCATCTCGTCGGCGCGGGAGGCGGCGGGGCGGAAGAAGGCCTTGTGCTGTGCGGCCACGCCATCGTCGCCGGCGCCGTCTCTGCTTCCAGCGGCATTGCTGCTGATGCTGCTGCTGCTGCTGCTGCCGCTGCCGTCAGTGGACGGCGGGAACGCAAACGCCTCGAGCAGCCGGCCGTACATGACGTCCGGACTCGCATCGAGGACCGCCTCGGGCAGGATGACGCGCGCCGTCTGGTCGAGCAGGTTGCCGATGGCGATGTCGCCGGTGGTGGCGACGATGCGGTGGTCGGTGAGCGAGGCCGAGTGCACGAGCTGCGTGTGCCCGCCCGAGACGAGCAGCGAGAGGAAGGGGAAGCTCGGGGCGGATGAAGCGCCAGCGGCGGAGTCGGGGACGAGTTTGCCAGTGCCAGTGGTCGTGCCCGTGGTGCCTGGCTCGGGAATAGAGCTGTCGCTGCCACCGGAGCCCCCACCGCCGCCCATGGCCATGTCCATGCCGAGCGAGGCGACGAGGCGCGGCGTCAGGGCGTGCGCCTGCATGTGGTGGACGGCCAGCAGGGGCACGTCCCACGCGACGGAGAGGCCCTTTGCGACGTTGAGCCCGACGGCGAGGTTGGCCATGATGCCGGGCCCGCGCGTGACGGAGACGAAATCCGGTCGCGCCCTGTTGGTGCCGTCCACATCCAGAGTCCTCCTCGCAGGTCCCTCCGCCGCCCCCTCTGCCGCCGCCGCTGTCAAACTCGTAGCTGTGACGCTCGCGCCGCCATCGTCTTCATCAAGACGCGGCAGCGCGGCGAGGGCGCGCCTCACGAGCGGCGCGAGCGACGCATTGTGGCCCTGCACAGCGACGACGGGGTTCACGCCGCGAAAGGCGCGGTTGTCGGAGGAGACGCGCTCGTTGAAGAGCAGCGCGGCGCGGCCCGTGGCGCGGCACCGCGACAGCACGGCCACGGCGGTGTCGTCGCACGACGTCTCGATGGCGAGCGTGAGGAGGGGTGACGTCGTCGGCGCGGCCGGGCCCTTGGCGGAGGCGGAGGCGGAGGTCGTTGCGGCGGCGGCAGCACTATGAGTCGTTCGCGCGCCGGGCCGGAGACGACGGCGCAGCAGGAGGAGGAGGGGCGTCGGGCGGCATGGCGGGCGCGGCATCAAGGCGCGCGTTTGAGGAACGAGGCTGCGGCGGACGAGGCAAGCACCAAGGCGCGGTGAGGCCAGGCCAGAGGTTGCGAGGTTGGAGGTGCTGGGTCGGCGTGGAAAATAATCTGGGCCCAGGGGACGCATCGCGGCCCCACAACCCCGGCAGACGTCCCGGCGCCATCGGCCCGCATCCCGGTCCAGCCAGGCTTGCCACTTGTTTATGTGTTTATATGCACGAGGTCACGGAAATCAAACCGCCTATGCTCAACATGTGATAAATAGACGTGTTATCTTGAGAGAGAGACTTGATATGTCATTTCTAACGCCACAGGCAATGCATACCCAAAAGGACGTCGAATACACAAGAAAATTGGCTGATAGACATGAAAGCTCCTCCACAGCAGCCCAAGTTTGCGCCTCACTTGACCCTCTCGACCCAGTTGACCCATTCGCACTTGCACCCGCCGGTCCCGCCGTCGAAGCCCCCGACGCTCGCGCTGCCTGTCCCTCGCGGGTTGATCCACGTCCCGCCGACGCCCATGTCGTTGGCCAGAAGCGCGGGTTTGCTCGTGTCGAGTTTCAGCCGCTTGTCCATGGGCCAGTACCAGACGAGCTTCTTCTTTGGGTCTCCGCCGTGGGTGTCGAGCGTCACCGTCACCGGATACGGCATCGTCCCTGGCCGGACCAGCTGTCTCTTGTCTCCGACGCCCCCGCCCGTGTCGGGGTTCAGCAGCGACGACGTGTTGGAGCTCAGCGACCGGGTCCAGATCTGCACCAGCACGCGCGTCTCCGACCACGTCACCAAGAAGTCGGCTTCGTTCTTGCGACACCCGCCGTTCTCGTCCAATGGCACATTGCCCTCGTCCGTTTTGTTCAGGATAGTAGCCGACCGAACAAAGATGGTCCGCTTGAAATGCGAGTAGAATCCGTAGTGCTCGGTGGGAAGGCCCCTGTCAAAGAGCCGCACGGGTTGCTTGACGGGATTTGGCAGCATGACTGCAGGGGCCGGCGTCCCGTCTGAGTCCAGATCAGGGGCTGGCAGTAGGGCTACCAGGCTCTGGTTGCCGATTTGAGAACTGGGTCCTCTCCGCGTGAGCGACGGAACGTCAACTGTATCATTCACCGACTTGAGTAGGCTGATGAAGAAAGGAGTCGGCTCCCCTGCCTTGTTCTCGGCGTGGACTTGATCCGTAGTGTTCCCCAAGAACCACATCTCTTTGAGATCCGGCGCGGGCGGCTGGGAGATGAATCCGTCCTTTGCCTGTCGTGCTGACAGAATCGCCCTGGCCGCAGCGGCCACTGCTGATAGTCCTCGACGAGGCTTGTCGCTGCTGTCCCTCCAACCATTACTAGTACTGTTGTCCCACTGAATCTGCATAATCACCGTCGGCTGATCGGGTTTGTATGGGGCGACAGAGTCCTGCTGGTCCTTGGGGAGCGAGCAGCTCCACAAAGTCGATGGCTCGGTGCAGACACTTTTTGATACGCTGTTGTCTGGCCCAACCACAGTCAGGACTCCAGTAGGCATAGGAGGAAAGTCCGTAAGGTTGACCCATATCGACTGTTCGGCAGCCGCACCGTGATGGCGAGTGAGCACGACTGCTAGGACGACAATGAGGATGATGAGGGCAAGGATGCCGGCCCAGATAGCCACCCAGACTCGCCGGCGTTTGCGACCTTCTCGTCCAGTACGGCCGTAGCAACCGGCAGCCGAAATACAGCCCCGTCCCCGCCAGAAGCCACCCACACGTCGTGCGACAACTTCTTCCTTCTCATGTCGTCGTCGGCGGCGTTCTACTTTATTGAATTCACCCCGCGCTGCATGTGCGTGTTCCTGTGGGAGATATGTGCCCAACGGCCGAGGTGGCAGTGCCTCGCCTACCCTCGTTGGTGTTTCGCTGCGGGCCGAAGGCGTCAGGGGAACGTTAACCAGCTGGGTTGCACCCTGGGACGTCATGGTCGCTGCCAGGCCGGGAGACACGGGTCCAGGCGACGGAGGGAACTGTGCCTGAAGGGGATGCCCTGGCGGAAAGAGGGCTCGATATCGCACTGCCGTCGTTTCATATTTCTTTGGGGGCGAATACGGCGGCGGTTGATCTCTGCTGGTCTCGTCGGTCGTTGCGGTGTAATGCTTCTCCTGTGCTGTCACGAAATTGGATAATGACGGAGGCCCCCTCGACGAGGATCCTTCCTGTTCTCGCACAGAATATACCTCCGCTCGTGGCGTGGGTGATTTTCGAGGCGTTGGGGCGCGTACTATTGGTGTTTGAACAGTAACTCGCGATACTCGCAGCGACTCGTTCCGAGGATGTTTCTCATCAAGGGCTGCGTAACTTCCAGCCGATTCTTCATCCTTCGGTGACGCGGCCTTTGGCTTCCGGCTGGAGAAGGAAAGCTTCTTGTCCACGAAAGGCGTAACCACGTGGTCCCACCAGCCGTGAGATCTAGACCCGGCACTTTCAGGGGACGCGCCAAGCAACCTCCCCTGTGTGTGTTTCTGGGGAGACGGGCCGTCTTCTTCAAAGAGCGTGCAGGGCGTCCCGCTGTCATCCTCTTCAGGACTGTTGCAGAGCTCGAGGCTGAGTATCCTCGGTTGAGATGCCTTGTAACTGTCGGGAACAGCCGGCACCGGAGGCGCTGCTTGGCTGATTGCGAGACCCGCGAGTGTCGTTTGCGAATATACACTCGAGGTACCTCGATTCGACCGAAACGAGTGGCCAGTATCTGGGGTATCTGGAGACCAGATTGATCGCTGTAGACCTGTGCTGGGACCTCCTGGGGCCGTATCTCCGGTCTGACAGGCCACATGATCTGTCTTGGTGCGAAGATCAGATGTTGGGGGCGCCTGGGTGGTTGCCGTCTGGGGGCTGACAACACGAGAGTCCATTTGGTCAGACGGCAGAGATATTCCGATGACAATGGGGCGGTCGTCAGGAGAGAGCTCCTGCTCAGTGCGAGCGGACCGTTGCGGCGTGGCGGACTCGGGGCTGGCCGTTTTATCCCTTTTAAGCCAGTTCCAGTTTCCAACAGAGGCAGAATTCGGCTCTCCTTCCAGCGCGCGGAGAGCTGCGGCATCGACGAACTTTGGCTGCTGCCCGCCAGCGCCACGCATTTGGTTGGCGATGTGGTTGTTTCGCTTAAAGATGGTCATGTCGGTGATGAGACGGATGCCTGCCTTCTCGTTCTGGACCTTCTGTCGATGCCGGGACTTGAGCCGCCTGACTCTGGCTGTGGACATTCTCGAGGCTCTTGAGGCGGGGGCCTTTAGCGACAACCGTGATCGCGACGACGTCGGAGGTTGCAATGGTGGGGGCATCGAAATCTGCTCTGAGGCATCAATGGGTGTGATGACGTCGTCGTCCTCCCACTCCTCCCAGTCGTCGGTCTCATGGTCGTGTTTCGTGACTTGGGAATGCCGTCTGTGCTCCATGATGATGTTGCCGACTGTCGTTTGCAAGGGAAAGGATCGGCTTATGGTTCAGCGGGTTGCGGCCTGTTGCCCAGCTGAGACTTTCAGACCGAGTGGGCTCGTTGCCTTCGTTTCACTGAGGTGCTCCCCTGAAGTGTAATATCGAACGAAGCATGACCGCCAGGTTCGCCCAGCTGGTAGCAGGTGTCACGGGAAGTGATGGCGAAGGAGCGAGGCGAGACCTAGAACTCGAAAGGGTCGAGGGCAATGTCGGCGGCGGGTGCACAGGCAGTGAATCAGATTGAGCGGCAAGAATATCAAGTCACCACGCGCGTTCAAGAATAACAGACACCGTTGTCTATTGTATGGAAGGAGGAACACAGACAATCGCCCTACAACAATGGGCACTAGTTGTTGACCAAGACCTTGGGTGCCTGGCTGCCTGGCTGCCTCGGGCAGCGGCACCGGGCGCGACACACAATGTAATGAGCTGCATCGTTTCCGGTCTCGCGGGTTTCAGAGCGCCTCTGTGTAATGACACGCTGCGGCGGCCCGGCGCTTCGATGGGCTTGGATGACGATGGATGGACGACGATGCTGGACGTTCCTGCACCCGCGTGTGAAGTCGGCGCTTGCAGATGGCAGATGGCGCCCCTCATTGGCCCCGCGTCACACCGGGGGGGCAGAGGTAGGCGCCGTGGTGACAGGGGCTGATTGGCTGTTTGTCGCGGCAAGCTCCTGTCTAATCCCTTGCAGCGCCTGCCGTGGCCCGTCGGGTTTTGGGGGCAGTGTCTGAGGTGTTGCAGGAACATCCCGGCTGGGACCGATTTGGAAGCTCTCGTCCCATTGACGATGCAGCACCTTGCGACCTAAGAGCGGCCGCCGTACGGAGTGGACTCCTAGCTATCGCTGTAAAGAACGGCAACGCCCACGGGGACGTACATCTTCCACGTCGGTATTTACGTCGGACCGATGATCTTATAGAAGCCGGTGCAGCCCTTTGCTTTGCTTAGAAGCAGGGCTCGGCCCTTGCAGTTGATGGCTGTCAACGCGCTCGAAACGCGCTCGAACGACCGCGAATCACTGCAGTTCTCGGCGGAAGAGCATCAGGAACTGTTGCGGGCCCATTTGCAGATCCGGAGTCGACAGCCGGGCCCGTCTCCATTGACGCAAAGCAAGGCTCCACGGCTCATATTGCAGACTCCGCCGACGGACTCCACGGGTAGAGCGGCAGGATATCTCATGCCTTCAATCGAGTGCCGATCATCCGCCCACGACCTTGTGCTGCAGTGGCGGTGACCCCGCGATGCTGTGTGAGAGCCGTTGGGACGGATGTCGGGTCGGGCAGATGTCAAGCAGTGCCGTCCACAGTGATGAATCATTGTTTTGTGTCACCCGGCCCGATGCCGACGATGTGAGAGGCAGCGAGCTGCCACAACAAACTCAAATCTGGTGAGCCGGGTTGCAACGCACACCCTGTCAGCCGGTCTAAACCCGCCTTGCAGGAGATCTGAAGAATTGTCCGCACGAGTTACTGGCCGCGGATGTCGTGCTCGAAATGCAGTGGCGCACAAGGGATGGCGGGGGCGGGCAAGCAAGGAGACGGACGACCTGCCAGGGCGGCTTTGTCGGCTGAGGCAGTCCAGGATGGCCCTGCTTGCAGCCCTCTGGCAGCTGCGCCAGATGCTGGGACGCCGGACCTTGACTGCCCTCCCCAGACGAGCAGCCGGAAAAAAACTCTTTTTGGCCCCTGTCGGCGCAGTCAGTTCAGCGCTCTCATTGTTTGCCCTCTGAAATTAGCTCGCTGGCATTCGGGCTCTTGGCACGCGCCGGCCGAAGCAGCTAAGAATCTAGCGCTGGAGCACCTCGACGATACGAGGCGCACAATGGGCGCGTTGCCGTGGGACGTCCCGGTGCTAACGACGAAAACGTGCACCCGCTGAAGAGCTTTGCGGCATCTGTGACTGGACCCCTGACGACCATCCCGTCAGCACAGCGTGAGGCCAAGCATTCGCTGGTTTCGTCACCGGAAGGAGGTGCTGTCTCCTGCATTGCCGTGACTGTTGGTTGGTACCTCGTAGCACAGCGATGGCCGGTACGAGGACAAGAGTCCCACGAGCCCCTGGCCGGTGTGTGCGCCATGGGCATCGAGAAGATGGGATGACAGCTCGTCACGTTCTTGTGCGTTGCCGACAGCCACCGGCAGGAGAGGGAGCGAGGAATGAAGGAGGAGAGAAGTTGCCATAAGGTTTTACTGCTAGCGCCCGCGCAAGCCAGCAACAGATGGTCAATATTTACGGACTACGTACCTACTCCAGCGTTCGGTCGTCCCTTGCCGGCGAGGCCAATATTGGCCAGGCGGGCATGCGGGCAGCCCGGCGGGCAGGGCGCCAATTGCTGACCGAAGCGACCAGGACGTCAGATACCCGGATGCCTCGCGTGTTCGCGCCAAAGGCCATGTACGAATACACTCCATCCAGGTCTGAGGCCAGGCAGGTGCATGCGCATGCGTACCAATCTGTAGCAACAACGGCAGGACACCTTGTCCCAGATTCCATCCATGGATGCCCCCTCCGCCTGGGGCATGTTCGGTACGAAGAAGGCAATATTAAACCCTTTGGGCTGGTTTGTGATTGGGAAATCGCAATCCCGGTTGACAGGATCGGACTGGCAGGGAAGCAGGCGAGTAAGATCAATGGCGTCTGCCTCACGGCCCATGGCCCCCCATGACGGCCCATGACCCCCCATGACCCAGGTCCGCGACGCTGGGGTGCGAGGGCGTTATCTATCGCCAGCCTGAGCCAGCCAGCGGGTTGCATAGGAGGGCGCGAGCGCCTCATCGCGGCGCCGCCGTGTTTGCCCACGGTCGTATCCGCCTTCACCTGGCCATCTGGCCATCTGGCTTCTTTCTGCCCCTTTTCCCGCTCCCGTTTTTCCTTCTTCGCACCTTCCCCTCCCGCCTCATCCTCGGCTGACTGCCTCGAGTGGTCACCTCCCCGTTCTTCTGCTCGCGTCCGCCGTTCTTTCGGGACGCGCCTCCACTCTCACCGACTCCCCCCCCCCCGGGGCCTGGTACCGTGCTGCGTGCGGCGCCCCGAGCTGCAACCTGCGCCTGCGCCGTGCGACGACAACGACACGACTGCGAGCACCCGAGCAGGCATTGACCGACGGCGGCAACGGACCCATTATTTAGCACCGCATGGTGGAGGCGAGGCCCTCTCTACCGCCCCGTGCGCAGCCTCTTGGCGGAAAACGCTCGGGTCTCTGTTCGGGACGGACCCAGAACGCCCTAAAAACGAAGCCAGGCCGCCGCAACAGCCTACCGGGCTGAGTGTGAGGTACGGATTCGCCGCTGACCAGCCCGCCGCTGCGACCTCATTGGCGCCACTGTAAGCGCATCGTTTGATTACACGAGGAGGCGACGGGGGGGCACGTCGAACGACAAGCACCAAGGTACGTCCGTACGTGTTGTATTGTACGAGCACGTCAAACGGAGAGAAAGGCACACGATTCTCTCCTCTCCCATCGCCCCCGATCACGCACGCACCACAGTGCAAGGTACGAGCGAGTAATTACATTGTGCGAGCCACTGGCGCTTGTGCGAGTAATATGCCGCCCGGCCACAACCAAGCCTCCCTCGTCTAGTCTTCAATTTTGCACCTGAAGTGTTCTTTTGACCCCCGCTGAGACCCCGAACCCACCGAGCCTGGCTTGCCTGGGCTGGGCTGGCTAGGGGGCCCATCGGCCAACCAACAATCGGACGGGGCACGCTCCAAATTATTGCAGCGCCCCTAAAACGTGCTACCTGATGGCAGGCAACCTGGAAGGCAGCGTCTTTTGCTAACTGCCCGTACAAGCCACATTTCTCGTGGCCTCGCAGATCTCATCAGACGGGATTCTTGCGTCAGCATCTGCCATCGACATCCTCAACACCCGGCCTCGTCCTCGTTTGAGCCGACCGTCGACCTCTCGCACCCCGTGGCTCGAGCATCCTCGTCTCGGCGTCTCTACCTTCCCGCGCATTCCAGCCCTTTTCGGGGGGTGCATCGTTCCTCCGCGCCCGCGCCCGCGCCCGCGTGGAACCAACTCGTCCCACGTTTTTCTGCGCGGCGAGCGAAAGTCGGCACCAAGCCCTGCTGTCCTCCCTTGCTGCAAAGGGGCCAGGTTGCCGTCTCCAAAATATACAACGGGGAGCTCGACGACGCCAAGCTCGCCACGCCGCCATTCGCGAACGCCTCGTCTCGTCTCGACCCGAGGGGCCGACCCAAGTCGAAACCGGGACAAGAGCCCAAGCCCCCCGGCGTCGTTGACTTTAGCCAACCCGCCTACCCGCCTCCGCGTCACTGCAATCTCGCTCGTCCCTCCCTCCGGTCGATCGATACACCGTCCCGTTCCAGCCATTGAAGTTCGATCGTCACCTCTGCGACCTCGCGACGACCTCGACGACCGTTCAATCTGGCGTCCGCCAAGCTCACCGCCGGCTCTTCGAGCTCCTTCAGCGACCGGCCTGCCCCATCACATCATCGGCGGCGCTCATCGGCTGGTTCGCACACCCTGAGCGAGGCGCGATCTGGCAACTTGCTCGAGATCCGTCCCAAACAGGCCAATCAAGCTCCTCTGTCACCCATTCTTGGTACGTTGCGCCGCCACTCCTCCGCATCCTTTTTTTTGGTGTTTTGTTGCTGCTTCCCCCTTCCCGCCTTGGATCATCGACAGACCTCTTTCGACCATTGTGTGGCGTAGCATAGCCCGGCATGTTTGCTGACAGCCCTGGGCTTCCCCGTCCACAGGCACCCCGGCGATTCCCATGTCCTTATCACGCAGCCCGTCGCCGGTTCCCGGCGGCGGCTGGTCAAGTCCTGGCCTGAACCTCAACAGCGGCAGACATAGCCCGGCCGTCAGCGGCGGTCCCGTGCAATGGGAGTCGGCCAAGATGCGACACCTTGGGCCCAATGGCTACCCTTCCTTCTCGACACATAACCAGGGCTTCTTCTCGCGCCACATGCGTCGCATATCGAGCAGCCTGCCGCGATTCGGCCCTACCGCCGACTCGCACTACGTCGACAAGGACAAGTTTGGGCGCGGTCGATGGCCTGGCCAAAACCTCCCCTTGGTCGGCAGAGTAATATCTATCTTTGGTCGCATGGGGCGGAAGATGAAGATACGGCTGTTGATTGGGTTCATCGTCTTCCTTTGCATCTACATATTCTATCACTCCCGTGAGTTCAGGACCACCATGACACTCTACCGAGAGTGTGACCTTGGTCTAACAGAATCCTACAGCTCTGGTATACCATTGGCGGAGAGCTTCCTGGGGCGGCGGTGGTGAGAAGTTCGTCATCATCCTGGGCGCCAATGTTGGTGGAGGAGTCATGGAGTGGAAGGGCGCCAGAGAATGGGCCATTGAACGAGACAGCGTGCGAAACAAGCGCAACTACGTCAACCGATGGGGCTACGACCTCGAGATTGTCGACATGAAGACGAGAAAGAAGTATGCGCACGAGTGGCGCGAGAGCTGGGAGAAGGTTGACTTCATGCGGACGGCCATGAGGAAATACCCCAAGGCGGAATGGTGAGGAACCCACGATGCCGCGGAGGCGATCCAGCAACGGCTCTGCTGACCCCTTCAAGGTTTTGGTGGCTTGATCTGAACACAATCGTCATGGAACCCTTTTACTCATTGCAGGATCACATCTTCGACGACCTAGGCAAGCACGTCTATCGTGACATCAACGAGTACAACCCGCTCAACATCACGCACCCATTCACCGATCCGTATCTCGACACCGATGCACTGAGCCCCACCGGCGACGGTAATATGGGCTCGATCAACATGGTACTCTCGCAAGACTGCTCGGGCTTCAACCTGGGCTCGTTCTTTTTGCGCCGGAGCGCGTGGACGGAGCGCGTTCTGGACGTCTGGTGGGATCCCGTGGCGTATGAGCAGAAGCACATGGAGTGGGCGCACAAGGAGCAGGACGCATTTGAGCAGCTGTACAAGACGCAGCCGTGGGTTAGGCAGCACACTGCGTTCCTACCCCAGCGCAGCATCAACAGCTTCCCCCCAGCAGCCTGCGGCGACGGCAGCGGCAAGAACCACACCCGATATCACTACAGCGAACGCGAACGCGATTTTCTCGTCAACATGGCCGGCTGCGAATGGGGTCGGGACTGCTGGGGCGAAATGTACCACTACCGCCAGTACAGCTACTGGCTGAACCGGAATCCGTGGGAACGTTTCAAGGAAGACCTGATTGCAGTCATCTGGTTCAAGCTCACGGGGAAGTGGGTCAAGCTGTGAGGACCGCGGAGAGCAACTTGAGAGGCTGTGGCGTGCGTCACGCCATTAACACGGCTCGTCACATGGATGACGGGCGATACTGCGTGCTGGAGAGCCGGCCTTCCCGGCTGTCCAACGGACTGGGCCATTCACGAATGGATCTGGCGAGGCACGCAATTCCCTTCTTGGTTTCGGAGACGTTATAATACCCATTTCTGCATGGATCACTGCAACGGCAGCAGAGGCAACGGCAGGACGAGACAGGGAGAGGGAAGTCATACTTGCACCGATCGGCTCCGGACTGACGTCGCGGCGTGGCTGCCAGGAGGTATCACATCGAACGCGATGTGATATGGAACGCAAGCGCCCGCGGCGGCCAACGACGGTATCGAGCCGGAGCCCTCGTAAGTTTGGAGCCAGGCCTTACGACCGACATGGAGATTCCGAGGACATGTAACAAAAAGGGAAAGGATACAAGCGAAAAGGTGTGTCTAGCATGGCGAGGAGGACCATGGCAGTGGTCCGGGGGGCGACCACGATGCATTACGGCCAGCGACATGGCCCACCAGTGGCGTTGTGCAATTTGGTGTCTAGATGGACGGGGAGCGAATTTTGATTTCTGGCTTGGGGCTCATTCTACCGTCTATATCATTTTTTCTCAATCACTTCATGTACGATTTGAGGTACGTTGGAATAGTACTGGAATAGATGGCCGTCGCGTCGACGACCAAAATCCAGGGTGCCTTTTGGCAAGATGCTTGGCGATGGCCGTCGCGGAGAGAGATGAAGGACGGACGAGTGCGAGTGCTGCATCTCATATTTGGAGGAAGATGCCAAAACATGCCCCGGCTCCCCCACAGATGCCGAGCCAGCCGTCAGCCCGCCAATGGTCACAAGGGGAAATGAACAGGCACAAAAAAATGCCAAGCGGACTGCTGGCTGGCTGGTTGTTGCAAGCCGGGTATCGTGTATATTGCGCCGGGGTCGTGGGTCAGGTAATGAATGGCAGGACATGGACGGGCCACACACTGTCGCGTCACCAGAATTCGAACCGCGGGCGGTTGCAAAAAGAATAAAAAAAGAACGCTTTGGCGAAGCGCTCTTGCGAGCTTTGAAAAGCATACTTTATATAATAATTAAAGATACACGCTACTTCGCCGATGGATTGACTGTTTATTTTGACATAGAAGGGGTCCAGCCTGGCGCCACGCTGTCTCCCAGAGGCTACGTACCTTGGGTACGATGCCGCGCTAGATGGAAGTCTGCCTGGCCATGGGTGTGACTCTGAAGTCAAAGCAGTCGAGCGGCAGTGGGCGAGTGCATGGATGACTTAAAGGAGCTTGCTTGCTTGGTCGCTCGCCTGGCTGATGCATACCCGAAATATGTGCCACCACAGCACAAGGGCCGACTCGGTCACAGCAGGCATCGAGAAGGCTAGACAGGGACAGGGTACAGATGGTGACACATGGGGGGCTCTGCTAGGTAAATTAATCAGCTGAAGCCACGCAGAGGAAGGACGGCAATTAATTAATTGACATGAGGATGTGTGATGCAAACTCGCCGTCCCCGGCAATCCGGTTCGTTATGTACAATGTGAATTACTTGCCGGCAGGGGGCCCGGATGAGGTTTGCCGCTGCAAGGGCTTGGAACTGCTGCACGGTGGCGTTTGGTGCGTGCGGTTCTCGGTATGGTATGGGGTGTTTTGGCGAAACAGGGGGGGGGGGGGGGGGGGGGGGTCGAAACGTGGGAAAAAGCAAGATGGACGAGTGAGGCACGACTGGGAATGCACGCAAGGCATCGACGTTATCTGCAGGCACGAGTAAGATCTCACAGATCTGGATCACGCGAAGTGTCTCAGCGGACGGACAGACTGGCCCCCATGGCAGTGGTGGGAGGGGCAAGGGGAGGGGGAAAGGCGAGAAAGGACCATGTTCGCCAGAGGATGACTGGCAAAACACCTTGGCTCTGACTGGCGTCCCTCGACGCCAGTCGTCGACGTTTTTGACTCGCAGGCGTCGTGCGTCCATGTCGGCATTCAAATGGGGACGGACGACTGATGGATGACCCGCCAACCCTCGAGCCCCCCCCCGGAGTCGCATCGGAATGGATGCAACGCAGAATCGCCATAAGATCGGCGCCCAAGACCCGCAGAGCGACTCGTAGACGGCCCAGGAGACGAGGAGAAGAATTCCCTCCGTCGGACACTCGTTTTGTACGGGGCAGAGCCAAGCAAAGTCTTTGCGAGTAAGTGTGCGTGCAAGACGTCGAAGATGTGCATCTCAAACCTGTCATGCACAAAAGGCTGGATGGAGTCAGTCAAGTCAGTCAGTCAGTCAGCCAGCCGCCGCCATGTAAGTTCTTAGTCGGCGGGGTGGGTTGGCGGCTGGTTGGCTGGCGCAGTTCGTCAGATGTCCCCTTGATAGAAAAACCGGGCGAGGCGCCGCAAGATATCCACGACGGGCGTTTCGTTCTTGATGGGGGAGGGGGCATGGCGGTTAAAATGCCGCCGAGAGATACTAATGTTGTGCTGTAGAAACACGCGCAAGCACATGCGCAAGCCATCAATCGGCAGAAAACGGCGCCACGTCCGATTCCCGCGCGCGTGCGTACGTGGCGTGGCGCGGCCGCGATGCTGGCTCCTCCCAGATGGCGTTTTGGTTTTGCGGTCCGTTTTGCGTGGTTTGCTCGAGGGTGCGCGATCTGCAGTTACAGAAAAAGGATGGATACGACGACGAGGAGGTTGGGAGGCTGAGGGAGATCGTCCAAGCGGGCTCGTGCTGCAGGGGGATGCGAGGCGCCAAACGACGAAGAAAAAGGTGGGTTTGGGTTGCAGACGGCGGCTCGACATCAGCAGCAGCGATGACTTAAAGTGGTCCCTGGCGCGAGAACTCGAACGTCGAGGTACGGGTACTCGTTCGAAGTTTGTACGGAGTACGCGTGCGGCGGCATGGCGGCATGGAACACTTCCAGTTTGCGAGGGGCCAGACAGCTGACATGGATGACTTCTCTCACGGCCGACGCTGTCTGTCTGTGCCTCATCAAGGGGGCGGTCATCGTCTGTTGGAGGGTCGGCCTGACTTCGTGAGAGCGCGTATCAGTGTGGTGGTGATGGATGGCAGGGTGGCACTTTCGTGCATGCACGCGCGCAAAGCAAGATAGGGAGCCGCGTGATGGTCCAACACGCACAGAGGGGGGTTGCGGCTGGCCGTGTGTTGAAAGCGTGCGAGAAATCGCATGTGCCTGACGATGCGTTTTCTCCTGCAGCCGACAGGGGTGACCCGCGGCGCATCTGCAGATGATTGATCTGATGTGCGCGCGCGTTTTGTTGTACCCTGCAAGGGCATCAGATCAGGCCGGGATAAACGAGCCGGCCGTGTTTCATCAGCTCTGGGCCCCCCGGACGCCTGAGGTCTGGCCCCCGGTCCGGTGTTGCGAGGAGCTTCTTGCTGTCCCCGTACCGACTACCAAGTACGAGTCCTCGTACTCGTACGTCGTGGGGCCGACCTGTCAAGCTCCATTCTGTTGAGCCTGAATGCCAAGCTGGCTGCCCGCTTGTGGCCGGTCTGCACGCATGCACGCACGGACAAGGAATGAAGAGTAAAGTTTGAGTTGAGTGCGTGGGCAAGCGTTCGGCCAGGTGGGCGGATGGAAGCATAGCAAGCACATGAATGTTTCCCTCCTCCCTTTCCACCTTCTCCCTCCCCCGGGCCGTCAGGGGCTGGGCACTGTGGGCAGGCTTCATGGCGGAGCGGAGCAAGCAGGAAACGCTGAAACGGGCGCCGGCGCCGGCGGACCAACTGGACGGCGGCCGCGAGCCCTCTTCGGTGGAGTCGGCGCTGCCCCTGCAGGCCCGTCAGGCGTTCGACCGTCTAGAAACTTTCGCTCCCAGCAATCCAGCTGCCAATCAGTCCGGTGGAGGCCCAGCTCCAGCTGCCCCGTACCAGCAGTGGCTGCCCGCCCAGTCCCCCCCATCTCCCCCCTCTGCCCTCCCCCCCGGGAAGCGCCAGGGGGGGCCCCCAGCGCGCGCCAACGCCACCTCAGGAACGCCGGGCCTGCCAGCGCCGTGCAGGCGTTCGCCATTGGCCGGCCCGCGACGACACCGCCTGTCTCAGAGTCGCCGGGGGAGGAGCTTGGGAGGCCCGGGTCTCCAGGACGGACGTCGGACCAGGCTCGCTCGAGTCCCGAGCCACAGGCCGGCGGCCGCCTGTTCGTCGAACACGCACGCGCGCGGACCCATAGAGTACGACTGCAGGTACACGTACGAGTACCTGCTCGTACCTACACGGGGAGCGGGACGAAAAGGAAGCCAGGACCGCGGCAAGGGCTCCGAAAGCAGAAAGTGCGCCAGTAAATCGCTTGATGGGACGGATGGATGCTCCACGACGGGGAAACGACGAGGTATCAGCAGCGGCAGCACCAACAACGGCCATGGGGGTCCAAGGGGACTCAGGGAGACGCGCACCACCACGTGCGGTGGGTGCGAGTCCTCCTCGTCTAGTCGATGAGGCTGTATTTAGCCATTCTCGCTCCCCTCGATGCCGCTTCGTGCGTCTTTCCGCTTTGCTCTTCACTCCCCCCGTCTGCCCGTCTTCTCTCCTTTCACAGGTCCGACGTCGTCGTTGACTGCCGTTCAATCCTTTCGGCAGCTGGCACTCAACACTTGACTGACACCACCCCTGAGCCTCGGCACCTGTTCCATTCATTCGGTCTCTATTGAGTAGAGAAACAATACGGCATCAGCATTCTTGCAATTGCATCCGTCCTCATTGTTCGCAAGCAGACCAGCTCGTCTAAGCGGCTCGCATTCCTTTTTGCGACAATCTGCTGAAAAACTCGTCCTTCCTTCTTGTCATTTACAGTCGCCGGTCGCACCTTCCAGATATCCGCATCGAACCAGACATCGTAGTGCGCACTCTCCTTTACTCGCACAACACAGCCTGTCTCTCACACTCTCTTCGGCCGATATCTGCTTCGTCGCCGTCTTCTATCTTTGACAACTCTCTCTTTGACGGGCTAGTTCCCATCACAGCGCTGCTAGACGCAGACAACACCTTCATTCATCCACCTCGAGCGCTGCTGTGGCCGGTTCACTCAGCGATTCACGGGCAGACCTTCTCGGCTTCACCACCGATACCGCATAACCATCTTCTGAGAGGACAAAGACCTCAAGCCTTACCTCCGCGAACCACGTTTCCTCTTCGAACGCTTCACGACTCAATCTCTCTCACCATGCATCTCTCCACAACTCGCCTCGCCACCGGTGTGCTCCTGGCCTCGGTTGGCGCCACCCTGGCTAAGACCTCGTACAACCTTCAGGTCTCCTACGACAAGACCAATTTCTTCGAGTCATTCGACTTCCTGAACGGCGAGGATCCCACGCACGGCTTCGTCGACTACGTTGATCAGGCCACCGCGCAGCAAGCCGGTCTCATTGGCGTCGGCCAGTCCAACGGCAGTATCTACATGGGCGTCGACCACACCACTGTCAACCCGCCCAACGGCCGTCAGTCGGTGCGCATCACCTCCAAGGACTCTTTCACAAGGGGTCTCTTCATCGCCGACATCGCTCACATGCCCGGCTCCATCTGCGGTGTCTGGCCCGCTTACTGGATGTTCGGCCCCGACTGGCCGTCATCCGGAGAAATCGATATTATCGAGGGCGTCAACACCCAGACGCAGAACGCTGTGACCCTTCACACGTCTTCGGGCTGCGAGATGTCCAACGTCGGCACCCTCCCCTCGACCATGTTCGAGTCCCCGAACTGCGGTTCCGAGAGCGCCACCAGCGGCTGCCAGCAGAGGACCTCAAGCAACCAGAACTATGGAGATGGTTTCAACGACATCAAGGGTGGCGTTTATGCCACGGAGTGGACGTCCGACCACATTGCCATCTGGTTCTTCCCCCGCAGCCAGATTCCCCAGGACATCGCCTCGGGCAAGCCCAACCCCAAGTCCTGGAGCCACCCCCTGGCCCGTTTTGTCGGCGGCCTTGGTTGCCACATTGACTCGCACTTCACCAAGAATAACATCGTCTTCGACACCACCTTCTGCGGCGACTGGGCCGGCAACCCCGCGGTCTGGGGATCCAATGCCGAGTGCAGCGCCAAGTCGTCGTCGTGCAAGGACTACGTCTCCAACAACCCCGCCGACTTCAAGGACGCCTACTGGGAGGTCAACTCGGTCAAGGTCTACCAGCAGGGCGAGTCGTATGGCAGCCCGGACCAGGGTAACACGTCGACCAGCCAGCCCGCGCCGAACCCGACTCCGACCTCTACCTCGATCCGGGTATCTCCCACCTCGGCCCAGCGGATCTCCCAGGTCACCGGCATCAAGTACTCCACTCAATACGTGCCGCCAAGCCGAGTTGCGCCTCCGAACCAGGTCGCCTCCCCCAGTCAGGTCGCTCCGACACAGGCTCGTGGCACCGACCTGGGCAGCTTCAATCCTGCGGGGAGCTACGTCCCTCAGCCCTGGAAAGCCTGAAAGGTTGCAGCGGACCGCTTTCTCGGACATATGGCATATTCACAGCGCCATGGGCAATTGGCACATTTCACACACGCTGGCGACGGTGAAAAGGGTGGCCATGAACGCCGCATGACAGATACCCAACGGAGGCATTCTACCGCTCCATGCCACTTGGCATGGTCGGCATTCTTATAGAGAAGCACGAGCAGTGCAGGATACATGGCGTTTCGGGTTAGCTTCTTGTCATGTTTCGTCCCTTGCCCTTCGCAGGGCCACGATTTAGCTGTAGATCAGGCATTGCGCAAGGTCCACTTCGCAGCCTCACAGTCGCTTCATTGTATATACTTGCACATGAGAACAAGACAGATGCTTGCACAACTGTCCATTATATTTCATTTCATTCCAGTGCCTTTCATGTGAGTTGTTGCAGCGACAGTTTGGCTATATGGCAGCCACGGCGGCGACGCCGGCGGCGACGCCGGCGGCGATTGCGGCAACGGCAGCGAGACGGGCGCCAGTGTTGCCTGCCGTGCTCTTCTTATCGTCGCCCTTGCTGTCCTTTCCATCGCCCAGTGCCTTGTTCCACACCTCCTGGTACGCGCTCAAGTATTCCGACACGTACTTCTTGTCGTCCTTGGGGACGTTCTTGTCGAACCAGGGCGCGGCGGTGACTTCGGGCCAGGACCAGCCCGCGAGGACGAGGTCGGGCACGACCTCGGCCGAGTTGGTGGCCTTTGCAGCGGCCGAGTACATGTCGCGGAGAACGGTGCTGTAGCGGTCGGCGTTCTCGTACTTGACCTGGACGCTGTACAGGGCGGTGGCGAGGGACGTGTAGGCGCTGCCCGTGATCGTCGCCGGGACGGTGCCAACCGTGGACAGCGACCCGCTCATCGCGGTCGTGGGGAGCACCTCGGAGGCGGGCTTGGAGGTCGGGATCCAGCTGAATGCGGCGAGGGAGGGCGCCGCCGCCGCGAGGGCGAGGGCGAGTGGGAGTGTGAGCTTCATGCCGGGCGCTGATGTGTTGTGTGTATATGTGTGTGTGTGTGTGTGTGTGTGTGTGAGAGCGGGATTGCGGAGGTGATGGAGGCTGTAGGTGTGCGTGGGTTAGGGGATCGCGCGAGCGAGGACTCTGTCACGTCTTATACTCGGGACTGGAATAATGGTATATAGGCAGGGCAACGGTAGCGGAAAGCCGGGCTCGTCAGGCAGCAGAGTCGGGGCCCGGTCTGGGGTGTCACGATGCAGGAGCCGCCCCATGGTCGGGGGGGGCGGAAAGGGGGCATGGTCGGCGCCGTCTTGGCGGCCGTTCCTTGGGTGCCAACTGCATGAGGCAGGTAAGATGAGACATTCGGGGTCCAACGGGGCACGAGTGGGCTTAGAGAGGAGTATGAAGAGGACGAGGGCCAGAGGATTGTACGGCAGCGTGGACATGCTGGCTTTGTTGTTATGTTAACGATGAGGATACACGGTAGACAACATGGGTCTTCGACAAGAGGATCGCAGCGAGGAGGCATTGACACTCGTCCAGCGGGCCACACAGCACACACCCGCGTGCTGAGAAACAAATTCGGGACGGGGGACTCTTCGTTTCTGTTACTCTCACGATGTGTGATGCGGCTCTGCGCCGCCGAGCGTCGTTGGTGGTCGTCGTCCGTGCCGCACGCTAACGAGCTGCAGGGCCGGCGCCAGTCACATCTTCGGCGCCGCGCCGCGAGTGTGGACGCTCGTCACCCAACTAACAACGACCTCCGCAACCTGCTAGTACGGTGCGGGCGTGAGGCCTTGGCGCCGCTGCTCGAAAAGGGTCATGTCCGAGGGCGCGGGCACTACCCGGATGGGATTGGGGGCCCCTTTCACGGCCAGGGCCGCACCACACACACTCTCACTCACACACACACGCACACTTACACACAAAGTCCGCAATGGTTGGACAATGGCGAGCCACTTCTCGGAGATTTTTTTTTTGTCCCTCGTCCCTTGTCGCAGGGCCTGGAAGCAAGCAAGCAAGCAAGCAAGGGCCGAGGGCATCGCGTGCCCGTCGTGGACGTAAAGTGCGCGTAACTCCGGGGCGTCACGATATACAGCCTGAAGTCTTCGGTCCGTGGACATCCAAATGACGCCGGTCCGTGTGATCCGGCGTGGAGATTTCGAGGGCATGGGTGCTGCTCGAGGCTATTCATCCTGCTGCAGATTGGTCAGCACGCTCTTCCTCTGTTTCTTTCTGTGAATGCCGAGTTGCCTGTCCGTCATCGTCAACCAAGTTCAATCTTGGAGCGCGCGTCCGACGAAATGTGTGGTGAGGAGGAAAGGGCTAGATTGACGTTGGATCGTTTGTGGAGATCTGAGATGGACATGGCAGCCCCCCACATCTGTATACAGCACTAACTACTACAGCCACCCCAGTCCCGCCCGCGCCCACGCCTCCAGCATCATGCCACTCTCCGCGCCCATCAGGTGATGGGCATGTGGCGAGCTCATCGCGGAGCTTCATGCTTCAAAGTCAAAATGAACTCCATTGTTGCAAAAGCATGACGGGGCGCTCGCTGCGACAAATGTCCCGGTACTTGGCCAACACGCCCAGCGCGGTCTCGTCACGACCATCATCGTCGTTGCCGACGGCCATCGCCATCAACAAACAGCAGCAGCAACAGCAGCAGCAACACCGAATTCACGGAGCCGGGGCCCTCGGCGCTCGTTCCAGTCCCAGTTACAGTTCCAGTTCCAGCTCCAGACTCGCGATGCAGCATCCAGTCATCGTGGTGGGCGCTGGCCTTGCCGGCCTGACGGCCTCCTTCTCCGCCTGCGCGCCGGGTCGCCCGTCATCCTGCTCGAGCGCGCGGCCGCGGCGGGCGGCAACAGCATCAAGGCGTCATCGGGCATCAACGGCGCCCCGACGATATACCAGACAGGTCCGACTCCCGACACATTCTTCTACCAGGACACGATCCGCAGCGCCGGCGCGCGCATGCGGTCCGCGGAGGGGCCCCAGCGCGAGGCGTTGATATCGCAGCTGACCAACCGCTCGGCCGCCGCCATCGACTTCCTCGTCGACGACATTGGCGTCGACCTGAGCGTCGTATCGCTCATGGGAGGGCACTCGGTGGCGAGGACGCACCGTGGCAGCGGCAAGAACCCGCCGGGCTGGTCCATTGTCAAGACCATGCTGGACTCGTTGAAGCACGACGTGAGATTCCAGCTACGTACGGAGCACGAAGTTACCCGTCTCTTGACCTCCCACAAAGACAAAGGCGGCGCTGCCACTGTCACGGGTGTAGAGATCTCTCATCAAGGCGAGACGTCACGTCTTGATGGGCCCGTGGTGTTTACCACCGGCGGTTTCGCAGGCGACGCCGACGGACTCTTGGCACGGTACAGGCCCGACCTAGCTGGGTGTCCGACCACAAACAGCCCCCGGCCCGGCATGCACAACCTGTTGACGGCAGTCGGCGCGGAGCTGGTCGACATGGAAAGCGTTCAGATCCATCCCACGGGATTCGTCGACCCGACAAGCCCAAACGATGGGGGCAAGTTTCTGGCAGCCGAGATGCTGCGCGGCGAGGGCGGCATCCTCCTCTACAAGGGCAAGCGGTTCGTGAATGAAATGGGGACGCGCGAGCACGTTAGCGATACCATCATGCGGCTCCCGCTGGATCGAGAGCCCATCGAGACGGGAGGAAGCGCAGGGCCGCGGCAGTGGGACATTCAGCTGCTGCTCGACCCGGGCGCCTTCTCCCGCACCACGTCCAACGTCAACTTTTACCTCGGCAAGGGCCTCATGGCGAAGAAGAAAGTCAAGGACCTCGACGAGACGACGCGAGAGACACTTGGAGAGTACTCGGCCGTTGTCGCCGGCCAGCGAGCAGACGGCTTCGGCAGGACGGCGTTTGGGCACTGGCGCCTCAAATGGGGGGACGACGTGGACGAGGCCGAGGTCTACGTTGGACGCGTCACGCCCGTCGTCCACTTCACCATGGGCGGCGCCGTCATCGACGAGAAGAGCCAGGTGATGGCCTCGAAGCTGGGCGCGCCGGACCCCAAGCCGGTGGCGGGGCTCTGGGCCGCGGGCGAGATCACGGGCGGCATCCACGGCGACAACCGGCTCGGCGGCTCGTCCCTGTTGGAGTGCGTCGTCTACGGCCTCATCGCCGGCGAGGAGGCCAGCAAGCACGGCAGGACGCTTGCCGCGGCCGACCGAGCCTCGCCGGACGGCCATGCGGAGTGGACGGACCTGTAGCGCGCACGAGGGCGGGCGGCGGCCCAGCCAGCACAGGGTGCCAAGCTGCCTACCACCGGTATAGATGGTGTGATATACGATACGATAATCGATCTTGATGGATGGACCCGAGACGTAGACGTAAAAGACAGGCATCCGTACTCGTACACGTACGTGTACTTGTAGATGTCACTCGCTTCCCCGGGAAAACAGTCGGTCGCCCGGCCGGTTCAGCTGCGTGCGTGACGACACACGCAGCTCGCGCGGCCCCGACGGCCCAGCCACGAAGTCAAAATCCCACGGAGCGCCCATCGCCATCACCGATCACCATCTCAACGCAGGCATTCCGTATTAAAGCCCATACCATCCAGATGGCCATGCCCATTGCAAGTTTCACGTGGGGGTCGCGAGGCACCCTCATCTCATTCAACTCCCTTCATCTGCTGTCAACCATGCCACCGCCATGACCGCCGCCAGCAAGCAGACAACGACCCTCATCGTCGGCCTCTCGGGCTGCAGCTGCAGCGGCAAGTCGACGTTTGCGCGCCTCCTCCGGGACATCTTCCCGGGATGCCTGGTCATCCACGAGGACGACTTTTACAAGCCCGAGTCGGAGTGAGTAGGCGCCCCCCCCTTTTGCCCCCTTTTGAAACTTGCATCTTTCACCCATTCACTCGTCTCTCACGTCCGCGTCACTCCCCCCTTTACCGGAGAGAGCGTCCAGATTTCCTGAATCAATGGCGTGCCGCAATACAGGTTGCCGACCACGCGCGGCTTCGTCGACTGGGACTGCGCCGAGGCGATTGACGTCGACGCCCTGACGGAGGCCGTGTCGTACGTCCGGACGCACGCGTCCCTGCCCGTAAGCTGCCGAGGCCCCCGTCCCTCGTGGTGATTATGAGGCGACGCCAAAGTCAGTATGCAATCCCGTGATGCTAACGAGAGGCCCCGTACGCGCCGTCCAGCCTGGTATGACGACGCGACACGGCCGGCAGGACCAAGAGTTCATCCACCTCTGCCCGGCGGCCAGCTCGGCGCTCTCGGGGGACCTCGCCGCGCGCGAGCTGCGCGCCTCGCTGCCCGCGCAGCCGATCCCGATCGGCCAGCAGCGCGTGCGCGTGTGCATCGTCGAGGGCTTCATCCTGTTCGGCCCGCCGTCCCTGGCGCCCCTGCAGCCCCTCTTCGACGTAAAGTGCTTCGTGCGGGCGTCGCGCGCGCGCGTCGTCGCCCGCCGCCGCGACCGGGACGCCTACATGTGCGCGCGCTGGCCCGGCTTCTGGCCCGACCCGCCGGGCTACGTCGACGCCGTCGTCTGGCCCAACTACGTGCGCGAGCACGCGTGGATGTTTGAGGGCGGTGACGGCGACGGCGACGTCGAGGGCGCGTACGACGTGGACCGGCTGCGGAGCGCGGGCGTCGAGGCCATTACGGACGGGCCGGTGGACGCGGACATGGGGCGTACGCTGCGCTGGTTGTTTGGCATTATAGTATCAGAGCTGCGGAAACGTGCCTAGATGGGGATAGATGTATTGTACAGGTGCTGTTGGCCACAGGCCTGGCACAATCTCAGTCGGGGGAGGTCCGCCTGTGCCATCCTTTGTGCTCTCTCTCTCTCTCTCTCTCTCTCTGCCATCCGTCCCTCCCTGCTCCAAGCGACCGTCCGACCAAAAACAGAACCCGGAGGTTGCGTCAAGATGCCAATCCCAACTGATTCGAATGGGCAAGTCAGGACTCGGGAGCATGAAGGCTGCCTTAGACGCCCGCGTCCCGGCGGGCGAAATGGACCGCATTCTCCAGCTCGGTGACCAGGCCGCGGTCCCCGAAGCCCATGCCGTCGCCGGCCTTGAGCGCGTGCGTCCACACGGGGACGTCCCAGTCGAGGGCGTCCCAGCAGCAGCCGAGGCGCCAGACGCGGCTGCGCTGGGCGTCGAAGGGGGAGCCCTTCGGTGGCGGGCCCACGGCTGCCGTCGTCGCCATCGCCGCGTCGGGCATCCTCACGATCCCCTCGTAGACGGTGTGGCCGGCGTCGAGCGACGAGTAGAAGCGCAGGTCATCGCCCGAGCCCTGGCCCTGGCCCTGGCCCTGGCCCAGGCGCTGGCGCAGCTCGGCGAGGACCTCGGAGGGCATGACGGGCGCCGTGGACGCCAGGCGGAACAGCACCCAGCGGCCGCACCAGTTGCGGGCCTTGAGGGCGTCGCAGGCGGCGTGGTCGCAGCAGTTCTTGCCCTTGCAGGCCGCCGCGGGGCGGGACGAGGTCTGGTTGCTCATGGCTCTGGCCAGTGTTTTGTGTGCGTATGTGTGTGCGTGTGTGTGCGTGTGTATGCGTGTGTATACGTGTAAGTCGGCTGACAGGTCTCTCACTGCTGTATATATAAGACGGGGGCTGTCCAAGCGGCAGGTGTGTGCATGTCAACAGCTGCAGAGCAAAGAGAAACAGACGGGGACAGCTTCGTTGCTACGCTCACGAGCAGATGAGTTAATATAGCATCAGCAGCAGCAGCAGCAGCAGCAGCAGCAGCAGCAACCCCTCACGCCTCGGAAGTCGGACGGGCGGATGGCAGAGCTTCCTCGCGCATCATGGCGCCTCCCACGCCTTCCGAGGCGGCACCGTCAGATGCCCGTAGGTCCCCCCGGCCACGGAGGCATGGCACGATGTGGCATGGCCGCGCAAGGGCACATCAGCACGGCAGCAGGTTTTCAGCTGCAGCAGGTGGCCAAGGTTTGCAGCTAGAGGCGAAGCTGAGGGCCACCACGACCACCAGGTGATGTTCGACGCAGCGGCAGCGGCAGCGGCAGCAGCAGCAGCAGCTGTATTAGCTAGCAGCCCCTTGTCCAGCCGGGAAAGGCCGGCATCCCGTTGAGGTTGCGGTGGCTGTCCCACGATGCACGGGTGGTTCGAGAGTATTGGCCTGACCTGGGAGCTGGGTATCCGAACCGGGCAATGTGAATGAATGCTCCAATAGCTTCGGCCGTGGTCGCGTGTGTGGCCGCGTCCTTTGGCGACGTGATAGGACGCCGCCATCGGGATTCAATGGGCCTGGGGGAGGAATTGTGGGAACGGCTCCGGGTGGTGGTGGTTGTGGATTGTGGAGGGATTGGATGGATGGGCCATCGCGGGATTCGCGGCAGCTACGGATTATCGTCCAAGGGTGGTGGTGGTCCCTTTGGCTGTTTGTTGGCGGGTGGCTTCCCCCGCCGCGGCTGCGTCGTCGTTGGCGATGGTGATGATGCTGCAGTGACGACACCGGGGATATGGCGGATGCGTGACTCTGTTTCTTAGCACCCATGTGAGTCTACAAGTAATTACTCGGAGACTCTGTAGTCCGTAGCCATGGACGATTCGGCACTTGTACGATACGCAGGCGACCTCGGGCATTTTCTGCAGCTCCAGGTACCTTATGGTGGCAGAGAGGATACGGGGCGGCGATGCACGTCGCTCGACTCGTTTATACATGTCAAGATGCCGCGCAGTATGCCTCAGATGTCATTAGATGTAAATAAAAAAAATAAAAAATAAAATAGATAAAAGAATTCATCTCATCTCTTCTGCTCCATGACGATGCCTTGCCTCATCCACACGACAGTGAGACGTGACAGGGGTCGCGCTTGAACGTTAACCAGGGCCGTTTATGTACAAGAGCGCCTCTCCGTTCAATTACACCGTTTCTAGCGACCGTTTAAATCCCATCTGCACGTCAAGTGCGGACTACCGCAGCCCTCAGACAAATACGAGTACAAAACACACACACCACGTACAAGCCAAATCCCTGCTCGCCCACCGTCGCCGCCGCCGCCGCCGCCGTTGCTGCTGCAGGTCTCGCCGGGCTGGCCCCTCCCAGGCACAAGCGGCAAGCCACGCGGGCGCTACGCACCAGCCGCGGGCCCCGTGTTCCTGGTCGAGGGCGGATTCCAAATCCTTGAACGACTTTGGTCGTCGTCATCGTCTACGGACAGCGCCTCAATGAAGTACTACGTATGAGTACGCAGACGGCCAGGCCGACGAGCATCTCTCTCTGAACTCGACCATGGTAACTTGATTTACTTTTCCTGGAGACAGAGCCCTACCGAGCCGTGAGGGACATGCCGTGGCCCATCATCCCCAGCCGGTCGGTCGGAGCTACTTACTACCTTAGTCGTCGCCAGGTGGACTCGGTGGTGGCTGTGATGAGATCATGGACCCTTCGCGTCGTCCACCCCTCCGAGAGCCTCGGTCGACGGGCGGGTGCGCAGATCCCGGGCCCTGGTCCCTTCCCTTGCTGCCTGCCTGCCTCTGAATACTAAACAACGACCAAGCGAACGAGCGAGCAAATAAATAAATACCTTGCCATCCGGCACGTTCTACTTGTCCAGGCCCTCGTTTGAAACCACCCATTCTTTCATTCATTCAGCCCTCCTTGCAAGCATCAATTAATTCGCTCCGTCGTCTTCGTCTCCGTCTCCGTCTCGCCCACCATGAGCCCCATCCTCGGCTTCGACCTCCTCTCCAAGAACGTCTCCCTCTTCACGGTGCGTGCGTCCGCATTTGCCTTTTCCCCCCCAGCCCCAATTGCTGCTGAATCGACACCCCCGTCGTCGTCCGTCGTCCGTCGAGCTCATCACTCTTGACCAAGAACAACAACTAATTGAATTTGCGCGGCGCGCCGCCCACGCAGATCCCCGCCTTCTTCGTCGCCGCCTGCCTCGGCCCGCACGCCTACGCCATCTCGGCCGCCGACAAGACGTACGACATAAGCAACCCGCGCTTCTTCCTGCACAATGTCGCCAAGGACGAGTCCATTGACAAGACGGTCAGTTCTTAACTCACATTACACACAGTGTCTCTCTCTCTCTCTCTCTCTCTGTGTGTGTGTGTGTGTCCCCTCTCGTCACCTTCGTTGAGAGCTGACATCGGTCGGTGCACACGCGACAACAGCTGAGGCAGCGCATCATCCGCGCCGAGGGCGCCTCGCAAAACGGCTTCGAGAACCTCGGCTTCTTCGCCAGCGGCGTCGTCGCCGCAAACGTCGCCGGCCTCGACGGGCCCGAGATCTCCGCCCTCTCCCTCGGCTACCTCGTCGCCCGCCTCGCCTACGTCTTCACCTACGTCCACCTCGGTGCCAACCGCAGGCTCGCCCCCGTCCGCTCCCTCGTCTACATGGCCTCGACCGGCCTGCTGCTGACCATCTGGGTCCGCGCCGGGCTCAAGCTGCTGCAGCAGTAGCTTAACCAACTACTAGCAGTGAGAGAGTGAAGGCTCGACACCGTGCATGCCGCGCCCCCGTCGTTTGCAAATCGCGATGCCCTCCTGAGTCGTTGAGGTGGTATGCTTCTCGCGAGTCAGGTCCCTCCTCCCCCCTTCTTTGGCCGCCTCTCGGATGCCGGCGGCGGCGCGTGCGTCGTGCCGCATGCGCGGTCCCTTTGTTTGCGCGCCGTGACGTACGAAGCACCTGCACTGGGCAGGGCATGCATCAGCGGCGGCCGCGGCAGCAGCAACGGCAGCGCGGCAGCCTGTTGTGCGACAACGTGGCAAGCGGTCCCAAGCGGCGACGGGGAGAGGGAGGGGGGTTTGTCTAGTCTCGTCCGACCCGTCCGTAGATAGAGAAATGCGACCCTGGTGCTGCATCATCACCGGCCACCTGTCCCGGTCTTCCTGCTCCTTCTCTCCCATTTCACCCATCTGCGCCCTGTTTGTTAGTTTTGTCAGCTCGACATTCACGACCCTCCCATGTCTGCCCCCGCCTTCTCGCTTCGTGTGGCACGACACTGTCCAAGCACCGGGTCAGTTCACACCGCCATGGCGCGTCAAACTCGCCTTCGAATCATGCCGTCTCTTCTAGGATCGTCGCATAATCTCACCTCCCCAACCAGCTCCCTCAAGCGGTGAGATGAGGTACCCTTTCGGCAATGCCACGCGTAGGCTGTGCCTCGCTGCACACGCGCCGCACTCATGCCGTGACCACTCTCAGCACGCGGTGGCGACATGGTCGTGCTTCCCTTTGCTGCAGTGATGCGTCCACTTCTGTCCTCTGCTGCCTTCTTCCATTCAGTGCTTATGGTCGTGGTATAAAACAGGTTCGCACCTGCCGTCTCATACCTCCTTCCCTCTGTTGCCTCTGCCTCCCTCTGCCGTTCCTCAAACCAGGCGTTCCTCCCTCGTCCTTGGCGCGGCAAGAACACTCCGATATATTAAAGCCCATACGCACCCCTCGAGACAGGCCCTCTTCCTGATCCTCTCCTACATACCAGCCTCCAGCACGGCATACACCACGCCCCCAATATCCTTTACCGCCGCACCAAGACTCGACCCAGCTGTCTGCTCGTCGGTTACAGCACTCGCTTCCAACCGCCATGCTGTCCTTGCAACCCCTCCTCATAGCCCTCGCCGGCCTCTCCGCCGCCGCCGTGGTGCCCCAAGACGTCCGTCGGCACGACGTCGTCGCCCCAACCATGGCCTCGCTGCCCGTGCAGACGCAATCGGCCCGGGGACCGCCCCAGCCTGCCGCCGTCACGCCCACAGTCTCCCTTCCCGTCGCCTGCGACTACACCTACTGCGACGGCTCCTCCTCGTGGTGCTTCTACTGGGGAGGCGTCACCTCGTACGACATGAGTCGCGGACCCGTCCCCGGTGAGACGAGGATCAAGCTCGGCCCCTGCGGCGCCACCGTCACCAGCACGGCTGCCGCAACCCGTCAACCGAGACATACGTGACCGGGTACCAAGCGCTAGGAGTCAAGTCGGCGGGTAGAAGAAAAGGTCAGGTGCCGGTCCAGTTGCTACCTCTATTCCGGGGAGCCGGCCCTCGTCAGATACGCGAATCCAGGACCGCTGTCATCGACACACCGAAAAGGGGGTAATTGCCATCACCAGCGACGTCGGTCGGAACGGGGGAAGCAGGACTCGTCGCCAAGAACGAGGGGCAGAGACCAGGCGTTTGGCTGCGCGAACGGGCTAGGACCATGGTCCCGGTGGAAACTCATTCATTGATCCGCTGTATGTGTATACGGCAAAGCAGTTCTAGATAGCACGCTCCATTCCTCAAACACAGATCCAAAAATAGACTATGTGGCAGTAACACTCTTTCCCGCCGGTTGTGAAGACACCAACTCCATGTCAAAACAAAGCCACGCTGTCCAGGCCAGTGTCGATGCCAAGGAAACCAAGAAGATCTTCAGACTGATTCATCATAGGTTGCAACCTCGAAGCTTCAGGGGCCTGCCACGATATGCTCATATTGCGTCGCGTCGACAAGGGAGCCTCTAGTGGCCCGCCACCTCGTTGCCATTCGACTCGAGCTGTTCCTCGACGACGACCTCCTCTGGCAACTCAGGGGCTCGATCCCTCACACTGGCAGCGAAGAAACAAGACAGCAGCACGAACCCTCCGCCAAGCGCCATGACCACAGCCATGCTGTGGTCTCCAGGCGTCCCGCGCGGCTTCTGCAAGAACTTGAAGATGATACTCGACCCAACCGTCGCAAGAATCTGAGGCACGGCAATGGCCATGTTGTGAATTCCCAGAAACACGCCAGTGCGATCCGTCTCCTCGTCCTCTTCGTCTGCGTGTGCACCAGAGGCGACCTCTTGGTTTGACCCGCCGTTTGAGGGTGTTGGGGCCTCGCTCGCTTCGTCGACATGACAGTCCATATCTTGGAGCTTCTTCGCCCTGTTGATGGCGTTTTGCCGACTTATCTCTGCGCTGATGATGGCCCATGGAGCCCAGAGAGCCATGGCCCACGTCACGCCCGCCAACCCGATGAGAGCCGTGGCGCCCTCGACAGAACGGACGAAGAGAGTGCAAAACATGGCCCCGGCAAAGAGCGCCAGCGAGCCGAGCCATGCACGTTTGAGCGTAAATCCTGGGATCCGCAGGTATTCTAGCCAGGGTCGCCGGCCGTCTCCGTCAGTCCTAGGCGCCCTGGTATCGTGCCCCGGCCCGCCACCTACGCTGACCGGTTGGCTGTCAAAGGTCGGTGCGATGAAGAAGGGAAGGAACACATTGGTGCAGAGGCTGACAATGGCGTTGACAAGAAGAGCAAATGTACCAACGCGGGTCGCCTTCTCATAGAGCTTGTCCAGCTCCTCTGGCGGCATATGGGGATTCTCCTCGAGGTACGGCTGGATATAAATGTCGCCAATATACGACGAAGTGTAGAACAGGAGCGGGAAGAATCCCACCCAGGCACAGAACTGTACCTGGCAGACTCGCCGGGTCTGAGGCGGCAGGCGTTTGATGGCCTTGAATATATGGAAGAAGAATGGTACGAACCCAGGGGCTCTCCGGGCAGGGGAGCCATCCGCCCGCGGGTCCCGCTCGTGGATCGTCAGGGTACTCAGCGTAATCGTGACTCCCAGCGCAATGCATGCAATGGCACAAAGAATCTTGAACTGCGAGTCGCCCAAAAACCACAGATGCGCTGGCAGGTCGATATACCCGGCAATAAATCCAACGATGTTGCCCACGCCCGTGAGGCGGCTAGCCATGGCGTTGGCGAGCTCTTGCTGGTGGGCCGGAGCGCAGTCGACCATGAAGGCCCGGATCGCGGCCTGCACCGTGTTTATGGCAATGTCCAGGACGTAGATGCCGATGACGGCAGCGATGATGATGACGACCTTGACCCCTTCGGAGGCGGGATCGGCGCCAAAGACGCCTAGGATCCCTCCCACGATCTCCCTCGTCCAGGCCAGAAACAGCAGCCCGGCTATCGTGGCCACGGTACCGCCGACCATGTACGGCCGCCGCTTGCCCCAGGGACGCCTGCTGTGATCGCTGAGCACGCCGACGTACGGCACGACCAAGGCGCCGGTCAGCGGGCCGGCGATCCAGACGAGCGCCATCAGCGATTTGCTGAGACCAAGCGAAAGCAGGTACGGCGAGCCGTTGGACAGCTCGACCGACCATGCTATCTGCAAACCTCCGATGCTGATGGTCAGCATGGTCATGTACCACATGCTCTTAGTCGTCTGGGTCTCGTCAACGGCCTTGGCCGCAGCGACGCCGTTGGCGGTACGGCCCACGTCGGAGGCATTGCTGCTGAGGAGAGGCGAGGTCTCGTCGTTCCGGTTGCCGTGGGCCTCCATGGAGCGCCGCAGCGCCTCATCGACGTCCCACGGCCCGAGCAGCGGCCGTCCGTCGCGGGCCTCGGGGCCTTCGGCACGGGGCGGCGAGGCCATGCCGCGTGTTTGAGCCCGGTCCGTGACGGTTCACTGACGAGGGGAGATGCTCGGCTGCGACCAACAGCTAGTTTCGCTTGCTGCCCGTTCGCGGGTGCCCGGTCGAGTGCGCTCAGCTGTGGAGCATAAAGCTACAGACAGGGCATGCTGCAACAGATGAAATGTCGGAAGGTGGCCTTGCACGATGGACGAGTACGATGCATCACGACGTGGGGGACGTGAATGCCATGGTTGGGTCGAGACACGGGAGCCACGCGACCGAGCGAGCTGCAGCTGATGTCGGTTGACGAGCCGTGATCACGACCTGAGGTCACGACGTCGCTGCCTCCAATAGGACGTGTGGCGCACGCGCGCATTAGTCAAGGTAGGCGTGCATCATCGTACCTGCCTTGGTTCGCTGCTCTGACGCCTGCAAGGCCTGGTCCCCCAGAGAGCTGAGCGGCTCAGCCACTCGGAAAGAAGAGGGTCGCTGCGGCTCATTCTTGCCCATTGAAGGTGGCGCCACAAGCACACACGTCCAGCTTGCTTGCCGCATCCCACCTACCCTGGATGCCACGGCAGTTCAGCATTTCGACGACAGGCGAATGCACTTGGCCAGGACGGAAAAGATTATCTTGCGATTTTCATCAGTGTAGATTGTCCTGACGCCCTGGACCCCTTCTGTCGAGCCCCCGACATCGGCCAGGCGAGCTGTTGCTCATCACGTGTCCCGGCTTTCGGCACTTGATCAGTCGACATTACCTCGCCGGAGACGATACGGATATGCGGCCACGATCCAAGATACGCGCGGTGGAACGACCGATGGCCGTTATTCGCACGCCCTGCGAACCTTTCATGCCGCACGACCCGACAACAACAGTGCCGACTCTTTCAGACGGGCGAACCATGCCTCCGTCGTCATTTCGAATGCTGCCGTGTTCTCTTCCTTGACCAGTTCCGTCGCACACGGCGCCGGTTGCCAACCGCGCCACAATCGCAGTACCAGGGATGTCATGCAACTTTCGCCTGGACTAACGACTGGCTACGAAGTACGTTGTCCGTACTGTACAGCGCTGTACTGTAGCCCGTACGGCACTACCGACACTGCATTAAGCGGACGCCGCGATGTAAGTGACGTGCTTCGTCATGGCGACTCCACTGTTACCCACAGCACACCATGGCGAGCGTCATCAGGAGCCTCACCGTCTCCACGCCGAGGCCCCGGGTCATGATATTCCCGTGGACAGCTCGTACTCCATTGGGAAGGCGCCGTCACGTCACGGCACCGGGGCGAGGCATCACATCCTCTGGCAGATTGCGCTTGTTGCGACCGAGCGTCCCGCGATCTCGTAGGCATCAGTTTGAGGCCCGGAGGCTTGCATCACCAACAGCTGACGTAGGCTCACCGAGTGGCCCGTGGGCGAAGCCAGGTTTGTCCACGGCGATATGCTCATGCGCAGCTCTGAAATCTTATTTCGGAAGGTCGCGACCTGCCAGCCCATATCTGCTCCTGCGCAGGGCACGTTGGCATCGTGACTGGATGCTGCGGCACTTCATAACCTTCCGGGCCTGCACCCCTCATGAGGTTGCCTGCGGGCGCATGGAATGGGGGAGAAAGCTTGGATGCCCTGCGGGCACTGGACTTCAGCCAGCATGGGCCAGCCTAGGTTGTCAGCCTGGGCGGGCAGACGGGCACCAGATGGGGTAGTCGCTTTCGGGCGAATTGGGGATTGAGCCCAGTGACGTCGTTGAACGAGCTGGAGTCGCCGAAAAAAGTGCCTCAGCATCCCACCTGCGCTATGCACCGACTCGTACTAGTTCGGGACCCGACGACGTCTGCGCTGTTCCCGGACCGGATGGCAGCGCCAGGATCTGGATCTGGGCTGGGCTGGGCCATCTTGGCTGGGCTGGGCAGGACAGGCTGGGCAGGCAAGCGTGCTTCGTAGGGCCAGGGCCGTCAAGTCGCGGACTCAGTCCCGCGCGACCGACTCGTGTGCCGCATCCCATTCATTTGCCCCTCAGATTGCTGTGCCGTTGCATGCCTTGACAGGGCCATGCTGTGCAACGGCCTCCACACTTGCTGCGTGAGACGTGTCAGCCTGGAGGATGCACGACACGTGAGGCATGGGACAGACCTCGAAGCGTTCCATGCGCAAGTCCCGCACTCTCGCATTCTCGCTCGCGAAGACTCGCGCGCGCGAGACGCTGGCCACTGCGTTTGCCTGAATACCAGTTGGCCTGCCCTTGGCTTCCCGGCTCCAGTGGTCAGCTCCCCCTGGCGCGGCGAAGATCAGCGGCGCCGAGCCCGTCTTGTTCTGCAGGCGTGGTGGTGGTGTGTGGCGGGCCAGGCCATTCCACTGCGACCGCGGGCGTCCAGACGGCCGTTCCAGAAAACGGGTGCCTGTTCCGTTGGCAAGCTGCTGGTCTCAGCCATGGCGGGTGGAGGGTGGCATTGTGCGACGAGGCATTGGCTGGCCGTCGCCACGCGTGAAGGATTTTTCTGGAGACATCGAAGCCGTTTCCACACGACGAGCGAGACAGGCTGCAGGCTGCAGCGACATTGAGAATGCGAGTCGGCAGAACCGAGCGTCCTTTTGCGGACAAGAATAAGGTCGTCTCTGTCGTGTGTTGCATGCGTTGTTGCCCCGTGTTGCTTGCGCCGCGCTGCGTTGCGCTGCCGCCCCAGCGGGTGACGGGGCGCGGGGCAGCAATAGGCAGGAGCTCTCAATCGGACGCGCACTGGGGATCGCATCGTCGTCCATTAGCCAAGAAAACGGCGGACATCCTTGCTTGGCTGCCGGGTTGCTGTGAGCAAACGTTCCATCTAGCGTGGCTGACTTCATCGTCATGCGGGCTGGGGCGCGGGCGGAAGCATCAGCGAGGTGAGGCGCGGGATCCCCGGCTGGGGTCGGGTGCAGAAAGCAGCAGGCCGGGAGCTTAACTTGGGGGCGTCGGGTCGGCGGCGACCACGGCGGCGTGACAGCCCGTTCATGGGGTGGTGGCACCTCAGGCAAGGTCCGGTACAAGTACAGTGCCTGGGTGACCGCCACGCCACCATCTGCGAGCACAGTAGTCAGTACGGCACCGAGGCGAAAGGCAGGAGGCGGACGGGCGAGGCTCGGAGAGTCGTGCAGACCTGACAGGACCAAGGGCCAACCTGGGAAGGCGCGGCTTCGGCGGTTTGAGGCGCCTGGGGGCGTGGAGCCGGCAGGCGCCACGCCCCTCTGCGAGTCTGGAGTCCCGACCCCGAACGTGCACCCCCGCTGCTGCCCACCTCACCTGCTCTGCCACCGCACCCACCCGCTGCACCCACTGAGGTGCACCCACTGGGTGGGTGGAAGCTGGAGGCGGCCACCACCACCACCACCACCGCCGCCTGCACTGGACCCGACCCGACCTCCGTCCGTATCTCTGACGGAGTTTGCGGGCCTCCACTGCAAACGGCGCGGCGCCTCCAGGCTGCCCGGGGCTCCATGCCACCATGGCCTGCAACTCGTGGGATGCTGGGACTCCTCCACACTCCCTCCACAAGGTGCCTCCACTCGCGCAACCGGCCTGCGCGAAATGGACCGAAGAAGGGTCGCCACTAATACGGCGCTGCGGCCGCGAAATGGACGAGGGTTCCGTGACAGGCCTCGAAAGGGCAATGCGCTCCATGGCGCCCCCCCCGGCCACCCGTTCCTGCTGCTCGTTTTTAAAACCGGACAGATCTGCCCCTCCCCTGAAGATTCCATTCTCGAATGGAGTGTTTCGTATTATTCCGGCTCATATCGCCCGTCTCCTTGACCTCGTCCGCCTGCTCCTCGTCGTCAGACGCCCCTTCACGACACCGTCGACGACTCGACGACTCGACCTACAAAAGACCAAGGCCCGAGCCGTGACGAGCGACGCCGCTGCCGCCCACCTCTACCTACCTACCGACCAGCAGTCGCGGCATTAATAACACGAGAACCGCACACGCAATGGCGATCCGAGACCGCGTCCGCCGTGCCCTGCACAAGTCGGACTCGTCCGATTCTGTCTCCCAGGCAGACAGCAACTCGACCACAGTCACGACGACGACGGCCACGAGCGACACGTCGTCGCTCCACAAGACCACCACGACAACATCGACGCTCTCCAAGGTGCTCTCCTTCGGGTCTCGCGACCGCACCTCGGACCGCAACAAGAGCAAAGACAAGGAGGCCAAGAAGTCGCGCGGCCGCCGCAGCAAGCCGGTCCATCCCAGCCAGCGACCGCTGACGCTGCAAAACCTGAAACACCAGGAAATGCTCAGCCATTTCACCATGACCTTTGGCGCCAGCGACCCGAGCCAGATTGAGCGGTTGAGCTTCTGCGGTGTCAGCCCCTGCTGCACGCGGCCCGGCAGCGTCGATCTCGACAGGGGCGACTTCAATCTGAGCAGCCACACTTCGGCCCTCTCAATCGCGGACACGCCGAGTAGCGACTCGGCCCGACAGTGAGGCCGCGAGCGCTACGAGCGCTACGAGTAACCACGGGCACGTTACCACCCGCACGGCACCCACCCACCACTACCTCCACCACCACCACCACCGCCAACCACCACATCTCCCTCGAAGTGGCCACCACATCTCCCTCGAAGTGGCCACCACATCTCAACCACCCCACCACCACGCCACCACTCGGGCTGCTGCCCGCCGCCCTTCTGAGCCGCGCAGCCCTGGCGGGCATTCACGGGGCACCACTCAGCGCGTCGACGGCACCCGCTGCCGCGATTGATGGATGCAGCCAGCCGCGGAATTTTCGACCTGCGCTGAAGCCACCATCCACATCCACCGCGGTCCACTGCCGGCAATCTGGCTGTCGACGCCTCTCCCAACCAAACGGTTGCGTGCAGATTGACATCTTCGCCTCCGATTGGCCCCGGCGTCCGGGAGAGGCAATCGACCTTGGGCCTCGACCCGTCCTCAACAACAATCAATGACCACACTGCACTGCCAGCCGGGACAGCTGTCGCCGATGCTTTTGTGGACAACTGCCGCCGGCCGCACCGGCCGACGCAGCGGAAATGTACTGGTGCACTGCATACATGTGTAATATGATGCGCACGATGGAATACGACTTGACCAGACACGGTCGGCCTGGATACATGTACGGGACGCCGACTTCTTATACTATACTACATGGGTTCACACGGACATTGCATGGCATGCTACATAGACCTCACGTGTTTTTTATACACTCGGTCGGCAATAGGCAAACACATTGGGAGCGGGCGTTGTGTCGACTTGGCTCGACATATCGAATTGATAATATTCATCATCTTGATCTTCATGAACATGACTTGGTGCCAGTGACGTGCGTGCAAAGATGCGACTGCCCTCTGCCCTACTCTCTTCCCATGGACGGCTCCGACTTGCAGCTTACGACGATGGTTGGCTCGCCTACTTGACTGCGGCAGAAGCGCTGGCAACCACAAGGCACATAACGGTAGAGTGACAGGTAAGGTGACTCGGTAAGGTACCTAGGTAACATAAGGAACTTCCGCGCCTAAGGTAAGACCAGGAGTGACTGGTGTTGCGCCATTCAGTCTATTCGTCCCATCTATCTACCTATTGTTCGGGCTTTTCGCTCCACTGCGAGCAGCGCGCAGCAGCCCTGGCGAGGTGCTGAGCTGCCAGCTGTCAGCGCAAGCTCGCAGGCCGCTGGCACCTGCCATTCAACCCGAGGGACTGGGCCATGGGCAAGTAGGACGCACGTCGCACCACTGCAGGAAAGCCTGGGGTCTTGCCTTCCCAGAACCAGCATACATGAATCCTGAACCCTTCCATGATTCCCTCGTCACCCTACACCCTCACTCCACGGAACACGCGTCTGCCCGCCACTGTCGAAACCGCATATCGACCACGCTCCGTCTTGCTTATTGCCCACGACACACCTCGACTTAAGACTGTACGTTTCGTGGCGCGTGCGAGGAGAAGGCCTCCTCTCGAGCATTTTCGGTGGCATCTCGGCAGCCTCTCTACCCCTCGACACACTTGAACGACCTCACGGTCTCGACTGGCATCATGACCACGGGCACGTGGTATGCCCTGCGCTCGAAGGCGGTCCACTCTCGTTATGGCCTGTCCAAAAACATCCAGCTGCTCCTCAGCAGCTTCGACATGTACAAGATGGGAAGCATTGATGGCGCGGAGCTTGGGCGCCTGGTGCGTTTGAGCCCGCAGCGCAGGGCTGCACTGGCCAACACCATCTCCAAATGCGCTGGAATCATCAAGAAACAGCCCTCGGAAGTCAAGACCTGCGTCGAAATCATCGAAATGTGCACTGAGGTCCTCGAGATAGCTGGTTTGTTCCCGTCATTCAGCGCCCGAACACGATCATTACGCCCAGAGCCGTTTGTCGGCTTGCTGACGTCTGGTGCAGACAGGCGGCCTCCCGATGGTGTTTTTCCTTTCAGAAAGCTGCCCATGGAGATTCGGGACAAGATCCTTGATCTCATCATCACCAACGTCTTTCGCACCACTCTCATTGTCCCTGCTGAGAAGCGGAGTTGTGAATGCCCCTCCGTCGACCGGGGCTCCTTCTTCATCCAGACGAAGCAGATGAAGGCCTTGCCCACGCTGCTGGGTGCATCGCTGAATCACGAGTTCTGCCGCATCTTCTTTCGAAAGCACACATTCCGCTTCAGATGCTGCTGCGAACTCCTAAGCCACCTCGAGCGAAACAACATGTTTGTCGCAAACGTCCGCCATCTTGTCGTTCACTGGTGTGGAGACGATTCCGCCAAAGCGTTCCAAATGCTGGCAAAATGTCCGCGCCTTGAGACCCTCAACGTGAGCATCTCCAAGTCGACTTACACATTTGTGAGCGCTCGGGTGCAGAGAATGAGAGTATTCTTTCCTGCGTCTTTTCGCAATATCCGGCCTTCGGATCTGCTGGGACTGGATGAACTCCTGGACGTTCGTGGCCTCAAGGATATTCAGGTTTCGCATGCGTCCAATAGAGCGAACGCGCCAATGAGCATCGAAATGGACCGTTCCGGGCTTTCGCGCCTCCTTTCCGCGAGCTTACTGCTGCCTCGAGATGTAAGCGCATCGCCACAACGTTCCGTGCCATATGAGCAACGCTGACAACTCCAGGACGACAAGGATGACCTTTAGAGGTTGCCGAGAGCCGCCTACTGCCACAAGTGTGAACCACCGACATTCCGGTTGGCATATCCTGTGTCTGAAGGAAAGATAGGAGTGTGTTATGCTACACATTGAGCGAGCGTTTATGGTGCTGCCGTAATGGGGTGCAGCGTTTTGAGGACATGTCACTAGGCTTGGTATCCGCCACGAGAGATCAGGTGTCAGGGTCCGCACTGTGAGCGGCATATTGATGGTGGGCAAGTGACTTCATCATGGGGCATGTAACAACAGATAAATTACGAAGACCCCCATTTGTGAATTCACTGAAGGTTCCGTACTCAAAAAACGTTGTTTGGTGGGTTTTCTTGTCTTGTACCTGTGCCGTAGCGCTGGTATCCGGCTCAAGATCAGCCCTGAAATGTGACTGACCGAGCATTGGCAAAAGACGGTAATTCCTGCGACCGCACGACGACCATCCAACTCCATGACTGACGCGAGTGGTTCGGACCTTTCCGCTTGGACAGCTCGACACCACTGCCGAAGATCTCGCAAAATCGACAAGACCTGCGCCTGGTCAAAGCAGCATTGCGTGTGTGGCAAAGGCGTTACTGGAAAAGCCGTTCGCTGGGCGTTTCAATGCAGCTTACGGTGGACATGTAGATCCCGTGAGCAGTGAGGCGATTTGTTTGTTGCTCAGGTACTTCTGTGTGTGAAAGCTGGACGGAGGTCGTCAGAAACCTTCGAGAAGCTAACAGGTACGGATAAATGTGTGACCGAGCCGATTTTAGCGAGCTCCCCACCTTCGCCCACGAGATTCGTTCTGCAAGAAGATTGCACGTGATCTGTCCAATTAGCGGCGCGCAACATCCCTTGCCCTACTTGTGCCCCCACAGGGCAAAAAATCCACGACGTTTAGCGAGCCGCCTACGAAATCTCCGCCTCTCTTCCCTTCAACCCGAATCCCTATCCGACAATCACGAGCACACACGGCAACGACCGTTACAGTTGCCCAGCATGTCGCTCGTTTCGGGAGAGAAGACGAACTTCCAGTTCGTAAGTCTTTCCCTCGCCCTGCCGCGATGGCGCCGTCGATTCCAGCGTCTTGCGTTTGCGAGCACGAGGTCGCCCATTCGCGCGGAATGAGCGACCACCCGACATCACACAATACCGTCGAATAGTCGTTGGAGCGCGGGCTGACCCAATGGAAAATAGATCTTGCGTCTTCTGAATACCAACGTCGATGGCAAGCAGAAGGTTATGTACGCCTTGACCAAGATCAAGGGTGTCGGTCGCCGATACTCCAACCTGGTCTGCAAGAAGGCCGATGTCGACCTGAACAAGCGGTATGCCAGCACTGCCCCGTGGCGAGGTTTTTGGGAACGGATGAGCAAGGAGCTAAATGATATTCTTTCTGCAGCGCCGGTGAGCTCACCACCGAAGAGCTCGAGCGGATCGTCACCATCATCCAGAACCCGACCCAGTACAAGATCCCCACCTGGTTCCTCAACCGACAGCGCGACATTGTCGACGGCAAGGACTCTCAGATCCTCGCCAACGGTGTCGACTCGAAGCTGCGTGACGACCTCGAGCGCCTCAAGAAGATCCGCGCCCACCGTGGTCTCCGCCACTACTGGGGCCTCCGCGTCCGTGGCCAGCACACGAAGACCACTGGTCGCCGTGGCCGGACTGTCGGTGTCTCCAAGAAGAAGGGTGGTTAAAGGATTTGATGGTTACGGTATCGGGTGGACAGGCGTGACGGCTGGTTTCTCCATCTTTCTGAGCATTTTGAGAGGATTGCTTTTTCCTGCATAAATGCAGCTAGGGCTGTACTCTGAATCAGAGTCATGAATCAAAAATCACATCAACAAATCATGCGGTCGATGTGAGGAATCCGGGTTGTCGGTGGGGCAGAATACTTTGCCAATGCTCCTGAAGGATCTGTCCTAGGACACTTTTGATGTGATACTTGTCCCGACCAGTCTGTAATGGCGCCAGCTTTCATGGCGGGTATCAAAAGTCTTCATTGGATCGTCTAGTCTTCATGTGTAACTGCCATATCCAGCACCTCTACTCGGCCCTGTCCCTTGGTTTCGTTGGCGATGAAGTCGGATAGGGCCTTGAATGCGCCGGGCTCCACGAAACCCACGACTTCCCACTCCGAGCCCATGACATCCTGACTCTCGACCTGCTCAACGTAGCCGAGAATCTTGTCCTTGACAGTCCCAGGCGCTTTCTGTTCCCCGTCTTCCTCCTTGGAGGCCGCGCCTTTGGCTCCGCCTGATGCCTTGACGGCCTGCTTGAGGACACTCGTTGCGCAAGACACCCGCAGGCGCATCCTCGCGCGGGCAACCGGAATGGGCTGGTACGCAATAAGAGCCTTCATGGCGTCGAGGGCCTGACTTTTGGCGCTCTTGGTCGTCACAACTCCGGTCCAACTGTGTTCCTTGGCTCGGGGCTTCGCCTCGCTGTCGTCTCCCGTAACCGGCGTCCCTGTGCCGCTCGCCGTGGCACTCTTGCTGTCAGGGGTTGTGTGCGCCTGTGCGCTGAGCATGTCCAGAGCCTTCTCGATCATGCCAAACGTATATACGCGCTTCGTCCGTGGGTCGACGAGCTTGCTCGCCACTATGCCGATGACTTCATTGTGCACACGGTCGAGCTGCGCCGCGCGTTCTTTTTCTCCGACCTGCAGCTCACCCTTTTTCAATATCTCCAAAACGACGTCGTCGGTCGACTTGCCCTTGCCAAAGGCCTTCTCGATGTCCTCCTTGGGCGCCGTCTGGCCCTTGGAGACGTTGAGGAAGACGTTGGGGATCTGCAGCACGTTGTCGAGGTCCGTCTCGATGCCGGAGCGCCACTCCAGGACCTTGTTCTTGTAGCAGGCGATCTCGAAGCGCTTCTTGCCCTTCTTCAGGCGCACGAGCGAGACATTTGTAAGCCTGATCTGGTTGGAGGGCTGGTTGATTTGGCGGGACATGGTGGCGAAGGAAGAAAGGTCGCTTGCGAAAGTGGTCGTAGTTGTGTGCGCTGATGTTGGCGTATCGAAAACAAATGCAGGACGGCTTGCTTATAAGGGACAAAGGATGCAAGAGCGCAGCGGCAGAAAAGGTTGCGTTCGGTGTGTTTGGGTAACTTGGTCGTTAAACTTATTACTCGTAGTGGTTCTGTCGTCAGAGCGGGCTGCGGCGGACGGGCCTTTTTGTGACCCCGCCATCCTCCAACCGCCGATGAAATCTTTCGCCTGCCCCGCCTTCCACTTCCAGCCCAGTCATCTTGAGTCACCACACGACACAGTCACCGCTCACTCACACCCGGCGGCAAGGCTCTCCCTCGAGGTGTTCAGCGCTCGCCACAGCCTCAATTCGGGACCATCAAGACGCCTCAACTCCAAGGCGATCGGCATTCACCGTCCGCCATGGCCTCTGTCCCTCCCACAGATGCCCCGCCCGTCGCGGGGCAAGATGCCACGTCCCCGCCAGCGTCGTCTTCCAAGCAGGACATCAACCCCTGGTCGGTCTCGGGTGAGGTGGGCGAGGACGGTAAGGTCAAGGCCATCGACTACCGCAAGCTGGTGGAGGACTTTGGCACCAACCTGATCGACGATGCGCTGCTGGATCGCTTCGAGAGAGTGACGGGCCACAAGCCGCATCGCTTCATGCGCCGACAGATCGTCTTCAGCCACAGGGACCTCTCACTTATCCTCGACCGCTACGAGAAGGTACGTGGCCGCTCCGAGTATCAAGGGCGGACTTGGTTGCTGACTTCGCTACAGAATGAGCCATTCTACCTGTATACTGGACGTGGCCCGAGTAGTGACAGCATGCACATCGGCCATACCCAAGTCTTTGACTTTGTCAAGTATGAGCTGCCGACGAGGTCTTCATGATGCCGCTGACCATGTATCAGGTGGCTGCAGGACGTTCTGGACGTGCCGCTGATCATCATGTTGACGGACGGTTCGTACAGGACTTTTGCGATACGCCTGATTTGCCGCTAATGGATCACAGACGAGAAGTTCCTATTTTCCGAGAAGAGAACTGTTGATGAAGTCATGGGCTACTGCCGTACCAATGCGATGGACATCATTTCCATTGGTTTCGACCCCAAGAAGACGTTCATCTTCTCCGACTTTCAGTTTGTTGGCGGTGCTTTCTATAAGAACATCGTTCGCTTCTCCAAGCGAGTCACGTACAACACTGTCAGAGCTATCTTCGGGTTCGACGGCAGCTCAAACATTGGCAAGATCCACTTCGCTAGCATCCAGGGCGCGACGTCCTTTGCATCGTCATTCCCCCACATCTTTGGCACCGATGAGAAGAAGACGGCTGCGATCCCCTGTCTGATCCCGTGTGCCATCGACCAGGACCCGTACTTCAGGCTGACGAGGGATTGCGCTGCCGGTCTGCACTATGCGAAGCCGTCCCTCATCCACATGCGATTCCTCGACGCCCTTCAGGGACCAGGATCGAAGATGTCGGCCAGTGACGACACATCTGCCATTTTCTTGAGCGACTCGGCCAAGCAAATTAAGAACAAGATTAACAAGTATGCCGCGCCTTCTTCGAATTACGTGCAGCGGTGCAGAAAACTAACGTATGTAGGTACGCCTTCTCGGGTGGTCGTGAGACTATTGAGGAGCACCGCGAGAAGGGTGGCAATGCCGAAGTGGACGTGTCTTACCAGTACCTTCAGTTCTTCCTGGAGGACGACGCGGAGCTGAAGAAGATCAAGGAAGACTACAACAGCGGCAAGCTGCTGACGGGCGAGGTATGCGACATCCCAAGGACCATACACAAGCGGCCGTGCCGACTGACCCATCGCACAGCTGAAAGCCATGTGCATTGAGCACCTACAAAAGTATGTGTCGGCTTTCCAGGACAGGCGGTCCAAGGTCACAGACGCGGTGGTGGACGAGTTCATGGCGTCTCGCCCGCTGGAGTGGAAGGGCAACCCCAAGGTTCCGCGGGCGGATCTCGTGGTGCCCGTGTCCAAGGCGGGCGCGGCCGGCGCAGATGGTGCCGCGGTCGACGGTGCCGCCGATGGCAAGCTGACCAAGAACCAGCTGAAGAAGCTGCTCAAGGAGCAGCAGATTGCGCAGAAGAAGGCTGAGAAGGCCAAGGAGAAGGCCGCGGCTGGAGAGGTGCCGCCGAGCGGTGCCGCGTAAAGTTCGCTGATGCATTGAATGGGCCATTAATGCGCAAATAGACGAACCCGCACGTTGCGATCTTTTCAGATGAATGGCCCATTGAACGAAGGGTGAAATTTGCCTAGCTGCGGAGGCTGCTGCCAGCTGGACCACGTGCTTCACCGATGAGGCTGCCGAAGTCAGACATTGTCTCGACTCGATCGAGCTAGGGCGAGGTCATGCGGCAAAGGCGTGCCACGGGAGCGATTCCTTTCAGGTGGCCCCGCAGCGCCTGGGGCGGTGCCTGTCCTGGCCAGCTGGGAAAGACGGGAGGTCTTGGCTGCCTGTGCCCTCCCTCTCCAGCTCTGGGCCTTGCGTCTCGTTTCCAAGGCAGATAGATAGCCAGTGATGCCAGGTGCGTCCTCGGTCGTTTTTGCACATTGCCGCTTTGGGCGTTAATTGATGCGTGACGTGTCACGCGGTTGGCTGCCCCTGCCACAGCTCCTGCCAGCTCTCAAGGTTGGTGCGGCCTGCGGAGTATGTGCCTTGCAGGTACGAACACTGGCGCGACCGGGTACGGGATCCGCCTGATGCTGTCGCTCGGACGGATGACCAAGCGCACTAACAGATAAACTCATGATTATGCCCTCTGTTTGCTAGCACATATAGTCACAATGAGGCAGGTGCTAAGTCAGATGCCGCTTAGCGTCGAGGTTGCTGGGCGGCAGCTCCGCGTCTCAGCGTGAGTAACAGTGACGCCCATTACGTCGGTTCCGGCGCCTCGTCATCCCACCTCCTCCTCACCTGGCGCCCTCTCCTCCGGCATCATCTTCACCGTCAACACATTGTCCTACATCCCCTCACTCCATCACCCGCGCATCCTTCCATCAACCGCATCTCGACACAGTCAGCAGCAGCACGACTGCGCATCATCATGCGGCTGACCACATCCGCCCTTGTCCTGGGCGCGGCCTCGACGGCCGTCGGCTACCAGGGCCAGAAGGTCCTCGGCGGCAGCGGCTCGTCCAAGCCCCTCGCCGGCTTGAAGGACTTCAACTTCAACCTCGACTTCGACTCGTGGGCGCAGCCGCTCAAGGAGGCCTTTGGCGAGATTTCGTCCGAGGCCAAGGCCGTCTGGGACGAGATTGCTCTGTTGGCCCCCGACGCTGTGGAGGCGTTCAAGCAGCAGGTGGCGGGCCACAAGCCCAAGAAACACTCCCGCATCCCCGACAGCAAGTGGGATCATGTCGTGCACGGTGCCGATGTCCAGGCCGTCTGGGTAGAGGATGAGAACGGCCAGCGCCACCGAAAGGTAGGCGGTAAGCTCGACAATTACAGCCTCCGCGCCAAGAAGGTTGATCCTGCCAAGCTCGGCGTGGACAAGGTGAAGCAGTACAGCGGCTATCTCGATGACAACGAGAAGGACAAGCACTTGTTCTACTGTGAGTTCGTCCGGTATATGTCTACTCGGAGCCGTGCTAATTCGTTCGCCAAGGGTTCTTCGAGTCGCGTAATGACCCCGCCAACGACCCCGTGGTGCTTTGGCTCAATGGCGGCCCCGGCTGCTCCTCCTTGACCGGCCTGTTCCTCGAACTCGGCCCCGCGTCCATCAACAAGAAGCTTGAGATTGTCAACAACCCCTATTCGTGGAACGCGAACGCCTCGGTCATCTTCCTCGACCAGCCCGTGAACGTCGGCTACTCGTACGGTAGCGGCTCAGTCAGCGACACCGTCGCCGCGGGCAAGGACGTTTACGCCCTGCTCACTCTCTTCTTCGACCAATTCCCCGAGTATGCCAAGCAGGATTTCCATATTGCTGGCGAGTCCTATGGCGGACACTATGTGCCAGTCTTCTCGTCTGAGATCCTGTCGCACAAGGACCGCAACATCAACCTCAAGAGCATCCTGGTCGGCAATGGCCTGACCGATGGCTACACTCAGTACGAGTACTACCGCCCCATGGCCTGCGGCGAGGGTGGCTACCCTGCCGTTGTTGACGAGGGCGGCTGCCAGTCCATGGACAGCGCCCTTCCCCGCTGCCAGTCTCTCATCGAGTCCTGCTACAACTCCGAGAGCGTCTGGACCTGCGTGCCGGCCAGCATCTACTGCAACAACGCCATCATGGGGCCATACCAGCGCACCGGCCAGAATGTCTATGATGTTCGCAAGCCCTGCGAGGATGACAGCAACCTCTGCTACTCGGCCCTGGGCTGGATCTCGGAGTGGCTCAACAAGGAGGAGGTCATTGAGGCCCTTGGCGTTGAGGTCAGCAGCTACGACAGCTGCAACTTTGACATCAACCGCAACTTCCTGCTGCAGGGTGACTGGATGAAGCCCTACTTCCGCGTCGTGCCCAAGCTCCTGGAGGAGATCCCCGTCCTCATCTATGCTGGCGATGCCGACTTCATCTGCAACTGGCTCGGCAACCGCGCGTGGACCAACGCTCTTGAGTGGAAGGGCCACAAGGACTTTGCCGCGGCTAAGACCAAGGGCCTCAAGGTCGGCTCCGGAAAGGACTACGGCAACGTCAAGACAGCCCAGAACCTCACGTTTATGCAGATCTACGGGGCCGGTCACATGACGCCCATGGACCAGCCTGAGGCGTCTCTCGACTTCCTCAACCGCTGGCTCGGTGGCGAGTGGAATGCCTAAGCGAACACTTGGCATTTACTCGGATAGCAAGAGGTGGCATAGATGGTGATGTACATGACTGGTTTGTGATGGACAGTTCCGAGGGGGGTGCTATAGCAGTGCCACTGGTTGTATGCGTAATGCATAATTAGCAAATGGCATTATTTCCGTCCTGTAGCTCGAACACACAATGGCGGTCTATCGGACTTTGCTTGGAGTTGCGCAACGATGTTGCCTTGTGATGCTGGCTTTTGTGTTTACGCGTATATGATAGTGATCTTCTCAAAGACTACGGATAAGGCGGCCCACCTCAGGCCGCATCGTCGGGGATGGCGCGGGGACGGACGCGGACACAGACACGGAGCCTGGCGGGGAACTGCTGGAGAGGACGGGACGGAGACATGACTGCGGAGCCGCCTCAAGACCGGACGAGGAACGGGACATCCAACCCACTCCTCCGTAGTAGCAGCTCGGGAAGGGCGAGATGGAGCTGGGGCAAGGCAGGTCCTCGGACAGATGGCCCGTTCTGGAGTATGGGGTTTACCCAAGCGAGGATCAATGCGATTGGGCATGAAGTCGCTGGAGACTCGGACCGCGCCTCAATTGCTTTTTTTTTGCACTGCATCTGACTGCGGGTAGGCCCGGCGCCGATTTTTTGTTGAGAGAGGTCAAGGGGACGTGTGCTGTGGGCTGGCCAAGCCTCGGTCGTGGCGAGCGGACAGGGAGGCGAGGACGGCGGGGCTGCAGAGACGCGCATGCATTGCTGGCGGGCCTTCTTTGACGGGCGATGCGTCTCCGTTTCCCGTTCCGTCCCGGACAGTTGCAGGGCGGGCCGCCGATGCAATGTGATGCGATGCGAAGAAGCAAAGGCCGGTGAGCACCGGGCGATGCGCGATTGCACGGCTGGCTTCACGACATGGCTCCGGTACGAAGCAGGAGGACCGTCAGGCTTGGGGGCCGGATGTGGGCGCGCCTCCTGAGGGCAAATCTGGGGCGACCACACACAGAGCAAACAAACAAGATGGACCAGGGGGGGGAGGCAGGCGGGCACGCGAGTTTTGCCCAAGCTCGGTGAGTTGGTTGGAGCACCGGGAAAACCACTTGGAGGGGTCTGCGCGGCGTTCGAGAAGGACTGGGCACCTGGGCAGAGGCGAGATGTGCCGGGCGTGACCCTCTGCCTTCGGTTTGCCAGCCTGGAGGTGAGCTGCGGGTTTGGGGCTAGCGCCTCCCCAACAAAACAGGAGTGCCAAGGGGAGAGCGGTGCAGAGGTGGCCCCGTCCTGTACCTGGATCGTAATAGAGATCCACGGCCAGGTTGTGAGGAGATCTTAACAAACAGAAAGTCTACCGACCCCCCGGCCACCGTTGACCACCCTCTTTCCCGGGTGGTGTGGTGTTAGCAATCTCAGGGACCGAGGCGGCGGTTGCACACCCCACTCTCTGGCCGTCACGGTTGCGCGCGACCGAGCCGTCGCAGTGAGAGCAGTGCTGGAAGCGCCATGTGGTCGGCATCTGACGTCCGGACAAGGCCAAGGGACGGCCGTTTGACGACGACGCGCGCCCAAGATGACGGGGTCACCCATGCTCAGGCGTCTGCTCGAATGCAGCATCGGCGTCGTGCAACCACCACTCAACGCGAGGCCCCTGGGCACGCGGCGCCGCGTCGCAGCCGGCAAGGCAGACGGGAATCAGATAATAATGAGGGAGCTGCTGAGCTGCTGGCAATCACAAGCTCAGGATGCGCGCGGCCTCCCTTTTTGCTTGCTTTCCTGCTGTTGCGTTGCCGATATAGTTGGGGACCGAGGATGGCCGTGGGGCGAACCGGTTCCTCAACCGATTTTTGGGCGACGTGGATATCAGGCACATGTGTCGAGGAAGCGGCGAAATGCTTCCACTGATGGTGACGCGATGCCCGATGTCAGCGCAGACTGGAGAGCATCAACGAGTAGTCCGGTCACTAAAGCGGCTACCACCGCGGCTGATCAGTCTTTGTCGCCCAGGTCGACGTCGACTCTCGCCGTCGGTGCAGCTCATCAGCTGGAAGAAGGGCTTTCATCAGTCGCAGCAGCAGCAATTTGGAGAGCCTGGAGCCGGGTTACTACAGACACGCCCCATACTCCACCGCCGCACCCTCCACCCCGGAGCTGGACACCCGACGACGCCAGCGACATCAACGAAACCTTTTTTTCTGCTGTACTTGGACAGCGCCTGGCACAAAAGCCAAAAGACATCCCTCCGTTGCTCCATTATTCCGGACCTGCCAGAACGCCGTTGTGTGCCCTCTCTCTCTCTCCATCTCTCCCTCCCTCTCCCCTCCCCACCGCTGGTGCAAATCGTCTTCCCGCTGGTGCTTATCTGGCAATTCTTTCCACTCTTTTTCTCCCGCTACCCCAGGTATCGTAGCTGCCACGCCACTTGGCCACTGGTTCAAGTGTCTCGCGCCTTCCTCCACCGCCAGCCGAGACTCCCCAAGGTCAACGACACGGGCTTTTGCTCAGGAATTCTCCGGTCCCTACCTGGTGGCTTCAACGCACGCCCCCCCCTCCTTCGTCTCCGCCATTTGCGCTCGCAACCTATTTTTCCACTTCTCTTTTCTCTGTCAGTCTTCCCACAGACGAGAGAGCATCGCTTTCCTAGACCCTCGAGTGCCAAGCAAGTCGTGCTGCTCCAGCTGCTCTTGCGCGCGCTCTGCTCTTCTCTGCTCGGACCATCGATCCCGACACCGCGCCGCGAGTGGTTGGGTTGCCCTCAGCAAAAGGACTTCACCGATCGAGCATCCACACCAGCTGTGCCGAGCCACGAGGCCTCACACGGACGCGCTGATCCGACGCCGCCGCCCAGAAACACATAGGCGAGCGTGTCCAACCGCTGCATCCAGTGTCAACATCGCGGTGCTGCACTTCAAAATCCTCGCATACGCACGCATCTCTCTCTCGTCCGAACCTCGCCACAATGGCCGCCTCCGGTCTCTCCATCATGGCCGCCATGCCCGAGGCCAGTCTGTTCAGCTTCCCTCCGCACGGCCAGCCCGCGCCGTTAGGCCCCGCCGCGACTGAGCTCTCCATCTTGCGGCCCTTCAACATCCCTGAGAACGTCTTCGCCGCGGCTCTCGACCCCCGGGTCCCTCTGACCATTGCCACACTCTACGCTGTCTCGGCCAAGGCCCTCAACAAGTACAACCGTTCGCGCAACAAGCAGCCCTGGTCCATCAGCAAGACGCGCCCCTTCCGCATCTTCGTCATCCTCCACAACGTCTTCCTGGCTGTCTACTCGGCTTGGACCTTCTGGGGCATGCTTGGCGGTATGCGCCGCAGCATCGTCAGCCCTACCGGGCCCGGCGGCCTGGCGGCCACGGCCGACAGCTTCTGCCGTCTCCACGGCCCGGCCGGCCTCGGACGCTCTATCTACTACAACGAGACGACTGGTCAGTGGGACAGCGCTGACCCTACGTCGTTGGCGGCGGCCATGGTCTCCGGCAACCCGAGCAACACCGAATCTGGCCGCCTCTGGAACGAGGGTCTGGCCTACTACGGTTGGATTTTCTATCTCAGCAAGTTCTATGAGGTCCTTGACACCTTCATTATCCTCGCCAAGGGCAAATTCAGCTCTACCCTCCAGACCTACCACCATGCCGGCGCCATGTTGTGCATGTGGGCTGGCATGCGCTACATGTCCGCGCCTATCTGGATGTTTGTTCTCATCAACTCCTTCATCCACTCCTTGATGGTAAGTCGGCAGACTGTATGTTGCTGTGAGTGGGAGCTCGGCCGCTAACAACTCGATAGTACACCTACTACACCTTGACGGCGTTCTCGATCAGGGTCCCCATGGGCGTCAAGCGCACCCTGACCACGATGCAAATCACCCAGTTCCTCGTCGGCGCCTCATACGCCATGGCCCACTCCTTCGTCACGTACATCGCCCCGATCACCGTCAGCAGCGTCACCTCGACCCCGGTGGACATCCCCGCAGCCCCCGCCGACTCTGTCATGCCATCTGCAACCGGTGCCTTGGACTCGCTCAAGAAGCTGATTTTCGGCGCTGTCGCCAAGGATGCTGCCGCGGCCGTTGCGGGGTCCGTCAAGGAGCCTGCGGTCGCCACCGAGACCTTCTACGTCGCCCAGCCGTGCATTGGCACCGCCAACGAGACGTTTGCCATCTGGCTCAACGTGTTGTATCTCGCGCCCTTGACCTACCTCTTCGTCAGCTTCTTCATTGCCAGCTACGTGAAGCGCAGCAATGCCGCGCAAAAGTCTAACGGCAAGCCCAACCGCCGGGAGAGCAACGTGACCCTTGCGGAGAAGGCTGGCTGGGATGCCGCCCGCGGCGTCGAGCGGGAGGTGTACGGCGGCGAGAACATGGTAATTGACGGCCAGGCCAATGGCAGCACCAGCGCCGTCGCAGATGGCGAGCCTCTGAAGGCTAATGGAAAGACGAGGCGGAGGGCCTAATTCTGGATGCTTGACAGTCCAAGGGAGGTTGTGCCGGATGCGCTTGAGTCTTTGACGACAGCGCACAAGTCTGTCACGTTGGGTGACCTAGGGAGCAGGAGCGGGACGCATACAAGACCGTGAGCGAGAGAGCCTCATATGTTATTCCAGGCCGCTCAGAGCATCGGTGGGCGAGCGTGGCATACCAAGGGACGCGGCAGTTGTCGTTGTCGGGAGGCGGACATTGTCCAAGAGGAGGAGAGGGACGCATGAGGACCATTGCACCACTTGTACATAGAAACGATGCTGCAGGCGACAAAACGCCAACGCTCACGCGGCCGGACAAGGCGGGGGTAGGGCGAGGGGTGGGTGATATCATCATCGTTCACGGCGACATGGGGGAGTTCTGGGATACAATTAAGCGCCACATCAGCATGGCTTGCATGCCACCTGGGCTCTTGGCTGTGTGATTTGATTTCCTGCGTACCGTAAGTCTGTAGATACGAATTACTTTGCTCAAAATGATCAGTCAAGTACCACAATAAGGCAATGACCTTTGCGGTAAGGCTTTAATTATGGCGTCCAATCTACCGGTCTGTTTGTAGACCATATGGTATACCCATCGCTCTCCAGCCATGCCAGGCTGGAGTTCTTCTAAATCACAAGTCCGCAAAAAAACAAGCCCGGGAAAGTAAATCCACAGACCAAGAGCCTCGAGGGCATTATCATCAGCCGTCTCCGTAGAGAGGCGACTCGCGCAAATCCCTCCCAACCCAAACTCCTCGCTTCGAAACAAGATGCCGGCCGCTTGAGAGACCACCCCATTAAGATGGGAGTTGATCATCTCTGAATCGCAGGACGAACCCCCAAAAAAGCAAACAAGAAAACCAACCCCCAAGATGCGAGCGATGTGACGGGGAAAAAAAAAAAGAAGGCGAGCAACGCGCTCGCCGGCCGAGTGCAAAGAAAATCCTCGTGCGTCGCAGGAGATGAAACGATCGCTGCCAAAGAGACCCTGCCGCCCGTGGGGCACCACCACTTCTAGTTTGATCTATCACCGCCATGGTCTTCGTTCATTCGTCAAATTGCTTCGCGCTCGAGCACGACTGCTGCGCAGTTGAAATCATCGGTAATTTGAGAAAAGGGCCCCAGCGCCGGCCGACAATGCGCTGGTGTCGGGTGGCCGCTTCAGAAAGTGCTCCAGTTCCAGTCCCTGGGCACGCTAGCAGCGATCTCGGGGCCCTTGGGCGCTGTCGGGGTGAAGCCAGCGGGAGCCATCATCGGGGTCGGAGGCATCACGTGGGACGCGTCCGATGCCGTGGAGCCCGACGACTGGCTATTTCGGCTGGCGAACGTCGCCTTGACGACCTGGAAGCAGTGGTTGCACGCCCGTGAAGCCGAGGCTCGCGGGTTGAAGTTTGCGTTATGGTCAAGAGGCAAGACGTAGCTCGAGTGCCAGTCGCAGAAGATGTGACCGCACTTGCGGCAGTGGTGTCGTCGGATGAAGTAGCTGAAAGTTCGCTTGCAGGTGGGATCATCGCAAATGGAAGATTCTGCGTCGGGCTGTGGCAGTGGGGGGTTAGCAAAGAGGGGTCATTGTTGTGCTGAGCGTCCTGAAAAGCAACTAACCTTCCAGTGCTTTCTCGTTGGCGGAGCAGTCACTTCGGGGAACGAGTCGATGTTCCAGTCGCCGTCCAAGGCGTGGGGGCTCTCGCCCGTGGAACGGCGGCTCAGCTTGTTGCCCAGGCCACTGAGGCCGGCGAGGCTCATGAGGTTGGAGTTGGCGCGGCGCAGCGTGGAATCCGAGTCCGAGTCGGAAGTCGAGCCGCCCGTCTTTGAGCGAGCGATGCGCTTCGAGGGAAACTCGTCGCAAGGCCGCAGCACGGCGGGCATATATAGGGGACGCGGGCGCGCATGCTGGCCCTTTGGAGAAGGAGGCGTCGAGTACGTCTGATTAGGGCTGACTTCGGTGCTGCTGATGGGAGAGATCTGAGGCCCCGACACGTGGTAGGACTGGGATCTCTGGTGCATGGGACGCTGAGGCGGCAAGAAGTGTCGCGACTGCTTCTGTTCACTTGGCAGCGTAGGCATGATGAGCTCGGCTGCCATGACGGCGAGTGCTTAGGTCGAGCCAGGTGAGGATGAAGACCGGCACGGCACTGGCGGGGATGCGCGGCTGGTCGGGGATGTGCACCTCACAACGAGATGAGGCTGCAGAGGTATGTATAGTCCGGCGAGGCGTACGCTGCAACAGCGTTTGATCGACAGGCGGCTGAGAGAGTCGTGGTCGACGCGCGTGCAGCGAAGGGCGAGCTGCTGAGGCGGCACGAGACCAGGACACGAACAGCTCCGGGACGAGTGAGGGTGGAGAGTCCCTTTTGTTTGCCGGGTCGGATGCTCCGAGCCGAGGAGGGATGGGGAGCGACGCAACAGACCAAGTCGACGGGAGCTGACTATCGCCCGGCGGCAATTGGCGGGTACTTTTTGAGGAGAGATGGGCGAGAGATGGACGTGTTGGTGGGTGGCGACGGCGATGCGAGTCAAGCCCAGATTGCCAGGCAAACCAGGGGTCCAGAATCCCAAGAGTGCTAAGAGGCAGGCTAACAGGGGCCCCGGCGGGCGCGGGCGGGCCAGGAGTGGGTTTGCGGTTGTGCGGTACGAGGATGGGACGGGGACCAGCGATAACCAAAGGTCGGTGGGGTGCTCGGTAGTAGCGGCGCAATCGGGCGGGCGGTTTTGAGATGTCGCATGCACACGGCGACGACGCGATGCGGTGCGGTCGGCGCGAGCTGCTGCAGAGGGTGCCCGTAGATGCGGTGTGAGAGAGAGACACACAGACAGAGGGAGGAGAGGAGAAACGAGGGGGAAGGGGAGGTGTTGTAAGGCGGCGGAGGTGTGCGGCGGCGACGGAGGTGGTGAAGAACGGTGTCTCAACCGGACAGGCAGGAAGGAACCTTGAAGGGGCATGAGATGCATCTGATGCGAATAGATGGGCGCGGGGGGAAGCCCGGGCGCATCCCACTGCGAGGCTGCCTCCACGGATGGATGCCAGCTACGAGTACGAGCAGGTTAGGTTGCCTTGTGCATTACAGGGCACTACAGGGTTCACGCACGCCGGCGGCAGGGCGAGCAGCTGCCAGACAGACATGGAGGAGACATCTACATTCTACACCGCCGAGAACACGAGTAATGGATGCCATGGCTGCACTGTGGCGGGCCAGCGACTGGCTGCCCTTTCCATGGTGCGCGGGAACTGACGGGCGGTGCCCAGGTGCCCGCGGCGTGCCACTGTGCAACTCACTGTGCCTCTGGGCCGGGCACCGTCCAGTGCGTCCAGCGGCGCGCTCTCGATGCGTCGGGTGCCGCTGAGGTGCCACCTCCCGTGACCATCACCGCCAAGCTCGCCTGCATGCCGGGGGCGGGCCACGATGGGATGGCAGAGCAATGCCTTTCGTCCGTACTTCGTACAGTAGTCCGCAGTCAATGAGTCGCCGGCGCAGAGAGGTGGCGCACCGGCTGCCGGAAGCGGCTCTTGCCAGCCATTCCATCATGACAAGGCTCGCCGCACACAGTGCGTTGGCTCCATGTTGCCACCGGCGCGCAAGCAGAGACACACAAGACACAACAAGGGGCAGGGCGGGCTGTTGCCACGAGTCGACAGGGACATGGCCACCCGGACGGCGCCCGACACGCCCACAGCAACCCCCCGCCGGGGCACTTCAGGGTTCAGTCTGTTGTCGCAGGGCATCCATCTGGCCCGCCCGCCGCGGAGGTTCATCATCATGTCTTCGTTTCGAACCCCAGTGGGGGGAGGAGGAGGAGGCGGGCATGGAGGGGCCCACGGCCGCCCCGAGACCACCCCCGTCGGCCAACTGCTGTCGTCGCGGGCAGTGCAGTGTGTGTGTGGTGCAGGGAAGCGCAGTGCTGCCTCGTCCGCCCGCCCGCCTCGCTTGCGGCAGGTGGTTGCCTCTTCATGCGCTCCAGGCTGTCGTGTGAGGTTGACGGCCGGTCGGAGATTTCGTCGTCGCCTGCATCGGGAGGCGCCGCATGCACCAGCAGCAGCTCAGCAGCAGCAAGCAGCACCGACGACCATGCAGACGAGCAACCCGACCACGAGCCGCCCCGATGAAGAAAACGGCCCCAAACGCCTCCAAGCAACAAGACACCTTCCCTGCCTGTCGTCGTTACGTTGGTTGGTAGGTTCACGTCACCGTCTTTGAGCCGCACTGTGAGAAACATCAGCCAAGACCGCGCATTGTGTGTCAGTCAGTGTGCTCCCTCTGTTGGAACTTTCAAGAGATGGATCATGGATGGCACCCTGACATGCCTGATGGAAGCCCTCCCCGAAGCGCCCACTTGGACGCCCCATCAGCCCCACTGCCACCGCTGCCGGCTTTCTTATCGCCAGCCCCTGATTGGGGCGCCGCGCTGGCTCGGCGGCGGCGGGGGGGCGCCTTGGTTGGCCGGCTGGGCGCCTTCCAGAGGCTGGCAAGCTGGCGGCGGGCGGCTTTGGGCGGGGGCCATGCCACATGCCTCGCCAACTCGCCTGCCGTCGTTGGAGTGCCATTAATACTGACATCCTAATGGAAGCATCCAATCCCTCGTGGAACGGGCGGGGGGGCCCTGTCTGCGTGGCGTCTAGCGGGCCCCGCCCAACCGCCCCGACCTCAACTCCTCCATCCATTGAGTTCTCCGCCGGCGCCCACCGCCGCCGCTCTGCCTGTCGGTCCCGCTCAGCTACGTCGCCATCCGGAGGTGCCTCTGCTGGAACCGCTGGACCCTGTGGCAGATGGCAGCTCGTCCCGTCCAGCGCGCGCAGAGCTCCCTTCACCGCCGACGATCCGTCCCCCCCCCCCACCACGCCGCGCCGCGGCCGCCGCCATCGTCGTCGTCGCGGCCGTCGGCGACGCCGCCGCTGAGCTGTCGCAGACCCGCGAAGGGAACCCGTCGAACCCCTTCCATTAAGGTGGAACAGCCCGTGCGTCCACGATCTGGACGCTGGGTCTCGCGGGCGGTGCAGCTCCCAGGCATCGACACGGCCCTGATCTCGACCGCGACGTTGCTATCTTTGGCTGCGGTGGATTGCGAGCGCACTCGTGGTGATACATGGCTCAATGCAGCTCGGGCCAGCATCCCATCTGCGCTTTCGGTCTTGAATGCCTCGACTACTGCCAACTCAATGGCCCCTCCGTGTCGAAATAGACGCTGCCTGGGCCCAACTCTGTCCTTGGCATGCCGCTGTCAAGCTCGGCCTCTGGCATGAGCCTGACGGCTATCAAGGGCGAGAGCCGATAGCCTTGACTCGAGCGCCTTCTCGGAAGTTGCACGAACCCCATCAAGGCACAATATTGTCTCAAAGATGTGAGCGTTGAGCTTCTTCTTACAGTGGGAGGACCAAAGTTGTACACCGTCGATGTCTGCTTGAGTGCCACGCCCGGTCATGGGTGGTGGCTGGTGTCCCACCCGTCGATCCGCCACCGACGCTCTCCAGATGCATCTGCAATTACTCGCATGCGCCGGTGCGTGCTGCATGCTTGCTGGCCCCTCCCCGCGGGTCGTCGTCCGTCACTCCATCTCCCACCGCCCGCTTTTACCGCCGTCCTTGAGCACCACCCGCAGGTCCTCGATCCGCATTCCCTTGTCCACCGCCTTGCACATATCGTACACGGTCAGCGCCGCCGTCGACGCCGCCGTCATGGCCTCCATCTCCACCCCAGTCTTGCCGTCGCACGTCACTGTCGCCCGGATCTCGATGGCCGGTGCGCCCCCCGTTGTCTCTCCGGGCCCGTCGCCGGAGCCCCCGGTCGCTTCCAGCTCGACCGTGACGTGCGACACGGCGATTGGGTGGCACAGCGGGATCAGGTCCGGCGTTCGCTTCGCCGCCATGATGCCTGCCACGCGGGCGACCCCTAGCACGTCGCCCTTCTTCATTTGATTCTCCTTGATCAGCCTCAGCGCCGTGCCGTCTGAGAACCGCACCCTGCACGCTGCCGTGGCCACGCGCGACGTCACCTGCTTCTCCGAGATGGACACCATCCGAGCCGAGCCCGTCTGGGAGACGTGCGTAAGCCGAACCCCTTCCCCGCCCTGCCGGTGAGGAGGTGCTGGTCTCCCGTCATTGTCCTTGGCCATCCGTCGAGACGTGCACAGAGGGCGGCGATGCTGGCGCAGATGCCAACCCGTTGTTCCCTTGCCGGGTTGCAGCAAATGAGCCATGGCGCTGCCCATTTGTAGTCGAGCCTTGGTAGGCACGGGGCCCGCGAGCGACGCATGTAAATCATCTACAATTTGTGCTACTCAGCATGTGTACCTTCATACAGATGACCAAACCTCGTCGGCGCGTGAGTCGTTCCCGGGCCATGAAATGAACCGCTCATCGTAATCATGATGCAAACGCCAACCAAATGCCTCCTTGCCAGGGGAGAATGAGAACCTTCACCCACCTATCAATATCATTGGCCGGTTCTTCATGTGCTCCAGCTCCCCCAGTCCTGCATGCTTCGCCTTCTTCCTCTTTACTGCGGCGCCGATGACATCGAGCAGCTCGGCTTCGTTGGGTGCGATGCCCAGCGGTTGACCAGGTGCCACCAATCCCTGCCGACGATCCATCTCGATCTGCTTCATGGCTTCAAACGCCTCTTCATCGATCGGCTCGCCAGAGTTTGACTGACGCAGAAGGTCGCGTAGCGATACCTCTGCGTTCCCAAAGAGACACACCTTGAGATTGCCGTCGCCCGTGATGCGGAGTCTGTTGCACGTTCCGCAAAAGTTGTGTGTCATGCTGGTGATGAATCCGATGCGGCCGACAAAACCAGGTATATGCCATGTCTTGCTCGTATCGTTCTTGTGGTCCTGGACTTTCTCGAGTCCTGGGTACTCCTCTCGAATCATATCCAGCATTTCCGTGTAGCTGAACATTTTGCCTCGATTCCACTTGTTGCCATCGAAGGGCATATACTCGATGAAGCGGATCTCGAGATCCTTGTCGCGGGTCAATTCAACAAAGGGAAGAACTTCGCGGTCGTTGACGCCGCGCATGACGACGCAGTTAATTTTCAGCTTGATGCCAGCGCCGTGCTTGTTTAGCTCGAGGATCCTGTCAATGCTCTTCTGAACTGCATCGAAACCCTTTCTGCGAGTCATGATTTGGAACTGCCATGGGTCCAACGTGTCGAGACTGAGGTTGACGCCCGTCAGCCCGGCCTCCACCATGCTATCCAGCTTTCGATGGAGAGATATCCCATTGGTCGTGATGCATAGCTCTCGCAAGCCCTGTGGTCGCAGGGCGCCAATCTGATGCATCAGGGATACAATATCTCGACGGACCGTGGGCTCGCCGCCAGTCAAGCGGATCTTGTTCACGCCTTGAGAAACGAAAAGGGACGACAGCATCACAATTTCGGGCGTCGTGAGCAGCTCCCTGTTCGGTGACAAAGGAACGCCCTCTTCGGGCATGCAATAGACGCAGCGAAGATTGCATCGCTCCGTCACCGAGATGCGCAGGTAGTCATGTTGCCGATGGAAGGTGTCGGTGAGGAATTCGGAGAAGGGTTTGGCGCTGCGAATGCGATCTCGTCGCGACGTCGTGGTTGCCGGGGTGGTGGTAGGGGTCGTTACCTCGGGCGCATCGTGAGCCATCGATGCAGTCCCGAGGCACCTGAGCCCTGGCCTCAAAGACCGCAGGGCGGGCCCTGTGCGATGGATTACCATCGTCGGGCGCAGCACAGCGGCCAACGTGCCACGGCGAGCGGCTTGCATGCTGGGCGCGAGTTCACTATGTCGGCTGCCCCTCGGTGGCGGTTGGAGGGGTTCCGGGGTGCCCAGTGGCACGGAAGGGATCTCCGATAACGAAGATGATGGAGCGACCTGCCGCCTACGCCGGATCCATGTTGATTGGGCGTGTTGGCAGCAGTCAAGTTGCCTGAGTTCGAGAAACGAGAGCCTGTGAGTTGTCGTCGGTTGCGGCTGATGCGCCCTTGCTCAGCGAGCTCGTCGTCGGATCTGGGGTGCGGCCCGTCTTTTGTGAAGGCCCGTGACCATCACCCCGCATGAGTCAGCAGCTTTCCGTGACCAACCACAGGGCGATGTAGCGACTGAACGGGGAGTGGGGTCCGTCAGGCTCCGATGGACCTTCCGCCCGCTGAACCGTGGAAGTCGGTCGCCCCACCCGGAGATGGGCGACAAGCGACGCGCCGCCGCCAACGCCGTCGACAGGGAGAAAATGTGGCACAGAGACGTTCCTCATACGCCCTACCGCGAGCAGCAACACGCTAACATATGCAAAGAAAAAGGGCCTATGAGAGCCTTTCAGGAGCTTGATCAATGCCGTATCAAAGGAAGACAAGAATTTTGGCAGCTTATCGTTATTGTAGAGAGGAGCGCCGCCACGCGAAGTCCGTTCCGCCTGCGAGGTTGCAATTGGTGCCGCTCATTTGGTTACCCGCTTTAGTTACATGGCTACCTTGGCTGCATACGGAAGTAAACAATGCGTGGGCGCACCTGCCTCAATTTTGATGCACGCTCTCTCAGGGTCCGGGTCCGTGTCCGTTATTGAATCCTCCACCTTCGCGCCTGCCAGATGGCCAAGCCTCGCGCGCATCTCTAATGCACCTGCAAACGCTTGACTCCATACGAAGCACTCAAGCCCAACCCAGGCCAGAATTTTGCCACATATCCTCTACCTGTCCACGTTTCAGCTTGGGAGTCACGTCGGGCTCGCCCGGCTTCGTGGGTGAATATTCATATATTCGACCGCGGCGCGCCTCTTAGCGACACGTCTCGGTCCGCGGGCCAGGTATCCGATCCCCGATCCCCGCCTCTCTTTTATCACACGGTGCATCGGCCCAAGACACGCCGCAAGGCAACTCAGGCAGCTAGGCTCGCTGCGATGCGCGCCTCACGATCATTCAAATGTATGAAAGGCTGTTATCACTGGCACACCTATGCTCTGGAGCTAATCAATGCACCCTCTGATCTCAGCCTCGGGGCACTGCAAACCGAGTCCCGATGGACGCTTCATAGCCACTCTTGGCTCCTCAGCCGTGAATATTCGTTCAACTGGGACCCTCGCGTTGGACAATGTAGTCGAGCTCTCTGCAGATCTTCAGGGTCCCATCAGCGCTTTTCTCTGGTCGCCCTCATCTAGCAATATTCTTGTTGCTACAGCCAGCCATGTACAGGTATCATCTGCGGCTGATTCGTCTTTCAAGGCCAGCATCCGCATCCCTGCGTGCCCGAGCGGGAAACCTGGTCTCATCTACTTTGGAGCCGGCGACTACGAGGTCTTGCTTTGCTCGCTCTTTGGCCTGAAACTCAGCATCATCGATCTAACCACGTCCAAAATCGTTGAGATTGGCAGTCCCAAGCTTCACCATGCGTCGTCTGCGCCTAGGGGCTTCTCAATCCGTCCAGGTACAGGCCACCTGGCCGTGCTCTCCCGCGTCGGCGGCAAGGACATGGTCAGTATCCATGGCCCCGGCGCGCGGCACGTTGAAAGGTCGTGGAGTCCAGACACGATTGATTGCCAAGGCATGCTCTGGACTCCAGACGGGACATGGCTCCTTGTGTGGGAGTCACCATCTCAAGGACATCAACTGAGCATCTTCACGGCCGATGGACAGCATTTCCGAACGCTCGGAGCCGCAAACCTGCTGCTAGATCATAGCCTGCCAACCGACGGAGCGCTCGAAGCCGGCATCAAGACGTGTCAGCTCAGCCCAGACGCAGCGTTGTGCGCGCTAGGAGATCACAGTGCGGGCGTCACGATCCTGGACACGAGGACGTGGAGGGCGTGCCTGAGGTTGATGCACCCCACGATCATCATTCCCAGAGACACAACGCAGGTAACTAAAGCTCCAATACATTGGGATGCGCGAGTCAACAGCTGACAATTGCCGCAGGTGTGGCAAGAGCAGGTCAGCTCCGCAGGCCAGGGACACTCCACACAGTCGTTTGTGCGGGCAACGCAAATGGTCGCGCCCCCTGCACAGTCATCAGAGGCGAAACATGCGGCACCGTTGAGCCCGGGCTGCTCAATGGCTGCGTTTGATGCATCCTCTACCCTCCTGGCCACCAGGCTCGACGACTCGCCGTGCGCAATTTGGATTTGGGATGTGGCGGCAGCGGAGCTTCGAGCTGTTCTTATATTCCATTCCGCCGTTGGCTTCAGCTGGCACCCGAGCGTCCGCGAGCTCCTGTTGGTTACATGCCAGGACGAGGGACGCCGTGGTGCAACGTTCGTCTGGGATCCGCTGTCGGATGGGCCGTTGTTGGTAAGTGAGGCCGACGGCCTCCCGAACGCCGCGCAACCGGCCAAGGCGGTGGGCAAGCGGCCCAAGGTGCTCTGGGTTGACCGCGACACCGAATTCCCGGAAGTCCTCGTGGCGGATGCAGAACGCTACGCGCTGGTGTCCCTCTGCGACGCCCAGGAGGGCCACGATCCCTGGCGCAACGAGGGCGGGGTCGACCACGATGGCCCGTCCCCGGCTCGGGACGACGCTGAGGACACGGGTAGACCCGTGGTCTTGAGTCCCGGTGACATATCAGGACTGGACGACACCTTTTCTTTCAGGAACTCTTCGGTGTAATCCGGGTCGACTGGCGGTCTGGCGCGTGGGTGTTGGCGCTGTTGGGCCGCGTCCGGACTCGCGACCCGGGAAAGTGGTTCGTCCGTCCTGTCGCCTGGACCGGGGATACCTCACCGGTGGCCGTCCGTCGCGACTGACCCCGGCCGTCCGAAAGGCCTAGTTGCATGGTGGCGTTGCTTTTGGACAATGGCGGAAAGGGAATGGACTTGCGGCGCAGAGAATTGTTTCCTCTTTTCTCGCGCTTATTCTTCTGCCACTCGATCGACACAGGTGGCCGGGAGCGGGGGCATCATACATACATTCGAATGAGCCCATGAGCGCAGCAGTCCAGCCGTGCCTCTGTCGGCGCACTTGACCAAGTCGGAATCGTGCTGCAGCGTCTCGCAAGTGTACACAGGCGCTCGCGCGCACACGGACACAGCACCACGGCTGTCGGTGGCGGCAGCGACGCTGCAGCTTGCAGCCCTTCAGCCAGTTACGGCAGATGAAAGTGACAAGTCACCACGAAGCGCGGAAAGGGCTTGCACATGGCTGCCTCGGGCAACTAACCCTGGACCACGTTGAAGTTTCGTCAGTGCCTCGTGTCGTCGTTGCGTCGGTTGGCGCGTCAAGCTGGCAAGGCTTGGCGAGGGACCTTTTGCTGCGTTGCGAATGGCGCGGAGTGCGGGAGCGGCCGGCAGGGGCCTGACTCTTGCACGCCTTGGATCGTACCTCAGTGGCCGGCTTCCAAGGCGCCTTATACACCATCAGCTTGCGACTCTCAGCCTATCCGTCCCGGAGGAAGCAGGCTATGGCGCACATCGCAGCATGCTCCACTCCCGCTGGCCGTCCTGCTTGCGAGCCTGCCGATCGCTCCGGTCCCAGCTACCCGGACCATGGATACAACAAGCCCACGGACGCAAAGGGGAGCGGGAGGGTATCTCCAAGGTACTCTGCAAAGTGTGAAGCGGCAGGTAACCTACTCAAGCGCGCTGCATGCGCCCGGCCCTTGGCCAGGGCCTGCCCGCCTCCTGCTGCCGTGGGTACTCGGCGCCGGTGGAGGCTTCGCTTCGAGCGCCGTAGCCTGTGTCGACTCCGTTGGCAGACCGTTGTGCGCGCGGGCGCGGGCGCGTGGCAACCATCCCCTGTTCCTGGCATGCCCTGTCCTGTCCTGTCCTGTCCTGTTGCTCGTGTAAGAAGAGCCCCGGTAGACGAGCTCCTTGGCCAGGATGCGCCGCTGCCCCTTTGCCACCATACTACGTAGAGAAACAACACAAATTGCTTTTCCTTCACACATATGCAGCAGCTGCAGCTTTTCGTCTGGGAGGCCGTTGAGGCGATACGCACACTCGTTCATTAATCGCTTTGTGCATTTGTTCATTTTCGTTTTTCTCCGTCTGGACACCGTGTAGGTAGGTACACGCCGTCTCCTGTACGACGCTGCGGGTTCTGACGCTCGCAGTCTCTTATTTCATCTTCTTCGGCGTCGACTCTGGACCTTTGCGTCCTGCTTTTCCGCCGGTCGCCAAGGGCACGCCTGGAATTGTCCATCATGAGACTTTGCTCAACCCGATAGAAGACCGGGGCTCGAGGCGAGCCAGTCCGCAGTTGCGCCAACATGCCGCGCAACGAGTCACCCGCGAACACTGTCATGAAGGATGTTGCCCCCGGCGACGAGACTGGAGTCTATTACCTGCTCATAAGCTCGGTGCGTTCAGTATTCTTGGCGGCCACCACTTGCCTCGAAACGTCCTCTAACTTTGTTGGGAGCTAGTTGCCCTTTGGCACCAAGTGGCAACTCTTCAAGGACTGGGTTCGTGAGGCGGACTGTGACGTGGACCACATTGAATTGTTTCAGAAGTCGACAAACGGATGGATTCGACTCCTTGGCAGAGACAATTTTGATCGTGCTTTGCGTACGGCGTGCCCCATCCCACCATGCTGCCCCAATGCATGTCTCGTCCCATGGGCACAGTACTGACACCGAAGGGGAACATAGGCCATCTGAGGACCAACCCCTTTGCGGGAAGGGAGATTATTGTCGACGAAAGGAACAGGACGGAGCCCATCAAAATTCTCGAGCTCATTGATGATCCTCCGCCCAAACCAAAGTTTGGTTGGAGGTTTCAGAGGTCGCGTCGGAAAGGCGACATCGTTGTTGACGATGCTGCCTCAGTCAGTTCCCGGAACGAGATGCGGCAACTGCCACGGCTCACGGAGTCTATGGTTGCGAGCATTGAAGACGAAGCACCTCAACAGGGCCGAGAGCGAGCCAGCATCCGCGCGTCCCCCGTTCCCAGCTACCCAGCCAGCACCATCATTCAGCACGTGCCCTTGGGCAGTTCTATCGCTCCCATGGGCTACATCTCACGCCAGCCGTTCAAGTCGTCGGCAGAGTTGCAAGGTGCTGCATTCCTGACGGCAGGGGAAATGCCTTTCGCCATTAACGGATGGAACTTGCATTACGGTCCAGCCTACGCCCAAAGCTACCGTGCCTATGAAGCGCCGTTGCAGGTGAATGCGGGCCTCCAGGTTGGACTGCAACCATCGACGCCGAACAATTTGGCATATTCCCACCGTCTTGCAACTTCAAGCTTGAAGTCACCGCCAGGCTGGGACGGTAGCAGCGCGGTCCCTCTAGCAACACCAACACCATCAGCACCGGCCGCACCACCGAACTCGAGCCTTAGCCCGCTCCAGAGACAGCCCGAGAGCTTCCATAAGGTGCAAGTGTTGTCTCTGAAGCACGCTGCCAGCGCTCAGGACGTGGAGCAATGGGTCAGGAGATGCATGGGAGAGTGGGCCAGCGGCATCGTTCGTGTCGACGTTCCTATTGACCATCAGAAAGGACGTATACGGGGTTCGGCTTACATTACACTGTCCAGCGCCGCCGCAGCCGGTAAAGCCGTCGAAGCGTTGCAACAAAAAATGTTCATGGGGCGCCTGGTATACGCCCGTCGAGCCAGCAACATGGACGTCAGCAACAAGGAAAAGAAGGAGGGCGAGAAAGCTGAAGCTCAAAGTCATACGGCACACTCGAATCGTCGTAATGCTGAGGCTACGATCGATGACAAGAGCATACCCGCACCACAAACCCGGGCAAAGGACAAACCAGAGAATGCACAGTATACGCCTCCCGTGATTGCTCATGGCACGAATTACAAGCCGCCGAGATAGGACATACTAGCACGGAACATTTTGCCTTCCATGTTCTGGGGGAGAGGAGACTTTGAAGATGGTCTAGCTGGCGCATGCTGCTCCCGCAAACACTGTAACGAACGCCGTGTTATGCTCGAGGGATAAGCGGGCTGCCGGCGTTCATGTCATTTGATTTTAGACGCAAGCGCTTGCCGCGATATGCTTTTCTTTTGGTTTAATGGCACATATACCCCAAACTGCTTTACAGGAGGCGGATCTAAAGTTGGGCTCTTTGGCCGGGGACCAGGGCCATCGGCGGGCAAAGAGAGTTGGGTCCATATGCTCATCAACCCGCGGACGCGGAGCCGCAAGTTCAATGGTTGCTGCTCCGTACACGTCCATCCTCGGGAGTACCTGGTTGACCCCATCCGTCGTCCATTGTCGTTGCTGCTTCGTTACACCAGGGATCGTTGAACGCCATTGTGGTCTCAAGCGGCTCACGTGCAGGGCGATCCCGCTCCAACCACCAAGCGATTACTGCGCCGCGAGAACTGACGACGTGCGTCTAGCATTGTCATAATACCATCATTACTTTATGCCCGGTGCAGTCCCGCTGTCCCTCGCCGACGCTCCGCCCGCATGTCGCATGCTCATGCAGGCACCACGCTCGATCTTTACCCCCCGCCCCCCTCCGTCGTCTCGCCTCTCCACCCAGTGGTTCGTCAAGCGTTCGTGGCGGCACTGACAGGAACACGCCGTGCGACCCAGGGCGGGCTCCTCTATCTTCTCTTTCCACGATCTCTCTTGTGAGGCGCTTCGTGTACTGTACTTCTTAGGTGCGCTTCGTGAACCCGCGCGCGACGCGTGGCACTTTGTTCGGCCCGGCCGTGAGTCTGCGAATAGGCACGTCTCGTCGGGGCGCAATCGTGCGTCGTGCGCCCATCTTGGCCGGGACTGTACGAGGAGCCGGTGAGTCTGAGCCGCCCCTTGTGACGTCCCATTATGTCTTGGGGACCCAGTCCAGTGGCGACGCAGGGCCTACCAGAAGCAACGGTGTGGCTTGGTGCGACGGTGCACGAGAGCTCCAACCGAATGTCCCGTCGACGCATCCTTGTCGTTTGCGGATGCGCCTCCTTCTAGCCGCCAAAGTCCATCTTCAGCGTGATGGTCGGCTGTCCGGATCCACCAGCGGTGGCTGCGTTGGTCCCAGACGTCGCCTGGCGGCCGGACCGGATGACTTCCTCTAGCAGCGCCCTCTGGCTGGTGCTCAGGGCGCCTACGACAGCCTTGAACGTCCCCTGGTCGGTCGCCGCCAGTTCCAATAGTCTTGTGCTCGTTTCTTGGTAAACATCGTCGCCCTCGCCGGTGGCCCGAGCCATGAGCGCTGGTATGACCAGGGCCATGGACGCCGACCGCCGGTCTCCCTGCAGAGTCCCCACGTACAGGCACAGAGTGTGAGCAAGCAGGGCCCGAGCTCGTTCAGGGTCTTCGGGCTCCACGTTGGTTACAAAGGCAATGAGACGGGGGAGCAGATACCGCGCGATGCTCTGGTCGGCGGCAGTGGGGCTCGGCTGCAGCAGGAGCGAGCGTATGCAATTGGCTGCAATCCTCGCAGTCTATGCAACGGGTCGTCGTCAGCAAACATCCGTCAACGGCTCGAGCTAGTGGGAACATACCATGCGGTCCGTGAGGCAGTCCAGTACCTCGTCAAGGTAGCGGACAACCAGCGGATCAGTGGCGGGGAGCTGGTTCTTGCCGCTCGTGAAGAGAATCGTCGTGGCCAAGAGGCAATTCTTCACGCAAGCCAGGGATGTTGGCTGCTCGCGCTTTTGCGCGTTGAGGTAGATGGATAGGAAGCGGCGAAGACAACCCTGAAGCTGGACCTGGCCTGACGTTGGGTCGTCGGCAGACTTGGGCATGCCGCCCACGAACCGCTTCAGGATGGCCAATGATTGCGGCACAATCAACTCTTGGCAGTCGGGAGTGGCGAGGATGGTGGCGAAGATGTGAATGATGCAAGCATGGAGATCGGTCTTGATGATTGATGGGAAGACCTCTGCGGCATCCACGAGGGCGTCCAGCGAGGTGCGGACGAGGACGATGGCCTCGTCATTCATCTGATGCCGTACTGGCTGGCTGCCCTCGGAGAGATTAGGCAGGAGGCCGGACAGCACGAGCACGATAATTCTGGTGAGCTCAAACAACTGGTCGATGTCCTCGGAGAGGTCACCCTCCTCTGACGCCTGCCGTCGCGCAGACGGGTGGGTGACACAAAGTGCACGGGCGATTTGCACAATGACTGTTTGGATGTCGAGCCCATCCGTAAGGACCAGGCGGTCAAGGAGGTCCATTGTTTCGGCAAATACATCCGGTCGGTAAATGGCGTGCCCAGAGACGCTGGGATGCAAGATTCTCTTCAGAGCCTCGAGGATGTCTAGGGTCTGCTCTTGAGTTGCCAGGGACTCGCTCTGCCCGGGCCGGATGGCAAGAGCCTCAAACGCAAGGCCGAAGAGCACGAAGAAGAAAGCAACCGGCTCATCGCGATAGTTGATCGCCGGACTCTTTGGGTTACCGTTGGGGACAGACTCTTGAGACTCCTTGCCGTCAAGGGCGTCAAAGACAAACTCGCTGTCCTGTTCAATAAGGCTCGCAATCGCATCGACAAGCTTGAGCCACGAGTCCTGGTAAAATCGTAGCAGCGTCTCGCGGTTCAGTGCCGCATAGATGGTGTCAAGGCTGCCGGAGAGAGAGGGAGGTCCCAGGGTCATGGAAATGTCCGGCTCAAACCGAAGCCTGGCAAACTCTCGCAGCGATTCGAGCCACAGGGGTGTGAGCGTGCCCACATGAGGCTTAAGCACCTCAAGGAGGTACTTTTGTTCCGTGCTGGCAACCTGAAGCTCGGCCCAGGCTGAGAAGACAGAGATCTTGACCATAACTTGGGCATTCGAGCTCAGCCCTTTGAGGTCCCCGATGCCGGCATTCTCATTATCCCTGGAGAAGTTCTCCAGGGCGTTGATGAGGGTCTTGAGGATTCGCCCCATGCGGTCCACATCAGTGACAATGCCTATGGAGATGAAACTTGCGCAGACATTGACTGCCTCAGATGCGAGCTCGGGGGACGAATCTGCCGCAAATGCCGGAGTCAACGCAGAGCTGATCTGCGCCTGGTACTGCTCCAGCAGCATGGCTTCGTCGAAGTCCGGATCAGGGGTCTTGCCAAACATCTTAAGCACGGCGCCAATGATCTTCAAACCCCATATGCGAAGCTCCAAGACGTTGGATGTTGAAGCCGAGAATGCCATCCGCACAACATCCGCGATTTTGTTTTGTAGCGAAACCTGCGCCTGCGAATCTCCGTTCGCGGCGACATCCTTGGCGACTAGCGTGAAGATGTCATTGATGCAACTGATGGCAAACGTGGTGACCTGCCACCGCAGTGGCTCCGCTTCAGACGGCGCAGCGATGTCCTTGTCTTTTGCAGCACCGGCACCACCCGCAAAGCCAGCCACCTCCTCGTCCTGGAGGTCGGGAACACCACCCGTAGACTTGGCGGCCTCGTGAGTCTCTTCAGGCTTGGACCGTGTCATCTTCAGAACCGCTTGGAAGCGCTGCAGCCACTCAGTTGTTTCATGTAGGCATGTCTGGCGCATCCAGTTCCGAATGATGTTCCGAATGCCATCGTGAGACGGCGCGTCGTCAAGCACCAGCCATAGTCGCTCCTCGAAACCTTCATCTGCCTCCCGAAGGACGTCTCGCGGTTCTCTCTTCATGATGTTGTACAGGCCATCGACGGCTACGTCCCGCAAAGTATTATTCTCTGACGAGAGGTACTTCTGGAGGAGCTTGACATAGTCGGCAAAGTGCATCTGTCCTGGCGCGTATAGCGACAGATGCTCCAAGCAACCCAAGGCGGCCCGCTCAACGCGGCTATCATTCTCGTCCTCGAAATAATCAACGAGCGTGAAGATGAGCTCCCGGGATTTATTGGCATCCTGCAAATCGGGTCCGAGGACGTTGATGAGGGAGTCGACGCACTTTGCAATCGCTGCCACAGTCGGGAGTTCCATCTCCAGGTTCATGGTGATGGCTGACGAGATCTCCGGATGATGGGTTTCGGACACGTAGAGCTGCGCAAGCATGCCCAATGTGCTCGGAACATAACCGGCAAACGAGAGGCCGGCCGCATCCGACGCCAACGATAGTGCCTCCAGTGCCCAGTAGTGCACGATGGGGTGCGGGTCGTTACACAGCGACATTAGGATGCCGAGAATTGTCTTGAGGTGGTACCCTGCGGCCATTCCGCCGACCTTGGTCTGTATTGACCCCAAGGCCATCGCACATCCTGCCCTGGCACTTGGCTCGCGGTTGCCGACGATGGTGTCCACGAGGAATTTGATTTCTTGGTTCGTGAAAGCGTTGCCGTAAATGTTGCAGAGTCTCGCGACGGCAGCATAGCCAAGGCTCCTGACATACTGATCAGGGTCCAGGACAAAGTCTCTGACGATATCCTGGAGAAGCTTCTCCACCGCGAGGTTGTTTACGCTGCCCGCCGGAGAGTTTGTCTCCTTTGTGGCCACTCTCATGCTAGCCAAAATTGCAGTCGCAATATTGACGTTGATCGCAGCTTTGCGACCCTGGTCTCTCTGGAGGGATCCGGCAGACGCAAACGTCCGGATCTGCTCGAGAACGCTTTCCTGCACTTTAGCTGGCGTCAGGGGGAAAGCAAAGGCGAACAACTGAATCGCATCATTGATGACCTCTGTTGCCGGAGGATCGGGACTCATGGATAGGGCGTCGTCCACGGCCCCGACGTAGAGAGCTGACGCGTCGTGCTCCAGACTGCCTCGAATAGGTGAGAGAAGAAGCTTGTCAATGACTTCCTCAGGGCTCTCGGCACCAAACTCGCCCTCAGTAGAGCTTTCGTGCTGGCCAGGCAGTTTCCTGACTTCGAACCCGGATACAAGTCCCGTGATTCCGAAGCCACTGTTGTCTCCAACATCCCACACGGATTCAAAGTTGGCGGCCGCGTTGGCAATGGAGGCGCTCAGCGAGCTCGGTGTATAGTTATCGGGATCCGCAAATAATGAGATGGCGAGAGTCAACAGGTTCGACTGGAGGAGGGCCTCGCTACCACCTGCTGGGCTCAAGTTGACAAGCTTGATGTAGCATTGCATGACACGGCGCTGCACCATCAGGTCCAGGTCTTGCAGTTGCAGCGCCGGCGTCAGCCTCTGAGATATGTCCTCGGTCGTCTTCTTGTGTGGGAGCGACTTCAAAAACGCTGTCGTGTTTTGCAACATGGCAGCAATGCGCTTGGAGACATCCACTGTCAACAGACGGTTGTTGAACTGCAAGAAGGCCATGATGGAGCCCAGCGCGCACTCTCGCACGTGGGTCAGGAAGGACGCTTCGAGAAGACTCCTGGCCGAGGTATTGTCCTTGGCCAGGGGCTTCGGCAAGGCGTTTTTCCACAACAGAAGCAGCTGCGACAGATGTATCTTCACAAAGTTCGGGCCCAAGGACATCAGGCCGCCGATCAGGATCCAGGCGACCTGGATCTGAGTGCATGACACTCGCAGTTCGGATTGGCTGCTCGACTTGAGAAGATTAGTCGCCATGGTCAGGACGCGGCTGTTGATGTCGAGGGATCCGTGCAGTGGCCTCAGGGGGCTTGCGCTGAGCGTAGCTGCAAAGCCGTGGGCGAACCCGAGACACCGCCTGGGTGAGTTGCGACCGCTCCCAAGGAGTGACAGTTCCCGCGTCAGGGAGTTCATGCAGACTGAGAGGCAGGGGAGGAGTTGCTGCGGGCACGAGAGGACAAAGGTCTTCATGCAATAAGACGCAAACACCTGCACCGAGTAGCTAGGGTGTTGCAGAACTTGAAGGAGGCCATCGCGGCAAGACTCGGCGAAGCTGTTCGCAGCCGAGCCGAGAGAATGGACAAGAGCTGCGACGGCATTGAGTGAGATGATGAGTGTGTTCTTGGACGGCTCTGGCCGCTCCGCCAGGGCTTGCGGGTAGTTTTTGAGGATGTTATTGATCAAGAGCTCTGCGACCTTGATCTGCCCGGACTCGCCGAGGATTTTGCGCCCAATTACGCCTTGGACGATGGTGTCGATGATTTTGCGAGATAGAAGTAGTCGATAGCGATTATTGCTCACGTTTGAGTGGCCGAGAATGTCGACAGCGAAGCTCTCAACGATCCTGAGATAATTGGCCTGAACCAGGTCCTCGCCTAGACGTCGAAAGAGCTTGCCATAGCAGACGCCAATGGCTGCCCGAGCTCTGTTCGAGTTATTCGACTTGACATATTGCGTGGACAGAAGCTTGAGCATGTCCGGCATCGTCAAGGAGAGATCCTGGGATCTCTTTCCACCCGGCGCTGGGCTGGCAGATCGTGAAGGAAGCTCGTCGTCGTCGTCTGCCATGGCTGGGTGCGTCGACACGCGCTTGAGCTTTGCCTTGGACTTCTTGTTCCTGGGCGCCGAACTTTCGGCACCCGAGCCGGCGTACCCCTGGACCATCGCTTCCGCGAAACAATCTGCCGCCGCATGCCGCACTTGGGAGGACGACGCGTCGACGGCCTTGAACATGGCTGACTCGAGCTTGTCAAAGTCGGCCGAGTTTCGGAAGTAGGGAGTGTGCTTGCAAAGCGCCCGCAGGCATCGACAGGCCGCAGCAACCACCAGCGCGCCCTTGTCACTGGCGGCGTGACTTCTGCATTGCTTCCAAATGTCGCGGCACACGGTCTCGTCCATGGAGCCTTCCACCATGACGATGACCTTGGTCATGGCCGTCAGAACCGCCGCACGCATCCCCGCATTGCTAGACGAAGACTTGAGCGTTTTGATCAAGCTTGCGCACGAGATCTGGTGCAGGCCTATGGCGCTGTCTCCAGCGGCTCCAAAGACGTCGCCGAGGCAGCTCACGGCAGCATGCTTAGCCCGCGTCTCGCCGTCTGACTTGGTCTTGCCGCCCGAGACGATGCCAACCAGGTCATTTATGGTCTCAAAGAGCAGCTTCCTGTCGCCCTTGCTGAATATGTGCGCCAGGCATCTGCCCAGGTTGTTGCGTATGACACGTGAGGGCTGGGGTGCCGACAGGTTGATGATCTGGAAGATCTCGCGCTTGAGGTAGAACTGCTGCGCCGTGCAGTCGTCGGCCGATAGCGCCAGCACATGCTTTGTCAAGCTCGACACGAATGTGAGCAGATACAGCTCTTGCTGCTCGGCCGGCAGGGATTGCAGCTTGGGGACGTCGAGCTCGGGCGTGTTCGTCTTGGGCTCGCTGGCGGCGGCGACGGTGGCGGGAACGGTGGCGGCACTGGCGGTCGTTGTGGCTTCGGAAGGGGAGTGAGGGCTGCCTGCGTCGGCCGGGGCCTCAGGTTCTTGATTCGACGACATGGCGGACGGCTTCGACTGCCATCAATGGCCACGAGGTCTGAGGGTCGAGGCGAGTTTGTCGTCGTTCCAAGGTTGCTTGGAGTGACTTGTCCCATCAGGGGTCGGGTGACTGCTGGCGCTAGACAAGGGCAGCTACAGGCGCAAGAGGTGCTGGGCTGCGCAACCGCGGGGGAGCTTGGTAGGTGCCGCAGCGGCCAGTTGGCCCCTGAGCCAATCAGTCGCGGGTGCGGACCTCCTGACAGCCGATGCCACGGCTGCCTCTCCCGCTTGGCGCCTTCCCGCCACGACAGCAGCCCGGCCGGCCACAGGAGGGAAGATTGTTAACCCGGCGCAATCGACGAAGCAGCGCAACAACCTCGAACTCGTTCGTCGTTCCCTGGACCCAGGTGGTTGGGCGCGCCCTGTCCGTCATGGCGATGCGCAGAGCTTCCCTACAGTTGCCCACGCATTCGGCGTGGGCGCCGCGACTCGGCCCGCGCCAGACGAGTCCCGTATGCCCGCGATGCCTTCGACAGGTTGCGACAACGCCGGCGCCGTGGGCGGGACACAACAAGTGGTCCAAGACGAAGCATATCAAGGCCGTCACCGACAAGAAGAAGATGGCTGAGCGCACGGCATTTACAAAGCTCATTGCAATGTATTCACGAAGTTAGCATCCTCGAAGCAGCGTGCAATTGCGCCGAAAATGACCCAAAGTCTAACCTCGCGGCATGCAGTGTACGGCGAAGACGTCAAGTTCAACCCCCAGCTGGCCAACGCTGTTTCCGCAGCGACAAAGGGTACGTACATAACGGCCTGAGCTCTCCCGTGACGTAGATCCCACCCCGGGTTCCTGACGAGGCGAGCAGCAAGCGTGCCCAAGGCGCTGGTAGAAGCCGCGATAGCGCGAGGCCAGGGCCGCTCGGCGACCGGCGCACAGCTCGAGCCCATGACGCTCGAGGTGCTCATGCCGCCCAACATCGCCCTCATAGCCGACATCGAGACGGACAACAAGACGCGCACGCTGCACGATCTCAAGTACGTCGTCAAGAAGGCGGGCGGCGTCGTCGGCGCGACGGCCTTTTACTTTGCCAAGCGCGGTCGCGCAGTCTTCAAGCCCAAGGCGGCGACGGGCGGGCCGACGCTGACGGATGTCCTGGACGAGTTCATCGAGCACGACGGCGCCGAGGACGTCGAAGAGCTGCCCGACGGCGGGTTCCTTGCGTGGACGCAGCCGGCGTCCGTGTCCGCCGTTACCGAGGCCCTGGCCAAAAAATTTGAACTCGAAGTGCTCGAGTCCGACATCATATGGGCGGCGAATGAGGACACGAGGGTCGCCGTGGACTCGCGATCCAGTGCAGAGAGCCTCGATGCCCTCTTCTCGGGTCTCAGAGAGTATCCCGAGGTGAAAGCGGTGTTTGCCAACATCCGCCAGGGGAGCATCAGCGACGACGAGTGGGACAGGATAGAAAGGCACATTGATGTATAATACAGGAGCGCGCCGTTCCACTTGTACAATATTCCCACCTCAGGAGCAGAGTTGAAGCGTTCGATTTGCCGTTTGCCCACGCCCAGATCCGAAAAAAGAAAACGCCATCCCATGCTATAGCTTTTGTCGATTACCGCGCCGCCGCATCCCGATCGTACACTGTCGCCGTGCCGAGTGTCTCCTTGCCGCACCCGGCCATCAAGGCTCGTTTCCGCTGTTGGGCTGCGCGGCCTGCAGCCTCGCGCGCTGCCGCTCCTCCTCGAGCATCTGCGCCTGGCGGAAGCGCTGGCGCGCCACGATGCGCTCGTACTCGGCCTTGACCTCGTCCCGGTCGCGGGGCACCTTGTTGCACTCCTCGGGCCGCGGCCAGAAGTTGTTGACGGAGAAGCGGTTGTCGAGGTTCGTGCCGAAGTAGTACATGATGCCGATGGGGAACATGACATACATGCCGAACTGCCGCGCCGCCACCCGTCAGCCGGCCTGCGCTGCGTCTTGCACGCTCGTCAAGGAGCGGGCGGGGCCTGTTGGCGGGCTTACCTTGAACACTTCCAGATTGAGGCCGCCCATGGTTCCGGTTTGGGTATGCGTCTGCGAGTGCCGTCGCGATCGCTGGCTAGCCGTGTATGCGAGAGTGACCCGACCGTTCGACGGGTGGATGATTTGCGAAGGTGACGCTGGGCTTGCGGCTCGACCTCGAAGTTCCATCGAACGACCCACACCTTGCCACATCCACCAACAACCGTCCACTATTACTAGTGGAGCAGTAAAGTCATAACCTCGATACAGCAATACCACGACCGCCTTGGTCGTCGTTGCATCGACGCCCGACAACCAGGAATCGGCCTGAGAATTTGCCTTGCGGCGGGAACTTCTACTCGGCTGTTATGTGTTTTGCATTACTTCGTACACTCTGCAGTATTGCCGCACGTTCGTGTGGCCTCTATCTCCCACGTCATGCCGATGAGTCCGTCAGCTGATCCTCACTTACGCCGTCCAAAGCAGATGATCCCCAGATATGTTCGGTGGTGGTCGCGCGAGACCGTCGCCGCCGCAAGATGGTCGTCAAGCCCCCTGCTCGCCATTACATCGACGCCTTTGATATGCTCTTTCGTGACCCAGAACCGATTATCCCGTCCGTTGCCGTATCAGAACTCCGTCCAGCCCCCGCGTGATCCCAAGACCTCGCCTCGTCACGCGCCCTCTTCCATCTTGTCTGCGCCTTTCTCGGCCTTCTCCTCCCTTGCCTTCATCATCTCCTCCATGATAAACCGTCCTCTGAAACTGAGCGGCGTGCTGGGAAACGGCGGCGGCGATCCCTCTGCCATGGCAGTCTCGTCATCGATGCCATCCACCTTCAGGCTCGACCTCTTGACGGAATTGGCCTCAGCTAACACCTCGGGGTTGCGCACGATCGGCATCATTAGCGGGCGGCCCTTGTATGAACCGAGAGACCCGGGCTGGAATCGGACCGTTGCGGATACCCGCGACCCATGTCGAATCGGAACGGCAGGGGATGTCGCGAAAAGACTCGTTTTTGTGTCATCGGCATCGCCTGTTGGCGTGCTTGACTCGTCGTCATTCGTAGTCGTGGGGTCGTCCGCCGCTTCGTCTTCATCCTCTTCTAGGTCCGGCAGCGGCGGTCGCGGTCGCGGTCGAGGCGGGGCGCTCAAGCCTCCCGCCTCGAAGAAGAACATGTCATCTCCTTCCGGATCGTCGTCGCCATCGTCATCGTCGTCGGAAGCTGTTGCAGTCACTTCAGACTTTACGGCTTGCTCATCTACGTGATTCCTCAAGGTGGTGTCCGTTGACGTTGTAGGTAAAGCGGGTGCTGCGGCCGGCGACGTCTTGGGCTTCCGAGTCTTTGCCATGGCCAGGAATCCGTCGTCGGATGAGTCGTCGTCGTCGCTCTTGTTTCCTCCATTTGGTGCCTCATTGGATTCGGCTCTAAAATGGTCCACCTCGCTTCTTGTCGTATCATGCGGTCCTGCATTTGACAGATCTGTCGCTACCGTTTGGTCTGGATCCGACATCCATGTCCCGACTGGAGCGTCGGGCGCAGGCGGCGGGGCATCTGGGGCAGCCTCGTCCTCATCGGCATTGACGACCGTCCATACCGTGCCTTCGTCCAAAGGCGCCCGCGACAGGGCGCGCAACGCATCGGAGGAAGAGACCTTGCGGGGCGGAGGGCCCTGCTCTTCCTCGTCCTCTTCCTCCCCAACCTGTCCGCCCAGGTTGGAACTGAAGCCGGCGCCGTCGTCAGACTCGGGCGACGGGGGGCGCGGAGTGATGTAGTCAGAAGGCTGAGGCGAGGCCGTCGGCAAGACCTCGGCGCCCATGAACTCGAATCTGACTCGTCGCGGGCTCTGTGGCGGTTTAGAGATGCTGGAGGAGCGACGCAGAGCGCTCTTGGTGGGCTTGGAGTCGCTCTTATCAGAGGAGACGGAAGACCGGGAGTCGTCTGCCCTTGGCCACGTGGACGCGTTGAAAAGCTGCGTCGGGGTCACCGGGTGATCCGGCAAGGCAGCATACTCGATGCGCTGCTCGTCCGGCTTGTCGTCGGCGGCCGCGGCCGGGTCGCTGTCGCGGCTGGTGCCTTGGAGTTCCATGCCAGGCAGCGACGTCGGCTGAGGGCTGCCCGGCGGAGAGGCGAGCGCAGGAGGGTCGACTGACCTGGGAAGGGTCGGGAAGCCTTCGAGCAGAGGCAGGTAGGTTGGGGTGAAGAGGCCCTGGAGCTCGTGCTCCCGCTCGCGAGGGCTGCCTGGTGTGTCGGCGGATCCGGAGGCGGGCGGCCGCGACGAGGAGGGTTGGAATGCAGCGGAGCTGGGGTCCCCGGACGGATGTGAGTCAATGGGCGGCGGCGGCGGTGGCAGCTCGGGACGGAGCGTGGGATAGCTGGAGAGGAAGGAAGCTGTGATGGCGGAGCGGATGCTGGCGGCGTGGTGGAGGGGCACGCCGCGCAGCGCGTCTTCGTAGTAGCGCTGGAAGTCGGCCAGAAGCTCACGACGGGTGGCCTGGATGGTGAGTTCGTGCTGGCGGAGCCGGTGATGCAAGCCGTCGAGGAGCCTGGCCTCCATTGCGCCTAGCAGGCTGTCGGGAGAGGGTGAGCGGGCGTGGGATGCCTCGGTATGCGCATGGCGCAGGCTATGCAGGTTCGGGGAGGAGGAGGCGGCGACGATGCACGGGCAGAGGCGCGAGCACGAGTCGTCGGGGCGGCCGGTCGAGGAGGAGGAGTCAGGGCCTTTCTTGGGTAAGGCAAGGCAGGCGAGGCTAAAAGGTTGGGGCTGGAGGTTTCGGGAGGCGTCAGACGGGGGAGCGCTGGAGGTGGGCGAGATGGTTTAGATGGCGCAGTGCCAGGAGCGCCGGCAGCGCCTTGGTAGGGGAGGAGGCAGGCACTAAATCCGATGGAGGGCTAACATGAAGGCTGCCCGCCCGGGCTGTTGGTGCTGGAGGGTGCACGAGGTGCTAACGCCTGGCGGGCTTCCAGGTTGTACCTAGCTGGAGGGGCCGGGGGCGCCGCCTTGGGGTTGGTACAGCGCCGCCAGGGCTGCCTTTGGTGAAGGCCGGGCGGCGAGATAGCGCACCGGCTCCGCAATTGGACCTTGGAACCTCACATTCATTCACCAACTGGGAACGGACGGACGGCGCACGGGGCTGCTCCCTGGGTGCCCGTCGTCGACCGGTCGCATCGAGCTTGGTTTGCGTCGCGGCGCGGACACTGGGCTACGTACTCGTACCAGCCTCTCCAGGTTGTCGTCGTCGTTCGATGCCGCGCCGTGGTACCATCATGTATCGCTTCACAGGCGCCCTGGCCGGTGAGCGAACCCCGCGAGCGAACCTGGAAGGAGGGGTTCGGCGGCGGGCGATGATCGAATGATGATGCGGCTCTGGTTCCCGCCACGGCCCCCAAGAAATGAGGAGAGGGCTTCCAAGACGGCCTCTTGGGTTCCATGCAGTCTTCTTTGTGTGCTGCACGGGCTACTACCGACAGGTACCTGCAACCAACGAGACCCTGATTGCCCATCCCACCACCTCTCCCCGGCCCCAGGTCAGTCAGACACACAAGCGTCGCTGCCGAACCCCCCGCCGGTCCCGGAGCCGCACACGGGCAGCAGCAACTCGACTCTCCACACCACCGCCGGATGCTCGCTGCCTGGCCTGACCGCCAGATGGAATCCAAGCCAACCGACGCCCCTTCGAACAGGGACGGCGCTCCGTTCTCGTATGCATTTCCCGTTCATGCCGCACATCCTGCGCGTACATACTGTACTCGTACGGACTGTACAGTACAGTACCTCCCTTCACACGACATGCACTCGTGCAGCGCGCACACACAGACTGGGGCCGAAAGCTGCCAACCGTCAAACCTTCGTCAAGGCTGACAGGTTGCGCGTCGTCGTCCTCGTCGTCGTCGCATTGGATCAGAAAAGCCTACTTCGTATGTGCCCCTCCCTCCGTGCTTCGCATGCAGGTGACGAGCTTGACCCAGCCTCACGCGGGCCAACAAACGAAACACCTTGCCCGGGCCCGGAACCGCGGTCTCGGCTCGCCGTCTGTGTGTTCGCGTCGCAAGGACCTTGCCCTCGCCTCGGGGACGGGCTGTCGCAGTGCTAGGCAAGGCGCTGTACTTCGCAAGGTGGCTAGCGGCGATCCCGCGGCCGTGCTGCCATGTGACCATTTGTACGACACGGGAGATCTCCAGCAGCTGGGTGGTGCGCCGCCATCTCGGTCGGCTGAGGGGCACGGGTGGAAAGACGGAGGGATGGAGGGATGACATCTTGGTGGGACGGCGTGCGACGTGCGGTCGCATCTCTGCCGGTCGTGTGGTGCCTCGCGCAGCAGCAACAGGCGACAAAAGCTTCTCCGGCTGTCGCGACGAGCCCGGCAACCAACCCTCTCGAATCAGCGCGGGGGAGGCCATGCGAGAGACCCCTACCTGTGCACCTATCGCCGTGTGTGCCCCTCCTTGTGATGGATTGTCAGTCTGCCCCTCCCCTCCAACGGCATTGCGCCGATCGGCAGCCCTGTCACCGGCTGTGGTGGGCAGCGGGCGCAATCCAATCCAGTGGCCCGTCACACACCTCTCTGGAGCTGCCCGGTGTGCAGCCCGAGCCGTGTCTCACCGACCGGCCGGCCGTCCCTGGACCAAGCCAAGGTCGTTCGTCGGGTTGTGACTGTGGCGCGAGATGCATTGCCAGTATGCGGGGTTACTATTGAGACGGCTCCGGCGACAGACAGGCGGCATGGTCGACGAGCGTCAATGGCATGTTCGCGGTCGAAGCTGTGTCGTACGAGTACGCGAAACGGATGCTACTCGCTTGACATACACTTTGACGCCTGAGACTCAATTCAAAGAGGGGCGAAACAGCGATGCGCAGATAGTGTCGAGCAGGTCGCAGCATACCTACCTTACACGCCTACGCTTCAGGCGAGGTGCGATAATACCTACCTACCGATGCGACGGCTGACGCAGCGCAACCAAGGGCTGAGCCAATGGACTACGGAAAGAAGGCTCGAGAAGTGACATGTTCTTCCAGCTTATCTGAGGCTTGCAGCAGCAAAGCAATTGGCAGTTTCTTCGGACCGGTCTCGTAACAATGCCTCCTTCCCTAGACGGCAACCCGGCATGTGCATCCAACTTCAGCGCAAAGGCGTCAAGTAACCTGTGTACTTGCATGGTTGCCTAAGGTACCTACCGGTGAAAGACGTCCAGAGGCGCTGGTGGCGTGTGGGGCCCTTGGCCGACCAGAAGCCCTCACCGCCTTCCGTTCTCAGCCAGCCCTTAGCTCAGGTACGCAGGTTTCCGCCAGCCATCCGCGCCGTGGCTCGACAGCCGGGTTGCGAAGCTGTCCAAAATACTCCATACAGTATCTTGCCTCAACCCGGCAGCCAACCTCGCAACAACAGCCAACATTCACGTATCCACCACGACGACCGGAGCAGCCTCTCGGCTCCCTTTCCCCCCCCCCCCCCCCCGGCCAGCGAAACTCTTCCGAGCCTCCTGGGGCGGTTTGACCCCATCTACTCTGTGCGCGTCGTCCTCGAACTCTGTCATCGCGGCCAGTGTCCTCGTCGCCATGTCGACCATCCCCCCTTCGGCGCTCCAGTCAGGCTTCCCGCCCACCATCCCCCTGCCCTTCAACGCGCGGCAGCCCGAAAAAGTCACGCTCTTCCCGCTCTCCAACTACACCTTCGGCGTCAAGGAGACGCAGCCCGAGGAGGACCCGTCTGTCATTGCCCGCCTCAAGCGCCTCGAGGAGCACTTTGCCGAGCACGGCATGCGACGCACCTGCGAGGGCATCCTCGTCTGCCACGAGCACAACCACCCGCACATTCTCATGCTCCAGATCGCCAATGCCTTCTTCAAGCTCCCTGGCGACTACCTGCGCCCCGAGGATGACGAGGTCGAGGGCTTCAAGGCGCGCCTCGACGAGCGGCTGGCCCCCGTCGGCCGCATCGGCGAGGGCGAGGAGGCCGGCGACTGGGAGGTGGGCGAGTGCTTGGCTCAGTGGTGGAGGCCCAACTTTGAGACCTTCATGTACCCGTTTGTTCCCGCGCACGTCACGCGGCCCAAGGAGTGCAAGAAGCTGTATTTCATCCATTTGCCAAAGACGAGTAAGTCTGCTCTGCGCGAGCCCTTTTCCTCAATTGGCGCGACGGCTGACCCGCCACACCACCACAGAGGTGCTCAGTGTCCCGAAGAATATGAAGCTTCTCGCAGTGCCGCTGTTCGAGCTCTACGACAACACGGCGCGCTACGGCCCACAGCTCTCGGCCATCCCCCACATCCTCAGCCGCTACAATTTCGAGTTTGTCGACGACGATGGCAACGTCGTGGCCGTCACGCCGGGTGCTGGCGCGCCGGAAGGCTACGTCCCCAAGACGAAGGTCCTCGCTGGTGATGACACGGATATGAAGGAGAGCGAGGAAAACGGAACGCAATGAGTACGCGAGGCTGGCGCGGCGGCGCTCAGACAGGGATACATGGCGACGGTGTTTTGGCGTAATGTGTAGATATAGCGCGTGCTTCTATGATGAGTAGCGATACTTGAATGGTTTATAACTAAGGTACCTTAAGTACTTGCTCGTTAAGCCTACTGGGTGACGGACTCCGTCGCTATGGCTACATTTTCTCGCCCTGGATGGTGGCCACAACCCGGCGCTGGTGCCTGCTTGCCCTGAACTCGAGATACCAGATTCCCTGCCAGGTTCCGGTGGCCTGATGGAAAGTGAGCACAGGTGAGGCAAGGCATTTGGGATTGGGAGGGGACGGCGTACCAGCTTGCCGTCCTTGATGGGGATGGTGACGCTGGCCCCGATCAGGGCAGACTTGATGTGAGCCTGCAGTTTGTCAGTACGCAAGGTAGCTACGTGCGGAGTCGACACCTCTACGGCGCCATCGTCTCTCATTGACACTCACGGGCATGTCGTCGGGCCCTTCCGCGCTGCAGCCGTGCGTCAGCAGCATTCGTCACACAATGTTACTGAGGCTTACTCATGGCGATACAGCGCCTGGCCCTTGGGGCCCTCTGCGGGGGCAATGCGGTCCAGCGCATCGCTCATGTCCTCCCTGACATCCTCGTCCCCTTGAGGAAGGTCCTTATGTCAGCTTGCCTCGTCATGGCTATCTTGGGCAGCTTGGCACAGTGTCTGGCGCGCCAGTGTGTCTGATCTCGGCAACATACAGTTCTCATTGAGGCTCAGCGCGCAGCTTGTATGCTGCACAAAGAGATTCAGCAGCCCAACCTTGTAGTTGCGAATCTCTGGCACGGCAGCCGTGACCTGGTCGGTGATGAGATAGGAGCCGCGCGACTTGGGCTGGAGAGTGAATTGCTTCTGCGTCCACGACATGGCGGCGGCTGGCTGCAGGGTAGCGGGATCCGGCTTGGAGGAGTGCAGGGCACGCGACACGAGGGTAAACGGGAACGTCCAGATGAGGTGAAACAGGTCCGGGAACAGTGCGAGGAAGAGTATCAGGAAAAGAGCGATCGTCGTGGTTGTTGAAATTCCAGTTGTTGATGGTTGACGAGGCATGATGGATGGTGCTCGTCGAAGGTGCTGTGCCGAATACGTCAGGTGGGGCTTTCTAACATGGATGGATGGATTGATGGATGGTGGGGGTGGGCAGTAGGCAGTGGCCAGTGGGCACCTTCCCTGGCCACCCAGCATGAGCTCGAACTTCAATCTTCAACTTGCAAAGTCTCCGAGGCGAGGCTACCCCTCGCCCTCCAGACTTACACCAGGAGCTTGCCTTCCATCCATCATCGTTCGTCAATATGAACAGCACGCTCTTCATTTGGTTGTATTTGTTATTCAGGCACAGCTGCTCTCGGGAATCCCTTCCAATTGACCCTCTGGGTAACTCGATCGCATCGATCGCCGATCGCTTCGCTGTTGGCTGGCGGCAAGCAATGTATGCCCAACACTTGTCAATAGAAATGCAAAGCCTCATCGGCGGCATCGACAGCGGCAAGCGAGCTCGTTCCTTCCCGTCAAGCCATGCTCCAAAAGTCTCCGGGGACGTCCCTATTATACAAGGTAACCCATACGGTATCGGGCCACATAAACGCAACGGGCGGCGGTCTCGGCCAAGATGAACCCATGATTCAGGACCAACCGCGTCTACCAAACCAATTCTTTGCTCACTCAGCAAGCCCAAGCTACCTGCCTAAGTAACGTGGTAGCTGAGGTGCTTAGAAGTCATGGTTGCACGACCTGCGGGGGACCTGCCATCTTGGCCGCTGCCGCTCTTCGCGGGCACGAGAGGACATGCCGTCTATAAGTACGTATGCACCATGTAACCTGATAGGAGGCATATCAATGCAGGTATGACCGTCTCTCCTTGCACGACAATACGCCTGGTCATCGTATCGTACCTCGACTTTTCTCCCCATAAAGCGTACAGTCATGGTGCGCTCGGCGCTTCTGGCGCCCTTTCTGCTGGCGGTGTCTGCCGCGCTCAAGGACACTACCCCGATTCCCGACGTCAATATTCGGCAGTTCGTCCCCGGCGCGTACATATTCGAGCTTGAGGACGGCCATGTAAGGGTCAAGCGCTTACGTGAACGTCCGAGAGCTTCGGCGCTGACCTGACAGGATGCGTCGGCCGTGACGCGACAAGTCGGCGCCGCCGGTACCACGCGCATGCACTTGGACTACAAGCTCTTCAAGGGCATATCAGTGCAGTTGCACAATGTTAAGACGGCTAAAACCATGGCGATGAAAATTGCCTCCAATCCCGCCGTCAAGAATGTGTGGCCTATTGAAGTGTACCCGATGCCAAAACCCGCCGGGCTCCAGATTATCAAGGCCAAAGACATGGCTCTGAACCAGGACCAGCATGGCCTCGTGGCACGCGCCAACAAGAGCTTGGGTCCTGACACATATGCCCCCCATGTTATGACCCAAGTCGACAAGTTACACGCGAAGGGCATCACCGGGAAGGGAATCAAGGTGGCGGTCGTTGACACTGGCGTATGTTGGCCCGTATAATGATCATATGTGGACATGGGCGAGACTGACTGCTCAGGTTGACTACGGACATCCTGCCCTCGGTGGTTGTTTCGGCAAAGGCTGTCTCGTCTCCTTCGGAACCGACCTTGTCGGCGATGATTACACTGGGAGCTTCTCGCTGCCCAAGCCGGATGACGACCCCATGGACTGTAATGGTCACGGAACACACGTATCAGGAATAATTGCTGCCCAGAAAAACAACCACAACTTCCTCGGAGCCGCCCCTGATGTCACCTTGGGTATGTATCGGGTATTTGGGTGCAAGGGCGGTGCCGCCGACGACGTCGTTATCTCTGCGTTCAATAAGGCGTTCGAAGACGGCGCAGACATAATTACGGCCTCAATAGGTGAGCCCGGTGGCTGGTCCGAGCATCCATGGGGCGTGGTAGCTTCCCACATCGTCGATCAAGGCGTGCCTTGTACCATTGCTGCCGGGAACGAAGGCGACTCGGGCATGTTCTATTCCTCGTCAGCGGGCGACGCGAATGGCGTGATTGCGGTTACCTCTTTCGAGAACACCATCGACCCCTTGCTGGCATATCTCGGGTCGTACTCCATCGATGGCGGCGAGGATCAAGATATCGGCTATTTGGCTGCGCAAGATGTCGATGGCTGGCCTGGAACGCCGCTTCCTATCCATGCAACTAGCCTTGACGCGACCGTTGTGGACGATTCGTGTAATCCCCCGCCAGACGATACCCCTGACTTGACAGGATTTGCCGTCTTAGTCCGCCGCGGCGGGTGCACGTACACACAGAAGGCCATTAATATTGCCGCCAAGAATGGGACATATCTTCTTCTCTATAACAATAAAGCCGGCATCTCGACACCGATAATGGGTGCCGTCCCGAGTAGTTTTGTGGCCGGTGCCATGATTCTGCCTGAGCACGGCGAGTTGTTTGTCGCAGCCCTGAAGAGCGGGCTTAACGTTACCGTTACCCTGGTGTCGCCGGCGAATGTGACCGAATATTTCGTCACCGGCTCCGTCGATCAGCAGATAGGCGGCGCAGTCAACACATTTTCTTCATGGGGTCCGACGTGGGAGATGAGGTTCAAGCCACAGATTGGAGCACCAGGCGGCATGATTGTCTCGACATGGACAGGCGGCGAGTACGCAACTGCCAATGGCACATCCATGGCAACTCCAATGATTGCCAGTGTTCTAGCCCTCATTGCCCAGGTCCGCGGCACGCTCGACCCGAAACTCTTGACCAATCTGATTTCGGCCACTGCGAACCCCCAGCTATGGAACGATGGGCAACAATTCTACGACAAACTCGCACCAGCCCCTCAGCAAGGGGCCGGGCTAATTCAGGCCTTTGACGCCGCGTACTCAACTACCATGCTAAGTCCGTCGAGCCTCTCGTTCAATGATACGGCGAACTTTGTCAAGGAGCATACCATCGAAATCAGCAACGCGGGACCCGAGGAAGTTTCCTATAAGATCTCGCAGGTCCCTGCCCTCACGATGTACACCCTCAAGGAGAGAGGGGCGTACACGATGGAATTCCCGAACGAGATAACAGATGGGCATGCTACGCTTACCTTCTCCGAACAGACGGTGACCCTCCAGCCCGGGGTGACCAAGTCCATTACCGTGTCTGCCCAGCCGCCACAAGGTCCGAACGAATCGCGACTACCAGTCTGGTCAGGATATATTACCGTAAATGGGACGGATGGGTCATCACTGTCTATGCCATACCAAGGACTCCTAGGCTCGCTGCAGAGCCAAACGGTTCTGGCAAAGGACCAAGCCGGGGTTGGTTATTACTCGCAGCAAACGCTCGCTCCCGATGGGTGGACTTTTGAGTTGCCCGCTCCGGGTACCGCTCAGAAAGACGACTTCATTGGGATCTGGGCCAAGCTTGCCTTGGGCACACCTCAGATGCGCTGTGATATCGTACCGATGACGACTTGCCCCCCCAAGAACCTCACCGTGAACGATCCCCTTGGCGATGACTTCAAGACCATCGGCCAGCCCGCTGGGTGGCCCGTGAGACACCTTCCCCGAAACGGCAATTATCTCCCTTGGGATGGTCAGCTCGACAGCGGAAGCTACATACCTACTGGCAAATATAAATTCGTGATCCGTGCCTTGCGCATCTTTGGAGACGAGACCAAGCTGGAAGAATGGGACAAGGCCGAGAGCTCGAGGTTCTTCATCAAATATAAGACTTGATGGGCGGCACTATATCTTGCTTCAACTATATAATATGAGTCGGCCACGACAGGGCTACCTTAGCCATGGCCCAGTATTTGATTGATCAGTAGGGTGATGTAGATAGCACCTGACCTCAGCACGTTTCCCTCAATGGAGCAGAAAGCAGAGCGTGTCGCCCAAGCTCCTGATGGTGGACTTGTTGTAAGCCGAACTGACCGCTCCCTCGACCGTAACCCTACCATAAGCGCAGCCATGGCCCCCACAAAGAAAGCCGGATTCGTGTTCCATGCATCACAGCCACCAATGCACTCAACGTTGCCATCATCACTGCTTTGCGGACCCATCAAGGCATGCCTTGGAAACGACCACGCGATCTATTGTCGTGTTATGTACAGATTCGTTCTTGGATCAATCCGCCTCGTGAAGACTAGTACAGCATCAGACGGCACTCCATCGCCCGCCGATGTCACCGCCGCAAATGCAAAGGAACCCCCGTGTGTCGTCCGTTCTTACAGCGGGTACGAGGTCTCGGGCAGCGCCTCGAGGTGCTTTCGGTGGTGCTCGTTGGCCTGTCAATAGTTGTTAGTCGTTGCCCACTAGAAACGCTCGCGCGGGGGGTGGGAGAAGGGCCCTCGACGTACAAAAGGCGACCCGCAGTAGTTGCAGACGGCGATTTCGGGCTTGTCGGTGTTGATGAAGATCCGGGGGTGGCCGGCGGGGCCGCCGCCGCCATCGCATGAGACGACGCGGCTGTGCGTCCACTGGACGGGCTGCTTATGGACCATCTCCATGGCGGACAGAGGTTGAGGCTGTGGTTTTCCCCCGACGGCGTCAGCATGCATGTTCCCTCGCTGCAATTCTCCCCATCTCCGGGTCCATCACCACCACCGCCGCCGCCGTCCTCCGCGCAACGACTTACCTGCAGGTCAAACTCGGTCTGTTCGAATCGGGGGCCCGTCATGGCCGTGGACCGAGGCTTCTGGCTCCGGGACCAGACCTCCACCCGGTTCGGCGCCTGGCCAATCTCGCGGGCCTCCTCGACGGCGGTCTCGGTTCTCGCGGCGGCGGGCACGCTCGCTGCCTCGAGGTGGCGGGCGGAGGTGCTGAAGGCGCGCGGCGAGACGCGCAGGGTGCGCGCAAAGGCGCCAATCGTCCTCAATTGGGAAGCGGCCATTTTCTTCGAACTCCCGTCGGGGCGCCGAGGCTGGTTTGTGTTGACTTGGGGGCGTTTGGTTTGGAGAGGGTGTTTCCGCTCGCCGCTCGAGGGTGTGAGGATGGCGGTTGGGAGGGTGTGGCAGCCAACGGAGCGAGTCGCTAGCCGGATTAAGGTGGTTCCGGCGGCGCCCAAAAATTCCCGGGTGTCGCGCGCGACGAAGCTCTTGCGCGGCGAGCTTCACGCCCGAAGCCAAACACTTTCGCTGTGCGCAAACAGTGAAAGAACAACGACCACAGCCACCGACCACAGCCACCGACCACAGCCACCGACCACAGCCACCGACCGGCTACGACATAGCTCTTGGAGGAGCATTGACGACCCGAGCCTTTTCAATAAATACCAAGTCACAGGCAGAATTGTTCTTTTCTTCTTCTTTCTTGTCAAGCTGCAGGAACTTCGTTTGTAACACCACAGCGGCCGCCCAACATGGCTCCAGAAACGCCGAAAGGGGTCTCCTCGAGACTCCTGACGATGAAGTTCATGCAGAGGGCGGCAGCGTCTGCATCGTCAGCGGGGTCGCCTGACTCCGAGGTTCCGTCCTCCAAGAAGCGGAAGCTGGAGCACTCCCCAGCCCACGGCCGCATCAACCCCAATATCGACCAGGCCCTTATCCAGGCCGCCCTCGACCAGGAGGAAGCCACCCGGCAAGCCGCGCTAGAGAAGCACTCGTCTACTGACACCCACTGGGTGTTGGACAACAGCTGGGCCAAGACGAAATCGGCGCGGGCCGCCAAGAACCCGCTCAACGTGGTGTACGTCGGCTACGGCGATTTTGACTCGGCGAACGAGTCGGGCGATAACGAGGACGCTGCCGACAAGGGCCGCACGTCGACGAGGCCCCCACCGAAGGCCGAGAAAAAGGGAGCGGTAAGGGCCCAGCCCGCTTGTGCAAAGAAGATTTCAATCTGACTGATTTGTGTGACGACACAGGAGAAGGAAGAATCCGGCGATGATAGCGACGAGGATGGCTCTGAGGACCAGTCTTCGAGCGATGAAGATGGCCCAAAGCGAAAGCGCAGAAACGTCCAGTCTGGCGCCAGCACGCCTACTTCACAAGCCAGGTCTCGCTCGCAGTCGCGTTCCCGGCAAAGCCTAGAAAGCGCAAAAGCCAAGGAGTTGCGAGACAAGCGGAAGAAGAAGGAGGTGCGGCTGAATCAGTTGACCTCCATCTCGGGAGGCGGGGGCACGATGAGCAGCAACAAGTCCATGAAATGCTACACGTGCCAACAGGTTGGCCACAAAGCGTCGGACTGTCCTCAGCGGCCGCAACGCAGAGGGTGAGTCGGCGGCTGATAGTCTCAAGCGAGGCCTGATGTTGCTCAACTACTGAAGCATGGAACGCAGCGGCGCAAAATGAGTCTTGCGATTCCAGATGCGGAGAGCTTGATTCCGGGCCTACTCCCGGACGAGCACTCTGTACGGCGCCCAAGCCGGCAAGTTACTCGGTGTGGCGGCCCGGGGCCCAAAGCGTGGTCGTTTGGGTTCTGATTGCGACATACATGCCGCAATCATTCTGCGTTGCCCACCGTTACTCGAGCCTGTGAACCCTCAGAACGCCAGCAACGCGTCCGTGGTGCAGTGGTCTCGACTCGCGACTAGCGGTGGCTGCGCCAACACGGCTAAAAGGGGCAGAGCTACGGGAACAGCTGCCCGAATGTGCATGTGCCGCCTACCGCATTTGGGCGCTCACCGACTTGTTGAACAAGATTTCGGACATTGTCACGAGGATATTCGCAGCCGTGATTGGGTTTACACCTTTCCTCGGATCAAGAATTGACAGTGAATGCGGGAGGGTACGTCGTGAGCTGCCTTATCAGCCGATCAAAGCAGATGAGTCAGCCTTGACGGATGGTTACATTCATAAACCTTGGTGCTGCCGCCCCAGCTATCGGCACGCATCGTGCCGTTGCCTCTGTGAGGGTTCTCGTGCTCGTTACTTTTAGCACTGACTTCCCCCCGTTCACGCGGACTGCGATGTTGGACGGTGCGGCTACGCGCAATACCGCATGATAGGGGCCGGTACTCCAGATGCCACCCCGGAGTACTTCGTAGTAGTATAGTCTCATAGAGAAGCCAACGAGCAGGCAATATGCCCGGCCAGCGAAGGCCCTGTGATCGCTATCTATGATGTTGCATTTGCACTTGCTTGGTCACGTTTGACAGATAGGCGAGATCTCCGCTGTGTTGTGGTGAAGGAGATATGCGATGGGTTGGATGGCGTCAGCCCGCGGTGCGTCAAAGGACGAGACGACGACCAGCAAACAAAGCGAGAACGCCAATGTTTGCCGCGCTCGTGGCTGTGAGTCGTTACTGGCTGCGTCCTTCGTATGCCCATGCTAACGCTCCCGTCCCGCTATCCCGGATACTCGCGATTGATGGGGGCGGCGGAACGACCACCGGCGCCTGACACCGTCGTGGAACAGTAGATTGGCAACAGCGTCATGGTCACCGTACGCGGCAACACTGTCAGGACAGGTGATTCCACTGGGCATTGGCGACACCTCCCCTGCACTCCCGGTCTCGCTGATTGCTTGGGGCGGCTGCTGAACAAGCGGGTGGAAACATCGTGCGGAGTGCTTCGGATGGCGGCCAGGGTCTTGCCGCGAGGCACGCATGGCCAACCGATCCGACAAGGGTTACGTCCGTCTTGGTTGTTGCCTGCGACTCACCGTGTGAAAAGTTTCGCAATATCGCCCTCGGACAATGTTAGCGGGACGGCGACTGTTGTACGGAGTAACTAGCAAAGTTACTCTAGGTACTGTACCTGGAACACTTGTTCGCTGCGCGCAAGTGTTAGCAGGACGAAGGGCTGCTGCGTGGATCATGGCTGCCACCGGCTTGAGGGTGCATGCCACGCCATTGGAGCAGTCGCTGGTCCCTGTCCCGTCAAAGCAAAGCATTTGAGACGTGATACGAAGCGCTCGCACGGGTCGGCTCCCGTTTGCGCGGTGAGAATGCGGAATTATGCACTCCGGACGCATGCTGGCACAGCTGCATATGAAGCCCCACAAGGCGGCGCACCAACAAGTGCCTGACCATCACCGCTTGTCGGGCCATGTAACGCGCCAGAGGCAAGCGAGGGTTTGCTGCTGGTTTCTTTTTGTCCTGTTGTGGCAGACGGTCGACGCTCATGTGCGAAGCTGGAAGCCATGCAAATCGTCCACGACCCACAGGCATAAGGAGAAAAGTAGCCGACAGCCAAGCCAACGACATAATGGTGACTGGCAGGGCTGTTAAGGCGGTGCTAAAAAGAGCGCCGTACCTGACCTACTCGAACCTTGTCGGCCAGCATCACGCACCACTACCGGTGGGCCACTGACGGGGTGGCGGGCCGGGCGGAGCCAGGCCTGAACCAGGTCCATGGAACCTTCCGATGCCAAAAGGAGCGGATGGGGCCGTGCAATGTGGTGCGTTATCAACATTGCAGTCGGACCCTCGAAGCGTAGATGAATGGATGAACGAGCGACAGTTGTCACGTTGATCGCCTGGATCTCTCCCGGTTCCTTGTCGGGCGGTGACGAGCCAAGCTATTGGACCGGTCGAGGATGGGCGCTGACCGCCTCGCGGTGGTGCAGACGGGAGCGCGAGAGAGAGTCCCCCCGGGGGGGGGCGCCCAGTGGCAAGGGCATTGGATCCTCTGATCCGTGGATGGCTTCCATTGGAATGCACAAGAGCTGGGCTGCGCCCCTTGCGAGTTCCCCTGACGGCCAAGCGAGCCAGCAAGGTAACTTGCATGTACGAAGTAGGCCGGTTCCTTACTTGTACATATTGGTACGGCGTCTACAGGTACGGAGTAAGTAGATGCCTACTTCGTACCTGAGGTAGTTACAGTGCAGTACGAGAACGTGTGCGTGTAGGCGGCAGCTTGAGGTCGGTTCCGGTACATGTTAGCGCCCCAGCATCGTACTGCCGTGCCTGCCTGGGCCGCCTGGGTCAGGTGTCGTGCAACGGAACAAGGGGAAAGCCCGTCCTCGGGATCTGCCTGCCCAAGCATCCAAGGTACAGTACAACCTACCTGGGAAGGTACCCAACCAAGGTAAGGTGCGGGATCTAATTCCAGGGAAGGTTCCATCCAGGCAACATCGAATGCGCGGTTCATTGGCCGGGACGTTCGTCTCTCGAGGCAGGCTCCCGAAACTGGGGACCCGGTCGAGAAAAGGTGGAAGAGAGCATGAAGGTTGTTGGATGCACCTATGGACGGGTGGGCGAGGTTGGTCGACAACAACAACAACAACAACAACAAGTCTCGTTCCTGGCTGGGGCGTTGGTTGCCGGGCTCGTGGGCCACGGAATTGAAGGCTATAACGGCACCGCGCGGCGCCGTGGGCACCTTGATAGACGGCCCGGGAGCCCAAAGAAACAGCGCCCGGCTGGTCCTACCCGCCCCGTCGCCTTTTGATCGCCCATTGCAGTGATGGGAAGGTGCCCCTGGTGCCCACTGCTCATGACAGGAGGCCGGGTGGCAATTGACGTGCTTTCATCGTGGCCAGCACAGCGGCTGAGGCGGCAGTAGCACCAGACGCTCATCACCTTCCGTTACTGTGACAGTCAGCGGCGCCCCGTGGGCGTCACCTTGCCGGGCCTTGGCTGCCCAGGGCCGGGCGGGCTTGCTAGGCATGGCGGCGACGTGCCTGCAGGTGGTGAATGGGAGGCCAGCCACCCGGTGGTGAGGTGACGCGTGAGCCGTGAGACCCCGGCCGAGCCTGGCCACAGCTCGCACCCATGCCATGCAACCTGGCATCCTGGGTGTGACCTTCTTCGTCGACAAGGGGGTCCGGAACCACAAATTCTGCGGTACTCGTCCGTCGTCTCATCAACCGTTGACGAGCACCAGCAACATCGCTCGTCGCCGGTCTCGTCCACCAGCAAGCAAGTCCAGCACACCCTGCCCTTGAGCTGGCCTTGGACCGACCTCTCCCTCACTCGCCAGCCTGGCATCTTGGACGCCCATCCATCCTGGCGCATGCCGATGAGACACCAGGCAAGCCGCGATCCACACCTGTCTTGCACCCTCGGGTTCCATGTCAAGCGTGTCAAGCCTGTGCTCCCTCATTACCCAGCCTTGCCAGCGAGCCGGGTGCCGAGTGCTGCTGCTGCCGCTGGCTATACTTAAGGGAACACGTCCAGTGCGTCAACGTCTGTTGTTGCTCCCATCACCGCCGTTTGCCCTTCCCAATCGCCTCATCTGCCGCCGCCGCCACGCTGTTGCATCGCTGCCGAGCGCCACGGCCGCACACGACGGCACGCCGAGCACGAGCACGAGCAGCAGCAGCCGCCAACGCGCGACTACAAGTACAAAAGGCGCCCTCCTCGCCCCTGGCTTTGCGCCCACCGCAGCCGCCCCAGCTCGCGCTTCCTCTCGACGCCCCGACTTCGCCTCGGCTGCTGATTCGGACAGATCGTGCCTCGACGCTGTCGCCCCGGATCCAAGCGCGCCTAACCCTCCTGGTCCGCTAGCTGCGCCGTCCGCACGGGCCCGACCTGACGACTCTCCCAGGTGGCGTCTCCCCCCACCAGCGCCAGTACTCGAACAGCAAGCGCCCTACGGAGCTCACGGCCTCCGGTCCCGACGTCTTGGTCACGACCGTCGGCGTCACCTCCTGCCATTGTCTTCACCCGGCCTCCTCCTGTCACCACCCTGGCGACTGCTCAGACCGCTCGATTCGCCACCCCCCGCCTCGCTCTGGTCAGGACAACGCTGCTGTCACACCGCAATGCCCACATCCCAGTCGCTGGGCCTGACCCCGGGTCGCCAGGCCCCCGTCGTGCTCCTGACGGATCGCCTAGAGAAGCCGTCGCTGGACGACCGCGATTATCGCGTCGTCCGACTTGAAAATGATCTGGAAGCTTTACTAGTTCATGATCCGGAGACGGACAAGGCCAGCGCCGCCCTGGACGTAAACGTTGGAAACTTCAGTGACGAAGATGGCATGCCGGGCATGGCACACGCTGTCGAGCATGTGAGCCGGACTGTCCTGTCCTGATCCCCCCTCCCTTGCTTCCGTTGACTGACTGCAGCTGTATCGCAGCTCTTGTTCATGGGCACCAAGAAGTTCCCCATTGAGAATGAATATGGCCAGTATTTGTCTGCCAATTCAGGAAGCTCCAACGCCTACACTGCCTCTACATCGACCAATTACTACTTTGACGTCGCCGCGAAGCCCGACAATGATGAAGACCCGTCAGATGCCAACCCCTCTCCGCTGCGCGAGGCGCTCGACCGCTTTGCGCAATTCTTCATCGAGCCTTTGTTCCTGTCCAACACCCTCGACAGAGAACTGAGGGCCGTCGACTCTGAGAACAAGAAGAATCTGCAGAACGATACTTGGCGCCTGCATCAACTCGAGAAGTCCTTGTCCAATCCGAGGCACCCATACTGCCATTTCTCCACCGGCAACTTTGAAGTTCTCAAGACGATTCCCGAATCGCAAGGTATCAATGTCAGGGACAAGTTCATCGAGTTTCACGCCAAGCATTACTCAGCAAACCGCATGAAGCTTGTCGTGCTCGGTCGCGAGCCGCTGGATATTCTTCAAAAATGGGTTGTTGAGCTCTTTTCCCCGATCGTCAATAAGAAGCTTCCCTCGAACCGTTGGACAGACGAGGTCCCATTCCGACCTGAGGATCTTGGGATGCAATGCTTTGCGAAGCCTGTCATGGATTCGAGGGACTTGAACCTCATTTTCCCGTTCATTGACGAGGAAGCGCTGTTTGAGTCTCAGCCTAGCAGGTACATCAGCCACCTCATCGGGCACGAGGGTCCTGGCAGCATCATGGCTTATGTCAAGAGCAAGGGGTGGGCCAATAGCTTGTCTGCCGGTGCCTACCCCGTCTGCCCTGGCACTCCGGGCATCTTCGAGGTTCAAATTCGCATGACTGAAGAGGTAGGCCGTTCCGATGCGCACTGTTCGAGTCGGGCGTACTGATAAACTCATAGGGTCTGAAAAACTATCCCGAAATCGTCAAGATCTTTTTCCAATACGTGTCTCTCCTGCGAGAGTCGCCACCCCAGGAATGGATTTTTGACGAGCAGAAGGGCATGGCCGATGTGGATTTCAAATTCAGACAGAAGACGCCAGCCAGTCGATTCACGAGCCGGACTAGCTCGGTGATGCAGAAGCCGCTTCCTCGCGAGTGGCTGTTGAGCGGCCACAGCCGCCTCCGCACATTCGACCCCAAACTGATCGAAAATTCCCTGGATAAGATCCGACCGGACAACATGCGGATGGTCATAGTGTCTCGAAAGTTCCCCGGTTCCTGGGACAAGAAGGAAAAGTGGTACGGCACCGAGTACACCCACGAGAAAATCCCTGCCGACTTGATGAAGGGCCTGCACGAGGCCATTGCCGTATCTCCGACAACCCGTCTTTCTGAGCTACACTTGCCGCACAAGAACAACTTCATCCCTAACAAACTTGAGGTTGAAAAGAAGGACGTTGCGGAGCCGGCGCCGGCGCCGCGCCTGCTGCGCAACGATTCTGTCGCCCGGACGTGGTGGAAGAAAGACGACACCTTCTGGGTACCCAAGGCCAACGTCATGGTCAGCCTCAAAAACCCCATCATCTTCGCCACGGCGGAGAACAGCGTTAAAGCTCGACTCTTCACCGAGTTGATTAGAGACGCGTTAGAGGAGTACTCTTACGATGCAGAGCTCGCTGGTCTCCAATACACCGTGACCCTCGATTCACGTGGCCTCGAGTTGGACATCTCTGGATACAACGACAAACTTCCGGTGCTCCTGGAGCAAGTTGCCGTCACCTTGCGCGATCTCAACATCAAAGATGAGCGTTTTGATATTGTCAAGGAGCGTCTAACCCGCGGTTATGACAACTGGCAGCTTCAGTCATCATACCAGCAAGTCGGCGAATATATGGCGTGGCTCAACGCAGAACGCGACTTTGTCGTGGAAGAGCTTGCCGTAGACCTGCAGAACATCACCGCTGATGCAGTGAGGTTATTCCACAAGCAGATGCTGGCCCAGCTCTACATTGAGGTCTACGCACACGGCAACATGTACAAGGGCGAGGCGCTCAAGGTGACCGACATGGTCGAATCCATCCTCAAGCCTCGCATCCTTCCCCGATCGCAGTGGCCCATCATCCGGTCTCTGGTCCTTCCCCCGGGATCGAACTATGTATTCAACAAGACCCTCAAGGACCCGGCCAACGTGAACCACTGCGTTGAGACGTTCTTCTTCGTCGCGGATAGAAGCGACCAAGTGGCTCGTGCGAAGACTTTGCTGATCGATCAGATGGTTCACGAGCCAGCGTTTGATCAGCTCAGAACCAAGGAGCAACTCGGGTACATTGTCTTCTCAAGCATGCGGGTCTTCGCGACCGTGTGCGGCTTCCGCTTCTTGGTGCAAAGCGAGAGGACCCCTGAGTACCTCGACCGAAGGATCGAGGCCTTCCTGGGCCGTTTCGGCCAAACCCTCGACGAAATGAGCGATTCGGAATTCGAGGGCCACAAGCGGAGCCTCATCAACAAGCGCCTCGAAAAGCTGCGAAACCTCGACCAAGAGTGGTCCAGGCACTGGACTCACATTTCGAACGAATATTACAGCTTCGACCAAGGTCAGTGCCATCCACGTGCGTGAGGAGTTGGCCATGCTAACTAGTCGCAGCCAAGATTGATGCGGAACATGTCAAGGGTCTCACCAAAGCCGAAATGGTGGAATTCTACAACCAGTTCTTCAGCCCAACGTCAAACACGCGAGCGAGAATCTCTGTACACATGCACGCTCGAGGCGCCGGCGAACTGGACCTGAAGGTCATCGACCTGTTGCAGTCGTTGGGGCTGAAGGACGTTCCACGAGAGAAGCGCCAGAACGTGGGCCTCCTCGCGGACTATCTCAAAGATGACGTTAAGCTCTCCGAGAGTGAGCGTGAGAGTATCACCTCGAAGGCGAAGGAGCTCGGCCTGAGCCAAATGACGCACAATGATGAAGTTGGAGCCAGCGCTACCGGAGCCGTCTCCGCCGTGGATTCTGCCCAGGAAATCACCGACGTGCGCCAATTCAAGGCAGGTCTCTTTGCCAGCTTGGGAGCCAGGCCCGTCAAGGATCTGAGCGAGTTTGAGGAAACGGATGCCAAGCTGTAGTAGGATCTTGCCGGGACGGCTTGGAGTAGTCGTGCAAATGTGGCAGCGGGGGATGGTAATGAGAGGCTGGGCTGGGCCGGGTTGCTTGGACGACAGCCCGCGGAACGGGTACAACAGCACGGCAGGCAAGGGAAGTACTTGCTAGACCTACATCTACATCATGGCGCTCTGGAGGCGCTCCATTTAGAGAGGAGGAAACGGCTACAGTTGCATACCGCGCAAGCACTACAGGTAGGTATTGGATGAGAGTCTCGAGGCGCGGCCGCCAAGGGAGGCCTTAGGAATTTATACACTTGTTTATCACGCTCAATTGAAAAGACGGAAGTTAGGAACGAATGATGCGAGGTGAACGATGTGGCTGGAAAGAACGGACTCGGACGGTGTGCAGCTGTTACGGTTCTGATAGGACGATGGCCCGGGGTTGAAGGCGTCAGAGAAGCCATGACGAATGAGCCTCGTGGGGGTTTGTTCTCAAGTTAGCGCGGAGCTTTTTTTGTGCACCCTGCCCCCGGTCCCCGGTTGCCTACGACAAGCCTCAGCTGAACGGCTGCTGCAGGGGTGGGGGGGAGCTCTGCAAAAGGCACAAGCAAAGCGCCTCTGGGAGGACGGGAATCAAGCGCATGTGCAATAGTCCGTACCACAGCATTGTGGTGTCTCACGCAAGGGATGACACGGCAAACGGGCTCTGGCAGTCCATCGCACCCGCGCAGCCCGTGACTCGCCGTGATTACCTGAGGGAGGTGCGTGTACCTTGGTTGCTTGGGTAGGTTGTATTTCACGGTCGGCGCCTCCAGGGCTACCGCTAGGGGGTCCCATAATAATTTCTGCTTTTTTTCGCACTGCAATTGTGTGTGCTTTGGTGTTGCTGACGGGCACCTCACGGAATGGATGGAACCGGCTCACTAGCAGGAGGAATCTGGCAGCGGTGCCAGTCGCACCTCAATGCTCGGGTAGTGAAAGTGAGGTGCTGGGCAGCCAGGGCTGCCCGGACAACATTGAAGCCCGCGCGTGCGGTGTGCGCCGCAGGCCCTGCGCTCAGCGACAGATCGCCACGGCCCGCCCTGGGAGTTTTTGCTTTGGCAGCTGCCCGGAGCCGTGAACCAGTCGGCCGCCGCCTGTGCGAAAATCCAAGGTGCCTGCCCGCCTACATGTGCTCCGTAGGTAATTAGCGTTTCCAAGGTTGCCGCCAGGCGGCTGGCCCTCCACCACGGGGCGCCCAGCTGCACTCACTCACTCAGTCACCCAGGACCCACCGACCCAGCACTCACTGTTCGTGGGGAACAGCGACCTGACCAACCCCGGGAACGCCTCAGCTTCTGTTGCCCTCCGCTCCACCAACTGTCCCACACTGCGTCCCGCCTGGCTTTTGCATCGACTCGCCTCCGGCTCGCCTCATCCTTTTTTTCCACACTCCGCACGGTACATCGCCCACATCACATCACACGCATCGCGCCTCGATGTGTGATGCTCCGCTGCCTCCATCCGCTGGCTGATAGCGTCACCGTCACTGTCACCGCCACGACGCCGGGGCTGATGCGTCAACCGCAACGCCCTTGCTGACTCGACCCCCCCCTCGACGCCGACTCCTTCCCACCGCATCCTTCTTCGCCTCCTCCTCATTCTCCCCGACGCCTCCGAGCTGCCCGGGCAGCTCGCTTTCAAGACGTCTTCCTCAAAGAAGCGAAGGCTCGCCCGCCCCACGCCCTCGTCAAAGGATCCAGACGTCCCCAGCTCTCCCTCGCCCGACTCCGTCCTGCCCTCGTGCGAACCCGACGACGACAACCCGGCCTTCTCCTTCTCCGCAGCCTCCAGCTTCGACTCGCAGCATTACGGACGTGCCGACTCGTTGCCGGCCTCCAGCCTGCCTCCGCGACTCCAAACGCAGATCGGCTCCCTCGTCTCCGCAGACTACGCCTCCTCCGTGGCCTCGTCGTCGCCCTGTGCATCGGCATACGCTGAGCTCTCCCTCGAGAGCGACCGAGGAGGCGACGACACTGCTTCGGCCCGCACCACCGCCCGAAGTCAGTCCCCCTTTCGCATCTCGAGGAGGGCCATCATGAACGGCGATGCCGAGCTGCCTCACCGTTCCTCCTCCCCACTGAAGCGACGAGCCTCCAACATGGAACCCGAACCAGACGCGCACAAACACGCCGGCAACCCGGAAGGCTCCACAACTCAGCCTTTGGGCGACGGGAGTGTGCCTCACGGCGGCTTTCCTCGCGCCATGAGCGTTGATGCTCCCGAGGCGGGTGCTTCTGGAGGCGCTGACTCTGTTTCGTCTGAGCGTAAGTAATATGGCATGCCGTTGCATGAGAGTCGTTGAGTCTGACGTGGTAATAGCTCCCCCCACGCTTCAGGAGCAGGTGAAGATTATTGAAACGCTGTTGAAGGCGTTTGCGGAAGAACCGGTGCAGGAGGGCAGTACTGCGTACTTGGTTTCCCGATCATGGGTGGACAAGGCCCTCGCCCTCAGGGCTGATTCCAAGTCATCCAAAATGGATACCGACAGCGCGCCACTTGGTCCCGTTGACAACTCTGATATCATCGAAGAAGTCATCAAGGAATCTAGCGGCCAGGATTTCGTTCGTCTCAAGCCAGGCTCCGGCCTCGAATCCTTCGAGTTGTTTCCCGAGGACGCTTGGAAGTTGGTCGTGGCGTGGTACGGGATCCAGCAAGGACAGGTCGCCATTGTTCGAACTGCAGTCAACACGGCCGACAGCAAGCAAGCGCCGCCGAACATCATGTACGAGTTCCACCCTCCCGTCTTCCGGGTTCATCGGCTTTGGTCAGAGGTTAGCCCCCTCCCGATCGAGCAGAGTCTCAAGGCCCAGAACCCACCGCCTGTTGTTATCGCGAGAAGCGCCGCCACCCATGCCCAGAGCTTTCTGAAGGAGCTAAAAGCTCTCACCGGCATCCCCAAGGACCGCAAGATCCGCATGTTCCGTCTCGACGACGGTTTTGAACCCCCGAACAGCCCGGATGAGCAACGCTCAGCTCTCACTCCACCAGACTCCCCGGGTCGTACGCCAGGTCAAGAGCCATGGTCCCATCTCCTTCTGAGCAATATAGCGTACAGCTCCGCCCGCGATCACAAGAAGCAGGTGCAGTTGGCAGATCAGACTATGAATGATAAGTTCAACGGTCAAGCTGCTCTCCAGCATTATGAGCTTAATACGGACTCCGTTCTCATCCTCGACGAGGCCATTGGACCCCATTGGGTCAGCACGTACAACGGCCGTGACAGGATACCAATACCGCAAAAGTCAATACCCTCTAGGAATGCTGGGTCGTTCTCGTCAAAACCTAACAGCAATAGAAGCAGTCCTGGTCGCGACGGACCCCTGACGCGGGCCCGAGCACAGAAAAAACGATTCGGCCGAAACACCGGAGCCGTCGGAATGCACAATCTCGGCAACACCTGCTACATGAATTCGGCACTGCAGTGCGTCCGAAGCGTCGAGGAACTCACCAAGTACTTCCTAACCGAGTCCTACCTTCCCGAGATCAACCAAACCAACGTCCTCGGCTATGAGGGAAGAGTAGCCAGCGCCTATGGCAGTCTGTTGAGAGAAATCTATGAAGAGGGCCGGGGTTCCGTGAGCCCTCGGGACTTCAAGTCCACAGTGGGCCGCTGCCGACCGACATTCTCAGGATGGGGCCAACAGGACTCTCAAGAATTCTTGGGATTCTTGCTCGACGCTCTCCAGGAAGACTTGAGCCGGATCAAGAAGAAGCCTTACATCGAAAAGCCCGATTCCACCGACGACATGATCAACGACCCAGACGCAATCCGGAAGATGGCTGATGAGGTTTGGGACATCACCCGCAAGCGCGACGACTCTGTCATTGCAGATCTCTTCACCGGCATGTACAAGTCGACGCTTAAGTGTCCGGAGTGTGGCAAGATCAGCATCACTTTTGATCCATTCAACAACCTGACATTGCCGTTGCCGGTTCAGAACATGTGGGTTAAGGCCATCAAGTTCTTTCCGCTTAACGACGTCCCAGTCAAGATCGAGGTCGAGCTGCCGAAGCACAGCTCTGTTGATGCATTGAAGCAATTCATCTCTGAGCGAACCGGCGTGCCAGCGGAGCGGTTGATGGGTGCCGAAGAGTTCAAGGACCGCTTCTTCAAGATTTACCAAGGCAGCCATGACATATCCGAGGAGATTCAGCACACGGACGCGCCAACCATGCACGAGTTGGACGCCATTCCTACAAATTGGCCGAGCAAGGCTCCGCGCAAGAAATATCGGTCCATGCTGGACATTGACTCGCCGCCAGAGTCCTCCGATTCCGAGGACGAACAGTGCAATACGCTGGTGGTTCCTCTTCTCCATCGCCGGCCGCAAGTCCCGGGTCGCGGTCCGGATGGCATGCCTCCGCCTCAATTCATCACGCTGAACAGAGAGGAGGCTTCCAGCCTCGACATGATCCGTCGAAAGGTGCTCGAAAAGGTGGCTGTGCTCACGACCTGGTCGACGCTTGCAGATGCGGCGCACGAGAGCGACAATGCAGACTCTGCTGATGGAGACATGGTAGTCACCACTGCATCCGACGCTGACTCGTCCGGAGACGTCAAGGTCGCGGCTCGCTCAGTGTCCGGCGAAGAGGACATGGTGGACGTGACCATGCGGGATGCCGGAGACAGCCATAACCCCACTTCCAAGATCTTGAAGCGCTTTAACACGCGGCGGCCTAAGTTCATCAACCCAGATACCTTCCTGGACCCTGAGCTACAGAATCTCTTCGACTTGTCGTATTTCCGAAGCGACTCGGATGGCACGGTTCCTACGGGCTGGTCCAGCGTTGACAATACCAGGACGTTGCCAAAACTTACGGATCGCATCCCCGAACCAAAGGATATTGAGGACGAAAGCCCAGAGAGCGTTGAGAGCACCGGCTCTGGTAACGACGACAGCAGCAATGAAGATGAGGGCACGGTGGAGCCGGCACCGACGCGGATGGCGGAAGAATCAAGTGACGAGGATGCGAACCGGGTTAGAGTATGCAACCTTCCCCGACACTTGCCAGGTCATGGCAGCTTTACTAATTTCCGCTCAGTTTGCGGGTCGTCCCGGGCGTCAGCACCACAAGTCTGGGCCAGGCGGACGCAAGAAGTTCAAGGGGCACAAGACATACGGCAAGAAGGGTAACAAGCGACGAGACAAGCAGATGCGGGGTGGCAAGAATGCGCACCGCGCGCATCACGTCGAGCCGCAGCCCATGCCTCCTGCAGTTGCAGACGGTGGCCCTCTTGTCAGGCTTTATGAGGGTCTGGTGGTCGACTGGACCGAAGAGGCCTGGGAGATGGTCTTCGGCAACACCGGACGCCGCGAGGACGCGGCGGAAGGAGCCAAGACATACGCAGACGTCGAGACGCTGCATGACAACGCGCTCAAGCTGACACAGAGGCGACGCCAGAGTCGTAAGAATAAGGGCATCACTCTGGAGGAATGCTTGGACGAGTTTGAGCGGGCCGAGGTACTTTCGGAGCAGGACATGTGGTACTGCCCACGCTGCAAGGAACACCGCCGCGCAAGCAAAAAGTTTGACTTGTGGAAGACGCCGGATATTCTTGTGGCTCATCTCAAGCGATTCAGCAGCTCGGGCTGGCGCCGTGACAAACTCGATGTCTTGGTCGACTTTCCTATTGAGAATCTCGACCTGACGTCGAGAGTCATCCAGAAGGAGAACGGCAAGGACGAGATTTACGACTTGATTGCTGTCGATGACCATTATGGTGGCCTCGGCGGTGGACACTACACTGCCTACGCGAAGAACTTTGTCGACGGACGCTGGTACAGTTTCAACGGTATGTCGGGTTCGGGTGCACAAGTGCGCGCGACGGAGCCTCACTGACTTGGTTTGTCAGATTCTTCAGTCCACGTCGTCGCCGACCCGGCGAACGTGGTCACGAACGCGGCATACTTGCTGTTTTATCGACGGCGGTCTAGCAAGCATCTGGGTGGCGCGCGATTCGATGAGATTTTCGCCAAGTACGACAAGGAGAGCTCCATGTCGGACGGCGAGGCTACCGAATCTAGCGAAGACGGGCGCGGGTCGATCAAGACGGCCGTCAAGCAAGTCGACGAGGACGACGACCCCCCGATGTATGACGGTTCCATTCGACGGAGCATCGAGGATGACGGAGAGGAGATGCAGAGCGGGTATCAAGACCTGGGTTCAAAGTCACTCGACATGACGCAGGGGTGGAGCTTTGACAAGCTCGACGGCAGCGGCGCTGAGGGCTCCAACGCGGCCGATTGTGCTAGCGATGACGCTCAGTTCGACTCGGGTGACGACCGTGGCCAGGACCCCGGAGACCAGGACACGGACATGGCGTCGGTGACGGTCGATGATGCAGAGCGCTGGGAAGGACAGGATGTCCTCTCGGTGCCAGCCCAAGGCGCAGGCGATCGGGACTCGGAGGAGGTGGCCGAGATTCACCTGGAAGGCGACAAGGCCGGCCGTGGACACTAGGAGGCGTAACACGCGCAGATCGCAACGACGACTCGACCGCTGGCACACGCGGCAGAAGTGGCCAGCTGGCGCAAGGAAGCGTGGGGCGGGCAGCCCGAGAGCTAGCCCGCGCGTCCTATCCAATGCGGCAAGGTCATAGGAGCATAGGGAGGGGTCGGGGAAGCCTAGAGGGAAGGGAGAGTGATGTCTGGTGTCGGCAGATGGCGGCGGATAGAACTAGAGTCCTTGCCCAGGCACTCAGGGACGGCGCACGAGCATAGAGAGACGTGTGGATGGGCGCATGATTGCATGAATTAGTTTCGAGTACTTTGTACGTACATCGATCTATGAACGGAGTCTGCGACTGGGGTCGCTTTGTTATTGCATGAGTATGGATGGATTGGGGACAGCCGGGTGGGCGTGATGGAAAGCGAGTGGCCTCGCGAGGATGACGGCGGACAGTGGATGAGAAGAAGCTGTTAGTCCGGACGGGGGCTATATACTCCGTACGCGTGCAGGTCAATAAACATTAAGGTATTAATGCGCAGATTCTCGAACCGCGTGTTCTAAGGCACGCAGCAGAGGGAGCCAAGGCCGAGCCGAGCCTACGAAGTGTGTACACTTCGCATATGCAGTACTTGTTTTGCGCGGAGCCGATGGATGGGCTGCAGCAGGCCCCGCGGAGGACCCTGCAGTGGCATTGCACTCGCCGCCCCTGACAGCTGGCCCTGAGCGGCCAATGGCCAGCGGGCTGGGCGACGATGACCAGTATAATATCGAAGATATAGTTTTCCGCGTGCAGCCGAGGGTCCAGGGCCCGCGTTGGTTGACGACATGGCGGGCAGCCTGGTAGCCCAGGCAGGCAGGCAGGCCTGACAGGCCAGGATCAAAGGGCTGGCTGAAATGACGTTTCTCGAGAGCGGGCATGCGGGCGAGCCGTGTCATTCATGGCCAAGGTCCCACCACATCGGCGGCCCTCGCTGCCCGGTCGGGCGTAACATTGTACTTGCAGTGCTTGGTACGTACAGTAAGCCCCTCGACCAGGGTGGGGGAGGAATTATCGACGGACCAACGACGGCAGTGCCCGAGGTGCCGGCGCACGCGTGGGCTGTTGGGAGATGGGAGATGGGCAATTGCGTGTTGGGTTGGGTGATGCGTGATGGTGAAGGGGGGAGGCGCACTCGGAGGGTTTCGTTGGTCGCGGCGCGGCGCGGCGCGGCGCGGTGCAGCGCGTGGCCACGGCTGCGTCAGCTGTGTGGACTCTGAGCTAGAGTACTGCTGTGCTGAGGACCAACATTGACGTGAACCTGCCCGACGGCGGGACGTCCACCACCTCAGGTAGTGAGCAAGCCATGGCCGGGGAGCAGAGCCTTCGATAATTTCCAGGTTGCCCGGGCTCCAGTGCGGCACGGGCGCTGCACAGTGGGCAGATGGCAGCTTCAGCGGGCGACGGGGGAGAGGCATTCGTGGGCAGGTAGCCCTGGAGGATCAGGTTGGAGCAGGTGTCGGGGGTCGCTCCGTTGTGGAAGGCGCTGCAACCCCCGCTCTGGGATTGATGACGCCCCGTGGGCGACAGACCGAGGTGCGAGGGCAGCGACACAGGCTGGCTGGCTCGATGGCTGGCGACTGGCGAAATTGGAGTGGAGCGCACACCAAGCGCCCGGCCGAGCGACGAGGCTTCGACGGAGCGTTCTGGAAGACGTCGAGAACAAACGCCTGTGGGGGATCTTCCCTGCAGGCCATGCGTCCAGTGTTTGTGTGGTGGCTCCTCGGCCCCCAATCCCTACGAGTACAGTACGTATCCCCCCCAACGGGCCCCGCGTTTTTTTTTTGTTTGTGTGCTGCCTGTCGTCCAATTCGCTCCCACTGGGCTGAGGAGCAGCCTTCCATCCTTCCAGGCGGTGGTGGCGAGTGGCGCGCTGCAGGGGCACACGGGGCACGAAGAGGGGAGGGGGAGGCGGAGGGGGAGGGAGGGGGAAGGGATTTGCGCGACGCTGACGCAGATGGCGAGCTGTGCCTGCCCGACACGGTCGTGGCTCCCTTTGCTTTGCTTTGGGCCTGCGTGCGTCCGTTGCGCCAGGTTTCTTCCTCTGCGGCTTGTGCGGCTCCTCGTGGCGGTTCTCTGTGTTGTTATCGCTGCAAGTGCGCCGGCAGGGTGAGGGGCAAACCCGCCAGCAGGAAAAAAAGAAGGACGGGCATGGGAGAGGAAACAAAAAAGCAAATTTGGGAGCGTTCCAGTCGTTGACTGTCGTTGACTGACGGGCGACAAGAACGTGAGCCGCTGCCGCCTTGGCCTCTGCTGTTCCAGTTCCCGCCGTGTCGCAGACGTGCGCGTGCGCCTGCGGGAGACATGGACCTGGCTGGGCTGGAATGGCGCGCCCAAGCAGCTTCAACAAGTACAAGTTGATGGTCGACTCACCTCACCTCCGTCAGCGGGCAGAACGAACATCTCCGGGGGACATGGGTAACGATGGACGGGACGGATGGGGAGGCGGGCGGGCGTGGTTGGCGCGCCGAATTCCACTGGCGGCCGGTTCTGCAGCCTGGAGCCAGGCGGCATGATGCCGTGGATCATTGCCTGGACTGTCCCTGTGTCCCCTAGGTAGGTACTGCATCTGCGCTCCCCAAGGTAAACTTGCTTCAGCGCGGGCTCAGAGGGTCGCTCCGCTTGACATTGTCACCTGCCTTCCAGAAGCCCTACAGGTCGGCGACGGGTGTGGACGGATGGGCACCCAACGAGTCGAGGCGCTTGTCAAGTCACGACTGCTGCTCTGAAGAGAGGAACCGCTGGCGACCAGCGCACAGCTGTGCCCTCCGCCGACGTGCCCCCCTCCGCCGGCGGCGTGCTGGACACATGCTCCCAGGGGTGACCCTGGCGCGCGCGTGCGCCATCCCTCCCCCGAACACGCGCATGGACGGGGCGGATGGACATTGGACGGACCGACGACGACCTGACGTTCGGATCGGGGATGCAGGACATCTCGGGGTATCTTGACCGAAGGCACGCACGCGTGCCCTGACTCTCGCACCTCGCAAGCCATCGCTCATGATGCCCGCCCGCCCGCGCCGCGCCGCCGACGCAAGGGCCAGCCACGACATCGCCACGACATCCGCGCGTCGAGGGGAGGGGAAGGAGGGTCCGCAAGCCAGTGCGACTGAGGCGCCAACGACGACGATGCGGGCGCGAGAGTCCCCCCGGGCTCAAACTTCATCCTCACGCAAGGTTCTTCTACGTACGTTGCGGGGGCCCCCCAGCCCCCCTCGTCTGCCGCCCGGAGACGGCGTCTCCTTGCCTGTGTGTCAATTCCAACCTGAGCTGCAAAGGTGGCATCGTTGAAGGACACGCCGTGCTTTAGGCATGCCCCTACATCGGCGCCGGCGGGCACTAACATGGAAGGCGCGCGCGCGGCCCCTCCGCCGACGACGCCGAGCAGCAGCCCGAAGAGGGGGCGGCGGAGGCACAACCCGGGCAGCAACTGCAACTGGACGCCCCGGGGGCCGGCGGGCGGGCGGGCAATTTGAGTGCTGCGCTGCGGATGCACCGAGTTCAATGTTGGCTCGGTGCCCCCATGCGCGCGAGCGTGCGTGCGTGCGTGCGTGCGTGCTCCGGAGTCTGGGAGGAAAACTGCGGGCTGGCGCGGGGTCAGTTGCGTCGCAGCACCCTTATTTTCTCGGTTTACTTTCGCTTTACTTTGGCTTTGCTTCTTTTTCCTCGGTCATTCGCTCGCACATCCTTTTCTTCCCTTTCCCAAGACGTCAACGTCAAACATGATGGCGACCCGCCGTCCCTCCCCGTGCGGCACAGCGCAGCGCGGAGGACGGCCCGTTGTCAAGCACATGCACCTCACTCACCACCCCATGCGTAGGTAGTTACTCGTAGACTCGGGGGCGGCGCTCGCTGGGGCCCGGCTGGACTGGACTGGGCTGGGGCTGGGGCTGGGTCGAGGCCACCACCGGGAATTCCGCGAGATAAGCACAGCGCCAGCAGCGACGCCAGCAGCAGTGGCCACGCCAATTGGGACGGTCTTCTTGCAGGGCGCCTTTTGCGCGCGGTGCATTGGAGCCAAAGCCTTGGGCTCCTCGAGGCTCGTTCTCCTCGAGCAGAGGGGGAGGACTTGTTATCTGCTCTGCTCTGTCTGTCCTGTCGCTGTCTGCGGTACCAAGGGTACTTTGTAGGCGTGTCTCGATAAACAAGACCCCGTGAATCCAGAAAGCTTGCTCGTCGACGGGTTTTGTGTGACCTCTCTCCCTCTCTCTTCCCTCTTTCTCGCTTTCCATCTCTCTCTTTCACACACGCTCTCTACTAGTTTGTCTGCTTCCCCGGAATAACACACCAGTCTCACGAGTGGGAGCACCGCACGGAGAGAGAGAAAAAACCGCACTGAGAAGTCACCCGTGCGCGACGCGCGCCTACAGCCAGGATCGAAACCCCCCGCTTTGTGGCTTTTCGGCCCATGCTCGCCGGGGCTTCTTCTCGTCCTTCTTTGTTGTCTTCGCTTGTCGTCATCTCCGCTGCTTGTCTCACATTGCCTTGTCTCGCTGTGTGTGTGCGTAACCGCGACTCGCAGCAGCAGCAGCAGCAGCAACACCACCATTCGCCGGGTAAGTCTTTTCTTCTGTTTCTTTTTCGTCGTCGTCGTCGCCGCCAGGGAGGAGCCCAGGCCATGCCTGCTGGCGTGCTGGCTCGGCTGGCTGGAGCTGTCCCAGCTGCCTCATCCCTGACGGCGCGCCCTCCCACCACCACCCATCCGTCCATCCATCCATTCACCACCCCGTCCTGTCCCCCCAGCATCTCAGCCCGCCAGCCAGCCAGCTTGCCCCGTCCCCATCCTTGTCCCTCACTGGCGCCAGCCAATCCAGCAAGGCCCGGTGCCTCAATCCCCCGGCCTGCCGCTGGTCTGCGACACGCCCGCGTGCAGATCGCTCAAATCGGCCCCGACGCCTGGCAAGCAAGGCAACGAGGTGCCCCTCATTGATCAATCACGGCCGAACCCTGCCATCTGCAATGCAGCCAGCGACTTTTGGTTCCGCAGAGGCAAGGCACCAGAGGCACCCAAGGCAGGTGCCACGCCGTGCTGGGCAAGGGCTGGCGCATTCAACAACAACCTCCTGGAAGTGCACCTCAGACAGACGCGTCCAGCCCAGCCCAGCTCAGCCCGGCGCCGGTGCCAGCTGGTCCTGCCGCTGTCGCTGTGTCGCTGCCGTTGACTTACAACAAGACGCCGGCGTCGGTTGACAACTTGACGGGATGGAAGGTCCAGTGCAATGGAAAGCACCAGGGCTGCCCCTTCTAGCGCAGGGCCCGGCAAGGCACATGGTTCGGTACCTACGTAAGTACCTGGTACAGAGACGAACACCACCACCAAGTGCAGGGCACGCAGACACTGGCAGGCACGCACCCGCCGTTGCACGCGCACACATGGGGCACACCGTACACGCGCACACACACGCATCGTACCGGTACACGCAGGCACGCCCGCACACGACACACCACGCCTGCCGCCGTTGCCCCATTGGCGGCCGGCCAGCCAGCTCCCGCAATTCGCCCTCCGCCCCTCTCGTCCCCCCCCTCCTGCCCCCCTGCTCGGGCAGGTAAGGTGTCGCCTCCCCCCCGGCGCTGCAGCGGGCCTCCACTGGCCGAGTGCGTCGTTAGCGGCCGGCTTCCAGGGCTTCCAGGGCTTCCAGTCCCCTTCTGGATGACGCCGCCTGTACCCCAGGCGCTCCAGTCCTGCCATCCGCGCATCTCATTCGCAGGCACCCGCTGTGGCCATCACCAGACCAAGACCACCACCACCACCACTGGGTACTCCGTACCAGGCCAGTGGCCAGTCTGCTGCCACCACCACCACCACCACCAGTCGGTCACTCACCCACCTGGTTTGCTGGGTCTTGTCGTCTTCTCCGCCCGCGACGGCGAGAACCATACCAACCCTCCATACCTAACCTTCCCGTGGCCTCGCCTGGCCTTGCCTTGCCTTGCCTCGCCTTACTTTCTCGCACTGCGATACCCACCACCCCTTCCTCACGGTCCCGTCCTGGTCTGGGTCCGGGTCCCGCAACTGGGCGCCTGGCCATCCATCTGCGAGTCCCTGCCTTGCCTACCTGCCTTTTCCTGCGCTGCCGCTCCGCTTCCCGTCAATTGCGCAACAGTGGTCTTTCTCTCCCCCTCGCCCTCGCGCCTTTCACTTTCCTACAACTTCGCCAGCCGCCACCTTTCGCCCTCGCCCGTCGGCCGTCCGCCATCGCCACCACCCCCCCATCGCGCGATCCGGCTTTTCTGACTTTTTCTAATCTTCTAATCTGGAATCGAGCAGGCTCTATCTAGACGGCCTCGCCCCCTTTCGCCTCACGCATCACTACTTTTTTTTTTCTTCGCCTAGTTTCGCACCTCGGTACTGCGACTTTCACTTCTTGGCGATCGTCCACGGCTACCACGGCCTCGCGCTCGCCGTCGTCTCGACTCCAAACTCTGCGGACCATCGTCTCCCGCCCCCCCGACGTGAAACGGCGAGAGCGCACCGCATCCTTGCGTCACCAGCAGCGGTGTTCGCGAAGCGATTGTCCCTTCCAGCCTCTCTGTGTGTTCCCGTCGCACTGCCTCGATCCGTGCGAATTTTCTTCCACCCCCAATCCACGAAACCGACCACGGACGACGCCCATCGAGTTCCCGACATCCAAGCGACCGTCGCACACGAGACGTAGCGTTGTCCTCTGCTCGAGGCCGCCCTGCCTGTGTGGTCAACGTGCTCCGGTCGCGAGACTGGTAGCTTCTCGTTGCCACCATGGACATCATGGACCGGCTCGCATGCCATGTCATCTATGTCAATCGCGAAGCCGGCGAGGATCGCCTCCTCCAGGCCCTCCCCGACGAATCCCCTTCGCAATTTGCCTCTGATCGGAAACACGACCACCTGCGACAAACGGTCCAGCCACTCTTGGACTCCTTTGGTGACGGTACGTGGCACCACCGCCTTGCGCGACCCGACAGCGCGCAAAAGCCGTTGTGCGCCGTGGCAGTACTAACTTTGCTTGCACCGTAGTCCATGTATGCGCCACCGCCGAAGCCTGCCTGGCCAAGTTGTTCAAGCTTCAAGATGACTCCTTGTTGGACATGACGCCGACGCTGGTCCTTCTCGATACGCCCCACGACCAGCAAATCCGCAACTCTCGGACGGTGTCCCACTCTTCCGTCAACGGGCCAGACTCGCCCCCTCCTGCTGGAACCGCCGAGATCCACAGGCCCGACGAGGAGCTGTATGGCCTGACCCTGCTGCAGAAGATCATCACGGAAGCCCACTTGCGAAGCATGTCCAAACTTGTGGTGCCAGTCCCCGTCATCAGTTACCCCAACTCGGTCGTCTCCGCCACTGGCGAGCAGATGACCGATGGTGCGGTCGAGATCGCTGCCGCCGCCGATCCTGGCAACCTAGCTTTCCATCGCGAGCTGATAAGAAAATGCCTGGACCTGGGAGCTGTCGATGTCATCGTCAGTCCGTTGAGCTCCAAATGTGTTACGTCGCTGGAGATTTGCGCCTACAAAGCACACAGAGACGCCGCCCGCGAACAGCAGGTGCAGATGGAAATCGCCAAGGGCCGAAAGCGCTCGTGGGTTGGAGTCAATGAGCAGAAGCCATACGCTTATCTGCGCGAGGCCATGGTCTCGGGACTCATGAACGGCATATGCCGGTTGGACGACGAAAACCAGATCACAGGCGTTCACATTGCCGTCTCGGCGTCGCGTCAAGCTAACATTGCTGACGCGGTCGGCGAGTGGCACTTTTGCGCGCACTCCTACTCAGACGACGAACTGGTCGTCGCAGCTTTGGTCATGTTCAAGCATGCGCTGACAGTTCCCGAGCTCGAGCGCTGGCGGATCCCGACAGGTAAGAGACCCCTACGTGCGCAGGGTCCGCGGTTCAGTGTTGGCTAAACCTTGACAGATCAACTCATCAGCTTTTTGGTCGCGTGTCGTGCTGCTTATAATAGCTTCGTCCCGTATCACAACTTCCGCCACGTCGTGGATGTTCTACAGGCAACCTTTAACTTCCTCGTTCATATTGGCGCCCTCCCGGCATACTCTGCGGCGCACAAGTCAAGTCCCGCTAGCAACAAATCGCCCGTGGCGGCACTGCTGAGCCCGTTCGAGGCCTTGACACTTCTCATCACGGCCATTGGCCATGATGTCGGCCATCCCGGTGTCAACAACGGGTTCCTGTCAACACTCAATGCGCCCTTGGCACAGCTCTACAATGACCGGTCCGTGTTGGAATCCTTTCACTGCGCCGCCTATTCCCAGATCCTCCGTCGATACTGGCCGGCCGCCTTTGAAGACAGGACAATGCGCAACTTGATGATAAGCTCTATTCTTGCCACCGATATGGGCCTGCACTTCGACTACATGAAGAAGTTGGGCGATGTCCAAGGTAAACTCAACCACAGTAATAGCACGGAGGGATGGAACGGCCGCCAGCTGGAGGACACCAAGGCCCTGGCTTGCTCTCTTTTGATCAAGTGCGCGGACATCAGCAACGTGGTGAGTAGGAGTCTATATGAGCACTCGAGGAGGCAGGACTGTCCATTGACATTGTGTACAGGCGAGGAAACACTCGACGGCCCTGAAGTGGATGCACATTCTGGCAGAAGAGTTCTCTCGGCAAGCGTCGATGGAAGATGAACTGCAGATAAAGAGTTCGCTCATGGCGGCACCCAAGAAGGACATGCTCTCCCTCATAACCGCTCAGCTGGGGTTCATGAACATGTTCGCGATCCCCCTATTCCAAGGCGTGGCCGACATCATGCCGGCTATGAGGTACACGGTGGAGGAGCTCGAGACGAACCAGCGCCTTTTCGAGCACAAGGTGCAGGAAGTCAAGGCCAACCAACAGAGGACCGATGCGGACAGGATACGGATGCACCGCGAGGGTACGTTCTCTCCAAGGACACGGAGTTTCGTGGCCGACAGCGAGAGTGGCGATAAAAGCCAGTCCTCCCAAACAGTCGTAACGTGCGTGGCCGACGGTGAGAGTGGCGACAACAGCCAGCCGTCTCAAAGAGGCGTAACAGGCGTCATGACGGATGGGGCGTCCGACATTGACAACTCCACCCCGGCGATGAACGACGTCGAGCGCCACAGCGAGCAGCCCCTGTCAACGCCGGCGGCGTTGTGCGACACGGATGAGCATAAGGGAGTCAACGGCTCGACGTCTCATGACGCCACGGGCAACGATCCGAACAGCCGGAACCGAGGCGATAGCGGCGCGGAGAGTAAGGCTTCGGTCCCTTCCGCCCGACAGCGATGCAGCGAAACGACTGAAGGGAGCGCGTCGGCTGCTTTCGCCGGGGATTGGCAGTCGCAGGCTACGAGCGCAGCGACCGGGAAGGCAGCGATATCGCCGAGCACGCAGGGGACCAGCATCGTCAGCAACGAGTCACTAGAGCGGACCGTCAGCGCCCCAGGCTTAAGCACGTCGCGCCCTGGGACGAGCAATCCCAGCTATCCGGGGACGGTCGGGCGGCAAAATGGGCGACGCGAGGAAGAGCAGCCTGCTAGCGGCAGCATAGGCAAGGCCGATGGCAAGAACCTCAAGAAGAAGCCGAGCCGATTTAGGATGAAGGACTTCCCCTTCTTCCGGAGGAACAAGGGGAACAATCCGCCGGTGCCAGATACTGACGGAACGAAGTGAGTCGCCCTCGCTGATTCCAGTGGCGGCGCTCGAACTGCACGTGGACGAGCGAGTCGCTTTCGCGATGGACGCCCCACGCGATAGGCCGTTGTCCCCCCTGGTCGCCTCGCCATATCTCGAGCAGTCACCATGGTCGTGGCGTCCCGCGGAACACAGACGGAAGCAGAATGCACGCTGGCATGACTATACATACATGTACATTTACGGTCTGGGAGAAACGCTGGCGGGCGAGCCGTGTATATCTTTGGGTTCTGGAAAAGGTGTTTGAGTAGGGCGGCGTTTGCGTACGGCAAAGGGGGGGTTCTTTGGCACGGCTTGGGGTGCCGACGCCTGATTGAGTCATGAATGAGAAACGGTCATGAAGCCAAGGGCGGAGCGGCGCTGAATCTTCAGGGCGACGCGAGCAGGGAAGGAAATACCAACAGCGCTGCGCAGGTAGATGATAATCTGATGCCCTTTCTGGGACCTTGATCGGCCTTTTGCGGTAACCCGTGTCGTACGAAGTGTGCTGCCTCAGTTTGACGAGCCACAGGCAGTCATGAAAAGTACGGGATGGAAGCAAATCATGCGACGCTGGCCCCTTGCATGGTCAAGTCTGTCAGCGGTGCAAGGCTGATGGCGACAGACCACGGTGCTTGCTTTACTTGCTTGGTACGAAGCACGATGCGACGAACGGCACGGCGGGACAACGTCGCTCACCAAGTGGCGCCTAGTGCAATGCGGAGTAGACAGCAAAAGGCGCCGATTGGGCGCCCGGGATCGAGCCGCATCCGCACGCGGAGGAGTCGGGAGATTCCCGGCGACACGGACACGGCCAGTCTCACCGTGTTCCTTGCATCGTCCACTGTAAACGTGCGCAGAAACGTCCCAGCTCTCGCCCGGGGCACGATTGAACAGGGTCAATACGTACGAGTACTCGTACGAGTACATGAACATCTCCCAGCCCCACCGCTGCCGAGGTTTTTGGACCCGGGGCATGGGATGCGGGGATGGGAGTCTAATTATCCTTGGTGGGTACTTCGCAGGTGATAAACAATGTATTATCGTGAAGACGGAGAGTCGTGGGAGATGCGTCACGACTCGGGGCGGCAGCTGATGGTCTCCTTCCAGATGCTGTGCCGCGCGGCGGCGGCGGTGGCGGCCCGAGCGGCGAGGCTGACGATGCTATGACTCTGTGAGACTCTCTGCACAGGATGCGACAGGCGCTATTGATGGACCTTGAGCATGCGGGGGATAGGTTGGCGAGGCTGCTGGCGACGACGCTGCTACAGTTCGGGACGTCCGCAACAAGTTGAACATTCAGTTCATCGTTAGTTAGCTCCTAGCCCACACCCACACGAGGTGCGGGAATGGGTCGTGGAATCGTATGTTGTTTCGTTCGTTGAAATCCTGGGGTACGAACATGGGGTCGGATGCGGGTCCGCCGCAGCGCCGCCTGCACGAACGGAGACGGAGCAACGGGCGGACGCGGCCACGGCGAGCTGCTAGCTTTCCTGCAGGCATGGCCATGGACGGGTTGTAAGACTCATGGCGCGAGGGACCCGGAGCCTGGCTGGCGGGTGGCGGAAACGCATTGTGACAGTTCTGGCGTCGCTCTGCATCTTTCGTGTAACCCCCGACGGGCGCGCAGAAGCAACGGCAGCAGCGGCGCGCAGAGTCATGACGGACGTTGCACGGCCCTGTGCTGGTAGGACGAGGCAGAGCAAGAACGTTGGTGAGTTTGGACATCGGCGGAGGCAGGCAGGCACAGGCCAGGCCGTGAAAGAGCACTTTCACTGATAAAAAAAATGGGGCACCTCGGCATCGACGCCCTGGAGCGGCGCGTGGCGTCGACAACGAGGGGGATCGATTGGGCCTTTGCCGCCCACCATCTCGGGCCCCATGTCGCATGTCCGCCTGTCCGCCGTGGATGGGAGGGGCTAGTGGTGCTGTTGCTGCCGTTTGTTGCCCACTCCAGCCCGCCCAGCTGGGTTGGGGGGCCCCTCAGAGCGGAGGGGGAGAATGGGAAACAACCTTCACGTCCATCCCACCTGCCGTGTCGCGCAGGCGCAGCACCGCAGTGTGGGGAAGTGATTGACGGACGGAGCTTGCTTGATGAATGTGGAGGCGGGAGGCACGAGGCAGGACCGAGCTCGTGGATCGAGTCCCTCTCACTCCTTCCGCGATTCTCGTCCCGCCCGCGTCTGAAAGTCTTGAAGGGGAAGGATCGATCAACTCTTTGCCGTTCTTTCAACGTGTCTCAAGGGTGATCCGATCTATTCCTTTCTCACCATCCCATTCCTGCCTCGTTCCCGAGTCTCCTGCTCAACACTGCCGGCATCCACACCCCGTCCAAACTCCAAACCTCTGGCACCCTTCTCACATGCAAGGCCCAGCCCAGCCCGCCCCGGCACGACCGTCCGCTGCTCAACATCCGCCCGCGCCCCCGCCCCGTGGCCTGACACCAGCTCGGGCGCCAAGGACGTTAGTGATCTGATCGAGCGAGTTCCCCCCCCCCCCCCCCCCCCCCCAAGTCCCCTCGTCCGCCCCCCTGCCCAGCCAGCCAGCCAGCCAACGGGCCCGCGCCGACGCCAACCCCTTCCCGCTCATCAGGAGTCCAGGACCCTGCGTTGCTGCCACATAAATACCCCAGAACCCCAAGCCTGGGCGCCGCCGTCGAAAGCTCCACACCCCTCGGTGGACTCGTCGCGCTCGTCTTGCCTCCATCTTGCTTGTTTCTCTTCTTGGCCGTGCGTCGATCTGAGACGGTGCTCGCTGGTAGACTCACGCCGAGGGACAACGATACAGCACATCGGTCCGCCGCCGCAGCTTTGCCTGACGCTGCGTGATCGCGACGCCTTGCGTACAGAAGGATATATACAAATTGCTACGAGAGCTCCGTCTGCATCCCACCATGGATCTGCCCCCGGAGCATACGCCGGTGGCTATGCCGATGGGTGACCCACCCTCGGGCGACTTCATGACCGTCGAGCAGTGGGAGACCTTCTTCGCCCTTCTGGACGGCGTTATCCCGGCCATCGCCGAGGCGTCCATGTTCAGCGAGAAGGCCCATCTCACCCTGTCCACGTCCGAGTACGACAAGATCCTCGAAAACGGCACCAAGTCGCTCCTGGACGCGCCCTCTCGTGAGGATCTCCGGGAGTTCTTGAGATACCGGCCCTCTGATGACGAGGCTTTCCGTCTCGATGTCCTCAACACACTGGCCATCACGCCACAGAAGAAGCAGCTCGCCAAGATCATGGGCCTTCTTGGGTATGTCGCGGAAAGCAATCCTATCATGTTGATCAGTGAGAGCAGTCGCTGACATGTTTCCGCAGAACTCACTACGGTAGCCTTCTTCTGACCGGCTACTGGAATCCTATCACGCAGCAGCCCGTCAAGAATCGGGAGGCCATCGTCAAAGCCTGGTCGCAGTCAAGGCTGCCTGACCTCAGGATGCTCGCCAAGGCTGTCGTTACGACAGCCAACAAGGCTCACGCCATGTCCAGCCCCTATTTTGGCTCGCTGTCTGGCTATACTGACGTACCCGTAAACTGGAAAGCCGGCGACGGCTACGACTATAACTTCATCCAGGTCGGAAAGGGCGATGATGTGCACGAAATCTCAACCGATGTGGTCATCGTCGGCTCAGGATGCGGCGGTGGCGTCTCGGCAAAGAACCTCGCTGAGGCAGGCCATAAGGTCATTGTCCTCGACAAGGGCTATTACTTCCCCCCCTCCCAGCTACCCCTGCCTCAGGCTGCCGGCGCCAAGTACCTTTACGACCATGGCGGCGTGACAATGACGGATAACACGAGCGCCGGCATTGCGGCGGGCGGCGCATGGGGCGGCGGCGGGACTGTCAACTGGAGTGTTTGCTTCCGCTTGCAGGACTTTGTCCGTGAGGAATGGGCCGCCAAGGGCCTACCGCTTTTCACGTCGTCCGAGTTCGACGACTGCCAAGACCGGGTATGGGACTTCATCGGCGCCAGCAAGAGCGGTATCCGCCACAATCACAGGAATCAGGTACTTCTGGATGGCTCCAGCAAGCTCGGCTGGAAGGCAGATGCCGTGGAGCAGAATACCGCCAGCAAGGAGCACTACTGTGGTCAATGCCACCTGGGATGCGGCTCGGCTGAAAAGCGCGGCCCTTCTGTCGCTTGGCTGCCGGCGGCCGGCGAGGCTGGTGCCGAGTTCATGGAGGGATTCGAAGTAACGAAGATCACCTTTGCCTCCGACGGCGTTACCGCCACCGGCGTTGAGGGCGTATGGACCTCGAGGGATGCGCAGGGTCAGATTCACACGCCATTAAGCGCACGCACGCAGCGTACCGTCCGAATCAAGGCCAAGAAGGTCATCATCTCTGGCGGCTCCCTGTGGACTCCCACGATCCTGCAGAAGAGCGGCGTAAAGGTGGGTGCAACCCAAGACCGGGGCGAAAGTCGATTCGTAAACATCTGACCTTGGCTAACGACGGTGGCAGAATCCCAATGTCGGCAAATACCTGCATCTTCACCCCGTCAACTTTGTCTCAGCCATCTTCAAGGAGGATGTGCGGCCATGGGAGGGCGGTATCATCACCAGCTATTGTGATGAGTTCGAAAACCTGGATCGCAAGGGCCATGGCGTCAAACTAGAGCCATCATGCATGGTGGTGAGTTGGATGAACAGGGCCCCCCAGTGCAGGCTGCGTTAATGCTAACCTTATACAGCCTTATGCCACATTCGCCATGCAGCCGTGGTATGGTGCTTTGGATGCCAAGCTTCTGGCCCTCAAATACCGCCATCTCAATACCTGGGTCGCACTGACCAGGGATCGCGACTCTGGCCGCGTCTATGCGGACCCCAAGACGGGTGAGCCGCGGGTCGACTACACCACGTCCGATTTCGACAGAGATCATACGCTGGAGGGTGTCCAGGCCCTCGCCAAGATCTGCTACGTGACCGGAGCCACGGAAATTCGACCACACCTAGGTGGTTTGGAGCCCTTCGTCGCCGACGACGGAGGCGAGCGACAGCGGCAACACGTCGCTGGCAAGGATCCCGAGTTCACGGATCCCAAATTTGCTGCATGGCTCAAGCAGCTGCGCAAGGTCAACAACAAGCCTCCCTTCTCCATCTTCGTGTCGGCCCACCAGATGGGCTCATGTCGCATGAGCAGCACACCAAGTTCGGGTGCCGTGGACCCGAACGGCAAGGTCTGGGGCTGTGAGAACCTGTATGTGGCAGACGCGAGTGTATTTCCAAGCGCGAGCGGCGTCAACCCCATGGTGACGGTCATGTCGATTGCCGACTGGATCTCGCGGGCCGTGTCCCGGGAGCTGAAGTAAGGCGGATGTGTCGTCTTGGGTAACATGGGCAACGACCGTGACGGTGGGTCGATATCTGATACCATTTAAGGGCAGGGGAGCGGGTTATTTGGATACCCGGTTGGCGCCGGGATACGCCAGACATGTTGTAAACACAAAGCGCGCGTTGACAAGGTGGATTCGTGCTCTAACTTTGTTGTGATATGCACCCATGTACTTTGTAAAGCCTAATAGGACTGCCGCCAGTGTTGTGCAACGGTTGTCTGTCGTGATGCGGTGACGGCAGAGGATTATTGAAGCACAGCCTTCAGAATACGAAACCAAAGTCGCATCAGCCTTGGCCAAAGGCGTGTTGCGGGCTGGGCCGTCTATTCGTGCGACGTTCTCAGCACTGACTCAGACCTCGAGATTCTGAATATGGATTCTGGAGTTTCTTATCTCGCCGTCGCACGACCGACCCGGAAGGATCGCGGACGCACCACGTGGCCGTCGCAAGACCTTTACAGAGCGGGGAGGGCCGAGCGAGAAGCTACGTCACCGTCTGCCATAGTCCAACAGAAGAACTCGATCCTTCTTCTGGTTTGTGGATGATGAAAGCAGGTCTGTGGCGACGGCTGGTGTTCGGCCAAAACATAGGCGACGATCACAGGAGAGCCTGATTTTACGGTTCCTCGCCGAGGTGAAAGAAGGGGAGAGGGGGAGAGGGGTTCCTGATGGGTAGCAAGGGAGGGCGAGGACGATTGCTCATCGATCCTCCGTTGAGTGGAAAGTCAGCCTGGTGCGGGCAGACATAACGGAGCGAGGGGCGCGCAGGCAGGTCATGCCAGCCCAGGACGACGAGGGCGGTGAGGCCATGCGTGAAAGGCGACAATGAGGCCGGTGAGCCATGACTTGGGAAGATAATTGATATTATAGTAGGAAATAAGGCGAGGAGGGAAGGAAGCATAGGCGGTATGTTCGGTAAAAGTCTACGACGTAAGGACTCGGTCGTCTATAGCAGGCACCGCCCCCGCTCTCCGGCCCGCGCGCGCGCGCGCGCGCTGTAGAAAGGAGGAGGAGGGCTCAATCCATGCGAATAGCAGGGCGACGCCTCAGCCCTCGAAGCGTCGGCGAGGCCGGCTCAGATGCGCCGTATACCCTAGCGCCTGGTCATTATAGAGAGCATCATGGGCACTGCTATAGATAGTATGGCGGGCGGTATACACGTATGGTGATGATAAATTGAGAGCGCCTTGCGCCGATGTGCCGCGTCTCTTGACCGACAGTCAGTCGAAACGCAGCCAGTTGCATACCAGAAGAGAGGCCACAGGGTGCTGCACTCGGGCATGATATTGGTGCGCACACGAAACGCAGAACAAGGCGTCAATATCGGGCACCTCCTACTAGGGACTGTGCCTGACGATGCGCCACCTTATTCGGTGTTTGGTCTTGTTTGTGGGTGTGGCACTTTCTTCGCCTTTGGCCGCCCGCCAGCGGAACCAGACGCCTACAGTCCCTGACAATGGAAACGCTCATCGGGGGTCGGACCATCGTTCAGTCTTGGGGAGGTTCGTTCTACAGACGGCGGCCGACGACGATACTGGCGACGATGTCGAGTCTGCGCGCCCACTACTAGATGGCGTATATACGTCGACGCAGCACACCAAGCGCGAGCAGCAGCCCGCCTGGGAGCTCGTGCCCGCCACCGAGGGCGCCTTTGCGGATATCAAGACCACCAAGGCGCCCAGCCTCGATGAGTACAGGCCCATCAGGCCCAAGATGGCGAGGAAGCTGGGCGACCCGCCGGAGGGTATCCAGGGGACGTTTGAGCGCGGCTTCTACTACCGCGGCGACAGCCGGCCGCCGTCGGTGATCCTGGCGGAGGGCTTCGCGAGCAAGGGCGACGACGACTTGCTCCAGCATCACCTCAACTACAACCACTGGGAAAGCCGGTCGGCGTTTGTGTCCGTGACGCGGCTCAAGGACGTGGCGAGGGGCTACGCCTTCGGGCCGACGGGGCGCAAGACCAAGACGGGCTACATTTACAAGCTCGCGCCCTGGGGGATGCCCGACGGCTATTGGATCCCCGGTCATCGGCCCTCGGATCAAAACGTCGAGTTTGCCGCTCGCGGGACCATCTCACCGGAGAACATCATCGGCTGGTACGAGGTCAAGGCAGGCGCAACGAGGAAGACCTGGTACGGCACCTGGACCGCCAATCAGAGCTACAAATGGATGTGGCGAGACCGGATGGCGAAGCTCGGCCAGATATGCGGCGGCAGGAAGCGGACGGTGTGTGAGACCGAGATCATCATCAAGACAAAGGAGGGTGACACGAAGAGGGCCGAAGAGAAGGGTCGAGGCAACGTTAATGCGTCTAAGGGGCACGGCAGCGCGGTGCAAGAGTCGCGGGAGAAGGCTCTGGGGGGAATCTGGGGGACGCGTGGCCGACGAGCCTTCAGGGCCACAATGGGCCGCCTCATGCAATGGCTGTCAGATACGACACCGTCGTCCTTCCAGCCGCTGGTCGACGACCTGCGCGCCGAGGCCTTCACGTCGGCGGACATGATCATGTCCTTCAAGCGGGCCTTGTCCGTGACCCTCAGGACGCGCTACCAGCGGTTCGACGGCCTGGCGCAGGCCATGGAGACGGTCGCGCACACCTCGGCCGACGCGCTCGCCGCGGCGCGGTACCGTAACATCCCGCCGGAATTCTGGATGGCCGTCGTCGAAGCCATGCCGGCCATCGCGGCGGCCATCCACCACGCGGGGACGCCGGCGGAGAAGCTGCGCGTCGCGGACGGGGGCAACACGCACGCCGCTGTCGAGGCGTGGCTGGAGACGCCCCTCGGGCGCGCGTACGACGCCCTCGTCGAGGACCTGGCCCACGGCAAGAGCCCTGCTGGGGCGGCCGCGGAGGCCTTTGGCCGTGTCTGGGCGAACTTGCTCCTCCGCGCCGCGGTCCCCGGGCGGCGTCGGCCCAAGGGAGCGCAGCGGCCGTGGTGACGGGGGTTCGGTCCGGCGGCGGCATCGCGACTGCGTATTTTTGTGGGCTTGGAAGAAGCGTGGTCCTGCATCCCGGAGACTTGTAGCCCGTACCTGTTCCACGAATAGATCAGGGAGTGCATGCTGCAATAATCAGCAGGCCGATCGGGAGGACGTCGCCCGGCCCCAGTGAAAGAGAGAGCTTGTGTTACCGAAAGTCGTCGTGCAGCCTCGCTCCCGGCCGGAGCACAGGGTATCCGGCTCAGGCAGACGGGAAACACAGGGCTCGATGTGGGGGAATGACGCCGATGGGACAGGGGAGACGAAGATGGGGAGACGACGATGACAAGGAAAGCTGGGAAAAGCTGGGACAGCTTGACAGGCACCAGGGGCAGGCCGGCAGGCGGGTGAGGCGGTGCACAAGCCACAGCCAACGGGAGCAGCCACCCGACGACCGACGACGGAGTTGGTACATACGGCGACCGGGGTCCACTCGGCGACGCCGTGAGGTCGGCCCCTCTTACGTACCTTACCTACCTGCCCACGGAGAAGGTGCTGCATTCGTACGCTGCCTGCAGGGCGCTCACTCAGCTGGGCATGGGATCGTGCATGTGTCATGGCATGGGGAGCGAGGTTTCTAGTGGGTAAAACCGCAGTAAGCGGACGCCGTTGCCTCCCGTCTTTTCCAACTCGCTGCGATGTACGGACTACGGACGTACAGACGTATACCTTAGTACAGTGCTGTATTACGGAGTACTGCACAGTACAGTTCAGTGCTGTCCGCCTGCGCCACAGGGCCGGCTGCCTCCCTTGGGTGGATCCATTGCCGCAGATGCCCGCTCGCCACCCCGCGCGCAGATCCGATCGTGGCTGGTGCGCGCGTGGCTCTCTGCCGTGAGCCCTCCACGCCTCCATCCCCTCTTTTGCCGCCCCTCGCACCCTGGCTTGTTTCCGTACGAGTGCTCAAGCACGTCCTTGCCGAGCTGCTGTGCGACGCGACAGGGCGATGCAGAACCGGGAAACGTCGACCGAACGCCGCAACCGGGAATAGACTTGGCCTTTGCGCGCTCGCACCAGGGTACCCTTGGGGACCGCGACGTCTTTTTCGCCACCAGCCGCACGTGGCTTCCTCTGTATGGGTGCCGCGCCGACGAGGGCATCGTCGGGGGAGGTGCGCGACCGGAGGAGAGAGAGTGAGAGTGAGAGTCAGCGGACGGCAGGCCGACACCGTCATGTGCCCAACACGCCAAGGTCCGGCTCCCTCAAGCCAGGGGAGCGATGGGCATGACTGACGTTCTGCTTTTCCCCATGTTCGGCTAATCCTGCATGTCTCGTCGATTTGAGGAAGAGGCATTGGCATTATGCTGCTCCAGCCCCTGCCTCCGTATTGCAGAGCTGCAGCCGCCGTCCGAAGGGGGCCTTGCTTTCATCCCGTGACCTGCCTGCCTCCTACGTCACCAACAAGGGGCCTCCTCAGCATGAGCACGACCGAGGCCGTGGCAGATTCGATTCGACGTGCGCGTCCCCATGTCTATCGTCACCGTGAAACCACTACCAGAGGCGGCCTGTTTCTGGCCGACCTGCAAGGAGGCGGTCGCCTTTCGGCACCTCGATGCACGGGCTGCCTCCCTGCCTCCGCGACCCTGTGTCTTCACGGCGGCCCGAGCTGTCAAAACTAGTTACTGCAACCGTCACTTCGGGGGCCGATCGAGAAACACCTCACAGAAGAAAGACAGGCATAAATTGTTTTTTTTTTTGGATGACCCCGGCATCGTGGATCAACTCGCAGCGTCGTCGTCGGTTGACTCAACCAGGCCCAAACTTCGCCGTTATGCAACCAAAAATAGAACGACAACCGAGCCGGTGGCACAGCAGGGCGAAAATGCTCACTCACGCCGCCTGCCAGGCGACCAGGGCGACCAGGGCGACCAACCGGTACCGACTCCACTGCCGTGCCGTTGGTGTCCTTTCTTGGTGGCCAGGCTTGCCAGGCAACAGGTGCCTGCCAGTGTAGAAAATGTCAGGTTTCCATTTTCCCGACGTTGCTCCATCGGTCGGTCCAGGTCTGCAAGGTTCAGGTTTCCAGCGACATGGTACCAGTGGGGGAACCCTCGCCTTGCTGCTGCATTGTACTCAGACCAGTTCCTTGTACCGGTACATGAATGAGAGACCTGCACAAGCTGCAGCCCGCCCGACGTCGGCAGTCGCGGGAGACCGCCGCCGCACCTGGTCCAAAGCCTCATTCTCTGCGATGCTCGTATGTCTGTGCCAAGGAGGCAGCAGCGATACGCAACAATGACGGCAGACAGGCAGACAAGATAGCCAAATAGGAAAGCTCACTTGCCAGACGCTCGCACTTTCCTCGTTTCCACTGGCGCCTCCTGCCAATGCGGATGCGGATGCACCGGGGTGAATCACGGCGCGGCAGGCCCCCAGTGGGCGGCGCCTATGAAGTAAGTACGTCGCACGAGTAACTATCGAATGTGCTTGCCGCCCGGCCCGAAGAGTTGACCGAGGGAAGGAGCAAGGAAGGCCGGCTCGTCTCGTGGCTGGTAGGGCTGGGGCTCTCCGACGATGAAACCAGTACTCCGTAGCCCTGCATACGGCACTCCGCAGGAAATGGGGGGCACTCTGCTGATGCTGATGCTGCAATGACATTCTCTCCTCGCATAATGCAGCATCTCCACTCGGGCCCTCTACCAACATGGGCGAGACGAACCACTGGTCAGATCCTGCACCTTTGAATACCTCGCCCCTGTTCTCGAGAAGCGTGCCCGTCGCGGGAGGCCTTCACTGACGACCCGGAAGTCGTTGCCTCCGGCGAGGCAGCAGTCGGTCAGTGCGTCCTCCGTATCTACACATAGTAGTCCGCACAGCCGATGGTCCTAGTACGCAGATCCCCGAGTGCAACTCATCGCTCGGGGATGCGCCGGGAAGCCGGTCTCGGGGCACTCTTCCTGTTGAGGTGGACGATGCAACGATGCAACGATGCAAACTGCCGCCGAGCGAGCACCGAAGCCTCGCAGAAGTTCCGCGCGCTCGGCCGGCCACGGCTGTGCGACAGTCGTCCGCCACTGGATGCGACGAGATGCCATTGCATGGGTCTAGTCAAGGACGACTTGCATGCCGTTTCGCTTCATTAGACATTTCGTGACAGTGTGTCGCCGACCATCAGATCGACAATGGAGGAAAATGGAGCGCGATGGCTCGGCCCCGGCCCCCCCCCCTTTCTCTTCGACCTCAACGCCAGTCTGCCGCCGCCGCTTGCCTTGGCTGTCGCGATGCCGCAGCGGCCCGAGTCCCCGCGCTCGCCTCCCCGTGCCCCTGCCGCTCGGCCAACTGAAGCACTTCACCCCTCTCCTTTGACTCTCGCCCAGACGTCGAACTCGCAGGCGACGAGACGTCGCCGGGTCACAAAACGCCTCGACAAATGATCAAGTCTCGCTCGAGAGTATCATTGGCTGCTCAGAACGGTCGCGCGGCCAATGTGAGGAGGTTTCTCTGGTCCTCACCCCTGTGCAGCAAGTGCACCTCCGCCTGTGGTGTATCTCCACTCTGTGCCCCTTCGGCCGGTGCCTCTCTTCACCACGCTTCCAATCAGGAACCGTAGGCACCCCTGTCGCCTTGCAACCCTCAGCTCACAGCCGCTGCTAGTCTGGGTAGGCCCGTGTGGACGACGTACGAGACCACCCATTCAGACGCTCACGTTGCTTCGCGCCCAGACATCGGCCCTCGACGAGCCATCGCGAAACTCTTTCCACCCCCCTCCTTTCCCACGCTTTCCAGGCTGGAGCAGCTTCGCAAATTCAGTCCGCAGCCTGCCGCGAATCCCCACGCCGCGCCCGTCCTCCCGGGACGCCGGGGCCAAGCTCATCAAACCCTGTCCGGGGATGCTCAAGGCATTGTCCAACCACCTTGAGATATCGCCTCGTTGACAACGGGCGGCTTGCGGCAGCTGGTAGCGTCGACGCCCCAAGGAGGAAGAAGCCGCACCCCAAAGGACGGCTTGACCCTAGAGGGACGGGCCCGTCGCACAAATCTACTTGCCGATCTCGAACAGGCCGCGAAAGCGAGGTGGCCAGCCCGGCGACCCAGACCCAGGGGCCATGTCCTCAGCACAACCGAGGTGACGACTTCGATTCAAGACGGACAGCCGGCCATCCGGGCATGACTTCGCAGCTGCAAGTCTGTTCAAGCACTCTTGAAACTCTGCGCTAGATGACATCCGTTAGGGGCAAGCCTACTTGCTGCTTGCGGAGCTTGTTTGCCTCAAGTTGCTCCCTCGCATCTTGCGTCAGCGGCCGAGGGTGCAGCCGCCAGGGATGTAGGCATCATGCAAGTCATGCTCACAGATGGCAGCCTCTGTGTCCTTTGCGGTGGCCATCGGCTGAGATGGGAGGCATGGGCCGCCACTTCTGCCACATCGAATGCTGAGAATGGCTCGCACCTCATATGGAAATGAGACGTCCCGATTCACGAGGCCAGTTGGGGGCGGCCATGTCCTTTCGAGGGCAGTTTCTGGATTCCTACATTGTCCTCAATCTCCGTGTCGCAACTTGGCGCCTATCTGGTCTCTGGCTTGAGCCAAGATGGCTTACTGGGCCCACGGTTTGACTTCCGTATGCCGCAACGTGCATAAGCGTCAGCGCTCTCACCCCCCAATGTTCTGCCTGGGATGATCCGTGCTTCGTGGCGGCCCGCACATCGCTTCAGCCCGTTTTCGATACTGCAATAGTACCAGGACGTTATTGCGGGCTGACATGGACGACGAAGCGCGGCCACCCGTGAGGTTGCAGTCGCACTATTCTGCACGGGTTGCTCAGCTCCGTAGCCAGATGGGACTGCTCATCCCGGGGGTAGCAGGCCAGGATCTTGCGACATCGTTTTATTCCTAGCATCACGTTGCTCGAAAGCATGCGGAACAACAGGTGTTGGGTGGCTGTCGGGCGGTCACTGTTGGCCGCAGGCCCACGCAAGCCCGCCACGAAGAGACTAAGTCTGCCTTCAACAGGGCAGTCCCAAATCCAAATCCCCGAGGTGTCAGTTTTCATATCGATCACGCGGTGCGGACTACCCTCTACCATACATACGTCCGCTCAGGAAGTGGGATGGGGCTGCCGTCTCTGGGGGGAAGACCAGACTGCAGCAGTTGTCTCGATAGGCGCGTACCAGCCACACGACTCTGCTTCCTGGAACAGGCCCGCGTTCGACGAAGCGCCGCTGAGCAGGTTTTGGTCTTGGTCTGCTTCGACAGCCGCTGGGCGCTGACTGAGGGGCCAGGAGTGTATCCGGAGAGGTGGTCTCCTGCCCCCCTCTTGTTACTGCCCCCATGGGCCATTTTGGCAAAATGGACGTCTGGCTTTGGGGATAGCCACACAACTGCCGACGTCGCGGCTTGCGTACGCATCAAACTCTGGCGTTTGTGCTCATGAGGTAAATCCCAGCTGAGAGACAGCTGATATTCTTGGATTTCGCGGAGCCTGGCCACATGGCCAGGTCCCAAGGGGTCTGACGACGTCGGCACCCGTACCGGTACCTCAAGCACATGACGGACATGGCTCGCCTTCGATGGGTGTGGCGCGGCGCCAGGCTGCGCTGGGTCTCTGGATGCGCCTTTCAGCTGCGACTAACACGCAGGAGGCGCCCGGAGCAGGGCCTCCCAGTCGCCTGCGGGGACGGCGCACCCAGTGCGTGTGCGTAGGTACGAAGTACGGATACGTGCTCGTACTCTCACACCACTCATCGTCTGCAGGCCCGACACCCACCGGGGCCAGCCATGATATGCACGACGCATCAGCACAGCCCAGTCCATGGGCCGCGCCTGATGCTGCGGCTGGTGTGGAGCGCTGGCTGCAGTAGCACCAAATGCCGTCTTGTCGAAGCCGGTGGGCCCGGCGAGGGCGGGCGGCGTCGGCGGCGGCGGCGAGTGCGGTTGCGTGAAAGGCCGCCAGCCCCAGGCGAGACAGGCCAGGCCTGGCCAGGCTGCCAACGCTAGCACCAGCAACGCCCCGAGCGAGCCTTTACGAGGGCACCCGACACCACCTGTCGGCCGACGGCTGCAGGTGCTGTGGAGAGGCGCCGCCTGGGCGGGCGCTGCGAAGGTACGGTACCTCACCCACCCGGGCACGAGCAGGGTACTGGTCTGCGCGGCGCTTCTGGCGAGGAAAGAAAGGTACCTTGATCGTACCCTACCCCCCTCCCAGCGCCATGAGAGAGAGCCCGCGGTGTTGAGGCCAGGGAAGTCCAAAGGTGAGGTGGTGACGGGACTGGCACCGGGGGGAGGGGGATGTGGAGGAGACTTCAGCGGGCGCAGGCGCAAGACGACCGCTAAAATAAGCCATCCAACGCCCGCGGCCACCTACGGGCACCCACCCCACTGCTGGACTTTTGCTATAACTCACCCGCGCAGCCCGCCCTCGCTCCCAGTCTTGGCCCCCTCCCCTCCTCCTCTCCTCCTCCTCACGACACCCTCGTCCGCCCTTCACTTCTTCCAGGCCGCGGCTGCTCAGCAGGCGATTAAGCACCGCCAAACAACAACCACAAGGTCTTCCCTGCTCAGCACCGTCGCCTCCGCCTCGCCTTTTCTCCATCCCTTTTTATTGCCCCCTTTGCCGCCCACTTTGTTTGAGTTTTGCTCCGTCTCCCATCTGCCGCCCCGTCCCGCCCACGCTCCGTCCCGACGACCCCGCCAACGATCGCCCTCCCCGAGCGCCACGCCTGAGCCACACGGCACCAGCAGCAAACGGTCCCCCACCGTGTTAGACAGCGCGGGCCGTTTCGACCACAACGACGATAACTGTCGCGATGCCCGTACAGCTGCTCCCCGCATCGGCCGCGGCCTTTGCCCCGCGCTCCTCATCAGTCAACGTCGTCCTCGGCTCAAAGGTCGAGCCTTGGCTTACACAGACACTCAAGCGAATAAACCGAGTCAAGCGCCCCCTCAACAGCGTCCCGCAACACCAGCGATGCCTCGCCGAAACCTTGTCGTCCCCCAACGCCATCTGGACCCTCGCGTCTGTCATGCTTCCCAAGCATCCCGAGGCGGAAATGCCCAAGGACCCCCTTGAGAGCCTCTTTAGCTATGAGCTCATCCACGTCGAGGCCTACATTGTCCACGTCGACATGGTTCTGCGCAACGAGGTCGCGTACAAGCTCACTGCCGACTCCATCGAGGCCCTCGTCAAGTACCACAAGGACATCCACTGCGTCGACGCCAAGGCCAGCACTTACGAATGGTCAGAGAAGGAGCAGCAGTGCAAGAAGCTCCACGAGGATTTCGTCCAGGCCATCAACAAGTTCGTCTTTCGCACGCATGTGTCGGCTCTCGAGGGCCTCGAGGAGGAAGGCGCTGGCGAGTTGCTGTGCGGCAAGAGTCAAGAGGTCAAGGCCAGCCTCATGAGTCTCATGAAGCCGCTGCTGCCCCCTCCTCCTCGCGTCGTCGACGTGGTCCGCCAGCCGCCCTTGCTCCCCAGCTCGCCCATCAACACCATGTGGTCTCAGCCCAGCTCGCTGCCGGCCGTCGATGCGTGGCGCGTTCTGCCCTCGAGCCCGAGCGTCACGTCAACGTCTGCCGACTCCAGCCACACGACCCCGATCTGGACCAGCATGGCCATGAGCGATGTACAGATCCCCTCTCCGCCCCTAGCCTTCAGCCAGCCGCATTCCACTGCTGGTTTCTTCTTCAGCACGGCGCCGGCGACCGCCCCAATCCCCACACTACCTTTGCCAAGTATGTTGGCGCCGTCCCAGTGCGGCGTTAGCGTTGGCATGGGCGCCATGGGTGGCATGGGCAACTTCGGCTGGGACCGCTACCAGGAGTACGCCGCCATAATGTGACAACCAACGCCCGCCACCGGGGACAGCTATCCCGCGGTAACATCATCATGAGGCCGCTGTGCCACTCCCTGAACGGGACTGTTCGACCGGGGCGTCTACGCGTGACAAAGTCTTGACAGCAACATAGAGGCTCATTTTTCGCACCATGGGCATCACGGGTTCGGCGTTCAATTTTTTTTTTAAGCATCGGGAACGGAGTTCGATCAGCTCGACAAATATCCACTCTTGTCTGGGGATGGCCTGACGAGGTCTGACCCTTTTCATCTCGCGACTTTTTCTTTGGTCTCATTCTGTTAGCAACCTAGCGAAAGCGCAATACCCCCAACATGGGCGTGACCGCTAGCCTGGCTTGGGACCACTTTCGACCTCGATACCACAGCATGGACTGGATCCGCGGCGGCACTTTGGAAGCATTTTCACACAACGGGCAGGGACCTCGAGACACATGCGGCTTGCGATCTTGTCCTCTTTTTTTCATACCTTTGTCTGGTTTTGGTTTTTTTATTGAGCGCTTGGTTCCTTTGGGTTAAAGATAAGAGGAATGCAGCAATGCACAAACTCGGCGCGGCCCGACAACAGACTCCCATGGATTCGCGGTTCACTCAACCAACTTCGTTTCTCCCGACATTCTTTCTCCTTTATACCTTGGACGCTCGGATCGGCGTTCTAGAGGCTTTTCCCGGATGATACCCCGGCTTTCCCCCTTTGGGCATCGATCTCCTCGCGACGATATAATACCTGACGGCCCTTGACGATTTGACGAATGGACACGCACCGATTTCATTGAGCGATGATGACTGATGACCGAAGGCGCTACGCTGCTGGCTTGATGCCAATCTGCGGCCTTTCGAATTCATGACAGGGTCAACGCTCGATGCAGGAGTCTGTTCCACTCGAATCAACAACTGAAGAAATGAGCTGGACTGGTTTCCACCCGTGGTACTCATTCAAGGCGCCGTCGCCAGACTCGCCATTTCACGACCAACACCCAGGACTATCTGGCATACGATCCTGGGGTCGGCAGACGCTAGGAGTCTGGCAGATCGATAGTTGCCATTTAACCAAACTCTGGTTACGTGGCGGGAATTGGACAATTCCGGCCGGGAACAACCGATGAGCTGGTTCGCACGCCCACGTCTTCGCTGTGCGGAGACAAGCCGCGAACCTCTTGAACGCTGTTGTCCTGTCCATGGGCCTCACCCATCTTGACGGATCGCACCTTCGCTCGTGCGAAATTCCCTCTGCCCTCGACGCAGGCACGTCGGCGACCTATCACAGCGCTCAGTCTGCTTCAATGCTCCCTGCTAGACAGGGAAGGCTTTGTCGTGGGAGCTTTTGTTGCAAGGTCTCCTTCGTTGCCTGGCGTCATCTCGCGCAGACTCGGGACCGATCGTCAGGCCTGGTGTGGCCCATGGGACAAATATGTAGTTCATCTCACTACAAAATCCCTCAGTGGCCCCTTCTCCTCGCCTCGAGGCGGGAGATATGCTCCTGGACGAGCAGGCGGGCCGCTGAGGGCAGGGTTGTTCGCTACAAGCGGGCACGCGGGCGGCCACCAAACCTCCCGTGCTCTTGCCCCTGGACCGCTGCGCGGCGCTTGTGTGCGGGCCCTGCTTTTTCTATGTCTTGAGATGCTGGTTTTTTTATAATCTCTCCCCCTTCCCACGCAACGCGCGCGGCCGTAGGGGGGGAACCACCTCCCGACATGGCGACAAAATTCCCACACGTCCCTTGCGAATTCGAATGGGAGGAGGAAGCGGGGGAGGATAAAAACTCATAAAATAACTCTTCTGCAAAGGAACAATCCTGCCTGACCTTCGCTGCCCTGGCGGCAGCGACGGGGCGAGAGGGGGACAAGCGCGCAAGCCGCTTTGGTCGGGACCAGGAGCGGAGAGAACCCTTTTCTCCCTCCTGCCCTCGTCTGTCTCTTCACACTTTTCTCTAGTCGTCGCCCTATTAGTTAATATGAACACGAAAATACTGTTCAATCTCACCCTCTCTGCTGTCCCAACGTGTCGTAGCCTTCGCCATCGTGAACTTGCTACCTTGCTGACCCAATCTGGGAGAAGATGTGGCTATCTGGCAAATAGAGGTGGAAAAGCCACAAAGCAGATCTCCACGTTCAATAAAAGTTGAAGAAATTTACGTATAGATTAAACTTCCGTAGCCACTATCGAGGGGCATCATGAGTTGCAATTATATAAACACGTCGTAACACATAATCGTCGCCCACACCGCCCTACATCTCAACTTACTTAACCAACTTCTCCGTCTGTTCCTTGATGGCCTTACCAAGACCAGCATCAACGCGCGAAAACATGTCGTACGTCCGGTTTCGCGTGTCCTGGTGCGCAGCACTCAAGTGACCGGCAACGTTGCTAACGTAGTTGTCTTGCTGTCCGGGCGTTCGGCCGAGGACATCCCACAGGCCCTTGGCCTGAACAAAGTCGTCATCGTTAATCTCCTGGAACAGTGCGTGGACTGCCGAGCCTGACCACTGCTCATGCGAGGGTACAGGGGTGATGGGCTTGTAGGTGAGCTGGCGGTACGAGCTGGGGTAGTTGGGGTTGGCGCCGTAGTTTCCATTAACAACCAGTGCGCCATCTCGCTGGAAGGGGTTGAAGGCATTCAGGGGCTTGTTCACAGGGATCTGCTGATAGTTCGTGCCCAGGCGGTGGCGGTGGGTGTCGGGATACGAGAAGAGGCGCGACTGCAGGACGGGGTCTGCCGAAGGCTCGACGCCGGGAACCAGGTGCGATGGGGAGAAAGCGAGCTGCTCGATCTCGGCGAAGTAGTTCTCAACATTCTTGTTGAGGGTGAACTTGCCGACAGGCCTCAGGGGAACCTCCTTCTGCGGCCAGACCTTGGTCAAGTCGAAGATGTTCCAGTGGAACTTCTCGGCCTGCTCAGGAGTGAGGACCTGAACGTAGACGGTCCAGCTGGGATAGTCGCCCTTTTGGATCGCCTCGAAGAGATCCTGCGTGTGCCAGTCAGGGTTCTCAGAAGCCAGCTTGCCAGCCTCCTCATTTGTGAACGTCTTGCTGCCCTGATCCGTCTTGAGGTGAACCTGGGTGTAAACGAAGGAGCCGTCAGGCTTAGTCCACTTGTGGGTATGTCCAGAGTAACCGTTCATGTGGCGGTAAGAGTACGGTGTGCCACGGTCAGAGAAGAGGTGCATGACCTGGTGGATGGCCTCCTGGTGAGTGGAGAGGTAGTCCCAGAACATGGTGGCATCCTTGAGGTTGGTCTGGGGGTTGCGCTTCTGGGTGTGGATGAACAGAGGGAAGTTGGTGGGGTCTCGAAGGAAGAAGACGGGCGTGTTGTTGTAGACCCAATCCCAGTTTCCTTCCTCGGTGTAGAACTTGATGGAGAAGCCTCGGGGGTCACGGGCGGAGTCGGCAGAGCCCTTCTCGCCGCCGACAGTAGAGAAGCGAGCAACGCACTTGGTCTTCTTGCCAACCTTGTTGAACATGTCGATGGAGGTGATGTCGGTGACATCATGGGTGACTTCAAATTCACCGTAAGCACCAGCACCCTTGGCGTGGACAACTCGCTCGGGGATACGCTCGCCTGGGACCTCCAGTTAGCAATTGATGATGTGACGGCCGAGCCGATGTGGATGTCGGCGCTTCTCAGAACCGAGAACGCGCAAACTGGACAACCTGCTCATGGGAGGGCAAAGACTCACGGTCGAAGTGGGCAAGCTGGTCGATCAAGTGGAAGTCCTGCAGCAGGAGCGGACCCATGGCACCAGGGCGCTGCCAACCCGAGGGGTTGCTGATGGGAGCGCCATTGGAGGTGGTATAGACGGGCTTCTCGTCATACCGGTAGGTGGAAGCAGGGCCTTCGTTGGCACCCATGGTGGCGAGATGCTCTGCTGTCTTGTCTTGTCTAAGAGAGGGCTTCGGGAATGCAGAGAACCAGTCTGCTCTATACGTCTAGGGCTGGGAGTCTCGGGGTGAGGGCAAATAGAGTGAGGGCGTTTGGTCGGGCACGGGCAAACACGAGACAAGAGCAATGACCGGCTCAGGGAAGGAGGAGTGGAGGGGCCTATATACCCTCGCGAGGGCAGGGCCGGCCGGTCCGTGAAAACTACTGGGACCGGGCGTCGAGGTACCTTGGGCGAGATGGCGATGGGTGCCAGCCCAGTGGATGTACGAGGGAGGATGTGTACTCGTACATGGTGGTGTACGTAGGGCAGGGAGGACCAATCCACAACCAGAAGCGCGACTGCCCATTACAAACCCGCTCGCGGAGACGAGGCAGGTACCGCCGTGCGAGGCGAGTTAAGGTTCCAACGGCGTGTGGTCGCACAGCAGCACGGCAAGCGGCAGGCGGGAGGAAGGCAGGCGACAGGGATGGATCATGGCGAGCTCGGGGATCGAGTGCGGTTGTTGGGCGCTCCTGCCAGGCGCGCTGGACGTGGCTCGGCTTGGCTAGGGCCCGGCCGGCTGCGGCGTCGCTTGCATCAAATCGTCCGATGTTTGGTGGCCAGCCGGGGCAAGAGCGAGCGACAAGGCACCCCGAGCCCCCAAGCTCCAAGGCTCGGCCAAGCCTCTAACCCTGACGTCCATGCCACCCCTGCGGGCTGGAACGGGAGCGGGGCCCGCAGGGGTGGCGGACCGCCGTCCACCAATGGCTGGCGGGGCAAATGCAAGCGTCAACCTGCTTCAGACTTTCGACGACATCACCACTCTTACTTTTGGTCCCCAGAGCCCACAACGCTGGCCCCAGTGCGTAGCCCGATCAGCGATGCGTCCTCCGGCACGTACTTGTATCACCGCCTCCTTGCGCGGACCCCCAAGCACCTCGACCTTCAGGGCGCCCGGCTGGCAAGAGGCCCTGCCTCGGCTTCTTTGTCAATCGCAACCCCTTGAGCTCTTCTCGGGCTCGCTTGTTGTGGCTTACTCGGCACTGGTGGATTCCATGTACTACACACACCACTTCGGGACCAGGCATAAGCACCAACAGCCTCCCCCTCGCCCGGGAGGCCGAGTCTCCCACGGCACGGAGGCGTCTCGGAGACCAGCAGACGCCAGGGCGGGCATTGCAAAGCGCTGATGGCAGACTGGTCAGCGCCAGGTGTGTTGGTACGCCAGCAGGGCTCGCCGCGTGTTCCGGGCAGGGCCATCCACGAGGGCCGACGTCCGTCGGCCCAGACCCCGAGCGACATGCGGGCAGAAGAGCCAACCACCGGAAGGTCCGCAACACAGGCTTGCACCCATTTATGGCCCTGTGTCACAGGCTTGAGTCTCGTCCAGAGGAGGTGCCTTGTACGAGCACTCTAATGGCCTGTTCTGCACGCTGAATATGCTGTATGACGGGGCAGGCTACAGACGGCGTCGGGCATGAATCCCAGATGTCCAACGTGCGTGACCTGGTCCTCCTCTCTGGGGCACCACAGCCGCAATATTGTGATCATGTGCGCAGGTCGAGCGCACATGCGGGACGCGCCGAGCAATCATCTTCCGGACCTTCGAGATGTGTCGTTTGTAAGTCGTGATACCGGAGCAGTCCAGTACGAGAACCCCTTCCCGCGCGGTGGAATTGTCTAGAGATTGGCCGTTGCACGGACGACCGGCGCAGAAACACTCGTCATCGCCTCACTGGGCCTTGATCCCTCCGCCCATGCACCCCAAGGCGGGCGTGCACGCACATCATCGGTCAGGCAGATGGCACAGAGAGACTGTGGTGACAGTCGCCTCGAGGCCGCCTGAGTCCTGACGTCGTCACGGCCGGTCCGCTGTGGGGCTCGCTGGTGCATACCGCATGCGGCAAAGCGCACTTTCCTCCCCGCCCACAACCCACAGCTGCCGGTGACAGTTCGGGATTCTATGAAGCTTGTCCGCCATGACCTGGCTGTCGGCGTCCGGCGGGTTTCGCGGTGCGCGTCTGGGCGGGTACGTGCGACACGTCCGCATCACGTAGTCACCTGCTCAGAGGGGACAGAGGCGACAGTGGCGACGCCGCCGGTGACGGCCACGGCTACGGCTACGGCCACGGCGACGACTCGGCTCGAGTCGATGTCCGACCACCACGGGGCTCTGTCTACACTGCCAAACTGCACCAGCGCCTCACTCGCCGAGCAAGGGGTGGAACGGTCCTAGACTCGTACGAGGTCCGCCGCCGTCGCTGCCGCCAACAAACTCACGCCGGTACAATTCAAATCCTACGCCACGTCCCCATCCAGTACTTGCGGCGGGTTAAAGCCTTCCAGAAGCCGAAACCCCGTGGCTGCAAGTGGTTTTGGCAACCGGGGATCCTCCTTTCGTAGCCTCTGCTTCACACGTTGATTCACCTCGAAAAACTGTCTGCCTATACATGACTCAACCACCTTTGCAGCAGCTCTTACATCGACCTCGCATGAAGCTCCGCTCACGTTGCATCATTCCTTCTGCCGCAGAGCGATGTCGACTGCTCGGCCACACTACGTGCCCGCGCGTTCCGTTCTTGCGGCAACTCCAATAAGTCGTGACAGAGACAGGCGCATGAGAGAATGAAACTCAGGACAGCGCGATGTGGCGTCCTGAGCTCTAGCATTAAACGGTCGTACTAACTTATATGTCTGCCACGGCCGGTGTCGTGCCCCTATGCATTTCGACGGACGACCCAAGCTCGTCCGGCGGTCAGGCCCCCCCCCCCCCCCCCCCTCTGAGACCCTAATGCACCTTCCTTCGCATGTCCGGGACGCCGCAAGTGTCGTCGTCCTCTTGATATCTTATTGCGCCCCTCCCAGCCCTGACTGACTGCCCATCGGCATGCGACGGGGGCCGTCCGGGACTATAATCATCACGTCGTTCTTTGTTGTACATGTGCGGTTCGGGAACGTTGTGGCATCGCGGTCGGCCGTCGGGCCATTTACTCCTGAGATACGGTTTGCTGGGGGGGCTCATCGTCAGCATCTCCAGCTCTAGCGAAACGCAGAATGGGGAGCTTACCACGAGCCAGTCCATTCCTTCGTTGACGCCGCTGCCGTCCACGGCCGAGCACGCCATGATGCTCCAGTTGCGGTCCCGCAGCTCGCCCAGGCGCAGCGCCTCGGAGATCTCGCCCGCGCCCTTGGCCCCGGGCTGATCCTGCTTGTTAGCGAAGACGAGGAGCGCCGCGTCCTTGAGCTCCTCCTCGTTGAGCATGGCGGCGAGCTCCTCCGAGGCCGTCTGCAACCGTTCGATATCCGTCGAGTCGACCACGAAGATGACGGCGGCTGTGTTGGCGTAGTAGCACCGCCAGTAAGGACGGATGCTGGTTTGGCCACCCAGGTCCTAGAGTACGATGGTTAGCGAGAGCTGGCGGTCGCATCATCGTCATCGCGCAGTCGGGCACGTACCCAGACGTTAAAGTTGAGGTTCTTGTAGGTGACGGACTCGACGTTGAAACCGATGGTCGGTATTGTCGTGACGACTTCGCCAATCTATCCCCTTGTTAGCGCACCCTTCGTAGAAACTCCCGTGACCGTCCATGCTCATGCGCATACCTTAAGCCTGTACAACAGTGTCGTCTTTCCCGCATTATCCTGTGGTCCGGCTGTGGTTAGCAGACGCGTCGGCTACCTTTGGGGGTGGTTGTTTTGGCGCCGCATACAAGACCCAGAATCAGAATCCTAATCTCCTTCTTCGCCCACATCAGGTTGGACAGCCACGACATGCCCGCACCCATCTTGCCGAGTCGTCGTGGTGCTCTGCACCACGGGGGTATCTGTTCGGGAAGCGATTCGGCGGCCGTGCTGGAGGGGGCAGTTGCGTCCTTAGGTCCCGTCAGCTCCCTGAGCTGAGGTCTCGCTCGCGGCTAGTCGGCGTCGTCGTCGTCGTTTGGACAGAGCGCACCGCAGGAAAACTTGTCCGTGTCGTGGTTACGGGAGTCGTGTCGATGCTCACACGTGACCCCTTGGAGGACGTGGCAACTCTGGCTTTGAAAGGTCGGGAGGAGAACAGGAGGCGTTGATGAGAAATGCTTCCCCTGGGACGGTCTCCAACGCCCGTCCGCCAGACGGACTTCCACGCGGAGCGGGCCTTTCTGGGCGTGGTTGCGTCCGTCTCTCGGCTTCCAATTGGTCTACGGCGGCCCGACAAAATTCCCGGGGCAATCTGTGCTGCAACAAGGGGGGCGGCGTCGGACTTCCATGTTCCAGTGTTTGCAGATGGCAGCGCCCTTGTGACGCACTACCCCGTGGACGTCGCAGGAACGGCACGGGATCGACGTCGGTGTCTCTGGTTCTTTCGCCTCTTGGGTTGTAAGGGAGCTTTGTCGGTGCTGGTGTACTTCGTAAGGATGGGCAACCCTCGACGCTGCAATACGCTCAACCAAATATGCTCCCAGGCATTCTACATATCGTGCACTCCATCCAGCTTGAGTTTCGTTTGAAAGGGGCCTCTCCTGCGACATCCCCTTTGAAGGTGTAGCCGTCCTTCGAGATCGAGCGGTTCGCGGTCTCGACCATGTCGGTTGCCTGGTTCGTCTGATGACCCGTTCACGTGTCAGGTCTTGCAGGCCTTATTTTGTCCCCCTAGCAGCCCGCATTATTAAGTCGGTTCAGGACCAAGGTCGTCGCAGAGTGCGCCACACGGTCCCCACCAGCTCCCAGCTGGCTGACTTTTGGCCTCAGGCATCAGCCTGCGCCACCCCTCACTAGCCACAGGTCGCCGCACACGTTTGCATCTTCGCTCGCTAGGGTTTTACGCCCTGTGGTGCGGGTCAAAAATCCTCCTCGTCTCAACTCCACGAAAATCGTCACCTTCAAGCGACTCGACACGCAAAGCCATCACGATGCCGGTACGCCTCACCCCCTCCATGTATCCCGAACCCGCGAGCGCAGCGCGGCATATCCAACGATGGACAATTCGTTACTCGCCTCTCGAATTTTTATCCTCGACGGAGTTGCCGCCGCAGCCGTCAGCTGTCGCACGCGGCGGAAGGAAGATTGACATGGGAAATGCTGTAACGCAACGCTGACGAGAGGCGTCCTCGCTTTGAACAGAGCCACAAGTCTTTCCGTACCAAGCAGAAGCTTGCCAAGGCGCAGAAGCAGAACCGCCCTGTGCCGCAATGGATTAGACTCAAGACTGGCAACACAGTCCGGTACGCTCCCTCCTCACACGCTCGGCTCGACGACAGAATCATCTCCGCACGTCGCCGCGCCCTCGAGCGCCACCACCCCGTGGGAATCCGGAATGCTAACGCACATGCCACAGATACAACGCCAAGAGAAGGCACTGGCGCAAGACTCGCCTGAACATCTAAACGGCTCGCCTCCGATCATTCTCGATTCCTCTTCATATCGCCAGTCGCCGGCAAATACCAACCCAAGCAGAGTTTTCGAAGACCCCGAGCGGGCTCCTCGTTTCCCTTGGCCAGCGGAGACGTCTCGATGGAGGAAGGATGACCGGATTGCAGGTCGAAATGTTCTGGCGCGAGGGATGATTTGTGGACGCACGGAAAATGGGCAGGCTTAATGCCTTGGATTCTTGATTCTCGCTACACTGCATGTCACGGTCGGTCATAGGGAAAGGAATGCACAGACTTTGATGTCCCGTCAACTGGGAACATGACAAACTCGTTTGTACGAACTGGCGCTGGTACTTTCCCGATCGAAGGTGAGGGCAAGCCATTTACTGAGGTCGTTGCCACGACACCCAACTTGATACTCGTCTACGTCGTGCACCGCATGTGACATGCTGCAATCCATGACTGTGAGGTGCTTGCGGTCGAATGGTCTTGTGCTATTGATTCCCAGAGCCTCTCTAGCTAGAGGTGTCCCTCCAGGCCAGCAGCCAGAGTGGCACACCTCAACTCAACAATGCACTGACCCCCGGTCAAACACATGAATCTCTCCGTAAAACGCCGGAATTGCACGCCGCAGACCAGAACGAAAGAAGATGCAGTATCAGCCAGCCACCGCGCCCTAAACGGGGAGCAGTTGAGAGGCTGTCGTCCTTCCAAATCACGAACGACACGAGAATTATCGGTCCTCAGCCCACTCGTTCTCGCGACGGATCTGCTCCTCCTCCTCCGGAGTGAAATCGTTGGTGATGTTGAACGTCTTGCGAATCTCCTCGGGAGACTTGCCCTTGATCATGTTGGCAACGGTCTTGCAGCCAACGTCAAGGAGCGGCTTGATGTCCAGATAGTTGGAAGCCTGCCAGATGTACGGTTAGCCCAATGACGCGCACACATCAAGCCAGGCATGTTCCGGTAACGCACCAGGATAATCTCGAAGAGCATTTCCTGATCGACCTGCATGAACTTTTGGTCCCAGTCGTCGATATCGGTGCTCTTCTTGCGGGCGTCCGACTCCTCATCCTGCGCCTGAGGAGGATCGTTGCGGTGCCACTCGCACCACTCGAGGACCTTGCGCAGAACGGCTTCGTTGACCTGGTGATGTTAACGCACGGCAATTTGAGCCCGCGCACAGTGCTTCGACGAGTTCGAAGAGGCACATACGTTGGGGATGGGAATGGGCGCCTCCTTGGTCGACTTGGCGTCCGTGTCGCCCAGCAAGTTCTTGATGAGAACCGAGCGCTCGATCACCTCACGGTCTGGAAGGGAAAGCAGTTAGCAGGGCGAGCTTCGCATGCCCCGGGAAAGCCGAGATGTCGGCTCCTCCCGACCTCTCGGTGACGATGATGTGTCCACCTACCAACTTCGATGAGGGCCTGGTCGTTGGAGGCAAGCCAGACCTTCTCAGTCTGTCCAGAGGTGGCGGAGTCGGCCATGGCGACAGTGGAGGGACGACAAAAGAATATGCTGTAGAGTGTACGTGAGCTTTGATATCGGTAGCGATGATGATGCTGGTCGCAACAGAGACGCGGCGTCCGTGGTGTGGGCTGGGATGATGGAGAGGTTGGATGATGGAGAATCAAGAGCACAGCGACAGCGTGTGGCGGGCGTGGCAAGTGAGGTAAGAGTGGAAGGGTCTGCGGGGTTCTACAGGTGCTGGTGTGAGGTGGGTACCTAGGCAGTCGCGCGGCGCTGGCTGGCCAGGCGGGCAAGGCAGAGGCAGAGGCACCTCAGCACAGAGCCGCCGCCAACGCTGCACCTGCTGGGTGAGAACCAGGAAACTTTGGGCCGCGCGCCGCAGCACACCGAGCGCCCAACACCAAGAAGTGGAATATGAGTCTGCTTACCTCGTGGGAATATATATCGACGATTGACGGGCCTTTCGGGGGCTGCCAGGTGCGTTGCAGGAGTCAAATCTGGTGAAAGGCTGAACCGTCGGCGCTGCCGTATTTGTATCTGGTCACACAAGTAAGTGCTTCGTTGGGCGATGCAGACAGTTCGTGGTCGTACTTCGTACTTCGTTGTCCGAACTTTGAACGTGGGAAGGGACCCGCTTGGCAGTCAGCCACTCACTCACTCACTGTGCCTGCCTGCGCGTTTGCCTGCGTTGCCTGCGGGTGGGCCCATCGCCGCCTGCTGCTTGCCTGGTTGTTACTCCATACTCCGGACGAAGGACGAGATTGCTCTTGCAATAAGGTACAGTACTGTACAACAGCAGCAGCGTTCGAACCATTTCACTACTGGTGCAAAGCGTTTGATTGATCACGGTAGAAGAAGGGCCGCCTTGACTCACCGCACACCGCCTCGAGTGCAGTACACGGCCAGCTTTGAGTGAAAACTTCATTAGGCAGGCACGTACCTACTTGGCCTGCTTCCCCGAGCCGCATGGTGCACAGTTCCTCAGTAGACGACGCGCCATCAATGACCCCATCACTCACTGCCGGGGAGGGCGTGCCCACGCGCCTGGAGCGAGGCAGCGAGCCAGATGCCAGACCAGGTACCAGGACTCGCTCGTGTCATCCAATGTATCAGCTCGTCCTCCGCAGTGACAGACTGCGGTCATTGTGGCTTTTTTGCCGTCACCCATCGCCATGGTGTGCCATGGTTCGGCCCGGGCGACCTGGACGTCTGGCCGGAATGCTTCAACGCCACGCCACGTGCTAGATTGTCTCCCCCAGTTCCCAACACATTCCGGACTTCCCAGAAGGAGGCGAGGCGGGACCTGGCTGGCCTGGCTGCCTTGCCCGCTTCATCAACGAGACGACGAGTCATCGCCATGCGCCTGTCAAAGACGTGCCCTGGTCGCGGCGCAACTTGGTGCCTACCATCTGCCTGGCCTACAGGAGACGACCTTGAACTGAAACCGTCCAACCAGGACGGCGCATGAAGCACTTTCCGCTTCGTGCACCAGGCGCTGAGGGCGTTCCAGCATCAGCTACGAGTCGATCGAATCACAGGTTTGCAGGTGTCACGACTTCGAAGCTCGAGCAGTATCAGGGCACCCTGTCAAAGGATGCCACCTGTGCTTTACAGAGTGCCGGCGTGTACCTTGGCGAGCTTGGGTAGCGGAGGCAGCGATGCCCTTGGCACACCACCGCTGGAACCTGGAATCAATTCAACAGCCCTGGAGCGTCCATGCAGGCTGTCGCCAGCGCTGCCCGGGTAGCACCTTGCCGGCGCCCGCAACCCAGGAACCTGGGACCCAAGCATCCAAGGCGCGGCGGCTGCCCCAGTGGAGAGCTTCAGCGGAGTTGCCTCCCGGCTCTAGCCTACTTCGTAGCAACTGGGTCCTTCAGGTGGCTGCCGCAGCCTCCCGTCCCGCCGGACAGCTCGGAGCCCCCAGCGGCGCGGCGCGTGCTACCTAGCGCTACAGTTCAGATATTGCCCCTAGGTCGCGGGCGGGTGCTGATCTCCAACCGCACTTGTCCGCGTCCGTCTGTTGATCGAGACGTGCCCCTTTCTTTTTGCGCGACTCTCTCCCTTGCAGTCGTTGGGGCCTGGTCTCGGCGCCCGTCTGCATCGAAAACATGATAAACGCGTGCGCCGCTTGCTGACGGGCTGCGCGTGGGATGATGGTGTGCAGCGCAGTGCCGTGTCGGCAAAAAAAAAATAAAGACCCTAGCACTGAGGCGTGACGTGCGGTCATGCAACCCCCCCTTGTTTTGCACAGGCCTGCTGGCTGCTGGCGTGGTCGTACCTTTGCATCTTTGGTACAAGCCGCCTTTGTCAGGTGCTGGGGCGCCAGGCTGGCCTCTGTCCAGCGACCCCTGATCGTGACCGAGATCCCACCTTACCCATTCTCCATCCAGTTCGCAGAACGCGTCGACAAATTAGTCTAATTTACCCGTCTTCCTGCTCTCCAGCTTCTATCGCCTTCTTTTCGTTCGCGACTCGTGGGGACTGCCGTCGTCGCGAAATCCTGCGCTGGCATCCCGGGCCGTCAGCAGCCGCCTTTTTTTCACCTGGCCTCCTGTTCCTGTTTTCCTCAGCCCAGCCCAGCCCGGCCTGGCCTCTCCTCGCCTCCCGTCGTCCTACAAAAATTGTACACTATTGCGCGTTTCCCGGTTTTCCTGCCGCCATCCGTCATCGACAGCGACAGCGTTGCTTTTTTTCCCGTTTCCCTTGGTTTTTTCGCGACTGCGCTCTGGAAGCCCGACCGCCTCGAAGCTCACCTCAACCTTCCGTCGCCCATGTCGCGACTCCTCGCAGCTATCTCCACAAGCCCATGCTTGCTCTGCCACTGGGGCCATTGAGACCGGCCACTTGAACCATGTGGCGGCGCACTTACCTGCTGCTCGTCCTCATCCGGCTGTGGTTCGCCCTGTCGCCAAGCTATCTGCACCCAGACGAGAATTTCCAAGGACCCGAGGTTATTGCTGGTACGTTTTCACCCGTGCTGCCTGCCTGCGCGATCCGCCTGTGGACGGAGGAGCGTCAAGATGGTCCAGCTTGGCTTGGCCGCTGCCCCCCGTCGCCGCAGTGCTTGTGCTTGCTGGCCCTGCAACGCGCCCAACGCCCGCTCTGCTAACGCTCCGTTCCCTGCGCAGGCCAGATCTTCAGTTATCCAGTCCGACGCACGTGGGAGTTCACCAGCGATCATCCGATACGAAGCGTCTTCCCGCTATGGCCCGTCTACGGGCTTCCGATGCTGCTGCTCCGATGGCTGTGGATCGGTAACGGCCATGACGGCGAAATCCCGCCCATCGCCGTCTTCTGGACGCTCCGAGTTCTCATGTTCCTCATCAGCTTCGTTCTCGAGGACTGGGCACTACACGAACTGATACCTTCCCCGCGGCACCGGCGCGTCGCCGTCCTGCTTGTCGCATCATCCTATGTCACTTGGACATACCAAACGCATACCTTTTCCAACTCGATCGAGACCTTGGTCGTAGCCTGGAGTCTGGTTCTGATCCAGCGCATCGCCGACGATCAGGTATGTCCCATCGGCCAGAGCAGTTGTGAGCTAGCGTTCAGCGTGGCTAACTTTCCTTGTGCTGCAGCAACAGTCATCTCTCATGGCATCTACGGTTCTGGGCATCGTTGCCGTATTCGGCGTCTTCAACCGTATTACTTTCCCAGCTTTTCTCCTAATCCCAGGTCTTCGTCTGATACCCCATTTCCTAAAAAAGTACGTCGAACCGTTCCCATGCCAGTGGCCTCGTGACCAAGCGCTGACCGCCGCCAGGCCTTTATCGCTGGCGGCCCTGGTGTCGGCCGCAGCACTTACCACTGTAATCGCGATCGCGCTGGATACCGCTTTCTACTCATCAGAGCCCATCACATGGGCGCACCTAATATCGAACCCGGTCGTCACACCCCTCAATAATTTCAAGTACAACTCTTCGACCGACAACCTAGCTCAACATGGCCTGCACCCGTGGTATCAGCACCTGCTAGCCAATCTTCCTCAGCTTCTGGGACCGGCGGCTGTGCTCCTTTTCACACAGCCGCACCTCTCGATTCGACTCTACTCTGCGTTCTCGGGGCTTGCGGTTCTGTCAATGTTTCAGCATCAGGAAGCGCGATTTCTCCTGCCCACAGTCCCACTGATCTTGTCGTCCGTTCAGCTGCCCAAGAACAAGGCAGTCCTGCGGGCATGGGCCGGCGCATGGATTGTCTTCAACCTTTTCTTCGGCGTCTTGATGGGCATATATCATCAAGGCGGCATAGTCCCTGGACAAGTTTTCATGAGCAACCAGCCAGATGCCACCAACGCCATCTGGTGGAAAACTTACACCCCTCCCATCTGGCTGCTGAATGGAAAGAATGAAGTCCTGACGACAAAGGACGTCATGGGGCTCAAGGGTGAGGCGCTGCTCCAGCAGCTCACGGATCTTGCGACTTGCGATGTCCCCGCCGACAGACGCAACAAGGAGTATTTGAAGGAGAAGAATGGGACGTATCTGATAGCCCCCGCATCGGCAGCGTGGCTTGACCCGTACCTACCCAACAAGGGGCTTCAGGGGCTGCGCTTTCGAGAAGTCTGGCGGTATCGCAAACATCTGAACCTGGACGACATGGACTTCGGCGATGACGGGATATGGAACACCCTCTCGCGAGTCATTGGCAGGAGAGGGCTTGTTGCGTGGAGGGTAACCAAAAGCTGCTGATTTTGATAATGGCGATAGAGAACTAATGCAATCTAAGCCCCCGGACATGTGCGCAGCAGCACTGCTTCTTCACTCATTGATTGAAAAATTCTCTCAAGACACGTATCACTAGGCAGGAAATATGTTGCGCAACTTTGACTCGATTAACGAGATTCTAGTCTAAGTCATCCGTTCCCAGCCACAGAGACGTAAAACCTCGCATCGCAGCCGCGACCAGGCGTATGACCCCCGCTTAGTACAGGCGCTTGGGAGGAGACATGGAAGCCTTGATGGTAAGGCTTCCAACGTTCTGCCAGCCCTTCTTGAGGAGGGAGACGAGGTAGTTGATGGCCAACATGACGTTGCCGACCAGCTGCTCAGGCTCCATGCCGACGTTGCCGACGGCGACACCCATGCAGAGAACCTTCTTGAGCTGGAACTTGATGGTGGACTTGACCTCGGTGATCTTGCCGCTCAGGTCATCGGCGTGCGAGACCGGGGTGGGGAACTTGCCAGCTACGAAGGGGGGTTAGCACTCGTGATTTCGTGCGGCGCGCAATCATATCGGTGTGGCTCCGCTTACCCTTGGACAGACCGGGACCCAAGAGACGGGGGATCTGCTTGATGAGAGCCTCGGAAGCAATGAAGGCATCGTACTTGCGAGCAAGCTTCTTGATGAGCTTCTTGTTCTTGTTGAGCTTCTTCAGGTCGTCGGCCGACATGGCATCGACACCGCCGTGCTTGGCACGGTCGAGATCGTGCTGGTCACCCAGGATGCTGTGGTTTCATCGGTTAGCCATTTGCACCCCCGTCGGCGGGGGGGAGCGGCGTTTCGTGTCGTACCAGATGGCCATGTTGGGGCGGGGGACCGAGGGCAGCTTGATGGTGCCGGAGAAACGCTTGTCACGCTGGGGGTCATAGTTCTTGAGGCCGATCTGGAGCTCGACCGTCTCGAGGAAGTTGCGCTTCTTGGTCTCGTTGGAGTACTCCAGGAGCTCCGAGACTTGCGTCCGGACATTAGCTGCAACGACGAGTTAGCCATGCCGAGTCTCTTCAAATGAATTTGCCCGACACCTTCAGGCGTGGCCAGTTTGCGCCCGGTCGTAGAGGCGGCGGTGAAGACAAAGAATGGCAGTGGTTCTGCTTACCGACTGTGATCTTCGACATTTTGGCAGTCTCCCAATAGATTCAACGGTATCTAATGGTGGTCAGGACGTATCTGGTTGTTGGAGGAAATTCGTTCGGCAGGCGGGACTGGGATTTTGGTGATTTTTGGCGTTCGCTTGTGGGCCTTTGCCCACTTCTGGATTGGTGGGGTCGGTGCGCAGGGCAAATTTTTCTCACGTGGAGTGCCACGTGATCACCTTCAGTCGCAACTTCATGAGGTGACTTACTCGCCCATACAAACCAGTGGAACAGCTCAACGAGCCGCACCTGCTCTATACGCAAAATGAGTGGCGAGTGAGATTCTCATCGGAAGTCTGTATTCCGAAAACGGCAGTCGCGTCGGTTATGTGACGAATCGAGCAGGGAAACACCGACCGCCAAGTTCCCTCTCCAAGACATGGAGGGTGAGCCCCTCCAACACGCGGCAAGTCTGCTGGCTAGCCCACCGCAGCTGATAAAATGGCTCGAGTCGAATGAGCCAGAGCTGCAGACGAGGTTGGTGTTTGGCGCTCATCCGTGAAAGGCTCATGTGCTGACTGCACAGTAGATATGCGGCCGCTCTTTTCGATCAGCTGCTCAGCGAAGCAGGGCAGCCAAAGTCGGTCTCTGGCCAGTCCTGTATAAGACTATGCGGTCTTGTAGAGCAGTCATCCAAGGCCGAGTCACCAGAGCTCAGAGGATGGGCCTTCTCTCGAGATGTTACTGTCAGGCTCTTCAATTTCTTCATGGACTGGAACGAGTCGGATCAGCATCGGTCCATGAAACTCGTCCTTGACCTAGTCGTGCGGCTCATCAGGAAGAACCCCAGCCAAGACAATGCCTCCGCAACGCGAAAGCGTCTTTTGGAAAACCTCATTTCTATTGTCACGGGGCGATCGACGAAGCCCGTGGCGAAATCGGCGATCAAAACTCTTGACCATTTCCTGACGAAAGGAGTCTTCACCCTGGATGAGATACGGTCCTGTTACGAGAGCACCCGCCCTGGGAAGGGGGGCGCGGATCAAACAGAAGTCTGGAGGCTCTTCATGCTCGACCTGTTTCGCTGGCTGCGGTTGCACTTCGTCTGCCCAACAGCCGGCAAGTTCATTGTCTGCGTGTATCGATGCTGGCACCAGGGAGGCGATGGTGCGACGACCGGCCCGAGCATGAAGACGTGGTATAGTTGGCTCTTGGCCTTTGCGACTGAAGAACCTTCCCTCTTGGATTCTATCAAGAACTACATCTTCCTGCCCCTCCTGAAAGCAGATCGGACCGAGGGCCTGCGTTTCCTAGGCATGATGAATGAGGACAAGGCTGTCGCCACTGCGAACGATCTGGAGCTCGATATGCCGGCTCTGTTGCAGCTTGCCGCACTCGAGACTGGCAAAAAGGTCGGCCTCGTCGAGGAGCCTGGTAAGTGCTTCCCTGGGCAAATTTCCGGGCGGTTGGTTCTAACGTGCCGCAGCTCTTGGTGCTGAAGAATCGCACAACACCGATTCTATCACAGTGCATGAGAAAACGCTGGACCGAGTTCTGGCGCACCCTTCACATGAAGTACGGGCGCTGGCACTGTCCTTGCTCATTACATCACCTTCTACCACACGGCCGTACTCTTTCGCCGCTTTGGAGCTGCTACGGAAACATCTGAGCGCCTTCTTTGCCGACTCCGACGCCAAGTTTCGCATGGAGATGGCGGGCAAGATTCGAGACATGTTCAAGCGTGTGCGTGGCGCGATCCAGGTCTTGAAGCGGAGCATTCCTCGTGTCCGGGCAAAGGCTAGGAAGGAAAAGCTGCCGGCGACGGACGCGGATGTTGCCGCACAGCCGATCCTCTATCGCTCAAATCTCATCACGCTTCCGGAAGCCCAGCTAGTGCACTGCCTCGACTATCACGAGAGGTTCTTACAATGGTACATTAGCTTTCTCTGCAGCGAACTAACACCAACAGCCTCCTACCAAAGGCACGTCGCATCTCTCAAAGCGCTCATGTTCATCACTCGCTTGGAAGGAGAAACAGGCAAAGTGTGGGAGACGGCCGACGACCAGGTGCTGTTCTTCGACCTCTTTGACGACAAGTGGGCGCGGGCGCTCTTTGACCTCCTTATGGACCCCTTCGACGACGTGAGGGACATGGCCGCAGCAGTTCTTCAACGGATATATGCCGACGACAGGTATCGTCGGTTTTCTCTTTCGAGTGGTGCGGGCGGCAGAAACATCTCAGAAACGTTGGTCAAGGTTTCGCGTCGAGCCGAGAGTCTAGCACAGAGAACATCGCGAGCCGACCACTCTGACGGCGCATCAAGAGCTTGGCAGCTTGTCTTCCGATTCCTGGCCACGGGAGAAGAGCAGGTTGCGTTCTTGGCCAAGATGATTGACGAACTTGATCGCAAGACTGCGATGGCAGAGACTGATCTTGGACACGCTGTAATGGATACGCCTTTACACGGCGACTTCTCCTCGCTGAACCACATCTGGCAAGTGGTATCGGAGCTCAAGCTCACTTCCTCTAACCTCGAGGCCATCCATGCGTTGCAGGCCAGGCTCGTGGCGTGCTGTGAGCGGGTATGGGACGCCGTCAAGGATGTCCTGTGCGACGACTCACCGGAAGGCCACCTGCCTCAAGAACTTGAGGATATGGAAGGCCTGGACACAAAGGGACTTTTGAGCTTCAGTTTCCGTGCCGTCCACGAGTCCAGGTAAGCTAATTGTAGATATCCTCCGGCGAGCCTGTTTCTGACTGACTGGATATAGCAACCTCATGCGGACCATGGTTCTGGCCTTCCGCAACCGATCACAGGAGGGCTTTCTGATCCCAAATCCGGAGATTTTCGAGCGTATTGGCAGCCTTACTTTCAGGGAGCTTGTCAACCTACGACATCGAGGCGCTTTCACGACTGTGGCTTTGACCTTTGCGACGTGTTGCCAAAACACGAAACACGTCAAAAAGGGCGCGACTCTGCTCGACGAGTGGTATCAAGGGACCATGAATGCCATCTTCACGCAGGCCTCCACGACTCGGAGATCTGCCGGCATACCTTCGCTGATGACCGGCATCCTCTCCGCCAACGCGGCTCATCCGTCGTTTGAACATGTCATGGAAGAGCTCATGGGCATCGCGAGTCGGGAAGCCCGTGTCGCCGAGACGGACGGCTCGAACCTGCCCCAGGTACATGCGTACAACTGCCTCAAGGACATATTCAAGAACTCCATGTTGACCTCGATGGGCAACAAGTCAGAGAGCTATCTGCCGCAGTGCCTGGAACTCGCGGCAAGCGGCCTGCGCTCCGAGGTCTGGGCCGTTCGCAACTGCGGGCTCATCTTCCTGCGAAGCTTAATCGACTGCCTCTTCGGCTCTCAGGAGAGCAAGTCCATGATTGAGGCTGGCTGGGACGGCAAAGCGAACCGGATTGCCTACCACAGGTACCCAAGCCTTCCTGCCGCCCTCCGGAACCTCCTCAAGTCGGGGCACCAGACGCTGGCTCAGACAGCAGCTACCGCTTCTGCCGCTGAGTCCGTTTTCCCAGCGCTGGACATCATCCGCCGCGCTGGGCCGCCGGAACTGCTTCGCGACGAGATCCAGGTTCACGTCGCCGTCTACCTGTCCAGCCCCGTCTGGCACGTCAGAGAGCTGGCTGCCCGGACTCTCACATCATGTCTGCTGCACGACAAGTGGCTCCAGACGATCAAGAGCATATTCGGGGACGCAGAGGCGTCCAAAACTGGGAACCGGCAAAATCATATCCATGGCGTTCTTTTGACGCTCAAGTTTGTCATCGAGCGCCTCAGCGAGGTGGCGTTGGATCAACTCCTGGGTAGGCTGAGTGGCAACTGTTCACGGCAGACTCTTGCTGACCTTTGTCCAGGTGATCTTCAGGAACTTGTCGAATTCCTCTCCTCGACCTCTGTCGATTCCGAATCTCCAAACTGCCCTGAAATTGCCGCTGCATACTTGGCTGTCATCAATCTTGTCTGGGTCGTTGGAAGGTCCAACTCCAAGTCGCTGCCTCCTATCACGGTCACGATTCCCAGCAATAGCGGCTCTGCGCTTTTGAAACACGAGCAGTTGATATACGCGGTTCACGGTGCCTTTGCAGAGAGTCATCCCCTTGGTCGCGTCAGGGAACTGCTTCTCAGCCAGGGCCCAGGGGCTGACAGCTTGGTGACGGCTCTGGAGGCACTGCCCAGTCTTTGGGCTGCCGCGACAACGCCGCAAGAGACCCTCGCTGAGCTTTGTACATTGTACATTGACGTGTGTCGGAAAACGAAGCTCGTGGAAGCACAAGTCGTCGCGACTCAGAATCTGGCCGACGTCGTCGACGAGCTTCTCCGACGCAACGAACTACACGGCTTGCCAACAACCGGTCTAGTGGAGTTGTGGTCTACACTGTCGTCGCAGGCCCTCAACCCGGCGCTGGCAAACGCCGTCATTCGAACCAGTGGAAGCATTGTGGCAGCCGTGAGCGGTGGCCAAGAAGCCCCCAGGATCAGCATCCACAACTGGGGACTGATGATGGCCGACGCTGGCTTGGACGACAAGGTGCGCAAAACTGTAGCTCTCTGCATACCTGGCTGGCGGCCTGAACTGACTTGTTACAGACCTTCGACACGCGGTACGCGGCCACCGAATCACTCCGGTCGTTCTTCACCGCCACCACACATCCTCACGCGTCCGAGGAGACCCTGTCATCGCTGCTCGCCGTGTACGACGCGCTGAACGACGACGACGACGAGGTCCGCGAGCTCGCCTGTGCCTCGGTGGGCGTCATCCTCGGCGAGCACCTCGTGCCCATGGAGGCCGCATCCCGCCTCCTCGTCTGGCTAGCGGCCAACTTGGGCGACAGCCCGCGGTTCAAAGCCGAGGTCGCCAACCGCATGGTCGGGCACTGCGGCATCCGCGCCCGTGACGCCGCCGCCGGCGGGGCGTGGCGCTCCGCCGAGGAGGACCTCGCCCAGGCGCTCGAGTTCGACGACTCCCTCTTCGCGGTGGAGGAGCAGAATCTCTTCGTCGACGAGGTCCGCGAGACGGAGCGCTGGGTCAGCGCGTTTGAGGGCCTGCGCTGGGACGGCGACGACGACGATGACGAGGAGCCCCTGGCGAGGCTGAGGGACTGGCTCGCCGGCGGCGTCTCCGAGCTGGGCAGGCTGTTCCGGGAGGAGGACGGGCCGCTCGGGTGGGCGTCGAACCCGGAGGTCTTCGCCATCTGCACGCGGGTGGTGCGCGGCTCTGCTTCCGTGGCCAAGCAGCACGCGTCGTCGCCGGGCCTCGCGCAAGCCATGGCGACGGCCAAGGCGGCGCTGCAGGCACACGGTAGTAGCGTGTCTAGACTCCTCACGGTTGGTTGGGAGGGGGAGGGCGCGGCGTGAGATGAACCAGCAGCAGAATTCTGGATACGACTCATATGACCAGCCCAAGTAGATAGACCATCCTGTTATTCCTGTACACCATAAACACCCCGCCGGTTCCGATGCCATGCATGTGCGGTGCTTTCAAAATCCATGAGTGCCCAGATTTTGCTTACCCCTCCCCCTCCCCTCCCCTCCCCTCCCCTCCCCTCCCCCGAGCTTCCGCGCCGCCCACCGTCGTCGTTATCGTTCCATCGTCGTCGTCCTTCTCCGTGTCCCGTGGTTTTTGTGTGTTCATGACGCCGCCGTCGCCGCTGCCGCCGCCGCCGCCTTCTCCGACTTGGCGCCGAGGCTCTTGACCGACACGTCGCGCGACGAGGCCGAGTCCTCGCGGTTCAGGACGCCGAGGCGGCCGAGGCGGGCGACGAGCATGGTGTTCTCGCGCTGCAGCTCGCCGACCTGGCCCTGCAGCAGCTCGTTCTGGCGGCGGGCGACGTCGCGCTCGGCGCGGGCGCGGTCGAGCTCGAGCTGCAGGCTCTGCCGCTCTTCGCGCTCGAGGGCCTTGCGGCGGCGGGCCTCGGCCTTGCGCTCCTCGTGCTCGCGCCGCTCCTCGATCTTGCGCATCTCGCGCCGGTACTTGGCCTCGTGCTTGGCCAGCTCGCGGTCGTGCTTCTCGCGCACCTTAGCCAGCGCCGCCGCGTCCTTGTCCTTGCCGCCCTGCCGCCGGTTCTCGAGCCGCTCCTGCATCTTGGCGTAGTTTTCGTCGAGCTTGCGCCGCCGCTCGGCGAGCTTCTGCAGCTCCTTGTCGAGCGAGTGCGCCGCCGCCCCCGCCGCCGTCGTTGCCTTGGACTGCGACCGCGACTCGTCCGAGTGGCTGCCGGCCATGCTGCCCATGTCGGCCGTCTTGTACCGCTCCATGGCGGAGCTGAAGCTGTGCGTCGACGACGCGTCGCTCTCGGAGCCCTTGTCGTCCTCGTCCCCGTCGTCCTCTGCATGCTCTAGCTTCGCGTGCTCGTCCGCTATGCTCTCCTGGCTGGTGCTGAAGCCGAGGGGGCTGCTGAACTGCTGACGCAGCCCGTAGGCGACCGACGTGGCGGCGCCAAAGGCCCCGGCTATGATGCCGTAGATCCCATTGCTGCTTGGGATGCCCTCGTCGGCGTCGTCCTCGTCGGCGTCTGCTTCCTGTGCGCGATTGGCAAGGTTTGTTGTCTGGTGGTGGTTCGATGCCCTCTCATACGCATCCGACGGGGACAGGTCGTGCTTCTTCTTCTTCTTCGCACCGTCCCCGTTCGGGGCGTCTGAAGGTCGGGAGGGGTCCATGGAGCCGAGCCACTTGAGGAACTTGCCGGCGTCGCCCACGATGCCCGGCGGGGTGCCCTTCTCGATCATGAAGCGCGGCACGCTGCCGCCAGGGTCGCTCCTCGTAACCATGAGCCACTCCACGGCGCGGGGTGCGTCGTCGTCGTGGTCGTCGGCCGGCGGCTTGGCCACGCTCGTCCTGCGCGCGTCCTCCGAGGTGAGATCGGCATGCGAGAAGGAGCGCTTGCTCGCGATGCCTTCGCTGGGGACCTCCCTGACGATCTCGACGGACTCGTACTGGCCGCGGATGATGCCCTGCCGCGGCGGGCAGCCGGGGTGCGTGCACGGCTTGGACACGATCATGTACTGACGCAGGGGCCGCCCCTTGTGGTGCGACGGCCGTCCTGGGGCGGAATCCGTGGTGAGGAGGAGGGTGATGAAGTCTCGCGGCGAGGTCGGCCCGGGGAACTGCGCCGAGAGCTGGAAGACTGCAAGGGGCACGTGAGCTACATGCTCTTCTCACATGCGAGAGACGAAGGGTGTTCACGAACCGTTGAGGTGCCCGGCGCCGTCCACGTCCCTGTGCTCGACGCTCCTGTCGGCGCCGATGCCGCGGATGTTGCCGCTGCCGGGCGACCCCTGGACCTTCATCGTCTCGGCGAACTCGCGCTCGAGGCCGGCCTTCCAGCGGTCAAAAGCCAGGCCCTCGTGGACGCTGCGGCGGGCGAACCAGGCGCCGCGGCCGTCCTTGCCGGCGAGCTTGTAGACGGTGATGCCGAGCGGGTTCTCGCGCGGGTTCACCTTGACCTCCTTCCACTCCTTGCGCAGCTGCTCGCGCTGCTCGGCCGTCGCCGCCGCCGCCGCCGCGGGCCCGGTCGAGGCTGACGCGGCGGCCTGCTGCTCGCCGCGGTAGAAGACGGCCGAGTCGGTCTGGGCGCGGGCGCGTCCGGTGGCGCTGCTGCTGTTGCTGCCGCCGCTCGTCGGGGGCCCGCCAGACGAGGGGATCGAGTCGACGACGACCTGCGCCTCGGCAAAGACGCCGCTCAGGAAGGCGTCGAGCCCGTCGTCCTGCGGCACGTCGGTCCAGTCAATGGGCGCGAGGGCCTTGAGCGGCTCGTGATGTTTCGTCATGGTGGGTGGGTGGGTGGGAGAATGGGTTCGACGGACGGACGGACGGCTGCTGCGCTGCAGTCAAGCGATCAACGGCCTCTCTCTCGCTCTCTCTCTCGCTCTCTCTCTCTTTGCCCGTCGTTATCGTCGTTGTCGTCGTCTCCGTCGTCGGCAGCGACGCAACGGTCGAGCGTCACCGTTTCAGCCCCGCAGCACCATGCCCGTTTGGCGATGCCGTGCGCTATGCCGTGCTAACGAAGGTAACGTAGCGAGTGGTACAGGGTACGAAGCAACGAAGAGATGAATGAGATTGGCAACGCAGTGAAAGGGTAAATATCACGAGGGGTGCAGCAGGTGTGGACGGGCGTCAGAGAATCACGGGGGACGACGATTGCCTTTGTACGACAGGGTGTGGTGTCGAAAACCGGCTCCTCTTCCCTGAAGCGAGGTGCGAGCGCGCGGATCTCGCGGAGGAGCTCCCGGACCCTGGGGGCGCCTGGGGCGCCTCTTTGACGTCACTGCGGCTTCACCAGGCCGGGCCGGTTAGTCAGCGGGCCATCTTGATCCATCATCAGCAACCGCCGCACCCTGGGGTCAAGTTACCACCCGAGACAGAGCTAGACCGAGGAGTCGAACCGTCGTGGCGGTGAGGGAGGGAGCCAGGAGAATAATTCGGAGGTCTGCGGGTGCCAAAGTGCCACTCATGGTCACTCAGAAGCAGCGCGAAGCCATCGACAGCACACACCCCGTGCGTGCAGGGTAAGTTGGGTATTCATGGCATGGCATCACGACCTAGAACAGCGACCCCAACATCATGATGAGACTTCTCTTCACACTCTTCCTTGTGCAGCGGATGGAAGCCCGAGGAGCCTGTGCCCATGCCATGTTCGTACAATGAATCTAACCCCGTGCCGACACCGGTGTCGCCGCCGAGGAGAATCCACATCCCGTAACAAAACCTGATTCATTCAGATGTGCCTGCTGTATTGCTTACCGTCCTCGCCCCAGTCGCGCTCGCTCACACGTGGTTGACCGTCCTCTCCTTCATTACCGCCTCCAGATCCCGTCGACAACTCCCGCAGTGGCCCCTCCTCCAGTCCTCGAGTGCCTTCTTCTTGCTCTTGTTCAAGGAGCCCAGTACCTTCTGTGTCGCCGAGTCGTCCCGCGCCGCCTTGTCCGTGCTCCTGGATCCGCCGCCGTCGAGCAGCGAGTCCAGCCCGTCACACAGAGACTTCTCGTTGATGAGCCAGTTCTCCCACTCCGACTGCAGCATCTCCCTCTCGATGCTGTTGACCACGCGCATCGCCACCAGCAGGTCGTGCCGGTACGACCCGAGTCTCTGCCGCGTCCGCCGCAGTCGCCGTGCCGTCGCGCGGCTCAACGACGACGTCAACGTCGCCCCCGCATCCTCCCAAGGCGCGTCCATGTCGGTTGCGTCGAGGAGCTCCTTGTACGTCTCGAAGCACGTGCTGTTGGCCGGGAACGCCAGCTCGCTGCCCGCCGCCCCCGAAGCCTTATCCAGATCCGCAAAGTAGATTGCCTTGCTCATCATCGGGTTGGGCCCTACCCCTATTCTTCGCATGAACCTCGCCGCGCTCCTTTCCTTCCACCACGTCGAAGACTCCGTTGACGTCAGCAGCACGTTCACGAGCGCGCTGAGCCCGAGCAGCAGCAAGATGACCCGGTGCGCCGATACGACACCAAACAGCTTCTTCAGCGCCGCGAAAGCCCACATGATGACCGACGAGACTGCGCTTTCCGCAAACGACCTGACCGTCTCGAGAAGCATCGCCGTCAGCGTCCGCGGCTTGACGGCCTGCTTCTTCGTCGAGTCCGTTGCGGCCGGCGAGAATAGGACGACCTGCGTCTGCTGTCCGACGTGGCCGTACACCTGGATGGCCCGGTTGGTCCGGCTCCGCGGCCCCAGCTTGCGGACTTGGTCTGTTGCCAGCTCCGCCAACTCTTCGGCGTCGTTGGACGCATCGTGTAGCGCCTGCCGTTCCACCAGGTTCTTGGACAGCGCCGGCGGGTTGGACCAGTCAATGCCGACGAATATGGCCAGCTTGCATTTCGACTTGGCCACGTGCGTGATGACAATCTTGGTCACCACCTTGAAGCTCCGCGAATGCGGCAGGTGCCAGGCTGTCTTCATGTGCGTCACCATGTAGGTGACGTGATCGCTGTACACGTCAATGATCTGGTAGTCCTCGATGTCCTCGGACTTTGATCGGCCGAGCATGTCCACGTAGTCGACCTTGAAGTGAAAGTCGCGACGCATTCGCCCCTGGTCGACGAGCACCCACGGACCCTGGGCAATCTGCTGCGCCCTGTGCTCAAAGTACAGCTTCGGAAACACAAAGCTCTTGTCCCCAAACAACACGTGAAAGCATGCTTTGGCGCTGATTTCGAAGTGCCTGTCCGCAGCCATGTCGGACATGCCCTCGGGCTCGTATAAGACTGGTTGCGAGGGGAGATGAAGCTTTTGCGGGAGTCTCAGGCGAGACTTGGACCCGAGGTGCACCTGATGCCCGAGGTTGTAGTTGTGGTGGTGATGATGGCTGTGGTGCCGCCCCGCTGGTCTGCCGAACGACGTCCCGTCGTCTATGGGCGTGCTCGAGGACACCTCCTCCCAGCTGTCGGCGCTGGGGCTCGGCTTATCAAACTCGTCCCTGTCGACGTTTACGAGGGTAGAGATCAGCCCCTCCGTGTCCATGGGCTCTTCAGCCTGCAGGTTGTCGATCAGGAAGTTGAGGCGCGTGTGCAAGAGGTTGAGGTCGTCCAAGAACACCTTGAGCGTAATGCGTGTGTAGCCCGTCTCGTTTGTGTCCTGGCCGAGGTGCAAGAAGATGAAGTCGCAGTCCTTGCCGGCGGCCGTCGTCACCTCCGTGATGATGTCTAGGTGTATACTGTACGCCGTGACGAGCCCCATCTGTTGGCTGTAAAAGTACATATTGTCGGGTGTGACGAAAATCCGGCCATCGCCTGAGAGGGTTTCGCTCGGGGAATCTCGTTCCATCGAGCTTGTCCAAGCTGATCGAAAGACGAGCACCAGCCGCTCTCCTGGGGGCGCATCCGGGAACAGGAGCCGGAACTGCGCATTCTGCGCTCTGAGCTCTGGTGGGTAGTTCTTGGGGAAGGGCCGTTCGGCCTGCTCCTCCGCGGCCTTGCCCAGGGACGTCTGTGAGCTTTCGGGTACAACGACACCGATGGGGTCGTCATCGTCCAGCCGCGGCAGGACCGGCTGGTCTGGGTTATTCATTGTTGCCCAGACGTTGCTACCCCAGAAGTTGGCTACAATCGACGTCGGCAGCTTGCGACTGTTCGCAACGGCGCCGCGCTCTCCGGCGACAACCACGGCGGTGCGGCTGAGATTCGTCATCGTAGGTGGTCTCGCCAGCGTTGGCGGAGCAAGCGAGCCGGGCACGCTGTCCAGGGTGGGCATGAACCCACTAGACGTCTTCGATGAGCTTGCCGTCAAGCTCGGGTGGACTGGTAGAAGGTTATGGCTGGCGGATATCAAGCTCGCAATACCGCCCGCAGGGTTTGCTGGTGTTGCCGGACCTGGCTCGACGCCGGCGCCAAACGTACTCTTGCGGTGGAGGTCGAGTTTCTGCATGATTCTCGCCGCATGCTCACGGCCACTCTCCCCCTCCTCTCTCGTCGCCAGGTCCTTCCCGAGCGCGGTGAATGATCGCCGGTTGAGCGTGCTATTAGCGTCCATGCTCTGTCTCGAAGCATCCTGACCAGGGACGCCCAGGGTCGTTGACCGCTCGAAACCAGGCCCGGCGTCGTCGGGGATTCCAATCGGGTTGTCGATGGCCTTGGCCGAGAACTCGGGGGCGCTCGGGGGCGTGATGGAAAAGGCCGGATCAGCCGAGCCGGATAGGGGGTTGGAGTCGCGCGTCATGCTCGCCTCGAAGGCCTTCTTCTTGGTCACCTCGAATACCTCCATCCACTCAATAAGCTCCCTCTGCGTCTCGACCTGCAGCATCATGGTCTGGTTCTTCGTCTTGACCTCGAAGCAGAAGCGCCTGTCCTCGCCGACCGCGGGCTTTGCGTTGCACAGCAGAACGCCAATCTCGTCGCCTTGCAGAACACCTTGCGGCCCGGGGGTGAGCCAGCCAAACACGCCTTCGCGGCAGTAGTACCACCTGCGGACCCAGCTGTACCGCACCGGCTTGCCAGTAACCATTCTCAGGAACAGCCAGCCCTGTTTCTCCGATATGACGGCGGTTTCGTCCTTGACGCGCATGTTCACCGGCCCTCGAGAGCCCAGGAAGGGTACAGTGGACGTGCTGTAATCCTCCAACTCGCGGGAGGGCTTGAACTCCTCAAACGTGGTCTCGCCGAGCTCTCTCCTCGCACTCTGGAGTTCCCGCTTGAACACGCCCTCGGACAGCTCCATTTCCTTGGCCCAGCCGCGGACCCGGTCCATCTCCCTCGACCACCGTGTCGCGTTGGATGCGGCATCCGACCAACGTCTCATCTCCTTCCACATCTCGTTGCAGACCTTGACGAGGAGCTTGTCCATGGTGAAGCGCAGCTGAGGCGCGAGCTGACAGTAGTCCATGGACGCATGGATGTAGGCCTTGCGGTTCTCGTAGACGGAGAAGGCGTCCTCGCGGAGAGAAGAAGGCTCTTTCGTCTTGGATTGGCCGACGTAGCGCGCCAGGGTCGCATCGTATGCTCTCTGCGTGCTCTCCAGTATCCGCCGAATCTCCTTGAAGTTGCGCATGTCGCCGCCGAGAAACGAGCGGATTGGCTCGATGACGAGCCCGTCCATCTTCTTCATGCTGCTCAACGTCTGCATCCAGCACTCCCGCTGCCCGTCACCGACTCGCTTGAGGGCGAGGAAGGCGTAGTCATTCTCGATGATGCCGTCAGCCGCCGAGGGCATCGTCTTGCTCAGGAAGGTGTTGATGGACTCCTCGAGGGCCAGGATGTCGTGGACCAGGCGCGTGGTCGACGAGACGTATCCGTTGAGCCATTTCTCGAGGGCGTCGATCTGGTCGGCGAAGTGCGCGGCCGAGGCGCGGAACGTGGGGGAGTCGAGCGCGGCTTCGTTGAGGCCGACGGGGATGCCGCGGTCCATCGGCCGCTGCGCGACGACCGGAGCGCCGGCATTAGACATGGTTGGAGGGCCGAGATGACGTGCTCGCCGGCATCTGGGCTCGCGGGGATCGACGTCTTTTCTGAGCTGCGATCGGGTGGAGGGGCTCCGTTAGAGGAAGCAAGCTGTTGGCCGCTGAATGTCTCTCTTGACGACCGGATTTGGAGGTTGAGGAAGGACCAAGCTGACGTAGTACTTCGTACGAGCAGCAGCCCAGGAGGTAAGCTCCAGCGTTCGGGCCGTTGGCGTGGGTACCTACAGTAGGTATCGCCCCACGTGGCTGCCGCTGCCAATCTCGCTAGCTCGGCGCCTGAGGTGGGTGGCAGTGCACCCGCTGTACAACCTGCTCCAGGCGTGCATGCTTCCCGTCAGCGCCGTCGTCTAGGTACGCCTTTGCCAAGGTTCCAGGTAGGTTCTTCTCACTGTCACCTGCGACAAGCTGACGCGAGGCACATCTTGACACAATCTAGGTACTTCGTACGACACTTATCATGCGCGCCAAACGTGCCGGGGTCCGCGTCGAAACAGGACAGGGTCACGCCTTTTTTGTTGCTTCATACAATGAGTTCAATTCTTGGTCGGATTTGCTACCATTGAACGACCGAATGCCTTCCATCCTTGCTGCGTCGACGACATACCACGACCAGCTCGGCTGGCCTTTGTTCAGTATCCTAGATTCCTAGAAACGGGTAAACGGCAGCCTACGCGCTTATCATTAGCTTTCCATGCCATCACGGCAGCATCAGGATCCCCCAAAAAGAGAAACTCACCACTTTCCCTTCATGGTGATGACGGCCCACGCCGCGCCTGTCTCGTCAACCTCCTTCTCGACGTCCGTCTTGAAGCACACGCCGCTCATGATGCCGTCGCCAAACTTCTCGTTGAGCACCGCCTTGTACGCGTAGCCGTAGTTCTGCACCACCTCGTACAGGCGGTAGATGAGCGGTTCCGTCGGCGGCATCTGCACCGACGCCCCGCGATTCGGGAACCCCAGCATCTGCGCCGCCAGCGCCTCGCGCGGCACCCCGAGCACCTCGCTCAGCTTGTCCACGTCCTCGCTCGACGCCGTCGTCTGCCCGTAGAAGAGCGCCGCGCACGCCACCTCGCTGCGCCCGAGCTCCTTGGCAATGTCCGCGAACGTGAGGCCCTTGTTCGTCTTGCCCTCGAACAGCAGGCTGCTGAAGGTGGGGAGGCGGCTCTCGATGGCCGCCTACGTTGCCGGGCGATACCACCTCATGTCAGCGTCTCCTCATCGACGACCGCGCTGTCGGAGACTCACATCGACCGATGCCAGGCGTTGCTCTGCCATTTCGATTTATTCTTGTGGACTTGTCTTGCCTCGTGGAGGATGTTCCGGGAAGTGCGAGAGATGCGAGTATCGGACGCAGCCGACGTAGATAAGAGGAGATAGCTCGGCATGTCTCAACCCCGCACATACCAGCAGCACCTTAATCCCATCATCGCAAGTGCTTTGCCCGTCCGCTCGTCCGCTCGTCCGCTCTTACGTCACATCAACACATCGTGCATGAACCGTGGTGGCGCGTGGATGCACAAGAACTGGACATGTCTTCAAACGAGTGACTATCGACAATCTCAGGACTGCTCAACACCGCTGATCAACTAATACAGCGCTGCCCCGCTTACGAGTACAATTTAGGAGAGCTCTAGGGCGACACGGCCAAGGTCGCCATGCCTTGTCGACGCAAAATGAGCGAGACAATACTCAGACCGAGGCAGTCTGAGTGAGCCCATCCTAGCCCCCTTCCCTGAGCCGCTTTCCGTCAGGTCAGAGAAAGGACCTAGGTAGCATCTGTGCAAAACTTCATCAGTGACTGCTCGAAGCTGGGAAGCCTGAAGGCGGCCGTACCTCCGTTTCCCCTTATCGTTAAGCTCAAGTGGCCGTCATCATTGAGCGAAGTGGGCTTGGACGCGACGCTTCGTGGCCCTGCGTGCGGGACTCGGCCTCGGCCTCGGCTCTTCGCTTCAAGCGCTTCTGAGCAAAGGACATCGGCGCGGCTTCCGTCGACCTCGACGAGCCGTGCCGCTCGTCATCTTCGTCGTGCACAGACGGTTGGACTTGAGCAGGCCCCTCGTTGTCAACGAGGGAATCCGCTGGTCAATCTATTGGCGGGTGTTAGTGCCTGCTGCTCTGTTTCGCCCGACAACAGACCAGTGTGGACTCACCGTCGTAGTAATCATCATCGTCATCCACCTCAGCCAACTGCTCGAAGTTGACCTTGTAGCGGAGAATGCCTCCGATACCGCCAAAGCCCTTGACGAACTGGTTGCCCTCGGTGGAGCGGTCCGAGACAAACTCCAGTGCGGTACCGAAGTCCTTGTAGTGTTCAGCAATCCACTCGAGGAACGACTCCTGGGCGACAATATCCATCTCCTGGCCCGTCTGCTTGTCAAGGAACTGGTCGCGGTTCTGCTCCTGCTGCTTCGTGGTGTGCAAGACGCTCTCCTGGCCCTCGCTATCCTTGAGAGTCCAGCGAGTGATTTCCAGGTTCTCAAACACAATGAGCGTCTCGACAGCGCCGAGCTCCAGCGCCTTGAGCGTGTCTTCGATACCGTAGCAGACCTTGCCGGTGTCCTGGCTGATCTCCTCGAAGTACTTGCCGATGAGCTTCTTCTCCTGGATGAACTTGACGTTACCGAGGGTCTCGGAGGAGAGCTCGATGGCCTGGTTGAAGCCGTTCTCGCCACCATATGACACGTCCACCACCTTGATGACCTTGGTTTGCAGGCGGTTGTCGAACATGTCCGAGGCATTGAGGTCATTCTTGAAGTCGGCGGAACCAGCGAGGATGATGCCAGCCACGTTGACCTTGTCGTTGGTAATGAAGTTCTGGACGGCCAATTCGGCGACCTTTCGGACGTAGTTGTGGCGCTTTTCCTCTCGGAGACGAGCGAAACGCAGGGCAGACTGACCACCACGGCCGTGCTTCTTGGGGAGATCGACGGAGAACTTGTGGACGATGTCGCGGGTGTTGCCACTGAGGGTTCCGAACAGCGCACCGTTACCGTCCATGATGATGAAGCCGAACTTTTGGTCGGACTCGAGCAGCTCCGCAAGAGCCTCAGTGTGGAATTTGTTGTCGCACAGGTACAGCGACGTGTTGATCGGCTTGAACGGCTCGAAGTCGATGTTGACCTTTCGCTCCTTGCCCTCCTGGGTCAAGATTTCACCGCAGTAGATGACGAGGCCATTGGGAGGGACCTTGTTGTAGAGCTTGAGGCGCTGCTGCGTGGACGTAATGGCAGACAGGACCGACTGTCGGTTGACGCGAGACTTGATGTTCGAGGCCGTGCCCTGGAGAGAGAGAGGGAGCGTCAGAGTCCGCTCGGCGCATGGGATTCGGGAAGCGGCCCGTCTCGACTTACATATTCTTCAGCCAACATCTTGGCCGCGCGCGACACTTGATCCTTGGGAGCTGCAGCGCAAGCGAGGTCAGCGGGCATCATGGGGCGGTGGTGGGGCAAAAAGCGCGGGAGCCACGTACGGATGATGAGGGAAATCATGGAGGTGCCATTTCCTCTGGCGGCCTCGAGGCGCTTGATGAGCTTCTTGACCTTCCAGATCTCAATCTATCGGCAGGCAGCGCGTCAGCGAGCCATTGCATGGGTCGAGGCCAGGCCGGCCGGCCAGCCAGCCAGTGTTCGTCGTGGTGTCGTGTCCCCTCGCGCGAGCGCGGGGCATGCGAGCACAGAGGGGCGCGACCTGGCGGTGGGCACGAGACAGGCAGCAATTTTTTGGGGCGGCGACGACTCACGTTCCTCTCGGCCTCGTTCGCTTGAGGGTCGCTCATTTTGGCGGCGGTTCGGGGGGGGAAAGTCGTTGCGAACAAAATGCGCAGATGTGGTCCTCGAGAGTCGAGGAGGAGGCGGTGTAAAAAAAAACTGGCGGCGTGAACGACGGTGTGCGTGTGGGAGAGAGAGAAGGGGCGGGACGGAGGGAGGGAAGAGGTGAAAGAGCGCGCGCGCAGTGACACGATGGGCCGCCGTGCTGTGGGATGTTTGTCAGAGCCACCTCAGATTTTTTTACCTCCCGTCGCCGTCGCTGCTCGCTCATGCCCGCTACGCCCATGTTAGCTTGCGCTGGCGCCCCGTGGTTGGCATTGGCCGGCTACCTGAGGTACGAAGTGTCGGGCCTCCTGCGGCATTCTGTGCTTTGTTTGTCGCATTCTGCCGACGGCGCCAGCCCAAGGTGGAGCCGACTTGCCTGGCTGCCAGCGGCCCAGCACCTCCTGCTTTGGCTGCCCTGCCCTGCCCTCCAGTGCCGTGCAGTGGACGAGGCGGACGAGACGGGTGCCTGTGGCGAGGTGCGTCATGTCGGCGCGCCCGCCCCTCCTGGAAGGCAGCGCCCCAAGCCACCAGTGCCAGACCTTACTCGGGACCTCGCTGCGCCAGTGAGACATCGCCTGCCTGGGCACCCATCGCTCCAGCGGATCGACCTGTCACCAGCCGAGACCTGGCGCCGGACAATGGCCCGGAGCTGACGTCGAGTCGGCACAACATTGGGCCCTCCGCAAACCCCAACTGCGACTCGTCCTGCACGTCGTCTGGTGCCATCGTCACCACCATCACCCTGCAGGCGAGCTTCACCGCCCGGCAAAACGATAGCCGTCGTCCCTCACAGCGCTTCTGACGGCAGACGTCCATCCATTGGTGGCCGCGGCGACACCGCTGTGGGCTTCAACACGCGCTCGCTTGCTCGCTGGACGACATACCCACGTAGCTAATACGCATGGCCGACGACCTGGTCGAGCAATCCGCCATGTCCTCCTCCCTGCCCGCGGAGCTGGCCGCCACGGTCCAGGCCGCCCACATCCGCACCGACCCCGACCCCGATCTCGACATCGCCCCGTCCACGGCCGCCGAGAAGCGAATTCCCGTCGCCCTCGAGAGCTCCCGGTACAGCGACCTCAGCGACGCGCTGGCCGACGACGTCGAGGACGACGATGACGATGAGATTCCGTACAGTGTCCTCCGCCCGACGCCGCGGAAACACAACCTCCCGCCTCTGCCCGACCTGCGCTTCGAGCAGAGCTACCTCCACAGCATAGCCAATGCCGATACGTGGTGGAAGGTGGTGCTCATTACGACTCGTGACCAGGTAATGGTGTCGCCCAATGACCTGGACGGACCTCTGTGACTCACGCCGTAAACAGGTCGTCATGCCCCTGGCCCAGGGCTTAATATACAACCTGCTGCTCTGTGGGTGGCAACACTGGAATCGCAATGCAAGACTACATGGCAATACAGTGGGGGCCAGGGTACGGAGGTGGTGGTACGGTGTCAACAACTGGGGGATACCCAACCGGAGAAGCAGACTCTCATGACGGCAAACACCACATCGGAGTAGGGGGTCAACGGTATTGCTTTTCCGCCATGTTATATAGGACACCATAATCCTATCACCAGCAGTTGAAGTTGCTCGTGGCGCCAGATTGCAACACTCTGCAGCACCCGCAGTGGCATGACCTCCGCACGTGATTCCCACGATCCCAAATCGGATTCTTCTTCCACGCCCTCGTCCCCCTATCTCCCTTCAAAGAGACACTTCCAACATGTTCCTAGCAGCGGAACACTCTATGCCGTACGCCGCCATACCAAGGCCCAACTCCAAAGCACTAATCCGTACCATTACATTTACTCCTGGCCTGGAAGGCTCACAGCCGTCGACGGCAAAAGCTGGGTCCGCGGCTTGTCCGGGCTTTCTCGGAACGCGAGCGAGGCCGCAACCATCGAACTTTGTCCACTGGAGCGCTGCAGTTCTGAGGCTTGATCCGAGGGTGGTGGAGTCGCGTGCCTGTCGGCGACGGCAGGGAGGGGTGAACTATCAGGAACCTCCTTCAGCTTCCCGGCGGCAACCGAGATCGAGTCTTGAATCGGCGCGTCATCCATATCGACCGTTGGGCCGCCTGGTGTGCTTGCATTGCTCTTCCAGTCCTGAGCTTCCGGCGTTGGCAGCATGGCCATTGCCTGGCCCACTGGAGCCAGGGCAGTTCTCAGCTTCGGCGGCGTTACCGAGAGCTTCACCACCAGGCTGTGCGGCTGGTCGTCCAAGTCATCTTCTACCATCGCCTCATCGTCGTCGAAGTCGTCCTCGTCTTCCGATTCTTCCGGAATGTGAGCATCCTCTTCATCATCTCCAAATTCGGCCTCGCTCTCCTCGTCATCGCTGCCGGCAGATGGGCGACGAGGTCGAGCTTCTTCCCAGCCATTAGCGCCATGCTGGCTCGCGGCAGAACGTCTGGGTCGTCCTGAAGGACCCGCGGAAGCTTCTCTATCGATCTCGGAGCCATCACCGTGCACACTTCCTGGAGCACTATCACCTCCGACCATGTTCAATCTCGGTGGTGCTCTGATCTGTCGTCCACTCGACGTGGTAACTGGTCCCGTTTCGGCCGGCGTGGTCGTGCCGGTGTTCCGTGCAGAACGCCTATAGCCTGTGGAATCCGAGAAGATATCCTCGTCGTCGGAATATGTGTACTTGATTCGCTTGCCACGGGTGCGGCCCTCGTACATGGAGAAGCCGGGCTCTGGCCGTTTGAACTGTTCTTTCCGCATCTGGCGATATTCTCTGCGCTTGCGTTTCTGTTTGATGCATTAGCACGGCTCTTTTCGTCATGCTGCAAAGGAAGATCGCGGTAGACCCAGACGATAGTCACGTACGTCTTCTCCTGCTTCGAAGCGTGGGACAGCTTGAAGTATCTTGTGGCTCAACTTTCTCGCCTTGGGGCCGCCATCCTTGGTATCAAGCTTATCTGCCAAAGACTTGAGCTCCTCAATGCTGCCAGCGACGCTCCACCACGTCCGGTTGGTACCCGCAGGATTGCTCTCTCTGTAGACGCGAAAGTGGGTGTCATCTTGGCCCTCAACGAGGAAGTAACGGCGCTTGTCGCCATCTGAGCCCCAAGGCTGGACAGATCTCGGTTGGTTCATGTCATCTTCGTGGCGATTCTGCTTGTACGATTGGTTGATCAGGCCTTTGAGGGTGTCGGACGAAGCCATGGCCCAGAGTATCAGGGCTCGCAGCAGTGTGAGCTGCGCAGAGGCAGTCGGCGTCAGAGAAACGATTATATGACGGTTGGAGAGAGATGCATGCATACCCTTTCCGAGGGGGTCATGGAGTTGAATGACGCGTTGCCCGACAGCGGGTTCTTGTCTTCCCAAGCCGCGGGCCACTGGTTCCTGTTGCCGGTAATCGAGTCCTCCAGAGCTCGTCCGTAGTGACCTGGTCTATACAGGCAAGTCAGAAAAAGAGCTTCCACACCAATAATATGGGTTTCGTACTTGACATCCTGCTTCCGGTTCAACAACAGCCCCAGCACCGCGCAGAGGAAGTGTTCGACGCGATCGCCGGGAATGGGCTCGACGATGTCGCGTTCGAGCTCTTGCGGGCCGAAGTGCGCGAGAGATTTCGGAAAGGCATCGGTGAATCGGTTTCGGAACATGACAATAAACTGCAGGGACAATGATGGATCAGCAACTGGGAGCCTCTTATGACGTTGACGCGCGATGGTTCGCGTCGTATGCCAGGGTTGACGCGACGGAGCGCGCCCAACGCGGCGAATGAGGATGTGATCTGGAAGAGGAAATAATCAAACACGTACCGCGATGTCGGGATTGTCTGCAAGGACATACTCGTGCGGCGGCGACGGGGATCGTTTGCGCGGTGGTGGCGATGGCTCCCTGGGCGGCTGCTCCGATAGCTTCGGGAAGAACTTTAGGATGCCCGACTTGCCCGACTTGGGCCTCGCCTCGTCGCTGGAGCCGCCCATGTCATCGTCGGACGGCGCCGGCGACAAGGACGACAGGGACGAGAGGTCAGAGGAGTCATCATCTGCGGCCGCCATGTTGGGTATGTGGAAGGCTGAAGGGCGGGCAGTCGCGGTTGTGTGGAGAAGAGGAAGTTAAAGGCGAGGCAGTCCCTCGACACGACGCGGAAAGCGCATGCACTAGCCAACCCAGGCCTTGGGAGCGCCGCAAAACCAGAGCCGCCCCATAGGATGGCCAGCCCAAAGAAAGTCGCAGAGTCAAGGGGCCTTTGATCGCTCCGCTTTGGATTGTATTCTGACTACCTATCGTGTCCATACTGCTCCTACAATGAACCCCAAGTGTCCCCCAGGTCTTGAATGAGGGTGCGCCCCAGTGACGGCTACCACGGCGTGCTTGTGCTTGGGCAGCGCTTACACTCGTAAGGTGCTCGACGCCGACGCGAGTGATGCTGCTGCTGGCCGGTCAGGCAGGCAGCGTTGGCACTTGGCACCCGCGAAAGGCGACAGACAGCCTTGTTTGCAACACGCTGGTCCCTTGCCCGCCCATTCCTGTCTCGGGACGTCGCTGCCCGCCCTCCGCGCCCTCCTGGCTGGCTCTGCACTCGCGACCCAAACTGAAGCCAATGCTATAACGGGGGAGATAGGCACGATTAGGGGAACGCAGCCGGCTCGCGCTGACAGGATGTGCCATGCCCTCGTTCCGTCACCAAGAACGGCTCCCGTCGAAGCCTCTCGCCGACAGTGCATCTATGGTAGCAATCCGTGCGAACACGCCCATTCACCAGCGTGCCTCGAATCAAGCAGGACCGCGAGGAAGCACTCGCCCTTATCGCGCACGGCGGCGCGACTGATACGCGAAGCACCTACTGTTGCGAGGCAACGGGCAGGTCGTTCATGTGTCGGCCGAACAAAGAAGGACCCTGGCGGCTTCGGGTGGATTGAAGCATGCTGCGTCCAAGTTGGTGGTGAGCACCGATGATAGTCTGGGGTTACAGCGTCGCTTTCCGGCTCCGACTGCGCAAATGAGTTGGCGAGATCGACGCCGGTGGAGATCAACGCCGGGATGCCTCCAACAGCAGCACTTCCAAGACTCGAAGTTGCACAAAGTTGCCCTTTCTCATGATATTCGTCAGCAGATAGTCAGAATATTAAGTAGGAAAAGGCGCGACTCAAGGATCAGATGGCCGGGATAGTTTTCACCAGCTTGGCAAGGCGTCCTCATCTTTGCGTCGTGTCAATGTTGTTGATGTCAGTCAGGTTGGGCAAATCTTGCAGCCCCTCCACCCCGGAGGCATGCTGGGCGTATGATGCTCCAGATGATGATTGCAACCCTGAGAGTTCAATTCACCGTCGACTTTTTGTGAGCGTTATAATGAATCGCCAGAAATTCATCGGTTCTCGGGCCAGCCAGCCCTGGTCGTCACTCATACTGTGGTTTGTCCGTTTCCCACCCTTGCTGACATCGCCGGCACACAGAAGGTCTAAGGTTTCTGTCCCAACGATGCACTCGGCACCACTCCCATGCGCTCGGCGGCCGCACACCGGCACTTGATGTGATCCAGGGTGCTCCCCGTTGGGACCGTTCATCGGGAATGCCGAGGTGCATTGGGTCGCACCTAGCAGAGGACTCCGTGGTGCCAGCAGACAGCCTGACAGTGGCATGCGTGTCCTCTTGGGGCGTGTCGGGGCATCGTGACCTGACCGAAACCCTGTCTCGCGTCCGACAACATGAAGAGGAACGGTCGGCGCGTCGCGCGGGGGGGAGGCCGAGATGTTCGCGTAAAGAGGATGAGTGGGCCAGCCGCACCTCGGGTGTGGATCGAGACCCACTAGCAAGCCTGCTCGATTCGTCTGCCATTTTCGCTTCTCCAACCCACTCGCAAGTCACGTGGTCAGGGCTCCTCCACCGAACCAGTCGGGCCCGCACACAAAAAATTGTCTGTCAGCTTGTCGCATGCAGGCCTCCTCGTCAAAACACCAAGCGGCCGGGAGACAGGTAAATTCACCACACCTCACGCCCTCGCGGCTCGACCCTACTGACAACAATCCGTTTAGCAGCAACTCGAACGTCGAGTCAACACCAGCCGCAATGGGTAGAGTCATTCGCAACCAGCGCAAGGGCCGTGGATCCATCTTCAGTCAGTCACCAACCGAATCTTCAAGTCGAACCCTGCGTCGACGATGCCGCTTCAATACTGACTCTTGACAACAGCGGCCAACACGCGCCTCAACAAGGCCCCGGCCAAGTTCCGCAACCTCGATTATGCCGAGCGCCATGGCTACATCCGTGGTGTAGTCCGCGAGATCATCCACGACGCTGGTTAGTTGCTCGCCGCCGACAGGATTTTGTGGTAGACAGGATATGGGAGCAAAGGCTGACAACGGATTTTCTCTCGCCTGCAGGTCGCGGTGCTCCTCTCGCCAAGGTCGTCTTCCGCCACCCCTACCGATTCAAGCAGGTCCACGAGACTTTCATCGCCAACGAGGGCATGTACACCGGCCAGTTCATCTACGCCGGCAAGAAGGCTGCTCTGACCGTCGGCAACGTCCTGCCCCTGGGTGAGATGCCCGAGGGTACCGTCGTTTCCAACGTCGAGGAGAGGATCGGCGACCGTGGCACCCTGGGCCGCACCTCTGGTGGCTACATCACCGTCGTCGGCCACAACCCCGACGAGGGCAAGACCCGCATCAAGCTCCCCTCTGGTGCCAAGAAGGTCGTCAGCTCCGGCTCGCGAGGCATGATCGGCATTGTTGCCGGTGGTGGCCGTACCGACAAGCCTCTCATGAGTACGTTTCTTCGCCGTACTCGATTGACGCGATAGAATTTGTGGCGCTAACAAGTCGTGCAGAGGCTTCTCGTGCCAAGCACAAGTTCGCTGTCAAGCGCAACAGCTGGCCCAAGACCCGTGGTGTTGCCATGAACCCCGTGGACCATCCCCACGGTGGTGTAAGTAAACCCTGGAGGGGTGTAGGTGACGGAAGTTCAGATACTGACGGTTTCAACAGGGTAACCACCAGCATATTGGTAAGGCGTCGACCATCTCCCGATACGCCGTCCAGGGACAGAAGGCCGGTCTTATTGCCGCGAGAAGGACGGGTCTGCTGCGTGGTACGCAGAAGACGAAGGAGTAAGGGGCTCTGGGTCGAGGTCTCATTGGGATGGTGTTACAGAGGCTTGCTTGCATCTATTGATGGTACTGCTGCGAGCAGGGATCTGGTAGCTCAGAAGCAAGTACTATGGCATTTGGCGTATACAAAAGATTACGTATCGGTCCGGTGGATGTCGCCAGCGCAACGGCCCGAGTGATGATTGTCTCTGTCCCCCGCGGCCATGGCTCCGGTAGCAATGGTCGACCTCGAGGGGCCTTGCAGGGCATCGACCGTAATGGATGAAAGCCCCAAAGCGGGACGGGTGCATACGGGCTGTCTCGGACCTCTGCACCGTGGCCGTGGGATAGCCGTCGGACGGCATCGGACGGCATCGGACGAAATGATTTGATGGCCGTGACAGGCAACACCGTAGCTATCGCCAAGGTAGGCTGACGATTAGCCGCCATTCATTTTCTCCGAGCCCGTCCCCCAGTCCGCACGCATGCAACTCGGGGAAATGTCGTCGCTCATGAGTGCTCGGATGGCTGTGCGCCCGCTGTGCGCCCCCGGATCGACAGAAAGAGTGCGCTTTCCGCCGCCGGCCTCCGATGCGCTGGCCCACACAGGTGCTCGCAGAGGGTACGTACCAAATTATAGGTGTCTCCTGGAACCAGGAACCTTGGAACCCCGCCAAACACCACCGCCCCTGCCGTCCCAGCTCGTCCCTCCCAAGACCCCGCCATCCCTCCTCCAAAAATCTTCCACTCCCGACCACTCCCAATTCCCGCCACCTTCTTGGATTTGTCTTGTTGTCCTTATTATCTTGTGTATTTTGTTCAAATACTGCAATCATGTCTCCCGCCAAGGAATTCGGCCTTCTCTGCCTGGAGAACCCCCTTCTCGGTATGCATTGAGCCATCCGGTCGCAACTGCGGCAAAGTTGCGCGACCACCCACGTCTTACTGTCCCGCTTGCTTACCAGTGCCCCCAATGCAGATATCCAGGCTGTCGGCGATCAGGCCCTGCTGGACAAGTACGAGCTGAAGGCCAACGACGCCATTCTTGCCGAGGAGAAGCACATCCCTCTGTACGAGGAGCTGCTGAACAACTACGACGCCAAGCTCATTGCCGGCGGCGCTGCACAGAACACGGCCCGTGGTGCGCAGTACATCTTGCCCCCCAACAGCGTCGTCTATCTGGGCGGTGCTGGTGACGACAAGTACTCTGCCATCTTGCACGATGCTGTCAAGGCCGCTGGTCTGCGCGTCGAGTACCGCGTCGACCCCAAGGAGAAGACTGGCCGCTGCGGCGTCATCATCACCGGCCACAACCGCAGCCTGTGCACCGACCTGGGCGCTGCCAACCACTATGACGTCGACCACCTGAAGAAGCCTGAGATCTGGCAGCTCGTCGAGAACGCCGAGATCTACTACGTTGGTGGCTTCCACTTCACTGGTGAGAACCATATGCCTTTCCTTGCCGCACCGGGCCACCTTGGTTAACGACTTGAACAGTCTGCCCTCCCGCCATAATGGAGCTTGCCAAGCAGGCTGCGCAGCGCAACAAGCCCTTCGTCCTGTCTCTGTCCGCGCCCTTCATCCCTCAGTTCTTCAAGGACCCCGTTGACGCCAGCGCCCCTTACTGGGACTACATCATTGGCAACGAGACCGAGGCGGCGGCGTACGCCGAGTCCCACAACCTGCCTTCCAAGGAGCCCAAGGACGTCGTCGTCCATCTGGCCAACCTTCCCAAGGAGAATAAGCAGCGCAAGCGCGTTGCTATTGTCACGCAAGGCACGGAGCCCACTCTTGTCGCCATCCAGGGTGAGGAGGGCATCAAGGAGTTCCCCGTCCACGCCATCGAGACGGAGAAGATCAACGACACCAACGGTGCTGGTGACGCGTTTGCCGGTGGCTTCCTGGCCGGCCTGCTTGAAGGCAAGCCCCTCGAGACGTCCATCGACATGGGTCAGTGGCTCGCCAGGCTCAGCATCCAGGAACTCGGACCTTCGTAAGTCACCTTGATCTGCCTCGCCAACCTGTGTCGAGTATCTTTTCGGCAAAGACGGCAATAGCCGTCCCTTCGCGCTTTCGGTCATGCAATTGTACTAACTAAGAGTTCGCAGCTACCCCTTCCCCAAGCAGACCTACCAGGCTTCCTCCTAAACACCACCCCCTGGCATGGGGCTCGGCATGTTAGAAACGATTGTGTGGTTCGGCGTTGAGGGCTAAATGGGGAAAACAGTTTCAACAACGGCGTTTGCATCTGTGATGCTGGAGCCCAGGGACGTTGCGGTTCTCTTCGCATAGCGACTCGGTATCCTCCACGATCCGACTTATTTGAATTTGAAAGACGTGAATATAGACCAAAGGCCCGGCATTCTGTGCGTCTTCTTGACGCCCGAACCAGGTGGTCAGATTATCTATCTCTGATGACGCTGGGTTCTCGTTCATCTATATCCACACGTGCTGCGCTCGCCGTCGCTAAGTGGACAATCGGGGTCTCTCCGGCGTCAACGTGCATCGCTGCTCCCACCATCATGCAACTTGAAGGGCAACCGCCCCCCTGTGGTGGATGGGCCACTGAACTACGAGGCATCAATCCTGCCACTCCCGGGTCCCTACCATGAATCGCAACGATATCGTCCGAGTAGTGCATTCGACGTAAGATGCCAATAGCGGGATGCTTTCGCGGGGGAAAGCTGCGAACACGGCCTGCATATCCACCCCTTGCCGTCAGCTTTCGCTGCGGCGGCCCGGTAGCACAATGTCGGGGAGGCTGCGTATCTGCATAGTCAGGACTTTCACGTTCCCCTAGCCCCGCGGCGACTGGTTCCGTCAAAGGGCGAGGTCGGGTCGCTCAACTGGCCGCGGCCCCCACGGGAAGAGCGACCTGGCCCGTGGGCTTGGCCCTGGAAATGGCCATGCGCGGTCCCGTTCGCCGGCGTGCCCTGGTACAGACTGCTTGGGTGCGAAAAGGAGCTTGCCATGGAAGAGGGGAATCCGACCGCAGCAGGCTGGTCCGGCCATGGGGCTGCGGCTTGGGGAGACCCCGCTCCATGGCCAGGCCTGGAGGCGCCGTGGCCACCCAGTGATTGCAGAAGACGCTCTCTGTGGGCGGCGTCGGCCGGTGAGACACGCGATCCGCCTAGACTGTCCTGATACTGGCCGCCAGCAAAGGGCTGCAAAGATGGCGATGCGTGGCTTCCACGGCCGGAGGCAAACATGCCGTGTGGGGGCAGCACCAAAGGTACCGGCTCCCTGGGCGAGTTGCCACCGCCCGTGCGGTTGAAGGCCTCAGCCATGTGTCCTTGGGGTTTCGGCATGTCGTTCCATGCCCACGGGTAAGGCGAGTAGGGCGAGATTGAGCCTGCCGTGGCCACAGGCTGGGGGCTTGCGGCCGTTTGGACGGAGCCGAAGACCTCGTTGGCAGTATCGGTGTGCATACCATACGACGACGGCGACGATGGTCTTCGCGTGTGGTGGCTCTTGTGCGGCGTCGGGGGTCCGAGGAACGGGCTGAGCATCGCCATCACCGTCTGCTCCGTCTGCTCCTCGATCGCAGAGCCAGCCATGGGCTGCGCCAATGGTGCGTTTCGGTCGGGCACCGGCGCCTGTTCCTCTCCTTGCCACGTTTGCGTCGGCGGATGCGGCGCGGGCGCGCGACTCGTCTGAGCTCCAGTACCGCTTGGGAGTGCAGGCACGGTATGCTCTGTAGGAGTCGCCGTGGTTTCCGACTGACACTCGAAGACCAGCGAGTCCTGAATAATGCTGCACGATAATGGTGTCGCTTGGTCCTCGGCCAAAAAGTAGGCGCAGCGGAGGACGTCCAAGATGCGCGCCAGGCTTTCGTACAGGTCGCCCAACCGCCGCTCTGGGTCCTGGCCGTATGGTTTTTGCGCGGCGCCGTCTACGCAGTAAACGCGACAGTCGGCAGGAACTTGATCCCCCGTCAGGGAAGGGACGCCACGGATTTCAAGATCCTCGGGAAGCAAGTACGGAGCCGAGGCCAGGTCTTTCCTGGTATACGACACGACGCACAGCTGCGTGAAGACCTTGGCTAGATTTTGCAGCATGGCCTGCGCCGGAGGGCCTATTGTGATATCTTGGCCAAAGAGGTGGTGGCGCCGGGATGCGACCCAGACACAGTAGATTCGTAGAATCGGCAGCAAAGATCCGACAACGGGTGTGATCTCGACGTCGCTGCATCCGGAAACACCCTGATCCCTGCTGGAGATCGCTTCGCGCAGTGTTGATTCGAGCGTTCGGCAAACCCTCGAAAGGAACTGCGTGTTGAATCTCAGCGCGAACTGGCTGTATCGTAGAGCCCCTTCTGTCTTCTTCTCTGCATCGGGTGTCAGTAAGGACGGGCTAGGAAAGGACTAAAGGGCTTAACATACCAGCATAAGTTGTGCTCGCAACATCATATGCACAGATGTTGACAACTGCCATCTTCAGAAGGGTGCCCGAGGTGGTTGCATCGCGACACGCCATGTCTAGTCGATGCATGACCTCATGCTCAAGCTCTTCATGCTGTGAGAAGAGCTCGCCTTGGTAAAACAAGGCATGTAGCTTGACGAACCAGGAGCTGAAGGCATCCTGGGGTGTCGACGGGCTCCTTCGACCTTTATCGGCCTTGGGCTTACGGAGAGTCTTAAACTCGTTCTCCAGGTTGGCCTTAGCATTGGGGTGGGGGATTTCTGAGACTCGAGAGCGGTAGAAATTGTACACCACGTCGAGGTGATTCCCGCAGTCGAGATTCACGATGCCGATCTGATGCAGGGCGAAACCCGATAGAGGCATGATGTGTCGGGCCAGGTTGTAGTATGTCAGCGCCATTTCATAGCCTGAGCTCTTCTGCTTCGCCTGGATGCGATATCGCGCCAGGTCGCCAAGGTGCAGCAGGGTCGAATGGCAGGACTGGAGGACAAGCCGACTCATATCATCAGCAAGCTCGCTGATGCGGTCGCCCGAGTCCATCTGCTCGGCATTAACTCCTTGAGCGACGCGCCTCAGTTCGGGGATGTCGTAGCGTGCGGCAAGGCGCTGTATATATCCGATGTAGAACTTTTGAGCAATGCGCAGAAAGTTGTGGTACATCTTCTCGACCTTGCGACGCTCAACCGCCTGAGCAGGATTCTTGGGGCGCTTGAGGACCTTTCGATACTCGGCATTGATGGCGACATGGGTGTCCCAGAGGGCCTCCTCGACGCCCTCGACGGTCGCGAACTTGAAATCGAGAAAGATGGTCTGGACGCAGGCAAGTCGAAGTCTAGCGGGCGTTAGCAGCTGAGCCGACGCTGTCGCGGGGTAGACTTACTTCTCCAGGAGCCCGTCGATCGCCTCGAACTTGGAGGCGTCTGTCTCAGACGCATTGTCGATGTTGATCTTCTCGAGGCGCCTCTGTATGCTCTTGCGAATCTTGTGCGCATGCCTGCCGGCCAACGTTAGCATCACGGGAGTTCGGCAGACGGCGCGTCCGCCTCGGCGCGCACGCGGGGGAGAGCAGCGCAAGCCGGGGCAAGGGTCTTCCTGAACGTACCCCCACAGCTGGGAAGTCGAAGGCTCTACGGTGGCCATGTCGACGTGAACGCGACCGCCGTCGCTCGTTGGCGAAAGACGAAGGCGCAGGAAATCGGGGGGTGGTTCGAAGGTTCGCAGTAGGCCGGCCACGCAATGCGGGGGGATCCCGTGATAAGAAGGACGTCTCGTCGGGCTACAATATCAACTCATAATATCGATTGCGCAAATAGCTCCGGGTCAGATGACCCATATCTCGGATTGTCGGTAGATGGGAACGATGCGCAGAGGAGACGGCTCGCGAGAATCGAATGCTTGGGCCGACAGGGAACTCATTGGGGAGATTTCGGCGGGCCAACCCAGAGGTGGACGAGGTGGACAAGTAGGCGTTTTGCGCCAGGTGTGAGGATCGGGCTTAGAGGGGCTGCGAACAGCTGCAAGGGCGCGGTCAAGGAAGCAGAGGTTGACGGCCGAGCGGCTGGCGGAGAGATGGCGAAGGTGAGTGATGATGACGGGACGGCGGCGCATCCATACCTTAGCATAGATCTGGCGTTGGGGCCTACCAACTCGGGGCAGCCACTTTTAGGTACCTTACCTGAGTGTCGTCCAGCGGACTCAAAGTCAGGTTGGGCTCCGCCGGAAGAGTCAGAGCCTGGAAGGCGCTGCTGGCTGGCCTTTCTTCGGCAATGGGCCAATTCTGCCGGCCCCGCCTGCACACCTCACGAGGACGGGAGCCCACCAGGACACCTGTGCGCTGTAACCTAGCCTGCTGAGCGTCCATCCACTGGCCTGACATCGCATCCCACTAACACCGCAGCAGTTCATCCCGACGACTTCAGACTTCCCCGCCTTCAACCCATCGCGCTTTACTGCTTCAAGCCCCTGCTCGTCGTCAAGTACCCGAAGAAGGATTGCCAACCTCTGGCTAGTCTCTTTATCTTGCCCTGACTGATTCACCTTTGTGTGATACACCGTGCATACTCGAGCCTCGAGGCTGCCGCGACCTCCACCGCCTCTTGCGGCAGGGCATAGACGGGGGGGCAGAGGGTCGAATCAGTGTAATATCCTCCCGTCCTGTCTTCTCCCGAGATCGAGGATGAAGCGCTCACGAGAGCCGGAAGAAGAAGAAGAAGAACAAGCAGGCGCTCTAGACACGCGCGCCGCACAGCGAGACGTTGCCCCTTCGCCCAAAATTTCAGAATTCGATACAGCAATAGACGACACCCTAGACGGCTCATACGCAATGAGATGTTCACTCCCACCTCACAAGTCGGCCATCAGCTTCGGTTCTTACGGAGAGTACGAGGCGCACTATCACCAGTTCCACACAAATCGGTGCCTAGAGTGCAATAAGAACTTCCCCTCCGACCACCTCTTGAGTGTTCATATCGAGGAATGGCACGACCCCCTCGTCAAGGTTCGCAGAGATAAGGGCGAACATACAGTGAGCCTCCCGTCAATTCTTCTCCAACGTTCCATCGTCCCTGACCCGTGCCATAGTACACTTGCTTCGTCGAAGGATGCGAGCGAAAGTGCATGACGCATCAGAAGCGGAGGATGCACATGATTGACAAGCACATGTACCCCAAGAACTTTTTCTTCGCCGTCACAAAGGACGGGATCGACGGGAAGCGGAGCCTGTTGGTCGACCATGGCCATCACAGGCGCAGGTCCTCCGCGAGTCACCAGTCAAAGGAGACGCGGCGTCGCGCCAGCACCTTGGAAAGCGCACAGCCAGAGGCAAGCCCTGAGCTCACTAACACCAGGTCACAGGAACCAGGGTCGAAGAAGGACGCAACGGAAGCGCAAGATGCAGACATGGCCGACCTCACGGGCGCCATGTCCGCACTGCAGTTTGTCCCGCCCAGCATACGCTTTGGCCGCGGTCGTGCTGGCTTCGCCAAGAAATAGGGTGTCACGCACGGAAGCGGGCTGGGGAGGAACGATATGATCAGTACGAGTTATGACATAATGATGCATGGCCATATAAAAGGCTTTCTACCTCTGAAAAATGGATCGCCCAAACTGCTCCAGAACGAATTATGCCTGCCCGTTGAATCCTGATGTCGTATTGCCCAAACGCTCATCTGCGTATTTTGCGCCCCCAACGCCCTGATGCCTGTCCTTGTGCAAATATTGAATCTGTCGCTCATAGTACCACGGCCCCGTCTAGTCGCCCGACGCGCACCCTCGGCAGCCACAGCTGACGCACTGGACATCCTTGTCTTCCTTCATCTCGGCTTTCGGGACGCGACATATGCATGTGCTGTTGAAGTTGGTCTCCTTGGTCTGCACGCAACGAAGGCAGCAAAGCTAGTTCTAACTGTCAGTACATGGCTTCAGGCGACGAAAGGGCGGTCGGGGCGCATACATGCTCGTATCCAGCCTTCTTCCACTTCGCGATGAGCATCGCATCCGCGTAGCCGTTCTTGAGCAACCACTCGTACAGCTGCTTGCTGATGGCCTCCTTCTCGTAATACAGATCATACACGTATCGGCTCCGCTGATGAGATATTTGGAAGATCTCCCACTGCGCCTGGTGCTTCGGGCCTGCCGGCGCGGGCTTGTTTTGCGCGTCCTTCATCTTGTTGGCGAAGATGAGGAGATCATTTTCGATGTCGCTGAACCCGTCGGGAGGGGCCTTGCGCTTCGAAGAGTGCCGTATAGCGGGCATCTTGTCGTTCGGTTCGGTGGCTATGTAACACACCAGACGACCAGCGAGAGGAAGATGAGGATGTCGCCGGATCGCTGACCGGAGGTTGATGCAAGTCTGGAGCTTGGTTGTAGCGTGGAAGTCAAGCCTCAGCCGCGCTGTGGAGGGGCACACTAGTTGTGGCGTTGAGGGCTCCTTGGTGGCGGTGCGGGCATCACGTGAGGGATCGTAATGCGGCCGGCCTTGTCGCGACTCAACTTCCCTCCAATTCAACGTCACAGCCGACAGCTTCCGCAGCAATCGACAAGCATTGATCGCCCACCATGGCCATCACGCCGACGCAGTTCGCCAAGAAGACGGCGCAATGTGGGTATCTGCCGGTCCGACGACTTGCACACCTGCTAACGACCTCGAAACAGCGGCCAGCTGGACGGATGCGAAGCGCCGAGTCCTCTCCTCCTACCGCGAATGGATGCGAGCCGTACGTTCCCGACAAACCAATCCTGCCTCGGACTGAATACCCTCGGGGCAGATTAGTTGATCCAGCACTATGCCTGAATGCGGGAGCTAACGGCGGTCTTAGGCACCCGAGATCCAGACCATGTACAACCTTCCCCTGCCCATCTCTGCCCTCCGCACGCGGGTAAGGCAAGAGTTTGAACAGAACCGATTCGTCGCGAAGCTCCCCATCGTCGACGTCCTTCTCTTCAAGTCGCACGCGGAATACCAGGTGCGAACAACATTACGGACAGGCCGGGGTTCGAGCCCGGTGCTGCTACGGGCTGGACGCTGACACTGCGGCATTAGGAGACGATGAACTTCTGGAAGCAGACGACGCACGTCATGTCGTACTTCAAGGAGGAGAACTTCAGGGGCGATCACAGACGGCCATCGAACTTCATGCAGGGCTTCTTGGAGGTAAGTGGGAGCCAATCGTGCACCCAACGAACGCTGCCGGGGTAGCGACGCTAACTCACATCACCTGCAGGGTCGGAATTAGAGACAACGCGGCAGCGACTGTGTATATATCACAAAAGACTCATTTTCGTTACATGAGGAAACAGCCCACAAACGCCCCAAGATACCGTGATGCCTGTTGATGAAAATGCCTGATTGTAAACGCAGCATGGCTCCCGCCGAACCCCCGGTTCAGTCAAGTTACCTTGACAGGCCGTGTTCGGCGTTGAACGCTTCCCTCTTGGTCCAGAACTCGTCCGCCACGACATCGCATACTTCTTGCAGGTCGACCAGTCCCTTTTTCAGTGCATCTACAGCCAGGCCCTCTGCAACGAGCGTGTCAGTCCTTACTCGGTGCCTCACCTGGCTTGTCACGGCTGGAAACGTTGCCGGACATGGGTGCTTACCGTATGTTTGGATTCTGATGTTCATCTTGGGCTCGGAGGGATGCGGGATCGCATAGGCGCAAAACTCAACATCCGGGCTTTTGCGTGTGTCAGCATGAAGTCGCCTAACAGGGGCGCGAAAGACCCGGACGCCTTACTTCTTCATAATGACATATCTCAGGGCGTTTCCAAGCGTGTGGCCCTCGTCGATAAACTCAAATGAGGCAGCAGTGTCTGTCGAACCGGGGAGCTGTGCGAATGAATATGTCAGCCTCTGCCTTCCGCATGCCACTTTTTCGTGACTGCTTCGCGGTGTGCTGGGCGTACGTACAATCTTGACCCGCTGGGCCTCGACCTCCTCCTCCTCGTCATCCTCGTCCTCCTCGGCGCCTTCGTCCATGGCGGCGTCCGGGGTCTCCTCAGGCTGCGCAGAGGGCGGGGCGTCATGCATGCTGGCGTCTTGGGAGGCCGCATCCTCCGGCTTCTTTGTTCGGCCTGGCATGGCGTTTGTGATGATGGGTGTGAGTCCTTGGGTGGGAAATGGTCGCGTGCGAGATGTGTTTCAGCGCCTCAGCATATGCGCGCTTACTTCTGCAACGATGCAGGTGACAACAAATACGTGTCGGCTGGTTTTGTCTTGTGGTTGTTCAGGCGCGTGGCTCACACTCATCGAACATTCTAAAAAACTTGAGTGTTGCGGTTCTACTCACCAAAAGCGGTGGGGTCATGCTCCCAAATGGGGAAAACGTCGGAAACCCATGGAGTGGCGCTTTGAATGCCGTATAGGTATTATTAGTTGCAACCAATAGTGTTCTCTGGTTGCCCGGGTAGCTCAATGGCTAGAGCGTGCGGCTTTTAACCGCAAGGTTGGGGGTTCGAGACCCCCCTCGGGCGTGAACGTGACGCTTCTTTTTCTTTTTGCGTGACGATGCGGATTGCTTCAGTGATGGAGGGTCGTCGATGTGCCCTGCCCGAGGCATCTGATGTTTCTCTTTTTTGTTCTTTTTGAATGGTACTCCTCCTTTCCTGGGCCGTCACCGATTGCCTGCCTTCCAACCTTCGGCTGCGTTAGAGGAACGGCGCCACCGTACCTCCTGTGGGCTCTTTGTGTAAGGAAGCAAACAATACCCTGGGCTTTTGGCAACCCGGCGTACCATGGCATCAACACTCACATACGAAATTGCACGACCTGCCGATTCCCATATATGCGTTACCAGCTGCACTGTCAAATTACGGTCCTGCTACCAACCACATGCCAATGTTACCCACGCGGTTGCGGCTTCTAGCTCGAATTGTCGAGCCTGCAGGCCGTTGCAGGGTAGTGTCACGTACATACACGTACTCCGTACGCTGATCAACAACCCCAAGGGGACCGCCTACGAAGCTGCGGCGCAGCAAGCTGGGAATGCACACTTCTCTCGGGCGCAACGGGGGACATGGGCCAAAAGGGCACAGGAATGTCACTGCGGGCATGTGGCAAGGCTGCATGCAGACGGATGGATGGATGGATGGATGGACGGGCGGACGCCTATACTGGGTGATGAAAGCTTCACCACAGGCACGCCAGGGTGCTGCATCCCGACGGCGCGGCAATGGACCACAGCGCCTCGACGCCTTGCGCGAAAACACCCGCATGGCGTCGGCGGCGGGCTTTACGCTGCTCTGCTCGGGTGACTTTGTAATTCGGACGGCGGTTGGACGCAACGCGTACGACGCGAGCGATGCCAGCGTGACATCGATTTGTGTGCATTTCGAACCATTCGTACGAATAGGTAGTCCGTACTCTGTAAAGAGGCACAGTACATTATCGATTGGAGGCTGCGCAACGGGCGGCGATTGGCACCGCTGTTCCAGCCGCGACGGACATTCACCAATGCGCCTCCGTTGCCCCTCGGCGAGTTTAAACACACGGCCGGTCCCCTTCCCCCCTGGCTAGCAGCCTGCAGGTCATCCAATAGGCGGGACCTCGCAACTGTGCCTCGAAACGCCACGAGGCCAATCAACAAACGGCACCCCGAAGCCGAGAGGCAAGAAACCCTGGCGTGTGTCTGGAGGGCTTTCTCTCTCACTCACCTTCACGGCAGCTGCTGGCGCTGCTTGAGCAGACGGGAAGCAGGACCATCACGGGCATTTTTGTGAGGGGCGCCCGCTCGGGGGTTGGCGTCATCCCGGGGGGGTGATGGGGGGCTAAACTCCCCACCACTTCAGCGGCAACCTGAGACTTGTCGTCGTCTCAGGTGGCCGCCCACCCCCTGGGGGCTGGTTCGGTGGCGGGCCGTTGTGTGAGTGGTGGTTGTTCCGGGGGGAGAAGGGCAAAACATGGAAACAACGGCGCGGGCGGCGGCCATCGTCAACTCCTCGTGACGGACCTATGGGACCGCACCGGAGGGACGGACGTCGAAGAGCTCGAGTCCCCAGACCCGCCTCGGGGCCCGCGACTCCAACGTACTCGTACCTTGAGGGCGAACGCGCAAGACGGCATACGTACTCGTACTTACTCGTACGTACGCACGCAAGCCCGACTCGACTGCGTGCGTGCGCACGGTCGCCCTCGTGACAGACATTGTTTCCGTGCTCGGTACTTGGGTTCTCGACCCCCGATTCGTGGGACCGTGTCGCAAGCCTTCCGACCGAACATGTGGGACTCGGGTTGAGCATCGCAAGAAAGCTCCTCGGACTGGCCACGGCGGGCATTTCCTCGACGCCGGCCCATCACCGAACGAGTCGGAGCCGGCGTCCTGATTCGACGGGCGGGAAATCAGGATGTACAGGCGGCCAAGAAACCCCCCCCCCCCCCCTACAAGGTCGCTCGCTTCCTAATAAAAATCCTCCCGGCCAGCAAGCCGGCTGGGTGGGCGCATTCCGCCCACTTGCCGCCCTAGCACTGCAGACGAACGGTGAGGCTTGACAACGGCACCACTCACTGCGCTCAAACGGCGCGACGTGACAGACGGGGTGCGGGATGCCGAGCGACGTCTGCGAGCTCGTGTATTTGCAACGAGCGAGGCTTTCTCTTCCTCTCAACTCAGCGTCCAAACCGGTTGCTGGTTGCGGGATTTTCAACATGAAACAAAGAGGCTCATGCCTCCGTGGCAGACCAGGACTTTAGGAGCCTCACCGCTTCGCTCCCAGCTTTGAAGAGAAAAAGGATGCTCGTGGGGCCGTGCTGGGCAAAGACTTTCTCCTGGTCGTGGTGCCCTGTGCAGGCACAGTACCGGACGCTTGGTCGATGACAGACATGGCAGGGTTCTCTACCAAAATCGTCGACATGGGGCCCCGGCCAAGGCCTGCCCAGTGGGGGCCGTGATGATCGAGTGTGTTGCCTCGTCTGGCAGGGCTGCTTGCTGCCTCCGTGAGTGACAACGATTTAGGGGCAAGACTGCTGCTGAGCATGACACCGATGACTGGACATGACATGGTATTATCAAGACAATCTCGCGGATTCGCAACACCTCGACGCGATGTCCGAGGCGCTCGGGTACCTCCGCGCGGGGAGGGGCGCCTGTATCACGAATATGCAAGCAGAAAAGAGTTGGGTTGCTGCGTGAAATGTACCGCCCGAATGGGCCACCTGCGCAGGGCGTCGTACAGACCCGCGGTCACAAGGGGTTTTGTATGCGGATGCGGCAGGTAGGACAGAGATGCAGCAACCATAAGCTGGCTCTGTGCTTCACTGACTTCGCGCTGGGCACTTTGAATGATGCGCTGGTTCCAAGTCTGTGTCCTGTCAGTCAGCCATGGTGAGGATTAAACTCAGTCCCACTTTTGCGGTATCGTCTTGTTTGCATGAAGCTATCTCCTTGCGATGAACGAGCATGACCGAGTATCCATGGGATCAATGATTGTTTCGTCATGCCGTGGCGCAGGGTCCGTCAGGATCAAGTGGCTGCGTCTCCATCGACACACCGGCCGCTGAGATTCAGGCGCGGGATGACTGCTCTCGTACTCCGTATAGGGACCAGTCGCGTGTCAAGGGACATTACCATCGGGGTGGCACGGCACAAGGTCACTCGTCGAGAAGGATGGAGGCCGGCGGGGCACCGTCGACAGTGTCCAGCCTGAAGCCATCGAGCCTGTCGAGCCCCCGGCGCCGAAACGACGAGCGCATCACCGTGGCCGGGTGGTGACGGTGGTGCAACTGGTGGCTCAAATGGGCCGAGACGGATGGGGACTCCGTGCACTGCGGGCGCCGTATCCTGCGGCGAGGCTGCGGCTTTCCGATGGCCGTCGCGTTCAACTCATGGCGGCCGACGGTTCGGGCTTGTGCAACCAGTGCCGCGCGCTGGCATACGAGATGGCCACTGCCCGTTCGCCCTGGGCGGCCAGGCGCAGGTATCCGCGACTGGGCCATGGCCGGCATCTGTCGCTGGAGTCGACGAACGGAGCCAGCAGCTCGCGGGGCCAAGTGAGGTCAGATAGCCGGCGAAACGGGGGCATGCCCGTTCTGGAACACGTCGGGACGCGGCGAATCGGGCGCGAGAAGCGTTTCCCTTGTGTGGTTGCGTGCGTGGCAGGGGTGCGATGGAGTGGACAGGGGGCAAGAGGGGACGAGACGTGCCGTCGTTTGGCGGAAGCTGCTGATGAAATTCCTTCACCTCCACTTTTTGGTTTCCACGATGCCAACATGAGACGACGAGTCGGACTCGGTGAGCCTACGCGTACCCGTATCGTACCTACCAGCACGGCGCAAGTGTCAGGTAAAGCGACTAATGGGCAAATAGTCTGCCGGCAGTGGAACGGGAGGTGTCCACCGGAGGAGGTGGGAGAGAGGGCTGACAATCCATGCGCCGGATCACCGCCGGCCGAGGATCAAGGCGCCACTCGCCGCGGTCGGTGGGCTCGAAGGGCCATTGCGTGTCATGCCATGTCATGTCATGTCTTGTCTCGACGCATGGCATGGCATGGCAGGGCATGGCATTGCATCGCGACAAACGACGGTCGACGAGAAGCTGAACGAACGCTCCCGGCTCGCGTCAGGCGGACCATGGGATGGCTGGCTGGCCAGCCGGCGAGAGGGCAAGGCTCGAAAGGACCCGAGACGAGGCTTCGTCGGGGACCTCTCTGGCAGACATCATTGGCCGTCGGCGACGACTCGAAAAGAGAAGCGTCTTGTCTCAAAGCTGCAACGAAAAAGACTGTGGAGCGCCGCAAATCCGCCCCCTGATCCGCGAGCCTCAGCGTCGCCCTCGACCTTTGGTTCCCTGAGGTGGGCAGGCGCCCAGTCGCCAGACAGGCCCCTGCAGGCCCCACCTGCGCCTGCACCTGCGCCTAGGTGCGCCTGCCGCACCTGAACTGCCACGCCGCCGCAGCTCTTGCTGTGGAGGTACTGGAACTGATGAGGTGGCTTTGGGTGGCCCCAAGAGCCCCTAGGACCCGTTCCCCACCTTGCCAGTCCCCTGGCCTGCCTGGCCCGGCATCCTCCCCAAGCCTCCCCAAGCCTCAGGTCCCCCCCTGGCTGGCCCAGGCTGGCAGGCCCCCTTTTTTCTCTGGCGGCTCCAATGCCATGCTCCCCTGGCGCAGGCCCCTGGCTCATTCAGTCCCATCCACCCCATCGTCCCGTCCCCGTCTGGCGGCAGTCCAGTGCTTCAGATCCCCATCCTTCGCCGCCTCTTTTGACCGTGACTGTCTGGCGCATTCCCGACGCATGGCCTGGCCACCCCCTCCCACGCCCCCGTCCCGTGTCAGTGTCGCACCTTTGCCCTCCACTGCGCCCGCCTGTCGGGCGGCGTCCCAATGCCCGTTACTCACAGCTGGGCACCGGCTCGCGTTCATTGTGCGCGTATCTGCTTCGCTGGGCGCCGTCTGTCTGCCCTGCCAGAGCCTGGGGAGTCGGGTGTGGTGCCAACGCTATGCCCAGGTCTGTGGATGGCTTTCAATAACGTGCGCGAGTCGATCAAGTTGCCCCGACCGAGGCGAGCAAGGTACCCAGAGGTATCGTGTCATCTTGCATGCCATGCTGTTTCGGCGCGTGGCACTGGGGTAATATTCGTACATTGAGCTGGAGCCACTTTTACTCGCCCGGCAGACGGCGAGGCGGGTGGGAGACAGGCTCGTGGCGAGCGATATTCAGCTTCTCCCTGCAGGAACTACTGTATTTCGTGCGCAGAGCATAACATAATATTGCTCGCTTGAACATGAACGTGATGAAATAGATGTCTGGCGTGGCAGATGGAAAACAGGGTGTGAGTCCACGTGCGATGCGAAGTACTTCGCGGGTACTCCGTACTTGGTGCAAGAGCTCGTACAAGCTACCAGGTACTCATCCACATGCGATCCGCTCGATCCCCACCCGTACGGTGAGATGAAGCACATGCGTGGAGGCAGGTGCGGTGCAGAACAGGCGCAGTAGAGCAGCATCCAGTGCAGGAGCAGCTGGCGGGCAGCTTCTTGCGAAGCTGAGGCACCAGGAACTCCGTCCCCCATCGTCAGGTGGTCGATGGCTTCCTTCCTGCTTTGTTCTGTACCCATTGACACCCACGCGAGTAACTACCTGGGTACCTTCCCTTGCGTACGTGCACGTACGGAGATACTCGTACATGTGCGTAAGGTAGGCCGTACGCACTCGCTAGATGGTCAAGGCAGGCACAAGTAGTTGCTGCTCCGTGCCTTCCTGGCAATATTCGTACTCCCCTCCTCTCCAGTCCCCTCCCTCCCTCCCTCCACCTCCGCCACGCCGTCTTTCCCCTTTCATCCGTTCCTCCAATTCCGCACCCGCCCATCCTTATCCAAGCCGGTCGGTTTGAGGCGACGGCGCGCCACGACGAGTAATAGGGCGGGTGGTATGGAGTACCCTGCCGCCGAGGTACCATTGTTACTTTTCATCCCGGTCGACCCTGGCTCCCTGAGCCTACCTACTTGTAGGTAGACCTACGAGCAGTCGTACCTGGGCCTCACCTTGCCTTGCCGTTTCGTCCTCACCCTGCCCTTCTTTGCCTTGCTCTTTTGCCCGCCCCATGGCCACGACTTCTTCTTGACAACTGGGCTTTGCGGACAGGTAACTTGAACTTAGTCCGTACGAGTACGGTACGGTTCCCAACAGCACAGTTGCAAGGGCAACGCGCATCCTGGACCGGGGGTTTCTGCCCAAAAAGGCATCTTACGTACCTGACCTTGGCTTGCCTCGTCGCAACCCCCCCTCCCCTCCCCTCCCCCGAACATACGAGCCGCAGGTGGACGTGGCCGTGACCGTGGACGTGGACGTGGACGTGCTCGTGCGGGTACGGAGCACTCTCGACCTCAGACTCACACTCATACATAATAACCCCCGTCCGAGCTGGCCTGGCCCGCCGCTGCCCAATCCCACTTTAACTCCCATCCTGAAATACCACCCACGGCCTGCCTTCACGCCCCCGCCCCTCGCCGCCCGTTCTTTTCTCCTCCTCCCCCCAGCTGCCTCGAACAAGGCGAGCCTGGACAGAACAGATATACGACGTCGACTCCCCCCTTCGCCCGGGCACGCCGACAGTTGCAGCGGCCACGTTCCAACCCGCCGACATCGATCAGCTCACCCGTGTGCCTGTCCCGCTCGCTCTCGCATCGCATCGCATCGCCTCGCCGAACTGCATTGCAACAAGCTTGCCGCCGCGCATTGGCTCCGGATCCAACAAGTGCCTTGCCGAATAGGTACGAGAACAGCGTGCGCCCAGAGCCGCCAACCACCAGCTGCACCAGCTAGCTGCACCAGTTGCACCACCACCAACCACCAACCACCACTACCACCACAGCCGCCACCACCACTCTCAGCAGCGGCAAGCAGAAGCACCCGGCACCAGCACCCACCGTTCGCTCGCTACTGGAACGCTGCGCCGCCGTGATTCGCCATCTGCCATCCCCCGAGCCGCCACCCCTGTGCTCGCGCCCGCGCTCCAGCCTGTCTCTGGTGCGCTGCAGGTGCCTTGCACACTGTCCCCGCTCGCTGCATTCTGGACCGTCGACGGGCGCTTGCGCTCGCTCTTTGCCGTTATTGCTGCCTCGAACCGTCGCTCGCTCCCCCATTATTACCAACCCGTCGGGCACCGCGCCCGCCACCCATCGCTGACCATTGAAACTCGCCCGTCAGCACGAACCGGCGCTGCCACCATCCAAACCTCGACACCTCACGACTCGTACACCGCGCCCGGTGCCCTCCAACGACCCGAGGCACCTGACACCGGGCTTTCCCTACCGGTTTCGCCTCGACTTACCACCCGCAGCTGAGCATTGTCGTTTTGCGTCCCATCCGACACTCCTCTCCGAAAGACGCGACGAGTGCTACCACCGACCATTCCCAGCTCCATTTGCCGCGTGTTGGGATCGAGCAAGGGACCAACGCCACGCTACGCAACGCAACGGGACGTCTCTCGACTCGACTGCCCATCGACGTACCCCGGCATCAGCTGAGGGATTGCGCCTTATTCGCGCCGACGACCCCAAAAAGTTCTGTTGCATATATCCAAGGACCCGACCAGCCAGCCTCACTATGAGTGCTGCAATCGCCATGGCCCCGTCTCCGGCTCCCCATGAGAGACAGTCCTTTTCGTCCGAAGGACCTTCGACAGCAACGCCTGCAGCCGCTCCCCAGGCCACCGGCCAGACACCGTCATCTGCGCAGAGAACGCCGGCCGCGGCCTCGTTTTCCACAAGTGCCAGCGCCAGCGGTGCCCCCAGGAAATCTGGCGGTAGCAGCAGCCCAAAGGGCCCGGGGCCTTCCGCCGTTGCCAAGTCGTCCCCTCCCGGCTCGTAAGCGCCCCCTTGCGCTGCTGCATCCGATTTTCTGTGCAATGTGCCTTGATGCTGACCGCTGCCGTCTATTCTAGATCTCGACTCGACGCGGGACGACCAAAGATCGTTGTTAAGAAGGAACCTGGGTCCCCGACTCTGTCAAACACCAGGCCGCGGCCGCGGCGACTGGACCTTTCCAAGAACACGAATACTACGTCTGGCAATCCCGCTTCAGCAGTACCTCTTTCCGCTCGCGATGGCTTGGGCATTCAGGAGGTTGGCATCGCCTGCTTGTCGCCGGGCTTTGTCACACAAGACCCCGTAATGAAGGAGCAGCTTCAGCGTAGCATGTCAGTACGCGAACAACAGCGCCATATCATCGAAGCTCGCCTACAACAGCAGTCGGCCAAGGGTGATGGACCTTCAGACAGGGATAAGGAACCATCCTCACAGTTTGCGGCGAAGACACCAGGCATGTCCCGCAGGAACAAGGCGCCTCCAGGCCTGTCCATTGTTGCTCCATCACACGAGCAGTTCGCAAATGAGCGGGTAATTCAGTCTGCGCCCCTCGGACACAGCTTCACTGGCCGCCAGCACCCTGCCCCCATGTCCCGGCACATCGCCAATCAGCCCTCAAATCTCTCAAGCACTTCACATATACATCACGTTCCGGCAAACCAAACCAACAATAGGCTCCCGCCGCTTAGCGACGTCTTCGGCCAGAGTGTGTCCGCCCACCCCGATAATGCTCCCCAGTCGCTGTATCCCAACAACCCGAGAGCGCCGCTCACTTCACCTGGCCACCCTCCGCAACACCAACAAATGCCGACATCAGGCCGATCACGCGAGTTCAAGTCCGCCGAAGAGGCTCAGCATGAGCTGGCTGGCGGGCGACCCGAACTGCTGCCCAAGATTGTGCATTATGGCGGCCACCAGCCACCCACACCACCGTCACCTGTTACCGGAAGCCGGCAGACTGATGGCAGTCGCAGCGCCAGCAAGAGGCGGACGCGCGCAGAATACGAGGATGGCGGCAGCCCTCCTCTGGGATACGGCCCTGCGCCTACGCGACGCGGCCCATTCGGCGAGGGACGCGATAGTCCCGAGACACAACGGCAGAAAAAGGACGAATTCCTCCGGCTCTGTTCCAGGGCGTGGGATCTCTTTCACTCCTAATTTCACGCGCACGGGAGAGGACATCTCTCGTGAGCCACGCGATATGGTGGAATCATGATATGCGTTGAACGGTCAATTCTCTTCAGCGATACACAGCTACAATGCATTGGTGCGGAGCTGTCCGATGACATCGGCGGCACGGCATATTCTTTGTTTAATACTTATTTACGCGGACATTCGGGCACTTGGCGCCAAACTAACTACCTCGTTTGGTTTCTTTGAACGAGGATCTATGTGAGTAGTCGAGCGGAGGCTGGTTCCGCTGGTTTGGCTGGAGGGTGGCGATGGGAGCCACGATCTCGAGCCGGGGCCGAACCGCCACGGCTTGACTTGACGAGGAGTCGATACCTTGCACAGCATCGTCATCTTTCTGTACTCTTTTGCTGTGTTTTACTTGTCTATTCTCCCTCTCGCAAGAGCGGACAGCAGAGAGTGGATTCTCATGTCCTACCCTGTCCGTTTGGGCGGGGATCTGGCTTTCATTTTGACAACAGTGCGGTATCTTACGGATGACGGAGCTCTATATATACATGTGTCGGGGGGACGGGGATAGTTTTTTATTCGGACGCGCGCGGAGCATGACAGCTGGGACGGAAGATAGGTGGGCAAGAGTTTGCTGCGGGAGTTCGTTGCCGATAGTTGAATTGGATGGACGTGAACCCGGTCTCTCCGCTGGTGTATGATGAGCGGCCACGGGGCAGCTATTCGCAATGATGACCTCGAGTATGTGTCTGTTGTGACGAGCTTTGGCGTAGCATTTCACTTCACATGATAAGCTTTACAACACCGACGGGACAGGTCTTAGGCCCGAGACAGTCACAAGGGCGCAAAGTCAAGGTTGGATGAACAGAAAGCTGGTCAAATTCCTATGCGGCAGACCCGAGCTACTCGTGCTACGGGGCTCAACATCATCAAACAGACACAGAGACTCGCGCTCGTGTATAGCTCGCACTGCCAATACAGGCCAGTTTGACCCCTCCTGTCCAGTTCAGACGTCGTATCCAAGCCGGCCAGTGCCGGCGGGCTCCCTCCATGTACGGCAAAAACTTTCCCCGTTCGTGCAGTCCGTGACCGCAACGACCGGTCCAGAGACGGTGGCCTGCGCGATCTTGTCATGTCCACCCTTGCCGTGTTCGGTGCCCAGACTTCTCGCCCCCTCTGTCTATCCTGCCGAGGAAGCCTGCGTCTTGAGGTGACGGATTACACGTGTTTACTGCTAACAGAGTGCAGCCAGATGAACCTCCAACCAAACAACCCCTCAAAACGCCGGTGCTGGATAATAGCGTGAAAGTGGTAAACGTGATGGTAGTAGAATGTATATCCCTGAGAAGAAGCGAAAGGAAATGATGTTGCGGGTGATTGTCGTAGAGTCATTATGTCGGTCAAGGGCAGGCACACGCACACTTTCTCTTCGTGATGCAGCCTTGGTTCCGTGGTCCCCATCTCCGCCAAGTTGGAGGCAAAGAGTCGTCTGCAAGATGCGCGGCGCATCCTTAATTTGCGCCCGCAGTCAGATTGCAGTCCGCCATGCCAGCACAGCATGACGGACAGTGTGTTAGAGACCCTCCTCGCCAGCCTTGCAGAGTTTTATCTCGCGAACCCACTCGGACTTGAGAACCTGTGCAGCCGTGAGACGGCGGGTCGGGTGAGGATCTAAGACCGAGTAGATGACATTGCGGCAGCGGGCCTGTAGAGTTGCGTTAGTTGAAGTATGCAAAACCATAATGAGACAACATACCCGATGCAGGGACTCGATCGGGCCGTAACCCTCCTCATCGCGGCGGCCCTCGAGGTAACGAGCATAAAACTCATCGTCGTCTTTCTTTGCGACTCGCCAGAGATGACGCCCAGTCCGCATAGCCATGTAAATGACGCCGCAGGCCCAGACGTCGACGGCCCGGGCATCGAATTCCTTGTCGGTGTACTCTTCGGGAGAGATGTAGGGGGCGGAACCGCACAGACCAGATACCATGTGCGCGTCGGTCTCCCACGCCATGCGGAAACACTCGCCGTTGCCGAAGTCGGTAATCTTGAGCGCGCCGCGCGTGGTCAGGAGGAGATTCTCGGGCTTCAAGTCTCGGTGAGCGACACCCATCTCATGGAGGTACTCGACACCGCGCATCATCTGCTTGAAGAAGCAGTCGGCCTCCTGGACCTCCAGCTTGCCGCTCGAGAGGACGAGAGTGTAAAGGTCTCCACCAGCGCAGAACTCCATGACCTCACAGTAGTCGCCCTTGGAATCCTTGAGGAGGTCGAGGGTATGGATGACGTTGGGATGCCGCAGCGACGACGAGATGCAGAACTCGGCAGTGAGGCGCTTGCTGTACTTCTTTTCCGTCTCTTCGGGACGGCGGCGGAACTCCTTGACGGCGAAGAGCTTCTCGCCGCTGCCACCCAGCTTCTTGTGAGAAATGCGGACGATGCCGAAGGCACCTCGGCCGACAACCTCCTGGCACTTGCCATACTTCTCAACCAGGGTCGACGAGGCGTTCGGGCCACCTTTCCTATCTGCGGCGGCGTCGTCCTTTTCCTGGCGCAGAGAATCGACCCAATTGGATACGAGGGACAAGTCGCTGTCGGGAGCGGCCTCCTGTTTCTTTCCGAGCAAGCTGCGCCACATGTCTGACAGCTTCTCCTGCCGGCGACTTGACTTGAGGTGGTGCTCGTGGCCGCCAGGAGCATCGGGGTTGGGAACGAAGCGTTGTCCCAGCTCCTTGCCAGGGATGGCCTTGGATTGATTCGGTGGCGGCTTGTCGCTAGCCCTGTCCGATGTTGATTCCTTGCGCGGGGTGGGCGATGCGCTCCCGTTCATGGACGAGCCCCGAGGCCGCGAATGCTGACCTTCGCCATTGCTTCCGCCATTCCTAGCAACGTCCTTGCTGGAGAACATTCGCGTCAGACGCTCCTTGACCGACGACTTCTCCGTCGGACGAAGATGCGACGAGTCGCTGCCAGCGACCGACGGGGCGTCGGAATGGAGGCCGGCATCGTGGGGTGCAAGGCCAGGAGACTTTTTGCTGTCGTGGCTCTTAATCGACGACGGCTTGGAGCTCGGAGCCGAACTCGGTTTTGAATCGGGGGCGGCTGCAGGCATTCTGGCAGGGTTGACCGCGGCAGCGGGACGTGCAGGATTGACGTAGTGTGGCATGCGTCGGCCCCGGTGTGCTGTTGGCGCGACGGCGTGCGCGCGCGGGCGCAGCGAGGGCTATGGGCGTCGCGAGGTCGACTCTGCCGCCTGTCGTCGAGTCTGACCTGTGGCGTGAACGAGATGAAGGAGGCCCAGCCGAAGCGGTGAGGGCAGGATTATGTATGCGAAATGGAGAGTTGAATCAGGAACCGCAGCGGGGCCGACGGGTCGATGGAGAAGAGAGCTGGGCGAAGGAGGAAGAATTCGGGAGTGCGAGTGCGGTCGCTGACGTCGACAGCGAGCAGGGACCGTCCGTGTGCGGTGGATGACAAACCAACACAAGCAGGAACAGTGGGCGTTGCTGGATGGTGCTCGAGAGTCGCGTCGGGCCCTAGGCAGGGCGGATTATATCGGGCGCGCGCGCAGCGACTGCACAACGGTGGCCGCAAGAGCAGCAAGCAGTTGTTGGATGGATCGCAGAGCGGCGACGGCGGCGGGGGGCGACGGGCGTCGAGTGACGACTGAGGGGAGTCGTCTGTGGTGGGCGTGAGAGCGGAGCGGCGCGAGGGGATGTGGAATTGATCGCCGGGCGCTGCGAGCGGCGAAACGAGGCGACAGGGATGGGGGGTGGGCTCCGTTGGCGACTCGGCGTTCGGTGCACGGGCGAGACGGTAGGCTTGGGATCCGTGGGATCTGAGACCTTGGGGCCCGGGACAGCCTGCTGTATGTCTTGGAGGGGAGCGACGAGGGCAGACGGCAGCGAGGTGTGGGAGAGGTCGACAAGAGGGCGGCGGCGCCAGCGAGGAGCGCGGCGCTTAGGTAGATAGAATGGTCGGTGGTGGACAACGGGCGGCGGAGTGACCAGCCTGGAGGCGTCCTGGCTGCCAGGTGCAGCGACAAAGTGCCGTACGGGGACCGAGGACGGTTGGCGCGGGGGGTAGTGGCGGTGGTCGACCGGGACGGGGGATGGGGGCCCTGTCGACGAGGGCTTTTCTTGCTGGTGCTAGGGGCCCTGCGCGCGCAGTCTCAGCCCTGCCGCAGCCACGCAGACAAGAAAAGTGTGAGGAGGGAGAGAGAGAGAGAGAGAGAGATAGGAGGAGAAAAAAAAAAGGGCCACGGACAGGACGGCGAGCAGGTGGAGCCTGCAAGCAGAAGTGGCCAAGGGTCAGGAGAGAGGCGCGGGAGGAAGAGAAGGAGGATGAGGAGGAGGTGAGGTGAGGCAAGGTCAGGAGAGAGGAAGAGAGTGGGAGAGAGAGGAGGGCGAGGGCGAGGGCGAGGAAGAAGAGCCGCCCGGCGCGCGTGTTATTAGAGGGAAAAAGAGGCGAGGAGGGCAGCCAGCCAGACAAACAGAGGGGCGACAGCGGACAGCAGACAGACGGCAGCGGTGCGTGTGGGCGGACGGGCGGGCGCGGGCAACTGGCAAGCGCGGGAGGCAGGCAGGCGTGGCAGGGAGGCAGGGCCGGGAAGGCACAAAGGTGGGCGAGGGAATAAATGAGCATGAGCCCACCGCCACGGGACGGACAAAGGGCTACGGAGTCCGTGGTCCGTACCTGCTAGGTTACTGGAGCCGCAAACTACAACAAAGAGAGTGCACCCAGGTGCAAAGGCAAGTGTCGGCCATACAACCTTTGCCGAGTCAGCCAGCTACCTTAGCCAGCAACCCGGCCGCGAAGCAAACCAAAGGGAAGCACTGAGGCGGTACCAGGACGCCAGGTAACCTTACCGCACGGCAAGCGCCTTACACCATCGGAAGGGTGCACACCACTCAACTCCTCGATAGGGTTTTCCGGGCCCAGCACCGCCTGCTCTGCTTCTGCCCGTGGGTACTGCAGGCACCTACTGCTGTAGGTAGTGGCAGCGAAAGCGGTAACAGTACCGGCTCGTACTTCGTTCCTGCCTGCCTCATGCTCCAGACTTACTTAAGGTACCTACCTGTATACTGTAGCTTCTCCGTGAGGTACCCAAGGCATCTCGGCACGCATGGAACGCAGCAGCAACGAGGTCAGCGAGCCAGCCTGGAAGCCACGGGATCTGGAACCCCCCGCCAGCGATGCGCTGACGGACCTGAGGGTGATTGAGTCGGGTGGCCGGTCGAGTGGTTGTCGTCGAGGGGGGTGCCTGACAGAAAGAGGCGAGGCGGGTGCGTCTACGAAGTACGAACGACGCCGGCGCCCGTAGACCCGATACAGGCACAACATGGCAAGGCACCCAGGGCTGGAAAGGGCTGGGTGGATCAAACGAGCCAGTGATGAATGACGCGAGTACTCCGTACCTGTCTGTGTTTGTCTCTCTCTCTCTTTCTCTCTCTCTCTCTCTCTCTGTCCCTCGCTCTCATGCTGTTCCTGTGGCGGAGAGTGGCCTAGAACTCACATCCATGGGTCTTCCCGCCGCCTGCTGTTGTGCCAGGCGCAGCGGCGCTACGGGGGGTTTGCTGCGGGTTTATCCCATCACAGGCCAGGCCAGGCCCGTCGAGTTGACCCAGAGGCCCGCGCCGCCAGGTGCCACCGGCCATACCTAGGTACGCGTCCGGCCGGGTCTGGGCGGGTACACCCAGCGGTGACGTCCGTTGCTGCGGTACGGACTGTCTAGCGGCCGCCTGCACGTCACCCCCAGGTACAGGGCTATTAGCTCGAAACTTGGGCGTTCATGTATGAGGCGTGCCTCGTTATGCGCCCCAGACCCTTCCAGGGACGAGTCGGGACGTCTTCCACCCAGTCAAGCCAGTCAGCGTCGAGATACCTGCCCGGCCAATACCTTCCAGGTTGTTAGTGCCACGCTCTGTGGTCGTTCAGTGGGTAGGCGGGCCCTGTGCAGCCCGCACCTCACAGGTGGCTTTCGTCCGCTGGGGCCGCCGGGCCACGCGCTAAGGCAAATCACTCACCTCACGCGAGCCCGCCCTCGGTGCGTTGGCCCGGGGCTGGCCCAGCTAAGGTCGGTCCACGGGAGGCCGTACCTTATGGGAGGTGGTGGTTTTTTTTGTGCGTGTCCCTCGGCTGTGCGGCCCCCCTCAGTCCTTTTTTGTGAGGGATAATATCCCACGTGTGTGCATCGAGGCGCGCGGGAAGAGCACGGGCGACGGCCGTGGCGAGCAGGAGGTGCAAGGAACCTGGAACGCTTCCAGAATAGTCCCCTATTTCAGGCGCCTTATACAAATCCCTACCTGTAACGGGCACGGGACGACGACGCGCAACGTAGCCGTCGTGCGGCAGTCAGTGCTCGTAGATGGGCAGTCGCCCGCCACTTACACGGCCTGCTCGGTGCGCCCTGGGTGCCTACCGGGCGGCACCACCGCACCAGCAGCGGGCAGCAACCAGCGGAGGCGCACGGGCCGACTGCAGGGCACATGCTTGGCCTTGGGTCATGTTCCAGGTTGTCCTCAGGCCGTCCTTCGTAGAAGAGGTCCGCATCCATCTGTCTTGGCACCCACGGCAGCTAGCAGTTGAGAGCTGCGGAACTGCCTGACGCCAAGGGTCGGTCCCCCGCGGCCACAGGCAGCCGGTGCCAAGCGCTTGGCGGGCCATCTTGTACTCATACCAAGCGCACCGTCTCACGTCCACCGACAACTTTTCGTCGTGTCGTCGTACGTCTCTGACCAAGGGATCGGTGCCAGCCGTGCGGACGTGCCAAATCTGGCTTTGTCGAGGGCCTCGTCCGTGACGTGACGCGGACGTGCCTATTTCGGCTGACTGTACTCCGTACCAAGTACGTGGGCGCAGCCGAGGCCAGAGGCGCGACTGGACAACCCGTGCACCTAGCTTTGCGGACGAGGAGTGGTGAGACTAAGGTACGATGCCGTCGCGCCTGCAATGGCTGGCCCAGCCGTGGTGCGCTTCCAACGGCCTCCACCTTGGGCGGTGGGCGAAGCGTCGTCCCGCTGCTGCTCTCGCAAGAACCCAACCCGACCTGGAACGTCACCCTTTCGCCGCGGAAGCTTGGCCCCTTTGGGCCTGTCATGGCGGAGCCTCTCCATCGACCCACGGCGGGATCCCGCGGCCACGGCCGGCGACCGAGAAGCGCATAAGTTGAGTTACAAGCCGTGAAAACACGTCTCACCACCCCACGCTCGTTCACCAGCATCGCGTCCGGCTGTGCCTTCGCGGGAGACCTGGCATGTCGTCTTCGGCGCCCGGGGGCCGCGGGACCGCGCGCAGTTGGACTTGACAACAGTCTCGTCTTGAGCGATGGAGGGGGGTAACTACGGCGAGACAGATGGGGGCGGTGGCAGTTGGCTCCGATGTTGTTGGCTGTGCCAAACGCCAAAGCTAGACCTTACTCGCATCGCAGTTCAGGTGGAAGCCATGGTGGAAGCCAGTGGCGGTGCGGTCCGGCTGCCGCGTTCCTCTCGCTGCCCACCCTCGTCTGCATGGCGCACGACACGAGCACGGGGCGTCGAGTGACACGGCTTCGTGCGTCGTCATGGCCGGGATGGGGCCGGAGGGACGGGGACGGCGAGGCTGCGGCAGGTCTCATCTCCGTTCAGCCATCGCCAAGACGACAAGTCTCGAGGGGCTGGTGGTGCCCGCTCGGCTCAGCAACCGCCAGCGTGGCTGGCCGGCTGGAGCACGACAGGCCGGCCGATGGAGCTCAACAAGAGGCATCAGAGAAACGTCGAGCCACGTGCGAGTCAGACAGAAAAGCGCAAGAGATCCTTGTCGCCGGCGACCTTCATATTGCAAGTGAGTCTCGAATCGGCAGCCCGCCGCAGGGCCGAGACACGGAGGGCCGGCGCTGTCTGATGTGGAAGTATGCTCGTTTCTGGCCCGGCCGGGTCAGGCCCTGCCACGCCCGGCTTTCGTCTGGAACAAAGGTGGTGGGAAGCTACGGACTACTTCTCTGAGTACATTGGACGGCGGCAGTGTCGCATTGAGCGTCTCGCGGCGAGCGGAGGGTGAGGCCGGATCGAGCAATAACTCTTCACATCAGCGGGTCGAGGGCGTCGGGCCACAGCCACCACGGGGGGAGATTAAGCTCACGGCTGTGCTGTGCCTCGTTCGGTCGGTGGTGAAGCCGAAGAGCCTCCGCGCGACCGCTCCGGACCCCGAGCAGGTGAGGCCAGAGTAGCTCCTGGAGCGTCCGAAATACCGAGGCGCGCCGCACAGGACGAAAAGTGCACTTGACGAAGCCACAAAGGACAAGACAAGACATGCCAGGGACATGCTGGTAATTGCCCCGTGTGCTGCCAAGGGGCGGCGTCCAGACAGCGGCGAAGTACCGTGGGTACTCGGTACCAGCCCTGCCACTGCCACGGCCGGACGCAGAAGGGAGTCCTTGGCGAGAAGTTACGGACCAGCGAGCGACGTCATCCACATCTGCGGGCCCGAGGCAGGACCGGCATGGCAAGCGGGCAGGCGCCAGCGTGTCTGGGGCCGCTGCTGCCGTTCCATTGCAATTTGGGGCGCTTGGCAGGGCAGGGATGACCCGACACCTCTCAAGTGCTACTAGCTCTGGCAGGCGCGCCGGACGGGGGTCCTGCGGGGCCCAAACGTGGGGTTCCATGGCTCGGCTCTCCTTTCCCTCGGGACGCCAGCCAGCACTTTTGACACCTCCTTTTCAAAGTATTCAGAACGACATCTGGCTGACATTGGGTTGCAGCATGAAATGCGTGCAACGACGTCCGAGGCCAAGGCCGTCTGTTCATTTGGTATCTGTCGTGGTTGGCCGCCTCGACCGACGGCTCGCTCGCTCGTGCGCTTGCCGGGTTTCCTCTCTCGGCACTCCCTCATCACCAGGGGCACAGTACCCAAGTCGGCCTCTGCCCTCGTCGTCATCATCGCACTCCTCCTCCTCTTCCTGTTCGGGGTCCTGCTCCGTCCCAATCGCGTCGCGCCGCCTGCTTCCCCGGACCCAGTCACCGACTCGCTTCAGCTGTCATGCGGCAGGACGCAACGTCTGCACCCGTGGGCCGTGTCCCCCCCCGTCGTCAGCAGCAGCAGCAGCTCATTCCCCCACATTCGACGACGACGACGACGACGACGACAACGACAACGGCATGGACCGCCCGCCGCCGCGTCCCACCCATCACGTTCCTGGGCGGGACCTATGTGCCTACGCCCGCTAACTAGCTGCTACTACAGGACGCTCTCGTTCGCCCATTGTTTGGCCTCGTCTCTGGCCGAGGCGCCCCCGGTCCCGCGGCGGCACGGGCGGCAAGATATCAGTGAGCCGCGCGACCTGTCCGGTCTCACGCCCGGTTCGGCTCGCCTCCAGTTGCTCTATTGTTGTCCACAGTCGTGTCATGTCACGGCCTGCTTTCGCGTGAAACATTGCGTCGTAACCTCACTATTCTTGACGAGCCTCTCTATAACGGGCACTTGGTATACGTGGCTCTCGCGGCGGACCGCGTTGCGGCACTGGCATCGCTCGTCAACGGGGCCGTCCGATGGCTTGGCCGCGCCGACGCCGACGCCGACGCCGACCACGACGACGACAACGGCCGGCACGATGCTGCATCCCACCAGCTAGCTGCACTCCAGGTAGGTAGGTATGTATGTGCCACGAAGTATGCGCGCGCATGCCTGCTGCAGGTCGCATGCGCGCAGACATGCATGCACGGAATCTGTCGTCTGCTGCGCCGTCACCTCTCCATCCGCTGGCTCTTGGTTCGCTCCTCTCTCCTGCAGGGCCAAGTTGCCTGCTTGGGCCGTTGGCGTTGTCATTACTGCTGTTGCCGCTCTTGCGCTGCGTCTGCCGCATCTGGGCTGACAACGCCTCCATCTCTCTCTGTCTTTCTCTCTGGCTCGCCCTCTTTGCCCCACTCCACTTACACGCCCGCCCATGCATGTCCATGCATGGCCGAATTCGCGGCGCCAGCTCCCCCTACCCCCCCCTCCTCTCGACGGCCTCCAACGCCGCAGCCCGGCCATGTCCCGAGGTGCAGGCGTGCAGATGCAAGCCGATCATGCGGCGCCCGCAGACGACTATCCCTCCTGGCGCGTGGTGCGTGTGTGTTTGTCATGTACTTGTACTCTTTGTATGAGCGTCTGCTCTCCCATATACAAGCGCTCCCCGCCAGAAGCCCATATGATTACCCCTCGATGAGGCATTTCTTTTCTCTGTGTGCGCTGGACAGAACTGCGTGTGGGAGGCTTTTGTCGAGTGCTTGCTTGGTAATACGTACATCACACATAGCGTGCCGCCGCGTCACGACGATTATGACGGATGAAGTGTCATTCTTCCCATAGGCCCGAGCGGCCTCGCCGACATCATCAATGACGAGACACCTTGTCCCACCTGACCGACTCGGCCGCCCCCGGTGCCTTGCCACCAAGAGCAACCAAAACAGTCCCCTGCAGATGGGGTGACAGCCTCCTATCTTGGAGCAGAGGTGCCGCCCTGCCGTGTAAAGTAACTACATGTTCGCCCGCGCTCTCGAGTGCCTGCCTGCGTCTGCTGCGTGTGACACTACTGAGTTTGTGTGTGGTCGCAAACCAATGCTGCCCCGAGACCTCAACTTTGCTGTCTTGCGAGCAGATGGTGCTGTACGAGTATGAAGCAGTCCACCCGTCCTGCCCAGCCGTGCTTGCTGTCGGTGTCCCCTGAACCACGACAGACAGCGACCTGCGACCTGCGACCTGCGGCCCGTCAAGATGAACCCCGACCTGGCGCCTGCAGGCAGTACATAACCATGCGAGGACGCGACGGGCCGTCTACCGCGCCTCTCCACTAGCAACGCCTCGCGCAACTTTCTCTTGGCAGGCTTCTCCTGTGCTTCTGATCGATATCTCTCGCGGACGCGCGGACCAGCGAGCCCCAATACCTGCGCGAGGCCACCCATCGAGTATCTCGTTTGTCGACCTGAACATAAGACCGGACCGGTCGAGTAACCTGTGTGTTGTGGCCCATTGAGGTTCGTCCAGCCGGCAGGCGAAGTCTTCCTCTATACCCGTCTGAGTCACTGTCTCGATGGACCAGGAGCAGCGTGGCTCGGCACGACCACGTATGAGCTCTTCCTGCCTCGTGTGCGATGAGTCGAATATCAGTGGCCGCCAAGAAGCATGAGTCCCGACTTCACAGCGCATAATCCGGTATTGGGACAAGACCAATCTGTCCCCTTCCCCAATTGTGGTTGCATACGCACGCCAAGGCGGGCCAGCCGAACCCCCCCGTTCCGCGGTGACAGTGAGCCTTGCCAACTCACAGGGCTCATCAGAAGATGGCTGGATCACCGCCTTGGCATCATCGGTTCTCTCCTCGTCACTGGCACGAGCCGTGAGCAACAGACACCGTTTGCCGAAGCGCTGCGTGCCAAGCGTGACGGATCGCGGCCGTTCTGCCGCCTGATTACCACCGATTATTGCCGGCTCTTCCAACCAATTCTTGAAGTCAAGTGGCTCGACAGGTTTCCGACCTATTCAACAGAAGCAAGCTCGGTCACCGTCTGCCATTGCCAGGCGTGCTGGGGTGTCGACTCGGCGGGGCTGTCAGGCAAGACATGACCCAATGCACCGCGAGGCTGGGAATCACCGACACTTGCCAAGCCTCGACGGGGTCGCCGAGGATGGTAGCGGTGAGCAGTCGAACGCGTCGACTGTCTCGCCTATGCTATGTGTTCCGGGACCCTGGCATCGGGAAGACGAGTCAATCGCTGGCCATTGGCGTATGCATGCTGTTGGACGTCGCCAAGAGCGACGTCGGCGATGGAATCGTCAAAGAAGGAATCGCCGTGTTCTAGACCACGGTATCTGGAACAGAACTGCAACGCAATCCGGGACCTTTCGCGTCGTCCAACCACAGGTCGTTGGCGTGTGTTCACTGCTGGGGCGCTGTCTCGGGCCCTTGAGTGTCTGAGATGCCGATTTTGGAGACAAGGTGTGCCAGCTTGCCGCTCGGCGCCGACTCAAGATGGCGCCGCAGTTGCTCCTTAGACTCTTTCACCCCGGCCTTCATCACAGGCGGCGAGAATATCGTGCCCTCCACGAGGTTCCCCAACTTCTTGAACTGCTCCGTCTCCTTGACAAACTTGGTCAGGTACAGAGTAGGCTTGCCAGCCTTGGCCGCCTTCATTTGCTTGTCGATGGCTTCCTCATAGGCACGGTCGTAGACGTTGAAGTCGACCGCGGTCGGAGAGTCGGCAACCACGTCGGGCGTAGCCTCGTCCATGGCGAACGCGTCCCGTGCCCCAGTGCCAATGCCTAGGAACAAAGGCTCCTGCTCGGCGACGTCGTGCGCGTGCCCCTTGCCCGTCTCTTCGTCCTCTTGGCTGAGTATATCGCGACGCTGCTGAATAAGTGCTTCGATTTCTTCCGCCTCCGCGCGCTGCTCGGCCGGCCCTGCCACGACTTGTGCGCTGCCACGGGTCCGTGATGGGGCAGAAGCGTCTGCAGGCGCCCCTGATCGAGATCGAATGTCGATCAGCAGCGACCTGAAGCGATGGATGGCCTTCATGACCGACAGAAGATGGTTCATCTTGCGGGTGAATGCGCGGTTAATCTCGAGTTCGTTGGGAGCCTCGACGAGGTGTGCGCAATTCTCCTCGGCCGAAAGCAAGGGGTCAGTTCCGCCCTTGGTCACCCAAGGATGCTCCTATTCGGCCTTGTTAGCCCTGGGACTTTTAGCGCAAGAGTCGGGTCGGACACAATACTCACTCGAAGTTGGGCCATTGTGATGCGCTTGCCAGGGTCTTTTTCGAGTATCTTGCGAAGTAAGTCATCAAAGACAGGATCTTCATCGTCAGGTATGCGAGGCTCCTCTTCTTTGATGGCGTCGTAGATTTCCAGGACCCCGGGCCTGTTGAACGGTATCCTGCCATACTTGAGGCAGTAGAGCGAAACGCCCATTGACCAGATGTCAGCTGCTCTTCCCGACACTTCTTTGTGTTTGCCACACAGCTCAGGAGGCAGGAAAGCGGGCGACCCCGCTGACTTTGCTGTCTTCATGTCTTCCGGCTTCTCAAACATCTCGGAAACACCAAAGTCGACCACTTTGAGGACGTCGTCGCTCGACAGTAGTAGATTGTCGGGCTTGATGTCGCGATGGATGACTCCCTGAGCGTGGAGATACTCGATGCCTAGAATGAGATCGCGGAACCAGTAGCGGCAGGTCTCGCTGCTATAGGGATCAGCATCCTCGTCTAGGCCAACCTTCATGACCACGCCCTTTTTGCACATCTCGAGAACCATGTAGAGGGAGTCCTCCTCGGGATCGTCGAGGACCTCTATGAGCTGAACCAGATTCGGATGGTCTAGCTTCTTCATGATAGCGATTTCTTCCCTGATCAGAAAGAGCGCATCTTTACTCTCGCTGGCTCGCAGGCCACTCAATTGGGGAGTCTGGGGGCGGCTGCCCCCACAGGGCCCAGGACGAAGCTCTCGGGGCGTTCCATAAGGACCTTGCCGTAAGAGATGAGATTGCGCGCGTCGCCTGAGACGAGTCTTTGAGAACTCCTTGACGGCCTATGCAGGTCGGTTAGACTTCAACTGTTCCAAACCACAGGTCGGTAGCAGAAAAGACCTACAAATTCCTTGCCGAAATGATCTGTAGCCAGGTGAACAGAGCCGTAGGAGCCTCGCCCAATCTCCTCCATGATGACATATTGGTTGATCCTGTGGTACGTCCTGCCATCGGACTCATCGCTAGTGAATTCAACACGGGCATCCAGCGTCTCCTATTCAGCCAGGATGTCAGTATCCACGCCGCCCCTGAGTGTCACGACCCGCGCGCCACAACTGACCTTGATCTCCCGGTGAGCGCTCGGCGTCCGCTTGTGATGACGTAGAGGACTAGCAAAGCCTCGCAGGGGCGGACGCTCAGACTCAGATCTGGCGAAGCGGGGCGCCGCCAGCGGTCAGCTTGATTAACGTTCGGACATGCTTCCAACTTACACACTGGTCGGTAGGGAAGATGTTGAACCGGTTTCCTCGGCACGATCGATAGTGACCCGGGGCGACGACGGGGCCTCCGGTGTGGCCGCGCCGGGGCTGGAAGTCGGGTATGCTGAGCCGACCATGGCGCGCGAATTGACCTGACGGGCTATGATCGTTTTCCGGACTTATCATCAATGTCTGCCAGCAAAGGCGAAGGCGAGTTCCTCGAGTGGGGATGGCCTCAAAGAGTTGCCAGGAGTCCAGGACGTTGTCCGTACGGCGGCTCTGCAGCCCCGCTCTTGGCAGGTGCTCGGCGTTGGTGCAGCTGTGCGAGACCACGAGGGACGGGCATAAAGTAGGCCAGCCCTATGGTCGGATCTGCGGCTCTCCAGCGATACGAGGCGAGCTGCCGGCGGCAAACTGGTGAGTCGTGACAGAGCTTGCTGCTCGCGGTTTGGGGGACGGGAGCGAGCGGAAAGGGCTGTCGAGGAATGAGTAGGAGCAGGCGAGGGAAGACTTGTTGCGCCGCGCCCGGGCCAATTTATCGAGGGGTATTGGGAGCTGTGAGGCAACAGCCGTTATGAGGGACGCACGGTTTTGTGGTGGAGGCGGAGGAAGGGCTGGCTTGGGCTGAGACGAGGCAGCTCCCGAGCTGGGATATGCTTGTGGGAGGGGCGCATTGACTGAACTGAATGGGCGGATGGAGGTGCCGTGTGGATGGTGGGGGGCGGGGCAGCTTCAGCGGCAGCGGCAACCTCCAGCTCCAGTGGACTCAACTGGCGGGCTGCTCTCCTGCTCCATTCGCCGGGCGTGGGTGGACGCTGCCCGTCCGAGCTGCCCGTCCAGTGCGCTGGACGCCCAGGTTCTCCAGCTGTCTTCTCGGGTTAGGTAGGTAGGTTCCTCCAGCCACGGCACGCCCCCCGCGGCTCGAGGCAGCTCCCCTGGTAGTGGTGGAGTGCGACCCCGAACAGCCACATGTGGTTCAGCTATCTGCGCCCACTGTTGTCCAACCACGGAGTACGGAGTAGCACCATTGAACACCGGCCTCAACCTCAACACCACCACGCGACACGACGGGACGGCGCCGACTCTCCCAGGCCGCGCAGACAACTCGGCCGGTCCGCTGCCGCAGCCTCTCCTCTCCCACGCCTACGGAGAGACGCACTGCCGCTCCCCGTCCATTGGGCCACCGAGCTGACCGCCCACCCTTCTCTCCCCCCCAGGCGTCGTCGTCGCCGCTCGTCGTCGCGACACTCGCCCATCATGGTCGTCTACTCCTTTTATATCTTCGACAGGCACAGTGAGCGCCCGCCCACCTGCCCGCCCGGTTGACCCATTTCGCGAACAAAGACAAAGACGCTGACACGCAGCCCCGACCCATCACCGCAGCCGAGTGCATCTACGCCAAGTCATGGCTCCCACCTCCGCCCCCGCGACCGTCCACCCGCCCGACCTCGGCATCCTCTGCATCGACGGCCGCCGCCTCCGCCGCTCCGGCACATACAGCAGTAGCAGCAGCCGCCGCCGCACCACCGGTTGCGGCATCCTCGTCAGGCGTGTCGGCGGCCTCAGACGACGCCAAGCTCGTCTTCGGCACCGTCTTCTCCTTGCGCAACATGGTGCGCAAGCTCGGCGGCGACGATGATGCCTTCATCAGCTACCGCACCGGCCAGTACAAGCTGCACTTTTACGAGACGCCCGCCAACCTGCGCTTCGTCCTGCTTACCGACACGGGCAGCGCGAGCATGCGCAACGTCCTGCACCAGATCTACATCAATCTCTGGGTCGAATACGGTGCGTGCTGCATTGTCCCTTGTTTGGCGGGGGGCCATCCCCATCCCCGCTTCGGTGGTTGAAAAGAGGGGAGAGTGAATGTGTGCTGACCTCGGCCCTCTGCAGTTGTCAAGAACCCGCTCGCGCCCGTGGAGCACAAGGGCGGCGCTGGTGTCAAGAATGAGCTGTTTGAGCTGGGCCTGGACCAGTTCATCCGGGGGCTCCTGTGAGATGGGCGGCGGCGACCATCTCGCGCCAAACAGGTCACGCAGAGAACCCCAGACGGAGCAACGTCCGCACAGGGGCGTCGCCTACCGCTGTCCTTGGGATGATCGCGGTGCCACGACATCGCTACGTGGACTTGAACCCTCGGTCGCGAGGATCAGTGATCCCCTTCGGCTGCAGGTCTGGGGATGATGCTACGACGGACACGACATGCCAGCTAATGAACGCTTGGTATGCGGGACACGGCCTCGCGGTAGTCGCCAGACGACATGTGTTCCGGACCACATCAGCGCACTGCCATGAATCAGACGAGGCCCCTCACGAGGTTCGAGTTCCCGAAAACTTGTTGTGGGCTCGCTTGAGGCGTCCAACGCTGTCCCGAAAAGAGAGGAGAGAGTAGCCGGGTTCTGAGGCCCCGAGTGCATACCTAGGCGCAAGACTACATTGTATGATAGATGATAGCGTACGTACCCCGTCAACCTGCCTGTATATCGGCCACAATGAGCCTGGGCTGTGTGGCTGCCCACTTCTCCCCCGGCGCCAGAATACACCCTGTATCTTCCGGATATATGAAACATCAGTTATGTAGTACATGTAGCCCCGAGACAAGACTCGCAAGAGGCCGGCGAGGGGGGAACCCGTCACGGCTTGGTCTCCACGGCCCGCTCCCACGCGCTCTGAAGGTCGCCCGACTCGTTCACCATGACGATGCTCTGCTCGCCGGCGGTGGCGGGAAGCTGGCTCTTGGCCAGGTCCACGACATCGTCCTCCCTGCTCACGTGGACGGCGCTGTCCATGAGCCCCTCGTCGCGTATCTCGTTCTCCCAGTTGCTCGAGTAGACGACGGCGGCAAAGGCCCCGAGGGCGCGGACCGTCTCCATCTCCTCGAGGTACTGGTTGGGCATGCCGTTGCCGATGGCGTGCGCCTGGCGCGTCAGGACGGACAGGATCTTGGGCAGCAGGATGTGCTTGGTGCGCCGCTGGTCCGACGACATGGCGGCGAGTGGGCCGGCGTCGCCGTCCTGCTGGGGGAGCTCAAACGCCTCAACGGCGAGCTTCTTGTCGACGAGCGCGGAGAAGCCCGCGTCGAGGATGAGGGTCAGAACGTGGGAGAAGGCGGGCGACTCGATCAGGTCGGCCGTCTCGTCCAGGAGCCGTCGCAGTGCCGGCTCCGATGGGACGCCCTGCTGCATCGAGTTGTCCTCGAGGATGCCCGACTCTCTGATGACCTCGTCCTCCTGCTCTTGCGGAGGGAGAAGGAACTTGAGCCAGTCCGATCTCCGCCGCTCCTCGGGCGTGGCGCCCTCGACGAGCTTCCTCACCTCCATGGTGAGCTCGCCAAAGCGCTCAAAGCTCACCAGGTCCCGCGGGCTCAGGCTCCCAAAGACGGTGCGGACGGCGCTCTCGACCCTGTGCATGATGTCGACCCAACCCTTGTTGAGCAGCCACCAGCTGAAAGTCAAGTACTTGCGGTTGGTGTCGAAGTCACTGCCGTAGTCCTGCTCCGTGTTGTCGTCGTCGTTATTCTCGAGGCTGATGGTTGCCTGCTGCGCGCCGGTGGCGAGCGCCACGACGCTGGACAGGTAGCTGCGCCGGCCAAGGAGGTTGAGCTGGATGCGGGTAAACATAGTCAAGAGCGCGAGGGTGTATAGGAGGGTGAACGATCTTGTAACGGCTGCAAGGTCGCAAGGGTTAGCATCGCTAGCCGGACAGGGGTGGGAACGCGGGATGATGTGAAGAGAGAGATGCCGGACGTACCGCTGATGGTCAGGTCATCCCAGAGCTGCCTCTTGGACTTTCGTGATCTTTGCGCACCACCGTCTTGTTGGCTGGCGTCGCCAGAGGGCGCAAAGGGCGACGGCGCGACGACCTGGCTGGCGTGGACGCCGCTCTCGCTCTGCAAACTAGCCATGCTCTTCCCATCCTCCTCGGTCATGGTGGTATCCGCGATGCTAGGAGGGCTAGCGGTCGACTCGGCGCTCCCGGCCTTGATGCCCTTGGTCGCCCCCTTGATCTGCTGAATCTCGTAGGTGATCTGCTCCGTGTTGAGGGCAGCGAGCACGTTTGTCGTCGCGGTCGGGAGCAAGGCCAGCACTGTAAAGGTGCAGTCCTCCTGGTTCTGCTCGAAGCGTCGGCGCAAGCTGCAGCAAGGGGGGCCATCATCCCGTTAGCAAGGTGTCCCGTGGGCACGTGGCGGCGGAGGGCGCGGAATCTAGGACGGGGACGAGGATGCGAATGCGACTGACTTTTCCTTGGCGATGCGCTCGCTGCTCATGCGCTCGCGCGCGTCGTTGAGCTTGGACATGACATATTGGGTGACGACGTAGCCCGCGCCAACAACGCCGACGCCGACGGCAATTGGCGTCCTGTTGTTGCGCAGCCAGCGCCGCACCGAGGAGAACATGGCTGGGCGTTGGGCGAAGAAGGAGGGAGAGGGACGGAGAGAGGGACGGAGCGGCGAGGAAGAAAGGGCTGCAGCGAGGCGGGCTGGTTCTCGTCGTTGTCGTCAAGTCATCAATGGGACGGGAGCTCGTGTCGTGCCGCAGCTACTGCCATGGGCGTCGTGCGTGGGTTGGTGCGGGAAGGGGTCCAGCCAGGGAGGGCGAATGCATGAACCTCGGGACGACGGAGACGGAGGAAACGTTGGGGGCGCCCCAGCAGGCCCGTCGGGTCGCAACGATGCTGCGGCGTGGAGGGGTGGTGTGGTGGTGATTTGTGGTGGTTTGCCGTGTGGTGGTGGCGTGGTGGTGGTGGTTGATGATGGCGATGACCGTTTCGTGGCCCGTCTGTTCTGTAAGGGCGACGGGACATGCATGCAGCGCAGCAGCAGCAGGAGCAGCAGTAGCAGTGGAGGGACCACCAGCACCAGCAACTGCAGAGCCGAAGCCTCGGTTCCCGAACGCCACTCAGCGGCGGTGGAGCGCCGCCGGGGCAGCTCTGTGGCTTTCGCGCGACTCGAGGCGCGCGCCGCCCTGGCATCTGGTTGGGCTCGGGCGGGTTGGTGCCTCACATGCCACAGGTACCGCTGCCGGCGGGTTAAGCTGGTGGCGGTACTTCCGGAATTCCCCCATGCGGACGGGCGGCCCTGTGGCCTCAGCAGGAGGCCCCGCTCCGATCCCAGCGGCGCCGTCCGTCCTCCCTCCACCACTCTGTGTGGGAAGGGGCCGGAGAGCTGGGGGAAGCGGCATGGCTCCGCCGGGGCGTATCGTGATCGCCTGGCTCCTGGTGGGTACCGCCGCGAGGTGCCGGCGCTGTCGCTGTCGCTGTCGCAGCCGCAGCCGCTGGCATGGACTGCTACGTACCTTACCTTACTTAAAGGTACGTGTACTGGCAAGACTGGCTCTAGCTGCTCCACGAGCGCGGTGCACCCAGATGGCAAACAGCCCATAGCGCCGTAGTCGGCAGGTAACGTTTGGTGCCGGACCGGCAGCATGACGGCCAAGCACGGTGACGTTCTCGCCGCCTCCACCTGGTGGTGCGGTCCATCCTACCTCAGGTGCACCTACGTACTACCTTATCCACGGCACCCAGCTCGGCCGAAGGGGGCAAGCGCCGGCGGCCCTCGTGCAGTTGCCGGCAGGGAGAGAGCTGGAGGGGCTGATGTACACGTACCCGGGCGTGCCATCCCGTCTGGTTCGCGGCAGCAGCTGCTGGAGCCGCATCCGCTCAAACGGCAGACACCACGTAATTGATGGAACCGGCCAGCCGGCCGTCGGCGCTCGTTCGCTTTATGGCTGCAGCAGGGCCCTGGGGTACCTTGCCGATAACTCCAGCTCTGCCAGCGCTCGTTGCACGCAGCTCTCCAGGCTGGGGCTCACTTCGGCCCCGCCTTCTCCCCGCCCTCCCTCCCACCCACCTGCCCTGCGCCAGCGCCTCGCTGACGTCGGATACCAGCTGACCAGGGCCCCGAGCCGCTGACATACCTTGCGCCGTTCAGAGGCCATTACTGGACGGGTGCCGCGCCGAAGTCCAGCACAGCTCTCGCCCCGCCCCGGCATCCCCCCCAGTGCCCCCTCCCTCCGCCGTACCTAGCTGCCCTGCTCCTCCCCAGGTAGGTCGCAAACAGCTGGGGGGCCTCGCCGTCTACGAGTACCTAGTTCTCCCAGCCGCCCGCCCTTCGCCACGCAGAACCTCGAGCCGCAAACCTCGCTCCGTCCACAACCGCCGCAACCACCATACATACCATGTCCATGTCCGCCGCGACGACGGCCGCCGCCGCCGCCATGGACCCTCAAGCCCAGCCGCAGTCGCAACAACAACAACCGCCGCAGCCGCCGCAGGACCCTCCCGAGTTCATCCTCGACGTCTTCGCCGACCCGCGCTCCGTCCGTGACGTCGTCAAAGGTGCGTCGTCTCCCCCGCCCCCGCCATCCTCGACGTCTGCCGCCCGCGACAACGTTCCCCCTCGGCGGCGGCCCGCGATTACGCTACTGCGCCCGTTTGCGCATTGATTGAGGGGAGCAGAGGAAGAGGAGAAGGAACAAGGACAGAAAAGAAGGAGAATAAAACCGTGGCCATGTCGCTCGTGTGCTGACCGGCGTCGCCTCGCGCGTCTTTTTCGCTATAGGCATTTTGCATACCATCTTCTTCACCCGCTTCTTCCCCTCGCTCGCCCCCCGCACGCGCGAAGTCCTCGACCTCACCCTCCCCTACGTCGACGACGACGAGCTCGAGACCATGATTGACCAGCGCGCCGCCGCCCTCGAGCGCCAGCTCGACGCCCAGCGCAACAGCAACACCCACAACCACAGCAACAACAACAGCCACGGCAACACCGGCGGCGGCGGCAGCACCAGCAACAACAACAGCGGTAGCAACGGCAGTGGTAGCGGCGGCGGCGGCGGCGGCGGTAGGGGTCAGGTCACGGTCCAGTTCTTCGAGAAAAAGCGCCGCAAGAACTGGCTCTCGCGCGGCGACGATGAGGTCTGCTGGGAGTGCTGGACCGTAAAGGTCACCGTCGCCGAGCCGCGCACCGAAAGCGGTACGCTCGTCCCCCCTCTTGCCCCTTCCCATTCCCTTTTCATTTCTTTCTCTCCGCACCCTCGAGCAGGGACAGCTCGGACGTCAGGCTCACGCAGTCCCTCTCAGAACGCGCCAAGGTCCGCCGCGCCATGGAGCAGACGCTCTTCACCACCGCCATGAAGATCGTCACCTTTGCAAACTCGCACAAGGACCACATCCCTCCGATAACCTCGCAGGGCGGCAATCCCTTCCCCTTCAAGATCACCGTTGATCAGCAAAAGGAGACGGGATGGGCCGCCCGCATGCGCATCTACTAATGAGTCCTAATGAGTCCCGAACGATGGAGGAGGAGGAGGAGGCATCCTGTGGCAGTATTACGCATTGGGGGACCTGGGCGGACGACTCGTCTGGTTTTACCTCGCACTCAACACGGCGTTTGGGCTGGTCCGGAGGCGTACTTTGTTGCAATTAGATACCCGAATTCGCGTGAGCACCATACACATACAGCCTGTTAAGGAACCGAAAGCCAGACACGACATGAGTCGGGGACATGTGTATGTTGTAACTACCGACGCCGTACGTACGTACGTACGTACAGTCGACGACGGCCATATGAAGCACACGATAAGCCAACATCACTGCGTAAGATGGTCAAAGACCATTTGAAGTTGCAAGGCGCATAACGGCGTCTGTCCGCACGAATTTTGCTAGTCAATCTGAGTCCGTCATCCCAAGCGCGCTGACCCAGTTGCCACTCTAAACCGATCCGAAACCAATGATTGCGAGCGTGATCCAACGACAAAACTCGAGCAATACTCCAACAAGTCCCATACCGTCATAACCAGAGACGCCTGTCATACAAGCGTGACACCAGCGCCAAAAAGCACAAGCTCCAGCTCAACCCAGTGTTCCGTACCCATGGAGCGTCCCAAGTCGCTACCGTTCCCAAATGTCCGTGCCGCCCAAGCCTTTGCGCATCTATGTACGTATACTCATTACCGTCACCAATCAGCCGTGAAGCCAAACCGGGCGAGATCCCGGCTCAGCGCCGGGACTCTCTTTTGTTGCCCCTCTAATCCACCGCCAAGCACGGTTGTGGTTCGTCGCCGCGAACGTTCCCCCGCCGCCGCCGGGACGCTTGTTGCTCCGTGTGCGTCCTCATCAAATCATTATGTCGTAATCAATGCTCGCTCGCCTGTGATGCTCCCGCTGAAAGCCAGATCTGCCCCTGTTTAGAACCTAGTGGAGAAACTTCGGGCCAGACTTGGCTTCGAAGTCTTTGGCGGCCTTGAAGTCGAGCCACCGGCGCCAATCTTTTCGAAACCCTGCAGGATATCCAGCCCAGAAAAGTCTGAAGGGGTCGTTTCCGTGTGGGACATCATGTCGTTGGAGTCGAAGATCAGACCAGGCCAGTCTCCATCGGTAGCTAAATCCAATGCAGAGTACTTGCTGGGGGATGCGTTTCGGAGCGGCGAGTCCTGGAAGAGCTTCGAGGGAGAGCCAAGGCCTTCGAATACCTTGCTAGGTGTCTCGAAGAAGTGTGAAGGCGACTGCTCGGGGACCTTCAGCAGCGGGACTGAGGTAATGGCCGTCTTCTTGGACGAATTCGTAAGGTCGCCCAGGGCAGACGTAGAGACGGATCGATCGAGTCGGGCCCGCTTGGCGGAGCGCTTAATGGGCGAACCCATGTCGACAGAGCTCATGGTGGGGAATAGACCGTCGTCCATGGCCGAGATATCCTGGAAAATGTCGAAATCGGTGCCGTTGGTGGTGAAGTCGTCGAAGTTGTACACCGTTTCGTCCAGGTTGAATGCAGGGCTCCACGGAATGGAGTCCTCGCCGGATCCAGTCACGCGACGAAGTGGAGATTGCAGCATATGGCGGACCTTATCACGATGGATGCGCAGACTCGTGTTTGGCGATGCCGATGGAGGTGGTCTCACAGGGGGCTTCATCTTGACGATGGGGGTCAGCGGGGGGAGCATCTGGTTCTCTCCGGCCTGACGCAGAGGCGACGAGGAGATGGGACCATAGGCAAGCGATCGAGACTTGGTCGGGCTGAAAGGCGAGGAACCGCGAAGGCGGGCAATTTCCTCCTCAGCACGACCGCGCTTGAGCCGGGGTCGATCGGCCTCCGACGTAAGCAGCAAAGCTTTCTGATTAGGCCTCATCACCGAAGACTCCAGGGACGAGATGTAGCCACTATCGTCCATAGACGCGAACCTGCGCTTGTGAGACCTGGATGCAGACGAGGTGGGGTTGCGAGCCGCCGAAGGTGGTGTGCCGCTGCGACGCTCCACATGCCTGGGGACGGGCGGCGAGGAGTGCATGTTGGCGGGCAAGGGCGAGTAGAGCGACGACTCGAGGGGGAGATCGTTGTCAGGCGCTTTGTCTGCCGATTCTTCCGGCGCGGCATTGTCGGAGACGAGGATAGTCGCGTCAGAGGAGAGCTCTGCAGGCATCGATAAGGTCGCCTGCGAGGTCGGCAGGGGAGGCAGGCTGGTCTGATGCACGGGCGCTGGCGGTGGCAACGTGGGCTCCGGGGCGAGGATGGGCGCCGGGGCCGGAGCCGGGGCCGTTGCGGGCCGGGAGGGTTCCAGACGCGTAGACATGACGGGGAGATTCTCAGCCGTAGGCGCCGCCTTTCGTGGTGGCTTCTCTTTGAGGAACTGGAACTCAGTTCCAGGTTCGATGCCCCAGTAGTTGCCCTTGCCGGGATCGTCCTTGGGTCGCTCGATCTTGATAAAGTTCTTGTGCAGGCTGAGGTTGTGGCGAATGCTGTTCTGCCAGCCCGCGTCGTTGGGGTTGTAGAATGAGTAGTTGTCGCTGATCCACTTGTAGATCTGAGCCAGGGTGAGGCGGCGCATGGGCGACCGCAGAATCGCCATGCCAATGAGCTGCGCGTAGCTGTGAGGCGGCTTTGCGCCATCATCGTGGATGGCAGGGAACGAGTCGTGTGGCGGGAGCGTGTGCTCATCCGGCTTCGACTTCTTGGTAGGTCTGGCATCCTTAATGGGCGCGGCGTCCATCAGGCCACGCTTGCCATTGGGTTTTTGGTAGTACGTCTCGACAGACAAATTGATCGTCGGGGGAGCCGGGAAGATCTGAGGATGGATGTTTTCCTTTCCGTAATTGAAATTCGGCTCAATATGCGGGCGGTGGGGGCCAGTCTTGAAGTTGGACATGTGCGGCTTCTTCTGGAGGCAGTCCGTGGTGTGCCCCTTGCCCATGGGCGGCGCCATGGCCACCATGTTGAGCTTATTTCCTTGGGATGACGACTTCAATGGAGACCGGGGACTGGACGACTTGGTCTTGTGCGGCGAGTAGCTGGCATTGGCGCCCATTGGCGGGTTGAGTATGACGTTGGAGCCGGAGCTGCTGAGTGGGCGGCGGGTGGGCTTGGTGACTGCCGGCATGGGGGCGTGGCTCGTCATGGGAACTTGTCTCTCGAAAGCGTCGTCTTGAAAGATGTGAAGGGGCTCGTTGGGACCCGGAAAAGGCGTGGATCTGGCCATTGTGGCCAAGCCAAGCTGCTGGGCGAAGGCCTGGGCGCGCAATGGGAGCTACGTCAAGCTCGGTGAGGACTGCCGGCGAGGGGGAGGGTTAGCCAGAGGGCACAGATGGTGGCGGCGGCGTGATGCGGGAGCGACAGATGCATGCGACGGGCCGGCGGTGCAGGAAGGAAACGGCCGGGCGGCCGGTGACAGCCTGATATAGCAGCGGTGTGCATGACGGGCTGAAGGGAGGAGACGCGGAGACAAGGTCTAATAGCCTACCTAGACGAGGTCTGCGCTGTCTTTAATTGACAGTGGGGCCGTGAATGCAGGGCGAAGTAGATGACGCTCTCTACGCGCAGACGGTCGGGCAGCGAGGGCGGCGAGTTTGGGCGAGCCGTGTCTGCGTGTGCGTGTGCGATGGCAAAAGGCGGTGGCCGTGAAGTTGACGCGTCGTGGAAGCGGCAAACGGGGTCGAAGCGCGAGGCGGCGTCGTCGTCGTCGTAGGGATGAGGGCAAGGTAGACGGGTTGCAAGTCGGAGGAGAGCCGTAGACGACAAAAAGAGACGTTAGGAGTTGCAAGAGCAAAGTGGGAGGAGGGGGGGAGAAGAGTGATGCGATGGGCTTAGTAGCGCGTGCGAAGGGAGGAGCAGGAAGATGGGGAGGGAATGATCCAGCCAGCGCCAGCCCGGCCCAGCCAGACTGGACTCACTGGAGCGAATGGGCGGGTGGAGACGCTGCGGTCGCGGGCAGGCCAGGGGTGGGCCGCCAGAGGCTTGAGAGGCTGCAAGGATTGGACAGGCAGCGTTTGGGCTGACACGAACAGCGAGCAGCCCTGCAGGGCCGCCAGGGGCGTGGAGGGGAGGGGGGCGTGCACGAGCGAGCGCGAGCGAGCAACGACTGCTGCGAAGACGACGACGCTGATGGCTGGCTGGCTGGCTGGCTGGCTGGCTGGCTCGGAGGGTTGGTGGATGGAGAGAGACCGAGGAGGGTGGGCGTGTCGAGTCCAAGTCCCAGTCGTGGTCAAGGTGGAGGCGCGAAGCAGGCAAGCATCCAAGGCAAAGGCGCTTGCTTGCTTGCTTGCTTGCCTCTCCCTCCCTCCCTCCCCCCTCTCTCTGGAGTGCATGCAGCAGCGGCCGATGCGTCGAATCCACCGGGTCCACCGCGGCTTTGAACGTCCAAGACTCTCGACGCCGCCTTGATCGATTCGGCAGCTCTCTCGATTGCTGCGAGGGGCGCGTCGCGAGAGGGGAGTGAACCCGGCTCGCGCTCCGCGGGGGGTTTCGGAATGTGCGAGACGAGCCCAAGAACGGACGGCGCGCCCCAGCCGGCGAGTCTTTGGCTGTGACGCGTGCGTGTGTTCCGGCACGGAGGACTCGGACTCGGACGCGTCGCCGCTCAATGCCGGGCGGGCTCGACGTGCTACGTACTACTACTGCTAGTCAATTCGCGCGCGGGGCCGATCGGCCTTGACGACTCTCTGCCAGATCTCGATATGGCTGCGACACCGAGAAGAAGTTCTGCTCTCTTGGCGGCGCCCCGGGCTGCGAAAGAAGCAACGAGGCGTGAGCTCCTGCGCGTCTCTATGATACTTTCTCTATTGCAGACGACGTGGGCGGCGGGGGGCCTGTGCAGACGACTGGGCGAGGCTTTGTCGCCGTGCGGCTTCCTTTGTCCGTTCCGGGCGAAATGCAAAGCTGCAGCCCGCCGGTTCCCTCTGCCGCCGACACGTGTACGTGCAGATGGATGGATGGCCGGACGGGCGGACGGGATGGGATCGCACTCCCTCACGCAGGTATGCTGGTGGGCTCCGCACCGCAGTCTCAACGCACGCTCGGCCGTCCTTTGTGCCAAGCGAAGGCTGTGCGCTGCTGGTGTCTCCTCCGCCCTCCCTTCTATCTTGTCGCGATCTCAGACACTGTTTGACGAGCCTGCTGTCCCTGAGATCTCGTCGTACCTGTGTGGTCAGGCCGCCGAGGGGTCAATGCCACCAGCGGCGGGCGGGCGGTGCTCTTGCGCCTACGTATCGCTCGTCCCAACAAGGCTCCCACTGCCCGAGAGGAGGCAGGACGCGGCAGTGCCGAAGCGAAGCGGCACTAGTATTCGATTTCCCTCGTTTACACAGCAGAACATGTGACGGCCGATGAGGGGACACGGCGCCAGCGCTCGATGGGCTGACGGACTGACTGGCTGACGACGGCCAACTTGGCCAGGCAGAGGTCGACAAAAGTGGGAAGAGGAGGGCCCGCGGGGGGGGGGGGGGGGTGGGCGTGTGCTCAGCGAGTCGAGTCGCCGAGGTGTGGTTGCGAATGGTTGCGAATGACGAATGGCGAAATGGCGGACGAGCGATTTGGGGGGCCACTTCGTTGGGAAAGGGAAGGGAAACGGGTGTCGAGGTGGCAGCCTAACTCGCGGGGAGGGAGACTGGGGGGCGTGAGGTGGGCGCCAGGTGGGCGTGAGAAGGTGAAAACCGAGACGCGTCGCGACGCGTCTAAATGTAAACAAAGGCGACGCGTTCACTGGCCAATCATATGTCGGGATCCCGGCGGGGCCGCGCGATGGGATTGGGCGGCTTTCGCAGCCTTGGGACGGCGAGAGCGCACAATCCGACCCGGTCCGTATCAATCCATCCATCGAGGCGTTTGGGGCTTGGGTCCGTGGCTTCAGCTTGGGGACGCCGCCGATCCTAGCTCGATGACGCCAGATCAGTTTTTCTGACTTTTGACTTTCAGCGAGTTCTGCAAAGTTTTTGGCCCCCGTCGCCCGTCTTCCTCGCCGCCAAACCGCGCCGACGACGACGATAGACAGACAGACAGACAGAGAGCCAGCCACGACGACGACGATGCCGACACGGACTCAATGGCGATGGCGATATCGATGGCGACACACGGGCCCATTCCTGCGACGACGCCGTCTGCCCGTCCGCATCGCCAGCCAAGTCCGAGCAGCACGGTCCGTCTCGCTCGGCCAGGAATGAGAGGAAGCACCTGCGACGGCGGCAGAGCGCACCTCGCCGACCCGTGGTATTACAGGGCTTCGCGCCCATTCCTCCCAGAGTCCCAGTCCGTCCGGCTCGTGACATCATGGGCCGCCGCGTCTCCAGTCTTTCTTCCCACCGTTCAGCCGGGCATGCCCAGGCTGCCGGGGACGAGACCTCAGGCTTGGGACCCGGCGCAAAATTCGCCGCGTGGGACCCGGTATCTGGCCCCTACCTTGCCCACCGTGTCGGCTGCTTCTTCTTCTTCTTCTTCTTCTTCTTCTCGTGTGCTCCGCCCCTCCCCAGCTCCTCATCGGAGAAAGAACCCTGTCGCCTGCCCATCCACCACCACCACCACGCACCCACACACCATCCACATCTCGTCAACGACGCAGCAGCAGCATCCATGCCGTTCTGGCAAAAGGCCAAGGAACAAGACGACGTCGAAAAGCAAGGAAGCCAAAGAATGCTGAAGGACACCAACCGCCCGTGACACATGGATGGGGCCCCCTCCCCTCTCGCCCGTCGGGGGTTTTCTCCCACGCGGCCGCCACCCTCTGCCCGCCCGCTCGCATCTGCCGACACTTTGGCGTGCATGGCATGGCATGACATGGCATTGGCAGCGGCCGCCTCGCCCGCCGCCCGCATGCCACATATCGCAACCGCATACCGGAAACCGGCACCGCCGGGGCCAACGTCGAGCACCACCGCCACTGTCTCCTCCTGCTCGTCCTCCTCCGCCATCAGCAGCAGCCACGACGCCTCCGGAATCCGCTGCCCGTGCTGTAGCTGCTGCTGCTGCTGCTGCTGCTCCTCCTCCTCCTCCTCCTCCTGCTGTGGAACTCGTGCACTTGCGGCTTCGTGGAATGCGCATCCCCGTCCGAGGCACCAATCTATCTACCTTACTCACGCGCATGTACAAGTAATCTCCACGCCGTGGCGCTGGCAGCCATCCATGTCTGTCCCGTGCGCGCAATGGCAATGCGGGCAAGCAACGAAGCCACCAACCGTGATGATCTCGTCGTTGCCACCATCGCCGTGTAAGCCCAAGCCACTCTGCAACGCCTGCACGACGAGGCATTTCGTAGACGCATCCGGTACGAGTACTGCAATTAACCGCCTGCCCGCGTGATAACACCACAACAAGTCACATACTCGCACGCACGCACTTGCTTCCTCTGGCACGCTCCGGCCGGCGATGCCCGGCTTGTTGGTCCGGTCCGGTCCAGCTGGTCGGTCTGACTGACGAAAGTCGGCGGCGACGCGAAACCCCCCACCTCGCGCATCCCGCGCCCCGCGTCCCGCGTCCCACGCCCAACTGACTGACTGCCTGCCTGCCTCTTGATATCGCCAAGCCGCGTCAGGCAGGCCTCCCCGTTGTTGTCGGGCATCGTGGCACGGAGTAGGTACTTGGTAGGTGAGGTACCTTTGCAGACGACCGAGGAGCAAGAGGTGCCCTTGCCGAGTGCAACTTTTTCTTTCTCCCATGTCATCTGTCCGTCTGTGCGTCCGCCGTCGCATCGCCGTCGCGCTCGTCGCCATCTCGATCTCGCCGGCAGAACCCTTCACTGCTGTATCCCTCATCATCTATAATACTGGGCACGTATAGCGCGCCAGTGCTCGTAAAGCGCTTGATTTATTTTGCAAATTAGAGGCTGTCATGCGCGCACCACCGCCGCCAGTGGCCTCGCCCTCCACCCATGACCCTGGTAGCTCGACCGCAAGGTATATTGCGGACGCGCTACCGACAGAGAGGTCTGACAGGCGCCGACGGGCACGTCCAAGTATCTCTCCCGCTCTCCAAGTATCTTTCTCGCTCAGGGCAAGGAGCACCGCGTCCGAGTGCGAGTAGCAAGGGCGGGCCGGCACGCGGTGTTCCCCTACCGCCTGGTGTTGGACGCATTCTGTCGGCAACAGCCGTGCTGTCCGTGATTTGCTTGCAAAACGTTAAAAGTCCAACAAAAAACGAGGTGGAATTACTACTCGGAACGCATCTAGAAACGCGACTTGCCCGAGAAACCTCGTCAAGCTCTTTTGGTGCTCACTGTCCCAAACACGTAAACACAAGGCAGTCTGGCTGGTGATTACGGCATGTAGTTGTCATCAAACGCGGAGCTCAGAGCGCTCTCTGGCTATAGATGCCACAAACAACGCGTACGCCTTGACTGACCGAGACGCCTGCCTGAATGTATGTATGACTTATAATAAGCGAATCTACCGTCGAGAGGGAAAGTACAACAAGGGCCCGTAGCCATCACCTCTTTCTTCAATATGCCGCGGTTTCCTTTCGCCCCTGCTCTCACTTCTTCTTCAGTTGCCCCGCCACGGTAGAGGCCAAACCTAGTGCACCAACTCGATTGCGACGTCGTCGACCCAAGTCTAAGAACACAGGCAGAAAGCTAGCAGTGTCCAACAGTCGACGCACCCCAATTGCTTGCGACAGACGGCGGCGTTGAACAGAGCAGCCGCTTCCTCGCTGTATCGACCCTCAGGGCTCGCGGCACGTGTAAGCCACCTGTGCCGCCAACGCCCGCCAGGGCCTTATCGAAGGAAGAAAAAAAGAAAGCAGTGAAGATGTCCGTGTACATAACCATAAAGCTCAAGACGGACTGGCAGAGTCACGTCGACATGACCGAGATGGAGATGAGGCGAGGGGTCATCGGCATGTTTCCCGACTCTCATCAAATGGTAACATCAGCAGGATTGGCGGAGGCGCCCACCTGGTCGATCGCGTGCCGCGACGTGCCGAGGGGTCGCGCGGCCTGGGAGTCCGCGCAAGGTTCCGCCTTCAGGAACAAGTTCGATCCGGCCATCGAGAGGTGAGCAACAACTGGTCCCCCCGTCTTCCCTCGCGACCGATGCGGCCCTTGTCATGAGGACCGGGACGCTGAATCTGCCGTGTAGTGTCGAAATCGCCGAAGGCAAATGTGTGCTACGTCTGTGGCCGTAGAACAGAGGCTCTGAAATGCGGAGAAATGTTGGGTGTCCGTCATCGCAAGCCAAAAATATAAAGCCCAAAAACCGATAATAGATAATGCCGTGAGCTACCAAGATCACCATGCGCAAGGCCAATGTGACTGCCCCTCTGCTAAGCTGCTCCAAGAACATACAACTATCCATACGGCGATTCTAGCACGTCTGAACCCAGAGGTCGTCTCACAGCCATAACCGCAGCGCTTGTCTCGACCCAGATCAAGCCCATGTACGCCATGCTAACGCAGCATATCTCTCCGGCGCCCTCCATGTGCATTCCCATACCGGTTCCGCTAACTGACGTCAGTTGCCCTTCTAAAGCAAGACGAGGAGGGCAGGGGCGTGGCCTACTGTACTTTTCCTCCCACAACTCATAATCCGCCATCGTCTGAAGGTCCCCCTCAATATAATGGAGCATCTCGAGCGCCCGATGGGCCAGGCTGTACGGGATGCTGACAACGTAAAAGGGGAGCTGCTCTGGACAATCAGGGACATCTGAAGGGCCGTTCCAGCCGTACAAGGGCCGAACGAGGTAGGGAGACTCGAGCACGTCAAATATCTGAACGTCGGGGCAGCTGAAAGCCACCCGCAGCGCACCCACGCGTAGCTCTCGATCCTCGGGGTGGTCGCGACGGCACCGGACCCAGCCGATGTCGAGGGTCCGTTCTGACTCGGGACGCCGCACCACCCTGACGACGCCCGCCGTCCTCTGGGCTTGGAGGGAGGTCGTGGGCGTCGCCGTGGGCGTCAACGGGCTGTGGGCTCGTCGCGCTCGGGGTGGCCGCGAAGGGCCCTTTGGAGGGCCGTGATGGTGGCGCGTTGTAGGCGGCATCTCGACTGTGCGGACTCGCCTTAGGCTGGCTGACTGGGACTGTGGTCTAGTAGATGAGTAGAGTTGATCAAGTACAACAGTGAAAGGAGGGGGTCGATGGTGTGCACGAATCACTCCTTCATCCAGATAAGGTGACAATGTAGCCACGTCTCAGTATTGACATGTCCTATTCTTGGCCCGAAAGCTATGGCGTTCTATAATGGTTATTCCACTGGCAGTCTAGGCTTAGTAACGACTTGAGCTCTCAAGTTAACCACGAAATGGGATCCGTGTCTCGCCATCTAATGCGATGGCCGGCTAGTGCGGATACTCGGAGTGCCCGAGTTTGCCATGAAACACAATATGCGAGCTGCTTGCCCTTTGGCGACACGTGCAGGTGTCCGCCCATGGACCTCCCTAGTTTCCGTGCGCGACATATTGGCTGTATATCGAGGCATCACAAGGCAGACATGGATTCTACGCAACGTCCAAATCGAGCCCAGGTCAAAGTACAAGAGAATGTCATGTGTTATTATTCACGGAGGAGTTTGGCCCCCAGCATACTGCCAATGAAAACTACAAGATCGGATTCTTCTGCAGGACAAAGAGCCGCTGTGAATCGCGATGCGACATGTGCCCGTCGTGGTGGCCAACAGTGCTTGCCTAGTCCAACACGCGACCGGCGACTGACGCCGCGCTCTTATCTTTGGTAGTCGTCTTCTTGAGTGCCCTGCCGGTCTGGATCTCGCTCAGGAAGCCTGCAGGGCGACCGCCCGATGGCGCGGGAGCGGGCGCATCACCAGGTGGAGGGGGAGGGGGAGGTGGAGGTGGCGGGCCTCCAGCACCTGGCATCGGGGGCGGCGGCGGCGGCGGAGCCCCTGAGGCTGGCATCGGAGGTGGTGGTGGCGGCGGCGCTGCGGGCGCCTCGGAGCTGGGCATCGGAGGCGGCGGAGGAGGAGACATCGGCGCATCGCTTTCCGGCATCGGAGGCGGCGGCGGAGGAGGAGGAGCGGCCGGAGCGTCCGACGCAGGCACCGGTGGCGGAGGCGGAGACGCAATGGGTGCATCGGAGGCTGGCGCCGGGCTGGCAGGAGTCGACTCCTTTCCAGTCGCCGACAATGGCCGGGGCGGAGCCATCGTGCCGAACAGGATCGAGGCAAGCTGGGCAGCATTACCACCACCCGGCCGGTCATCGTCCGAATCGTCCTCGTCATCGTCCTTGTTGGAGCCCCAATCCTCCGAGTCCGCCCGCTTCCTCGTGATGGGGCCGGTCGGCGCAGGAGGCGCCTTGCTCTCCTGTGTCATGCGGTGGAAAGGGTTGGTAGAGGGATCGGCCTGGGGGGCAGGCGGTCGCGTCGCGGGGCCGGCATCTGTAGAGACTGCGGGTGACGAGGCCTCAGACGCCTGCGACATCATCTTGAAGTAGGGATTCTTGCTCTCCTTCTCCGCAGGTGGCGAGGTGACGACGGCCGGCGGAGGCGGAGGTGGTGCGGCCACGGGGGGAGGGCTGAGCTGGCGCTCATGCTCCTGGTGACTGATTTGGCTGCCGCCTAGCGTAGGGGTCGACTCCTGCGGCGTGATCTGCTCTGGCCCTTCGTCTTCCGAAGAGGAGCTGTCGTCGTTCATGGCCTCCAGCTGGCGCTGAAGCTCCAGCTCACGCTTCTTGGCGGCCTCGATCTCCGCGCGTCGAGCCGCCATCTTGGCCTCCTTCTCCTTCGCCTCAGCCATGGCGGCCTTCTTCCTCTTCTTTTCCTCCTCCTTTCTCAGCTTGCCCTGTCTCACCTGCTCCTCCAGAGCCTTCAGCCGGGATTCAGCTTCCTTCTGCTCCTTCTCAAACTCCTCTTCCTCTTCCTTAGCCGTTTCCCTGGAAGAAAAGTTAGCATCCACGCGTAAATTACGATGCCACGGTACTTACTCCATCTGCTGTGTTTCACGATGCTGCTTCTCATGCTCCTCAGCGAGGCGAGACTCCTCGGCAGCTCGGATAGCCTGCTCGTCTTCCGCCTTCTTGGCGTTGTCAATCTCGGCCTTTGCTCCCTTTCTGGTTGGAGGCGGGGGAGGCCTCTTCGCAGATCCCTGCGCTGCTTCGGCAGCAGGTGCCGGAGGAGGAATGCCCTGTTCCTCTGCCAGGCGGGCCTGACGTTCAGCTTCCCTGCGAGAGTCTTCTTCCTCCGCCTGTCGCAGCTTGGCGGCCCGTTCCGCCCTCTCGCGCTCAGCACGCTGGGCGGCAGTTTCACCCGTCTTGGAGGGAGCCTTGATGCCGAGAGCAGCAAGACGCTCAGCCATGCGCTGCTCAGCCTGCTGCTTGATGAATGCAGCTCGCTCCTCAGGTGTCTTGTAGGACGCGTACGACCCACCGGTGGCGGGAGGCGTAGCAGTGCGAGACGTCGACGCGGGGCTTTCGACGCTCTCGCGGGGGCTTGCAACGCGTTCGGGTCGCGGGGGTTCGGCTGCGGCTGCGGCAGGCGACCGGGAGGCTGCCGGCCTGTCCTGCGCACGAAGTCGTGCGGCGCGGCTCTCCCGTTGGAGATCGAAGATGAAATCCCGGACCTCGTCCTCGACTCCCAGGCCATCCTCCCAGCGTCGCTTCTCGTGCTCGCTCGTGTTATCCTTGCCGCCGTCCTTGAGGCTGTCCTCGATACCGCGTGCAAAGTCACGCACGCTGTCCTCGACATCACGAACCATGCTCTCGTTGCCCTCCCTCTCAGTCTTGACCTTGATTGTCTCCTCTTCCAGACGCTTAGGCGCATCGTGGTCCTCGGGCCCAACGTCAATCTTCTTTCCAGTCAACGCGGCGGTGCGCTGCTGCATCATCGCCTTGGCTCTAGCCTTCAGGCGATCCGACTCGGTGACGGTTCCACCGGGGCCGGTGCCAACAATTGGAGCGCCACTGCCTGGGTGTGCTTTGGCGTCCTTGAGACGGAACAGCTCGAGTCGTGCCTCCATGATGGCCTTCTCAGTCTTGCGCACCTGGGAGGCAAGGTCGGGTATCTTGTCAGTGAGATTCTGGAGCTGCCTCTTCAACGCGCGTCGCTCGGCGTCAGAGTCGCCGCTCGCAAGTGCGGCGTCGGGGTGCGCATCGATATCACCCTGCATGCGTCTGATGCGGCGGTACAGTTCCTCGGCTTCGCGACGGTCGCGCCTGTCCAGAATATCGTCTTCCTCATTGTTCTTCTCATCAGCAAAGTCCATGGCATCGAGAAGCACTTGCTTCTCCTTGATCTTCTTGCGCAGCTGATCCAGAGACATGTCCTCGCTCGAAGCAACCGAGGCAGGAGAGTCAGAGCGGACGGAGCTGTCGCCCATCCTACGGCGCGCGCTCGACCTGTAACCGAAGTCTTCGTCATCATTGCGAAAGACTGTAGCATCTTTCCGTGCGGCTGCTGTGGCGCCAGCACCACCCCTGAAGGAGCGGTTCTTCATGTAGCTCACTCCGGTCTTCTGCGGAAGCAGCGCAGCGCCGGAATTCTTGCGGAAATCGGACTCCTGATTCAACATGTTTTTCAGGGTACCGATCGACTGGCTGAAGTTCCTTGTCGAGGGCGGGACAAGCTCTGCGGGCAGCGTGCTCGGAAGCGGATAGCCATTGAGCTTGCGGTAGATTAGATGCATAGCAACCGCGAACTCGTCCAGGTCCAGACGGCCCTTGTTGCCATTATCTGATAGAGTCCACACCCTCTCAAGATCAGGCTTCTCAAGGCCGCTTTGGCCGAAAATCTCGATGGCCTGGTCGCCCCCAATGTACCCCTTGCCCAGGCCGTCCCAAGCCTTGAATAGCGAGTCATATCGGGTCTTCTCCTCCTTTGTAATGGCCCAAGGAATGACAGCATTGCCCTGGAGGCCCTGGGTCGTGTACGAGCCAGCCTCGCGGCCCTGTTGAGGCATCATGCGGGCTTGAAGAGCGTCGATGTTCGGTAGACCAGTAGCCGGCGCGTTGACCAGGCCCCATTGTCCTGGTCGTCCAGTAGGCTGGGTGTTGAGCGGAGCTGCCATTCCACCAGCACCAGGCTGACCGAACCCAGTGGGCATCGGTGGCATGGGTGGCCGCGGCCCGGCGTAGCCCGTCGCCTGTGGGTTCTGTATGCCCTGGAATCCAGTCTGCTGAGGCTGGAAGCCTTGAGGTTGGCCGGCGAAGCCAGTTTGTTGCCCCGGAAAGCCCGTCATCTGCGATTGGAGGAGCTGAGAGTTTGACGACTGCGGCTGCTGGGCAGCTGGCGCGGAGTTGTTGTCGGCTCCGAAATTCGGTGCATTGCCACCTGGTGTAGGAGTTGTCGAGGATGGCCCGTCCTCCACCACGCTGAAGCCGATGATATCTACCATGCTCGAAACTTCGTTTCGAATGTTGTCAGGCAGCATGGAAGGCAGCGTCTTTCCGGTTAGCTTCAAGTTGCAAAGATACATGGCGAGAGCGAACTCTGGGAAATACAGCTCGCCTGCTCGCGTCGTGTCGGCGAGTGTCCAGATATGGGACAGAGAGTCTCCATCGAGTCGAGACCGCAGGAGCAGGTCGCGCGCCTTATCGCCTGACATGGTCGTGGACTTGTCACCAACAGCAGACTTGAAGAGCGTCTCGAACTTGGCCTGGTCCTGCGCAGTGATGAACGACAGCCTGATGTTCGGAATCTTGTTCGTCTTCTTCGTCTCCACGGGACGCTCCTGGGGGCGTGATGCTGACCCTGTATGGAACGAAGCAGCCATGGCAGAGAACCCGGTCGCCTGCGGCTTCATGGGAGCCGGTGGCTGCGATGGCCCCGACGACTGCTGCGGCGACGAGGAGAACCCCGTGGGCTGCTGCTGAGGCTGCAGTGACGAGGGCTGCTGTTGCTGCTGCTGCTGCTGGAACTGCTGCTGGAACTGAGGCGGGATAGCAGGCATCGGAGGCGCGCCGGTTTGGAAGCTCTGCTGGGGCTGGCTCTGGCCCGGAAACCCAGTATATTGCTGCTGGAGCGCTGGCTGCTGCGGCTGCTGCCCAAAGCCAGTGGGCTGGGCCTGCATCGGAAAGCCAGTATATTGCTGTTGAATCGGCTGCTGCTGTTGCTGTTGCGGCTGCTGGCCGAAACCCGTGGGCTGTGGCGCGAACGGGCCGGGCTGCTGGCCAGTGGGCTGCTGCGCTCCGCCCAGGCCGCTGTTGAAGCCATATTGCTGGCCGCCGGGTCGCTGGCTATTGCCTCCCAGGAAGGCATTCGAGTTGGAGTACATGGTCGAGGTGGGAGCACGTCACGGAGCTCAAGACTTGCGACGCCTGTACTGCCGCGTGGCGCCGACGTGCTTTGGCGGGAGGTCGTCGGGGGCGCCGGCCGTCGGGCACCTGTTCCGAGGGGTGAGGTGGTGTGGCTGGGGGGGCCGATGCGCCGTCGTGGGAAATGCAAACGCTGCAATTGAACGCCTCGTCGCAGGAAGGGATGCGAGAGAGTGGCATCTACCAGCGGCGGCGTGAGCTGCTCGCGACGGTGCAAGTCGGGGGTGAGGGTGGTTGGTGGAGGAAGAGGATGACGAAGCTTCCGCGAGCTTCGCCGGAGTCGATGAATGGATGGATGGATGCCTCGCCTGCCACTGCTGCAGACAGCACAGGAACAAGGCAGGCCGCGCTAGGCTCCGCCGGGCCACTGATGAGGTGAGCGGCCGCGCCTAACACTGCGCGGCCTTGGCGGCGTCCAGTGCTCGTAAATTGCGTGGCTTGTGCCCCAGTGCCCCTGACTCCACCAGCTGTGGCTTGTCCTTCCAGGACCTTATGCACTTAAGCGGTTGGCTACCTGAGGTACATGCGTTGGACGACGCCAAAATGTACCTTCGTACCTAAGTTAGCATGCGCGCCGCATTCGGCCTGCAAGTCAAAAGAATCCCGTTCTCAGACATACAGATCAACATCCTCATCGTCAACAGGTGCATCCAGAGCATTCTCTCGGTTTCAAGAAAAATTAAAGCATCTTCAATTGGTATTCAGACAGGGGTATCGAGCCAAAAGCCATCGTTCCCATCTCGCCATTCCAGCAAACGCCGTCGTCCTCCACCAGGGAATCAACGAGTCCAACGCCATGCCAAACAATGTCCCGTTCAAATGCAAGTACCAGATGAGACGCAGCAATGCCGCCTCTGCTATCGTTCACCGCTCACGGTGACTCGTCCTCTGCTCCGTCGCCGGCTCCTCCATCCTCTTCGTCGATCCGGGTAGTTGCGCTGCCCCAGTACCGTCGGAACCGCTTCATCTGTAGACCGCCGTCCGCGTCTGGTGCATCCGTATATGTGTAATTATTGTCCCGCGAGTCTCCAAACGCTCCGAATGCCGCGAGTGCTCTCTGCACGTCCGCGAGGCTGAAGTCCTTGTCGGATGGGCTCTCCAGTTCAGGGGGGCTTGGGATGCCGCCTGTGCTCGCCCCATCTGTTGTCGGACTGACGGCCGCCTCGCTGGAGACCGTTGAGACTGGCCGCGCAATCCCTTGTCCAACAAGATCGGACGAACTTGGGTTCGCCGACACCGAAGTCGGACGACGTTGCGGAGAAATAGACCCCTGCGAGCCCTTGGACCTTCGGGACTCAAACTCTCTACGCGCGAGTCCTCCGAACGCCGAAGAGAACGCGTTCTCCGCATCACCCTGTCTCCCGCTGGGCGGCATCATGGCCTCGTCGTCAGACTCCTCCTTGTCGCGCAGGAGCTGCTGGTTTCTTTGCAGGACGCGATCCAAGTCCGCAACCGCAGCGTCCCACTCATCCCTGAGCTGTTGCACCAGCGGCTTCCCGGTCCCGACCGGGACCTTCTCGGATCGGAACCTCGACATGACAGACGATCGGCGCATGATCGGCGCAGCTGCGCTAGCTGTCTCTACCGACTTGCGAATCGCACGGGACAGCTCGTGAGCCGAGAACGCCGAAAAGTATTGAATCGTCGTGCTATCGTCAAGATGCTTGATTAGATGACGAAAGTTCGACAAATTGAAGTCGTTTCCTTCACAGTCAAGCGTGTGCAGGGCCTTGTTGCCAGAAATGGCCTCGGCGAGGTCCCCGATGTTGAAGTTTAGCATCTGACTTCGCACTCGCAGATGCTCGATGCGCGTGTTCAGTCGAATGCCGCTCAAGGCCTTGGAGAACTCCCTGCCAAGTCGGCCCTCGTCCAGCTTCGAGTCGTAGCCGGAAAAGTCCAGGAATCGCACTGTATCGTTCTTGGCGAAGAACTCGGCGACGGCCTGGCAGGCAACGCCACTGGCTGACTCGGGGGTGGCAGTGCCGGCCAGGCTGAGACATTCGATTGTCTTATTCACAGTCAAAGCCCGCAGCAGCTTGATGTAGTTGGCCTCGGAGGCGAACTCGACCATTTGCAGGAAGACACTCCAGGGGCCATAACCGTTCGCGATGGCATTGCAGAGATCATCAATACCTTCATCTAGGCGATTGCCGTTCAGGTGGATCGTCAGCCGCCTTGCTTGGCCCATGCTGCGAAAAAGACGGGAGATCTGTCTCCCGGTGAGGCCGCAGTTGTTGAGCCGCACGAGCTGCAGTCCATGAGAGTTGTATGTGCCGAGATATTCGGCCAAAGTGTCGACAGTGGCATCATTAAGCTGCCAAGCCGTTAGCCTCAAATCCAATAAGCTTATGATAGTCGTACATACCATGATCCCGGAGAGATTTAGGTCCTGGAGTGCCCACTTCATGATGGTCTCACTGTCGAACAGCGATGCTTCAGACATGATGCGCGTGTTTCCGGCGATATTGAGCGACGTCAACCTCTGCAGCTTCTTTAGCGTCCTCTGGATGGCATCAAACCGAACGATGCCCTGGTTGTCCGAGGTATCGAGACACTCCAGAGAGAAACCCTGACTCCCCAGGGCTCCCCAGAGTTGCGACAACCCGGCGTCGCCAAGGGCACATTTCGCAAGATGAAGCTTCTTGATATGCACGTAGTCAAGTGCAAGCAAGTTTGCTGTAACGTGTCAGCAAATGGTTCCTAGTCGTCGGCGTTGGAGCCTTGACTTACCAAGCTCGTCCATGTCTCCGGGAGCGATTGGGTTGTTCGACATGGAGATGCCCTGGCAGACAGACATTTGCTGTCTCCAAAGCATCAATATGGGCCTCAAAAGCTCAGAACTCTTCTTGCACAGTGCCTCGTGGTCGTACTGGAACCGGCTCAGCCTCTGGCTGGTCTGCAGTCCCAGCGTGTTGGTCAGGTCAATGCTCCGGATAGACTCCGAGGTGAACGTCAGCGCATGAATTTCCTGCTCGAGGATAGTCGCCTGAAGCAGGATCTCGTGGTGGTCTTCCGAGATTGTCAGAGCTAACAAGGATGTCAGCATAAACTCAGCAACTCGTAAGTCCGACCAGGGACACTCACAACTCAGGGATCGGTACGCGATGCCATCTCCATATTGGGAAAAGTCATTCTTCCCCGCTAGCGACGACAGGTCAACGTCGCGGAAGGAGATGGCTTTGAAAAAGCTGTTATATCTGAGGGCACGGAAAACGGCAAGCAGTTGGAGTGGTGAGTACGCTGGGCCATCGGAGGGAAGCAACCGGAACGCCGGGTGTGGCGGCGCGTTCCACTCAATCTTCCACGCTGGAACTTGGACTTGGTATGCCGCGCAGTATGCCTGAAGGCTGCTCTCGAGGCCACCAAGGTCGTTTCCCTTGGTGAGTTGCAGGGGTGGCGGGAGCCCCTTGACTTCGAAAATAGTATGCTGCAAGGACTGTGGCCACATCGGCTTCAGATTGCGGTCTACCTTGATGAGCGCCTCGATGATACGCCGATACTGAACACTGGCCAGGTCAAGTCGAGTCTCGCGACCGAAAGGTGAGCGAAAGCACATGATGAAGCGCTGCTCATGCGAAGCAACCGAGGCCTTAAAGCGCGTAAGAGTCACCGTGCCGTATGACACGGCCTTGACTCGGAGATCGCCAGGGAGCGTCGAGTAATCGGCCTTGAGTACCTCGACCAAGTGGCACATGCAGGGTCCAATAACGAAGTAGAAAGATGACGAATCATTATGATCGTGGGCCTCGTCGGTGCCGGACGCTCTCTGGGCCTGTGCAAAGACGCGTCGGGCGACGGGGAACACGAGACTATGATGCTCGCCATCAATCCCCTCGACCGATCGAACAATATGATTAATACGGGTCTTCAGGTTCTCGGGGATGAGGGTACCAGCGGGGTTCTTTCGAAGCCTCACCCTGCACGCGCGGTGGATGGATGCTAGCCAGTCATCCCTCTCCTTGGGCAGTGCGAAATGCAAATGGGCTTTGCAGTAGGCGAGGCGTGGCCACTGCGAGAACCACCAGATCTCGATTCCGGAGCGGTGGTGAGCGGAATCCTCGTTGAAGGCGGCCACTATGGCGCGTAAAGGAATGTCCAGGCGCACGTCAGCGGACGAGACTTTGCCCGTGCTGTAATGCGCAGCATCCTTTACGTGTGACTTAGCCTGGCCAAGCTGGGGGAAGGCGTTCCTGGCGGCCTCGACAGTCGTAAATTTGACCAGGCAGTGGTCTGACAGGACGAGATACTCCGCTCGTGCTTTGAGGAGAGATATGTCGGCCTTGAGAGGCCCATAGTGGACGACCTCCATGGTCGAATATGGCTGCGGACCCTCGACGGGGCTGCCAGGGGCGTCTGATGGAGATGCGTGGCCGCCAGAATGATTGGATACGCGACGATGCAGCCGCTCGATCATTGATCCCGAGTTTGATGGCGTCTTTTGCAGTCTGCGTGTTGAAGATGAGCTCCTGACCGAGTTGGCGGCGATCGAGTCCATGGACGAGCTGCTAAGGGAGCGCAGAGCGCGGGTGAGGACGCGGGGCGCCTTGCTCTCGGACGCCTCCGACATCATGGCCTTTTCCGAGTCATAATGATGGGACGTCGCCTGGCCAAGGGCGAGGCCGGAGGAGCTCCTCCATTTCCACTTTTCGACGCTCATCGTGTACTGGTCGAAGGGCTCCGCGGGGCAAGGTCGTTGCCTCGGGCTGGGGTATATCCGACGAAGCAATCTGCTGGTTGTCGTACGAGGTCTTAGAAGAGCATGGCGATGTGGACGTCACGTCAGCCGGTGAAGAAATGCGAGGAAGCGTGCTTCCAAGTCGACGGTGCAACGGTCGGGATAGAAAACCCGGCGGCTGCTGTGGCAGGTCGGTTGACGCAATGTCTCAGCCACAGGCGTGGGCCTTTGTACAAGAGACTCGGCGAGCGTGGCAGCCGGGCTCCTCGATATCTGAGACCTCCGCAAGCGTCACTCTGGAAACGACGATGTGCGGCAGGAATTCGCCACAGCGTGGTTGAAGATCTGTATGAATCCGGGGACGGCAATTGTTGGTGCCGAGGGCGATGGTTGCTGCACTCGGACAGATGCACGATAGCAGCTCCACCACAACGTCGGTATCGTATCGCTCGGTGTGGCCGAGGCTGGCGGGCTGGCTCTTTACTCGTATGCGGAGCCGAACGCCAGGCACAGGACGGCTCGGAGAAGGGGAAACGCTTCTGGGCGGGCGAGAGACTCGGGCCCGAGAGGCAGGCGCCGGAGAAGGCTTGGGAAAAGCAGGGTCGGGCGGTTCTTCGCGGGCCGGTTTGGGTAGCGCTGGGTATCGCGAGCTGGCCGGGAAGGGAAATGCAATTGAAGCCCAGGGGTCGAGGGCAGAGGGCGGGCGGGCGGGTTTACGCATTCATCAAAGTGATTGTAAGTGCGTGCAGGCACACGTGTGGGAGCAGAAGGTCGCAGAGGTCGGGTTTCTGGGGGAGCGGAAGCCGCATTCCAGTCAACAGCCCGATCCGGCAACCAGCTGTGAGGCAGGAACGGGAGTGGGACGACCCTGCCCGGGGCGGTCGGTCCGGCAGCAAGTGACTTGGGACTTTGTTTGCTGCGAAGAAGAAGTAGGCAGTGGCAACGAGCAGAGAGTGCGGTTGAACAAGCGGTATCCGCGCGTTGACGGTGGAAAACGCTGGCGTGTGTACGATGCGAGAATCGCTCGGCGGTGGTGCAGATGACGCTGGTGGCAGCTTGGGTGGCGGCGCGGAGGAGGACGAAGAGGTAGGTAGGTCGGTGGTGGTGGTGGTGGTGGTGGTGGTGGTGGTGCAGCTGGCGTGACGTCGGTCGGTTGATGCAAGCAACTCGCAAGGCAAAGGACGGACAGGACAGGACAAGGCAAACGCCCAGGCCACCAGCAGCAGCAGCACGGAGCGCGCGAGACGACGACGGTGTCGCAGTCGCAGCCTTGGAAAGAGGCACGGGCTCGAGCAATGCACAGTTCCGTACGGCGGACAAAGAACGAAGCGAAGGGCGGCGGGATGGAAGAAGAACGAGCGGGAGGAGGTGAGGAGGAGACGTGCTTGCGTGCGTGCGCGCGGTGACGAGACCACACGGGACAAGGGACAAGGGACAAGGAAGGGACAAGGGATTCATGGCATGGGAAACAAGGGCAAATACGATACGATGGTACGAAGCCAAGCAGGACGCAGCAGCATCGGCCGTCCATGGATCCCCCTCCACTCCGTCAGCCAGCCTGTGCTGTGCCTTGGAGGCTCATCCCGGCAGGCGAGGGCGAGGGCCAAGCCAAGCCATGCCGTGCCTTGCCCACCTCATGCCTGCCCTGTCCTCCTGCCTACCTGCCTGCCTGTGCTGCCATGTGTGCCGCAACGGGTCCCAGGTTGGGGGTTCTCCGGGGATGCCGCGCGCGCGCCCCCGCTGCACGGCGAGGCAGTGGAGAGTATCTGATTTGCTGCTGCGAACCGGCGAGGGCACGGGCGGCGGGCGGCGATGGCAAGTCCGTCACAAGCTGGAGAGGAGAGGGGAGCAGAGGAGCTTGAGGAGCACGACGCGATGGGATCGGAGTCGCCTGCTGCCGTTGCTGCTCGCTGCACCCGCCGCCAACGCCAGCGCCAGCCTCACGCCAACCTTGCAGGGGTGGGCCGCCCCTCCTCCACTCTGGCATCGGACCAGGACGACGACAAACAGGGACTTGGCTTCCATGGGACCGGTGGGAGTGGGGGAGTGGGAGCTCCACGGGCCGAACAGCTCGACAGGGGTGAGTGAATGCGCTGCGCTGCGCTGTGCTGAGCTGGGGGGGGGGCACGTTTGGAAACGGCCTCAGCTCCCTCGTCGGGCTCGTCTGCGCGTCCGTGGTGCATCTGCTGCCTGTCCGTCCACCTGACAGAAAGATGGACAGAATGATGGACAGACAGACGGGCAGACAGACGGACAGATAGACAAGCACCTCAGACTCAGACACAATAGCTGCTGCCCGGGCCGGAGCCAATTGACAATGCGGCCGGGCCGAAAGACCTAGACAGCCAGCCGCAAAGGCAAGACGCCGCAACCATCGCGCTCCGGTTTTCTAGCTTTGACGAATTCAAGCTGTTCACTCGCCCCTCGTCGCGAGCGAGCGACGTTGGAGGTTGGACTGGCGCGACGCCGCCGGGCCTAGAAGGAGGAGGAGGGCAAGGGAGGGGCGGCGCCTCTTGGACGAAGAGGGGGGGGGATGGGGGGCAACGATGCCTGCAGGTGCGCTCCAGCACCTGCAAAGGGGAAGCTAACTTGCCTTAGCTGGAGAGCCGGCGGCGTCACTGGCAGAGGGGCGACATCGATGATGTTATCGGCGCATGCCCCATTCCCCATGCCGGTTTGCCCATGCATCGCAGCGTGTTTGTCGACGACGAGCGAGCGAGCGCCATTGCTGCCAAGTTCAACCCGCCTCAACGACTACGAGTACTTGTACGAGTACTAGCCCGGACCATCACGCTGGGCTCAACTGCTTTCGGCGGTCCGTCGCCAAGACGCCAACCGCTCCGCCTGCCAGCGCTGCCAGGGCCTGCGACGGGCCCAGACCAATCATCCATCCGTGAGGTGGGAGGCTGTCCGGCGCGAAGGCACCTCGTCGTCTCTTGCAGGAGCTACGGACTACGTACGTGTACTCGCACGTATCGTACTACGGACTATTAAATTTTTTTTTTTTGTCGTTCTTCAACACGAGGCGTCGGCGCGTGGGCGGGCGGCAGGCGGCGGGCTTGTGGTGACGGGCGAGGCGAGGGGTTGCTAAATTGGTAAGTTCAAAGGCGCGCGACCTGCGGCGCAGCGGCTCCGGTGTGCCTGTCTACCGACTCTTGACTCTTGACAATGGATCAATGGATCAATGGATGGATGGCACAGTACAGTACGGGCCCGCCCTCCTCCGCGGCGCGGGTGCTTGGTCGTCGCCTCCAGATTTGCTGGAATTGCAAGGGGCCGGCATTGTCGATGAACAGGGGGTCTGGCGTGTCTCGTACGAGCGCGGCTGGTGAACCATGGTGGACACGACTGACTCACGTTTTCCCCTTGGACCAGCGACATGAGCATCAGCATCAGCATCAGCATCTCATCATCATCAGCATCATCAGGGTCCATCACGGGGCCACGGGAGTCTGCGTTGCTCGCTGTGAGTGCCAAGCGCCCGCGCGCCCCGGTAAGTGAAACACCAAGAGGGCCTGTCCGACCGGCCGACCGAAGCGAGTGGCTCGTTCGTCCGGCGCCGCGCTAGCTACTAACACCACCACCACCACCACCACCATCACGGGTACGAGCGAGCGCTACCAGTCCGGAACGGCCCCTCAGCCAGCCAGGCTGACGACGCGCCGACGCCGACTCGGAGCCACGAAACCTTGGGTCGACGTTGTAAGACTACGGCCGTGATCCGCAACGCCAGGCCTCGGCGCCCACGGCTGCCCGTGGTTGACGGCTTGGCGCGGCTTTTGCGGCATTGAGATGCTGGACACAAGCCATTGATCACTGACTTGCTCGTACGGGGGTATATACTCACTCACGCACTCACCGGTAGTCGGTCCCTCGAGACGCTCTCTCCCCTGCCTGCTCTTGCTCGTTGCTGTCCCCCCGTGGCCCGGCCCCGATGAGACGGATGTGGAGACACGGGAAAGGGAACCACCATGATGGGGGAGGAGGGCTGTTGGTTTCGCTTGCTGCCCGCGCATGCCCTGGCCCGGTGCTGCAGCTGGGTGAATGAGGTGCATGACCCCGACGCATGAGGGCGGGCGCAGGCGGGCGGCATGACCGCCTTGTGTGGCCCGTATCGCTTCACCATGCGACATACGGACCACATACGTACAAACGAGTAGGTACCTCCCGGTACGAACGTCCGTAGTCCGTACAAGGCCTGCTGGCGAATGGATACGACGGGGGCGAAGCGAAGGTGAGGTGCGAGGGAGGGAGCGAGGCGATGCCGCAGATGCCGCGCGTATCAAGACCCGAGTACGAGCCTAACGACGCCGAACGCCGGACTCGAGGAGGCACACGGCGATGACGACGACGCGCAGCGACTGTCAGAGGGCGGCAAGGGAGTTAAAAAAAAAAATATTTTACTCTTCACATCCGCCCAGTTGACAAAACCAAAGCTTGCCCTTACTTAACACATTGGGGCCCTGAGTTGGCGGATGCGGGCCGTTGTTTAGTAAACGCGGGCCGCTGCCTCGAACGCTCTGGTAGTATGGAAGGCAATACAGGCAAACTCAACCTCACGAGGGGGACTCAGGGACATGATAGTTATCGTCAGACGTCTGGGCCGTACCTGAAGACGGCAAGGCGCGCGCGGCGGCCGATGCCCGCTCGCCTAGCCCAAGGCACAGGGACAAACACTTGAGGACCTTGGCAACGATGTAAGTCGCCAATGCCGACACACTGCGCCAACGTGCGCGAGGCCGAAAAAAAAAAAAAGCGAAAAAAAAAAAAAAAAAAAAGGTGTGGGAATATTCCACGTCGTGGCATGCAAGCCGGCCGGATGCTGCATGCGGCGGCGTCTGTGGATGGTGACGCGCTCGGTGTTGGCGCCGGTGCCAGCTGGAGTGGAAGGAAGCGCTCTGGGGTTCCACCGCCGGGCGAAGTGCTACTACTGCGCGCTTCCCGCGCCCCATGCCCAAAGCAACATGGACGATGACGTTTCGTTTCGTCTGCCCGCCGCCAAGTCGTCTGTGTGTCCCCCCCGTCCCCCCCCCCGGTTGCCCCGTTCGGTTTCTGTCGAGCACCTCGGGTTTTTGGCAGCTCGGCGGAATTGGTATGTATATACGTTGGCCCCGCCAGGGGGGGGCGGCACTTTGTTCGACTGAGCGTGCCTTATAATACGGAACCCAACCGCAGGTGGCAGTTGGACGGTACGGTCGTCAGGGAGGCAAGATACCTTACCCAAGACGGAACCTTGCCCTATGTTACCTTGAGAGACGCCCATGCAGGAGGGCTCGGCTCTGGCGTGCTGCGGCGATGAATTGACGTGAGGCCAAATTGGTTGAGGACGCAGTGCAGCACTGCAGACCCTCGATGACCACCTCGCCAGCGAGAGAGCAATGTAGATGGCGTACTTCGTACGAAGTAGATGGCCAGCTCATGCCTCCACAGTAACACCATCGCGCGCCCTCCAGTGGCTCGTGGAACCTCGCCTTGTGCCTTCTGGCCAAAGCTGAGCTCTTTCCCTCAGTCCGGGCCAGTCCAGTTCCGCCTCTTCGGTGTCCGACGGCCGGCGGAACAACCAAGCGGCGACCGGCCCGCCGATTGGACGGGTGATTCCGCCCTGGCACGCGAACCTGGCAGGCACATCACCTCTGCGCCCAGCCTGCACGGGCTTGGGGGCTTGTACTGTATGTACGGGCAGCATGTAGAATGGCCCTCGGTGGCCTGTGAGAGAGCGCTGATCCCGCGACGTCACCGCCTCGAGGTTCCATGGAAGGTTGGCAGAGGTTGGTTCCGCTCCTAAAGGTCCAGCCAGGTCCGTCCCTGCCTCGCCCGCACCGACCTCGGATCAGGGCCCTCCTCGACCTGGGGAACCGGTACTCCGTAGGGCGTGCATTGGCCACGAGGGATCTGCTGGCTTTAATGCAGCCGAGCAAAGCTCCGACGAGCGAGACAAGAACTGTCCTCCTGCAACCAACCCGGCTTCCATCCAGTACACGGCAGTGGTCCGTACATCTCTGCATCCAGAATTGTTCTCGAACCTCAATCTGTCAGAAAAGCAAACTCCCGGCGGTCGGTTGCATCGCGCGCGCGCGCAGTCTTGCTTGCTTGCCTGTTCCCGTGGACCAAAAGGTAAGGTACAACCTCCCGGACCTGAGGCATCGCCCGCTGGGCCAATCCCATTGCCCAATCTCCAGGCGTTGAGCTCCCGCCCGTCTCCACATCGGAGCCTGAAGCCGCCCCGAGCACCTGAACGGTGAACCTGCCCGCCCCGGCAAGACCCGCCCCAAGGCCAAGGGGGGGATTTTATTGTCGCGTGGTGGGGAAGCGAAACTCGTTGAACCGACCCAGACAGAGACAGACCGACCGACTGACTGACAGACTGGGTGCGCACAGCCAGAGCAGAGCAGAGCAGAGCAGAGCAGAGAGGCAGCGAGAGAGGCACAACACACCGACCGAACGAACAACCTACACCTCTCAAACCTACGTCCACCCCCTCGGTGACAAACCTCCCCCCAACGTCGCCGCACCCCCCGTCGACGCGGACCGCCAGACCTCCCCCCGTCCGCGACCGCTCGCTCGGTCACAATGGCCTCGTCCTCGCCCTCCCCGTCCGCCGCCGGCGCGGCTCACGACTCGTCGTGGCTCGCCCGCCACTACATCGACTACGTCTACGTCCCCGGCGCCCTGCTCGTCTTTGGCACCCTCATCGTGAAGCGCGAGTGGCTGCCCTACTCGGTCCTCCTCGCCCTCGTCCTCGGCGCCTACAACTTCTGGAACTTCCGTGAGTAGCAAAGAGCCTCTCTCTTCTGCCGACCGTCGCTCGTCGTCGTCGGCGGCACGCCGCGTCTGAGGAAGCGCGATCGGAGCGCCGGGCTAACACCGCGGCCTCGCGTCTGTCCTTTGCAGAGATCAAAAAGGTCCTCAAGCCCGATGTCTTCCAGGAGTTTGAGCTCCAGGAGAAGACGGTCATCTCCCACAATGTCGCCATGTAAGAAACCGCTTGCCCCCCAACCCCCCAACCCCTCCCGACCTCACAATGGCAGCCTTTGCTGATGCTCTATCGCCCCCAGCTACCGGTTCAAGCTCCCCTCGTCGCAGTCCATCCTCGGCCTCCCCATCGGCCAGCACATCTCCATCGGCGCCCCGCTGAAGCAGCCCGACGGCAGCACCAAGGAGATTGTCCGCTCCTACACCCCCATCTCGGGCGACCACCAGCCCGGCTACTTCGACCTCCTCATCAAGTCGTACCCGCAGGGAAACATCTCCAAGCACATGGCCTCGCTCGTCGTCGGCCAGGCCATCCGCGTCCGCGGCCCCAAGGGCGCCTTCGTCTACACCCCCAACATGGTCCGCCACTTCGGCATGATCGCCGGCGGCACCGGCATCACCCCCATGCTCCAGATCGTTCGCGCCATCGTCCGCGGCCGCGCCGATGGCGACCGCACCCAGGTCGACCTCATCTTCGCCAACGTCACGCCCCAGGACATCCTCCTCCGCGAGGACCTCGACGCCCTCACCAAGGAGGACAGCGGCATCCGCGTCCACTACGTCCTCGACAACCCTCCCGAGGGCTGGACCGGCGGCGTCGGCTACGTCACTGCCGACATGATCACCGTAAGATCCGCGCCCTTCACATGTCCCCGCGCTGTGACGGTGGCATCGCTAACTTTGGAAACCTCAACAGAAATGGCTCCCCAAGCCCGCCGAAGACGTCAAGATCCTCGTCTGTGGCCCCCCTCCCATGGTTAGCGGCCTGAAGAAGGCCACCGAGAGCCTTGGCTTCAAGAAGGCCCGCCCCGTCAGCAAGCTCGAGGACCAGGTCTTTGCCTTCTAAAGGACCCCCAACGACCTCTGTGGGATCCCGGTTGGGTTCATCACTGCGGTTGACGAGAGGGTCGCGGGTCAGCGGCCGCTGGCATCATTCCCCGATTGTCATAGAGCATACACTTTGTCCAGGAAGGATACAATGGGCGAGTAATAGACGAATAAAAGTAAACGGGTTCGTCGGGAGTGCGGGAGTATGTGGGAGGGGAGGGAGGCTTTGAGATGAGTTGTCTACTCGCCATACTGCGACGTCTCTCTTAGTCTCGCGGGCTGTAGGGGCCGGACGGCTCGTCGAGACCTCTTTATGACAATGTCACGTTGTAATGCTGCATCATGACTGGGGAAACCAAAATGATATTCGCTATTCCGTACCCCCCCCCCCCCCCCTTCCTGAATCAACCGGTATCCTCAGCCTGTATCTTGCCCGGAATCTGGGTACCTGAAACATACTTTACACGACAACTCGACATCCTCGTGACCAGCTTACTCGTCGTCCTCGTCGTCCTCGTCGTCAACGTCTCGCAAGGTCTCGTCCGCTGCTGCTGCAGGACTCTCCTCATCGTCTCCAGCCGGGGGGCTGTTGGCGTTGCCAGCATCGTCATCCGCTTCCTCTTGTTCCTCTTCCTCTTCCTCTTCCTCGTCAGACTCGACAACGCGACCCCGCCGGGCTCTCTTCTGTTGAGCCTGGCGCGGCGCAGTGTCCTCGTCCTCTTCCTCGTCCGCGTCTCCACCCTGGTCCGCCTGCTCGTCCTCGTCGACGTCCATCTTGTCAGCCGCACCATCGTCGTCTGATGCCACGGAACCGCTCCTCTCCAGGTTCCTTTCGGCACGCTCGAGAGCATCCTCGTCTTCGTCTTCGTCGCTGTCGACCACAATCTCGGCTGACTTGAACTTGCTCGACTCCTTCTTTGTGAGGCGGCGTCTCTTCTTGGTATGTGACTCCTCTTGAGAATCCTCATCCCCGTCGTCACGCTCGCCCTTCCTCTGCTTTCTCCGCTCGGTCGGCTTCTTGGGCTTGCGCTTTCGCTTGACCTTCTGGCCCGTCTCCTCGTCTGTTGTGAGCTCGGCGTCTTTGCGGGCTTGCTGCTCCCGCTGCTCCTCGGCTTTCTGCTCGGCACGTTGTTCCGCCAACATTCTGTCGCGGGCCGCGATTACCTCGCGCTCCTTCCTGATCTTTTCTTGGCGCTCGCGCTCCTTGGCCAGCACGGCCTCTCGCTCAGCCTCGCGGCGCTTGATCTCGGCGTCACGCTGGTCTCTCGCCGCCTTGATCTTCTCCTGGTTCATCTCTTCCCACTCCTTCTGCTTACCGATGGCTCTCTCGAGCTGCTTTCGCAGGGTATTGCGAGCCATGTTGGCACGCTGCTCAACGTCGTGCTTGGGGTACGGAGTCTGAGGCTCCGTGGCGATGCTGTCAAGCGAGGTAATGGCAGCTTCCAAGCCCTCCGCAGCCTGCTCGAGTTGCTCCAGCGAGCGTCGATTCTCTGGCAGACCCTGAAGGGTAGTCACCAATTGAATTTGTACAAACGCAACGTTGAATTTGTAGTGAACCTGTTCGGGGGCAACTTCTAGAGCCTATTACACTGTCAGTAGATGGCTCATTGTCCGTTGGACTGTCAATCTCACCTTTTTGGCGCACTCAAGGGCCTTAACGCAAGAGTCCGCATCTCGCTCGCTTCTACCCCTGTTCAGCCATGTACGGCCCAGGCAAGAGAGAATCACAGGGTCGTTGGCCTTGCCGTCTTTCGACAGTGCAACCTCATAATGCTCAATGGCCTTGGCAAATTGCTTCAGCTCCGAATAGATGTGACCCAGGTTGACGTAGATGTGAGAGTCCTTCACAGTCTCTCGGACCTGATTGAAGATGGGAAGGGCTGATTTGTAGTCCTTCTTGTCCTCGACCAAGGCGATCGCGACTCCCTGTGCCGCGTACGCATTCTTGGGGTCCAAGGAGAGGGCCTTTTCGAAGAACTCGACGGCCTTGCAGTAGATGGCGCTGCGCTTCTGCTTCTCCTGGTCCGTCTCGCGCCGCATCTCTCTTGCTTGCAGCAGATACAGATTGCCCATTCCGACCAGCGCATATCTGTCGTGCTTGTCGTAGTTTTGCAAGGTGTGCTTGTAGTGCCTGAACTCGTGGTCCTCGGTAATGTTGGAGGGTCGCTTGCGGGAGTGGACCTTGCCGAGATACCAGCCGTACAGCGCGCGGACTTCCAAGTCGCTGGTGTTTTCTTGGTATAACTTGGCGACGGTATCGGGTCCTTCCTTGTTCGGATTCCTCCTGAGCTTGATATAGGCCAGTCTTGTGCGGGCATCCGTGTAGTCGTCGTGGCGAGCGAGCAGACCATCATATACCTCAACGGCCTTGTCGGTCAACCCTCTGGACTCGTACGTCCTGCCCAGGTTGAAACTGATGGTTGAGACCAGCGCATCAGTATCCATTTCAGGGTCCTTCTCGCCAATTCTCATGCAGGCGCCTAGGGCTGCCTCGAACATGTCGCTGGCCAGCTCGTGCTTCTCCGACTGGTAATGAAAGCAGCCGATATTGTTGAGCAGCTGCGGAGGCAACAATTTCCTGATGGCGGCCTGGGCCTCGGCATCGTCGGTTGACTCGGGCCGTTCAGAAGGTGGGATCTGATCCAGCTCAAGTTGCTCGACCTGCTGCAAGCACTGCAGGGCCTTTTCGGGCTGTTCGGTCTCATAAAGACGAGCCAGGTTGAGCAGAACGGAAGAGTCAGGAGCAAGTGCCTTCTTGGGATCCTTCCAGGCGTTGCGAACTCCCTCGAGGAGTGCGATGGCCTTCTTCATCTCGGATGACTTGTCCTCCTTGACGTCACTCTTCTGGCTGGCAAAGATCTCCTCTGCGTAAATCGTGCCGAGGAGAATCATTGCCTCGTGGCTCTTGGACTGCTGAATCATCTTCTCTAGTCGCAACTTGGCTTCGCCGAGGTCATTTTTCATGACGGACAGCTGTGCCACGCCAAACTTGGCAGGCAAATAGCCTGTGTCTGCACCTCCACGCGCGTCATCGGCGCGGCGATAGTAGTCGCTGGCCTTGTCTGTGTCGCCATTGTAGTGCGCCTTGCGCGCCAACAGATACCAGCCGTCACTGGCGATGGCGTTGACGTCTGTGTACTGGATGGCCTTGTGCGCTAGCTTCTCCGTATTGTCCCAATTTTTTCGGGAGAGAAAGTAGCTAGAAAAAGTCGAGCAGGTAAGGGGGAACTCCTTGTCGAGCTTGAATGACTTTTGAGTATACTCAGTCATGGCCTTGCGGTACAACTTCAAGAATTCGTCGCTGTTGACGGGCACATGGCCGCTGGCGTCGAGGTAGAAGAGGCCCAAGAGAATGTTGGCCACGGTCGAATTGGGGTTGATCTCGAGCGACCTCTCCCAGGCGACTTTGGCATCCTGCTTGAAGCCGAGTTGCCAGAAGCAACAGCCGATGCCAATCCTCGGGTCCGGATCCACCAGGTCTGGCATCTTCTGCAGCACGTCCTGGTACGCAGTCAGGGCGTTCGGGTACTTGTGCATGGAGAAGAATGCTCTGGCCTTCCCCATCAGGGCCAGCATGTTCTTGCCTTGTGATACTCGGAGGGCGTCGTCGAAGGATTTGACGGCCGTCTTCAGCAGCTCGTTCTTCTCGGTGCCGATGCCACCAGCAGTTTTAGCGGGTGCTTGCAAGGAGGCCCTGAGGAGGAGCAGGACACCTCGAGCGAGGAAGATGGGCGGAAACGACGGGTTGAGACGCGCGGCGTCGTTGAGCGAGGACGTGGCCAGCTGCAGGTAGTATTCCTTGGTCTTGGCCTCAGAGACGCGTACACCATCGGGGGCGACTCGAGGGGCCTCGCGGCTCTTCCACAGGTACATCCAGCACAGGCAGCAGATCATGCTGACCTTGTCGCGCGGGTTGCCGCTGTTGCTGATGGAGGCCGTGCCGCGCAGGAGCATCTCGATGGCATGGTCAATCTTCTTCTGCTTCGCGTAGGCGAGCGCGACGGTCATCCAGTATGTCTTGGCTGCATGTTCGTTCTCGAAAAGCGTGCAGAGCTCGGTCGGGTCGTCGAGAAGGTCTTCAAGGTCGATTTCGACGGCTTCGTCCTCCTGGTCGCCCTGGACAGGGATGTCGATGGCCGAGGGGATGTCGGAGAAGCGGGTGCTGACAGGTGTAGCAGCGGCATCGCCATTCGTCACGCCGTTCGTCGTGCCATTTGTGACAGCCGCCATGATGGGCGTGTAGAGGCGACGCTCTGTGCTGTCGCAAAAGTGGGCGATGAGTTGGCGACGGGGAGACGCGTCTGTGGGCAGACTATCGGTGCGTCTCAATGGGGCGTGGCACGGAGAGCATCGGTCGGTCTAGAGCCCGGGGTTCATCGCCGTCCGATGATAGCAAAGCCTGGGAGGTGGAAGGCGGCCGACGAGAAGGGGGGAAAATGTCGTCGTTGGAGTTGAGGCGACGAAATGCGACTCGCGCTGCCACAGCCTTCGATTCGATGGGCGTTGACAAGGGAAACCGTGGTTGGTCCGTGCGTGGCGCTCGACCCACCAGGAGCTTCGCTGCCTCCCGTCGACTCCTTCCCTGAGCGGTTCGCTGCCAGCGTTTCTCCCAGCTGGCAACAAACTCGGTCGTTCCTCTCCTCTTCACAACGGACGGCAACAAAAAAAAACTTTGAATTAAGGCATGCCTGAGTTCAAGTGCTACATCCTTCCATGAACGCGTCTGACGTTTGATGCGTCGATCTGCCACTCAACGTTGCAACTCTCACCATGCCCCCCCCCCCCCGCCCGAGCCGACTTGGACGACTTACACAATGTTGAACAGGGCAGTGTAAGCGAATTAACAGCAAGTAGTATGCTGCGACGATCAGCAAAGCGCCTTAATACACAGCTTGTAGTCTGAAGGCCTGTCGAGGTACACGATGCCGCAAGGTTCCCACGTGAACAGCTTTGCTGGCTGATTCACAGCATGCTGAGTGTTGCCAGGCGACAGCTCGGTCACTGCTCCCGTGTTGTCGTACTATGATGCCAATTTCTCCTTTACTCTTCTCTTGAAATTTTCGTTATACTTGTTGCCCTTTTGCCCTTTTCGCCTGTTATCCTTACCCGCCGCCGGTGCGAGACGCTTCTAGGCATTTCACATCGACGACGCTCCAGAGCCCAACAGACCAGATTCCAGCGATGGACTTCTCCCATACCATTCGCCATCGCAGGCTCAATCGCTGCGACGGCTGGGGCTGCCTCACACGGCCCGAGAAAATCGGCATCATCTTTAGCATCGTTGTCGTCTCGATCGTGTTGTTGCTCGCCTACATGTACTGTCTCGGACGCGCCCGACTGGCTCATCGACATCGCATGACGATTCGACTTCCAGGCGGCAGGCAGACAGAGCGCGGCCATGATCATGGCACGACGATGGCGTACTTGCCGGTGGCCCATCATGCTCCCGGTCATCCACCTCAAGTCGTGTATCAACCCGCAGTGTTCCACCTGACTAGCCGTGACAGCGAGACAGCGCAGACGTACGTCGCCTCACCCACAGCTGTACCACAACCATCGGCGACGATACCACCTGTCATCATGTATATAGCTCCTCCAGCTCTAGGAGCTACCGGTCCGCAATTTGGACAAGTCTCGGAGCCAGTACGCGCGGAACCGTCCGGAACGACACCCCAGCGTCAGCGCCGCAACTCATCAGCAGAAAGTCTCCGGCAACCAAGAAGCCCAACCTGGTTTCAGCGACTCAGTCGGGTTCTTCGCATGCCAGTGGGCAGAGCATCAACCATTGCCAGCCCGAGCGCTCCCGGAACACCAGTGCGGGCAACGTCGTCAGAGGCCAGGCGGCACACTCCCCATCCGGACACAGGCGAGAGGCACGAGGGTGACGCAAATCGCGAGACCCCTTCGCCAACAGTAGATCAAAGACGAAACTCGCCATCCGTTCCCGACGTCGACACCAACTCCGTTGAGTCCAATGCTGCAACGGTCCACACCGACGACTTCGAGATGCTCGATCCGCCTTCCTCTCTTGTCAGGGAACATGGTACCTCGCACGCCCACGCATCTGGGAGTGCGCAAGCTGATCTGATGCCGACAGAGGAAGGCGGGTACAGTCCATACCCAGCAGGGCTGTACGCCAGCCACTGGATCCCGTCAGAATCGTCGCTTCAGCCCGTGGGAGAGTCATCGCGGAACGGCAAAGAAGACTGCAAAGATTCGATCCGCCGGCCTGATCGTGAGGCCTTGAGGCATGCGGCGCTCGACGCGACGGACTGAGGTGGACCATGGGCGTGACCACAAGGCTGTTGCGCATCTTCACGATATTGAAACTGTTCCGGTACTCAAAAAGCTAATAAAAGCCACGAAGAGCTCTTTCTTCTGTTAAGGTCCTATGTGTTTCGTAGTAAATGCATGTAATTGTATACACCAAGCGAATGTAGATGGCTAACACGGTTGATAGTTCTCTCCCACGCTCCACTGACGATTACAAGCTCACGGCGCAGGAGGGCGTGAATGTGGTGATCCCGTCCCGGGTTGCAGAAACGACATCGATCACCGTGACCACTCGACACCCTTTCTACACGCTGTCATTCTTTCCCTGACCTACAGTCGGTCAATTCATGCTCCACAGAGTCCGGATATGGCCAGCCTCGTGTAGCATGCATGCGCTGTTCGATGAGTCCATTACAGCGCTGTGTTCCGCAGCCCCTCGTGCAGCCACCCGCGAAGATGCCTGGGAACTTGAGGTAGGTACCTGGTACCAGGCCAGGCCAGGCCACTGTGGCTGGTGCGAGGCTCGTCAGCGGTGCGGCTGGGCCGCGTGGTCCGTGCGCCCCCAGCATCGTCATCGGCTGTGCTCCCCTGCCGGAACTGCGAGCGGCGCCCATCTGGCCACTAACTTCCGTGTGTACCTAGAGGACCACAGCACCCGGACAACAGCACCTCACCACCTGCCGCTGCTCGCTGGTCCAGCCAGATCCGGACTGGAGCTCCTCCTTCCCAGTCGTACCGAGTACCCGCCGCACCTTCAGCGAGCCAAGGCAAGGTCGTCACCAACACCACTGCCTCCACCAGCAGGCGCCGTCGACGACGGGACGACTCCAGGCGGCCACATAAGCTCCCCCCCAGCAGCACGAGTACCCGGCCTTTGGCTTCCACCCGCACTACCGACCCATTCCGTTGCGTCGCCATCCCTTGCCTCACCATCCGACTCGCCACGTCTCTTGCCCTCCCGTGCTCTGCCCGCCGGAGGATGGCGACAGCCCACGACGCGCACTACTCGCCGTGACGTCCTCCCCATCCGCCTCGTCAATCCGCCATCCCAGCCTGCGCCGCGGATCTGCGTCGTTGCCCCAACCCCGCGACACCCGGCGTCAGCGACCCCAGGACCGTCTTGCCTCGCCGTCCAGCCTTGCGAACCGTCCCGCATCGCCCTGCTCGCTCGCAAGCAGCCCCTCCCTCCTGCCACCGCTTCGCCTGAGCCGCACGACTCCGTGAGGCTCCGAGACCCCCGCCACCATGTGGAACGACGAGGACAATAACCCGTATGGGACGAGCTTCGACCGCCGCGACTCGACCACGTCCTCATCGGCAAACCCGACGTCGCCGACATCCCGAGAATGTGAGTGTGGACGGCCCGCTGCAACCCTGCGCGGCGCCGACGACTCTCTGGCTTCAGGTGAACGTGATGCTGACCCCGCGATCAAAGACCGATCTGTTGAAGCACCCCACACGCCGACGTCTGGGAGTGAAGATGACCAGCCGGCATTTGGGCGCAGCGCCGTGGCCGAGGAGAGCCCGCACGAGGTTGTCGCTGCAGAGGAACCAGCGCCTCGACGGAAGCCAGGCGGCTACAACAGCCGCATCGAGCAGATACTCTACGAGAATCCCGACATGCCCATCATGATTACCGACGCCGGGAAGAGCCTCGAGAGCGGCGGTAGATACATTGTCTACACCATTCGAACCGGGGTAAGCTCTCGCGCCCATCGGTCGCGGCTGCTGTCAGCTAATGGAAGCCTCCAGGATCTCGAAGTGCGACGCCGATATTCCGAGTTCGCATCTCTCCGCGACGCGCTGACCCGTCTACACCCCACGCTCATCATCCCTCCAATACCAGAGAAGCACACCATGGCCGACTACGCGGCCAAGCCCACCAGCGCCAAGCAGGACCAGCAGATCATTGACCTGCGGAAGCGCATGCTGGCCGTCTTTCTGAACCGGTGTCGCCGGATGGATGCGGTGCGAAACGACGGTGTCTGGTGGAGGTTCCTGGACCCCAACGCGAGCTGGGTACGTAGCACGATTCGACGAAATCTAGTAGTTGCATGTGGAGGTGCTGACGTCCATGCAGAGCGAAGTCCTACACTCTCATCCCGTCTCGTCGATCCCGAAATCAGTCCTCAAAGCGCCGCCTTTGGATACCGCGAACCCCACGCCCGCGCACAACTATCTCCCCGTGCCATCGAACTCTGCAAAACTCAAGACAACAGCTGGAGATGTCAATTCGGCGCCGTCCCTCCAGCCTGGTACCGGCGTCATTGGCCGATTCCCTCCCGAAACGGGCCATCAGAGCGAGCAAGAGCTCGACCCGTACTTTATTGCCTACGAAGCGTCAATTAAGGAATTGGAGCAGCTCCTGATGGGCCCCATGGAAAAGGTTAACCGTCGGACCCTCAGTCACCTGTCTTCGCTCGCGGCGGACTTGTGTGAGTTGGGTTCGAGGTACAACGCATTTGCCCTATCGGAGCAGGCTCCTTCGCTCGGTCCCGCTATCGAGAGAGTCGGCCAAGCGGCAGACCTATCGTACATTGCTACGGAGGAGCTGTCCGGGTCGTTGGGCGCCAGCTTCGCCGAGCCGATGCGGGAGAACGCGCAGTTTGCGGGTGTCGTGAGGAGCGTGCTGAGATACAGAGTCCTGAAACGCGTGCAGCAAGACTTGACGACGGATGAGCTAAACAAGAAGAGGGCGCTCCTGGACCAGCTGGAGCGCAGCGAGGCCGAGGCCAGGCGCATCGAGCAGTACCTGTCCAGCAGCCAGCAAATCTCGCCGCCGCCCAAGCGGTCCACAAGCCTTAAGGAGCCGGCGACGCAGCACCGGCGCGAGGGCGGCCAAGAGGACACAGAATCCATCGACTCCGACTTTCCCCCAACTCACGGCGACTTCTCGCCGCCACCGCCGTCTGCGAGCCAGGGCCTGCCGGAGCGGAGCGCGAGCGTGACGCACAGGAAGATGCCAAGCGGAAACTCAATCACCAACAAGATCTTCGGCCCCATCCGCCACGCCGTGCAGGGGGTCGTGGACGTCGACCCTGAGCGCACTCGCCGGGATGCCATCGGCAAGACGAGGGAATCGATCGGACAGCTGGAGCAGGCCCAGGTCGCGTCAGAACGCGACGTCAAGGAGGCCAGCGCCAGCGTCCTAAAGGACTTGAAGCGCTTTCAGAGGGACAAGGAGGATGACGTGCGACGGTACATGGTGAGTGCCCACCCCTGGCGCGGCTTCCCGGCACCGACCTACCTTGTGGCCCCTGCTAACATGCGACAGCTGGCGTACGCAAAGAGTCAAATTGAGTGGGCCAAGAAGAGCAGGCAGCAGTGGGAAGAGGCGCGAGCAGAGGTGGACAAGATAGAGGAAACCTAGGCCGGGCCGCCGGGGTGCGTCGGCAGGGGAGGCGTGGGATCCAAATCGACGACCCGCCCCATGGCCTCGGGAAGATGAAGGCGCGGTGACGACGACGACGACGACGACGACGACAGCGACAGCGATGGGCACGCATGGAAGCCCGAGGTGAAGCCTTTGGCGCGGATCCCTGCGGCGGTCGGCTGGGCCCACGTGGTGGTTCCAGGTTGCGAGCCACGTCGTCGCGCGTGTTGCGCAGCAACAGACAGCATGTTGTAGAGCAAAATTGTGTTTTTAATGCTGAAATGAAACCTAAATAAAATGGACGCGCACGGCGGCACGGGTGCTGGCGAGGCCGGCTGGATCTCTTCTCGATGCCTGCCTGCGACAGCCTCGTCGGTCCGTGGCGAGCGAGAGCTCGAGTTGTTTGAGTTGAGCAGCTTGCTTGCCATGCTTGAAGCAAGGTGCTTCGAAGGTTAGTTGTTGCAGCACGCTGGCGCTAGTAGCTAGCTACCTCAGGTAGGGTACTGTACGTACATATGGTAAGGTAGGTAACTTGGGTGGTTGAGTTAGAGGGCCAGACAACGCAAACGACGGGAGGGTCGGTTATCGATAAGGTTGGCTTGCGAACAAAAGCAGCGACAGCGCGCGCCTCGACAATGTCGCAACCTCTCAAACACCCTCGCATGCACAAACACCCCCACGCGCCGTGCCTTGGTGATGCCGGCGCATGGTGGCCGCTACTCACGACTGCGACCTGCGACTTGATCTGCGACTTGATCCAATCCATCCATCAGACACGGCAGCCCTCGACTCGCGAGCCGACCACGCCGACGCGAGCGCAGCCGTCCCTCGTCCCCCACGATTCGATCCGTTTGGCCAACGAACACGCGAACCCGGCCAGCCATGGACCAGTCAACGGGCGACCAGATCGCGTCCATCTCCGAGCCCGGAGTCCGGGCAGAGGGCCAGCTCCTCTACACAATGCGCAAGGAGGTGGCAGACCTGCTGGGGAGACATCAGACTGGCTTCCCGGGCGCCCAGCCCGTCAGCTTTGCGCGCAAGCATCTCGACGAGCTCACCAAGCAAGAGTAGGTCTCCAGGCCCCCTGAAACAGCCTGCGACTGATTCACTGACTGCGGACCCGTGGCAGCTACTACGTGTGCGAAAAGTCGGACGGCATCCGGTACCTCCTGTACTCGACCGAAGACGAAGCCGGTGCCGAAGCCCATTATCTAATTGATCGCAAGAACGACTACTGGTTCATCACCAATCGAAACCTCCACTTCCCTCTCGAGGGCGATGCCTCGGCGTTCCATTCGGCGACTCTGATAGATGGCGAGCTCGTCTGGGACAGCCTCCCTAGCGGCAAGAAGGAGCCCCGATTTCTCGTCTTCGACTGCCTCGTCATGGACGGCAACAAGCTAATGGATCGCACGCTCGACAAGCGGCTCGCATACTTCAGAGAGCGGCTGTATACGCCCTACAAGAAGCTCTTCAAGGACTTTCCCGACGAACTCCGCTTCCAGCCCTTCTTCGTCGAGATGAAGCCCTTTCAGCTGGGCTACGGCATCGAGATGATGTTCAAGCAGGTATTGCCCGGCCTCAAGCACGGCAACGATGGACTCATCTTCACGTGTCGCAACACGGCCTACAAGCACGGCACGGACCCGCACATCCTGAAGTGGAAGCCGCCCGAGGAGAACACCATCGACTTCCGCATCAAGCTCCACTTCCCGCTCGTCGAGCCGGACGAGGAGGAGCGGCGCGAGGGCGTCACCGAACCCTTTGTCGACTACGACAGCGTGCCACGATCGGAGCTCCTGGTCTTCCGGGGTGACAGCGGCCCGGAGCGGTACGAGATCTTCAACGACCTGTACCTGACCGAAGACGAGTGGGAAACCCTCAAGAGCCTGGGCGATCCGCTTAACGACCGCATCATCGAGTGCAATCTGGACGACCAGGGCCGGTGGCGCATGATTCGCTTCCGGGACGATAAGAGCGAGGCCAACCACAAGAGCACCGTGACGAGCGTCCTCGAGAGCATCAACGACCGCGTCTGCGACCAGGACCTCCTCCGCGCGGCGCCCACCATCCGCGACGCCTGGAAGGCGCGCCAGGCGGCGGAGCAGGACGCCAAGCGTGGGCGGTAGTCCCGCCCTGCGCTTAAGACAAGCGCCGCAACAACGACGACGACGCCGTGGAAGCGAAAGCGCCCCGGCACCTCGCAATAGCGGAGCGGGCAGGTCGCGCGATGGCGCTCCCAGTATGCGCTTACACGTGTCCCGCGAACGGAGAGGGTTCCGTTATCCAGCAACCCTGACCTGAACTGGCGGGTTGGTGAGAGGGGGAGAGACGGAGAGACGGAGATGGAGGTGGAGAGGGAAAGAGGTGAGGATGGTGGGCGAAACGAATGGGCTTGGCTTTGCACGGCGTCGCAACGGTGACGGGGGGGGTTTTGGTTCGGTTGGATACGGGACAGGCGTTCACGGAGGGGGCGGTTTGGTTGTACAAGTTCTAGAAAAGCGTCGCATCGCGGCTTGGCTACGGGGTCATGTTTAGTTTCTGCAGCAGTTCTTTCTTGTCCGGGGCTCGGGCTGACGGGCATCGGTTCAATGGCACAGGGCGTTTACAAGACTGCCTCACGATCTGAAGTGCGCATGTTTGCGAGGTATCGGCGAAGAGTCTCTCTCTCTCTCTCTCTCTTCGGATAAGGGGGCTCATCTGCGGAGGTCCCGACATGTCGATATGGAGGACTGTCAAGTCCATGTCGATTGTTTACAACTGCGCCGCCACGGATGTGCCCAGCAGACATACTGCGGAGCAGACCGCACGAAGCAGGCTTAATCGCGTCTTCCTGAGTTGACAGGAGACTGCAAACGTGATATGTTGGTATGTCGTGCTGACGGTATGTTACATCTTCCGGATTTTTTGTCCCTTTTTTTTCATTTGCCTGGACCAGCCGTTCACGGTGGTGGCGATCAACCTTACATCATGTCTCGGAGTGGTTGATCGTGGGAGTCTTCTTCCCCCCCCTTTTTTTCCGATGCAGTCCCATCTACGGTGTGCATGGACAGCTCAAGTTCCGTCACTCGTGATTTCTCTTGACGACCAGATGCCTCTCGGCCCCTTTGTTTACGCCTATCTAGGAGAAGCTCAACTACACCGCGCCATGCCACCGGCCCTCACGACCCGTATTCCCATCATTTCCAGTGCGCACTATTACGAAAGACCCAAGGGCGTATAGACTCACAAGGCCGGGGTCGTATTAGAGAAAAACAGAATGGAAAAAAGAAAAACTAAAGCCCTGCCGTATGCCCCGTCAAGCCTTTCCCCATCCCTGCAGTCATCGACAAGAGCAGTTTGAAGGTAGAGGCCCCTTCTTGGGTTCATTAGAGGAAGCACATGATGGCTGCAATGATCATGACGGTGCACCCCAGGTTTCCGGAGCCGTTGGAGCTGCCCCAGCCGCGGGGCTCGGGCTTCTTCGCGCCCTCGGAGACGACGACGGGAGGCGTGAATCCCGGCTCCGCGACGGTGCTCGTGCTGGTGACGGTGGTGTTTGCGCCACCGCTGGGAGCCGGTCGGGAGACGGTGGTGAGTGACAGCACCGGGGTGCCGGGCATCTGGGTCTCGGTCAAGGTCTGGGTAATGACGACGACGATGGGGGTGGGCGACGTGGACTCCGTGCCGACGGCTCCCAGCATGGAGGAGTAAGCAGTGATGGGGGTGCTCCTGCTGGAGCTGGAGGTGCTAGTCGTGTCCTCGGGCGGATTGTACAGATCTGTTATGGTGACGGTGGTGACCTCGGTGCTTGGCTCGGGGCTCACGACCTTGGTCTTGGTAACCGTCGTCTTGCTGGTAGCAGGCCCAGCCGCAGTGGTCGAGGGCGAGCCGCCAGACGGGTAGTTGGTGCCCCAGAGGTCTGTGAAGGTGACCGTGATGACCGAGGCAGACAGCGCGCTCTTCTGGACATTGGTGACGGTGGCAGGCTCGCCCGAGACGGTGGCATCGGCAGGGTCGCTTGTGTAGGACACGTCTGTCTGCGTATCCGTCTCCGTGCCCGGAACACCAGACTCCGTCACGTCAGGGAGCCCATTGGTGAGCGAGACCTGCGTGAGAATGGCGGTGTAGGTGGACAGCGTGCGAGTAAGGGTGACGTCGGGGAGGCCGTTTGTGTAGGACACGTCCGTGCTGTACTCTGTGGCCGTCGACGCGCCGGCCGTGGCGGTCACCTCCTCGATGGGGGAGACGGTGATGATGACGGTGACGGTCGTGGTGGCAGGGCTCATGGAGCAGCCGGTGGGCTCTGGGTTCGGGACCGTCACATAGGTGGTGACGTTGGTTGCACCGGCCGTGACAGTCGTGGTCTCCTCGGTGGTGAGGACGCTGTAAATGGTCGAGAGAGCAGTCTGGGTCCTGCGAGCAGGTCAGTCAAGTTTTATCATAGGGGTTTGTTTTGTTTTGAACTTACGAGACTGGGATGCTGATCCCACCATGAGTCGCCTCGCCCTGATCAGTGACGATGAAAGTGGACGAGGATCCAGAGCCGGTGGTACCAGCAGTACCGTTGGGTCGCATGGGAGTGACGGTGCCGAAGCCGGACGAGCCGGCAAACTGAGCGGTAATTACATGGCCGTGGGCGTCAAACTGAACGTCGGACTCGGTGCACTCGCCGCGGAGGGCGAGCTCGTGGGCGGCCTCAGACACGACCTGCTCCGCGTGCATGAGCTCCGCATCGGGCTTGACACCGCGGTCTACATGCTCCGATCAGCATTCACCGCGGAGAAAGATGTGGGGATATAATATAGATGCTCAACGTACTGCAGTTGGCGGCGAAAACCGCGGTTCCGATGACAAAGGCGACGAGGCCGAGGAGGAGAGTCGCTCCGCAGAAGAACTTCTTGGCAATGGCGATGCCTTTCTTGCGGGAGCTGGGGGCGACGAGAAACTCGCCGTCTCCTCCGGTGCGCTCGAAATCGTAGCCTTTCATGCTCGCCACTTGATCACGGAGCTGTTGTCAGCTGAGAGTCGCGAGAGGCGAGGATGAAGGGATGGGGAGAGGGTGCGGGAAAACGTACTTTGGCAACACGCGTGGAATGAACGACTGAGGCGGTGTTTTGGACAAAGAGTGTGAATGCTATCGAATCTGTCAGCGATTTCTGGATGTTTGGGTTCCAAACGTGCGTTGATTCGGAACGAGATGTGCCATGAGTTTGCCAGGCTCGTGGCATGTGGCATCTGCGAGACGGCTGTCGCGCGGTGGAACGAGACGTAAAGGGAAAGCAGCGTGCGTACGTACCGCCTCTGCGAGGGGAATAAATGGAGTGCTTGATTGCACTTGTCACAGTATCGAGATCTTAGAATGAGCGGCAAGTTGCTGTATTCAGCTGGGGTGTCTTGGTGCTGCGGAACGAGTGTGTGTGTTGGTGAAAGGTTGCGAGAAAGGGGGGGAGAGGAGGAGGTGCGAAAGAGAAGGCACGCGGGCAGAAATAAAGGCAACGGGGCGGGAGGGCCAGCTTCTCTACGACTGAACGGTGCGCGCAGGTGGCAGAGTTTTCACGCAGCTGTGAATCATGGGCTGGTGGCCTGGGCGAGGGGGACTGAACAGGACCTTGGGGCTGGCCGGGCGAGGCGAGGCGACGCGAGGCGAGGTGGGTGCGTGGCCGTCGCTGGGCTGATGGAGGAGATCGGACGGATGGCACGCGGAAATGGGGGGTAGCTCGGGTAGCCCACTGGACTATTGTGCTAATCTCATGGGCTCGATGGGCTCTCCTCGTCCTGACTTTTGTGAGTGAAGTCGTGGCAGCCGAGTGTCAAGTGAGTGAAAGGGGGAGAGCCAGGCGTTGAAGGCACCGATGTATTGGCGGCATCGTGTTCTGGGCAGCAGTCCATCGATAGTCCTAGACTCGGCCTCTGCTTTCAAAAGCCATGAATTACAACGATGGATCATCGCAGGAGATGATCAGCCAGGCTACGCAGTTCCTCCTGGAGTTGACGACGTCCATCCACACGAGGGCCATCGGATTATGGACCAGCAAAGCAACCACAGAGGTGGCACGCGCCTCTGCGCGTCGCACGCAAACAAACAACACCCCATGTTCCAACGTTTCCGTCTGATATAATCTGCGAGCCCTTGTGGCCGGGCTGCTGATATCGAGGAGTGTGCTCCTGGCGCTGTGCCACGGTGGTCATATTGGCAAGGGGCCGGGTCAAGGGCGCGCGGGCCGCGTGTTTGCGTCATTGCTGAACAGGCACGACCCCGGGACCAGGAGGAGGCTCTTGGCTCTGCTGGCGGCAAACGCGGGAGACATGGGATGAAGGGTTGATTGCTTGCTTGGTGATTCGACTGATTTGCGGTGGGTGGTGGTGGTCCTCGACTCCTCGTCCTCCCTCGGGCGGTGGTGCATGGGCGACTCCCGCTTGGGTCTTGTCGGCACCGACTAGGCAGCTGGCGAGGTGGCCAGCTTGGTCACATCGAACGGTCCAAGTCTCTGTATCCTGGGCCGCTGGGCTATTCTTTTTCCTCGTTGATTTCCGACCGCTCGTGGCACGCGTCCGAGACTCTTGGGTGGGCGAGTCGCGCTGGTTGTGCGAACCGAACAGAGCGTCGGACGCGATCTGGGCAACGGGAGGGGCGTTTCGGCCGCTCCGCTCCGGGGCAGAGCGTCGTTTCTCATGCAGAAACTGGCAAGGCCGGGCCGGTGTGTAGACATTACGATGGCAGCTTCGCCAGAATTGGCCATGGTGACCGCACTCACTTGCCTGCTGTGAGCCTCCTGTTCCTCTCACAGGGGAGAGCTCAACACTTGGCATCTGGTCACCACAAACGACTCAATTGAATACTGCGTGAAGGCCCCGAAATGGTGCAAAACGGCACACAAACCATTGCACAATTTACACGCATAGAAATGGTGAATTGAACCGTCCACCGCCGCGTGTTGCATCGCGCACCGCGCTACAGGGTAAGCAGATCCCCCCCCCCCCCCCCAAATCAGCTTCCCTTGGTTATCGGGTCGGCAAACGTGGAAGGCGCAACGCGGGGCGGCGGCCACCACCCACTGGAGCTTGCGGGTTGCGGCCGGGGCGCGTGTCGCGTAATAATACCTGTGGCCCTGGGCTTTTAGCTCGAGCAGCACCAACCCGACTCGATGCTTCCCCCATCCACTCGCCGTCACCCAACCATTCCCACGACGCGCCCACCACCGCCTCTCTCCCCTCGCCCCCCCCCCCCCCCCCTCCGGCACCACGCCTCGCGCCATTGTCCTCGTCGCCCGTCGCCGTTGTCGTCGCCGTCGCACAGCTGGCCCCGCGTCGCCCAAGTCCCCGAGACGTTGCATCGTCCCGCAGCGCACACCGACACGAGCCCGGGGCGACCTTCGTGTAGACCGACCGCGGGTCTGAAGCTTCCGCATCAGCGTCTGCATCCGCGCCCGCTCGCGCCCCCCGGCGATGCAGTAACGCGCACGCGCACGACGCCTCAGACAAGAAAGCAAAGGACGCGCGCGAGAGCTTCAACGGTCCGGCACGCCCAGTAGAGAAGCCCAGGCCGACACACGCCATCTTGGGTCACGCCGTCGCCACCACTCCATCCAGCCACCCGCTCACCCACCCAACATGCCGCGCCGCAGGAGTCGCCGCCAGGAGCCCGTCGAGGAGGAGGAGCAGGAGGAGCAGGCGCTGCAGCAAGAAGAGGAGCCTGAGCCCGAGCTCGAGCTCGAGCCCGAAGAGGACGAGCCCGCTGCGGGCGGCGACAATGTCGCGCCCGGCGAGATGCGTAGCCTCCAGTTCGACGAGGAGCTCACCTGGCGGCCCGCGAAGCCCATCCCCAGCGCCACCCTCGTCGACCGCCTCGAGCGGCTCTCCAAGGAGCTGGCCGACTTCGACCAGGGCGAGGTCCAGCTGGAGTCGATCAAGCCCGTCACCGCCAGCCTCGCCCACCGCAACCTCCTCCAGCACAAGGACCGCGGCGTCAAGGCCTACACCGCCTGCTGCCTCGTCGACATCCTGCGCCTCTTTGCCCCGGACGCGCCCTTTACAGATGACCAGCTCAAGGTGAGATTGGCGGCGGAACAGGTCTGTCGTGGACTGCGCGCTCGATTGCTGACGGCTGTTTTTTTCTTTTCAACGCAGATGATGTACACTCTCTTCGTCAAGGACATTCTTCCGGCTCTTCACGACCCCTCGAACCCCTACAACAGCCAGCACAAGTACGTCCTCGTGTCCTTGACAGACGTCAAGAGTATTCTCCTACTTTCAGACATCCACGGGGCGGACGAGCTCCTGCTGCGCCTCTTCAATTCCACCTTTGACGGTGTTTCCATGAGCTCCAAGGCCCCTGCCGAGGAGCAGGTCGCCAAGGACGTCGAGATTCACCTGACCGAGATGCTCACGGAATTGATCGACGAGTCGTCGGGTAGTGTGCCGTCCAGCGTCATCGACGCCATCATCAGTCAGTTTCTGCGCGCGGCGCCTCCGGGGGGCGGCCGCGGCAAGGATCACGGGGAGAAGCAGTCCACTCTGTTGCACAAGACGGAACCCGCCGCCTACACCATGGCCAAGAACATATGCAACGCATGCGCCGACAAGATGTCTCGCTACGTTAGCCAATACTTCAGCGACGTCATCCTCAACGCCTCTGGCTTCGCCACCAAGGCCAACGGATACCGTCAGGGGGAAGAGTCCGACGAGGAGGACGCCAACGCCGGGCCCTCCGAGGCCGACCTCAAGAGCCTCCGCCAAGCCCACCTGCTCATCCGCGAGCTCTGGAGAGCTGCGCCCACGATCCTCCAAAACGTCGTCCCCCAGCTAGACGCAGAGCTGTCAGCCGACAACGTTCACCTGAGACTCATCGCAACCGAGACGTTTGGAGACATGATCGCTGGCATCGGCGCCGCAGGGCCACCGCCGCCACCGGCCCTCGATCCCACGGCATATCCGCCATTGAAGCTGGTGGATGAGTCGGCTTCGCCCGAGCCCGCCGAAGGCAACGTACTCACAAAACCATACTCTCCGCAGTCCTTTGCGCAGACGCACCACGCGACCTATCGCAACTTTGTCGGCAGGAAGAACGACAAGGCCGGCACCATTCGCGCGGCTTGGGTCACTGCCGCTGGCTACATCCTGGCCACCTCGGCTGGAGGCATCGGTCTGAGCCGAGAAGAGGAGAGCGAGCTGGTCAAGGGGCTGGTGGAGAAGCTCAACGACAGCGAGGAAAAGGTCCGTCTGGCGGCGGTCAAGGCCATTGAGATATTCGATTTCCGCGACGCCATTCTGAAGCTCGGAGTCACCGGCGGTGTGGACAAGGAGGGCTCCGTGTTTGCCAGCTTGGCCGACAGGTGTCGCGACAGGAAGCCTGCCGTTCGCGTAGACGCAATGGTCCTGCTGGGCAAGCTCTGGGCTGTCGGAGCGGGCGAGATTGCTGATGGTCAAGAAGCCGTCACGGCGTGTCTGTCGGGCGTCCCTTCGCGCATCATCAACGCCTTCTATGCCAACGACCCTGACCTGAACGTTCTTCTCGACCGGGTCATGTTCGAGTGCCTCGTGCCCCTCAAGTACCCCCTGATCAAGGGCAAGGCCGCAAAAAGCGCATCGCAGTCGTCCCAGACCAAGGGCGGCACCGGCGCCGCGGACCAGGACCGGATCCGCGCGGAGCGAATCCTCCTGATGGTCAAGTCACTCGACACGCCGGCCCAAAAGGCCTTCTTCGCCATGCAGGCCAGGCAGCCGCAGTTCGCAAAGGGCGTGGGGATATTCATTCAACAGTGCGAGGCCTATAACGGCGGGGTCGTGGATGGCAACGAGGAAAAGGTCAAGGCGAGCCTGGCCAAGACGTTCCAGTGGCTCGGTGCCTTCTTCCCCGATCCCCTCAAGGTCAGAAGCGATCTTCAAAAGTTTGCCAAGCTCAACGATCGCCGCAGCTACCAGCTTGTCAAGTACGCCATCGAATCTGAGAGCGACTTCAAGACGGTTCGCCGCGCCATCAACGAGCTCATCACCAAGATCCAGGCCGGCTCCGCCTCTGGATGCTTGGATACAATCATTCCCCTGCTGTACCGATCAAGCTCTCTCATGTTCAACCGCAGCCACCTCGCCACCATCATGGACTACTCCAAGAGTGACAAGGATGGCCTCGCTGCCGTTGCCCACCTGGTGCTCAACGACATCTCGCAGCGAAACCCCGACATTTTCAAGGCCCACGCCGAGGAACTGCGCAAAGAGATTATCGAACAGGCGCCGACAGACAAACGAACCAACGACCCCACCGTCGCCGACATCCTCAAGGCGTACTCCTCCTACTCCAAGAGATACCCCAAGGACATCAACTTCGACCGGAGTTTCAACCAGACCCTGATGAACTACGCACTTTACGGCTCCCCGCCAAAGGCTGGCAAGCATGCCGTCAACATCCTACTGGCGAGGAACGATGACAAGAGCAGAGTCACGGCCACCAATTTGCTGAGGAGCCTTATGAAGGGTCTCGCCTACGGTAGCCCGCACTTCCTCACCAGACTGGCGGCCATCAGCCAGCTGGAACGGCTAGCACCCACCGTCACGGCGGACTCGGACGATGCCATTCACGACTTGACCATCAAGAAGATCTTGCGAGAGGTCCGCACGGACGCCAAGGCTGGCGCGGATCCGTCTTGGGTCGACGACGCCGACATGGACGAGGAGCTTCAGGCCAAGACGTGGTGTCTCAAGATCCTGGTGAACAAAGCCATTGCCTCCGAGGAGGAGCCGGATGCCGAAGAGCGCGTCAAGCCAGTGTTCAAGCTGCTGAAGACTTTCGTCGTTAACGAAGGCGAGTTTTGTAAGACCAAGGACACGCCCCTCCACCACAAGAAGCGCCTACGACTCTTGGCTGGTCTTTTGACTCTGAAGCTTTGCACGGTCAAGAAGTACGACGAGCAATTCGACCCGCCAAGCTTCAACAAGCTGGCCGAGTTGGTTCAAGACAGCGAGCTTCAAGTCCGCCGGCGGTTCATGGAGAAGCTGCAGAACTACCTGACGCGCGCCAAGTTACGCGCCAGGTTCCACACGATACTCTTCCTCGTCGCGTTTGAGCCCGTCACGGACCTCAAGAATAGGGTGGAAACGTGGATTCGATCCCGAGCTCGGTACTACACGGAAAAGAAGCAGCAAATCTTGGAGGCTATTATGGGCCGACTGATACCCCTACTGGCGCATCATCCCGATTATACTTCACAAACGGACGACCTGGCAGACTTTGCCAACTACTTCCTGTTCTACCTCGGGGCGCTTGCGACCGAGGAGAACATCTCTCTGATATACAAGTACGCCGAAAGGGTCAAGCAAACGCGGGACGGTGTCAACCCCGAAGCAAGCGAGAACCTCTATGTCCTCAGCGACCTGGCCCAGACGGTGATTCGCAAGTACCAGGAGAGGAGAAACTGGAGCTTCCAGGCGTGGCCCGGAAAGGTTGGCCTGCCGACTGGGCTGTATACCGCCCTGCCCTCCAGCGAGGTGGCTCAGCAGATTGCAAAGAAGCAGTACATTCCGGATGAGTTGGATGAGCGACTAGATGACCTGCTCCGGGCGTTAGATCGCAAAAAGGTATGTTGCGTCTTTCATATCTGCCCATGATCTTATCACTCTGACACTGGGATGCAGAAGCGCAAGTCGATGGCGGAGGGGGGGGAGCCAGCACCCAAGCGCACAAAGACGCAGATCAAGACTGTGATTAGGGAAAAGGGTGAGCCGAGGCCTAAGGCCGCCAAGGCTCTCAAGAAGAAGGCGGCAAAGCCCAAGGCGTCGCGGCCCAAGAAACAGGTGGCGTCGTCGCCGCAGATCCCCGAGGCGGACCGCCGTCGCTCTGGCCGCTCGCACAAGGCCTCCAACTACAAGGAGCGGGACGACCAGGACGACGAGGAGGAGATGCTGGACGGCGTGGCCGAGTGGACGTACGAGGGCGAGGGCGACTCGTCGGACGAGGGGCCCGAGGCCAGCGAGGAGTCTGGCGGCGAGGAAGCAGCCGCAGACGACGACGACGTTGGCGAGGAGGACGACGACGAGGAAGAGGAAGAAGAAGAGGAGGAGGCCCCGGTGAGCTCCAGGAAGAACGGGCAACGGGCCAAACCCAAGTCGGCCGCCGTCAAGGCCAGTGTCCTGGCACAACTTGGCAAGGGCAAGAAGCCGGCGTCCGCGCGGCCACGTGGCCGCAGAGCCGCCAGGGACTCGTCGGAAATGGATGTCGACGACGACGACGACGACGAGTGAATGGGAGCGAGCTTGCCTGCGGCTGCTCTACCAGGAGTATGGTTTGGTTGTTGATCTCATGGTGGTTTTTTTGGTCTCAATTTTCCCTCCCCGTCTCCTCTTTCCAGCGCAAGTTCGGCTGCTGGTGGTAATTCGCCCAGAGGGAGAGGGGGGAAGTCGTCCTGCCCTTTTCCATGGATCGCGAGAAAACAAAACTACGGCGGGTACGTTGTGTGGTAGTTCTTGGTGGCCTGGTCCTGTACCCTTTTCCTGTCTTTCTGCGTGGGTTTTCACTGCTGTTTGGTACGGATTGCGCGCAATTGTTCTATCGGAAGTCGCAGGAGAGAGAGAGAGAGAGTGAGTGAGCGAGCGAGAGAGAATCAGACAAACAGCGAGAGAAAGAAGTACCGCGGAGCCAGCGTCTTCCTCCCCTCCCGCTCTGGTTGTTTTGGTTGCTCCCTCCCCCGAACTTTGTGTGGGCCCCCCCCTTCGTCGTATACCCGATGTTGGTATTTCCTCCAGTATAGTGTAGCAGAGCAAATTCATATTTTCCCTGCCCCCCTTCCCCCTCATTGTCCCTGGTCTATATCGACGTGGTGCAAACTGCCACGTTCTCGACGAGAGCGGTCGCACTCCCGAGGGGCACGGCAGCCAAAGGAGGACTGAAAGGAAAGGGAAGGGAAAGGAAGCAGAGAGAGAGAGAGATAGACAGAGAGAGAGAGAGAGAGAGAGACAACGGTGCCCCAACAAAAACACGTTCTCGATTTACGCCTAACAACCAAGACCCCGCCATCCCCCATCTGTAACAGCAAAACGCTGTCGTCGAAAAACCAACGCAGCCCACCGCATCCATCCATGATACAAAAGACAGGGCATAAGAACAAAAAGGGGGCGGGGGGTCAGCCCAGCTATGTACAGCGCATGAAACCCCGACGCGTCTACAACGGCAAGGAAAAGGAGACGCCCCAATAAGTACAGTCCCGCTCTCAGCCCTTCTCCCCTCCCCCGGTCGTCTCGTCTTGTTCTCCTTCACGTTTGCGCTCACGTTTGCGCTCTCGTTCACCTCCCCCCCCCCTTCCGCTTTTTCGCCCGCAAAACAAGTAGTACAGTACTCTCCGCTGCCTCTTGTCGGGGTGGGTAAATGCGGCCTGTCTAGATGACAGCGCCGCCGTCCCGTCTACTCCCGTCGTAGGTCCCGCCGCAATCGTCCCGGGCTACCCTATGAGCCCGACGTCCCGGCGTCGCTGCCGCTGCCCTTCTGTGACGCCAGCCTCTGAGCCACCTTGTCCCTGTGGCCGGAGAACTTGAGGTGCGTCTCGAACTTTTGCGCCGTCATGTCAGGCCCCGGCGTGTACAGCTTGGTCGAGCAGTCCAGACAGCGAATGCGCGGCAGCCATGCGTATTTGACGCCATCGGGTAGCGGCTGCCCCTGAATGGGTAGTTCGGTGACAGGATCAAGGTACGAGTATTTCATGATGGCCTCGAACTTGTCGCCGTTGGGGTACTGTTTCTCCAGCTGCTTCAAGGCTGACACGAGCCACTCTGGTGGCGGGGGCTGTGCGTGTGCATGTCAACATCCTGTTCCGCGCCAACTCTCTGCTATAAACAACTAGGGCATACTCACTCCTGGAGGGGGCGACTGTCCCGGGACGGGAGGCGGGGCAGGGAGGCGGCCAATCTGGCCCGGGGGGTAAGTGCCAGAGGTTTGAGGAGTGGGTGTAGGCGTGGCTTTCGCTTTGGGTACGCTCGACGTGCTAGCCGTGCGCACATGTGGCGTGGACGAGGGTGTTTGCGGTTGTGATGGCGTCCTCAGATCGCGGTAGTCGCCCTTTAACAGGCGCCGTAACTTGTCCTTGGCGAGCCTGAGCGTCACCCAGAGATGCAAAGGCTCCTCCGTTTCCTCTCTGAAGCGGCGCGACGTCCTCGTCTCGTGGTGATGCAGCACCGCACTCGTCTCGGGCGTCTCTGACCGGCCCAGGTTCGCCATCCTTTGTTGGGCTGCGGACGCGGCTCCGCGCATGCCTCGCGTCCTGGCAGTGCCGCCGGCAAGCTGCGACGGCGCCGGGGAGTCTGGACTCGAGTCTTCGCTTTCCTCCGATTCCGAGAGCTCGCCGTCGCGGGCCGTCCGCTTTCTGGCCACGCCCACCGCCTTCTTGTAGAGTCGGCTCTCGTCAACGTCGACGGCCGCGCCAGGCAGCACAGATGAGACAATAAGAGTGCGAATCGTCCGTTGCCGTTCTCTAAGGTCGGGGAGCTGCGGTCCGCCTCTCCGGTTGATTGACCTCTTCTGTCGTCGCTGTTCTCGGGAGAAGACCGTTTCATTGCGCTCGAGATCGGCCTCGCTAAGCTCATAAATGTACGGCGCGTAGTCCTTGGCTTGCTGTTGCGGCCGAAACACAACAGGGAGGGGCGTCTGCAGAAATGCAGACACGAGGTCCGAGTCCTCGACAGGCCGCCCGTCGAAGGGATGTCCGACGCTATACAGGCTCTTGGTGAAGAGCTGTGACTGTTCGCGGATGCAGTGGGCGATGGCCGTGGTGAATTCGCCGCTAAGCGAGAGATCACGGGCCATGCTAGCTGCGAATTCCTCGGGTGAGTTTGCCGGGTTGTTGATCTCCCATTCGAACTGGTCTACCAGGGTGTGCTGCCCTATTGTGATGTTGAGCTTGATGAGGATGCGCATTTCGTCGTTCTTGTAGGCTGAGTAAGGCAGCTCGGGATCCAGCGCGTCTTCTTCGGAGAAGGCGAAGGGATAGAAGTCGTTGAGCTGCTCGCGCATCTGTTGGACAATTTGCTCGTAGACGGGCTGCGCAGCCGGTTGCTTCAGGCCCATGTCCTCGACCAGCTGGGCGGCAAAGAGCTCAACGTGAAGTATGCGCTCGTGAAGGTTCCACGTGAAGGTGTCGCGCAGCTTGACCTTGTCCCACTCAACCTCGAGCCGCACTGGGACCAATTCTTCGTGCTGTTCGGCCTGCTTGAGCATGTCCTTGCGCGTGTACTTGAAGGCGGGCGTCGTGCGGCGGCCGGGGCGCGGCTTCTGCGACGGATAGACGATCCGGGAGGCCGGGGGCTGCATCTGGTTCTCCGTGTATCCATTGGCGAAACCATTGTAGCCCTCGCCAAACAGCCTACTCGGGGGAAACCAGGCCTTGTATTCATTGCGCAGCATGCGGTACTCCTGTATCTTCTCACGCGCCTCCTGCGATGACTTTTTCGTCTGCTGAAGTTGTTGGCCGAGGGCCGCGGCGGCGAGGGCATCGCGCGTCGTGTATCGCTCGACCATCAGCCGATTGAACGACTCCTTGGTGCGAACGGGTATGGGGGCATCGGCGGGCGCGGTGGCGGTGGCCGTCGGTGGTGTGTTTCTGGCGCTGCTGTGGTTGTCATCATTGCTATTATTATTGTTACTGCTGGCGTTGGTGAGGTTTTGGTTGGCGCCGCTGTTGTCGACGCTGGCGCTGCTGCTGCGGCCTCCGCCGTTGTTGTTACTGCTGTGATTATTGTTGTTTTTGTCGTCGCCGATGGGCGATGCTGTCGCGCTGGCCGTGACCGGGCCCGTCGCGGGTGTCGTCGACGTGGATGGCTGGGAGGTGGCCATGGCTCCTGGTAGCCGTGCTGCCACAGCAAAATCGCCGCGGCGATGCGACAGCTAAGAAGTCCAGAGGCAGCCCAGACGCGTTTTGATGTCGCGATGCGCGGACGGCGGCGGTGGGTGGATGGGGGGACGCCGGCGGCGAGGCTTAGGAGGCGGTTTGGAGTTTGAGGATGGATTTCTTGCTGGGCGGCGGGAGAAGCGCAGCCTCCTATCCAGGCAGCGCGCCGCGATGGGAAGGCTGGCGAACCCCGTACTGGTACCCGTGCTTACTCGCTCACGCAGGCGGGGCCCAGGTACTTGGACCTTGTGTCGGCACGGGACTAACATGACTTTAGGGGTGTCCGGACGACTAGGCGGACAGCCAATGAGAGACGCGCTCCGCTCGCCGTGCAGGCATTGAAGAGGCACTCCAAACGCAGAACAAGCGTGATCAGAAAGCACTGGCATCCTCGACAACGACACCGGGACGATGAGGTCCATTGAGACAGCCTGGGATGTCGGCCATGTTACCGCCGGCCGGATCTGGCCCGATGAGGCGACGGGCGGCTCGGCAAAAGGCGCGCCGCAGGGGGGATGGGGGGGATCGGTGGCTCGATGGCTTAGGTAATACGATTTGGGATACGAAGTAGAAAGCAGAGTAATTAATACCGACACGACACACTTGATGAGCACATGTGCGTGGCTGATCTGTGCGAGCATGTTAGGTCTTGACCACTCGTACCCGCCGCAACGTCGTCCAGCTTTCGAGAGCAATACCAGGACAACCGGAAACTCGCGCAGTAATCGACTACGTCAAGGTCTCCTGTCCGTGACAACGGGCGAGCCGTTCCAAATGCAGTGGCTGAATGCTAGGTCGTGTGAAACGGTCGCTCCCGGGTAGGCTGCTCTGCGCACGCCAAAAGAGCGGTGGGCGGGAGCTAAGGTACTTGACCAAGGTACTCGTACGAGTAGAGCTTTGACCAGCGACGACGGATGCTTCGCGAGTTCGTCTCGCTCGGCCAGGGTCCCGCCAGCCTGATCGTGCCCAAGTGTACTTGTATGAGGCAGCACAGCACGTGCCCGCCGGGTCACCGACCGTCTCGAGACGTCTGTCGCCCGACGACGCGCTGGCGGCCCGTGGGCGAGACGAGACGAGGCTAGAGGCGAGTACCCTGCCTTACGAGCTGGTGCCCGGCAGCATCCATCTATGGGAGGAATACCTATGTCTGTCTACCTGGATGGTACCACGTATAGCCAAAGTCATCTCTGGATGACACGCCTGAGAAGGCGACTCTTCGCAGATCCGTCAATTGCTGCTGTTGCGGGCCGGGCTCGGGCGTCATGGTAGCTCCTGAGAAGACCGCAGCTGCCCCTCAAGCCCCTCTTCCCCATTCGTCGTCATCACGGCGGCCCTCAATCCCCCCAAGGAGGGAAAAGGGAGGGAAAAACAACACCACTCGTCGTCACAAGAAGGCAAGGTACTTCGTACCCAAGGTGCGCCTGGACTCCGGACTCTATCTAGGTGGGCGATCCAGCGCGAGTACGAGCACACTACCGAGTCGGTACCACCTGCCCAGGCGCTCGACTCGACAGTGACTTCCACGTCGAGGGAGCTCCGCTTGTTGCTGTGGGCTCCAGCCCACCAGACCTCCTCCGTCCAAGTCCCGTCCAGGTCCCGTCTTGGTCCAGCCCAGCCAGTCAGTCGGTCTCGTCAGAGTCCAGCAGCTGCCCTGCCCGCTCGCTGCTGCCCCTCCCGTCCCTCCCCCGAATCCCCGTCCGTCTGCAAACTCGTCGTCGCCCACTGCCGCCCACACAATTGAGCTTCCTCCTCCCGCAACCACCAGACCCAGCATACTTCGTGCGCTCCATTCGTCGTCTTGTCTGTGTCCGATCGCTTGTCGAACAGCTGCCCATCATGTCGGAGGAAAAGGACGTCGTCGGTATGCATGCAATGCCCCGTTCCCGCAAGCTCCCTTGGAGCTCCCCCGTGGTGCTGGCGCTGCCGGCAGCCAATATTGGCTTGCCCGTTTTGCTGCCCCTCCTCCCCTCTTGTTCTTGCTGTCGGACGCTGTCGCGCACAAAGTCTCAACTACCCCGCCAAGCGGCACCACCACCACCACCACCACCACCACCACCATCGTCACTCACACGACCACGCTCACCACCTCATGCGTGCCCACCATCGCCTGTACACTCAAGACTGACAATGCGCTCTCCCAACAGACTACTCCCTCAACAACCCTGATACCCTGACCAAGTACAAGACGGCTGGCCAGATCTCCGAGAAGGTCCTGGCCGCCGTCTCCAAGCTCTGTGTCCCGGGCGAGAAGATTGTCGATATTTGCCAGAAGGGTGACAAGCTCATCGAGGAGGAGATTGCCAAGGTCTACCGCGGCAAGAAGATCAACAAGGGTACGTATACGTATGCGTATGCGTCTGCGTCTGCGTCTGCGTCTGCGTCTGCGTCTGCGTATGCGTCTGCGTCGGTCCGGCGCATCGCATGCCCAACGCCGTGACACCGACCGACACCCATCACCATGCGGTCGCTAACGCCTTCTCCGCAGGCTTCTCACACCCCACGACCGTCTCCCCTGCCTCGTACATCACCCCCTACACCCCTCTTACCTCGGACGAGAGCGAGGCCGCCATCGAGATCCAGCCCGGTGAGCCCATCAAGATCCAGCTGGGAGCTCAGATTGACGGCTTCGGTGCTATTGCCTGCGACACCGTCCTCGCCCAGCCCAAGGACAAGGCCGATGAGCCCGTCTCCGGTCGCCCCGCCGATCTGATCCTGGCCACTCACTATGCCAACGAGGTCCTCCTGCGGTTGATGGTCCCTCCCGGTCTCCTGACGCAGGGGACCGACGAGGAGAAGGCCAAGGCCGCCGCCCAAAAGGCCCCCACCCAGGCCAAGATCTCCAGCCTCCTCGAGAAGGTCTGCGAAGCGTACGATTGCCACCTTGTCGAGAGCACCACCTCATGGCTCTTCGATCGCAACGAGATTGAGGGCTCCAAGAAGATCGTCCTTGCTCCCGCCGAGGGCAGCAAGGGCGAGGGCGTCCCCGAGCTCCAGGAGGTCTGGGGTGTCGAGATGGGTGTGAGTCTGGGCTCCGGCAAGGTCAAGACGCTGGACCAGCGTGCCACGCTGCACCGCCGGACGACGCAGACGTATGGTCTCAAGCGCCCTACCTCGCGCAAGATTCTCTCCGAGGTTCAGAAGAAGTTTGGCACCTTCCCCTTCAGCTTGAGGCAGCTTGACGACGAGCGCGACGCCAAGTCTGGCGTCGTCGAGTGCGTGCGCGGCAACGTTTTCCGCCAGTACGAGCTGGTCGGTGACAAGGACAACGCGCCCGTTGCCAGACTGCTTACTACCATTGGTGAGGAGAACCTCTCATGACGCCTTCGACGCAGGCTGCTGACCATGAATCGTAGCCATCACCAAGAACGGCATCACCAAGCTCGGTGGGCCGCCGGCGCTCGACCTGAGCAAGTACAAGTCGGACAAGAAGATTACCGACGAGGAGGTTCTCAAGATCCTCGAGCAGCCTCTGGCCAGGAACACGGGTAAGAAGAAGAGCAAGGGCAAGAAGAAGAAGCCCGCCAAGAAGACGGCCGCCGCCGCCGCCGCCGAGGAGTCGGACGATGATTCGGACGACAGCGAGTAAGTTCAGCATGGCCTCGCAAGGAGTAGCGGCACGGCACGGCAATCGGGCAGCAGAGTGCCTTGACGAGCCGTGATTCAGGAAGGACCGCTTCACGTGAAGAGTTGGCAGTAACTGGGCAGTATACACGGCGGAGCAGTCTCTCTGAATTGACTATCTTGCATTGGCAGATGCAGTGCTTGGAAACAAGACGGGAGAACCCCTCTCCACGGCACAGGTTTCGGAGGCCGTGTTGGTGTCAAGTGAGGGTGTGAAGTGAACACATGAGAGCGCAAAGGGGGATCGTGAAGCTGGGTGCATGGATTCTCCGACTCAGAATCTGTGACTACCGTATTCCCACGGCCGTTGCCGACTGCCGAGCGGGCAACGAGACGTCTGGTCAGAACTACCTACGCCCACGCCTACGCCTACGCCTGCGCGACTGACAGGGCGCCATGTGAATGATGGGTGCTGGTGCCTTGGGTAGGTATGGTTGAATCATGAGTGAAGGGTGTCAGAGCGGAGGCACCGGCACGGCATCGCAAGGATGCAGGGGATGAGGAGAAGCAGCAAGACGGTTGAACGGAGCTGGATCGCCTGATGTGACGTGGGGGTGACAAACATGCAGCGTGCGAGGGAAATGTCTCTTGGCCCTGTGGTCTGGTCTGGTGCGGTGCGGTGCGGTGCGGTGCGGTACAGGCCGGGACGTGTGTGCTTGCACGCACGATCGAGGGTGGAAGACCCAGGGGGGAGGGGGAGGGAGGAAAGAGACCCGGCCGGGAGGGGGCGGCGAGGCGGCGCGAGGGAGGAGGGTCGCGGCCACACCGGTGACTCTGACTCCCGTCCCAAGGTATAAGGTATCCATGGATCCCGCCACCGTCATGACCAAACACAGGCACAGCGTAACGCGCGTGTCACTGGTGATGCGTTGACGTCCGTATCAGCGACTTGTAGCGTATAACTAACTAACTGAGGTGCCCAGCCAAAGGTAATGAATCTGGCCCCGCAAAGACAAACAAACACCCACCCAGGTCGCAAGCCCAAGGGCAGGTAGGGCACGACAGGGCAGAGCAGGGCAGTTAATCTCGTCGGCCACGACAAGGTGTCAGGGTCAGGGGCAACGACGAGGCAACGCGGTCGCCGTCCGGGCTGGGACGCCGGGCTGGGACGAGGCCTGGCCGCCTGCCGGAGCATGCAAGCACAGGGGGCGAGGGCGCGGCCCTTCGTCCAACTGCAAACTCACATTTGGATCGAGGAGGCGGGGGCGGCCGCACGCTCGCTCAGCTCCTTCGTCGGAGCAAGCAATTCACTCGCTCACGCGGCATCCAACAGCCAACGTGTCGACGGGAGACAACCTACGCAGGGGGAACAAGTTCGTCGGCCGTGGCGGGCGGATACGGGCGAGTGACCACGTCCTGGGCCGAGTGAGCGAGTGAGAGAAGAGGCACGCACGCCTCGCTGCCTCATCACTTCGTGCCTGCAAGGCAGCACGGCCGCAGGCCAACAGATGGGTTGCTTGACGTGCGGGAGGCGAAGTGAGGCCGTGTTGCTGGCAGTTGGAGTCGAAGCCCTGTCTGTGGTGCATCAATGTCAACCTGGAATGCCCAGGCTGCCCACAGGGCATGTCCAGCGCTCCCCCCTGTCGCCATGCCGCTCCCACTGAGAGCCCCTGGCCTGCTCCAAGACGCCCGGCCGGCGTCCGCACCAGCGCCTGCGCCAGCAGAGCCCCAGCAGAGCCCCAGCACTGAGCACCGCCCAAGACCGTGGTAAGGTTAGGTAGCTTGAAGCCCAGGCCGCCTCCTCCGAAGCCAGCTCTCGACCCGAGCATCCACCACCACCAACCCTCCTTCACCTCCCCATTTCCTCGTCAAACAACCGCGTCGAGCGCACCGGAGACACGCGATTCAGCGACGGGAACCCATGCTGCAGCTATAGAGACGAGTGAGAACCCCCCTCCGAGGCGCGGCCTCTCCCCTTTCCCGGTACGCCTTGCTGACTTCGATTCCTCCTGAGCCCCAGGCCTGCACAGAGGAGCGGCGCCCATCCCGTGGCCAACGACGGGAGGGAGGGCACGCACGCGCAGAGCCGACTCTCCCCGCGGATTCCGACGCCGCCATGTCTTCCAACACGAGAGCGTCGCGGTCGGCGTCGCGTTACTCGAGCCCTGCGCAGCCGCCGCACGCCGGAGGGCCGACTTCTGGGCCGACTTCTGCCGGGGGCAACGGCGGGACCATGAACGGATCGCTCGAGGCCGGCTCCAAGGGGTCCGTGAATGAAGGCTCGAGGGCGTTCATGGCCCGGTGGCTGGAGCCGACGCTGCAGGCCAAGCCCAGCTTCGAGGAGGCGGGATTGATGCGGTACGGGGTGCTGGAGAACATGGCCCCCCTGGGCGTGATGCCCAAGCCCAAGAAACCCGCAGGCGAGACGGCCGGCCCCGTTGTCCGCAAGATCATTCTGCATCCGTCTGGTTTCGCGGCCAACTCATCCTCCTCTGCGCCTACTGCTGCTCCTGCATCTACTGGTGCTGGCGGCGCCGACACCGGTTCTGCTGCTGATACTGGTGCTGGTGCTGGTGCTGGTGCTGGTGCTGCTGCGGGCGTGGCGGCGACTGCCCCTGCACAAGACTTCATCAAGCCCGCCTCGCAGCGGGCGCAGCAAAAATCACCGCCCACGTCTCCGCCCCCGCCAGCTTCTCCCGTGCAGGCAGCACCTGCACGCAGAAAGTCCCTGCCCACCGCTAAGGCCGCGGAAGCTGAGGACGACGACGACGAATACGATCCCAAGGGAGAAAAGTCGCGCCGCAGGCGCTCCAAACGCGTCTCGATGCCCGCCAGGAAGGCGCGGAGAGGCTCCGTCATCACGGCCAAGACGGAAACGCCGGCGCGGAGCACGCCCAAGAAGCGGCCCGCCCGCCTGGACCCCGAGGACAGGGCATTCACCGACAAAGTCGTTGAGGCGGCGGTGGACGAGGCGTTGAAGCATTACCGCTATCCTACGGCATGGGCCCTGCGGACCCTCTACGACGAAAAGTGTGACGAGGCCGAGTTCGTGGCCATGGTGGACGACGTGTTCAAGCAAACGGCAGACGCCGAGACGATGCAGGAATTTTCGCGCCTCATGGAGGAGAAGAAGCGCGAGGGAAAGAGGGACAACCAGGGCTGCTACTACTTTGTGCCTCCCACCACCAACAGCCGCTTCACTCCGCACAAGCCAAAGCCTGCACCATACGCAGGGCTCCTGCGCAACGCCGGCCAAGAGGACGACTCAGCTGCAGCGGCGGCACCTGGCTCCGGCGGAGCGACAACGGCAACGGCAACGGCAACGGCAACGGCAACGGCAGCGACCACGCCAGGGGCAGGCGAGACTCGGGCGGCGAAAAAGGTCAAACTCACGCACGCCGCGGCGACGTCGACGCCGCGCAAGACGGGCAGCGACGCTCACGTCGGCGCCGTGGTCAACGTACGGACCCCGCGATCCTCGCGCAGCAAGCGGCACGCGCGGCGAGAGTCGGGCTCGAGCATCTCGTCGCTGTCCTCGGCCATGAGCCTCTCGTCGCCCGAGGTCAGCGCTACGCGCCTGGGGCCAGCGGCGGCGGCGGCGGCGACGGCGACGACGACGAGGAGCAGCAGGGCCGCCAACGCCGCCACGACCAGCGGCCACCACCGCCGCGCGGCAAGGCATCACGACGACGTCCAGAACAGCCCGTCCCTCAAGCTTCGCCGGGCAGGAGGCGGCGGCAGTGCTGGCGGGAGTGCTGGTGCCGGCGCTGGCGCTGGCGCTGTCGCTGTCGCTGCCACCACCACGGGGGCTGCTGGGGCCCAGTCCCATCATCCTGCGGATGCGCCAAAATCCCAGCCAATCACCACCCGCGGCAAAACACTTGCCTCCAGCAAGCAGCACGCCGTGTCCAACGCATCTGAATCAAACTCTCCCACCCTTCCTCCTCATCACCGTTCATCGGGCCGCACTCGCTCTCATCGCACGCCCGTTGTCGATGATGCCAGCACTATGCCCGGTCGTCTCGCCGCCACGTATGCATCAGAGCTCTTTCCCAACTTGCCCGTGAAGGCTTCCTCGACCAAGCCGGCTAGGAACGCGGTCAAGGACTCTATGCACGCCGCCGACGACGACGATCCGTTCTGGGACAGGCGACGGGATGCGCGCAGGGTCACCAACGGCTACACCGCCCAGGAGAGCGCCGTGAGAGGGTCGCCGGACGAGGCCGTCGCCACGCCCGCCCGGACGACGCGGAAGACGCGACAGTCGCTCGCCGCCGCCACCGCCGCCGCGCCCCCCAGCACGCGCGCAACGCGCTCGGCCAGCAAGCGCCCGGCCGACGATGTTGTCGAGAGGACCGACTCCCCCGCGGCCTTTTCGTGGCAGGGCGACGGCGGCTCCGTCTTCGGGTCTCGCGCGGCGACGCCCACGACGCTGCGGCCGGCCAAGAAGCAGCGCACGGGTTTGCGCGTTAAGTCATCGTAAGTTGCCTCCCACGCGTTGTATCGCAGGCGCTCCTCGCGCCATAGTCGCCGGGATCGCGCGCCTGGCGTTGTGCCTGAGCGGCGGACCAGCAGCGTCCCGAGAGCATCCGGCCGAGTGGCCGGTGGCAAAGCCTCGGTCGCGTCGCCTCAGGCCGCGTCGGGACACGACTCCCGGCGCAGGGCCGACGAAAAAACACGCGATGCAGAACTGTGCTGACCTTTTACCACTCAAGGCCGGTCAAGAAGAAGGGAGGAACCGCTGCGGGCGTCCCCAGGTCTCTAGGCGAGGCGAACGCGACGCTCAACAGCGGAGCGCCCAAGGATTCGGTAAGTCACGTCTCATCTACCCGCGCTACCCGCGCATGCGTCGCACGCGGGCCTCTGCCTTGCGTCTGTCGCGATGCGGTTCTTGCCTTTGCACGCGCTTTCTGCCCTCTCTGCCCTCTCAAAGCGCTGCCCGGCGCAGACTGGCCCTCCCGGGGCGCGTTTTGGGCGGACCGCAGATTGTCATGGAGGGGGGCGCAACGCCCAGACAAGGATGCCACCACACCCAGGCACTTCGCTAGTGGCGGGCGTGGGCGTGCAATCCTGTTTGGTCATATTTTTGCGTGGCCAAGAGCATATCGCTGCGTCGCGCAACACGTGGTTGGTGAGCGTCATCATTGCTGACACTGGCCTGCAGACATCCGACAACGACGAGTACTGCTCGGCGTGTGGCAACGCCGGCGACGTCGTCTGCTGCGACGGCTGTCCGCGCTCGTTCCACTTTGAGTGCGTCGACATGGTGCCGTCCGAGGACCTGCCCGACGAGTGGTACTGCAACGAGTGCCTGATCCGGCGCTTCCCGTCGCGCGTCCCGGTGCACAAGGGCATCTTCGCCAGCGCGCTCAACAACCTTGAGAAGAGCATACCGCGCGCCTTCAGCCTGCCCAAGCGCGTGCAGAACCGCTTCGAGGGCGTCCGGGCCGGCGCGGACGGCGACTACGAAGACGTGGTGGTCAACAGGGCGGCAAAGTGAGTGACGACGCGTGCCCTTATGCGCCTGGCTTGGCCCATGCCTCCCTGCACCTTGTTTTGCACCTTTTGCTGTCCCTGGCCCCACGGCCCGCCCTGACTGACTGGCACATTGACTAACGACATGCCCCGACAGGAAGCGAAATGGCTACGACGAGCTGCCAGACTTTTTCAAGCAGCGCGAGGATGGCCAGGCGGTGCTGTGCCATGCCTGCCAGAAGCCCGCGACAGAGATCCGGTCCATCATCCCCTGCAGCGCCTGTCCCTTGTACTGGCACATTGACTGTCTGGACCCCCCACTGGCTGTTCCCCCGGTCCTCAAAACGTGGCGGTGCCCGGCCCACGTCGACGATATCCTGATTGAGGTGCCCAGCCTCGCACCGGCCCACCGCTTCCGTAAGGTCAAGGCCGGCGGCCAAGCCATCGCGCCCGCCCTGAGCCGCGGTCTGAAGAACAACGGCCACATCGAGATTGAGTGGAACGAAGAGCCCGACGACCCCGACGACTCGGGCTGGCCCGATGCGCAATCTTTTGGCCGGACATACAAGCTGTCCGCCAAGGGCGTCGTCCTCGACTTTATTGAGCAGTAAGCAATTGTCCGGCGCCGAGATGATGATGTTGCGCACGGCCTTGATGCTAACCTTGACACCAGACTACGGCATCAGGGCGCTGGTTATGGCTCCCGACAACACGAGTCCAAGCGCGTGCCGTATCCATCACCCCCGACGCAGCGTGACCCGTCCACCCCCCTCCCGGGCTCTGCCCTCGAGCGGAAAGTCGAGGAGATGCAGGTGTCCCTTAATCTGATTGGCCTCCAGCAAAAGCGATCAGACGGCATTGAACAGCTGACCTCTGCTCTTTTGGTACGCTTCGAATCCACCCATCTTCCGTCGCTGTTTGCTGTCGCTGACCGCCCGTAGGCTGCCACTGACCAAAACATTCTGTCGCTGATGGCCAAGGGCAACGCTGACAATATTGCCTTTGGCAATCTGACGCAAGACGACAAGCAGAGTCTGCGCGCCACCCTGGCGCAAATGGAGGCGATGAGCGCTCGCATACGGCAAGTCCTAGGCGACGAGAAGCCACTGCTTGACAACACATCAGGGCCCGCCGATGCCCGCACCCCCGTGTCAGAACCTCCGGGCATCCACGAATCCTCCGAGAAGCTGGACCAACTGCCCCCTGTCACCGAACCCACTCCCCCGTCCACGATAGACCACGCAGAGGGTACCATGGAGCTCGACTAATGGCGTTGCCAGCTCACCGCCGCGCGCGACAAATTAGATTGTGCCGCGGACACGATTCCATCCTTCTTCATTGACATGTAACACTTCCACCAGCTGGGGCACCCGCGTCGTCCCGCCCCGCCCCGCCCCGCGCCCCCAGCTACCACTTTCGATGATACCTTTTTTATTTTGCGAACGACCGGAGTTTGGAGGAAAATTGGCATTGGGTCATGACCATCATCACACCGCGGCATAGGCGATGCCAGAGACGATGCGCACCTTTTTCTGTTTTCTTGTCTCGTTCACCCAGTCTAGCCCGAGCTGTTGTTTGCGGTCTTTTGTTTGGTCTTTGCTGGCCCTGGCATGGCATTCGGATGCCCCTGATCAGAAACAAGCGAAGGGGACGACAAGGCACCAAGGCTACTTGCCATTTCTCAAAGACGAGGCCCCTTTGCGTGACGCGCGGGTCTCGCAATCGCCTAAAGCACTTCTCTTAATGAGCCTCCCCCGTGTGGGAGGTACGACGATGCACCGCCGCGGAACTGTGGGCATCTTGAGAGACGAAGAAGGGGAGAAGGGGGGGGGGGGGGGGTCGGTAGACGGGAGGCTGATTTTGCATGCAACCGTGTTGTATCATAGCCGCGCCACTTTGACAGAGAGAGAGCGAGAGAGAGAGAGGAAGGACGAGCCGAGACAACGAGGAGATGACGGCGCGAGGAGGGGGAGGGAGGCGTGGCATGGCGGCATATACTAGTGTTCAGTGTAGCGAGGCAGCCATGAAAAATCAAGCGGAGCAGGGAGTCTGTTTCCTTGTCATCCACACGCGCAGGCACACACACACACACACACACATACATGAACCCATTTGCTTGGTGCTGACGATGAAGTAATACGAGCCGTCTCGACAGCTCAAGAAGTGTCCACCACGCCTCTCAACGCGCCGCCTTTGTGTCCGGAGAGAAAGCATCAATCACTGACTGGTCTGCTTGCTATTGATGGGTCCATTCTTACATATGGCCGTCCGAGCAGAGAGCATCACCGCCGACCTCCACTGCACCACGGGACCAGGCGATGGATGGCATTGGGGTACCGCACGCCCAACATCCATCCCCACGATCACATCGCAGGCTGTGCGCTGCCTGTCCCAGTGGCATGCATAGGGGCCGAAATCACACATCACGGCGCGAAACTCCGTTTGGGGCCGGCACACAAGCGCGGCGCATGGCACTCCGACTTTGGTTGAAACCAGCTTCAATTCAAGAACAAGAGTGTTTTTTTTCGACATGACCGTCATCATGAGTAATCGAAGCGAGAGAATCGAAGCAGGAGAGAGTAGTAAGACATGCAAAAGGCAAAACCCCCCCTACCCCTTGCCGCTTTGTCGGAGCCACAATGCCGGCTTGAATGGGCGAGTCCGGCCCGCGCGTCATTCAGCCGCCACGAGCAGACAGAGCCAGGTGCCCGACGGCCCGAAACCGAAACGCAGCGCGGAATGTGGCCAACATGCTGATGCTCAACGTCTGTCTTGGTGACCTTCGATATCCCTTCTATATCGAACCTCGTCTCCGGCATGCCCTCCCGCGAGAGGCGAGCGTCTACCGAAATATTTTCAACATCCCTTGCCAAACTCCGAGCACAACTTTCACAAAGGTCGCTTGCTGACCTGGATTCACGACGAAATGCCCCACGAGCCGTGAGGTCTCGCCACCGTGCTACATTGTATAAATCACCTCTGGGACGTCGTTAGCACTTGAGAACGGGAGCGAGGATGGAGAGATCAGAGGGCACATACGCGGCCGCGTCGACCGTTCCCCTGCTCATGCTGCATGTAGGCCATATTCTGCATGCCTGGCATGTTGGCGTATGTATAGTTGCCGCCGCCCATGGGTACGCCAAACCCTGGCGGCCCGTAGGAGGTTTGGTTGGAAGGCATTTGCGGGACTTGCGAGGTAGAAGGCTGTATCGGGCTGCCGTTCATGGGGGGCTGACGGAACTGGTCCACCCCTGCGCCAGGGGCGGTAAACGCACCGTATCCTGGCTGCATGGGCGGGAAGCTGTAGTTGAGTTGCGGCGTCTGTCTCGCCATCATGTTTTGCTGGTACTGCATCTGCTGGAGGTTGACAGCGGGCGGTACTGGCCCGGTGGGCGCATTGTACATCATGCCCTGGCTGTACGGCTGGAAGCCTTGCATCCCTGCCTCGGAGCTGTCATTCCTCTGTAGGCCGTAGCCGCCCTCAAAGCCCGGGGGGTTAGATGATGGGTGGTTAGGGCCATAGAAGGGTTTGTTGGCGTGGGCCTGTTGAGGATGATGGCCGTTGGTGTTGTTGTTCTGCCGCGAGGTTGGGCGCTGACGGGGCTCGGCGTGCGAGCTAGGCTCGCGGTTCGGGCCGGCAGGACGGGTCGACAGGCCAACCTCGTCCATAACGCGCTTGTAACCCTGGTTTGGTTGCGCCTTGATCTTGACCAGCACGCTCTTGACATTCTCCACGACCTGCGGCCGGATGCTCTCGTCGAAGAACGGCGTCGTCAGCACCTTGAATATCAGGGTGGCACCGCATTGGTGGTCGCTGAGGATCGCCTCCAGGACCTGATCATTGGGCGCAAAGAACAAAGCCTTGAGGATCGTGTCACGCGCGTCAGGCTCAGCTTTCTGGTTAATAACCTTGAGCACAGTAAGATAGGCAACCTTGTGCGTGCACAAGTGGACCAAGTACGGCACAAGACGTGGCGAGAGGACAGTCCGTCGTTGGGGGAAGGTGCACGTGTCGAGGAACCAGGTCAGCAGCAAGGCGCCATTGGCGTTGGTCGCGAGTTGGACGCTGTGCAACGCAATGGTGGCCGCAAGCATGCGCTGCTGATTCTTGGTGGCGTGGTGGCTCTCGAGACAGGCCCGCATGGCGCGAGCACCGAAGCGACCTTGGGAAATCTCCCACATCCTGCTCAGCATAGCCTCGAAGATGAACTCGTTGAAGGGTGCACCAAACTTGAGGCAGCCCTGCAAGACGTAGTTGCCGAACTGGTCGAGGAACAGCGGCACAGTGTACGGGCGGAGGTGCTCGATGATGGTTGACATCTGCTCGGGCGTCTTGCAGACGTCGATGATCTTCTGGGCCGCCCATGTGCCGTTCTTGTGGACGCCAATCTCGGCGATGTGAGGGGCGATCTCGGCAAGCATGGCGTCTCGGACAGGGTCGCTGCAATGCTCAAAAAGCTTCTGGACCACCGTGTTACCCAAGTAGTCCGACGAGAGCTCAGCAATCTCCGGCAGCATCTCCATGGCGACATTTTCGATGTCGGCCGGAGACATGAGTTGGTTGTCGATGCGCTTGCGAATGTCCCTCAGCTTAGGCGCATCGTGAACTCGGGTGTGAGTGGGCTCCCGGATGGGAGGGATCTCCTCGACGTAGGTGTCGTACTGAATGGCGTCCTGGACGTTGGCCGCAATCTGTGCCTTGTCGTCCTCGGAAGCCCCAAACTGTCCCACAATGTCAAGAATGTCGCCCGTCATATCCCGGAGAGGCGGCACGGTGGGTGTGCTCGCTCCCACGGCCCGTGAGGGCTCTACGGAGGCGTTGGGAGCCCCCTGAGCCGCTTCTTGGCTCCTTGAGTGCGGATCGGGACTTGGAGACGGGTAGGCACCATCATGACCGGGTGTGTTGGATGCCGAAGGCGGCTTTGCGAAGTTGACCCGGATGGGGCCGGAGCCAGGGAAGATCTCCTTACCATTCATGCTTGCTTTGGCAGAGATGGCGCTGTCCACCCTCTCGAAGTTGACGAAACCGCAGCTCTTGTGCGTAAGCACGCGAGCAGACGAGATCGGGCCGTGGACCTTGAACATCTCCACGAGAGTCGTCGTGGTAGTCGATGTCGGCACACCGCCGAGCCAAAGGGCGCTCGTGGGGCCTTCCAGGCCTTGCTCGTCGGCACTCAATAGACCGTTGTTGCGGCTATTTGACCTCCCCAGGTTCATGCTGGCGATGGCCTGGGGTAGGTCGTCGTACTCCTTCTCCTCCGGCACGCGAATCTCAGCCGTACCCAAGGCGCTAGGGGTGGCTGCGTTGGCGCCCATGTAGACTCGCAGATGGTCTGGCGGGGCGTCCAGAACGCCAGTGGTGCGAGCACGGGGTCGATTGGCCGAGGCCTGGTTCGCGAAAGCTTGCACGGCGAGGTTGTGGTTGTGGATGGCGGCATTCGTCGCCGCCAGCTCCTGCTGGATCAGGGCGGCATATCGAGGATCGATGGCCATACCATCGACCTCGTACGCCTCCTCATCGTCTTCGCCGGCATACTTGTCGTACTTGTCCTTGTTGTTGACGGAATAAGAACGGAAGCGGCTGGTTTGCTGCCAGTTGTTGGCCATGTAAGGCGTGGCCAGCTGGGCTCGCGGAGGTTGCGGAGTCTCGGCCAGGCCAAGATAGTCGAGCGTCCGCATGTGCACGTCCGACTCACCGCCCCCCTCCTTGGAGAATTGGGAATGAGACGGAGAGCTGGGGCCGTTGGATCCGACGCTGGCGATGCTCGCAAGAGTAGAGCCCCGCTCACGCCCGACAGCCGCGGGGTTCCAGCTGCTGCTGAAGATGGAGGGACCAAAGGGAGAGCTGGTGCCCGGGACGGCAGAGAATGGACTGCGCTGGGGCATGGAACCAGCTCGCAGCCGGGAGAGCAGGGCCGAGCTGCTGCCTTGGGTGTTATCGGGATGATCGAGGTTCGGCGAGGGTGATTTGAAGGGACTCTGAGACGGTGTGGCTCGAGCAGACTTGGCCGCGTACCCCGGGATGCTGAGAAGAGGGTTGATTGTCCCGATTCCAGGAGGGAACCTGGACGGAACGGTGCCGGCTCGCGCCCGGCGAGTCTGGGGAAGGCTGTCGGGCGTGGGCAGCTGGCCAAAGTCGGGAAAGCCATCGGTTGGGGATTCGGGGATGTTCTCTCGGAGAGGTGTCGAGTTTCCGCTGGTGGGCGGGCCACCCCAAGGATTCAAAGGCAGGCCCGGGATGCCTTCCTGGGCTTGGATCTCCCTGGCTCTGTATCAAGAGACGAGAAGGTCAGCAAGCGTCCTGCGATGGGAAGTTCGCATTTATAGAACGTCACATCTGCCGGCCTAGCCAGCGGTGCTCGAGCGACAGGGGCGACGGGGTGTGGGCTGACGAACCGCTTGGAAAAGAGCCTTCCAGAGCCGGCCATATCATGCGACGGAGAGCCGGCGCCGGACCGCGAGTTGCCGGTCATGATGCCGTTGTGGGCGAGGCCAAAAGGAGACCTGGCTGACGGCACCGAGCCCTCGGGCGCGGGCGCGTTGTTGGCGGATGGGGAGTGCGAGCGGTGGTTTTGGGGCGCCGCCGACGGGTGGTGGGAGTACCCAGGGGCCATCTGATCAGATCTGGACATTGACATTATCGATTACCTGTCCGGCCGCATGGCACAATGGGCCTGTAGGTTTGCCGAAGGGGGCTGTTGCAGTACAAGAAATATTATTTCGTAGGGGCGGCTAGATTTGCCGCTGGAGGATGCGTAGCAACGACGGTCGTCTTCGGCTCGTGTGGCAGTCAGTCAGGCTGTTGCGGCGGCCGCCATGAACAAGCAGCAAAAAGTCGAGGGCTGCAGCGAAAGAGGGCTAGAGCTGCTGACGTAGTAGGTATGCGGCGGTCGTAGGCAGAGGCGTACGAAGGGTCGAAGTGTATAAACGACAGGCGATTCCAGTAGCCGGTATTACAAGAGGATACTGCGACAAGTCGAGAATGGCGTCGTGCCTGGTCGTCCTGGCCGCCGTGTTGTCGTCGATTGCGGGCGTGAGACGGCTCCGCGAATGCACGCACGCGAGGAACGAGGTGTGCGTGCGTGCTTTGTGTGCGCTGCCCTGGCCGTGTCTGTCCCCCTCTGGAGCAGCACTGCCGGCGGCGACGGAGAGTTGGCGGCGGAGGGGGGGGAAGAGCGGGAGGAGGAAAAAAGACGAGGCAGAAACGAAGCTCGAACGGATCAATATACAGGCGTCATTGGAGGGTCGTGGGCGAGAGGGAGAGAGGAATGGCGTGCGGTGGTGGACGAGGTGGAGGGTTTGGGGAGGAGAGCCTGGAGAAGGCGGACGGGGCGGATGGATGGACGGACGGATGGTGGATGGATGGAGATGCCAGGAGACGGACAGCCAGACCGACAGACAACCTTAAGACGAGCGAGTGTCAACAGCGAAGCGGTCGCTGGCGCTGGTGGTTGGCGCCGCGAGGGGGTGGAGCTCCCGACTCGCCTTTTCCAGGCCACGGCCCCACAATGGAAACCGCCAATGGAGCAAGCACCTCAGGCACCTGCTGGAGCCCTGGGGGGAGCCCTGAGTTGAGTTCCCAGGGCTGGGTGGAGGGCCCGCTCCAGGAAGCGCTCTGGGAGGGTCTCCGACGAAGAGGCGTCGGGGGACCGCCAGTGCAGGTGACTTCCACAGGTGGCCTCCTCCACTGTGGTGGCTGGTTGGCGCAATGCTCGTACCTGGCCCTGGAGGTAATACCCGACCTGAACTGCTGGGCTGATGAGGGGGGCTCTCATCAATGGATCAGGGGGCAGGAAAACCTGCAAGGCCACACAATGCAGCCGCCGCAGCTTGATTGATGAGCCACTGCACTTTGCGTGCAGGGCTGGTCTGGCCTGGACAGCCCAACGTTGTTACCCGTAACAACTGCACGCACGGTATTATGCAGACTCTGGAACTTGCGCGGTGAGGCAGCGCCCCGGATCGTCGGCATCGGATGGGACGGTCCACGGCAAGGTCGGGCCTCGGTGAGGCGCGGGCGGTCGCGTGGAGGAACAGCGGCGACGCACGCACACACGCACGCACGCACGCACTCACCTGTCACCTTCTCCATGACCATTGACCAGTGATGCGGGTGGTGCTGCCCCGCCGCCAAACCTCAGGGGCAGCACACAGACACATGACATCTTCAGCCTTGCACTGCGGGCGGTCCCTTGACACGGAACAGCACTGTACCGTACTTTATCCTCTGCAGAAACCGAGACCAAGAGCAGCACACCAAGCATCGAGAGAGCAAAGGCGGCAGCAGCATCACCAGGAGGGAGCATGGGCCCTCACCTATGACGAGCGGTGAGAGGCACGGGCACCATGAGGCTCCAGGCACGAGGCACGCCGAACAAGTCCCCCGCGGCCGGACAGTGGACAGCTACAGCTCCATGCTCTCGCGAATGCAGTCAATGCGCGCCCGCTCCATCGCCGCGCTCTAATTTTCGACGCAGTCAACAGCGGCGGCCGCATTCGCGTTCGCGTTCGCGCGTTTTCTTGCCCTCCCGTGGGGCGAGGCTTCAACACCGAGTTGCGTTTCGTCCAGCAAAGCAGACCTAGGTAGCGTCACAACCCGCACGCACGGCGAAGTGCACCTTTACGCCTTCACGCGTTCGCCTTGCACACCGAATGAGTCCCCCCCCCACCGCGTGATGATGCCACCTCGGTGACGTGCCAGCACGCCTTGAGAGCCGCCTCGCCCGCGCCCTGGCTGGCTGGCGGGCGGTTTGCATATGCCGCCTCGGCGTACCAAAGTAGGTACTAAGTTTCGACGGTAGTAGATAGGTACACAGCCAAGGCGCACGCAAGAAGCCCGAGAAGTCTTTTGTGGGGGAAAGAAAGCATGCCATCTCGAGCGGCACGGCATCAAGCAGCACACGCCGTCTTAGACCATCAATGTGTACTATTGGGATGCAAGTACGGAGTACGACTAGTCCGCACCGACTGGTTCTAGTAGTATCTCTTTACACGTTTGAGCCCTGCAGCCTGTCCGCGTTCAACAGGACCAATTCATTCACCTTTGTACGTCGAATGCTACCGGGGGCATGCAAGTCTTCCAAGAAACCCGAAGAACTCACTCCGTACCCAGCAGGTACGGACTCCTTCTGCCGAGCTGCTGGTCGTTGTTGCTGCCGTTTGTTGGCGGCCGGGGTGCGCCCCCCCCCCCCCCCCCCCCCCCCCCTTCTTTTCCCCAGCCGGCAGCGGCTCTCGGATCACTGCTGGCCTGTTGCGCGCCCCTCTGCCGGATGACGGTGCGAACCGACCACGCGCGCGCGCACCACTACTACTATAGGCTACTACCACAAAGCACAGGCACACACACCGCATCAACGGAGAGGGCAATGTGCCTTGACCTAATAAGTTACCTCGTGGAGGGCGGCGGCGGCGGCAGCGTCGTGCCGTGGCGCACACTTCGTCTCCTTGCAGCTGCAGCTCCAGCTGCCGTTGCCGCTGCCGCTGCCGTTGCCGCCGCCGCATTTGCCCCCAGCGCAATTCGTTCGTTCATCCATCCATCCATCCATCCATCCCGTCCATTCAGGGGACGGCGGGACCAGAAACCGGGAACCGCCAAAAAGGGGCACGACGCATCGGCGCGAGGCATGTCTGTCAGAGCTTCGCAAATGATACAATGTGTACTTTGGCTTCGTACCTTGCCTATGTACGACCAAGGTACGGACTACCTTACCTTACCTTACTCCGTACAGTACGAAGTAAGGCAGATGCCGTCCTAGGTACTGAGGGGGCGCCTCTACTTGACCTAGAATTGCACTCCTCCTGTACTTCTTCGTCCTCCCTACGCCACGGGCTGGCCCAGCTCCCTGTTCTGCAGATGACGACGTCGTCTCCTCCCACTCGAAACAGGAACCGCCAGCGCGGCCCCCTCCACACTCTCCCGCGACGATGCCGTAGTCTTCATCAGAGCAGAGGACCGCACAGCCAGTCGTTGAGCTATAAATGTACTGTTTCCCCCCGCGCGCTATCAAGTAAGAAACGTCCGCTGCCACGGCCACGGACATACTCGTACGCGCAGGGAGAGAATTACGAGTACACCCCCTGGCCGCGACGTTTGCTTTTTGGCTTGGCTTGGCTGACCCCCGGCCGAAATCCCCTGACAATTTGTTACTTCGTACCCTCCTCCCCATCCTCTCGACTCCTCGAGCGTCCTGTTCCCCTGCCGGCGCCGCTCGCTCGCTTGCTCGCTCCCAACTCAACCTGACGAGCATCAAGGCCGACGCGCGGCCGAATTGAACAATATAATACATACCTGCGAGGACGACGGGCCCGCCTTTGGTCAATCAACCTCACGGCGCCGTCTCCGCCCTGTAATCAATTGCAACCATCGCGTGGACGGGCGTGCCCCTCGATAACCACCTTGACGACCTTACCCCTGATGCTCCTTCTGGCCCCCTCCCTCCCCCCCAAATCTTCTTCCCCTCTCCACCCCCCTCCCTCCCTGCCCCGGCTGGCTGGCCGGGCTGGACTGGCTGGCACACGTCAAAGCAGAGCATCCCGTCCCGGCCGTCCCCCCGTCTGTGCGTGCTCCTAGCTGCCGATCTCGCCAATCACGGAAGCTCGAGCCCGCTCCAGCGTCGCTCGTTGCTCGTCGCCCGCCAGCCCAGTCCTGCCCGAATCCGGGCTTCTGAAACACGAAACACCCCCCGGCCCCGGATGGCACGCACCAAACGCGCAGCAGCATGACGGGAGCGTTGCGTGGACACGTCTGAGTCTGAGCGGCATGTCTGGTCGTGAACCGCCGCCCAGCATCTGGCCTGTTCCCCAGTGGCAATCCAGCGGCAGCCGCATTGACGAGTGCTATTGGGTGGTGGTCTGTCAAACAGCCCTGTATATCTCGAAAAGAGAACCGATTAACCCGAAGGAGCCGCTTCCGAAGCGCGACTCCATCTTCTGCTAGGTACTCGATGCGGCGAGCGAGCCAGGCGCCTTCTCGTATGTACGTGGCTTATTATCGTGCACTGGTCCCGGCGACCCGACCGGTCAATACGTTCTCCAGACAGACACGGGTATCAGCCGGCCATCTGCCACGGCGTTGCGACTCATCGACATGTCTTTGGTTCTGCAAGATGACGTTTTACTACTCAGACGCTTGCATGATGGGCGCGTAAATACTTCCAAACCTAAACGCCCGACCCGTCGTTGCCATCCATGAACAACATGGACGCCCATTATCTTCGGTGCCAAACCGAGACGTGGCGTGTTCGGCAACCAGGAATATGGGGCCGGCGCCCTTGGCCAAGCCGAGCAGCAAAGCGGCAACCCCCCCCCCCCCCCCCCCCCCCCCCCCCCCCCCCCCCCCGGGGGCGGTTGTCGTTTACTTTGCGTGCTTCTTGAATGCCAGCAGCTCCGCCAAGCTGCCCAGCGGGCACCCGTGCTTCAGGAAGTCGTGGGCTAGCAGCTCGTCGGCCGACGCACGGCTCTTGACGTCGACGCACAGGCAGACCGAGAGGAAGGCCTTCAGCTCCTTGCTCAGCTTCTCGGGCTTCTTCAGCCGCGGCGTGCCGTTCGTGGCGATGAGGTACAGGGCCTTGAGCGGCTCCTCGTTCAGATATGGCGGCTCCGACTCGATCATCTCGATCGCCATGATGCCGAGCGACCAAATGTCCACCTTGGGCCCGTATTCCTTCTGCTTCACCACCTCGGGCGCCATCCAGTAAGGAGTGCCTACCATGGTGGCGCGCTTCGACTTGGTCTCCGTGAGCTTGGCGCAGAATCCAAAGTCGGCTGTCAAGGGTTAGCACTACGGCTTATCCATTGGGGTGGCCGTCCTAGGCACGTACTAATCTTGACGTTACCCCGAGCATCCAAGAGGACATTGTCGCTCTTGATGTCACGATGGATGATACTCTGCGAGTGCAGGTGCTGCAGTCCCCGGCACGTCTGCAGAAAAGCCTAGGTCAGCATCACATCCCCACCACGGCTGAAGTTCGCAAGACGCATGGCGGTGTGGTCCTACCTCGTGGCAGATGGTCGAGATCTGCTCCTCCGAGATGGATGGATTGTTGTCAATCACATCCGTCAGGGCGCCTCCCTCCATGTATTCCATCACCACCCACAGCTCCGCATTATTATTACGCAAAAAGGCATCGAGGAAGTTGACGATGTTTCGGTGCCTGCTGTCTTTCATGACCATGATTTCGTTGACAATTAGTTCCTTCCTCGGCTGGTGGGCGAGGTCCATTTGTTTGATGGCAACCTGGGCACGGCTGCCCTGCTGGCGCAGAACCTCGCGCGCGATGCCTTGTGCCGTGTCCTTGATCTTCGCGACGTACACGGATCCGGAGGCACCCTGTCCGATCTTCTTCTGCTTGGAATATGACATGTTGGGATCGTCCTTGGACACGGCGTCCTTCAGCCTCGCCATCACCTCGCTCTCGGACATGGTGGACATGCGGACATCCTGCTTCCTCTCCGGAGGCTTCGCGGTAAGGGCCGCTTCGGCCGCCTTGACGCCGTCTGCGGGCTGTGTCTGGGCGGTCTTCGGGGCCACGTTGAGAGGCTTGACGGGGGCCGGAAGGCGGGAGCCCTGTCCTTGCGCTTGGGGTTGCCGCGGCTGGGATGCCTGGTTGCCATTCTGGTATCTGGCGTTGGGGCCTGGCGAGTTCTCCGCCCGAGGTGTCCGCTGTGCTTGGTTAGATGGGTCGCGGGAACTTTGCGGAAGTCGGCTGGGCGATCCGGATCCAGGGGCAGGCGGGGCTGGCCGTTGCGCTCGCAGACCGTTCTGCTGGCCGCCATTTGGCTTGGGAGCAGGCGGAGCTGCCCTCGACGGGTTGAACCTCTCCGCACTGTGAGACTGCGGCAGCGAGCCGCCAGCGCCGTACCCGCCGCCAATCTCCTGCTGAGCCATGGGCACCTTGGTCTTTGGCAGCGAGGCATTGTACTCTTCCATCTCTCGTCGGTCCTGCTCCTCCCGTTGCCTTTGCGCCTCCAACTGCTTCCTCCGCTGCTCGTCTCTAAGAGCATCTTGAGACGCGTAGTTGGGTGACATGCCCTGCATTTGCTGCCGTTGCTGCTGCTGCTGCTGCTGCTGCTGCTGCTGCTGCTCTCCAATCGTCGGCCGCCTCTGCGAGTGGCCGCTGGAGCCAGGGGGAGTCGTAGAGTAGCTCGGGTTGCGTTGGGCGGGCGTGGGTGGCGCTGGGCGAGGCGGCGCGATGGAGTTGCCGACTCCATAGCCCAAAGGCTTGTTTTGCGAGGCCGCTGGAGGGGTTGGAGTGAGGCTCGAGTACTGGTTCGGGTTCTCGGCTCTCTTGGCGAGGTCCGTGTAGAAGTCGAGGACTTCGAAAACGGCCTGGGGGTTCCGCTCATAATCTTCCTTCGTAATGGCCGATGAGTTGAGGAGCTTTGACCACTCGGGAGGTAGACCGATGAACTCTCCGCTCGACGGATCAAAGCCGACGTGAACGGCATGAGAGAAGTTGGTCGGGTTGCTAACGCCGCCCATGCCGGGACAAGCTCCGTAAATGAAATCGATCCACTCGTACAAGTCGTCGTCGCTCTTGACCTTGATCTGCAGCGTCTTGGTCTGACCGTCGTCATCACCGGGGCTGCTGGAGGCGCCGTCGGCTTTCCTTTTGATCTCGAAGATGGTGCCGGCCTGCTCGACTCTGCCGACGTTGACAACGTCCTTCAGATAGAGGGTGTAGGCAACTTTGCCGCCCTCGGTCTTGTGGAAATCGAGGGACTCTTTGCGAAGAATCAGGTATTTTTGCTTCCATGGCTGAATGAAGTTCTTGCTCTCCTTGACCGACGCCCAACCTTCCTTCTTGACGGCCACGCCGCCCATGCCGTCCATGTTATTGGACTGCTGGCGGGCGATGGGCAGCGAGATGGTCGAGCCTGTGTAGGTCGAAGTAGCCGTGCTACGAATCGGGGAGATGGCCATGTTGGCCATGCTCCCGGGGAGGTTTGTACTCGGGGTCAAGTTCAGGCGTGGTCTGTTGTCGGCCGGTGGTCGAGGGGCCGGGCCGGGGTTCATGAACTGGCCGGACGAATAAATACTGCAAGCCGGTCAGCGTTCTAGTCACCAGGATCATGGTTTCGAATGGGCCTTGGGGCTCGAGGTCTACCCGGGGACCCAGCCCTTCTGAAGCATGGGAAGGCCCCGCCAGACCCGGGAACCTGCGACGCGGATCACGTCGTCAGAGACTACCGGGAGACGTCATTGCGAGCGCCCGCGGAGGCAGATGCGCCGGATGCCGGCCCATGCAAGGCCAGATGCAGCCACCGAGTCGATGCCGTGGCAGGCGGAGGAACAGTGGCCGCCGAGCGACTAGGGCAAGATACTATCTTGGGCGGCGACTGGCGATAAGCCGGCCCGGCCAGGCCTGGCCTCGTCGCATGCGGGCCCGAAACTCCGAGCGAAAAGGGGAATTCCCGACCAGGGCTTACCTGTTTTGCGCCATCTTGATTCAAACAGAAAGAAACGCGCGGGGTTTCTCGTGCACTCGGGCGGTATCGAAAATGTCTCCCCTGGTGGAGTGACATTCAAGGCTGCGCCGACTTGCGAGGGGAGGGTTTGTCCAGGAGAGAGACAGGCCTTGAGCGGGCCTCGACGGGAGCGACCGCTGCGACGGAGCGCGGGACGGACAAGGGCCAAAAAACCTCGAGGCAGATGCCAGCGACCGACTTCAAACGTCGATGTAGCCGCGCGAGGCCGTCGCCGGGAGGTCGGCGCTGAGACGTCTCGAGCGAGATCGTCTTTAGGGGCGGCGGCCTAGCAAAGTCCCAGGGCCGCCTGAAAGGGGGAGACCGGGGGCGGGGCCGCAGGCGGTGAAGGGGCGTATTAAAGGCGCTTCTCCCGTCAATGGGCGCGGCCGAGCGAGGCGACGGGTGCGGAGAGGGTCGACTGAGCCCGCAGCGGTGCGACGATGCTGTCGTCGTCGTCAGAGTTGGGCCGTCGGAGTCGAGACGGGAGGTTGTGGGAGCGGGAAGAGGGAGGTCGGGCGACGAGGAGGGTGAATGAATGGTGTGGTAGCGGCCGCTGCGGTTGTGGTGGGCGGCGTGGGTGCCCGTCGTCGTGGTGGGCGTGGTGGGCGTGGGCGCGGACGCGGGCGTGGGCGCTGCGTGGTGGCGGGTGCCAGGCCAGCCTGCGAGCGACGAGTTAGACGAGCCAGACGCACCGCGTACATGACACCAACTGGGGACCAGGAGGCTCTCGGGCTGCGTGGACGGGGGGCGCAAATTGGGGGGGGGGGATGGAATGGATGGAGCAACAGGCTCTGGCCGGACCGCCCGCCCCCTCCCCCCCGGCAGGCCAGCCCAGGCCAGGAGATGGAGCGGATTGCGAAGGTACCTTGCCGGGCCTCTCAGGCGGCGGGGACGTGGAGGGTGGCGGCAGCGCTCGACGGTCAATGGACGGCGCTGTCTCGTGCCGGTGAGAGAATGAATGCGAGCTCACTTCGGTGCCCGGTGGTGACCGAGCCTCTGTGACCTGAACATCTTGTCTGGTGGCAGTCGCGTCTGGGAGATGGCGCGACGGGGACCTACCTGCAGCCTCGAACTTCAATGTTCCCGTTGATGGTACTCGTAGGTACAGTAGGTAGGTACCCGAGCCGCCAGTGACGGTGACGGGACTGCCCCCGGAGGCTCTCACAACCCAAGGTCCCGGCCCAGGTCAGGCCGTTCCGTGCGCCGCTGCGACAACCACCACCGCCACTACCAAACCACCAAGCACCACCACCACCACCACCACCACCACCACCACCACCACCACGCCTCTCCACCGTGAACCCCCCCAGGTAGGTGGGCCGCCCCCTGGTGTCAGGGAAAGGCAGCACCCGCCGCGGCCGCTGCTGGCGAACCGGGGTGGCGGCCCCTCCTCGGCAGGAGCAGGAGGGGGGGCACTGATGCACCATCAATGGTCCATCATTGATCCATGGACGAGGTGCCCACTGCACTGCAGCCAGCTAAAATTGAGCTGAGGCACCCACGCACACGCGCCACGCCTCGCCTCACCTCTCATCAGGCACTTCCTGATTGATTCATTGAGTTCAGGGCGCCAACGCCTCTCCCTGTTTTGGGCCGTCCAGCCCCAATCGATCTCGACCCTTTCCATCGCGTGGCGACAGCCTCCGTGACGGGCGGACCCTTCGCCAATGCGCGTCCGCTCACCGCCAGCAGGCCGAAATGGCAAAGGACGCAGTGATACGATGACGGCCGGCCTGCTCGCGCGAGGCAGACGGAGAGAGACGCGTACGAGGTCAGGACGTACAGCGTGTCAACGCCCTACCAGCTAAAGACGAGACGCTCCCTCCGCCATGGAACCCATCCGCCGCTCATCACGCCAGCGACGGCGCCGTCGCCGTCGCCGCAGCCGCCAACCGTGGCCCTGACAGAAGCCAAGACGCACAATGACGCTGCTTGAGCCTCCGTCCGGCCTCCTTGAAACCAACCCTTCCCCTCCCCACCACCAACACCAACGCTCGCGTTTGCGCGGAAACACGTTCGAGAAGCCCGCGCCGTTTCTGTCCCAGGGCTTGCATGCGCCAGGGGCGAGAGCCGAAACGCTCTGGAGCCCCTCCTCCTCGTCCTCGACGTCCTTCGATGAGGCTCGATGATCACGTCGGGCCCAGTGCGGCCCCGTCCACAGCCGAGCCCGCCTCCTCCCTCCCCGGGCTGCAATGCATGACTCTGTTGTTCGAGTGTTCGGGGTCCACGAGCAGCCGGAGCCGCGAGGAACGGTGCCCAACAACGAGCATTCGCGCGTGAGTCCCAAGGCAGTCGGGCGGCGGCGGCGGCCTCTTGGGTGGTGTTTCAGGCCCCGCGTTCGCGAACGATGCCTGTCTCTGATGACAAAGAACCCATGGTGTGGTGACATTGAAATTACCATAACTACCTCTGTAGGGGTCATGGCCTCATTCACCCAGGCGGCAAGTCGCTCACACGCCAGGGTTCTCTCGCAAGCGCTCCCTCCCGCCGCCCTCTCAAATCAACCCATCCTGGCACGCTTCCAGGAATGACCTCCACCACGGCCTGTCCGTTCAATACCCAGTCTTTGTCGAACGCCAGGGAATTTTCGACTTGAGCCATCCCATGAGGCGCAACCGCCGAGACTGCTCCTCGTCGTTTCGCCCCCCGTTGTTTTGTTGCCCTCCGTCGTATTGCCCTCCGTCGTTTCGCCCTCCATTAGGCCCAGTTGGAACGGGAATCCGGGCGTATGGGTCCCAACACCTGACAATCGGGTTCTCCGTCCACGGGTTAGAGACTCCTTACACTTTCGATCCGTGGTCTCGCATTTAGCCGTTCAGCTGCCTCCAAAGCAACCTTCTCCGTGTAGTACGGTCCTTTGATTGGCCCAGTTGGGATATAAAAGGCATGGACAGTGTTGGCGGGGACGCACGCCCAGAAAAGGAGCTTGGAATTCATCGCGTCCGTTGGTCGGAGAGTGCCGGCGCTGGCGGGAACTAGCTCGTCAACAAGGAGAAAAGGCTTGTCTGCAAGACGTGCTCTTCCTACCACGCAAAACACGTGAAGAAGAAGATGAGAGGGGAAAAGCGGCCGCCGAGCGGAACAACTTTATACCTACCTATGCACGGGCGTTTGAAGAGTATCTAAACGGTTGGCATGGCGCAAGATAGTACATATACTGAGTTGACGTGACGAAATAGAAATGAGTACTGCTTGGGCGGCGGTTTCATGACATAAAGACCTTTGCCATGATGCGTGGTCATCGCGGCATAGCACCGATAAGCCTACACGGCGTTGCGAGTCGCTCTAGGTCTGGCAACTCTCGGGCGTCTTTGACACAGGGCGCGAACAATTTGCGTATGCGGCACCCGCCATTGAGAATCGCTGCTAAACTGGCTGTCGTTGCAAGGAGGCATATATGGTTTACTGCACTATCGTACATGAATGGGCGATCTTCTCGGTTTCGCAATGTGGTAAATTTCTCTTTGTGATGGCCTCGCCTCGATACGCACTACAATGCGTGCGTGCCCTTCTCTCGACTGGGGGGCAGGTTGAGCGCAAAGTGACACTTGACAGAGGATTGTCTGTGCCGTACATGTAGCTTCAACCGTCACCGTTACGCCGGGTGCTGCTGATCAAGTTAGCGTGCGACCCGCATCGCCCGCTATCAGGATGCATTGCTTTATCAATGCGGCTCTCGCGAGTCTCCCACTCCGTTCTGGTGGTATTCTACGGGCCCGCACCCCGTTGCAGATCGTCCATCCTTGGCCGTGTTGCTCTTGTGGGCCGTTGTCCACTCGGGTCGCTCCCATGGACGGACAACAACTTTCGTAGGATTCAGCGTCTAGTCGCCCTAGCACGGGAAAGCCGTCATCGTGGCGACCTACCTGCTTCACTGTTCGGACTTGCCTCAACGGGCCGTGTACGACACATGAGGAACGCTGGCCCACGGTTCGCTCCGTCATTGCAAGGAATAGTCTTTCCAAAAAGCGTATTCTGTACGAAGCAGGCTTTTTATCTGTCTAATTACCTCTAACTCTCACATGCCAACAACGGCACCCCTCTGCGCCATGCCTCTCCACGACTCTTTACCCCCCCCGCGTTTAGCGAGCAGCAATGTCGACCTCCTGCGTCTCGAATTTGGGGAGCTCCGACGTGATCTTCTCCCAGGTCTTGGTGCCGTCCACAAGAGCCTTGATGGCCTCAATAATCTTCTCCTCGTCAGCTCGCACCTGCGTGGTCGAGTCGCGGTCTCTCAGAGTGACAGTGCCGTCCTGGAGCGTCTGGAAGTCCACCGTGACGCCAAGCGGCGTGCCGAGCTCGTCGTTGCGGCTGTACCGCTTGCCAATGCTGGCCGATGAGTCGTCCACGCGGCTCGAGACGTGAAGGCTTCGCAGCCTCTGCGAGATCTTCTTGATGTGCGGCCTGAACTGGGCATTGGACGACAGAGGCACGATAAGCACCTTGGTAGGAGCAACAGTAGGAGGGAAGGAAAGAACCTGCGGCGTCACGTCAGCAAGTGCATCGCGTAGTCATAAAGTCAAGGGGTTTGTCTTACACCGCGGGCCTCGTCGCCACCGTCGCTGCCACGGGTCCAGAAGTTGTGCTCAATCAGCGAGTACAGTATCCGGCCGATACCGAACGAGGGCTCGATGACGTTGGGCGTGAATTCTCTCGTGTTCTCGACTCTCTTGCGGAACTCAATCTTGACCGAGTCGCCGCTGACGTCGACCTTGCCATCGCCCACGCCGGCGACGTTGAGCGTGAGCTTGCCGTTCTCGCTCAGCTCCTTGGACAGCTTCTCGCGCTCCTCCTGAGAGGTAGCGAGCAGCGCCGTCTCCACAGCCTTGGCGTCCTTCTTGAACTGGGGGCCGAACTTCTTCTTCTCGATGTCGACCTGCCACTCCTCGATGACGAGGGGCTCGTCCAGACGCTCACGAACGACCAGGGGGGCACCGGTCTTCTTGGCGTGCACGCTCAAGTCGTAGGCGCTGCGGTCAGCGCAGCCGACACACTCGACCCAGCCAGAGGTGGTAAGCAGCTCGGCGTCCCAGCAGTCGGTGGCGTAGTGAGCCATCTCATTCTGCATGTGCTGGCGGAATCGCATCTTGGACAGGTCGACACCGATCTTGGCGAGGAAGAGGTGGATGCGAGCCAGGAAGTAGCCGAGCGTCTCGTTGTCGACGAGGCCCTCCTTGACGGCCTGGCCGATGGCGACCTTCCTGGTCTCGGTCTTGCCGGCAAGCTGAGTGTCGCGGTCGAGCAGCACCAACTCGATGTCCTCGATCTCGTGGAACCGGTGGTGCTTCTTGCCACCCTGGGGATCGACAAAGTGCTCAATCTCAGCCATGAGGAATTCTCGGACGCGCAGGAGGCCGGCACGGGGAGAAATCTCGTTTCTGTACGACTTGCCGATGGAGGCAGAGGCGAAGGGCATCTGGCTCTGGTTGAACTCGAGGAGCTTGGCGAAGTTGAGGAACTGGCCCTGCGCGGTCTCGGGGCGGAGGTAGCCGGGCAGGTTGCTGCTGGGGCCAATGGAGGTCTGGAACATGAGGTTGAAAGAGACGGGGTCGGACGGCAGGAGACCGGTGGCGGGGTTCTTGAGGTCGTACTTCTTGATGAGCTCGCCGAGCTCAGGGCCGTCGTAGTTGTCGATCCTGGCCAGAACCTCCTCGTACTCCTTGACGACGGCATCGTCGAGCTTGACAGCCTCCGACTTGGCCTTCTTCTTCTTCTTTTTGGGGTCGTCCTTCTCCTCGACCTTTTCGCCGCGGGCCTCCTTGTCGCCGTTGAGCCTGGCCTCGAGGATGGCCTCGACGAAGTGGTCGGCCCGCATGATCTCGCCGTTCTTGGGGTCCTTGCACATCCAGTCGGCGAACTTGTCGACGTGGCCGCTGGTCTTGAGGACGTCGTGCGGGGTCAGGACGGTGCAGTCGACCTCGAGCATGTCCTCCTCGAGGATGAAGTGCTTGCGCCACAGGTCGACGATGTTGGCCTGGAGCGAGCAGCCCGGGGGGCCATAGTCGTACAGGCCGCCGACGCCGCCGTAGATCTCGAACGAGGGCGTGTAGAACATGCGCCGCCGCAGCATGGCATCGAGGACGGGCTTGTCAAGGGGCTGGCCCTTGAGGGTCGTGGCGGTGGACGTCATGGCGGTGTCGCTGGGTCGCTTGCGCGGCTTGGGCACCTGGTATGCGTTGAGGGGTCGCGAGAGGGACAGATGGCGGGGCCCGGGCGGTTGGACGCGACAATGGGCTGCTCGGGGGGCGAGTTGCTGTCTGGCGGACGATAGGGAGAGCGCGACGTGTCGAATTGGCTTCATTCACTCGTGGATATAGCGGTCGAGGAAGAGTGCGTGAGTCACAAAAACCCAGGCCGCACTTTTTGCTTCCTCTGGATGGTGGGGGGAGGAGAGGGAGGCAGAGAGAAGGGACTCGAAATCCGTGTGACTCCAAGCACAGAGCGTGTGACGGGACCCCACGTCTGATGGCCGCCGGCCGTGCTAGCAGACGGGCAGTGGTGCGACGAAAGGTGCAGTGCAGTGGGAATAGGGCGTCCGGGAGCCTGAAGCGATGGGCGCTGCACTCCACCGACACAAGGGGAGCGGAACTGTAAAGTTGGCTGGCTGGTGGGCGTGGTGCGTGCTGGGCTGGGCTGGACCGACCCGTCGGCGCCTCCTGCAAAACGAGGTGGTGGTGTCTTGTGCCATTCAGGGCATTGGATCGCGGCGCTGGGTCTTCAATTCCCCGACGCCGGGCCTGGCACCAGTACCCCGCCACGAGGCTGGTGTCCTGAGGCGGGCGGCTGGGCGGGCAGCGCCAGAGTGTCGGTCAGTGTGCAGGTCTGCCCCTCTGTCGCACTGCTTGCTGGGATTTTTAGCGTCGCTGGCCGCTTCATCTTATCGTGGCCCCACCCCTGATAGGTTCGTCGGCTCCAGATTTTTTTTCTTTGCGACTCTTGACGACCGGCACCCGTCAACGTCAACGACAACTCTTCATCGCTTCCGCTGGCAGCATCATTCGTGTTTCGCGGCCGACACCTAGACAGCTAGCATATCGATCTACGTCGACAGCAGAGCCATCCCGACCGCGAGGAGCGCCGATCAGCCCGCAGCCATGCGCCCTCTTACCGAGCAGGAGAGCAAGACGCTCTTCACCAAGCTCGCCAACTACACGGGCAACTCGCTCAAGAACCTCATCGCGCCGCTCGACGACTCGCCCAACGCCGATCGCTTCGTCTTCCGCCTTGTCAAGGACCGTGTGTACTACGTTCGCCTGTCAATCGCCAACCTGGCCACGTCTATTGCGCGCGAGAAGCTCCTGTCCCTGGGCACGTGCGTTGGTACGTTACCACCCGGCATCTCCCTCGGGAAGCCTTGTCAATCTTTTCCCTACGCTAACGCTGCATCTCCAGGCAAGTTCACCAAGACCGGCAAGTTTCGCCTGCATATTACCGCGCTCGAGATCCTCTCCGAACACGCCCGATGGAAGGTCTGGGTCCGGCCCAACGGAGAGATGCCCTTCCTGTACGGCGGCAACGTCGTCAAGGCGCACGTTGGGCGGTGGTCCGACGACTGCCCCGAGCACCAGGGCGTCGTCGTCTACAGCATGCACGACACGCCTCTGGGCTTCGGCCTCACTGCGCGGAGCTCTGCCGAAGCCCGGCGGCTCGACCCGACGGGCATAACCGTCTTCAGGCAAGCCGACTGCGGCGAGTACCTGCGCGACGAAGACAACCTGTTTGCTACCACCTAGTTTCGAGGCCTGTATAGGGCGACGGCGAAGGGAGAGATCTATCGGCGTTAGAACTCGGGCATTTTGACATGGCAACGGCGTTGATGGGCGCATCACTTTACGGGCTACTTACAGGGCATTATATGGAGAACGGTAAAAATGGTCGGTTCACTTTGGTTCATGTCTTCCATTAGGGAATGATCCAGCGCTCCTTGGCCTGAAGGAACAAAGGAAAAGAAAATATAGTGCCTTTTATCCAACGTCCATGATACCGCTCACGACAAGTCCCGGATCGGCGTGACTGGCCGGCTCTCCGGCCTGAAGAAGCCGATGTGTGACCGGTCGGCGACGTACTCGCTGTCTGCGTAACCGAGGATGCCCTCGATATGGGAGCTCTTATGCCCCATGATCATGGTAATCTCCGCGGCGGCGTAGTTGACAATGATGCGGCCAACCTCCTGCGCAAAGCCCTCCCAGCGCTTTCCATCCGGCCCAGGGGTGGACAGACGCCTCTCCACGACGACCAGACGGACAACCTCTGACTGGGCGAAGTGGCCCTCGACGTCGACGACGCCGACGGGAAGCAGGCCAGCCTTGTCAATCAGGGCCCTGTGGCAGCCCTCATCGATATAGACCGTGCCATGCGGATTGGGGGTGTGCAGGAGCCAGAAGTAGCGATCCTGGATGGGATCGCTCGACGGCAGGAATCGCGTGTGCAGGGGGGGAGCATCGTGTTCATCGTAATTCGTCGATGCATCCGACAGATTCAAGGAGACAGCCTTCTGCGTGACGTGCTCCACGGCATGGTCACCAGACTCGGATGATGTGCTGCTGCTTGGGGTTCGGGGGGTGGTCAGGTAGCGGACGATGCCGAGGATGTTTCCCGGATTGGACGACCGGGTAATTATCGTTGTGACACCAGCAAGCATGCCTAGGCGTGCAGCTACGATCTTAGTTCCCATGCCGCCCGTGCCCAGGGCTGAGCCGGCACTCGAGACTGCATGTGCTTGTCAGCAGGGTGCCATTTCGGTTTGCGGGGCAGAGGAGGAACCAACCATCAGCCTCGAGGGCATTGATGTCATCAACAATCTCAATGGGACGGGCGTCGGGGTGCGTGCGCGGGTTCTTGTCGTACAGGCAGTCGACGTCGGTCATGAGGAAAAGCATATCCGCGTGGATCATTGCGGCTGTGATCGCGGAGAGGGTATCGTTGTCGCCAAACTTAATTTCAGAAACGGCCAATGTATCGTTTTCGTTGACAATGGGGATGACGCCCATGTCCATGAGCTGGTTGAATGTGTTTTGCGCATTAAGGTATCGGGTTCGCTGCGTGTCTCGGGTCAGTCAGCTGTTTCTCATGGTCCGAGACACGTCGAGTCCGCGACGTCTCTCCGCTCCAGGCGCAACTCACGTCGGCAATGTCATTCCTGGTCAACAGGATCTGAGCAACGGGCTGAGCCATGTGGGCGAATAGGCTGTCCCACAGCCCGATGAGGCGACACTGGCCTATTGCGGCGAGGGCCTGGCATTAAAGTTAGCAGGCTGCAACTGTCAAGCCAACCTACGCCCCGAAAACATAACTCACCTGAAGCTGCGCCAGATGCTTCGGACGCTTGTCGACGTCCATGCGGCGCAAGCCCACGCCGATGGCTCCCGAGGAGACGATGACGACTCTGTGGCCATCTTTGCGCAGCTTGCAGGCCGTGTCGACGATGAGCGTCAGAATGGGCAGCAACGGCTCATGCGTCTTTTCGTCCACGATGGAGCTCGTGCCTGTGTCGCGGTTGGGTCAGTAAGACGGAGCTACTATATGTGCGGGAATAGGACGCCTTACCAAGCTTGATGACGACAGTGTACGACTTATTTGAGCGCTTCGTCATGTCGGCGGCTTTTGTGTGAGGGAGACGTATCGTCAGTACCAGGCCGGGCGAGAGAGAGAGAGAGAAAAAGGCTGCAGCAGCAAAAATCGAAGCAATTGAAATTGACCAGGGGGCTGAGCTGAGGCAGGCGAGGGAAGACTTGAGGAATAATAAGAGAGAAGGAGAAAGGATCAACGGGACGAGGTTCGATGCGGACGAGACGTCAGTGTCGAAAACAGCTCGACCTCGACCTCGACCTCGCCCGCAACCTCGACCGCACGCCCAGGCATCACATGCGAGCCCGTACCTTGTTGCTGCTGCTGCTGTTGCTGCGGCGGCGGCGCGCCGCTCGTAATTGCCTCGTCCGTCATCGTTGTTCGTCGTATGTTCCTTGCAAATGTGCATCCGGGGCGTGTGTAAACCGCAACAGGCGCAGGCAAGGTTGTACTTTGAAGGGTAGGATCCTGCGCGGCGGTGCTGGTCCTGCTGGGATCCTCACGCAAGTGGTGTGAGAGGTGTGAGTTGCGTCACAGCTCATTGGGCCCGCCCCTCCACCGACCCGATGTCGGACCCGCTCGCCGGGGGGCTTGGACGGCCGCCATAGGCCCGCCGCAGGCCCGCCGGACAGCGCCCCCCCTACAAACTTCCTGCCGTACGGGGCCCCTTACAGCGGCGCTGAGCCCGGCTGGGCGGCGCCCGCAACGGACGGCCGTCAGTGGACGCCGGCTGGGCGATGGGCGACCTTGGCTGGCTTGGTGGGCGACGGGCTGGGTCGATGACCTCAGCAGGCAGGACAAGGCGCTAAGGCAGCCGCGACGCAAGCCCCCTGAGGCCGCTAAAGGAACGGCCCAGCCGCTGGCCACTCACCGCCCCGAGACTTGCGGCGCTGCGGGTGGCAGAATTCCACCGCTCGCGCGTCCATCCCATCCCATTGGAAGGATCCGGTTTTCACACATGCACGAGTCGTTCGCAGCTCCAGCGAGACAGACGCCTTTTTCGTCACATCATCCGTATCCATCCATTCATCCGGGCGAGGCAGAGCGCGCGGAGCGTCCCAAAGTTACATTCGACCCGAAGATCCCCATCTGACGACCCGCGGTTTATCCCGCTGGGAACGGTGTGCGTTGCGCCGTGCAGGCCTGCGTTGCGTTGCGTTGCGCTGCGTTGCGTTGCTTTGCGTTGGGTTTTGCAGCTGCGCTCGCCCGCTGCCAGCGCCGTCTCGATCCCCCCCCCCGAGAGCCGCCCCCGTCGAACGTCAAGCGCAAACCCAACAAGCGCGAAGCCCGGGCTGACCTGACGGACCGAAAGCGTGTCACGTCGAGCCGATCTGGGTCGAACCGAGCTGCCAACTGCTCCTACCCCGCGGGGAAACTTTGCGGCCAAGCCAGGGTGGACACGCGGCGGACAGGAGGCGCCGACAGAGTCTTGAAAGTGCACGTATTCGTACGCGACGGACGGACAAAGGCGCAAGGGACAGGCAAAGAGGCAGCCCGCCCAGCCCATCTGACCACGTAGTCGCCTCACGGCCGCCCGCCCTGTTTTCGATCGAGCCTCAGAGCACAGGCTTGGGGGCCGCAAGCCATCGCCCGAGATGGGGTCCGACGCCCCGTCATCGACGTCCGCTGCCGCCGCCGGCGCGGACACGGCCAGCACCAAGGCCTCGCGGGAGGTCGTCAACGACCCCGCGCGCACGGGGTTCGATCCCGAGACGAAGTGGTGGATGAACTACTTCAGCATCCTGTCGGGCCAGATGACCAAGGAGGGCCAGTTCCACTACCGCGAGTGGCGGTACAAGGTCCACGAGGAGCGCGACTGCAAGCGCTGCGAGGAGTATCGCGACTGGCTCTTCACCTACTCGCCCGTCGTCCGCTTCCTCTCCGACAAGATCCAGGGCCTCAACGGCAAGCTCGACCGCGACAACATCCTCTGCCGCCGCTGCCCCGCCCGCCTCGAGGACGACGGCCAGGTCCATCGCCAGTCGGGCGGCTTCAGCCCCAACCACGGCATCCTGCTCTGCGCAAACGAGATCCGCGACCGCAAGCACCTCGAGGACACGCTCGCGCACGAGATGGTACACGCGTGGGACCACCTGCGATGGAAGGTCGACTGGGCGGGCGACAAGGACCTGAAGCACGCCGCCTGCACAGAGGTGAGCCGGAGTCGCCAGGGGGGGGGCATATCCGTGCCTTCACACCGCTTGCTGCTAACAAATTCACGCAGATCCGCGCCTCCATGCTTAGCGGGGAGTGCCGCTTCACGCGAGAAGCGTTCACCAGGGGTCAGTGGTCCATCACACAGCAGTTCCAAAACTGCGTCCGCCGGAGGGCCATCAACTCGGTCATGGCGCGGCCGAGGTGCAAGGACGAGACGCAGGCCGCCAAGGTGATCGACCAGGTCTGGGACTCGTGCTTCTCCGACACCCGGCCTTTCGACGAGGTGTACAGGTGAAGGGTGCGAAAAGCAACATGTTTCAATGTCATGACCATTTTGTACAATATCGACAAAGGCGTATTCTCGGCACTAAGCCGGCTTGTCATCCTATCGACGATACCCAGACCATAGATAAAAGGCGCAACTCATCTCTCCGTACGAATGGTGCGCTAGGTCAAACACCAAAACTCCCTCATATGCACACCCATTATCCCTCATGATGAATTCAATACCCATACTCCGCATGCGCCGCCGTTCCCTGGAACCAAACAAGTGACGCAGTGGGGCATCACGCCTTCTCGCGATTCGACGCCCTTTCACCCTTGACGCAATGCTTGATGATCCAAGGGTGCTGCTGCACAGCCTCGAGCGGGATTCTCTTCTCAGGATCCAGGACCAGCAGCTGGTACATGTCAGCAAAGTTCTAACAGCAAGGAGCGGAGAGGTACATACCCTCTTGATGAGGTCACTAGCCTCGGGGCTCACAAAGGACGGAATTGACATGTCTGCCCGGGCAATTCGCCGCTGGGTCATGACCGGAGTGTCCTCGAACGGCGCCTCGCCTACCAGGAACTCGTACGTCAAGACTCCCAAACTCCAGAGGTCCACCTTTTCGTTATAGTAGTTGTCTGACGAACCCGGCTTGATCATCTCAGGTGGGAGGTAATCGAGGGTTCCGCACATCGTCTTCCGCCTGTTGTTGGGGGCGTGGACACTCCATCCAAAGTCGGAGATCTTGATCTCGCCGTGAATGCCGACGAGGATGTTCTCGGGCTTGATGTCTCTGTGGATGACATGTTTCCTGTGGAGGTATCGCAGCGCTGACGCCATCTGGGCGATGTACTGGGCCGCCTTCCACTCAGGGAAGCGGTTCTCGCGACGGAGGTGCTTGTAGAGCTCTCCCTTGCCGGCAAACTCCAGAATCAAGAAAACACGCTTGCTGTCGTGGAAGTGGCCAAAAAGCTGGAGGATGTTGGGGTGCCGCAGGTTGCTCTGAATCTCAATCTCACGGCGCACCTGGCGCTCGACGCCGCCGACCTGCAGCTCGCTCTTGTGGAGGACCTTGAGCGCGCAGATGAAGCCGCTCGTGCGCTCCCTGGCCAGATAGACGCGGCCAAACTTGCCCTTGCCCAGCGGGCGTCCGATCTCGAACATGCCGAGGTGGAATTCCTTGGGCACAGCCGGCTGGGCAACAAGGGCGGGCTCGGGGTTCGCAGCATCGTCGCTTTCCTGCGAGGTGCAGGAGGAGCTCGCGGGAAGAGGCTTTCGCGGAGGGGATGCCGGGGCGTTACCCTTGCGCTGGGCGGCCTGCGACGGCAGCGTGACGGAGGCGACGGTGCTCTGGCCCTGCGACTGAAGCGCGACCTTGTAGAGATTCGCGCGGCTGCTTCCTTGGGGGAGCTGCGACGAGCTTGACGAGACGATGGTCTGTTGGCAAGAGAGGGGCGTCAGCTCGGAATAAGCTTTGAGAGAGGTAGGCAGAGGGTACAGCGGCTCGTCGTACGTACCTTGGACTTGGAGTAGGCCTTGGCCACATCGCCGGCCTCGTCCTGGACGGACATCCGCTCGAAGCGCGTCTCGAGTGTGCGACTCGCCATGATAGCCTGATGTGATGGATGTTGAGCTACGAGGTTAGATGGCCGCTGCGAGAGAAAGGACGCCGGTGATAATGGTGCGGTGTGCTGGCTGCTGGCTGGGGGTCGTCTGGGGTAGCCGGACAGACCAAACAGGTGGTTGTCAGAGCAACGGCTCGGGCACTCGCTGACTAACGCCACAACCACCAGCACCTTCACAGCTGGCAGAGTGGCATCGCGCCTGGAATGCTTTCACCGCCCGGAGTTGATTGATAATGAATGAGCTGAGCCGGATTGTCGAAGCTTTTATTTCTCCGGCTATTGTGATTTCTCGCACAGCGTTGGCGGAAGTTCGGGCTAGTAGTCACTGCTGTTGACATGCAAGGCGGTCGGGCAGGTCGAGTGCTTAACATGAGCTCCACCAGGGCAAGTCCGCAATGCTCAGGCTCTATTCGTAGAAGTGAAACGATTGAGTACCAGGTAGGAAGTAAGATACCTGTAAGATACCGTAATGCCTCGAGCCTGCTGTCTTAGGGGCTGGACTTGGGCAGGAGCAGGAGTTGAGCTGCTCGTGACTTCCCTGTAGTTACTCGCATTGAGCTGCGATTCGCGCCTTTCCTTACCTTGGTGGTGTGGCGTATCGGTACTTCACCCCACCAATGCCGCTGCCCCGCCTCTATCGTCAAGCTGCGAGCTGCGAGCTTCCGACTTCAATCCATCCACGACAGCTTCGACAGCTGACTCTCTTCAACGCACCTAGTCCGCCGCGGGATACACCCGCCGCTGCCGCTGTCGCCATCACGAGCACCACCAGCATGGCCACCGCCATGAACCACATATCGAATCCCAATGAGCCGTTCCCGGACCCCAGCGCGCTGTCGGCGGCGACGACGACACACGCGCAGGGCCGCTTCCGCATCGCGACGCGCAAGCTCCCCATCTCCAAGTCGGGCGCCATCGACGAGCTGACGGAGCGCATCGGCATCCCTATGCCCGAGATGATCTTTGGCGACAACGTCGTCGCCATCGCGCACGCCCCCTCGGGCTGGTCCGTCGAGTTCAACACCCCCGACGCGCTCGACGCCGTCGACAAGACGGACCGCCACATGCTCAAGGTCGCCTACGCCCGCGACTGGGAGAGCACGCGCGAGGGCACCACCGCTGGCATCAAGGAGGTCGTCAAGCCCTACGACTGGAGCTACTCGACCACGTACGCCGGCACCGTGCGGCAGTCTCTGCCGCCGCCACCACCACCACACGCCGAGCAGCAACAAGGCCAGGCCGCGGGCGGCCAACCGCAAGTGCCGCCGACCTTCCAGCCGACGGAGAAGAAGATCCCCATTGAGCTACTCAAGCGGCGCGACCCCATCCTCTTCTTCGACGAGGTGGTTCTGTACGAGAGCGAGCTCGACGACAACGGCATCTCCATCTACAGCGTCAAGGTCCGGGTCCACGCCCAGCGCATGCTGCTCCTCTGTCGCCTCTTCATGCGCCTCGACAACGTCGTCGTTCGAATTCGCGACACGCGCGTCTACGTCGACTTCGACACCGACGAGGTCCTCCGCGAGTACACGGAGAAGGAGTCCCAGTTTGCCGACGTGAAGCGGGTAGGACCACTCCATTATGTGCGCTTGTGTTTGCTTTCGCTTTGCTGACCCGTCCTCCCTACGTACAGGCATTGATCATGTCCGGGCGCCTGCCAGACGATGTCACCATCGGCCTGCGAGACGCAAACGTCCTGGACCCGTTGCTGAATGTCGTGACGCAGAGAACCGAGGCGGTCTGCCTGGCGCCCTCGGCGGCGACCACGTGAAGGTGCCCAGCGGGTAACTGCCACCGGCAAGTGTGGATTGAGATATGACATGAGCGTCACGGCGTTGGGGAGTTGCGATTAGAAAATCATTTATTGACAGTCCTCGCCAACTTTATTGCGCGCAGGACTCGCGCGCCGAGCATGATGTCAAGGAAGCTCCATGGCTCGTCTCGCACTCTGTAGAAAGCCCACAATCCAGCTACATCTCCTGAAAACTCCATTGTCCTGACCCTCTCATCATTCAACACGCGCAAGCTCGCGCGTCCCCCCATGCCCTATACTCACAAGTACGCTCCAGGCACCATGAAAATCGAACGAAGAAAATAAAACAGACCTGGCACGAGCCTGAACCGGGTCCCCCTTTGTTCAACCAAGTACCTATTTACCGTGCGTTCTGCGGTGACGGTGGCTCGGCCACCTCCTCGTACTCGAGCTCCCACTTGTCGACCTCCTTGAACTTCTTGGCCGCCTGCATCAGCTCCTCGGTCGAGGCAAAGTCGCGACGCCCCGCCGCGTCGCCGCCCGTGGTGCTGCCTGTCTCGAACGTGTCGTCGGGCAGCGGCACGAACTGACTGAGCCCCTCGCCCTCGCCGTCGTCGTCGCCATCGCTCCCGCTCCCGCTCTCGTTCTCCTTGTCCGACGAGCGGCGGTCCTGATGCGTCTTGCTGGCGCGCGCGGCGGCGGCGGCGGCGCGGCGCTCCGAGGCCGGCGTCTGCTTGGGCTTGAGGACGGAGGCGTTGCCGCGGACGCGGGACGCGGCGCGGGAGCCTGCGCGGGAACCTGCGCGGGAGCCGGGGCGGCGGGCCGACGACGCGGCTCGGCTGCGGGACCGGGCGGTGGTGCCCTTTCTCTTGCGCGCGGCCTTGGCGTCCAGGTACGAGAGCTCGTCGTCGTCCTCCGCCAGGTCCGTGGCGTCGAGCTCCTCGTCGCTGCCGAGGCCAAACGGGTCGCGGGCCTTCTTGTACCGGCGCTTGGGGAGCAGGTTGGTGAGGTCCGCCGTCGTGACCTTGGGCGACTGCTGGGTCCGCTTTGCGGCGGCGCGGCCGCCGGCGCCGCGCTGGCGCGTCGACTTCTCGGCGTAGTTGGGCGAGTGGGTGAGGGAGGGAGGGGAAGAGACGGTCGAGAGGTTGTCGTCGTCTGCCCGCATCGGGGTGGTGACGGACGGCCGGCGGCGCTTCTTGGCCAGGGTGTGGATGTCGGGCCATACTTGCACTTCCTCCTCCGAGTCGCTGCTGGCTGGCGGTGCTGTGATCTCGTCCATGTTCACCGGCGTGACGGGTCGTTGGAAGAACCCCGGAGGAGGCGGGGAAGGAGACGAAGCGATCGCGGACAGCTCCGAGTCGCTGGCGTCCTCGTCGCGGTGCTGAACCTCCGACTCGACGCGTGACGTCTTCTCCGGCCGGGCACTATCATCGTGCGACTCCACGCTCTTCCTCTTCCTGGATCCTGACGCAACGGGCTCCGCCGAGTCGCCGCCGTCTTGCTCCAGGCGCATGCTGTTGCGCGTCCGCCGCCGCAGGTTAAGAGGCGTCGACTCGGCCTCTGGTGGCTCAAGCTCCTCGCCCTCGCTCTCGTCTTCGACCTCGGAGTTTTGCGCGGTGCCGCCGCCACCGCCGCCTCCGTCGCCCGTCTCGGAGCGCGGCCTGCGCGAGGCGCCCAGGATCGACGGCTCGCGCGCGCGCCGCCTGAAGACGCCGATGTTGAAGGACGAGCCGATGCCGGGCGTCGTGTTGGGGCCCCTGCTGCTGGGGCGGATGGGGGGGTCATTGCGCCCGATGATGCTTGACTGTCGCGACCGGGGCTTGAAGCTGCTAAACGACAGCGAGGTGCTGTCGGCGGAGCGCCCGCCGCCGTGGGGGATGTCGCCGTCGGCGAAACTCTCGTCCAAGTCGCCAAACACGTCGTCGTCGGCCAGGTCCAGGCCGGTGGTGTCGCGTCGCATCGCGGGCGTGGCCATGCCGGCGCGCCGCCCAATCTCGACGGAGCTCCTCGTATCGTCCCCGGCCGTCCGGCTGGCGCTTGCCGTCGTCGTCGTGGCGTCTTCGTCCGCGAGCTTGTCGAGCGCGGCGTCGCGCGCGCGGTTCGCCTCCCGAATGGCATCCTCCTCGCCCAGGCCCAGCCGCGCGCCGCCATATCGCGTGGTTCGGGCGCGGCCTCTAGTGCGCCCTCGCTCCTCGTCCAAGTGGTCTGTATCGCTCAACGGCTCCTGCGCCTTGGACGCGTTCGCGGGCGGCGCGTTCCGCGCCCTTTTCGGCCGGGGCATTGTGTGGGCGGTCCGATTGCGAAACGATGATGGTGAAAAAGATGTGAATCAAGTTAATTTGGCTTGAAAGTCTGACCATGCAGGCCTGACAAGGCTTCGTCGAGAGTTCAGATGTGCTGCTTTGTGACGATGATTCTTCACGGCGAGGTGTGGGGGTGGCTTTGGGGAGAGGTTGATGGAGGTCCAGACGCGTCGCGCGTCGAGGCCGTAAGTGGCATGGCACGAAACACATTGATTTTGGACGGCCCCACTAAAAACATCAATCGCTGTGACCACCCGCCGTTGCTCGGATGCCCAGACCATGGATCCGTGATACCCCATGTCATTGGCTCTTTTCCCATAGACACGATCAAGTGCGAAAGGCGAGTTCATCTCTATAAATTGCCAGAAGCGCTAGCGAGAGGATATCTCATAGCTAAAAGTACATATGGTGTACGCGTTGGCGTCTCTTCTATGACCCCACCAGCCTCTCTGCTCTCTTACAACTCCCCAGGCCCGCGGGATTCCATGAGTCGTGAATGTTGGTGGTTTACAATATGATGTTGTACAGTATGGTGATTTATACACGCAGACAATCAAATGAGTGCCTGGCCCATGAACATGCTCCTCTTCACCTCGGCGACAACGTCCTTTCTGTCGTCGTTGCCGACCAGGACAATGCCTCGGCCACGTCTACCCATGCGCCCTGCGCGGCCCAGACGATGGATGAAGTCAATTGTCGTGTGCGGGACATCGTACAGAATGACGTGCCGGACAGCCAAGGTATCGATGCCTCGCGACGCCAAGTCGGTCACCACGAGCGCCTTGACGTTTGCGAGCGACCGCTTTCGCGCCCCTGTCGTGTCTGGCGTGGGAATGCGCAGAGCTTCCGATGTCGTGAACGTCTCGAGGATCTCTCCGTGTCGCTTTTCCGGCGTGTCTCTGTGCAACGCCTGCGCGTCGATGCCCTTGGAGCGGAGGTACTCGGCCACCTCCTCGGTCTTCTCGCGCTCGTTGACAAACACCATGACGCGTCGCACATCAATCTCGCCCTTGACAGGCCCTTCGTGAGCCGAAGCCTCGCGCCCAATGGTGTAGATGGCATCGGCACACGCGAGATCCTTGTTGTTGCGGTACGGGTCGCGGGACACGTCAATGACACCGAGCTGCACGCGACGGGGGATAGCGTGAAGATTCGGTGTCGTGATTCTCACCATCTTGGGGTAGTTGGTGGCGAGATAGTTGTTCAGCTTGCGCGGGATGGTGGCCGAGCAGCACACGAGTCTCTTCAACGACGGCGTAGCCCGTTCGATGATGCTCGTCGTGACGGGCGCAAAGCTGCGGTCAAACAGGGAGTCGGCCTCGTCGACTACCAAGCTGTTGACGCGGGAGAGAACGTTGGGGTCCGAGTCGGCGATGGACGCGAGCAGGTGCGGCGTAGCGACAACAACGTCGATGCCCTTGGGGCCGTAGAGGTTCCGCTGAATCTGCTGCGGCTTCAGGTCGGACGAGAGCATCTCCGTCTTGAACTTGGCCACATGCGACAGCGACTTGGACACGCGCATGACTTGCTGGGCCAGCTCGGCCGTGGGCACGAGAACGACGACCTTGGGGCGGGCCATGGTGGGGTGCGGCTCCTCGAAAGGCTTCCCCTTGAAGCCCTGAGCATCCTGGCGCTCTTTCTCGGCCTGTTGTCGCTCTCTGTAGGCTTTGATGTCCTGGTCCTCGGCTTCGGCTAGCTTCAGGGCATCGATGGCCGGCAAAAGGTAGGCTAGGGTCTTGCCGGAGCCCGTCTCGGCGGCCAACAAGAACGATTCGAGCTGTTCGCTCGGCTTCTTGGACTCTTCGGGGCTCGCCTGCCCCAGCAGCGCAGGTATCGCCAACCGCTGGACCGGGGTGGGATGGATGTCGACCATGTCTTTGAACAGCTCTTCCGACACGGCCTTCTTCAGGGCGGGCACGAGGTCGAACTGGTCGAAGGACTCGAACTGTGATAGGCGATCCTTGATGGAGGAGCGCTTGTTGTAGGACACGGTCGCCAGTGCACGCTGCATCTTGAGAGCTTTTCTGTCGTCCTTGGAGCGCCGAGCATTGTCCCTGTCTCTGCCCGATTCCCGCCTGTCACCCGATGCCGCGTCCGCGGGCTTCCTCTCTCGTCTCGGTTCGACGTTGGCGACCCTGCGGTTCATGCCAGCAAAGGGCCCGGCGACCGACCGCTGGCGGGAGCGGCGGTCATCGCGCGATGTCGGGGGTCGATGGACTTGATCGGAGAGGACCATGCGCGACGGCCTCGACTTGGCCTGCCGCGACAGGAAGCGCTGGCCTAGGTATGGCTGCTGCGCGACGACCGGAAGCGGCCGGCGCCCCAGTGCATGTATGCACAGAGAGCATATGGAGTTTGCGGGCGCCAAGGGAGGCATGGCGGGAAGCGCGACAGGTAGTGCGTTGGGAATGTGAAGGTGAAGAAAGGCAGCCTCCGAGAAAAGAAATCGAGAAGCCGTTCCGGGGGCGGTGGTGGAGCACCTGCGCCGCCCGCGTATCGGCTGCTCCATAGGTAGATACCGGTAGGTCTGGCCCACGGGACACGGGGCAGTAGGTACATTGCTACCTCAGCTCAACCCCACTAAGAGCCTGGAGCACATCCGCCATTGCAGTGCACATGGAAATTTACTGTCACTACCTCCCTTGCCCAACTTGCTCAAGACAAGAACCGCCCAGAGTCCCAGACCATCAGGTCAATGCACTCCTCCGCAGCTGGAGAGGAGCAGGACCGAAGCGAATTAATGGGGTCCAGTACTTACAGTACTGTACTGTATACTACTGTACAGTACAGTAACTGTCCTGCGACTCCTGCAGACTCAGAGCTGCAAGGCAGGACGACCAGCAGGCCACGACGTCCACGGGACCGCTGTCGCCGGCTGTTGGCTCGTCTGGCCAGTTACCTACCCATCATCCGCCATCACGGCTACAGCGGCATCTTGTGCAGGGAACTTTTCAGCGCTGTCTACCTAAGGTAGCTCACAGGAAAGAAACCTGTGGTGTCCATGGTTGAAACCCCGCAGCCCCGACGCAACGCGGCATCTACCTTCCCTCGACGAGCGAGCGAGTTTATCAGATTGCCCGAAGCTGCCTCTGCTCACTCAGCCGCGTGCCTCGTATCTCTTACGCTCCTGCCCTTCCCAGGGCTACAGCTCGTCACTCGCAGTGCACTGATGCATCCATGGGCACATAAGTACCTTACCTTCGGAACCTTAGTACAGTACGAAGTACAGCATAGTTCCTGCGGTAGGTAAGAACCTGGAAGGTTCGACCAGCCGTGACCTGCGCTACACTCAATGAGCCAATGCAGCCGCCTCTTCATGCCCTCTTCGTGCCATCTTCATACGAGGCCAACGTTGGAGTCTTTTGCCCGCCTCATTCTCCATCTCACCCGTACAGTACGGAGTATCCTGCCCTGCCCTGGGCTGTGCAGTGGGCGGTCCCTGTTCATCCGCTATCCTGTCCCGAGGCCAGGCCATTGCCATGGAAAGCTTTGTTGGACGAGGCCGCCGCCTTACTAACCCCAACCCGCCGCTCGACTTTCCCCTTCGGAATGAGCTTCAATGCCGGTTATCCGATGGCTACTAGTCCGCATACTCTTGTAAGCCTGTCACGCCGGGCCTCCTTCGCGGCCATCCTACATCACTCGGTTTGCCCCTCACGGTGTCTTGTGTGCATGCGTGCGCGCCGACCAGCAACAACCATCGTCGACGAAACGACGCCGTTGGACTCTCGGACTGCTCGCATTTTGATAACCTCGCCAGGGATCCATGTGAATACAGCACTGTACAGTACAGTACAGTACGGGCAGTCTCCCGAGGGGAACTTTCGGCCGGGCCCCCTCTCAAGACGAGATAGGCAGCTACTCTTTCGCGCTGTTGCTTGTTGCAGCGCACGTACTCGTCCAGCATCGTAGGCCCAACAGATCCGACGGGTCCTGTATGCATCGGTTGCGAGAATACGCAGATGCCTACGGACTATTCATGCTCATGATAAAATCAAGCGTTGTGCCTGTCATCGCGGCCATGTCTTGCCTCGAAATCGCCAGGCTCTTCATATTGCCCCGTGCAAGATCACTAGAGTTCAGCGTTTTTGAGCCAGCGTCTATTCTGAATCATGCGCGCCATCCTGCTTCTGAGCGGGCTGCTTGCCGGCGCGCTCGGTGCGCCGACGCTGCATGACCGTGCCGGGCATGTGCTGCACCAGAAGCGAAGCGAGGAAGTGCACTACAATGCCTGGGTCAAGCGCGAAGCCGCCGACCCCAATACCAAGGTCCAGGCTCGAGTTGCTTTGAAGCAGCGCAACTTGGAACGCGGGATGGACCTCATCATGGAGGTGTAAGTGCTCCGTCCACCTGTGCTTGAGGCGCGCGCGATGGCCGTAGACGGCCGGCTGACACGGATGATGCCGCGTCTCCATGAAATCAGGTCGGATCCGAAGCACGCATCTGGCAAATACGGCCAGTGGTACAGTCGCGAGCAGCTCATTGAACTGTTCGCACCCGCGGACGAGTCCATCGTCAAGGTGAAGGAGTGGCTCGTCCTCTCGGGCGTCGCCGAGGCCTCCATCGTCGTGCCCCAGAGCAAAGGCTGGGTCCATTTCGACGCGACCGTGAGCCAGCTCGAGGCGCTCGTCAAGGCCGACTACCACATATACAACCACGCGAGGTCGCCCGACGAGGGATCGCACCTGGGCACCGACGAGTATCACCTGCCAGCGGACATCGCCGCCCACGTCGACTTCATCGTGCCCGGCACGGCTTTCGCGCAGCTCCACCGGCGAGGGAGGCCAAGCTCGCTTCGCAAGCGCAAGTTAGGCCCTGGACAGATGGGCGGCGCGAGGCCCTTTGAGCCCTTGGAGGCGGAGGCCGAATCCAACCCCGGTGTGTAGAGTCCTCTCCTCCTCCCTTTCTACCATGAGCCCGTCTTACAGAGTCGATGTAAAACTCGTATGTAAGTTGTGACTACGGGATCTGGACACACTGCTGATAGGTATTCACTATTCAGGTGACTGCGCACGCTCCGTCACTCCGAACTGCCTTCGGAGCATGTACAACATCCCGTCTGGGAGCAAGGCCCACCCGAGCAATAAGCTGGGCATCTTCGAGGAAGACCAGGAGTACTACGTTCAGTCCGACATGGACAAATACGTGAAGCTTGTGGCTCCTTGGGTCCCACTGAACTTCACGCCCGTCGTGCACGCAATCGACGGCAGCAGGGCCGTCTCCACAGACCCGACGACGTAGGTCGCGTGCCATCTTGGCCTCCCTCCCTCCCGAGGAGTTTGACCTATCGTTCAGTCGCTGACTTGTGCGACTCGCATCCCTGCAGGCCGGCGGCGAATGCATGCTCGACTTTGAGATGGCCGTGCCTCTCATCTATCCGCAGCAGACGGTCTTGTACTCGGTGCCCAGCCCTCCCGGCAACACCCAGTACGGGATCTGGAACCCGTTCCTCGATGCCATGGACGGCAGCTACTGCAACTTCACGTCGCACGGGTACACGGGGGACACACCCAGCATTGACGGAACGTGGAACCCGCACGAGTGCGGCACGGTGGCGGCCACCAATGTCATTTCCATCTCGTACGGCTTGACCGAGCCGTTCTACCCGGGAGGCAAGTATCTACCTACCTATCTATTTCGCAACTTTCGCAAGCTGCCTATACGCTCTTCGACTCTCTTCTCCTTGGCTGCCTTTCTTCCCCCCTCGTCCCCCGGTCCGTGAAACGGCCATGTTCCAGAGGCTGACTGGCGCTCGATCCCATCTCATTAGATACCTCGAGAGACAGTGCGACGAGTGGATGAAGCTGGCCCTCGGCGGCACGACCGTCCTCGTGGCGAGCGGCGACGACGGCGTGGGCGGTTCCGGCATAGACTGCCAGGGGCCCAACCACGACATCTTCGTCCCGGACGCGACGTGCGACTGCCCGTACATCACGGGGGTCGGCAGCACCGCCCTGCCGCTGCACAAGCGGCCCGGCGACAGGGAGATCGCCACCGAGGGCTTCTCCTCGGGCGGCGGTTTCAGCAACGTCTACAAGACGCCCGACTTCCAAAAGGACGCCGTGCAGACCTACCTCACAAAGTATCCGCCCAAGTATCCCTCCTTCGCCACCAGCCGGGGCCAGGTCCCCAAGACGGGCGGCGTGTACAACCGCATCGGCCGCGGCTTCCCGGATCTCTCCGCCGTCGGGTCGCACGGCTTCGTCGTCGTCGGCGGACAGTCGGGCCATCTCGGCGGGACGTCCATGTCGGCGCCCATCGTCGCCGCCATGCTCAACCTCATCAACGAGGAGCGCCTCGCCGCCGGCAAGCCGACCGTCGGCTTCGTCAACCCCGTGTTGTACCAGCACCCCGAGATGTTCAACGACATTCTCGTGGGGTCGCAGCCGCTGGGCGGGAATACCAACGACGGCTGTGGCACCAACGAAGGGTTCCTTTGCCAGCCGGGCTGGGATCCCGTCACGGGCTTGGGCACGCCCAAGTTCAAGAAGATGCTCGAGGTCTTTATGTCTGTCTGATGACGCCTTGACCGGGAGCAAATTGAATTCGCCCCTCTAGAGTCCTAGACCTACTAAATTGACAAACCATACTGCTCAATATAAGTTACAACTACTACCACCGTCACGTAATACGTTGGAGCCTACGAGGTATGCAGTACGCACCTTGGGATGGAGCACATGCGTGTCCTGTCGTCACTAGATGGCAAGTTGCCAATCGAGTGATCCGTAGTGATGGCGATGCCCGTGTCAGCAGCTGGTGACAGCCTGACAGGCGCCAAGTCCACTGTCGTGACAGACGGCCGGCAGCCGAGGTAACGTACCATGATTTCGTCACGCGATGCTTGCCTTCACACCCGCCCGCGGCGGACGTGTGAGCCCGGTCAACCCCGCATCGGCGCGTGCCCGCCTTGTATCAAGCCTCAAAGACTCCAAGAGAATGACGGCCGTCCTTGGACTCATAATAATAATTCGCCCGTCACCTCGTAAACGAATAACCTGCTTCTCGTAATCACTTGGCTTGCGCACCGCTCGCTCCCCGGAATTTACAGAAAGAGAAAAGAGAAGAGGAAGTCATGAGCCTCCTGGAGCGGCTCAACCGCGACGGCTTCGTCGTCGTGCCCAAGGCCTTCACGGGCCGGACGCTCGAGACGCTGCGCGATGCGACGCGCGAGGCCACGGCCAACGCGCGGCGCGGCAACTGGCCCGACGTCCGGACGCTCCCCAAGCAGTTCCCGCCGTGGAGGGTCGAGGGCCCCAACCCGGCCGCCGAGGGCATCTGGGGCGTCCAGGGCCTCATGCACCCGGACATGCCGCGCCAGGCCGACTTCGTCGCCGTCTACTTCTCCGACGCCGTCGTATCGCCCACCCTCGAGCTGCTGCAGTGCGCCCGCGACGACCTCGTCATGGAGCTCTTCAACCTCCTCGTCCGCCCCGACTACGACTTCGAGCTGCGCTGGCACCGCGACGACATCCCCGCCTCCGCCACCGCCGACGAGGAGCTATCCCGCCTCAACGAGCCTGCCTTCTCCGCCCAGTGGAACCTGGCCCTCTACGACGACTCCAGCCTCGTCGTCGTGCCGGGCTCCCATCGCCGCGCGCGGACCGACGTGGAGCGCAGCGCGGACCCCTACGAGAAGGTCCTGCCGGGCCAGCTGGTCGTCAAGATGGAGCCCGGCGACATCGTCTTCTACAACAACAACATCCTCCACCGGGGCGTCTACGACTCCAACGTCGAGCGCATGACCCTCCACGGCAGCGCCGGCCACGTCGACGGCGCCAAGCTCCGCGCCAGGAACGTCCTCCAGCACGGCCTCCGCGACTGGATCCATCGACTCAGCTTCGATGCACTGGAGGGCGAGGACAGGAAGCTGGCAGAACACATGCGAGCCAACTTGGTCAAGATGGGCGAACAAGCAGGAGATGTCGGCTTCTCCCTGGAAGGCTGATGCGGCCCACTCCGAGCGAGCGGACCGCCGAGCCCAAGTCGTATCCAACTGCCACTCTGCCACTGACTGACTTGTGACGCCCATGTGTTGTCATGGGGTGTACATACACCTTCCCGTAGAGTAAAGCACAAGCCGTGTCACTTACTTCAGGATTCATTCCATGCTGCACAAGGGCAAACCTAGGGTGAATCAATTACATATGTAAGCCCCTAGGCAAAGCATACATGACCGACTAGCTTCCAATACAGCGTCAGACTTTCATGGTCAACGGTTCATCGTCATCCGTCGGTGGAGTGATGGCCGAGTCGTACACTGCCAGACCCATGCGTTGCCGCGCGTGTTGCGACTTGTCTGCACCATTCTCTCCTGGTTTTGGCTCCTCGGCTATGGATCCCAAGGACAAGGCAGATTTTGTGTGGCCAAAACTGCTATGGGAGAGTCTGTTTTCCCTCCTGCGAGTCGATGTGGGACTCAAGGACCCCAGAGAGGTGCTCCCATCCGAGGAATCGACGCTGGTCCGGCGAGAAGCCAGATCCTCGAGGTGGAGTCGGTGTTCGTCGGTGCAAGACTGGATCTTGCGCAGTGTATCCATAACAGAGGACCTGTCGGATGGAAACCGTTCAACCGTCGGGTCGCCAGGATCGACGCTGTCCGCTTCGTAATCGCTAAGTGACAATCTCTGGTCCATGCTCTTGGGAACCTTGTCCGAGACTTCATGATGGTCCAAGCCATCATCGACAAACTCATACGCGCCAAAACACTCGTGGGCGAAAAGGGGTGTTTGGAGCTCGGCGCCTTCGTTTCCACTCGTGTCGCCTTGGCCTCGGGTCGTGCCAGAGCCATCCGGCGTAGGGGACTCCGGCTGGACAAAATCATCAGCGAACTGGTAATCAGAGCGTGTTCCGGGCCGGGATGTCGTCGCTCACGTCGTCAAGCTTGGCGGCAGTATCTGCTACCTCGGCTGCCGTTTTCGCAACAATTTCGATTGGGGTCCGGGACCCTTCGCGTTGCGATTGTGTTTCGATATTCAACGTCTTGGAGACGTGCGACTTGGCCGGGGCGTGCGAGACGCCTCCCATCGTGCCTCGCAGACCCGGATGTGGGGACGAGCCCTTCCTCTCCGTGGCCTCGAGCGGTGTCTGGAGAGGGCCAGCCGACGTGTCGGTGATGCCCGGCACCTTGAGGCTATTTGCTTTGCTCCCGTCATCGTGCGTGGCTAGACGGCGGTCAAATGATATCCGCACCGGCGAGTTAGTGAGGGGGCTTACCGATGCTGGCGTGTTGGTCTAGGACCCAGTCACCGTCGTCCCCGACCTTGAATTTGTAGGTGTATTCTTGCCCGGGTTGAACCGACACTTGCACAGTGAAATGGTTCTCGCCCGAGTCATCCCTGGTGCATTGCATCTGGCGCAGCTGCCAGGGAGGGTCGGTGAACGAACCGGCGACGAAGACGGGGGGTTGGGTGCCGGGTCGTCGAAAGCTGATGGTGACGAGGGCTGTGTTGGTCGACATGGTGCGGACAGGGGCGTCCAAGCGCGCCCGAGGAGCCTTGGTTTGGGACTGAGAGATGACTAGCTGCCGTTGAGGCCGGGTCGTCGAAGGACGACGGCACCTGGCGCTGGCGGAGGTGACGGCGGCGACGGCGACGGCGCCACTGGTGGCTCACAGACTTACAACCCGCGCAGGGTTGACGACTCTGGCAGCTGTGCCCCGGAATCCTGGATGCAGGTCGCAAGGCGCTGTGCGCAGACGAGAGATGTTTTAGGTTGTCCGAGCAGCGAGGAGGCTCATTCGATTGTCAGCAGCGAGATGGGAGGTGGCAGAGGCATCGAGACGCGCCTCCGCACTCTTATGACGACAGCCTGAACCATGCCGCGACGGGCAAGGCATGACATTGGGCGAGGGGGCACGTGGAGGCAAGGCGAAAGCTGGCTACGGCAGCTCACGGCAGGATGCGGTTGGCAGCCGGGGAAAGTGTGAGTGATTGATTGATGGGCAGCGCGAGAGAGAGACCTGAGTCTCGGCGACGCTTCTTGCGCGGCGGCAGGTACCCCGAGTTGCCGAAGGCTCGCAACTGGTGGTGTGATGCCCAGCCCAACGGCCTGCCTGGCCACACTCACCCGCCCTTGGGTCCAACTAGGTTCGTGGCGTCCTCCGGGCAAGAGCTTGTTTTGCGCGGCCTACGGCGTCTGGGTAGCGTCTCGCCGCGAAGTTGTGACGGCCTCGAATCGTGGCCCTCGATGGTCCCCGCTGGCGCACGTTGGGAGAACGCCTGCGCTGTCTAACCTAGTTGGCAGCCGCTGGCATGGCACTGTTGTGGAAGGCAGGTGGCGACCGCCGGTGGGTGGGAGGCTCCTGGGGTGCGTTATGTACTTCGCTACGTGAAGAGGTCGAGTCGTTGGGTCAATGCACAGCAGACGACGTCTGGGGAGCGAGCAATGTGCAAGTGTCACAAGAAGGTGGCAGAGATGATCGCTGGCAGCCTTCGATTCGTGATAACTTGGAGCCTGAGGTGCTCGTTCCGTCGCATCCTATCTGATTGATCGTGCCTGCCTCGTCAGTGGTCACTCTCGCCTTCAAAGCGCCCCTCTCGGAAGTCAGCGCCAAGCGCAGCTGGCCCAGAAACAGCCACAACAAGGAAGGTACGAACCACGAAGTACCTCGACGCTCGCAGGCTCGAAGCCCATTGTCCTCTGCCCCACTTGCCGCTTGACAACAGTCGGGTCGCAGCTGCCAGGCCAGACCCGCACCAAAAGCGTCACCTCCAGCTTCTGGAAAACGCCATTAATCGCCAATCACCACCGAAACCTCACACCCCGGCCATCTGGCGCGCCTCAACACCATACGCATTATCACCGCATCATTCCTCGGGCTGTAGGCGGCGCACTTGCCGCATACGGCCGGCGCTCCCTCCGCAATGTCTATCCCGCCGCAACTCATCCGCGTGAAGCGCAAGAGGGTCGAAGAGGCGCCAGTCCAGTTCCTACGTAAGAACCTCCTCCGCGCATCACCTGGTAGCTTTCCGACTGACCCCTTTCGCAGAATTCGACGCCTCTCAGAAACGTCATCGCAGCGGCAACTGGGCTTACCAGCGACGCGACCCTGCCGCTGAACCCGTCCGTGCCGACAAGCCCGTCATTCACACATCCCGACCGGAGGATGCCTCGCCCCCGACTAAGAAGCACCAGGGCCTGCGGCAGTCCCTCGACTCGACCGTGGTAGGCCGGTCAGATGAGACCGCGGCTGCCGCGACACAGGCATCCAGCAAGTCCACCGTTGCGGAGCCGCGCCGCTTTCGGGTATCACGCTCAGCGACCCTATCTGCTGGAAAACGCCAGGCGCAGAACGCCGGCGTCTCCAAGCGAGATCGGTATTCGCCGGCCGTCTTCGTCGAGGGAACTAAGAGGAAGAAACTGCCTCGAAAGAGCCTTGCGGTACTTCACGAAGCGGTGGTACAACCAGACAAGACTCCTGAGCCAGCTGCTGATGGTCTTACAAGCCCTGTGCAGCAGAAAGATCTGAAGCGCCCAGGTGTCAGAAACAAAGCCGGAGACGCCGCCAAGGATGGCCCAGTCCGTCGACCGCTTCCAGAGTCACTCGCGAACAGACAGCACGGCAACATGGAGCAGATTGCGGCGGACATGGACCAATGGGTCCTGAACGAGATTGGCGCCAACCTCCACGGCCTGGAGCAGGACAAGCAGTCGCCGCAAAAGCCCAAGTTCAAGCCCAAGGCCCCCGTCAAGCGGTTTCACGAACGCCACCCCGAACTCGCACAGACTTCTCACATTCACGAGTCAGCCGAAGTCGCCATGACTGATGCCAGTGACGACGAAGCCGGCGATGACGATGCCGACTGGATCATTGAGGAGTATGTGCGAGTTCCCGCATTGTCCATCTCCGTGGACGTGCCGGTTACGGACATTGGCGTTCTCGAGCTTGACGATGACGAGGATAGCATCCTCTTCCTCGGGCTGTTGCCGGATGACGAGGATGACGCAGATGAGGAAGACGAAGATGAAAACGGTACGCTCCCCCCGCCGCCGCCCCCCGTGAGTTTTGATGTAGTACCATCTGACAATGTTTCGACAGCCGAAAACCACTATACTGCAGATTATCCCGAGGATGAAGTTGACTCGGACGACGAGTTCGGACGCCATGCTTACCTCTATCGAAACACCAACGCTTCGGACGAGGAGGAGTTCGATAATACGTACTACAGCGGCGGCGACGACGACAATGAAGATGACTTGGTGCGTACCGTCAATGAGGATGATGACGACGACGTCCGCATGGCCCGCATCCGGGCGTACATGAAACGACATTCAGCATTTCCCTGACTTGCCGCCGAGTCAGATGCAGAAGGCCCTTTGTCGTGGGCGTCGCCCGTCTTGTTAGCATGACAAGCTTTGGGCTGTCATTCTACTGTGTCGAGGCCTAACGGCAAAGGCATTCGTACCATGTGCGTTTATGTACATGTGCATGCATGGCCACCGCGCTCACATGAGGGCCAACAGCTGTGCCAAGCCACAGCACACGCCCCCTCCTCCTCTGTGCTTCGGTGTGCAAAGTTGCGCAGCATGGATGTGCGCTGTTCTGGCAATGCAGCAAGATTGAATTTCATTCGGTGATCCAATCACCCCCTTCAGCTGGGCCCCTCTTTTTTTTTATCTGCGCCTGCGTCAACATGCCTGGATGCAAGCGTCTGTCTACGAGACCGGGCGTCTGAACGATGATGATCTGTCTGCAGCACGACTCTAAGCAGGCGTGCGGGCCGCCGGTCAGGGGTGACATTGACAGGAAGGCACCGGGCCGGCATTCCCAGCTGCCTACCGACCTGACAGCCGCCACAAGCGGCGGGTGGCTGACGGCCGGGGTTCGTCGTGAGTCAAATGTTGAGAATTGGAATTGCTGAGAGCCAGCCAGGCCCCATCGAGACCATTGCCCAGGCGATGATTGGGGTGTTGGCTCCCTTTACCCACGGAGAATCGTTCGATGCACCCAGAGGCGGTGGTTATTATTCTGTCGCTTGCCGGGCCGTCTTCATAATGTGAGACGGGAGGACGGAGTGGACGGGCAGGGAGGAGCAGTTTGTTCAGACGCGAGGGAACGTGCACTCGTCGGCACACAAATCTGGCTTGGGCTTGCCCCTCTCACCAAGGCACTGTCGACACATTACGAAAAGACAGTGGTCACTGCAGGCGTCGCGATATCGACCGGGCGAGAACGCTGAGGCGGGCTGCGAGTCGGCGCCGACGACTGCATGCGTCCACATGGTTCATAGTATCCGGGCGCCGCGGCGCGCCAAGTCGGACATTTTGCAGGTCCTTCTGCAGCGCTCGCTCTGCCGGTCGGGATTTGCTCCTGGGTCTCCAAATTAAACCAATCAAGCCAGCTAGGTGCTGTCTGTCATTGCCTATCCCGTGGCTATGACCTCTTTTCCATGTATGCTCCCGTCCCGACCAACGCTCGTTATGTCTCTGGCGGCACTCTGGTGCCGTACTGCAGTTCGTACGAGTATGTACGTATGGACTACGTGCTGTAGTTGTTGTTCGTGGTGCTCACGGTCCTCGACTGGCGCCCCGCCCGCCTTGTCGATGCCGATGATGATGATGGCGTGTAAGTGCGCGCACGCTCTCTCTGTCCCTCTCTCTCTCTCGGGCACGCCTCACTCCCGCCGATGCCCGAGCCAGCTCGGACTGATGCCCGTCCACGCCGTGGCGGGGGGGAAGGGCCTGCACGCCAGCGGGGGTCCGTCCTCGTCTCTCACCCGCGTACACTTCTCTACGTTTTGTACAGTATCCCACTCTCTCTACTCCGTGCTCCGTACCTGTGTCCAGGTCCCCCACTCTCTCTGCCCCCCCCCCCCCCCCCCCTTCTCTCCATCGCGCGCGCGCACTCTCCACTCTCTTATTGCTTCCCCCGCGGGGGAGGGGCGCCGACGGGGGGAGGGGCGGCGGAGGGGCGACCCTCAGCGCAATACTGTAAGTACAGCCCAGAACAACACAACACAACACAACATCACGCAACCAACCTCCCCTGCCCCCTCGCCCCTCCCCCAGCCGAGGGGTTTGTCTCAAGCACGATAATGGGGCTCTTGCGCGCATACAGTACATACATACATACGACAGCCCCCGTCGCCCCCACTGGGCCCCCCTCGTCCGCGGCAGAGGCGGTTAGGTGGAAGAACGACCGGAGAGGGGATGGGGGTGGGGGGGCTCGAACGTTCTGGAGGGGCCATGGGCAGATACTATACTGTAGATACGTGCGCGTAGAGAGCGAGAGAGAAAGAATCAGAGACAGCAGGGCGAGACTGGCCCGTGAAGGCGGGAGTGCCGTGGGTTTCATCGTGACACAGTCCGCCAGCCAGCTGCCGCGCAACGCTCCAAGGGCTACTACCGTGGTGGGTGATTCGGAGAGTGAGCGCCGCACAGCCGACCGGCACATGTCCGCTTTGATCGCCTTGTAGCCAATGCTTCTCTTTTTGCGTAGGTAGTCTCTTCGCTCTATTGTACAGTACACGCCATGGTATGTTGGGGTCCCGCCAACGGTAGACAAGACCGCCCTCCCCAGTTTGAACAACCCCCCCCCCCCCCTTTCTCTTTTCCCTCTCGTGGTTGAAGCAGGCAACAGAAGGAAAGCGAGTGCTCTCCCAACACACCACCCAACCAGAAAATAAGCAGCTAGCCGACCTGTGTGTTCCGTCATCCCATCTAGAACATCGTGCTTATCATGTCCGTCTTCATTATGCTTTTCTTGTGCTTGTGTACGACACAGCCCATCATGCATCGGCGGGGTTTCTGCAGCCCCGCGGGGCCCCATTCAGCTCAGTAGTGGTAGTAGTAGTAGTACACGAGGACGGTGTGACGAAGAGGGTATTTCTCGTCCAGAAGACGGAGGCTTGTCCTTCGGAAAAGTAGGCCGTGAAATCGTGGTCCTTCCCGCCGTCCCTGGATAGGAGAAACAATGCCCAAATCGCCTCCGCCCGCAGAAATATCAACACCAACATAAAAAGAGTCTCGTCTGCGTCACTCTCGTCATGTATCCACTTCTCATCAAGCCGTGCTCTCTGGTCACATAGGAAAAAATAAAGGATATCTGATGCTCGACGAAAGAGAGAAAGGTAGAAAGAAAAAGAAAAAGAAAAGTAACGCAGGCATCTGAACGCCAGCGTGAAAGTATTATACAGAAAGGTCGCGGTGTCGTCTTGCGCTCGCGTGGTGTGGCAAGTCATTTCAGTGAGTCGTTGTCTTGTGAGGCCGGGGGAATAGTAAAGAGAGGTGCTCAGCCATTTAGCTCATAGCTTGAGCCGTCGCTGCTCCTTTCTCTTTCTGCGTTCCCTGCGCTCACGGTACTGCATTGCTCGCTTCGCGGCTGCTTCAAGTCAGTATAAAGGTTCATGTATTGTAAAAGGCTGCGAAAACTCACCCCAGTCTTGACACTTGCGCTTCAGCTCCGGGTCGACCCAGGAGTAGTGGAGTGCGCGCTCGGGATACCGTTGGGCCAGGCCAAGGGGCTCCATGGGCTTGTCCTGGCTGTCCCTCTCTCGACACTTGATGCTGATGTACTTGGGCTCGAGGTCATCCTCGTTGTCGAAAATCAGCCACCCGTCCTGGTCCCAGAGCGGGATGCGCTGGTTCATGCGGTAGTACCAAGCCTGGAGGCCCTGTACGGTCCGCTCGGGCGTCCTCCCAAACATTGCGGCAAAGTCTTGCTTGATACGTTGCCACTTGAGCTTCTTGTCGTGCCAGGCGTAGATGATGAAGTCGCCCTCCTCGGTCGTGTACTTTTGATTAATGTGTCGGTTCTCGCCATCCGGCGGCGGGCTGGGGTATCCGTCCATACTCGAGGAGCCGTGCATGAAGGGGTCGTGGGCGTGGTATGCAGAGTAACTCTCGTGCGGGGCATATCCGTGAAGAGATGGCATGGGATGCGGGAGGACTGGACCCCGACCTAAGCTGGGAAGAGGCGAAGGGGGTGTGTAGGGTCGGGCCGGGCCATGGGACCTGGCGAGGGCCTCGACACCTTGGTCGAACTCCTCGAGACTGGGGAGTCTAACGGACACGGGGTTGCTGGGTGAGCTGAGGCGGGCGATGCCCGGGAGAGGGGAGCAGTCTCGCGAGATGCCCGAGAGAGAGGAGGCTAAAAATCAATGTCATGAGCCTCACGTCTAGCTAAGTCAAGATAGGTTTACTTGGGAGGGGCCATACCCTCAATCTTTAACCGGGGGCTGCCCGAGGCAGATTCGGGCGGTGTCTGCGGGTGGATCAAGGACCTGTGGAGCGAGATGGAGGGAAGGTCGCTCGAAAGACTTCTTCGCGGCGGCAGGCTCTCAGAATGTGTGATAGCCTTGATGCCCATCTTGCCAGCGGTAGTCGGGGAGACCCCGCTTTGCTCGAGTATCGTCGTCGTATACATCATTGTCGTCGGGGGTTGGCGGATGCCTGCTGTCGACCCTTTGAGTGGGCGTATAAGACAGAAGCTCGAGGATACGGCTGAGCTCTCGCTCGCTCTCGCTGGGCTTGTTGAACAAGGGCAGGCAGAGCACAGTGAAGGAGTCGACAAGGAGCACAGAGGGAGGGTCCCAGGAGCGCGAGGCCGAGGAGGGAGGATGTGGGTTAAGTAACGAGGGAGAGGTTCCAAGGGTGATGATGTTGAACACGGCGAACACGCGAAGCAACGGCCGCTTACAAGCTGGTGGCAACACAGGATGACACAAAATAGCCAGCGACTAGAAGGGAGACATCGAGGGGTGGTGCGTTACTTGTATCTGTCGAGACCCTGGTGGTCAAGAGTGGTGGTGTCCGGCCGGGCTGCTAATGCACCGTGTTTCTTCTTTTTGCTGCCCCCAGTACCCGTACAAGCACAGTACCTGAATCAACATGATAAAGTCGGGAAAGAGGGCTGCGCGATTGATTGTTGTCTTGACTTTTGGCTGGAGGGGGGTCCGTGTGCCACCCCTGCTCGCGGTTGGCAGTTGGGCAAGTCAACAGGACCAACACCACACAGCACGGCGTGCCTCTAGTGAGGCCAGAAGCAAAGGTGGGCCGCCGTGCAGAAATCGACAGAAACGGTACCTGCGGCGGGCGAGAGACAAAGGAGCTCTGGGCGGGGTGAGGCAGGCGCGCGTCGTCCAGAGTTGCTTTGCCCAGCCCGTGCTCTGCATGCACATATTGAGCCGCGTGCGTAGCGTGGCTGGCCATGCACGGCGGCGGTCGCAAGAGGAGCGAGCGAGCGGAGCGTTGGCGTCGGGACTCGGGAGGGTCAGTCAGGCAGTCAGGATGTCTGCTGGATGTCTGTCCGATGGCTCTGCTTCAGCTGCGTGGCCAGCCACTTCGACGCCGAGCGCCACTCCATCTGGTCTCTATCTGGTTAGTGGCGGGGTAGCCATCTGCGTGAAGGGGGGTTCCCGGGGGGGGGGGGAGACAATAGACTCTCTTGCCTGAATGCGAATTGTGTCTGTCTGTTGTTGGGCGGCATGGCGGACGCTGGCGTGCGAAGAGCCGGCCAGAATTGGCAACAGCCACGCGCTGGCTGGCAGCGCGACGGCGTGCGTCTGGTCCTCCCTCCCTCCGTGACCGTAGTACACTCTGCAAGCAAGGGGACACCCGATCATCTCATCTCTGGCCGAAAACGATCCTGAAGACTCACAAGTCGCACGGCCCGCCGACCAACAGCCGTCTCCCTCGCTCCACGCTGGGGCCTGGGTCCGTCGAGCGCCGAGCGTCACTGGGCCGGGGCAGTCTCCATGACGTTTTGTGGTGGTGGTAGCAGTGTAGCAGTCGTTGACTTGAGGTTGAGAGGTGACCAGCCGTGTCGCTCAGCGCCACCAGCACCATCGTCTTCGTCTCGAACTTGCGACCTCGCCGTCGACGACTCGACCTCGACCCGACTCGCGGGACACCCAATCCTGCTGCATGAGGCAGCAACGGCCAGAGCACGGGCATGAAGCTCAGCAGCTCCAGAGTCAGCGCCGGCAGCCGCGAAACGACAGACATGCATACTTTGACACAGGACCCTGGCCGGGCAATCATCGGTCCCTCCGCCACCGAGCGCGCTTGGGGGGGCCTCGATGCCATATGCCGGGGTTCCCACTGCCTCGGGACTCTCTGTAAGCTGTTGTGAGAACAATGGTTCCCTATTGCTGGTCCGGGGGCGGGGGCCTCGACCCAGCACGCCAGGCCGTTCTACCGACACGAGTCGTATCATAGCACGGTAGGGGTTCCGAGGTAGACTCCAGAGACCAGAGCAAACAGCGGTACCGGAACGCAGAAAATTGTCTGCCTGGAACGGGGCGCCATTTGGCTCTGCGATTGCCCCGTCGTTCGAGGCACTGCGGGTGCGGCGGACGGTTTAGCTCTTGGCCCAAGCACTCTCAAAAAGAGCAGCAGCTAGCCACTCACAGCAAGACGCCTCTGCCCATAATTATAGAAGCAAACGTGCGGTGCTATGCTCTACGGGAGCAGCAGAGGCGGCGGCGGCGAGGGCTTGCAGCACGACCGACGCCTTCTGCGCAGTGGCCAGAGAGGCTGCCGACACCTCACGCAGTCGGCGACGGCGTTTGCTTCATGTCGATGCGCGGTGCGATCGACATTGCAGAGAGAAGCAACATAGTTATGAAAGCGCCCATTCGCGGTGGTGTAGGTAGGAGCGGTTAGGGGAGGAAAAAACAAAGACATCTGACCTGTAGTTCGGACTGGCTGAGAGCCGGAAAGCGACTCTCCATCGGCCAAATAATCGGGTGCGAAGGGCACGGCAAGCTCGTCAACGGAGTGCGCCGGCCAGCCGGGTACCGTACGTTGCAGGCCGGCTTTGAGGGGGGAAGGGGCCGTTTCTTTTTTGTCCACCAGGGGCGGCGGCTAGTTTCTGCGTGCCTGGAGCGAAGCAAAACGCTCCCCTCCAGTAAGCTGGGGTGGACAACCGTCGCCGTTTAGCGACCACGAGGTCAGGCCAGGCCAGTCCAGGCCAGTCAAGCCAGCCAAGCCAGTCACTTGCTCGGCAGAGGTGTGAAATTTCTGACAGAAAAGAAAAAGGAGTGAGCCCATCACAAACTGGGCGGGACAAGCCCTGCCCTACGCTACCTTGGCTACCCCGTGTCCCCTGGTGGCTCGCCTGGTCTGGGGCAGGGGGAGGAGGGGGCAGGTATCCCTGGGGCCATCCCTCCTTTCGTGTCGCTGTTGGTGGAGGGCAAGAGTGCTGCTACTGCTGGATTCTGCGACTGTTGGTACTGCTGCCAACAGGCGGGAGGCAGATGGCCGGGGACTCACGGGGCCACGGAGGAACAAAGCAGCCTGGGGGTGCGCTGTGTGCGTCGGTCGTGCCGTCGGCTTTGCCCAAGATTTGCCGCGTGCGGTGCTGTATTGTCGATGTGGTGGCATCCGAGGGCGGCGGCGAGTGGCCAGCGACCGGGCCGTGGCTGCAGGCAGGCACCTATCTTTGGCCATGGCTGGTGACGATATCCATATCTCGTCGTGGGCCCTCGTCCCAGACTCCCAGCTGATACCGCCGCTGATGCGGATGCCGCAGCGGGTGCGCCGCATGGCCGACCTCCACCCCGCCGTACGGTCCCCGTTCGCACAAGACGGCAGGCAAACGTTGAACCTCCCCATACGGTGGCTGGCTGGCTGGCGAACGGGGCCACAGTAGAGGGGCCCAACAGCTGGAGAGAGACTGACGGGCTGACGGACTGACTGAGGGACTGGACCTGGACTGAGCGGCGATGCGTGTGCACGCGTGCATGTGCGCGTGCGTGAGCTTGCATGCAGGTGAGGGGGACGCAGCGATGATGCTGCTTCCCTGCTCAGCAGGTTGCTTTTTTGGGACCGACGAGAGGGGTCGTCGATGAGCGAGCGAGCGAGCGAGCGAGCGAGCGAGCGCGTGTGGTGGAGATGATGGTGGTGGGTGGTCGTGGCGGTCGTGACCGTCAAGGGAGGCGGCGCGCGGATCAACAAGGGCGAGTGACGGGCAAACCAGAGAGAGAGGGCGAGAGAGCAAAGTGCAGGCAATCTCCTCGTAAGCATCCTTGAGCACATGGAGAGATGTCACTTGCAGAGCCGTCCGGGAGGAGCGACGGCGGCGACTTCCTCGTCGAGGACCGTCGTTGTTTCCTTTTCGACATTTGCCCGCTCTACGTCGTCCCTGCCCTGCCCTGCCCTGCCCAGCCCAGCCAGCCCTGGCCGTCTGTGCGTCGACGGCCCATGGTTCCTGCCCCCAATGGCCTCTGGACTAAGGTACGTATGAGTACGAAGTACCGCCGGCAAGGCAGAAATAAGGCCGGGCAAGTATTATTGCCTTATACGCTCCGTACGGACTACTGTGCCTTGCCTACAACGCAACTGCTGAGCGGGTGGTCCCTGGCGAACCCTCTGCCGGCCCCAGTTGCGGTGGGGGTCGAATTTGCCCCGGCGATGGCATCTTCCGTTTCATTTTCAATAACGCCGGACCTGCTCTTGCCTTCATCAACGGTGGTGGCGCCGAGGCCATGTCTGCCCCCGTCCCTCCCCCCTGGGCGCTGCTCATTTTCATGATACGAGCGCAGATCGCCCCGTCACAACAATCGCTTGCTGTTCTCCTCTGCCCGGGCCCGAGTGCCGGTTCCCGAGCCCACGTCTCGCCGACGACACTGATTCATGTTGCAGCGGCCGGGGAGGAGGGCATGGGGATGGATAAGAACCGCCCCGTCCGCAACGCTGGAACAATTGAGGTCTGCGGGGGAGGACGGGAGGGGGTCCATGCCATGTAAATGGCGAGCGAACCGGCGGCGGCTATCACGGCAGCAGCGACTCCCGCCGACGTCGTGTGTAACGCGACATGCCGGAGGGCGGCAGAAGGGCCAATCGGGGCTTGCCAGGCGGCGGCCCGCCCGCCTCGCAGCTGGTCTTTGCCATGGGGAGTTGCCACGGTGCCTCTGTATGTGGGTATCCGTATCCGTTGCGACGACTCGTGTGTGTGAGCGTGTGAGCAGGGTGTCCCCATTTACATACATACAGACTACGGACTACAGCAACCACGGTATTTTTTCATTGGCGGCCAGCACCATGTCCGGGTATGTATGTGTATACATTCATACATACGTACATGCATGCGGTTGGGAGGCCCTGGCCGGGCTTAGTCGTGCACGATGTGTCTACCCAGCAGACATGGGCACGACAACCTCACTTACTCGTGGTTACGAGCAGGAGACCTAACATGCATGCACTGGGTTCCCCCACGTCCGTCCTGCCCGGGGCACATGGCGCAAAACACAGTGTCGGCGAGGAGTCGTTGTTGTCGCCGTTGCTTCGTCCAGCAGCACCGCCGCAGCGGCCGAACCAACTAACTTTCCTTACATGCTTACCTACCACCACTGGTCAGTGGTTGCCTCCCAGAGGCAAGCGGCCAAAGCAAGGGGGCGTCACCCCCCTCAGATCAGATCGCCTAAACCACCTCATCCCGACGCCTGCCGCGGCGCATCGACTTTGCTTTTCCCGCCAAGCAGAACCGGCCGACAGCGCGCTCGAAGAAATCAAAGACGGCGCAATTAGACATGGCTCACGGACTCTCGCCACCCCCCCGCGGGGGGCGACTCGGCCTCTTTCTGGCTCGGCGCGGGCGCGGACGCGGCGCAGCGACCCCGTCATCGTCGTCGTCCTCGGCCTCCTTCTCCTCCTCCTCCTCCTCCTACTCCTCCTCCTCCTCCTCCTCCCTCGCGCGTCGACGCCCGCCGCATGGATCGACGGGGACCACGCCACTGCTGCTCGCCGCCTCGCCTGAGCAGCCTTTATTTCTTGCTTGTTTATTATGCAGGTACAGTACACGTCCGTACTAGTGGCGAGTCTACCCATCAGCCTCCTCGCCCTCATCGTGCGTAGTACAGTGGTCGTCGGCGTTCGGCCTGTCTCACGGCCTCAACGGCGGCGGCGGCGTCGTCATCACCCTCGAAAAGTAAAAACAAGTGCTTGCCGACGCGGGCTATGAGCATTTGGCCCGTCCTCATCAAGGCCACAAGCACGGCCCGACGGCACCAATCTGCCGGATACGGCTATTGTTGCTGGCAGTGACACGGTCTGATTTGCAGCAGTACGCCGGCGCCCCTCGGTTCCCGCTTTGCACATGTGAGCATCTACCGTTGTATGCAGTGTATTGTTGAGAGCCCCGAGCTCTTCGTCTATCTTTGTCACTCGTCTCCCGCAGCACGTTGTGCATGCAACCCGGAAACAGGCGCGACTTGGCGCCGCTCCGCCGCCGCCGTCTCCTGCTACACTTCCGAAGAAGCTCTGGCCCGGCGGCGCCCGCACTTCCGTCTCAACGCGTCAGTATACCACGTTTCGGCCGCGACCCGGCCATTGAGTCATGGTCAGCATCTCGTCTGTGTGTTCCAACAAGTGAACGCCATCCGGAAGGCACATCGTGACCACGATGCAAGGTACGGCACGACGTCTGAAACACCAAAAGCAAGGGGGCGGCAATCGCCCATCGTGAAGGGGTGTCTGTGATCTTTGACGAGCCACAAACCCCACTGCGGCAGCTATTCTGCTTCCTGGCCATGGCCATACTCTTCGCGACCGCCGCTAACGAGCGCCGCGAGCCCATCCACCGACGTTGGACTCTTGCTGCGCATCTGCGCTACTCAATAGTTGGTGGGCTCATTAGACCCCAAGTTCATGGCAACGCTATACACGTCGCCAGCTTCCCTTGACATCTCCTAGCTCACGAGCAGATGCCGAGCCCGCGGCATCGACACTCTTATCCCAGCCTGCCTGGAGCCTCCGTGGACACATGGGGCTAGTCGTATGCACGGGCGCATCCTGCCTCACAGTGGCCGGTCCGGATGGAGGCTCTCTATCCCGCCCGGACCACGGGGGACCCGTTCAGGGTTTCCTGCACCCCATCTTTTCAAAGGTCGCGTCGTAGTCGTGTGGCTGCAGGGTTGTCCAGACAGGCGCCCCTGCCGTCGCAGCCAGATCTGCCGTTGACATCAACGGACAGTCACGGGGTCGAAAACGGTCTCAGTGCAGTGGCCACTCCGAGGTCCCGGCTCGTCTCTTGGGGTGTCGGTAGGGGGGTCGAACGAGAGCGCTCAGTCTTCACGGCGGTCGGGCGTTGGTTGCCGTCAGGCCACGCCCCCAACAAGCTCCTGGCCTGACCTCCAGTCTGGGGCCAGCATGAGGACCATGTGAAGCCCTGAGGCGTTGTGAACGGGCCAATGATGCAGGCGGGACGGCTGCTTCGGGCGATGAGGTTGGGGGCCGTTCACTCCTGCCTCCCTCGAGATCCCTACCGACAGGGCCGTACAGACGTGTTTTCTGCGCAGGCCTGACGAGAGCCGTCCCGCGCGTCTGTGCGCCAAACGGTGTCTGGACTCTGGGCTCTGGACGACCCTTGGTGGGCCCTCTTCAGTATGATGTGCCTCCAAGAGACAGTGGTGGTTGCTTTGGGCCGATGTGCTGACTCACGGCTGGTGATTCTGTCCGTCTTCTTCAAACTACAAGGAAGTACCCGCGCCAACACCAAACGTCTTCGTGGTCTCACCGGCTATCGGCGTGTCCACCACGGGGCGCATCTGCGATTCATAGTTTGGATTCACCCTGGGACAGGGACCCCGTGCCTGGAAATGATTCGTCCCCAGCAAATCTCCTAAGTTATGATATTAGCATTCACAATAACTGGGAACCCCGCGCTTTGGCTGGTTGGGCGACTTGGCAGCGATGAGCAAGGAAGCATGCCGAAGCACGTAACCCGCGCGGCCACAGACGACGTACCATCCTCTCTCCGCACCTCCGCTCAGGAAGCTGCAATCGCTGTTGCGTTCACAGAGCCAGCCGCCGATGAAACTCGCCGATCCGGCGTCCACTGCGAGCACTTGGTCAGACCGGGAAGCGGGGTTAGGTCGCCGGACACTTTCTTCAAACAGTGAGGCAGGGCGGACCAACGAGGCTTTGATGAACCAGACATACCTGGAACTGCCGAGGCCGACGACAATGACGCTGGCGATGGGGCCCGGTCACGGAGCCCTCGTTCGCCACGAGCGAGACCGGGCTGGCGGTCATAGACGCTCAGCCCACAGGTGTAGGCGTAGAAATCCTCGTCTTCGACGCTGGCTGGCGCTTGGCCGGTCAGGATGCGACCCAGAACGATGACAACGGCGGCATGGGTGCAGAGCAGGACAGCGCGGGTCCCGTCGGCATCACACCTATCGATGATGGCTCTGAGCGCCACGGCGACGCGGAGCTGCAGCTCGGCCAACGTCTCGCCCCTCGGCGACGGGACCACTGCGGGCTGGTATGTCTCGTCAAGCGCGGGAAACAACGACTTGAGGACGGCTGTCGTGGCTGGCCGGGGGTGGTCGAACGGAGCGGAGCCAAACCACTCCTGGATGCCATGCTCGGGACGAATCTTCGAGGCCACGTTGGCGCCGGTCCAAGACAGGGGCCGGATGCCCTCCTGACGCCGCGGATGGTGCTGCTCCCCTGGATGGCGCTCCGTCGGGCCATGGGCGTCGCGAGGCGGACGGCGAGCCTCGTCGGCGACGAGGTCGACGAACGGTTTCAGCGTCTCCAGGCAACGGTAGAAGGGACTTGAATACACGGCGTCAATGGGGGGATCGAGAGTCATGAGATGCTCTGCCAACTCCCGGGACTGCTTCACGCCGTGCGAGGTGAGTGTTGGGTCCGCCGGGATGCCTGTTGGTGACGGGATGTATGCATGGTAGGCACCCGTGGCCGGGTCGACAAGCCAATTGGAGCGGAACTAGCCACGACAATAGGAAGCGTCAATACTGGCCGACACCAACGGGGCGGCGTGGACAGAGCGCCTCCAGCGCCGCCGGGCGTTTGGCTGGCTGGCTGGCTGGCTGGCGCTCTGTCTGCTGGTAATCGGCGGAGACAACGAGACTTACCCCATGGCGGGTGACGTAGATTTTCTCCAGCGGCATGCCCGCAATACTATCGACGAATCCAGGCCGTCAGCGGCCGACGTTTGCTGGTCCCGGGTGGCACGGCACAGGTCCCGCCGCACGTCGTGAAGATTCGTGGCGAGGCGCGCGCAGCGCAGCGCAGCGCAGCAAACAGGAGAGCACGGCACACTGAGCACCGCGCAGCACGGCGATGATGACGGGCGTGCAGCTGACTGCTCACGTGGTTGGGGCCTTTGGGGGACGACGGTGGCGATGAATGAAGGAATGAATCAGTGAATCAATGAATCGGTGAATGAATGATGCTTGTGACGAGACGGGCCTGGTCAGTCGTGTCGGTGCATTACAGGGGAAAGAAAGTGCAAGGCCCCGGCTTGTGGTGCTCTGGTCGGGAAGGAGTTGCCCGTCGTCGGACTTGGTCGGTCATTGTCCCGGTACCTTGGCCTTACCAAGGTACAGGAGACGGCGACGGTCGTGCCTGACATTGCCCGACTTCCGTCCCGAGGTAAACCTGGAAGGCCCCCAGAGCCCCCCACCCGCGCGACCGCGCAGGTCCTAGTGGCCCAACTGTCGAGTCTTGAGTCTCGACACCACGGCGCTAGCAAAGTCACGAAGCCATCACCGCAAGCTGGGCAATCATTAGGAATAGATGCTACCTCGCGTTGCCTTGACCCAACCACCCAAGGTCGGGTCCCGTGGGGATCTTGCGTGCTCGTGCGCGTGCACATCGCAAATCGCACATCGCACAACGCCCACAGTGCACACGCCCCTCCCCCAGCCATGGCGGCCCACCTCGAAGTACCGACACTTTCATCTCTCACCAATCTGCCTCATGAATCGCGGGCCGCATGGAACTGCCTCAGGCCGCACGACTGACTGCACAGTACCTACAGTACTTGCTTCACCCACGCATAGCAGTTGGACCTACCTGATGCACGAGTACTCGTGCCTTACGCTCCTGCGATGGCGGCCTGTGGCGCCGTTCTGACGCCCTCATGGCTACCAACGACGCCGCCTTTGCTGCAGGACCTTACTCGCACCTCGTGCACGGGGTACGGCCCCCTCCTCCCCCCTCCATCTTCGGAGCATTGGTAGTTACCCAGTGGCTCTGCATATGTGCGGTCGTGCATGGTCTCTATTATTGGAACAAACCGCGACTCCTCGCGGCGTATCGTCGTTCGTTAGCTTCCTCGACGCAGGCGCCAGAACTGCAATACTCTGGCCAAGCGATGAGCGTGTTTCCGCCGCGGGCTTGGTGGTTTCAAGGGGCGAGAGCTGCATGTCCAACACGATCCAGCATGGCATTGCCACTTGGGATGAACGTGAACTACCCAGTAACGACACGTGTAAACTTTCATCTCGAGAGCCGCCGTGGTCCGTGGTCCGTGGCCGCAAAAGCCTTCATCGTCATATTTCGTCCGTCACACAATGAGATACATGTAGGTACGTACTGAAATGTTGCCATGTTGCGCAAACTGAGCCCGACCACCGTACGCGGACGTCGAGTGAGATCCTCCTCGCTTGCCTGTGCATCATTTAACCATCCCGAGCTACAGCCCAAAAATCCATCTTCTGGGCGCTGCCGATGCCCTTGATCTACCATGACGCCGATATGACTGATTGCCAAAAAATGATAGTTCCCAAATCCCGTCTCTTGAGTTATCCCCCAGATGCTTGGCTTGCGGGCCGCTCGTATCCAGGGTCCCAACGCAAGGAAAAATCAACAAATATGACCAAAATGCCGGCTCGTCCAATCTCCGATACGCCCATCAAGGAATTTGATTGCCGGCTTATCCAGATCCAACTCCCATGTCCTGTCACATCACGGAGCAGGATCCCATCGTCCGGGCTCTCCGTCGGCCGACCAGGCCCCCGTCTTCCTCGTTCAGATGAAGGGCCTGGGCCTCTCTAGCCCGGCGTCTCCGTCGTCTGTAGCCGGCACCTCCAACGCCGGCCTCTTCGCTCGCTTGCATGTAGTCGGCCCATTTCTTCTCCAATCTGCTCGCTGATGAGAGATCGCCTCGCAGCAGTCTCTTTTGGTGCTCGTCCACTGTCATTTGAAAACCGTAGAAGCATTTGAGTCCAATAATCTCGGTGGGATATGTGACTCGGCCAGGTTGCCCTGCCGCTGGTCGAACCTGGCCGTTGCGGAACAGGATCTCGCGGATGCCCGCCCAGGTCACATTCTGGCAGTCGTACACGACAAGCTGCAGGGTCCTCCGTGGGCGCACATCCGCGCTCAGCGACCGCTCTGAGCGGTTGATTACCATGGAGGCGGCCTCGGCAAGGACCAGGTCACTGATGCGCGTGTTGTCCATGTCCACGTTGCGGAGACGCACACACTTTTGCATGACCGGGAGCATGCCGACGTCGCCAATGTTCTCGCAATAGCTCAGAGAGAGGTGCTCAAGAGTCGCCGCGCAGGGCGCCTTGGCCAGATGTTCGGAAAAAAGCGAATTCGTCAGTTCCTCCAGATCTTCCAACTCAAGATGGGTGAGGCGAGGAGTCGAGGCGAGGATGGGCTCAAGCGCGCCGTCCGTCAGAGCCTTGCAGCCGGAGAGCTGCAGCCCTTCCAGCTCTGGGGTAACGTAGCCGATAGACTTGACTCCGACGTTCGACAAGCGGTTGCAGCGGCTGAGATCCAGATGTCGCAGCTTTCGGGGCGGGACCACAGGTCGATCCGTTAAGAGGTCAATCTCCGGATCTTTGCCGTGCATCATGACTTTGAGGGCTTCGTCGGTGAGCTCGACACATCCACACAGGACAAGCCTCTCGAGATTGTTAGTGTTAAATATGGACTCGGCCGTGGCAACGTTGTCGAAACCACGAACCTCACCGGCCCTGAGGTCCCTCAGCCGGGAGCAGGAGTCGATGATGGCCCTTATGCCTTTGGCTTCAACTTTTTCACACCAAGAAACGTTGAAGCTCTCGAGCTGAGGGCACGACTCGGCAATGATTTTGCAAGACGTGTTGGACACAGCAGCCAGTCCGGTCAAGTTCAAGTGCACCAGCTTCTCGTTGCTCTTGAGTAGATTGTGAAGCGTGTGCTTTTGAAAGTTGCGGCAGCCCTCCAGGGTAGCGTTCATGAGGTTCTTACAGGCCTTGACGATGACTTCGGTGCGCTTGTAGTGCTCAACCTGCACGCACCCGCGGAGGTTCAGGTCCTTGATGAAGGGACCGGCGGCGACGATTATCCTGGCCAAGGACTCCGCCGGGATCTCTTGGTAGAATTCGGATGCGTCGAAGGAGGTCCACAGTTGGCCGTCGAAGCAGAACTTGTAGAACATCTTGCTTACTCGAGACGACCGAACCAGCTCCTTGGGCTTCATGTAGGAGAACACATGGATGCAGAGCTCGTAGGGCATGTTCTCCCAGAACGGAAATTTTGACTTGGGAACGAGTTTAGAAACCGCTCGAGCCCTGACCTGGCCGTCCTGCCTCGAGGACCGCAGCTCCGGGGGCAAGGCAGCGGTCGCAGGTGCGGGGGACGAAGCGCCATGCTCGACTTTGCGCACGCCGAGCTCATCCTGCAAGTCTTCGTAGAATGGGAACTCTTCGGCAGAAGTCGGGGCAGTCGACGCCGATGTCGAGGCGGCCGAGGCGGCGTGCGGCCGCCCAAGCGGCGATGGTTGGGGCGTGGATGACCGGGCACTAGACGGCGTCTGCGCCTGAGGCGGGCCGGCCGCGGCGAGACTGACGCACGATAGGGTGCTGCGGGTGCTGTAGGGACTGCCGACGGACTTGGAGCGTCGGAGCCCGTTCAATGACGGTGATGAGGAGATTCGCTGCAGGCCACGGAGCAGGCGCCGGCGGCCCTTGCTCTTGTCCAGGAGCTCGGGCGGGACGGGAGGTGTATTGTCGTCGGCGGCGATGGTGCCCGACGCGGCGGCCGGTTCGTCGGCGGGCGGACCGTCGACTAGCTGAGCCATGCTGCTGATGGTCGTACCAGCCGACTCAGCGAAGCACGAGCAGCGCCTGGAGGCCTTGGGACTGCCCGGATGGTCCAGGCGTTGGATGTTGTCGAGTTTCTCGCTCGCCGCGAGAGCGGCTGTGCTGCAACCGACGTCCCCTTCTCGCTGCTGAGGCCGGTGGGGTGATGACGCCCTGGCGAGGTCACTGCGTGGAGGGGCAGTGCGGGGATACGGACTGCGCGATGGACGACGATGCTGTCAATTCATGCCGGACGAAAAGGCTTCGCGAAAGTGTTTATCGTCTCGTCTCGAGGCTCGACGGTCGCTTATCGAAGAGAAGAAGCCGCGACCAAAGCAGGGGGTCGCCGCTGGGTTGGGCTCCCGCAACGCGTGACGGGCGAAATGAAATGGCGATGTTGAAGACTGGTGGTGGTGGAACGGCGCCGTGATGAGACCACCTGCACGCAACGCCAAGGTCAGCGGACCAGTGCGCTCGCCGCGGGGGCAGGTCACCAGGTCGCCCGGGGGCCAGGGCTCACCTGCACCTCCTCGGTAGACGCCTGGACGGGACGGGAGGGGGGAGACGGATGGGGGCAATGCTTTACCGTACCTGAGGAATGGCGTTATCAGCAGCAGCAGCCAAGCACACGTCCCGCGAGGCCATGACCGTGCTGAGGCGGATGGGAGGCAAGGTAGACCAGGCACTCGGTGTGCTGTCACTGCTGTGTGCTGCTGGTGGGCGGCGTGATCACACGAGCGAGCGGCGGGTCTGAGATGCCACCCGTCAGGGAACCGGCGGCTGCGGGCAGTGGGCGGTTGGCAAGGCACGAGCACGAGCACGAGCACGAGCACGAGCGCCGTGTCGGGGAAAAGAGGATGGAGGTGTGGTGCGAGGCAGCGAGGTTGCAGGTGGCACCTTATCTTTGGGTAGGTAGGATGCACGTAGCAGGTACGGACTACTTCAGTGATACCGTCATGTGCGTGCGTCTTTGCGTCTGGCAGGTCGTCGCCCATCAGGGACCGAGTCCCTTAAGAAGTTAAAGAGTTGCGCCGCCGGGACCCGGCATCAGACGGGATCCGAGCCCCCTCCACGGATTATGTCCCTCAGTGCCCAGTTTTCTTGCATCCAGCCCGCATCCGCGATCCCACATGGCGCCTCTCCATGATCCATCCAGCCCGTCCCCCCGCCGTACCTGCGAGAATGCGGCGGCTGCGGCCATCCACGGAGGCGGCGGCGTCAGCCAGCCCAGCAAGTCTCTCAGGAGGCCGGTACCTTGGCTCCAGTGTGCCCTTGGGCGACGGGGCAGGTACCATTCGACGGTATCGGAACGAGATGGGGCTCCAGGAGGGGCAGGTTGGAGGTCCAGGGATTTCGTTAGTGTCCCGTCAGCGGCGTGGGGTATATCGATAAGCGGTCGTGAATGGAAGGAACGATGGGAACCTGTCATGGCCCGAGTGGTCGCTGGAGGGCGCCCCGCCGCCACGCTGGGCCGGAAGGACGGTCCAGCTGCGATTCCTGCACTGGACTTTCGCGGCCCTGGTGCCTCGTGTTTGGCACCAGCAGCACACCACCCGCGGTCACGACCTGGGCACCTCACCTCGTCTCGCACGAGAGCTGAGAGGTCCGCCGCTTCTCAATTTTGGAGAAACCCGCGCCTGAGACTCTCCCGCCCGCGTCGTCGCCGCCGCACAGAGTGAGTCTTTTTTCCCGCCCTCGCCTGCAGCCGCGGAGCCTACGGAACACCTAGGCAGTGAGTCGCCATTATCGGGGGCCGCTCGCGTCGTCGAGTCATGTTGGCCCACGCCAGGTCGCAAAGGGGGCCCTTTGTCGTCGTCGCAGGCGCATCCCTTGCGTGCGATGCTGACAGGCAGTGTGCCAAACCAACAGGAGCCCTTTCGGACCGGACCACGCCCGCCGCTCTCGTACCTGCGCGGCGGGCTGGCAAGGCTGGGTGCGCAACCAGCGCCAAGGGACAAGGGGTTGGCTGGTGGTCGGACTGCAGCCACGCAGCGCCGGCGCATCACGGTTCGGGCTCGGCGGTGCCCTGACTCGCCCTCGGTCCCTCAAGTAAACGACGCCTATGCATGCTTGACCATGAGGCTTTTTGTCCTCCGGATTGCGGCTAATAATAATGGGCAGGCAAAGGGTGCATGGCCAAGGACAGACCAAGGCCTTTGCCACCAGAGGTGGGCAAAAGTGCGTGCCAAAGTGGGCATCACCCCGCCATCAACGAATACTGGGTGAAATGATGGATCCTCGTCCCTGATGCGCGGCGCCTTAGCCCTCGCCGACCCCTGGCCGCTAGAGAAGGACCCTTCGTGCTTTCGACTTGTCATGGCGCCGGCCGGTCGTGGGGGGATCGGGGTGGACCAGTCTGAGGGAATCCGGCCGTGGCTCGGCGTTGTCCAACCCGATCGTACCCCGCCTTTTGCTCCTGTCAAGTGGATTCCAGAATCCCTTTCGACCAATTTGCACGATGGCATTTGGAGCCCTCGTCCCCTGATCGGTCGGTTCCCCAAGCATGTCCCGCGGGTGCATCGTCCAAGTGACCCTGGCCCTGTCGAGCTTAACACAAACCGGGTATGGCCGTGTGGTACCGCCGCCATCTCAGTGTAACGTCGATCCGTGGACGAGACGGGATGGCGGGTAACGTTTTCAGGACGGCCCGCTCTGCGCCTCGTTCAATCGACGCGACACCGCGGCCCTTGTTCCCTCCGTGATACTTTTCTCCTGCTGCGCAGCGTTTTGTCTCTGGCAGCGGAATGCCACTGGGCAGCGTGGGCTGTTGTATCTCGTCGTGCTCTTGGGCTGAGGTGTGAAGGGCACAAACGGGGGTCGTGTGCGGCGAAGCCATAGCAAATGGTCATTGAGACACACGCACAGATGATACCGCAACACGTGCGAGCTCCCACGACGCACACCACGATTGGATAGAGGGTGGTTCATGAACCAAAACTCAAGTACGGGCCTGTAAATTGGGTTAAAGCCCATCACGGGTTTGTCAATGACACCCTCCGTCGAAATCGAAGTCATCTTCTCTCGAGTCCGCTTACCCTGTACGCATGGCATCGTAACATAACCAGAGGAAAAGTGGAGCCGATGAACTGGAGCCCCAAGATTCCTGGAAAGGCAACTTACGCTTGGTATCGGTCGACTCTCCAGCGGCAGGATGGCAATCATCCGATTATCAAGGGCTGACCGAGTGCATTTTTCGCACGGGCCGCTGCGATACCAACTGCCGGTGCTTAGGGACGGCGTGATTTGCAAGCGTGGTGATTGCCATCCTCTTTGTCATGAAGAGGTGTGCCGTGGGTGAATGAGAATGGCAGATCCCTTCACGTGCTCGGCTTGGTACGGGCCACGAACAGCATCTCCAACCGTTGGAGGCAATCACCTCAACGGGGGCTCCTACTGCTACGGGGCCGATGGGGATTTGTGGCTTGCCGGAGTGATTGGCGGCGAGGTACGGACTACTTCATACCTGTTTCAACATGACGCATGAACTTGCGACCGTGAAGCATGTGAGGCAAGGCAGTCTTAATTAGCTTGCCGCAGCGGCTGGCTTCAACGGTCGATAGAGCCCCCGGGTCATCGCATGCTCGAAGGAGCCGAGTCCCCTGGGACAGAAGCCTGTCCCGGGCCGACTCCTGGGATGGCACGCCGGGCCAAGAATGAAATTCCAAGAGGGACTCCGGGAGCCTCAACAGTTGTGGAATGTCCTCACCGCGGCGCAGGCACCGGTGAGGTGACCCTGCCCGACTGACTGCCCACCAAAAATCAGTCCATGGTCCCTGGACCACCGAACGAGCAAAGCCACAAAGCGCTCCACCAGCATTGCATTGCAGCCAGCCCTGGCTTTCGGTGAGCTGGACGCATTTCCGCGCACGACGAGCATGAGGTGCCGGCATGGACTGAGGCGGGTGAGGTGCATCCAGGTCCCAGGGCCGCTGCCTACCACCGGGTACCTTGTGCTACCCGTCTCGTCACCAGACGACGGGAGTTGAGCCATCATCAGCAGGGCCGTTGCTGGTGGTGCTCGAGCGAGGCTGGTCAGTAGTGGAAGTCAGCTCCCCTCCCGTCATGCGCCCCACCCGCCCCAACGTGCCTGGGCAAGCTGGGCAGCGTCATCGGCCCCCCTTCGCTCAGCGGTCCTCAGGTCGACCCCTCCGACGTTGTCCACTGACAGGAGGCCATGAGGTGGGCTGCCTGCCTGCCAAATGGAGCTGCGCTCCCTCCGGGCCGCCGCCGCGCGCCGCCTGAGGACGGGAGCCTCCCAGGCCAAGATACGTAGGTAGCAAGCACAGCACTTGACGCACCTGGGCGCCCACTGTCTCGCCCGGTGCCGTGTGCTGGTGCTTGCTGTTTCCCGTTGCTGCTGCTCCAGCTGCTGCCGCCCCCCCCGGGCAGTGGACGCGTCCAGTCCGTCCACACACCCTGACGGATGTGGGCTGCCTGCCCGCCCCGTGAGAGCCACCCACCGCCCAAACCACCCGACCGACCTCATGATGGATCCGGCTTCAGAAACACCTCCCGCTCCACTGCCCTGCCGCACTGACCCCGGTCAACCCAAACCTCCACTTCCTGCCGGCCGTCACCACAGTGCACGACGTCGGAAAATTCATTCAAACCTCGCCTTGCTTTTTCGCACCCTGCCGCCCGTCAAAAGCTTCGACTCCAGCGCCGACCGACATCGAGCTCCAATTCTCCCCGGCGTCAGCGCGTCTCCAGCCGTCTCGCACAGCCGCAATCTGGCAACGCCCCGTGAGGCGAACGTCCCGCCAGCCCTCCCTCCGTCGAGCAAACAACCCCCCCCGGCAGCCCACGATCGATTCGCAACCCCACCCGCTCCGTCCGCTGTGGCGACGACGTCCAAGTTGACTTGGCCGACCTGCGTGCGACACGACTTTACCGCCATTTTGTCCCGACTTAAGAACACGCCGCGGGCTCGACCTCACCTCCGCACTTCCGCCACTCTCGAGCCGACGCGGCGATCCTGTCCTCAAGGATGCTCCCGATGCATGGCGGGCAAAAAGACCAACGTTGGTTCCAACTCCCGGCCCTGCTCGTGGCTCTCCCCCAGCTCTAGCTGATCGAAATGCCTGTAGGCTCCGACAACATACAAGGTGAAGATGAGAGGGGACGCGGGAAGCTCGTGGCGCCCTTGACGCTGCCTAAGAACCGCAGTACCGGCAACCTGGCCCGTTCTGCCGACGGGACTGTTGACCGCAGCCGATACCGCATGTCTTTCGAAGCTCCGGCCGCCGCTGTCATGGACTTTGACGCTATGGCGAGGTTTGTCCGCCCCACCAGCGTCACTTTTGTCATTGATGCCCTGTTCGCGGGTGTGCTGCGAGTCCACCATTGGGATAACTAGCAGAGCTGACCCGACAGCAGGTCTCCTCACATGCCCGACCACGAACATGGCCAAGGGCTCTCGGGCCTGCGACGGATCCGTCAGCAACACCCTCCGTCCCGCGCCCCAACAGTGCCAAACTCCAACGCCTCATCGCGAAGCCCTTCCGTCGCCGCTCTATCTCGATCGACCTCAATGACCGGCATGCTTGCTAGTCTCACGGGGGCAGTGTCCCTTCCGGGAGGGCCTACGTCGCCCAAGTTCTCTGAAGATCTGTCACGCTTTCCATCAGAGTCGCTTCACTCATTTTCTTTCGCACACCAGTCGGAGGACTTCATACACAACCGACAAACCGTATTAAAGCGCTCCATGGAGTTTATGAAAGATCGCATGGGCAGAGCTGCCTCCGTCAACGCGACACAGGCGGGTATAGCAAGCGCGCAAGCAAGAGTTACGGGCGATATAGAGACCCAAAACATGTTGGAGCTCTTGGCTCGAGCGCAGTTGATTGGGGCTGGGAACCTGCCGAACCCAGACTTATCCATGACCACGGGGCCGCTGACTGGGCCAGCCGACGTGTCAGGGGAAAACCTTTTTGAGAAAGACTTCACCCCTCAGTCTGTTAGCGCGTCCAGGCCTCTATATGAGGCTGTGTCCCCTTCCACAACAACACTAACAACAACAACAACTCCCAAATCACCCCAGGTGCAGTTCCAAGAACCCAAAGGAACAGTGCCCGAGATTTCTTCCGCCACGAGAGCAGAGGTCGACCGGTCGTCCGAGGAATCGAGCAGAACTCCCACCAACGAGAGTGGGACGACGACCAAGACGTCGCCTCCCGCGTCCCGGCCTACGAGCTTGAAGCGTACCATGACCGACACGCTGGGCATCACCATGCAGGACAAGCTCATCGATACCATGACACAGCCCTTCATAGCTGGGGGCCAGATCTACGAGGAGCCGGCCATTTCTCCTGTCTTAACCCACGCCCTGCTCCCTTCTAAGAATTTCCCCAGCGCACTCGGACCGGCTGTACACGGACACACGAACAGGTGGGTGCCAGCCGCTCAGGCCATATTCACCACAGAAGCGAAGCCGCCCTGGACAATAATAGCCGCCAACGATCTCGCTTGCCTAGTCTTTGGCGTTACCAAGGCTGAAGTGCGAAGGATGGGGATTCTTGAGGTTGTCCAAGAGGAGAGGCGTGCATGGCTGGAACGCAAGCTGTTGCGGATAGACGACAACGACGAAACCGGGCACGAGACGGCCAAGGGTTCCAAGACAAAGACCCCAGCAGCCTCAGCAGCCTCGACCCTCCTTGGTAGCAGATCAGGCATCACAGCACAGTTGTTGAGTAAGCCCAACTCCCGCTCACAGCCGCCAAAGTACTCCCAAAGACGGGCGCAGACGGTCCATAGCGGGGATCCTAACCCTCCTAAGGCGCGAGGCAGTGGTCAGCACCGCAGCAGCCTTTCGCGTGGCGTGTTGCTGTGCGGTGACGTGGTTCCCATCCAGAAGCGGAACGGAGCCACCGGTTCTGCCAGCCTGTGGGTGAAAGAGAAGCGCATCGGCCTGATTTGGGTCCTGGAAGAGATCCACGAGGACGTCGCCAATGTCGAACTCGACGAGGAAGGCGCTGTCAAAGCCGTCACGGGCGCTGCTGAACCCATCTGGGGCTCCAAGTCAGTTCGCGCCGGCATTGACATTGCCTCGTTGATACCCCGTATTCCGAGGCAGGGCATCGACCCCACAATCGGCGAGATCGATTTCGCGCAGGTCAACAGGCGAAGATACTTTACCTGCCCAGGATCCCAGCGTACCAACGTCCCTTGCACAGTCGAACAGGTTCGCGGCAAGCTCGAGCTTCGGGTATCTACATTCCCACACATGGCGGGCATCGTCGTGGTCGATCCTGCGAGCCTCGAAATTCGGAGCTCAAATTCAGTTTTCTGCGGCGCTCTCTTCGGTCATGAGAAGCCTGATGGCATGCCCATCAACGCCCTTGTCCCGGAGTTTGACAAGATCTTGGATATCCTCACCGAGGAAGATGGCCTGCAAATGCTGGATGGCATGGTGGTTCCGGAGCATCGCTTCCGGCGTGCGTCAGCATTTCTGGCCTTGAGAGAGCATCGCCCGGATGCCGGTGCGTTCTTCCTGCAGCCAGACGGGCTGCGCGCAAAGCACCGCGATGGCTCAGACCTCAAAGTGGATGTCCAGATGCGCGTCGTTGAAAGCGAGAAGCAGCCCACCCTGGCTGACGAGACTGTCATCGAGGGCAGCGACGAGGATGAGGCAACTGGGGCTGAGGGATGCTTCTCATTCCAGCGAAAGGAGATGGTGTTTGCACTGTGGATAACGTATTCGCGGCACCTACACGCCCACGGCCATCTCGATGTCGACACTGCAGAGGATTCCGGAACCGAGACGCCTCTGCATCAACCGTCACCCGGTCAGACGCCGCCGCTGCACACTCCTCAAGAAATCACGTCGGACGAGGAAGCACCGAAGAAGGAGAAGTCGGCACCGGCGACACTGTCAAAGCAGCTCAAAGACGCTGCAATGAGTGCTGCCGCCAAGTTAACCAGGCACCCCAAGCCGGCCCCGAAAGCAGCAGTTGAGAAGCCTCCGGTCACAAGAGCAGTTGAACCGACACGGAAAAAGACAATTGATGACTACACCATTCTCGAGGATATGGGCCAAGGCGCGTATGGACAGGTCAAACTTGCCCGGCACAAGACTACTGGAAAGAAGGTGGTGCTTAAGTATGTCACCAAGCGCCGGATTCTGGTCGATACCTGGACGAGGGACAGGAAACTGGGCACTGTTCCTTTGGAAATCCACGTCCTCGACTACCTGAGGCGACCCGAGTTCCGGCACCCCAACATCGTCGAGATGGAGGGCTTTTTCGAAGACGATGTCAACTATTACATCGAAATGGCCCCTCACGGATTGCCAGGCATGGATCTCTTCGACTACATCGAACTACGAGCCAACATGGAAGAGGCGGAGTGTCGGAGCATCTTTGTGCAGGTCGCACAAGCGATACATTTCTTGCACACCAAAGCCCTCGTGGTCCATCGCGATATCAAGGACGAGAACGTTATCCTCGATGGCGAAGGCAACATCAAGCTCATTGACTTTGGCAGCGCGGCGTACATCAAGAGCGGCCCCTTTGACGTCTTTGTGGGCACGATTGGTGAGTAGAGTCCGCCCTTTGTTGATTTCTGTGCAAGCTGACTTACTTTTTTTTTTTTTTTTTTTTTTTTTTTGCAGACTATGCTGCCCCAGAGGTTCTTGCTGGCAAGCCATATGGCGGCAAGGAGCAGGATGTCTGGGCCCTGGGCATTCTCCTCTACACAATCATTTACAAGGAGAACCCTTTTTACAGCATCGACGAGATAATGGATCGAGATTTGCGAATTCCATTTACCATGAGCGACGAGAGCATCGACCTTATTCGCTGCATGCTGAACCGCGACGTCAAGGAGCGATACGACATCAAGCAGGTGCTGGAACACCCGTGGTGCAAGGCAGCCGCGTCGACGTAGCCGCGACTCCTGGCTGACGTCGTGGCCGGCCGGCCGTGGGAGGACGGAATTGCCCGGAGCAGAAACGTCCGCGGATGGTGCGTTCGCTCTCTAGATGATTGGAGACATTTTTGGCCGTGATACCCGCATCGGAGCCGGCTCGCGCTCGAGCAAGTTTGGAGAATCTGGGCATGTCGGAAGGATACAGATGAGGGAGGCACATGGATGGTTTCAAGTGGCGGAGAGGCGGGAGGAGGGGAGGCGCCAAAGAGTGCATCCGCCCCCACCAAGGCCATATTTGGCAGCACGGGAACTATCGGGCGCCCGTGCCAAGGCATTTAGCCAAAGAGGACGGACGGACGGGCTATACACCTCCGTAAACATCATAGCGTTGCAAGCAATATCAACAACTACTGGATGGAGGAGCATGCTAAACACGCAAACTGGCAAAGTGATTTGCAGGTACACAGGGCGATTCCGTGACGACTCCTTCGCCGTCCCGCCGCCGCTACCACCGAGAGTAAGTACGTAAGAGTGGCCTGTTCATGTGTCGGCATCGAAATCCGGCCGGATCCTCGCCGCCGCCGCCGCTAGTGGTAGGCCAGCTCCGGGTTCGCCTTGAAGTTGCAGCGGCAGCGGCACTCGGGCACGGGGCACTCGACGTGGCGGGCGAACCACTGCCGGGCGTGGTCGAGGTGGAGGACGTGCTCGCAGCGCAGGCAGAAGGTCGGGAAGCGGCCGGCCATGCGCGTCTCCTCGCGCTCCTCGGGGCGGTCGGCGCGCGGGACGCCGACGACCTCGAGGCAGACGACGCAGCGGGGCAGGTGGCGGCCGCAGTTGGGGCAGCTGACGCCGGCGTGGATGCTCGTGGCGAGCAGCGGGTTGCGCGTCTCGAGCGTCGAGGGCGGCGCGCCGGCACCCGCGGCGTTGTTGTTGTTGGCCGCGGTGACCGACGAGGACGCCGGCCCGCCTCCGCCGTGGTTGGCGAGAGACGTCTCGGCGTCGCAAAAGACGCAGCGCAGGGCGACCTGGCGCGAGGGCGGCTTGATGGTGGGCACGCCGTCGCGCTTGGAGCGCTTGGTGGACTCGACCTCGAACTTTGTGCGCTGGAAGAAGAGGCGGTGGCGCTGGAGGAGGGCGCGGTACGCGTTGCGCCAGGCGCGGCAGCGGATGTCGTCGATGTAGCGCGGGTAGCACGTCGAGACGACGAGCGTCGCCGTCTGCACGTCGTGGAACTTTTGCACGTAGCGGGCGAGAATGTCCACCATGGTGTCGTTGATGCCCGTCAGCGCGATGCCCTCGACGTCGCCGTCCTTGACCGCGAGCGCCACCTGCTCGTTGAGCCACTTGGTGAGCTGGTCGTCGTCGAAGTTGCGCACGGCCACGACGGCGCGATCCGCCAGCGGCAGGGACCGTTGGTTGGCGATGGTCGACCAGTCGCCCGTCGCGATGAGCGACGAGATGGCCCGCAGGTAGGGGTCCGTCTTGGACGCCACGGCGTCGTCAATCTCCAGCTGCTCCTTGGCGGACTGGCGGTTGCCTCGGCCGGTGAGCTGCAGCGCGAGGGACACAAAGAGCAGCTCGGGGTGCCTGGAGCTAGCCTTTTTCAAGATCTGGACGGCTTGCTTCGTATCGCCGCGGAAGAGGGCCCGAGACGCCACCATGGTGTGGATGGCGGTGGGATACTCCGGGTCGGCTTCTCTGTCGACGCCGCTCGGGTCGTGCTTCTGAGGGTCGCCCCAGCCGCAAATCTCCAGACACAGCTGCCGATGATGCGGCTTCCGCGTGGAAACCCCGTCAAACTTTGGAAAGCGGCGCTTCTTGCAGAATTGCCCGATCGCCCGTTCCCATTGCGCTGCGTCAGGGACGGCTGTGCCCGGGGCGAGGCGGGTGCTGGGCGTTTTGCCTAGGAGGCCGAGTCATTAGAATAACATACTGCGTGGTCGGTGCTCAGATAGCTACCCACCCAGTTCATTCGTCCAGATGGCGTGCACGCCTAGGAAACTGAGGTCCATGTTCCCCAGCAGCATACCCCCATCGTCAGCCGCGTCCTCTGCATCTATAGACGAGTTAGTATTTGCTTGGCAGCAGCATAGGGCGCGTCTTACGTACCAGCGATCCAGTCCCAGACAAAGCGCTTCCACGGATCGTCACCGACGACACTGCGGTTCTCGGCCGCGTCGAACAGGTACTTCTCCTTGGCACGGAGAGGCATGATGTGGTCAACAACGCACAGTGCTTGACGAGGGAGGCCCTTGGCGGCCACCAGCGTAGTCAACAGCCCTTCATGGATCTCGCGACACGATCCCAGGCTGTTTGACGCCAACGATATCTCATTAGGTCCATTTACCAAGTGATTGGCGTCGCCGTTGCGTGGCGTCTCTTCCTCGGCGTTTTGCGCCGACTCCGTTTCCTGGCGCACGTACGCCCGCAGTATTCGCAGCTTTTGTGCCACAGATGTCGCTTTGTGGAAGGCCTCGGGAACTGGTGTCGTCATTTTATTCAGCTGCTCTGCCTTGGTGGAGGTGACGGAAGAGTTCCTCAAGGCAGCGACAAGTCTCTCTTCGACATCGCCACTGTCGGATCCGAAGATGGGAACTTCGGACAGGGTTTGTTCGGCGAGGAATGTGCCGAGCATCTCGACCGTCTGAGACGGCTCAAACTGCATTGTGTCTAGGTATGGGCCGCCCTCTGTTGCACATTAGCGAACGTGTAAAAGTGACTCTGCTGATTTCGCTCACCTTCTAGGCCGCGGTAGGGTGCCTGCCACGGCACAAAGTTGAAGACGTGATCCGAAGTGCGCGATGGCTGCTCCAAGACATCAAAGCTGCCGTTGGCTCGCAGCACCAGGAGCCTGGGCCGCAAGGCCGGTGAGCCGAGGGTCATCCAGTCGAATGAGACTATCCGGTCGTTCCTCCTGGAGTTGTCTCGGAAAGACACGTCCATCTCGTAGGAGCGCTGGACCTGCAGCAGCTCGGGGCCGCCTTGAGGCGCGGTGCCAGACGGTGGCGTCTCCTTGTTTGTCTCTAGTACCTTGAGCTGGCCGGTGGGTGAAAGCGCCGCCAGTAGACCGCGGCGATCGCGACAATACCGGAGCGAGCGTATGAGGGAATGTTTGCCCTCGGCCATAAGAGGATCTGATTCGGTCTCGATGACCTGGTCAAGCCGTAGGGCTCCGCCCCATGGCAACTCGTCTTCCTCGACAGCCTGCAGATAGGTGTGAGAGGCCAATGGTCGGGAAGTGGCCCTCCGATCCCAGATCATGACGCCAGGGTGGTCCAAGGCAGACGATGCGAAGAAGTTTTGATCCGCATAGTCGATTGCGAGGTTGTTGTTGCATTTTGTCTGGAAGGTGACAACACTAGTGGGGTCTGTTTGACGGTCAGTCGCTGCTCATCTGCCTTCTCAGGATGACTTACCCCGAAGATCGTGTATCCTTACACCCTGACCCTTGATGCCTGCAACCAAGGTCTGCGGGCTGTCTTCAAAGAACTTGAGGCTTGAGACTGACACGCTCGGCTCCAGTCGTGTCCTTGGCTCCACCAAGGTGGTCGCATCAGACGGAAAGCCCTTTCTCTGGTTCTCGGAAGCGGACAGGCGGTTGACGTCCCAGACTTGCAGGCTCTGGTCCATGCGCACACGATCCAGCCCGACCGCGAGGAGCCCCGTGTTGTTGAAGGCGACCGCGTGGCAAGTTCTGGCCATCTTAAGGCCAATCTCGACGTACGCGTTGGAGCTGTCGTCTATGCGCAACAGGTTTACGATACCGGAGCTGGTGCCAACGGCGAGGAGCTCGGGGTTGGCGGGCGACCAGTCATAGGTGGTGAGGGGCGGGAAGTCGTCATGTCTGCTGAGCTTGGCGTAGTCGAAGCGCCGCCTGTGGGCATGGCCGGTCGGCTCATAGACCTGGACGACGCGGTGCTGCAGGTTGATGTGGACGAAGCTGTCCACGGCCGAGTTGGCAGACCATTTGACGAGGCCCGGCTCAGGACGGTCCATGGTGGGCGACTAGAGTGACCTCACTCGCGATGGCGCTGGCTCAGTCGGACGAGATGCTTGAGCTTCGACAGGTTGCTCGTGAGTGGCGAGGGGCCTCCGGGGAGTCGAGGAAGGCTTCAAGTACTGGCGAGCGGCGAGGCCATCAGGGAGGGGTCGGAGCCATGGGCGCGGCCGCGGGGCTGTCGCATAGCTTCCACACGGGCAGAGGTAAGAACCGAGCTGTCGAACGCGTCGACGGTGTCGAATCAAGTCCGTTGTGAGCCCAGGCAGAGCTACGATGACAGTGGGGTGAGTTCTGAGCAGTGAGCACCCTCCCAAGACGTGACCCTGGTCGAGGTGAGGTCGAGCTGCGGTTTCGCGTGATTGGCTGCGCGGGACAAGTGCCGCGCTAGTCCAAATCCAGGCTCCAGGTTGTCGATAAGATCCAGGCCTCTGGAATTTTCCCCTTCGCCTTCACTCCCCACCTCCAGCTTTCACCACGACAGAGTCGGCCGACGTTGCAGTCGTCGCAAGCCCGCAATCACTTGCACATATCGAATCGTGGACTAGAAGTCCATTTGGGTTACCTGCGGGCTGCCCAAGGCGCGCAACCCCAGCAAAAATGGGCTCCAAGCGCCCTCTCGCCGACGCGGACGACCATGATGGCGACTCGTCCACGCACCCCAAGCGCAGAAAGTTCTACGGGAGCGGCAAGCACAAGGCCAAGGAGGGCACGTCCGAGTTCGCCAAGAAGCGCGTGCGCAACATCCAGCGGCTCCTTCAGCGCAAGGACGATCTCCCCGCCAATGTCCGCAACGACCTCGAGCGAGAGCTGGCGGCGCTGCGGACCGACGTCGCCGACAGAGCCTTTCAGAAGAAGCGGAGTGCCATGATTGCCAAGTACCACATGGTGCGATTCTTTGGTGCGTTTGCGTCCGCGCGACACAGTCCAAGCTCCCGAGTCGCAACTGCTAACCGCTAGCCTGCAGAGCGGAAAAAGGCATCCCGGCTGGTCAAGCAACTCAAGCGTCAACTCGAAGCCGATCCCCGCAGCGACGACATTGTGTCGCTCAAGCAGCAGCTCCACGTGGCCGAGGTCGACGAAGCCTATACCCTCTACCACCCTCATGCCGAGACGTACATCAGCTTGTACGGTAGCGCGAAACCGTCAGACGGCGACGAGGGCGCGGAAAAGACACCAACTGCCAAGCTTGCACTCGAGGCTGAGCGCCCACCCATGTGGAAGGAAGTCGAGAGGACTATGGAGGAGGGAGCCGAAGCGCTCAAGAGGCTGCGGGAGCGGAGATCGGCAGATGGCTCGACGCCCGCTCCTAAACGACCGCCACCCAAGAAGCCAACGGGCGCGAACAACACCCAGCTGAAGCCCCGGCAAGAGCAGAAGCAAAAGCCCGAGACGCAGGAAAAGGCCGCATGGCCGCCACAGCAGGGTGTCAAATCAGCAGCGACCGGCGAGCGTGCCGGCGCAAAGACGCAACTCAACCGGAGAGAGCGGAGGCGGCTCATGCGTGAGACGGCCGCGGAAGACGATGCCGACTCGGATGGCGGCGGCGGATTCTTCGAGGAGATGTAGCGTGACGAGCAGCCGAAACGGACGGCGTAGGACGGGAGCTGGCGTTGAGGGCATGGCGTCCCTCGTTGTTGATACCCGCCCATTGATTGATTGGCCTTGGGGGCCCTGTACGAGCTTCATATCTCGGCAACTTTGCATAGCGTATTTCCATCTCGGCACAGGTTGTGTGCAATGCCGATTTTCGCGTCGATCCGATTGATGCAGAGCAAACGCTATCTGCCACATGTCCATGCCTCGTCCTGTTCCGATAGGGTCGTTGTTTGACGTACGACGTCCTGCTGGTGCAGTGGTGTAGCTCCATGCAGAGCCCCCCCCCACCACCGGCGCCTGTCTTCTCTAGCAGCTGCACGCGACTCCCGCCCCTGTGCGACCTACCTCACCTTGCACAACCTGCGAGGCGTCGCTCGCCGGTGCATGCTCTGCATCACACGTCACATGTAAACGTCCGAAACTTTGTCATTTTGCTTTTTCATTGCTTTTCCTTGCTTTGCACTGCTTGGCTTGGCTTTGCTTGACCCGGCCTTTTGGTCGTCTGCACCACGGCGCGCATCTCAACGCCACTTTCTCCAAAACTGCAGCAAGCCGCCCGATCCCCGAGTCTCGAGTCTTCGATGAGCGGCCCCCCCGTCGACTTTGGCGTGCGCGTGCCCTGGGACAAGCTGCGCTCCTGGATCGACGCGCAGGTGGCCCGCGAGAGGGAGCACGGCGGGCCCGCGCCGCTGCCGCAGGGCCAGCTCGAGGCGCTGTCGGTGCTCGTGTCGTTTGGCGAGGAGCCCGACGTCACAGGCCGCAACTATGTCAGCGAGCTGATGGGTAAGTAAGCTCTGGCCGCTGTCGCCGTGAAGGTTCGATGAGTGCGATGCTCACATGCTGACTTGGGATGGCAGAGGTTGTCCAGTCGCAGCGGCTGCCGTCGCCCGTCTTCCAAACCGAGCCAGTCAACCTGCCCGTCAATGGCCATATCCAGCTCATGTGGCGGTGCGTCTGCTCGACCACCACGTACGGCTCCTTTCCTCGTGAGGGCCACGGTGTGGACGGAAATGGGCAGCCCCCGGCCTTTCAGTCCAAAAAGGTATGACGGCTCGCCCCGAGATGGAGTTTCACGGACTGACACCCGCGCAGAACGCAAAGCAATATGCTGCGCAGCAGGCCATGCTGTATATCAAGGAGGAGTCGAACCACCCTGTCTCGGTCTCATCCCCTACTCTGGCTGCCACGCGCCATACCGCAGCTCCCCAACTGGCGGCGAAGCGCAACGCCGCCGCACTCTCCCGTTCGCAGACTCCGTGCTCCATGTCACCAACCCCTGCCCACAAACTGAAGCGAGACGAGGCGTCCCCTGAGCCGTCGCCGAGGAGGACGACGACCCCTCCGCTCGCACGCCAGGCCGTCGCCAGCCCCGCGAGCGTCAGTAGCGACTCGTCCGCCTCCGACTCCGTCTTCAAGCAGGTCGCCGACCTCGCCGGGCGGCTGGGCCTCGACGCGCCCGCGTACCGCCTCGACCCGGACCCGGAGATGCCCAACTTCTTCGACGGGCGCGCCGTGTTTCGCAGCGGCGGCCGCACCCCGCCCCCCGGCGTCGGCGCCGTCACCGCCGTGCTGGGCAAGAAGCAGGCCCGCCTGCAGATCGCCGAGGGCGTGCTCGAGTGGCTGCGCGAGGAGCACCGCGCGAGGGACGCCTTGGTGCAGAGCCTGTGGGGGACGGGTCCGTCGTGAGCGAGGGGAGGCGGGCGGGGGGGGGTGCTTGTTATGAGACACGATGAACTGAACGACATCATGATGTATATCCGAGTGCTATACGACGCATAAGTCTGCGGGTGGTCACGATTCTTCATTATTCATGTAATTTTGCTCCCTATCTAAGGTCTCTATGATCCGCGCTGAGGTCCCCCTCTACCTCCTCGCCCGCCTCGCCCGCCGCCGCCGCCGCCGCCGCTCCCCCTCGGGCCCTTGCCCTGCGGCACCCTGCCCTTGATGCCCGGCGGGAGGTCGGCCTTCTTCTCGCCGTCCTCCCACAGGACGCCGACGTCGACCTTGCGGCCCGTGACCCTCTTGAAGAAGCGCGTGCTCAGGACGCCGTCGTCGTCGCCCTCGGTCAGCAGCACGCCGTTGTCGCTGCGCCACCACTTGACGCCTGCGCGCAGGCTCGCCGCCACGTCGAGCTCGATGAGCAGCTCCGCGTCGCCGCGCATGCCGCTCACCACGCCGTCGTCCTCGCCAGGCACCCCCGCCGAGCAGTGCACGTGGTTGCGACCCATGGGCCGCAGCCCGCCCGACGCCTCGATGGCCGGCCAGAAGGCGAAGTAGGTGCCGTGCAGGACGCGTGCCGGCACCCCCGCCGTCGCACCCCCGCCGCCGCCTCCATCGTCGTTGTCGAGCGTCACGGGCTCGAGCAGCGACGACGACTCCAGCTTGATCGAGTGGCCCTGGTTCGCGCGGATGAGCCACTCCGCCGCGGACGTCGCCGCCGTCGTGGCCAGCGAGGGGTTCGTCGCTGGGTTGGGCTTGAGCGCGAAGCGCTGCTTCTCGTTTGTGGCGACGATGGACTGCACGTCAGCGAGCGTGACGTTGAGGGACTTGAGTGGGCCCCATGCGAGCTGCGACAAGAGACAACCTCGGCGTCAGTCCTCTCACTCAACTGTTCAGGAATCGTACGCCCAACGCGCAACGATAAGGCAACGTTCAAACTCACCACTTGATCGAGCGGCGCAAAGCCCTCGCCGTCCAACTTGATGCCCGCGTTCGCCGCCTGGTGCCGCAGCAGCCTCGACAGCGCCCGCGAGACCTGCACGTCCCGGCCCTGCCCGCCGCTGCCGCCGCCTCCACCCTTACCCCCTCGGCCTCCTCCCCTGCGTCCCTGCGCCGCCCTGCCGCCGGACCTGCCGCGGACCTTGTCCTCCAGGTCTAGGTGCTCCATCCCCCGCGCGGCCTGGTCCTCGACCGGGTGGTCCGCCATGGCCGTCGTTGTCTTGGGCGTAAACGCTGCGTCGCCGGGCTGGAGATGTTGATGAGGGTGTGGTTGCCGGGCTTTGGGCGAGAAGGGCGGCGAGATTTGCTTGCGTCGCTGATGGGACGGTCCTCTCGTATCTATGCGAGCTTGCCGCACGGCTGCTTTCCAGGGGAGTTTCGCGGGAGGTCGATTTGAGATTCGGCTCAAGACACCGGTGATGCGCATCTGGGTGTGTGCGCTTAGATATAGGATCGTTCATTTGACCAAGTGCCAGATGTGGTTGAGAGCGGGACCTGGACAAGCTGCGCTGTGTGGCTTATTGGCTCCGGTGTGACTCAGCATCGCCGCACCGTCAGGCTCACTCACAAGACCAATTTAAAGCCACCACAGCTCGCGATGCAGGTGATTCATGTAGTCACAACAGAAACTTATTTGCTACTCGCTCGCCCAGAACATTACTCTTTACTCATTCATCCATGCGTCTAACCAACTGATTGACAACCTCCTCACGTCAACATGGCCGGCTGAGCGATCCCCCCGCCGCAAGGGGTGCTTTCGCCTCGCGGCCGGTCGATCAACCCAGTCCGGCGACAAATCTCATACGTTGCGCTTGTCAACAGCTGTTGTACAGTTGCCCGAGGGCAAAGTCAAAAGAGGTCGTCACGAGAAAACCAGTAAAGCCGCCCATCGTCACTTGTCGTCAGAGGGCGGGAAGTGCCTCGCCCGGCATCATCAAATGCCCTGCAGAACCAAAAGGAAACAAGAAAAAGAAAAGAAAACCGGTGTCGAAATCGATAACGCCTTGCAGAGTGCTGGATTTATACATTGTACATTCGTGAATTCGATACACGTCGTCTGCCGAGGCGTTATCTGTATGTGCCAGCCGTCGTAGGAGGGTTTGAGATGATGCTGTCTCGGTTCCTCCGGGTGCCGAGGCTACTGGCTCGCGCGTGCGCGGCAGATGGACTACTCTGGGGCTGCCGCGTGACGTATTCGTTAGTCGAGGCGTCGCGGTCTGGCGTAGCTTTCTCCAGGTATCTTCTCGGTGGTGCCGGGCCGGACCCAGAGGGTATGGCCAAGCGAGACGTGCGGAAGCTCGTCGACGTCAGCCGCCGTCTTGCCGAGTCCGCAGACTGTCCACTGGCCTCGGAGGGCGAAGCCTGCGCCTCTGGGGCATAGTCCCGTCCTGGGCCTCGGAGCATATTGACCTCTGTGTTCGCGCGAGAGGGGGCGCGAAATCTCCCCTCGTCGCGCTCTTCGCCTACTGTTCCTCGGCGGTGTCGAACCAGCAAAGACGTCCTTCGCCCTTCGTCTGGTTCTTCGGTTCCCCCGCGACGCGTCCTGAGTAGAGACGAGCCGCGGCCATCATCAGGCTCCTCGGTTGTGGCTCTGCGCGTGCGCGCAACCATCAAAGAAGAACGGCGATTGACGTTGGCGTCAGCCGACATGGGTGCGCTGGGCGGTGTCGGCCGAGGTATGCTCAACGGTGTACCATTCAGCAATTGATTTCGTCGCTCTTCAAACTTTGACAGCGTCCTCGGGCTTTCGCTGCCAACAGGCTTCGGGAGGTTCTGATCTGCAGCAATGCTAGAGCGGCGGGGCGCAGGCAGGCCGGAGTACGTCTTTGGCATCGTGGGAGTCGCGGGGCCGTCCATCTGCGCCATGTTCACCTGAGCTGGCGGGGCTAGTCTCGGCTGCAGTGTGACGTCCTCGCCGAGCGCAACGCACAGCTCAGTGAGGCTGCGGCACACGCTGTCGGCCTTTCTTCGAAGCTGGCGGTCTGTGACATTACCCCCAGTACCGATGACACTGGCTCCGCTGGAGATGGGCCCAGGTTGTCCAGGGCTCCCCATCAAGGCCGACAAGCCAACCGCGTCGCTCGCTGCTGACTCTAGGGCCCGGTAGACATCCGGGCTCATGAAGGGCTTCGATTTCGCAAGGGCCGAGACTAGAAGAGGGTGGCCTTCTCGCTGCGACGACGTAGTACTCACGGCATCGGCGACCTGGCCTCCTGGCTGCCGCTTAGGCGACAGTGACATGGTTGTCACTGTGGTCGTGGCCGTCGCAGGTCGTTCATCCGACATCCTCGACACTGCAGCTCCAGACGTGGAAGGGAGCTTGCCCGTGAGCTCGAGGCGATGGATCCGTGACTTGAGATCGTCCAGCTCGTCCCAGACCGTCGACGGCGCCGTGGTAGAGGCGGTAGACTCAGTTCCCTCGACACCGCCACCGTGTCCGGGCTCGCGATTGTGCGACTCGAACGTGCGGACGAGCGGAGATGAGCTATAAGATTTTCCGTGCTGCGGGCCTGTGGCCGACTTGTAAGTAGACGACCGAGCCCCGACAGTGGAGTTGTTCTCCGTGATGGATGCACGCCTGCGCGCATAGACGGACGGCTCCGAGTTGGGCTCTTGCGATGCCGTCAACGGGCGGAACGCAAGAGGGGACGGTCGCAAAGTGGAGCTGCCAGCCCTTGCCCGGCCAGCATCTTCACCTGGGTGAGCCGATGCAGCCTTTTCTCTCATCAGGTTTCGATACGTCACGGCCCGCGATACCTCCCCGGGCTGGTCGTCGTCTGCATTCCTCATTCGAGGCCGGTCCTGCTGGTCGGAAAGGCGGCGGCTCATGCGCGGGGGCGAAGTAGTCTGATACGAGGCGACTGCAGTCGAGAGTGGCCGACGATGGGCCGAACGGTGGACGCGGGACTGCGTACCGAGTCAGTAACTAAAGTTGGAACTGGGGGCGGATACGACGCAAGGACGCTGAGACATGGGCCAGCTTTGGCTGCGTTCGTTCTGTCGCGCGCTGTGGCATGTGAATTGCTAGGTGGGGTAGGCGAGCATTCTTGTCACCTGGCTACGCATGCTTCCACCACATGGCAATCCGAGATGGGCATGAAACAGGTGTGGAGGCACGGTCGGGTGAGACCGTTGAAGAAAGGACTTACGATAGAGCTCTGTACATCGTCTGCGAGGGGGTCATCGTCAGGTTGGTGGCCGGGCTCGTCGCGGGCAATGCGGAGGAAAACGTCGCCCGTATCGTCAAACGTGCTCGGCGAGCCATTTTGACGTCCAGGGCTCAACGTACTGGATCGCCTGGAGTCATCGCTATATCTGCCTTCGAGAGCACGCAGCGTGTTGTCGATGGTACCCCTGGAGTCGTCGCCGAGGTCATAAGCCCGCGGCCGGAAGTTCATGTCTAGGGCAAGGCTCTTGCGGGAGCCGGAGGAGCGAAAGCCTCGAATGGGAGGGACGCGGACGGGCGTCGATGCACCCGACTGCGCAGCCGTGGTGCTGGTGGGAGGCTTGTAGGAGATGGGAGGACGGTGCGACGATGAGTGCCGGCTCTCATCCGAGGAGCTAGACTGGGACAGGCGCTTGGGCAGCAGCAGCTCGCGGTGGCCTTGAATGTCGGACGGCGAAGTCGTTGACCCGCCGGGGGACTGTTGCGAGGCCACGAAATCGGCCGCGTGGCGACGCTGCGTGTCAAGCGAGGGAGGGGGGCCGCCCGAGGTGGACACGCCGTGAGAGCTGCGGGACGCTGGAGCCCGACGGGCCTGAGGCCTGGACGGCGCTGGCGAGTCGTCAAGGACGGCAGCAGCGGAAGCAGGATGGGCGTCCGAGAAGGATGAAGGTCGACTCGATTTAAAAGGGCGGTCAGCCGACGCGGGCGACGCCGAGGAGTCGGCGGTTGAAGTAGGCCGGCTGGTCGTCGGCGATGTCTGACCAGTCGAAGAGGAGCTCAGGCCGGGAATGTCTCGAGGTCTAGCATCGGCTGCGTACAGAGGTCCAGGTCTATTTTCCCGCACCTGGTCGGAGCCCTCTTTTGTCGCCGCGATTTCGCGCTGTGCTTGCGAGTCGGCTTTGTTAAGCTCTGTCGACACGACGGCCGCGTCCGGTGTTGTCGTCGCTGTTGGGCTTGAAGTCAAGCGATTCGCGGGCCGAGGCGGGGGGCCGTCAGGTGAGACAGGCAGCGCGGGCTGCTGCTGCTGGTCCTGGTGCTGCTGGTGCAAGCCTAGATGCTGCTGCGGATGGGCGAGCGGCGGTGCTGCTTCTGTGTCTTGGGACGGTCCGCTTTGGGCGGCACGGGTACTCGCGGCAGGCGGCTTGTGATCGCGCAAACGAAGATAGGCGGGGCGATGAGGATGCTTCAGCGACGCAGAGGGGCCGTGGCTGCGGGCGTCATCGCCGTTGCTGCTATCGCTGTCGACAGGGTCGTTGCGTGGGTCGGCGTTGCCTCTGTCGGCGGCGGCAGAGGTGTTGGCTGCGATCGTGGTCGTGGTTGTGGTGGAGGTGAGGAGTGGGAGTCTGGTTCCGGCGGCGGCAGGGGACGTTGTTGTGGTGGGCGTCTCGAGCTGCTTGTGCGAGTCGGGACCCGTGGTTCCAGAGGTGGTTGTGGTGGCAGTGGTGGCGGCAGTGGTGGTGCCAGCGCTAACGGAGCCCCCCACGGCGGTTGCGCCAGCGCCGCCAGTGACGACGAGTGTTTTGGGTCCGCTGCCAGATGCGAGCGGTGCAGCCGCCGCAGATACAGCACCTGCGCCGGCTCCCGGTCCTAGCCCTGGTCCCGGCCCAGCACTATTACTCGTAAAGGGGCCTGCCGCCGTTGTGAAACCAGCCATCTCGGTCATGGTTCGCGTTGCAGAAGCTGGAGCTCCCGCGGCATCTCAATTCATGCGGGCGCCGGCGAGGATCCCTGGCGCAGACGCGCGCACAACGCGGGCGGGCTGGCTGGCCTACCGGTAGTGCTACCTTACCGTGCGTGCTCTGCTGAGATGCACCTGCACTGTAACGATGATATAATGCTGCTGCTGCTGCTGCTGCTGCTGCAGCTGCGGCGCAACAGGCGCGTCTGTCAGGCGTCTGCCCAATGAGGCCGCGATCCGGCGGGAAACAATTGACGACGACGGCGGCCGTGGGCGACGGGCGACTGGCGCGCGTGGTGAAGCCGACGACGATGGCCAGACGGCGCCGGGTCTGCGGGGTTCAAATAGTGCGCTGCGGAGCGACTCTGTCTGTCTGTCTCGTGGAGTTTGAGACACCTTCAGCGCCGCGTGCGAGGTGTCGTGGCACGCAAAGCAGGGCGGGCAGGAAGAAGCAATGAAACAGGTCAGCGACACACGCAGGCGTGGCCCTCGCGCGCGGGCGGCGGATGGCGGCGAGAAAGGAGTGAACGACGCGCCGGCCGGGAGGAGGAGGGGAGAGCAGCTGGGGGTTGCGGAAGATGCAATTGAGCAGGCGGCGACAGCGGCAGAAGAGGGCAAAGGGGTGGAGAGGGGGAGAGTGACGAGGACGATCACGATGTTGAAGAAGAGGCTGACCAGCCGGGGGGCCCAGGGGGAAGAGGGGATCGCGGAAATCAAGGACGAGGGCGACGGGCCTGGGTAAAGCCACAGCTGCTGATGGGGTAATGCACAGCATGGATGCTTGGTAGGCAGGTAGCTGAGGCACTCGTGGTTCAGAGGGCGGGCGAGCGGCGTCCTTTTGCTCGTCCCGAGGCAGAGGACGGACAGCGGCGACGAGTGAATAAACTTGAACCCCGTTCCGTTAATTACTGCTCTCGTATGAATGCGTCGACGTATGCATGCAAGGCACGCGCTCGGTCCATCGAGGCACCTCAGCGCCGTCCAAGCACACAAAACACGCGCGCAGAGTCTCTCTCTCCCTTCCCGGCGCATCCTGCCTGACCTTTGTTGAAGGACGGCGAGGTATTAGTTACGAGTGCTCCGCAGTCTGGACAGTACATGGACGACGCACCCGAGCCAAGACGAGACGAGACGAGGGCCCCCGGCCAAAACGGCGCAGCATCGCGGCCGCATAGTCCTCGAATAAGCCAAGTGCCCCAGAGCTACGGTGCTCGGGCGCATGCCCGGCCGTTTGCACTACTGCACCACGCGAGCCGCGATATGATGCATCATCAAAGGGGCGACGGCACGACGGCCTCGGGAGCAGAGCAAGCGGCGCAAGCAGAGCAAGCCGAGCTGCTGGGCTCCATGCTCAACCACCTACCTTCAGGTCAGAGCCAACCGCGTCTGAACCCCTGCCACGGGGCCCTTGGCTGGATGGCTGGGCCGGTCGCTGCTTGTTGAGTGGTCCTCCATAGGTAGAACCCACCGCACACGGACACAGCACCAGCACCAGCAGCAGCAACAACAACAACAACAACGTGGTTCCCTGTCGCTGCTGCTGCCCACTGTCTGCCGTGCAGAGTGCAGACTGACGCCAGCCAGCGGGATCGTGGGAGAAAAAGCAAACCGTGGCGATGACGCCCGCGCCTGCCTCGTGTGTAACATGCCAACCTAGGCAGGTATACTCGCACACGGACCTCCGCGCCCTTGCACCTGCTGTGGGAACCATTACTCGCATCCGTGTCCCTGGCCTCCAATGCGCGTCTCCGTCCGAACCATACCTTGTACACGCAAAAATCTGTTGCCTTCTGCCTCGCGCCCCGACCTGCCCCAAAGCCTCCTCCTTGACTTTCAACTTGACGACGGGCACAACACCGCGGATGCAAAAAGGGGGGGGCTTACCAGACCCCCGGCCCGGCGCCAGCCAGCTATCGCGACTAGTCAAGCACGAGAGCGGGGACCTTGAATGCACGCAGCACGACACCAAGCCGGGGTCCGTGGATCATCGTCCCCAATCCCCCAACGCCCACAAGCCAGTGCCTGTATTACGGGCACTGCCCACGGAGAAGCGCGAAACTCTCGTTGGTGCTGGTGAAGGGTGAATCCCATCACCAACCAGCGTTGCAAGCATCCGTCGCAGTGTCTGCTTCCCTATCGTCTGCTGTCGTCGCGCTACAGTATATGTAGCTTCTTCTAAGTGCACATGGCCTCCCATCCAGACGGGGCGCGCGCGTGTTGCCCCTTGCACAGACGACATCCCCAGCCTCCCGGCTCGACGTTTCGGCTCTGGCAACTCGCGGGGACAATCGAGTTGGTTATCGGCTTTGCCATCCAACCCTCCGAGGCCCCGTCGCTTCCGACCTTCCGCCACGCATAACGTCGTGACCGGTGAGCAACAGCTTCCGCTCTCGTGGCCAAGAAATCTACGGTACTTGACCCGAGAGATCCACCGAGCTACCGCCACATGAAACGGACCCCATTTGGTTCTCGTTGCTATCCTGGCACATCCACCCTGCTGCATGCAGGTGGTACAGACGCACCCTTTGTCCACAACTCAGGCCAAGACATCTTGCCATGTGCGAGAGCAAACCAACGCCGGGTTCCCAACGCGAGGGGCTCTCCAGAGACAGAATGGCAGGAGAGTAGTAGAGGAATCCAATCGTGCCCCTAACGTTGCCGAAACTGGGGAGCGCGTCCTGTCTCATCAAGGAGCAGATTTTTGCCGTGCCTGCTACCACCGAATAACGGCTGCACGTGTGGATCTTGATCGGAAAGCCCTAGTATGCCACGGTACAAGAATCTGGTGGTCGTATCCACGGCCTATGACACCGGGCACGGCGCTGGGGTGACCCATCCCAAGGCAGGCCCCTTCCCTATGCCTGATGGCATGTTAATTCGAACAACCCGACCCCCGTGAAGCCAACCACCCCAAAGAGCACCGTTTCCCACTCTGAGTATAATCCAACAAGGACGACCACACAACTCACGACTGTTTTGTTCGCATTTATCTGTCTTCCAAGGAGCTGGCTAAAAACAACTTCCACCGCCGCAGTTGCTGCCGTCCTTTGTCGTAGAGGCGTATCTAGCACAGTTCCTCGTCTATTTCGGTACATATCGGCCCGTTAGGTAGAAAACATGACCCATTGACAGCAAAGAGAAGTAGAAGGTGACACGCTCTTATTCTAATAACACGTATTTGAGTCAAATATTTTACATGATGGAGACAAGGTATGTGCTCGTACCAGCGTGTTGTGTGATTCTCCTGCAACGTCCTCCGCCTACCCAAAACTTGATAACTCGCCTCATCTTCACCTAGCCCAGCCTCAGCTGCCATCATGAGCGTCGCGGTAGTCGCCATACCCCCGACCGCATATTACTGCCCCGTGTCGAGCTTAACAAAGGAGCACAAAAATTCACTCAGCCTGGCGAATAAATGGGTGGTGTTGGGAGGCGTAAGTCACAATCTACCGAAAGAGTCGCGGACTATAGAGGTTTGACGGGCGCCATAGCTCTGCAATGCCGGCACTCAAAAGTGTCGAATCGAAACTTCTACTGAAGATGCGGACGAGAGTCTAGCCAACGGCATGCTTTATCTCCATCAGAAAGGGTTGCCGTATCACTTCGACATTGCATGCGCAACAAACCACCGCGTGAGTAACGACGTCTTGGGGAGTAGCCGGGACTCGGGTCCGTTGAGCTAACGCCGCAAGCATCGCAGTGTCCGAAGACTGGTTCGTTTTGCTGGTATTCCACCAAGCCGATGCAGGTCGCCAACTGCCGGTCCGGAGAGTTCACTCGCGAGAACGGTGGAGGGCCGGTGAGGTGGCCCGAAGGCCCCAAGGAAGACCACGACTACGGATGGCATGGGCCGCCTGGTCAGGATTGGGCCGCACAATTGGTTCCCGGGGAGTGAGCTGATGCAGCCGCGTTTGATGGGGAGCTGGGAACGGAGAGGACGAGATGAGTCGTTGGTGGACTTTTGTGTCTGGAAATCGTCAACTAGTCAAGAAAACTACAAAAATCTGTCAAGCCGTGAGAGCATACGCAAGGCTACGGCGCGCACACTCAAGTGCTTCAAATGTCTTCGTAAACAGGCGCAACCGGCATATGGTCGCTGTCCGTAGGCCGGGGGACCTGGAGGCCAACGAGTGAATCGGGAGTTTCTTCCGACGCTGTTGGCGGCAGGACCACGCCCACGAGAGGGCAGATTTTCACCATCATGGCTGGGGGGGCGCAGGCCTCTCTGACCGCTTGTGGGGAGGGGGCATGTTTAATACGTGGCCAGTTGTGACCGCAACCTGACGCAACGCCGACCCACGACGCTGCGGTGTGGAAGTCTCTCAAGTCGCCTGGCGGCCCGAGCTTCGTTCCGGATGTCAAAATTTGTTCTCGCTGAGCCCAATTTGTCTTCCGGGGCACGGCGGGTTAAGAGGCGTCGGGGGTCCTGTGAAGACAAGACTTCGCGGGGATGCAAGGCTCTCTGCATACATACCACCTCCGTACAATAAACTGGGCCAGCTCGGATGCCGGTTGGAGGATCCGGGCCATCATCCAACTACAGCGCGGCGGCTAGATCCCCGAGTGGTGGCTGGGTTAGAAGCTTATCCTCGTGGCCTCAACCCACATCAAATTGAGTCCCCATGCCCATGCTGTAAGAACGAAATTGCATCGTGATGGCACACGCTGTGGCGTCACCATGGGTTTCGCTATATTTTGTTGTCCGGTTTCGGAGGCAAGTTTAATATCGACTATCTGGTTGCGATCCGGTCATCATCCGAGCGGTGGCAGGATCATCCTGGTTGCAACAGATAAACAACCCGATGACACGAGCACCATACCGAGACGGCAGCCTTGCAGCTGATCCAGTACCGGTCCCTTCAGCACCGGTACAGATCTAGGTTCGACGAGGGCGTGCCAGAAGTAGCAGCAGCAACGAGTGTCGAGCCACATGACAAGTTTCGACATTCCAGAAACTTCATAGATACCAAAGTTGTCTGCTGTGAAACAACTTCGCTGACGATGCAGGGTAGGCCCGAGCTCACCGAGGCAGCGCGATGCGCTTTGTGGGGGACACGCGCAACGGGCATGCACCGGCACTTGGCACGCACAGAGACGTGAAGCACGCGCTTGCAGGTCAGAGGACGATGATGCCGGTCGCAGCTTGAGCTATGCTTGGGTCAATCTGCGACAGGGGCACGCGACACGGATGAAGAACCATGGAGAAGTGGTGAAGTGGCAAGATGGTGTTTCAAAGATGGGAGATGACATCAGCCGCTAGGGGGACTGTCGACGGTTACGTTAGCGTGACAGGCCCTGGAGAGACCCTGGCGTACAGTAGGAACAACAGTGTGGCATTCTGAAACACGGGCGAAACGGACAGTGCAGCGGCCGCAAGCACTGTACGGCTGGGGTCCTGAGTCCCTGACTTGAGCTTGACGAGCCATCGAGCCCCCCAGACCAAACATGGGCAACATCCATCCCTCGCGCATGGTAAAATTGCGATGAGCGTCCTCGCCCACCGCCAGGGATTTTTTGGTCTGACGCCGTGGCGACAACGCGCGACGTTGATGATTCCATTGCGACGGGGGCAAGGCGGTGTCCTGCAAAGCCACAAACGTAACTACAGTGCCGACAGGGCGTGCGTGGTTCGAGTAGGTAGGTGGACGCAAACAGCCCGACGGGCGTCAGCCAGGCCAGGCCCAGCCAGTCGAGTCTGATCGACGCCGCACGACGGGTGAGACGGCCGGCCGGCTGCGAAACGAACAGCGCCTGGCCTGGCCTGGGGCATGCTATTTATACGCATTTCATCAACGAAACGGCAGATCCTCCTGTCTGACCCTGCCCCGGCCGGCTCGGTGCATGCGGCTCGCGGCTCGCATTGCGATGCTACAGCACGTACATAGTCACAACGAGGTGCGATCGACCCTGTCAATTGAGCGGCGCAGGCAGGGTCCCGTCGTCGGCGCGGGCGTCGCGAGATGTAAGACAGCCACCGAGTTCGGCACCAGTCGTTGCCGCTCCCGGTTTGTCATGAAGACAACCCTCGTGATTATGTGCAGGGAGTGCGATGGGGCACGGATCAGCACGGGGCGATGGTGGACGTCGCTGACGATGTCTGTGGGAGCATCTGACGTTGACGATGACTCTCGATGAAACCGTCCTGACGGGCGGACGGGTGAGCGGGCGAGCGCGCGGGCGGGCGGCAGACATGATCGGTGACAGCTATTGTCAACGCCAGACAACAAGAAACGTCGGACGACTGGCTGCTGGCAACGTGGTCTGTCACAAGCACGAGTACGCCCGAGAATGATACGCTGCCTGTGCGTGCGCCATTGGGCTGTAGGCTGTTTGCAGAGGAGGCTACCGAGCCGCCGGGAGGATGTGACGACGGGCTGACGAGTAGGGAAGCCTGCCACGCAAGATGGGGCAGGGCAGCTATGTATGTTGGGCCGCCGCCGTCCTTGTTCGGTGCCGCCGAGTCGGCTGGCTCGTGGCGAAGAATGGAAGACGAGACGAGACGAGACAAGCGCTTGACGTTGGCGGTGGTTTCTGTTTGCCCTGCGTATTGCGGACGCGCTCGCGTCGCGGCTGCCCGGCCGAGGTGAGAGAGGCCCCGACCTTGCGGCGTCGGCGTCGGCGTTTGAGCCCAGGAGCTGACCAGCCGTTCGCTGCTGCTGCGCCGTCCTACTCGCATCCTGACCGCCGCCGCCGACGACGTGGCCCACGACGGCCTCGACGCCACGGAAGCTCGATGAGCTCGATGCTTGACAGGGTACTTTATTTGCCACGGCTGCGTCAGGCGCAGGGCACGTTGTCCCGCTCAGACGAGCTCCTGGTCGCACGGGTGAATGCGCGCGGATGCGCGAGAGCGGTCGCCAGACGTCTTCTTATGTACTGGCGGCAGCTCTCCACGGCTCCGAAGCTTGCATGCCCGTGGCCAGCCAGCCAGCCAGTGGAGGGAGCATGCCATGCGGCTGAGGGCGGTGCAATGCAAATGCATGTACGAAGTGTGCAGCATGAGTCGAAGCCAGCTGGCTACCTTGCTTTGCTTTGCCGACGAAGCACAACGGGTTGATGAACGTGGCTGCCTAGCATCTTGGGACGCGGTGGCCACCGCGTCGAAGTGCTACAATAAAGAAGAGCTGGCGATGGCGAAGTAAACAATGGCCGAGCGGCGCATTGGAAGACTTGGAAAGTTGGCACCCCTCCATCCATCCCATCCTATCCTCCCCTCATCCAAAATGGATGTCGCCTGCCGTGCACGCCCAGGCCTGCCTGCCTGCCTGCCTGCCTGCCTGCCTGCCTCCTTCCTGCCCTCCCAGCGGCGCGCGAGCGCATGCGGTCCCACCTGCCCCGGGGCCCCTGCACGAGAAAGAGGAGGGGCCCACGTCCCAAATTTGGCTCCCGGCCCCGTGATTGGCCGAGCCTTGCCGCCAGGCGTGCTGCGGGCGGCTATATTTAGCTCTGGTGTCGGGTTGCGGTCCCCTGGCCCTGCCTGCCTTGCCTGCCCTGTCCGTGTCTGTCTCGCACCAAGCGCCTTCTGGAGAGAAAAGCGGAGCCCCCTTCCCCCTCCTCCGATCTGTCTGCCCGTCCGTCTGTCCACTGGGGGCGTCGCCTGCTCGTGCGAGGTGAGGTGAGTGCGTGCAGTGAGTGAGTGACTCTGGAGTGAGTGTGTTTTTTTTTGCCGCTTCGTTGAGGCGTCGCAGGCTCTGCACCCAGGGGTGTGTGGTGGTTCGTGTGGCTTGCCAACGCTGCCGCGTGCAGCAGCAGCAGCAGCGGCACCGGCAACGGCAATCAGCAGCACCAGCGACAGCAGCGACAGCTCTCCCGGCTCTCGTTTTCTTTCACCATTGCTTCCACATTCGGGTCGGCGATCCAAAGCCCCCTTTCGCTCCTACCCTCCCACCGGCGACGCCGGCCACGGGGCGCGGCGAATTGTGCTCGCTCTGGTCGGCGCGGCGGACGGGCGGGTTTCCTCGTCGTCTCGGGCGTGCTGCTCGCCTGGCGCCGCACGCAATCGCGGCGCATCGTCAACACCCGAGTTCGCGGGTGCTCTCATCATGGCGCCGTGGCGTGGGCTTGTGCTGCCGGACCCTGCGCTGCGCTGCACGAGTGAACGTACTGCGCTTCGCTGTGCGGCGCTGGGCAAAATGCTCCGTAAATAAACGATTCCATCTCCCCAGGTCCAGGGCCGCAACGGCGAACCACTGGCGCAGCCCAATCAGCACCCGCCGACGGGCCTCCCCCCCGCCCTGGCCGCCCTGGGGACTCGCTTCAGGCGCGCTGGGCTGCAGTCGCCCGCTCCCGTCAGCGGCAACCTGAAGGTGAGAGGTCCCCTCGCTCCACTGGGACTGGACAGATGGAACCAACCTGGAAACGGGACCCCATCAGCGCACCTCGGGCAGTCTGCGTCCCTCGCTTCTGGGGCTCACGTTCCCCGTAAAACCTGCTCGGCGTCTGTTCGCTGCCCTGCGCCACGCGCCGCCGGCGCCGGGGCCAACAGCTGGGCTGGACCTGGCCTATGTATGGGAGGTACCTACCTACCTCGGGCTGTCCGCCGGTCGTCAGCTCGCCTTGGGGGCTCACCTCGCCCACTCTTCCTAGGTTGGGAACGGAAGCTGGTGCAGGTGCTTGTTGAGTGCCGCCGCCGCCGCCGCCGTTGCTGCTCCAATCCACATTGCGCTAAAGGGTTCCAGTTGCGTTCCCTCGACCCCCCTGGCGCCAGCCAAACAGAGCGCAGCTCAGCCCAGTCGAAACCCCCGGCCCGGCCTGCTGGTCGCCTCCGTGCGATGGATCCTTGCCCGCCCGCGCCTGCCTCACCTCACACACCCGACACCACACCCTTGAGCCCATGGCACCCCCAGCACCCCCAGCACCCCCCCAGCCGCTGCCGCCCGCCACCATCCTCCACTGTTTGTTCGACGCTTATTCCTCCCCCGTCCGCTTCCATCACGCTCGCACTCCTCCTCCTCCTCCTCGTCCTCCTCCTCCTCCTCGCCTTCCTCCTCTTCCCGCAACACCAGCAGCAGAGCCGCTCTCTCTGTTTCGACGAACCGAGCCGCCTCCTCCCCCCCCGGCCGCTGTCTCCCTTCCCTCCCTTTCTTCTCCTCTTCCTCTCCTCGACTTCGACTTCGTCTTTCCTTGGGACCCCCATCGCATCCGCAGCCTCGACCGGGTCATGTTCTGCGGCTTGCTCTGAACCATCGCATCGCATCGCCCTTTCGTCTTTCCGCTTCGCCCTTCGTCCCCTCGCCGTCTCCCGCGCACATGGGCTTTCGCTAAGCGCCGATTCTGTGTCTCACATCGATAACGGGTCTCATTCCTTCCTTCCTTGCTCTCCCTTCTTCTTACTTGCGAGCCTCCACACGCTCGACACCACGACGGGCTTGTCGACGACCGACGGCGCTCTTCTGTTCCTGACGATCACACGCCTTCTCGACAACGACCTCACCACCGTCTGTCGCCGTCCGTCGCCATCATCGTATTCATCTCTCGTCGACCGCTCCCGCCGGCCTCGCGAGGAGCGGCTCTCGAGCCTCGCCCTTCTTGAGCCAGCCTTGGCCTGGTCTCGCCCGCGTCACGTCGATTGACGACGGATCCAGCAGCGCTGTCCACTTGTCCTCGACCGACCAGCTCTTCACGCCGCGTCCGCTCCTTCACGCGCAGCGTTATCTTTCGCTTCAGTCCATCCCTACAGAGCTGTTCTATTTTTAATTCGTCCCGTGCCGCACCCTTCCTCAGCTCGTGCGTAATATCGGGACCGAAGAGAGCCGGGGCCGTTGACCGACAACCCCCGTCGACTGGGGTCAAGATCAACAACAACGGCGCCATACCGTCACCCGGCCCTCGCGTAATCATGCCGTCCGCCGCGGCCCGGCGCATGTACGAGGATCAAATACCGTCCTTCATGTCAGTGTTTGACCTCGACGCTGAGACCATGGCCGACCGCGACACCGTTACCCTCGTCGATCCGAAGCTGGTCACCGTCGAATCGAAGGCGCCTGTTCTTGCGAACCCGCCCTCCCAACCCGACCTGAAGGCCGGCTCCGTGCCATCGGATGCAATTCACAAACATCATGACAGCACCTCGACGCAAATGTCAGAGTCGACAGACTCGTCCCCAACGACGACCCTCTCTACCACAGATTCCTCCCCTCTGTCGGACCCATCACCGTCGTCTTCGCCCGATTCCCCCATCAACCTAATACCCCTGAACAATTATCCCTCGGCTCTGTTCGGATACCACACCGGCCAGGGAGCGATGCTCAGCATCCCCGAAGCTGGGACGCTTGAGCGCCCAATGACCTCGCCCGCACCGCGCCGGCCTCGCAACATGAAGGGACTCTCAATACAGCCCCCGGCTGCTGTGACCACGACTACGCCTCAGTCATTTGCCACGGAGCCCTCGTCTCCTTCCTTCATCAAGCCTACCATCCCAGCCATGAAGCGAAAACCGAGCCAACTTAGCCTCAAGACAGGCACATCGGATCTGCTAGTCAAGGCGTCGCTGGAGGTGCCGGCATCTCCAGGCATGCCCCCAATCCTGCAGCGCCGTGCCTTGAAGCACTCAACCTCGTCTCCCCATATGCTTTCCGGTCTCAAATCGTCAACTTTTGGGCCCCCGGGCGGCATGACCTTTCCACGGGTTTTGGAGCGTAACGAATCGGGACTGTCGGAAGTCTTGCGCCCCATGAAAACGGGCACAAACACCGAGTTCGAAGCGACCATTGTCGAGGAAGACTCGCCCATAAAGACGCAGCTCGCAAAGCGAACCGAGTACGAGCCGTACCACGAGAGCCTAAATAACGAGGACCAAAAGTCTCCAGGCTATCCCGAGGGTCCAATCCCGATATACGGCGACAACGTCTATCTGTATCTGGAACCGACTGCCGAAGAGGCATCACGGTTTGATGTGGTCATTAATGTTGCTCGGGAAGTTAAGAACCCATTTAATGAACCCCCGAAAGCCAGCTTCTACCCGAGTTTTCCTTCGGACGGAAAACGTGCTCTGCCGACGCCGATGGACGAGAGTCCAGTCCCAGATACCGCCGTTACCGCTACTAGCTTCGCCACAGCCTTCGAATTCCCTCCGAGTGAGGACAGGTCGATGGAGACGCCCACGACGCCAAAGGCGAATCCTCTCAAGAGCCCCGAGTATATTCACATCCCATGGGACCACAACACAGACATTGCGCCGGACTTAATGCAGCTTTGCGAAACGATTGAGAACCGCACCAAACTGGGCAAGAAAGTGCTCGTGCATTGTCAGCAGGGGGCAAGTCGTTCTGCAAGCCTGATAATAGCCTATGGCTTATACCAGAAGCCCGAACTTAGCGTCAATGACGCCTATTATGCGGCCCAGGCCAAGAGTCGGTGGATCAGCCCCAACATGAAGCTCATGTATTCGCTGCAAGACTTCCACAAGGAACTATCGAAGAAGCGCCTGCCCTCGAGCTCCACGTGCCGTCCACGGACAGGTCGCAGCCCGACGAAGCACAGGTTGACGCTTTCTGCCGATGCCATCGACATTGCACCCAAGGAGCCTCACAGCGCACCGTTGCCTGGGGAGGACTCGAAGTTGAGCGACGCCAGCTCCGGGCCGAGTCCGACGCGCCCTAGGGGCAGTTCCACGCCAGGTGGCGTTCAGTTGATGCTGCCGGGACCTGCGTCTGCGCCCTTGACTTTCTCGTGGAGGGAGCAGGTGGAAGAGAAGCCGCCCCCGCCGTTCAAGTCCGATGTCGCCGTGCCTGGTGGACGGCCAAAGTTCGGTGGTGAAACATTGGAGTCCGGTGCCTCCTCTGCGGACAGGGGGTGGATCTTTCCGACCCCGTCGTTGGGGGAGGCTCCATCACAGTCGACGGACGGACCTGTGCCTCACCCGCCGTCTAATGCACCCATCGAGCCCGAGCCGATGGAGCACACGGTGACGATACGAACGTCCGGTTCCGACGAAAACGCTCTCATGTCGCCGCGAGCCGAAACCATGACCGAAAACCCCTTTCATGGCGGGCGCCAGATGGCAGGGCTGCGGTTCGCGGAAGGACCGCCGACTCCGACAGGTGGACTGTTCTCTCCCCGGCAGTCCATATTCGCCCGGGACCCCTTTTCGTTCTTTGGAAGGATTGCCTCCTTTGGCCGTCCCCCTCAGGTGGCCGATCCCCGCAGCCCGCCCACCAAAGGGGAGACGCCGATTGTCCGTTCCATTGACGACGTCCTATGATTGTCTCATTGCATGAACCAGCATGGATCTACTATACATAACGACAACGATCTAATTGGAAACCTATGTGGATCGATGATACCCTCGCTTTACAAAATTCAGCCACGTGCGGCGGTTTGGGGCAAGGGCTACGGAGCGCCGTCGAGCGCCCCCGTGCCGCCTCAGCATCAGCTGTGTCGCACAACATTGCAGGCGTTTTACTGTGTATACCGAACCATTGGAGTCATACGGCGCCCTTGCTTCGTCTTTCGAAACAGCCGCCAGTCCCTGTTGATACTTGCTGCGCCCACACTCACATCGCGGAACTTGGCTTGACGGGCAGTTCTGGCTGCACATATTGGGGCCTTCTCAACTACTGCATTGAGCATACTACGCCCATTCTTCTGCGATGACGGCGTATTATGGCCAGTATCATCCCGAATGGCATACTTGGAGTGATCTACGCCATTTGGGCGCTGGGTAGCCGCGAAAAGCAACGACTCTTGGATAGCGCGAGACGGGGCGGAGGCCTGGCCGTCCGCTAGCCGCGCAAAGCCACAGGGAGCACAGCAGCATTAGCAGACGGAGCATAACATAGGAAAGCGTGGAGCGTATGGCGAAATTCGGAAATATACACAATCAATAACTCATCAGACTCTGATTCTTGTTCAACAATTCGTGATGCTTGTCTTGTCTTGTATGATGCTTGTGCCTGTGTCCTCTTATGCAAGCAGACTGCCATTTGTCGCGCCTCGCATCAAATGCATTGGAGATTTTCTACCACCAAAGAACGCCGTATCAACTCCCTCCCAGTCAGATTTCAAAGCCGATGGATGGCCTGGCTCCCTGCCTGCCTGCCACGGTGTATATGTCTAGGTATGTAACGACCACCCTCTCTATTCTATGCGAGGAGGGTGGGTGAGGTGTGATGTGGGGATGCGTGCCCGGGGACGCATATGTCGGCATACGCAGCCAGCACCAGCACGCGCGCGCTCTCTCTCTCTCACGAGTCCTTCTTGGCGGCCCCGCTGGCGGCTCTGGCGGCCGCCTCCTTGGCGAGCTTCTCCTGGCGGGCGATGCCTGCCTCGACGCCGATGCCGCCAAAGACGAGGCCGACGCCGAGCCACTGCATGTGCGTGAGGCGGTGGCCGAAGGCGACGACGGAGAGGATCATGGTGAACATCTTCCGCGTCACGGTGACGGTGACGAGCAGGACGGAGGAGAACGTAGAGAGGGTGTAGACTGTCGCGAGGGGACAACGTTAGTCGAGTTGCGACCGCTGGAAGGAGAGGGAAGCGGGGGAGGAGACATGTCATGCGCCTGTGTGCGCGCGTATAACTACGGGACGGGGCGGACTCACAGATAAAGACTTGGCCCACGGCGCCGCACGCCGCGAAGCCGAGGACGTCCTTCCACACAGAGGGGTACCGCCTCATAAAGTCGAGTGCGGCGCCGAGCTCGCCGGCGCTGCCGGCGACGTCCATGCCGAACCAGTCGCCGAGGCCGGTCGAGACGAGGTACGGGCTCGCGAGGAGGTACAGGCCGGTGACGAGGGTGCTCATCATGTTGTTGGCGCACATCATCTGCGGGCCGCTGTAGGGGCGGAACGTCTGGAAGATGTAGTCCTGGGTGCTGTTGGTGAGGCCGTCGAAGAGCAGGTTGATGCCAAGGAGGAGCAGACCCCACGCCACGTTGGAGCCCTCGGACCTGGCCGACGACGGTTTGTGCTTGCGGCCCGAGTGCAGGGTGAAGACGGCGACGCCAGCCGTGACGGCGGCTACGACGAGGTACTTGTACAGTGGGTACCTCTTGCGGAAGAGGGTGATGTGGAGGAACATGACGGGCAGGAGCTTGCAGCTCTTGGCGAGCAGAAAGGTGATGTAGTCGATGTGCGCGAGGCTGGCGTAGCCGAACGGGCTGGCGAGGCTCGACGTGACGGCGACGAGGGCGAGCGGGCCGAGGATGCGGCGCGACGGGATGACGGGCGGGACGGGCGCGCCGCGCGCCGTCGACAGCAGCAGGTAGACGCAGCCGACGGTGGCGGCGAAGACGGACTGCACCGTGTTGAGGAAGACGGGGAAATGCCACTTCTCGGGCGCGTCACTCGGCCCGTACGGCGTCGTCGTGAGCTTCTCTTGGAGGTACGCCCATGTCAGGCTGCGAGCCGGGAATGTCAGATACAATCGTCACAATTTCGCGCGCGCGCGGGGCTCGACATAGCCCAGAGTATACTCACAATGACGCGTATATGCCCGCGACGGAGATGACGAGCTGCACCACTCCGGCCTCGGCCTTGGTCGCCGCCGCCAGAGGAGGCGTCCGCTCGACCGCCGCCGCAGGAGAAGGCGAGGGAAGAGCCTGTCCGTTGGCGTGCTTGCCCTCGGCGCCATTGGCCGTCTCCCACGACGCGGTCCGTTTGTTGAAGTACTCTGATGACGACTCGCGCCTCACGGGCGGCTGCTTCGTTCGTGCCATGGTCGAGGGCTCGGGCGCGCCGCGCTGCAGGAGGCGATGCGCAGTGCGTGTTGGGGCGGCGGCGGCACGAGTAGAAAGCCGACGAGAAGGGAACCGCGATCCGAATCAGACGACAAGTTCAAACGAGCGACCCGACGCCAGGTAGCGATTGAATTGAATGGGGAGATGCGCAGCCGAGCGTGGCGACCAAGTCGGGTTGAGATGCGGGAGTCAGGGTGGCTGGCTCGGACGAAAATGATCACGATCAGCTAAATGACAGATTGCCCTCATCGGCGGCACTGTGACGTCTGGCACCTTTGGGGAAGGACCCTGCGCCAGCGGCGCCAGCGCGCGCGGGGCCAGCCGAATCATGCAGCTGCTTTCGGCATGGCGCCGCGTGCTACAGTGCTTGAGTGCGCCCCCCCTGCTCTCCAGGGCTGTCTGCCTCCACCTCACCGTGGGTCCCGTCGTCGACATTGCCCAGGCATGGCGAGCCAGGTGCCTGCCCAGGTGGCCTGGGTTAGGTACAGCCAGGTACTCCATACCAATTTTTTTTCGCCTTGATACAAGGTACAGCTGGAGGAGCCTGTCCTCATTCCTCGTGGGCACGACTGCTGCAGACTGCAGCATAAACTCTCACCCACGTACGCGTCGCTCCACACCGTCACGCCATTGGGGCAATTCGTTATTTTGCTTTTAAGCTATGGCTAGATACACTCCTTTCTGGGTGTTCCCGTGCCCCCCAAAATCCGCAATGTCATCAATCATGCCGTGGGGTATAGCCAGACTCCTCATCGCCAGTGTCGAGAGCGATAGCCGGGGTCGAGACGGTGAGCAGTGAAGAGGTTAGGGGAGTTCGAGGCCACAGATGACATGTAGTCCACCAATCATGATCGCATACTCCTTCGATGCCTGCACCATAACAGTAGATATTCGAGGCCTCGTAGAGTGGTCGGGGATGTGTGCGTGGTTCGAGTTGAAGTGAGGGAGTGTGAAACGGGATGGAGTAGAGACTGATGAAACACGTTCGGCGGCGTTGGCCCCGGGGCGTCGGTCGTCAGCGCACGGTGCCGCTGGCCCGCCGCGTCTGGGTCCACGCCATGCCTTTCCGTGGTGCCGAGGGGTCGTACGCGCCGGCCGCGAGAGAGGTATTTGGCGTCGTAGCGAGACTTGGAGAGCCGTGTGACCAGAGCTCCGTAATGGTAAACGCGTGTGCGGGCGGTTGATTTGAAGGCGGCGGCGCCAAAGGGCACAGTCGACCCAGAGTTGCGGCGGCACAGCAAGAGGCTGTGATACGGGGCCCCTCTGGCGTCGGTCCCTTTGTATCGGCGGTAATTATGGCGCGAGTTGTGTCAGAAAGAGACGTGATAAGACAGAGTCGTAAAAAAGATGACTGTTCTCCACCAACCGAGGAGCGGGGTTTGAGTTGGAAAACTAGGAGAAAAGGAAATAAGGGCAACACGATAATGAAAATGAGGAGAAATCGAAGCAAGCGGCCGTTGGCTGTGCCCGCGGCGGTAATTTTGGGCCGTCACATCGTCCTGTCCCTGTCCCTGTTGGGACGTACGGGAGCCTTGCGGCAAGTCAGATCTGGTTCGTATCGCAGGTCACGGGCCTGCCCAAGTCCGATCCAAGTACAACTCATTCGTAACGCGGCAGGCAACGCAACTAAACGCCCCGGCGAGTACAGCGTTCCACTCGGCGTGGTTACTCTGTATCCTGGAGCTGGCTGCGTCGCATCTTCTCAGCCTCCAGGTTCTCGTACAAGAGGAACAGGGCCGATTCGTTGGCCTTGGCTGTGCCCATGATGGTGAACATGCGTTCGCCAGTTTCATCGTGTGGCGCCTAGGGGAACGCCAGTTAGCAACATGAGCAACAATACATTCACGACACAACGACGTGACTCACCTTGGCAATCGAGATGCGAGCCCCAGACGTCTTGCGGATCTCGCTAATCTTGCTACCAGCACGACCAATAATGCAGCCAACCATGTCTGCGGGAATGCTGATGTTCTGAGTCTGAATCTCCTCGCCGTTCTCATCGTGAGTGGGAGGGCCACGAGCAGCCGCGTCCGAGTCGGAGCGGCGGTTGAAGGGCCTCACGCCGCCATTGCTGAAATCGGCTCCATTGCCCGTCCGCATCACGCGAGGGCTACCGTAGTCGCGGCTGCCAGAGCCGTAACCAGAGCTAGCGCTGCCGATGCTGCCGCCAGTTGCCCCAGGCTGAGTGCGGACAACCGGGTTATAGAGGACGGTGCCAGTGCCGCGCTGCCAGTCATCGACGAGGCATTTGCAGATCTCCCAAACGGCACGCTGGATGCCTTCGGGGGTGCCTTGGACCTCGACAATGCGCTCAGTCGACTGTGGCAGCATTTCCTTCTGCGCCACCATGCGGACACCGGAGACATCCTGGATGTGCTTGATTTTGAGGCCCTGTCTGCCAATGATGGTGCCCATCTGGTTGTGGGAGATGAGTAGCTTGATGGCTGTTTTGACAAGGAACGATTAGTCAATGACTCGGGAACAGGTAGCTGGTGGAGAAGGAGGGACGCAGGAGAGACCCACGGTGAGTGCCGTTGCTCTGGACAATGCCGCCCATGCCCATGGCGGGGGCGCCGTCGAGCAGTGCGCGGGCAACTGTGGCATAGGCTCTGGAGATGGCGTCGCATTCGCCCGTGATGGTGAGGACGCGATCATGGACGCCTTGGACGACCTTGCTCACGCCAGCCTTGACGCCAGTCTCGTCGCGGAGATCGGCAACGTTCTTGCCGCCTTTTCCGATGATAACGCCAGCCTCCTTGGAGGAGACGATGGCACGGAGCGTCAGCTGGGCCTGGGCGTATTCCTCGTCCGTCTTAGGGGCGGGTTCGCCGTCGGGGCCCAGGCGCTCCTCCATCTTGAGCTGGTCCATGGAATCGACAATGTCGTTTCCGTTGGCGGAGAGGACTTCCTGAGAGTTGGACATTTTGGCGGTGGTGGGTATGGCGTTGGCCTCGGAGGAGTTGCGAGAAGCGGAGAGTGTTTCTTGGAGACTGAGTGACGAGAAGCGGACAACCTGCGAGGCGAGGCGATTATCTAGATGGTGAGAAAGTTAGCGTCAAAGGAGAAAGTTTGCGATGGCATCAGGACAAGAACCGCACTCGACGCCAGGTCCCGGTTGCTTGCAAGGCTCTGTCGCACGTGGATGTGTTGCAAAGGCCAAGCAAACTGGATGCTTGCTCCCATCTGCGGCCTCGTGCGTCGAGCCTTGGCAGGCGCGAGGAAGGGACAGTGGACATGGACTAACCTGCCAAGTCGAGGAAGGGAGACGACTGCTGCTGCTGCGCGGCGGGAAAAGGGTAGGCAGAGAGGTGCAGGACGGTGACGGTCTGTCGCGCGGTCCTGTTTTTCGCGTGGCTCGATTGAGGGTCGTGGCGCGGCGATGGCGGGGTCGAGTCGAGGGTTGGGTGGCAGACGTCGCGAGCGGCGTGTGCTTGAGGGGCGGAGGAGAGCGGGGGGAGACGAGACCGAGGGGAGGAGAGTTGGCGGACGGGAGTCGAAAGTTGACGGAGCGGAGGAGGATGGGAAGGTGAAGGGAGATGCGGATGGGGGAGACGGTGACGGTGGTGGTGTCGGCGTCGGTGTTTGGTGGTGACGGGAGCGGGTGAGAGAGAGGTGGAGGAGAGTGGGAGAGAGACGGGCGAGAGGCGTTGGAGGAAAAGACGAGAGCTTTTGGGCGGTGGTGGGCAGAGGCGTGGTGTGTCGCGGCGTGGTGTGGTTGGCGGCCGCGGCGGCGGCAGCGACGGCGGCGGAGGGGAGTCGAGGAAGGCGGGCACCTGGGCAGGGCAGGTCGTGGAACTGAGGTACCGTAGGCAGGTTGGGTACCTCAGGTACCTGCCCACAGCCAGAGTGACTGCGGTGTCCGCCCAGGTGGTGGGCGGCGGGGTCTCGGGGTCGACGCAGCCCAGTACCTAGGGAAAGGTACCTAGGTCCCATCGCTCGAGGAAGGGGCCTCCTAGAGCCACTGATGGGGCGGGCGCGGCGGCGGCGGCGGTGGTGCTGGTGGAGCGCACCTCAGGGCAGAGGCAGGGCTGCAGGGCACGGCGCCATCCATCGAGGCCCCCCGGCGCCTTCGCGTGCACCTCGTCTACTACGAAGTACTGGCGCCTCCACTGCCCTGACGGGAGGTGAGGTGCACACGACGCAGAGCGTGAGGTGCCCGCCTGCCAGGAGGGCATGCCGCCTATCCGAGCCCGCCCCCCGCCTTCCTTGCCTTGGGTTTAGCTTCGGCGAGGCAACGTGCTGCAGGGCCCCTCCATGTCACACCCGGCCTCACTTCCAACAATGCTCACCTCCCATCACCTGGACGTCTGCGAGCTCGCGTCGCGGCGGGAGTGTACCTACCTGTAGGTACCACGGGCCGGGTCGGGTACTTCCAGGTTCGTCGGCGCCGGCCAAGCCATGCAAGCAGCCACGGCGTGGCCCTTCCACCACTACCACCGCCGGGCACCCTCCTTCCCCCACGCTTTGCCGCCCGCACGCAGTGGAGGTGCAGAGAGGCGCTACTGTACGAGCACGGTAGTTGGTACCTTATTACTACGTGCAAGCTGCAGTCGCTTGGCTGACGCCGCCCGCGACGCGGACGTCGCGATAGGGCGGGAACGTGCGAGCGAGCCCAGCCCGAGGGCAACCGCAGGTGGACGCACAGCACAGCACAGGTTCCCAGTCCCCGCCTGCAGGGATGGATGGATGCCAGCGGCAGCGGCAGCGGCATTGACCGCACTGAGGGCCCAGTGCCGCCACCACACCCTGTGGTGGCCATGGAAGCTGCCCTGCCCAAGGTGCCTCACATCGGCGAACCGCACCTTCACCTCACGCCCGTCGATAATGTGCGCTCTAGCTTCCTCCTGTCGTCCTGGGCCCGAATGGGTCTGACCCTGAGGCATGCTTCGGCTGCTCCTTCGTCGAGCCTTCCCTAGATTGGCTCGGTATTTAAACCGTGCGACGGCCAGACGTCCATGTCGACACGCCGAGAGCGGCCCCCGGGCGGCGAGCTGTGCCGCTCCCTGCAACCAGCAGAGGTGACGCGCCAGGCGCGATGACTCGACAGTAGTGACTTCGCTCGACAACCACACCTGCGGCAAGGGCAACTCATCTCTCGCCAGCCCACCACCGTATTTTTGCCAGCGGTAGGTGCCTTAGGTACATCCAGCAGGCGCCCGTCCGTGCCGTCCAGCCCGAGCAAGCACGAAGCCGGGGCTCGATGCACCAGGCAGGCCGCCCGTCGACGTGAACTCGATACCAGGCAAGGTGGCTATTGTGACCTAAGGTCAGGGATGGGTGCCCATGCGGGACATACCTCACACTACCTCACTTCCACCGTACTCCGGTCACGATGCGCAAGCGCCACCGCCAACTGCCAACCTCACTCACTTGCAAGGAACAGCAACCTAGCAGGTGGCACAAAGGACGCGGTGCGAGGACGCACTGGACGGCGCTGCAAGAGCAGGAACGGGCCCACAGCACGCGCATGAGGTCCGCAGGGAGCGCCCACAGAACTTGGTCCCTGTCGTTGACGTCGCGACTTTTCCGCGATGCCAGACGTGACCCGGCCACTGCATCGGGACATCCAAGGTTCTCAGGTACAGGTCTATTGTGCTCCCGGCGCAGCATATATAGCGAGCTCCTCACTGCCGTCTCCCCTGTCTTGGGGCGGGGCGGGAGACAAGGAACTGACGATGGGAAAAGACTGCCCAGGTGCTTCTCTCTCGAGGGCGGCCAACTTGTGCTTTACTTCCAGGTTCGTACCAATCCGGCTCCCTCACCTTCTCGGCGTCGATCCTGCCCTCCACAGCGGACGCGCGGCCCCCGCTCACCTCTCCTCCCCCATGGCTCTGCGGGTTGACGGACTGCCTTGCCGAATGACTCCCGTCTTATCCTCAAATCGCGGCCCGCTGCTCTGCCACCCCCCTCGCGCTCTGACGGCGAGGCGGTCGCAAACAGGGTCCAAAGCCACCAGCTGCACAACACTTCGCCTCTGGCACTGGACCACAGCCTGCAGCTGTCATTTGCCTTCGGACGGCCCTCGCCCGTCTCCCAATATCTGGCCCGTACCCCCGCCGCTTCATGCCGTGGAACGCGACACATGAGGTTCCACATCGGCGTGATGCAACCATGCGTTGCTTGCGAGGGGAATCCTCGAAAGATTGGGTTTCGCCTCAACAGCTCTGGCTTGGGATTCGCAACGTCAACGGGCTGCGGCGAGGGAGCCTCGACGAGGCAGCAGCTATGCAGAAATGCGACAGTAGTTGTAGGCTGGCGATCGCCGTCCGGTTGCCCGTCCATTCTATGCGTCCATCCGCGCGTCATCCGTCGTTGAGGATAGGTAAAGAGTGCCATGGCGTCTCCAGTCTCACAGCCCATGACACCTGAGCTGCCTGCGTTACACGACAACCCCGCGGCCAAGGCCAGCCGCCGTCGCTCCTGCACGCAGCATCACCGTTGACGCAGCCGTTGTTCGTGCTCAACCCAGAAATTCTTGCAGACCCGATGGCCCCAATGCTCTACCCACCACTCGCCAAAGCTGTCCTCGACATCATGGTCTACCTTTGCGACTCGCTCCTCTCTCTTGAGGCCGCATATGACGCAAGCCTTGGGTGCTGTCGGCACCACCTTGGCCGTCTGGACCTGCATTGTCTCATTCAACTCGGGCACCTTCAGGTTTGTCTTGCCACTGGAGTTTGCAACGGCGACGGCAGATCGTAGCCGCCCAACATGTTCGCGCCATGCCGCAACCACATCAGCCGCCTCGCGGTCCTCTCGTGCTGATTGGGTCTTGTCCACACCTGCGAGCTTCATGCCCTTGCTGCCCGCGGCTGATATTGACATGCTCTTGGCCAGGATCTTGTCTCGGTGCCACCTGTGCTTCCGGCCCGCCATCACTCTCGCAGCAGTAGCACCCAGGGCAACGTATCCCTGCAGGAATTGCACAGCCTTCGGGTTTGACAAGACCTCTTGCTTAATCGTAGCGCTGTGTCCGATGGGTTTGAGGAGAGAATTTCCTGAACGAAACAGGTCGGGGAATGCCGAGAGAATGACGGATGGTGGGGGCACGTTGACAGGAGGAGGAGCCGAGTCGGTCTGGACAGCCGTTGAAGGACCAGTCGTCTCGTCGGTGCCCCAGTTCCAGTTGCTGGATGGCTCCGGGCTGTTGACCCCATTGCCGCCAGTTGGGGGTGCCGCTGGCATGTCGTCCCATGCCGCCCACTCGTCGTCGTCTTCGTTCGGCTTGGCTGTTGGTGCCTTTCCGACCATTCTTTCAGCCGTAGGCCAGGGCGTGCCGGCTGAATCTGGCTGGTCATTGTCGCGCAATCCCGATGCTGCAGAAGTTTTGACAGTGAGATCAGGAAAAGGGTTCCTGTCTTGAAAGGAAGGAGATTTCGGTGCGGTGGTACGACTGGCGATTGAAGCCCCAAAGCTCAAGGGCCCTGGAGGCTTCCTAGGCGGCTGCCTCTTGGCCGGCTCCTCTCTATGTGGTTGCGGCGCATCGAGCCCGAGAAGGTCCATGGACGCAGTGACCGTTGACGCTGAGACGGGCGGCCAGGATGGCTGAGATGAGGGCTGGGCGGTCGTCTCAAAGTCGCCAAAGTCATCCCCATCTTCATCCTCCACCTCGCCTTCCCCTCCCTGAAGCTCGAAGTCCTCAGCATCAAAGAGAACGTTTGGATCCTTCGGGGCCGAGACGGTCTGAGATGCAGCTCGGGGTTGAGCATGTGAAACGGATGGTCCCTCATGAGAATGAGATGAAGCACCAACATCGACCAAGTTGTTCGTCATGAGATCGATGGTCGGCACGCGGACTATTCTCCGGACTGGCGCCGACTTCTGCCCCCCAGGAACATGGTTCTGAGGTCGAGAATGGTCCGACGATGCGTGCGCTGCTGTCGAATCTGCGACTTCGAAGTCACCCCATCCGTCATCTTCCTCATCTTGGCCGGCAGAAGCCTGCTCACGGCTCGCCTGCAGCGATTGCACCGGTTGATTGACTGAGCCCCAAGCGCCAGCGCTTAAACTCTGAGACCCGGTAGACGGCCATTGCTGTGAGGGGTTGCTGGTCGTGCCGCCGCCGGCAAAGCCAAAGGAGTCCTGTGGCCAGGCTCCTGCTGGTGCGTGTGTCTGCTGTTCGGTGTCGGGCGTACGCTGCTGGGAAGCCGGGGGCGGGGACTGCGCGAGGCTGTTGAACTCGGCAAAGAGGTCCGCCGACATCCTTCCGCCGCCTCCGGTACTCACTCGGGTAGGGACGGGCGGTGCGTCAGGGGAACATGGAGGGCCGCGGTAGCGCCTGTGTGGTGAGTGCGGCACGGAGGGAAGAGTTGAAGATGGAGGGGAGACGCCGAGCAACGGAGGTTAACGTGGTGGCACTGCTGGGTGAGCGCCGTACGGTGACTCGGGTGAGGTGACGGGAGGTGTCAAAGGTGATGGGAGGTGAGGTGGCTGTGGGCTGGCAGCCTCCAGCGGTGGGAGGAAGCACTCAGGGATCTGATAGGCGGGGTGGGGCCGGGACAGCCTCCATCCAGCTCCCAGCTCGACCACCCGGAGCGCAGCCAGCTTAGCCCACCATGACGTGCCTCGCTCGTTCCTGCTCCGCCGTTGCTGAGGTTCCTTCCCTACCTCCTCGTACTCGTACCTGGCCTTGCTCGCCTCGCACGCCGTGACGCCGTATATGCAGGCCTGCGTCTCAACTGCACATCATCCCTCTCTGCCTCAGGTGGGCGGTGGGTTCACCCCCAGCGAGCATGCGGTCCCTCGAGGAAACCCGGTGAGTTTGACTCTGAGCCTGAGTCTCAGCTGGGGCCCCATGCATCCCGACCCTAGAAACGTGCGGGGCTGAGCTGGAGCCATCATGAATGCTGATGTCCTGCGTTATACGAATAGACTGAGATGGAAAGCTACCACGAGCCATAGCGGCGACGTTGCCGACCTGCAGCGCGCCGTCAGGAACAATGGTCCGGCGAGTCCGTGTTTGTCCGGCTGCCGCTCGGTCTGTTGGAAGGTTCGTGGCGGCCTGTCCCCAGCGGGCGCGTACGTTTGGGATCGTGAGCGTTGACGAGCCATTCGCAAACGGCTACAGGTCTTTTTGTTATCCGGTGATGAAGGGACACCCGAGGGCTGGAGAACAGCCGTAAGAGACGGCAGGACGAACTACTCGGATCGGAGGACCCATTTGCTCAAGTACATCGAGCACCCCGAGGCACTGGCTGAAGTCAGCGTCGACCCCTTGGCCGATGATCCAGATGTGAGTAGCCAATGCGCCTGTCCTCGTGCTGCCGTGCGACTTACTTACGAGACGCCACAGTCCCCTTGGAATACGGTGCGTCAGGACGAGATCATCCGGGCGGAGATTCGTCAAGATGTCCAGCGTCTCCCAGACGAAGCCGACTACCACCAAGACAAGGTGCAGTCCATGATCCTGGATATCCTCTTTGTCTACTGCAAAGTTAATCCAGACCGGGGCGGCTACCGCCAAGGAATGCACGAACTGTTGGCGCCAATTGTTCACGTTGTGCAGCAGGATGCCGTCAACAGGGCCGCCATCAGTCCGGGGTCTGCCGACGAGGAAATGCTTGACGCTCTCGACGACAGCTTTGTGGAACACGATGCCTATGTCCTGTTTTCGCGCTTAATGGACCGCGCACAGGTTTTCTACGAGGTCAAGGATGCTGCCCAATCCGCGACAAGCACGCAGAATGGCCTCGGATACCAGGAGCAGCGATCCGCCATTGTCGAACGGAGCAAGCACATTCATGAGGTCTGTCTGCAAAAGATAGACGAGGAACTTGCTTCCCATCTGAAAAACGTAGAGATCCTCCCTCAAATTTTCCTCATGTAAGTGGTCGGGCTCGTCAAAAGTCGATAACGGACATCTCTTCCTCGATATCTGACAGGTCGTCCAGCCGGTGGATTCGGCTCCTTTTCAGCAGAGAGTTTCCTTTCGACCAGTTCCTCGCGCTGTGGGACGCAATCTTCGCTATAGACCCTTCCCTGGACCTGATAGATCTGATATGCTGTGCCATGCTCGTGCGAATCCGGTGGCAATGTAAGTTTTGGCTCATTCAAAACACCTTCCTTCTCTGCTGACATGAAGCAGTGCTGGAAGCGGACTATTCAGTCTGCCTCCAACTCCTCCTCAAGTACCCCCCACCCGAACAACCGCATGGGCCACACACATTTGTAGACGATGCTCTGTATCTCCGCAAACACATGACCGCAGCCGGGGGCGCCGTATTGATACAAAAGTACACTGGACGGGTGCCAGACCTCTCGGAAACCTCGAAGCGCCCACCATTGAGCACTGCCAACTCTCAGAGACTGGGTTCCCCTCGGAGGGGACTTGGTGGAAAGCCCTCGTTGCCATTGCCATCCCCGTCTAGATTCATACAGCAGCAAGGTGGGGTTGAATCCCTGTTTCAAGGCGCTGCCAAAAGCGCCAAAGGTGTCTTGGAGCGAGGCGAGAAACTTGGGATCAACCAGGCCGTCAGAGATGCCATGGTGGAAATCCGGCGCAACATGCAGAGCTTCAACGAATCACGGCAGCCGCAGCACACACCACGGCAGGTTCTCAGCGAGCATGGTGCTGCGAAGGCTCTGACAGCCATGGAACGGAGGAACAAGCAACTGGCAAATCTCTTGAATGACGCTGTGACTGATCTGAAGGCCATGTCGCTATCCAAGCAGGAGAACAACGACAAGAGCCAAGAGCTGCTCGAGGTTGTTGCGGCGAAGATCCAATTCGTTCAGGTATACCTGGAAGATCCTTCTATGGAAGTTCCCAGCTTCAGCGCCGCAGCTGGAAAGGAACCCGACTCACAAGAAGGCGACCACGGAGCCAGCCCGCAGGCGACAGGAACCGAGAGGCAGAATGAGCCCGGGCATGCTGAGTCGTTACTAGGGCCGCCGACGGTAGCCACCGTGTCAGACATGGAGGCAGCAAAGGACCCGACGGGACAGTCCAACCAAAACGTAGCCTCCGGGTCGTCACCTCGCGAAGATCCTCTTGGTGGCGATGCAGGAGCTTCAACCAAGTTGGGACCACCTCTCCGACCGGCGGCCATTCCTACACGCTCAACTCTGGCCCAGTCGTCATTTTCGTGGATGCTGGAACCCGACGAATCTTCCCCGACGCGGTCGCTTCCAGCAGCCGGAATGTCTCCCCAACTTCAGCATAAGAAGCGGTCCTCCAACAGTGCCAGCCGCGAGAGGAATGCGTTCCTGTTTGGCGAAGCGAACGCCGAGCCCGAGAGCAACGGTCTGCGAAGGCCGGACAACATATTCGGACTGGAACCACTTGAAAAGCCTCAAGGAAAATCGTAAAAATGGGGATCATTGGCATGTGGGCATGGATATACGAGGCGCGCACGCATTACGATACATTGCTGGTTGGGTTTCGTACGAGGCGTTTTGCAAATTTCCTGTCATTTACCAGTGTATATTATTGACGATCTGTTGATGTGTTTTTGGCCCGCCATAGTGACCAGAAGACGGCCAGTCTGTATCTGTGCCATTCCAACGTCTACGACCCAGCCTTGCTATCTCTTCAGCGACTTTTCTCTCACCCAGAATGTCACCAAGAAAGCGACGGCGGAAAAGAGGAGTGTCGGGATGAATGCGCCCAGAGTGGCAATCTGATAGCTGCCGCGGACCTGCTCGGCAATCCGCGGAGGCAGATCCCGGATATAGTCAATGTTCTGACGAACGTGCTCCTCAATCCAGCGCGCCTCGTCACCATTGGGCAAGCGGGCTGCCAGCTGGGTGCGCAATACCTGCTGGAGGACCGCAGAGCTAATGGAGATGCCGATGCTGGAGCCGAGGGAGCGGAACAGATAGGAGCAGGCAACGACGACTGCCGTGTCCTCGGTCGAGGCATTGGCGAGGAGGCCGATGAGGGTGGTGGTGATGCCTGTGGCGATTAGTTGACACGTTCTAGACTCGCGACGTGATGGGATAGACGTACCGGAGCCGCTGCCGAAGGCGCTCAGCATCAGAGAGGCCACCTCGCCAACGGTGGCTTTATACCAAAGCGCGACGGCGAGGGGGAAGATGCCAAGCAGCTGCATGCCGTAGCCACAGACGGTGATGGCATAGAACTTGCCCGTCCTCTTGATGAGCCAGCCGCCACCGATAGATGCCAGCACACCGGCGACCATGGCAGGCACGAGGAGCGAGCCGCTGACGGTGGCGCTGTACGACTCCACGGCCTGGAAGTACAGAGGCAGGAAGAACAGGAGGCCGAACTGGCCGGCCATGCCGAAGAAGTTGGCGAGGTAGCAGGCGATGAGGCCCCTGTCGAAGATGATGTGGCCGGGGGCGAAGGGGTGCGTCGCGAGCTTGACCTCCACCAAGATGAAGAGGATGAAGAGGACGGGGGCGGCGCTGAGGGAGACGACGGTGATGAGGTGCGACCAGCCGAGGTTGGATCCGGAGTCGAGGCCGGCGAGCAGGGCGACGACGGCGAGGACGAGGGTAAAGGCGCCGAGGAAGTCGACCTTGCGGATCTTGTTGAGCCAGTGGGACTGGTCTGGGCGAGGAACGTCGAGGACGAAGTAGACGGCCAGCCAGGCGATTACGCAGAGCGGCGCTTGAGCGAGGAAGGACCTATAAGACGATTTACGGGTGAGCTGCTTCGTCCCACTTACACAGTTCACAACTTTACCAATCCCCAGTGGAGCCAAAAGTATCTATCTGTTCAACGCCCTTTGAGGTCGCTGATGGAAAGACGAAGAAACTCACCAACGCCAGCCAATAGAGTCTGCCAAGAAACCACCGAGGGGCGCCCCGGTGGACGTGCCCGCGGCGAAGATGATGTTCAGGTAGCCCTGCCAGATGCCACGGTCCCTCAAGGGGACAATGTCGGAGAGGAGGATGGACACGACGGCGTTCATGCCGCCGCCGCCGACGCCGGCGACGGCGCGTGAGACGCAGAGCTGGACCATGTCGCGGGCGAGGCCGCAGCCGACGCAGCCGGCGGCGAAGACGGCATAGGCGAAGAGGAGGCACTCCTTGCGGCCAAAGATGTCGCTGAGCTTGCCGTACAGCGGCTGGAAGCTGGTGAGGGTGAGGAAGTACCTGGATGGGACGGGGGCCCGTGTGAGCGCGCGGCGGGGGCCAGTGACTTGATATTGGCGTCGGGTGAAGGGGGGAGGGGAGGAGATGGCTCACGAGGTGGCGATCCAGCTGATGTTGTTGAGGGAGTTGAGCTCGTTCCCAATCTTGGCGTAGGTGGCTACGGTGAGGAGCTGGTCGATGGCGACGAGGAAGAGCTAACGACACCCGTCTCGCCGGTCAGCGTTTCACAGCGCGACGACAGCGGGCGTGAGAGGTACTGTAGTTCACGAACCCCTATCCCCACGGCTGGCAGGAAGAGGTGCATCTTCTTGGCCATGGCCGGATTCCCGTCGCGGGCGGCCGCATCTTTGGGCGTGCCATTGGCGCCACCGCCGGCCTCGACGCCGCCTTCGCCTTCACCATCGACGGCAGCACAATCGCCGTTGAGATCTGGCCGGCGATGGTGATGGTGGTGGTCACCGAGCAGAGGGGACGTCTCGGTGGGGGCGGGGATGGCGGCCACGGGCAGGGCGTCCGGGGCGGGCCGGACGGCGGCGGTTGAAGGTGGCATTGCGACGGCGGGGCGGCGGAGGAGTGGAATGGAAGGAGCAAAAGGCCGGGCGGCAGCAGCAGCAGCGGGTACGAAGTACGGCCGCGGCTACGGGGTACAGTAGTAACTATTATCTCGACGCGTGTGTTTGCAACAGCGTCGATGCCGCGGGCTCATGCATCGTCGTTGGTGTTGCACAGCAGGCGGCGCGGGAGTCCAGCTCCGTCCCGACTCCCAAGGCCGCCTATACTCTGTCGAGCAAGTGGTACAGTAATTGAACAGCTAAGTTACTAAGGTAGCTGGCTGGCTAATCTTGCTAATTCCCCCCATGTCGCTCACTGGCGTCGCTCCGCTTTCCCCGCAACTTGGCAGGCGCGGGGTGAGTTGAGTGCACGCATTCCTCGTTTTCCTTTGTTCGCCTTGTTTGCTCTTTGTCGCGAGCGCCGCTGCCCATCACGACAACACCGATAGGTGCACCCAAATGCACGATCTGACTTACTAACTGCGTCTACGTAGGTGGGTAGGTGGGTGATGATTCATGCGCCCGACGATGGCACGTATGTAACGACTCGGAAGTAGGCACTCATGGACAGTGTAGTGCAGTACCAGCATGACCCACGGAGTTTATCAGAGTGTGGGCGCACCAGCGCGCGGAGATTGCCTGACTGCGCCCGTCGTCCTGCCGAGGCCTGTCTGCCTCCCCTCCCCGCTGTGGTGACGGGACAGCGCTGCAACAAAAGTCCGCGGACTTTTGGCGTTTCAATGGGTCACGGGAGCAGCGTCCACAACAAAGCCGCGTTGCGGACCGGCAGATCAGACGTGACGTGCGACTATGCCGTCGACTCTGCCAACAAGAAGAAGGGCCAAGAAGGGGAAGAAAAAAAAAAACCGGATCATGGCGGCAAAGGATGATGTGCGTGTCGGGCCGGGAGTGCCGAGGATTCGCGGCGACTGTCGTCTCGGAAGATCCCTTGGCAAGGCTTGTCATGTCATGATACCAGGCTTGGGATATAGTCATGGCGGTGGTACTTCGTAGGGGAGGCAGACGACGTTGGGAAGTATCCGTCGCCGCGGCTCATTTTCGAGCACTCGTACCTGCATGCCCGCAGCGACGCGCATCGTGCATAATCACGCATCCTCTCCCGGTGCGGAGGTGTTTTCGATAACAGACAACAGACAGCGCTCGGTGCAACGCCGCGTGGGCCAGATCAACGAGATGCGGGCGCCGTGGCGCTCGGCAGTGGGAGCGTCGCAGCAGCCGCTGCTGCATGAGCTCTTGCATTGCATACTATTGCGTACAGTACTGTACCTTATCACGACTGCGTACTCGTACAGTTAATTACCGGCGGTGGCCTCGAACGGGCGGGACCGGCGGCGGGCTCCATTTCCATGTGCGGCGTCAGAGTCTGCGCTGCTCCCTCCGGGACGCCGAGCCGACCCGGGGTGGGCGCGCCGCCGCGTTGCCGCCAGGGGCAGGCGCCTCACTCAGGTACGATTGCAGGCGGGGAGAGCAATCCTGCGCGCCACCGGCTGCACCGGATCTGAGCACGGCCAGTAACTACCCGGGGGGGGGGTTTGAAGCTGACCGCGCGGTGCTGAGATTGGAGGGGCCGAGGCAGAATATTCTTACTCGTACGAAGTAGATGCGGGCGGGAAAGAACAATGCGCGCCATTTTTTTTATCTGACGTCTTCGGGCCACTCGAGTTTCATCCTGGACCTTGGGGTACGTAGATGGGTGATCATGGAGTGGTGAGTGACACGGGCCGCCCGCGCGACGCCGTCGCCGCTTACAAACTGCGAGATGATACATAGTCAACTTATGCGGCGCACCTCGGCGTTCTCTACTTTCGTACTCCGTGGGCACGCTGCAATGCACTGTACTGCACTGCATTACATGTACGAGTACACTGTACGGGCACACACGAGTCGGCGCCTCGCGCCCGGCGAATGGATCAAGGGTGCCGACGCGCAGGGCCCGAGTCCGACTCGAACTCCGAGATGCCGTTTCCTCGCGTGCATGCATGTGTGCGTGCGTGCGTCGGTCCCTTGAACGCGACCGCATCTGCGCGCGCGCGCGCGGGCTGCGTGCCCGTGCCGTCCACGTCCAGTTCGCATGCGGCCAGGCGCGCGCTGTGCTGGAATGCGCATCTGCGCCTCAACCGGCCATGTCGGGGGAGGATCCTTCCATCCATTGGGTGGCTTACGGAGAAAGGTAGGCTCGCACAGGTCCTCGGTGGCCAAGGCTCTTCCATTGCCCTGAACCGCTTCCGGCGGATGGCAGTGGCTGGTAGTCCGTACAGTAGGTACGGTGCCCAGGGACCTGAGACAGGGACGCAGGTTACCTCAGCCACCAACCGGCGTCTTGTGAACGCTGGTCTTGTCTCGCCAGCCAGCCAGCCAGCCAGCCAGCCAGCCTTGCCGCTCTTTGTTCGTGCGACCTGAGTCTCGTGCACGCGCGGGGGCAGGCGCGGGGCTTCCTTCTCGTGCCTCCGCTAATTAGTTAGTTACCCCGTGGTACGATTTCAACTTTTTGTTCCTGAACTTTGTACGTGTGCGAGGAGATGGGGGGATCGGTGCCCGTGAGTCGCACGCACGTATCGTACGGACCAAGATACCCGTACACAACGCACACACGTGCGCACGCGCCGCACGGGAAGCGGCTTGCCCGGAGTCTTGTGTGCCGCAGCACTCGGGGGGATGAGATATTATTAGCATCCCATGGGACCACGACGACGACGACAACGACAACGGCAGCGACAAGGCCGAGGACGCGTTTCCTCCCTCCACTTCCCACTTCCACTTTGCCCCCCCTGCCAAGCTGGAGACGGGACACGCCACGGAAACCTTGTTCCTCGGAGGGGCAAAGGGGCATGGCGATCACTCCCAAGGCACCTGAGCTGGACTCTCTCCTTGCTGCCGGTGGTGCTTGTGCTGGTGGTGCTGGTGGTGCTGGTGGTGGTGCGGTTCCTGTGTGGAGACGGGGCGGCACTCCACGAGCACATGTACGTACAAGTACGTGTACCTGCACCTGCACCGTACCTTGCGGGAGGCGTCTGCTGGCTGACAGGCCGCATCTCGGCACGACGACGTGATCTGCCTTTATGCAGCCTCTTACGCAGCCCCCCATCGGAGCCGTTGCGCGAATAGTAAACGTTACGGGTAGAAAGCAGCAGCCCAAGTCATCAATCAATCATCATTCATTCAGGCCAAGCAAGCCCCTCCGTGCAATTTCCCGCCCACGCATCTTCATCGGGGCGCCGCCCGGTGTCTCACCCGCGCGCGCCGATGCTGCCATACCAAGGACGGTCAAGGACCCAAGGGGGGGCCCCTTTGGCGGCCCCCATGGCTGCCTGCCCCTGGTGGGTGGAATCTGAGGCGGATGGGCCGGTGGGCCCCCAGGGATTGCCATGCCAGCAGCAGGTTTTCCCCTTCCTCGTCTTCAACAGTGCCGTCGGCGTCCGTCTTTCTTCGTCAGCCACGCAGGACAATGCCAGCCCGCCACGCCCACACGTTGAATGAGCCAGGAGCGTGCGCCGCATCCGCCCAGCCCACTCTGACGCGCCGCATCGCCCGCCCGCCCGATGGATGCCTCGAGCCGTCGACGCTTGGCGGGCAGGCATGGGAGGTGCAGTACAGTAGTCCGTACCGAGTGAAGGGGAAAGAAAGAAAGAAAGAAAAAAAATTCTCGAAAAATCAGGTTCGAGCTGGACAGGGGGCCGCCGGGGCTGGCTGTCTCGGCGTCTCGGTCGCGAAACATGCCCAGCAGCCAACCCCCGTCAGGCCCTCCGTCATCGTCAGCCACTTGCATCGCCAGACCCCGTCCCATCGCGTGTCGCACGTCGCAGCCATAGACGTAGGCGTCACTGTCGCCCGTGGCCGCAGCGCTCATCCATCCCATCCCATCCGAACCTCATCGTCCGCATCCCGTCGCGTTCATGCCTGCCCGCGTGCGCGTTATGCATGCGTCTCGACACTTTTTTTTCCTGACTGCCTCCTGCGCCGCTGCACCCCCCCACCGTCGCCGTCTCGTCCGTTCACCGTCGTCGGCCAGCCAGTGATCCTCGCGCTGCGCAGCTCTGGTACGGTTCGCCGCTCTGTACTCCGTAACTACTCGTCGGATACGAGCAGCACCCTTTGCCCACGAAACGCGGTCGCAAAGCCATCCAGACACGCCACTGCGTGGCAACTCGAGCGCCCGCTGCTCCTCGTACTCGTCGGGCCTTTCCTCCCCGCCCTGCCCTTCCCTCTCTTCCTCGACATTCCCTCCCGCCCCCACCACAATCCCCCGTCACCCTCCTCCATCTGTCACCCATCCCCCTCCCGGCACCAGCGACGAACAGGCGTGCCTCAGACGGTAGCTGTTTCCTTCCACCGCCGGGGTTGCGGCTGTTTCGTGCGGTCGCCTCTCGCTTTACCGCTTCGCCTCGCCTTGCAGGGTCGTCGCCGTGAGGCAATCAGCAGGTCGCTGGGTGCGGCGTGTCTGAGCGCATTGCTGCGCCGCGCCGCTACCCCGTCCCGTTCGGCTCGTCCGTCCGTTTGCGTGCGAGTCTGCCGGGAGCGCCAGGCGCCACACCGGGCCCATCCATCATCATGCTCCATCAACGACACCACGTCGCCGGCTCGGGTTCATCCCTCCAGCAGGCCTCCCCGAGCTCGAGCTCGAGTACCAGTACTACAATAACCGGCCGCTCGCGCTTCTCCAAGGCATTGCCCTCGGTCCCCCTCAATCTCCCGCTCCGCGACTTCGCCACCCCGCGCCCGCTCCCCAAGGACCTCCCCGAGCTGCCCCCGCCGCCTCCGCCGCCCTCGGACAAGCAGCAGCAGCAGCAGCAGCAGCACCGTGACGACGACGATGACGCAAGGAGCATAAAGACCATCAAGAGCACCAAGAGCGTCATCGCGAGGAAGCCCGTCAGCTCGTCGTCGAGCGCCTCGAATCTCCCTCCCGCTCCACCGCCCAAGGCCGCCGCGCGTGTGCTTCGGAGCCCGACCGCCAGCAGGACGATCCCCAGCCCGAGCACGCCCTCCTCTTCGCATACCACCTCACATACCACCTCTCCGCCAGCGACCGCCATGGCGATCCCGAGACGACCTGTCGGCGGCGGCGGTGGTGGTGGCCCCGGCGGCGGCGCAAAGAAGGTGACGCCCAAGGCGAGCACCAGCAGCATCAGCACGCGCACCGCGAGCAACGCGAGCGCCAGCACCGTCACCGTGGCCAGGTCGAGCACGAGCACAAATACGAGCGCCGGCATGGGCAACGCCAACAACAACAACAACAACAACGGTGACGCCCACGGCGCCGGCGGTGGGCAGCCAACCACGACGACGGCATCAAGAACAACAGCAACGGCCGCCGCCACCACCACACCGTCGACGACCACGTCGCCTCTGGACCCGGCGCTGCCGTCACCAACCTACTCCATCTCGAGCCTGCTGTCGGCGTATTCCCGGGAGCCGGAGATGTTGTCAGCGCCCGCGGGCAGCAGGGGCAGCACGACCAACGGCGGTGGCGGGCCGCATGAATCGTCGACTTCGCATTCGCCGGGAACCCGGGCTGGCGCCTCGCACACGTCACCGCCCGGCAGTGGGTTCGAGTTCCCAGCGCCGCCCGTTGGGCCCCAGAGCGGTGCAGGGATATCCGCAGCAGCTGAAACACCCGTGACTGGCCCCAGCGCCCGCGGTGCCAGCAAAAGCAACGGCGCTCAGGCCAGCACGGGCACGGCCAACGGCAACGGCATTGGCGCTGGGGCTGCCGCTGGGGCTGGCAACGTGGAGGCGGTGGGCACTGCCGGTACCGGCAGTGGTACTGGCAATTTGTTGCATGGCGTGCGCGGCAACAGCGATAGCAGCGGCGGTGGCAACAGTGGCAACAGTAACAGCAACAGCAACAGCAACAGCAGCAGCGGTCCAGGTACCACCGGTGGCACTGGCACTGGCTCTGGCTCTGGTAATGGCCGGCGAGCAGCAGCTGCAACAGCTGCCCGCCAGCCCTCGCCGCCGGCCGAGCGAAACCTGCCTCCGCCTCCTCCGCCGTCCAAGGACGAAAAGGCACTGCCGCAACGCCCGCCTCCGTCGCCAAACGCTTTTCCTTCTTCCTCCCCAGCTGTTGCTGCCACCGCTCCAGCCTCGGCGGCCTCGAAGCCACCGCACCCGGCGCCGCCGGACCTCCCGACGCCGTCGCCGCCCCGCGCCGAGATTTGGCGCCGTCGCCCCCACAAGAGCGAGGCCAGCCGTGAGCTTCCTGGGCTTAAGCTCGACCACAGCCACGGTTCGACCGCGTCGACGGCTCCTCTTCCCCAGCCTCCCGCCGCTGTCGCCGCCGACGCCGACGCACCATCGGCGGGGCCCGGCGATAAGCCAAAGTCGTCGCAGGAGACGATTCGGGCCGTCACGTCCCCGTCTTCCTCGCCTCCGCGCGTCTCGCCGCCTCGCCCCTCGGTCGTCGTCGGCCTGCCTGGCCGGAACGTGCGGCCTGCGGCCAAGCTGCACAAGCAGCAGACCCAGCAGAACCAGCAGAACCAGCAGCGCGACCAGGGAGCCGCGACGCACGCCATGGGCAACGGGGAGTCCAAGCTCAACCGCATCAAGGGCTCTCTCCAGAAGCCGCACGGCCTTCGCAAGCCCAGCGCGTCGCCCGACAAGGATGCCGCCGCAAATGGCATCCATAAGAGGGACCAGAACGGCACCAGGCTGGCCGCCCTGCGGCCTCCCACGCCCGAATATCATAAGGAAGACGTCAAGTCCGCACCGGCCGCCACCGAAACCTTTGTCTCACCGGCATCTCCCGCCTCGTCATCGCCTTCGCCCGTGTCCCTCCCCGCCGACTCCGCCAAGGCGCTGCCTCCACAGCCGCCGCACGATGCTGCCCAGCCAGCACGTGTGGGACTGACGCCGTCTGCCCCGAGCATCCATGGTGCCGCGAGCCTCCAGGAGCTCAACAGCAGCGTGCAGTCTCCCGCTGGCAGCCGCCGGACGAGCCCCGCTACTGACGGCGGCTCCAGTCGCACACGGGAGTCGGCCGAGTCGACCAAGTTCCCGCCGCGCACGTCGTCGACGAAACACAATTGGCAGAAGACGCCGGTTGAGCAGCCGCGCCGCTCCGCCGGCGAGGCAGACCCGAGAATCGTTCTTTCGGACACGCAAGGACCGCTCTACCGAGGACGAGATGGCACCCTCTATCCGGAGATGAAGATCACCCGCGAGTTTGACCCCAAGGCGGCGTATTTCCCCGTGCAAAAGGTCAAGCCGCTGGAGCCCGGGGCCGTCATCCCGTCGAGGCCACTGCAGGAGTCGCACTTTAACTGCTACCAGAACCACCGGTCGATGAACCGGCGCGGCAACCGACACTACCCGCTCACCTGCCAGACGTGCGACAAGGCCGACTCGGAAGACCGATGGGTGTGCACGTTCTGCCACCTCCGCATTTGCGAGCCGTGCCTGCGGACCTTTAACGGACATCAGAGGGTGTTGCGCCGCCTCGTCGACGAGCTGGCATCCAACACGCCGCTTAGTCTGTCCTCCATGTCCCGGCCGGGATCCGCCCTCGGCATCCAGACGGCGACATGAGATGCGCCGTCACACGTGTGCAATGGCAATGCTTGCTTGTACGGCCCATTATCTTTTTTTTTTGATCCTTTCATGGCTTTTTACGGCATAGAGACGGAAGAACGCCTTAATCATGTGGAATTAACAGTTGGAATACATGTATGGCAGGGCTGCTGGTTTGCTTTTGGATAGAGGGCCGATAACACGTCGATGATACCATTTTCCTTTCTGCATTCGGGGGCCTTCCACGGGCTGGAGGACACGGGGACCCGGCTGGAGAGGAGTGGACTGGTTGGATCATGTCAGGGAGTTGAGGTCTCCCACGAAACAGGGGACATGCCGGATGAGGCTGCGAGATGACGTCCCGAAGCTCCTGCATGCTGCCTGCTGCCGGCGTCCTCCACGCCATGGGGCCGGGGTGGCACTTGATGAGATGAGAGAGCGGACTAGACTCCAATGAAGAATGGCACTGGCTGGCACTGTCTGTTTCTCATGCATTGCGGTGTGATGACGGATTCTAATTGCTGCATGGAATTGCACATATGAATGATACAACGCCATGCAGTGAAGGGCCGAAGTCGAGGAGCTGAACGGTGGACACAAGGTGGCGGGAGAGGCTGACCAAGGCGGGGCAGATCCGCACCGGACGGCGGGAGCTACGGCGGCGGGAGGGTGTGCAGTGAGTGTCCAACCTGGAACCCCTCCAACCCTCCAACCCGGAACCTTCCAACCTGGCCTCATGCACCAGCACCGCCCTCCCGCATGGTCATGCTGTCGAGCCAGCCAGCTCCAGCCCGGCCGTGGTGCAGAGTGCACGACACGACTCCTTCACCACCGACATTACAGTCCCGCATCAGTCCGGGATCCGACATCGTCGTCGTCGTCAACCTGACACTGCGGCGCCCACGGCGCCCACGCCAACATCCACCATGTCGTCGCTGCAACGCGCCCGATCCCTGCGCAAGCCGCCGGGCCTCTCGTCAGACAGCAACAACAACAACAACAGCAATGCCGCGCCGTCCAGCAAAGGCCCGTCAGGGCCATCGGGCCAGCAGCAGCGGCCGAGGACCGCCTCGCCCACGCGCCTCCCTATGAAGAACACTACCACCACCACCGCTGCCACCGCGCGTAGCTCGAATGCCGTGCCCGCAAACCCGGTGGCCACGCGAGCTGCGCGGCCTGCGTCGATGCACCTCGGCCGCACGGCGTCTGTGTCTAGGACGAATCAACACGGCGGCGCGACAGCGACAGCGACAGCGGGCGCCGGTGCGGGTGCTCACGAGGCTCCGCGGAGGGACGTGTCGAGCCGGTATCCGCCGCTGACGAGCTCTAACCGCGCGCACCCCGCGCAGCCGCGGCCGACGTCTGCGAGCGGCGCCGCGACGACGACGGCTTCGACTCAGGGCGGCCTGAGGCGAGCAGCGACGCACAAGCGCGCCAACAGCTCCGTCACCAAGCTCAGCTCGGCGACGACGCTCCGCCCGCCGTCGCGGGACAGGCCCGGCCCGGTCACCACGAGGACGGCACGCAGCTCATCCGTCGCCAACCCGTCGCCGTCCACGCCCACCGCCACCGCAGCAGCAACATCGAAGCAGGTCTCGGGGGCCCCTCTGGCTCACGCCCACGCACCCGCTCCCGCCCAGCCGCGCCTGCACAGGCCGGCCTTTTCGACGCTGCAGCAGCACTACTCGCCGGCCAAGAAGCTCGCCCCCAAGCCCCTGACGTCGACGTACCTCGCGCCGCCCTCGCCCTCCAAGCTCCCCGCCAACGTGGCCGCGTCCGCCGAGACGGGCAAGCTCCAGGCGGAGCTGCTGCAGCTGCACCTGCTCCACCGCGACGCCGCCGCGACGCACGCGCAGTGGCGCGACAGCGCGCGCGAGACGCTCGGTCGCCGCTTTGCGAGGCTGGGCGAGGCGAGCGCCGCCGTGGCGGACCGCCAGCGCGCCGGCGTCGAGAGGGACAACGTGCTGGCCCTGCGGCGCTGGGCGAGCACGGGAAAGGCGCTGGACGAGCGCATCCAGATCCTCGACGAGGTGCTCGGCGGCCTCTGGGCGCTCGGCGACACGGGAGGGCGATATAGCCGCGCGGTGAGGCGGTTCGAGCGCTGGATCGAGCGCGCGCAGCGCATCGAAGCGAGGCGGGAGGACTCTGCAGCGCTGTCACTGGATGATGATCATGATGATCAGGGCGATTCGCTTTTCGTCGGCGAGCTCGACGACGCGTGGAGGGATGACTGCGCGGGCATGACGCGCCGCCTCGAGGCCTGGCGGGCGCAGCTCGAAGAAATTGACGACCTCGACAACGGCGGCGACGACGACGATGACGACGACGACGACACCGTGTCGGACCCCCCGAGCGCGAGCTTGAAGACGATGCTCGATGGCGCGCGGCGTCTGCTGCACGGCATGCTGCGCGAGCTGCGGCTCATGGAGGAACTGGAGCAGGCGGCCCTGGCGAGCGAGGACGAGTGGATCACCAAGATAAACAGGGAGGTCGAGGACGAGAACGAGAACGAGGTCGATGATGGACATGGCCGTGGACGTGGACGTGGACGTGGAGGTGATACCCCGAGGGCCGGAGCTGTATGGAGAGTCGTCTGAGGACGCGGGCTACGCTACACTGAGGCGTCGTCGCTGTGGGATCGGCGACGCGGCAATGCCTCGATTCGATGTAGATGTATGACAGTCTATGAGTGTACGAAACAGGCCATTACTACCCGTCATCACTTCAAAGGGGCCCCAATGGAGCTTCTCGAGCTTCGGGCCGCAGTCTGGTTCGCTTCCACGGCACTGTCTGGCATCTGGCAGATGTGATGGGTGCGGTAGCCAATACCAATAACCATCACCTCATGCAACTCCACACCAATACCGTCGAGCACCAAATCACTGCGTACTGGACCGAGCAGGTCAGGTTCAGAACATTCGCCATTGAACAGAAAGTCTAACTGTAAAACCGAAGAAGAAGCTGAATGCCCCACGAGACAGGGCAAAAACCGGGGGAACGGCAAGCGCACCCCGGCGCTGGTCTCTCTCTCTCTCTCTTCTTTCGCTTCTCTCGCTTCCTCCGGGCTCTGTTCGAAAACATAATCGCCATCAGGATATCAAACACCCAGGGGTTTCTTATCGGGCCAAAAAAAAAATGGGTAAAAGAAATATGAACAGCACCATCAGCAAGAATGGGAACACAGCAAAGCGTGGGTGAGACGGATTCGTTTCCTTTCCGTGGTCCGCAACCTCCAATCTAAACGACAGGGCCGGGGGAATATGTAGGTAGGCGGGTAGGCACGCGTACTGTGCGTGTCCCAGCACGGGGCGGTGGGCAAATGGTGGTGAAGAATGGATGGCTGGGTGGAAAATTGGCTTCCTAAAAAGTAACGAGTTGTTCGACCTCCCAAGCTTGGAGCATGCGTGCGTGCGTGCCTTGATGCGTATGCGCTCAGAGGACGGGTTTCCGAGTGTAGGTCACGTCCCCGAGGGCGGCCTCGTCGACGAACCAGCTGGCACGGTCGCCCGTGGCTTCGTTGACGAGGGTACACGGCAGGCTGTCGTCGGCTCCGAAGATGCGCGACATGATTTCCTTCTTGCCGGCGCCGGTGGAGACGAAGGCGACGCGGACGGCGTGGGTGACGACGGGGAGGGTGAGGGTGATGCGCCGGGGCGGGGGCTTGGGCGAGTCCTCGATGGGGGCGACCCAGGCCTCCGTCTCGCGCAGGAGCGGGTGGCCGGGGAAGAGGGAGCAGGTGTGGCCGTCGGGCCCGCAGCCGAGCAGGATGAGGTCGAAGATGGGCAGGCGCACCGAGTCGCGGCTCGCGAAGCTGCTGACGAGCGTCTTCTCGTAATCGTCAGCGAGCTCCTGGACGTCGTCAAGGTGCTCCGTGTTGATGTGGTGGACGATAGGGACCTGCTGCTTGCCGTTTTCGTCGGAGCTGGGGATCTTGTCGAGCAGCTCAGCCTTGAGGAGGCCGTAGTTGGAGTCGGGGTGGTCGAGAGGGACGGCGCGCTCGTCGGCGAAGAAGATCTCCCAGCGGGAGAAGTCGACGACCTCATCGTCGGCTGTCGGTGGGGGCAGCAGCGCGGCGGCGAGCGTCTTGGGCAGGGAGCCGCCCGACACGGCGATCTTGAAGGTTCCGTGGCGGGTGAAGCCGGCGTTCTGGCACTGCACGACGTAGCCTCGCAGCCCCGGGGCGAGGGCGTCGACGTCCGCGAAGGCGTAGAGATTGGGGTTTGTCTTGGGCATCGTGGCGGCTGTGGCTGGTGATGGTGCTATTGCCGGTGCTGGGTTGATGGCGGGCGGAGTGGCTGTTTGTTGTCTGTCCGCGGCGTCCAGTGATGCCGTCGTCGTCTTCGTCGGTTGTCGTCGGTTGCCGTCGTCGATGTTGCGCGGGCAGTGCCTCCGATGCAAGTGGACGGTCAAAGGAGGGCGGTGGGGGTTGGGAGAGCTCTGCTACGCGAGCGGAGGTTGGAGGGGTAGGAAGGTAGGTAGGAGGTTTGCGCGGCGTCCGAGCGTTGGGGCGTTGCAGCGTCTGCGTGCGTGCTTGTATGTATGTGTGTATGTTGAGTGTACGAGGAGCAGCTAGCTAGCTGTAGCTGGGGGTTTGTTATCTCTGCGTCGGGGCCTGCGCGAGAGTGAGTGCGAGGTAGAGGATGCGGGTGTGTCGTCACGAAAGGACGGAATGGTCCGAGGACGAAACAAACGGCGGCGGCGGCGGCGGCGGCGGGCTGCGGAGGCGACGGCACGACGGCAACGGCGGAGAATGTACTGCTTGGTAGGCAGGCAGGGAGTCAGGGAAGGAAGGACTCGACTTGGCAGCTGGATTGGCCTGGGTTGGACTGGAACTGGCAACCGGGGCCGGCGAGCAAGCAAAAGGTTTATTAACGCACGAAACAGAAGCTCCGTTCCTGCGGGCCGGGCAGTTTAGCTTTAGTTTTTGGACGGCGGGCGATTGGGAAATGATGACGATGTGGTGGTGGTGGTGGCCCGCACGGGGGGGGGGCGGCCAAAGCTAGCCCAGCCAGCCCAGCCAGCCCAGCAAGCCCAGCAAGCCAGGCCCAGCCCCATCTCGCCAGCCCAGCCATCAATGATGACGGGGTCCAAACTGCCCGCCGCTGTCGCCGTCTGCGGCGCAAGAACGGAAGGGCCCCGGGCGCCCTGTTGATTTGTCTTTGATTGAATTGTTTAAGATTTTTACCCTTCTGGCGGCCCGACGAGCTACCTGTATTACCTCGTCCGGCGCGCTCATTGAGCCAGCGCTCACAAGGACCACGAGTAGCAGCACCCACAGCATCACGGCCATCGTGCCTGTCATCCCGTCGTGGACAGCCGTAGCACCACCACCACCATCTACCCACGGGGTGCGGGGGGTTTTTTTTTTTTTTTTCGTTTATGTGGGTGTGAGTGAGCAGGAGTTGCCCGTGTGTACGTGTGCGTGTGCCCCTGCCTCCTTGCCTGTCTGTCTGTTGGCATTGCGCGCGGAGTCTGTGGATCACGACGGTGGTCCACCCTGGAGAAACATGAGAGCTTGGCGGCGGTGACGGTGATGACAATGACGACGATGGATGGAGCTGCTGCGACAAAGTACTGCGGCTGCTACTTCGTACATGCTTGTACGTCGCACGCTCCGACTACGACGCTGTCGCACAAGTACCCGCGCATGAGTAAGTCAGTCCCCGTCGCCGGCGGGCCACGAAAGGAAAATCCACGAAGGAAGAAGCTCCACGAAGCACAGGGGGGGGGGGGGGGGGCGCCGCCATCGCTGCATCTCAACGAACAGCGGCTTGGCCGAACGCACTGGAGCCGCATTTATTATCTGGAGACGGACGGATCCAGGAACGAACAACCGACGGCAGACGATGAATTAAAGACTTTTCCCCCCCTTACTCGAAAGGGCGGATGGCAAATTCTTTCAAAAGGGACATTGCTGCCGTTTCGGCCCGTGGTGGCTCATGGGCCAAAAAGTGAGATGTTGATGTTGCGCGCCGTGGTGCCATGCCCTGGATTGGGACTCCACCCTTCGGATGACGAGCCCAGCTCTGCGCCCGGTCGAACGCCGTGGTTCACACGGCATTGGGGCGCGGTATCTGTCATGAAGAAAGATTCCTCTCGGGGGTGCGCTCGTCTGCGCGAACGAGGGGCAACATCGCACACGAGGGCCAGATATATGTACACGTACATGTTTGGAGCTGGCGATTGCGTCAAGTATCTTGCGTCGCGGCGTTCCATTGCTTGGATGGCGGGGTAATCCAAAGGGTACCCATGAAACAGCGGCAGGTCTCTCGCTAATGGAGGGGCACACACACTCCCACACCACCCATGCCACCTTCCAGCTGCCCCTCACTGAGGTGACAGACAACATGAAGTGAGACAAGCAGCCCAGGGCCGCCTTGACCCTCCCCCCGGCCCCGTTGGTGAACCGCGAACCTGACTGGTAACCGTGTCCATGTCCTCACTCGCCGAGAAATGCCCATCCCGCGCAGTGCACTCCGATCCAACAACCACATCGACGCAACCACATGGCACCTGTTGGCTGGCGGCACCCGTTGGGCTGGCCAGTAGCCAGCCCCAGGTTGGGACTGGGACTGTCCGGCAGATCCGCGCGCAACGCGCCCTCAAGCATGTGATTGACGGGTGCGTGCTGCCAGGAACAAACAAAAACAAAAAGGAAACACCATGAACGGACGCACACGCACTGCGGACCACGAACCGCACATGTAACCATGACGTGACGTGACGTGACCCCCCCTTGCGCGCGCGTGCGCCGCCGCCGATTGGCGTCTCTCCCTCTTCTCTCCCCAACGACGGCCGACGACCACCCGCCTGGGAGGCACCGCCCGGTGGCCGTGGCCGTGGCCGTGGCTGCTCCGGGGTGGCGCTGGCGAAGCCCGATCCGGCGGCACCGCGTTCTGAGGCGTGCGTGCCCGCCCGCCCGGTCCGCCGTCAGGATGGCAGAGCTCGGATTTTTCTTGCCGTTGCGGCGGACCGACCACCTGCGCCAGCAGAGAGCCACACTCGAGGTTCCATTGCCTGGAGTGCCTCTTCCCGCCCTGCAGCGCGCCGCCTGCTGCTGGGCCGCCAGGCCTCTAGCTTCCTACGAGTACAGCTCGTCCACCGCCGGCGGGTGGCGAAAGCGGGACGTGGCGCAACCCAAGGCCGCAGCCGGTAGCAGCGCCACAGCACGGACTGACCCTCAACGGCTCTCCCAACGACACTCGTCGAGCCGGCTGGGCGGCTGCTGGACAGCTCTGGAAAACAAGGTCCTGGGAGCAATTAAAGACTCCGTACTGCAAGCTGATCAGTTGAATCCATTGCTGGGCGCTGGCGCAGGTTGTGAGAGACGTGCAGAGGGCTGTTGCAGCTGACGACACGCGTTGACCGTTTGACTACCTTAGGTAAAGTACCTTGGGTAAGTCGCTATTATGCAATGGGGCAGCTTTCACTGATCGTGCCGGCGCCGACGGATGCCAAAGATCGGTGCTTGATTTCCAATGCCTCGCTTCGTGGCCGACGAAGCAGTAACAAAGTCCGAGACGGCACCGATGCCAAGGCAAGTTCGTAGGACATCCCTGCGGGCAGCCACGGGAGGCGCGGTCACTCGCCACTGCCCAGCCCCGGAACCTCCACCGCAGGGCACCAGGGCAGCGTGGCGGGCCAGGCAAGAGCATGGGAGGCAAGGAAGCAAGGCAGGGCCCTCCGCGGACAGGACCAGCGCTGGGGGGCGCCTGCGCCACACACTGGGATTAGCATCGGTAGAAGCAACTTAGGACGGGACCTCACTGGGGCGGAGGGGCAGGGACCACCACCGACATCAAATGGAACCCCCACCGCCCGCTGCCTTGGGCTTCGATGCCTCCGGACAGGGCTGGGCGGGCGGGCGGCCTGCTTCATCACCTCAGTCAGCAGCAAAGCCCGCTGTACCTCCACCGCGTCTTGCGCGAGCACCACCACAGGCACGGGCCCGCACCGCCCGTGGATCCCTCCCTCCAGCCTCAGCCCTCAGCCACTGATCGTCGCCGGCCCAGAGCCAATCCGCTGCTTTGGAGCCTCTGCTCCGTCCGCTGGACCCTTGAAAAATTGCCATCAATTGGCCAGCCAGCGTCGCCGCAGCCCGGCCAGGGCCTAGAACCACCGCAGCCGCGACCACCGCGACCACCACCACGAGTCCACGACCACCACCGCGCGATACGATACTGCACTGCACCTCGCTGGAGAAACACACACACACACACGATACGACAACCTGCCGGGACCCCTCTTCCACCGTCCTGCCAGCGGCACGAGACCCTTCCGCCTGCCTCCTTTCCAGGGTTCCTCCCGCCAGGCCTGGTCTTCGCCTAACTAGCCGATTGCTGGCCTTGCTCGCCTGTCTCGCCTTGCCTCGCCTTGCCTTGCATCCTGCACTGCAGCCTTTGCGCCTGGCGCCCCTCTCTTCCTCGCTTGCTCCAGCTTGCAGGACAGACACACCCTGCCACACAGTCGCCGAGAAGTGCCTCTCCGAGTACGTCGTCTCGTCTCGAGCCCTTGTCCGCTGCTGCCACTGTGGCTGCGACTGACAACCACCCCGCGACCCCAGGCGTTCGGCAGCCCCCAGAAGCCTCTCGTTGCGTCCGTCTGCCTCCATCGGCTTCCCCCATCAGACGGGCGCAACCGCACCGCCTCAAGTCGCCCCCGTCACCTCACGCCCGTGCCGGCACCGCTCTCGCTTGGTGTCGGGGACATCAGGTCCCGACAGACCGGTTTGCGCCAAGTCCCATAGTCGCAGCGGCGTACCCTCGCGGCCCGTCACGCGCGTCCCTACCCTCGTCTCCCCCCCCGTCTCACCTCTCGGGCGACACCTCGCTCCCGTTGCCACTCTCTTCCCCTTGGACCACCGTCTACCGCCGCCGCTCGACGCCTAAGCCCCCCGGCTGCTCCTCTCGACTCGACGCCGTGCCCGGGTCTCCGCCGCGCCACTTCCGGACCACAACAGCCCCTCCGTCTGACTCCCGCATATCCCGCCCAGGTCTTGCTTCTGCCCCCCCTGTTCGCTCGTTCCGAGGCAAGGGTTAGTCCGGGAGTGCGCAAGTGGCATTGGCTGTGGCTCCGTCTTGCCTTCTCCCGTGGCTTCGTCGCCCAAGACCGTCAGATTCTGGACCCCTCTAGACTTCTTAAACCCTCTTCTCACCCGTCCGCGAGGGGTCGTCGTCAGTCCGCTAGGAGGACGACGCCTTGCGAGTGCCGGCACGCCCGACTCGCTCCAGCCAGTTGAGATAGGCTTGGCACTGCCTTACCGGCTGGTCTGCTAGGACCCTGAAACCCACCTCTGCAAGCTCTTCTGCCCCGCCTCTTGACCCCATGGACGACAACGCCCGCCATGAGCGCCTGCTCGACCGCCGTGCGCAACTCACCGAGGGCCTCGGCAGTCTGCCGTATGACTTGATCCTCTACCTCGAACGTGCAACCGTCTACTCAGACTTGGGCTACCCCGATCTTGCCGCCGCCGATGCGTACCGCGCCCTGCTCCTGACGGACGAGGTGGCCAATGAGGGCTTCGAGTACCACGAACAGGCCGTCGAAAGTCTCGTCCGACGCGCCAGCCATTCCGTGCCCGAGGTCCTCACACACGGCAGTCTTGCGGCGGAGTCACTCACTGCCATCGTCGACGGGCCGGAGTCCGATGAAGCCGCCGCCGTCCGCCTCGCGAGTGTCGCGTCGGTGCGAGCGTACCAGATCCTGTCGCTGAGCCTTTTGTTATGTGGCTGTCTCAGAAGTGCTGCCAATTTTTGCGAGAGGGGCCTCCAGGTCGCGCCCGACAATCAAGAGCTCCTCAACACCAAGGACCACATTCGGACAGTGGGCCGCCGACGGCTGCGGCGCGACGATTTCGAGACTGGCGACCTCCCTGACTATGGCCTGGTTCGCCGCGAAGTCTACCCCTGGAACGACCACGAGCCGGACCGCTTCACGCCCGAGTCCTTGGACGCCTTGAACGCCGATCTCAAGGAGATGGCCCCAAAATGCGCAATCGAGGTGGCGACACTGCCCGTTCTTCTCGAGGGAGCGAGCGATACCGATGGATACGACATCATCCCGACCTGCAAGCAGCTGGGTGTATTTGCCCAGGAGGATATCGAGCCCGGAGAGGCAGTCTTGAAGGAGTATTCGCTCCTGACAGCCAATAACAGGCTCAAGGACCCCGTCTGTGACGCGTGCAGCTCTGACTTGCCGCCTCTCGGCAGCGACAACGAGGCCGTCAGCTGCGACGAATGCTACGACACGGTCTTCTGCAGCCAGCACTGCCACGATGAGGCCATGGAGCGATATCACCCTGCCGTCTGCGAAAAGGATGTCGACGCCATTGCCAAGGATCCCGATGCCTTCGAGGCCGATGAGACGTTATACCTGTTGCTCCTTGCCCGCGTGTTAGCTCTGGCTGCGCATCAAGAGATCCACCCCCTCGACGTGCGAGAAGTCAGGTTCATCTGGGGCGACTTTGTACCGACCAGCACCAATGCCATCAACGTGTCGCCAAACGCTGGACCCCCGCCCGAGTGGACGCTGCCCTTTTCCTTCAAGTACAACATCGAGACGCCGCTCCACGTTCTGGAGAAGATGGATATTGACATCTTTGCTGGCCTGCCAGAGTATGATTTGTGGGTGCTCAACACGCTGTACGCCAAGTTCCGGGGCACTGCGTCGGCACGAAAGAACCCACGTGACGGCCGCCCCGATGTTGCTGCCGTCCACCCGTATTGGTGTCTGGCCAACCACGACTGCGACCCCAATGTCACCTGGGACTGGGGCGGTCGCATGGTGCTCTGGGCGCGTAAGGAGACGGTCGTCGGCGGGCGGCCGGGCGGCATCAAGCGAGGCGAGGAGATCCTCAACCACTACTGCGACGTCACGCTGCCGGTGCAGCAGCGGCGAGAGTGGGCGAGGGGCAGTCTCGGAGGCTGGTGCATGTGCCAGCGCTGCCGGACAGAGGCGGCCGCCGAAGCTGCCAAGGGCGCGTCGGATGTCAATGGCAAGGAGAACGCCAACTAATAGCGAGAATCATGCCCCGTCGCGGCAGAGCCGGCGGGGTTGGGAACGATGATACACGCGAAGGGGCAAAAGTGCTTTGAAGAAGGAATGACAGGCCAGCTGGCCGAGAGGGAAGGGGGACGGGGCTTGATTGCGGTTCGACACCTGCAGAACCCCCACCCTCCTGGCAATCCCCAATCCCTGCCCGGGCGCCGATGCGGGACGTTTGGCGGCGTGGCAGCCGGCCGGCTTGGCTGAGTTCAGCATCAGAGAGTCCGTCTGACCGAAGATACGGCCGTGCCCACCCTTCTTGCTCGTCTCGCCACAGCGAGGGGCTTCTTCGCGTCATCGGCCCCGGAGCCCCGAGTGGTTCCGACAGACGGCGCGCCTGGCCACCGTCTCTGCCGGGCCCGACTCCACGACTCCATGACTAAGGTGCGAGGACAAGGACACGGGACAAGGGACAAGGGGGTGAGACGCCTACAGAATACGCGGGCTGCATGCTGGCATGAATTAGCGTACACGATGTAATTCATAATGCTCCAGGGAACGGGCTCCAGATCGCATATATACACAAAAAGAGAAGCCTTGGATACACGCCATGCGAGCCAGCCAGCAGCCGTGATTGGGCGGTCACGAGTGCATGTTGCTCGAAATGTGAGATGATTGTGATGAACCCGAGACCGGCCTGTCTAGAGAAACAAGTATCTCGCTGGCCAACCCAAAACGAGGGAACCTTGTACTTCGTAGTGGACTCTACCTGCTTGACCTTTGGTACTCGGTAGGTAGGTCAGGTAGGCAATGTAGGTAGGTACCAGGTAGGTACCTACCTCACCTTAGGCAGTTTACCTGCCCGCTCCGGGAAGCGGCCGCGGGCCGACAATCTGCCTCCTCCCGGCGCCGATGCCCTGGCCGCCCCTGTTCTGGCTGTCGCCGCCCGTGTAGCCGCTCCACTGGCCGACGTCCCAGCGGCCGCCGACGCCGCCGCCGATGCCGTCGACGGCCCCGTCGGCCGGGCGCGCGGCCCGGGCCGTCTCGCGCTGCGCCTCCTCCCACTCGCGCTGCCGCTCGCGCTCCATCTCCATCTCGCGCTCCAGCAGCGACTTGGACGCCCACCCGCCCGCCTTGGTCTTGGCCTGCGCCTGCGCCCGCCTCCGGTCCTCGCCGTCGCGCTCCTCCGTCGCGCCCAGCTCGCGCGCGTACGTCGTCTGCGGTGTCGCCGTCGGCGTCGGGGCCGCGTTGCTCGACAGGAACCGGTCCGTGCGGCTCTGCGTTGGCGGCGTCGGGGACGTGTATTTGGACGGGTCGGGGAGGGGTCTGCTGCCGCCACTCGGGCTCTTGACCTTGGGTACGGCGGTCGGGTCCGGGAGAGGGCGGCGAGAGGTCACGAGCGGCGAAGGCACATCGGGCGTGGCCTCCTCCTCGTCCAGCCGCTCTTGGTGCTGGTTCCAGGCCGTCTGAAGCACTTCCCGTTCGTCCTTGGACCACGACTCAAAGCGCGCCGGCTCGCGTTCCGGACCCTTGGCCGCCGGGGGAGACGCCGTCGCCGCGTGCCGGCTCCGGGACCTAGGCTTCGGGGGCGTGATTTCGTTGGCCGGCCGGTCCGCGCGCGTCACTCGGCCCTGGCGCTCTCGCTCGTACTCTGCCTCGCGCTGCCGTGCCAGCTCCAGCTCCTTCTCCAGCTCCTTTATCCGAGAGCTGTGGCTGTTCTCGGCGTCGGCTTGCTCAGCCTGGTACTGACTCAGGAACTGACCGCGGAGCTTGTTGTCGCTCTGGCTGCGGGCGCGGCGACGCTCCTCTTGCAGGCGATACTCGGCCTCCCGCTCTTCCTTGAGGCGCTTCTGCTCCGCCAGCTGCCACTGCCGCTCCTGCTCGGCCCATTGCCTCTTCTCGTCTTCTGCTTTTCTCCGCTCCTCCTCACGCAGCCTCTCCGTCTCTGCCTCCCATCGGCGCTCCTCTTCCCTCTTGGCCTCCTCCTCTTCCGCTTGCCGTCGGCGTTCCTCTTCTTCGGCCTCTTGGCGCTGGCGCTCCTCCTCCTCCTTGCGGCGTCGTTCCTTGTCAGCCAGGCTGGGGACCTGCGGGGCGGCGTTGGTGATCTGTCTCCTCCCACCAAAGGCAATGCCGAGGTTTCCTTGACTGGCTCCGCCCATGTAGCCGTACTGGGCAATGTTCCAGGCGGGCGACGTTGCGCCTTCCTGCTCCCTCTTGCTCCAGGTGCTGACGGTGCCGGGGGATCCGCCGGTAGAGGGGGTCTTGCCGTGGCCCTTGGTCGGACTCCAGCGACCGGAGGCGGAGTCGCCGGTTCGATGCGGCAGCACCGGCTTCGAGCCATACGCCGACGAGGTGTTGCTCGTAATGGACGTGCCTCTATCACGGAGCGCCGTCGGAGTTGCGGGGGCGGGGCCGGTACCCTGCGGGCTCACGACGCCGCGCGTCTTGGGACCTATCGCCGTGGGGAAGCTTCTCGGATTCGCGGCGTTGGCGGCCCTGCTGAAGGCGCCGAGGCATTGCAGCACCTGGGCCGGGTCCTTCTGCTCGAACAGGTCGACGGTGAGGAACATGTCGTGCTGCTGCAGGTTGAGGGGCGGGGCCTGGCAGGCGCGGAGGAAGTGCGAGATGTTCTCCATCTGGACGAAGGGCATGGCGGACTGCTTGAACTTGACGCCAGGCGGGGGAACGGCGCGGTTGACGAGCCTGGCGGACGGGGGGTGTTAGCAGATACGCACGGCAGCGTCTTGCGCGCGGGCGGGCGCGCAACATACTTGCACAGGGCGACGCCATCCTTGAGCCCCTCGAGGAGGTCCGACGACGGCAGCCTCTCGCCCAGCGTCTCCTCGATCCATTTACGGGCCTCGTTGGCGGCGGCGGGGGTGTACTTGTCGAGGCGCATCTGGCGCAGGTCCTTGTCCAACGACGACACCGAAGCCATGGCGACGAGCGGTAGGTGGATGATGTCGGGGTTGGGAAGGGCGACAAAATGAGGGCACGCGGCGCAGTCCGACGCTCGGTTCTGCAGATCAGGTCACACAGTTTGTAAGTAGGCGTGTTGTCAGATATGGGCACCGGGTGCGCAAATTTGGTGGCAGGCGACCGGCGCGATCGGAATGCTGTCGTATGGGGCAATGAGCGGCGGCGGTCGTACGTACGTAGCTCGCGAGGTAACTACACTGAGACTGAGGGGTCGCGGGCAGCCTGCACGGAGCGGCAGGTCGATTGAGGGCGAGGGAGTGGCCGCGCGACAGGGATGGCGCAAGAGGCGTTGGCACAGCCGTCGCGATGAGGTCGTCGTAGGAGATGCGCTCCGGAGCGTGACGGGGGGTGAGGAGGACTCAGGAGGAGAGGACGGCGGATGGCGACGGGAAGGTGGGCGATGGGAGGACGTACGGGATCCATGGACGGGACGCGTTGGCGCCTTTGGGCGCCGGTCGGGGGTCAACTCCAGTGCCTTTGGGGCCCTGTTTGTTGGCGCTGAGGTGGGTAAGCCCGACCAGGCCAGGGGACCGACCCCCGACCTGCCCGGGGCAGGGGAGGAGGCGCGGAGATGACGTGGGCGCTGCGCGACAGGTGTGGCTCGCGGGTGCCAGTGCAACCTTGGAAGGCAAGAAGGGTAGCCCGGAGCTGCGGTGTGGCTGGTGCGCTGGCCGGCGGTCGCACCGCACCGTGGCGCTGCGGGCTGGGGGACGCGGTGGGGCCCGGGCCGGACGACCTCGAATGTCGAAACTCGAAAGCTTCCCCCATCCTGAACGTCCCGTCCCGGCCGAAACTCGCCTCTCGACTTTCCCCTCGAGATTCCCGCCGAACTCTTCCGCCCCAACCGTTTCCATGTCCATGAAGCGGATAGGCCCCATCGCCCAGGCATGGTACAAGTGGAAGGCCCTCCGCCTGCCCTGGCGGAAGCGCTTCTTCGTCGGTACGTGCCGCCACCTCGCCGTCTCTCCTCTCCTCTCCGCTCCCCTCCTGCCCTGCCCTCGTACAGCGACAGCGTCGAACATGACTGCTGACACATCTGCACCCCGCGCGCATCACAGGATATGACCTCCACGGCAACACGTACTGGGAGTTCCGCCTGACGACCCGCGGCGACACCGCCCACGACGTCGGCACCGCCGCCGCCGGCTCGGAGCGCTGGCGCCGCATCGTCCACTACCCGCGCTCGACGCACTACTCCGACGTCCGCGTCAGCCCCCTGTGGCACCAGTGGCTGCGGCACACGCGCCCCGACGCGCCCTCGCTCGCCGAGCAGCGCGATGACGTCGCCCGCCAGCGCCGCGTCAAGGTCCTCGCCGCCGAGGCCGACGCCCGCTGGGACGCCAAGCCCCGCGTCATGGAGGCGCCCGAGGATGCCGCCGCGAGGAGCTCAAGTCGAAGCGGAGGAGGGAGCCTTCCGCCGGCGGCGGCGGACCCGACAGCGCGCGACGAGGCCGCTCATGCCGAGGAGCAACAGGCGCCGCAAGAACAAGAGCGAGCGCAAGATGCCTCCGGGTCACCCGAACAGATTGCGACGGAGCCCAGCCCCGATGCGAAGAAGCCGACGACGACGACGACGACCCCGGAAAACGACCCGTGGGCAAAGGCGAAGCCCCAAGGACCGGGCGAGACGTGGCAGCCCACGGCATGGAGCCCGACCGCAGCCAAGAAGCGGTGATGTGGCGCGAGCGAAGCAGACCGACGAGCTTGGCGACGTATTGGAGCAACAATGTCGGGTCAATTTCGCGAGCCCGTGTCTCCACGGGCACTGTACCATCTAATCTTGTATCATACTTGTAGTAGTTGTAGTAAATACCCCCCATCTACGCCCGCTAGAAATGCAGCAAACGCCAACAGTCCCTTCTCTCCCCTTTTCCCGCCAAAGAAGAAACAAAACGCCGAATCCCATCTCAGTGTTGCGCGCGTTCAAGGCCGGATACATCCGTCCAGACATTCGAGTCGTTTGTTCGTTTCAAGCCAGGACTCCGGACGTGCCAAAGGAGAAAAAAAAGAATAAAGGCCAAAGAAAGAAGGGGAGAGAGAAAGAGGAAGACCGCCACACACCCGACGGGGTGGCGACGCCAAGAAACAATTGCAGCATGTTCAAGCCGTAGCCGACGCCTCCAACACTTGCATCAACACGCGGATCCGCTCTGCGGAGCCCGACAGCATCTCCTGCGCGGCGGCGTCACCCGAGTCCGTCTTCATCCTGCCGGTGCGCTTCTTCTTGGCCTTGGCCTCTCGCGCCTTGATGCCCTTGTCCACGGCGGCGGAAAAGGCGTCTGTGTATTCGAGCATGTCGCACTTCCACATGAGCAGGATGGCGTTTTCCACCACCAGGGACAGCTTGGCGTTGTCCTCGAGCCCGACCGTCTGCGCGGGCAGCGTCACGTAGCAGCGCTCCAGCATGGGCATCGTCAGGCGGCCGGCGGCGTCCTCGTCCGGGTCCACCTTCCAGGGCTTCGTGTAGCTCGGCGGCAGCAGCCGGTCGAACAGCTCCTTGGCCAGCGTGACGTGCGAAATGTCCAGCAAGGGGTTGGTCCGCTGCGTCACGAGCAGCGCGAACATTTGCGGCGGGAGCACCTGGACTGCGGCCGCAAACTCCTCGTAGAGCAGGTTAAGCTCGTGGTTCTTGCGCACCGCATGGACCGCCGCCGAGACGAGCTTGAAGAGCCGCAGCCGCAGGACCACTGATTCGGCAAGACCTGGATGGGAGCACCCAAACGACACCTCCTTTCTCCCATCCCGCGGCTTCTGCGGCGTCGGCGGCTCAGAGACACCCGATGAGATGGAGTCGTCGTCAAAGTAGTCGCCGAATTTGTCGTTTTCCAGGTCTAGGACCTGCTCTCGCTTTCGTTTCCTCGACGCCTTCTTGGCGCCCCTGTGCTCCTTTTCAAACACCTCGGTGAATGACGACGTCGACAGGCTCCCCCCGTCTGCCAGGAGAGCCTTGATTATCCGCTTGAAGCCCGACTGTCTACCCTCCTGCTGGTCCATGTACATGACGATGATGGACTGCCGCCGTGACGCGAGAGGCGCGTCGTCGGCGTCGGGCTCGCCCTTGGCGTGGTGGGCCTCGTGGTCGATCCTTTCTCGCTCCTCCCAGTCCGCCCAGAGGACGTCCACCATGTACTCGAGCCAGACCTTCCAATACCGCCACCGGTGCGGGTACAGCGTCGCCGTGTTAAAGGCCCAGCCCACGGTAGACCAAAAATCCTGGCCGCGGCACCAGACGCTCGCCTCGTTGGCCATACGCCCGCGGAGGCGGTCATGGTCGCGCCCCTCGCCGTCCGACATGTCACTGTCGCTGCCGTTGCTGGCATATCCCGAGCGGCGGCCCCATCGCGGCTGGGGCCGGAACTGAAAGGCGGCGCGGAAGCCTGCGTTGACGGGTCCCACGACGGCGAGCAGGCTGCGCAGGTAGTCGAGGGCGAGGGCCGGCATGTCGAGGTGGTCGGGCTTCTCGGCGCGCGTCGTGTTCATCGGATGGACGATGAGCGTGTTGAGGAGCGCGATGTGGCTCGGCGGCGGCACGGCAACGCCCTTGCGCGACTGCTGCGACACGTCGCGCCTCGACACGCCGCTGCCCAGTGAACTGTTGAAAAGGTTGATGGCACATGTGTCTGCATCACCGCGTCCCAAGGTTAGCTCCAGAACACACAAGGCTCAAGAGATGATGACGGCGAGGGGTGCCAGACAGAGCTGTTCCTCGAGGAAGATCTGGCAGTGGTCCTTGAGCTCGCGCGGCAGCCGTCGAGCGTCGCGGTACGGGCAAGGCGACGCGTGAGCCGGGCTGCTGGCCGTCGTCGACTCAAGCTGCTCGTCCGAGTCGTTAGCCGTGTAGAAGGACGCCGGCGACGAGCTCCCGCTTCCTGGCGACGGCGGCTTTCCCGCCATTGCGCGCAGCCGGGCAGGTGAGCAGTGTCGGGCCCGATGCGATGGGTGTCGCGGGGGCGGCGAGGGGCCGGGGGGAGGTTCGAAGAAGGCGGCGCTTTACGCGGTCGCGGACGCGGGCGCGGACGCGGGGCGAGATGGCGCTGGCGGTGGCTTAAGCACATGGATGGAGTCGTGGTCGTGAGGAACAGCGAAGAGCGACGCGCAGAGAGTGGGGCCGGGAGCACAATGCCGCCAGCGCCGTGCTACCGTACAGTGCAGGCGCCTTGGAGACACTATACGCGGGTCCACGACCAACGGCCACCGCTACCTTATGCCTTGAGATACTTGATAACTACCTGACCTTACCTTACCTTACCTGACCTGTACCTGCACTTCGCACATGCATGAGGTACTTGTGCCGCTGCGACTCCGACACGCCACAACCACACCGACATGCAAAGCAATTCTCATCTCAACGTCACCTCATGCAACAAGCCCGACCAGGCACCATCCGGACTTGACTCATTGGCGCGGCAAATGCAGCAGTTTCCCCTTGGAACTCGGCCGGGAAGCACAGACGACTCGACTACGGCCGTACTCGTACTTTGCGTCAGAAGCGGCCCATACCAGCCTTTGGCACTAACCCCGGCAACCCAAAACAAAACGAGATACCAGGGAGTTGGTGCCTCTCCTTACCACAAGCAGTCGCATCGCCGTCGAGACCACAATCATCGATGCCTCTCCGTTCACTTCGTGGCCCAGTCCTTCGTAGGTGCAAGTAAGTATGCCGGGCGGCAGGCCGGGCTACGAGCCCAGAGGCAGTGCCGCCATCGACGCCATGTTTTGTACCATGCTATGCTATGCTACTGTACTTTGTCATGGCCCAAATCTTGGACCTGATGCCTGAAATCATCATCGTCCACCGCGGCTCCACGACGCGTCGCGGCCGATATGCCATGCCGAAGCCCACCACCCTAGGTCATTATACACGAATCTATATTATCCCGCGCTTCGGCGCTCTCTATTGGTATCCCCGACGACCGTCCATGCAAACGCCATTTAAATGCATAAAGGAAGAGATGAATGTGGATCCTGAGGGCAGTGTATGTAACAACGCCCTTTTCGAAATGTGACGGATGAGATGCACTCGCACAGCCCCTTGACGGGACTAGGACGACGATGCCTGCTGTGGGTTGGTCGGGTGCTTGGCCATGGCGCTGCTTTCACGCCTTTCCTTCTCCTTGTCGTCGGCCTCGTGAACGGCCTCCTCCTCGCTGATTTGCGTATGCTTGGAACGCATCATCTCGAGAACGTGCGCAGCCTCTGCGGCGAACTTGCACTTCATGCGGATCCGGGCGCCGTACTTGTAAAAGAGAAAAGGGAACGGCACGCAGGCGAGCGCCAGGAAAGCCGGGATGGAGCTGGCCCAGTGGATGCCGAGGTCCTGGTACATGTACGTGGTGAACAAGGGGAAGATGGCGCCAAAGAGAGATCGCAACACCGAGTTGGCGGCGAGGACCGAGGCGGCGAAAATGACATCTAGAAATTAGTCAGCCGTGTATTCTACCGAAAGGGCTCAGGGATAGAACTCACAGGAGTCGACGAGGTAGTTCATCAGAGACAAGAAAACCAGGACAATGCCGGCCGCGAAGAAGCCGGAGCCGATGATGGGCACGACCCAGTGGACGTTGGTGCCGTTGGTCCAGGCGAACCAGAACAGCCCCACGGGCAGCAGGATGGACCCGATCAGCGCCGGAGGAAGTCGGGCCTCCGGCGGCGCCATGCCTCCCGCCTTGGCCGCCGCCCGCTGGTAGCGTCCGTTGTCGAAGATGCTGCCCACCGTCGCGATCGTCATGCCTACGGCGATGCCAATGAAGGCCAGGCCACCAATGCCTGGCTTCCAGCCTCGACCTTCTTGGAAGACGATGGGGAAAGCGGCAAAGCAGAGATAAAGCGTGCCGTAGATGATGGCCATGTAAATGGCGGTGAGCAGGACGATTGGCTCACGGAACAGCAAAATCCAGGGCCGGGACATGGCGACCTTCATCTGACTGCCGACGCTCTTCTTGGGCTTGCCCTCGTCCAGCTTGGAGATGTAGACCTTGCCCGTCTTCTCAGAGAGGGCGGCGGCGCGCTTTCGCAACAGGACGGGCGCATACGTCTCGGGATAGACGAGCGAGTTGATGATCCACAGGACGCCGGTGAAGATTGCCGTCAGGCCCTCGACCCATCTCCAGCCCTCGGCCTCACCAAGGAACCCACCGGCGATTGGTCCTGAGAGTAAATGTTAGCATTCGGGAAGGAGCCGAGGCTCGGCAAAAGGGAGCGCACCGAGAGCAGGTCCCAGAAAGGGGGCCATGGCAAATATGCTGGTCGCGATGCCGCGCTCGTTGGCGGAGAACATGTCGGCAATGACACCGCCGGCATTCGTCAGGGGTGAAGAGCCAAAGGCACCGGCAAAGAAGCGCAGCACGATGAGGGCGGCCATGGACGGAGCGCCGGCGGCACCCGCGTTAAAGGCCGTCAGGGCCATGTAGGTGAAAAAGAAGAGATGCTGTCGGCCGTACATCTCGGACAAGGGCGCCCAGATGAGCGGCCCAATGGCGAAACCCAGGACGAACATGGATACGCCCAGGATGACAACCTCGGTCGAGGCATTGAAGCCCATCATGATCTCGAAGACGCCGCCCGAGTAGGCGGAACTGGCAAAGGAGACGGCGAGAGTGGACATGGCGGCAATGAGGGTGATTGCCCACTTGAACGTCTTGGAAAAGGTGACGGGGTTTCGGGGGTCGCTCGGCAGGAAGTCGACGAGGTACGGCGACTCAACGGTGCCATGGCCGGGGTACTTGTGGTTGAGGACGGTATCGTCGACGCCGGCCTGGTCCAGCAGGACGCTCCAATGGGACGTCTTGGGGGACGAGGGCTGCGGCCGTTGGGCCTCGACATCGCGGTCGGCGGCCGTGGTCGACGACGACGACGACGAGGAAGCGGCGACCGCCATGGTGTTGCGGATGCGCCCTGAGTGTGGTGGTTTCGTCGGCTATCCCTATACACAGCTTGGGCGAGATTGAAGTTCAAGTCGGGTCGCGCAGGAGCTCGGCCAATCGTGGCGCTCCGTGACGTCGAATTCGGCGGCGGCGACGGCGACGGAGCCGTATGGCAGGCAGACCGAGGGCACGGGCGCGGCACAGCGATATAAATAGGGCGGCGGCAGCGGTGCGTCTGAGACGGGAGGGTTCGTTCGTCGTCGATGTGACGCTGCGAGGTCTCAGACACGGTTTGAGGGCGACAACTCGGGGCGACGTAGGGGGCGACACGCAAGACACGCGAGCTGGACCCAGCCAAAGGAAGAGAAGACGATTGAAGGCGGGCGGGAATTGGGCGGCCGTCGGGGGAGGCCCATCCTTAACTACCTGGGATGGATGGGATCGTCACCAGGCCGCCGGCGGGCGAGCAAAACAGACCAGACAGACATTGCGCCGTTGCAATCGGGTCCGGGTCCCACAGGCTCGGGACGTAGCGCGAGGTGTTAAAGTCCGCCGGGGTTGGGGAGGTAGCGCGGGTGGGTGCGTGGGCGCGCGGGCGAGCGGCCGAGTGGTGGTTTGGTGGTGGTGGTGGTGGTGATGTCGTCTTGGTCGTCTTAGCCAAAGGGGGCATGGGGGTGCAAGATACCCAGCTTGCTCAGGTAGGCGATGGCCCTGATGGGTGGTGGGGGGGGGGCGCGCTGTCGGTGGAGCGGGAGGGGCGGGGGACTTTGTGCAAGTCGCCCATCGTCAGCGAAAGCGCCGGTACAGCAACTGAGGCGACTCGCACGGGCGCTTCTCCGTCCGCCGCGCCGCTGCTTGGCTCATACTCCCTCCGCGGACGTCGTCGGCTTTGCTGAGATACCATACCCAGCGATAGACTTCCCGTCAGGGATCGCGGAGGAGGGCGACGATGATGCCATTTGGTCAGCAGAACCCCATCGCCCGGCCGCTGTCTGTTTCGTTTGTGCACCTCCACCACTACCACCACCACCAGAGCCCTGCCTCGGGCTGGAGATAACGTGCAGAGTCCGGCCCGGCGTCATCGTCGTCCGTCGCCCGCATCGCAGGGCATCGCCCCTCCCCCTACCGGCCGTCCATTGTTGCCAGCCAGCGGCACCAGCTGGTGAAGCCCAAGGGAGGCAGGACGGGGCGAGGAGAGGCGGCCAAGTTCCGCCCGCCGGCCGATGGCTGCTGGTCGCCCGTCGCTCGTCGCCAGTTGCGCCGCTGGGCGTACGAAGTAGCTTGCGTAGGAACCGCCAGCATGCCAGCTGCAAAGACCATGCCGAGACAGCAGCGCCGCGGCCGTCGCAGCAAGTCGCAGCAACGTGCTGGATGGAGTGCGCGATGCCACCCTCCGCGACCCCGTCCTTGCCGTCGCGGGCCAATGCCAGCGATACACAACCCACCCCCCGGAGTCGTCGTGGGCCGGCAAATTATGCAGCCCGCCGTGGGTCCCGCGCGCGTGCGCAGGCAAGCAGGGCCGCCTGGCACGGGGTTGCTTTTCCACGTTGCGTTGCCCTGTGCGGGCAGCCGGCCGGCTCGCGGACGTGCGCCTTGTGTGCCCAGGTGCTGATGAGCAGTGCTGCGCGCGGTGCTGCGGCGCAAGCGCCTGAGTCAAAGCAGCTCGGGGAAAGGCATCTGGAGGCCCACGGCGTTTATCGGACTTTTGCCGCGACGCCACAGCCCACATCCGGCGCCAACAAACGTGAACAAGAAAAAAAAAGGAAGCCGGCAGCCCAGTTGCGCAGCTCCATCGGAGCAAGAAACAGAGCATCCAGAGGCCCTCAATGACCTGGGGGCGGTAAGAGTAAGGTGGGTCGCCCGCCAGAAAGAACCTGGAAGCCCGTCTCCGGCCTGCCGCTCGCCGTCGCCGCCGCTCGCCCACACCAACAACGACCCGCTAGCACGCAACAAGGCAACCCCCAGGCCAGGCAGGAGAGCCCTGGCGTCTTTCAGGGCTGCCTTCGTCGTCTGCGCGGTCTGCTCGGTCGCCCGCCGTTGCTGAGCCGTGCTGTGCTGGGCGAGTCGACCGCCGACCGCCGACCGCCCCCAAAAACGCCGATCCCAGCCCTGTAGCGCCTGGTTCGGGGCCAGGGGCTCCTGGTGCCTCGGATCCATACCAGTGTGGCCCGGCGTCTGAGTCGAGTCGGGGCCAACAACCGTCGGCGCCCTGCGTTGTGACTCGCCCGCCTGCTCGCCCGCGCCGATGCCTCTCACTGTGTGTCGCCCGCCAGCGGCACGACCGTGCGTCTGCGCTCCCGCCCTCGCCCTCGCCCTCGCCCTCGCCCTCGCCCTCTCCCCGACAGGTCAGGTTGCAGCGGCGAAGCAATCCCGCAATAGAGACGTTTTCTCCTGGGGCCACGACTCGCTGCGAACGGCCTGCCGGTGCGAAGCAGTCCGTACCCCGTGCTTGTTCGAGCACATCCTGCGGTTAGAAGCTCATCAGCCGAATCCCGTGTCCGGTGTCTGTCTCGCGGCATCACCCCTCGGTGGCGGACGGACGAAGACCGGGCATTGCCTCTTTGGGCGCGCACATGGCTGCTCAGCGGCTGTGGGAGCATATGGAGAAGAACACAGGCTATCAATTCCTTTCACCGCGCTCCATCCGCCCGCATAGTGCTGGCACGTTCGTACAATCTTCGAGAAATGTCGCCGACCCCGGGAGAGGCATCGTCGCTGAGTGGAACCCGTCCGCCATCGTCCGGACTTCGGCTCCGACGCCTGGAGTTGTGATTAGAAAAGCCACTGCCGGTCTGTTCGGATGCGGCCCCCGGCAGCACATCTTGCGCCTGGCCCGCCCACGTTCTGGTCTTGTGCATGCACAACTCGGTCTCGTTTCCGGGCCCACTCATGCCTGACGCCCTGGCACCCGAGACCCTCGACAGCAAACTGCCCTGATGAAAGTCCATGGGGACTCCGGTTTTCGCGGTCCCTTTGTCGTGTTCGGGGCTTGCCATGCCGGGATCAGATCGCATGGGTGACCTTCCGCTCCAAAACGATTGACCCCGCGCGAGACGTTGCATCGGGGAGCTGCCCATCACTTCAACCAGTTATATCGCTGCGGTCTTGCCGCAGCTTGATGTACGTCTTGCCGAATCCGCGTCCGCTGGTCCGCTGAAAGCTGCATGTTGGCTCGTCTCGGATTGCGATGAGGCCATCATGTCGGGTCCACTTCACTTGACGCTGGACGCCATTATTTTCCCGTCATGACAGGGCCGGCGTCTTCCTTGCACGTGGGACCCCTAGGGCCCCATGTCGAGCCTCCACTTTATGTCGACGCTATCACGACACGGCATCCGTTCGAGGACGTCGCCGAGAAAAATAAAACCACATCCAGCTTCGACTTGTGCAAATGTTGTGGCGTTAGCATCCGGATCGCTAGTCCCCGAGACCCTCCCATTCTTCGGCGCCGTCATCACTAGCTTCCTCCTGGACGTCGCTCGAATCTCCGGACACACTCTCGGCGACCTCATCGCTGGCTCCATCGGACTTGTCTGCAACCCTGCCAGCCTCATCTCGCTCTGAGAGAGATATTGGCTCCCCCGTGGCCTTTAGCACGGGCATTCCAAGCACGTCTCGTACGATGCGGCCGTCCTCGTCGCGTAGATACGGCCCGTCCTCTTCTGCACCACTCGTCCCATCCAGCGTGTCGGTGCCGTCTCGCACGAATGCCGCGACGAAGAAGCCCATGACTCCGCGGCCATCATCCTTGTACGACCGGATACATCCGTTCGCAACCACCTCGTTGCCTTCACACGCTTCCGGAAGCCCCCGGACAGGCCACTCTCTCATGCCAGTTACCTGACTTTCTCTGGTCAGGATATGCCAGCCGCGTTCCTGGGCAATATCGGATTTAAGGGCCTCCATGACAACATGCTCGTTCTCCTGCGAGTGGACCGAGCAAGTCGAGTACGTGACCCTTTTAGCCCCGGGGAACCGGAAGGCGTGCAGGAGCAGCGTAAGCTGGAAAGACGAGAGCGACTGGAGCCGCGCCTCGAGATCCTTTTCGGACTTGAGCACCACCTCATTGCCATCGTCGTCGCGTATGATGTTTCGTGACTGCTCGTCTATTTGATCGTGCTTTCTCTTGCGCTTCGTGGTATGGGTACTGGCGCTGCCTTTCCCTTGCGCTGCTGGGGGGTCCGGCAGGTGCAGTTCCGGCATGAAGTCTCGACCCACGATGCCGCTTCCCGAGCAGCTAGGGTCAAGGAGCAAGGCACCAACGCCTTGGAACCTCTCGGAATCGGGGTCGACCTGCAAGAAGTCTTGACCAAAAGCAATTCGCGTCATCTTCTTGGACCCGGCGATGCTGACCATCTTTTCGAGGGTCTGCGCTCGCCTCGGGTCCTTTTCGAAAGCGTAGATGGTCTGTGGTGGAGACTCAAACTCGGGCCGGTGGTCGTGGATGATGGCCGCTAGGTGTGTCGTCTTATTGCCCGGCGCAGCGCAGGCGTCTATCACGTCGCCGTCCTCGGATCGAGGATCCAGCAGATAGGCTGGAAAGCACGACGCCTTGTCCTGGAGGATGACTTTGCCGGCTAGGTATGCCTCAGTCTTCGTGAGATCCGTCCCCGAGGTGACTGCCACGAGATTGGGTACATGGGGGTCGATATAGAGATGTTTGCCTGGCTTGCTCATGAGCTCATGGACGCTGCCGGCCCTGTCGTATTTTGAGAATGTCGTCTCCAACTGCTCCTCTATGCTGCTCTTGAGCGCATTAATGCGCACCCAGCGCGGGTAGTTGGCCTCTTCAGGCGCACTGGCCTTGTCGATTTGCTCTCGCAGCACATCCAGTGTTGGAGCCTTGCGGCGAAGCCTCGCCCTCGTCATCTCTGAGGTCAGACGCCCCTTGTGTCTCTCTATGCTGGCTCTGAGTCCATGGGTCTGAGGCAAGGCAATGCCGCCCTTGGCCAGGAGCAAGTCGTGCACCAAAAGTATGGACAACGTTGGCGTGAGCTGCGATCCGAGTCAGCGTCGTCGCGCAGCTGCACACGATGCTGTTGCAAAGGAAAATGCGGCCTACCTTGCGCTCGTGCCTGAGCAACTCTGATGATTCGACAACCTCCTTGAGGACCGGACTCCATTTGCTGGTCTCGAGTACAAGGGCATAGAGCTGGTTCGGAGATGATTTGATGTTCTTCTTTCTGAAAACTCGAGATTTCAGGCTACCGCCTTCTGTCGGCGAAGAAGCCAATATTTCGGCTGCCTCGTGATACAGAGACATTATTGGGAAAACTCAGTGGCACGCCTGCGGTCAAGCCGCGGGCTCATGGATGAGAGGAGGGTCGAGGTCGAGGAGTTGTCGTTCACTGCCCACCCGCAAATCTCAAATGGGCAGGTGTCAGGGAAGAGACATTTAGCCGCTGTTCACCCGACTTACACCACAGGTGACCACACTCGGATAACTGGACAGGCGCAACGCCGAAATTGGTCTTTCCGTCGCAGGCACGGTCCCAGTTCCCAGTTGTTCGAAGGTGTGTTCTGATAAGCCGTACAAGATACTTAAGCGAGAGGCATGATATTGTGGGCAGTCCATCACCTGGTCTTTTGGGCAGCTACGACCTCAGCGAGACTGTCCCACTGTGGGACTCCCACATAAGCTCTGCGGGTCGCGGGATCAAATCCATGATGGGCCGGGAGCCAAGCGACCATTTTGTATACAATCTAGCAACGGACTTCGAGGCGCTATGTACGGTAGTGAGATCCAAGCAAAAGGCTGAGACGAGCCGGCTGGCGCAAGTTTGACTCGGGAGATTTCTACCATAAGCTATAGTAGCCAAATTCCCGAACACCAGACACGAAAATTCCCGCGGGGGATTTGCCAAAATGTACTTGTGAAGAATCGAATGCTCAAGCAACCCTTCTGGTCACTGATAGCTGTTGTGTCTTCATGAAAAGGCCGTTCCGTAGCCAGAATCCGATCCCTCATGCGTCCATATGTTCAAAGAAGAGCTGAGACCGAGTCCAATTTTACATGGACACCAGCCCACCAAATGATTGTACGAAACCAAAAAGCAAAAGAGGCGACGTCCACGACAGAAGCAGGTGCATATGGTGACTCAGGCCTAGACCGGCCGTTTAGTCGTGCTTGCGCTGGCGCCTGACGTGTTCGAGGACGTGACGGCGCGCCTTTGATCCCGGGGTGGCATCGGGCGCCTCGGCGGTGACCGTGACAGTCTCCCAGACTGTAACGAGATTGGGCGTGCATTCAGCATCCTCGGGTCCTTTTGTCGGGACAGGGTCTGTGATTTCGGTGGCGGAGCTCGTAGGAGCAGCAGCGGAAGTTGAGCTGGATGCGGAAGATGGTTGCGCAGGCGCGGCAGACGAGCTGGGTTCTGTGGAGGGCTTGTCGCCGTAGGACCAGCCGGACAAGGGGTTATTTCCGGGCAGAGCATCCAACACGCCACTGACCTTCTCAGGCACAGGGTTGGGAATGGTGCACTTCTCTTTGTTAGCCCCGTAAAACAGGCCAGGGCACTGCTCCATGCCACTGCCTCCCGTGTCGCAGGTGTCGATGATGTGTTGGAGCAGCTTCTCATCCCAGCCGGACAGAAAGTCGCCGTGCAGGCTGTAGCCAGTGGCGTCACCATTCGAGAGGACAAATGGTTGCTTGCCCTGGTTGGGCACCCAGCGGTCCGCGAGGAGGGGGGTGTTCCAGTACACCTCGAAGAAGATGTGCGGAACGTGGATCCAGCCCTTGGGGCAGTCATGCTTCCCGTGTCCATCGTTGGTGGGGTACGCCATGTTGTTCTTGTAATCAGTCAGGCCTGCATCGGGATTGTAGCACGAAGGGAAGTGAATGTCCATGCGGAGAGGAGCGGCATATCCGTCGCAGTTGGCGTCCGGGAACCCGACGCCTTCGCCTTTGTTGTTCTTGTCAGGCATGCCACCCTGAGAGCCGTCAGAGGTGGCTGACCAGGACGGCGGGTCGTACTTATGGCGAGCGCAAGTCCACTTGACCGGGCTGACGGGTCCCTTAGACGGGTCGAGGTTGCCGGAGGCACCGCCAGCCGGAGGAGATCGTGTGCTCGCATCACCGACGACCATACTGAGACCCAAAGGGAATGCCTTGATATCATCGTTGGTGGGCTCGAAGAAATAGTACACCTGGGCATAGAAGAGCTGTACGTCCTCAAACTTGCCCGTTTTCGGGTCTCTGAAGTAGAGCGAGGGGAACCAGTAGTTGCTGTTGTCGCCCTTGACCTGTGCCGAGGAACAAGTAGATTTTGCGAGATCCTCGCCAGTAGCGTTGACACTGAAGGCGTTGCCGCCCAGGACATGGTGCAAATGGACCGACGGGCCGCCTGGGTTTACAATGGGGTCTGCACGGCCGACGGTGAGTGTCTTGCCGGTAAAGTGGAGGACAGCAAAGGTGCGCTCGTTCTTGGCGGCGGCGGCGGTGCTCGCAAGGGCCGCAAGGACAGAAACGACACCTAACTTCATGTTGCCGAGATTCGTAGTTGCTCAGAATGAGCGTGAGAAGTGAAAGACGTGCGAGGAGTGCCAGCCCGGACAGAGTCGTCGCAACTGCGTTTACCACGGGGCAGCTAAAAGTCGTGAGGGACGGCGGGGGAGCCAAGTATTCAAGCGGAGCTGGCGGTGGGCAGAAGCTCGAGCACCTTCGGGTTCCGGCGCTGATACCGGAGCGCGTAGTGACGAGTCAAAAGGAGTGGAAGTGGAAGTGAAAGCTTGTGCGGACAAACACGGAGGGCCGGGCCTCGTTGTTGGCAAGGTAAGGACCGAAACAAACAGAACTGCGCTGTTTGGGTGAGGACAAGAAAAGGACGTGCTCAGCACCTTCTCAAAGGAGAGTGAAGACGAAGGATACGAGAAGACCGGACCGAAGCCGATTTGAAGAGTGAAGTGAGGGAGGTGACGAGAAGGAGTGTTGGGCCAGAGGTGCTGTTGGGCTGCGTATAATACAAAAACCCAAGGAGGGCCACATTCAGAGCAGCGAGAGCAGCCGGGGCGAGGAACGGCAGTTTGCCTCATTGGGCCAGCGAACGGCGGAGGCGTTTGCGCGCCGTCGTCGAGGCATCCCTGCGTGGTGGGCTGCCCACGCCAAGCGCGGAGTCTCGGGATGTCCACAGCTGGGGACGGTCGCGGGCCATTGTTGGCTGCCACGCTTGCAGATTGCCAGGACCAGCCATGGATGCGTGGCAATGGGGGCTCGGACCGCTGGGCGGCTCGCTCGCAGGCCATGGGGCCCGTCTGACCTGGTCACCTTTGCTACGTATCCGTACCGTAGTCCGTACTGTACGGACTACGGACTGCTCAGTACAGTAGGGAGGTAAGGTATGTAATGCAAGGTGGAAGGGCGGATGCCCAACGCGGCCCCGCAAGCATCTTGGTCCCTAGCTGATAACAAGCCGGCCGGCGCTCGAATTTGACAGTCGGGGTTCCCTGTCGGCAACCGTCGCAGGGAGCGGTTGCGGTGTGAAGTCGCCGGCGACAAGATTCGCGCGTTCCTGCAGGACGCCTCGAGGGTGGCTTGGGCCGGCCGGGCTTGGTCCACGGTGTGATTCGTCCAGTTCACCGGCTTGTCAGCCCCTGGCGCTCACAGGTCGCAGCGATGGCCTGCCTGGTGCGACGACACACGAAGCAAGACGCAGATGCATGCAGGCGCTGGGAGGTGCTGAATGAGTGCGCCGTCGCCGAGCGCGGCGGGCCGTCCGGGACGCCGCCGTGTCGGGGTCCTCTTCTTCCCTCTCCCCAAAAGACAGACCACGCTGATCAGGTTGTGGGCGTGGGTGGCGATGGGCCAAGGTCGTCGTCAAGTCGTCGTGCTCGGTAGGAGGACGCTAAAGCACAATAAAGGGAGATCTGAAACTCTGTCCCTGATGCCCTGACAGGGGTGACCTGGGTGGCTTGTCGGCGCACGTTTGGCAAGATCGAGGTGGGTGGGGTACCTTTAAGCTCATAGCGCACCGATGACCGGGTCGCTCAATTTGCTGATGTGGTCCAAGCTTTCAAGTACTGTACTGTATTAGGTTTGTTTGCATTGCATTGTCGCGGTCAGAGACTCAGAGACGCAGAGAGCCGGGGCTGTCGTTCGCAGAGCAGAGGAGCAGCAGGGACTGTGGAGGGGGAAGCCTGTACGAACTGCGGACAACGGGGCACTCGTGTAGAATCTAGATGGTAACTACGGAAGGAACGAAGTAGCCGCCGACCATCGCCGAGAGTCGAGAAGGGAAAGCCCAGCCCACGTTTGAAGCGCTTTTGCGGTGCGGCTCTTTCCCATCCTCGCCGCTGGCTCGACCCACTCCTGCCTGCCCGCTCGTCCGCCATGCCGCCCATTCGCTCCTTCGTCCCGTTGCCCTTGCTGTTTGTCGCCAAAAGGCGGCCCCTAGCCATGAGCCATTGCCCTACTTCGTAGTCCGTACCCCTCGCTTCATTCCTTCCTTTTCACCCCCAGCCGCCGACGTCCATGTGGCCCCTGAAACGCGCTAAAATGAGGAACGGCGCCCCCAGCCGATTGGCCACTGCAAGCTTCACCTTTTTCTTTCCCTTTCCCTGTGCTGCGTCCTTGCCTCGCCGGCAACTTGGCTTGACCTCCAACCTCGAGCCCTGACCCCAGCCTGGCTGAACACTCGCGCCGCAGCAGCCGCCGTTGAGGTGGACTCGGGCGTCAGCCCAGCAGTTCCAAACGCCTTGAAAACCAATAAGAGGTCCGGGGCTCCGACAATCTGGGAACCTCTCCTCACCTCTTTCGCCGTCCAAGTAGCGCGGCGCGGTGTGCTGCGGTCCCGAGCCTGCGGGTACCTGAACTAGGGCGTCTGCACCCCTTGGCAGGGTTCCGCCCGGCAACACCTCCGCTTGAAACAAGAAACGGCCGACTCTGAACGAAGGCCCAAGGAAACGGTGGTTTCACGGCTTCACGCTCGTCGACCCGTCACCTCGTCCCTCCTGCACGACATTCGACAAGGCCTCCCCAGCGCGGCCAAGGTGGGAGCCTCGTTGGCATTTCCCGGTGTCGTTCTCTCGCGGAAGATCGCTCGTCATACGTGTGGACATGCCAGTGCAGGGACACTGCGAGCAGGTACTGTCCTCCGTACGGAGTACTTTGACAGCTATTCCGGCACCCGGGAGGAGTCCGGCCCCCAGAGTCCGGGGCCAAACAGGGGAGCGCTGAGAGAACTGTACGGATATTAAGTACCCGTCAAGTATTGCGGCCAACTCGTTGTTGGTCATCGCCATCATCATTAGGTATCATGGCCACGCCCGTCTTGCTCATCAGCCTCTTCCCGGGCGAAACGCAACAGGGGGCCCAGCCAAGCAAAAATGTCACGCGCAGAGCTCCTGCGTGCGCCGCCCAGAGCACGGCATGTCGATGGTACGCATGACGCAGCCGCCACCTCTCGGCCGCCCATGCTGCGACCCGTGGCACGCAACCACACGCTGCGGAAGCATGTCGTCCAGCAGATGCCTCTGCAGGTGAGTGGCGTCTCGCCGTCCCGTTTCAACTGCCGTGGCGGCGCTTGCGCAATGGATAAGACGTGAACTCAAAATCAATCCAAACATGGCCGTCTGGTACAGTAGTTATTACTGTGCTGTAGCGCACACATACAACACACCCTCCTCGCGCAGTGTGCGCGGTTCAATCGCCCAAGTTGCGGATGCCATGTTGGCTATCTCATTGTAAGTTGCCCAAGACAGGGCAGCGATGCTGAATCTGCGACGACCAAATCTCCGCCGCCCTTGACTGCCATCCAAGCTCGGAAACAACGGGATCGTCACGCGCACATGGCAGACCGCCAGCCCTGGAAGCCCGTCAGGGTCGTCACCTCTGTCTGTCTTTTTCGTCGCGACGTCCCGAATGCTACAGTACAGTACTTACTCACCCTCGTCAATCTGCCGGGAGGCAAGTGGACGTTTCAGTCTTTGACTGACCAGCTTAGTCCGCAGTCGTACTACGCGATGGACGGCTCCCTTGCCAAGCCTTCGAGTGCATTCAATCTTAGCGGTCAGCAACCTTTGCAGTCAGTGATTAAGTCACCCGACATGCTTCGACGAGGACCTGCGTGGTTACTCGGCCGGTCCCACAGACTAGCCGATGATGATCTCCAGAAGGTACTATTTGAGCATGCTCAGCAACGGCCAACTTGTCATCTCCCGCGTGTATATGTACATTGGCAACATATCGCAATGTCCCGCAATGGACAGTGCACATTCAAGGCAGGGCCCTGGGGAGAGCTGTGATTCTGCAGCGGCCGAGTGGGAGACGGAGTGTCGTAATTATCTTGGCGCCGAAAAAGATAGACCGCAAAAGGCAGGGATTGTAGCAGAATGACTGGTCGTTTGTCTCCCATCAGCTGTCAGGGATTCTCCGACACACGATGACTGCTCTTCCTGAACTCCCGCCAAACCCCGTCTTGGTTAATGAATGGATGTCTTCGAGTCGTACGAAGTGCGACCTAGAGTACTGTACTGTAGGTACTGTAGTACGGCAAGGAACTATGAAATACGTACAATACTTTTGTCTTGCTGAGCGCTGTCAGCTCTGCAAAGCCGTGGACCCAGCCTGTTCGTTTCGGCCACATTGGTATGCTCGTGCGGGACTTGTCGTCACAGCCAACGCAATATTACTCTGGTCTGCCTGTCGCAAGGCCCGATCACACACACATGCCAGTCCATGCTGCTGCCGGACAGGTATTGTACGGAAAGTCCGCAACGCCATATGACAGATTGCGCAGGCACACCGCCAAGTGTGCCCCTTGAACCCCTGAGAATCATCCTGATTCTCATCCCATGTCCCTGGTCAGGCCGTTGAGCGCGTATCAGAAGTGGGACCCCCCACGCGTCGAGCTTCGCAAGTGAGTACTTACTGTACCTCCAAGCTTCGCACGCAAAAAATATAGAGTACTCGCGCGGAGTATTGGATCCTGTAGTTTATGTGTTGCGTATTCCTTGCCTTCGCCTGCGTGTCGTTGACCTGCCACGCCCCAGCCTGACCAACCCGTATCTACCCAATTGCTCTGTCCAAGGACTGCTGATCATTTCGTTTGAGCCCTTTGCCTCGGCCGCGTCGGCGGCACTTTACGTGAGGCGTCTCCCGCATCAGAGTGACGGCACAGACCCGACGGCACGGAAATCATGGACGACATTGCGCGCTCCTCGACTCGCATCGCATTCTGTACTTCGGTCTCGATGCGCGCACCAGGGGTGCTACTCGACCTGACCTGTGTCCAAGGGTGAAAGGGGCTATACTGCCCTGCTGAGGCTTTGAAGCAGGCGGAGCTTCTGAGCGTGAGTCGTGATCCCCCGTGCATCTCGCTCCCCTCGCATGGCGCATCGCCAAAGTCAAGAGTCTAGACTCAACGGGATCAGCGTCGACATCTCCCTTCGCGACTCAATCTCGCCAGAGCACGCAGCCCATGTACTCATGTCTGACCTCGACTTCCGACATGACAAGCCAACAGCCAAGATCAATACCGAGACGCAGGCGATAGCCATCCTCGGCCCTCTGATGCAGACTTGCATCTAGCTGCCTCAGCCGCTATTCCGGCGTTGAACGCAGAGTCGGCACTGCCTGTCCATTCGAAATCGTCGACCAAGTATCCCATCGACACTTCTGCGGCCGAGAGATGGGACATGCCCGGCTGGTCGGGTCCCGCAGGAGGCGGAGTTTGTCGCCAGCACACGATACCATCACGCCCTCCCCGAGAGGGGCCCGATACTATTCGGATGCCAGTTGACAACAATGTCCTGCATGCTCGGCATCACGAGCACTCCTGCATTGCTCCCCCGGTGCGTGCAGTCGACTACCCAGCAACCCGGCACTGCGCACCATGCGCGGCGCGAGGCCATCACCGGCCCAATCGCCCGACGCCGTCACTTCTCTCTCCCGAGGCCAGGCTGGCGCGCCCGGCATCTCGCCCGCATGCAGCACCGTCGTGGCATACCGTAAGCAGGAAAAGTAAAAAAGAAAGGAAGCCGTTGAGGGCGGCAGGGAGGGTGCGGGGGGAGAGGAACGGCCAAGGCGAAAAAGCACAGGCAGAAAGGGACAACTATGCAACGCCTCGTCACCAAGCGCCCGCCTCGCCGTCGCAGCTCTCGGGCAAGGTGATCGCGCCGTCTCATGAGCCTCCGCTCCGCATGGTGCGCGCTCTACGGACTACAGCCGTTACGTCCTCCCCCCTCCCCTGCGCCCACCGTCGTTGTCGCCGCCACCGCAATCGTACCATCTCAGCCCCATGTCAGACTTACATTGTGAAGCGCGCAAGCGGCACGCCACGGTTGACTGTCCAGGAAGGCGTATGACGTCTGCTGGCTCAACGGCGGCGATGCATGCATGAGGCGTCACGAACTGCTCAGCCAGCCCCCCCTCCCCGGCCCTCACTTCCCCATGTCCCGAGTCGGTACACCTTCCCCCGCACGCGGCGCTCTTGACGCGCCGTCAGACACACAAGAGAGACAACAAGGAGGATTAGTAGAATCGCGGACAGTCACCGTGACCACCCAACTGTGAGCGCGGCGCTATTGTTGCCAGCGTGATCCTACCACCATCTCCATCCAGTCCGCGAACCGCTTCCGTGTAAACCAACAGGGGCACATGCGCCACTTAAACGTCAAGACAACCGCAAACAACAAAAAAAAGCGCCTTTCGCAGAACGTGGCCAGCGTGGTACGAGGTCGTGAGAGGCACACGCTCGGCAAACCGCTGATTGGCAGCCCAGAAGTGACACCGGCATCGATAGATCGGCCACACTCGCAGTCCAGAGTGAGTCTACATGGCCGGGCCGTTTCGCCTCCGCAGACAACGGGGTCTCGCTTCGGGGGAGGTGGCGCCGCTTCGTATCTTCAGCCAAACGTACCTAGCCTCCGACTGAGACAGCAGCTGCGTCCCGTTCATCAACGTCCAAGGCGGCGTCACGCTTCTCTGCCTGGCCTGAGTACCTGAGTACATGGCTTTTCGAGTTAAAAAAAAATTGGCAGGTGAGGACCTGATGTAGCACACCGACAACGATGTGTCTCGCTGCGCTCATGATGCTCGAAGCCCTGGTCGCGTTGCCATGGGAGGGATGAGTCTCAGGGCCCAAAAGGTATACACCGCAGACGCACCCGCAGCGGTCAGCGAGGAGCTCCCGCATACTGCCGAACTCTAATTCGTATGAGGCTGCGAGCCCAGCACAGTCGCTGACGAGGAAACTCGGCGCCCTCGCTGCCGGCACCGATGTCCAGTTAAGATCATGACTCTGACTCCAAACGTATAGCAGTTCCCGAGCTCCATGGCCGTTTGCATGTCAAACACGTAGTCGTGCCAGACCCTTTCTGCTCGGGCGCCGTCTTCGGGAAGCTGTATCTATGGAACGTGACAAAACGAGAGGAAGAGCGCCTGGTAAAGTAATTATGCTAGGGATATGATAGGTCCTGTTTGGGACGAGGACGAGAGGAGATCATGCAACCGTATATGAGCCTGTTCCTTGCCACCAGGCCACCGTGAACTATGCAGTCACCCAAGGGAGCGTGGCTCATGTGTCTAGTGTCGTCAACGTCCCATAAAAGAAATGCCTGCCGTTGCAATGTGAGATAGGAGAAACGTTTCATCGCCCTATACTTCTATTCCCGGACCGTACGCCGTTTCCTATGTCCCTGGGAGCTCTCTCCCTCATCTTCGTCCATCTCGGACAGCTCGTCTTGGCCCCTCGCATTCTTTGACCTGTCATTGCCCTTCTTGATGGAAATTATGCATCCTTGCTCCTTGAGCTTCTTGGCGAGGTCGCTGCTCGGCAGCATGCCCGGGAATTCCTTGGCGCTGTATACGTGGAAGACATCGCTCATTGTCTCCGTCAGGATGGGGAAGTGTCGTACCGCACCTGCCCGGGCAGGGTCTATCATGATGAGGGTGAACTTCAGGCGAAACGCACCCGGGGTACGACATGATAGATCTGAGAAGCAGAAAAAGCACCCTTCGTCTCCGCGATCATCCTGTCCCACGAAAGGGGTGCCAACGAGGGAGCCCATGAGACGCCGTTGATGTTGGTATTCCTCAGGCATGAAGGAGGCGTCTTTGGATCCCGTCTCGTCACAGATTGAGCAGTTCATAACATAACTCTCGTAGCGGAGGTAAGAGCGGACCTCATCGTCCGTCATCGTCGAGCTCTCAACGACCAGCTGGACAATCGGCGGTGGATCAATGACACGCCTGTCCCGATCTCCGAACCCACATGCCCGAGCTGCTTTGGGTTGCTGTCGTAGTTTCAATCTGAAGCTGATGCCGTTGAGAGCTTCTGCTCTTCCGGGTCCCAGTAGGTTCGGCATGCCTGGCACTGGCGACCCGTCTGTGGGCTGGAGGGCTCGGCGCGGCGGCGGAGGAAGTTGGGCTTGTCGCACCTGTCGGGGCTGAGGGGCGGGCGTTTGCAACGGATATCGCTCCTGTGGGACGTTGGCGAACGGCTCAGGCCTCTGAGACGGCTGGTATCCGTGAGAAGGGACGTCGCTCCGAGAAGAGAGTACTGAATGTGACAGTGGCAACCGATCGGTATGCCTGAGCAAGCCCGGGTCTTGTACGGCACTGAAGCCAATGACCGGCGCGGATGGTAGTGGTCGAGCCTCCGGGGCGCCACGTGCTGGGGATGTCACGCCTTGGGATGCGACTTCAGGGCTGGGGCCAGTAAATTTGGGTGGCAGTGACGAAAAGGGGATGCGAGATGGGTGAGGCGACGGTCTAGAGTTCAGATGGTCCGGTTGAAGGGTTGAGGATGTAGGCGATACAGCATCATAGATGTGAGATGCGGCAGGAGATCCAGTCACAAGACTATCGGGGGGAGGTAACCGAAGGCTCTGATCAGATGGGCCGGCAAGCTGAGAATGGTGCGCGCCTTCACGCAGCTCCTGGTGGTACTGGTGGTGAGTGTGTTGGTGTTGGTGAAAGTGGTGGTGTCGATGGTGGTCGGGGACCCAGTCGTTATAAGGAAGAGACATTGCTCCGAGGCCTCCGTGTCCGCGAGGTTCTAGTTTGATGGTGGACGAAGACATGGGAGATTGGTTTCCGGACACTTGGTTGTTGGCATTCGACATGTGTGTCGGACAGCGCCCTGTCAGCGAAGAGGACATGGTCAGTGCTGAGGCTGGTCGAGCATGAACATGAGCAACGACAGGCCGGCGTACCCTAGCGCCAGGAGCCCCATCTGTAGAAGCCAGGGCTGCCTGGTGATGCGTCTGATGGGCTCAATCCGGGCCTTCAGGGGCGCGCTGGACCGATTCCTGCTCGTCTGGCTGTGCTCCTGACCTGGTTGCCGGAGATGGGAGGGTAGGGATGAGAGCTCGGCCGCGCCAGGCACTGCGCCCTCGATTGCGGGGCGCGGAATGCGTGCAGTGTGGGATACTGCAGATCTGGTAGCCTCAAAGCCACTGTCGGGGCGGCGAGATGTCTGAGATGTGCGGTTCATGGGCCTACGAGGCAGGGCAGGCGGGCGTCGGTCGGTGGAGGGGGCACGCACCAGGCGCCGCGATGTCGAGAGGTTGTGAGCCAGAGGTAGCAGTGGTAGCGGTACTTAACAGTCAGACAGCGTGCCAGACGGTGCAGCGCAGGCGGCACCCCCAGGATGCTAGTCGGCCGACACCACCACCCTGTCGAGGGCGGGATCGGGGATCGCGCCAAGCGCCAGGAAATGGGCGATCGACCAGAAGCTGTTGAGCTCGAATTCCAGGCTCGGGCGTCAACCAGGCCACAGGGCAAGGAGCGCCACGTTTCTCGGACCCGGGCACCGAGATCCGGGTCGCAAGCAAGCAAGCGCGCGCGCGCGCGCCCCAGCCCTTGGCCGTGGCCGAGGCCGAGGGCGTCTGCGACGGAGGTCAGAGACGGACGGACGGGGCGAGGGTCTGGGCGGAACAGCGCGGGGCGAGCGCACGCGCATGAGACGGACGGACGAACGCAAGACGTGCAGCTGTGTTGATGTGTTGTTGATTGAGGACAGACGCCTGGCTGTGGTCAACGACGGGAGCCTTGAGCGCTTGTTGGCCCCGCCCCGGCGTCCCAGGTCCAGGACGAGGAGGAGCAGGACGAGCCCCAGAAGCGGGTTGTCGACGTTGTGTGTGCCAAGCTCAAGCCCCGGAGCCCGGTTCTCCGCCTGGTCGCAGGTTGCACCGCGGTGCGAGTGGGTGGTCCGGGGCCGTCAATGGGCGCTGGCGAGGCACTCAAGCCAGGGAGATATGACAGATCTCATTCACCCTCAGGCCTGGCAGCGGACCCTGGTCATGGGCCTCCCGTTGTGGGTGTGTGGGTGATCCCGAGGCGCTGGACCCGTCCGCGGCACCCAATGCCTTCCCAGACCCGCGGACAGGGCTCTCGATGCCGTTGGCAGACACGGGCCCTTGGTGCTGCAGAGGCCTCGGTTTTATTTGGCGCACCGTTTTGACGGGCGTCCCCAGCCCGACGCGTATCGGGAACACTGGACCGTTTCCCCCGCCGTGCGCGGCAAGTCCCGACTCAGCACGAGGGACTCATGTTAGGGAGGATAGGAGGACGTGCTCCCAGGCGGGTTGCCAGGCGTTGACGTTGTCGGTCAGCAACTCAGCGGTAGTGAATCCGTACTCTGTGCTTGATTCACCGTCGTGGATTCGGTGCACTGGGACACGGCTTCTGATCCACGTTGACCGTTGGCTTGCCCGCGACTAGCAGCAACTAGTGCGACACCCAGCAGGCAGTGTTAGCCCAAAACATTTGCCGGCCGAGATATCAGCACGGCGGTCCCTAACGGTGACGCATGTGTCGGGGCCCAGCGGTGGGAGGTGGAGGAGCCCTGCAAGACGGCGTCGGCGAGGGGGGCTCTACCCCATCCAGTTCGGGGTGGTGGTGAGGCCACTCGGTGACTCTGTGACCCGGGAGTGCAGCACGCCAATGGGGGAGCACATGAAATGCTCAATGGAGTCGCCTCGCGTGGCTGCATGGACGAGGGGTCTGCAGCCCTTGCTGGCCAGCTAACTAACGCGCGACCTTGGCTTGAAGCATCTGCCACGTCCCAACCCGTGCTGTCGGCCGTGGTCAGCATTTGGATCCAGGTTGTTGCTTTTTTCGGGCTTCGCCAACTCTGAGGCCCTGCAGCAATGCATCGTCTCGGGCTTCAGCTTGCAACCTGTTGGTCATGGGCAAGAGTGCTCATGCTGTCCATGGCGGCCGTATCAGGCAGGAGTCCGGCAGCAGAAGCGGTTGCAAACGGCCGGCCTGCAGAGAGCCCGGGATGCACGGCTTCTGATTCTTTGCAGGTGGACTCGCGGCACGCCATCGACTGATGAGACGACGCCGTGCCGTGGGAGAGGTGTCTGACGACGGAGACGGTCTCACAGCGGCTCGAGTAGCGCCTTCGACCCCGGTTGGATGGCCCGGACAAGGGTCTTGGCACTTGGGGGTCATGGAAATGGGCGCGAAGCTCCGTCAAGGTCGTCCGCTCTGTCTTTGAAGCCTTGCAATGTTGGTCGAGTCAAGGTGTCCAGGGAGGCGCTCTGGGTCGGCTTGGAACGACACCACATGCTGAGGGGATAAGTTAGGCACAATTGCAGGCAGGGCGCAGGGAAGCGTCCACTGTCGCCACCTCGGCTAAGCGTGCGTTCATACCGTCATTTCCTGGCTTGTTGTTCTGCGCTCTAGAACCCGAGCGCCGTTCCAAGATCCGGCCCTTCAGGTCGGGCGAGCGGCGATGGTCGAGCAGCGAGCGCGCGCCGATGGCGGGAGTGGGGGTGGTGGGCAGCATGGCCTCCGTGGCCCGGCCCTCATGGTCGTGCCTTGGGTACCAAGTAGAGCCGGAGGTGGAGCGCGGACGACTGACGACGCCCGCAATGGCCCCAGTTGGTCCTGCTGCCCTGCAACGGGGAACGCGGGAGGGTGCTCGGGTGCTCCGTCGCTCCGTCCTCGCCGGCAGTCGACTGAGCAGGGGAAAGAGCACCTGGGGTACGAAGTAACTTACCTCACGGACCAAGGTAGCTGTGGTTCGTACTTCGTACGGTGCCTGCCTCGCCATGCGACTGCCCCCGCTGAGAAGCCAAAGGACATTATTACCTGAGTCCTGAGGCACCAACAATTCGTCCCTCGATAAACGTATGCGTACAACGACCTGTACTCAACTTGACGCAATCACACGTCCGAGTACGTAGTGTGTGTACCTACCTCAAGCGCACTGCACAAGACTTGTGAATGGGCATGTCTCTCCTGAGACACGGTGCAGACGCGGACACGTCGTCCCGACATATCGCCCTTGCCGGCCTTTGAGGGCAAGCGAACACCAAGCAAGCGGCACACAAACAGGCAGACGCACGATAGCGTCTGCGTCGGACCCCGGTCCTCCACCAACGACTCCGATCTCGAGGAAACGATCCGTCATTAGTCAATCTCTCCGGGGAAGCGCGTCTGGCTGGCCACTGCGGGCAACGAGGCCAGCCTGCCGGTCGGCACACGATGGCCCTCGTCCAAAATTGCTCCCAAAAGCAAGTATGGTCGGCAGGTGGCCAATGCCCGGCGTGATGGATCTCGACGGACCAGCCAGGCCATGTCATTCATGCAAGCATGGCCGGCCAGCTGCATTACTGACTGGTGGTCAAGGTCGCCGGGACGTCTTCGTACGTGCATCTGTTGGTATGTGCCGTTGCCCCGAGCTCCATGCAGCGGGGGGGCACGGGGAAGAGGCATCTGCGTTACGCGCCCGTACCATTGAGGTACCTTGGTTCCTTCAGAGTCGGTACTCCGTACGGACTACAGTACTGGAGTGACGAAGCAGCCAGCTCACGCGCAAGACAGGGCCGATAATTGATAGCACCACCAGTACCGAGTCTACCAACGAGGGTGCGAGCCTGAGGAAACTTTGCTCTTGTCGCCGCTGGGCTCCCATTCGGCAACCCTGCACCCACAGAGCATCCGCTTCCTTCAGTGCCCGTAGTTGACACATGCGAAAAGGTTCAGTTGGCTGGCCATGGAGACGATGTCGCTGTCCTCCTCTGTTCCCATGTGTGCCCCGATACGGACCAGCGTCGCCGCCCAGCCTGCCATAGTGCTCCATTTCTGCACAAGTTCATGCAGGGTGTCGAGGGCGAAAGCACCGTCAGGGAACAGCACACCGCTCGTTCGCGTCACAGGCAACCCTCCGGGAGAGCAGGGGTGCCTCTCCCCAGCCAGCAAGCAGAAAAACGTACGATACCCCCCGTGCTGCCACATCAGACCCTCCCCCAACAAAGGCCAACAATGCCAGACCAAGAGGCCGGCCACTACGTTACCATATGTGCCTACGTACATGGTACCAAGGCATTGGCACAGATGCTCGCCTCATTTGGAGAGGCTGGCGAGTTACTATGTGCTACCGAACGAGTCTTTGGCCGCCATCTGGTCCAAGCTCACGGACCTGGGAACCCAGTTCTCCACCTGAAGCCAGCCCCGTCCAGTGTTCTTGGTCTGGACGTCACGATACGCGGGCCTGTGCATAGTGCGAGGCAGCACATGGCACGTTCCTTGCTCAAAGCAACCTTCAAGCCGGTCGATGCTTGCTGACTGCCATGTCAAGCCCTTTCAGATCATTGAACCCAGTGGTCCGCGACCATCGTACGATTGAGATGCTTTATTGCCGCCCCAGTGGTGGTTGGCGGCGATAATCCCACGGACCTAGAAGCCACTACCGCCGCCCCTCTCAAATAGCCCCATGGCACTGCTCAGGGCGCCCACGCCAACTTGGCCAACGAGCAGGGTTCGGTGATCTCTGGGCCGCCAAGCCGTACATTGACGAGTGTAACCGATGGCTGCGCAGGGTTCCTCATGGCACGTGGAGTTGTACCAATGCCCAGATGGTTCGACGACACCTACATGCTCCATATGATCCCGGCACTCGCACATCCCAACCATGGCTCATTCTAGCTCTGTTGTTCTTGGACGCCAATGAATCTCCTAGGTGGAGTGTTATCTGCAACTCTTGTTCTAACATTTCTTGTACAACCAGCATGTGTTCTCCATTCCCGGTAGATTGCCAATCGGCGCATCCACCATGTGGCGGGGTAGTGCCCTTGGGTGTCTGGACAATGCGTCAGGTCAGCTCATGAAGGTCGTTCGCCATGCATGGCACCGAAGCCAGTCGCTCAAGAGACCATTGACGGCGCAACACTATTGACAGTAGATTGGCGGCGCATGGGCTGGGACTCCATCGGGAGCGCAGCCATCAGAAAACGTGCGATATGCAAGGCTGGGCCTGACTTGCCCCAGACTCCGGGTACTCGGATCCGGGCTTGCTCTCTGGCAGATGAGTGGTTCCCTTTCTTTTGGCGGCACTGGCTCAGGTGTGTTGAAACGGCGCCGTCGATCTTGCTTGGTGGCTCCCGGTCTGCGCCTATCATCGCCTGGGCATGTTCGCTTTGTCTCGGTTGCGGTTGCGAGCCGTCCGTGTCGCTTCGCGCAAACAAGACATCATCAGCCTCCAGGAGGCATCTCTCATCGAAGAGGCTGAGCGCCGTTACTCCTGTGATATTTGTGGCGAAATCTACTAAAGTCCATGCTCTAGACCCTCTAGCCCAATAGTTTACGCCCCCCCTGCGTACCGTCTAGCGTTTTTGAGTTGTGCTGATAACTACTGGCCGTGAGAGATTTCTTCAGCCTGGTAGGCGCGCCCGCCGAGATGCGCTCCGGTCCACCTTTAACTTGTCATCGGAGACCAGACCCGCGACGGCCACGAGGCAGGACGCCGCACATGAAATGGTGGCCGGTTGCCCTGTTCCTTCGAGACTATTTCGAGACCGGCGGCGGGCTGGCCCGTTTCTTTTGGCTTGACAGGCCCCGCAGCTCAACTACCGTGGCCTTGGGACTCGGCCCTGCCTTGGGCAATCTCCGCCAGAGGCAGACGGGGCTGGCTTGGAGAGGGAGAGAGAGACAAACTGCCGATGTCATCGTCGCTGATGGCCAGGGCCGGCTCCGGCACCCTAGGCCAGGCAAGTCTATGACAAGTGCTGGTCCCGGGTGGCATCTGGTCTGGTTAGAGAGACGATGGTGCACTGCCCTACTCCGTAGTCGCAGTGAGGCTGGGTGTCGCCGAGGACGGGAGGCTTGCCCGAGCCGCGGCCTGTCCTCGTGAGTCCGGAATACATACACACTCACTCACCTGCTCTGCTGGCTCGGGCCACTCCCGACGGCTCTTGCGGCTGGGCGTTTGTTCGGACGTCACCCACGTTGTGGCACACACCTGGGGGGGGAGGGGGCTTGGGGTTGGGGCAGACCACGCCGTTGCCATGTGCGCGGTTGGCAAAAAGCAAGAGGCGGCGGCGGACGCGGCGCAGCGTAGCGCGGCTCACCAGTCTTCCAGACTCGTTCAGACAGGGCCACGGCGGGAAAAAAGCAACGCAAAACCAGACGGCGTCTGGAACTTGTTTCTCTCTCCCCCACGGAAATGGAAACGGGAACGGCGCACTCGCACTCTGCTCCCCCTTCCCACCACCACCAACAGGACGTCGACCACCATGCCATGTATGTATGTGCCTGCCCCCTCCCCACCTCCCACCCCTCCCAAGGTCCCGGGTCCCCGGTATCAGGCGCACCTTCGAGGGCGCAATGCAGAGGCTGCGAGGCTGGGACATTGACTCAGGCGGCTCGTGCTCGTGGCGGCGGGAAGAACAAGAACCATCCATCCATCGTCCTTTTTTTTATTTTTCGTGTGTTGGCTTTCGTGGGGGAGGCTGATGGGCCCGATACTCAGGGGTGAGGGACAGTTCCGCCCATCGCACGGCGGCGCTTGGTCAATGACGACTGCACGAGCTGTACGGGCGCCAAGTGGCCGTGCCGTCCCGGTACGTCGAACGTCTCCAAGGACGGCGACCAAACGTAGTGACCCTGGGATGGTTCCGGAGTTCGATCACCCGGGGGGTTGACTGACGGGCTTGTTTTAGCGGGCTCATACGAAGTACACATGTCCTCATGGATTAGGATTAATCAGCGCAAGCCGCGAGTCCATCAAGCCAGATTGCTAGCCGCGGCTGCCTCCCCGCGTTTGCCGGTCAGTCCAACCTGATACCGTCTGTTTGTACCTGTACTTGCAAGATCCTCCCACAGCTGGTCGGGTGCGACCGCCATCACGGCACGAGGCCCCTCACTGCCTGGCCTTCTCCTACGCACTTGTCCGTGTCCAAAGATGCTTCCCCTCTCCCCCTTTCCCCTTGTTCTTGTCCAAAGACTCGCCTCCCTCCCTGAGTGCTGCCCGAAGACCCCGCCTCTCTCCCTGTATTGTAATGCCATTCCGAAGCTCCATCGCTGTACCAATGGGACCCGAGCAAAAACAAAAGTAAACAGTGTCTTGTCGTAGACGTAAATAGAAAAAACATTAAAGATCCGTAGATGGTGATGATGGTGGTTCCTTGCGTAGAAATATGTGCCTGTTGGCCGGCTATGCCTGTCGTCATCAATGTACAGTTCCCTTCCCGAAGAGGTTCTGGCCCTTGATGTCGTAGAAATAAGTGGGTGGGAAGGGAATATTATAAGCCGACGTTGTGGGAAAAGATATCAGAACAAATCGAGCTCCGAGGCTTGTAGGATGGATGTAGTTGTTGCGCGATAGTTGATGTTTGAACGGACGAAGAGCATGCGAGCGTCGACTCTGAGAGTGTCTGCTCCGCTGGTATCTTGGAGAATCAATAGTAAAAGCACTGCTGCCAACAACTGTGTCATAAACCACGAGACGGCTTGCTAGAGAAACGCCCCCAAGGCAATAAGGCTTGCCAACATACCCGCCAGCGTCAAAATATTTGACGGTGGCGAAATGACGCCGGCCGCAGACTGGGCCTTGGGCAGCGTTCCGTTGACGAAATTCGGCCCGCATGTTTTGTCAATCACCTTCGCAGCGTCCTCGTATTTGTCAGCAACAAACTGCTGCCTGTCCGCCGAGGCGGTCCTGTATATGCCCATGGTCTCCTGGGTGCAATAGTTGCAGGACGGCGTCGATGATGACGGGAGGGCAAGGCCGAAAGGCATAAAGTACAATGATGCGTCTGATGGTGTGGTGAGATTCGTGACGGCATTGGCAAAGCAATACATGCTCGTTGACGTGTCTTGCAGGCAGGTTGCTTTGTAGAGTACCTGGTACGCCTTGAGGCCGCGCCAAGCTTGAAGGACCTGGGGCTGCCTTTGATCAAGCTCTGCTTTGCAATTTGACTCGGTCGTGAGGTTTTGAGCAGCCTGGCTCAGGAATTCGGTGCATGTGGAGACGTTTGCTTTGCAAGTAGCATCGAGGACGCGGACGATGCTGAGAAGCTTCTTCTCCGCCTCAAAGAACCCCATTGACGTCTGCGAGTCATGTCAGCGCTTGGCTCCTCAATACGTGCTGGCGGATGGACATGTCAAAACTGAAGAGGCATACCTGAATGAGCATCGAGATAGGGTAACAGCTCTTGAACGTCGGGTCAGACAAGAGGGTTGAGATGAAGTTTGGGCAGCGACTATCTGAAGAGGGGACCTTGAAGTCGGAAGGGACATTGCTATCGAATGGGGAAGGCAATGCCGACTGCGTTGCGTCGGTCGTCGGGCTAGCTGTCGTGGTCGATGTGTCAACTGATATCGTAAGAATCGTCGACGAAGGCTTCGGCTTGGAACCTCTCTCTGTTGAAGTTTCGTCGTCACTGGCGCCCTTCTCGTTTCGTTGCTTGAGCCGCAGCTCAAACGCAGCATCTGTAGATTGGTCCCCCCCAGGGATAGACATTGTGGTTACCGGCAGAGCGGCTGTGAGTATCGAGTGAGAGCCATCCGACGCAGGAGGGGTCGTGATTTGGGCCGGCAGGGCATCTCGTTGAGCCAGAGCTGTGCAGCTTAACGCTGCGAGCATGACCAGAACGGCCAAAGACCTGTGGGAGCGCGGCGCGAGCCATCGGTGTGGGTATCTTGGTAGAGATATATTAGATTTTGATACTGGGGTCCTGGTTGATGATGGCGAAGGCGCCTCGCGATGTTTAGCGACAGGCATGACGATGCTCAAGTGCGAAGACAGAGCCGCAGAGAGCGGCGGTGCAGAGGATACGGCAATGTTGCGGTGTGAGCGCACGGCTGGGACTCGTGCTCTCACTCGCCGACGCCGGTCGTGTCGCCTTCGTCGCGCAAGGGGCTCTCCTTGTATTCGCGGTCGCGGCTCGATGCTCTCGTGCGACGCTATGCCTTGGTCCTATCCCAGAGAAATGGCGCACGACGCGCCGGGGTTCGCACAGAACAAGTCGGGTTGACTCGTCTCTCGCGCCCGCTTCGGCTTGCTTCGTATCGGCTCGTCTCGCGATCGTGCGGTGCTGTCAGTGGCCGGGCTGGTGATGCGCGGGTAGTCGCCGGGCTCGATTCCTCGATCGCATGCAGACGGAGAGACCGAGGCGGGTGCGTTTGACACTCTGGCGCCTCGTGGTCTCTGCTCCCTTCCTACGCAGCCCGTTGGTGTTGGTGGTGAGCCGATGGTGGTCCTCGCGCAGGCTTGGCGCAGAGGGGGGGTTTCTTCCTGCGCCGAACTGGCCACGGCCGTTTCGCGGTTTGGCCCCCAGGCTCTCTCCCTGTGGCTCGTCTTGTCGGCGCGCAACGGCTTGGTGCCGTTCGGCTGGGGCTCCCGAGGGGGCGACGATCAAACGAATGCCGATGCGCAACAGTCGTCGTCGGCACGCAGCAGGCGGTCGGGGCCGGTGACGTGCTGGGCGAGTGGTGGGAGGGAATGTAGTCGCCGCGTGGTGTGTTTCTAAAAATGCACAGCGATCGTCGGCCGTTAAAAGAGAGACAGAGAGCTTGAGGCTTCGACGCGCGTGGATGAAAGAAGCAAAGATGGGCAAGGAAAAGGGTGGGCGGGCAGAAGCGAGAGCGTCGAGGTGGGCGGGCAACGACAGCGAATGTCTTTATTTCCCGAACGTGCGAGGGACGGAAACTACGACGGGCTTTGCATTTTGTGGACAAGGCGAGTGAGTTATGAAGGTACCTGATCATTGCCGGCTCGTCCGAGAGCAATACGCTTGGCTCTGCGGGTGCGCAAAGTAACTATTACCCCGTACCCGGATACTCCAGGGTCGCACCTGCCGTTTGACCAGGCCCAGATCGTCAGGAAGGTGGCGGCTCCGGGAGCGGGACGGAACACATTGTGCAGGCACCTGCTTCGTGCCTGCCTTGCAGCAAGCAGGCAAGCAAACAGCCAATTTGCCTTCCATGGCCGCCCTCAAAGCGCGGTGCTCTTGTACGAGACGAGGCCGCTGGGATCGTTTCCCGTCTCCAAAGCCTGCACCGCGCAAAGGAAAAGTCGGGGGTGCAATGCAGGTACAGACACGTACTCCGGACCTCGTGCGAGTACGTACACCTACTAACTAACTAGTAGTAAGGTAGTCCGCACACGAGCGTGTGATTAAACCCGCTGGGCTAGCGATTACGCTGTGCCTCGCACCGACGGTAGCACCAGCTCTAGCCGCTTGGCATGTGGAGGTGACTGACGGACGGACGGGCGGACCACGCGAACGTGGAGCGCTGGCCGACTCGTGCGTGCTAATTAAGTTATCCTGCCGGCCTGCGTGCGTGCGTCTGGCTTACCACGGGACGGGGGGCCTGGCTGGCGGTTCAAGCCAGGCCTGGCTCTCCGTAAATTAGCAAACGTCCAATGTTGGACGTGTTCCGTGGGCGAGTGTTCCCGTCTCATGCACACGTCGTCGACTCGAAGGCGTCGTCGCCCCCGACCAGCAGCGAGGCAAGGAGAATGCCCCCCCATTTCCATCAACCCCCCGCCCCATCCCACCAAGGTCACGCAGGCCAGTCGTAGCTAGCCGCGTCGTCTCGTGTCGTCTCGCATGTCGTGGCATCCGTTTGCGCCCGCCGCCTCCAATCTCCCCCCGCCCGCGCTCTTCGCCAACAACGGCTGCTCGTGCATCCTCGCCGTACTGTACCCCCCGTTGGCGCAGAGAGGCGGGCAGGGAGGCTCGGGAGGGCCCTCGCTCGCTCGCTCGCTAGGAGATAGCAGGTGCAGTCCCGTGGCAGTAGTGCTGCCGCCACCGTCGTTGGTCCCTCAGGTGAGAGTCTCCAGGCTCCGCCCGCGCCGTCGCCCGCCCGCGACGCCCAACGTCTGCCCAATGACGATGCCGCGTCCCCTGCCAAGCCAAAGCCACCCCTGCTGGCGATTGCCCGAGGTGGGCCGGCCGTGGGTGAGATGGTGGGAAGTGGAGGGGGGATGGATGGAGCTTGGCCTTGTTCGATCAATGCTGCGCCGCGCGCCGCTGGCTTGCTGGCAAATTTTACGAGTACACGTACTGGACAAAGGCCATGTGGATGGAGCCCTGGAGGAGGATGGAAGCCTCCACTGCCTGGGCCTGGTGTGGCCTGGCCGGCCGAGCTGCGCCGGGCTGCCCAGGTGGGCTGCGGTGGTTCCACAGGCGGACCCCACGGCACATGCACAAAGGCAAGAGACGCGCACACAGCAGCTGGAGTTGAGGGTCTCGCAATCCCGCCTCGTTGGATGAGTCGAGCACGCAGATGAATCCACCGGAACCACACAATAAGGCAGGCCAGGTGCCCTGCAGCACAGCCCTGGAGCTCCAAACCCAACCCAAGCACCGGAAGCCCACAGCGTGCACGCGGATGGCGCCACCGCACCCGCTGGGCCATAGGCCCTGGGGCGTCATATCCCGAGGTCATGCACAACCAACGCGCAGCTGCAGCCGTTGCTTGCCTCCTCCACGGGCTCGTTGGTGATGCCAATAACAACAAACATCAATAAATAACTTGGCCCGCAGCCAAGGTAATTTCGAGTGCGTCGGCCCCAGCCCTGCCACTCACCTGCGTACTACGAGTACTCGTACGTGACGTTTGGCGGCGCATCTGCACCTGCATCCGCATCCGCATCCAGTCCCTACCTAACTAATTACGAGTAACGTACGAAGTACGTACTCGTAGGTAACAACAAAGCACCAATGCAGCCTTGGTTGGGGTGGCTCTGGAAAATCCGGCAACAGTCAGCCGGCTTTCCGCGATGGTCACCCGCTTGCCTGGCCTGGTGGCACCTTGGCTGGCCTCGTCGGTACGAGTAAAGGTAGTCACTTCGTACCTGCGTACCCCATCCGCGCACGGATTCCATCACCTCCCTCTCTGACACGGCCAGCGTCGTCGGACCATGGAAAACGTCGTACTACATGTCTCACCCTCACGCAACCCCCATCTCGGCGCACGCGCGTGCGTGCGTGTGCGCCTGCCGGTTGCCGTCGTCCCCCTGTCGCTGTCCGTCTGCACCGCGCCCGAAGCGAAAGGCATAACTATCTGGTACGCTCCCGGCCCGTGAACCTTGTTACAGTACCGCGCCTTCACATGCTCGTTGTCAACAACATTGCACGGGTTCTACTGAGCAGGTAGGTAGGTAGTTAGTTGGTCACTTCGTAACTACGTAGTAGTCCGTACAACGTGCCTTGCATCTGCTGTTGTAAGTTGTCGAGGGCGTGCTGCCAGCCTCGATACCTTGCTTGTAGTACCTGGTAGGCACGAGAGGTAACCGGCCCCCGCTGCTCGTGTCGTGAGATGCGTCAACCGCATGACGTGCCCGTCGTCGTGTCATTTGGTTGCTGTCCGCCACGTCAGCCCAGGCGACCACCCCCACGAGTGCACGACCCTCGGACATGACCACGTCTCCCACTACTCGTACTACCCGTACTTCTCGTACAAAACACATTGGACGGGGAGCTTCCCATGAAGCGGGTCACGACTAGTCTCAATTATATGCTACTCAAACAGATACGGTGGTGAGCTAGCCTTAAATGTATAGGAGATGTATTCTGAAAGGGCCCTTGCCCTCGGTTGATGGCCATGATGTGTGCTTCTTCCTCTCTATGCCGATTGACGGCTCTCCATTTCCTGAAAACGCCATGAAATGCAAAAGGCTTTAGCCGGTCCAACGAGGACATCGGCCGGATATCTTTTCTCACCCGCTTCTTCGCTTCGCTCCGCTACCCAGCGCAGAATGCTCCCTGCACCGCCCGACTGTTCCCACTCTATCCCGTCTTGGCCAGGCTTTGCAGGTTGACCAGCTCAGCGTAGCGCCCGTTCTTCTTCATCAACTCCGAGTGCGTACCGGCCTCGACGACCCGTCCCTGGTCGAAGACGTAGATGATATCAGCCTTCTGGATCGTGCTCAGCCGATGCGCCACCGCAATGGTGGTGCGGCCCTTGGCTGCCTTGTCCAGCGCCGCCTGCACCACGTGTTCCGATTCCGAGTCGAGGGCAGACGTCGCCTCATCAAGCAGGAGGATCTTGGGGTCGCGAATCAGCGCGCGGGCAATGGCAATGCGCTGCTTCTGGCCTCCAGAGAGCAGTGCACCCTTGCTGCCCACGACCGTGTTGAAGCCTTCCGGCAGTGACACGATAAAGTCGTAAATGTTGGCTTCGCGGCACACGAACTCGATCTCCTCATCCGTCACGTCCTCCTTGGGCGTGCCGAGCAAGATGTTTTCTCGGATGCTGCCCTGGTAAAGCGTCGGTTCCTGGCTGACGAGGGCAATGTGAGAGCGGTAATCGTTGATGTTCAGCGTGCTGACTTCCTTGTCGTCGATAAAGACGCCACCAGCCAGTGGATCGTAGAACCGCTCCAGAAGTGCAATGGTTGTGCTCTTGCCGCAGCCCGACGCTCCGACGAGAGCGACGTACTGGCCCGGGCGAATGGAAAGGTTGAGTCCACGCAAGACGGGCTGCTCGGGCCGGGTAGGGTAGCGGAAGTGCACGTCGCGGAACTCGACGTGGCCGTCGACGCTCGGGAGGCGGTCACCCTCGTTTGACCACGAGTCAATCGTCGGCTGGCGGTCAAAGAGAGTCTTGAGCTCCTGGGCTGCGTGGTGCGCCTTACCCATGTCAGGAGCAAATGAGAAAATCGTGCCGGCAGATTGGGCGCCGAAAATGATGGCCATGAAGCAGAGGAAGAACTGGAACAAGTCGTACTCGCCCTTTCCAATCAACGTGCCTCCATACCAAAAGCCCAACGCGAAGCACAAGAAGATGAAAGACTGCGACGCGGCGTAGAGCGCGCTGGACTTGAGAACCGAGATGAGGCTGCGGCGCTGCTGCTCGGCCAGAGAGTTATGGTACATCTTGAGCACGTCCTCCTCGCGGGTGAGTGCGGCGACCGTGCGAATGGCCGAGATGGCCTCGGAGGCGAACGTGGCAGACGACGCATAGGCCGCCTTGGAGCGACGCTGGAAATGAGCCAACATCCAGAATCGGAAGAAGCCGCATCCCAGTAGGATCGGGATGGTAGAAATGCAGACAAGCGAAAGCTTCCATCCAATCGACAGTGACACGACCATGGCGGCGATGAGAGTTGTCATCATCATGAGCAGGGTTCCGAGAGTCACGCCAGAAAGACCGGCAACGTGAGTTGTCTCAGTCGACAAGAAGGAAGTCAGCGCGCCGGCCGTGTTCTCGTCCTGGTCGAAGAAGGCAACGTCTTGTCGAAGCATGGCCCTGAAGGCGCGGTCGCGGACGCGGTGGACGAGGCGCTCGGAACATTTCGCGAAGGCGATGCCCTGGGACGAGAAAGCGATGAATTGGACAAAGGCGAGCATCAGGAACATGGCGCTCCAAAAGTCGGAATCCTTCTTGACCTGGTGGCGATTGGCATTGGTGATGGGAACAGCAAGAGTGGTGATTTGCTTGGCGAAGAACACTGGAAGCAGATATTAGCACCTCGGCGTTGTCAAAGGAATAGAACGGGATCATGTCGTACCTGCCGAAGTAGGGTTACCACCACCACAGATAGCAGAAAAGATGAGGCCGATAATCATCAGCTTCCACTCGGGGCGGTTGAAGGACATGATGAGCTTCATCAACGTCCACAGACTGTGCTTTTGGGTCTCTTCGGACTTGCGCTTCTGCAAGGCAACACTGGATGCCGACTTTTGCGTCGACGTGCGACGAAGCTTGGCAGCAATGTTGTCATCCGGGTCAGCGACGTACTCGCCCTCCTTGTTGGACATCTTGCGGACCAGCTCCTCTTCCTTCTGGGCAAGCTGCTCTTCTTCCTCGGCCGTCAAGGCGTCACCAGCGGCAATGTTCTGGGCAGACACGAGGTTAAAGTAGGCACCCCTCTTCTCAAGAAGCTGATCGTGGGTACCCTGTTCGATGATGCGGCCAGCCGACATGACGACAATGTTATGTGCGTCTCTGATGGTGGACAGGCGATGAGCAATCGTAATAGTCGTACGGCCTGCGGCGGCCGTCTCCAGAGCAGCCTGGACAACACCTTCGGACTTGGTGTCGAGGGCAGAGGTTGCCTCGTCAAGAAGCAAAATCTTGGGGTCAGAGACGATGGCACGGGCGATAGCGATGCGCTGTTTCTGGCCGCCAGACAGGAGGAAGCCACGTTCACCGACGTTGGTCTCGTAGCCCTCGGGAAGAGAGGACACGAAGTCGTGGGCATTGGCTTTGATGGCGGCCTGGATGACAAGCTCCCGCTGCTTCTCCTCGCCCTCGTTCTCAAACTTTGTCCCGATCAAACCGTGTCGGATGTTGTTGAAGATGGTCGTACCAAACAGCGTGGGCTCCTGGCTGACCAGAGCCATCTGCTGACGAAGCCACTTGAGGTTCAGCTTGCTGATATCATGTTCATCCAGGTAGACAGTGCCGGCGACGGGGTCATAGAAACGCTCGACTAGCCCGACGATGGTACTCTTACCGCACCCGGAGGCACCAACAAGAGCCGTTGTCTTGCCAGCAGGGATCTCGAGGCTCACGCCGTCCATGACGGTCACCTCCGGACGAGACGGGTAGATGTGCTTGATATTGGACAAGCGAATGTTGCCCTGAAGGTTCTCGATCTTGTCGCCGAGGTCGTCGCTAGGGTCCAACGGGGACTGGCGGTCGATGGTGTTGAAAATCTTGGCAGCGGCAGCGATTGCAGTGGTGAAGGCCTGCGCATTGGGAGCAACGTTTCCGAGCTGGAAGGCGCCGATCATGACGGACATCATGATGATGAGTACCTTGGAGAGAGGGATGATGCCGTCAACAAGGAACTTGCTACCTTGCCAGAAGGCAAGGCCGTAGTTGAGGAAGAGGATCAGCATCATTCCAGCGACCATAGTAGCCATGGCGCCCTTGAGGCGCCAGCCGTAGTGCTCGGCCTTGGCAAGGTGCTTGTCGTACTGCTTGGCCAGGCGGTCCTGGGTGCCAAAGGCGACAGCGTTGCGGATGGAGCTGACGACCTCGTCGGCGAGACTGCCGCCCTGTGCATAGGCTTCGAGAGACGCCTTGTTGTTCTTGAGCATGTACCGCGAGCCGATGCCGACGTTAAGCATGAGAGCAAAGACGGTGGATGAGAGAATGAGAGTGAGCTTCCAGTAGCTCACAAAACCGATGATAAAGGCCGTGACAAAAGTGGCAAGGGCAGCAAGAGTCAGAGAGACCTTTTCCGAAATGCCGTCTTGAATGAGATTGGTGTCAGCGGTGATGCGCGTCGTGACCTCGCCAGCGCCAAGCTTGTCAAAGAAGCCGATGTTCTGGCGCATGCAGCTTTGAAGGTAGTGCTCGCGGATCTTGGCGCTGATGTGCTCGCCGGTGTAAATGAAGCCGACGGTGCAGATGTAAGTGACGACGAACTCGCCAATAGCGAGGTAGACGAAGTACAGGACAAACTTGCTCATCTCGTCGACGAAGTCATCGTAGGACATGGCGCCACCGGAGTAAAAGTACTTTTGGAACGTGTTTTGGAGGTTGCCGAAGATGACGGTCATGAGGGGCAGCGCGGCACCCGAGGCGATGGCGCAGACGACGGAGATGGCGATGATGATGAGGTCGTTGCGCGAGGCATAGCGATACAGCACACCGGCGCCCTTGGCCAGCTCAGGCGTGTAGATCTGCCTCTTGAGGATCTCAGCCTCATGGGAGGGCAAGTGAGCGTAGAGCTCATCGATGTTGTCGGCCTTGGGAGGCGGCGCGGCGACCTTGGAGTCGGCCTTTGAGAGATCGAGCTTCTCGTTAGGCGGCGTGTCGTGCCCCTTGTCCTTTGCGCTGCCATCGTCGGAGGAGTACCCGCCGCGACTGGATGAGCGCCCAGTGTCGCCGCCGGTGGCGGTGTTGCCCGAGGGCGCCGCTTTCTCGACGTCGAGCTCCGCAGCCATGACGACTGGCTGAGCGAGACCGTCTGTCTCTGTCTGGGCTGCTTGTCTTGGTCGTGCCGGCCGATGTTGAAAGCAAGCTCTGTGTTGGGTCAAGCGAGGAAATCACCTGCAGGCAATCGTGGTTGGCACCTGCTGGCCAGCAAGTGTAAGAAGGGCTTGCCTGGGTTGCAGTCGCCCAACAACAACAATGCACAATGGAAAGAGCGACGCACAGTCGAGGCGCGTGTAATCACGGGCTCGTGCAAGTCGCAAACGAGTCTTGGCCCGACAAAAACGGAAATTGAGAGGAGGGGAGGAGCACGGGTGCACAGCGGCCGCCACCAAGATTAAGTATGGGGAGACTTGTATTTTGGCGTCGTTCTCGACGACCCCGAAATCCGTCTCTTCGTTGACGGGCAAAAAAAGGCGGCACACGCCCCGACCGCCGATGGTGTCGGCCGGCGGGTACGACGCACGGGAAGGGAAACCCCCGAATGGCTCATTCACGCTCGGTATGACTGGACTGTGCTGACGTCCGCAACAAGAAAAAAAAATCGGCCCTTGCACCGCAAGCCTGTGTGCAGTGCAGTTCGGCCGGCGGCAAGGGGCGTGGGCCTCCATGCGTTCCTCGCACCAAAGCACGGGGCCCCCATGCAAGGCATCGCACCCGTCCCTGCTGGCCGTTCCCAGCTGCTGGGGTGCCAGGCCACGCCGCGCCAACCTGCCTGCTGGGGTGCTAGTGCCGCCGGCGAATCGTCAGCCACTGGCGCCGTATTCCCACCACTGGAACGAGAGCGAAACGGCCAAGGGAGCTTCTGGGCTAGGGGGCTTCCGTCGCCAGCGGCGGTGGAGACGGGGCCGCCGCACCCCACGACGGGCCCGGACGGGGACAAGATGCAACCCGATGGCGACGACACAGGATGTGTTATCAACAAGCACCGCGATGTGAGACGGCCCGGCTACGGTGCCGAAGGCCATGGTCGATGACTGCCTGGCGGAGGGACCGACTGACTGCCTGGCCGTCCGGCCGCGAGCCAAGCACTCTCGGGGCGACAGCCGACGAGGTGCATCTGGACACACCCTCGACTGCGGCTCAGCCGCTGCGTTGGGTCGTCCCGCCTGACAATGAGCTGGGCGATGATGCGTCCGCAAGTCGTTTTCGTCGGTTTTGCGTCACCGCCTGATTTTCAGGCCGTGCACCCTCGCCCTCACCCACCGTCAACGGAGGCTACTTTGGCGACAGCGGCGTAGCCATTGTGCGTGGCAGGCAAGCTGGTAGCCACAACTTCTGCCAAATGACCGTCTCACCGGCAGCTACGTCGGTCACCTCAACCAGTGCCCGGAGCCGCGAATGACACGATCTGAGGCCCCTGGGCCAGGAGCCTGTAGGCAGCGCTCATTCGAGTTCATCGCCTGTGCTGGAAAACCGGGGGTCGGGGGGCCGCTTCGGCACCGCAGCAGGCTCCCATGATGCCAGCTGGGCGCAGGTACTGTATTGCAGGCGAAAAGATGGCGAATAAAGAAGGTCTCGGGGTCTTGCAGTTGTCCGAGCCCGCCAAGACTCCCCACCCTCTGACCCGATGCACGTTGGTGGGGTGGAGAATCGCGCCCGCCGCTCGACGCTTGTTCGCTGGTGGAGGCGGCCCCCGCGAGCGCCTCGACGCTGATGAATCGCCTGCTGCTGGCGGCCTGCTGGTGCCCGGGGGGTTTGTAACTTTTGCGCTTCGACGACATTCGTGGGCGGTGGAACGCTGCGCCGCTGCGGCCCGCCGTCGAGGGTTTCATGGAGCACGCGCGACGAGGCACGATTCGTGGCTTTAGACTTTGGGCGCAGAAACGGGATGACAATTGGGCTCGGCTCGCAAAGCAATGCCAGATACGCGTATTACTGCTGGCCGACGGCGCGCGACGCTGCCAGGGCGAAGAAGCTCGAAACGTCGCCGCCGATTGCGTCGTGGGTCGTCTCGCTTCTGGGTGAAACATCTGTTACAAGCGCCACGGCCGGTCGCATCGCCAGGACATCGATCTGACGACCGCCGCGCTGCGGGCCGAGACGTGCGAGAAAGCTGTTGCCTGACACTGGCGGCCGTCTCGCCGTTACCATGGAACCACAATGGAGCTTGCGCTTGAGGGGCTTGAAGTGAGGGTCTGATGCGAAGACTTGTCGGAGTTGCCCCGGTCAGCAATATCCGGATCCTTGCCATTCCACAGTCCTGCTTGTCCTCGTAACCAGATAACGGCCCGGCCACCAAGTGGGCGCCGTTGATATTAGGATGCAAGAGGCGATGAGGTGGCACAGGGGTGCGAGAAGCAGTGCAGCCCAGCTCTGGACGCAACGAAACCAGACGAGCCCCAGCCCTGCGCAAGTCCTGCGCACGTCGGGCTGTCGGGGCATCGAATCCCCAAACCCGCTCGCTGTGAGCAGCGATGTCCCTGCCCCGCGCCGTCATCAATTGGCCGCCATGCCATCCTTCTGGAACAATGTGCGCGAAGGCGGCCCGGGAGGCTTTTCTCTGCCCGGTCTCCGGCGACCAAGCCCCTTCCGACTGCATAGTATGGAATCCCCCAACTTACAAATGCATGACGCGCTCATGCCCGGCATTGCCTGGACACGGGATGACGCGCCAGCGGCTCACCAGGACACGGGCTGCAACAAGTGCACTCGCGCGCGCATCATCAGCCATGGGTGCTTCCTGCACACAAAGTGCGGACGTAAACGAAGACAATCTGCACGTTACCTCAGACGGGTACTCACTCCGGCCCCACTGATGAGTTGCGCAAATACGCACGCTTGCTGCACCTCCTACAGCGTTTCCCCATGCTTCATGCTCCAAGCTCCATGCCGCCACCTCGCCGCCACTGTGCACAAAGACGGCGAACGGGTCCAGTCCCGAAGCGGGTCCAGCCCAGCAGGAGCTGGAGCCGCCTGCCTGCCAGCGTTGCGGCCACGGCGGCGGGCAAGGCGGCGGCCAGCGCCACAGGCGCCACAACAGGCAGCATGGGCGACGGGGCCACCAAACGCGCGTCAGCCACGTCGCCAATCACCAGCAAACCTCTGGCAAGTTCCAAAGACCGACCCTGTCTTTGGTTCAGCCTTACCACGGCGACGACGTCACTCTGGACATGTGTCCTCTGCACAAACGTGTGTGAGCCCGACTGCGGCTTTGTCTGGCTGAACTTGTTTGCTTCTCCCTCTATTTGAGAGACGCTTGCCCACTTGATTGTGAGAGCTCCCCGGCTTGAAGGCTTCGAACCGGCGCATTGCTTCCGTCCGTGCTACGTGAAGCTCCTGTCGGAGCTACATCAGGCTCACAACCGGAGCCTCACACTCACTCACACAAGACCATCACCAAGGGCATACGGGGATCGTCCGCAACCCTCAGGGCATCGGGAGCAACACAATCACCACTAGTACCACGACCAGTCGCAGCCATGGTGCTCTTCGACGTGCTCGCCATCCTCCTCGCCCTCCCGCTCCTCTCCGCCGCCGCCGCCGCGCGCCCCAAGAATGCCATCCGCCTGTCCGACGTGCAGACGCTCACGCTACGCGGGCACGGCGCCAAGACGACGCACCGCCGCGTGCCGGCCGCGCCCCAGCTCAAGTGCGTCTCGCGCCCGGACCTGTGCCGCCTCTTCGACGTGGACGTGATGCGCTGCACCAACCAGGGCTCCTCGTACGGCGGCGAGGACATTGAGTGGAGCTGCGTCGCCTCCCTCCCCGAGGAGCTTGAGCTCGGCCGCACCGAGGTCGTCTGCGAGGGCTACGCCGACGCCGACGACCCCTACGTCCTCAAGGGCAGCTGCGGCGTCGAGTACACCCTCCTGCTCACAAAGGCCGGCGAGCGGAAGTACCCCGGCGTCGCCAACCCGCGCGGCGGCATCTTCAGCAACGGCGAGGGCGGCACCGACTTGAGCGCCTGGCTCTTCTCCGTCGTCTTCATCGCCGTCCTCGGATGGATCGTGTACTCGGCGTGTTACGGCAACGGCGGAAACGCCCAGGGACGGGCCCGGAGAGCCGGCGGGCCCCGTCGTCCTGGTGGTGGCGGCGGCGGCGGTGGAGGAGGCTGGAATCCCGGTTGGGGCCCCGACGGCGACGATCCGCCTCCACCTTACCCTGGCTCCAAGCCGTCGTCGTCTTCGCGGCAGCAAGGCTGGACGCCGGGCTTCTGGAGCGGGCTTGCCGGCGGCGCCGCCGCGGGATACATGGCCGGGAACAGGAATCGGAATGGCGGCGGCCAAAGGGAGTACGGCAACAACGGCGGTTGGGGAGCCGGGCCTTCGAGTCCTAGACCCTCACCGTCGTCGCCGTCGAGCTCCGGAGGTAGTTCGACTCGGCACGAAAGCACCGGCTTTGGTTCCACGCGTCGCAGGTAGATTGACAAGAGAGGACTTCAGATGGAACGGTGTGACTGCGAAGTGAATATTCGCATTGACTTGGAACTCGCCGATTGCTGACCGGTCGTGTTTGACAAGGTTGTCTCCGCGTATCCAACCCCAAACGCCGTCGCCCATTTCCCCTGTTTCGTGACATTGAATGATCCCTTCGTAACATGTACACATTTGACTGACAGTCGCTTCGCCCGTCTCTCGTCTCCTAAAAGTACAAAATGTCCAAACATTCCCCGGCATACACGCCAGCGGCGGCGTGGCAATCCCCAGGCGGGACCCTCGCTTCGACAAAGAGCAGTGGCCGACAGCTGCCCATGGGCGACAGAGCGAGTCCATGAGTCCAGGTAAGCTCTGTACCGTGAGACAAGCGCTATGGCGGTCCCATGTTCCTCAAAGAAACTCGGTTGCACGTTGCTGAACGCCAAGTCCCTCGAGTGGCTAGCCAACAAACAAACGTAACGCACGTCATGGAGCGAATTAATGATGCACCGGCATCACGTCCATCTTGTCGAACGCTCGCGAGCAAGTAGGGCACTTGCGCATGCGGTTGCTGATCCGATCTTCGACACATTTGTTGCAAAAGAGGTGGCCGCACGTCTTCAGGGCCGTGTTCTTGAAGTTGTTGCGGCAAATCGAGCACAGTGCAAAGGTCTGCGAAATGCCTGGTCAGTGTTGGTTTCAACTTGGAACGTGAACGATGCAACTTACCCGAAGCATCTCTTCTTCCTCCGAGGAGTTGCTAAGCGCCTTGCTCCTCCAGTTGTCTCGGTCCTTTAGCGCGTGCTCGATCCGCACCTTGAACTTCTCCACTTCGGCTTCCTGCATCGTGTTTCGTTCTCTGACAACAGCGGACGCCGAGTCGCGGGACTTGACCAAGTTGCCCAGGTCTTCGATCTGCCGCGAGAGCGAGTCCGCCCGCCGTACCGCCTCCTGGGAGGACGACTCGAGCTTCTTGTTCTCTATGGTTATCGCGCCGTTGGTCTGTTTGAGATCTGACAGCTGCTTCTCCAGGTTGCCGAGCAGTGTCCTATTCTGCGCCTCCAATCCCTTGAGTTGAGCAATAATCTCGGAGCTCTTGCTGTTCTGAAGCCTCAGAGATCGTATCTCGTTGTTTCGCGTGTCAGCATCCTTTCGAGCGGCAAAGTATTTCTGATCCGCTTTGCTCTTCTCGGCGATCAGAAGCGCCACCTTCTCCTCCAGTGCTGCAAAGTCCAAGACCTTCTTCTGAGCCAAATCCTTCATCTTCTTGTAAGCCTTCTCGATAGATGGCAGTTCTTGGTTGATAGACTGGAAATCCTGTTGAAGCTTCTTGTACTTCTGGCGCAACTCCTCATCGGCGAGCTCTTGACTGTCGTCTGGAGAAGTCATTTCCTCGTCTTCGGATGGCTTAAGACGTGTAATCTCGGATTCGAGAGCGGCGATGCGGTCGTCCTTGGCGTCAACTAAATCTTTGATGTGATCCATCGAGGATTTTTGCTGGTCCATGCTAGCTTTTCGCTGCGTGTTTTCGGCTAGAATCTCGTCTCGGGCGGAACGCACGCGGGCAAGATCTTGATCGCGGGACATTATATCCGCCTCAAGTTCTTGCGTGACGTGATTCGCATCGGCCTCCAGTTGACTCTTGAAAGTCGTGCGCTCAGCCTGCAGCTTCTCTGCTTCTTCTCGCAATTGCCTGTTGGTCGCTTCCAAGTTGTTGATCCGCTTAATGAGGTCTTCGTTCTGGCCCTTGAACGTCTTGAAGACGTCCGACCGTACCAAGTCTTCATCTGTCCATTGTTCCCGCCGGGCCTTCAAGCCTGAGTTCTCGTCTTGCAGGGTCTTGATCTCGGACAGAATCGCGTCAAGCTGCTCCTTTTGCTTCGCCGCAGCCGCCGTTGCCTCCTCATACTTCAGCAACAGCTCGTCGGCGTTGCCGTTCGTTTCGGTGCTCTCCACGCCGACATCACTGGATGCGGCAGGTGGTCGCGTGGCGTTGGCGAATGCCTTTTGCTCCAGTTTTTGGACCTGTGCACTCTTCGCGCGGTCGAGTTTCTTCTCAGCCTTGAAGTACCTGAGCGTTGCGGCGTTTAACTGCTCCGAAAGCTGTTCCTTCTCGGCGTTGAGGCGATCCAGCTTAAGCATATACTCCTTCTGAGCTGCGAGCAGGCCGGTGAGCTTGCCCTCTAATGTCGCCGCTTCGGGTGCAAGTTGTCCGCGATGGGCAGCGATGCGCCCGAGGAGTGTTTCAGCTTTCGATTTGATCGTGTTCGCCTTTTCCTGGACATGGTTTTGAAACTCGTGGAGATCTTTGAAACTGACGCCGCTGAGATACGGTGGTTCTGCAAGCACTGGGTAAGCAGTCTGAGTATAGTCGTGGAACGGGTCTGCCCTTACCAACTGTCGTCGCCGCAGCCGGAAGAGTCTGGTCTGCGAGTCCTTCCAGCTCCTCCACTAGCTGTTTCAGGTCAGTTGGCGTAGCCACAACGATGACGGAGGTCGCCCCTGCTCACCTGCCGCCACCAAGCATCAACAATCCGTAAATGATCATCATGGTGAACGCATCTCTTGTGGAGCTCCTCCAGCCGAGATTCTGCGGTGGCTGCCTTGCGACTATATTCCTGCATTTGACGATATATTGCCCCTCTCGTATACGCCTGGTTTCCCGCGTCAGCATCCGCTCCTAGCCCATCAAACGGCGGCCCGAAACATATACGCGATAGAACGATGACAACGGGGGCGTGCAATAGGGTACGTGAACGGGCAACACGGGCTCTGGTGGCCGCAAATTGCTGTCGCGGGGGCAGCGAGCATCATCACTGGCTTGGTGAGCATCAACAATTCAAGGCGGCGGCCCGGAGAGGCCGGAAGGCCGTGTTGACAGAGAAAAACATGTGCACCCGATGGGCGTAGTACTGCCGAACGGCAGGCGCGCCTGCTCTGCCGATACAGCGCGTCAAAGTAGACAAACGAAGCCGCACTTGTCACGTACCTCGATCCAGCCCTCCTCCTTCATCTCGGACGGATCATCCTTGGCCTTGGAGCCGTTGACCGCTACCCTCTTGCTAGGAGGGGCGAGGTCATCGGTGCCGCCGATGGCGGGTCTCTTCCTGTCCTCCATCTTGGAAAGCGTGGACGGACGAGGCGAGGCAGCTGGCGACGTTGCAACAGGCATGAGACGGCGCGTCCAGCACAGCCTCAGACGCGATGCAGAGTCAGCTCAGGGCGAGGGCTCGACAGCGAAAGGGCTTTGGAGCCACGTTTCGGTTCGAGGCCGGTCGCGCGAGCTGTCGGCCAGCGGGTCGCGCGGAATTGCGTGGTTGTGATGATGATGGGGGGAGGAGAAGAGGCGTTCGTTTTCCAGGAGTTGAAATTTCGAAGTTGACTCGCGAATCAAGAGGCACGGCCACAGCGCCAAAGAGGCCTAGGCTCGCGCTATACCGCATTGGGCCCTCCCTTATCGGTTTGTGCATCGGCTAAACGTCGGAGTGTGGGGCAAGGCCGGTCCGTCCGCCTCCTGCCCGCCGCTCAATCCAACTTTCTCTCCTGTGCCTCGATTTCCGTCGCCGCTTACAACCAGACGCTTGCTTCTCGCTTCGGTACGACGACTTTTGCCCTGGCTCCAGCACCCGCGGCTCACGATGCCGTAGGGTAATCTTCCTTGTGCCCTCCCATCTGCGCATACATCTTTCTCCATCCTGTCGTCATGAGTTCCATGTTCAAGAAGAAAGGCGGGCCCGCCTTCAAGCCCAAGATACCCTCTGCGCGGCCACGAGTCCCTGCCTCTTCGGCACATAAACCTGTTGAGCGACGGCCGTCGATCGATGTCACGACCGAACCGCCTCCCAAAGATGTCCCCGAGAGTGTCGACGCAGCCTCACAGCCGCCGCCCCCTGAGCTGCTTTCACCTTCTGAGAGCCAGAAGCGGCCCTCACAAAGCGACGCAGGGGCACCTCTGCCTTCAGAAGAGCCGATCGTTGCGACAAAAGAGCTGCCGCAGCCACGCGCGCGGTCTAGACGAGACTCAACAGCGACGAAGACAGCGACAGCGCCAGATGAGCCCGGCCATGTGAGCGCTCCGGCAAGGAAAAGCTCGGTACAGGCTGAACCCCCTCTGCCTTCCGTCGAGACAGCGAGCAGCGAGACCGACCTACCACCCATACCTACGCCGCCTCCCACCGCTGGAACAACCCAGACTACAATTACTGCATCCTCCACAGAGCCACAGAGTCAGCCACCCGCCGCCGACACTATACTACCCCGCGCTTCGGATGTCGAAGCCCGTGCTCAACTTGATCGGTCTGAGCTAGCGCCACCATCGAAACCTGCTACAAAGGCGGCGGTCAAGGCGAGAGCCCCGGCTGCCACAACGCAGGAACCGGATGGCGACGAGCACGCGGGCGCTCGACCGAAAAAGCGCCAGAGAAAAGCCTCGCAACAAAGCGGGGATTCAGCACCGCCCAAGCCTCGGAAACGCCAGGCCAGCTCATCTACCGGAGAAGGCTCAGAGACGAAGTCTAAGCCGAGAAGAGCCCGCTCCTTAACACCGGAGGATGCTGAGACCCAGCAAGTGGACCTGCAACAGCTGCGAATGGCCGACCTCACCAAGGACCTACGCATAGGTAAAAAATTCAGCCGACACGATGAGCTTAGAGAGCGCGAACGGCAAGCTCGCCTGAAAGCGAAGTTGGGCAAGGACGGGGATCAAAGCGGCAGGGACGGGTCAGCTTCGGCGTCCCCAATGCCCGACGGACAAACAAAGAAAAGCGCCACGCCTGGGGGTTCTTCGACTCCAGCACCCGCCTCTGGTCCGCAGTTCCGCATCGTCGATGGGCAAATTGTTGTCGACCAGAGCTCACTGGTCATGGATCGACATGCGCGCGCTGCGGCGGCACAGGCCGGAGAAGACATGGAGACGATTGAAGAGAACGATTTTACACGATTGATTACTAGCAGTTCATTCATGAACACGTCGAAGCTAAAAGGTCCGAATATCTGGACAGATGAGGAGACGGAACTTTTCTACCGCGGGCTTAGGATGTTCGGTACCGAGTTCGAGATGATCTCCAAGATGTTCCCGGGCAAGCAGCGGCGGCACATCAAGCTCAAGTTCAACCGTGAGGAGCGCCATAACCCGGCGCGCATAGACGCGGCGCTCATTGGCGAGAAGACGATCAAGATGGACATTGCCGAGTACCAGGCCTTCACGGGCGCCGAGTACGAGTCGGTCGAGACCATCGAGGCGGAGCAGCGCAAGATCCAGGAGGGATACGAGGCCGAGCGCCAGCGCATCGCCGACGAGCAGGAGGAGATCATGCGTAAGAAGCGTGAGGAGCTGTTCGCCGACGAGGACGGCGAGGACATGGCCGCCAAGAAGAAGAAGGGAAAGAAGAAGGGCAAGCAGGCCATCCAATACGGCCTGAACGGCGAGCCCATTATGCAGGACGCCTGAGCAGTGGCGGGACGTGTGTGCGTACGCTAAGAAGGACAACAGCAACAACAAGAAGATACCCGACGGGATGTGATACAAGGATCAGAGAGACCAGGCGGAGCGGGTTTCTGCAGATCCCCAGGCTGGGAGCAACATACACCAAGATTCATACATGCAAGCAAGACACTGCAACACCAAGATGAGATATGTGCTCGTCATGAATGCGAGTGAAACTGATATCAGTACTCCGTACTCGGGTCTTGCCGCAAACAACCTCAAGCACTGGACCGGCGCACAACTGCCAACTAGCGCAGTCGACTATGTGACAGACACCATTATGCACGGCGAATTCAACCTCCTCCGTAGCAAAGACCTATCTCCAGGCAGTTGACGCTCTCCGTCCGGCCCTCCTCAATCCAAGCCCAGCGAGCTGGTATTCGTCTCGTCCCTTTCGTTATCGTATAGGCATCGTCTGATTTGGCAGCTACCGCCAAGCCCATTCCACCCCATCACGTCCCGTTCCTGTTAATCGACCTAGTTTGTGGGCGGCTCGTCATCCTCCGGTTGGTCAAACAGGAAGTTGGCGGCGAGTTCCTCGTTCTTGTCGCAAGCAAAGTACGCTTGAATTGCCTGATCGCGGTCGAAGCCGAGCCGACATAACTACCATTCGTTAGCCTAGGCGCAGGTACTTGTACGAGTTCAGTTTCAACGTACCCGCTCAATGGCATCGCGCTCTTCCTCCGTCACCGAGATAGCCTGTGCGCCAGGGGGCAGAGGGACGTCGTCGTCTGCGTCCTCGCCGAGCAACTGCAGGAATTGGTCGGGATTGGCCGCGATCAGCTGCGCCAGCTGAGGATTTCCAGCGCCGAGCTGCTGCAGGATCGGCTCCAGCATCTGCGGCTGCTGCTGGACAACCTGTCGTAGCTGTTGAAACTGGGCATTGTGCCTCAAGAAATCCAGATTACCGAGATCACCTCCTTGGGTCGCCGCAGCGGCAGCGGCCGCAGCGGCCGCAGCATTGCCACCAGCACCTCGGGTAGAACCAGCGCCGCCCTGTTGAGCTGCAAGATCGAACAGGTTGACACTTCCGTCGTCATCACCGCCCTGGGCGGGTGCCGCCTGCGTCGGCGCATCGCCACCCGTGGCCGCGGCAGCGCGCCGCTGCTGTTGCTCCTGCTGGACGTTGTCGGGGATGCCCTATAGTGCAAGTCAGAAACAAATCAACGTTGGTGTCGCCTTGCGCTGCGTTGGCAGACACACTCACGTTCAAGAGATATTCGACGGCCCGGTCCGGGTTGTTGAAGGCAGCACGCATGGCGGACTCGATCTGGCTTCTCTCAAAGCCCATAGCCTCCATGTTGACGATGGCCTCGGCACGCTCCGCGCCCATGGCCAGACCGGTAGCATCACCACCACCGCTGGCAGAGACATCGGTGCTACGTTGAGGAGTGGGCGTGACAGGGGCGGCAGATTGCGCAGAGGAGGCCTGAGCAGGTGCGGGAGGTGCAGCAGGTGTGCTGGAGACGGGCTGGGCAGGAGTTGCGGGGGGAGCGGCAGACGACTCGGCGGCGGGGGCCGCAGGGGCAGGTTTCTCCTTGGGCTGTAGAGCTCGTCAGCTCGGAACACGAGAGTATTGTCCTGACATGAACGGACCTTGTTCACCATGCACACCACAAAGCCCTTCTCCTCGATGTTGTAGGACTGAACGGTTTCCTCATCCTTCAAGATTTTGCCTGCGGACAAACGGTCAGCGCCGACGCCTCGTCCAGGCCAGATGCTCGTTCGAGGCATTCCAGCGACCGGGGCGGCTTACCAGAGTAGATGAGCTTCTGGTGCTTCGGGTCCCAACCCTTCTCGGACGAGATCTTCTCCTTGACGGCGGAGATCTGTTTCACTTTGTAAGCCTCAAGCTGCAGCAGAACTCGCCGGGGGGGCGGGGGTGTAGCAGCGAGCTCGAAGGTTCGAAGCGTCAGGCGGCAGGAAATGGCGTCGGCATACCAGATCGGAGGGTTCGACCTCGAGGGTGAACTTTTGCTGCTTCAAGTCCTGTACGGGCGGCCGTGGTCAGCTCAAGCTCGGGCAAAGGCTTCGCGTGGCGGCGGGGGGGTGGCGGCTCGCAGGCGGGCAGTTTGACGGCGAGTCAACGTACTCGGAAGGTGACCTTCATGGTGGGCAGAGGTTCGTGCAGCTGGAGGGCTGCGGTGCGGGGGATGAGGTGGCCTGCAGGCGCTCTGGATGTGTCGGATCCGAGAGGCGGATGGTGTTGAAGGAAGCGAAGGCGCAACGATGACGGAGGCAAAAGCTGGCGTCGATGTTGAGGCTGGATGGAGGGTCCTGAAGGTTGGTTGTTGTCAGGCTCTTGGGTGGGGTCGGTGGGAGGAACCAGAGCCTGGGTGCGGAGCGCCTGGATTCGAGCATGCGTCGACATTGGATCACTGCCTGAGCCAGTGCCTGTCTTGCCTGTGCTGCCAGCGGGCGGCATTCATCACCCCCGTCACTGCCTGGCCTGGGGCGGAGGACATGGACCCACTGGAGGTGCCCTGATTGAAGGCTCCACCGCGCGCCTCGGGCTGACCCAGCGCAGGCCAGCTTGAAGTGACCTTTGGTAGGTGCTCGCCCAGCGCCGGGGCAGCTCTCAGGCCACGCGACGGCGAGGTCGGGTGCTTCTTCCATCTGATTCACTGTGGTTGGTGATGATGGATGACTGCTTCTCTCGCCACCAGGGTGAGGTGAAGGTGCTGCCTTGCCGCCAGCGGCCTCCACCTCACCCGACGGTGGTACAAGTACAACTGCACCTGCAAATGCTGTGTTTAGTACCTACGAAGCAGCCTTGGGAAACGCATTCTCGGTGCGACAACCACCTCACATGTCAAGTCACATGGCGTCATCCAACATGCGACGTCCAACCACCAACCACCTATCCACTCGCCAAGTCTCCCCGCGTCACCATCCATCACCATCATCATTCACCACCTCACATCTGCAGCGTATCAAGCGTTAAGCAGTGCGCCTTGCGGCGCTTCTTCTCTTCTTCATCATGTACGGTGCGAATATACAAGACAACGCCAGCCCGCCCGTCTTCCATGTACAGCCAGGTACCCCGTTTCCCAAGTCCCAGCAGAGGCTTGACTACTACAGCTCTCTGTTCTTTGCGCCCCGTCCTGTCCCCCGTAACAAAAGTAAATCGTAAGGCATCGTCGTTATCATGAAACAATAGTCGCTACTCATGCTCCGCAGTCGTACAGTCAAGCTCGTCGTTCGAACGCCGTGGCGGCTACCGGTCTCGTCACCTTGCCGCCTCAGCGCCGCCACCCGTGGCGGACAGACTCGTCTGCACGCCGGAGTTTAATAGCCAGTCTGGCACAGGAGGCGTCATCTTTCTCGCTGAGCCCGCGGCCTCCTCTTCCTCGGGCAATGCGGTTTGCCTGCCCAGCTTGGCGTTCTCGAGACTTGTCTGACGACTTAGCGGGCTGCGACCTGTTTGCAGGCTGCTGCTGCGCATGCGCTTCAGTGACTGCCTGCTTTCGCGACGGGTAATCACCTGTCCGGCCTGAGGCGACGCCACCACAGTTGTTCCGGGCATGGCCACGGGCGGGGGTGTCGGCGAATCAGACCGGAAGAGGGGATGTATATGCAGCTCGCTCGACGAGCTGTTACGCGCCTCTTCCATTTGCGACAGAGTTGAGGCGCTGTAGCTTCTGCTTCGGCGCAGAGTGGGCGGTGGCTCAAGGGGCGAGTCCTGCGCGTCTAGCATGTACGCTGCTGTTGGACTGGCCGGGATCGTCTCGAGACCGCCTGGAGCCTTGATCGTCGGGGATGACATCTCCAAGACGACTTGGCGGTTGTGGGTGTCCACGGAGGATGTGTCCCAGGAGTCGAAAGAGTTGTCCCCGCTGCGTCTCCGCGGGGCCGACTCCGGTGATCCGAACCGGCTCTTCTCCCTCATAGAGAGCAGCCTCTTGGTCGATGAGCTGGGTCGGATAGCGTGCGAAACTGTCGACCTGATGGAGTGCATGGTTCCCATTGTCGACTTGGTCACTGTGGAAGGAGATGATCCCTTTCGCTCGACGCAAATCTCGTCCGCAGCCTGCTTGCTGATCGGGCTAGTCTGGCTATATCGGATGCCCTTAACCCGAGAGTTGGGGCTCCTCTGACTTTCTCCATCGGCATCCGATGTGCTCCCAAGAGTCACTCCTCGAGACGAGACGAAATGCGAGATCATGAATGCGAGCTGGGATATGATGGCAAGGGCCAGAATCGCGGCCGAGCCGCCCAACATGGACGTCGCCCACGCAGCGAGTTCTGCATCGGCGGAGTCCTGGGCCGCGGCGTTGCTTAGGCACGCCAAAGCTGCGGCAGAGGCTGCGGCACCAAGAGTGCAGGAGGCAACCTGGCTGGCAAGGACAACGAGAAGGCGCCGACCCGAAAGGGTCTTGCCGGGCCAGAAGAATCGCGTGGCTGCTAGCCATCCGAGTACAGCCAGGACGACGAATTCGAAGGCAGCGGCGACGGCTGCTGCTTTCTTTGGCGTGGGGTTGTTGTCGAGGCGAGCGCTAGTGGCGATCTGGAGACAGACAACGACGGTGGTGAGCAACACCGCCAAGGTGCCGCTCACGACGAAGAGACTGATGCGAGCCATGGTTGGGCCCGAGGCCTGTCGGCAGTCGACGAAGCTATGCGACGAAGCTTTGCGCCGAAGGCGAGGTCGTCGAGTGAGACCAGTGTTGTAAGGTGCAACGATCCCGGGCTAGAGGGGAGAGAAACTTGGTCGCAGATGGCCGGCGACAGCGTTGAAAGGTTTTCCGCAACAAGCACCGGAGCTGTTCGCAAGTATATGAGTCAATTGTTATTCCAATTGTTGTGGATTTGGCTGTTGCCCAAGTGGGGGCCGTTGTTTGTTGTTGTTGCGGCTGGTAGTTTATGGCGGGACTCCCAAATCTCAAGTGGGATGTGTGGGCTCGGAGAAGAAAAGAGAGGCGGTAACGAGGCGGTGGCAATAACGTAACGAAGGCGGGCGGGCGCAATAGTTATCAGCCTGGGCAGAAGCGAGCGACGAGAGTTGAGCATGAAGTTGAGGGCCAAAGGAGTGCAAGTCTTGGATGCTTGGGGGGCACGCAGGGAACTGGCGAGGAGGTCCGCTTTAGTAAGTGAGGTGCTACCAAGGCCTCTCTCTCTCGTTGCGGCGTCTTGTTGTGCTCGGGGGCCGTATCCAGGCAGGCTGGTCGTTTAGGAGTTTTGGGAAGGGGGCCTGTGAGGATGGGTCCTTGTCTGGGTCAACTGTGGGGAGGGTTGGGCGCTGTGTTTCAAACGAAGAGGGTGCTTGGGTTGCTTCAGCGCCAGAGGAGGGCGCAGGGTTCAGCGACTGATTGTATTCCTGTATTCCGCGCCGCATGGCGCTGGGCACGAGCGTTTATGTTGCCTTGTCGGCTCCCCGCGGCGGTGGAATGCATCAGAGATTGACGACAGCCACAGTCCTCCGGGGGTGGGAGGAGATCCGATACGTACGAGTAGGGCATACTCGTAGGGGCCACTCGTGGGGATGCCCGGCATTAAGAAGACGGCAGGAAGGAGGGGAAGACTTCCGCCGTGTCATCTCTTTTCCCTCATGCTCATTCTTTTTCACGCGTCGCGACGCACGTAATCTATCGACACAAGAAAAGAAGGTTGGAGCTACGCTGCGAGACGCGTCGGGGCCGTCGAATGAACGAGCATCTCGGCAAGGAAGCAGCGGCGCGTTCGCGGCAGCTGGCGATTTCATGCTGCTCCCGTAGGGCCGTGGTCCTTGTGCCTTACTCCAGACGGCCGTAGTGCGCCGGCGAGTAGGGTCAACGGCGACATGTCGTTGGTGCGATGCGGCCGTAGTGGAGGGCTGCGAGCAAGCCGGCGCAGGAGACGGGGCCGCATTGAATCCAGGACCAGGGCCCTTGTCCCCCCTTCCACCAGCCTGGCCGACCAGGGGGGGATGGGGGGGCCTTGGAAGGGTTGGAGGGGACAAGAAGGTCATCGAGGTTGCGCGTCCCTGGCCTGGCATCCTGTTGCTGCCGGCGTTGAGGCTGAAGCTGCAGGTCGAAAAAAACCCGCGCCGACGGCTGACGCCTGTCGATGGAGCGAGCGATTACGCCACGCTCGCACTGCCATGGAGCTGACAAGATGAGGGGATCGGTCAGGTTGCGCCGGGACGCCATGTCGCCCCGGCTGGGACAGGATTTTTTTCTCTCGTGTGGAGGGCTGTTCGGCTTGGATGGTTGGTGCCAACTTGGGGGGCCAACCTGGTGGTGGGCACATGCCGCCACAGAGGGGCCATCGTCGGCTGCCTCGTTGATGCCAATGCCACACCACGTCGTGAAAATGCGGCGCAGAAACGTCGGCAACAAACAAAACATCGCCAGAGACCTCCACTGCGTCGTCCGCACGAGTCAAAGGGAACCCATAACCTTGAAACTTGGCGTGGGGGGGCCCCGTCGTTGCCGTCCCAGACCACGTTGCCGGGCACACGCCTCCCTTGGCTCGGGGCCGCATTCCAGATGCCGCACACGATGGTGCATCTGGCGACCGTTTGATCCTCTGTTTGGAAGTAAACAACCCGGTCGGGTAAGACGAGTTTTACCTGCAAGTGGCTTTGCTGTTGTCCAGTTCTCTGGACGAGTTCTCGAGGCCCCCAAGCCCCCCAGCTTCGGCCACGGTACCAAGTAAAGGAAGCATCTTCGGCCTGATGCTCTCTTCACCCTGACTGACTCGCAATTGCTGACCCGCGAGTCGCAGGGACCCCCGGCGTTCAGGATTTGGCAGGGTAGTGTGTGAGAATGCTCCGTGGAGAGCCCCGAGCACCAGCGCCAGCCGGGCCTCCCGAGAAGTGCATCCGCTCTCGCCATGCTGGCCGGCCCCTGGACAAAACGGTCGTGCGAACGGCGGGCCCGGCTCGCCCGCGGCATTCCTATTCTTGGGCTGCAGGCAAGATGCAGCAGGACGCAGGGGCAGTGGAACTCAGCGCGGCGCGCAGGCGACAGTCTTCTTGCGCTCTGTTCGCAGCAGAATCAGCCGACATTTCAATGGCAAGAATTCAGAACTCGGCTCGCAATTCGGGCGGAACGACGCTGCCATCAGCTGCGCAGCGACGGTTCGGCTCCCCGGCGTGAGCACATGTTCATTCGCTTTGTTGACTTTTACTTGCCTGTCTTGGGCGACGCGTTCCAAAGACGCGACCTGGAGGGCGTTTGCCTTTGATTAGCGCATCTTGTCGTCAATGCGGCGGGCGCGGGGTCAAGCACCCAATTTGTGATGGAAACGCTGACCAGAGCTTAATTGCCCAACGTCATCGGGACGCTTGAGACAGTGACATCCAGTGCGGGTTGCTTGCCGGTCCGCTCCATCGCAGCCCGTTCCGCCAGAGTCTGGCGATGCCGTCCATTGACGATGGGTATTCCTGCATGGCCAGTTCGCTGATTAAGTGCCTGTGGCATCTGAAACCGCGACGCACGGCCAAGCCCCCAAGCCCCCAAGCCCACGAGCAGGCTGCCGCTGTCGGTCGCTCGACGGGTGTCCAATTCGGCATCGGGGTATCTGGATCCTGTCGCTTTGGGACAGCCAGACGCGCGCGCTCTGACCTGGCAGTCATGCACGCGCCGTTTCCGAAAGCATTGGCAAGTCGGCGGCCCGGGAGGGGAGAACGATCGCCTGTTTGAGGCGCAACCCTTGATCTCGGCTTCTTTTCCTATGGGACTCGGGAGATGCAGCCTGGCCGTGGTTGGTACCTATAGTTGACGTGTCACGATGTGCCCAGTGCGTTCTTGGGGTTTGTTCTCTTCGTGGCCCGATGCAGGAATTCCGATTTGGTAGGAGCCGCTGGCCTCCTTTCCACGTCGATGCCATTCTGGGACGTTGGCAAGGTTGGTCAGTTGGCTTGGCTGTTGATGAGGCAAGTGCCACCGCGGCTTACACGGAAGGGATCGTCCCCGTGCAGCTTCTTCTCCCCCTTGGACTCCCAACTCAGCTCGTCACAAACTTAATCCTCGCCCTTCTTGTCGTCTTGGTTTCATCTGCGCTGCCTCGCAAACGAACTGTCTCGGCGGTGTAAGCGGTGACGCTGCTTTACGAATCGCTCGAGCCGCCCTGGGACGAGACCTTCGATGGGCAAAGTAAACAATGACGATGGCAACGAAATCAAAACATACAGATGGGGGTTGCGCCGAACCCCAGCCCTGCACACACTATCGGGCGACTGTCTCGATTGAAAAAGGAAAACCAAGCAGATCGGCCCACGGCGAGCACTCGTGTCTCAGCAGCATCCGCTCGCCTAGTGCAACGTGGTGAGCTGCGAGCTAAGGCTGCGACTCGTTGACATCATGACCTCACCCGCTCCACCGCGATGCGCCTTACCCTGCAGCCACTACCGCCCATCGAGAGTTCGCAAAGCGGCTTTAGAAAAGTCTCGCTGCGCAACTCCATGCTTGAAAGAGTGTTCTCGCAATCAATTGTGTTGCGATACGTGTCTAAATATCCAAAATGAGCGGTCCACGTGTCATCTATTGGTTCCGGACGGACTTACGACTCCATGACTCTCCAGCTCTACAGGCGGCTATTGACCTTGACCCTACGGTCCTCTGGCCAATCTTCACTTGGGACCCTCATTATGTTTACCGGGCCAGGGGTGGGCTCAACCGATGGCAGTTCCTGTGAGACACGACGCGCTTTGCTCCAGAGTCAATCGCTGATATGACCGTCTGCAGGCTGGACTGTCAGAACGACCTCTCACAGTCACTGACGCGTCTTAATCCCAAATCAAAGCTGTTCGTCCTACGCGAGGGTCCTCAGACACTGCTTCCCAAGCTCTTCAAAGCATGGAAGGTCACGCATCTTGTTTTCGAAAAGGACACCGACTCCTATGCACAGGAACGTGACAAGGCTGTTGTCGAAGCCGCCGAGAAGGCAGGGGTTAAAGTCGTCATGCGCTCGGGTAGGACACTCTGGGACAGTGACGAGATTGTCGCGAACAACAATGGGAAGCCGACAATGTCTTCGTCTCAGCTTCAAGCGGCTGCAGCGAAAGTTGGGAGTGTTCCACGCCCAATTCCCGCCCCTCAGCATCTGCCGGACCCCGGGGAGATGCCAACGGACTTTGAGCAAGACCAGCCGGATACCAAGCCTGACTTCAATGCCCCTCGCCGCACTGAAGAAGACACCGGGTACAGCAAAGTCGCAGGCCCCAATGGTGACTTTGCTATCGAGACCATGGAAGAGCTGGGATTTCCGCCGGCGACCACCCCACACAGGGGCGGGGAGAGCATAGCACTGGAGCGACTTGACACCGTCATCAAAGACACCGAGTATACGGCAACCTTTGAGAAACCGAAGACCAGTCCCGCCCAGTTTGAACCCCAATCTACGACTCTGCTGTCACCATTCCTCCACTTCGGAGCGCTCTCGGTGCGAGAGTTTTATTGGCGTGTGCAGGATGTCGTGGACAAGTATGGTAAGGGTGCGTCCTGCCCGCCGGCTAGTCTCACAGGGCAGCTCCTCTTCCGCGACATGTATTTCGCCGCTCATGCGGCACTTGGAAACGCCTTCGGACAGACAGCGATGAATCCATACTGCAGATTTGTGCCGTGGCATCTGGCATCAAAGAGGGATTCTACCTCGGGCTTGATTACCGGCGAATACCACGTGGACTCCGACGAGGCAGAGGTCTGGTTCAGGCGATGGAAGACCGGTGTCACAGGGTTTCCCTGGATCGATGCGCTCATGCGCCAGCTTCGCGAAGAAGGCTGGATCCATCACCTTGGCCGCCACTCGGTGGCCTGCTTCCTCACGAGGGGTGGCTGCTACGTCGACTGGGAGCGAGGAGCCGAAGTCTTTGAAGAACTTCTTCTCGATCACGAGCCAGCCTGCAACATTGGCAACTGGCAGTGGCTGTCCTGCACGGCTTTCTTTTCGCAGTACTACCGATGCTACAGTCCAATCTCTTTTGGTCAGAAATGGGACAAGCACGGTGACTTCATCCGTCGCTGGGTGCCGGAGCTCAAGGACTTGGATGCCAAATACATCTACGAACCCTGGAAAGCCCCCATTCAGGACCAAAAGAAGGCAGGTGTGCGCGTGACGGGAGACGGTCTGTCCTCAAGCGGCCCAGGCACGTATCCCAAGCCTATGTTCGACTTCTCCGATCGTCGGAAAGTGTGCATCTCGGCCATGAAGACAGCGTACGAAGTTGGACTGCATGGAAATGACGACAAGGTTCTGAAGGGTACATGGAGGGAGCTCTTCCCATCGTCGAGCGAATCAGAGGTGCGTGGCGAGTGCGAAAGCGACGATGGGGAGAATGCGGATGAAGGCGACGAAGACGCGGATACCGCGCCAGGGGAGAAGCGGCGTGCCAACAAAAACAACGCCGAGGGCGCGGCGAAGAAACAGAAGAAGTAGGCAGACATCGCAAAGCGCTAGCCTCCTGTGATGCCATCCTGGCAATTATCAGGGTGTATGCACCCCTGTTTGGTATACATGTGTTCTGATATAACAGGACTGCCCGCCCCAAGGAAGTGAAGTGTTAGTATTCGGCCCGAGAATCTGCTAGACGTGACCATTCCATGGCCCAACGCCGCCGATCCTCTGCAGAGCCCTCCTGCTCCAAGGCCATCTCCGACAGATGGCTGAACAAGTCCCGTCTACCGTTGCAAGCCGCCGCGTAGAGGTGCTGCTCTGCCCTCTCGCGGTCCGTTCCCCTCAGCATCTGACCGAGCTCCATGTCCGCCTCCGAGAGGCCAGCCTCAGCTAGTGCCTCCAACACCGTCGTCGCCTCGTCACGCCGCCCCAGCTTGAGGAGCGCCTTGCCCAGACACAGCTCGCAATGCGGGCGCCACTCGAACCCCGCGGCGCCGACCTGCAGCGCGCGGCGGAGCGTCGAGACGGCGGCCTCGAAGCGGCCCAGCTCGAAGAGGAGCTCGCCCTGGGCGGTGAGGGCGTCGGCGTCGGGCGGGGCGGCGGGCGCGTCGACGAGGCGCCGGAAGCGGTCCTCTACGGGGCGCAGCGGCGGCAGGCGCCCGAAGGAGCCGGAGCGGATGAGCTGCCGCGCGAGGGAGAGGGTGGCGGCGCGGTGGCCGAGCGCCGAGGCGGACGCCCAGAGGGCCGTGGCGAGGGCGTCGGCGCTGCGCGGGCCGCGGACCTGGCGCATGATGCAGGCCAGCTGGTGGAGGGTCTCTGCCGGTATGGCATCGCCTGCGGGCGAAATATTATCGTCAGCGCAACTCATCTTTTATGCCTCCGCCTCTGGTCGATGCCTAAAATTCTGTCAAGGGGCGGGTGTGTGCGCGCGTGATCGCGGTGCATACGTACTCGCTGGCAGCGTCACGGCCGAGGGGCTCGCGCCGTTCTTGATGGCCGCGACGAACGTCTCGGCGTGCCGGTAGTACTTCTCCGCGGAGAGGGCGCTGAAGGCGTCGCCGTTGCGCGCGATGACGGCCTCGAACGCGGACAGGGGGATCTCGTCGAGCGTGAAGGCCGGGTTGCTGCCCTTGCCGGCTGCTGATGCTGTGGGCGCGACTTTGGGCGCGCGCGGCGTGGCGAAGTTCCGTGTCTGATGGAGTAACCGAAGGCATGGGGTGTGACATGGACGCGCAGGGCGGAGAGGCTGTGATGATATCGACTTTGCGCAGAGCCATGCCGAGGGCGTTGGGGTTTGACGTCTCAGTATGGCATGGAGCCGGCATGCCCTGGAGGATGGCCGGGCTGCCATGCCGCGTTATGTGTCTGTGAGAACAGGAGATAAGCGGAAGAAAGATACGGTACGTGAAAATTCGTCAAAAACTGAATGACGTGTATCAGTCCACCCGCTCATCAAGAATCAATGGCGAGCAGCGTTGAAGGACGATATGAGTTGGATTGGAGGTTGAAAGTGGCCGCGGCCCCATCGCACGCGCCAATCAAGCTGGCGGCCCTCGGTGAGCATCCGCCTCACCGACGACAGCGCCCCACAAAAATTATTTTCGACTCTCAAGAGACGACCGACGGTTCAAGACTCGGTTGACATCGTTCACACAAGACTCACCACAGCCGATACCCCAAGCTCAATTCGACAGGCAAAGTCCGTACCTCTACCATACAGACGCCGCCTCAGACTTCTCCGCTGTGGATCAAGTCACGCGAGGTCAATTGATCAGCTACCGACAGCAACCCCTCTGGCTCACTTTTGCGCGCTGAGGATACGGCAAACTCAGGCCCTTCTCGCTCAGCCCTCTCATCTACATAAACAACCGGCCTCCCGCCATGGTCGTCCAGACGCGCAAGCGCAAGGCGGCCCAGGAGCAGGCCGCCTCCGCCGGCACCACCACCACCACCACCGGTGCGACTCCCGCGACGGCGACCAAGAAGCAGAAGCTGCCGGTGCGGTCAAAGGACGAAGATGAAGGCGGCGACAAGCGGCGGACGGCGCCCGCCAAGGCAGCGAGCAAGCCCGCGGGCCCCAAGAAGAGCAACGTGATTACGTTTGACGACGACGGCAACGCGGACGGGGAGCTGGTGACGTCGGCCGCCGCGTCGGCGCCGAGCACCAAGACCAAGGCGGATGAGGCGCAAGAGGACGAGGAGAGCGACGACGACGCCGCGCCCGAGGCCGTCTCTACGGCAAAGGCAGCGTCCGATATCAAGAAGTCGGCACAAGCTGCGCAGAAAGCCGCTCGAGAGTACGTGAACCTCCCTTCCCCGCTACATACATCCCTCACATCCCCCCGTGAGCTTCCTCACACGCCCGTTTTCACTGCCCCCGCGAAGAGACCGACCATATATTAACGGCATCGCTACAGACAAGCCGCTGCTGAGAAGAAGAAACGCCAGGAGCGCGATGCTGTTCTGAAGAAGCAGGCCGAGGAGCGCAAGCAGGCCGAGAAGGAGGCCAAGGCCGCCGCCGAAGCCGACGCCGCAGCTGCCGCCGAACCTGACTCTGACTCTGGCAAGCCCAGCAAGGTAGCAGCAGCAGCAGCAGCAGCAGCAGTAGCGACCGCCGCCTCCGCTGGTGGGAGGAAGCGGGCCGAAAAACTGGAGATTCCCGACGTGCTGCCGGACGAGTTCCTGACCGAGTCGTCCGACAACGACGACGGCGATGACCTGGATCGAGGCGACGACGGGGCCAGCGGCCAGCGCAGGAAGCGGGCGAGGAACGTTGCGACCGTCGAGAGGCGGCTCGGGCGGCAGGACAGGGGCCCGCGCGACGAGCAGCTCGGGTCGACCGTCTTCCGCGTGGGCAGGGCGCAGGACGAGCGCATGGCTCCCAAGGCCAAGCAGTACTCCAAGAGCACCAAGGAGCTGCTCCTCAAGAGGAACCGGACGCCGGTGAAGCCGCGAGGCGGGTTCCTCGCCAAGAAGTGAGGCCGCCGCCTTGTTTTCCGCCCCCCCTCCCCTTTTCCCTCGCCGGGGGGTTGTTGGGTTGTGTTGTCACGCACGCACGCTGTGCTGCTGCTGGGTCAGGCAATTCGAGTCCATCTTTGCATGACGGAGCGAGCATATAATTCATCTATTTCATGCACGGGCATGCAGACCCAACGAGCCGGCACTGCAGCTCGAGTCCCCCCCGCGCGCATGCGGAATGCAACCGTGACTGCCTAGTGCCTTCTCTCGTCCAGCGCGCATCCGTTTCGCTCATCATGCTGTCCCAGCTGTGGTGCGGCCCCTTTCAGCCGGCCGCAGTAGTATGAACTTGGGGACGTCCGATCGTAGCGTCCGAGGGGTCGGTTTCGCTCGAATGTCGGAGCAAACTCTCTGCGCAAGTCGAACAGACAACTCATGCGCCGACGCCTTGGCTCTCAAACAACGTCACCCACGACCTCGCATCCTAAACGTGCCACTTCTGCAAGGGGCCCAGAGCTGGGACAAACACGCTTCGCCGGGGCTGTCTGCCGGCTTGCCGTCAGTCTTGGCTTCTCTCACAGCTCATCAGTATTGATTGCCCATGCGTCCATCCCTGTATATTGTCGAGCTACAGACACTCTTTGCACCTCGACGAGTGTGCAGCGTCTCATGGCCTGCGAGGTACTTCGTAGGGACTACCTAACTTGCCGCCGCAGACAGTGTCGGAGAGGCTCGGGGCGGGCCAGCGAGGTTGCATCGGCTATGTTACACTCCGTTGTAAAACGCCGACGCCGACGCCGCTCGCCCCCAAGCTGCTGTGCGACGGCGACGATAGCGCCTGCTGCTATACGGTAACACGGGACATCCCCCGAGGAACACCGTCTATATTTGTCTTTGTATACGCAGGCCTCTCTGCCCATCGACGGACACGGATGGCGTCCCATTGATATAGGCCGGTATCTTGTCTGCTATAGCGGTTTCTGCGTAGTGTCTGGTTCCCAGGTGTCGATCCGGGGGCAGATGGGGTACCCTGGATGACTGGGCGCCGCGCAAATTGGTGGCCCCGGTCAAACGCGCAATATCCGTTGCAGTCGCCTCATAATAGTTGCGGTGGCAGGGCTTCGATGAACCAGCCGGGCTTTCTCCAGCACACACAAGTGGTAAAACTGTCACTCAGACCTGTCGGGCCGTAAGTTCTGCGGAACGCTTGCGTCGGGCGAAGTTACCCAAGCGAAACGGTCCTGGAGACGGGGGCGCCTCCTTACGAAGTACAGTAGCAACCCGCAGCCAAAATAGTCGCGAGAAGTCTCTCGGCCGCTCACCTGCTGCCACCTGCTGCCATCGGTCCACCGCATCGTGAGGGTCGTACCAAAACACTTGGCCGCGCTGTTGCATTTTAATGACCCTGTCCTCTGACTGCGAGTGGATTCGCTTCATGTCGACCCGCAGCCGCCGGCGGAGATTACCGGATAACGGGGCCGCTTCAAAGTCGGTGTGGGATGGCATGCCGCTGGACAAGGGCATCCATGATCCGCACCGCGATCTCAGAGCTGAGGGTCCAGCAACAACCTTGCCCTCTGTATCGTACTTGGTACGAAGTAACTTAGTCCGTCCCCCTACTGGTGTTGTCCATGGGCAAGTGTCATGCTAGATGAGGTGGCTAGTAAGCGAGACGGGGTCTTCTCGCTGGCTCGTTTTTGGAGTCTTTCATCCCCCACGTAGCCAGGAGCCACGGTGTAAGAAGTCAAAAAGGATATTCCACCTCGCGAACGTCTTAGAGGAGGTGGTGCGAAGCTGAACGGCGCGATTTACAGCTGCACGATACGGCCACGCCGCAGAGCCGTGTCGTGCCCTTTTTCTTTGCATAGGCTTGGCAATTTGCCCAGTCCGTTGCCAAGAGAGAGGCGAGACGGCGAGAGGGTTCGCCGCGCGATTCCTGCTGGCGGGCCGCAGACGACGGCTGGACAGTCGTACTCGGGAGCACGTACCCCTGATCGGGGGACATTGTCCAGCCGGTCGCAGACCTGGTTGCACCAGATCCTTCAACAGCAGTTGGGGCTCGACGAGAGTGCGCCGTTTCCTACCAGAGACAAGCCTTTGGTGAATAACTCAACTACGTATCCTTGTTCCGGGTCCATGGCTCAGTTCTGCTGGCTCGGATGCGTCAGGCCGAGCTAGCGCACAAGATTGCGCGTAAACTTTGGTACCCCGACCGTCGGCCAACAGAAGACTCTGCTCTACCAAACATGCGACAGCACATCGTGGCTGCATGCTCGCCAGAGCGACCGTAGCACTTCGGAGACCTGCGACGACGCAATGTCGGGTCCCGGTGCGCGTTCCGGCAAGTGACACGGCCCATGTTTTTCGGCATTCGATGTTGCCGTTGCCTGAGGCGGCCGCCAGGGCTGTCTTGCTTGCTTCTTGAGTTGGCTCTCTGGCGGTGCGGAGACGTTGCAGTACAGTAAGTTAGCTTCCGCATACTTCGAAGTACTTACCGTACTGTAATTACTGTACAGTACTGTACTGTACACGTACAGTACGAGTATGTGCACTTGAGCGCGCAGACGCTCGCCTGCGCCGGCAGTGGATCCGCGTCCCCCGGTGGCCAAGATCCATCCATGCGCGGCGAATCGCGTGGCTAGGCTGGGGGGGCAGCAAGTCATGAACGCACAGCCTTCGTCCTTGTCAAGGCGCTGCATTGCGCCAGGGTGGGGGATGGGGGGGCAACGGCCATCGATGACCATCATCTCGCTGCTCTCGCACCACCTTGTTCATGGTTTGTGTGTTTCGCCTCGTTCATGCTGCTTTGCGGCGCCACCGAACTCGTGGAGCCTTGTCCGTAGCAAGTTGGTGTTGGTGTCCGGACAGCTTTGCCCGCCTGAGGACAATCTGAGGTGACCATTCTGACGCGCAACCCTGCCTGGCCGATTCTGAGACAGGGCATGTGCGCAGCGACGCCCTCCATGCAGGGATGCCTGTCTCCGACCCCTCATGCCCTCCACGCCACTTCATCACGTAGGTGCACGCTGTTTCCCGGAAGCTGGTTCCAACCACTTCGTAACTTACTTCGCACAAAGTACAGTACAGTACAGTACGTACGGAGTGCCCGTACGTATCATACTCGTAGTTACGTGCCCGTGCTCTGCAGCTTCGAGAGATGGATCCTGAGCATGCTCCGCCAGGTGGGGCCTGTCGCCGCTCACTGTGCTGCTGCAGACTCTCGGCGGGCACCAGCGTCTACTTGTAAGTCAACCTTACGGGGCTCAAGAGCGCGCCGTGGCCACGCATTGTCGTTACCTGATGACAGCAAGTCAAGGAGCTTGGCCGCAATAGCTTCAGCGCCACAGTAGGGTGTGACCTCTGGCTGCGACTGACTCGTCAGGTCGGCGAAGTTGGAGCAGCCCGATTAGTGGCTTCCACATGCCATGGAGACATTCTGCCAGGGGGCATCTCGAGATCAGAGATGGCAACCACAATAATGACGATTGCAGCCCAAGCTCCGGGTCTCGCGCTTACAAACAACGTGACACCCGGGCGCCCTTTAAATCCCGGGGTGTTCAGGAAGCAGCCTGCGCAGCGCCAGGTCGCCGCGCGAGCCACGTGGTGAAGGCTTCTGGTACGCAGCCGCTGTTTCAGGAGCTTTCGGAAGGCTGTGATGCGAGACGTGGGGTGGTTTTGGCTCTCGTATCCTCTGCCATTGTCGTTGCCTCCCGGCCCGGCCCCTTTCGTGAACCCACGCATGGGGGTAAGTGGTACGCCAGGTGAATGGTTCGCTGGTGAGGCACCACGGTCTTCCCCCGCTCCTTGCGGCCACCGGGGCAGGGCTGTTTTTTTCTTTCTTTTTGGCGATGGATAAATCGTCAACGGAGGTGGGCTGCGGCGAGTGGCTTCTCACGAACTGAGAGGCCCCGGCTGTCTCGGCTGACGACTGCGTCGCTCATAGGAGCGTGGAAGCGAGGATGGGATGGTGTCCGCACGGACACTGCTTGGAGCCCGCGTCGAACAATGCAAGCCACGATGGCTCCGCCAGCTGCAGAAAGGGTGGCGCCTTGTCGGTCACAGAGCTGCGACGCCACGCACTCTCAGTCTTCCAGGCTTCCTGCACCCCGCGATATCGAGTGCCGCCAGCGAGCTTGGGCGGCCCTTGTCCAAACTATCAGCATTCGAATCCCGAGGGGTGGCGACTGGTGCGAGCGGGTTGGCGGACTGCCTTGGCAATCATGGCGCCATTGGCGGGTGTGGCGTTGATCCATTGCCCCCCCTCAGCGTGTGGGAGGAGGGAAAGTCTTCAAGGGCTTCTCGAACTGCGCCTGTGGGGAGCGCCACGTCTGCGGCTCCGTATCGAAGCACTGCGCTTGCGGCGGCTTTGGACTGATTTGTCCTGCGCTGCGGCAGCCTCAAGTCGACGATGGCGCACGAGCACGCAAGGCTTTGTTCGACGTTTAGCCTTTCCACCGAAGCCATTCTCGAAATTGTGGGAGTTTTTCCTGGCGTCGGAACCGGTTCGATCATGAAACTGGACTCCGCTCCCAAGAGGCCAGCGCAAACGGGACCCCAGTGGCTGGAAGTCACAGCGCATGGTGTGCCGCTGTCCACTGCGTCGATCGGAGTCCAGCGACGGCCGGTTTCTGGTCCCCTGCCAGCGGGAAATGGTCCAACAATCTTCTGGAAGCTCTGTATGCTTGGTGCGCCCCCCTGATGTCCCACTTCTCCTCTCTCCCGGCGTTGACTTCAGGCGCAGCCCAAGGCAGTTCGGCTCGCCGGCCAGCGTTGGCGCAGTCGTCAGAGGAGGGCGGTCGATATCCACCCAAGCACCTTGATCGAAGGGCACAGGGTCTTTAGGAGTGTGGTGCGTTTGAAACGATGCCTCTGTCAACGGCGCCGTCTTGTTGATACAGCTTCTGCCATGCCCTGAACGATGGAACCGTTCGTGGGCATGCTGGATGAGCACAGTGCTCGCGGCAACAATGCAAGGGGAGACATGTGATGGTTGTGTGAATGAAGCACCTGCCGAATGCGCTTCCCCCTAGGTTGCTGTGCAGTTGTGCTTCGGCTGCCAGACAGTCGTCCAGACTCTACTTCGTAGGCGCTATGTTCATGGCCGTACCAGGCTGAGCTGGTTTGATCAGCATGTCGGCGCTTGGTGCTGGGAACTCGGCCGAGGCGCCCCGGAAAGCCATGGTCGAAGAGGAAACCGGGGAACCAAAGAACGAGAGCAACGGCAGAACCCACCATGGGCCAGGCGCTCCATGGTTGGACTTTGCAGAATCCGTCCAGCCACCGATGACGCCGAGTGCTAGCATTGACAGCTGGCCAACTAGTGCCGGTGGTAGGACAGGCAGGCAAGAGTCAGAAGCGTGGTGGCTTGGGCGAAAGATGGTCGCCCGGCCTCAATCGACCCGCCAAACGAGCTCCCTGCCTGTCCCCTGGCTGCTGGTTGCCTACAAGGTAGTGCGGGATGGCTGAGCGTGTTTGTCCCGTACCTCAAACGGAGGCCGAATAGCGCATGCCGCGCTATCGACGAGGATTTCATGGCCGATGGCCTGCGAGGCAGCCAGGGACACGCGAGTTCCTTTGCCGTTGGCTGTTATCGTGCAATACGGCATATGCGCGCAATAACAACAAGGTCGTCGATTGTCCAAGAGGTCCGGGAGCGAGCGCGCAGGAGCTTCCCTCCAGAGGCAGCCAATCGAGGACATGAAGGCGATAGATCCTGGGCCAAGGGTCGCCTTGTCTGTGCCCGCGCCCGCGCCCGCGCCTCGCGCGTTGGATGACAGGCTGCCACCCGCTGTCCTGCACCAGCAGTCCATAATGAGCATGAGGTAACTCAGGCTCCAGCTCTGTTGGGTGGCCGTGCTCTGGAAAGGAGTCATTGTGCCTGCTGCACCTCACCGATGTGGAACGCCCTACCTGCATGCGGGCATGCAATGCAGGAGAACTCGCCCCGGAGGCAGCTTGGCCAACAAGCTCATCAACGACCCAACAATGACTCCAACGACTCCAGGGCAGCCACGTGCCTCCTGAATGAGACCTGCGCCAGCCTCGTCCATGCCCATGCACTCCGTCCACCCGCCGGCTGTATGTGCATTGTGCGTGTGCACGCGTACTATTCCTGGAGGGATACCAAAAGATGACATGGCCTGACGCGCCATATCGCTTGGGGCACAGCCGGGTAAATCTGATCAGAGGCGGTTCGACGGGACGGTCTGACGACTCGCATCCATTTGGCATTTTGGCATCGACCTGGGCACCTTCGTCGTCGAAACCAGACAAGGACCTGCGCAGTTGCCCGTGCACAATCCTGCCAAGCCTCCACGGCTGTGTGCCACAGCGTTTGCTGTTGTCGCTGCTGCTGCTGAGCTTGTCCAAAACCAAGACAACCCCTGGCCGGCAAGGTACCGCCTTTACGGAGGTACGAGAACGTACCGAGTACCTGATCTGCTTGCGCTGGCCAACGGCGCCGGAAAAAGCATCGACGGGACGGTTGATCGTGATAGACACGGGCGATTCACCTTCCTCCTTGCTCCCCGTCTCGCCCGCCTGTGTCGATCACCCAGCCTCTCGACTCGGGCAATGCCGCCATTTTGCCGGCAACGCACCGACTACGCCTGTGCGCCCTGGTGTTTCCGGGCCGGCGATGCGGGCCCAGTGAATTGTGTGCACTGCGCATTGTCGTCAGCGACCCCGTCGTTCCAAATAGAGGACCCTCGAGTCCCTCGGCGTCCTGCCTACAGCAGCCATGTCGATTGGCCATGTGGCCCAGGGCCAAACGCGGTGTTTCAAAGTGCTGACCCCCTCAAACAGGCGAGAATGATCCCTTCCTGCAGGTCTTGAACAGTCCTGCGCGAACTGCACCACCCTCCCCTCTTCTTTTCCCGTGTCGTAGGTGGTTGCAGCCCGCCTTGCCTCTTTGGTCGTCCGCCTTCGCCTGGCGCGGAAGTGGCTCGGGAGAGGTACAGGACAGTGACGCCGTGCTCACTCCGTTGCCGCGGCATGGAATCAGACCGTCCCTTGTCAACCCTCTCTCACGTGGAAGAACGCCTCCGGGCGTTGTGGTTTCAGACGTCCAGAGCACACCCGACAATAGTGTTGGCACAAAACCACGGCAACACAGAGAATTGCGTTCTCATGCCAGAGACAGATGTCGATGGCTCGTTGGCCTCACAGCAGTGCCAAACCCACAGCCGTTAAAGATCTTCGCGTGGAAGTGGTTCCTCCGCCCCCACCGAGCCGGTGCCCAGCTCTGCCAGGGCCGCACGGCGAGCCAACCCTGCCCTGGCGTCCGGGACGAGTGCAGCATGGTACCTGGGCGGGTGGAGCGTAGCGTCTCCACAGGTTTGTTGGTGTCACCAGTCCAGGGGTGGGCATTTTTTCCCTCTGGTCCTGGGCTGACGACCCTCACTGATCAGGGGTCGTCGTGTGGCCCTTGAAGATAACTGGCCCACCCCCTGGGCCACAGGCAAATCCAAAGTGAGTGACCCGTGCGCGCGTGGTGCTGAGTTGAATCCGAGCCGCCGGCGGAAGCGATCCCCAGCGAATGCCCTCGTGCCCACAACCGGAGCAGCCGTACCGGCCCCGCGCTGCCTTGTGGAGGCTCTCTTGTTGAGCCAGCCATGTTGGTCGAAAACCTGACGGCGAGTACAAGGTAGCTCGCACAGGCAGGGCAGGTACTGTACCTGGCTTTGTAGGAAACCTTGCCGTGGCCCGTGGCCCGCGGCCCATGCCCTTCGGAAGGACGGATTCTCACCGCACTGGCTGGGCTTTGCACCGTCTCGTGCTGCTGCTGCATGGCATGCCTCATTAGCCATGTCTCTCAAGGAACAGCAGCTCAACCGTGGCACATGGGATGGATGGCTGGAAGGATGGGATGGATGGAGTCAGGGGCGTGGAGCCTTGCCCATTCACGGGCGGTTGCCCACGCGAACACAGTGAGCCTAGCCCGAGTTGTCGGTAGCCGCAGGCGCTGCGAGGTCCCCAACGGACCCTATTGCCTACCGTCGACGCGAACAGGGTCAAGCATTGTTGCACTCGCAGACTCGTCGTGGCTGGGGGAGGGGTGGTGCCCCTTGTTCACTCACCAGGAAGAAGCCCGCAGATCGAGCAAGGGCTCTCGAAGACGCAGCCCGGGACATGGAAGACCAAGAACGAAGTATCGTCCTCGTACTGCGAAGGGGTACTTTTGGTACCCTGTGAGCGACTTTGCTGCGGGCGGACATGCAGAAAGGCAAACAAGTTGCGTCCTCACAGCAGGGCTGCAGGCCACATGGGCTTTGGCGTTGCACAGTGGCCCCCCTGGGCCCCTGACGTGCTGACTCCCGACTCGGCTTGTGCCTCGGAGTCTGTATTCGTACGAGCACAGGTGCCAGCTCAGGGTGAGCGCGGAGTGAGATAGCAAGGCTGCACGGAGGAGGCCGTCACTAACTGGTATTCCTCCGGGTCGGAGGCAACCTGGAAGGTCGTGGTGGCTGGCTTGGGCAGCTCCAGGTTGACGGAGCAGGCGTGCCGTACCACCTCGGATGGAGGACTTCCAGTTCGCTGTAGCGGGCGGTCCCATGGAACCTTAGGTACTAATAATGCCCGGCCTGGTTTGGGCCGTCCAGCAGGTTTCCAGGTCTGGCGCCATTGCCGTTGGCCGTTGGCCGTTGGCCGTTGCCCGACAGCAAACCTTCCTCCATCCTTCTTTGCTTCCTTGCCCCTGGTCGCCCATGTCAAGGTGCGGCAGGCACGAGCTCCAGCAGGCGGGCACGACGGCAAGTCCAGCAGGTACCAAGGCAGGTACCGGCTGCAGAGAAGTCTGAGGCGGCCCGGTGGTCACCCATGAAGATTAGGTGGCCTGCCGCCCAGAGGCCGGGACAGAGCCACCACCGCGCCAGCGCCAGACACCCGCCCGCCTGTCCTGGCCGCCGCTGGTCGGTCGGTCGACTGGGCGGTCGACTGGCGAGCTGGAGCCAGCCCGCTGTTTTTTAACGTCTCGCCTCCCCTCCTTCCGTGCTCGTCCTCCCGCCCCCCTCTCCTCCTCGCCTCTCCTCGCGATTGCACCAGCTTTTGCGCCCCCAAGCATCGTCCTCGTACGGCGCGGGCTCGTTGCCTGGTTCCCGCACACAGCACGACCTGCAGCGGGCATCCTGCCTTTGCTGCCGGTGTTGGGTCTGTCGCCCTTCATTTGCTCCGCGCATCGACGGGGACGAATCAGAACCACGCCGCCCGACGGACCCCATCCCAATCCCGCGTGTCTCGGGTGACACCAGCGAATTACGGCCCCCAAGCACCACCACCAACTCCGTCGAAACGACCTCCACGGTCACCACCGGTGGCTGCCCCGGCGAGAACGACAGCTCACTTGCCAAAGTGACCTGGCGACGCCCTGAAGAGCCTGTTGCTCGACGAATCGACCAGCAAAATAAGAAGGCCGCAAGCCACGCCGCAGAAGCAAATCTTCTGTTGCCATCATCTCGGCTCCTCCGCTCACGCTCGTACTTGCTTCTCGGGTTTCTGCAAGGAGGAAATCCCCCAGTCACCGCGAGTGGCCTCGGACTGTTGAAGTGCCGGCAGAAAGACGTAACCCACGCCACCGTGTCGCACAGGCGTATGGTTGCAGCCTGTTGCCGGACGTCACCCGCGAACTGACTGACCTGGCGCACGACCTCCAATACCGTGCCGAGCTTGTTCCAGCCACGCCCTGCGCACGTCCTACCCCCGACGGCGAGTCTTTGGCGCCTGCAAACGAGGTACTGCTGGCAGTCCGACCGGCAAAGGCCGTATGGGCTCGGACCCCTACGCCTCCCCCTCGCGACGCAACTTTTCCCTTGCGCACTGAATCTGACTACCAGCTGGATCCGACTCTCTGACCCGTGCCTTGAGGCGATGCGCACTACGGACTAGTCTTCTTGCCTCCATTGCCAACCGCCGTTAAAGGAAGACGAGCCTTGAAACACTTCATCCTGCAGCCAACATTTGATTTTCTGGAATTCCTTCCCTGAATCTGCTGTGCTCTTAGTCGCATCAGTTTCATCGCTTGCCCGACTCGCACGACTCCTCTGTCGAACCCATACCGCCTCATACACCGCGGCATCGACCCACCGAGCAACCAAGCCACCGAGCGCCAGCATTCATACCCCGACGCGGCCATCTTGAACCGTGAGCTCCAGGTCCCGGCGCCGCCCTCATCAAGAGCATCGTGCATCTAGAGAGCGCGACTGCAGCGCCTAGCCGCCACGTCTTTTACTTCGATACCCCTTTGCGCGACCCTCCATGTTCAGTCGGTCCCGAAAGAGTCAACGTCAGCGAAGCAAGTTTCCGAGCCTTCCTAGCCACGAACCGAGATACAACGAATTCGACCTCTCATCGCGACTCGCTGAGTTCAGCCTCCTTCATTCCCAGGGCGCCTCGCGACCAAGGCCCCTGGTCGACGACTCCTTGCCGCTAGGTAAAGCGCCGTGCTTCTTTACTAGTGCCCAAACGAGGCGTTTGCCTTTCGGGAGAGCCTGTTGCTCCCATCTTCCTCAAAGCTAACGCGCGCTGCCCCAAGGCAACCATTTCCCACCGGGCATTCGTGGTAACCCTACCCGCCAACGTGGCTCGTCCATAGGCTCAACGAGATCAGCTGCAAGTTCTGTCACCCGACGAGTCGGGGGCATTGACAACAACGTCATGGCGAGCACCGCCGACAGGAGTCGCTTGCGACGTGAGCGAACATTTGTCGGCAGTGAGTGCGCCGTTTGTGAGGAGCCTCTCGAGCACACTCTCCGTGGAGAGCGCATCTTGCAATTCTCATGCTCCCACGTGTCCCATGAGGCATGCTTCTGGGAGTTCATCCGCGAACTCGAAGGACAGTACTGCCCGACCTGCGACGCGCCGCTCCATCTCGATACGAGCCGAGGAGGCAACGTGATCGACATCAGTTCGTCATCCAGCCGAGCGAAAAGCCTAGGTCTGGCTACTAATTCGGGGGTAGACAAAATCAGCAACATTGTACGTACCGCCGGCACGAGCAATGCAAGCGACACGCGCTCGACGCACACGCCAACCCCGAACTGGGATAACCAGACGGTCAGACCTCCGAGCGTCGAAAGTTCACAAAGGCGCCACCAGTCGCAGCAGCCTAGCAGCAATGGCCGCGACAGCATGGCGCGCCCAAGCGTGAGGGACAGCCGTGAAGCCCCCCCCTCTGACCGCCACGGCTCCTCGAGACACGCGCGGAGCGACAGCGAGGCCACGGGAGTTGCATCCTCTGGCGGATACCCCGAGACAACGCAGAGCGGCCCGCAGTGGCGGCATGATTACGATGTCCAGGCCATGGAAACCACTCCGGGGAGCCCCAAGGGTGTCGCGCGCAACCCCATACCATCGCCTATCGTGACGGTTCGTTCCGAGTTCCCGACCATCAACCGATCGCGCCAACAACAGACCCTTACATGCTTGGTCACGGTCGAGGTAGCCGGCAACAAGTGGAAGCCGGACCCAGAAGATATTGGTGGCCAGTCGCAAAAGGCCCCCTCGGTCAACGCGCGTATTGACGAGGTGGCCGCTCGATCAGTAACACCGGCCCCAGTGCCCCGCGATTCTACCCATACGAGTCCGCAGAGGCGCTCGAAGAAATGACGGAGAGTCTTCGACATCGTGTTGACAACTGGCACGGGTTGGACTTCAGCAGGTAAAGATTCCCCCACCAGGCCTCCGCAGTCCACGTAGCTGACGGCCTTCAGGTTTGGCCAATTGAGACTCTATGGCACGCTTCGAGTCGGCAAGGACAAAGTATCCTGGCAGGAATTGGAATGCTATCTCTTTGCTGAGATGCTCATCTGTGTCAAGGAGAAGAAGCTGCCGCCCCAAGCGACAGCACACTGGGACGACAACGGTGCCCCACGAAAGTCGACTCGCTGCACACTCAAGGGGTCCATTCTTATTAAGAAGCATCTAAACGAGGTTTCAGAGACGGGCACTATTGACGAGAATGTCTTAACCCTGAGTCTTTCCGTTGCCGAGCTGCCTCAGTTTCATCTGCGGTTCGAGAACCGCAACCAGCTCAAGCTGTGGAACCAAGCACTGCTGGACCTAAATGCCGTCGAAGAGGCGCCCATTCGCAGCCCGGATTACGATCGTGGAGACATGTCCGAGACGGACGAGGAAGTCGAGTGGCAACGGTCTCGGCCACAACGAGTGTCTTCCACTACGTCGTCCTGGGGCCCCAAGTCTGCCACAACGGCCCCGACAGAGTACACGACTTTCGCAGCAAAGGGCCCACAGCTTATGAGCTCCATTCACGTGCCAATCGATGTCGTCGTCGTCGTTCCTATTTCGTCATCAATGCAAGGCGTCAAAATCAACCTTGTCCGCGATGCTCTCAAGTTCATGGTTAACACCCTGGGGGAGAGGGATCGCATGGGTTTGGTTACATTCGGCTCTGGAGGTGGTGGCGTACCGATTGTAGGGATGACGACCAAGGCCTGGCCCGGTTGGTCCAACATTCTGACCTCGATAAAGCCCGTTGGCCAGAAGAGCCACCGTGCCGATGTAGTCGAGGGGGCCAATGTGGCGATGGACTTGCTGATGCAGCGCAAGCACAACAACCCGATTGCCACCATCATGTTGATCAGCGATGCGTCCACTGCTGATGCCGACTCTGTCGACTTTGTCGTTTCCCGGGCCGAGGCTGCCAAGATCACGATCCATTCCTTCGGCCTGGGGATGACCCACAAGCCGGACACGATGATTGAGTTATCGACCAGGACCAAGGCGTCTTACACGTACGTCAAGGACTGGATGATGCTGCGGGAGTGTTTGGCGGGATGCCTCGGAGGAATGCAGACTCTGTCACACCAGAACGTGAAGCTGAAGCTGAAGCTGCCTGAAGGTTCGCCTGCAAAGTTTCACAAGATCAGTGGCGCGCTCCAAATCACAAAGAGGGCCACAGGTCGGGATGCCGAGGCTAGCCTCGGAGACCTGCGCTTCGGGGATAAGCGTGACATTCTGGTACAGCTCGTCATAATGCCGGACAACTCGTCTCAGGAACAGCTGCCGCAGGATCCCTGGGACAATATCGTCTCTGGCCTCGAAGCCCTGAGCGGCTCCATGGACAACGATGCGGAAAGGGTCGCTTCTGTGGAAGAGGTCCCCCTCATCCAGGCCGACCTGAGCTGGGGCGACATCCTCCGGGAGGGCACCGTCAGTCACATGCCGCGGCCATCGCTGCTTGCCATTACCATGCTGCCCACCAATGCAGGCCACAAGAAGTCGTATCCAAACTCGCCACCGATTCCCCCTCACCCGAGCATCGTCCAGCGCCGTATGGAACTACTCACCTCGGACATGCTCACCAGAGCTTTGACACTCGTGAGCCGGGGCCAGCACGACAGGGCTCACACTCTCCTGAATGAGACCAGATCGATTCTGAAGGGTCTCGGCAAAGGAGGCTTACCTCCTGTCCCCCCGTCGGCAAATAAATCGGGGCCAACAACGCCGCACCCGGGTAACGAGCATTCACCAAACACCGGTACCCCTGACCGAAAGCGAAGTCCCTCGCCACCCACGTCTGCCACCTCTTCTGGCGGCAATGGGTACCAAAACACCCAGCTCGGCCGCAGCAGGTCAAACGATGGGCTGGGTCTTGGAACGGGAATCGACCCCGGAACAGTGGCGGCTCTGGACGCGGAACTTGAAAGCAGCCTTGAGTGGATCAGCCATCCAGCTGTCTTTGGCCGCGATAGCCGCAAGGCCGTCCTCCAAGCCATTGGCGTCATCAGTTCGCAACGTGCCTTCACGTTCCGGACGCCAATCGAGAGCCTGTGGGCAGGCCGTGTCGGCGGCATCAAGCGCCTGGCGGACAAGAGCCGCGAGTGGCGCGAAGAGTGCGGTGAGGGCGGCATCATGGAGGAGGCCTAAATCTCAAACACCTCCATGCTTGTTGATGCCCAGACACGGTGCAACTTGTGCCTCTTTGTGGCCTTCCTCAACAGAGTCGAATATCTTGACAATGGACGGACACGCCGCCGCTCCCCTCTGGAGAAACTCGACAGCCACATACAATGTGGACACCCCATTGTCGGATGACCACTGTCCACACGTCCAATATTTTGCGTCTTTTATTCATCTTGACCCCGACATATATATATACCCGGTGAGCGTACTTTCCGACAGTTGGGGCTGCTCCCTTTTGCGGGCTTTCCTTTTCTTTGTCAGGGTGGTCATCTGGCCCGGTAGAGAGATATGATGTTACGGCTGTGGGAAGCTGGCTACGGTCACTCTCCTCTATGTAAGGCAAAAATTCCCTGGTTGCTTTTTGTTTTTGGATCGGAGCCCGAATTTGTACGCGAGGAGTGCCTTCAGAAATAGGAGCGGACCTTTCGAGCAATTTTGGTTAGCAGGTGGTTCTGGAGGTCTCGACGGCGAACCTGCGTCGTCTTCACGGGCCAAGGTCTTGTCAGCCCACGTCTGGGCACGATGTTTCCATGTATCATTATCAGCGTCCGACCCGGGACGGCCCGGGGGGGGGGGGGGGGGGGGGGGGGGGGGGGGGGGGACGGGGCCTCACGAGCTTCTTCTTCCATTTCTTGGCTAGATGTGTGTGACGTTTCAAGAGTCTAATACGTAACGTACTTTACTGCTTCACGGACAGAACTGAAGAGGGAGGATCCCGTACTAGATTTGGTTTGGCGGTGCTGCCGCCTTCGTGATTGAACAGCCCATTCTAAGGGCTCTATTCTACCATGTACTTTTTGCCCCATTGGCTGTCCCCAGGTTTTGACAGCACAACCAACCCGTGACTGCATTATCCTCGTCCAGTCAAGCCTGAGTGGCCACCAGAGGGTATCTAACCACGTCGGGCTCACCCGTGGTCAGCCGAGGGAGATACAGTCGGCCACCCCGTTGCACACCTCGACTCATCCGCTTCGCGCCAGCTTAGTCCTCGTCCCAGTTCTACAAGAGAACCAAGTTAGTAGGTGTTTCGTCACAGGGATGCGGGTGAGGAGGAGAGTCGTCAACTCACAGGGTTGGGACCAGGAGGCTTGGGTCCACCGGCCTGTCGGGCGACGATGATTTGGTCGACGGACAGGACGGTGCGAGCCGCCTCGGTAGCGAGCTTGATGGCCCAAAGCTTGGATGCGAGCAGGTCAAGAATGCCCTCCTCGGTGGCGTCGAGAATGCCGTCGTCGTTGTTGTTCTAGTAGCACGGTCAGCATGAGACGGCGGCCACTGTCATCGACCAGTGGTGCAATAGCTTACCTCGATATCGACGCCGGTGTCGCCGTCCTCACCCTTGTGGTGCGCAGCGTATAACCGGCTGAGAACCTCAGTGGCATCGAGACCGCAGCTCTCGGCCAAGGTCCTGGGAATCACCTCAAACGCCTCACCGTACTTCTTGATGGCGTACTGGCTGAGGCCGGACGTCTTCTCGCCGTGCGCCTGTATTCGGGCGCTCAGCTGGATCTCGGTGGCGCCGGCGCCGGGGACGAGGCGGGGGTCTCTCGTGATAGCCTTGACGACGTTGACGCCGTCGTCGACGGCTCGCTCGATGTCGTCAAGATGGTTCTGGGTGGCGCCGCGGAGGACCAAGGTGGCGGTTCTCGTGACCTCGTCCTCTTGTCTGAACACGGTGACACGATCACCGCCAATCTCGAGCGTCTCGACGACGTCGATGCTGCCCATTTCGTCGGGCATGGGGGCACCTAACCTGGCGAGCGGCGTCGCGCCAACAACACGGCAGACCCTGCGAAGCTCAAATTTGCTGAGGATGCGGATGGCCAGGATGCCGAAGCGGTTCAGGTAGTGCATGGCCAGGTCACCGATCTTGTCGCCGCAGACGACGACGCGCAGGCCGGAGTCGTAGAGCTCCTTGACGGCCGTCTCCAGCTGGGACTCCTCGCCCTTGGTGAAGTCCATCATCTCCTTGGCGTTGTGCAGCAGCACTGTGCCCTTGGTCTCGGTCTGGGTAACGTCGATGGGGCAGGTGTAGACGCCGACCTTGGCATGGCGGGCCTTCTTGACCGAACCATCGGGCTCCTTGGGGAAGACCATTCCCTTGACGACTCGGCTCTGCTCAAGGCTGCCTCCCATGATCTTGACGACGCGGATGTTGTCGACATTGAAGTTGGCGGGGTTCTTGGGGAGAACGGCCAGGACGGCTTCGGCGACGAGGTCGGCGAGGAAGTCCTCGTTGCCATTCTGCTTGCTGGCGACGACGGTGCGGATGGCCTTGCTCAGCTCCTCCTGGTCGCGGATATCCTCGACCTTGTCGACGGCAAGCTTCTCAAGGGTCTCGAGGGCAAACTTCTGCGCCTTTTCATAGCCGATGACGACGTCCGAGGTCTTGAGGCCCATTCGCAGGAGGTCTTCGGCCTTGCGCAGCAGCTCGCCGGCAAGGACGATTACGAGGTTCGTGGCGTCGCCCATCTCGGACTCTTGCTGCTGGCTGGCCATGACGAGGAGCTTGGCCGCGGGGTGGACGACGTCGAGCTCGCGGAGGATGGTGGCGGCATCGGAGGTGAGGATCATCTTCTGGAGGTGGTTGATGACGACCTTGTTGCGGCCGTAGGGGCCGAGCGAGGTCTGAACGGTCGACGCGATGGCCCTGCACGCGTCGATATTGCGGAGAACGGCGCCATCTTCGGAGTCGTAGCTGCGTAGCGGGCGAGCGTTGTCAGGGGAAGTGCTTGCGATAGCTTCATGGTGGGGGGGAGTGGGAGGCGCGGTAGCTCGCAGGGGGCGGGATGAGGGCCATGTGTAAACTTACTTGTTGTAGCCCTGCTTGAAAAGGCCCGAGCTAGGGGCGTTGGGGATGTTGAGAGACATGACGAGAGGGGGGAGCTCGCGGCCAGCGGTGTATGAAAGAGCTCGATCCCAGGCTTCGTCGGCTGGCGATGATGGAAGGGTTGCGGTCGTGGGGTCGTTTCTCTGATTTCCCAAATTCCAACAGCTTCCAGTGTCCGTGCCTCTGGCGTAGGCGCGGCGGGACCGTCGCTGGAAAATCTTGGGCCCGCGGGCGGTGGCCTGCGCCTGGGATGGGTGGGCGGGCACCGAGCCAATCAGGCCTGACGTGTGGGCGGTGGCATTTTGTTAATCCGATCCCACCGCTGCGTGTGCCTGGCCTTGGCCGTGGGACTTTGGCGATGAGCATTCGCGAGAGTTGAAAAATGCGAGGCAATGTTCGGATCGTCTATGGGATCTGCCTCTACAAGGGCTTTTCTAGTATTTTTCTTCGGCAATTTTGGAGTAGGATTCGTGGAGACTTTGCGCTGCGTGCTTCATCGTGACCACACGCGGACCGTGGAGGCCACTCGAGGTACCCTTCAACGGTGCCTGCGAGCCCCTGGAGGGCTCCAGCTCCCCGGCCCCAAGGCCATTGACCTCCACTGTGAGCAAACTTAGGGGACGCGGTTGAGAGGCCCTGCAGCGCCCACTGCCGGACAGATGCACCAGTTGAGCCCGGATCCACGCCCGTGGATGGATGCTACGAGTCGCGACACCACCAGCTGGAGCTCTCCAACACGATGGTCCCAGCCGCACGGAGCCGGCAGCTGTGAGGCACGCCGCACACCCAATTGCACCAACACTGTAACCTAGTCTCTCTCTCCGCCGTCGCTGGTGCGAGCAACCACCTAACGTACCTGGACACGCCCGACCTCCACCAACACTGGCAGCCGCCCGCCAAAACCGCAGCCTCGTCGCACTAAGCTGCCCCCAGCGCCAGGAGCGAGGCGTCGTCGTGTCGCGCGCCGCCCGACTTCTTGACCTTGCATCTCCCACCATCTCGTGCTCCTGCTCCTCCTCGTCGCCTCGTCGCCGCCCACCCTCTTCCTCCTCCTCTCCGCCCGAGAGACCAACTCAGCGGCGCTTGCCGACGCCGCGACGCTCAACGTGTGCCGTGCCGCTCCTCGCCGCTGCCAATTGCCTCCCTCGCACCGTCCTCCGGCCGTCCTCCGTCATCGTCGGCTCCCCAAGGGGACCCTTCCTTAAGGTTCCGCTGGTGTTTGACGCCTCAGTCACCATGGCGCCCCAGTCTGGTGAGTGCAAAACCTCCCTTGCATACCTTACCTGTCCACCTGCCGCTGCCTCTGCCTCTGCCTCTGCCCTGCCCGCCTTGTCTGCCGCGTCTTCGCGGCTGCACCCGACATCATCTCTGTGCGACGCGATGCCGTGCGCTTGAGACGATTTCATCCCGTCGTCATCCTGATCTGCCGCGAGAGCGCGACGCAACCCCCCATCCCCATTGCACCTTGTTCTCCTCTCCCTGCACCCATTCTCTTTTTTGCCCCCTGCATCAACCGCCCCCATGCCTCCCAAGAGAAAGTTTGCTGAAGTCGAAACCGCGCCAGCCGTCCCTCCGTCGCTGCCGCCCTCGGTCGAGGAGGCCTATCGCCGGAAATGCGTCCAGCTCAAGAACCGCACAAACGAAGTCGAAGATGCCAACGACGCCGCCCGGCTGCGTCTCGCCCGGATAAAGCGCCAGGTCGAGAAGCTGAGGATAGAGCGCGCATTCTTGCTTGAGCAGCTGGCGAAGCGCACGAGCACAAACGTCGAGGACTCCGAGGGCAGCCCGAGCCCTCCGCCCACGGTATGTCGAACCCCAATCCCCTTCCTCCCTAGCGACACTCGGCCTGCGCTTCGGTGCATCCGTCCGCCGTCCCCCCCCCCCCCCCCCCCCCCCCCCCCCCTCGTCCCTGCCGGCCGCCGTGCCCGCCCACCCGTTGAAACCTCTCTCTGATAAAAACAAGCCACCCGCGTCTAGACACGAACTGGATGCTAACCCCCGGAAGCCCAAGGACAAGCCTCTGCGTATCAAGCGAGGCCATCGCAAGTCCGCCGTCAACGATGCCGACGCCAAAGCCGGTGCCGCGGGTTCATTCAAGGAACCGGGATCCCCCGGCTCGGACGGTCAGTCCCATCCGCCAGAGAGCCAGGCCAAAGATGGCAAGAGTGCCGCCAACGGCGTGACCAAGCCGTCCTCGGAGCCGACGAGCGCCTTTGACGTGTACAGCGCCGAGACGCGGCCGATCCTCGAGGACAAGAACAAGGACGGAGACGGGGACGGAGACATGAATATCGACGAGGAGCTTACGCGAGGATGGGAGGAGCTTTCCGAGGACTCCAAGAACGAATACCGAGCAAAGTTTGAGGAGCAAACGCGGAAGGCGGAGGAGAAAGAAGCCAAGGACGCCGAGGACTCGGCTCAGAAGGAAGACAAGGCCGACGCCGATGCTGACGCTGACGCCGACGCCGACGCCGACGTTGACGTTGATGCTGATCTGGATGCCGACGCCGACGCCGACGCCGACGCCGACGGCAAGCCCGACACGCAGGACGAAGACGTTGAAATGGCCAACTACGACACGGAGGATCAAGAGACCCAGATGGACAAGGATGGCGATGAATAGACGGCAGGACGGCTCCGTAGGCTAAGCGGGATGGTTCCGGACATGGCGTTTACTCTAGGCGAGGCAATTGTACGCCGTTTTATGACAACTCTTTTCTGCAAGCCTGGGTTGGCTGCAGGGCCGAAGGGTACGAACAATAACGGCTCCGTCTCGGATTGCTAACACTAGATCTCACTGGCGATGCTTGAGAAGGGCCCCATGCCCAAGTTTCTAAAGCGCAAGGCGGCTGGCCAGATAGGAAGAGTCTATCCCTCTCTACAATGGTCCCATGTCTATCTTGAGGTCCATGCTACGCCTTGGCGGCCTCCTTCAGGTCGCTGCGTTCCTTGATGATGTCGGCCAAGGTCTTTCCAACTTCCGAGTCCATGCGGGCAAAGCCGTCGACGACGCCCATGCGGTCGCCCATCCGCATCTCCTGGCTCATCTTGAACTTGCCTTCGAGGCGATCAATGGCGATCTCGATGCCGATGACGTTCTTCTTCATGAGCTCAATGTACCGCTCCGGAGCGTCGGCGACCTGCCAGGGGCCCGGGCGGTCACCTTTGCCGGTGTAGTCCATGATGGACGTCTCCGTGTGCTCCGAGAGGTCGTGCATCTGGCGGCCGAGGAAGCTCGAGGTCTCGGCGGCAGAGCTGTCAAAGTAGATCTTGGCCTTGCCGTAGGCCTGCACGGCGGCGTAGTTCCAGGTGGGGACGACCTTCGCCGTGGTGGGCTTGGTCTCGACGTAGAACTTGGGCGTGACGTAGTGGTGAGGCGCGGCGGTGAAGAGGACGAGCACCTCCTGCTCGAGGGTATGGCCGACGCCGTCGCTGCTGGGCACGGCCGCCTTCATCATGACCTGGCTCTGGGGGTTCTGGCGGGCGATGTGGCCGCGCAGGCGCCCCAATCCAGCGGCGGTGAGGTCGCTGTCGACATCGAGGACCCAGGGGATGTGGCTGGAGAGAATGAGAGGATGCTTCTCCGAGGGGATGGCGGTTGTGATGACGCCCAGCGGGTACTCGCGGATGAGCCGCTGCAGGACGGGGACGTCCTTCTCCTCGTGCGCGGCGGGGAAGAACATGGCGGCGGTGAAAGTATGTCTAAGCTCAACACAAGGGCTGGGAGGATGCTGTGGGAGGGAACAGAAGGATCAGAGTTTGGATTGTGAAATCGGTGACTTGAAAGAGCGGGAGGCGCTGTATAAACGGACATATGATCCAACCGCGTAGGCGGGGGCTTTGGGAGGGCGTGGGCGTGGGCGTAGGCGTGGGCGTGTGGGCGATCAGACGAAACAGGTACGGCCGACCGCGCCCTTGCCATGACTGAGAAAGGAAAGAGCCAGCGAGCGGTTCTGCGCTTTGGGCAGTGATACATGTTCACACATATCATGTCATGTCATGTCATGTTTCGGAAAGCGCAGAGCGTGCGCTGTTTCCATCGTTCCGTATATCCCCGCGGAGAAGACGCGGTTGGGTGGTGACTTCTTGTTGTTGGGGGGCAGCGAAACACCACCTGCTATTGGAATTGGCTTCGATGGGCGCGCGGAAGAGACGCAACGAGGACGAGCGCGGGCACGCGTGTATAAGCAAGCGAGCGAGCGAGCAAGACCAACGTCGTCGCCGGTCCTTGGCGAGCGCAGAGAGCAAAGAACAGAGACCAGCCGTGGCCGCCCTCATGGCTCCCGGCTCGGGGACCGAACCGAGCCTCGCGGCAGTCCCTGGGGAAGGAAACAAAGGGGCGGGCCTCGAACAAGTCCTTGCTGCGTGGGCGCCGCGGAGGGCCGACGACGGAGTCGTAACTAACTCGTCGCCAGGCAGTGACTCTGTGAGTAATGCCAATTCCATGATTCCATATTGGGCGCGAGCATCCATGGTTGTGGGTCTGGGTCTGTCAAGGGCGCGAGCAAGCTGCTCGCTTGTCGCGGCGCCACCGCTGCAAGTCATGAGCAATTGCTGCGTTGGTGACCGACCGACGGGCCAGCGGCAGATGTTTGCGCGCCTCGGAAGGGTAACTACCTAACTAGGTAACCAAGAGGCAGGTTCACCAACGAGGTCCGGACGGATAACCAGCACATGGTAAGTATTAGGCCCGGCCTCAGGAAGACGGCCCGCGGTCGCGCCGCCGGGGCCCGGACCCGGGTCAGCAGCCGCAGCGGCGGCGGATGCGGATGCGGTCGATACGGCAGCCGGTGCGCGCCCAGTGGTGACACGACGGCGTCCGGGTGTGCTGCAACACGGCGCAGCAAAGCGTCAAAAGGACGGAGCGTGCAAATCGCGTTCGACGGATGGGGAAAAGGGGGGGTTACACTGGCAGAACCTGGAACACGAGATCTGTTGTCGTGCGGATTACTCAGTTCCTTGTCCTGGCTGTGTCTGTGCTGCGTTGATGCCGATTGGGCCGACATGGGCTGGCCGGGTTCGTCGTTGGCAATGCCGTCTGTCATTCCTGGACGAGGCTTCGTTAAACTGAGGACTATTCGTGCAAGGATCCGGCCGGCCCTGGCCACTGTAGTTCGTCCCGTCGCATCTCTAGCGTGCAGTGAGGGCAAGCCTATCCCACTGAGACGCCGCGTTTAAGGTTGCTGTCGAGATGATGGGATGGATCCCGCGGTGAATCAACCTGGAAACCATGCGTCAGGCGGCTCAGGCCTGTAGCCCGGCACGTTTTAGCGGCTCCGGCTGCCGAGATGGCCCCCACAGAGCGCGTGCGGCTCTCGACGAGCGGGCTGGTCGCTCGTGGCACTGGACGCGCAGGCAGCCCTGGAGTCCAGTGCTTCCATCAACATTTGATACCTGATGCTGAGGCGTCCGTTGTCAGGCGGGCTTCAGCACGTCAGGCCTGCCCTGCGTACCCTCCATGGCAAGCCTGGAAGCTGAGGTGCCCGGCTCAGTTGCCATGCCGGGGCGCCTCCACAGCGCCCATGGCGTGCAGCGATCCACCGGCCACCCGACCTCCAATGGATGGATCCCGCTGCGGCCGGGTGGGTCCCCAGCCAGGCCAGACAGCACGGCAAAAGCCGCCATGGCCGAAACGGGAAGAAACCTGGGCAAACCTTGGGCCATCCAGCGTCATCAATCACCTCAGTCCATCGACTCCATCCTCTCCATCGCCTGTTCGAAAAGCTTGCTCCTCCATTTCAATTGAACCCCTTGCCCTGCGCACGCGGGGAACCGCAAAACGAGCACCGAGCACCGAGGTTTCCAGCCTCTGTCGCCAAGCGGATGGATCGCATGTTTTCGCTCAGTCTCAGTCGCTAAGCCTGTCGCCGCCGCCCCCAACTGCGACCCTGCGACCAAGCTTGGCTCGACCGGCCGCCGAAGACAGGACAGAGATACCCGAGCGTCACGCCGTCGCCGCCCATCATGGACTCGAGAAGGTCCGACGAGAACACGCCCCTGCTGCCGACGACCGCGCCCGCGACGTCTACGGCTCCCGACAACCGCCCCCGAAACGCCCGGACCGTCACCTTCAGCGCCGACCCCGTCACAAGAACATTCGAGCCAGACTCACAGCTCGCCCACTCCGACCGGACCCAACATGCCGCTCCCATGGCTGTCGGAGGCGCCTCTGCCAGCGGTGCGAGCTTCGGCGCCGCAGGGCCTCCTGTGCTTGCCGCGCTGAACAGCAAGCTTCGTAGGCGCAATAGTCACAGCGCCATCCCGAGCGCCATGCAGGCTCCCATCGGCGCCAAGATCGGCCCCCAAAGAAGCACCAAGAAGACGGAGAAGCTGAAGCTCCTTCCCAACCCAGATATCGAGGACGGCGAGGACGAGGAGAGCGGCCGCGACGTCTACTCACAGTACACGCGCATCAAGGACCCCACGGCTCGGCGAGACGCAGCGCGCCTGGGCAAGGGGGATCGCGCCCGCCTTCCCCGCGTCACGGCATACTGCACGGCGAACCGCTACGAGATGGAGAGTCTCATGCGCTTCCTCAAGGGCCGTGGCAAGACGCGCAGCGCGAACCCCAAGCTCATCGACGAGTGCATATACACCCCCTACGCATACGGCGCTGCGAAGAAGGACAATCCCGTTCGCAGCTATGAGCGCCGCCACTCGACGGGCGGCGAGACGTTCGAGGCCGAAGAGGTGCGCACGAGTCTGCAGCAGGAAGCCAGACACGACTCGGGCTACGGGGATGAATTTCCGGAAAACAGCAACGCCGACGTCGGCCAGCTCAATAGCGATGAGCTGCTGGGCCCCAGCGTGACCGACGACATGCCGGTCAACGAAGGGATCCCCGACTTCGACACCCAGGTGCACACGCCCGAGGTATTTCTATTCGACTACGGCGTCGTTGTCATATGGGGCATGACAGAGGCGCAAGAGGCGCGGTTCCTCAAAGACATAGCCAAGTTCGAGCTCGAAAAGCTGGCGCCCGACGATGTCGAGACGGAGCACTTTAACTTTTACTACACACGCGAATACCAGGCACGGATATACAACGACTTCATCACGTTGCGTGATAGGAACAACTACATGACGAAGTTGGCTATATCCCACGCCCTCGCACAGAGCGTCAAGGTAAGCGCGCCCTTTGCCATGCACGACTCGAGCCTCGCCGCCGGCTGACTTGATTCTTATCTGTAGACATCACTATTCGAAGAGCTCATCGCGTCGACCATCGACACCTGCAAGGACATTCCCACACAAATTGCGCTCACGGGCAAGATTGACCTCAGCCGCTCGCAAATCAACATGCAGATTGGCGAGCTCTTCATCCTCCGCATCAACATCCACCTGAACGGCTCCGTGCTGGACACGCCGGAGCTGTTCTGGGTCGAGCCGCAGCTGGAGCCCGTCTACCAGGCCGTGCGTAGCTACCTCGAGATGGACCAGCGCGTGGGCCTGTTGACGGAAAGGCTGGACGTGATTGCGGATCTGTTGGCTGTGCTCAAGGACCAGCTGAGCCACGGCCACGGGGAGAAGCTCGAGTGGATTGGTACGTCGCCTTGCCCTTGTTGTCCGGCTTATGTTCTGCTCGCATGAAACTAACTTGTTCCGCCAGTTATTGTGCTCATCGCCATGGAGATTGTGGTCGCTGCCGTCAACATCGTGGTGGATCTTTATGCAGGCGAAGCTTAGCGGTGCCTTTGAATGACACATCTTGCAAAGGGGTTGGGGCGTCGGGCGCAGGCACATGTAACAAGGACAGATGGTTTGTTTGTATGTGGGGCAACCTCGGGTTCGAACACGGTGACATATTACAGCACAAGACAGAGGCTCGCAGCCTGGAATGCATAGACAACTTTCATCGATGCCGCACCTGCATAGCAGAGGTTTGAGTTTGCTCGCGATGCCGCCATTTATCCATGCTCTTACAATACAAACAAGGCGCTTGCCCCCCACAGCCCCAGGAAGAGAGACTTTGCCTCGAGGGTAGCTCCAGCACACGCCACGATATATATACAGCCTAGACGTACTTGCACAGGACGCCGTCGGCGTTTGCGCTGCAGTCGGTGTGGTACACGCCATCGATCTCGACGTTGACGACGTCAGCGCCCTGGGGCGTGACGCTGCCCTGAGGCCCGACGGCGAGGGTATCGGCGAAGGCGACGGCGCCAAAGTCGACAAAGGGCACGTGGTTGCCGTTGTAGTCGCTGCCAAAGTCCTCGACCACCCACTCGGCGTCCGAGGCGCAAAGCGTGTGGGCCTCGCCCTGGAAGACGTGCGACTGCGACTGCCCGTTGGAGAGGTTCTCGATGGTGGCGTTACCCGACGTCGACGACGTGGCGTGCACCGTCATGCGCAGACGGTCGCCGGCGCGCAGGTCGATGCGCGTGTCGTAGTAGGCGCTGGCGTCGGGCCACCACTCGTACCATGTCGCGAGGGAGCCGTCGCCGTAGAAGTTGACGCCCGTCTGCGCCGTGTCAGACCCGTCTCTCTCTCTCTCTATCCCTTTCTTTGTTTCTCTTCTTCTATCTATGGGCGGGTAGGACGAGAAAACATAGCCCTCAAGCTGTGACGTACCTGGAGGATGGCGTTCTGGCACTTCCACCCGTCGATGCCCACCCACGCAGACGCCGCGGCCGACGCCGACTGGCCGCTGACCTGGGGGATGGTGACGGTGCCCGTGACGTAGTACCAGCCCTGCCCCTCTTGCACGGCGCCGCCCCAGGCGTTCTGGACCGTCTGGCGTGCGGCGAGGCCCCGGGAGGTGTCGTGGGATGGTGCCCCGTGGACGGCGCCGGAGAGAGCGCCGAGGGCGAGTACTGTGGGCGGCTTCATGGTGCTGGATTACGGGGTATAGTCGAGTACTGGCTACGTTGTACCAGGCCTTGGTGCGAGCTGGTGTCCGCTTCTTCTCTTGTATGGCGTCTCGTGTTTACATTTATACGTGGCTCACTTGAGGCCGAAGCGTTGTTGCTCTCAGGTCAACGTCGTAGAAGACCCATCTGCCTTTGCAAGCCGAACGTCAGAGGATACGCCATGCCAAATAGTGCAGGTGCCGTCTCCGGGAGGCAGCTGTCTCGCTGTCCGCGTAGTCACCGGCTATGACGGCGCCTGTCGAGCAAGCTAGAGAGGCTGACACGGCTCTCGCCAGACAGCGCCGACGAAGCACTTGAGCTTGCGCCATGGAGATTGCCGGCGATGGCAACCTGCGGCTCTGCTGATTCCTGCCAAAGGCGGCTGCTCGATCGGGGGTGAGATGCCTGACCTGCTCGATGCAGCAAGATCCTTAGCCCCAGACCACGACAGATCTGGCAGCCCTTGGCACTAGTAGGAGATCCGACCCGGTGAGATGGCCATCAAGGAAACGGCAACTACGTCGCAATCCAAGAAAGGCGAGATCCGTATTCAGCAACGGCCACGCGCCGCGCGAGAGGCGCCACGGCATGAGCTATTCCGCCACTGAGGCCGCAAGGGCAGTTTGTGACCCTCGGCGATCCAAGGGGAGGAGGTGCCTGCAGAATGCAGCATCATCGTCCAGTAAAGCGCCTCGCGCCGTACGAAACGGAATGTTGTTCGGGCCATTATGGCCATGCCGTTTGGCCATGTAGTTTGAGAGTAGCGTGCGCCTGCCATCATGCCATGCATGTGCGACACTGGTCGTCCGTCATACTCAGACGGGTCGCGGGCCGAAGCCGCTGGCAGCGTCGATCATGGCTGGGAAACTCCGCGGGACGGCCCAGACAGACGAGGGATCTGCCGGCGAGCGCTCGAGGCGCCATGGAATCAGCAAACGCGCGACTGCGGTTCGTCGACTCTGGCAGCCAGCAAACGGCGTGACGGCACAAGACGCCGGCAGGTGACGAGTGCAGGGACATTCAATGTCTTCGAATTCTTGTGTTGTGAATTACCGCTAGGCGCAACGCGTTGCCCTCGTTTGGGATGTCTGTGGGTGAATGAGACGTCATTCAGTGGTTATTCGACGTCACCGCAACTCGCAAAAGTCGACGTCGTAACGGACAAGTTGCCGAGTTGCGCAAAACACAGCACAAAGGGGAAGTGATGCATGAAGCGACGTCGCGAAAGGGCAGCAGCAGCAGCCGGCAGTCGGTGCTGCTGCACTTGCCTAGAAACTGAAAGCAACCCTTGCCCTTGGTGCCTGGTGCCTGGTTCCTGGGACCGTGCGGTTGCGTAAGTCGGGGCATCGTTCAGCCGACCTCACCCTGTAAACGAAACACGGCGAGGCCTTGAGCTTTCAGCAGCTCAACCTTTTGGTGTTGCTCTCGTTTGGTACTCGTTCTTGGAACATCGAGCACTGTATTTCTGGATAGCTTTTCTGTCGTGAGAACTTGAACGGAGATGGGTATGTAACCCTGCACAGTGAACAATGTACATCATCTGCCAACTAACAGCGCGAACAGGCTATTACGAGGTCCGCAGTACCCCCGGGGATCTGCGTGCTACAGCAGCAGCTGTACCAGCAGAGACAGCACTCACTAACAGCAAAGGCAGATCTACTGCCAGCTCTGCGGCGTGAGTTTCGCCATCAACCGCTTCCGCAAGCGCGGCGAGCCCAGGTCCGCCGCGTGGGCCGACTCGTCGGCCTCGACGCGGCCCGAGGCTAGCTGGGGCACGTATTCCCCCTACTACGGTTGCCCACGCGACGGCGACCGCAGCTGCTCCCTCGTCCATCGCGGCCTCCAGGAGTGGCAGCTCAAGCAGAGGCGGTCCATGACCCATCGCCTGTATGAGAACGATCCCGAGGACGGGATTCGAAAGGAGGACCCTACGTATGAGCCCGCCAACGAGCATGATGATGATGATGACGAGCCTCTCGAGTATAGCTCGGGTTCGAGTACCGTCGACGGCCAGGATGGCAGTGATGAAGTAGTAGACGTCGTGGACGAAGATGCCAGCTCCGAGGGCGCGTGGCAGTTCTCCGTCAAGGGCCCTCCCCTGCCTGAGTTTGACGCCGAGTTCCTCCCCCTGTCCGCCATCGACCACCTAAACAGCGATGTCGAGGACGAGGACGAAGATGTAGACTACCAGACAGCCCGGGAGCAGCGACGCCAGCGGGCCGACGAACGCGGCGAGTACGAGCACATTGCCGGGCCCGACTGCCAGCACACCAGCTGCTACAACGGCAACAACATATCCGTGGAGCAGATGGCCGACTGCATGACGGCCCAGTGCCTCCTCGTCAAGCCCGACAACTGGGCCCCCCGGCCCGACGACATGGACTTCGAGGCGACCTCTCGGTACTTCCTCACCGGTCTCGCCGGCAACGTCCCGTCTGGGGGCGACGGCATGAAGTTCGCGCCCGCTCGTCACGGCTGCGCCAGGGGCAAGACAGACAACGACGACAATTGTTGGATAACGGTAAGAAAGAAAAAAATGGCCATCCTCACTCAGGTCTCGCCTGCCTCGCGAGTATGACGCAAAACTAAGAGCATGCACGTCAGACCGAAGAGGAACAGCGCGAGTCGGGCGTTGCCTTCCACCCCGCCTGCTTCGAGATCTTCACCGTTGCCAGCAACTCTGTCTTCGGCAAGGTCGACGTCGACGGTCTCGTCCGGCTCCGAAACCTATGCTGCGAGGGCAAGGTCTCGACCTTTTGCGAGTGGCCCGAAGAAGTCACCAGCTGCAGGGAGCAAGTGTGGGATCACCAGCCGGGGAGCGAGTACCTCGCCGCCAACCCGCTGTTCATACCCGGGTTCCGCGCCATATGCGAACGCGCCATGAACCAGGGCGAGGCCTTCGACGTGCGGCGGAGCCCCTTTGAGGCACGTCAACGGGTCAGCGGGGGGGCCGCCAACTCCACGGATCCCTTCCTTAAGCTTCCGGCAGAACTAGTACAAAAGATCGTGCGCTGCCTCGACTCCCGGGACATCGCCGCCATGCGCGCGTCGTCGCGCGCGTTTGAGCATCTCCCCATATCCCTCTGGCACAGGCTCCTGGTCGACGAGATGCCCTTCCTGTACGAGGCGCGGCACGACGACGCAACGCCGTACGATTGGGCCTGCCAAGATGTCCAGCTGCTACAGAAGCTACGCGTCGAAGAGGAGGAGTGGGACAGGGAGCGGCGGGTTAAAGCCCGCGAACTCGAGGATTCCGACCCAGACGCCCATGGCACATACTTGGCATTGACGCCCGAGAAGCCACCGTGGCATGAAGGGCCTGGATTGAAGAAGATGCTGCACGAAGCCTTGGCCAGGAAGAAAGCCTTGGGCCCGATAGCGCTGCCGCATGACAAGACCAATTGGTACCAACTATACCGGGACATTGTCGCAAACTGGAGGCATCTCTTGGGACTGCAGAACCGCGAGCGCATATGGGCTACGGTCTATGACATTTGCGAGAGAATCAAGGACACCCAGGATGGCGACCAAGTCATGACCGGTTCCTAAATAAAGCTCCACATAGACTATCAGTTCCGTAACATGGCGCCTAATTCTGAATCATCTTGACATCAATCTTGAAGCCCGCCGCGTTGGTGCGATCAACAAAGCCCTGTCCCAGGCAGGCCGGCGTATACACGCCGCCGTCCAGCTCGACATCGTCTTCCAACAGTGTCAGTGCTCCCTGGGCAAGGAATACGGCCGTTACTACCCACGCTGTTAGCCGATGCGCGATCGATGCTGTCCAGGTTGGGACACCTACAGTAGTACATGCTGCCGTGGAACCAAGCGCGGCAGTATGCTTGCTTGCCTGCCGCCGTCGGCGTGTCCGGCGTCGCAACGCCTCGGTACTCGACCTCCTCTTTGGCCATCTCCTCCTTGGTCCGGCCCTCGCCCGGTTGGTAGACGAATCGCTTCACCAGGGCACGCACGGGCGGGACGAGGGCAAGCATCATGGTGCCGAACACGAGACCCCAGTGCACGAAGATGCCATGCAGCCAATTGCGCGGCTTGTAGTACTCTACCCAGTTGAAGCGAGGTCCGTAAAACTGGTCTTTGCGGGAGGGGATCTGGGAGAGGAGGCCCCATGAACGCTCCACAACGGGCACATCGGTCTGGCCGGCGATGGACGTGGTCTGCACGCCAAGGTTGGGGACGGTGCAGACGCCGAGCAATCGCTGCACCAGGGTCCGGCTAGGTCGAGCCTTCTCCGTGTGCGGGACGGGGGACGAAGCGTAGGGCTTGCTGGAGGCACGCAGCTCGTCGAGGGAGAAGTAGTCGAATATGCTCAGGACGGTGGCGAGAGTGCCGCCGGACGGGGCAGAACTGAGGTTGTGCAGGGAGATTACGACGTCGCTGGTCGGCGCGTCCAGGTTGGTGCGCAGGAAGCGGGCGAGAGCCCAGGTGCACAGGTCTGGGGGCGCCGACTCGACGCCTGACTGTGGAAGCATGATGGCACCGGTGCTGCGTGCCGTGTCCTCGTACCGCCGGATCATACGAGCCACCCAGGGTGTCTCGCCGGTGCAGTCCAGGTAGTGGGTGCCCGACTCGGCGCAGGCCTTGAACACCTTCTCGCCATACATGCAGTAGGGACCGACGGTGGTGATGACGACGAACGCCTTCTTTGCGAGAGCGTGCAGCTCGGCCTCGTTGTCGACGTTGGCAATCTCAATGCCTGACATGCAGAGTCAGCCCGTGTTAATGGCTAGGCCGGCCGAATGGAGGTCACATACTTGGCGGCAGCCTGTCCGCGTTCACCTTGGCGCATTCATCGATTACGGCCTGGAGCTTCGCCGCCGAGCGTCCGGCAACGGCCCATTTGAGGTTCGTGGGGAGATGGCTGGCGACGTGCTCGGCAACGAACCGGCCGGTGTAGCCTGCATGACCTCATTGTGAGCTTCACGATCCAGACAGGCGCTCGCTGCGTCACGGTAACGGGTCTGGCGACGGCATACCGGTGGCACCAAGCACGACGAGGTCGTACTGGCGGCCATGCTGCTTGGACGGCATGACGGGCAAGCAGGATGGAATCAATGGGCGAAGCTGTTGGTGTACGGGGAAAGTTGACGTAGTCGAGCTAAAGCTTCAATGGCAGGGGGCAAGAGCAAGAGTGTTAGCCGGGCTTCCGCTCGCACTTGCACCGCTACGTGCTCCGAAGCAATGACCCCTCGACCTCGAAAACGGCCGGGCCCCTGTTTTTAAACTGCGTGGCCGCTGGCACCGATGGCGCGGAGCTTGCTCAGGCATCGCCTGACTCTCGTCTGTCCACCTGGTCGCCTGCGGCACGCAAGCAAGTCCATTGGGACGTTGCAGATGCGGAGGCGGAGGACCCGCGATCTGCCTCCCACTTGTCATTTGTTCGCTTCGCGTGCTACCTGCCGAGGCATCGCGGTCTAGAGTTGCCGTTCCAGGACGCCAACCCCGTTGCCCGCCAGAGTCGCCACAGCTTCCACCACGAGCAGCTGGGGATGTGCCAATGGACTTGGGCAATTGGGGACGCACGGGCGGCAGCCCAGCCGGCCTGCGTTAGACCAGACCCCTGTTGTTTCCGCTGCGGATGGATTGAAAGTGCCTTGATCCGATCTTGCCTAGCCCGAATTTCCGCCCGGGGGGGGATGCCTTGGCGTTCTACTCACGTGCTCCATCATGTGACTTCCATCGTCGAGTCTGAAGAATTTCCGTTGTGTGGGTCCCAAAGGTCGCTTGACGGCCCCCCTGCACTCACGTGCTTGCCCTAAGCAAAATCACAATTCGCAGCCCTCCCCCCAGCACATTTTCGGTGGAATCAGCCGTAACCGCAAAGCAAACTCTCCCGCTCGTCAACCTGTCGTCTTTTTCCCCCACGACAACCTCCCACACAAATCAGCCAAGATGACCAAGCGCACGAAGAAGGTCGGCGTGACGTACGTATCGCCGGAACGAATGAATTGTTTTGTCCCGAACCCATTGCTAACGTCCTGCGCAGCGGCAAGTACGGTACTCGGTAAGTCGCCAAACTCGTCCCAACGATCCCGCCCCGGCTCGCATCGCACTCGGCTCTCGATCTCGAAACGATTCGCGCTCTACTCGCAGGCTCGCCGAAGAAGATGGGCCATGAGAGAATCCCGGGGGAATCTCTGTCGAAATGCCCCGGAGGGCTTTAAGACCGTCCTCTCGAGCAACCCGCAGGACAACGACCGTTCGAATCGACCGCGCAATCGAGAGCCATGACCGATGCTACCGACCGGCTGAAATGGCAAAGCAATGAACTAACGTCGATTCTCCCCATAGCTACGGTGCCTCCCTGCGTAAGCAGGTCAAGAAGATGGAGATCACGCAGCACGCCAAGTACACCTGCACTTTCTGCGGCAAGGTCACCGTCCGCCGTCACTCCACTGGCATCTGGAACTGCAAGTCCTGCAAGCGCACCATCGCTGGTGGCGCCTACGTCGTTGCGTACGTCACTTGCCCCTCTGTCTCCCCTTGGCCACGCACGCCGAGGAGTCTGCAGTCTTCCACTGCTCGACACACGAGGAAGCAAAGCTAACATGACATAACAGCACCCCCGCTGCCGCCGCTATGCGATCCACGCTGCGACGACTGAGGGAGATTGCCGAGGTTTAAGGAGGCGACACGGGGAAGACGAGGTGGACGGCGGAGATTTCGACTTTGCATTTCGGTCTGGTGTATGGGGATCCATGGTTTGCGTGCCTGCACTACGAGTTGACGAAATGGACGTCGACATTCGAACTTTGGTCATAGAGAGACCGGTCGATTAGCAATGGAACACCAAAAAAGGATTGCATGGTCTCTGGCTACTTTTTTTTCTTTCTTTTGGATCGTCACCAGCCGAGACGAGACGACGCCCACGGCTGACTGGATGTGTTCTTGAAATGCTTGTGACTCGAGTCACGGCCCCGGATGCTGGGATGCCTTGGCTGCCTGGTGGCGTGGTTGATGCCATCTGGTCCCTGGACAGTGACTCAAGCTGCAGCCTGCGTTGCCTTGGAAAGATGACCGAGAGCGGACGGCGCAGGAGTAATGTGCGGCCTTGTTCACGACGTTGGTCCACGTCGACCGTGACTGTCCCTGCCTGGCGAACTGCCGTGTCTGTCGTCAGGCACCACGCCCAGCCACATCATTTTTGTCCTTGCATCGGTTTCGAAACGAACACGGCAGGGATGGCCATCAAGTATGCCTGGGGCGGCGTGGCGTCGCGGTGTAAGACACGTCGTCCAAGCACATTCATCACTGACGAAGCCATGACTGCGCACACGCGTGCTCATGCATGTATGTACGAGTACTCCCGCATGCACGCCGAGCGGGCCGGCGCGACGCGGCGGCGGTGACAGAAACACACACGGCCTTGTCACGCCCGCACACGGAAGTGCCGAGGAGCGAGAGTCGTTGGAACGACGGACAGCCTCGCTGCTTGTCCCCCCCGCCCCTCCTCCGTTCGTATGCACGGCCACCGAGCGGTGACCTCTTCTGGCCAGACAGCCAAAGGTCGCCAGCAGCGTGCACAGCGTCACGGGCTCGCCGCGGCCCACCTCGATGGGGTCGTCAGCCTTGCTGTCCCTGCAGGGCCGCAGTGATGAGAGCTTCATCAAAGCGACGCAGTCGCCCCTTTCGGCGTCCTGTTTGCCGGACACCGCGTCCGTCGGCAGACTCCCTTTGTCGGCCGACGGCCGCATGGCGAGCCACTCCCCATCAGACGGTGTGCCTCCCCGGCCAGCCAGTTGCCCACATTTCTTATCCGTCAGCGCAGCAGCAGATCTCAGGTCAGCCCTCCGCCAAGGGGAGCGGTGACTGCGGCTGCGAGGCCAGAGGTTTGGCTGGCTACCTACGGTTGGGCCGCCGGAAGAATGGGTGGACGGACGAAGGCGGGCGGACCAGACGACGGGTCGGGCCTCTTGCGGCGCATCGTTCTTCTCATCAGCTCACATCGCACCCGCCACGGCTGCCCGGCCCCCCGTCGCCTCGCCAATCCGGCGTCTACTCGTACGCTCCCGTCGCACACAAGGGGACCACCGAAAGAGGGGACCCTGCCCGCTGTTCCTCTTGCTGACTGCTGCTTTGTTCATGCGTTTTTCGATTCATGCTCTCGACGGCGGCGGCGGCGGCGGCGGTGGCGGCGGTGGCAGCTGGTTCGCTGCGGCAGAGCAGGGGCCAGGCTGCTACCACCACAACCAGAGCGGTCCCGAGCGTGTGGGGAACAAGGTAATGATACGCAGCTTCAGCTGGGAATACCAGCTTCTGTTTCGTGGAATAGTAGATGCGTGCATGGTTTTGGCGAGTGCGCTGTGGTGGGTGCCGCCAGCTGGCTGGCTGGCTGGGCTTGCGCGGCGGGCGGTGCGTGTGCTGGGCGGTGCGTGTGAGCGTGCGTGTGAGTGTGCGTTCGTGCCTGTAGTAAGTTCGTTCGCGCGGTTGTGAGTCGTGGTTATTACAGGGAGCAGCGAACCCTGGTACGTCCGTGATGGAGGGTCCATTCCAGGTTCCCAGCAGGTGCTCCCATCTTCACACGTCAGTCCCAGCAGCCGCCGCGCCAGCGAGGCCGGTCGGCAGGCAGGGAGAGGAAGGGTGAACCAGCGGCAAGGTGACGAGGTCACGCCTCCTCCAAACAACACTCCGGTCGGTCAAAGCAAATGGGGACCGCTCCAGAAACGAAACAAATGACGACGGCCCCTCGGATGAGCAGCGCCAGCGCCAGCGCCAGCGCCAGCACTGGCACCAACGGGGACTTGTTGGAGGACACCGTCGAATGGAGGAGCTGCTGGAGGGCCGTGGTGGTGGGGGGAGGCTTGGGGGGCAAGCAAAGCGAATCGCAACCCACGTGAGCCAGATCTCGAGCTACCGGGCACCTCACCCATCAAGCCTCTCACTAAGGTACGAAGTACCTCATTCAGTTAGCAGTTAGCCACAGATGCCCAGGACGACGAGATTCGCTCGCATGCAATGACCGTGTTTTTCCCCATCCACCAGTGCCCGTGCCAGACAACCGGACGCCCGTCCGTCGTTGGCTTTATCCCCCAACCGAGAGGGCCATCTCCTCCCTCCTCTTTCTCTGTCCGTCGCCTGCTCGTCAAGCACCAACAACGAGGCACAGTACCATTCGCTACCTTGCCTTACACACGACAGACACGGCTCGACCTGCAGCCCGCCCCAGGTCCTCTGCGTCGACCAGCCGACTGAACCCAGGCCGTCGTCACTCTCACCATCACTCGCAGTCAGTCAGTCACTCAACCAGGCACCACCACCAGCGCCGCTCCCGCCTCGAGTCACTCACCACTCACTGCCCTGCCCACCCCTGCCGCTGGCCCTGGCTGGGGCCTTGCGGGTGCATCCCGTCCATTCTCGTCGTCGTAACGAAACGTTGGCACGCCGCACTTCCAGGTTCTTTTCAGTGCACGCCCTCGAACAGTCACGCTGCGCACACTCGTGCCCACGCTGCCACGTTCTTCTCCAGTACCATCGCCGTCCTGGAGCTCGACAAGCGCCCGCTTATCTCGCGCTGTTTTCTTTGGTGTTGCTCCCGCGCAGTTACCTACCTACCTTACCTATTGTCCACTCGAGTGGCATTCTGTCATCCTCTATTCCTGCGCAGCCCGGGCTGACATTCGTCTCCCTCCCTCCCTCCTCCCCACTCGAGGCCCTTTGGCCCCCCAGACATCCTCCAACACCCCCGCCGCCACGGCACTCCTCCGACCGCCGTCCGTTTCTGTCGTCGACCGCACTGCCCTGCCCTGCAGCCCCCAGTGCAGTGCATATCCAGGCACAGGCAGACCTGGACCTGGACCTGCAAAGCAGCTCATCGTCCGTCTGCATCGACAGACTCGCCATTCTGGCCTCGCCCTCGGGGCAGCAACAACCGGCCAAGCTCTCCTGTTCCTCCATTAGTCGGAATACCTACGAATTCCGCACCTGGCATCATCGCTTGCACCTGTTCCATCACAGGCGCGAAACAGCAGGTAGGTAACGCATCCTTGCCCGTCCCCGTCCCTTCCCAAACTGCCCACCTACCTCCGTCGCGGCTGGGGGCTTCGCGCGCATTTGTCCCGCCCCGCGGCGAACAAACAGCCCCTGGGTGGCTCTCTTGTCGCCATGCCCTCGCCCTGTCTCTCCCTGCCCTTTGGCTCGCTTTCACGCTTTCGCCTCGCTTGGTCAATCCGTCCCCCGGACACCTTGCTGGCACTGCGCATCGCTGCAACGCCGCCGGCCCTGGTAGGGTTACCTACGAGTAAACTTACCAGCTGGACGGTCGGGTAGTCTGGTGTTAGGCCGCTGCTAGGTTGCCGCTAGGCTGCCCCCGGGCACCAGTTGCCGCGGCTGGGCGGTGTCCAGGCGGTGTCCAGGCGGCCCAACCTTAACCGCCCACTAACAGACGTGGCGGCTTCAGCACCACGGGCGCTCTGATTGGCCCCCCGAGGGTCGGGTGCGCTTCTGGCAGCTGCTGGCAATCCACTTGTTCTCCCTCCCGTCTTTTCCAATTCCCTGCCTGGCTCTGGTCCCTCTTCTTTCCCACCCAGACCCAGACCCAGACCTTCAGCGCCTCCTCTGCCTGCACTACCTGCAACGCTGCACTGCACCACCCAAATCTGCTACCGTACAGACCCCGTTCCACTAATACATCACCATCCTCGCAGACCGCGTCTCGCCGCCAAAAACACGGCCACCCGGCTTCGCTCGACAATCGCCACGCCTCTGAGCCCGTCTCCTCTCCTGTTCTTTTACATGTTTTCATCATTTCACCTCCTGTTTTGTTCAAGCTGGCGTCATGTCTGAGCCCGAACAGTGCATCATATGTCTGGACCCTCTACCGCGCCCCTCGCTCCTCAACGGGGCCGCCCCGGGCGACGCAACCTCGACCGCAGCCATCGCTGAGGCCGTCGCCGAGGACAACAACTACCTTGACATCGTCGCCGCCCTCGACGGTTGCGAGCACATCATCCACGACTCTTGCATCCGCTCCTGGGCCCAAAAAACAAACACTTGTCCCATTTGCCGCGAACCCTTCCACACAGTCCGCGTCTACAATGGTGCCGATGGTTAGCATCCGTCCCTCCCCGTCCCTTCTCTCTCTGCTCCTCTTCAGACCAGGCTAACCCTCTTGCCCGCACGAAAAAAAGGCACCGCAATCTCGACCTACGATGTCCAAGACAAGAAGCAGGTGGCCGAGTTCGACGTCCAGCAGTGGCTGGCCCAGAACCCGGAACCGGACGAGGATGAGGCCAGCAATCCCTGCCCCATCTGCAACTCGGCCGAGCGAGAGGACATCCTGCTCCTGTGCGATAGCTGCGATGCCGCCTACCATACCCACTGCATCGGCCTAGACTATATTCCTGAAGGTGACTGGTACTGCATGGAGTGTGCCCATCTGTTCCAGCTCGCCGATGATCCTGAAGGATCCGAGGCAGCTGCTCGGTCGCCTCGTCCTGAAATCGTCCGAAGGCCTAGCCCCAGAGACGTTCGAGGATACCATGTCAGGACCAGGGAGCGACTTAGGAGAGCCCGTCGCCAGGCTCGCAACGCCGAGTGGCAAGGTCCATGGGGACAGTTTGCCGTCAGATTCTTCGAGATGAGCGATCTTGACCTCGATAATCACGACGACGACGAAGATCTCGAGCAATATCGCCTTTTCCAACAACATGATCAACGAGAGCTGCAACGCTGGCAGCAACGACTCAACATTGCACAGCGCCTCGGGGCCCAGGAAGAGTTCGCTCCAAGCATCCCGCCGCAGATCAGCGAGCGACTGCAACCCCTTACTCAGCCTGTCGAGGTAACGAGGGATGAGCGACGAGCATGGGGTGCCCTGGATCGAGCCCGCGAGGCGGAGACTCCGGCCACCAACGGATCGTCGCGTAAGCGGAAGCCTCGGTCGCTCACGGCGTCGCCAGCGGAGCCGACTCAGGAACCGGAGAGAAAGTTGAAGAGGCCTCGTACCCGGCGACTTCCTACTCAACCCGAGGCATCGACTTCGGCTCCGTCCCCAGCCGCAGCTGCAGCCGTAGCCGCACCAGCAACCGCAACCGCCGGTCCCTCAACCGCGAGGCCAACGAATGGCTCAACTCTGAGAAACGGTCTCGGCCGTGTCGAGACAGAGACTCCTTTGGTCTCATCGCTGTTGAAAGAGCTGGAGCCAAATGCCCCGTCCGAGGACGAGACGGCCGCACTGACACCGACATGGCGGATGCCTCCTGAGGCATCGTCACCAGCTCTCTCACCGTCACCGTCGAACCACAGCAGTCCTCGAGCACTGTCCCTGACACCTCCACCACTCCCTCGCACAAACGGCAGGGAGTCATCCCCGACATCACTCAGCACACACATCGAACCCCGGTACCCACCTGCCAACTACTCACCTAGCAGAGCAACCAGCGACAACAGCGATTCCGACTCGCGTCCAAGTCGGGCGGAAGTTGGGGCAACAGAGTTGCGTCAACCACGTCCGCGTCGACCCCAGCAGATGCGGCGAAGAGTTGAAGATTCCTCGCCGACGAGATTAGCCATGACACACGAAGAGAAGAAGAGCATTAACGACATTGTCAAGAGCGCCCTGAGGCCGCACTGGCGGTCCCAGAAGCTGACGACTGAACAATACGAGACGATCAACCGAGACGTCTCCCGCAAACTTTACGACGAGGTGAAGAGCGCAGCGGCACTCGACGACGAGTCCAAGCGAGTGTGGGAGAAGAGAGCCACGCAGGAGGTGGCACGAGCGGTTGCGGAGCTTCAAGCCTGATCACGAAAGAAGCATCGGAGTTTTTGTTATATCGGTTTGTTTCGCTCAGGCGTTGAGGGCATATCGGCAACGCGTGTATCTTGATACCCCACTTCTTGACTTGGCGCGGACGGCAGCGCGTCCTTTTCGGCAGGGAAAGGCGGCGCAAGGAGAAACGGTGTACATCGGGCGCAAGTGGTCATATTGGTTTTGAGATGGATTGGTTTCAATTCCAGGGGTAACAGGATCATCCAAGGCGTTGGACATTGTATGAGTTTCGAATATTTTGGCGGGCATAGGGCCCCGTGCGGGCCAAGCATAAGACAGAATTGTGCACGAATGTCACGAACGATCGAAAGCGCGCAGACGAGGGTCTTCGGGTGCGGGTATTGTGCTTTTGCAACAGCCAGACACCTGGTGTGTGATTTAGCCACCGGCCTCAACGACACGACGGGGAGATACCGGCAGAGTTTCCATGGAAAACTGCGAAGCCGCTATCAGTCGCCCAGCGGAGAAAAGCTCTGCCAAAGTGTCGGGCCGCCCAGTCTCGAAGAACGGTGTCTCGTCTCGCGGGAAAACGTGTGAAAAGCCAGCGGCCTGCGCACGCGGTGCGTGTGCGTGCGACGACAGAGTGAAAGAAGGGAAAACGCCAGAGCCCCCAGCAAGAGATGGGGGGTGGTAGATTGATTGCAATGTCAGCGGTATCTATCTAACGAAGCCCGGTGGAAAATGGAAAAAGGACTGTAAAAGTCGCTCTTTGCAGGTGCCGCTAGCGAAAAGACCGCTCTTTTGGAAAAATCTCTCTCGGCACGCGTAAATGATCAGGACGTTCTGGAGGTGGAAACAGGTCTTGACGATAAGGAAATGGTGCCTTGGGAGAGAAGAAAGAAGGAAAAGAAGAGGGAGGGAAGACGGCGGACGGGCGGCGGGAGATTTGGCTGCGGACCCTGTGGTTCCTGCTGTGCGATGGGCTGGGTGCCTCAGGCACTGACTGACAGCGGTCTCCAGCTGTATGTCTGGGCCCTGCCCTCACGCAGAGAGTGTGCCAGAGTGGACTTCGTTTGCAGTCCGGACGTACGGACTACAAGCGAGTGTTATACGATTAGGTCAGCAGAGAGAGACCCCCAAGGCCCCGTCTCCAGAGGACCCAAGGTACGGAGGTACTTGCAACCGACCGGCCGTGCCCCCACCCAACCCGTGCTTGGCTGGAGCAGTTGCAAGTGTCGTGCGACTGGCTGGGTCAAAAAAGTTCCATCGAGGGACGCGACGACCAGGAGGATCCTCGACGACTTCGACATAGGCACAGGGCTGCCACGCCAGGACAGCGCCCATCATGACAGCCTCCAGCAGAGGGAGGCGAGCCCTCCAGGGCGTGCTGTCGAGTAAGTTGTAGCCAATTGACCGCAGAGAGTCGGGCCGGCCGCTGACGATAATCGCCTCGCTGCAGCAGCAGCAGCCACACCGTCGTCCGTCTGCTCCCGATGCGCAACCAGCTATGCCAGGACATCGAGCCGCTTCTACTCTTCCGCCGCCGCGGCCGTCGACACGGCGTTGTCGTCGTCGTCGACCGAAACCGCCATCCCACCGCCGCCGGCAGCAGCACGCCACGCCCCGACCCCATACGACGTGCGGTCCGGCCTCATCCTCACGCGGGCGCCGCTCCTGACGCGGCGGCTGCACCCGTTCGAGAACGCCTTCTTCTTCTACCAGAAACGACTCGAGGAGCGGCTCAACACGCCCTTCATCACGAGCATCTACTTCAAGCCCGACACGGCGCGCCGCCTCGACTGGAACCTCAAGGTGCGCGAGCGCGAGGGCGCCGTTGCCAAGGAGCTCGGCGTCTACCACGGCAAGAGCGCCCGCGCCTGGGACGACGAGCTCAAGGTCGGCGACGCCCTCAGCTCCCAGGATAGCATGCTCGACAGCCTGCTCCGGGACGCCGAGGCGCGCGTCAGCGACGACGCAGAGGTCATCGCCCCCGAGGACGTGGTGCCCGTCGAGCGCCCCGTCGCGCGTGAGACCGAGGCCGACCGCAAGGGCGACGTCCGCAGGCTGGACAGGCAGCTCGACCGCACGCTGTACCTGGTCGTCAAGGGCAAGGACGGCAGCTGGGGCTTCCCGGCCGACGTCGTTCCCAAAAACGAGAACCTGCACGAGGTAGGCGCAACCAGCCTCTGATGCCTCACGAGCCTTACACGCTGACCATGTATTTACCTGACAGGCCGCACAGCGCATCCTGGACCAGGCTGCCGGCGTCAACATGAACACGTGGATTGTCGGCCGCGTGCCCGTCGCCCACCTGGTGACGGAACCAGCCCTCGGCGCCGACGGCTCCGTGCAGACCAAGGGCCAAAAGACCTTCTTCCTCAAGGGCCGCATCATGGCCGGCCAGGCCGACCTCAAGGGCAACCCCTTTGGCTACACAGACTTCAAGTGGCTGACGCGGGAGGAGCTGCAGAAGGAGCTGGCGCCAGAGTACTTCCGCGGCGTGCGAAACATGATGGCGGAGCGGTAGACAGAGCAGTGCCCGTCAGGGGGGTGGGGGGTGGACGGGGAGATGTAATGTAAGATCATAGGCGACCACCTGTATGCGCACTTGTACAAAAGCCATTATGCAGTGCCACCTGCCCTCTTTCTCCTATCGAAGACTCTAGTGCTCATGCCGCGGAGCCAATGTAGACTGTGAAACCACAAATGGTTACATGTTTCTGGCTTCAGCAAGGTAGCTGCCAATCTTGCCACGCGTGTCCTCCATGCCCTTGTCGAGCTTGTCCAACAGACCCCGGAACTCCTCCATGGCGCCCAGCTGCCCCAGCTTGTTGTTGAAATTGTAGATGGCGTTCATGAAGTCGCACAGGTCGCCCTTGATGACTCCCCACATCTCAAGCGCCGCTTCCTCGTCGCTGGGTTTGTGCACGGCCTTGGGCGTCTTGGCCGCGAAGACGTCGTCGTCGTCGTCGTTGTTGTTGTTGTTGTCGCCACGCTCGCTGGCGCCCCGCCCGGCCGCCGCCGTCGCCGAGGAGGCGGCAGCAGCGGCAGCAGCGGCAGCAGCCATGGAGGAGGGCTTGCGCTTCCGCGGGGACGGGATCGTGGGCGGGACGTGGTTGAGCACGAGGACGCCGGCGCAGCTCATGCGCAGCCTGTTGCGCACGAGCATGAAGAAGTCGCCGTCGAAGCTGGGTATGACGATGTCGTCTCCTTTGAGGAACTTGTCCATCGCGGAGAGCTGGTCGTCGACGACGTCCACCCACGAGGTGGCCGTCAGCATGGCAAAGGGGTCCGTCGCCGTCTGCTGGCCGGCCCTCTTGGCGGCGAGGGCGCGCTTCACGACGCGAGTTCTCCTGCAGCACAACTTCAGAAACACCACTGCGGTCATGTAACCTGGTTTCATAATGCGTCAGCTTACGGGTAACCTTGGAGCATTTCGAAAAGAGGGGGCTTAACTTACTGTCATAGCCAGCTCGGTGGGCAGCTCCTTTATTGTCACCAGTCTGCGCAAAGGCCCATTCATCACTCGCGGCCTCGATGAAGGGGTACGCCTGGCGCTGCAGGCCCAGGAACACCTCCTCGAGGGTCTCGTCGACGACGTTTGGGTCGACGGCCAAGTGCAGAAACAGCTTGGTGTCGATTACGCGCGGAAACGTGAGACGGATTGTGGCGCTGAACTCGCCCACCGTAGGCGGCAGCGGGCCGATGAACATGGAGTAGAGAAAGGCCAGGTCCCAGACGAGGTTGTGGCCGACGAGGACTCTGTTGTTCGGCCTGGCCCCGAGCTTGGTGATGAGTTGGTGCCACTTCTGCTGGTCGGCCTCTTCCTGCCCGTCCTCTGAGGGCGCGATCTTCTCACGAACGATGCTGGCCATGGCCTCGTAGCCGGAAGTGCCGTCGAACCCGATCAATGCTTCCACAATCCAGGACATGCCTTTGTAAGTTAGCGAACGTCGGAGCCACAACCCCGTGGGACAGCGACGCACCAAAATTCTTCGCCAGACATGCGCCCTTGGCTCGATTTTCTCGCATTTCAATCTGTCAAGGCGCGTTTATCAGTTTGGGTTCGAAATCGCGGATTGCATCGGAAGCATACCTCGGCGGATTTCTCCATGTCGCGAACGGCGATGCTCATGGCATCACCGGTGCGCTGCCGCCAGCAGCGGCATTGCGGGAACTCGTCCGCCACGATCCGATTCACGAGCGCGATGGTCGAGCGTCGGAGGTTTGCACCTCGGGGCTCGGGCACCTCCAAGACATTCCCCTAGTGAACCCAAGGCGTCAGCAAACGGAAATCAGCAAACGGGCGTGGGATGAGTCGAAGACGTACTGGCTTCGGCGCACAGGCCAGCCACTCCTTGAGAGTCGTCCGAAGCTTCCCACAGAAGAAGGCCTCAAACTCCGAGAGCGCAGCCAAGTCCACCTTTTCGCAGTCGACGCCGCCGCCGCCGAGGAAGCGCTGCTGCACCAGCTCCAGCTCCTCGCGGCTCAGGTACGGCACCCCGCCGCCGAGGGCGCGCTCCATGTCGAAGCCGTGCTCGACGAGGAAGCGGAGCGAGTTGGACGACAGCGTGAGCTTCCGGTCGAGCAGCTTCGCCAGCTGCGCGTCCTCGCGGGTCTCGCGCGGGACTATGGTCGAGATGGGGACGGTGAACGTTTGGGTCTGGTACGACGCTGCGGGCCCGGATCGTCAGCAAACGGCGCCGCAGCCGCGCAGGCATCAGGGGGGGGGGGGGGGGGGGGGGGGGGGGGGGGGGTATCCGCGAGCGAGCGAGTGACAGAGAGAGAGAGAGAGAGAGAGGAAAAGAGAGACAGAAAGAAAGGGAGAGAAAGAGAGACAGAGACGGGGGACAGAGACAGGGAGACGGATAGAGACAGAAGAGAGAGAGAAAGAATGCGACAAGTGAACGCACAGTTCATGAACCGCATCGTCGTGACGCCCAGCTCAACGGCGGAAAAGGTGCTGGCGGCGTTTCTGACGCGGTTGTACGCCTGCTCGAGCGACATCTTGCCCCGAGACGCCGAGTCGCGCACCACGACGCCCGTCATCTCGAGGTCGATGGCCACGTAGTCCGCCGCGGCGATGGCCTCAAGCATGCTCGGCAGCAGCTGCCAAAAGTTATCGGCGGTGACATCCATGCTGGCCGGCCTGCGTGCGTGAGTGATCCCTTGAGGGTTGCGGGATGCTGAAGGGAGGGTTTCTGCTGCACAGACGCTGCGTCGGGATGGAACGGAAAGCCGCAGGTCAAAGGTCGGGAGGGGGATGTGGAAGGGAAAGGAAGAAAGAGGCTCGATGGCCAAGGCGTGTGAACAGCTAGCTGAGGACCAAGGAAGAAGAGAGGCGCCGGTTCCACGCAGCTGCGAGGGAGTGCGGGTAGCTGGTTGCTGGGTTGGCAGAGTACGTGATGGCTGTGCAGGCATGCATGCCATGGAACATGAACAGCTGTGAATGGGCCGCTGAATCGGGACTCCCAGGACCAGGCCGCATGTCTCGACCCCGGGCAGCTATCCAGCTGCCGTGTCAAGCACGCCCCAGTATCCAGCGGCTCTGCTGTCGGCAGCATCCTGCGGTGCGGATCGAGGCCAGGAGGCCCCTCAGGCTGAGATGTCAGCCCTCTGTCAGAAACCAATATGCCACTGCGGATCGGATGCGTTGCCTGTCGTCAACACGGCCGTGCATTGTCTGCCTGTCTGTATACCTGTCTTTGTCTTCTCATCAAAAGCTATCGCACAACACATCCCGTCCCCAGCCCGCAAGAAGAGGCACCTCCATGTTGCCCAACGCCCAAACTCCCATGCCGACGCGTAAGAAGCCAGCCTTCGCCACCCACGTCGCTCGTCAATCGTCTTCGTTGCCGCTCAGGCCGGCTTGGCCTGCCCCTCTACAAAGTTGAGAGCGTCCTCAGTGCTGACGCAGTTGATCGAACTCGTCTTGTTGCGGAACGTGACGCCGTAGCACTTGTCGGCAACGTGGACAATCTCGGGCCGGAAAGTCGTGCAGATGAACTGCGTGCCAATCTCGTTGGAAATGGACTCGAGCAGGCCCGCGACGGCCGTGCGGTACTGCGCGTCGAGGTTCGCGTCGACCTCGTCAAAGATGACCATCGGGCTGCTCTCGGTCGCTTGCAGTGCGAAGATCAGGCACAAGGCGCACAAGCCTGGTTTGTGTCAGCGATCGGCGACTAGATAGGGGTATTCGGATCCGACTTACTCTTCTGCCCACCACTGAGCTGCTGGATCCTTTGCTGCTCGTCCAGGTGCTTCGAGTTGAACGAGACGCTGATGCCAACGCCGATGTAGTTCTCCACGCTGCCCCTCGCCTCCTCGTCCGACTCGTCGAGGTCCTGGCGACGGTCCGTCCTGCGCTGGATGACGAGGCGGCCGTGACCTGCTGGCACGAGCTTCCCAAAGATGGTGGCGAACTCCTTGGACACCTGTTTGAACGTCCGCTCAATGGCCTCGTCCTTGCGGCGATCCAAGTGCTCCACCAGTTCCTCAATCGACTCTTGCGACGCGTCGAGCTCCTTTCTTCGCTTCATCAGATGGTCCTGCTGGGTTGTAAAGTTGTTATACTGTTCGAAGGCCTTCTTGTTGACATGCTTGTACTTCTTCAACGCTTCGTTGACCCTCTTGAGCTTGGAGGTGATCTGCGAATGGTCAGCCTGTGTCCGTCTTTGTCCAAGGGGAAACGAGACGCGCTCCGACGGCGGGTGACTTACCACCTTGGCGTCCATGTTCTCGTACTTGTCGAAAGCTTCTTCGGGCAGTACACCCAGGTCTCGAATGTTCTTGGCGCATTCGGCCGCCTGCGCCGTCAGCAGGGCTTTTCGTTGCAGCGTCTTCTCCATCCGCTTCTGCTGCCGCTCTATCCGCGTCGAGATGTCGTTTTGGACTTGCTCGAGCTGAGCCTTCTCTGACGATATTTCCTCCATGCGTCCAACAAGTTGCTCCATCTTGCCCTCGACCTCGTTGAGGCTTGTCTCAACGGCCTGCAAGGCCTTCTGCGCCTTCTTCAGCTCCCGCTGGGACTCCTTCATGGACCCCGTCGACGACCCCGACGTTGAGTTTTCGAACGCCTGGCTGTTCAACTGGTCCAGCTTCATTTGTAGGTTCTGGCGCAAGTCCACTTCGAGAAGTTGCTTGGTCCGTTCCAGTTGCCTCCGCGCGTTACTAGACTCATTCCACTGCTTCTGGAGCTGCTGCGCCTGGACGCTCGACTCCTCGAGCTGCCGCTCCTCCGCTGCGGTCAGACTCTTCTTAAAGTCGGTGCCGATCTCGCTTTCGTGGGCAGACACTTCCTCCAAGAACCCAATCATGTTCTTCTCCACGGCATCGCGACGCTTGATGGCGGCATCGAGCTGGGCCCGCTCATTCTCAATGTGGGCGGACTTGGTTCGCAGCTCATGCTGCAGCGGTTCGAAGCCGTCCTCGGCGCGCCTCAGCTTCTGTTCCAGCTTCTGAACGTCCGACATGGCGCTGGTAATCTCCTGGTCCTTGCGTTCGATCTGGCCACGGATGTCGCGCGACTGCGCGACCAGATCCTCGAACTCCTCGCGCCATCTATTGGCCGCCTGTACGGCCTCGAGGCGCGATCTTCGCGGATCGATGTAGCCACCCGTCATTGCGCCACGCTTGTTGGTGGTGTCTCCTTCGGCCGTGATGCCGTCCACACCATGGCTCCTCGCATATTGCGCTGCCACGGCCAGATTCGGGCAGACCACCGTCTTGCCAAAGACCTGCTGGAATGCGCGATCAAACTTCTGCTCGTACTTGATCTTACTGATCAGGGGGACCGCGTCGTTAGACCGGGGCAGGTTGATTTGACGCGGACGAAGTTGAGCAAGCGGCATGAACGTGACTCTCCCGCCGTGTTGTTTGTACAGATAATCCGCGAGGTACGTGGCAGTGTCTGCGTTGTCCACGACGTAGTGGAACAGGCTGGCACCAGCCGTCTGCTCGACGGGCAGCCTGTAGGCATCGTTGACTTCGAGCAGGTCGGCCAGAGTTCCGTACGCCCCGGGGATATCCTGATCCTGCTTGAGGCGACGAATGGTAGCCAGCCCGCGCGCTGTGGCGCCTTCCACGGCTTGTGACATCTCCCGCTCCGCCTGTTCCTTCTCTTGCCGGGCATTCGTGATGACGGAGTTGAGTTTGTCGTCTTCGCGGCGAATAAGCTTGCGTTCGTCATTGAGCTTGTCCAAAGTGTGCCTCGCCTTGGACACCTGCTCGGCCAATTGCGTCCTGTCCCCGCTCCAGTTGGCGAGACGTGATCGTAGGTCGGCAACTTCCTGCTCGCCTTGTTTGATGGACGACTCGACCTTATCGACCTCCTCGTCGGCTTCTAACTTGTTTGCTTTTTGGGCGCTAATCGTCATGTCGAGCTCGTTGATCTCCTGCCTCAACCACGCGTCGCGCTCAGACTTGTTCTTGAAGCGGGAGCCGCGACTCTGCTTGGCAAAGAGCCGCGCCCTTGCCGCCTCAGCCGTGTCCAGTTGTCTCCTCACTTCGACCTCTTCTTGCTTCTTCTTGTTGTACTGAGGCAATATCTTGGTCAACTCGGCCTCCTTTGCCGCGATTTCCTCCTTTACGGATTCCAGCTCTGCTGCGTGCTGTTCTCGGGCCTGCTCGTGGGCTGACTGACCCTCCCTAAGGTTCTTGACCTTGAGCTCGACCTTGGCGAGGGTCTTGGCGGAATCGCGCCGGTCTTCCTCGTGCTGGCGGCGGTCGATTGTCAGGAGCTCGATCTCCCGCTGTAGCTTGTGGATCTCGGCGTCTATTTTGGAGATGCGTTTCTCGCCTTCGACGAACTCTGAGCGGCTCGAGTCGGTCGTGTCGAGTCCATCCTGTCGGGCGCTGTCGATGTCCTCGAGTGTGGACTGGATCGTCATTTGCTCTCGGTGGTGGTATGCATACTCCAGACACCGCCGTTCCCTGTCCTTGTCCTGGAACCCGCGCAGCTCTTCCTTTTCCTCCTCCAGTTCGGTCAGGCGCTCTTTGATGTACTCGAGGAGCTCGTCGATCTTCTCCCGTTTGTTGTTGGTCTCGTTCATGATCTTGAGCGACTCGGCTCGGCGCGCTTCGTAGACCTGCGTGCCCGCTACCTCCTTCAGGAGGTTCAGGCGGTCAGACTCCTTCATGTTCGTCAAGGCCGTGACGCGGCCTTGCGGGACGATGTAGTAGGGGTTCGACCGAGAGAACCCGGCCGCCTCCAGCAGATTCATGACATCCGTCTTTGTGACGACCTTGCGGTCGACCGAGTACTCGTCCTTCTTCAGTCCAATGGTGCGTCGCAGCACGACCTCCTTGTTTCCCGTCGGGAAGCGATCATCGCTGTTGTCGAATATGATTTCGACATAGGCCGACATGACGGCGGAACCCGAGCCTTCATGGAGGAGGCCTTGGCGCTCCTCGCGGCTCATTTGCGTGTAGGCATCGCTGAGGACGAAGCGCATGGCGGCGAAGAAGTTGCTCTTGCCGGATCCATTGCGCCCGACGATGACATTTGTCTTGGGCGAAAAGGGCTCAATGACAGTCTGGTCCTTGTAGCTGCGCGAGAGTCAGTCCGAGGCAACGGGGAGCGACGGGCACATGGTTTGGCGCGCTGACCTTTTGAAGCCCTGGATGATGATTTGTTTGATATACATGATCGATGGCGCTTGCGCTGTGGCGCGACATCCGAGGCAGGGGGAACTTCAGTCTCGAGCTCGTCTTGGCTCGGGTTCCGATGGTTGCGCCCGGGATGCGATGCGACGCGTCTGGTGAGCACCGCGATTAATGTGTCGTCGGTCGCGTTGCGGGACCCGTGCCTCGCTGCTGCCTGAGGCACCAACGTGCCTGGCGTGGCTTGTGGGCGCACGCGCCTCGTGCCAGTACGTACGAGTACGAAGTAACTACTCGCTGTGCCAGGCTCCAGCGTGCGGGTCGGCTTTTGTCTACCCTACAGCTGGCCATGCTCGATTCGGCAACTCTCAGTCCGAAACGAACAATATGCGATATGTCCGTCACGGCTTCCACTCTCATCTTTCTCACATGGTTTATATTTTCTTTGACTGCACTGCCTTCTTGCTAGTGCCCGTGAGGGTTGTGGGTTTACCTGGGGCCCAGGGACTTGATAAGGTGCTTTCGTGCTGTGTGACTGATATCCAACGGTCACCACTGCCCTGTGTATGTCAAGGGTTTTACGTGGCCAGTCGCATACCTTGCGCGGCCCGATCGTGCTCGAAAATGACCGAGTAAAGGATGAACCCTGCCGAGGTACGTGAAGGCGGGCCGCCGCAACATACCGTGGACGGATGCTGGCGCCAGAGCTGCGTGTCGGCGAGCCGAGTAAACTCAGCCATGATGGCGAAGGTCCTGGCTACACGAGTACTGCACGAGTACGTCAGTGCAAGACCGCGACGGATCGCACTTTGATCGCCCCGCCGTAGCGCACGATCCTTGCTTGCCCCAACCTGCGAATGGGCAAGCATGCAAGGACCAAAAGTCACCGGCCGGCCCACCTGCATTCACACAAGGACGTGACAGCCAACTACCTCTTCCTTACCTTGTCTGCACCTCAGTTACGTAGCCGCAAAATTCACATGGAGCAAAGGATGCTGCCGCTTCTGTCGGTAGCCACGCCTGCACGCGCACCGCGGGTGAGTCGACGGAGCAGCCCGTTCTCCAGCCAGGAGATTGGGCCGTGAGGAATCAGGGTCTGGCGACTGGGTGCTACTGCAGCGCTGACGGCATGTAAGCCAGGACGCCAAGCTTGTCATGTCATGCTCGCTGCGCTCAGGGCGATTGCAGACCCCGTACTGCGTACGCACCTGCAGACGCAGGGGCGCAGCTGCGCCCGAGGACAAAGGCCCAAGCCCGCCAAGCCAAGACACAGAGATGGCGTCGACAGGAGCCGAGTCGTCTGGGAGTCTGGGACTCCGGGGGGGGGCAAGGAGGAATGGAAGGCAGGGCGGGCGACCCTGCGCCTGTCTGAGGTCAAGGCCGACGCGGCCCGACCTGGCCTGGCCAGGTCTGGCCTCCCTGCCGCGAATTTACTCGACCACGGATGGCTGGCTTCACGTAATGCCTCACTTAACGCATCGCCCAGGCGCACGATGGCCTCACTCAGTTGCCCAATTTGCTGCACTTGGCGAGGACCACCAGGCAGACGAGACGCCGCCAGGCGACCAAGTCGCGGTGCCCGCGTCCGAGTAAAGCGCCTACGATTGCGCCCGACGGGCACAAGGCACCGCGCCACCGAGATAAACTTTGCTTGGCCGCAAATGTGCCAAATACCTCAGGCCTCTCTGCGACGACGCACGAGACAGATCAGCGACGGCGAGTGCAATGCCTGCATTGCAGAGGCCAGACCACAGACAACGCTCCCGCTGCCTCACGCGAGGCACCTGCTTGCCATGCTTTTGTAGCTAGATAAGCTAAGGTAACTACCTAGGTACATACCTACCTACCTTACCTGCCCTAGGTACCTTAGGTACCTACCTTAGGTACCTAGGCAGCCATGAAAAGCGAAGAATGGCTAGATGCTTGCCTAGAAAGACGGCCCTTTGCGATAATGACGAGAGTGGCCGAAGATGCGCATCATCTGGAATGAGCACCAGCCCCAGCACCACCGTCCCCAACAAGCGCGGCATCGTGGGCACCACGAGAGCTGCAGCGGCGCAGCCTGCAATGCAAACTCACCCAAGCGCCAGGTCGAGGAGCTCCATGGCCCCAGTCCTCCTCAGGCGCCTGCGCCACGGGCAGCAGCAGCAGCAGCGGCAGCAGCAACAGCTTCCACGCTTCCAGGTTCCTTCCCGGCGGTCCGGCTAGCACCCGGGGCGGGCCCACCTGGGGCGGCGCTAACATGGCCAGAGGAAATTAAGCGAGACCAGCGCGACAAATCGTTGGTCGACGCCTGGGGGCAGGCGCGCTGGCGTGTATAAAAATGCATGCACACACACATGATACAAATGGCCGCTCCTGCCCTCCACTCGATTTTCCGAGCAGGTCCCCGTCCCGTCCCCAGCTGAGCCGAGCAGGTGCCTGCGCCAGCGCATCTGCCCCGCCACAGCCACCAGCCACGAGCCACGAGCCACACAGCCGCGTGCGTTTTCGAGTTACATCAGCCGCAACTCCCGCACGGGCCCCCTACGGAGCGCCACAACAAACTGGGCTACTTCGCTGTGCCGTCGTTCGTCTGCAGTTGCTAAACAAACGTCGCCCGACTAGCCGGCGCCTCCTGTCAAGGAAGTACTTTGCGCGCAAGTCTCCGCGCGTCCACCCCATCGTCGGCACTTGGATGCATCACGGCTCTTGCAGTGGGACGCCTCACCACTACCGTGATTCACTTGTTCACATTTTCCCCTTCTTTTCTTGCGCAGACTGAGCATTTGTATTGCTGCCTGTCTGCGGCTCCCCTCTTCATTCAGTCACTTGACTATTGTTGCTCGACTTCGATTCTCTCCGATGCTACGACTGCGCGGCGCCGCAGCCCGATGGTAGCTGAAGGAGACGCTCTTCTCATATATCGCCCTTCCAACCAGCATCGCTGTGCTGCGTGACATCTCACGGCAACACCATTGCTCCCACGAGGTGCAGGGCGTGGGCACTGCGTCCGGTTACTGCACCTCGACGAGGTAGCATCGAGTCACAGAGGGGACCTCTATCCACCGCAGCCATCGGCTTAGTTCTGTCGCGATGGCCTCAAGACTCGATCGCCTCGTGACCATCCTCGAGACGGGAAGCACCCGTCTCATCCGAGAGACTGCTGTCAACCAGCTTGCCGACTGGCAAAAGCTGCACCCGGATGAGCTTTTCAACTTGCTGTCTCGAGTTGTCCCCTATCTTCGGCACAAAGACTGGGAGACTCGAAGTACGGCCGCGAAAGCCATTGGCAAGATTGTTGAAAATGCCCCTCTCTACGATCCCAACTCCGGGGACCCGCTTGATGAACCCAAAAAGGAAGAGCCTGCTGCGGAGAACGGCCACGTCAAGAAAGAGGAAGGTGAAACGGAAAGCCAGCTGCAAGATGGAGATGTCTTTACGTTCTCGTCTCTCGACATCGATTCCATCCTCAGATATGGACGAGAACTGCTACGAGGTGGCGGCATCGAATACAACTTGGCCGCACTGGACCCGCAGGATCGCCTGGCACACCAGAAGAAAACCCTCGTTGGACGGCTTGGGCTCCTGGGACGAAAGTTTGAGGACGAAGAGATGCCTGTCCTTGTGGACAGCCAAGCCGTGCCCATGACGCCTCTCGACGCCAGTAACGGGAACGGGCTCGCTCGTAGTGACAGCGTCTCGGCCTCGGGCCAAGGGCCTGAGGATTCTCAGCTGAGCACGAGACAGCTCAACGTCCTCAAGCGCAAAAGAAAGAGAGAAGCAATGAAGGCTTCCCAAGGCAAGGGCGGCTTTGGAGATCTATCTCTGCGACGATCAACAACGGCAGGGTCTGAGGCGCTTGCGGACGAAACGCCAGCCGCTGACGCCGATTCCAAAAAGGACGGACAGGCCAACGATTACTTCAGTCTTGATCGGCCCGCTGACGTTGACGAGGAGACGAAGGTCGTCAGCGAGTTCAAAGGCCCCACAATCCCCATAAAGTCCGAGATCGAAGCCGATGACTCTCTCGAGGGGCTTGAATGGCCGTATGAGCGTCTTTGCGACTTTCTCAAGGTTGACTTGTTTGATCCGTCTTGGGAGACCCGACACGGAGCGGCCATGGGCTTGCGAGAGGTGATGAGGGTCCACGGTGGAGGCGCCGGACGGTTGCGTGGCAGGATGAGAAGCGACAACGACACACAGAATCGCAAATGGCTCAACGACATGGCCTGCAGGCTCTGCTGTGTTCTGATGCTGGACCGCTTCACTGATTACAGTTCCGACACCTCTGTGGCGCCGATCAGGGAGACAATCGGCCAGACGCTCGGCTCCGTTTTGAAGCATGTCACCGCCGATTCGGTGTATGACATATATCGCATCCTATACAGGATGGTGATGCAGGAAGACATCCACCTTGAGCGGTCGCAATGGGCCGTGTGCCATGGAGGCATGGTCGGCCTGCGCTACGTTGTCGCAGTCAGAAAAGACCTTCTCCTTCAGGACGGAGACATGATTGACGGCATTATCAGGGCCGTTATGAAGGGCTTGGGGGACCTGGACGACGATGTTCGGTCTGTCAGCGCTGCCACCATCATCCCCATGGCCAAGGAATTCGTCGTCATGAGGCCGGCGGCATTAGATGATCTCACAAATATTGTTTGGGAGTCACTGTCGAACCTTGGAGACGACTTGAGTGCCAGCACTGGGCGGATTATGGACCTTCTGGCGACACTTTGCGGGTTTCCCGAAGTCTTGGAGGCAATGAAAGCCTCAGCAGCCCAGGACGAAGAGCGCTCCTTCACCCTTCTCGTTCCCCGGCTTTATCCATTCTTACGACACACCATCACGTCGGTGCGCCTGGCTGTCCTCAAAGCGCTGTTGACATTTGCGAACCTCGATTCCGACACATCCCAGGGCTGGCTAAACGGAAGAATCCTGCGCCTCGTGTTTCAAAATGTCCTGGTAGAGAGAGACCAGGAAACGTTGAACACGTCTTTGAAGCTCTGGGGCGCGTTGGTGCGCTGCTTGGCCAAGGATCCCGCGATCCTTGCGGACGAGTTCGCCCCTCATGTCGATGCGCTCATGCAACTCACATTGCACCCGATTGGCATCTCCAGGAACCCAATACCCATGAACACGGCCCTCTTTCAGAAGCCATCCGGGGGGACATATTCGAACACGCTCCCCCAGCCATCTGCACGGAGGCTGTCGTCTCCCGAAGGGTCCGACAGAGCACCGAAGCGGCGCCGCAAGTCAAACAAGGCCGTCGAGGAGGCGGTTTCTGCTGGATTGACGCACGATGTCGACGGTCACATGATGCAAGGGGACGTTGATCTCGTGGGTATGGAGGTGTTGATTCGATCTCGCGTGTCTGCTGCGAAGGCAATGGGCCTGGTCATGTCTTTGGTGCCAGCAAAGAACCTTGACGATTACGATGCGCTGCTGCTCCCTGGACTTGCATCGCCATTCGCATCGACCCAGCTCTCCGCATGCCTTGTCGTTGACGAGTTCGCAAAAGATAGCGCCAACGCCGACAATAGCTCCCGCTATGTGGATCAAATCCAGGGCATTGTGGAGGCAGACCGGCCTTCCTCGTACAGAGATCTGGTCAACTTCGTACAGCGCACCAGGACGCAGTGCCAGCAGCTCATCAACCTGTTCCGCGACCACGGCAAGGTGTCGCAGGGTCGGCTCCCGGTACTCCCCGTCGTGGTACAAGGCGAGCCCGAAGCTGGCCCCGGTGCCTTCTCTATTGCCACTGCCGAAAAGTGTGTCGGAGATGATTATGACAGACTAAAGAAGATCATGCCCCCTGGCCAGCGTCTCATTGCGAGCCAACAGCTTGCCGAGGCTCGTGATGTTGCCTTGGCAGTCATTGAGGAGGCCAAGGCGGCCAAGGACGCACGCGATATCAGGATCAAGGCCGGGGCCGCCTGCGCAATGGTCGCCATGAAGCTCCTACCCAAAAAGCCCAGCCCGCTGATCAAGGGCATCATGGACTCTGTCAAGACAGAGGAAAGCCAGCAGCTGCAGGGCCGCTCGTCCGAGACCATTGCAAGACTGGTTCAGCTTTTCACGGACAAAGGCAGACGAGGGCCTGCGGACAAGGTCGTGGCCAACCTGGTCAAGTTCTCATGCGTCGAAGTCGCGGAGACCCCCGAGTTCCCTGTGCATGCCGCCAAAACGAATTGCATCTTGTCTATGCAAAAGGAAGAGGATAGAGTCGATCACGCCGACGCCGTGAAGTGGGCCAAGGAAGCCAAGGCGGCACGAATTACGAGGCGAGGTGCGAAAGACGCCCTTGAGATCCTCTCCAAGACATACGGCGCGGCTGTCCTCGAGGTAGTACCGAGTTTGAGGACCTTCATGGAACAGCCGCTGGTCAAGGCATTCACGGGCGATCTACCCCCCGAGGCAAAGGATCCGGAAGACACGTTCGGCCAAGAAATCGTCGACGCCATGTCTGTCATCAGAACAATGACGCCTACTCTCGACCCGGCCTTGCATCCCTTTGTCATGCAGATGATGCCTCTGGTCATCAAGGCCCTCCACTCGGAGCTCTCCGTGTTTCGCTACATGGCGGCTAAGTGCTTGGCTACGATATGCAGCGTCATCACCGTCGAAGGAATGACTGCACTGGTCGAAAAGGTTCTCCCGTCCATCACCAATCCTCTGGACTTGAACTTTCGGCAGGGCGTAATCGAGGCCATCTACCACCTGATCGCCGTCATGGGCGACTCCATCTTGCCCTACGTCATCTTCCTCATCGTGCCTGTTCTAGGTAGGATGAGCGACTCGGACAACGAGGTTCGACTTATTGCCACGACATCGTTCGCCACCTTGGTCAAGTTGGTGCCCCTGGAGGCTGGCATTCCTGATCCACCGGGCCTCTCCGAGGAATTGCTGAAAGGACGAGACCGGGAACGAAACTTTATTGCTCAGCTACTGGATCCAAAGAAGGTCGAGCCTTTCCAGATACCCGTCGCTATCAAGGCGGAGCTTCGATCTTACCAGCAGGAAGGCGTCAATTGGCTGCACTTCTTGAACAAGTACCATCTGCATGGGATCCTCTGCGATGACATGGGCCTTGGCAAGACATTGCAGACCTTGTGCATCGTTGCCAGCGACCACCACCAGCGCGCAGAGGAGTTTGCCAAGACGAAAGCACCGGATGTGCGACGTTTGCCGTCGCTGATCGTCTGCCCTCCGACCCTATCTGGTCATTGGCAACAGGAGATCAAGGCGTACGCCCCCTTCCTCAGCGTCACAGCGTACGTGGGTCCGCCAGCGGAGAGAAAGGCGATGAAAGCCAGGCTTGGTGAGACGGATATTGTCATCACGTCTTACGACGTCTGCAGGAACGACACGGATGTTCTCGAGCAGCACAACTGGAACTACATGGTCTTGGACGAAGGCCACCTCATCAAAAACCCCAAAGCCAAGATCTCTCAGGCTGTCAAGAAGCTCGTCAGCAACCATCGTCTGATCTTGACCGGAACGCCCATCCAGAACAACGTGCTGGAGCTCTGGTCGCTGTTTGACTTCCTCATGCCCGGGTTCCTCGGCGCAGAGAAGGTCTTCATGGACCGGTTTGCCAAGCCGATCGCGAATAGTCGCAACAGCAAGGCGTCGTCTAAGGAACAGGAGGCGGGCGCTCTGGCGATCGAGGCCCTCCACAAGCAGGTTTTGCCGTTCTTGCTCCGGCGACTCAAGGAAGAGGTCCTCAATGACCTGCCGCCCAAGATCCTGCAAAACTACTACTGCGACCTGAGTGATCTGCAAAAGAAACTTTTCGAGGACTTCAGCAAGAAGCAGGGCAAGAAGCTGCAGGCGGAGGCGGGCCGGGACGACAAGGAAGCCAAGCAACACATCTTCCAGGCGTTGCAGTACATGCGCAAGCTCTGCAACTCGCCGGCGCTTGTCATGAAGCCAGACATGCCTGTGTATGACGAAACGCAGAAGATCCTGCAGAAACAGGGCACCTCTATCGAGGACATTGCCCACGCGCCGAAGCTGACAGCTCTGCGTGATCTCCTAGTAGACTGCGGCATCGGCGGCCAGGAGGGAGACTCGAACGACCCGTTGTACCAGCCCATCAAGCCGCACCGGGCGCTTATTTTCTGTCAGATGAAAGAAATGCTGGACATGGTGCAGAACAAGGTCCTGAAGGAGCTGCTGCCGTCCGTATCCCACCTCCGCCTCGACGGCTCCGTGGAGGCGAACAAGAGGCAGGACATTGTCAACAAGTTCAACGGCGACCCATCATACGACGTTTTGCTCTTGACCACCAGTGTTGGCGGGTTGGGACTCAACTTGACCGGTGCAGACACGGTCATTTTCGTGGAACACGACTGGAACCCGCAGAAGGACTTGCAGGCCATGGACCGCGCACATCGAATTGGGCAGAAGAAGGTGGTCAATGTGTACCGCCTCATCACCCGCGGCACGCTAGAGGAGAAGATTCTTAGCCTCCAGCGGTTCAAGATTGACGTTGCCTCGACCGTCGTCAATCAGCAGAATGCGGGCCTCGCCACAATGGACACGGACCAGATCCTCGACTTGTTCAACCTCGGCGACTCTGGGCCGAATCTCATATCTGACAAACCACAGAATGAGGTCGACGGACGGGAGGAGGACATGGTGGACCTCGAGACAGGCGACGTCCTGCGGCAGCCGACGAAGAAGCCCTGGCTCGAGGATCTCGGAGAGCTGTGGGACAGCAAGCAGTACGAGGAGAGCTTTGACTTGGACGACTTTATGAAGAACATGTCTTGAGACAACAATGGCGCAGGGAGCGTGGGAGACGTTTTGCTTCGAGATCTGGAGTCTGGGACATGGCGTTTTGGGCGCCGAATCTGGGAGTGGCCGATGCATAGCACCCCTTGCGGAACAGCTGTACGATGGAGGTCTGGTGGCTCATCAGTGAGCCGAGAAGATGCCTGTATTGTACCACGGTGGCTCGTGTATAAAAGAATAGACGACGGAAACACGGCGACTGCGTGATGGCAGGGAGCCAATGGCCGTTCATGGCTCGCGGTTCTTATAGATGGTGATACATTGATAGCTAGCTACTGCCTGCGACATGAACTCAGAAAATTGGTAGGCACCCCGTCGCTTGATTGAAACGTAGTTGTCAAGGTGTCGATTGGCTCGCCCAGGCCGTTGACGCATCACCAAGAGGAAGTCGATGAAATGAGCCCAAGAGGGGTGGCCATTAAACATGTCTTCAATCAGCGCGGTGGCATGCGAAGAGGAGGTCCGCGGGCATCTTAAAACGCTGCGCTGCCCTGTCTGGCCAGGATTCCCTGTCCCCTTTATGCACAAGATAAGTCTTCCGGCCGACAGTTGCGGGAGCATTTCACTTACGTGGTTCCATGTTCCTGTAGCTCGATGTCCAGACGAGGTGGTAGTCCCACTTCATCAGGCAGAGCCATATCTTGTCTGCGAGCCCAGCATGATCGAGCGGGATGCTGACGAGATATAGATGAATGCCGCAGGTATGTTGCTCGATACACTCGGCCATGTCTGGATTAAGAGGATAGCGAGACTCGAAGTAGTGATAGATCTTGAGGTCGAGACACCAGAGACCGGACAGTCTCTGTTCGAGTTCCGCCGCGTGTTCGCGCCGGCGGAGGACAAGCCACATGAAGTCGAACGTCTTCTCCGAGTCGGGGCGCAACGAGAGCCGCTTATTCCCCGAGGCCCTCTCAGCCTGTTCTACCGTGGTGATGGTGGGGTCTACGTCTAGATCCCAGTGGGCGGGGGTTCCTGGGCGAGTCTGCGATTCACCCGGGTTCGGCGAGTCGATACGGCTCCAAAGGCGCCTGCCGACGGGGAAGCGGTGCCCGGAGGGAGGCATGGCGGACTGGCAGGAAGGCTGTGGCCGCCAGGCTGGGGGCGTGTGTGGGTGGACAGAGTCTGTGATGCGCTGAATCGATGAACCTGAACCTGAGCCTGAGCCTGAGCCTGAGACTGAGACTGAGGGAGAGACTGGAACGGAAGGGACACAAGACACGGCTTTTTAAACAGCGGAAGGGATGGGAGAATCGCCCTCAATGTCGCAGGAGTCACTGCGTACGTTGCTCCATCGTCATGCAATCCTATCTCAGTACCCAAGGTGACGTCGTGGCTGACTCGTCCCTGGGGCTTTTGGGATGTCATCAAACGCAAGATGGCTCTCGCAGGCGCAGTGTATACGCGGCCCCCGATGAAATTGCTCAGAGTGAAGATTCTCCTTCGATCAATGCTCGACCGGGCGGCGCGTGCCGTTTGGTCCTGTGACCGGGCGCATATGTGCAGCATGCACACCACAGGCCGACAGGCGCACGACTCGATCTGCCCGACGCTGTCGGAAAGGAGCCGAGGCAGAAGACGACAGGGTCCATGCCGTGACGATGTGGTGGTGAATGAGTAACAACTTGCATGTTTGATATTACACAATGGACCGAATACCACGAAAGGACCTGACCTGACACGTTTCCAGACGTCGTGTTATCGTACCAAGTAGGTACGGGCCTCACGAGTCACGACACTAGCTACGTGAGGTAGCACCTGGAGGTAAGGTACCTTCTTAGACCTACAGCAGTAGTGGGGCTGCTTGCTGGCAACCTGAGGTGTTACTACGAGCACGTACACGTAGGTACCTGATGGAGCTCTGGAGGTATGTACCTCTGAGGGACACTGGGAGCAACCCCGCCAAAGCTCATCGACGAAATGAAACCCGCCAATCCAGAATCTTCCAACATCACCCCTCCACTTCTTCCTCAACACCGCCGCGGCAGCTTCCCCCCGTCCCTCGGCGTCAAGGTGAACCGTGCTTGGGTACGAAGCAGCAATTTACCACCGCACAGCTTGAGGCACTTCGAAGATGCCTGTCGACTACAGCAAATGGGTGCGTTCGCCCCGCGCGCGCAGCCTCCCCTCACCCCGCCACCAATCTTACTGCTGGTGCTAACGGCCTCGCAGGACGCGCTGGAGCTCAGCGACGACTCGGACGTCGAGGTGCACCCCAACGTCGACAAGCGCTCCTTCATCCGCGCAAAGCAGAACCAGATCCACCAGGAGCGGCAGCACCGAAAGCTGCAGATCGAGACGTACAAGTATGAGCGCGTCATCAACGACGGGCTGCTGTCCCGCATCTCGGCGCTGCTCGCCTCGCTCAAGGCCCATGCCTCCGAGGCCGCGACGCGGAATCCCGGCGAGATCGCCTTCCAGGCCGTCATGGAGACGGCAGGGAACCCCAAGGACGACCAGCCCCCGCCCCCGCCCGAGGGCGTCCACAGCGCCGAAAAGGAGCAGCCGACGTACTCGAAGATGATGGCGGCCCTGCTCGACCAGGTGAACAAGGCCCTCGACGAGAAGAAGCCCGACGATCGGTACAGCGGCATGATTGGGGAGATCCAGGGCCACCATGACAAGGTGGAGAACCTGCAGAAGGAGCTGCTGCAGAAGCTAGACGAGCTGGAGAAGGAGGACAAGAAGAAGATTACGAGCGCCGACATTCACACGGGCTTCGACAGCTCGCACGTGGCCAAGGCGGCGGCATCGGACAAGAAGGGCTCTACCCAGGTGGAGCTCTTGAATCCCAACTTTTCACCCAGCTCGGAGTCGTCACAGAAGACCCCGGCGGCGGCGGCGGCGGCTGCTGCTGACGATGACGAGGAGATCGAGGCGTCGCCTGATGCGAAGACGTTTGCGCATATCCCCGCCAATGACTACCCACGCAGCCTACAGTTCCTTCTGCAGCACCCCCAGATCCTGACGGAGCGTGAGACGGACGGCCTCCTCGTGCTGGCATTCGACGCCGCGCTGGAGCGCAGGGACGACCACTCCCGCCAGTGCGTGCACCAGGCGCTCCTGCTGCAGTACTGTCGGGCGCTGGGCAAAGACGGTGTGCAGCTCTTCTTCAAGCGCATCATGACAAAGGGCCACCAGGCGCAGGAGGTCTTCTACAAGGACGTCCAGGAGACGTACATGCGCATCAAGAACCGATCGCGCGAGATCTTGGCGGAGCGGGCAAAGGAGCCGGCCGAGGGCGTGGAGCAGATCCAGCTGCACGCGGTGGAGCCGGGCACCGTTATCAACGTGCGCGTGCCGCCGGCGGACAGCGAGGACCCGGAGGAGCAGAAAGCTCGGGGCATCTTCAACGAGTTCAAGCCGGACATGAAGAAGGCGCTGGAGACGGGAGATCTGGACGAGGTGAACAAGGTGCTGGGCAAGCTCAGCGTGGAGGAGGCGGAGGAGATGGTCAACCTCTTTGGCGAGGTAAGTCGCAAGGGGAGTCGTTGAGCACCAATGAGACTGACAGTCGCATGCAGGCAAACATCCTCAGCCTCGAGGAGCAGATCATCGACGCAACGACGGAGGAAGGACAGAAGCAGCTGAAGGAGATGGAGGCGGCGGCGGCGGCTGAGAGCAAAAACGACCTGGCAGAGGACCCTGAATAGGCTCGTCATTGGATATCGGGAGGGAGTACAAAGTATGGTGGCGGAGCTGTTACAAGGGGGGTTTCCGGGACGAGTCGGCTGGGGTGGGGGTCGTGCAATCTGCATCATCAACGAGGTGTGTCAAAGGCGACGGGGCATGAAGACGGCGGCATACGAGTACATTACTTGGTCGAAAATTTCACAGCATTCTGTACCACGGACCGGCTACCAGTGGTGGCGGCGACGGCGATGAGATGCCGCACGATGCCCCCTGCCAGCCTGTGGTGTGTTAGTCCCGATGTGCCACGACTTCACCTTGACCGGAGTGGCGCGGTTCTCGAAGCGGCAGATGCCACGCCGAGTCTGGACGGGGAGACAGCGAGACTGCACCTGGAGGAGGCTTAGACGTGGCAGCTAGCCAGCCATGCAGCTTTGTCGATGACACGTGCGCAAATCATCTGAAGGGAGGAGGTTGGTGGGCGGAGGGTCACCATGATGGTGATGATGGTGATGATGTCAGCCAAAGTCGATTGCCCGGGCGACGTTGGGTCACGGGGGGGTCAGGAGCGTTGACGATCGGCAGTGCGAGCGGCAGGGGGGTCTGTCTGAAGCGCAGCCTGGGACCGGCGTACGTGGACATGGACTCGCGAGTACACCATGCATGTGCGACTGTCGCAGCCGTGTAGGTACTTCGTAGATACCCTCCATATTATCAGTCTTTTACGCTGGCAGCTGCGGCGGGCCTACGCAGCTGGATCTGGATCGCCAACTGAGGTGTCGGTGGAACATGGAGTTTAGGTCTGCGGCATAGCCTGCGGCATGGCAGGCGCCGCGAGTGGGTGGATAGTTTTTGGACAGCCTTGGGTGACGGACGGGTGGCTGACGGGGGTGCGTCGTCGCATGTTGCTGCACTGCGCTGTCGGTAGGTGCAATGGCGCGCACGCACACCGAGGGGCACGGCAAGGAGGCTGAACAAGGCCGGAGGTTGGCGACGGCGGCGGCGGCGGCGGCACTGGTGGTGGTGGGTGGTGGACCCTGAGAAGAAGACGACTGGAAAAGGGGGGGGGTTCGGTGGTGGTGGGCGGCGCCGCCTCCACGAGCGGACGGACAGGGATAAAAATAGTGACGACCAGCCAGCGAGCGGCCAGCACCTCAGCCATGTGGGCGAATCGCGGCAGTGTCTCACCAGCCGCCCGGCTGCCGAAGGGCACGGTGCGGCACCCAGCAGGACCCTTGCGAGGGCTTGCCACTGAACGCCGCCCGTTGGCCGCACGGCTCTTCAGTGGCACTCAGCCTCCTTTGTGCTCCTGGTGACGTGAACAAGAGACGGACGAGGAGGGACTCGTCTCCTACGAAGTACCTTGGGACGGAGACAACCTGGACGTCGAATTGCTCACTTCACAAGCGTAATTGCGCCCGCGTCTCCATCGCCTTGGGACCCCGGACGGCCGGCTAATCAAAACCTTTGACAGCGTAATTCATACTCGGCATCATGCTGCTCGTGTCTAGGCGTCCCTGTCCGGTTCGTCTGGTTGCAACACGAGCGAGGCCCCGTAATACTTCGCAGGCCGTACCCAAGGCACGCGTACGTACCAGTGCCGCCATGGATGGAGCCCACAATGCCGTTTCAGCGCTGCGACTCCACATATGGACGCTGACGTTGTCGACGCGAGGCGCAGCAAACGGACCCTGGGCGGCTTGGGCGGGTAGGTGCTGAAGCCGCGACGCCTGCTGCACCTGCACCTCCACCTGCACCTGCACCTCAGCTAAGTTTCCGAGCTCCCGCGCCAAATCAGCCTCATCTCGTCCGCCATGGCCGCACCGACTCCACCGCCACGGAGGCTTTTCTGGAGCCTCCTTCCATCGGCTCGGCTCCTTGTTTCGTGACCTGCTTGGCTGGCTGGCTGGCTGGCTGGGCTGCTGCGCCGTGGGACGTCCATCTCCCTCTTCTTAAACCCTCGTCTTGCCGCTTTCCCCTGCTTGTCTCTCTCTCACTCTGCCTGCCTTCTCACCGACTGTTGCTTTGACCTGGATGTTGTTTCTTTTGCGCTAAACGACGTGGCTGCTGGTACAGCGCATCCTAACACATCTTAGTAGCGGCGTCATCCATCTCCGTTGGCCTCGACGACGTTGACGACGACGACGACGACGGCGACGACAAACGCCGACGCTCGCTTGGCACCTCCCCCAGACGCACCCATCTTGATGCGAACTCCTGCGCCGACGCCGCTCGCAACACACCACCGCATTTGACCTGCTCGTTGCATCATCCACCGCCCGCAATGATCGCTTCTTCACTCCGCTCCGCCGTGGTGGCGGCCCTGGCTCTCGTCGCCGGCGTCCAGGCCGCCCCCCAGAGCACCACGCCCGGCAACACCACCTCCAACGCCGGGTCCAAGGCCTGCAACAACTCGCCCGAGCTGTGCAGCCGGCAGTACAACAACATTACCCACATGGGCGCCCACGACAGCTCCTTCCTGCGGGACGCGAGCACGGGGAACTCGATCGCCGGAAACCAGTTCAAGAACGCCACGGCCGCCCTCAACGCCGGCATCCGCCTGCTCCAGGCCCAGATCCACAAGCCCAACACGACGCTGGAGATGTGTCACACGTCGTGCAGCCTCCTCGACGCCGGCCCGCTCGAGACGTGGCTCGCGGCCGTCAACGACTGGATGGTGGCGAACCCCAACGAGGTGGTGACCCTGCTGCTCGTCAACTCGGACAAGGCGCCCGCCTCGGACTTTGGCGCCGTCTTCGAGAAGTCGGGCATCGCCAAGCTCGGCTACAAGCCGCAGACGACGAGCGCGACGACCAACTGGCCCACGCTCGACACCATGATCGGCCAGGGGACGCGCGTCGTCTCCTTCATCACCAACATGGACTACTCGGCGTCCACGCCGTACCTGCTGCCCGAGTTCGACTTTGTCTTCGAGACGCCCTTTGAGGTGACGCAGCTGACGGGCTTCAACTGCACCGTCGACCGCCCGTCGCGCGCCAACCCGGCGACGACGGCCATCGGCAACGGCTGGATGGGCCTCGTCAACCACTTCAAGTACCAGAGCCTGGCCTCCAACATCATGGTGCCCGACGTGGACCGCATCGACGTGGTCAACAGCGCCGCCACCACGGCCGACGGCAACCTCGGCAAGCACGTCCAGCAGTGCAAGTCGGAGTGGAGCAAGCAGCCCAACTTTGTCCTCGTCGACTTTTGGGACAAGGGCGACCCCATGGCCGCCGCCGACGCGCTCAACGGCGTGAGCGGCGCCTCGGGTCGCAAGACGTCGAGCAACGAGACGTCGACGGGCAGCGCCGCCGCCAACGGCCGCCGCCTCGGGTACGGCGCGCTGCTTGCCTTTTTGTCCGCCGCTCTCCTGCTGGTGTAGAGTGCGTAGACTGGGAAAGGAAAGAAAAGGAAAGGAATTTTGATGCTGCGCTTTTGCGTTAAGTCGCGGCGATTTTGCGTGGGGTCTCTTGTTGGGCTCTCTTTAGCGAGGCGTTTCACGGAATGGATGGGCGGATATTTGGACATTACGGCGGCCGACGCTGCCTGGCGACAGCAAGGGCTGATGCGGCATTACATAGATAGGGATTCCGGCTTAGAAGGACATTTCGGATAGTCGGAAAATATAACCGACTCTTTGCGAGGTCGACATTGTTCTATGAAGTGTTGTTTGCCGTGGTTGTTCGTGAATCGTGACAATTGGCGCCGCATATCCTTCCAGTCTACCAAGTAGCTGGCGTCTCGCGGCCGGCCACTGAGCGAGTGGAGCCGCCCGTCGTGCCGCCCGCCGGAGCTCCGTCTGTATCCCACCTCCGTCATCATCAGCGCATTCCATCCCGTCCCATCCCACCCATCCCATGTCCGCGCCCCGAGCCCTCCACTGGCTCCGTGCTGCGACACGAACCCGAACGCGAACCCGGCCCGTAACTGTCACATACGCACCAAAGCACCCCGCCGCCGTTGCTGGTGCTTCAACACTCAAACCAGGAGCCATCCTGCGGGGCATCACGACGACAACACAAGCGCCGCCGCACATCATGGACTACGCCAGCATACCGACCCCGGAGGCGTGCTACGCCGACTTTTGCCTCATCCCGGTATGTCCCTCCCCTGCGTCCTTCCCCCTCCCGCCTCGCTCCTGTACCTTCCTCTTGCCTTGCTCGTCCGCAGACGGCACCCGGGTACACCCAAGCCCCATGCCGCGTGAAGGAATGTGGCGGCGACGAGGGGATAGAGGATGAGAGGGGCCAGTGTAGCTGCGGGCTAACGTGGTGGCCTGGGTGGTGTTGTAGGTCGGCACGGGCAGCGTCTCCGTCGCCGAGGACGTCGCCGAGGTGCAGCGCGTGCTGAAGGCCAGCGGGCTCAAGTACACGATGCACTCTGCCGGCACGACCGTCGGTGCGTCTTCCCCATCCTCCTCCTCCCCCCTTTTCCACATGTCCTTCCTGGGGTCTATTGTCACCGCTTCCCCCCTATCACCCCTTCCGCGCCGTCACCAGTGGCGCGCTCTCCGTCTCTCTCTCTCTCGCCCACGGCACGACATGATGGATGGGCGTTGATGACGGGGATGAGGACGGTCGGGACATGTCTCACTTAGAAAGGAGGATGCTGACGCGAGAGACGCGGCGCAGAGGGCAGCTGGGACGACGTGTTCGCCGTCGTCGGCAAGGCGCACACGGCCGTGCACAGGCGCGGCGTCGTGCGGGTGCAGTCGTCGATGCGCGTTGGCTCGCGGTACGTCGTGTGCACCACCCCCCCGTCTCCCTGCCTCCTTTACCTACCTGGCCTACTTGAACCTGCTTTACCCCCCCTCTCTCGTCGACTCTCTGTCTCTTGAAACGTCTGTGGTGGGTGGGATGCTATTTTCAGGGCGTTTGCGCTGACATATGAAACTCGTCCCGTGGTGCAGCACGGACAAGAAGCAGACAGCCGCGGACAAGGTCAAAAGGGTCGAGGACCTGCTCGCCGAGGGCAAGAGCTGAGTGCGCGGCGTGGACGACGACTCGTGGAATCGCATGGCGCCGCATGTATATCAAGGCACTTCACAATGCTACTGCTTGCACAGGTAAAAAAAAAGCTACTACTTCGTACAGTCCAGTGACTCGAGACGTGACAAGTCCATTGCGCCAACCGTGACACTGCATTACACACTACATGTACTACATAGTCGTACAACCCAGCTTCGCGAATCCGCCACGTGAGCTTCTTTTAGCCGCGCATCGTCATCTTCTTCTGGCTCCGGCGCTGCTCCTTCTCCTTCTCCTTCTCGAGGTACTTCTTCTGCGCCTTGGCGTCCAGGCCCTTGAGCTCGGCGTCGCGCTTGGCCTTGCGCGCCTTCTCCTTCTCGAACTGGCGCTCCTCGGTGCGCTCGTCCTCGACAGCCTTCTTGATCTGCGCCACCATGGCCTCGCGCGTCGCGCGCACCTTCTTCATCACCTCGGGGCGGAACTGCGCCGACTGCACCAGCATGTCGGGGAGGCGCAAGAAGTACGAGAAGAGCGGCAGCAGGTTGCCGTAGCTGCTGTCCGAGGGCAGGCGGTATTTGAGGAACAGGCGCTTGCGGGGCGCCGCCTCGTCGAGCGTCTTGGGCTTCTCCGTGGGCTGGTCGCTGACGATGAGGTGCTCGAACAGGTCGCCGGCGGCGACGACGGCGGCGACGAGCTCCGTGGTCAGGAGGGTGTCGGTGATCTCGGCGCTCTCCGTCATGACGCTCAGGTAGTTGGGAAGCTTGGGGTGGTCCTTGGTAACGGTGAGGGAGACGTCGTAGCGCTCGTCGCGCAGGTGCTGCATGCGCTCCTTGTGGACGAGGGCGAAGACGAAGCCCTCGTAAGTGCTCTTGGAGTCCTTGGCGCGAACCTCGGCGGCGCCGGGCGTGGACGGGACCGTGAGGCTCTCCTTGCCGTCAAAGGGGTAGAGGGAGGCCTCCATGGTGTCGGCGGGGGCGGCGAACATGTCGGTGAAGAAGGAGGAGACGGTCTCGACGCTGCTCAGGATGGGGTTGAAGCGCTTGGCCAGGGTGAGCTTGACGTCCATGAAGGCGACATTCTGCCGGCCGGTGGCGTACGTCGTGAACTCGAAGAGCGACTTCTCCTTGAGCAGGGCGTCGGCGTCCGAGTCGAGCTCGGGGGTGTCGATGGTGGGCACGCCGCCGAAGCCGACGAGGGCGAACTCGCTCTTGAGGATGCGGGCGTTGGCCCTGATCCAGGCGCGGGCCCTGGCGCGGTTGGCGCGCGCGCCGAAGATGTGGAAGAGGAAGATGAGGCCCGCGATGACGAGGATGACGCCCTCGGCCTTGAACTCGGACAGGGAGTGGCGCTCGTGCACGTTGTACCACTTGGTCCAGGGGACGGCGGGCGTGGCCGCGGGGCCCGTGGCGGCGCCGGCGAGCGTGGGAGCGCCGGGTACAGACTCGGGCGCGGGCTCGGGCGCGCCGGCGAAGTCGGCAAAGTCTGGCGACCCGGGTCAGCGGTCATGATGCGAGCAAGGGGCGGCGCGATGGACATGTGGCGAGGAGGCCGTCAGACAAGAGGGGGGGGGCAGCTGCTACGTAGACGCTCCCGTGAAGTGCAAACTCACCCGAGTCGGCGGCCTTCTTGACCGCGGGCTGCGCCGGCTTGCCGCCTCCAAAGACGTTCTTCAAGAGGTCGGCCATGGCTGCTGCGGGATGGCAATTGACGCGAGGGGACGGAGGGCGGAACCGGGGGGGGGAGGGAAAGGAGGACGGAGTTGCGCGCGCAGCTCCAGCGGCGACGATGTGGAAATTTGGAGCTCACTGGCCCAACGCACAGTGGAGTGGAGGTCTCCAGCTGCTGCTGCGGAGATTCCACGACAGACGACGGGGTGGGTCGAGACCTGCCCGCAATGGGCCAAGCTCAGCGTCTGGAACCCTGGGGGTGGCCTGCGAGCCTGCCTGCCAGCGTGCCACACCCGCCAAGCCTCGAACCACTCCAGCACGCACTGTCCTCCCGCAACGCGCTGGAGTAGGTTACCCTGTAGCTTGCCCTTCAAGGCGGCGCGCGTTGCCTGGCCAACCCCACCCATCACCGGCCTCTGAGCCGCGACTCACCGACGACTTCAAACCTCCAAGTGACAACCACTGAACGCGTACGCGCAACCCTCGCCAACCAGCCAACATGCCGCGCGCAAACACGGCGCGACGATATGGCAAGCCGTCGACACGGTCCAGGGCCGAGCGCCTGTTTGCGGAGTTGCCGCAGAGTCCCGTGCGGAAGCCTATGGCAGCGTCCTTTGTTCACGATGACCCGGTCAAGGACGTCACGGAGCTGCTCGCTTCCGTTCAAATAAAGGAAGAGGCCAGTCCAGCTCAGCCAAGGAGGTCGCCTAGGAAGAGTATCAAGTCAACTCCCATCATGGTGGACGACTCCGGCACCGAAAGTAGTGACGAGAAAGACGCCACAACCGCGGCCAACTTCGCAGACAACCAGTCAGACGATGGAAGCTCTCGGGCTTCGCTGGAAGGGGACGAATGCAAGGGCACTGAGGGCTCTTCGACACCCGAAAGCGCCTCTAGCATCGAAGAGACTCCCCTGCGGGTACTTATGTGGGACGACGTGTGCCCGCTGGGCGACCGCATCGTCAAGATCGCAGAGGCATCTTACGCAGAGGTCTACCGCGTCACCAACGAGCGCGGCATCAGCATCATCAAGGTCATCCGGCTGGACTCGCCCATCAAGGCGCAGACCAAGCAGCAGATCAAGGCGGGCCTCGTGGACGAGGAGCCGCGCTCCGAAGACGACGTCAACGGAGAGCTGCAGATCTCGGAGTGGCTGGCCGACATCCCCGGCTTCGTCGTGTACAAGGAAAAGTACGTCGTCCAAGGCAAATCGACGAAGCAGCTGCTGGAGACGCACCAGGCCTTTCAGAGGAGGATGAAGCGCCAGGACCCGGGGCGAGCGCAGTTTTACCCGTCGCCAAGCCGCTACCTCGACGACACCAAGTTTCTGGTGGTGGAGCTGGGCGACGCCGGCACGGCCCTCGAAGACTGGGAGCTGGCAGACGAGAGGGAGCTCTGGGACATTTTCTTCCTCGAAGCAATTGCACTCGCGCGGGCAGAGGAAATGGCAATGTTTGAGGTACGTCTGTGGAGGCGGTTGGCAGAGAGGATTCCTGAGCTTACGAGGTGCAGCATCGGGACCTGCACGAGGGGAACCTGTGCATCAAGCGAGTCCGGCCGCCGCGAGAGAGGGACGCCATGTCGAGCAGCTTCTTCGGCCACTCGGGGCTCGACATTACCATTCTCGACTACGGGCTGTCGCGGGCCGAGGACCTGTCCGTCGACTACGCCAAGCCGGTCGCCTTCGACCTCGAGAGAGACCTCGGCCTCTTCACCAGCACGCACGCGTCGCAGTGCGCCGTGTACCGGCAGATGCGGTCGTTCCTCCTGCGCGGGGACAGGAAGTGCATCCCCGCCGAGGGGCACAAGACACCCTACGCCCGGGGCATCGACGGGCCGCTGTCGTGGGAGGTGTACGCGCCGTACACCAACGTGCTGTGGCTCGCGTACCTGTACGCGTACCTGGTGGACGGCTTCAGGGGCACGACGAAGAAGAAGAAGACGAAGCAGCGGGCGCCGAACGAGTTCGAACGGGAGACGGCGGAGATGTGGAAGCACCTGGACCCGGACGCCGACGACAGTGTGCCGTGCTTCGGCTCGGCAGCGGACATTGTGTGCTTCGCCGTGGAGTCGGGCTGGATCAGCGCGGAGCAGCTGCACGGGGCCTCGGCGTCGATGCTCGACAGGGAGGACAGCATCATCGTCGTGTCGAGGGACGACGGCGAGGCCGACGCGTCGGCGCTCCGGCGGTCGCCCCGGAGGAGGAGGAGGGGGGAACGAGGGGTAGGGGTGCATGAAGACGACGAGGACGACGAGGACGAGTAGCGGCACGTGGGCTGGACGTGGCGTTTGGACAAGGAATGGACATTTGGATTATTAGACGCAACGGCGGCGTTGACCACGATACCACGGGCGATATACGGAGTTGGACCATGTTATTACTACCATGATCACACACATACATGTACAGGACAGCCAATGCTATGCTTATCTGCCATACAAGCACACGCACACGCACGCGCACAGACGTACAGCGTACTCGTGCACGAGTACGAAGTACATACACACAAGGCCATTCATTGCGCGACTCCATGTGAAAGGGTTCGGCATCCCCGCATCGTGTCGCGTCGGCGGCGGCACCCAACCCAGATTGGGGTTGGATTGTCAGCGATGAACTGGACTCGGATTAGATTGGCACGCGGACGTGCAAACTGATTCAGTCGATGCATTGTCTCTTCATCTCCGGCGGGCGCGCGATGGAGGTGGCCTCACTGGTCCCTCCCCCCTGCAGGGGCGGGCGTCATCAGATGGGAATCTGCGTGACGGCAGAAAAATGGTGAAGCGCGCCCGTGTAGTCCGTACATAGTGGAGGTTGGCGAGTACCTGCGAGCCGCGGCAATCGCTGCGCGAGGTGGCAGTACCTCCTAACGCGGGCCGGCCCAACTTGTGTCGGGTCGCGGTGTGCCTCGGCCGGAGTCGAGAGCAGCGGTGGCCCAATCCCTGTCCACGCGCAGGTGGCCGTTGCCGTTGCTGGTGGTGTTCCTGCTTGCTGCTTGCGTCTCGCCCACCCACGCCTGCACCCACACCCACACGAATCTCGCCTTGCTTGCCCGGCCGTCCAGCCTCCTTCTCCGCCAGTCCCTCGTTGCCTGCCTCCACGCTCCACCCCAGCCCCAAGCCGAGGCTAACGGCAGCAGCAGAGCTTTGCTGCTCGCCCGCCACCGCCCACCACCACCAGAGCGACCCACACGCTCCCCCGGAGGAATGCCTGGCTGATGAGCTTGGTCTGCTGCTGCTGTTGGCGAAACGGCACTCGGCGGGCGGAACCACATGTCATGGCCCGAGTCGACCGACCGAACGGCGCTCGTCAACCGCGACGACCACTTCCTAGCCAGCAGCGGCATCCACACCCACATTCACAACCCCATCCCCATCCCCATCCCCGGCCGCGGCCACTACGAGTACCACCTCCACGCGTGACGGGCCTGCTCCTCTCCTTCTCCTTCTCTCCTTTCTCCCCTCCTCCCCCCAAGCAATTGACGACATTGACGATTTCATTCTTCGTTTTTAACAAAGGTATTTCCTTTGTCCCGTCGCCGTCTGCGTCTCCGGGCTGCGGGTTCTCGCCGCCGCCGCGTCGCTCGCATTCCGGCGCCCCCCACGATCGTCGACCCGGTACCCTCCGCGACGGCGCCCGTAACCCCCAGCCGTCCCTGCGCTCCTCTCCTCCTCCAGCAGAGTAGCAGCAGCAGGCTCGCCGTTGGCGCCGACGTCCAAGCACGGCCCGTCCGTGACCGAGCCGCAGAGACCGCCCTGTGAGCCGCTGCCCACGTCCGCGTGCTGCCGCGGCACGAGAACCACCGCCACAACCACCACCACCACAACCGCCAGCACCGGCGGCACCGGCACCGGCGGCCATGTCGTCGTCGTCGCGCAACGGCTCCGCCTTCAACGGCGCGAGTCCCACCATCACCTCGGCCTCGGCCTCGGACCCCTTCGCCCGCAACCTCCTCTCCTCGTCCATCTCGTCGCTCTCCTCCTCGTCCACCACCGCCGCCCGCCACACCTCGCACATCTCCAAGACGTACCGCCAGGCCTCGACCCTCTTCCTCACGCGCCGCCTCCCCGAGGCCCTCACCACCCTCACGCCCCTCATCGTGCCCCCCGGCGGCGCCGCCGACCATGGCGAGCCCGCCCCCGTCGCCGCCGCCTCCCGCACCACCCGCATCAAGGTCTGGAGCCTGTACCTGACCATCCTCAACGCCGTCCTCGAGATGGAGCCCGACGAGGGCAAGGACGCCTTTGGCAACCAGGAGTGGCGTGCCCTGTGCGCCAAGGTCCGCGACGGCGAGGTCTGGGAGGAGGTCGTCCGCAACGGATACCACGGCGTCGAGGGCGACGTCGACTCGGACGTCGTCATCAACCTGTAAGTCCCCACCGCTTCTTCCAACCGCTTCTTCCAACCGCTTCTTCAAACCGCTTCTTCAAACCGCTTCTTCAAACCGCTTCTCCTCTACCTGTGTTCCCCCCTCTCGCTGACGTACGAGTTCAGAGCCACGCTGCTGCTGGCGCACGCCCGCGACCAGTCCCTGAACCAGCGCCGGCTCGAGACGTACCTCGCCTCGTCCAACGCGCCCAACTTCGACCTCACCTCCAAGCTGGCGGCGTCCGCGGCGTCGTCCTCGCCAGGCCCCGGCTCCCGCAACGGCCACCGGTACCGCTCCCCCGCCCCCGGCACGAGCGGCGCCAACACGCCCCGTGACCTCAACGCCCGCGTCAAGATCCTCGAGCTCTACACGCTGCACGTCCTGCTGCGCAACAACGAGTGGGACTACGCCCGCGAGTTTATCAGCGTCTCGTCGGTCCTCGACGACGAGCGCCGCGAGGCCTTTCTCCAGGCCCTCCAGAGCCTCCAGGAGGAGCAGCAGGAGCAGGAGCGTCTCGAGCGCGAGGAGCGCCAGCGCCAGGAGGACCAGCTGCGCAGGGAGGTGGAGGAGGCGCGCCGCCAGCGCGCCGAGAACGAGGACAAGGAGCGGAGGCGCCTCGAGGAGGAGCGCGCCCGCAGGGAGGGCAGCGAGGTCGACTACGGCATCGAGCAGACGCCCAGCTACGCCTCGGCCAGCGGGGGCGCCCGGTCGCGCCGCAACACGGGCGGCAGCAACAGCAATACCAACGGCAACAACACCAACGGGAGCACCGCGGCCGGCGGACGCTCCCACCAGCAGCGGCCCGGGCGGGCAGGCGGCAAGGCCGTCGCCGCCTCGGCGCCGCAGACCTTTACCGCCCAGGCGGGCATGATCCTGTCCCGCCTGCGCGCCGCCGTCATCGAGCTCGCCACCTCCCTCAACGGCAACCCCGTGCTGCTGACGCGGCTGCTGGCCTTTGTCATCGGCCTCCTCATCATGCTCGGCCACAAGGGCATCCGCCAGCGCGTCCAGCGCATCCTCGGCGCCTCGTGGAACAAGGTCAAGGCCACGGCCGGCATGGGCACAAAGGTCAGCTACATATGAGGAGGGGCTGGAGGCTGGAGGCTGGAGGATGGACCGGGCATCGATGATGCGCGTGTTGCCACAGCACTCGCGCGGCGTGACTCGCGCCGTCATCATGGACAGTTCGCGTTGCCAGACGTCACCGTCACCGTCACCGCCCCGTATTGTACCAACATTCAAATGCATATCATGGTGGGAGTTGTTTTTCCTTTGTACGCTCTCAACGACATTAGCACCCACCGGCGCGGGACAAGGGCCACAGCCAGATGCGCCCACCCCATATTCTTCAAGAACAGACTTTTGCTCGTCAAAAGGCAGTGCGTCTCGAACAAACACTACCAACTCGGCGTCACTGTCATGTGCAAGTAGAGACAAAGTCTTGAATAACAAAGTTTTTGCGCTGCAGGCAAAGACTGTCAATAAATGTATCAAACGCCCCCCAATGTGACGCAGTCAGCCACCGATGGCGAGACGTGCGCTGTCCAGGCTCTTGTCCGGTTGGTACTCCGCCCATGAACCATCGCTCAAATGTCGCCACCAAAACGCCAAGCCATCCTATCTGTACATTTTGCCCCCAAACGCCTCTAAATTCCGGACGAATGTAGGTTTTTCTTTTTTTTTTTCGGGAAACAGAGAGTGTGTGCCAAATAGCCCGTCATCGAGTGCCGTGGCCCAAACGTAGGGCCGCACCGTGGCTAGTAGTTGGTTGTCCGATTCGTTTTCTTTTGGTAGAAGAGCTACGCAGAGAAGTCCAAGTCAGTACTCGTCGGTCCAAAGGCAAGCCACAGGGGAAGCGGGCGCCACGCACGTCTGTTCTTGAGCTGCCGAGGTTGATGATCTTGGGACATCCGTCGCGATCCTTTTCGAGGCGCGTGCACTCGAAGCAGTAGAAGGCGTCCGAAATGCCCTCGCCACCACAGACGACACACTTGTTCTGGTAGTTGCCGAAGCTGCACTCGTCGCAGATGCGCACCAGCGTCGTGGGCCGAACGTAGGAGTCGCAGACGGGGCATTTGCCGTCGCACTTGTCGCAGAGCCGGCCGATGGCGATGCCGGGCTGCTTTCGGCACATGACGAGATCTCTGAGGCGGCCGTCAGTATCCAGATCGCAAGGCGGGCATGGCAGGGGGCCGGCGAGCGCGCGGCACGGGGCAGACTGACGGATGATGGCGCGACATGGTGCGAGGCTGGAGTGCAGAGGTCAGTGATGTGCAGAGGAGAAGGTTGGCGCTGCAGTGGGCAGCTGTCGTGGCGGAAATTTAGGCTTACCAAGGCGTGCTAGCGTGCTTGTGGCAACCTCCCAGGCAGTCGTCGACGTCGGCTGTGGTGGGGCCGAATGGTCGGGCAGTCGCCGTCCTCGTCGGTATAAGAGGGAGCCCGTCCGCCGGCACCTTCCTAGAGAGCGTGTAGGGGGGTCAGCCTTTTACAAGACTGAGTGGGTGGCCCGTCAGAGGTTGATTTGAAGTCATCACATATAATCAGATCCTTCGATATTGTTTTTACCTCCTCATCCGGTGTTAAGGTTACCCTTAACCACCCACCTTTGAGAGAAGCTGATCGCAGCCCGTGATGACAAGGCTGGCAAGCCGGTCTGGGATCGAGAATCCAATCTGCGTCTGAGGCGACTGTCAGCACTCCCAGTGTTTCCCGTCAGAGGTTAAGTGCATTGTTACTCTTCCTGCACTTCCTCATCCGGTGTTAAGGTGATCCTTTACCACCCACCTTTGAGAGAAGCTGATCGCAGCCCGTGATGACAAGACTGGCGAGCCGGTCTGGGATCGAGAATCCATTCTGAGTCTGAGGCCGCTCATCACCAGCAGCTGCGTGCTGTTTGATCCTTCGATGTCTGATGCCAGTGATGACAGACCAGTCAGGCGGCATGGGGTGCATTTCGATGCAAGTCTGAGGCTACCAAGAAGTCAGCAATGCGGCTCATCACAAGTACAAGCGATGGATTTGTTCCATAGTTGTCATAGGGAGAAAAGGGCCACCGATGACAGACTAACCGTGCAGCTTGGCCCACTTCGAGGTCGTCGACCGCAAAATCGCCGATTGATCATAAAGTCAGGACGAAGCGTAAGGCAGGGGGAGGCGACAGTGCCGAGCACGCCAGACTGGACGAGGACAAGCGAGAGGGGTTCGGGTAGAGACAAGGAGGAAGACGCAAAAGCTGACGAGTCAAGAACAACAATGGTACAACGGCGACGCTCGTCGCGAAGAACGGCAGCACGGACTTGGGCACATGTAACGACGTTCGAGAAGACGATCTTTAGGGGAAGCAGGGGAGAGCAAGACGGAAAAGAGAAAGGGGCGAGGCTGACAGAGAGGAAGTGATGAAAGAGAACGGCGCTGACGTCGCGAATGCGAAGGGAAGAGAAGATGAAGTGGATGAGAATGCAGCGGGAGAACGAGAAGAAGCAGAAGAGAGGATGGCTTGGTCCAGATTCAGAGTGCAGGACCGTCCGGACTGGGTCCAGGGCTCGAGGGAAGTCGGCAATGAGACCATCGAAAGTGCACAGGGCCGACTGAGAAGACAACATGATCAACGGGAAAGTAAGTGACGCCTAGGTAGCAAGAGCGAGCATGAAAAGGAGAGGCGCCGACGGCATCGACAAAGGACTCAGGCAGTCACAGCCTCGCCAAGTACGTATGACATGATGTACAAGTTTTGCCAAATGCGGACGCGGAACTCGGCTGGGTCTTTCGTGCCTTCTTGAAAACTAGCAGTACGAAAATCTGCATCTATGCGAAATGCTACACGTAAGCTGTCACTGGAGCCAGTGTGGTTGACGCCTTCTCACCTCGGCTGCGATAACTCGAACACGTCGACTCCTTCCGCACCCAAGAGGGCTCGAAGCAAGTCAGGGATCGAGAGGAGAGAAAGGGATACAGCATTTGCGCGTCGCGAGGAAGGTAGGAAGCCTGGCAGTGGCGTGTTGCTCAATGGGCGGCAGGTACGGACGCATCGGGGGAAGGCGAGATAACTCGCTCGATACGGGGCTTCTGACTTTACGGTCCCTGATCCTTCCTGCGACCCGACGGAGTCGCTTTCACTGGGAAGTCATGCTGTGACGGGCACGTTTTTGGCTTGCCGACTATCACGTGTTCGCCCTACGAAATGCATGGTGCCTGCATCGTGCAGATTGCAGACATGTTTCCCAAGGTGATATTCAGTCAGGGGCTCTTGCATGACGAACACACATTGTCCCTTCCCTTCATGTTTCCACCACAGGCCCCTTGTACACCTTCCTTGCCCATACCAGATAATACACAGCACTGAAGATGGCGACCGCCCCAGTAACAACAGCGCTGTAGTTCATGGTCTCGGCATTCACTGGGGTCACAGGGGGCCACAGGCTGAAAAACAGCACAATGACCAGGTAGACACAGGCCACACCGTTATTGATGATGCCCCATGTTCCGGGAATGTGCCAGCTGCCCCAGACCAGCTCGGCGCCTGCCGTATTGGCGAGGGCGGGCAGAGATGCCGATGCATCGGGTAGGGCGAATCCACTGGTGCAGCGGCGGTACAGGAGCAGACCGGTCGCTATCAGATAGGATGCGTAGAGGCCCGAGATTGACAAGGACACCACATCGTTGAAGGCCGTTGAAGATCCGATGTTGATAAGTCCCAGGAGACAAGATATAATGGCGGTGACGAGGACCGCACGGCGCGGTACGGCGGTCCGAGAGTCGATCTATGCCCATTTGTTAGCGAGCCAATACTACGATACCGGGCGAAAAGCTTCGGCTTACCTTGGACAGCCCCTGCCAGAACGGAAGGCCCCTGTCTCGGGCAAAAGACCAAAATACTCGAGACGTCGACGCGTAGATACCGACGGTGGCCGAAATGGCCAGGACCAAGACGAGAGACGACATGGTGGCGGCTCCAGCGACCGAGTGTGTGGCCTGGAGGAATATTTCCATGAATGCAAAAGGCAGCCTGGAGTTTAATGCATCGTCCAAGTTGCCCAAGCAGAACATCACGGCAATGTTCATTGCAAATCCCAACGTGCCGTTGATCAGCATGCTCATTATAATTGATTGCGGTACAACGACGGCGGCATTGTGGACTTCTTCGGACATCTGCATGGAGTTCAATCAGTTACAACTCACTTGACTATGGCCTTGGCAAGTCAAGCAGGAGAAGGCGAGGGAGGTGGGGAGTTTCATACGTGGAACGCTGCGTCGACGCCTGAACGACAAGTATACTATTAGCAGAGGAAACAAGAAGAGGCATGGCCGATCAGAACTTACCAACAAATGCAAACACTTGACCAATCATGCCGACAAAAAAGGACAGCCCTTGCGTCGGCCAGCCCCCACCGTTCTGGAAAGTGGTGAAGACGGTGGTGGCATCGCTATGAGGCCCCAGGACGACCACAGGGATGAGGATGGCGAAGAAGCCGCCAATGTGGAGGACCAAGATGAGGCTCTCGAAGCGAGGCAGCCAGATGCTGGCCAAGACATTGATGAAGACGCAGAACCCGGCGACGGCCCAGGAAAGAAGAGTCCCTTGATATGGCTGTGGGTCGTACGATGAGACAGTCATGATGATGAGCCCCTGGATCATGCTGCCGCACAAGTAGCTGCCCGTGGCCACCGTGCCCTGCCATCCACCGACAGCCAGCCAGCCGGTAACGTAGCTCAGGACCTTCGAACAGGACCGCGGCGCCAGCATGGACACCCAGTGGTACTGGCCGCCCGAGGTCGGGGCCATCGAGGCCAGCTCGGACAGCGTGGAGAAGACGCTGAGGTTGCCGAGCCAGACGAAGAGGAAGCTGTAGATGATGCCGGCCGGCCCGCCGTTCATCAGGCCCTGCTGGAACAGGATGAGAGAGCCCTCCCAGGTGATGAGGACGGTACAGCTGAGGCCGACGATGGAGAAAAAGCCAAAGGTCCGTCTCAAAACCTGCTTCTTGCCAAGGCGGGCGAGCTGATCGCGGTCTTGGTGGTCATGCTTGGAGACGAACTCGTCCACGTGGGTATTCGCACCGGCATCCTTGTCGTCGCCGCCGAAGAGTCTGGAAAGGGCCATGGCGGGTAGCAGCGCAAGGTTGCGAACCGTCAACCCGACCAGCAAAGAAGCGAGGGTCGTGAAAGACGGACAGAGGGAACGCGATTGACCTGGGACCGGCACGGCAATGGTCTGAGGCGAAACATGGCAGACTTATACGTATGGCGAAAACAGAAGTGCTCGCAGGCGCAGATCACAGGCCATTTTCAATATCCCTGCATCGACTGGGCCAGACTGGCTTCGCATCGCTGCGTGTCTCGTTACATCGCTCGGCTGCCGCCCAAGAAAAATCGTCTAAGACACCGTGGTTCGAACTTCGGACCCAATGGGGCATGAACGTCTCGCAGGCGGTGGCCGGCTTGGCCGCACAAGGGCCGTCAGCGTTAAACCATGCCGGGCAGTCGACCGAGCCAAAGGCGACGGGCACGACACGGGCGGGAGATGCGAGGAGCCAGCAGACGGCGGAGGGGATTGTCGCGAGATTGAGAGCACTTGGTCTGGGTTGGCATCGTCGAAGGCGAGCCCCGCAGTGCCGTTGCTTATACCAACTCACCTTAGTTAGTCCGTACGAAGTAGTAGGTAGTCACTTGGGTATCCATGGATCTGCTGGCGCAGGAAGGCGCTTCCCGCCAGTTGACAATGAGGAAACCGCCGAGCCCACTCGACGACTTCGTGGACGAATCGCTCCCAAGGTCGCCAATGGGAGCAGGGCCACAAGTCGCCTCAGCCCTAGCCGGGAGGGACCCCTACGACTTTCTGGGACGAAGGCAAACGGGACAAGGAGAGCGCTGCTTCGGCTGGGCAAGCAAGGCAAGGCAGAGCCGCGACTCGATCCCGTCCCGAGACCCCTGCCTGCGCGGTGCCCCTGCCGCGCCGCGCCGTCCCCGCTGTGCCAGTCCAAACGGGCAGATCCTCCGCGCGAGCATCTGGTCCTCATCTCGTGGTCCATGATTCTGCTCGCCGCGAGGACGCATTGGTCAATCGGCAGGCGTGCCAACGCAGTCTAAAACAAGGGTCTCGGCTGGTACCACCTGCGAGGGAGCGTCGATGTTGTTTGTTTGGCGACCACCTGGCTGTCGGGGTCCGGGGATGGCGGCATCCTGAGTTACGGAGCATGCGATAACACATTCTTCGTATTCAGTCAGCTCTAGGCTTTTGTTGCCATGCTACGAACGCCAAGATCTGCTTAAGTCAGCCAGCTAAGGCACCTACTTGCTGGAGAGGCCTCTGCTTCAACGGCAAACCGTGAGTTGTTTGTTGCTTCGATGTAGTTCGTATCATGAAGGTTAAGAACTTAGGTAAGGTACCTTACTTACTAGGTACGTACAGCGACTGCCGCTGGCGGACCTTAGCGGCTGGCAAGACCTTAATTCAATGTCGCAAAGGGCCCGTGGACGGGACCAATGACGGACGGACCCACAAGACCGCAGCGCTGTGCGCAGCTGTTCAGGGACCAGATCTCGTGCAGGCGCGACCACCACCAGCTGGCCTCGATTTTGCGACTCTCCGCCACATCGTCACCCAGCTTCATCGAACTCGTCCCGCCCTGACCAACCTCTGGTCGACGTTTGTGCCACCCCCGCATCACGGACGGGTGCAGCGGCCGCGGTTTTGCCTGCGATGCAGCACGACTGAGGCACCGGCAGGAACCACGAAGTCATGGCCACGGATCAGTTGTGCGTCGCCGGCTTCCCCCGCCTTTCCCGACCTCATGAGCTGACATCGATGCCTGCAGGAGCCTTCATATGGACGCCGGAGCGTCGCCGCCGGCCGCCAATGAATGTCGAAGCCCCATAGACGAGGGCCGCAGGAAGCGCAAGGCGTCGACCCCCGACGCACGCAGCGACGATGGCCTGGCCAAGCGTGCGAGACAGGCCAGCCAGGACAGACGCTCCCCTCCGCCCCGCAGACGATCCCCTTCCCCCGCGCCCCGACGAGACTCTCATGGCAACGGTCAAGAGCGTAGACCATCAGTGACTCAGGAGGACAAGAAGCGCGGCAAGCGCCTGTTTGGCGGGCTCCTCAGCACCCTCAGCCAAACCGCAAGCAGCTCACAGCAGAAGCGTCGACAGGAGATTGAGCGGCGCCAGCAGATCAAGATGAAGGAGCAGACGGTAGAAGACGATAAGCGGCGCGCCGAGAGGAAGGCAGAGCTACATAAGGTTCGCATGGAACAGCAAATTCACCTCGAGGAACAAGTGGTGCGTCGAGTTGGCCCGGCCCTCGCCTTGACCGTCGACCAGCAACGCTGACGCCCTTTGATAGATGCGCAACCGACACGCAAAGGACCTCCGACTCGCCCAGTTCCTCCGCACCAGAACCAGGCCCGCGATTGTCAGTTCCCGCTGAAGGCCCTGCTGAACCTTCACCTTGCTTACATTGCCCGGCAGTATTACAAGCCCTATCGAATGACGGACCGAGAAGAGGACATCATCGACGATCAGATAAGTGATGTCAAGGTCGAGATTGCCCGTGACCTAGAAGACTTCAAGTATCGAAAGGAGCGCCACCTCCGACGATACGGACTCAACAAGGACACAGAGCGCCTACCTGCCGAGCCGACCCCGGTCCCTATGCCAGAGCCCGACATTGGACCGCCGCCGTCCCCCAAGCCTTCCGCGAAGGCCGAGGAGGAGACGAGCAGTCAACCTGAAAAGGAGCATCGAGAACCCGAACGGGTGGAGCAGCACCAGCCAACGCATGCTCACCACCACGACCCGCACGACGATTCGGGCGATGTTCTCGTGGAGGGAGAAGAGGATATGGTTATCTACTAGGTAGTGTGCCATCCCGTTTCTGATTGTGTACCACTACATGCATGGCGTACGGGAAGAAGCATAGTGTCACGTCTCGAGAGCGAGCCGAGAGGCAGGGGGACGTGGGATAGGCGAGGCGACGGGGTCTTATTCGGTTCGTTAGTTCATGTCGGGATACCCTTGGAGTTGGAGCATGTCGAACGACGCTCGTGGCAGCGTGCACAAGGCCGCAGGAGGACCCGCGGCGCAGCTGCGGGTTGCGTTTGGGTGTCTCCGGCGCGCGAGGCGGTTCGCGGACGCATGCGCAAGACACTCGAAGCTCTTCGCTCTAGCCAGGCCGCTCGCGGTTGACGAGCCACCGTTCATATCTTGTCGGCATAATAATGCTGCGACGCAATCAGTTGTAGCGCTCCAATACGAGTACATTCTTGGGGCCTTGACGTGACAACTCACCCTCGAGTCGCTTTCCTCGCCAGTGGCAGCACAGCACATCTTTTGCGGTCGTGTTGCGGTTGGTGAAAGTTTGGAGTGGCAGGCACTCAGGCCAGGGCGGCCTCGTCCAAAAGTCCGTCGGCGTTGCATTCTCCCCGCAGGCGCAGATCCCTGGGCGCCAACCAGGACGGGGCGCCAGATCATGCTGGACGGGACGGGATGCCAGGGCCAGCCCAGGGCCGGTACTTGCTTCGTGGGTAGGTAGGACGGGAGGGTAACGGGATTGGATCCTGTCGAGGGGTGATGGATTGATTACATTACCCACGGGGCTGCCTACGAAGTTCCTTGCACTCGCACTCGCACTCGTTAAACGGGGACGTGACGTGCCGTGAGGTGGCGGTACGGAATCGACAAAGGCGGCGCCCATCACCGCCCACATCATCCAATCCATCATGCCTCGGCATCGCGGCGTTCGCTCCCTCCCAGGAACCGGGTGGCGCCCCCGCCGCTGGGCCCATCCGCCTGGCTAGTCCGACAGGACCCAGGGGGAGTCGCGCAACCCCCCTCCAACGTCCAGCAACAGGTTGCAGGGCCACCCACTTCGGCCGGGCGTCGCCCGAATCGCGCTGCCTGTCCACACATCACGCGGCGGCGGCGTCGTCGTCGTCGCATCGAGGGGGGTCCCATCTGCATCCGCACGAGTACGTACGTGTGTGCAGACCAAGGACGGCACTCGGTCTTAAAAAGGTTTCTGCTTCCTACACCTCTGAGGTTCGGGCGGGTCAATCTTTCTTGCCTCTCCTCCCAAACGCCACGCTCCCACGGGTACTGTTGAGGGGCGCACGATCGCATCCTCACTTGCTGCCATCAACTCGGGGATTGAGACTGAGCACGAGGCCGACCACGACCTGTGCGCACCGCGGGTCATAACGACCTGCAACGACTGACAGGCAACCCGTCACAAAACGCTGTGGCGCATGAGCGCTCGGTAGATTTCTACTCTTGTAAGTCGCGCTATAGGGAGCCATTGTGTCTCTTTGTGGTCTGTTCGGGCGGGTCTGTTGTAATGTACGCCTTCTGTCCAGTACGACACGCCCGTGGACTTGAATCCCATGTCCACCAAGATCGCCAGACTCTATCCCGCCGTCGTCTCACTAACACCCGATCCCAGACCAGCATCAGACACTCAATTGCGGCAGCTCCCACCATGGACACCAGCAAACTCACGCCCCACGACCCCCGGGTCCGGTACGAATCAGCCGTGGTCCGCGGCAAGACGTACAAGTACATCCTCGGCGAGCCAAAGATCACGCTGCCAGTCGCCACCGTCTTCCTCATCCACGGCTTCCCGGACTGCAGCTTCGGCTGGCGCTACCAGATCCCGTACCTCATGTCGCTCGGCTTCCGCGTCGTCGTCCCTGACATGTTGGGCTACGCCGGCTCCGACGCCCCCGAGGGCCTGGCTCAGTTTTCGCTCAAGAGCATGTCCACCGACATCAGGGAGTTGGCGCGCAAGTTTGTTGGCGATGGTCAGATCATCCTCGGTGGACACGACTGGGGTGGTGCTCTCGTCTGGAGGATCGCCTTGTGGTACCCGGAGCTTCTCAAGGGCGTCTTTAGCGTCTGCACGCCGTTCAATGCGCCCATGAAGCCCTGGCTTCCTCTCCAAGACCTCATCGCCATGGGCAAGCTCAAGAACTTCACGTACCAGCTCCAGCTCGCCGGTCCCGAGGTGGAGGGTGCGATTCAGGGCGAGACAAAGGTCCGTCAGTTCCTGAATGGCATGTGGGGAGGATTCGGCCCCAACCGTGAATTCGCCTTTATCGCCGAGAAGGGTGTTCTGCTGGACAACCTGTCCATGCTAGACAGAACGATTTTGCTCTCCGAGGAAGAGCTGAACCATTACGTCGAGAAGTACATGCTTCAGGCCGCGCCGCAGCTCCGTGGGCCGCTCAACTGGTACCGCACACGAAAAATCAACTGGGAGGAAGAGCTCGCGCTCGCCGACAAGGAGGTCAAGTTGGACATGCCGACAATGTTCATCGCCGCAACCAACGACTCCGCTCTGCCGCCGTCAATGTCCGCTGGAATGGAGAGATTCATGCCCAAGCTGACCAGAGCAGAAGTCGGTGGTTCTCACTGGGCCCTGACGGGCGCCAGCGACGAGGTAAATGCGCACATTGGCAAGTGGTTGAAAGGCCTCTTCGAGGGTGACATCAAGGCGGCGCTATAGATGGATGCCAATAGCCTTCCTATAGGAAGAACACATGACAAAAGCCGAGCAAATCTATCCACGCTGGCAGTCAGGTCCGCCGCCGGCCCTCTGCTGGCTGGCCGGCCGGCTCATGAGATAGGCTGGACCGCCCATCACTTGAGCGTAAACTTTTGGCCAGATACGGTCGGTGCCTTTGATGAGCTCTTCTTGTTGGCCTTGCCGCAGATGGCACATGCTAGTATTGTTGTCAGCGTGATGAGCATTGAACCGGAAGAACTGAAGGGTTATCTAACATACAGTCGTTCTTGTATGCGCATGTGTGGCAGAAGGTGTGTCCCTGCGTTATCTTGGTTTTACATTTCGAGCACGAGCTGTGAATCTATCGTAAGGCTTTGCACGTGAATGAGAAACTCGAGGCAGGGGTCACGTACCTCGAGTACTGGGCGTACGGGTTCTTGGCCGATTTGGACAAGAGCTTGCTCTAAAGAGGCATCGGTCATCAGTCACGACAGTTGACGGGTGCCGGTGCGCACCTTTCCGATCCCACTTTGTCCCAACGTGGTAGACTTGCCGGAAGCCGCTGCTTTGGAAGAGCCAGCCGGTGAGCCGTAGTACATCTCGCTCTTCTTCTTGACGTCGGGCGTGGCGAGCGTCGTGCCCTTGGTGAGCTTCTGGCACTTGGCGCAGACCATGGCTGGGGAGGGGCTCTGTGCTATTCTTGGGCGACTGCCGGCGTCTAGGAATACGAAGATCAGATCTGGAGACCGCGGGTGGATTGCCGCGGGTGATGCTGGATGACAGCAGGCTCGGTGCGACTGGGCGATGATGGTCTCGTGTGTGTGATTACTGTGTGATGCATGGCTGGCTTGCCTGGGTTGTTGGGTCGCCTGGGCTGTGGCGTGGCGAAAGGTGGGGGGCCCACGCAAGAGGTGACGAAACACCTCGCTGAGCAGCCAGGGAGCAAGGCGAGGTGCGTCTCTGGCGCGTCGGAGCACCAGGTCCCTGCGCTAAGCTGGGACGTGAAACGGCGTACCCTCGCGGCGAGGAACGCGTGCAAGGGTACCTCGAGACACAGCTTTTCACCGTCCAGTGACCTGTCAGGAGCTTGGAACGTGGCGAGTGGTGTGGCTGGGGCGGCCGGCCGCGAATAGCAATCAATTTCCAGCGGACTCGGCGACCCTGGCCCCTGCGTTGGCGGGGGAGTTTGGCCCGTATTCCAGTTCAGTGAGCCACTGAGCCCTGCCCGGTGGGCTGCCTGGTTGCCTGGCATGAGGTGGACGGTAGCACTGCGGCCCACCGGGCGAGGTGGCTCCCGTCCCCACGCCGGACCCTCCACTGGCGAAGTCGTAGCGGAGGTTGGGTGCTGCTGGGTGCTGCTGCTGGTGCTCCAGCTTCCCGTCGAGGTGGCCTCGTCCGGTCATCAATCCAATTCTGCCGCTGACGACCACTGCTTCCCCAGCAGCTTGGACATCTCAAACATCGCCGTCTCGAGACGCCCCGAGCACCCCCGACGGACCTCCTGCGTCCCAGCGTTTCGCCGGCCGCTGCCGTTTCGACCGGACATCGACGAATCCAGCCCCCGTCTGCTTCCCTCTCATTCGCGTCTGCCGCTGAACCCTGCCCGACGTTCGCCGCCCTGGCTTGCGCCGCGAATAAGGAGGCAGTGCAGGCCAACGAGGCGCACAAAGAGATCCGACACCCGGCACTGCCAGCACTCGACTGCGCCTGTTGCTTGCGACAACCCATCGCAACACCACGCTCTTGAGACACTTTGCCCGCCGGCTCGCATCGTGCAGTGGTTCAATCGACCCTCGCCTATTCCCTCGGCGTCCCGCGACCCGCGACCCGCGTCTCGACCCCGTCTCGACCCCGTCCGCGAAATAAGAGCAAGACACACGTCGCCACCCCATCGATTCTGTATGCGTCGACTCCGGCCCGCCGACTTGACATCCTGACCATCGCTCGTCTTCCGGCATGGCTGGAAGGCCACCAGGGGGTCACCATGGCGGTCCCGCCGGGAACCGCGACGACCTTCTGCTGGATCTGGACAGCGACCAGCCCATATACAACGACGGCCAGCGGTCCGCCCTCAACGACGACGATCTGATGCGCTCGTACACGCTCGACCACGATCCGCAAAGTCGGCCGTCGGTTTCCTACGATGACTTTGTCGGCGCATCGGGGCCCTCAGCTGCAGGCCGGCCGAGCGGAGGCGCTGGGCTGACGACGACGGGAGGCCCAAGTGCTACCGGACCATACAGCCACAGGCAATACAGCCAGACGTCAGAATTGGGCAACTACCAGCGCTATGCCGACGACTTTGACGACTATCCCACAGATGGAGACTCGTACTACCAGCACGGGGGCGCCATGAGCGGCGCCGCCGGATCCGCATCCGCCCGACATAATGCGAGGAATCGAAATAGCGTGCTTAGCCTTGGAGGCGGATTCCTGGGCAAGGTCAAGAACAGATTGGGCATGGGCGAGGGATACTCCGAGATGGACTTGCCCCTGACGGAGCCGGGCCAAGACCGAGGAGGACCCCCGGGAGGCGACGCCGCTCAACAGGACCACAAGAGCAAGAAGTTTGACATGGGTAACTTCAAGTTCGGCTTTGGCAGAAGCAAACCCGATCCCTCGACCCTGGGCCCTCGAATCATCCATCTCAACAACCCGCCAGCGAATGCTGCAAATAAATACGTCAACAACCACATCTCGACCGCCAAGTACAATGTCGCGACATTCTTACCCAAGTTCCTCTTTGAGCAGTTTTCAAAAGTTGCCAACGTCTTTTTCCTTTTCACGGCCGCCCTCCAGCAGATTCCTGGTCTGTCGCCGACGAACCGATATACCACCATCGCCCCACTGCTTGTTGTGCTTGCCATTTCGGCAGGAAAGGAGCTGGTTGAGGATTACCGCAGAAGGCAAGCGGACAACGCGCTGAACACGTCTAGAGCGCGTGTATTACGAGGAACGAGCTTTACGGAAACGAAATGGATCAATGTGGCGGTGGGAGATGTGGTCAGAGTCGAATCTGAAGAGCCGTTCCCCGCGGATCTGGTTCTTCTCGCGAGTTCGGAGCCCGAGGGTCTCTGTTATATCGAAACAGCAAATCTGGACGGCGAAACGAACCTGAAGATCAAGCAGGGGTTGCCTGAGACGGCGACGATGGTGTCACCTAGCGAGCTGAGCCGGCTCGGCGGCCGCATCAAGTCGGAACAGCCAAACAGCAGCCTGTACACGTACGAGGCGACACTCACCATGCAATCTGGTGGAGGCGAGAAGGAGCTTCCTCTGAACCCCGAGCAGCTCCTACTTCGAGGCGCAACTCTTCGCAACACACCGTGGATCCATGGCGTCGTCGTCTTCACCGGCCACGAAACCAAGCTGATGCGAAATGCCACGGCGGCCCCCATCAAGCGAACAAAGGTGGAGAGGCAGCTCAACTGGCTCGTGCTTGTCCTTGTGGGCATGTTGATTGTCCTGGGCGTCATCTGTACCGTCGGAGACATCGTCATGCGCAGCGTCCAGTTCGACTCGCTGTCCTATCTCTACCTGGACAGGATCAACAACGCCGGCAAGCTGGCGCAGACGTTTGCCAAGGACATGGTCACGTACTGGGTCCTGTTCTCTTCCCTGGTTCCCATTTCCCTGTTCGTCACGGTTGAGCTTGTCAAGTACTGGCACGGAATTCTTATCAACGATGACCTCGACATGTACCACGACAAGTCCGATACTCCCGCCACGTGCCGAACGTCCAGCTTGGTCGAAGAGCTCGGCATGGTCGAGTATGTCTTCTCTGACAAAACGGGCACCTTGACGTGCAATCAGATGGAGTTTAAGCAGTGCTCGATCGCGGGTATCCAGTATGCCGACGCCGTGTCCGAGGACCGCCGTGCCACCTCGCCAGACGACCTCGAAAATATTCACGACTTCAACCGGCTCAAGTCGAATTTGAGAGAAGGGCACGAGTCTGCGCCGGCCATTGACCACTTTCTGACCCTGCTGGCTACTTGCCACACTGTCATTCCCGAGATGACGGAGAAGGGCCACATTAAGTATCAGGCGGCGTCCCCAGATGAAGGTGCACTCGTTCAGGGGGCGGTCGATCTTGGGTACAAGTTCACCGCTCGAAAGCCAAAGTCCGTGCTCGTCGAGGCCGGTGGCCAAGAGTCGGAATGGGAGCTTCTCGCCGTGTGCGAGTTCAACTCGACTCGAAAGAGGATGTCCGCCATCTACCGTTGCCCGGACGGCAAGATTCGCTGCTACTGCAAGGGCGCCGATACGGTAATTCTCGAGCGATTGAGCGACCAGAACCCTCACGTCGAAGTCACGCTGCGCCATCTCGAGGAGTATGCGTCCGAGGGCCTGCGAACACTCTGCCTGGCCATGCGCGAGATTCCGGAGCAAGAGTTCAGGGAGTGGTACCGGCTCTTCGACGCGGCGTCCACGACTGTCGGCGGCACTCGTGCGGACGAGCTGGACAAGGCTGCTGAGATCATCGAGCACGACTTCTTCCTGCTGGGCGCCACGGCCATCGAAGATCGGCTACAAGACGGCGTCCCCGAAACAATCCACACTCTGCAGCAAGCCAACATCAAGGTCTGGGTGTTGACGGGAGATCGTCAGGAAACTGCCATCAACATCGGAATGAGCTGCAAGCTCCTCAGCGAGGACATGATGCTCCTGATCGTCAACGAAGAGTCGGCTGCGGCTACGCGAGACAATCTGCAGAAGAAGCTCGACGCCATCAGGACGCAGGGCGACGGCACAATCGAGACGGAGACACTGGCGCTCGTGATTGACGGCAAGTCGTTGACATATGCGCTGGAGAAGGACCTCGAGAAGCTCTTCCTGGACCTCGCGGTAATGTGCAAGGCCGTTATTTGTTGCCGCGTGTCGCCGCTGCAAAAGGCCCTGGTCGTCAAGCTGGTCAAGAAGCACAAGAAGCAATCGATTCTGCTGGCCATTGGCGACGGAGCAAACGACGTATCCATGATCCAAGCTGCCCACATCGGTGTCGGTATCAGCGGCATGGAGGGCCTGCAGGCTGCTCGAAGCGCCGACGTCGCCATTGCACAGTTCCGCTTCCTACGCAAGCTGTTGCTGGTCCACGGCGCCTGGAGCTACCAGCGAGTGAGCAAGACGATTCTGTTTTCCTTCTACAAGAACATTGCCCTCTACATGACGCAATTTTGGGTAGGCTCCCTGCGACCATGCCGTGGGAACTCAGGTGTGCTAACGAGAGTGATGTAGTACACATTCCAAAACGTCTTTTCGGGACAGGTCATTTACGAATCGTGGACGCTGTCGTTTTACAACGTCTTCTACACGGTGCTGCCGCCGTTGGCACTGGGCATCCTGGACCAATTCATCTCGGCGCGCCTGCTAGATCGATACCCGCAACTATACATGATGGGCCAGCAGAACAGCTTCTTCAAGCTCAAGGTGTTCGCGCAGTGGATCGCCAACGCGTTTTACCACTCCATCATCCTGTACATCTTCGGCGAGCTCATCTGGTACGGAGACCTGATCCAAGGGGACGGCAAGACTGCGGGCCACTGGGTCTGGGGCACGGGGCTGTACGGGGCGGTCCTCTTGACGGTGCTGGGCAAGGCGGCGCTGGTGACGAACAACTGGACCAAGTACCATGTCTTGGCGATCCCGGGAAGCATGGCCATCTGGTACGTGTTCATCGCCGCGTACGGTACCGTCGCGCCCATGGTCAACTTCTCGACCGAGTACCACGGCGTAGTCCCTCGGCTGTTCACTAGCCCGGTATTCTGGCTGCAGACAGTCGTCCTGGCCGTCATGTGCCTCCTGCGCGACTTTGCTTGGAAGTACGCCAAGCGCATGTACCGGCCGCAAACATACCATCACATCCAGGAGATTCAGAAGTACAACATCCAGGATTACCGACCCAGGTATGTAACAGACACCCCATGCCGCTCGGCTCCCACGTCAGCTTGGAAGCGGACCTGGCTAACATGTCCCGCAGGATGGAGCAATTCCAAAAGGCGATCCGCAAAGTCCGACAGGTACAGCGGATGCGTAAGCAGCGCGGGTACGCTTTTTCGCAGGCCGACGAAAGCCAGACGCGCGTGCTCCAGGCGTACGATACGACCAAGCACAGAGGGCGATACGGAGAGATGGCGAGCTCGCGGCCGACGGACCGGTAAGCTGCCGGGCCGGCCGCCGAACGGCGCGTGTGTAAACGGGACGATGCTGGGTATTTAGAGGGACGCCAGGCATGTGGTAGTTATGCTGTATTCTAGGAGCATGGGAAAGGCCGGGTATGGCGATACGAGCGGGGTGCGTCGGGAGCCGACGCTCATCTCTACAATATTATTCGCAACGTGGGCATGAACCGCCGCCAGCAAGTGTCAGAAGAAGTAGAAAAACACGTGTGCGTGTCGTTGAGCGGGTCGATTGACTTTGCCGACGACGGTGGCTGCGTTGTGTGCCCTGTATGACGCCATGGGCTGGCTGAATCTGCATCAGGTTGTAAGATTCAACTGTTTCCAAGGCTCGCGATATGACGTTTCTCCAAGCGGCGTCGGCATCGGGTTGTCGTGCCGTTTCTCCTGCTCTGTGCCCCAAGCTAGGGACAGCTCGGTGCGTGAGCATCTCACGCCCAGCCCCCCCCCCCCCCCCCCCGCATGTGTATGTATGCATGCATGCATGGATGCACCAAGCGACACAGGGCGGGCGTGGTCGTGACCGCTTGGGAACCCTGAGCTAGAGCTGACGGGTGCTTCAGAAATCACGGCCAACTGCGCTTGCTTTCCTCGTTTCGGCAGGTTGGCCAAGGGGGGCGACGAGTTGTGTCGTCAGTCAGGTACGGAGTAGTCCGTGTGTAACTAAGGTAGTTACCTACCTGGTATGCATGTAACATTCAGCGTTGTCCGTCCGTACGAGCGAAGAAGCTAGGGCCTTCGCTCGCTCGTACGATTGCTGGGCCCGGACTCGTACGAGATGGGCGCGCTTTGGGCTGAGGCCTGGTTCTCCGGGAGCCAGGCGGACGCGGGTCCTTGGAGGAGCGGCGCGGAAGATGAGTGACATTTAGGCAAGTTGTTCCTAACGGATGGATGGATGGGTGGGTGGACGGATGGCCCCAAGCAACCAAGGATGGGCTGGAAGGGCGCGTGGTGGTAGGGACGATGACGATGACGGAGGGCCAGGATTGCCGGGGTGAGCGAGTGGATGGCTGATGAGTGGCTTCTGAGCTAAGGCAGACCGTACTGTATGTACATGCCCACGTACATAAGGTATGCGCTTTGCAAGAGATTCCTTCCTTGCGACGTCCTGTGCTGCGCTGTACTCGTCCCATGCTCGTGCTGTCCCCTGTCCCAGCCGCCTCGATGTCGTGCTTGCATGCCGCCCCAAGACGATCGTACATGAGCTAGCTCCCTTCATCCTTACCTTAGCCCGTTGTTTAAGGTAGCTTTCTTGCTCAACCGTGCCTGCACGAGTACAAGAACCTTGAGGAGCTGTGCCGCGCCCTGCTGTACCACACAAACGTACATGCTCCGTTCATCCATCCATACCTAAGGTAGGTCCAAGCTTTGCACACACACGTATACAGATACATACATACATGTGCGTATGTGCCGCGCGAGAGCAAGCTTCTCCGGTGCCCATGCAAGGCACGCGAGACACCGACCCCGTCCGGGGCAAAGGAGACAAAGAACCGTTGGGCGTACCACTCCGCACTTTACCTTCGTATTACAGACACCGCGTGTGCAACAAAGGTCTCACCTCGGCAGTCCAACAGCACTGCGTCACCGGCTTGACTCTCTGTCACCAACCACGAGGACAGGGAGTAGGAGGAGGTGCGAGCGTCTCGGGATGAGTGCGTGCCCTGCGAGCGCCTCCTCGGCGAGCAGAACCTCGCTTTCCTCAGCCGCAATGAGGATGCTTTCTTGTTCGTCTCTTGATAGGTAGATACGTTCATGTACAGGATTCATGCAGCATAAGGTACCATGGTCGGCAAGGCAAGGTAGGTACCTAAGGTAAGGTAGGTAGGTACCTGAAGTACGGCAGGTACCTAAGGTACCTTAGGTAGGCTTGCGCTGCGATGACGGCCCCGGCGTGTGCCATGTCACCACTGGCTCCCTCAGGTACCTACCTATGACCGTCGCCCGCCAACAGCCCTCCCAGACGGACACGCGGCAAATACCGCCGTAACTTAACTCGCATAGCACCATGTACATACAATCTGCAACACACGTGTTCTGGACACCCAGGTGCAGACACATCTCCAGCCGCCACGCCGCCGGTTAAACATAACCATAACAAAAAAAAATGCCCCTCGAGGAAGGAAAAAGAAAAAAAAATCGCAAAACTCAATTCCTTGGTTCCGCTCTGGCTTTGCGCCGTGGTGTCATTGGGGGGGCTTCGACGGCGCCCGCTTGCCAGTGTCCGCCAAGTGCAGCCACCGTCCGTCCCAGGCTGGGCTTGGCTTCAGGACTGAGGAGTCGTTGACGACAACGACAACGACAACGACGAGGACCACTGGCCTCGCTCCTCGCCTAACTACCTATCGTATCCCCCCCCGCGATCTAGCTGGCTGGCTGGCTGGATGGCTTGCTTGCTGCTCCCCCGTGGCGCCGCCTCCCCCCCCCGGGAGGTTGTCGCCCTTCCCCGCGCTTTTCCAGCACTGGAACCCCCCCCACCGCCAGCGTCTTCCTACCGCGCAGTACGTACCAGGTAACGACGAGGAAGCTTAGCTTCGTGGCTGATGGATGACGGACGGCTTCTGGGCTTTTCGTCCCCCTGCAAAGCAGCTTTGATGGCGTCCGTACCTGATGAGCCAAGCCACATAATACCTATCTAGGTAGGCACAGCACTGTATGTGTAGGTACACAGGAGGGATACCTCCGCATCGTCACCATCGCGTCTTCGTCAGCCGGGCGGCTAGACGGAGCAGCAAATGACACGAGAACAAGGCAGTTTCCGAGCGACATCACGCGAGCACCAGCAGGGGCCCGGGGGTTCCGCCAACCCCAACCCCCAAGTCATCAACAAACTCCACCTCCACCACCATCACATCGTGACTGACGGACTGCCCAGTGACCCGTGCGGCGCAGTACGGAGTACGCCTTCTCGCGTTGGCCCCTCCTCCCTCCCTTCTCGCTCTCCCTCCGTCGTCTCACGTCCATGTGGCCACTCCGTGCGTCAGCCGCCGTCCCGAGCGGCTGGGGTGCGAGCGTGGGCGTGGCGCACGCCGCGCAGCACCTGTGACGAGCGAACGGGGTCCCCGTCGGTCCTTCGGTCGCTGCACCGAGGTTGATGTCGAATGCCTCGAACAAGATAGGCCGTGGCGCCTGCTTCGTTGTCCCAGGGTCAGGGCGGCGGGCTGATTGCCCCGTGGACGGCTGCGTCTCGACCTCGCCTTCACCATCACCGGCGCGGGGGCCAACTAGAAGTGACAGCTCGCACCAGATGCGAAGCCACAAACACGGGACTCGATGAGCCCCAGGGCCAATGTGACTGCGACGTGGACCTCAAAGACAACCTCATTGTGCGCCTTGTGTCAACGTGATTGATTGATTGATTAAACAACGGGGACTTGCATTCCCCCGGCTTCCACTCTGATAATTACTTGGTGGTGGTGATGCCGTGCAACTTGCCATGCCGTGCCTTGCCATGCATGTCTCATCCGGTATATCTTGTCTCGCTCGTCGCCGTCAAACCCTCAAAAACACAATACAACGCCTTCTTGAATGCTGCCCTGCTGTCCAAGCCTCCCGAAGGGACAAGAAAAAAATAGTACAGCCATGAGAAAAAAAACAGCCGCTAAAATTGCAACCCGAGTCAGCCACCAAGACATGCCATCGCTTTCTTCCCCGCGCCAGCCGCCAAATTAGATCCAAGCCACCAAAGAAAATCAACTCCAAGCCCGTCGCCATGCAGACGGCCGCCATCCGTTTTGGTAGTCTATGATGCAGTCGTGGTCATCGTGCACGTCGGCACATGCATCGTTCCCTCCCTCGTAACGAGAAAATTTGTCCCTGTCGACAGCCGCGAACCGTTCGTGCCTTGACCTCTGTGACAGGTTCGCTGCGAGGCATGAGCTGAACGGCCCCGTTCGCTGGGTGTTCCCCCTCGACGTAGTCTCTCATCTCCGCAGTTCGACAGTGGAGAGGCTCCACGAAATGACCGAGCTTCTTGGGAGGTGGGGAGAAATGCTGTTTCGGCCATGCAGCAAGGGAGATGCGCAGGAAATCCACTTTTATACGCCGGGGGGAGCGATAGAGAATAATGCGAAAACATGACTTGTACTTCGTACATCGTGCCTTGCACCCGCGTGGGTCTGGAGGTAGCACAAAGCAGCCTGCGTGCTGCCCAAAAGAGGCGGTATTAGCCGTGGTGCTGGAGAGAGAGACGCGTGGTGCTGCAGAGCTGAAGGACTGCCCTGGCGCTTCCCCGCCCCTGAGTACCTCCGCGGGGGCATGGACCCCTGCAACCCCGCAAAGTGTCCCATGCTGTGCCTTCTGGGGCCCCTGCCTGAGTGCTCAGACGTTGGGGAGAGGACCGCTTCCGGGGTCCGATGCCTCAATTCGGGTATGGTGTCCCAACTTTGGGCCTGGGTTGAGGTCGCAAATGCAGATGTTCGCTTCCCCAGGTTATGATGGGACTAGCCCGCCCCATCACCGGCCGACCATGGGGGTCACGAGCTCAATGCTCTTCGGCCGGGAGTAGACGCTGGGATGGCGTGATGGCAACGGCCGATCCACGGCGGCGCCCGTCACATCGTAGGTGTAGGCACCGCTGCTTCCGTAGTTGTAGCCGCTGTCGTATGTTGACGACAGGTACGGCGCTGAAGGCCTTGTGTAAGAGTTGCCAGGGCTCGGGACGACACTCCGCCCGAATGGCCAGAGACTGCTGGCATTGCTACCGGTTGGTGAGGGTGGACTGGGAGGTCCGATGGTGAGGGACCGCAGCGCCGAGATGGCAGACGTTTGATGGTGTTGATGGCTGTGGTAGTGCATCGAAGAGCCCGCCGCGCGCGGAGAAGAGGGCGGAGAGCTGGTGAAGTGCATTGATGTAGGTCGCGAAGGCGAAGCGCGAGGGATGATGTCTTTGGGCTCGGGGTTTGCGGGTGAGTAGAAAGGGTAATTGTTGTTGTAGCCGCGGAGATGAGCGGCAGCGGATTGAGACGTGGCCGAGCTGCTGTGCTGATCGATCCGTCGGCATCTATAAATCGACAGATAATTAGAGGACAGATTCAAGACGCCGAGCTTAGGAGGTGCGGGCCAGAACTTGATGACCGTAGGGTATACGTACGCATCGGAGCAATACAGGAACTTCTCGTCGTGCGGGACAAATTGCTTCTCGCAAGTCATGCTGCGAGAGGTTGCCATTAGCGAAAGAAGCAGGCGCGTCGGGGGACAGGGTCTCTGCATACCAGAATTGGGGGAAGCTTTCCCGCTCGTCATCCCACGAGTCGTGCCTATCGCGCTCTCGTTCACGGTGGCTCCGACCGAGCTTCTGTGCATTGACTGGCGTGTGCCTGCGGGTCATGCCTGGCCGACGCATCTTGGCCGAGGGATCGGTAGCTCCCACAGTCTTGCGAACATCCGTCATGGACGTGTTGCCCGACTTCCTGCGGTGGTGGTGCATGTCTGGGGGCGGAACTGGATCGTCGTATCGTCGAGAAGGTAGCCGCAGGACAATAGGACTGTCTGTCTGAGCACAGACGAGCCTCGACGCGGCTTGTGGGCGTCAGCGACGCAGCCAGGCGTGAGCGCGAGCTCGCGTCGCCGGTGCAGTCGTAAATGCCGCTGTGTAAGTGAAGCGGTGGAGACGGTGGTCGCCGCAGCAGCGACTCTCTCTAGTTTGACGAGTTCCAAGGCGAGAGAGGGATCTCAATGCGGGGAATGCTCGAGAGATGGGAGCCTTGAGCAGGAAAGAGGCCGATAAAATATTTTCTGGTGGCAAATGCTGGCCGACCACGTGTTGTGCTTGTGCAGGCAGGAAGGAGAGAGGACAAAGGGGCGTGATGGGGTGGAAGCGGAAAGCGACTTCCCCGAATGCAGACGGGCGTGGAGCGGCTTGCTTGCGTGCGGGTCGCAGGTCGCAGGTTGCAGGTCGCAGGCGCCGCAGGTTGCAGGTCGTGGGTTGCGGTGGGTCGTGGGTCGCGACCACCTCACCAGGCAGACAGGCAACGGGCAGACGGGCAGACGGGCAGACAGGCCGCAACCCAGCAAGCAATAACCGCCGAGGGACTCGCGGCAGGAGAGGAGCAACTGTGCGGTGCGTGCCTGCGAGGATGAGGCGGGCGTTGGACCGTTTTTGTGGACACTCGGCGCGGCCGCCGACTGCAACTCAAGCTAGTTAGTTGCTCGTTCGTCGGACCTGGACCTGGGCCGTTGCGGCTTGGTGCAGACAGGCAGGCAGACCAGTTCAATTAAAGCCGGCCAGTGAACCGGCCCGTGCAGGGGTCGTGCGGGCGCTGGTGATTTGATCGACGCGGAGGTCCGGCAGATAACGAGGACGAGGCGATGCACGGAATTCGATTCGGCAGCGCGATTGCCTATCTGGCGCCGTGAGGGGTGGCCTGGGACGCGCCGGTGAGAGTCGTGTGACTGTGTGTTTTCGTGCGTCGCCGGCCTGCTGGCGATAAGGCGGTGCGGTGCTGAGGGAGCGGATGATATGCGGCGAGCAGCGATAGCGACCCTGATCGGTGCAGTCAACCGGGCGGGCGGGTGCAGTGGTGCGCTGTGGACCTGCGGTGCGGAGCGGTGCGTGTAAGTGAGAGCAAGGGAGCCAGCCAGCGAGTGAGCAGGTGAGCTAGCGGCGGCTTCGCGGTGCTGGCTTCTGGACGCTAGTACGAGCAGGATGCTGGTGGAGGTCGATGGAGGTAAACGGCCTGGCCTTGGACTGCGCCTAAGGTGAGACTGGGGAGCCAGCAGGGTTACCGGATTGGTGCTGCCGAGCAGTCGTCGTTTGCGGGTAATAGCGAGAGCCGCTCCAAAGCGAGGAATGAAGACGCAAACCCCATGTGGTATCGGATGTTTCGCTCGTGTCGACGGGGGCGGGCACGGAGTACAGTAAATGCAGTAGAGTACCTTGGCGAGAAACGACGATGGAAAGTAAGAGTCCAAAGACAAAAAAATTTCAATCCAGGCTGACAGGGCGGGAAACGTAGGGTGACTCGATCCGGCGCAGGCAGGGAGCTTATAATAGACACGACCGAGCAAAAAAACAGGGTCCCGCTGAGGTTTGATGGGTGTTCAGGTTCTTGATGTGTGACTCCTCGCCCCTGGCGGCGCCGTGTTGGAGGTGAGGTGGAGACGGTTGGTGGGCGGACAGGCGCTGTCGTGCTTTTGTCGCGCGGTGAGATGAGAACCGAGAGCGGAGTTACGAGAGACGCCTCTCTGAGGCAGCGGTACGGGTACTCGTTGGCGCAGAGGCGAGCGAGCGAGCGGCTCGGACGGGACGGCGCACGACGACGACGACGACAAGGTGGAGTCCGGCCGTGACCCCTTGGACCTTGCTAGGTTGCCTGAACAAATGGTTGCGTGGGCGGCGTCAGGTCTAAAAATCCAAAATCCTGGGTGAGAAAAGCCCACTTGGCCTGCGCAAGGGGCAAAGGCTGTTTGCTGGAGAGCGCGTGAACGGGCGGCGGGATTCGAGGGCGTTTTCGATGAGGCCGATGGCGTGCGAGTTGGTCCGCGACAGGTTTGGTAAGACGACAAGCGGATGGCGGGCTGGACACCAAGGTTCCTTCCAATTGCGCCTGCTCCTTCCTGCTGCGCCTGCCGCCGCGACGTCAATGCTGTTGCTCTTGCCCTCGCTGTTGGTGCCACTGCGGTGCCGCTGCGGTGCCGCGTGCCGTGTGTTACGTACAGTATCGAGGCCAAGGGCTGGGCGCCGGATTGGATGGCGGATGCCAGTGAGACAGCCGGGCCAGACTTTTTGCAACCAACTGCGGCGTCGGCGGGAGGCGTGATTGATGCACGATGCGGGGGGAGGGAGGGAAACGGGACAGATGTGAAACAGACAGGGACGGGTGAGCCGTTGGTCCGCAGGCGGACAACGACGACAACGATGAAGGCGCGATATGGAGGCCGTTGTTGGCAGCTTGGATGGACCACGATGGCCGGCTGCAGGGCGAGAACCGGGGAGAGGGAGGGCTGCGGCGGCGTTCTTCTTGTATGTACGAAGCATGCACCATCAATGTCGAGCAGCGTGTCGGGAACTGGAGGCACTTAATTCATCACTTGAGCTGCGCATGCCCGTTCGCCCGTTCGCCTGCCCTTGCCGACCTGCCTGCACAAGCTGGCATCAACGTGTCATGGCCGAACGATGAGGTACCCCGGCCGTGGTATGGCTGCGCCGGGGGATACCGTCCAAGACGCCCCCCCCCCCCCCCGGGACGAGCTGGGGACCACGAGCGTGGGTGTGGAGGGTAAGGTCCGAGGAGTACCGCAGGTACTCGTACCTGGACCGGGCGTGCGATGGAAGCTTGGTAACAGAGTGCGCAGCAGAGCATCAGAGGCGTTTCCGGCTTCAACACGGTTGTGCTCCCATGATGCGGGCCATAAACTCCCTCTCGTGCTGTACTTGGTACCTTCGCTTCATGCCCACAGCACAGTGGAGTGCCCCGGCTCCACGGATTGCATCAAATTGAATTTGTACTTCGTACAGGTGCGTGGCAGGTGCAGTTGCAGTCGCAATGGAAGTCGCAGGTGCCCCCGACGCCATGGCTGGCCTGGCTCGCTGCCTGGACGCCCCCTCCCGCCCAGGCCCGCAGGTTGGCTGGCTCCACTGCAGTGCCGCCTGAGGTCCACGGGCGAGGTGGCGCCCAAGCTTCCATCTGACGCCAGGACAGGGGCGTGATCAACCTTTGAAAGCCAGGGCAGTGAGCGCATGGCAGGCGGGCAGGCCAGGTGCGCTGCACCGCCTTCCAGATGGCGGGCACTCGGGCTGTCCTGCAGGTACTTCGTGCATTCAGGTTCAGGTTCCGAAAGTTCAGTCCGTCTCGGGCTTGGCTTCAGCGGCCCTGGTGGGCGCCAATGCAGTGCTGTCTGCTGGCCCCCGTGGCCGTCGCTGGCGCTGAAAACGCGCGCTGATGCCGTACTGGCCCACCGCCAGCATTGCTGGCCCCGGTCTCAAGTGCTGTGTGCCACTGCAGCGGGTTCGTTGAGCCGGGCAGCTGCCACAAGAACCAGACCTTTCATGACGGCTGCTTGGCTGTAATCCAGACGGGAGGTCTTCAAGGGAAGGCCCCGTCTGCTAAAGCGCCCACCGAGGTACTCGTACTCCGTACAGTATTAGTCGTGCCTGGGGTACCTCCAGTGCCCAGGCGCCTCTGAGCCACCGTTCGCGTCACTCAGCACCTCACCTCGTGGGGCGTCAGTCGGGCGACCCAGCGCTGCCAACGTGAGCACGTTTCGCTCGCGAGCTTCCCAAGCTTTCCCCGCCTCCGTCACCCGGCTCCCCCCCGCCCCTCTCGACCGTCACCATCCGTCGAATCGAACGCGCAATCCCGAACACACGCACCCACGCATCCAGGCACACGCCCCTGCCTCCCCGGTTCTGGAACCCAGTGCAAGCCACCGCTCCGTTTTAAATCGTACACGTAACTCCCATTGTGCCCGTACGGGTACAAGTTACGTGAGAAAAGTCCGGTTGCCCGTCCCGTGTCGTCATCAACCCCAATGCAATGCCCCAACGGCACGCAAACGGATACGTCGCATTTGTCGCGTCGCATGGCACCACAGCAGGGCCACGCAGCCCGTCAAGCTTTCCATGGCTCTCCACGCTGGAAAAGAGCCCATGCGGGATGGCAGCGGTTGCCGGTGCTGCTCGCTCGCTCGCTCGCTCGTACACCGCCCATCAGGATCGATTCGAGGCCCGCCGTTGCGTCGCGTTGGCGCCGTTCCACCTTGCGTGCCATCGGCAGCATCACATCGGCACCCTCAGTCCGATGCCATGATGCCACCCGTCCGTCTCCCCTGCCACGGGGGGTCTCATGACTGGCGGTGCCTGAGACTGCGGCTTGCCCGCGTTCGGATGCCGGATCGCCCATCAAGCTCCGTCCCCACACTCGAGCTTGTGCCCCGTCGGCAAGGAGCCGTCGGTCCTCCGTGTCCGTGCCGAGCCTGGCCTGGCTCCCTCGCCTTCATTCATGGGAACGTTTGGCAGAGATGAAGTGTTGGCCGGCTCGTTGTCGCAGCCAGGTCTCCTGCGACCAGGGCTCATGGGCTCTTTGGAAGCGCATACCCGCTTGCGGGGCCAGCAACGGCGCCGCCACGAGGCCAGACGCAGCCTCATCATCAAGGTCCTCTCCCTTGCTGTCTGTCTGTCCCTGAATGGCTGTCGCTCGGGGGGGAACGGCCGACCGCGCGAATGGCTGAACGCCAATGGATCGTGGCCAGACAGAAGCCCCTCCAAGCCCTCAGGTCCTTTGACGATCTGCGTCTCAGTTGGATCGCTAATGAGATGAATGAGGCGCCTGGCCCGTACCGTCTCCTCGGCGTTCGAATGGCGGCCCCCCCAAGCCCCCTCTCAGAGGTTACCTTGTCGGTCCAGGTCTCCAGGACGCCGATGGCTGAGACTGAAGTGGTGTCCGCAGCGCCACCGACTCTTGCTCGGTCTGCGCTCTGCCGCACCGGCGCTCCGTGCCTTGAGATCCAGGTTTTGCCCGAAAACTGCCATCTCCACACGGACGCGGGTTGCCGGCCCTGTCGCCGTTCTGACACGCCTTGCACAGGCCCGCCGTCACTCGACGGCGCTGACCCTGCAGAGCCTTCATACTCACGATGGCTTCCTCAGCCAGTAAGAAATCCATCAAGGTGCCACGGGCCAGGGCGGCCCACTCGCCACGCTGGGCACCTGCAGCTAATACTAGGTTCCTCGACGGCATGCGAGAAGTTTTCCGTCAATGCGGGCTGAGTACTTTGGTTCGCAAACGGCGACCCTCGTTTCGGAGAAAAAAAGTTTGATTCTTTGCGCACATCAGAGTTTTCCATTCAGTCTCAGAGGAACAAGTGATGCAAGGGGCCAGGGCCGTGGTCGAGGCAATTGTCGAGCTCCCTTGTTGCTCCACGCTCGTGCCATACTAAAATATCCCAAGGCGGTTTGTGGATATCGTCGGCATATGGTAATTTGACGTCCTTTCAGCCACCCCGGCCCTGGATAAGAAGCCCTGTGAGGAACTATCGGTCCGGACCGAGTCAGGATACTGGTCCGAGCTTGCACATGACTGACCGGACGGACTAGCAAAGCAGAGGGATCGTCTACAGCGCCGGATGAATCGATGTGCCTGGACCTTTTCATCATCGCGACCGGGATTCTCATTTCCGTCAGCCCAGCAGGGCAAAGACATCCGTGTCTTGCATGGACTGTTTGAGATCATTCAATTGCGAGGGTGAGGCACTTGCTCGTACCATGTCAACCTGCTAACACGAAGCCATTGATCATGACTCTTCGGAGGCCATGGGGCCCTCCTCGAATCCTCTAGCTCGCCAATCCCTAGACGAAGTATTTCAATGCAAATTATACTCGCCGGGACTCCCCGTTAATTGCGAAGCACTGGCCTAGAACCCACGGCTGGGCACTGCGCCGTCTGCTGCGATGACTTTTTGGGTGGATTCTTCGTCCCTGGTTGCAGCTGAGAGGCAGATATCCACGGCGGGCAGTGATGCCAGTGACCCACACGGGCATCACCGCTTTATTGAGCGGTAGGCCGTGACTGACGCCGGAGCTTGGCAGCATCAAAGTGGCTGCATCAAATACACTGATGGTTTGCTTGCGCTGCTGCCGGTCGTGGAGCATCATACCAACCAGCCGACCATCAGTCGACCGGAGCAGCCACGGGGACACCAATCCCTGCGGATCACGACCACGTATCCGAGGGACAGGGAGCTGTCGGGAAGCCGGGCTTGGGCAATCCAATGGCCCAGTAACCTCGTGTTGAGCGATTTGGGCAGGTTGGAGTCGACGCCATGCTTGAAACCCCGGATGCAGGCTGGAGCGCACAGCCTACGGCTTCAGCTCGCCTACATCCGCAGCCCGCCACAATCTCGACGGCATGACAGGCCCTCGGCTCACGGACAGTGATGACACTCCAGCGGGAAAACCCGTGCGTACGAACCTCCAGAACACGGTCAGTGACCTTCTCGTTCGGGAAGCTGCATCGCGGGACCGTGTAAGTCGCAATTTGTGCCGATCGTCCTCACGATCCCCGCCTGCTCGCGGCGAGCGATTGCACTCTCTCCTGGACACTCATTCGGCCCCTGCCAGCCACTTGATGCGAAGGCGACCGCCTGGAACGTGGAGTCCGTACCGAGCAGAGGGACATCACGAGCTGTGCCTGTGGGGTGCCGGAAAGGCGGTGATCGAGCACAAATGCGGTATCCCGGCGGGCTGGTTCCCATGTGAGCGGTTTTCGCACAGACCCAACTCGGGGCTGGACGCCAACGCCAACGGCCAGTGTCCGATCACACGTTCGCATATTGAAGGGTCTTTTTGGCTTGCGGACTCTGGATCCGATAGGGTGGTGAATTCGAAGCCCTCGAGACTTGAAGCGTTGGTTGCTCTCGCACGGCATTTGAGGAGCTGGCTTGATGCACTTTCGATGATCACCCTGAGACAGCATTCCGGACGTTGGCAGTCCACGCCTTGCCATGCACTATTTTGATCACCTGCTGCTCTCTGAGTGGCCTCCTGTCTTACAGTGTACACCAACGTACAGGGCGTGATATATCCAGCCCGCGACCCGTCCAGCCGCCCGCAACGGACTACACTCCATCCTGTTTCAGGGCGGGGGCTGCATTTGCCGTAATAGTTTGATACATTCATTGAGCGGCATGTCAAGTAGAGGCGCGGCATGCGCCAACTCCGGGGTACCACCGGGGGCAGCGTGCCACGCCTTGGTATCCTGCATCTCGATGGCGTGATAGTCGAGCCTGGCGCACTCATCCAGCCCGAGATCAGGGGATGTCTCGCCATCCCCCGCGGCGATGACGCGCGAGGCGTGCCGCACGGCGTCTGCGAATGCGACGTCGACTGCATCGCCTTTTGTGTTTTGCGCTTCCGCCAGAGCACGGGCTTGCGGTGCGCTAAGGCGCCATTCCTTCCACAGGGTCCTGACGGCGCCGAGGTTGCCCAGCAGGGATATGTACGACCGGTAGGCAGCCGGTGCTGGTGTCGCGTGCTCGGTGGCGCCTTGTTGGAGATAGAGCACGACAAGGTTTCGGAATGACTCCGGAGAGATGGCATCGTTCTCGTCGATGCCAGTGAGGAGTTGAAAGAGGAGTTGGCGCCTCGGGATGCCGTCCACGTTGGGCTGGGATTCATTGGCAACGCAAAAGTTCATGGCCGAGAGGGACGAGAGCACATCGTTTGATGATTCCACGTCCGTGTCCCATATACGGGCTTCATAGCCACGATGTAGCCATTCTGAAATGGCCTCGGGGAGACCAGCTTCAGCAGACAGCTTGAGACAAAGTCCATACAGCGGCGCCCCGACATTGGTGCCAAGCGTGGACAGTCGGGCGGCCAAATTGCCAATGGCGACCAGTGTCTCCAGCCTTGCTGCTCGAGGAGTAGGATGCTCGATAAGGACTCGCTCACACGCTCGTCGGATCTCCATGGAGAGATCCGGTCTCGTCCTCCCCTGATCGATGAAGCTACCAACGCTTGTTCCGGCGGCGAGGCACTGGAAGATCAGTCTCCTAAACTCCGTGATGGAGCTTTGCTTCCTGAGAGTTTCGACTAGCTGAGAGGGAGTCGGCGCCGCTTCATCGCGGGTCTCCTTGGAGTGTTCGAGACTGCGTTGTCGAAGCAGCATCCACCGTAGCAACCGTTCGTCTTGGTCGAGTGCATGAGGGGGAATTCCGTTCTCTACGCGCAGTTTAGAGAGGACTCTTGTATCATTCCCGGTCGCGGGCGGTGTATGGGGCGTGTCTGGCTGTGTCGGTTCGCTTGCCAACGGCGCGCCCCGTAGCGCCGCAGATAGGAGATCGTGAGGCGTGATGCGCCAGACGTTGGTCGGCTGCGACCACAGCTGCCTCGCCTTGCGCCGCGACTCGTATACCTGCTCTTCGAACTGCTTCAACCGCGCCTTCACAGCGGCGCGCTTCAACGGCTCGGCGGGCCACTTGTCCTTGAGCCTCCGCTCGTCGGCCTCCTCGTCGAAGGGGCGGACACCGGTGGTGCCCTCGGCGTCCAAGTCGAGGAGCAGATCCGGCATGGAGAAGAACTCATGTTGCGCGGGGAACGACGGGTCCGGAGGCGGCCGCCGGTTTGCGAGGGTGTAGTAGACGTTGTTGTTCTTGTCGACGTGGCGGACAAACGTCTTGAAGCGTCGCTGTCCTGCATTGGGACAGCGCTCCGAGCTCGTAAGCACTGGCGCCCGGCGTGTCGCTGGTCGTATCATGACGGCGAGGGACTATCGTTCCCGCCAATTCAGGGATTGTGGCGAGTGAAAGGCTATCGGCGGTGAGGAGGCGCCATCGTTACCGTCGGGTCTGAAGTTGCAACGCAATGTCGCGTGCAGAACACGCCGGCTTCTGTTGGAGGTGTCTTACCCAGGGGCTGGAGCGTTAACGCGGGGTGAGGGAGCCGACCAGGGGCCAGCTTCAGGGGACACACGCCAACCCCAAGCTGCCCCAAAGATCTGGTGGGCCTCCCGCTGTGCTTGCCCGCGAGGCGCCTGTGGAGGCGCGCTAACCACCTGGGAAACCAGTGGACGCTTCCATTCGGAGTCGCGCTTACGTATCTCCGTGGGACCAGCCAACTTTCGACCGTCTGCCTTGACGCAACCGCTTCGTTCCATCAAGCCCACCACGTCGCCTCCCCGCCTGACGATCAACGTTGATTCAACAGCAACAAATAAATACCCAAGCAGCATGGCGCCTCCTGCAAAGAAGAGAAGAACTACGAGGGCGGCAGCCAAGGCCGAGGCTGAGGCTGAGGCTGAGCACGAGCACGAGCGCGACGAACAAACCCAACAGGCGGAGGCGGAACCCAACACAGAAGAACAATCACGACCAGAGCCCGACGCCGCATCCGCGGAGCCATCGGTCAAGTCCACAGCCAAGAAGGGTTCAAAAGCCCTGGCACCAGAGCCCGAGCCCGAGTCGGAGAAGCCGAGCGCCGCCGATGCCGCCGCCAAAGCCAAGGAGCGCATGGCACGATTCAAGGCGCTGCAGGCGCGCGCGAAAACGTCGTCGGAAACAAACCTGAAGGAGGCGACCAAGGAGTCGCAGCGCCTCGCCAGCGACCCGAGCCAGCTGACGGCACTCCACCGCAAGCATGCGATTGCGTCTCACAAACTCCTCAAGGCGGACGTCGAGGACGCCGGTGAGGACTTCGAGCGCAAGCGGGCGTGGGATTGGACCATCGACGAGAGCGAGAAGTGGGACAAGCGCCTGAAGAAGAAGGCGGCGCACCGCGACAACAACGCGTTCCGCGACAACCACCAGGAGAGCAACAAGGTGTACAAGCGGCAGCTCAAGAACATCAAACCCGACCTCGAGCACTACGACAAGCAGAAGCTGGCGGCGATCGAAAAGGCGGCCGCGTCTGGCGGGCTCGACATTGTCGAGATGGAGGACGGCGAGCTCATCGCCGTGGACAAGGACGGCTCATTCTACTCGACTGCTGACTCGACCTCGTTTACACAAAACAAGCCAGATAAAGCGTCTGTGGACCGGCTGGTGGAGGATCTTAGACGGGCCGACGAGCAACGACTCAAGAAGAGGAGGGAGCGCATGGCCAAGAATGGCGACGAGGGCGACGTCACATACATCAACGAGAAGAACAAGCAGTTCAACCAGAAGCTGTCGCGGTTCTACGACAAGTACACGGCAGATATCCGGGACAGCTTCGAGAGAGGCACGATGATATAAAGGGCTTGGGGATGGCGGATGGAAGAGGGGTTTCTGGTCGTGGGCCACTCATGGCGGCGGGTATTGTACATTTTAGCGGTTTGGATCGGTACACAGATCATTACAGCATGCTTTTCCTCCACGCCTTGTTCGCGAGCTCCTCAATCTCCTCCACTTCCACGGGACCCTGCACCTTTTCGTCACTGAGCGCCTCGACGACAGCCTCGGCCACTACTTCGACTTTGAGGGGCTTCGTGCCTGCCGCGCCCATGAAGTTGTTGAGATACTTTCCCGTGAGATTGTTGAATATAGTGCCGGCGCCGGCCATGGCAGCCATGCCGACAGTGAACTTGCGCGAACCGTCGTACATGAAAGGCGGGCGGAAGAAGACGTTTCGCATGCGCGGGAAATTGGTGGCGATGGCGCTCTCGGCCTCGCGCTTGGTGGAGATGTACCGCGGGGGCATGATGGGAGCACCGCCGCAGGCCGAGATGTAGCAGAAGGCGGCCGTCCCCTCTTCGGCGGCGTGCCTCGCGAGGGCGACAGCGCTGTCGCGGTTCATGACCTCGTACGAGAACTGCAGGCTGGGGTCCTCGGGCTTGATGTCCTCGCCGATCTTCTTGTCGAGGGGGTTGACGCCGCGCGGCCGGGCGGCGGACGAGGCGAAGATCTTTTGCAGGCCGGCGATGGGCGAGTCCTTGCCGGAGACGATGCCCTTGTAGTCGGCCTCGAGGAGGATGCCCATGCTGTGGACGACAAAGTCGGCGCCCTTGAGCAGGGGCGCGTACGTGACGGGGCGCAGGATGTCGGCGCGCTCCCACGACACCTTGTGCGACCACGAGGGCGTGTCGGCGGAGTCGGTGACGTTTTCCCACTTGGGTTCTCCTGAGCGACTGCATATGGCGGGTGAGCATTCGTTGATCGGGACGGGGAGGGCGGATGAGAGACGGACCTGATGGACGTGACGTCCCAGCCGCGCGCGACGGCGTACTTGCAGATGCGGGAGCCGAGGAAGCCGCTGCCGCCGCAGACGACGAGCCTCTTGGCCGCCGCCGTCGATGTGGATGCCATGGCGCTGGCGTGGGCGGTGGGAAGCTGTGACGAGAGCTCGGAGCTCGGAGCTCAGCTGGGGGAGGCTTTTCAGATGAGCTGGACGAAGCTGTGCGTGTGAGTTGGAAACTCAAAAGTAACTATGGCGGATGCTGAGGAGCAAACGGTCAATCTGCGAGGCCTGGAGAAAGCGATTATGGCTCAATTGAGTCGGGATAAAGGCGGCGTTGGCGTCAACGGTGGTCGCAAGCTAGAGTAAAGTCATGAAATCATACGTTTTGGGATGAGGCTGAAGGATCGCCAGGCAGTGAACCTCGAGGGCGAGTGGCATGACGATGCACTAACAACAGCGACGGTTATTCCCGGTCGCATCACTCCTCTGAAGATTCTACAATACCGGAAAAACTTGACAGAAGTATTTCGACCCAGTAGAGCTCAATAGCGGCGGTCATAACACAATAATGTGCTGCTTGGTCCGAGATGGCACGGCTGCCGCTACACAAGCAGTTAAGACGGTCGATTTGGACGCTCAGCGGCAGCGTCGAAGCTCTTCTTTAGCGCCATTAGGCGCCCCGCCAGAGAGCAGGGATGGGTTCGTGGATCGGATTGGCTAGGGGCGTTAACGCCTGCAAGGCTGAGAGAACAGGCGCCAACGACGTCGAACTTGCCTCCGTCACCAACCTTCGCGCTTTAGCGATTGAAGCCGCTGACGATTTCCGCCCCGTCATTACACCAACTCCCCTCGCCGCCCCAAAGCGACATTGCTTATATCGCGAGCATAAGGCGCGTGCACGTTCACCCTCGCCAGCGCTTGCGCGCGCACGCGGCACTCGCGAACAGCCGGCGCCCGTCACCATGGCACCGTCTAACCAGCTGGGCAAGCGTGTCAAGCTGACACAGATCCGCCGGCCGTTCGTCGTCGGCACCACCGCAGTACCCTTCTCAGAGTCGAACCCGAGACCGCCGGGGACGCCCGACAACCACACACACTCGTGGCAAGTGTTCGTCAAGGGTCTTGAGGACACAGACATCACTTATTGGGTGCGCCGCGTCCAGTTCAAGCTCCACGAATCGATCCCAAACTACGTCCGCAGTACGTACCCGGCCTCCCCCAATGTTTCCGTTACACGGTGCCGTATTGACAGAGTGATGCAGTGGTCGAGGGTGAGCCCGGGAAGCCATTTATCGTCAACGAAACAGGATGGGGCGAGTTCGACATCACGATAAAGCTGTATTACGTCAACGAATCCGGCGAGAAGCCCCAGACACTCTACCACTACCTTCGCCTGCACCCGTACGGACGGACAGACGAGGAGAAGGCCTCAATGGTAGCCGCCAACGGCGAAGTCCGCGCCTGGAGCTACGAGGAGCAGCTCTTCAACGAGCCCTACGAGGCCTTCTACCAGCTTCTCACTGCTGGCGCCGTGCCTCGAGGATGGAAGCCCGCAGGGGGCGCAGGGGGTAAGGGCAAAGGCAAGAATAAGGCACTGCCGCCGCTCCCTGCCCCCGACAGCGGAGACGTCTGGGAGCGCACAGCCATGATCCCCCGTCAGAACAGGCCGGGCCAGCCGTTCAGCATGGAGACGGAGGCGGCCGAGATCAAAAAGCTCTCGGACGCACAGGCCAAGACGGAGGAGATGACCAAGAATCTGCTCAACGACATCAAGGAGCGGGAGAAGCAGCTCGCAGCGCTCAAGGCCGAAAACCAGGCGGCGGCGGCGGCTGCGAAACCTACCACCTAGAAGGGCAGGAAGCGCAAGCCGACGCGGCGGGCCAAGGGACTTAACTAGGATGAGGCATGGTCTGACCGACGCGACACCAGCCGCCCCCACGATCGTAGCACGAAACCTCGGAAGAAAAAGAAAATGCCGGATTGGATCTGAACGCCGTCTCACGTCCCAGGAGTCTACCTGTGGGCGGTTGTCAGCGAGGGCCGGGGAGAGATGGCGACTGTGGCTCTAGGCCCATATGCCGCAGATGACCGCATCTTGGACAGGCAGCTTGAGATGCGCGCGGATGGCCTAGTGCCGTCATCAAGACACGGCGATGTCACGATACCCAAGTGTCAGGAGGAGACTTTCGCTAGAATTACGGCTCGAGATGCGCCCGCGAGCCGTCAGCGATCGTCAGCAAACTACCTAGGTACTTATTCATGCAAAGCGCTAGAAACGCCCGGTTGCGCGGCGTGTACCATGCATGTTTGAGCCTGCTGCCTGTGCGTCGTCGTCGAAACCCAGCGAGTGCCTCTACTTGGCCAGCCGGGCCGTGCTTTTGTTTCGGGCCCCCTAAGAAATAAAACGAAACCGGACAGCCTGACGGGATGTCCTGCACGAAGACGACAAAGCTGAAGAGTTCCGTAAATAGGAAATCGATGTCGCTTACGACTTTACATTGCGTCGTATGTTCGAGATCGGATCGGTCCTCGCTCGTGATCGCGAGCTGCCGCGTTCCCTGGGAGACGTGGCTCGCGCAATGGCGATCCTGCACGGATCAAGGTATTCGAAATGTTCATAAACCCCCTCCGCAGGCATGAAGGAATTGGTTCGTAATGTCTGTGATTCTGCTTGTGATATAAATCACGGCGGTTTCTCATATCATCGTCCTGGAATCGCGTTGGCTGTTCGCAGATAACCCTGAAACCTTTCTCCTCCAAACACCACGATACCCAAAAAGAGAAGAAAAAAAGAAAGAAAAGAACCCTATCCACCTCATAAGCATAATGGTGTTCATGGCGGGGTTACTCGTCGCCCTCGCGGCCGCCGCCGTACCCGTCGAAGGAGTGTGCAGCCCAGGGCGACGATACTGCGCGTCCCACCTCAGCAAGCTCGGTAAGAACAACAGTCACCTATTGCGATAAATAGCCCCAAACTGCCTACTCCTACATGGCCCGACTGTTGTGGGTTATTTGACGTGATCGCTGACATGCGCTCGGTAGGGATGTCGCTGACCGACCTGCGAGATCGGTTGCTATCCGCCAGCCAGTATCCCTGCACCATCTCCACCGAGTCGGCGCTGTTCGACTGCGCGGGCGGCTCGCCCGTGTATGTTACTACTTGCTGGAGCGGCTGTGTGGAGAGCGACTCCTCGGATGAATGTCTTTGACAACCTGTGCCCCTTGCAGACCGGGTGCCGGTTTGCTATGGGTGCATCTAGGGCACGCACAGTTTGGCCTTGATCAGAAGTATTTACTTTATTGATAGTGGATTTGATAATTGATGTTGAGATCACACATGTTCTGAGGTTTCTGGTGCATCAAAACCAGGTCTCGTAAGCCATACGCCCGGACGTAGAGTACAACGGGCTCGTACAATGGTTGTGATGCTCACTTAATTCTCCTTCACCTTCGTCGTTCTCGACTGAGACTAGCTGAGAAAAGATCGTCCTATAGCTCCCCGCCCGTCCTCAGTCAATGCAGGGACCCAGTGGTCGAGGCCTCCGCGGCCCGTCAGTGTGCCGGCGCGCCTGGTCTAGTCCCTGCGGGCAGTCCCGCATGGAAGAGGATGGCTTCTCAGCACCGTTTCATGATATAATGCAAACATGAAATTTCAAAGTCGTTATATAACAAATTTCGGTTTCGCCCATCTCTTTTTCGCATAGGCTGCTGCCCTTGCGTGATACATGCGCCTGCTCCGACATCATGGGCTGCAGGATGTCGCCATGCAGATGGAACGGTTGTCAATAGATAATGGATTTGTCACAGGTTAGCAAATATTTCGCTCGAGAGAAAGACTCGTCGTCGATGCTGCTTTCCTTGAAACTATATGAACCTCTCAAGGCCGCACGACAACTAGTCTCCCCGAGACACGACAACAAGGATCCCTCCCTGACCAGCAGTTCTCTCCAGCTTCCAAGAGCCATCGACGCAAAACGCGCAGATCCCTTCCACCAGTTGAACTTACTTAGTCAACATGCGATCATCCGCCGCCTATTTCTTGGCCCTGCTGCTGCCCGCAGCTCCTCTCGTTGCGGCGTTCGAATGCGTGCCCGACAGGACCTACTGCGGCATAGACCTGCTCAACAAGGGTAAGCACACCCAGGACCACCCTCTCCTGAGTCCTCTGGGACCCGTCCATGTTGTCTTGTATGTTGTCTCGCTCCGAGGCTGTTGCTGACACGGCTCGCAGGGGTGACCAGGGACACTCTCACCACGTACGCCAAAGAAGCCGGCTTCAGGGGCGTCCCGACCGGCAACTCTCTCTGGAAGTGCCGCAAGGACAACACTCCCCTGTTCGAGCGGGAATGCACTAAGATCTGCTGGCCCAAGGCCGATGGTGCCTACTGCCGGGACGATTGGCAGCACAAGATCAGGGGTTGAAAGGGAATCGCGCCCGGCGGCGAGGGGTTCGTTACGTGGAGGCATGTGCCCACGCAAGGACACTCGAGGTCGCGGCAGCATCTGCTTTGTATCGGCGTCTAACTACAGAGCTAATGCAGGCGTTGCAACCTCTGCGCACTGTATCTAGTTAGTTGGCGAAGTCTGATTCAAAAATACCTGGACAGTGGGCCAAGCACGTTAGGACTTGCAGATTGAAAATCGATCGTTGAAGGTGTTAGGATTGGAGAGTATATCGCTAAAGCACAGCACGCGCGCTCAGCTCGCCGGATGCATGAAGCAGCCTGTCGTCCGTCCCAGGGTCCCATAATACCACTACACTCGTCCGTCCCGGACAGCAGCTTTTCTTCCGTCCAAGACTCCTTTCCCATATCCATACCCATACCCAAAAAACCGGCGAGATACCTGATATCGCCTACTGATGTTGGTACATACGCGTCTCCCTCCTATCCCGGGACCAACGGCTGCTAAAGCAATAAAGCAAGCGTAGCGTCGTCTGATGGTTCCGACGCGGGCATTCCAGATGCCTTCGCCGTCGTGATCCACTGATTAACAGTCCAGTGGAGAGTTGAGGCCAGAAACAAGTCGACCACACGCTCCGCAATGAGAAAACGATTGACGTCAGGGGTATGTACACGAAGCAGGACGCACGCTATACCAGACCCAGAAACGCCTATACATAGAGTCCATAGACAACAGTCAAGGAAAAATGAGTCAAATGAGTGACTTTGTTGCAGGTTCACACCCTCAGGGGGTGGCGGCCTCGTAGGCTGGCGGAGGTGGGTTCTCAGTGTCGTCCCACATGCCTTGGCGTTGACGATTCTTCTCGTCGTAGACGCGTCGGGCGATTTCACCCGCCATCTTCATGATCCAAGCTTGCTCGAGGATCACAGACGAGGTGTCGGAGCTGCTGCTTCCGTGCTCCTTGACCGGAGCACTATCCTTGCGGTAGCTGACAGGTGCCTTCTCCGTCACAGCAGGGAGCTCCGGGTGGGATTGAGGCACAGGTCCGGCCGATTGCGCGGATGTGGTCGCGGCCTGTTCAAGATTCCTCTTCAGAATCTCGGACATGACGGACTGGCGCATGTCCGACGTGTCCCTGTGCATGTGGGTAAATCGCACTTTGCCCGACGCGGCGTCTGCAGCGCCTGTCGCCTGCGCATGCGGCTCCTCAGGAATGGATGTCGAGAAGACGGGCTCGGAGGATGGGACATTCACGGACGCCGTCTCGGAACTGTCTTCTGATAGTCCGTCGGTAGAGCCTGCTTCGGACCTGGAGCGGCGTAGGTTGACGACTCTCGTTTTCTTCTTCCGGCCGGGCCGTGATCGGTGACTGGAGCCGTGAGGCAGCGCCGACGAGGAATTGACGCTCATAAGCGATGGCCTGGACGGCATGTAGCCATGTGCAGTGCTGCCCGAGTCTGAGAATGTATATGTGGTGCTGCCGCCGGCTGGGAAAGAGTACGTCTTGGTCAAGCTAGGCGTAGCCAAGGCGGGCGTCGCAGACTCAGAACGGTCTCCGTAGCCGGACCAGGCACGGAAAACGACATCCCGAATCCCCGGGGTGAACAGCGACAGTGTCCGGTGAGAATCTGTCAGAGCGGCCAGGCGAAGAAGATTCTTCTGGGAGAAGAGATACTGCATCTCGCCGCCGCCATTCAGCGAGAGCTCCGAAATAGCGTTGGGGTCCAGAAGATTGCCGTTGGCATCGACAGGATCAAGCGGCGGGCTCGCAAAGGGATCAACTCCCTTCTCGTCAACATCCTCTTGCGGGGTCTGCGTGCCTTTATTTGCCTGGTCAGGGCACCAGAGCTCGAGCGATAGGCGGTGGATGATGGCGGGCAGCTCGTCCATCATCAGATTCCGTAGTTGCTGTTCGATGGTGCGCTGCAGATAGTCGCGCACGAACTGGATCGAATCAAAGGTCGACGAGACCTTGAGAGACTCGAGGGGATCATTGCGGAAGACGAGGGTCAGGCCCTTTTGCTTGGAGAAGACGAGGATGATAAAAGCGGAGAGTTTGATTTCCGAAAGGGTGATGGAGAGTGGTATCGTGAGACCCGATGCCGCAGCGAGCGGTTGCGGTGAGGTGAAGGTCGGTTTCGAGTAGAGGTAGGTGTTGAGCGGATTTGCCTGTAGTTGCGACACCCATGTCAGTCCGGTTGTGCTATGACATCGCCAATCCGATATACCCCTGCCCAGTCATTTAAAGCAAAGCAAACGACAGCGCGCCACCCCTGTAAGGGGAAGAAGACGCGATGCCACCGCGTCGCATGAACGTGTGAAGATGGAGCAAGTTTGTTTGGATGTTTTCCAAAGGGAGGAGACGAGCATCGCGCATGTAAGCCGGGCCAGGCGTTTTCTGGGCGACGCAGAGCCGCCCGGGTTGCAGGAGCTCGGACTGGCGCACAGCGCAGACACTCGCCTGCGAAATGAGACTGGGAATGATGGCGGCCAAAGGCATACATCATTTCTGATCCTCGGCCGGCTACCTTGCGATTGCGTTGCGGCCGTGAAGCTGGGGGCATTTGGTGTCGGGCATTCTCGGAGGTGCGTGCGTAGCGCGACGGAGCTCGAGCTCCATCACATCACGAGGGCATAGCAAAGAGAGCAAAACGTACCTGAACGCGCGTCTTGAGCGTCAAAAAAGCGTCTCCCGAGTAGCACATCTTGAAAATGCCGCGAAACCTATCCTCGGCGAGGTCGCCGATCTCGAGGATCTCCAGGTCGGGGGGCACGGTGCCCAGGTTGAACTCGCTGACGAGGATATCATCGACGATGATGGGCGGCTTGGGCGACTTATTGAGCGCCTTTGTCAAGAGGTCGCGGGCGCGCCGGTAGAAGTCGGCGTCGGCCGTGAGCGGCGACCAGTTGAAGTTGAAGGCCATGTTGAAATGGCAGCTATAGTCGCGGGCTCATCGGAAGCAAACGGTCGGCGGGCGCGGCGGACCACAACGACGACGGCGCTGTCAGACGAGCGAAAAGGCACGATGTGCGGATCGTGGGAAGGATCGCGGGTCGAGGACCGGGGCAGTAAAAAGTCGGCAGTTCGAATCTGACCGTCGTCCGTGATGGCGAGCGACGGATATGCACAGGATGGCGCCGGCGGCGGACGAGGTGCGAAGGGAGAGGGAGCTGAGGCGGAGGGATGGATGGATGGATGGATGGATGACGCCGGTTGGAAAAATCTCGTTACGCACTGTTGCTTGCTTTCCTCGACCTCGGGAGCAACAGGGCGGCCGGCCCAGCTGTGACTGGATTTTTTTGCGCTGCACCGCCAGTGGCTGGCCCGGGTGGACGGGCTGTTGCGGGACGAGTGGAGGAGCAGTGGAGCGCTAACAATTTTCCACCAGCGGGAGGCAGAGAAGACGTCTCCAGCGGGCGCCATGGATGGATGCCGGGGCGACCCCGCCGCGTTCCACAGGGGACTTGACGGGCATTGAGGCGCCTGTGGACCAACAACGGTCGCGCTGGAGAGAGCGGGCGACAACACCCGACTAGACCTCGTCGATGGCACCAGACGCGGCTTCCAGGGTGCGGGGAAGCCTGGCCTGGAGCGAGCAGTGGGCACCACCACTGGACGCTGGACAGTGGGCGGCCGGAGCTGCGGAGGGATGCAGTCACCCGAGGCCCGCACCGCCGCCAGCGCTGCCTTGTGATGGCATCACCACGGGCAAATCGCAACGGCGCGCGTCCCTTTGGGATCTTGCTTCGCACGCGCGCCTCGATTGGGTAGCTTACAACCTCTGGTCGTGCCGCGGGGCGCCGCCCATATCAGATGATGCTTCCATGGTAGCAGCCACGAGTGGTGCGGGTGTGTCCAACGACCTGGCCGCGTGACGCGCGCGGCGCATCAACATCAACAACGCTAAAGACGACGACTGCGTGTGGGCGCGTGTGTGTGGGCGCCGCCTGGGCGGCAGCCGTGACATCACGGGCGTGTTGGCCTGGTGAAGCCTTGGCAGGTCGCGATGCTTTGGGCTCTCGTGCGAGCGGCTACTTGCTTGCTGGTGGCACGAGTTACCCCTCGTGCTCCCACGCGGCGGCGGCGTCGCTCAATCCGAAGAGCGTCCCCAATTCTGCATCCAGACGGCAGCGATTGAGCAGCGCCAAGTAGTACAGTACACGGACTGAAGAGCAAGCATTCCCCTTTATCGAGCAGCGCCGCTGCCATTGTGGCCGGCCCAACACAGTCAATCAGGACGTGCCATCCGCTCTCGTACCGTGGCCTTGCAGCGTGTCTGAACGAAGTAATAATGCGGCCCGTGTGTGCTCGTATGCAGCAGCCTGCCCATTTCACGTTACATGACCCGCCCTCGCTCCGTCATTGTCCGGTCGCCGCATTGACGATGGCCTCCATTGCGATGCCCGAGAAGGCCGGAGGCTCGCTCCGGCCCCTGAAAGGTCGACGAAGCCAAGGAAACGACTGCAGAGAGGGGCCAGTCGCCTTTTAACCTTGGGCTGGCCCGGACAGGCGATGCCGGCGAACGCTATAACGTACGGAGTACCTAAAGTTAGTTGCCAGTTGGCAAGCGCATGCCCTCGTCGAGTCCCTGGTTACGAGTAAGTTGTCGCTTGGAAGGCAGTTGCGACTCAGGCGATCAACCCAGCCTAACAAAGCCCGCCGCCGCCCCAAAAAAGCAAGCACGACCTCCAGCCGCCAGACTCCAGCAACCAGCCAGCAAGCCAGCCAGCCAGCCCTATCAACTCCCATCTGGACTGAGGCCGCCGTTGGAGAGAGACAACAGCGAGCAACCAACCTAACCAACCTCGATCTCTCTCTTGTCCCCAACCTGCACTGTACGCTCCGCGCCGTACCTTGCCTCAGGAACGCACGAACCCTCGGCGACTCGGGCCATCTTCAGCATCTCTGCCAGAGAGAGAACCCCAGCTCCCGCGCCCCCCTGCCCTGCGCACGCCGCCTCCATCGCCCGAGCCGCCTCAGTCTTCCCCGTCGATGCAGGACGTCGCCGGCACGCATCGCCCGAAGCTCCCCGCGACGGGCCTCTGAGAAGCGGCCTGGGCATCTTCAGCCCACCGCTTCCGCTTGCTGCTGTGCTCCCTCGCCAGGCCCCGAGACTTGCAGCCGCGCTGCCTCGTCGACCGCGCCAGAGGTAGTTCCTTGCATCGACCTGCAGGCCCGCGCCTCCAATCATGGCCCTGCAGGATGTGCCACCCCAGCGCGCCCAGGACTCGTCGGCCTCTCCCCGGCCTCGAGCCCTCGACGGCTCCGCCGATGATGCCACGGCCGCCGGGACGCCTGACGCTGGTGCTGCCGGTGACGCCCCCGCTGCCGCTGCTGCCTCCGCCGCCGTCACTGTCCCCGTCGATGGGCGGTGCGTCGCGCAGTCACATACGGGGTCCCCTCCGGTCTCGCCTCCGGGTTCGCCAAGATGCCCTCCCAGTGTCGCGGACCGAAGTCTTGACCACGACGACTGCTCCTGGATAACACCAAAGGATATGGCCCTGCTCCAGTCGCTTGGCGGCACGGATCCCGCGTCGAGGCCTCCCGCCGACACATTGCAGCAGCAGCGCATCAGGAGACTGCCCAGGGGCACTAGACCCGTCCGGCTCATTGGCGAGGGCTCGGCCAACGCTGTGTTCGAGTTTCGGGTACCACGGCGCAATGCCGGTGGCTATGACTTTGCCGGTGCGTCTTTGTCCCTCGATTGCCTCCCCGCTTCGTCACTAACCCAGGCTTCCGGTGCAGGTCTGCTCTTGCGCGTGGCCAAGGTCCCGACTCTTGGCCATCCGTTGACGTACAACTATCTCGCACAGCAAAAGTTCTACCAGGGTGCCATCAAGCCCCTCCTGGGCGGCCATGCCATCCGCCAAGAGATTGTCATCTTACGCAAATCCGGTGTTGTCGAGGAGCTTAACAAGCACCTCCGCGACATTGATGATACTCGCAGAGACAAGTTCAAGGGCACATTTATCGGACAGACTGACTGGGGATTTCTCGTCGAGGACATGCGACCAGCGAGTAAGTCCATATCTAGTACCTCTGTTGTCCAAAAGATCCTTGCTCATACGCTTCACAGAACCGGACGATTCCATCCTCATCGAGTTCAAGCCAAAGTGGCTCTCCCAGTCTCCCAGCGCACCAAATGATGCCGTCAGGTGCAGACAGTGCGCCATGGAGCTTCGCAACCTCGTCCATGACCCATCGCGCAGCAGGACTATGCCAGACAAGAAGCCCTGCCCACTGGCGCTCGACACTGACGACGCTCCTCCACAAGCCGGCTCCCCCTTTCGCATCGCCCCGCAGCTCGCCAAGGCCGACGATCAGGGACATTATCGCGCAGTTCTGTCTAGCATCGCAAACCATCCCGCGATCCATAACTTGAAGCTGCAACAGATCGTCCATGACAAGCTCGGCCCATTGTATGCCGAACCTTCAGATCCGTGCTTCGTCATTGCCATGACGCTGCGCGACTGTACCTGCTTCGTTCAAATACACCGCCACGACCGCTCTGTCAAGCTTCGAATGGGTGATTTCGACTGGAAAGACCCCCTGGCCAAGTTTGAGCGTTGGCGCAAAGCGGAACGGGAGCTGATCGAGAGGGGCTTCTACACGGCGCGGTGGATCTTGTGCGACGGCGTTTTCTACCGGCCGCCCACGCTCTGCGCCCTCGAGTTTGCGGAGAGGTCGCCGACAAGCAAGGTTGCGGAGATAATAAACATCGAGGAGAAGGTTGGTGTCGACGACGCGAACGGCGACAGATCGCTTGTCGAAATGAAGGCGGGAATGAAGTTGTTCAATCACGAAGCCGACGTTGCGTCCTTGCAGCGACTTATTGAGCCGTTTCGAATAGACACGGCCAACGACAAGGCGGCCGTTGACGGTGAAGCGTGATAGCCTGACATGGGCGTTTAGTTTTGCCCTTCTTTGCTCTCGCGCACCTACTGCGTCGGCGTTCGAGGATGTTCGAGGGTATTGGTTACAGTGCTCACATCAGTGCGCCTCGCTTGGGAAGGAGCTTGAGGTTTTCGCTTGGAAAGCGGTTTCGGCTTCGGCGTTGCACGAGGAGCCTCGCAGCGAAGCGGACATGGTAAGTTCGCAGCCGGGCATCGGAAAACAGGACGATGCTCGGCACCAAAAAGTCGAGGCTATAGCCGACATTACAGGAGCCAGCACCAGAAAGGCGGTCTAACCCCTTCATAGAGGTGTAGTTTCTAAGGAAAGGTGCCAGACTTTAGACTGGTGTAGCAATAGGATGGGAACAGTATAATCTCTGCAGCTAAACTCGAGTAAGTATGGCAGAGGAATGCTCTCCTGGAGGATAGCGAGTCGCGCTGAAAAGACTTCGTCGTCAGGAGCGACGCCACAGCTCAGCTCGTGGGGTAATTGTATGGCGTGGGTTCGCTTTTACCACGCGCCCTTCTTATTCAAGAATGTTACCGTCACTATCTGCTACCCCATGAACCGATGGGTAGAGCCTCGATACTAATGTTCGCAGACTAAAAGCTTGAACGAATCCTCGCTGGGTTTCACGGCCTATTTGATATGCGTGATCATTCCGACTCTATTATCGACAAACGTTGGAAGTAACAGAGATGCGCACCGGGTGTGCACTCTCTCATGCGTGCCCCGGACTCCCGGGGCACCCTCATTGCTACCTGGCCGCGCTCATGGCGTGCATTTGTGAAACTTTGGCCAGTCCACGCACTCATCCCTCTGGTAGAAGAGATACAATAAGGACCCATCTCTCCACGCGGGACGATGTTCGAAGTACGGATTCATCCTGTAGCCCTCATCGTAGAGGTAATCCCGCACTTCCGACCACAGCTGGAACGGCTGCGTGACCGTCCGCCCCCGTAGTGCCTTGGGGCCATGAAGTTCGAGCACGACCGAGTCGTCGTTGATGCTGTATATCTCCCACCCCGGCGCAAACTGGCGGAGCGTCATGCGCTCGATGATGCATTCCGCTATGCGGGCTGGGTCGACGCCGGGGCCGGCCACGATCTCGATCTTGAACCCCCCCATCTTTCCAAAGGGGTCCGCCGGGCACGGCCCTTGACTTGACTGCGGGTGTGCCATGGGGATTCGAGAATGATATATCAAGTCACACTGGGACGGATTAGGCAGAGAAAGGTGAAGAGAGAGGGGGGAGAGGGGGGGAGAGAGAGAGGAAATCGGCCGCGTTTATGCCGTCTGCAGAAGGGGCTCCAAATCTAGACGTAAGAAGAATCCCGAGCTTTAGTCATTCCCTCTCAAAATACACTCCATTGTACGTAAACGAGTATCATGCCGGATGTGCTTTGCCAATGAGGTCAGGTGATACATTTTCCCCGTTTGGCCATACTGAGATTGGGCGAAGTTGCTACGTCAGGAGGCAGGCTTGTTCCAGACCGTCGTGATTCAATCTTCTCTCCATTATGGGCACTTTGCTGAAGAGTGGTACGTGGCCCTCGCAAAGCGGGAGCCACCCTCGGGCCAGTCCATGTCGCGAACGGCTGCACTGAGACAGGGATGAGACGGCGCACTGATCTGATCTGAATGCCAAGATAGTTATCTGTATGTCTATTCGCTCCACCTGGTCAGTCAAGTTGTGTCTGAAGGCAAGTCCCAGCACACAGGAGCAATCTCCTCCAGCGACTGAACGTCGCCAGCTGAGCGCTCCGAGCTTCAGTCTCGGACTGATGCGGCATGGAGCAGCACCAGCAGCGCCATAATGTGCGAGCCTTTTGCCGTCCATCTTGACTATCATGTCCGCCATATCCGCAAGCTTTTTCCTGCTACAGTTAAAACAGAAAGGAGCGCACATTCGCTGAAATTGCTTGAATTCGTTCCGCTCAGTCCCCTCTGGTGCTATTCGACAAGAATTTCCAAAGCAAAAAGACAATGCGTCATCGACCATCGCAACTATACCCTCATGCCCCGTCGCGCGCCATCACGACTACCTCGCCGAGCTCACTGTTACCTAAAGCCGCGGATCTCATCGAACTTGGGGTCTGGCCAGAAGAACCACTTCAGCGCCTTGTCGTAGCACACATGATCCCATGAGTACGTCTCCATCTGGTAGCCAAGGTCGACCATGTACAGCTGCACCAGCCACCAAGCCGTGTAGCGTCGTCCATGGAGCAGTGGGTATCGTTCGCGATGCCATCTGCTTCGTGCATATTTTCCAAAATACCGTTCCTCCAAGGAGAATTCTCGCCGGTCCGGAGGTATGTATGTCCCGGGAGATCCGGTGCCAATGCAGGATAGGGTAACCACGCGGTCACGGCTGTCCTCTGCCCAAGATCCGGCGAACCCGCGGCGTGCCAGAAGGTCAATGAGGCCTGTTACCAGGGCATCCACGTCTTCTCTACTGTCAGTCGCAATGACGATTTTGAAATCGGACGTGGCGGCAGAGGGCGCCGATGTTTGCGGGGGAGGCGCCGCCCCAGTTGTCGCCGGCCCAGCCATGGTTTATCGGTGGTGGTGTCGATGAGTATGGGACCACTTGACCCTGAAGAAGATGAAAGCCAGCCTAGTCGCAGGCGATTTGCCGTAGCCTATGTGGAGATGATGTGAAGAGTGCGTACGATCACGGCCGGGTTGCCACTGGAGGAGGCACAAGGTGTCTTTATGTCCCCTCCTGTCGTATATCCCTCTATTCCTGTTTGTAAAAGGATGCTGGCTCGGAGGCACTTCGTTTGAAGAGTCGGCCAACATCGAGAAGTTGGCCAACAGCTTTCCCACCCAGCTGCGCTGAGACAGAGATATAGATACGTAACGATGGGACGCGAGTCGTCTTTATCGCCCCCGCGACCCCCGGCACCCTGCGCGCATCCGTCATGTGAATTAACTCATGCGCATGTTTCGTCCGAGCATGACGAATTGTTGTCGTGACGCTGCCGTGGCGCATCGGTCACAACCTGGCTAACTGGTTACCAGAGCTCAGCTGCGCTGAAACCGAGACGAAACCGTACAATCAATTTTGATGACGATATACTGACCGATGAACCCGTCGTCTATATTTAACCAAAATGAGGGCGCCTGCCCAAGAACAAAGTCCTAGATTCAGCGCTGGGTTCCCGTCTATATGCTTGAAAGAGAGAAACTCAACAAACTGCCGGCAGTGAGGCCTACAACGAGGAAGAGGCCCATGAACCCACCGGTGGCCTCGCGCTCTCCCTCGTCGACCCATTTGCCCGAAGCCATCATGAAGCTCGAGCCCAGCCAACCGTTTGTCAGGCCAAAGAACAGCTGCACGACGAACAGGTAAAAGAAATCGCTCGAAATGACCGCCCCCTTGCCACCAATGTTGCAGAGAAGGTACAGCGGCAATTGGCCAATGCGCAGCGCCGCGAGCGCAAAGAGCAGGACGGGCCGGTGCTGGAGGGAGAAGGGCAACATGGTGGCCATCCTGCCCCCCAGATCGCCCAGGTTCCAGAAAAAGAAGCCGAGCGGTATGAACACGGGAGGCTTGAACAGCAGGCCGCTGTCCTCTTGCACGGAGCGGATCTTGGCCGTGAAGACGGGGAAGAACATGGTGACGGTAAAGGTGAGGGCAACGCCGGGGGCGAGCCAGCGAAGCTTGAGAAAGAGAGCCCAGAGGGACGTGACCTTGCGAGCAGCGCGCTCAGCTGCCTCGATGCTGTTCATAGACTCGGCCATTTGATCGGCCAAACGGCCCTCTACGATGCGGTTGTGGCGCCGGACCAGAGGGACGAGGGCAAAGAGGGCGGTGACTGATATTACGACAGCCGCAAGGAAGTAGAGGAAGGCCGACGTCTCGCCGCCTTCGGACAACGACCGCTTCGATGGCTCGGACTGGTTGTCCGTCGGAGGCGGAAAGAGGAGGACCGCGACCACCTGGGCCACGGCGGGCAACACGCCGGCGACGCCTTGTCCGGCCATGAGGGCCTGCATATACTCGGGCCTGCCAAAGCTCGCCGCGAAGGCGAAGGCGCCATTCTGTATCAGGGCCATGGCCACAGCAGAGCAGGCCACCATGGAGAGCAAGAAGCCGAGATAGGCGCCGGGACTCGCATCGAGGAAGAAGGTCGTGGAGCAAGTGAGGAGCATGAAGACCACCGAGTTGATGACGAGGGCGGAATTGATGCGGAACGGGTAAGACGCCGATTGCTGCACGTTGGTGAGGATGAGCAGAACGGACAGGTTCGTGAGGGTCGAGACGGTGAGGATGGCGGACTGGAAGTTGGCCTCGGCCCACGCGTTGCCGGCGAGGCGGAAGGCGAAGTAGGGCGCCGCGGCGAGGAACATGTTCCACGCCCAGAGCATGGCGACGCCGAGGAAGGCAAAGATGCCGTACTCGATCCACGAGAAGGGCGCAGCGTGGCCATCGCCGCCATCGCCGTCCAAGACGGTTGACGTCTCGAGGGGTTCGGGCCCGCCATCGTGATCGCCATCGTCCTCGGCGGCCGTCAAGGGCTCGTACTCGGCTCGCGCAGGGCGATCCATCGCGCCGTATGCCATTTGCCGGTCGCCGCCGTCTCGCTATCGCGACCGGGTCGTCGACGGACGTGCGCGCCGTGTGGCTGCGAGGGGAAGATTGCGCAGCGGCGATGTCGGCCGTGGGACGAGGATGGCCGGGAGGACCGAGGGATGTGCGGTGTTCGTCCTGTGTCTACGCCATATGCGTGGTGCGAACGGGACAAGGCGCGCTGGCGGGCGTCACAGCGGTGCGCGTGACGCGGGAGGAGGATCGCCGATAGACGGGGGCGATGTCTCGTGGCTGCGAGATGGCTGTGACGTGGTTGGTGGTTGGAGAGGTGGACTCGCGGCGACCTGGACGGAACGGGAGCCCAGCATCGCAGGGCGGCATGGATGCCGATATCAGCCCTGGAGGGCGGTGGTGCAGGGCTCCGGGGCTCCGGGGCTCACAGGCTCACAGGCTCACAGTTGGAGGACCACGGGAGCAACAACAGCGGGGAGTCAGGCCTGGCAGGTAGTCCGTACAGCGCGCGATGTGCAAGCACCCGCTGCGGGGCGCCGCTTCCGCGCCGAGCCATGTTACTAGATCGGGCAATTAGCTGGGCCGTGGCGGCCTGGCAGCCAGTGGCAGGTGCCAGTGCCACCGTGCCACAGAGTCGCAGGCTCAACGTCACATTTCAAGATTCACACAAGATTCACGCGTCACCTGCAGGAGCAACCCCAAAGGACGAAACGCAAGTTCGACGCGAAGCAAAACTTTCTTCATCTGTGCCCTTCATCGCCGAGGCCGCCGAGGAAGAATCCGGCATCTCCATCGTGCAGCTACCAGCCCACTACAGCCAGCCCGTCCCGCGCGCAGCAGCACGGCGCGCTCAGCACCTGGTCGGGAGTGCAGGTGCGCCGGTGGGCGTGTAGGCCAGGTCGACCTCGGCCTTGCGGCGGCGGGTGAGGCCGGGGATGGGCTTGCCGTCGCCCGTGTTCCACTTGGGCAGCTCGGGGGCTATGACCGCCATGGGGTTCTCGCCATCATTGAGGCGCGCGACGAGCGTCGACGTGGCTGTCCGGACGCACCCGACGCTGAAGGCCCAGCTCACCAGGGCCCCGTACTGGTTGGCGTTGAGCTTGACGTGGTGGGACATGTCCGCGGTGATGCAGTTCTGAGCGAACTGAAGGTGTCGTCAGCGTCATCCCGCCTGTGCCTGGTTGGAGCTCATCAGGCGTGGGATCGACGTACGGCAATGTCCTTCGCGAACAGCTTCTTCCCGTCTTCCTTGGACAGCGGGATGAGGAACTTGACGTCCTTGCATCCCGGCTCCTTGCAGACGTGACCATAGCCGACGATCGGCTGACCGGCGGCGTCCGTATCTGCGTGCCCAGAGTCAGAGGAAACGGATAGAGAAGCGACCACAGTACGCACAGGGGGTGTCGTAGAAGCCCTCAAAGCTGGCCATCATGTCAAGCGTGTCCGCGTTGACGGCCGGGCCCTTGCAGACGCGGGCGCCGGAGGCAATCCCGAGAAGCACGACGACGAGCGCGGATTGAACAGAGAGCTGAACCATTTTGGCAGCGCTGGAATTGATGTCCTTTGGCGTACAGAGTACGACTGAACTAAGCAGCTGCAGTCGGGTTTTATGACCCTCGTGTCTCTTCCATGCAGTTGTCGTAATAGACGCTGGCATACGTGGCCAAGGGCACGCCGGCTTCCGACCGGCAGTGGCTATTCACGAACCCCAGGGAGCACTTTCAAAGACGTGAGGAAACGAGAAGCGCGAGGCGGACGCTGCGACGATCAACTCTAAACACCGTCATGACTCCGGCGATGTTTAGTCGGGATGTGCTGCAGACTGATCACATATGGCTGACTCCCCGCTAGCTGGACATGGAGCTGGAAAACAAAGCCATGGCGCCGACCATTTTTAGAATGATTCTATTATACTACAGACCGCAACGCATCCGTCGTGGCCCAAGCCGGCCAATGCAGCCAGTCCGGGCGGTCAGGAGAATGCAAGGCTGCTACTTGCGCACTCTACGGGCCTCAATGACCGACTCGTTGCCCCTGTCGGCGCTCCAAATCTGGACCAGCTCGAGGCCGACCTTGGCGAAAAGCGCCTTCCACTGCGAGACGGTCCTCTCGAGGCCCGATGTGTGCAGCCACATCAATATGTCCATCTCAGCGGCGCGCAGCTCGGCGCCTGTATCCGGCAGGACGTAGTCATCGATGAGCAGAGTCGAATACTCGGGATCCATCGCCTCGACGATGCGCGAGAGAATCTTTTCGCCCTGGGCATCGGACCAGTTATGCAACACGTCGCGGAGGAAGTATGCGCGAGCACCTAAGGCTCGGTTAGCCGGCGACGCATTGTGTGCCCCTTGGTGGGGATGGCCTACCCTTCACCGGCTGAGGCGTGAAGAAGTCGTACTCCATGGATTCGACTCCTTCAGGGAGCTTTTCGATTCGCCGCAGCGTCAGGGGCAGGTCCTGCAGAACCAAGCGGCCCAGCACCTCTGGATGCCTCTCCTTGAACCGTCCGAGTTCCTGTCCCGGCCCGCCACCAACGTCAACAAGAAGGACATCATCGTTGCTCTGCACATTGCCCAGTCGATCCGCTGCCGGGAAGATTTCGAACCACTGGGGTGCATCGACTAGTCGCCGCGACGCCATATAGTCGTCAAAGGATTTCTTCTGCTCCTCATTCTTCTCGAGAAGACCAAATATGGACTTTGTTCCATGGGCATACTGAAAGAGAGTCACCTCGCCTGGCTCATCCGCGAACTGATGAATGCCAGGTCCGCGCATGTAATCTACAAGGCGACCACCCTTGAGGCACGATGTCAGGCCGAGAGAATACCAAAACGGTCAAGAAGGTCATACCATGCCAAAATCTAAATCAAAACTGGAAACATGTCAGTCATATATTTTGCGGCGTCTAAGTGAGGCATGTCATACTGATGTTTTTCAGCCCCAATCGAGCCAGGCAGGACCCTGAACCGTGTTGTGGCATTGGCGGCATACGTCTGAGGTCCAGCCTCGTCGCAGAGCCCGATCGGCACAAGAACGCGCATGACTCGAACTGTGAGGGTGTTCACAACATCAGTGATATGACTGCGCGAACCCGCTGACCCTACACTTACTGATCAAGAGCTCATCGGCGCCAGACTCAGCCGCCAGCTCGGAGGCGGTGACGGGCTGCCCATCTCGTGCAACGAGCGTCTGCAACAGGCGATACTCTAGCGCGACGCGACTGCAAATACTTTGCATAATCTAGACAGTTGGCGGGCGGTCCCTTGGTGGCTCACCGAGGCGGTCTTCGTACCTGGAAGTTGAGTCGCGAGGCAGTCTCGATTGGCGTCTCGACGCTCAGCTGCAGGGCTCGGATGCCCTTGAGGAGATTTGCGTGCGCCGTGGCGTTGCCTGCGGCATCTTGTGCGGCGAGAGCTTGCAATCGCTCGACCTGTTCCTGGATGCTCATGATGCAGTGGCGTTGGGGGCAGTGGATGACGAGCGTCTAGGTGTGCTGGGAGCCTGGTCCTTTACTGGAAAAGTCGCGCCGATTCGGATTCAACGCGGTTCGGAATCAAGTGCCACGGAGAGGACGATCGCAGTTCCATCCGCAAGAAGTCGCTCGCAAAGCGTGGCATGCAACGCTGAACAAGGATGTTGTCTGCACGGGAGGCTGCTATCCCACAAGGAGAAAGTGCGCGACCAACACGCGGTTACACTGCAGCTTACTTGCATGAATCGCTTGGAATTGGGCAAGGGACTTGGGCATTCGTTATTTCCGGAAGGATGGGCCTGCGGCCTCTTGATCTCTGTCGAGTTTCTCGCTCCTTTGATTTTATTTTCCCTCTCGTGGTTGGGGCTGCAGTCCCTTGTCCGGCGTTGGTCGCTTATGGATCTATCCGACGGTATGGTTTTAAATCTACAATACAGTATCTCTATTCCCCAATCTCCTGTGAAAACCCTCCTTGGGACCCAGCAGGATTACACCGGTCAGGGGCAGCGCTCGCTCACGACGCTAACATCCTTTGTGACGACAATGGCGCCCGATGACGCTCTGTTAGTCAGTCGTTGCTCGTCCTCACCACGCCGCCCGTGATCGTCGGTGTCTTGACTTGTCAGGGACGGGTCGCGGCCGCTGCCTTGGGGCCCGGCCCTGTCGTAAAGCTGCATCCACTCATCGCCTTGCTCACGGCTGCGGCTCGTCTTGGTGGAGCGGCTCGTCCTCTCCTTGGAGCGGGCGCTGCCCGTCGTGGCCTTGATGCTCTGCGAGAAACGCACGAAGAAGGGCCGCAGCACGGGGATGGACCCGAAGATGATGATGAACCACATCTCTGTTAGTACCCACGTGTTGAGCTTGGCGATGGCGTAGGTGATGTCTTGGGTTTGCGTGATTGTTGCGATGGCGACGGTCTTGTTGATTCCCGCTATGCCCGCTCTACTCAAGGGGTCAGCTTTTCGCCAAAGGAAGCAGATTCAAAGTTCACGGAGTATATGCTTACATTACACCGCCGCTCATGATAAGGCAGAGGCCAATCTTCAGCCGCAGTTTCATGTGCTGGAGCGACCCGATGATGTATATAGGATAGAAGGCGAGAAAGACGTCCGCAGCGGCACCAATGCCTAGAAACCGTCAGCCGACGGCATCGTGCTACTCGCCGCAAAGCGCGTCGACTTACTGCCTTGGGCAAATCCAACCTGGGAGCAGAGGACAATCAGGTCGCACGTCCCCGGGACGTTGTGGTCCCAGAGCTTCGCGATCGGGTCGCATTGTCGAAGGATTAAGACGGCCTCTCCCAGGTTGATGAGTCCCTGCGCCGCGCCGACTACATAGAGCAGCCAGCGGCCCGTGACGTTTGTCCGGGCCTGGAGCGTGAGGAGGAAGGCGATGACGGCGATCCTGCCCACGGCCATGGCGATGATGGCGAGGACCTGGGCCATCCAGCTCCAGAAGTTTGTTTGGATTTTGTCGGCGTCGGAGAGGACGTGTTCGTGATTACCGAGGCCGAATCGAGCGCTGACAGTCATGAGGATCTGTGCAGAGAGGGCGAGGCCCTGGAGCACTGTAAGTTATATGTCCACACCTCAAGCCGAATTTCGTGGTGGTCGATACTCACCAGCGCAAATATGACCCAGCAAAAGTCCCATCGCAGGCCAAAGATGCCCGTGGAGAGCAAGTGTCCCGGCGGGCACAATGACGCCGTCTTGGCCCGCAAGGCGACGAGTATGAGCGCAACGGCGGCCTCAGCCCACGATACGCCCAAGAGCAGAGGGCCTCTGCCGCCATATGCTGGGGAGGCCGCCTCTTCAGACATGCGGTGTCACTGGTGGGAGTGGAGGAGGATAGAGGCGAGGTGGTGTTGATGCGAGGCCGGTTGACGACATACGGGATCTGTTCATACATGTAGAAATCTTAGGCGCCCAACCGTCTATCAATTGGGCATGGAGAAAATTCAAACACATGTAGCTAGGCACCGTGCTGTTACGACACTTTCTGATCTACAGCCTCCCACGGCGATGGACACACCGGTGCCACACCGGCCGCCCAACGCACGACAGGGACGCAGGATGGACACTGCGGATTTTCAAAGTCGGCTCGCAAGGGACCGCAGCCATGGATGGATGGACAGAGCTCTTTTCGTAAAGCGTCAAGTCCGGACGGGTGCAAGCAAGGTCATGGCTCCGCCGCGGCCCGTCCATCGTCAAATGACAATCATCAAATCACACGAAGAGCGCCGCACAGCTTCCCGACTCGTCAAAGTCCGGCGCGGGAGACCACATTGACGCAAACATGGCAGGCTGAAGCGGTTTCAGACTAGGACGGAGGCGGCACAACCCGGTACCTAAGTTAGGTCCTACGAGTAAGGTACTCGTACGTGCAGTGCAGTCCAGAGTCCAGCCCCGGTGCGCCCCATGTCACCGAGCCCCGCTCGTCGGGGACGTCGCTGTTGGCTGTGCCGTGTGTCGAGGACGCCGAGGGCTGTTGACGCACTCGTACTGTGGTGACGTGAATAAAACGCGCTCCCAGGGCCTGCGCCATGGATTGGATCGCCCACGCCAAGTTTCCTTCCCGGTGCAGATTTCGGGACCCCCCCCCAAGCCCCCACCACCATCCGGGGCCCCATGCACCCCCCGGCGCGGGACCCCCTGCTTGGCGCTGCCGCTGCTGCGGGTCGGCCGCCCCCCCCCCCCCCCCCCCCCCCGGTGCCCCGGTTCGGCACAGAGTGGGGCCTCCCCCCGGGGCCCTGCCGCCAAGTGCGCCTCCGGGCCGCGTTCCGTCCCTGCAGAGCGAGATGCGCCAATGCAGGGTGGATGGATGGCTACTGCCCAAGAGAAGAGTGCATGTATGGATGTACTCGTATGGATGGATGGATGGATGGTACTCCGGGCTCATGCCGCACGGGTCCTGTTGGCCTTGCCCGGGGCCTGCCCGAAGCGGCTGGCGATGAGCGGCTTGCAACGTTGTGCTCGCTCGCATGTATGCGTGTATGTATGTACACCGCAGCACAGCATTAGCTGATCCTCGCCAGGCAGCCAGCCATGGCTGGAGCAGACGCAGACGGGCATGGCATCGAGGGAGCCCTCGCAGCACAGCACGGGGACGACGCATGCACCTCTCCTGCAGCGCGTCCATGCAAGCGCCTCTCCCGCAGCCGGCCGGTTCCTCGTCCTGCCTCTGGCCTCTGACGTCTCATCTCGACAAACGTCCCTGGAGAGGCCCGTTTCCTCCCCCTCCATCCTTCCCTCCCTCCCTACCTCGATACGGCCATCCGTCCACCCAGTCCCTCCCTGCACCCACCCCCCAGCGCGCGAGACGAGACGAGACGAGACGAGACGAGACGAGGACCGACGCATCGAGGAGCCCAGCAGCAGCAGCAGCAGCAGACATGTCGCAGACATCACCAACGCCGCCCGTCGAGAAGAAGCCCGTCGTCTCCAACGTCGTCGGCGGCGCCGTCGCCGAGGCGGACATTGACGAGGAGAGCGAGGCGCTCAACGGCTACGTCGTCGACCCCGGCCGGTACCCCGACCATGCGGCGCGCCTCAAGACCAGTGGCGACGGGCGGTACGTGCTCATCCCGCAGCCGCTCGACACGCCCGACGACCCGTTGAACTGGAGCGCGCGGCGGAAATGGACCATTGTCGCCATCATGGCGTACATTGCCTTCTTGGCAGATTACACGGGCGGCACGGCCATCATCACCGTCATCCCGCAGTCATTGTGAGTGACTCGTACCTATTTCATCGCCAATGATACCAGTCCTCTCCCTCCATACAATCCTTCCATCGCTGGGCGGAAATCAGCCATCCGGTTTTCTCGTTTGCTGAACAGAATACCCCCCCACCAGTGAGTGGCATCTCTCGCAGGCCGAGGTCCAGCGCGCCGTCGTCGGCAACCTCTTCACCATCGGCGCCTGCGGCCTCTTCGTCGTGCCCCTGGCCGCGTACCTCGGACGCTGGCCCGTCACTTTCGCCTTCCAGACCGTCATGGTGGCCACGTGCGCGTGGTCCGCCGCCGCGACCAGCTTCCGGTCCTACCTGGCCGCGCGCATCATCAACGGCTTCTTCTGCAGCGTCGGCCAGGGCGGCGCCCTCATGTGGATCAAGGACCTCTTCTTCTTCCACGACCACCCGCGCGTCATCAACTACATCGAGTTCTCCATCATCCTCAGCCCCTACCTGGGACCCCTGATTGCCTCCTTTGTCGTCTCCGACGTGGACTGGCGCTGGACGTTTTGGCTCTGCACCATCCTCGCTGCTGTTGGCTGGATCCTTGTCCTGTTCCTCGACGAGACGCTCTTTGACCGCAAGGCGCCGCCCGTGGCCAGGGGCTCGTACGTCAGCCGCCTTCTCGGGGCACAGCAGGCGCGGTCCTGGAAGCATCGCAGCCTGACGCAGTGCCTTGCGCGTCCCGTGGTCGCCATCACGAAGCTGCCCGTCTTGCTCGTTCTCGTCTACTACTTCCTCAATTTCGCGTGGGTCATCGGCGTCAACACCACCATCGCCATCTGGCTCACCAACATCTACGGCTTCGACACGCGCGGGCTCGGCTACTTTTACTTCTTCGGCATCGTCGGCGTCCTCGCGGGCTGGTTCGCGGGGCACTTCCTGCACGACGCCATCGGCCGCTTCTACATGCGCCGCCACGCCGGGCGCCTCGACCCCGAGGCCCGTCTCATCATCACGTACCCGGCGACCCTCATCCTCGGCGTTAGCCTCATCCTGCTGGGCCTCGGGTTCGAGTACCACTGGCACTACATGGCGCTGGCCGTGGTGGCCGCGCTGCAGTGCTTCGGCGTCATGATCGTGACGACGGCCATCAACGCCTACCTGCTCGACTGCTACCCGGAGGGCTCGGGCGAGGTGAGCGCTTGGGTCACGGCCAGCCGCAACTGGGCTGGCTTCATGGCGACGTATATCCAGATCGCGTGGGTCGAGCGCGGCGGGCCGGCCAAGGCTCTGGGTGCTCAAGCGGGCATCACGTTTGCGTCGGTCCTCTTCATTGTGGTTCTGCAGCTCTACGGGCAGAAGCTGCGTCGGTGGCAGGGGCGCATGGCCTTTGGGAGTGCCAAGCGGTTGTAGACTAGGCGACTGATCCTGACGGTGGGGTTACTGTATATCCTTTAAAATACCAGTCCGACCCGAACGAGCGGTGTCGTTTCCTGTTTTCGCGACCGTGAATGAATTCGAGTAATTTTGCGGTCAGGATCTACGAGCGACTAAGTGAGCACGCAATATGCCTTCGGAGATTTCCGAATAAGACGCTGACAAGCTTCCCCGCATGAGTCACAGCCCTTATTTACTTATGAACAGTTGCTGCGAGGTCGCATATCAGCCGGCCGTGCTGCAGAACAATGCAACCTCAGTGCTTTTACCATGATTCCGGCAGTTCTTGTATGCGAGCGCCAGGCAGACGGCCGATTTGTGCCCCAGGGGTCTAATGCCCTAGAGGGACCGAAACCTGAGATTTGCATCGTCGATTTCCTCGCCAAGCGGCTCCCGCTCTCGCTCCCGATACTGCGAACGATTCAGTTTGGCGCGGGAGTGCGCAATAACGCTCTACTTTGCACAGTCTCACTGCCACCACAAGACAGCACACGGGATGCCGAGACTCGGAAGGACGCCGCCAGCTTCGGGGCCGATGACGTTTGGACAATTGCCCTCATAGACAGGGACAACCATCCGGGTACCGAGATATGGCCGTTTTCATCTCTGGAGCTTCATCGCAACACGGGATCATCCGCTGATCCTGGGCCGTGTGGCACTCCGCTGGAGCCGGGTGATATTGAACTTCCGCTGTTCAGCCCAGACATTTTACAGCTAGCGACTCGTCAGCTTCATGCCATCCTATCCAAGGTTCCCGAGCCAAGGCACAACAGGGGACTGTCTGGGCAGAACACCGTCCTCATGGGCAACGTTCACACGACTTTGGCCGCGTTACTGGCGCGCGCGGGGCTGGTGGCGAGTCACAGTCCGCCGTATGGCAAGTACATATTCTCCGCCAAGGCCGATCCCGTCGCTGTTGCGAACGCCCCTGACGGGTCGTCCGAGGGGTTGCCTCAGGGCCTGGCATGGGGCGTTATAAGGCCGGATGACCACGCAACCATTCTCGCTCAGCATGAGCGAATGAGCGTCGAGCAACTCAACGAGCTCCCGAGCGTCGTGGTTCGCGAAGCGGCCGAGCATGGACAGGATAAGGCGATCGCGTATGCCTTCACTGGGCGAGACGGGGCCGTCAGCACCTTGTACGTCGCCCCAGCATATCGGGGTCTGGGCCTTGCCGGCGCTATCGTCCGCCGCCTCCGCGACAAAGGAGCGTTGCTACCACCGCCACTTCGAAGTAATAGCGGGATAGAATCTTACGAGTCTGATCCAATCGCCATGGCGGGGATTGAGTCCACCAATGCGGCAAGCATCGCCACGTTTCGACGACTGGGCGCTCAACGGCGCTGGGACGTCTACTGGCTATCGGTTGATATGGACCTTGTGCAGACTACGAAGAGTCTTGGCAGCTAGATTCAGTGTAACGACTTTCCGCAGACTACTTCTCTCGAATAGAGACGCATACGCGGAGGCCGGACCGGGGAAGGCAACAGTCTTCGGCGCCAAGAAGAACCGGCATTCGCTCGGGTCCGAAGTGGGGCCGCGCCTCCGATACCCGGAACCCCAGGCAATGGACTCGGCAGCGGGGTCATAGCTGCCTAGGTAGCTTACGCCTGGGTTACTTCACGGTGCATGGCCTGGATTTGTATCGAAGACCGTGATGTCAACATCCATCAACACTTTTGACGTTTTCCATCCGCCTTTCGCTCACCAATACTGCGCTTCGACCCAGGCTAGCATGTTCATCACCAAGGACGATCCTCGTCTCGGCCCGGCCATTGCCGCCATCTACAGCGGCGACGTTGATGCCCTCAGCACCCACCTCTCCACCGACCCAGCACTTGCGACCCTCTACGTCGGCAGCGCCTCTGAGGCCCGCACACTGCTTCACATCCTCGCCGACTGGCCGGGTCATCTGCCCCGCGCGCCAGACACGGCCCGAGCGCTCGTCGCAGCCGGCGCAGCTGTGAACGCTCCCTTTGTCGGCGAGGCACACTCGGAGACGCCCCTGCACTGGGCCGCTAGCAACGATGATGTGGCCCTGCTCGATGCCCTGCTCGATGCCGGGGCGGACATAGACGCCCCCGGCGGCGTCATCGCGGAGACCCCGTTGGCAGACGCACGAGCGTTCCGGCAGCTCAAAACTGCAAAACGACTCGTCGAGCGTGGCGCGCGCGTCACGCTTCAGGATGCCGCGTCGCTGGGCTTGCAGGATCGGGTTGAGGCGTTCGTTGAGCCGGCCTGGCCGCCACGGGAGGATATCAACTGCGCGCTCTGGAACGCGTGTCACGGGGGACAGCTGAAGACGGCTCAGTATTTGTACTTGCATGGAGGAGAGATTAACTTCGTCGCACCATGGGAGGAACTCACGCCTCTTGACGCGGCACGGCGAAGCGATGCGGCGGACGTGGTATCCTGGCTAGAGGGCCTCGGCGCATTGACATTCCAAAAGTCGAGCTGAGGGCTGGCCTGGGCACGGTTAACGCTGGCTCGTCATTGCGTCGTTTGGGGGGGGGGCGTGGGAACTGAACTGTTAGCACTGGCGCTGATGGGATTTGGATTTCCCAGGAAGGATTCACCCCCGTTCATGAATAAATATGAAAAATGACACGAAGCGCAGTGCAGGCCCTGGTGACCGTTTCCGACGCCAGGGGCAGCCAAGGCAGGCACCTGCCGTTGACAACTCAGAGAATGAGGAAAGAACACGGGACCCATGGACCTTGGCTCATTCCTTCAGCAGGAGGTGCAGACACCAGAAGCTACAGGGGGAAAGTGCATTGGGTGTGCGATGATGAAAACTTGCAATCCAGCTACCGACAGCCCTCCACAACCACACACGATCTCCTTTCACCGCTGGCTCGCAGGACACATCGCGGCTGCTTGCAGTTCGTGACAGCTTCAACTCCGCCACAATGTCTGAGATGGCGGCCCTGGCGTTTGCACGCTGGGCCTCCAGGCCCGCCAGGCCCGCCAGGCAGATCAGGGACTTGGGGGCGTCCAATGGGCGGCCTGCAGCACACTGCCACGGGCGCCATGAACGGAAGCTACCGCCGCGAGGCACACCCCGCCACCCCGTCATCAGCCTGAAGGTTGCCTGTGCTGTGCTTTGCGCTCCCCCAAGCAGCCGCAGGTTGGTCCCGTCGGTTGCGATTTATAACCCGTCCGAGAGCTAGCGCATGTCGTCGTCGCCAACGGCAAAACAACAACAAACCGTCCGAGATCATGGCCCTCGCGCCAGCACGACCGAGCCGCGCCGGTTACCGCTGGTGAAACCCGCTCACTCTGCCCCCGCACGCCGCGACGATGCCCGAGAGCGCCTGGAGTCGTGAGCGCGACCGCGATCGGGACCGCGACCGCGACCGCGACCGCGAGTCCCCGCCGCAGAGCAAGCGGCAGAGCATCACAGAGCGTCTTCGTGGCACCTTCAGCCAGGCCCGCAAGGACACCACTGCCTCGATCCAGCGTCGCGCGTCCTCGGCGACCAGGCAGTCGCCTATTCCGCGCATCAGGGAGTGGCTCGACACTTGCAATGCCCAGCATGATCACCACTGCAGCGGCGACAGGCCTTCAGATGTTCCGACGTGGCGCCCAGTCTACCTCATCGACACGGTTGAGCGCTGCCTAGTTCGCGCGAAGCCGACGGACCGGTACACGGCGCTCAGCTACGTCTGGGGCGTCGCGACCCGGCGAAACGGCCCCGGGGGCGTCGCGCAACTCCTGAGCAGTAATGTTGACGCCTTCCAGCTGGGGCTCGCGGACGCGGACATCCCCAAGACAATTCTCGACGCCATCTGGCTGTCCAAAAAGCTTGGCATCCGCCATCTTTGGGTGGACCGGCTCTGCATCATCCAGGATGACGAGGCAGACAAGTCCGATCACATCGAGCACATGGCCTACGTCTTTGCCAACGCCTACCTCACCATCGTCGCCGCCCATGGCGACGTCGACACCGGCTTGCTTCCCCTGGACCCGCGCCGGCCGACGCGCACTGCCAGAGGCGGGCCCCGAGAGCACAACGATTTGCTCCTCTCGTCAAGATGGAACACGCGCGGCTGGACGCTGCAGGAGCTGCTGTACTCTCGGCGAGCCGTGTTCTTTTTTGAAGACAGCGCCACCTGGGAATGCCATTGCGACCTCTGGCAGGGCAACCCGACGAGCGTGCTCAAGGCCATGCGTGGAAAACGCAACGAGTGCAGCAACCGCATCTCGTCGGCCGCGTTTGGCTTCCAGCATTCCCCCTGGCCCGACCTGGACGAGTTGGCCCGCATCGTCATGGACTACAGCTCACGCAGGGTGACGCTTGTTGACGACACGCTGCCGGCCTTTTCCGGCATCACGCATATTCTTTCACGTGTTTTTGCAGGGGGGTTCGTGTACGGCATGCCTCTGATGTTCCTCGATGCTGCCTTGCTCTGGAGACCGCAGGCGACCATTCGGCGACGAGCGCTTACCCGCCCGCCGTTTCTGCCCTCTTGGACCTGGATGGGCTGGTGGTTCGATGGCATTCCTGTCGACCTGACATTGTGGAGAGCGGCAGCAGATTACGTCGAAGAGACGAAAGCAACGAAGCGTGGGCAGGGCTCCAAACGATTCCAACCTACACATGCCTTTCGAATCAAGCCGACCGTGACGTGGACTCTCACGGACCGGGCCAACTCTGCCCCGGTGGCCAACGATGGTTTTCAGTATCGGGATCTGAGGTCACGCAAGAATGCCGGCGCACAGCTACCGCCTGGATGGTCCAAATCCGGAGGATCTCACTTCAAACATGATAGCGACGAAACGACGGTCTTTAGATACCCTGTGCCGGTCGAGGAGCCGCTGGAAGAAGGTGATTACGACCCTCGTCATCGGGAGAGGCCGCTTCCTGGGCCGCTTCTGGCATTCAAAACCACTTGCGGCTTCTTTGACGTCGACTATGCGATTTCCATGGCGCCAAAGGAGAAGCCGAATCCGCCCATCGCCGTCGGCAATATTTGGAGCAGGTCCAATAGATGGATTGGCGAGTTTAGGGCCCACGATGGCTGGCTGGGTGTACAGTCGTCCAACTACGATGGCGATGAGAAGCTTGAGTTCATCGCCATCTCGACGGCCATGGAACGCAAGGGCTCGTACGTGTTCAGTGTGGACAGGTTCGAGGAGAACATGGATTCCGACGAAATCATCGACGTTGTCAACGTATTATGGATTGAGCGAATAGCAGGCGTGGCGTACAGAAGAGGCATTGGTCACATTTTGCAGAAGGCGTGGGATGCTCAGGCCAAAGATGAGGTTGATATTTTGCTTGGCTAGGGTACTTGCATGGTTTGATGCGACACTGGTAGAGCCCTTTTGGTATCATGATAGCGATTGACGATTTAATTGTACTTGACGTCCAACGGCTGAATATTCGGCGATTAACACCTGGGGGCCTCGGCTGCACGCCGTTTAGTTGAAGGCGTCCCAGGGGATCGGAGTTGGGTGAGCGCAGGCGGGGTTCTCCGTTGCATGGGTCCGCGTCAGGGTGGGCTTGTTGTCTTTGAAGAGCTCGACAAGTGTTGTGCTGTTTGGGCGGTAGGTAGGCAGCTTGTAGCTCCTCTCCAGGCCGTGGACGGGATCTCTGATGAAGGCGGCGAAGAGATGCTGCAGAAACCGAGACGCATCCTTAATGGTGCGGTGGTCGCCATGTCCGGTGTTGTTGTTCGCCATGAGTTCATATGTGCCCATGAGAAGGGGGATGTCCGCTGCTCTCGTTAGAACCCAGCTGCCGGCAGCCTAGTAAGGGGTGGCGAGGGGGGGTTACCTCCATGATAAGATCGCGCCCAAGGATAGGTCGTGACTTCAGGAAACACGCCCTTGTACAGATATCGCCAGACTGGCACGCCGTGCAGAGCTCGGTACCTGATCCTGTCAGCCAGAGTCCTCTCCCAAAGTCAAAAAGTGTCCAGTGCGCACCCAGACTCGGCCGCCATATTGCATTCAAACGCCGTCTCGGTGATGATCCGGGATACATTCTTGTTAACACCCTTGACCGGGTCCCAGTTGGTTACCGCGTCACCTTCGTTGAGCGTCATGCCCATGAGGGTGGGCTGTCCAGAGCCGTCAGCGCAAGCATCATGGCAGGAACCGGGCCATGGCAAGCAAGGAGATACTCACCAATCGAGCAAAGTGGCCCGCCTTGCCTCGCTTAGCGTACTCCTCGTTGGTGAACAGCGTGACGTCGTCAGCCATGGGCATGCCGCCATATGGCGACCCGAACCTGTTGAGCGTGTTGTTCGAGATGGCGTGCTTCAGCCTGTCGGCGTCGATGCCCCTCATGCACTCGAGCTCCTTGCCGCGGTCGCTGCTCGCGCACCCCACGACACCCGCGACGCGTTTGAACTCAAAGTCGGCGTCCGTCTTCCTGCCGTTGACAATCTCCACGGTGCCGCTCTGGAGCAGCAGCGCCGAGATGATGGGGTCTCGCGGGTACGCGTACACCATCGCGTGGCCCGAGTCAGCGCCGGCCGACTGCCCGCCCCAGACCATGCGCCGCGGGTCGCCGCCGAAGGAGGCGATGTTGTCGCGCAGCCACTCGACCGCGGTGCGCTGGTCGCGTAGCCCGAGGTTCTGGTGCCGCAGGGCGGGCGAGTTGGGGAAGCCGAAGATGTTCAGGCGATAGCTGGTCGACACTGATTAGTACGGAGAGCTCGCTAGTTTTAGGGCGAGAGGTATCAGGAACGGGGGGGCTGTACTTCAGGGTGATGACGATTATGTCCTTGCTCTCGGCGACGAAGTTGGTGGGATTGTACAAGGGCACGCTGTTGGACCCTTCACCGAAGCCGCCGCCGTAGGCCCATATGTAGACAGGCAGCTTTTTGGCAGTCCTGTTGGAACCGCGTTTGGACTTGGGGACATAGACATTCAGAGTGAGGCAGTCCTCGGACTCGCGGGTGCTAGTCCTGGCCGACTCTCCCAAGATCATGTTGTAGTTGAACTGGTAGCACGCCGGACCGAGCTTGGTGGCATTGAACGGCTGGCGGGACTTGTCAAACTGGGCGTGTTGAAGCGCCTGCGGTGGCTGGAAGCGCAACTTGCCCACGGGCGGCTGCGCAAAGGGGACGCCCAAGAAGGCATCGACGCGGTCGTGGACCTGGACGCCGCGGACGGCTCCCTGCTGGGTGTGCGCGATGATGTCCCTGGTGGGCACAGATGTGGTTTTTGCGGCACTGGAGCCGCACAAAGCGGCGACGTAGAGGAGGTTTTGAAGTCTCATGATGGAGTTTTGTCTTTTTGGTTGCTGTCGTGAGTGTCACTGCATCTTTCGAATAATATGGCACGGGCACAACGGGCTCTATTTGTATGTCTACGGGGACGAAGACGCGTTTGCAGACCGAGGCGCAGGTCGACTCAATCCCGCCGTCTGACTTGTTCGTGAGCCGACATCATTCAAGGGAGTATGACGAAGCTGGATGTTGAAGACGTGGATAGCTGGGAAGTGGAGTGGTTAGAGAGGTCGTTTACCGCATTAGGAATACGATGGCTTCGGGAGAGGCGTAAGCCACGGCCCTATTTCTCACGGTGGGTAGATCTTGCATTACCGGTTTATAGACTTCTTACAAGAGCGGTCGGTCTTTGAGATCCGACCGGGCTCACATATTCGGTAATCGAGCCGGACGATTTGAAGGTGGTGGCTGCACGTCAGATAATGCGTATAAGTAAGTTATGGCTGTTGGAGCAAGCTTCGTGCTTAATATCGGCATCGCCAACCCGTGGAAGCGGCAAGTACATACACCTACCTGAGGTACCGAGTTAGACCAGAATGTCCTTTGGAGCAGAATCATTTCAACAGCGGGCGCAATGATACGCAACTATCACTTCGTGCGTTCAGCGTGCAGACGTGTGCTGAAGGCTGGGCGTAATTGGAGGGCTGCGCACTACATCGTCTCTGAGTCTCCAGTGCATACTTCGTACTTCGTAGTATGTTCATCCAAACCGACGCCATTGTCCCTCTTCAGCGAGCCACCTTCGGAGGACCCGAGGCGTTTGGTCCCTGATTGCCCGGTTCATGCTGCCTGCTGGCGCAAGTTCATGCCGGCGCGATCGGAGAAAGGGGCGGAGAATTTCGCGACGCAAACGCGGATCAAGTACAAGGTCCTGGCTTGGCGCCGCCAGGTACGAGTACATGTACTTCGTAACGTAGTCCGTACCCGAGTTGCAACTTGCAAGCGCTTCAGTCCTTGGCCTCGCTCGCTCTTGCATGTTTACGGCAATCGCGCCGGGCTGGCAAGCGCGTTGACCTGCAGCTTCCCCGATGGTGTTCCCGCCTCAGGTCACGAATCACAGGGGGCTCGTGAAAGCGCAACCTCGTGCGCTCTTGCACTCGTCAGAGTCGTCACACACTCACCACTCCGCCATCGTTTGTTGTTTGGGCTCTCGATCTCCGGGCTCCCTCCCCCCCAACGACTCCTGCGTACCAGCATTGTATGATTTGCAGCGCCCTATCGCCGGCTGCCGCGACGTACCGAGACTTGCTACCGAGCGTGTACCAAGCGCCTCCCGCAGGTTCATGCGGCATCGCATTGGGTTATCGGGGCCAGCACGCGTTTCGCCTTGGCCCCGATCTGATCAATCCGATCATGATGAGGCGTCTAGCTCCTGCGATCCCGCGGAAACTTTTGTTCGCTGCGCCTCTGTAAGTTTTCGGGCGTGTTCGAGTAGGCTCCCTTTTTAGTTCTTTGCTGACCCCGTGCGAGGTGAGCCTCCAACTCTCGCCATCTGGTTGCCGCAGCCTAGCGTGTTCGTGCGACGCGATGAGTAAAGCTTAACGTCCCGTTGGCTCGGTGGGCGCCGCATGGCATGCACGGTTGCGATGATTCCATGCCCCAGCCTGTGCACTGTGTGCAGGCAACAGGCGAGGCGTGCATGGATCCGGTCTCGGCTCTGTGCTTTGCGCAAACAAACGTCCCAGCTCACCCGTGGGTGTTTTTATTACCACCGCTCCTGTGCGACGAGACGGCTCGTCTGTTAGCAGGTACGAAAGCAAACAGCACCTCGCACGGGTGCTTGTACTCTGCGCAAGCTCACGACCTTTTCGAGCCGTGCGTCACCACTAGCAATCTCGCGGCCCCATGTTCGCTGCGACGCTGCGGTGCACCGCCAGCACCACCAGCACCTCTCTGGGACCTGGCCCTTGTCTTTCTGACACAAAACAACTCAATCTCGTCCCGTCGTCGAGTCGTACAACGGCACTCTGGTCATATCTGACCAGACACGCTCCCAGAATAACTCCCTATCGGCCAACAGTTCGTACGAAGTACTCGGACTGGTGTCTCTAGGCGCCCGGCGTCTTGGCGATTCTCTTGTCCTCATCAAGCCCCTGTCGCAGGCTCGGCTCTGTGATCTACTCGCATGTCACCAACGCGGCCGCCCCGGGATCAGCGTACGCTCTCCCCTCGTCAAATGGTTCCCAAGGCTCTTGGCTACTATGTCCGTGACGAACGTCATTGGTGATCACTGATCAGTTCCCATATATTGCGGGCCGCTCATGGATGGAACTTGGTTCCGGCATGTTGCAGGAGCTGCAAGCGTCATGAGCTTGCAAGAATAATAAGCATGCTGCATGGGGCAACTAGAGGCCCCTGTCAGCACAGCATCAGAACGGTCGCCTGCCTAGGTGCGGACGACGGGCCACCTACGGGGTACGGAGCATGGCCGGCTTTGTTATTGCCTCACCTCATGCACGCAAGGCTCGTTCAGTACCTCACAGACAGTCGTTCCCCCCTTACGCATTAAACCCCAACCAATGGGCATAACGCTGTTTTAGATTTGCTCGGTTGTCCGTGTGCCGACCCGCAGATCGGCAGTCTGTGATCATGTTGCTTCTGCTCCTTCACCTTCGGGACTCAGCGAATTGGTCGAGAATCAAGATGTCGCGCGGAAAGGCGTTCGAGAACACATCCCAGGACCCGTTGAAAAGGTTGAGGGGAGAGGGCGGCCCCAGTAAGTCCCTTGAGGAACTGCAGAGGTCGCTCGGCATCTCAGTCACACAGACACGGCTAATGGCAAGAGGAGGCCATGCACCGGGTGTACCCCAGCATGGCCCCATGCATGCATCACATCGGTCCCATGTTCCCAACTTCGAGCTCAAGGTTGGTGGGCCGGTCCACGGCGACGTCAACCGAAGTCGCCGTGGTCCGCGGGGCATCGAAGGGCAGACGCATTGACTCAAGTCGGAGACTGTCTCTCTCCGAGCCGCATTGCAGGATGACCCCATGGTGCCTCTTGGTTTGTAATTGTGCCGCTTTGATGCCGGTGAATCAGGTTCCACGGCTGCCCTGGCCCCGACGCGTGCCATGTGGGCGATGCAGCAGCTGTCGCCCCGGTGGCACCGCGTCACCCTTGCCCAAGACTTTCTTGTGCCAGACCGATGCTTGTCCCACCGTCAGTGTCTCCGTACAGCGGTGTGGGTGGCCACAGAGTGTCAGGGTTCACAATGGTGAATGAGTGATGAGTCTTGCGGCCCTCGCGTATAAAGCCAAAGCTGGCCCTCCCGCTCGCCCGAACAGTCGGCCTGAAAGTTTCGGAGGACTAGCGTACCCAGCCGCGGTGTCGTCTAATATATTCTGGCAGCCAAGATGAAGTGCCCAACTGTCCTCGCCGCCTCTCTGGTAGCAGCCGGCGTAGCTCGCGCGCAGTGTCCTTTTGCGGACCCTGGGAGACTTGCTGCGAGAGCCGATGGCGTCACGTCTCGCGATCACATCGCCCAGTACGATGTAGACGACAGCGAGGGCTTCCTAACATCGGACGTCGGCGGGCCGATAGCAGACCAGAACAGCCTACGGGCCGGCCAGCGGGGACCTACTCTGCTGGAGGATTTCATCTTGCGTCAGAAGATCACGCGTTTCGACCATGAGCGAGTAAGTCGGTATCGCGTCGACCAAAGCTCACTACTAACATGCTACATAGGTGCCTGAAAGAGCTGTCCACGCCCGCGGAGCAGGCGCGTATGGCACTTTTACTAGCTATGGAGATTTCAGCAACATCACTGCAGCATCCTTCTTGGGGGCCAAAGACAAGAAGACGCCCACTTTCGTGCGCTTCTCGACTGTTGCTGGCTCACGCGGAAGCGCAGACCTGGCAAGGGACGTCCACGGCTTTGCCGTCAGACTGTAAGTCGTCCCATTATGACAAACGACGCGGTGCTGACGGGAGCAGATTCACGGATGAGGGCAACTTTGACATTGTCGGCAACAACGTCCCGGTCTTCTTCATCCAGGATGCTATCCAATTCCCCGATTTGGTCCACGCCGTTAAACCCCGGTCGGACAACGAGATTCCTCAGGCCGCCACGGCGCACGACAGTGCCTGGGACTTTTTCAGCCAGGAGACGTCGACGCTTCATACCCTCTTCTGGGCCATGGCAGGCTATGGCATCCCGCGGAGCTTTAGGCATATGGTAGGACAGCCGCCATTCGTACTTTCGTCACAGTCCTCGTACTGACGCGGCGAACAGGACGGGTTCGGTGTTCATACGTTCCGACTCGTCACCGACTCGGGTGACACCAAGCTCGTCAAGTGGCATTGGAAGTCGAAGCAAGGCAAAGCCAGCCTGATCTGGGAGGAGGCACAGAAAATCTCGGGCCAGAATCCCGATTTTCACCGTCAGGACCTCTTCGACGCCATCGAGTCTGGAAACTTCCCCGAATGGGAGCTCAACCTCCAGGTCATCGACGAGCAGCAAGCGCTCAGCTTCGGGTTCGACGTCTTGGACCCGACCAAGATCATCCCCGAGGAGCTCGCGCCGCTCCGCCCCGTGGGCATGCTGCGCTTGGACGCGAACCCGGTCAACTACTTTGCCGAGACGGAGCAAGCCATGGTCAGTCTGCTACGTTGAGAACGAGGGCCACATGTCGTGTATTGACCGTCGATCTAGTTCCAACCTGGACACATCGTCCGCGGCGTGGACTTCACCGAAGACCCCCTGCTGCAGGGACGACTCTTCTCCTATCTCGACACCCAGATTAACCGCCACGGCGGCCCCAACTTCGAGCAGCTGCCGATTAACCGACCCATTGGCAGGGTTCGCAATAACAACCGCGACGGCGCCGGGCAAAACATGATTCACAAAAACACGGCCCCTTGTACGTTGTTCGGCTTGGCATATATTTAAGGACGGGCCAGTCAACTAACGCATCACCGCAGACACCCCAAACAGTCTGAACAAGGGCTTCCCCATGCAGGCCAACCAGACCGACGGCAAGGGCTTCTTCAGCGCCCCCAATCGCCAGACCGACGGCAAGATGGTGCGCGGGCGGAGCTCGACCTTTGCCGACCACTGGAGCCAGCCACGCCTCTTCTACAACTCCCTGACCAAGATCGAGCAGCAGTTCCTCATCGACGCCATCCGATTCGAGACGAGCCACGTCACGCCCTCGGTGCAGCAGAACGTGCTCTTTCAGCTCAACCGCGTCAGCCATGACATCGCTGTGCGCGTTGGCCAGGCCCTCGGCCTGCAGGCGCCCCCCGAGGACGGCCGCTTCTACCACGACAACAAGACGAGGGGCATCACCATCTTCGGCGAGAAGCTGCCCTCTATCGCGACGCTCCGCATCGGCGTGCTCGCGTCGACGGGCTCCAGGGACTCCCTCACCCAGGCGGGGAGCCTCAAGAACGCCTTCAAGAACGACAAAGTCCAGGTCATCACCGTGGCCGAGTCCCTCGGCAACGGCGTCGACTTGACGTACTCGGCCGCCGATGCCATCGCCTTCGATGGCATCATCGTGGCGTCCGGCGCCGACAGCCTCTTCAAGGCAACCAGCAAGCCGAGCCTGTTCCCACCAGGCCGGCCGGCCCAGATCCTGCGAGACGGGTTCAACTGGGGCAAACCTGTCGGCTTTCTGGGCTCCACGGGCGAGGCCCGTGTTGCGGCTGGCGTGAACGACGGGCCGGGAGTGTTTGTCTCCAACGACGTTGATTCAATCGTTAAGGACTTTAGGGAGGGTCTCGCCGTGTTCAAGTTCACAGATCGGTTCCCCGTGGATGCCAATGCCTAATAACCTTGCAAATTCAATGGCTTTTATGGACCTTGATGGTTGAGCTTTGCTTGTTTTCAGAGTAAATAATTGAGCATGCGGAGGGCTTCTCTGCAATTGACAAAGATTGATATCATATGAAGTGCTTGAGAATCTGGCCGTGCCTATGGCTCATTGTAGATTAGGGTATATTTGAGCCACGCATCCGCCTCTCCAGTATCGTCACCAGTGCCGAGACGCAAACAACGGGGTCTGGACGCTGCGAACGCACGTCGTCGAAATTTGTACAAGTCAACGCCCGAATAGCATGGTTGGGATCAGTCCAGAACCGATATTTAAGTGGTGGCAGCGTCCGTGTAGTTTCGCATAGCGGCGCAATCTCCAGGCAGTCCGTACCTCGTGCAAATGCCGCCGAGCTGGGCATCGGCCCAGACTGAGTCGCCGAGGCCGGCCAACGAGCGGAGAACTTGCTGCTGCTTGTCTTGGAGTTGCTCGAACGCCGGTAGGTCCTCCAGCTTGGCGGGAAACGCCATGCAAATGGTTTCGTACGCGAGAGAAGACGCGACATCGCCGGATGCTTTGGCAAGTGCGGCGGCCATGGCATCGACAGCTGTCGAGGACGCCGCGTCGCTCGTCTTGCGGCATCTGAAGTCCGAGACTGCCTCTTCCGACGCGCCAGGTATATCGTCGCCGGCCGGCACCATCAGGCGCCAACCGTCATGCATTTGATCGTTGACAGCGACCCTGGCGATTGCCAGGATAGCCTCCGAGTCCTCGACGCCGAGGTTGAGCAATACCTTGGCGGATGCCCATGTCACCAGCTGCGAAGCCGGCTGCTTTTGAAACAGCTTTCGTATTCGGGCGACAGTATGGTCGTCGTGTCCTGCCGCTTGCTCCTCGGGCGGATGGAGCGCAGTCACGCCGGCTGTGAGCAGACCTATCGCCAATACAGCTGAGGCCTGGACCCATGCATACCCAGTCCGCCCGTCGACAACCGACCACAGCAAATCTAATGTGTTGTAGGACGCCACCCCGGCAGCTTCCGGAAACCAAGCCAAGGCGTGCGCAGACATAGCCTGTACAGATGGGACAGGGTCATGCAGTGCCAATGCCTTCAGCACCGGCACGCCGTTCAAAACTGCGTCGTAAGACTGCAACTCGAAATCCGGCTCGTCGCCGCAGGCTGTTCGCCAGGCCATGATGTCGATGTTCTCGGGCTGCCAGTCGTCGGGGTCGCCAACGGCGAGACGGACAAGAAGGCCGATGATCTTGTGGCGATCTGGAGTTCGCGTGTCGACCAGAAGCTTCAAAAGGAACGGTACTGCGTGTGGCGTCGCTGACCAGCGCGTTCCCTGATGTACAAGATGTTCTGAGAGCTTGGACAGAGCATCGGCGGCTCGCTTGCCTCCAGCGGGGCCTGAATACTGAAGCTGCTGGAGCCAAACCGGGACCTGGGTCGCCTCGCCATACGCAGTTTGCAACGCTGGCCAGTCGATGGATCCCAGGCCATCGAGGATGCTGGGCTCTGGTGCGAGTGGACCAGGCTGGGGAGATGCTTGGCGAGGGCTACCAGCTCTTTGCGAGGGCAGTGTTGCGGCCGCGTTTGCAGATGCCGCGTCTGCTGCTGATGCCGTGCTTCCTCTCTTGGCCGTCAATGGGCGAGGGCAGCCATGGAGCTTTGCGTACAGGCCACAAGCATTGCACAGTAGATTGTCCTCGTCATCCTTCCTCCAGAGAGGAGTGGCAGTGGAGCGGCAGTTGGAGCAAACAAGTTGCTGTGCAACAGTGTTAGTCCGAGTTGGCGTCGAGGGACCCAGCTCAGGGGCTGCAAAGCCACAACAAAGGGGCTCAGAGCAGGGAAAGATATCGGTTTCAGTGCGGGCTAGAACTCACCGGGGGAAAGGGCGGTCCGATCTCCGACATGGCTCGATCAAGTCCCGGTAGTCGGGAGGCGATGGTGGCGATGAAAGGCTCGAACCCTCGTCAGATGGGCCATGGTCGAAGCGAGCGAGCTAAAGGGGAGGCCGGAGGAGCGGAGTGACGGGGCGGTCGGGCGTGTTGTATGTAGGTGGTTGATCGATGGTGCCCAAGTGGTACCGATCTGTGGTCTTGAGCGCCGGGGGGGGGAGTGAGAGGAAGTGAGGGAGAGGCATCAGGGCCCGGCTCCAAGTTGGTAGGCCGGCAGGCAGTTGAGGGCAGGAGGGCGAGACGGAGAGTAATCAGCCCGGACGTACCTGCCGTCCCCGCTGTAGCGAGCAGCGGCGTGCCTGACCTCAATAGTCTGGGCGGGCTGAGGGCTCGTGGCTCGGTGATACGAGGTATGCGGTACACGCAGCTACGCAAGTGGGCGCACCGTGGTCTTGGTTCCCTGGACTTGGATGTGCGTGGGCAGCAGCGCTGGGGGTTGAGACGGACAGGCGTGTGTCCCCAAGCGCTGAACTTGGGGTGGTCATGGCTCCCGTCCATGGCATCACGACGACAGACGATGGCGGATTATGGCGACCACGAGACGCTTTGCAATTGAGCAGCAAAGGCAGAGCCGAGAGGACATGCAAAGCACGCGGCGTTTATCCCATCGACGATCAGCCAGCGAAATTCAAATTGGGTGCGGCACCATGGACGCCATGACGTACGAGATCGATGAGACGTACGGAGCTTCCACGGACCGTGTCCCGTCGGTCAAGTTGCACGACACCGGACGTTGAATAAGTCAATGCAAGGTAAACTAACGGGGACGGGACGGCATACCCCGGTCAACAGCTGTCTGGGGCTCGTCCAACAAGCTGGAGGGCTGCAGGCAGGTTGGATGATGAGCTGACTGGACTTGAACCTGTGGGCGGGCACAGGCCTAGCTGGCCGCTGCATCATGGATGGCTGGCGGGTGAGGTGCTGGCGGGACGTGCCTCGAGCCACTGTCCGGGGAAACACCCCGAGCAGACGACAGGCGGGTTGGTGGACACAGCGACCTTGGAGCCCACCTGCGCAGGACAAGGGCATGAAGCGGAACCCAATCAGTAGATACCAGGTACGTGCCAGCCTGTTTGCGGGTGCAAACACCGTGCTTGACCGTGGCAGTGCCCGGCGCTGGGGCCACTATATTTGGCTTTGGTTCCCCTGAAGATCCGGGACCCCATCGTCGGGTTGAAAGGAACGAGCGACTGCGGAGTGACCGAGGAGAAGGCACTCGCCACACCACACTTCCCGCTGGACTGACACTGTGACGGTACCCGAAGCTGAGAGCCCTCTGCAGACATTGTCTCAGATGTCGAGCACGCGGGCGTCGTGGGCGGCTCCCGAAAGAGGCTTGAATTCCGAAAACGGCTGACAATGACCTTGTCGAGCCTCAGCCAGCCCGCCCGCCTCGAGCGACAACCTTGGAAGGCCCGAGGTCGCAGTGCAAGGTCGAGCACGTCGACGGGCGGGACGAGAGGTCGAAAAGGTACCCAGCCGGGCCACGCACAGTGCGGACAAGCCGTTCCTTCCATCGTCGTCAGGGCGCGCGGCCTCCCGCCATTGGCCACTGTGGCTGTGGCTTGCGCGTTGATTCGCAACCGCAGCAAGTCCCTTTTAATGTCGAGCCCCACCACGCATGCGGCGCAAAGTTGAGATTCGCGTCGCCAAAGGACAGACAGGCCAAAAGACCCTTTTTTCTGGAAGCGGCCAACTACCTCGATCCTCGACCTGCCTCGCTCGAACCTGCACGCATCCCCGGCACAGAACTCGTCGTCGCAGCGTCATCGCCAGGGCCCCGGCTTCTCCTCCCGTTCTTCATAATTATCTGAGCTCTTCGCGGTCGACCGTCCGTCGCATCTCCCAGCCTCGCGACCCGCCGGGCCTCAACCCCCCCGAACCTCCAAGATGGACGCGCCGGAGCCCGATCAGACCCCTTTCGCGAGCGTCACCGCGCACACGTCCAAGCTCCAAAGAGTACGAGTCCCCGAGCACCTCGACTGGGCCTGGACTGGCCTTGCCTTGCCTTGCCTCGCCTCGGCTTGCCCCCTTCGAGCGGCTCTGCCGTCGCTCGTCCACAAAGCTGACATCGAGTTCACGTCGTAGCATTACCAAGCCCTCTTGGACCAGTCGACGCCCTTTGTCCTGTACCGATGGGTCGGAACCAGTGTCGGCCTTATCCTCTTCTTCCTGCGCATTTTCATTGCGCAAGGATGGTACATTGGTGCGTTCGCCCCCTCTCGCGAGTAGCTGCCTGTCCTGCTGACATGGTGGACCAGTTGCGTACGCTCTGTGCATCTACCTGCTCAACCTCTTCCTCGCCTTCCTCCAACCCAAGTTCGATCCGTCCAACGACGCTCTCGACAATGAGATGGAGGACGGTTCGGTCGGCACCCTCCCGACCAAGCAGGACGAGGAGTTTAAGCCCTTCATTCGCCGCCTCCCCGAGTTCAAGTTCTGGTATTGGGCCACGCGCGCCATTGCCATCTCCTTCGTCTGCACCTTCTTCGAGTTCTTCGACATACCCGTCTTCTGGCCCGTTCTGGTCATGTACTGGTTCATTCTCTTCGTGCTGACGAGTATGCCCCCCCCCCCCCCCTCCCCAACCCCCCGGTGACTTCCCATCAGCGAGCAAAGGCTGACATGGAGCAGTGCGCAAGCAAATCCAGCACATGATCAAGTATCGCTACGTTCCCTTTACCGTTGGCAAGAAGAGCTACCGCAAGGACAACTCGTAAGCGTTTGCGCAGCAACATCGACGCATGGCGAAACCGAGCCTTGCGTGTATAACAATGTTTCCCGGCTGCCTCGGCGGCGGCTGGTAGGTGGACTTGAAGCTGCGACGCTGCACCGGCGAGCCGGCGCCGCAGGTTGTGTAGCACCGCAAATATGCGATAGGATCATATAGACGACTTCTGGACTCGGTGGACGAGATAGGTGCTGGGCCTCGGTATTGGAGACGATTCCTTAATGAACAACCAATGTTTGAATGACGGGCGGCGGCGAATCTTTATCGAGTCGCTCGCAGCATGGGCAGGAATCGTGATGGAAGCCAAGCATTGCATTGGACTACGGGCGTCGAGCGGAACCTGGGGACTGCAGTGTCGTCTGGGCACCGTAGTACGGCCGTTATTGTTTATGAATATACGAAAAGGTCTTGGACTGTAGTCTGAACGGTCTTGTGGCTCGCATGGACGATTGTGGTCCTCGCGCCGTTGTGGCTTCTCACCTCACAACGCTCCGTTTGTTGGCCACGGTGGTGGTAGAGAGCTGAGTTCTGGCGCTGCCAGCCTGCCAGCCAGCCAGCACGGTCGCCGCCCCATCTTTTTTCTGGGCCTCCTTGCTTCAACCTTCAACCACCACACCACACACAAACGTCCGCCGGCATCGCGACATCGCCGCTGCTCGCTTCCCGCCCCTCTCTCGACGAGGTCCTGCATCGAATTGCGCGGAGAAGCCACCGTCGAGCATCCAGCCAACGGGGACCGATCGCCCTCCCAGCCACAATGGCGTCCACCGGGGCGCGCACCGGCGAGCGCGTCGTCCACCAGGACTACATCGCGCGCATCCGCTTCTCCAACGCACTGCCTCCGCCGCCGACGCCCCCGAAGCTGCTCGAGATCCCCAACACGGGCCTCGCCAGCGGGCAGTACACGACCCCCGGCTTCGCCTCGCGCCTGGCCAGGGAGCAGCCGCTCAACATCGAGGCCGACGCCGAGCTGGGCATGCCGCTCAACCTGGTGGGCATGCCGGGCGTCTTTGACGGCGACGAGCGATGTGAGTGCTCCAGTGGCCGCACCCATCCACCTCTTTCAGACCTTGCTGACAGTTGGACGCAGCTATCCAGGCGCCGGCCGCCGCACCCGCCGTTCACCCCCACGACCGTCCGCTTCTCCGACCTATCGCCGCGCTCGGCAAGCCCAAGGTCGCCGAGGCCAACGTCTCCTTCCTTCGCCGCACAGAATACATCTCGTCGAGCACGCCCAAGCGGCCCGAGGGCAGCCATGCGCGCGCCCTCCTCGCCCGCGCCCGGAAACCTGCGCGGCCAGCCCCCGACGCCGCCGCCGACTCCCCGCAGGCCATCAAGCGCAAGATCGACCGCGGCTTCGAGGTCGCGGAGCAGGACCTCAAGGACACCAAGCGCGTCAAGCACCCGACCAAGAAGCACCTCAAGCTCGTCGAGGCGGTGCCCCTACTGCCTGACCTGGACGCCTTCCCCGACTCGGGCGCCTACGTCACCGTCAAGTTCCTCACCAACCCCATCACCAACGCGACCCAGTACGACACGCGCCTCCTCAGCGGCCTCTTCCGTCCCGTGGACCGCACCCCGGCGGAGGAGGCCATGTTCGAGGCCGCCCTCGCCGCCTACGAGCAGGACCCCGCCAACAACGCCAAGCCGCAGAACCTCATGAACTACGACTTCTACCTCCCGCCTACCAAGGACGTCGCCAAGAGCTTCCGCCGCAAGTTCGACCTCGACGACCCGGAGCACGACAGCGACGATCTGTACACGCACGGCACCGGCAACGGAGCCGGCCGCGGCCACTTTGCCTTCAACCGCGTCAGGGCGTACGAGACCGCCCAGGAGACGGAGCTCGACCACCCGACAAAGTATGAAGACGAGATCATCCTCGCGTCCAACGACGACGACACATATCCGAAGCAAAAGGCCGTCTACTACTACCCCATCATGCAGCGCTCCGCCATCCGGCCCCAGCGCACCAAGCGCCTCGCCCGCACTGCCGGCATGTCCCAGGGCGACGAGGAGGAGCAGGTTATCGACCAGATCGAAATCACCGTCCAGGACCCCAGCGAGCGCATGCTCGAGGCCATGCGCAAGTACAAGGAGCGGCCCCTCGGCTGGGACCAGGCAGCCGACGACGACCACGAGGAGGAGCAGGAGGAGCAGACGCAGACGCAAGATGCGGGCGCCGATGCCGATGCCGATGCTGACGCCGACGACAACGCCGAGAGCGATGGTGAACCGCCGCGCCGGCGCCAGAGCAGCGAGGCTGACAGGCGGTCGCCGCTGGAGCGGGACGCCGACGGCGAGGATGACGAGGACGAGGACTAGGCTGAGGCGCGGACAGGGACCATTCGGGCGGTGTTGGCGGGGGGTCGCAGACAGGGCGGCGCTTTACCGTCGAAGGATCACATCAGCCCCCCTAAAGGGGCCTGGAGGAGTCAAGCCATGGCCACGGGGCGAAAGGGGTATTGTATTGTATGCTTTATAGATCCAACGTCACAAATCTGAAAATCAAGCCGAGTGTCTTTCTGCCAATACAAGCGCACGTCCCGGATGAGAGAGCCAAAAAGGGCAGAAAAGGTGAGAGAAAAAAGACAAGCGTAAACTCCGTGTCCGTACTCCATTTGAGCAGCTAGGGGATATACACATGTGCACATATATATATAAATAACCCAGAATCCCCGGCCTGCCCTGTCTGTGTGTGTACGTATGTGCAGCCGTTTCGTCATTTCACACAGGGGTCGCCGTTGCGGTCCCTTAGTAGACCTTGGTAGGTGGATGGATGATGGCTATGGCAGCTTCGTGCTGGCGCTCGACGGGTCGAAGCCAATCACCGACCTCTGGTCGTCAATTACGCGCCCGTATCTGTAGAGGAGAGGAGTCAGTCCAGTCCAAACAAACATCAGAGCGTGTGAATATCACGACGGGAACGGACGCCCGGCGCGCGCGCGCGCGCGCCAGGCGCCTCAAAGGGTCAAAACTCACTCGAGGAGTAGCCTGAAGAACCAGGCCTCCATGTCCTCCTTGCGCACCACCTTGTTGGCCCAGTCCCTGCTGGCCACGGCGATGCGCTCGGCCTCGCCGTTGCCGAGGCTGCTGTCGCCGAAGAAGCGCACCGCCTCGAGCCACTCGTCGCCCTGGAGGCTCAGCGGCACGTAGTGCGCCCACGGCTTGAGCCACTCGTTGTGCCACTCGCGGAAGACGGCGAGCTTGAACGTCAGGCTCCGGCTCTGCAGGAAGGCGTAGAAGCGGCCCGAGAAGGCGTTGCCGTCCATGTCCAGGAGGTACTTGTACCCCCACGCGTCCTGCTGCTCCACGCGGTCCTTGACGTCGAAGAACTGGATCTGGGCGTCGCAGTCGCCGGGGTCGCACTGGCCGACGTGGGAGAAGGACACGTCGATGAAGTCGCGGTAGTCCCCGCGGGGCGCCTGCTTCGTCTCCCACTTGGGGCTCTCGGCGCCGCCGTTGTTGACCATGATGCGCGCCTGGTCATGCGCATTAATCTTCTGCACAAAGTGCTGGCGATGCTGCCGCCGCCAGCCCCCGTTCCGGCTGAACCCGCCCGTCGTGGATCCGCGCCAGTAGAGCTTGTCCTTCTTCTGCGTCCAGGGCACGTCCTTTTCCTCGTCGTAGGATACCTTCTGGTACCAATACCACGGCGAGGGGTAGACGATGTCGTTGTACGAAGAGATCTTGGACTGCGAGAAGATGGGGAACAGGTCGTGGACAATGTTGAAGGCGTTGGGCCGATCGAAGAAGCCGTACGATGCGCTGAGCGACGGGGTGAGGCAGACGTCGGACATGGCCGTCGTATTGTAGACAAACCCTAGGTCGCTGAACCCGTAGCTGCTCATGTCGTCGGCGCGCTCGTCGTCTTCAAGAATCCTGGCCGGGGTATCTGGCGGACACGACATGCGCGAGTGCGTCCAGGTGGGTTGGTGGGCGAAGACATTGAACCGCGTCAACTTTGTCTCCTCGAACATCGTCTTGTCGCTCAGCTCGGGGGCCGTCTTGGAGAAGTCGTTGGTCGGATTCGTGTTGGCGTTGGACACGGGCATGTTCTCGTTGCGCGCCTTGCTCACGAGCCGCGTCAGATCGTCGTGGGGAACCACGACGCGGGGTTCATCGTGGATGTTGAAGGCCAGGTCCATGTCCGGCAGGTACTGCAGGAACTTGGCCATCATGCCCTCGGTGGCATTGCGCTGCCATTCCTGGCCGCCGTTGATGTGGGCAACCTTGTGGTTCCGGATGGCGACACCGATGAGGGCATTGTCGAAGCCCAGCGCCTCCTTGGCCCTCGAGCGGATGGTCTTGGGTTTGAGGCCCCAGAACGGGGTGATGAGCTCGTGGATCATGTCAAACTCATCGATCAGCTGGACGTTGTTGGCCTTGGCGAACTCGAACCACTTGTCGAAGTTGGGTGGTGGAGGCAGCTTGTAGCGCCTGCGGTATTCTTTGACGGCATCGGCGAGCGTCTTGGACTGCCTCTGCGTAACCTGGTCATGCTCGCGCTGCGCATCGCTCATCAGGTACCATATGGGGTGGGAGCCGGTCCCGCTGACGGGCTTCGGCCGCGGGCCGCCGGGGATACGGGGCGCTTCCTCCCATTGCACGGCGTCGGGCTGGGCATTCGTCTGGGGCGGCGGCGGCGGCGGTTGGTTCTTCTGGCCCGACACGGGTTCCCTCAGCAGCAGGGTGCCGTCGAGGCGGAGGATCGAGTAGGTGCAGAAGACGAGGAAGACGAGGCCGACCAGCGCCAATGTCTGTCGGCGCCGCATCGTGTGCAGCGAGGCCGGCTTCAGCATCGGTGCCAAGGCGAAGGGGCGTTGTGCGTCACCGTGCCTGGGGTCTGCGAAGGTGTCGTCGTCGTCGTCGTCGCTGTCGCTGTCGTCGTTGGCCGTCGTCGCATCGGAGAGAGGGGAGAGAGGCGAAGACGCGGCCGGTTTCAAGGCTGCGACAAGGGGACCATGACGTTCCCACGTTTCGACCGGCGAAGGATTGCGGTTTGAGGCACGCCTTCTGGCTAGGCGCGGTACGGACGGGGAAGACGCGGGCGGGCAGCGAGCCATGGATTGAAGGAGCCAAACAAATCCGGGCGGCTTCGTCCCTGGCAACTACTGCTAGGCCGGAGTGGTCGCAGTGGTGGCACTGGTGGTGGCACTGGCGGGTGTCCCACAACGCACATGCAACCTGCACAGGCAATTGGACGGAACCTGGAACCAGCGCACCAGGCCAAAGTGCCAGCCGGGCAACATTGGATGGGCGCAACTGACAGCGCGGCCCGGGACAGGGGGTGGCAGCAACTGAACTTTTTTTGCAATCCCCCCTCGGGCTGCCCACCTCAGGTGCCCTCCGCTCCCCTGTGCTCCCAGCGCCCAGCGGGCACCATTGGCGAGCGCCCCTGCTGTGCCCAGGCCGTCAACAGTCCCGCGCCCCTCAACAACAATGCGTCTCCCAAGCAGCCTCCCGTCTTCAGCGGGCTCGCTTCCCGCATGGAACCCCCCGCATGCCAAGCAAAGTAGAGGAGCGTGTTTCCGAGCGACATGACCAGCCCTGGACAAGGAATCTTTCAGCTTCGCATTTCGCGTGTCTTGTCAGGCAGGTCTGTACGAGGTACGAAGCAGCGCCCACTTTTAGCACCCAGGCGTTGCGCTTCGTGCAGTGGATGAAGAGCAGCGCCGGCCTACCGAAGGTGCTTGCGGCGCGGTCCCCCGTTTGCGGCGCTACCACCACGCGATCCCGCTGCAGCGCGAACGGACAGCGGCCGCGCACGCCGAAACCGTGGCCGGTCCATCCCATCACGCGTGCACGCACGACGGTCTCCAATGCACATACGGGTGTTGAAGAATGGCCTCGAGTTTTACCAATGGCAATGCGCACACGACCAAGTCGACCCCGGGCCGCACTCACTCAAACACACAACTCACGGAGGGCACTCACGCTGGGCGTCACATCCTGAAGGTCCCATTCATAGAGCTATATTGCGCTACATTTCAAACGGCAGCTGACAATATCGGCCACTGTTCATCATGGCCACCCAGAACGCCGACTATGCCCGTAACCCCTTTTTTTACACCCGCATTGGAATTCCTTCCTCTAGTAGAAGAAACCAATGATCTTGCCAGCGACGTGCTTGCGGCGGGCCTCCTCGTGGTCCATGATACCGGCCGAGGTGGTCAGGATGACATAGCCGAACTGACGGGCGGGCAGCAGCTTGACGACCCACTTCTCGAGGTCGGCCAGGCGGACGTTGTAGCGGGGAGAGATGACACCGGTCTTGTTGAGGCGGCCGTTCAGCTGAACGACGATCTTGCCAGAGCGGTGGTCATCGACCTCCTCGAACTCGCCGATGTAGCCTGTGACAAGAACGAATCAGCACATGTCGCGGCAGTCTCGAGCGTCGAAAAGAGTCATCAGGTTCAGAAACAACAGGTTCGAGGCCGTCGCGGAGTTCAATATATCGGCAACTTATAGGGGCTAGGTCGTGGGAGCAGAGTCGACAGTCGCCCTAGTTATCATACCGAAGGTTTTCATAACCTCGAACCTGAATGCTTCTTTCTGACGAACCCGACCGCCTCTTGTCGACTGGATGCGAACCATGCCAGCAAGCAAGTTCTCTCACGTACCGTGGCGCTGCATGACCTGCAGGAACTTGACAATGACCTTGGAGCTGGGTCGGATCAGGACCTGGCGCTTGCCGGCCTTCTCGGCGTTGTTGATGGAGTTGAGGGCATCGTGGAGAACCGAAGTGCGGACCATTTTGGCGGTATTGTCGGGATGGAGATTCTCAAGTCGGAGTGGAAATGAGGTATCTGCCACGAGCAAAGACTCGACGTTAGCCTCGCGCGGCCATGAGCAGGGAGAGTGCCCTCAGCGATCGGGTCGAGGAGGGTTCTGCCGCCCATTGCTGAAGGAGAGAAGCGTATCGAGAGCGTCCACCCGTTCGGCTCGTCGCGCGCACCGTCTTGTCGCACCCAAGTCAAAGGTGGCCAGTGGCCGGTGCTCGTCTCGCCGCCGGGCGGCGCTCACGATTGCTCTCCCCCGCCATCGATAGAGGCATCATCCTGCTTCGTCCCGACCGCCGTCAGCCATTGGAGTCATACATACCTCACAGAAAGGTTATCGGACTGGTCCTTGGAAGAGTGAATGAGGTCGTGGAGCTGAGGTGAGAAAAAAGTATCGTCGAGCAAGCGACCCCCGGTGGAGAGAAGAGTGGGGATTGCGCGCGGATTGGTGCGAGTGTGCGCGTGTGTGTGCCCTGGTGGTCCGTGCACGAAAAATTGCCCTAATCGCGTGCGCACTTTGGAGCCCACCCTGGTTTTCGGCAAATCCCCGTTACGCTCAAATCCAGAACACCACTCTGCGCACGACGTACCTCTTTTCTCTTCCCCCCCCCTTCCCAACTCCAAACACTAAAATCTTCGAGGATCGCCCGACGAGATAAACATTCAAGATGGTGAGTCTCCGCAACCGTTGAGTGGCCCTCTTGAGGCTCGCTGCGAAGCGGCTCGGGTCGGATGCGAATCCCACCCGCGCCGCCGCAGAAAATTGCCCCTCGGGCACGACGCCGATGACAGACGTTAACATGCCGCCCTTCAGTCGGACGTAGAAGAGAACAACGCCCCCGAGGTCGCCGATGAGGTCGAGGTTTCCGCCGACGCCCCCAAGGGCCAGATGTCCGTTCTGGACGCCCTCAAGGGCGTTCTGAAGTTGGCTCTGATGCACGACGGTCTTGCCCGCGGTCTCCGCGAGGCTTCCAAGGCCCTCGACCGCCGCCAGGCTCACATGTGTGTCCTGAACGAGAACTGCGAGGAGGAGGCCTACAAGAAGCTGGTCGTCGCTCTCTGCGACGAGCACAAGATCCCCCTCATCAAGGTTCAGGACGGCAAGCAGCTCGGCGAGTGGGCCGGTCTCTGTACGTTGCTCTCCCTCCCCGGAACGGAAAGGCGCTGGGATCCCCGACGATACACGATTTACTGACTTGTCTTGCACAGGCGTCCTCGACCGCGAGGGCAACGCCCGCAAGGTCGTCAACTGCTCTTGCGTCGTTGTCAAGGACTGGGGTGAGGAGTCGCAGGAGCGCTCCATCCTCCTGAACTACTTCCAGACCTCGCAGTAAACGTGCTGCACGGACGGCGTTGAAATGAAGGGTATAGAGACGCGGGCTTGATTTTTGGGTCCGCCGGAAACGACACTTTGCGGTTGTACTCTAGCCACTTCGGCTGGCATCTGGATTTGGTATCAGGCCTTCATGTTTGGCCCATCTTGCATGAGGGGAATGGCAAAAAAAGGGAAACGCTCAAAACTTTGCAAACAATCGCTAGTGAAGTGTAACGTGAAATTGTGAGGCGTTTTATGCTGCGTCGGCGTCGGTGATGGGATATGGCCCTATTTACTTGCGTCCCTCCACCTGTAGGGTCGTTAGCTTATTCGTCGACTCCCCGCCGTGGACGCCCATCCAAACTTACCATGATAATGTGATATCCGAAGCCCGTTTTCGCCTCTCCTATTTTCGGGCTGCTCGTGGTGCTCGGTTCCAGCGCGAACGCGACTTCTTCAAACTTGGGATCCAGGCTGCCCTTGCTCTTCCACCCCAGCGATCCGCCTGCGCGCGTAGTGTGAGCTTGGGGCGTTATGGAGCACCGACATGAGACTCTCACCTTGCCTCGCCTTGTCCTCCGAGTAGTTTCGGGCGACCTCGTCGAACTTGACGCCCTCGTTGAGCTTCGCCAGCGCCTCCTCCTTCTTGGCATGCTTCTCGCACTGGACACGCGTCTGTCAGAACCGACTCGCCGTGGCCTGTGAGCGTCATGGGAATGAATGCCGCCATCACACGTACCAAGATGTGCCGCACATTGATGGATTGCGCGCCTTTGGACTTGCCACCGCCCGTCTCCTTGTCGCCGCCGCCGCCCTTGCCCTTGGCCGCAGGCTTGTCGCCGCCTTTCTTGTCGTTTTTCCCCATGGTGCCTGGGATACTCTGCGGAGAACCGGGTGGTGAGAGGGGGAAGTCAACCAAGCGTTCGAAACTGCCCCGCTTGGACCCTGAAAACGCAACGCACCATGACGTTCAAGAATGGAGGGAGGGGCAGGTGCCGACAACATCGCTTCTTTACATAGCTGCCGCGTTGGCTTCGTTTTTGTTTAAAGATCCGCTGGCGGTGCACTAACTCTTCCATCCCCGACCGGTTCCCTCGCTGGAGTAAAGCTACCACAACGCTGCCAAGTACAAGCTATACATGCGACTAGACCCTGCTAACATCACTTCCTCACCAGTTAACGTGCCAATGATCTCTTTTCATTAGTTGCTGATGGTGCCTCTGCGTTTCTAAGTTCTCACCATCGAGCTCCCGCTCTGGCTCAGTCTCGCGAGCTTCAGTTCGTTGCCCGTTTGCAGGGCGCGGCGCCATTCCTCGAGGTTGAGCCTCTCGTTCGCCTGGGTCGTCTTCCAGTTCACAAAACCCTGCTCGCCGCGGCGCTGGCGAACAATTTCACCTTCGTACTTCTCGTACAATAGCCAGTCGTCGAGCTGCGATGGCCAAGGCACCTTGCAAATGTCGATGATCGACCGCTGGCCTGGGACGCGCTCCAGCGTGATCTCCATGCGGTCCAAGCATGTCTCGTCGTTAAACCTCTGGCCGTACTGTCGGATGATGTACCTTTTGCTTTTATCAGCACATTAGGCTGTCTCCATCGGCGGGGTATGCACTCACTTTCCATCATATCTGACTCCGGCTCTGGGCGCGAGGGGGCTACGAAGGCGATAGCCCCGCAAGATGTGAACTTGCTTGCCAACCTGCGTAATGAGAGAGAGGTGCATGTCGGATAGCTTGCCTTCACGTACGAACTTTACAATGCCCGGAGGCGAACAGATCTTTTCGCTTCCGGTCAAAAGTGGAAGGGCCTTGACGCCATGGGGGCCCATTGTCGGGCGCTCACGCGCGCTGTCGACGATTCCGTCTCTGTGGGCACAGGCCATGTTCAACCACTAGCTGCCATTTGCATCAGCGGGTCTGTTCGTTGTTCTTTTCGTCCTTGACGCCTGGCACTCACTGGCCGGCCTCGTACTGGGAGTCTCTCCCGACCTCAGAGAGCGCTTCAGTTGCGGTCGCTCTCCACGAATCGCCGGCGCTGTCGGCTACGTCTCGAAAGGTGACGCCACGCAAGGGGCCGGTCTTGGGTAGAGCTTGGTATCGAGTCTTGTCAAGGTCAAAGAAATCTCCACGGAAGCGCGCTCTCCATTGCCGCTGCAGCCTCGCCGCCGTCTCCGTACGGGGCCACGGATACGAAAGTCCGGTATCCAGGTGGTTCTCCGGGTTGAGGATGTCGATCAGTAGCTTGTCGAGGCGTGCTTTCCTGATGATGCCCAGACCGATCGACGGGATACCGCACATCTCGTCAAGAGCCGCTGCTTCCAGAAAGCTCGTGGCGCTCTGGACGGTGACTCGGGGCGTGTTTCCGTCGATCAGCCCGGCGCGAGAGGCATCGCAGAGCTCCAGAAGAGTGGCTTCGGTCAACCTGAACCCCTGAGATGCGCGGGGGGTCCTGGGAGAGACGTCGCCGGATATGAAGCCTGCTCGCGTCAGATACAGTTGCCATCAGCTCCAAGGAGACGTAGACGTGCCGCCCTGGGATATGTCCCCAGACGTGTCTGTATCTGCCGAGTTCCCGTACCGATGGCGGCGGCGATAGCAGCTTGGAAGCTGAAAGCGGCTGCAATCCACCGCGCTGAGGCGCCGCCCGGAAAGGTGAGAGTCCACAGTCTGCATCGTGTTGGAGGAGTCCGGGGTTTATATATATGTAAGATATGTATCTCGACTGGTGACGGTTTCAAAACGAGAAAACGGGCGACGGAGCTCTCGCTTGTGGAAGCGCAGTAGCTGCGTGTATCCTCGGATGCTTGCTCAAACAGGGCAGGCGCGAGGGCGATTAACAGCCCAGGGCAGCACGCCCTCCCTCAATTTAAGCGACGGCATTTTTATTTCTATCCTACGAAGTTGCGCAAATGAGATCCGGTCTAGGTAGGTAGTATTTCGCCTCATTAGCTCTTCCCCCTCGAAAATGCATGTGCCATGTACGAGGTGCACTGTCGTTCTAACTTTTCACTCATTGATCGAGGACGGTCCAACTCCAACTCAGACGGCAACTACGATCTTACCCTGCACCAAGTGAGATGTTGGACATTCAGCCAGGCCACTTCGATTGTGCCTTACTCTGCATTCCGAGAGGCTTCTACCTGGCCTTACCTGACGCCGGTTCTTTCCCCTTCATGGCCATTTGTTCCTTTCCCGGCAATTTCCACTGTCCAAGGGTCGTCGACATTTCGAGGCCCAGCTTAAAGTGCACGGAGGCCGTAGATGCGAAAAGGAGTACCTTTCCTTCGGGAATTGTCAGTGGGATGGTAATTTCGACAGCGATACGAAATATGCCGATATTGCCTATGTACCTGGTAATTATGCATTTTCCTATTGCTGGATGTAGCACCGTGGCCGCGCGATGGACGGAACTCGGCAGACCCTTCATCAATCAGGTGGCTCGCCCAGCGCGTCTCACCAGCTGCGGTATGGTAACGTACTTCACAGGTACCTTATGGATCCATGGGGATCGGATCGAGCCATTGCCCAGTCAGCGCGCGCCCCGCCCCACTGGAGCGAACCGCGCAGGGTCCACTGCGTCAACTAAAAGTTAGGACGAGAACATGAATGTCGAGAAACTCATCAGCAGCAGCGACTTGGTCTGCTCGCGTCAAGCCTCAAAACCTCATCCGCGCCTACCAAACTGTCAATTCGAGGCTGTGGCGTCCCGAAATGGCAGACCAACCAGGCTACGTCACGCGCGGGAGCGCGTCGCATTCTCAATTGATCGGCATCACCCAGCGCGCAACGCCTCTGGCCCTGGTCTGGACCGGCGAGCAGCGTGTTCGGTGAGCTTCATATGAACATTTGCAGACATAGGTGAACTATACTGACAGACAGCGTGCAGATTCTCCGACTTTCAGGTCAACGAGATTGGTAAGGATGGCAAGGTGGTGCATCTCCGCACCATTGGGATGAATGACGAGCCGCCGGCTCAGGTGAGCGGCTGCCGTATTGAAACTGAGAATGAGACTTGCCATCGCTAACCCGTGAGGCAAGCCTTCTCAAGAACAGACAGAGCAGGCTACGGAGGAGACAAAGCCCAGGGCTGAGGCGTCGAGTGAGGCAGAGACCTCGGCGACAACGCCCGTCGAGCAGAAGATCGAGATTTCTCCCAAGGATATTGCCGCTCTCACCGACCTCGTCAGCGAAAAATTCGCCCAAGACCTCGTCAAGCTCTTCAACGGCGACGAGGATGCCGAGGGGCAGAAGATCACGTCCGCCAGCTCCGGGCCCCTGGAGGACAAGTCGAAGCGCGGCCAGATCCACGGCGAGGTGCGCCGCATCTTCAAGTCGCGGCTCGAGACGTCCACCGACGACACGGGCGCCATCACGGCCACCAAGGTGCCCCTGCGCAAGGGCAAGAAGCGCAGCCGCGGCGCCCGCGGCCAGCCCGACGACAAGCCCACGGGCGAGTACCTCCACTTCACCCTGTACAAGGACAACCGCGACACCATGGACGCCGTCAACCAGATCGCGCGCATGCTGCGCATCAAGCCCCAGTCCGTCGGCTACGCCGGCACCAAGGATCGCCGGGCGTCGACGGCCCAGCGCTGCTCCCTCCGGTACATGAGGCAGCGCGCCCTCGCCGGCACCAACAGCAAGCTCTGGGGCATCGCCACCGGCGACTACGAGTACCGCGACGACCCCATCCACCTCGGCCAGCTCCTCGGGAACGAGTTCGTCATCACCCTCAAGAACTGCAACGTCGTCGGCGCCGCTGCCCAGAAGCCCCTCGCCGAACGCCTCGAGACGATGCGGACGCAGGTGCAGGCGGCGCTCGATCACATGGCCGAGCACGGCTGGATCAACTACTTTGGCCACCAGCGCTTCGGCACCTACGACATCGGCACCCACGAGATCGGCAAGCTCATCCTCGGCAACAAGTGGGAGGAGGCCGTCAAGGCCCTCCTCAGCTATGACCCCGAGATCGCCGCAAAGGCGCAGGCGGGCGAGGTCCCGACCGAGGCCATCAAGCGGGACGAGTACGCGCGCAACAACGCGTGCATGCTCTTCCTGACGGGCAAGGACGTCGCCAAGGCCGCTCGCATCATGCCCGGCCGGTACACGGCCGAGTCGTGTATCCTGCGCCACCTGACGCGCCAGGGCACCGGGGCGCTCAAGGACTACGCCGGCGCCCTGACGCACATCACGCGCGGCCTGCGGTCCATGTACCTCCACGCATATCAGTCGCACGTCTGGAACCACGTCGCCAGCCGGCGGTGGGAGCTCTACGGCGACAAGGTCATCCCGGGCGATCTGGTAATCACCGACGCCGCAGACGCCGCGGCCGCGCCGACAACCACCGAAAAGGACCAGGACGGCGACGAGATCGTCAACCCCGGCGACGAGGCGGACGGCGACGCCGTGCGCGCCCGGCCGCTCACAGAAGAAGAGGCCGCGAGCGGGCGCTTCACCATCCACGACGTGGTGCTCCCGTCCCCGGGCTACGACGTGCGGTACCCGGACAACGACCTGGGCCGCTTCTACGAGGAGTTCATGGGCCGCGAGGACAACGGCGCGCTCGACCCGCACAACATGCGCCGCCTGCGCCGCGAGTTCAGCCTCCCCGGCCGCTACCGCAAGCTCATGCACCGCTTCCTCGCGCCACCTAGCCTCGACGTGCGCCTGTACGCCGACGACACGGAGCAGATGCACCCGACCGACCTCGACGTCATCAAGTCGGCCGGCGGGCGCGACTCCGGTCGCGCCGGCGCCAGCGGCAAGCGTCGTCGTGACGAGGCCGAGGCCGAGGGCGCCAGCAAGCGCGCAAAGACCGAAGGAGGAGACGAGGGTTCGCGCGAGAACACCAACGGCGAGGCCGAACAGCCGGCGGGCGAGGTCGCCGCCGCCGCCGAACCTGACAAGATCGCCGTCGTTGTCAAGTTCCAGCTCGGGAGCAGTGCCTACGCGACCGTGACGCTCAGAGAGCTCATGGGCGACCTGCCGGAGCAGACTTCCAGCGTCAAGCCCGCAACGGACACGGGTGAGGTGGCGACATGAAGGCACGTATATATATCTCAATTAAAGAATAGAACTCGCCGGCCAAGACCATTTGATGCCCAACCCTATGCCAAAAGCCGTGTGACAAGAAAAAAAAAGAACACAAGTCCGAAGGAATGCAAATGTGCAGACACCGCACGTCCCCAGCGCGAATGTTCGTCTCCAGTCTCCGATCCAGGCCCAACACCTCCGGGGGATGCTGGTGCTCCGTGCACCTCTACCACCCGCGCAGATAGATTGTCCTTGATATATGCCGTATCACTTTTCGCGCCACTTCCCAGTCGCCGAGCCATGTGCTTCTCCGGCATCGGCACACACTGAAACCGCTGGCGCCATTGCGTCTTGAGCCCTTTCGCGCCGTTGGGCTGACCTTGTCGTTCACCAAACAGGGCTGCGTCGTACCGTGCAACTCGACTGCGCACATGTAGTCAGAGAGCCTGGCTGACTGACTTTGATATGCCCATGAAACCCGTCTCTAGGCAGATTAGGTTCCCGCAGCTTTCTCATCCCAACCCCACACAAAGGACAGATACTTGACCATGTTGACCCGCTTGGCCCGCATGTCAACCATCCAGGGATGCTCCATCATCTTCCACGGGCTCGCCCTACGGTTAGGCTGCTTCTCCAAGCTGAAGCAGGTCAGAAAGTGAAGCCAAGTAGATGGACCATAGGGTCTTGTGACATACCAGCACTCAATAAAGTATTTGAAGTTGTCGCTCCAGTATACGTCCATGTCGGGCTCATCCTTCAGCTTCGGCACAGGCTGACGCACAATGTACGTCAATAGGTCGATGAGCCCAGCGCGGGGCTGCATCTCGGTTCCGTCTGCCGGGAAGGGGAACCGGTGCTGCGCAACCTCGAGCAACGTGACACCGGTTGACCAAACGTCCGAGGTGATGGTATACGACTGGCCGGTGATCCGTTCGGGGGCCATATAGTAGCTGGTGCCGATGAAGGTGTTGGCCTCGCCCTTGGTGCCGAAGTCGCCCGACACGCCAAAATCGCACAGCTTGACGGCTCCGTCCCGGCAGAGTAGGATGTTGGAGGGCTTGATGTCTCTGTGGATGATGCGTCGCGTGTGGAGATACGTGAGTCCGCTGAGCACGCCCTCGGCAATCTTGCCCAAAACCTTTTCGCCCGTGCGGCCGCCTAACCTCTTGACTTCCTTGTAGATGCTGTCAAGGGAGCCGCCCTCGCAAAACTCCATGGCGATGGAGATGGTGGCGGTAGATGGGTCGACAAAAGCGCCGTAGTAACGACAGATGTGCTCCGAGGCGCACTCCTTGTTGAAGCCGAGCTCTCGGACAATCTGTTTCTTGACGTCTGGGTCCGGGTTCGTAGTGATGACCTGTCGGCGATGACCGTGTCAGTCTCACACCGTTCCTATTCGCTCCGAAGAAACATCGATCGTCTCACTCACCTTTAAGGCGAAGACCGTCTTTCCGCCGTTGAGCATGCATTTGGTGACGGCACCGCCAGCACCCTCACCCAAGTTGCCCAACTCGACAATCCGCTTCTCCATGCTGGCGATTCTCCAGCCCTCATCGTCAAGCTCTTCGACGTCGGCGCTCCTCGCCCTGTCGAGGCTCAGCTGATCAAAGGCCTCCAAGCCTTGCAGGCTGCCATCACGTTCCATGGCCACGCCCCCTTCGCTTCTCTCTGAATACATGGACCCCACCGCGGACACCGGGTCGGGGGTCCCTTGTGCCCTTGTCACCGGAATGCCATACTGCGAGGCAAATGACAGGGCAGAGTATTGAGAGCCGGCCGATGTGGGATTGCTGGCCCTGCCGTCCAAAGGCCCAAAGCTTCCCGACCTCGAGTGAGCAGCACTGCTCTCACTCCCACCATCGGCCGAGTGGCCTGGCTGTGTACCTTGGGATCTAGGAGGCTGCTCATATGGTGCTATTTGGCTGCCCATCGGTGTGGCGAGGTGGAGGGTCGGCAGCGGGGGCCTAGACGTGGCCTGCTGGCCAGCTTGGTTGCCAACGGGCTTGACGTTTGGGGAGGGAGGAATGGCGAGGCCTAACCTGGGTGGGCGGCCTCCGCCGCTCCTGGTGCCGGGAATGGCGGGACGTAATATCGGCGCCGGAGAAGACATTTGAGGGACGGGAGTCGGGGTCGCGAGCGAAACTGGCGTGGACGAGGACGAGAGAGGCTATTGGCACGGTCAGTCACAACTACGGCCCGAGGACTCGGCAGGGAGGGGACGGGCGACGCACGTGTTGCGAGAGCGGCTCGGTGGTCTGCGAGTGGGAAGTCGGGTCGCTCATGATGGCGTCGAACTGTCCGACCAAGGCAGCTTGGACAGAGCTGCAGAGGGGCGGACAGTCGGCGGCCGCTGGTGTGACGGCGATGCAGGGAAGACGGCAGGTCGTAAGAGAGACGGCGAGATGCCGTGGCACCGCACCACGGTAGACTAGAGCGGCAGGACCAAGACGTCACGACGGCGATAGCACCAGCTGTGGTGGTCGGGATGCGAAACGAGCTGGTGGTTGGGGCCGCCGTGTGATCAGTGTCGTTTCAAAGGAGGCCGGCCAGTCGTCACTCGGGAGCTGGACGAAGTCGGGGACGGGAGAAGATGACGCAAGTGTGCACCGGGTGCCGGACGGGCGACGGAGGCGAGGGTCGTGAGGCGAGACGGGCGAGCTTGAGGGGCAGAGCCGGCTGGTGGGGACAGGAGGTCGACAAGAGCTACTGCGGAGTCTCGCTAAAGGCCGGGTCGGAGGGCGAAGCAACCCTGAGGCGAAGGACGCCGCCGACGAAGAAGACGAAGAAAAAGGACGCGCGTTTGGAGGATGAAAGCGGGTTCACGGGCAGAGGCGGTATAGCGGCCGTGAAAAGAACGGAATCAAATTGTCGCAGGAGCAGGTTGGGTCGAGGAAGAGGAGCGAGGAGGAGGACGGGAGGCGGTGGTCCTCGTGGTGGTGGTGGTGGTGGCCCTGCTGGTGGTGGCCCTGCTGGTGGTGGTGGTCGGTCGAGGCCCGAAGCTGGGCTGGCTTGGGGGGGCGTCCAGGCTGATGAGGTGGTGGGAACTCGAGGGCGCCCTGGTCTTCAGGTGCACCAACCGAACCCGAGCGATGGGACCCAAAGGCGACCTCAGGTGCCGACCGCCTCAACCGCCTCAACCACCGTGACCACCATGACCCCCTCGACCACATCACAGCTCCACTAGCAAACTGGCAACACAAAACACACAGGGCACATCACACATCAGACCAGCGACGTGAGGCGGGACATGGGCCACGCCTCCGTCGTCCAGTGAGCCCGCGAGGAGCGCCGCCTCCCGCCTGGGCCTCCACCCTCTCCTGCCAGGTTGCGCGACGGGGACGGGGTGGGTGTCGCCGTGCCTCATGATGCCGTTCTCGCGGTGCATCCTCATCCTCCCCCGGGGCCGCTTCCATTGGTAAGGCGTTGCGCGCCGTGCGTCTGATGGGTCCAGCGACGGTAGAAAGCGGCCGGGGGGACACCTCTGGCGTTGCAGGGAGCGTTGGAGGGGCGTTGTGAGGGGGGGCGGAATCGGTACGTCCCCCAATGGCAGCCCCGGACTATTGCGGCAGCCTGATCCTTGGACGGAGCCATGGAGCCCTGGACGTCTGAGGTGCCCAGGTGCCCAGGTGCCCCTGGAGCTCCGACTGGCCCGTTCCGGGGGGTGATTGGCAGGGGCCCGCGGGGGACGACAGGCGCTGCCGGCGGCGGCGGCGGCGGGCGACGGGCGACGGACCGCTTGGCGCCAACGGAAGGAGCCTCCACTGGCCTGGCACCTACGAGAACCTGGGCAACGCCCCAAGGATGATGTGGTAGGAAGATGCTCGTACGAAGTACGGAATGCCTCGCCTCATCGACGGCGAGGTGCCGCCGCAGTCGCACAGCCGCCAGTCCGCCAGTTCGGGAGCTCGACCTAGCCAAGGTACTCCGTACAAAGCACACGCAAACTCAAAACCCAGGCAGCCGCATTTCTCGTCCTCCCGGCCGGCGGGCTTGAGCATCCGGCGTGCGTCGACGCCGGAGGCTGCAGGCGCCATACTCGTGCCGGCACACGACTGTGTGTCTGGTCGGCGTGCCTGGGTAACACGGGCCAGCAGCCAGACGGCCCTATTACTCCCATGGCCCATCACCGCCAAAAGAACCCTCCTTCAGTCCATCAGCCCGCGTCGCCCTTCGCCAATGGACGCGCCGCACCCAGCCCGTCGGCTGCCACTCTGGCATTGTCTGCGGCCGGAGGTGCGGCGCGGAGACAGGGACCGGCCCATCAGAAGCCGCGGACAGGGGACGGGCCTTTGATGGTGGGTGCGCTGGATGCATCGGAAACAGGCTGATCACACCTCGCTGACGGCCAGCCCAGACACCCGACCTCCAGGACGCAGGGTGCACCACGCTGGTCCTCGTCGATTCGACGTCCCACGAGCCCGGCCTCACGAGTCACGGTTCTTGACCGGCACGGAGCTCATGCATGGAGTGCCTCCGCGCTCAGTGCTCTCGTCCGTGCCCTCTCGTGCAGCTTGACCGCAGCTTGACCGCGACAACGAGGGACGCTCGAACCGCAGGAGAGCTTGGAGACGAATCACCCGACCGCATCGTGGTGGGTGTGTCGCCGTCGACTTCCGCGTCAGCTCGAATCGGACGGCTGCAGAGCAGCGAGCACCATGGAGGGAGCGAATGCCATCGCCCACGAGCTGCCGGAAGCCTGGGCGGGTCGCCAAACCGAGCTGCCTCGCGCGGGCGGAAACACGCCAGTGCCAGACTATCCGCATCGACATCTCGTCATATTGGTTGTCGGCCTACTGCGATCTGGGAGCTCGTCCCGCGTTGCCTCCGCTCCCCAGGAGCGGCGTTGTGTAACCCGCATCCCACGACAGGCGCATCAGGATTACCGGGCATCCCTGTAGCAAACACTCTGTCCCTGCTCCCTCGGCATAAGGACCGTGACAGGGAGCAGGAGTGGCTCCTCCAGCCGGGCCCTTCCAGGTTGCTGTCAGGTTTGTGCCTCTCGCCGGGCCCTCGTCAGGGGCCGCTGTCACGGGTTCTGCAAGCGCGCGTCTATAGGCCCCTGCAACCGCAAGGCGAGCACCCGTACCTTGCACTGGCCATGGCCTGCGCTAGGGCCGAGGCGTCCACTGCCGAGCATACATACGTACACTCATACCAAGCACTCGTGTTGCGGCGAGCTGCCAACACCCGAATGCAAGGAAACTGCGCGACGTCGCGCCCTTTAATTTCGAGGACGGCCAGCACGTTTCGGCGTCACCGATCGCGACCTGATCCGTGCGCCGCGGGGCCCAGATGCTGCCGAATTGCATGCGGTCATGGCTTCATGGCTGGACGCCTCGTTGACGATGTCGGCCGGCGTTAACAAGTCGGCGATTTGGCGGCCATGGACTGAGGTGTGGCCGTTGCTGACGTTGGGTGCTTTGACTTTGGTACCTGGATCTTGCCCCCGATGAGACACAACTGAACCCCACCTCGCTCACCGAGCTCCACCGAGCCGAGTGAGTGAGCGTCTGCCCCCACACCGCCTTCCCCCCAAGTCTGCGATTGATTTCTGGTGGCGGCAGAATCGCCAAATTTTCTGCCAGAGCCTCACCCGACAAACGACAGCCTGCCGCCCAACCTTGCCGAGGACGATAGCGGCAGAGCAACGATGCGTGTCGTTTCGGATCATGCGGAGTCCGACTCGGACGCTGCCAGTGTGTCCGATGCGTCTGTCTCGTCGGGGGAATCTGATTACCTGGACAACATTGCGTCACGGAAGCGCCGCCGAACATCCCCCACCGCGGAAGCCATTCGCGCCGAGCTTGAAGCCGCCGCCGACGATGACGACGACGACGAGGGTGACAATGGGCTTAGAGACGTGAAGGCTCCCCTATCCGCGATTGCGGCTCCCTCGAGAATTAGGCGTGTAGCGAATCCGACCGGCAACGCACCTGTTCCGCAGAATCGCATTCAGGCGCCGGTTGACCCAAACACAACCTTCTCGTCTCTTCACGTCCGACCATGGCTCGTCCAATCCCTTGGAAACATGGCCATAAAGCGTCCCACTGGTATTCAGAAGGGCTGCATTCCCGAAATCCTTAAGGGCAGAGACTGCATTGGTGGCAGCAGGACGGGTTCCGGAAAGACTGTGGCTTTTGCTGTGCCCATTCTGCAGAAGTGGTCAGAGGACCCCAGCGCCATCTTCGCCGTCGTCTTGACACCAACAAGGGAGTTGGCTCTGCAAATCTACGAGCAGTTCAAGGCCATCTCCTCGCCGCAAAGTCTCAAGGCCATTCTGGTGACTGGTGGATCGGACATGCGCGCCCAGGCTATCGCCCTCTCTCAGCGTCCCCACGTCGTTATTGCTACGCCCGGCCGTTTGGCGGATCACATTCGGACATCTGGTGAGGACACAGTGTGTGGGCTCAAGAGAGTGCGCTACGTCGTTCTGGATGAGGCCGACAGGCTGCTGCATGCCTCTGGGCCCGGTAGCATGTTACCAGATGTGGAGGAGTGCCTCAGTGTGCTACCGCCTGCCACGGAGCGCCAAACACTGCTCTTCACGGCTACCATCACCCCGGAGGTCCGGGCTCTCAAGAATATGCCCCAGAAGCCGGGTAAGCAGCCCGTCTTCGTCTGCGAAGTCGACACCCAGATGCTCGCCATCCCTACGACCCTCACACAGACACACATACAAATCCCCGTTACCCACAAAGAGCACTACCTGCACGTCTTTCTTCTCACCGAGGCCAACAAGGACAAGACGGTCATCATCTTTTGCAACAGAACTTCAACCGCCGAGTATTTGCACCACCTGCTTCGGCTACTTGACCACCGGGTTACGTCGCTGCACTCCAAGCTGCCGCAGCGACAGAGGATCGACAATCTTGCTCGCTTTCGCGCCTCGGCCGCCCGAATTCTCGTGGCTACCGACGTGGCCGCCCGTGGTCTCGACATCCCCGAAGTCAGCCTTGTCGTCAACTACGACATTCCTCGCGACCCGGATGATTACATCCACCGCGTGGGTCGTACTGCTCGTGCCGGACGCAAGGGTGAGGCTGCGACGTTTGTGGGGCAGCGGGACGTGGAGCTCGTTCTCGCGATTGAGAAGCGCGTGGGTCGCGAACTCGAAGCTTGGGAAGAGGAGGGCGTCAACCTTGAGACGAGAGTCATCCGCGACGCTCTCAAGATTGTGAGCGAGAAGAAGCGTGAAGCGCTGCTCGAGGTTGAGGAGGATAGGGAAGTTGGGGGGAAACGCAAGAGGACTAAGCAGAAGCTCCGAGTCGATTAGGCGCATCTACCATGTGGTGTTGCTATCTGGCGGGGCTGTCTGAGCTACATAGCGATTAGTGATTTATACTATCAAAGTTTCCGCGGCATATGTGCTCTTGTCAGGCGACGGCATCTCCATTGTGCTAGACGACTCCGATGCTTGGTGGCAACTGCCTCAGGCTCGTGGTTATTTTGAGGATTTGTGTACTAGCGGGGCGCGAGATGGGAATTTGCCGCCACTGTGACGCCCCGATGCGCGGGCCGTGATGGCATTAACAGAGAAATGTCTTGTTACAAGGGCCTCCCACCGGCCCATGGGCGAGTGTGCTCGAAACGATACGTTGAGGATCGTGGGCCAGCCGGCGGTTGCTGCGCAGCCTTCTTTTTGATGACCTTGTTTCTTCTTGTTGTTTTCGGTCTGCATCTCATGAACGCGTATTGAGCTGCGCTATCTTAGGCCACTCAGCTTGCCCGTACTAGAAGTCTATAAGCGGCTGTGAGTGTTAGTTTAACCTACATCAGCTCGCGGATGTCACAGATATTGCGTAAGACGGAGAACGGGACTGGCTTCACTTCGCGTGTGGTCACGCCCTCAGGCGACTGTTGCTGATTACACTGACACATAGATGAATAATATGATGTTTTGTGTTGCCTTGTTTTGCCCGAAAATTCACTCACTGGACGCTCCTAGGTAAAAGAGTTCGTATAAAGTACTTAAGCAGCTCTGTATGAGGGTTATGGTCCTATCCATTCGATATCTGTCTTCCGGAGCATTTGAACAACCGGCGGGCAATACCAACAACTCCCACCCACATCACCACCTACCGCCATGTCATCCATCATCACCGACATCTTCAGCAACCCGGGGAACGCCTGGGCAGATGCCGACTGGGCAGCCGCCGCAGAGCTGTGGGACAAGGCGCCCAAGCAAGCAACTGTCACTGGAGTATGCCCGCCCTCAAGCGTCCGCTCCTTCATGGGCCTAGGGCTGACAAGAGTCGATACTTTTGTAGAAATGCGTCAGCAATCAATGCCATATTGACTTCCACCGCTTCAAAGGTCGTGGTGCGCACGACTTAGATGCCTTCCTCAAAGGCCTTCAGTTGCCCATGTCGTTCTGGGTTGCCTGCCATGAGGATGCTCCCGTACGTGTATAGCAACACGCCTAAGCATCTGCCTAGTACGTTCTCGCGCTCTTGAAAGCAGAGACTGATCAAAATCGGTAGTGTCTCAAGGCAAACGACTTATGCACATGGCGGTCGCACCCTGCTCAGGCTGCAAACTGCCAGTCACTTGCAGAACCTGGCCGGTCGCAGTTGCTCATCAAGAATAATGGCAAGCTCAACCCCAAGAACGACGAGCCTCTCGGCAGGAGCACCCGTATCATGGATGACATGGCTGGCCACCGGGAGGTCATTTACATGTACAACTCGAGGCTGTTAGACCCGCTGATGCTGAAATGCATCTTCCCTTACCGCGGACCGTACCCAACCGACAGGACCTTCACAGAGGGTGATCCACATGTCTTTCTCTTCCATCCAGGGGGCGGAGGGGCGCTTGGGGAGTGAGCTTCTGCGCTCCACTACCGAATAAGCGAGAGCAGAGCAGACAGAAATGTGCTTCGTGGCTGAAATCGGACTTGGCGAAAACTCGTCATGCGCTCGGAGCATGGGGATAGACCGGCCTTGGGGGGGGGGGGGGGCGCCCAGTATGTGAGAAACAGCACGTGGGTGGAGGCTCCCCAGGCAGAGACGGCGAAGGACATTGGCCTTGATGTCGAGCTCCGTCGCCATGCATGGCAAGACAGACGATCGTCATCTTGATTTGTTTTTTCACGGATTATTCACTCTGGGAAGGGTGACTGGGCACAAAGTGGCCCCGGCGTATGCACCTCTACCCTTCCGCCAACAGACACACCCAACTTTGGAAAGTGTATTCTTTTCTGGCTCCTCGCGGCCTCGCCCCGTTGCTAAGCAGGGAACGCAACGGGTCATGAAGTCCCTGTCTACGGGCTGTCTCAGCTCAGTCAGATGCCCGAGGGCCGAGGTATAGGCCACGAGACAGAGGCCGGATATGGTGCAGGACAGTTTCGTATAATCACGACGTCTCAGGGAATCTCCAGTCGCAATGGCGCATGAATGGGGTTGCCGAAACGACGCACTGGAAAGTCACGCACCAGCCCCTGCTCCGCGGACGTCTCTTTTGACAAGTCCTTGCGTTTCCGTATGAGGCGGCCTGCTGGCGCGGCCTCACAGACTCACAAGCGCATGGGTCACAGGCGTTTCGCAGGCCATGGGCGGCCGCGCGGTTCCCGTTGTGTGACGTTGCGGGCTGCCGCCACGAGCAGCCAACCGGGGCGCCGGCGACGCCGTCTGCAGCCTCTGATGAGAGTCTGCACGGTTGTCGATTGCGTAAACCCAGTGGGCACTGTCTGACTCTGCGCGAGGTATGCACTCAGAACCACAGCTGGCCAGACCGCAGGTGGGCTAATACGCGTTAACTACTGAGGCACATACGTACATACATGCCCTGGCTAGGCATTATTTTTAACTTGTCAGCGCGGACCACCTCGCGAGATGCTCCCGTATCGGAAGTGTGCGAAAATACATATACATCAACCAAAAGAAACACCGCTCGCGGACTCCTAGACGCGTTTCAAGACCTGTATTGTTCGACTCAAGTTTTCCAAGTTTTGCCAAGTCCAAAGTTTTCCAGGTTCTTGCCATGGGGCCACTATCACTTTACGCCAGAGCTGCGGCCTACAATCAAGGGCCTGGTCCGGCCTACAATCAAGGGCCTCCTCCACCGTACTCGAAATATGACAAGCCCAGGGTCAGATTCGACGACACGCCAACGTACTACGATCCACCACCACCCCGTCCATATATAATTAAGCGCCTATGGGTGTTTAACAACACGGCGCCCGGTTCTCCCGAGAACCACCGATACCTGGATTGGGCAACGAAGTGGGACTTTGCCGAAAAGCGCGCCACCATCAACGGGGTATGTTGATTGTTGAGTCGTTGACCTAGAGACGCCCGCCCAGCGACGATGCTAGAGCTAATACGCCATGGCGCTCACGTTTTAGCTATACGATGGGCAAGGAAGATGTCACATAGATTGGCGTCGCTGGTTTGGCGGCAAAGGGTCGAAGGGCATCCAACAGTACGTTGAAAGCCTCCATATGCCCGAGGCGTTCTGGGTTCCCTGCAATGAGAACACCCAAGTAAGTCTACTGGCTCCCGTGTGTCGGTCGACATACCTTATGGATCAAAGTTGACAGAGCCCTACAGGCCCCTAAAGGGAGTCCGTGCCTGTGGGCAACTGAGCCATTCAACAGTACCGCAATGTGCCCTGGGGGCTCGAACACTCCCCAGGTGTCCATCGGCAATCGCCTCAAAGGCACTCACGAAAAGTCTGGCGAGTGGTACGGGCTGACCACTACCATCACTGACCTGGACACCCGCCGCACGGTCACCTACTCGTACAGGGGCAAGATCCCAGGCCTCAAAGGGAGCTGGGACTGCAACTCAGCACCCCCTGAGGAGCCGTCAAAATACATAGATTGAGAGCGGACCCCAACTGCACCTCGTGGTCTATACGAGACTTGGGAGATGATGATGGGTGTGATGCATTGCGAAAAGATGGCGTCCATGTCCCCGTGCCAAACTGTACGCGGAGTGAGATGCGTGCAAAGAGATCGTCAACGTTGACGGGTTCCGTGTTACGTACGACCTACGGGCTGATTGATATTTTTCATTTTCAAGGCTTTCTTTCGGAATAGGTATAAACGGCTAGAATCATTGAGAATTGCAACCTTGGACTTTGTACCACGCGTTCCCCCGACCCCTGCATGTGGTGAATCGACAACACGGTGACCGTCTAACATATCCCAGTAGTTAGGCAATTACCTCCTTGGAGAGGGTTCCTCGAAACCTCCTAGAAATCTTTCGGCACAGCATAGCACTGGTGGTCGAGGGGCAATTATCGTCACCCGCCTCGTGTCATGTTTACGAGTACGCGGTGTAAGAGACAGCACCAGCACCGTGGCCGCATGTTCCTGTGGTCGTCGGGTACATGAGACTCTCGGAGAGAGAAGCGTGCCCTGATGATTCACGCACCAACATCTGCGCCCCAACTGCCCGTTCAGACGACGACCTTGTTTCCTGCGCCGAGACAAAGGACTCGCTGCAGGACTGGCCGAGCATTTGCCCTTGCGGGCGGACGGGCACGGCCAAGTCCCGTGCTGCAGGTCTACGGATGGCCACGGACAAGAGGTCGGCCCACGTTGGTGTCGTATACACGGTGTACATCGCGTAACTGAGTGAACGTGCTTGAACGGTGCGTCCATGCTATTGTTTGAGACAAGGTCAGCTGATATATACATGGCTGATGGGGGTTCTTTCAGCCCGTCAAACGACCCAACAAGTTTTCCGAGTCGAACTGTGTAGCCGCGTAGAACAATTCACTCACCGTGAGCGAAGACAGTCTGTCCCCTCACCATCCATCATCACAGGGAGCGCCATCCGCCACTATGCCGACGCGTATATCTGAAATCTTCCAGTTCCCAGATGAGCTTCGGCCGGATCGATATTGGGAAGAGGCGGCGGCGGCATGGGCAAAGTCCAGCAAGGAGGCAACCATCACGGGGGTATGTACGGCCCAAGCCCTATTTTCCGGATGCTTGACCTTGTCGTACATGCGGTAGAGGCATAGCTAACAATCACGCTGAAAGAGGTGCATTCCGTTCAACAACTACTGCGTGATTGACTTTGAGAAGTTCTCCGGCTGGGGCTCGCACGGCGTAAACTCGCTGCTCAGAGAGCTCGACTTACCCAAGAGCTTCTGGGTCGCCTGCCATGAGGAGTCTCCGGTGAGCATACGACTGCATCGTCCCACGTCCCCCGGCTAAGGGGCGTGTGATGCCGTGATGGCGTCGCTGACCACATTGGCGCAGTGCCGCGTCTACAACGACACCTGCTTGTGGCACACGCACCCGCCGCAGGCCGCAAGCTGCCAGACGACCATGACGGGCAACCACTTGATCATACGGAAGAACGGCGAGATCAACCCCGACAATGGCCTTCCGTACGGCCGCATCACCCACACGAAGATCACGAGCGCGGCCAAGTACGTCGACTACGCATACAACGGAAAAAACTTCCACGGGAATTTCCAATGCATCTTCCAGGGTAAAAACAACTGATAGGGCAAGTTGCTAGTTCGTAGGGGCGTGTGACTGAAGTGTGACGTTCGCCAGGGTCGTTCAACCGTGGTGATGCCATTTTCTGACGGCACGGTGTTCCGAAACCGATGCGATTGGTGGACCGTCGCGGCGGATATGCATAACAGGACGGGAGAGATAGGCAAAGGCAAAACATGGGGTTTCATTGAGGGTATCAAGGTCGTCGTACAATAGCAAAGTATTGACTGGACGGGAAAACAGCCGCGGCGTCGAGTCTCGTTCGCGTTGTTGTTTTTTACATGGATGCGACGTCTCTCTGTGACTTGGAGGGGAGTGGACATTGTTCGTCGTACGATGTACAACAGGACCAGTCATCCTGCATGCAGCGCCGGCTCCCTAGCCGGCATCGTGCGTGTCCCCCTGGGAAGCGGGAATATCGACGTCGCCGAGTTTGCCCCGGGTAGCCGGGTAATGACGGTTGGCACGTCCTCGTACATGCATCATCGTGCGCCGGCACGGCAGGCTCGGAGACGCCCAGCATCGCATCCCGTAACTTAGTCCGTAGGGCTGGCCAAGGGGGAGTGGCAGGTTGGGCAGCCCTGGTCGGAGACTCGAGACAGGGCCCTGGGCGGGCTTCTGGAAGGTCTGACCCATGCTTCTCCCGGGGCGTTTTCTTCGTGGGGCGGCGCGGCACCCGGCCTGAGGCGAAAGTAGGACGCTGGCGACGATGGCCCGCTGACTGCTGCCGTAACTCGTCGCCTCCGGTCCGTGGACGAAACAAACCCCCATGGGCCATGGACCTCAGCGGAGCGGGCGGCCATGTGCTACACGGCCACGCGAGCACGAGCACACATCAAGTCATGCGCGCGCGCCTCGTCGCCTCCAGGACGCCATGGCTGGCCACGCACCCGTCGGTGCCGGGACGACTGACTGGCGGTGCGGCTTCGACGGGACGGGCAACGGGCAGCGGGCGATTGGCGACGGCGGCGGGCATCAGGGTCCTGCCAGCCCTGTGAGCGACGACACGATGGCGGCGGGTGACAGGCCGACACGTGCGTGGGGCCGGGCAGAGAACATTCTCGGGCGCGCATTGCACACCGTGGCGGCATGGCAGCATGGCAGCCACGCCAGCCCTGCGAGTGGACTCGCGCTTCGGGCGCCATGGCTGTGATGGCTCGAAAAGTGGATGTCGGCGTCGGAACTTGCGATGGGTCCGATGTCGAAGAGGAAAAAAAGTCCGCCCTGGCCTGCCCGGCTGGCCCCAAACTCCACCATTGAAGCCCGCTTCACGATGCAAAATGTTTTTTTTTTTCGCGGCCGGATGGGGAAACAGTCTTTTGCCATGACTGACTAACCGGCAGAATCATTCGAGAAGCAAAACTCGCGCCATGGCCCGTGAGTGGGTTCGCAGGGCTCGCTCGCTCTCCAGCAACTGGTGGCAAGACCAAACTCCGGCCTCGTGTGGGCGTCAGCGTGCACCAGCGCCGTGTCGCGGCGGACCAGCGCTGATGAACCCTGGCATCGGACTGCGGTCGCAATTGTCCCACGGTTCATGCGCATGAGGAAAGCAGACTTTGTGATTTCGGACGCGGCTGTCCGGCACAGGGACACGCGCCGCCGGTCCGGGGTTCCAATCCTCGTGCCTGGCGGGCTGGCAGTGCTCGTTTTCCAGAAACAACCCGTGGAGCGGCATTCAGGCAATCAATCGCCAGGCAGAAGCCCAGCAAGGCGGTGGAACGTGGGAGAAGAAAAAGGGGGGGGGGGGGTGCCGCAAGGGGTTGTGGCAGCAGGCGTTATGCTTGTGACAGCTTGTCCCACTGATGCGCCGCGCAACCCCAGACGCGAATGCGTGCGTTATGGTGACGCTGTCAGCGCTCCTGGCGTGCGCGGCCATGATGTGGCAGTGCGCTGAAACGAGCAACACGGCGCGCTGGCGCACGCTCGTGCTTGGCCTTGCTCGCATCCTCGCATCGCCTGCAGTCTTTGGCTGCATTGGCAGGCTCAGTCAGCAAAACGCGAAAGCGAGCTGTGGCGCTCCCCGCGTCTGGCGTAGTCGCGCGCCGCTTTTGCGGTCGATGGAAGTTGAACGCCGCGATGCGGTGTTGGCGACGATGACGTCTGTTAGATGTGATGTTCCTTATCGGGCAAACGAGATTGTGGCATGGCAACGCGACGATGCGGTTTGGCGAGACGCGATGGAACTGTCTCGAGGAGGCGTGCTGTCATCGCCATCGCCTGGAGGAAGTTGCGACTTTTGGTCCTTCCTCCCTGCCTGAACGCACATCGAAACATGCATGCATAGACCGTGGAGGCAAGCTGCTTGCTGCCTCGTTGCTGCCTCGCCGACTCGCCGACTCGCCGCCCGACTTCTCCAATCCAGCCACGTCCCGCCCAGAGCGATGCCCGCGCAAAGACTCGGCATCAACAGCCGTCGACTGATCGACAGCACGTTGCACAGGACCAATTGCTTTCCCATTCGCCAATCGCTCCGTCGTCGGGAATCGACCGACGGGCATCAAGCTGCCGTCTGAACCATGCTCGCAGGACGCGATGCGCTGACGCCGACAAAAGCGGCACGGCTTTTGGTCCGCTCTGGTGCGCCCATGACCCAGATTCCCGAAGCGAGTCGGCACGGTGACTCGAATCGCCCCGGCCGGGGATTGGGGCTGCCTGGCGTCTGGGCCAGTGGCATCTGGGTGGCCGCCCTGCCATCTGCATCTGCAGCTCGGGCGGAGGAGTCATCACCGGCGCAGCTCAGCCCTACCGGTGCTAGCGCTGTCGTCGCCCGCTGTCGTCGTTTCAGTCGTCGCTCTCGGGTTCATCGCGTTGTCCGGGCAGTGCTCCTTCGGCGGCCCGTCTCAGCATGCCCGGGGCAGGCCACGAGCTTCCTACGGGGGAGGCGGTGCAGCGCTTGATTGATTGACGAGCCCTGGAATGCGAGCGATGCGGGCCGTCAGCGTCAACCTTCACAACCCAATTCAGCAAATCGTTGCGAAGCCTGGCGGCGGTGCAACTCTCGCAACAGGCACGTCGCATCGCAAATGCGACGATAGTTTACCCCGGTCGAAACGATCAGGACATGATCTCAGGGCATGGTGCTACGATTGCTCCCAAAGCTGTGGATGGCTCGGCATCGCGGGGCGGGCCCGGGATTGCTCATCGTGCGTCACTGTCGGCAGCGCGCCTTTGAAGAGTAATCTGTAACGGACATAACGCCTTGCGAAAACGACGATGGTGCATCGAGAGCAACGCCAAAGCGTCTGACTCTACGCGGAACCGAGTTAGGCTCGACGCCATGGACCAAAATAAGGCCATGGTTGCTGAGAAATTGGGGGAACCCATTGGAAATCCAAAAGAATGGGACAGACGGCAGCAGGCCGGGCATAGGCGGACATAGTGGTGCCGCAAGGAGCACCACCAGCGAGCGGCAGGGCTGGCGCCAGCGGCACCTCTCACCAGTTCACAACGGCGGCGGCGGCGGCATCAGCGACAGCACCAACAGCGCAAGCCACGGGCGGGAGAAGGGGGGGCAGCTCATGGAATCACAGGGCTCGGGGGTCAGTCATCAGCGTGCCCGCTGATTAGGAATGCCGCTCGGAGAAACGAGACGTCCACCTCCCGTGGCGCGGCGCCAGCGCGAAGCTTGGGGCCCAGCCAAGGGGATTTCCAAGCCGCCGACGCCGCGCGCGGTGTACCCTTACGCGCGAAGGTACGTAGGCTACGGGCGGTGTCTGGCCGGGGACTCGGGTTCCGTCGCGGCCGTTGAGACCTCGCATTTGGCTCCTGAGCCTGAGCCTAACGGGCTTTGCGGGCTTAGGGTCGTCGGATTTAGTCAGCGGGATTGCGGAATGTCCACGGCTCGCGCACGCCAGTCACGCACCTAACGCACACCCTTACGGCCGCACCCCCTGCTCAGATTCGGGTCCGCGTGCGCCCAAGCCCGGCGTGCGTATGCCACTGCGTTGTCGTCGTCGTCGGCGTCGTGGCTCGGGATGCGGACGCGGACGCGGACATGTCCTGTCTGACGGGCTGCTCACCCTCCCGAGTTAAAAGAATCCGGATCCCCCCCCGATCCCGGGACAGCTTCTTTTTCTCCATCCCATCCAGATACAGACGAACATAGCCCGAACAGTCTCGAAACGAACACGAGCATCACAACAAACAACTCTGTCTGCTCCCCGACTCGACCTGCATGACAACCCGAGCCAGCACCTCATCTCCCAGCTTGCTCTCATCACCGCCTCCAGGCACAGTTTCGGCATCCCTGCACCGCAATCGGGCGTGTCTGCTGCCTTGAGTCACCCGCTAAAAAAGCCCACCCTCACCACACACCCACTGTCTCCACCACGGCACACCCCCCCTTCGGCAACGCCAAGGTCCACGGCCTGCTTGCTTGGATTTTATAACAGCCGGGTCCGCCCCTCCCGAATACATCTCTGAATCTTCACGATCATGTCCACCGCCGCAGTTGCTCGACCTCAGACTGCAAGCTTCTCCTCTGGAAAGCCTCTCATCCGCTCCGCACCCAAGAAGACCATGTCCATCACCCAGACCTACTACCTGGCCCACAAGGCCCGGGCCAAGCTCTCTCGCGAGGCGGCCCAGCCCGATCACGACCTCCGCCTGCTTGTCGGGCACGCCAACCTGCTCGACTCCCTGATGCTCGAGCTTGCCGACGCCGAGCGCGAGCAGGAGCGCTGGTTCAACCAGTCGGTTCGCGGCTCGTCGACCGACAAGGCCGCCGCCCGCCACGTCCAGTGGGCCGACAGCATCGCTGAGCAGCCCGAGGAGGAGTACGACTCGGACTCGTCCGACTCCGACTCCGACTCCGACTTTGACTACGAGGAAGACGTCGAGATGACCACGGCCATCGCGACCAAGACGCCTATTGTCACCTCTCGACCAGTGGCCGCCTACGAGGACGAGGAGGAGATGGGCGACGACCTCGAGGAGGACTACACCCAGCTCGAGCTCGTCCGGACACCATCCCACTCCAACTCCCCTCCGGAGCTCCTCGCCGATCACGACTCGGAGGAGGAGTCGGACGAGGAGTCGATGCCGCCATCGCCCGCCGACGCCTCGCTGCCCTACACCGAGAAGGAGGCCAAGGAGCAGGGTTCGCTCTACGACGAAGAGTACTACGTCTCGCGGAGGACTCCCGCGGGCCTGGTATCTGCCATCTCGGTATACTAGGTTTCGACAACCAACTCTTTCTCCAGTGAACTCTTCGGTCTCCAATTTCTTCGGCAGCGATGGCATAGCACGGCGTTACTACTACATGGGCATGATACCTCACGGCATATGGCGGGCACAAATGGTTTAAAAAAAGCGACTTCATTATACATTTTTCACATTTTACGTTGATGGGTTATGAGAACGGTCACCACTCTATAGAAAGGAAAGACAGCACATTGTCATGGGATATATACCAAGGACGATGGATGATGGATTACATTTTTGAGACTGCCGCTCTCGGGCTCTCAGGACAGCTGAAGCCAACGGTTGAGTGGCAGCAGGATCGGCATCTGAGCCATTAGATAGGCACAAGACGACAATTGAACAGAGTCGATTGAAACTCATCAACTGGTTCCTCCACACTCAGTGACATGCAATGACCGCGACAATCAATTTTTCCTCTCTCTCTTTTTTTGCTGCTTTTTTTCTTGCAACCATCGTGACTCTCATCCCTGCGGAGCGTGGACACCGCCTTGGAGGACCAAGTGGGAAAACCGGGGCGGCATCGGACCCCGGCATGAATCATGGGTTGCATCGAAAAAAAAGCCAGGTCCAACGCCCAAGGTGTGAAAAAAAGCAACGCTGACAAAAAAGAAGCCACCAGCCAGGGCGCCGCCGCCAGCGCCGCCGCCGCCGCCGTTGCCCTTCCCGACCCACCCGGGGCCTCGGGCTCGGCGGCTCGGAGAGTGCGCGCGCCCTGCCACGAGGGGGCGGCGAGGCGCGTTGATTCATCAGCCGAGCGAGCGAGCATCCAGCAACCAGCAAGCATGGGGGTGCGGAGTGGGGGAGGGAGGGAGGGAGGGAGGGAGGGAGGGGGGTGCGCATGTGTTCCGTGTGTCTTGTCTCGCTCTCGCATCCGAGACAACTTTAGTTAGGTGCAGTGCTTTTTAGTGCTACAGTTCAGCAGTCCTTACAGTTGATGAGCGTTAACTACAGAGGAGAGTCACTGTGTGCGTGCTCTCGGTCCTCGGTGCTCACGCATGCTGATGCGGCCAACCAGCAGCTGCGATCGGGTTGCCGCGAGGGTGGTCACGTCAGCGCTGGCGGATCACATCAGCGGGAAGGCGCGCTGCACGGCATGCTCGCACAGCGAGAGCCAGAGAGTGATGAGAGACCAACGGGGGAGAGAGAGAGAGAGAGCTGTCTCTCTGCAGCGCGTCTGCCTGTGTCTCTCTCCCTGTGTGTGAGCGGCGCGCCCTTCCGTGGCTCTCGCCTCGGCGGTCGGCCGGGGTTTGTCATCGGCAGCGCCAAAGACAAATCCACCCTTTCCGCCCATCCCATCCATCTGTCCGTCCAGCCAGCCAGCCAGCCAGCCAGCCAGCCCATCCAACGCAACGAACCGCGGCAGGCCACGGGAAGGGTGAAAGCTTGCTTGCTGGCTTGCTGGCTTGCTTGCCGGTTGCTTGCATGCTTGTTTGACTTGATTGATTGCCGACGGCGTTCACGTCACGAGCCCATGATGCTCACGCCCGACGCCTTTGTTCCAGGCCCCGTCTCTCTTGTCGGCACTCAGCTTCGGGATTGGCTTGATGCCAATCCGTTGATTAGATTAGCACTTCTTATTCTGTCCGACGGGGCGTTTTGGCGAAGCGGCGATGGCGGGCAGCCTTGGCTTCGGCATCGAAGCTCTCGGAGCGCACGGAAGGTGTTCATTCAGTCACGTCTTGTCAGATTGGCCGCGGGGAGAGAAAAGAGATGGATGGGGGAGAAGGTTTTCCGTCGCGCGGGTAGGCTATCTGCCAAGCCCATCTATCTGCCTATCTAGAGAGGTTCTCGGCGATGAGGCAGAGGGAGGGGAGATGCCGTGCGCCGTGCGCTGCGCAGCAATCAGTATCAATCAATCACCAACCTGGATGGGCTGGCTGCCTGGCTGGCTGTCTCGGAACTGCTGGTGAGCGATCGGGTGCTGCACGGTGAATGGTGCAAGTCCGCAGTAGGAGGAGGGGGGTGTGCGTAATGCAGCGCAACGTGCTCAGCGCTTGCTTCGTGTCCGTCCGTGCATAATGTCACGGCCGTTGAGGCAGAGCGTTGCCTGGGGAGCCACAACGGCGTCGGACCCCGCTGAAAGCCCGCACCGGCCGGTCATGTCCGGTGGGCAAAGCTTCAGCGTCACAGCGCTGCGCTGGTGTGTTGAAGTGCAGGTGCTGAGCGGGCAGTCAATGGAACTCAACTTGCAATGCCGGGCAATATTACCCAGCTGGGCAAACTTATCGAACCACGCCGGCTGCCTGGCTGCCTGCCTGTCTGGCTGCGTCGCAGCACATCTCAACAAATCAGAGACGCATCACAGATTGATAACCCAGCATGTATGGATGCCTGTTCCCGGGAGCACCAGGTCTCCCAGGGCCGGCCTTTGTCTCGCCTGGGGGCATTGACTCGGCGCCCGCGCGATGCATGTTGCATACACAAACAAACCTCACCGACTCGCTTTCAAGGGAAAACAAGCTCTGAGACCGCGTTCCTCGTACCTTGTGCCTTGTGCGCCTCGATGGGCCAGCCAGCCCAGCCAAGCCAGTCCTGACAGGTTGCTCCTGTTCATGGAGGCGGTGCAGCGCCAGGGGAGAACAACAGGGGCCGGCCACAGCAAGCTTCAGCGCCGCATCCGGCGATTCAACGGCCTGGCACCACCACCGGCCGTATTTGATTGTCTCAAGGGGAGGGACAAAGAAAGGCGGGACAGACGAGGCTTGCGTGGCCTTTGTCCGGGGTCTTCGCAACGGGCGGCGGATGATGGGCCCGCGTGATGCGAGTTCGAACGTACATCCGTCTGTTCCTGGGCGTTCCTGGATCGCGTGCACCCGCAGCACTCGTGCCAATGTCGTGAACCAAACTGCATCGCCCCCGGCCCCTTTCCGTCACTCGTCGTCGCCCCTCTCATCGCCCTGCGGCATCAATCGCATTGCACCACAGTTTCCCGTTCGCCTTCGGGCCACCCCTCCCCTTGCCCCCATCGTCGCCGCCTCTCAGCGACCGACCGACCGGCCGACCGACCTCGGGGGAAGGACAGGCAAAGGGCGCGATCCAGGGCTCCTTGGAAGCAAGCCGCAACGGGCCGCCGCTGATTTTGTCGGGTCATGGGATCACTGATGCGCGCAGGGGGTTCGACCCACCGTCCGCAGCCGCAGCCGCACCCGGGCGTAGGATCCGAGGGCCGCGGGGCCGGGCATCGGAGCCACGGACTGCGGCAGCCCGCGTAGAGCCGACATCGCGGGGTGGAAGCCATCGTGCACGCCGCCCGTCTCTTTCGGAAGGTGTGTGTGTATGTGTTCGTAGTTCCTTTGAGGTGGGAGTGTCTGTTGCTCGGTACCTATTGGTAAGGCTCCGTTGTTCGGAGCGGTTCCGATTCCATGATGGTCAGGGCGCTGACCGGACGGGCGTTGCTGTTCGCGGCTCGTTGCCCTGTCACGTCCGCGGGAATAAGTGCCGACCATCGGGCAGTTTCGCCCGGAGACATTTCATCGTGTCCGTCAGCCTCATCGTCCACTTACTCGCTGTCACTGCCGGGCGGGCCCGGAGAGGTGCAGCACAGCACAGTCATCAGTCGTTCCCGATCGCACCCCGGAGCGGATGGATCACGACGCGGGGGCGATTGCATCAAGAGCCAAGGCGATGGCGGCAGACTGTCACTTGACCGTCCTGCGCAGTCCGTGTGCCGCCGCTCCCCCGCGAACGTACCTACCAGGCGTGCATTCAGTAGATTCATCGTAGGGAGGTCGGCCGGGTCGGTGCTGTGTCATGCCTGTCTGGCACATGCGTCGCGCGCGCCTCCCCCAGTCGATCTGCAACCCACTCAGTGTGCTTTGTAGTCCAGTACTCGTAGTCCGCAGTCCGCGGAGTCCAAGGGCCAACACCGGGCTCGTCTTATCAATCAGTCGTCGGCACTTGCGCAGCCCGACTCCGTGCCGCCATGCCACACCCCGCGCTCAGCAGCCACGGGTGCCCGTCGCGTGCTCGGCGTGCTCGGGCCTGATTGGGCTGTGACGACATCCCGCTCTTCTCGGCCGTCTATGAATCATGACAAAAGGAAGCAGACCGTGGATGGATGCGGACTCCGGGGATTCGGACTTTCGCCTGTCCGCCGAGTCTGGGGGTTGGATGCGGAGGCAGGTGGAGGCAGGCCCGGGAGCTTGGCAGGTCACGGCACGTGCGACATCCTGCCTTTGCTGCCCCAGTGCCGCCGTCCGGACGCCGGACTCCGCCGAGCCACGGGCGTAGGCAGCTTCTCTAGAGGCTGGCTCGAATTGATAGGCTCCAAGCGGCGTTCACGCTTTTAAATATCCTCTGACAGAGTATCATGTAGGTGCACGAAACAAGCCTGGAATGTTGCGCATGTGCTGGACGACAGAAGTATTTGAGATCTGTCAGCGGTTACACAGTGTGGCACACTTGAATCACAATGCATGTCGCTTGGAGAGCCCCGCCGGAAAGCTTCGTGTTCAGGCACCCAGGTTACCATCATACACATATCAATCATACTTCATGTGCGGCCGGTGACCTATGAACGAATGACATGTATCCTCAAAAACCTCGAGTGTCATAAGAGAAGTAGACACGTACCACCGGCATGTAACCGACTGGGCCCGCGGGCGTCACCGGCCCAAACTTCTTCCCTCTCATTCAACTCGTTCAGTTCTTTAAAGCATCGTTACGCTTCAACTTTATACAATTCAATCATGTCTGATGCCTGTCCACTGAGACATCCAGAGGAAATCTATTCCCCTGGATGGCATTGGGAGGCCAAGACGCCTGTTGTTGAAGGCAAGTATCTAGACCGCACAACGGGCGAAGCGCGTACCGCAACAGGCCATGCAGAATATTCAGGTCCGCCAGCAGTCGACATCATCGTTCTGAGCATACATGAGGATACAACAGAATGCTGCTATCGCGCAGCTCGTCCATTTCCGCTCCGTACCCTTCTCTGCCATATTGTTCATGTTATTCAAGAACGGAAGCTAGAAATCGATGCGCTTTTTGCGGCGCCTTATATGATTCGGATCATCCTCGCCCACGAAGTGACACCTGGGGAGTTCTCTGATATCTCCGAGGCAATGGTGAATGGAATATGGGATCGGACATGATGGATTCAGGCTGATGAATGGAGTTCTGAGCTTCGTCGCGCGGAATCTCCTAGGGTACAATCGTAAGGACGGGGCACTACTTGCTCAGATGGATGGGAACTGGGTTTCTTGCCTCAAGGACCAAAAAAGTGATCTGGTTCCGTCAAATAATTTCACTGGCCTCGAGCAATGGACACTCAAAACGGACTCTACTGTATATACGTGACGCGATACGGCAAGGATTGCCAATATCACCGTTTGGACGCCTTTCGTACCCAGTCATTCGCTATGGTTCACCGAACCATGCACCAATGTCATGGAATCCGACCGAAATTGCACGAGAATGCAGCGCCCACTGTCACGAGTCGACCGAGAAAGTTTTCAACGTGCGAAAATCCGAAACGAAGAAGCAATTCGCGGTTTTTATTTGACAAATTGGCAGTTGATGTCGCGGCACTTGTCGAGTATTCTCAGCTTTCAGTTCAACGGCGACAACCTGGGATGGCGAGTTGTGGGGCCAGCGGCTCAACGAGGCGGTAGGCGACGACATCTGTATCTGTGCTGTGTCGAGCTCTGCCGTTGGTGCCCCAGAGCCGCCGCCGTCCGGACTCCGCCGAGCCGCTGACCAAATTCCGCAACGAAAAATCCACGCCCCGGAGCTCCGATCGACCGCACGCACGAGCTCCTGGCACCGCGACACTCCGCAGAGTCCGCACCCGCCGCCGCAGGTCCTCCATCCCTTCGTCCCACGTCCCATCGGACAGACGTCAATTGCTCTCGACGGCGACGGACCAACCCCTTCCGCCGCCATGCGAGCCGTCGCCAAGGGTGCGTCAAGCGCCCGGGCCAGCCTGGCCGCCGTCTGCCCGAGCTGCTGTCGTCGCCTGCAGCTACGGCAGCAACAGCAACGTCGCTCCTTTGCCGCTGTCAGCTCGCCCTCGCCCTCGCATGCCCCCCCGCCGCCGAAACCCCCCTCGGCCGGCTTTGCGGCCCTGCCCTCGAGGCAGCTGCTCGCCGTGTCTGGGCCTGACGCCTCCAAGTTCCTGCAGGGCATCGTCACCGCCAACGTCGCCCAGTCCGACGGCCTGCCGCGTACCGACGGCTTCTACACGGGCTTCCTCAACGCCACCGGCCGCGTCGTGCACGACGTTTTCATATACCCGTTCCGCGCCGGCTCGGGCATCCCCGTCGAGGACGATGGGTTCCTGATAGAGGCGGATGCGAGCCAGATGGGAAGGCTTGCCAAGTACATTAAGCGCTACAAGTTACGGGCCAAGGTCGCCGTGCGGAACATCACACCTGACGAGGTGACCGTCTGGCAATCGTGGGACGATGCTACAGGCTACAGTCCCCAGGCGAGCGAATCGAGGATGGTGCTCAAGGATCCGCGGGCTCCCGGGCTGGGTCACCGCGTCCTCCAGCTCAACGGCAAGACGCCCGAGCTGGACCTCGAGCAGGCGAGCGAGGAGGCGTACACCATTCGACGCTATCTGCACGGCGTGCCCGAGGGCCAGGACGAGATCATTCGCGAGCAGGCCCTGCCGCTGGAGAGCAACATGGAGCTGATGAACGGCATCGACTTCCACAAGGGCTGCTACGTCGGGCAGGAGCTCACCATCCGGACGAAGCATCGGGGTGTCGTCCGCAAGCGCATCCTCCCGTGCATGATCTACTCGCGGGACAAGGCGGCGCCGCAGTCGCTGATATACGAGCCGGGCGAGCCTGAGGGCTCTCCGTCGTCGGACCCGCCTGTCGAGCGGCTCACGGCCGACATGATCCCGGGGGAGACGAGCATCGGGCGGTTCGGCAAGCGTGGGCGCAGCGCGGGCAAGTGGCTCGCGGGCGTTGGCAACGTCGGGCTGGGGCTCTGCCGCCTCGAGATCATGACGGACGTGGTGCTGCCGGGCGAGCAGGCGGCGGCCACCTTCACCCCGGACGACGAATTCATGCTGGAATGGGGCGAGGAGGACAGCAAGAGCAGCGTCAAGGTCAAGGCGTTTGTGCCCGAGTGGGTGCGGCGTGGGCTCGAGAACTCGCAGAAATGACTGCGTGTCTTGTAAGATGGCGCATCGAGACTGTAGACACAGACATCATCACCAGTGTAAGATACACATTAGATATTAGAGCAATGCCACCATGCAGAACACTGGCCGCTGACCGCCGAGACATGTCCCTGCCGTGCTCTGTGACCAGCCCATGGTACCTCCCGGCCAAAGGCTGGCGCCACCTCGCGCTCGCGCGTCATCAGCGCCGACGGCGTTTGCGCCTCAGCGGGACGGCACGCTAATTGTGGAGGAGCTGCCTTGTCTCGTGTGGGCGATGGACTCGGCATCAAGTGAGACAGCGCACCTTCCGAACTGGCGGCTGAGCATTGTGTGCTGCAGCAGGAAATGAAACTATTCCAGGCACCTCAGCGCGAAAGCCGCCCCCAAGAGTCAGCCGCAGCGAGGGCCTCGACAGATGTGACTGCATCGGGCGCCGGGCTGCCGATCCAAAGCTGACGGCGAGCCCACCGGCTGAGGAAGGGGCAGCATCGTGAGGCTGCCCGGAGATGAGATTGGATGTCGCCAGTGGCTCGGCGCGCCCGCGGACTCGCCGTGACAGGGAGGCTACCTACAGACGGGAGGCTTAGGCTGTTGTTAGTGTGTGAACCATTGTTGGGGTGGCTGGGAGGGGTCCAGTCCGGACGTGACTGCGACTCCAACGAACGAACGGGAGAGCAGTGCCGAGGGATGGGAGAGCTCTCGAGGGGACCAACGCAGTCAAAGGCGAGCGCCCGACTTCGTTTGTGATTCCTCCCACTTGGAGGCCAAGAGATGGGGGCGCAGCGACAACAGACAACAGACAACAGACGGGAGCCTGTGAGTCGCTGTGACCGAGATTCGAATGAAGGACGGGAAGCCCGCGTTTGCGCCTTCCTTCTTGCTGACCACCTCACCAAAGAAGGAAACGCGACAAAGGACCCTGAGCAAGCAACGTGCTGCCTCTTTTCCTTCTACCGCCTCGTCGCCCCCAAGCAATCACGACTTTTCGCGAATAAAGGCCGCAGCGTCCTCGGCGTCGTTTCGCTCTGCCATCGTCAATTCCTGGGCCGACGAACAGCGCACTTCCCAATGGCCTGCTGCGCCGCTTCTAGCAGCAACGGACCCCCTCACAACTAGCAAGTGACCATACGATCTCTGGACTTGGCGCCGCGCTCGCACCGCACACATACATACGATTACGATTGCGCACTCGCGCGCACACTCCGTCGCCGCTCGCGAGAGAAGAGTCTTTGCGCGTGCAATCGAGGCAAGCCGTCGCCATGGGCTGGCAGGACTACGACACGACGCGGGCCAAGAAGCGCCTCATCGTCCTTTGCGACGGCACCTGGATGAACAGCGACTATGGCTACGTCAAGCCCGGCCTCCTCAGCGGCAAGGGCGGCTTGCAGGTGCCGTCCAACGTGACGCGCATCTCGCGCTGCTTCAAGCGCCGCTGCGCCGACGGCACCCTGCAGATCATCAACTACGAGTCGGGCGTCGGCAGCGGCAGCAACATGCTCGACAGCGTGACGGGCGGCGCCTTTGGCGTCGGCCTGGCCGAGGTGAGTTGAGCCCGTCTCGGTCGATGGGTGGACGGATTGGACCCGAACGAAGCTGACGGAACCCCCAAGCGCGTCCGCGAGGCGTACGCCTACTTGTGCGCCAACTACCGCGACGGCGACGAGATCTTCCTCGTGGGCTTCTCCCGCGGCGCCTTCACCGCCCGCTCCGTCGCCGGCATGATTTCCAAGCTCGGCCTGCTCACGCGCGAGGGCGTCGAGCACTTCTACCCCATCTTCAAGGACATGCAGCACTGGACCGACGACGACTACGACGACCCCTTCCCCAATAGTCCCTTCTCTGACAAGCCCAAGGGTCCCAACGCCGACGACGAGTACCGCGTTCGCCTCGCCAAGATGGGCTACACGCGCATCGTGCAGCAGAACGGCGCCCCCATCACCATCAAGGCCGTCTGCGTTTGGGACACGGTCGGCAGTCTGGGCATCCCGCGGATAGCCTGGCTCGAGAAGGTGGGCATCCGCCCTTCCAACGACGAATAAGTCTCCCGCGTCCGCGTCCTCTGCAGTCCTCAGCTAACGGTTCCTGAACATATAAATGGCACGATACGGCCCTCTCAGACACCATCGAGCACGCCTTCCAGGCGCTGGCTCTCGACGAGACACGCCCTCCTTTTAGTCCCGCCGTCTGGGAGCGACCGCGAAAAATGAGACTCAGGACAGATCTTAGGCAGGTCTGGTTCCCCGGGAATCATGGCAACTGTGGAGGCGGCTGGGACGACCAGGGTATCGCCAACGCGACCTTGGCGTGTGAGTATCTGCCCTTGCATCGCTCACACATGCCCGCTGACACCAACCAGGGATGATGGACCAAATGACTAGCGTGGGCGTCGAGTTCGACAGGCCGTCTCTCGATCGCGTCATCCAGCAGTCTTCGGAGTTTTACCTCCAGGCACGTTCTCAGACTACCAAGACGAGCCGTCGAGCCATGCAGCAGTGGGCCGTGGACGCCATCCGCGCAACCGTCCTGTGCGTCCATGGGCGTTGGGCCAGATCCAGAGAGACTCGAGCCTCCTCTTCAAACTCTCAGGCGAGACTACGAGGACACCGGGGATATACCGTCAGGTCGATCCAAAGACGAAAGTCGAGAGGGGCAAGTTCCTGGAAGACACCAACGAGAGTGTCCACAGCTCTGTGCGAGTCCGTCTGGCGTGCGAGGGCCTCGGGCTGAACGACCAGTCGATATGGACCTGCAGGGCCCTTTCTGAGTGGCGACTGAAGCGGGTGACTGTCGCCCGAGATGTCCCCGTGCGGGATGCAAATGGCCGCGAGTACTACAAGGAGCAGCTGGAGGACCGGTGGGTGTGGAAGTACGTGGGAGACGACCGGGTCGCCCCCGAAGACCCGAACCAAAGGACCATGTGGGAGGAGCCGCTTGGATATTATGAAAGATACTTGCTCGACATATCGGGGGGCGCTCCGAACGTGTTTGACTATGCCGAAAAGAGGGCGAACAAAAGCAAGAGGCGGAAGCCGTCGTCGCGACCACGAAGGCGCCGGCCGTGAGAAGAGCGAGACTGAGACTGGGCAAGAGGATGGTGACAAGGAGTTGATTGCATATGGCGCGGGATTGAATTTGAGACACATTAGATACCAGATGGGTGCTTTTGGAACATTCTGTAAACTTTGAGCAGCATAATAACTCTATTATCCTTTTTAATCCCCCTGGATAAGAACTTTAAGTTATTCGGAATAACGATTGATTGACTCCGTCGTCACTACGGGGCAGTACAGGACCCTGTCCCTGCCCTATTGTCGCATTGTCCGCCCAATCAATTTCGCTGACTCAGCACTCAAACGAGACTTCAACGCTGCCTTGAGACCACCATCGTCTTTCACTTCTCCAACATCTCAGCGTTCGACGGCCTCAGGGCTCAAACATTCGCTTCTTCCTTGCAGGCGAGGTTTCCTGTGCATTTGCATTAGACACACAAGCCCGTCACCCTTACCACCCCTTTGTCATCGCAGCTCGGCGGCACGCACAAACCACCTTCACCTTGCTCTGGGAGACCCCACGATCTTGACCGACGACGCCATCAACGGCTGTCACGTCCCTACATCTCGCCCATCATGAGCGACGACAACAAGGACCTGCTCCGGTTCGCCACCGAGTACGCCGAGCAGGACGTCGACCTGTACGAGCTGCTAGGCGTCGACGCGCTCACCACCAAGGAGGACATCCACCGGGCGTGGCGCAAGCGGTCGCTCAAGCACCACCCGGACAAGGCGGGCGCGGCCTTCGACGCGGCGAAATGGGAGCTCTTCGAGCGGGCGCGCGACGTGCTCGCGGACCCGACGGCGCGAGCCGCCTACGACGCCGCAGCGGCGACCAAGCTGCTTCGCCGGCAGGAGCGCGAGGCCATGGACCAGGAGCGCAAGCGCTTCGCCGACGACCTCGAGGCGGCGGAGCGGGCGGCGGCACGGGCGCGAGGCGACGCGGTTCAGCGCGAGCGCGCCGCCATGCAGGAGGAGCGCGACCGCCTCGCCGAGGCGCAGCGCGCGCGCGACGACGAGCGCAGGCGCCAGGAGGCGGCGGCCCAGGAGGTCGAGGATTTGGCCGAGGCGCGGCGGCGCGTGCGCGAGAAGAAGGATGAGAAGGCCCGGCGGCGGCAGGCGCGAGAGGAGATGAAGGCGTCGCTGGGCAAGAAGGCGCCCGCAGGGCCGGCTAACGGCGCCATCGCTGTGCCCGGCAACTACGTCGTCGGAGTCAGCGATGGCGACGGCGAAGCTGGGAAAAAGTACTGGGAGCTCGTGTGCGACAAGCTGCGCGCGGTTCAGGCGGTGCGCACGCTGCTCAAGGGGGAGGCCACGGCCGAGGAGCTGCAAAACGCGGAAAAGGGCGTCGAAGAGGCGCGGAGGAGGATTTACGACGCCGAGGCCAGGTACCAGCGCGAGACGGCCGCCACTTGAGATACCCCGGGAGGAGCAGACAATGGAATTACGAATTTCGATTAGACACGACGAATGCACGACTATGAACGCAGCACACGCATGTCTCGCGCCAGCCATACAGTGAGCAAAACGACACGACACAAGACGAGGTGGCAGGAGGCAGGAGGCGCATCTTTATTCCCTCACGGCTCCTCATGCAGTCTCAAGATGCGGACAGCATTGCCCCCCATGATGGCCTTGGCCTCTGCGGACCCCTCGCCCACGGCCTTTGCGACCGCCTCGGCGTTCAAGCTCACGCTCTCCCACGTACCCTGCTCGTTGGCCTGGAGCGGCGGGAAGAAGGGGTGGTCGGTGCCAAACATGAGCCTGTCGGCGCCGCTGGCGTCGATGGCGGCCTTGAGGCCGACCTCGGAGTATATGACGGCGTCGAGGTACACCTGCTCCCGGACGACGTCCCAGACGGTGCGGCGGGCGGGGCCGACCTTGCCCTCGGCGACGAGCTGGCCGTCGTGCAGGATGCAGCTCTCGATGCGGCCGGCGAGGAAGGGCAGGGTGCCGCCGCTGTGGGCGAGCAGCATACGCAAGTCGCGCACCCGGTCAAAGACGCCGGCGAGGTACATGCGTGCGACGGCAATGGTCGTCTCCATGGGGAAGCCGAGGGCGAGGGGCAGGACGTGGCCGTAGTCGGCGGCGCGCGGGCCCCATACGGCGTTGGGGAGGCCGTAGTGCGGGTGCAAGAAGACGGTGAGGCGGGCGGCGGCGACGGCCTCGAGGATGGGCAGCAGGTCCGGGTCGTCGAGGCCCTTGCCAAGCCCCGAGGTGCCGAGGATGATGCCGCGGCAGTATTTCAAGGTGGTGAGCTGTGTGATGGAGGCGCGGATGGCGTCGAGGGGCGCCGTCAGGGGCAGGGTGCCGAAGAAGAAGAGGCGACCCGGGTGGCGGGCGCACATGTCGTTGAACTCGGCGTTGACCTGCGCACCGACCTGGCCCGAGGCGTCGGGGGCGAGGAAGTCGAGCCAGGGGTTGGCGAGGGAGATGACGGAGACATCGATGTGATGGGCGTCCATGAAGCGGACCTTTTGGTCGAGCGAGGTGTAGTCGGAGGTGAGGGGCCGGCCGGGGACCTTGGCGCCGGGCCTGCCGGCGAGGGCATCGTCCAGCGACTCGGCCTCGGCCTGGAGCAGGATGAGGCGCGGGTCGGTCGCGCCGGGGAACGAGCGGACGAGGGGGATGGCAGCGCGGGACTCGAGGATCTTGATGTACGAGGGCGGGTACATGTGCGTGTGGATGTCGACGATGGCGGTCATGTTGGGGGATGGGGCGGCCATTGTGCTGGCTGGGGAGCTGGTAATGGCGGCGCGTGAGCCGTCAGTCAGTCAATGTCGGCGTCTCTCGGGCGCGCACCGTAGAACGAGAAGAGATAGGAGAAGGGTCGTGGGTCTCATCATGGCGACTGTTAGCTATGGCAGACACTAAGGGAGCCTGGGAAGGATAGAGCAGAGCTCGAGCTCACCTAGAGAACAAAGTATTCAAATCGTCGACGGCGTCTTCCGTCTTCCGAACAACAGGACAAGACAAGGAGGGGAGCGGAGACGACGGTCGGTCTCAGTTTCTCGGTTCCCACTCCCGCGCAGAAGTGTGTTCGCCTGACGATGCGGCCTGACGCAGCAGCGGGCCGTACTTGTAGATGATATGCCGTGTGTATGTGTATATGTACGAAGTGCTTCGTATGTACGGGACGAATGCGGTGCGACGTGGGCGGTCTGGCGGGGTACGCGGGACGATCGCGGGCGGTTGTGGTGGTGGGTTGGGGGGGGTTTGACCGGGTGGTCGGAGAGGTCCGAGGAGACAGGAAGGGAGCCGTTGTTGGTGAGAGTGAGGCTTGAGTGATGAGATAGACCACGGAGCAAATTGTCACTTTTCTGATCTGCGACATGTACCGAGATGCAAACTGGATCCTGCTTCTCGCAGAGCGGGCTATTTTGTCAACGGAAAGCTATCGCGAGTTGATACGAGTCTCGCCGCGACGAGTGGATGGCAGGATGGAAATCGTCAACTGCCCGCCCAGAGGCAGATCGGCGGCCCTGCCCCTCAGCGGGCCCCTGAGGTGGGCGGGTGGCAGGGGACATGGAGTTGTTAGCGGCCGCTGCGGGGTTCACTCGGGGGGCGGTTGGCGAGAAGCACAACAGGCGGGGCGGGGCGTCTTATCACGCTGATCACAGCGGCGTGTAAGTGCCTGCCTGCCCAGCCTGGATGCCTTCCTTCCTTCACCTGCCTGGACGGGCGCCTCAGGTATTGCCTTAGGAGGTACTGGGGCTCACCGCCCGCAATCTCCAATCCCTCTTCCCCCCGACCGCCTGGACGTCGAATGCGACACTCAAGTCCACCCACCCACCCACTCACCCGCACATAACTCCGGTGCACGTCGTCACCCGTATCTATCAAGCATGTTCGGGGGCTGAGCCCTTGGAGTCGGCGGCCACCTCCCGAGGGGTACGCACGCACGGCCATCCCATCCGCTCATCCTTCCTCCGGCATGGGTGGCGTCTCTCGCGCGAGGGCTCAGCTCCCGCGTTTATACTTTGCGTCGCCTCGTGGGAGCTGAACACCGGGGGCCTCCTCGTCGCAACCTACCAAGGTAGGTAGCTAGCTACTCGCTTGTGAAGCTGTCCATAGCAGGCGCCGATCTCACCCTCTGCCCCGACCAGACGCACGTTTCGTTGTCCCTCTCTTACTTCCCATCGACAAGCCGAGGCCGCGCGCATACCACGCGTCTCTCGCCATGGCCACCGACGCCGCGGTCAGCAAGGACGGGCTCGTCATCCCCGTGAGCCCGCCGCGCGCCGCCGCGCCTCTCATCCTCTCCTGATAGATCAAGCTGCTAACTCACCGACTCACCCTATCAGCTCATCGACTTCGCCAAGTTCCTCCACGGCAGCCCCGACGAGCGCGCCGCCACCGCCCGCGCCGTCCTCGACGGCTTCCAGACCGCTGGCTTCATCTACCTGCGCAACTACGCCATCCCGGCCGACGTGGTGCGCAACACCTTTGGCCGCTCCGCCGACTTCTTCCAGCTGCCGCTCGACGCTAAGCTCGCCGTCGGCTGGACCACCCCCGAGGCCAACCGCGGCTACTCGTCGCCCGGCCGCGAAAAGGTCAGCACGCTGCTCGACAGCGCCGACATCGAAAAGGTCCGCGCCGCCGCCCCGGACCTCAAGGAGAGCTTCGAGATCGGACGCGAGTCGGACCCGCACTTTGCCAACCCCTGGCCCGCCGACGAGGGCCGCCTCAACGGCTTCCGCGCCGACATGCTTGATTTCCACGACATGTGCCAGGCCCTGCACAAGCATGTCATGCGCGCCATCGCCCTGGGCATGGGTCTCGACGAGGGCTTCTTTGAGCCCTTTGTCGACGTTGGCGACAACACCCTGCGCCTGTTGCACTACCCGGCCGTCAAGGCCGACGTCTTCAAGGTGAATCCGGGGCAGGTCCGCGCCGGCGAGCACAGCGTACGAAGTCCCCCGCTTACACTACACGTACACCATCGCGGGAATTGTATCACTCACACAATACCCTCGCTAGGACTATGGCTCCGTCACGCTGCTCTTCCAAGACAGCCGCGGAGGACTGCAGGTCAAGAGCCCGACGGGCCAGTTCGTCGACGCCACGCCCATCGAGGGCACCGTCGTCATCAACGCGGGCGACCTGCTCGCCAGGTGGAGCAACGACACCATCAAGAGCACTATCCACCGCGTCGTCGAGCCGCCGCGCAAGGAGGGCGTCGAGTATCCGGCCCGGTACAGCATCGCGTGCGTGCCGACTCCAAGCCACCACCCCGAGCCCATGTTCCATAGCAGTGTGCGCTGACGGCTAGATGACAGGTACTTTTGCAACCCCAACTCTGACAGCCTCATCGAGACCCTGCCCGGCACGTATGCGTCGCCGAAGGACAAGAAGTATGAGGGCATCAAGAGCGGCGATTACCTAGTTCAGCGCCTGACTGCCACCTACTGACTCAATCCCAACCATTTACGTGCCAAAGTGAGGTGTTCGGAGTGCCAGTGTGACCGGGTTGTAGAGATGTGCATGCCGGATGTGCCACTCGGCGGCCTATCCAATGGAATCGGGCCCTTCGCCCACAGCTGCGAGCCTGCGACCATGCACATGAACAAGTCCGGGTTCTCGACATGCAGTCGGGAGGGGTCAGCTCCAGCCCGGCTCTGCCATCCGTGACCAGACCTGCTCGCGACACCATGGCAGTTGTATGTACCCTCGTCGCAAGTCAGCTTCGCTTCGTCACACCAAGCATCCATCTCATGTATCACCTCCAGATGCAGTGATGCTGGATGACAGCTTAGGCACCTCTGCACATTGCATCTCGCCCGCCACAGCAGCCAGATGCCGAGATGACGATCTCGAGCCGCACCCCGGAGTCGACGCCTTCTTCCGGCGCAACGGGCTCTGCCCCAGCACAAGGCTAGCATGTCACACGTACGCCTGTCTGCGGTTCCCGACAGCCGTCGTCAGGTGCGCGCCGACGCAGGGGTATTGTTCTTACACGCTGTCCGTGTCGGGCGACCGGCTGTTGCAGTTCCGCCCGGAGCCGCACGAGCTCGACATGCGAGTCTGCCGTGACGCGCGGGCCGTCTTCAAGGATCTGGTCCCCGCGACGGTGCATCTCGGCAGCTTACAGGGCACCGCGGACCCGGCTGGTGTAGGCGACGGCGCACCTCGGCTCCACGTCTACGTGCAGGAGCGGCTCCCGGGTGTCAGTCTAGCCCACGTCAAGGAGCAGACGGGCGAGCAGCGCAGACGTCTCATCGAAGACATCGCCCACGTCTTCGCCGCCAGCTACGCCCATAGACACCCGCCACCAGACGGAGGGACCAGCGAAATGCTCAGGGGCCGGGTCGGCGCGTCGCTCAAGTGGCGCCTGCAACTGCTCCAGGGCCTGCGGGACGCCGACGACGACGACGACGGCGACGAGCGGCGAAGAGGCCAGGGCGGCTTCGCACGGCACGTCGCGGCAGTAACGGGGCGCGCCGACGCGGCGCTCGCGGCGCTGCCGTGGTGCCTGACGCACGGCGACTTGGTCCCCAGCAACGTGCTCGTCGACGCCGAGTCGGGTCGCCTGACGGGCCTCGTCGACTGGGCCGAGGGCGAGTGGCTGCCGCTCGGGCTCGGGCTGTACGGGCTCGAGGAGCTGCTCGGCCGCGACGTGCCGAGCCGCGGGTTCGTCTACTTTGACGACCACGAGTCGCTGCGCCGGCGCTTCTGGGACTGCTTCCTGGCCGCCACGGCCGCGTGCCGGCAAGAGCAGCAGTCGGCTCGACTGCTCGATGACGTGGGCCTTGCTCGCAAGCTTGGTATCCTGCTGTGGAGGGGAATAGCCTTCGACGACGGCCGCATCGACCGCGTCGTGGAGGCGGGGGGGGACGATGCCGAGGTCCACAAGTTGCGGCTCTTCCTCGAAGCACCTTGTCCGACTGCGTGCGCTGTCATTGAGGGAAGTGCGTTGAGTGACGGTGATTATGTGCAGCGACTTTAACATTCTCTGTATCTTATTTATAGTGCCCACTACTTCGTAACTCATGTTCAACAGCCACAGCTGGCGTTTATATCTACCTAGTGCAAGCCAGACGGGCACCCAGTGACAACTTAGGCACCTAATCATGAAGTCTGTGTATCGGGCGCGGCGTCGTACTCTGCGTGAGGTCCCAGGACACTCAGTCATTGTCACCGAGGGGTCGCCTGTATGTCTCTCGCCGCCCTCACCCCTTTAAAGGCGCAGCCGATTCTAGCGTTTATTCCCTCAACTTTTATAGAGAACTATCTTCAAATAGTGGCTGAGGCAAATAGACAGGGCCGGAATCGACCAACAATGGACATTTAAACTTGAAGGTGCCGAGAGGAAACCGGACAGAGGCACGGATGAGGTGAAAGACGCGGAAAGAGGCTTGTCATCAGACAGGTGAGGAAGGCGTCGAGGGGTCATATTTTGAGTAACAGCCAATGTCCTCTTGAGCTGTCGACATAACCGTCAGTCTCCCAGTCAGGTGTACGTGAGTCGTTTACTTTCACACTAAGCTTTTTGCTCGTAATCCCTCTCCCATTTCACCCAGTGAACAGTCCTGCCCAGGGCTCCAAACGTAAAGTTGATGACGTCTGGTGCTTTTTTGACAGAGTCGAACGGGACGCTGATAATGTCTTCGGCGTCAACGCATCTACCGTAATGTTCGCAGCGGCCACGAATCTCCCTGAGAAGGCGGTAGGGAGACTGCGTCCAGGGATAGATGGTGAGGTTGGGGACCAAGCCCTCCAGCAAGCGCTGGAGCCCTCTACGGTCCTCGTCGCTGAAGGTGTTGACGTAGGCTATGTCGAGCATCTTCTCCTCGTCGGGGCGCATCACGAGCGCGACGACTCCCGACTGCCGCTGTGCCTCCCACAGGGTGGTGACGGGCGTGTTTGGCTGCTGGGCGCTGCTCGTGGCCGGGGCGGAGATCGGGAACCGACCCCAGGAGCCCCCCCTTGTGAGCGCGGGTCGTGTAGGCGGCATGGCACGATACGACTTCTGGACGCGTTGCGGGAAATGCCTTGGAGAGCCCTGGGGGGGATGGACGGGGCCGGGAGAAGCGGCGCGCACGCTTTAATAGTCGCCATGCCGACATGAGCATTGCGCAACGCCGGCGATGTAATCCTCATGTCACGGCGTCGAATCTCTTATGTCACGCCAACAGAAGACTTTGCATATTCCTGGGAGCTGAGATTCGTCATGAAACCCTATGGCGCTCCGCTTGCACATCCGCGTTCTGGACTCTGGACTCTGATGCCGACGCGGGATACGGGGCTTCGGGCGAAGGAGTGAGCTGGCGCCCCCGGGGGGGCCGTGCAAAACGGCCATATTCGGGTAAGAGAGGGCCGTATGGCCGTGCCTAAATCGATGCTATGCGCGCATTTTTTGCCGGGGACGGCATGTCATGACTTTGCCGCTGCTGCTGTTGCGAGTCCGACGAAGAGGAGTCGGATACGAAGTCCTGCAACACGAGGCGCTTGGTCACCACCAAGACTCGTGCGATGATGGGGTATGAGATGCTTTTCCTGGAGCACAGGACAGAGGGGTGATGATGCTGACACATAGGGAGGGGTGTGCCTGGAGGTAAAGGTAAAGTGTGCCAAGATCGTGTTATGCTACTTGGCCATATAGGAAGAGTGATTTCGAGAGGAACGTCAATTGAGCATCGGTATTATAGACTTGAGGGAGATGCGTGTAAGAGGTGGGAGGAGCTATCCGCAACTATGGACCTCGGCACCTGCCCCTTGTGCCTGTGCCGCCGCGTCCCGTCCCAACAACGGCAAGCACCACCCACTGAGCACGTCGCAAACCCACAAAAATTGTCCCAAGGCAGAGCGAGCTTCCTCAACACCAACGAACGAACCTCCTCCATCCCACGCCGTCGCGTCGCATCGCCAACAACTCCCCGCCCCTCGTCGCGCGCCTCCACCCCGCCAATTGGGCTGCTCTCCTCTCCCTCCGCCTCCGACCCCGATCTACACCGCACAAATCAGCAACAGCAGCAGCAGCAGCAGCAGTCGCAACCATGGCCGCCGCGACCGCCTCCTCCTCCTCCAAGAAGCCGCCCGCCTCGCCCGCCAAGACGGCGTACCTGGTGCTCTACAACTTCGCCTCGGCCGTCGCCTGGAGCGTCGTGCTGGGCCGCGTCCTCGCCGTGTGCGCCCTGCACGGGCCGCAGTCCGTCTACGCCGCCGCCGGCGAGTGGACCAAGTGGACGCAGACGGCCGCCGCCCTGGAGATTGTGCACTCGCTGCTCGGTGCGTCGTCCCCTTCAGCCCAACCTCCTTCATGTTTGCCTGCCTGCCTGCCTGCCTGCCCGCCCGCCTGCTTGCGTACGCGCCGCCCGCTGACAACGGACTTTCCATTCCAAACCTCCAGGCGTCGTCCGCGCTCCCGTCTTCACGACGCTCATGCAGGTCTCGTCGCGCTTCCTCCTCGTCTGGGCCGTCGTCGACTCCTTCCCCTTCCTCGCCACCTCACCCTTCTACTCGTCCATGCTCGTCGCCTGGTCCGTCACCGAGGTCATCCGCTACTCCTTCTTCGCCCTCACTCTCTCCGGCTGGCAGCCCGCACTGCTCACCTGGCTGCGCTACAACACCTTCTTCGTCCTCTACCCGGTTGGCATCACCAGCGAGTGCGTCCTCGTCTACCTGGCCACTGTGCCCGCGGCCATGCGCAGTCCCGTCGAGCCGTACATCCTTTACGCCATCCTGGCCGTCTATGTCCCAGGTACGTCGTTCAGTCATCTTTGTTGTCAACGAGCTGCATTATCGTGCTAACGCGATCAGGCTCGTACGTCCTGTACACGCACATGATGACCCAGCGGAGAAAGGTTCTGCGTGCGCAAAAAGCGCAGTCTGGCAAGGCCCAGTAGGGTGCTTCGCCGGACGCTGCTCGAGTCCAGTGGCCACCACTAACGAGGCAATGGCGCCGGTTCCAGAATAATCAGCGTAGTGTGTGAGTGGGGGGTTAGAGAGACCATCTCGGGTCGAGCTAGGGGTATATAGACGAGCCATGACTGTACTCTAAAGACATAATGTATCAACACTCATCATCGCCACGGCCTCCGCTGCCTGCACTATGCAATTGCCCCCTCAAACTTCGTCGCCAGGTCTTCCTTGTCGCCCTGGCCGACCCTTTGCGGCTCGATATCCGTGCTGGTCTCATACCACTCGTTCTTGAGCCATCCTCCAATCAAGCCTGCGGCGTCGCTAGCCAGCTTCTCGTAACCCGGGTTCTCGCCGGGCTCAAACATGCCTGTCATCACAGTCAGCCGCGCGCCCATCCGAGTCGCGACAAGGGAAAATAGACGTACTCATGTGCGCCACCGTCTCGTCCTTGGCCTTGTCATTGACCGCCTCGCGCCAGTCGCCAGCAGCCATCTTCTTGGGCAGGTTGCAAAACGTGCGGTCGGGTCCCAGCACGGTGCCGACCATGCTGACCGTCGTGGACGGCGCCGCCTTGCCGAGCCGCGTGTACAGGTTGGCGAAGCCCACGTCGAGCTCCTCGCCCAGGCGCACCATGCCGCGCACGCGCTTCTTGAGCTCCTCGGGCCGCGCGAGGCAGCCGACAAACTCGAGGTGCGACGACGCCCACGTCCACCCCGTCGTGATCTGCTCGCGGTTCGCCCACGCGGCCGCTCCGCCCGCGGCGACGGCGCCGGCGGCACCCGCGAACATGGCTACCTTGCCCCATTTCCCCCACTGCGACGATGCGCCGCCCGACGACGACGAAGGGGAGGGCGACTTGGCGGGCGGCGGTGGTGGCGGTGCTGCTGCGACGGCCTTGGAGGCACCACCCGCGCCGCCGGCCGCCTTGCTCGTCGACCCCCAGAGGCTGCTGCCGAGGCCGCTCAGCTGCGAGAGCGTCGCCGCCGCGGCCTGGTAGTTCTGGTACTGGCCCTCGGCGCCGTGCGCGACGACGCCCGGCGAGATGCCCAGGTACGGCGTGTCGAAGGCGAGCACGCCCTGCACGTACGGGAACATGAGCGCGTTGAAGGGCCGCCCGCTGCCGCTGCCGCCGTCGGCGGACTTTTCGATGCCGTCCTCGGAGTAGATGGGCTTCTCCGACGCCAGGGCGATGACCATTTCCGCGGCGACGATGCCCCCCATCGAGTGGCCGATGAGGATGGTGCGCACCGACGGGTCAACCGTCGGCGACGGCGTGCCGGCCGCGACCTCGATGTCGATGACCTTTTCCTCCAGCCTGCAACCCCCCGGCCACTCCCGAGTCAGCACGCCGCTGTGTCTTCGACACACATAACACACACAATACCAAACGGCAATGAGGAAGAAAAGGAGGAACGAGAGGGAGGGAGGCCACTCACCAGTCGCGGAACCGGCTCACACAGCGCCCCAGGTCGCCGCGCGTCTCGAACTTGGGGTAGACGAGCACGCGGACGTCGACCTTGGGCAGGTTGCGGGCGACGGCATCCCGCAGGTCGCGCGTGAACTGGTAGTCGTCGCCAAACGTCGACTCGCCGCCCTGCGCCATCGGCCCGCCCAGGTCAGCCAGCCAGCCGCCGCCTTGCTCATGATGGGGACGTGTGTGTGTGCGAACGGCACGGCACTTACCTTGAAGCCGTGGATAAAACAGAGGACCAGCGTCTTCTTCATGATGTCGCCATTGATGCTCGCTAGCTCGCGGTGCTCGTGAAATGCCAAGCGCTCGATGTGTGCAACGGGTGCGTGCCTCTGCAAAGAGCTCGAGGTTCGAGAGAGAGAGGTGGTCGAGTTCAGGTGTGGCGAAGTCAAAGCAGTGGATGATGGATGCATGCACTTGTTTACCCACCAAACCGCCACTACCACCACCAGCACCACTACCACCACCAGCACCACTACCACCACCAGCACCACTACCACCACCAGCACCACCACCACCACACCCTCTTCACTCTCTCTCCAGGTGATCGATCATCCACACCACCATCGCTGACACATCCAACCATGCACGTTGCATCACAGACAGCGCCATCCAGTCACCTCGTCGGGAGCTCCCAATTACGGCAATCCGCGCACCCACACATGTCATGCCGTTGCGTCGCAAAAGTCGTTGGTGATTATGTGCAATAGTACATTTTACGGCCTAGTCTAAACAGCTCTGCTTGCTCTCGTCCGCCTCCTGCCGTCATCCCCTTGCGCGCGCATGGTATTCGACTTGCTGTCCCGAATGTCTCCCGTCGCTCTGATACACGTGCCCGATTTCCCTGCCAGCCAAAACGCCGTGAACATAAAATGTGCCTCAAGAAACAGCAAGCATCAGCCAGACGCCGCTGCTGTCGGCCACCACGCGCCGTTGCACCGCTACACCGCATTGACAGCGTCACAAGACTCCCAGCCTCGGCCGCGCTCGGCCGGCCGCTCATTACACACCACGTCGAGCCATGCTTCATTCGTCGTCGCTTTGGCCTTGGCCGCCGTTGGCTTTGGCGCCATTGGCCGCTGCCGCTGCCGCTGCCTCGCGAGCACTGCTCGAGATGATCTTGATCCGCGTTCCGCTGGGCTGCGGAGTGCCTCCATTGCCCGATGGCGCGGCGGACCCTGCCTTGCCCCCGTTCTCGAGCTCCTGCAGTTCGGGGTGCGCTTCCAGCTCTTCCCGATACTTGGCCGTGAAGAACTCCTGCTCGCCGCGTTAGCAACGTCAACCTCTCTTTGCTGCCCTGGTCTGGCACGACGCCGTGGGGTAGACTTACATCCATGGTCTTGGCATCCTGATACAGGATGCTGCCGTCCTCGTTGTACGTTTGGCAGTTCTTGATCATGAGGTCAAAGTCCTTGCGCATGTCGCCCAAGCTCGAGTACTCCTCCTTCTTGATGCGAGTGTTGATGTTGTTCATGCAGATGGGGTTCTGGATGATGACGTAGTAGTCGGCGTAGTCGCGCTTCGGCGGCAGCTTGATGAATGGGCCGATGACAAGCCGCTTTCCGGCGTCCGACTCGTCATCCTCTGCCGGGGGCTCGATGTCGTCCACCTCGAGCGCCATCAGCGCATCGTACAGCGTCCGGAGGCTCTTTTGCAGCACCTCCCGCTGATGGGGGCTCAGCTTCGCGTCGGCATTGTTGAGGCCGACCTTGCTGGGTCGGCCTTGAGGGCCGCGCCGCTTCTTGGCCGGGGGTTCCTCTTCGCCATCCTCTGCCTTGCGCTTCTCGTTCTTGCTGCCCGGCTTGCGGCCCCGCTTCTTCGGCGTTTCAATCTCTTCGGTGCTCGCGCGGCTCACCGAGGGTGACTTCTCCGCTGGATTGCCGCCCGCCATCTTCTTTAGCCTGTTGGCTTCGCGCTTGTCCTTGCGAGCTTGCTTTCGCGCGGCTGCCGCCTCCGGAGAATCCTCGTCATCGTCGACGGCCATCAGCCATTGCTCTTCCGTCAGGCCGTCGTCGTATCGCACCCTGGTGCGCTCGCGAGCGCCACGTCCGAGAATGACATCCTCCGTCTCCTCCTCGATGGGATTGCCTTCGTTCATATAGATGTCCGGAAGCTCTTCCTCGCCCATGAGGCGGGGTTTGGCCTTGGGTCCTGCGACGGTGCCGTACACTGGATCCTTTGCCCGCTCCTCGTCAATCTTCTGGAAGACACCAATCTCATCGTCAGTGCGAGCGAGCATCATGTTGAGCTCGTCATCTTCCATCTCATCCTGCTCGCCAGACTCGGCCATGTCCGCCGTCTCCAGAAGCGTCCGGAGCATGGCGTCACGATCGGTTTCAGAAGACTTGTTGTCGAAGCGACCAGCCTGGATGACCTTGCCATCCATGTCTAGCTTGAACCTTGCGCGCTCGAGGATCTTCTCTTCCACCGAGTTGGAGCTAATCAGACGCAAGATTCGCACCTCGTTCTTCTGTCCAATACGGTGGGCACGATCCTGCGCCTGCAAGTCCTGGTGAGGGTTCCAATCGGAGTCGTAGATGATGACCGTGTCGGCGGTCTGCAGGTTGAGGCCAAGACCACCAGCGCGCGTCGACAGCAAGAACATGAAGTACTTGGAGTCGGGGGCGTTGAATTCTCGCAGGAGGTCGGATCGCTCGTCTGACTTGGTCGTACCGTCCAGGCGAAGATACTCCATCTTCCTGTATCGCAGATAGTCCTCCATGATGTCCATGATGGCTGTCATCTGGAAGAACATCAACACTCTGTGCCCGGTGGCCTGGTACTTGGGCAGGATGCGATCCAGCAGCTCGAACTTGCCGGCCGTTCTCCACAGCAAGTCGTTGCTTATGCTCATTGGGTTCATGACATTCTCCACCTCGTCGAAGACGAAGGGGTGGTTGCAGAGCTTTCGCAGCTGCATAATCATGTTGCTCAGGCCGCGAGCATTCGTCTTGCCACCCTTGCCGTCGCTCACAACTAGCTTGTTGTGCGTGACCATCTGCTTGTACAACCTCGATTGCAGGGCAGAGAACTTGCACTTGATGACCTTTTCTGTCTTGTCGGGGAGGTCCTTCTCCACGTCCTTCTTCAGACGGCGCAGCAAGAACGGTCGCAGCACCTTGTGCAGACGTCGAATGACGAGAATCTGCTCTTCTTCCGTGAGCTCCATCTTGTCCTGGCCACCCGTGTTGGCGAACGGAGTGTTAAACCACTCGTCGAACGTCTTGACAGACTTGAAGATGTTAGGCAGGACAAAGTTCAGCATGGCCCACAGCTCGGCCAGGTTGTTCTGCAGCGGAGTACCGGTGAGAATGAGGCGGAAGCGGGTCGAGTAGTACTGCTGAATGGTTGCGCTCAGCTTGGAGTTGGTGTTCTTCATGCGGTGACCTTCGTCAATGATCATGTGGAACCACTTGATTTTGCTCAGAATCGGGCGGTCCTTGATGATGTACTCATACGTCGTCAGCAGCACCTGGAATCGACCCTGGCGAATCTTCTCCTGGTGCTGCTTTCGAGCATTCGGAGGTCCCTTGTACACGATCCTGGAGACGGACGGAGCCCACTTCTCGAATTCGAGGTTCCAGTTAGTCAGAGTACTGAGAGGCACAATGACAAGGTACGGGCCGCTCTGGTGTTTTCGCTCAATGAGGTACGTGATCAAGCTGATGGTTTGGATAGTCTTGCCAAGACCCATTTCATCAGCCAGAATACCATTGAGGTTGTTGTTGTAAAGCGATATCATCCACTGGAGACCCTTGATTTGGTACTCCTTGAGAGTACCGCCCACGAGGATATTGGCCTGTTCGGTGACATCTTCACGGATGCGATGCGCAACCGCGTAGTAGTCAATCTTCTTGCTGCTCTCTTCGTCTTCGGCCTCGCTCTCCTCCTCGACGAAGGCCTCGGAGTCGTCGCCGTACGCCTCGGCGGCTTGCCGCTGCTGGGCCTTGACGGACGACGCGAGCTGGTGCAAGAAGCCATCGGTCTGTCGGAGAAGGTGAGTGATACGAGTATCCTTGGCCTGGTCGAGCAGCTTGAGGTATGCCTCTTCGTCGTTGGCCTTAAGCGCCTGCAGACGCTGCTTAGCAGTCCTTTCGATGCGCTTCTGCTCTTCCTTCTCGATGTTGAAGTGCTGGGCGTACATGAGCCGGCTGAGCTTGTGAGACTTGGTGCGCTGGGTGTTGGCGGCCTCGTGGATCTCGGCACGGTGGTGGCAGATGGCCCGGAGGAAATCGACGTGCTTCTTCTTCTCGCGGTTCTCGCGAGCGTCACGCTGCTGCTTCTCAAGCTTCTCTGTGATGCGGGCCTCGCGCACGTTCTGCTTCTTCATGCGACGGTATAGAGAGCGGTTGGTCGTCATCGCGAGGTTGTCATAGTGCATCATCTGGCGACCAATCTTGTCTCGCAGCGCACGCTGTTTCGCATATAGCCCCAGACCCTTCATTTCGATGACGGCCTTGAGCTTGAGCGACTCGTCGGCCTCAACGGTGTCTTTCGTCGAGTCCCAGTGTGCGAGGTTCGCAGGCAAGTTCTTGAGCTCCGCGTAGCGTTGGCTCATGCGGTTGAACAGAACGACTTCCCTCTCGTACCGCAGATGATCAAAGTCGACACCGGTGGGGAAGACACCGGGGATGAACCACCGGTTCTTGCGCTCGGCGTGGTCCATGTACTTGATGGTCGGTCGGATCATGCTCGTGCCGTACGGCGACTTGACGGTCTTGTACGTGTGGGGCTTGGGGAGCGACGAGGACTCGTCCTGGGGCGTTGCCTCGGGGCCCGCGCTGGGTGGTTTCGCAGGCTCTTGGCCAGGCTGCGAGGCCTTGACCGGTGTCGTCTGGGTCGATTCAATCGACGCAGCCTGTCTCCGTTGCCGCTGGTTGAATATGGCTTGCTGCAGCTGGACAGAAACGCCGGCATTCTTAGTGAGCAGCTTGAAGGCATGAATTTGCTGCCTCAAAAGAGAAAGCTGCTGTTGGCTGAACTGGCTGGACGAGGCAGGGGCAGGGGAGGGCCCTGCAGTGGCCGACGCGTTCTGGCTCGGCGCCGCTGCCGTGCCTTGAGGCGTGGCATTCTGTTGTTGAGGGGCCTGCGGTGTTCCCTGTTGCGGCCGAGGCTGGATGCCGTTCACGGCGCCATTTGGCCCGTTGGGCATCTGCTGCTGCTGGCGCTGATGTTGTTGTTGCTGCTGCTGCTGTTGCTGCTGCTGCATGAACTGTTGTTGATTCCGGCGCAGGGAGTGCTGCTGCTGGAAGCTCATCAAGAAATGTGACGCCTTCATGTACTCGGGGTCCGAGGGAGGGACACCCTGTTCCTTCATTTGCTTCAATTTCTAAAGGCCAGTCAGTCGCATTGTTGGGCGGCGCAGACGCGAAAAACTCGATCCGTTGCGCGTCGAGGGGGCCAAGCTCACCTTGAATACCTCCTCAGCCTGCTGCTTGGTCGCGCCTGCGACCATGGGCGCGCCAGGATGCTGAACAGCCGGCGGGGCCTGCACCGACGCCATGTTGGGCTGTGTGTTTGCGGACACGGTATGAACCAAAAGTACCTCCCGAAAAGAGATGGAAATTCAGTTTCGGCTTATGTACGGAGCATGTCGAGGAAGGTGCCGGCCGATATCAAACGTGGTCGCGGCGCGGGTGGTGCGTGGGTGCAGCTCGAAGTCGCGGTAACAAAAACGAGCGTCCGGAAACCGAAAGCGGCGGGCGCGGCGAATTTGTCGCGTCGACGGGGGCGACGAGGCAGAGGGCGTCGTCGTCGATGGGCGTGGGCGAGGCGTGCACGTCGCGGAGGCGCGTCGAGGCCGTGATGGTCGTCGCGCGAAAGCTTGCCGGTGCTGCTGGCACTACAGCTCGAGTTGCGGCGCCGTGGGGGTAGTAGTACCGCGCCTCAGGGAGGCAAACGGAGGGAGGCAGGCAGGGAGCGAGGGATTGAAAAATGTGCAGAGCTGGTGACGCGGGCGCGTCGGGGCGGGAGCCACGAGCGTGGGCGGGGTGCAAGGCGCGTGCAACGCCAAGTTGGCGAGGATTGGAGATGGCTGCGATGGTTTGCGAGGGACCTGGCGATTTTTTGGGATGCGCGCGCGCTCCTCTGGGCTGCTTGATGATGGGGAGTGGTGAAGACACAACGGACAAGATTCGCCCGTGACGGCTGGTGCGGTTCAGCGACGCTCTGCCACGGTACATTTCAGCACGGCCCCTGCGCAGGCAGAATCCCGGCCGGAGCCACTCAGAGCGCGCGGACGGGCGGATGGGCGGGCCAGCTATCTGGCCAGCGCTCGCCCACGCCTGCGCCTGCGCCCGCGCCCGCGCCCACGCCCTCGCCCTCGCAGGCTCGCCCTCGCACCGCACGCACGCGCCGCCCCAGGCCAACAGGCCCGCAGGCTGCAGCCGACCACCGCCGCGGAGCCTCAGGCCGAAAGTGTGGGCCGAGCGCGTTAGGTAAGCGGCGTCTACTTTTCGCCTGAGCGCACACCACTACGAGTACAAGGTACGAAGTACAACGACCAAGTCGGTCTAGTCACATGACGCCCGATCCACCAAGACGCGACGCCCGTGCAGCGCGTCGACTGGCTTCCAGGTTTCGAGGGGCGACCGCCAACGGCCTGAGCGCTGGGCCTCCGTGGCCGACACTCACAGGGCCTGGCCGAGAAAAGGGCCCAAGGTACTGTATCTACAACCGATTAAAGATCGGTCTCCGTCCAAGACTACCTTAGTAGTTTCCCAGACACATCCACACAGCCTGAATCCTCTCCCTCGATGCGTGCGTGGCGCGCGAGACGGGAGGTCGCTCGCAAAACTGTCTCGCAGCATCAGTGGTCATGTTCATGCATTGCGTCGACATGCGTTGTATTGTAGCTCCTTACTTTGTAGGTGTGCGTGAAACAAGCGGCATCGCGCACCGCGACCATGGCGGTGCCCAGGTGAAGTAGAGTCTGTCGTTGCCCATGGCTCATCATCTCTTGGCCTTCTTCTTGTCCGGCCCTTCTTCGTCGTCGTCGCTGAGCTCCGCGTACTGCGTCTGCGGCTGCGTCTTGCTCCAGGCCTTGGTGAACATGGGGTCGCTTTGAGCCTTGTCCGCATACTTCAGCAGCGCTTCGCGGGGGTCCTCGTGCAACATTCGAGCAAGAGGGATATTCTCGGCAACGTGCTTCTCGTCCGGCTGCGACTTTTGGAATGGCGTCTGCTGCGGAACGTGAGGCCGCCTGGGGTCCTTGGAGCGCCCCGTACCCGTTACGCCGGTCTTTCGTGAACTCGCCAGGCCACCGGGCGTCACAATGGCGTCTCCAGATATGCCGACGGACTGGTCCATGGTGAATTCGGGGTTATCGTCGATATGCCGCTTCTTCGGCGCCTTTGACATGACTTCCACCGCTCCTCGGCTCGACATGGCCGGGTTGTAGAGCACATGCGTCTCGGCATTGGCAGAGCCCGTGATGATCTGGTTGATCTTGGGATGCCATTCGACGGCGATCAAGGCGGAACCCGGGGTGATTGGCGTGACGTGCTCGGCGCGCAGATTGCCCGGGTTGAGGATATGAAGGTGGCCCGTTGCTGACCCGGTGATGATGCTGGTCGAGTTGGGCCCGTAGCGAATATTGCTCGTGGGGTAGTGGTCAGAGGTCGAGGGATGTGAAACTGTCACCAGCGGCTTGGTAAACTTTCGCGTGTCCCAGAGCTTGATCAGATCGTCTCCGCCCCGGGTGACGATCATGCGACCGTCAGAGGATATGTCAATGCCGCCAGTCCAGGTCTGCGACTTGTGTGCGTCGCGCACTTCGCCAGCCGGTCTCGAGAACGGAGCGATTCCACTGTACAAGACCAGCGTTCCGTCAAGGGCGGCGCCGACCAGAACATTGCTACCTCCTGAGGCGGCGGCACCCCACGCGACAGTCGTCATCTTGGTGCGGCCGGCCGATCCAGCGGCCTTGGACTTGAAGACCACAACCTCCTTTTGTGAGCGCTTGTTGTTGACGTCCCAAACCCGCAATGTGCTGTCTGTGCCGGCTGTGACGCAGAGGTTTCTGTCGGTGGGATGCCATGTGCCCGTCGTAATTTCAGAGATGTGACCTTTCGTATTGTGCATGTCTCGGAGGTACATGTCGCCTTTGACAAACTCGGTCAAGATGTCTCCGTCGCGCGACAAGATTTTCGCCTGCGGGTGTGCCGAGACGCAGAGGAAAGCGCTGCCAGAAAGAGGGTTGAACTCGACATGGTGCACAGGATGCGATTCCGAAGACGCTGCCGAGCGCTTCGACTCGTACGCATCGATGGTTCTGAACGCACGCAACGTCGTCGGGGTCATGGACGCAAAGTCGTGGAGATTGATGTTACAGTCGAGCGAGCCGGTCGCCAGCCTCCCTCCTGCGGGGTCCAGGGAGACGGTGGTTACTGCCCGCGTCTGTGTCTTCATGACCAGCTCGTGCGATATCGGGAATTCGTCGTCATCGTCGTCGGAAGAATCGGAGTCATTGCCGTCGCTCGAGTCGGAGCTGGCCCCGGAGCTTTGCCTGTTGGCCCCCCCGCCTTGGATTGCCCCCTGAGCCGGCGCTGTCTTGTCTACAACGCGCTTGCTGCGGTCGATTTGGGCCGCTATGTTGGCCTCTCTGGACTGTTTTCCGAAGGCGGTGGGTAGGAATGCCCTCATCGGGTCATCGGCCGCCAGCTCGGGGACCTCGACCTCGAAATCGTCGTCGCCGGCCATGGTCGGTGTGGCAAGCAGATTAGGTAGGAAGGATCCAAACGGAAATATGAAGGAGGGAAAGGGCCTGGTGGAGGAGGGGAGGGGAGAAAAGTTATTACAGTAAGGTAGCTTGGGGATATTGCTCCCAGGCTCCAGTCGGGCAGTTCAGGTGACTAAGCTCCGCATACGACCAGCGAGGATGCAACGACGAGTCCGTTTTGCCGGCCCGCTAACCACTTCGTTCGGACGCCTCAAAAGGTTGTGCTAGACGCCATGTCTTGCCAGTGTTGGACCAGCCAAACGAGTGGCTCGCCAAGCCGACGAGCGCGCATCAATCTCTCCTCTGTCTCTTTCTCTGAAACAGTTGCCTCGGCGTCTTCACCCTCGTCGAGCAGGCCGATGAGGCACCAAAAACGTCATCAGCGAAATGATTACGACTGAGGCAGGGCCAATGGTCGCGAGGCCTCACCGCCGATGCTTGCTCCAGCGGGGCCCGGTCTGCTGGACGGTCGGTGTCGTGGCGACTGGACCGATGACACGCGGCGCTGTGTGCGACTCAAGGGGCGAGAAAGATGTGGCGCCACATCCGCAGGTAATGACCGTCTTCATTCAAGAGTCCACATTCTCCGTGCTCCGTACCCGGGTTACTTCGTGCGTACAAGTGGTCGCGTCATCCACATGCGCTGCCGAGAATTCGGTTGTTTCCGGCCCTGCCACTCGCGATTACCATACTTGCATACCTCATCTCGCTCTTCATAACCAGGGGGGCAGTTGTTGCAATGTTGGCTGTCACCGACCTTGAAGGCGCCAAACCAGGAATGTGCGTGAATACACCCGGACCTATCATCACTAAGAAACCCTTGTAGTCAGGAACATGCGCTACGTTGGTGCAGAGAGTGTCAAGCTGCCATGCTTCTCCGTCATCATGCACGCGACCCAGGGTGCTGGACAAGGATTGTGCTCACCCAAAAGCGGCGCCGGCGAGACCGTGAGAGCAAGCACCCACGACTCCAATTAGAAGGACGCCAACGGCGCCAACAGTCCAGAGCTGCTTGGCGTTTATCTCTCATACTTTTCGTAACGTACGTCTTGCTACAGAGCAATATCCCGTCTACTTGAACCTCTTGTCGAGAGCCTGTGGAGGGCCACAGCTCATTGGTTGCTCACCGAAGGCTCTCTCCACTTCCGAATCAACCACTATAACCAGTCGCGTCGCGCAACAAATTGTCCACTCTCCATCTCAACCACGCAGCAACACCAACCACGATGTCGGCAGACCCTTTGATCGACCCCGAGGACGAGACGTACGCGTCTGAAGAGGACTCCGACTTTGCGCCTGAAGAGGCGCAGGGCCCTTCCTCAGAGCAGTCGGACAGCGACGAAGAAGCCCCGAAAGAGACGGCCAGGAAACGGCGAGCGGAAGGCGGCGATGATGCTCAGGACGACGGCTACGATAACTCCGGTGACGAGGCGATCATATCAAAAGGCCGCAAGCGCCAAAAACGAGCAAGAGACAAGGGAGAGGCCTTCGACGACGACGAAGGCGGCGAGGGTGGTTTGGTCAAGACGAGGAGACAGCGTGCCGAAGAGTATGGACAGGCTCTTCCATCTTGCCCGCACGTCATCTGCTAACGGCCAGACAGAAAAGAGGAACGAAAATATGCAGCTGCACAGGGGCCGGTGACAGTTGACGTCGATGCCCTATGGCAACAGATGCTATCTGGCAATGCCGCCCAGCCCGCCACGACTACCACAGACGAACCGGGTGACTCGACAGCAGAGACCAACGGCACTGCTGGCGGCAAGCCAGATTCTCTACCCGATGGCGAAACATCAGAGACCATCCGCATCAAGCGCACATACAACTTTGCCGGGCGCGTCCATACAGAAGAAAAAGTGGTCGCCCGCGACTCCGCCGAAGCGAAGCTCTACCTCGCGTCGCAAGGCCAAGACGCCCCCATCGACGTCTCTCCCACCAAGCGCGCGACGAAGAAGGCTTTCCGCTCAGCATTCGAGCCCATCGTCGACGCCGGCCCGGGACGCACCGACCTCAACCTCGGCGTGACGGCCAGGCTCAAGGCCGCCAAGGAGGCCCAGGCGAAGAAGCTCAATACGGTGGAGAAGAGTCGCATGGACTGGGCGGGCTTCGTGGACAAGGAGGGCATCCAGGACGAGCTGGAGCTCGCAAGCAAGTCCAAGGGGTCGTACGGCGCGCGCGAGGAGTTCCTGGCGCGGAGCGAGGCCAGGAGGGAGGACGACGCGAGAAGGGCCAGGATGGCGGCCAGGGCATGATGGCATCACACTATGGGCACTGGCGTTTTGGACGATACCACGGGCAGTTTGGGTTATGGGTAGCATTTAAGCATATAGTATCAAGTGTATCATACGCGAAAGTAGACGAGCGGCCTTATTCGAGGTCGCAGTCCAGCTATCGATGAGGGAGCGCGTTGTACCAATGTTGACCGGAGGCTCGCTGTAACAAAAGTGATACGATGTCAGGCAAAATAAACTAAGTTTAAATCTGCGAAGTTGGGGCCTACGGACTAAATACATATGCATGTTAATCAATCGAGACTGCTTGGCATACTCTGTTGTAAATGGTGGTGCGGCCGACTGCCCATCAAGCCCACCGCCAGCCCAGCCACGAGACCCTGGATCCGGACCCAGAAAAAAAGTTGGGTGTCCGCCATGCCGTCAACTCCCACCCACTCTTCAAACCCAACTCCTCCACAACCTCGCCGAGCACCCCTTCCCACGATGACAGTCCTCGGCAAGCGCAAGGCCCCGGAGCCTTCAATCTCTCAAGAGGACGCAAACGAGATCTTCAAGCGCCATTTCGAGTCGCGCTTCGCCCCCATAGAGGTGGAGAAGCGGTCGGCCCAGGACGACGATGACGACGACGAAGACGACCGCGAAGATGAGGACGACGACGACAGCGATGTCGAGGCTGGTCGGCGGCCGCGGCGGCGCGAGGGAGACGGCGATGAGGAGGAATCAGAGTGGGGAGGCTTGTCGGACGACGAGATTTCAGACGACGCAGACGGTACGCATCGAGGTTTTTCGAGCGCATGCTCGCGACGTGAACTAATTGGCGGCGGCACAGACGTCCCGACAGTCGAGGTCGTAGACCACTCGAGCTCGCAAACACCGAAAGCGACATCCATGTCCAAGCGCGAGCTCAAGGCCTTTATGGTACGCATCCGCCTGGCCTCCTCCCCCTCCTACTCCGCTGCCCTCTTTCCCCGTCGCTAACCGTCCCGTTTCACAGTCATCGCGACCACCCGACCAGTCGGACGAGGCCCGGCGGCTACAGGCCGCACAGCAAGCCGCATCCTCCTCCTCCTCGTCCAGCGGCGCCCTCCCCGAGGACGCCCCCTCCCTGCTCGCGCAGGACCTCGAGCTCCGCCGCCTCCTCGCCGAGTCGCATCTCCTCTCGCGCAACACGCAGCCGCTGACCTCGTTGTCCGCCAACGCCGTCGAGCCCAAGGCCTTCGCCGCGGGTCGCACCCGCCAGCGCGCCACCGACATGCGCATTCAGGCCCTCGGCTCCGCCCTCTCCATTCACACCCAGGACAAGATGCCCATGAAGATGCGCAAGGGCATGGTCGCCGCCGCCGGCGCCCGCGAGGCCAAGCGCAGGCGCGAGGCCCGCGAGAACGGCGTCATCCTCGAGAGGGACACCTCCGCCAAGGGCAAGGGCAGGAGGAGAGATCGCGGCGGCGGCAGGGACGCGGCCGTGGATCGCCCCGGCGTGGGGCGGTTCAAGGGCGCCGAGCTGAGGCTGAGCGAGCACGATGTCAAGAGGATCGAGGGTGGGCGAGACACTTTTGGCAGAAGGTCCAAGAGGTGATACGACGGGGACACAATCAAGCTGCCATACGCCATGGCGAACGGTCACGACGACAGCATAGGCTCATGCACCCCATATACGATTCAGCAAGCACCCTATCAGAGTGGCACATGCATGACGGCCGCATTAGGACAATAATGATGGAATATATCGGTTTATTCATTACCCATAATCCATCGAGCTATAGTGTCAGATTCACACCCAATGACCTTCCCTGTCCGTCGTCTTCTCGAGTTAAAGCAAGTAAATGTACAAAGGCGTTGTTCGCACCCCGCGTCAGCGACGGATCTCCTCCTCCTCCGACCAAATGGTGGACGTGTTAGCGTGCTTGACACTCCACGGTCGGCCATTCGGGCATGTATCTATACGGCTTCTCCTAGACTTTTTGCTGCGGGACAGACGCTTCCCTACGACTAAGTGACGCGGAAGGTGAAAAGAAATGTAGGACATAATGGAAAGCAGTGACAGTTGGTGGCTGCGAGGGCACCCGATATAAGTGCGTCCCAGATGCTGGCGCCTGATCCCGATAGATCCAGCGCGGATGAGAAACGAGCAGAGGGGTAACCAAAAAAAAAATTCAGAGACAACCAAACATGACAACTTTAAATCTTGTCACATCATGCCGTTGATCGTGGCCGGCTGGCTGATTGTCATGGGCATGCTGAGCGTTTGCAGGCTGTTATACGTCTGCCCCATGGTCGTTTGCGAGTGTCCAGTACTTGAAGCGTTGACCTCGGCGGCGGCAGCGTTGGCGGCTGAGTTGAGGGAGCCGGGAGCATATGCCATCTCTGACGTCGGTGATGCCTCCTCGAGAGAGCCGAGTTGGTCTTCACCAGAGAGCTCCTCTTCCTCCTCGGCCGACATGTTGAACGAGCCGTCTCCTCCGTCCTCGCGACTGTGGGTACGCTTGTGTCTGTGGAAAGCAAGGAGTCAGCACGCTCTGCCACATATCCACGGCCTCGTTTCACACGCTATTGGATGCTGTGCTGTTGGATGCTGTGGCGGGTCAAAAGGCGGTGATGGTACAGCCAGTGCGATCTACAAAAAAGAATGAAGACGTCAAGGAGAATAGGGTGCGTACTGTGCAAGATTGTCCGATCTGGAGAATGCTTTGCTACAATGTGGGCAGATGTAGGGCTTTTCTTGTGTGTGTGTTCTCACGTGTCTATGGTTTCAGTCAGATTGCGCCATTGCAGGTAGGTGTATAAGGTTGACAAAAGAAAAATAGCATTGAATCGTACCGCTTCAGGTGCTCGAGGCGCTTGAACAGGCGACCGCACGTAGGGATTGGGCAGGAGTGAGACTTGTGAGGATATGGGCCAAGCTCCATGACGGTTGCGGAGCGGGCGCGACGGACGACGCCGTTAGGCCCAGAGAGAGTGCGGCGATGGTCCTTGAAAGAGCCGTCGCCACCGTAGTCGTCGGCAGAAACCTGACCATAGTCGTGCTGCATGGAGGACATGGGGTTCAGGGCAGGGCTGCCGTCGACGGTGGACAGGGGCGTGCCGTGGCGAGACATGTCGACAACGTCCTTGTGGTGGTGGCTTGCCATTGAAGCACCCGAGGCGCTGTACGACAGGCCCGGGGGCGAGTTGTTGGCCGACTCCTCGCCTTCGGCGACTGGACCAACCGAGGCGGAGACCGACCTCCTCAGGTCGGACGGGCGGTGAGCAGGGTTGGGATGCGAGACTGGGGGCGCAGCCATGGCCGACATCGATGGCGGGATGGATGAACGCCGTCTCCTCTGCTTATATGTCGGCGAGCCTTCGATCACAGAGTAGACGTTGTTTGAGCCGTACGGTCGGTTGAACTGGGAACCGGCCATGTTGGAAGGGGGCAGCTGAACCATGCCATTCAAGCCGTTCATGTTGGACATGTGGTCGGGAATGGCCGAGTACAAGCCCGTCTCCTCATTGGCAATGTAGGCCGGCTCGCCAGCCATGCCGAGAGCCTGCTGGGGCGGAGTGATGGGCTCAAAGGAAATGCCCCGGTTGCTGTAGTCCTCATACTGGGAGGAGACAAATGACGGGGCGGGTGAGTACTCCAAGCCGTAGGCCGGCATCGACGCGTGGCGTTGGTGACCGTGGGTGATGGGCACACCGTTCTGATTGTACTGAACACGCGTGAAGTCAGGGTCCCTCTTGATGGGCTGGACCTGCTGAGGCACAGCGGCCGTCATGGGCATCGAATCGTACGGCACCATGGCGTCCATCCCCTCCGCTAAAGGGGCCATCGACTGCGGCATCATGCTAGGGGGCGGCATCGAGTCCATGGCCCGCATGACAGGCGAAGTGGATTGGCTCTGAGAAAAAGACGGCTGCTGCTGGGCGTTGAAGGAGGACGAGTTGGCTTGTTGCGTCTTGGTGAGCTGCTCGTAGAGCGACTGGGACGAGTCGTACTGGAACGACAGTGCAGGCTCGCTAACAGCAACAGTGGTAGCCTCCTGGCCCATCTTCTCGCGCTTCAGATCGCGCTCCAGCGCGTCCAAGAACAGGCGGTCATGCGGTACGCTGTACCAGTAAAAGACCTTTTGCTTCTTCTGGGTGCGGATGCAGTTGTTCTTGTAGAGAAAGTCGAGGAAGGCACTCTTGGGCTCCTCCAGGGAGGCGTCGGTCCCAGACTTGAGATTCCGCAAGTCTGAGAAGATGCCCTCTTCGAACTTTTTCGAGTTCTTGACAGGACGGCCGAAAGCCTGGAATCTGAAGGACAGACATCGCACAATATCGGTGCCGGAAATGTGAAAGAGATTATTCCATAAGACGCACGAAACGTATTCGCCAGTGGGAAGGAGGAAACGCCGGATGTACTGATCGGGCTGCCAGTCGACGGGGGCAGAGATGAGGAAGTACTTGAGGTTGTCGACCTGCTGCAGGGCAACCTGAGCATCGTGCGGCAATGCCTGCTGCGCTTCGGTGCTCAGCATGAAGGTTTCGGGCTTCTGAGGCGCCATGGTCGCGTGTTGCGAATACATGGTGAGCGTCGGCCTCCGGGTGGAGGTGGGAGCGGAGGCGTGGCCTCAAAGGTAGAGTCGCGGAGACGCGGCCGTGCGGTTGTCAGGCGACGGGTAGGAGAGGTACCGTATAATCTGCAGTGAACAGTTCTCCCAGACTCGATCTCGCCGCCGATGATGGATGGCAGCGGACCAGAGCTACTCGTGCCAACGAATCGCAGTGGGAGGGGTGTAGTGGTGGTGGTGGTGGTGACAAGGCGCTGCCTCAGGTGCCGTAAAGGTGCGAAAGTGCGTCTGCAAAGGCCGACGGCAGAGATGCGAGAAATGTTTCGAGACCAGCCCGGGTTGATGGAATTGTCGCACACAGCAATGGCAAGACCCAACAACTGCGTCTAGCGAGTGGTGGGTGAGATCGACTCGGAGTGTGGTGTTGGCCGTCGAGGCGCAGCAGGCTCGAATCGATACCTGGGCGGATGAGACTGCGAAGGGGGCCGGCCGACGTGTCGTGTCGTGTCGTGCGGTGGGCTTTTTCACACGCGGGAGCTCGACGGGAGCCGAGACGAATTAAACGAGCCGAACAAGGAAGAGCGAAAGGAAAAAGGGCGCGACCGTGACCAAACCCGACGAGGCTCGCAGCCCAGTCACACACAGACAGCCAGCTGATTTGGGTGGGTTGAAGGGGCGGCGGGCGAGCGGTCGCGCGGGCGAGGCGAGGCGGAGGCTGGGACGCGGCGCGAGGGGACGGCGTGGCTCGCGAAGGAAAAGAGAAAGGAAACAAGCACCAGATGGCGTGCGGCTCCGAAAGGGAAGAAACGGGGGGCCGGAGGGGGGGTTGGGAGGAAGAGAAATAAAAGAAGAGATTTCAGAATCGCAACGGGACAATGGGCGGCTCGGGGGGCTGCTGGGGTTTAATGAGGGCTGCAGTCGTGGCGCTGGGGGAGCGGGAACGAGCACCTGAGCTCGGCGGAGAGGGGGAGTTCCATTCAGTCACCTCAATCACCACCTCGCAGCCAGGTGCGGTCGGGTTGGGCGAGACGTTGAACCTCTGAGCGCGCCAGCCAGGGGACGGGCGGGAAGGGGAGGGGACTGGAGCAGCAGTGGGGAGGAGGCCCGAGGTGGGTGCAGGTACCTTCGTAGTGGTGGTGGTGGAGGAGGAGGAGGACCTGGGAGGACTGGTGCAAGCGAGCGGGCTGCCAGCCGGGCGTCGAGGGGGGAGGGATGGGAGGGATGGGAGGGACGAGGGGGGAGCCCGGCCTGGCCAGGCCCGGCGCCAGGTACCTCCCCTCCCACTCCCGTCTGCTCAGGTACACGTACACGTACGGGGCCGCCTCCCACCCAACCCGACGGCGGGCGCTGCTTTGGCTGGCTGCCCTGGCCGGCAGCCCTGGGCCTCGCTCGCTCCCCGTTCGCACCCAGGGCATGCCTCTCGACCGGCGACAACGACTCAGCGCCGTTCCATCCCACACCGTCATGGTCGCAAACGCAGCGGGCATCCATGGACCTAGCCAAGCAGCCACCACGTCCTTCTCCTGCTTCTCGCCCGCCCGCCCGCTCGCTTGCCTGCACGGCCGGCCCCCGGGGCCTCACCCCGACGACCACAACGAAAATGCCGCTCCTCTTTGCTGCTGCTCGCCCTCGCCGCCCGCCTCCCAGCCCCATCCCGACAGTCGGCGTCGTCGTCGCCGCCGCCAACTACCCGTACATGCGCGCGCGCACGAGTACAGGACAATACTCGCGCCCCATCCATGCACAGCGTTCGTACCTCATCCACCGGGCCCAGGTACACGCTCGTACCTGACGCTATTTCTGCCAGCTTGGTCCACCCGCGGGTCCCACCGTTCAGTCGCTCTGCGTCCTCACGGCAGGCGGGCGGAACCACACGACTCGTTGTGTGCCTCCATGCCTCCCCCGTCGACGCTCCGCGTCCCCTTGGCCAGGGATGCCCCTTGGGTGGAGTGGGGAGGTGACTGAGCGAGGTGGTCGCGGTGGGTCCGTCGTCTCAATGCCTTCTCGACTTTCTCGACTTGTTCTGCCGCCATCCGGGCCCTGGATCGTGGGTCGGCCACGCAGGTTGGCTTGGCTGGGCTGGGCTGGGCTTGACGGGCTTTGCTGGCGCGCGCAGTCGGCCGCACCTGGTGGCGCCCGCACTGTTGTTGTTGTTGTTGTTGTCCACAGTCCACCGCACGCTGCAGCCACCTCTGTCCGCCTGCCTTTCTGTTCGCTTCTCTGTGCCCGCCGCTGCGCTCCACGTCCTGCCACCGCGCTGCGCCACGGGCCCCGCGACGATGACTGCGACAGCGACGATAGCCGTCTGTGGGACAGCATCGACCTCTGGTTGAGCACAGACCGAAGGGTGGCTTCTGCAGGCGCACAGAAGGCTCGTGAGTCGCATTACGTACCATACCGGAAATCATCAGCGCCCAAAGCTTCCTGGATAGCGGCTGTCAACCGCAACGGCGATGAGGAGGCTATCGACGCTCGATCCCCTTGGCCCCCGGCTAGCCGCACGCCCCCTGCCTGTGGCATCGGAGCAGATTGACTGACTGGGCAAGGCCCAGCGTTTCGGCGAGACACAGCAACACCACCACGGTGGTTCTCGTCCTCGCCAGCCTTGCGTGCTCGCATGTATCGTATGAATGTATGTGCACAGGGCCTGTGCCTGTGCCTGTGTGCCTGTGTGCCTGGGGCCCGGGCTCGTCGTCTGCCTGCCTGCCTGCCTGCCTGCCTGTCCGTCCGTCCGTCTGTCTGTCGGGCCCCCCGCCACCGACGCCGTGCTGCTGTTAGTCTCCAGTCAGTCTCCAGTCGGGCGCTGCAAGCTGCACAGCTGCTGCGAAGAGCCTTGGACACTTGGCGGTTGTTGAGACGATGAAATGGCCAATCTCCTCGGGCCATGTCCCTGTGCCCCTGCTGCACGCCAGGCACGCCGGCGAGACGACTGGTCAAGAAGCAGGTTGGCCGGGCCAGTCCCCGACCCAAGCGTGGGCCGCTGGCGCATCACGATTGCGTGTGACCTCCATGCACCAAGCACTCACAGACGACGATTTGACAAGAATAAACTGTTGCGCGGGACGCACCCCGGTCCGACATGATTCACCCACAGCCACTTGATTATGTTGCCTGCGGGTGCCATACGCGTGCTTGACTGGAGGGGGAGGAGGCGCGCGAGCGAGTTCTCGTCGGCTCCGACGACCGGGACAGCTCTGAGGCCGTGCCTCGCTCGCAATCACCCGCCCGTGCAGGCGACCGCGGCGACTGGTCGTCGGATATCGTGTTCGGAGTGCCATTTGATTAACGTCAGAGACGCGAGCAGGAGCCAACGTCCGCCGACACGGCACGGCCGTCAGCCAGCCCAGCCCGTTCGTGCGCTGGGGCGAAAGGGGGCTCCGTCCGTCTGGCACCGTAACGGTCCTCGGGAACGCATCCGGCCCCTCCTGGCATCCAATATGATATTTGCGCTGACTGACACACGACCTGCTGCTCGCGAAAGGGTATTGATATGTCATGTTTTTTCCCTCCCGCGTCCATATTAATTACACCAGCACCGGGGTGCATGGCCTCCGGGAAGCATGGTGTGATTCGACGTCCAAGGCCCCGTGTCGAGGAGCAGCGGCCAACGCGCCGGCTCCTGCTCGGATGACGGGCGAATGAGGCCAGAGGCACTGGACTTTGTATTTGCCAATGGCAGCACTTGAGGGGAGGGCAAGGGCGCGCAGTACCACTTGCCGTCGGAATCCAGCCATGCCAGTCGTCCCTGCCTCGCCGACGCATCAACTCTCGTCGTGAGGAAGGCGCCTGATGTGCAGCGTGGTGCCTTGTGCAGTAGCTCTCACGTCGCTCTCGCTCGCTACCTCCTTTTACTCCCGTTATTCTTCCTTGTCGCAACGAAGCCTCCCGTGCCTCCGAGCGAGCGCCGTCCTCTTGCTGCAACAAGCGGACTCGCACACGCTACTGGTGCATACGTGCTGGCTCTGGCGTCGCTCTGTTGTCTCTCTCCAGCCCGGCGGCGCCTGCCCGTGCGACCGTCGCCCGTCCCGTCCTACCGTTGTCTACGGGGCCCAGCCGCGCGCGATGGGTCCGGTCTTTCCTCGATGCTTTTTTTACCACGCGTCGAAAGATGGAGCCGTGGACACATCAAGGCCAATTGTGGTGCCCGCTGGATGACGAGTGGCTCGACGGGATCCATGTCGGGTGCAGACCCCCTGGTGTGTCTGGGACCCGAGGGATGAGGACTTCTCAAGGTGAAACAAGCCTGCTGCAATGCTTCAGAATCGTTTCCCGGTGCCAGCGTCGGGCGCTAACCGCACCGGCTCTCTCACTGGTTGCTTCAGAACACTGGCACCCCTCCATCCCCACGCGCCAAAGCGTGGGCTTGCGAGGATGCGGGAGGTGGCATGCAACTTTCCACGGCCTCGCAGGACTGGGCTCGGGGTAACGCGCCCAGTGCCCTCTTCGGACGCCGCAATCGAGTCGATCATGTGGGCTTTGTCGCCGCTCTGCGCCTCCCAGCACATGCACCCCGTCGAGAGTGTCATGGGAGCAGGTCTAGATACCCCACTCGACGAGTGTTTGGAACATGGCCGTCTTGCTAGGTATGCCACGGCGGCCGTTATGGATGCGAGGCCCATATTTTGGCTACCAGCCACGACACCGTCAGAAGCCACAGATGACGAGCCTCCCGGAAGAGCATTGGGCGCTTGTTTGCGCCGATTCCAGGCCGCCGATGCCAGGTTGTTCATCAGCTCCGAGTGTTGTAGGGTAGGTGAGGTGGGGCGCAAGGAAGCGGCGGCGTCAGCAACACGATGGAGATGGAGACGGTGACACGAAGTCGCGTCTCTGTGAGCCATGACTGGATGTACTCGAGTAAGTCAAGTGCATCGCTCTCTGTGGGTACGAAAAGGGCTGTCTGAAACAGCACGAGCTTTTTGCATGATCGTCCCGCCCGCCCGGCCAACTTGGGCATTCCCGTCGCGTCTGGGGAACAAGAACCAGCAAGTGCCAGCTTCGGCAAACGGGTTGTCTCGAACGCAAATATCGGGCTCTGGGTCTTGATCCCCTCGCCGTCGAAGGGATCTTCAGGCCCCGGCCCCGGTACTATAGGCTAGTGTCCGAAAGGAACGGCGTGCACAGTCGACCCAGGCGCAACGGCTCGCGCTGAGACGGTCTGCACGGCCCCTTGGTAATTTTAAACATGCCCCTCTCACCGCACCAGAAGCCGACTGAGCATCTGCGCGAGACCACGGACCTGCAGCGACGCGGAGCCGAGGCTCGATCCATCGGATACAAGGCGACGCGATAGCGAAGCCATAGCACGAGGAGCGGCGACGACTGTGCTTGGACGAGGCGACTTGGTCTTGATGAGAGCAGCCAACGGCCGACACCGTCGACCGTGCGTGCGGCCTCAGGGCCTCAAGCTACGCGATGGCATGAATGCGCGACACCGCGCCCCGAGGCTGCCAGAGCCGGCTCACGCCTGTCTTGGCCAGACCCAGGCTGATGCAGACCAATCATGGGCCGGCAGGTCTGTTTCAGCAGCTCAACTGGGGCCCAAAATTAGGCTAAGCTTATCCTGAGGAGGCCAATCAACGGCCTGAGGAGCTCCCCTGCAAGCCCTCGAAGCGACGACAGGTCACCTCGACGCCCTGGGCAACCTCCAACCCCTGGCGATTGGGCCTCGGGCCTTCCTCGTCCGTTGCTCTGCATCTTTCGGCCGGCGGTTATTCTTGGCCATGCCATGATGAGGGTGTTTCTGGGCGACGATCGCAGACGGATCCGCCAAGAATAGCATCTTCTCGATATAGGCATCGGCGCCTATATGTGTCACTTGAGAGAACCTTGCGCTTCGCAGTCTGTGCAGTTGACTGTTCCAGTCGCCGCCGGCGTGCCGCTTGACGCAATATCGCCGCGGCAATGGCAGCTCCGCAACAAGTGGTTTTGTTTCGTCGGCAATCCGAGCTCGGGGGTTCAGGAACGGAACATCTCAGCATGTCGCTTCTAGCTGGCGCCACCGGTTCACGCCTGCTCCGTGAGCACCGGACCGTATATCGCCGCGGAAACTTACCTCGCATTCTGGACCAATGCCCTCATGCGGGCGGCAAGCCTCGCCACGCCAACGCGCACTGGATAGACGTCTTTGCTTCGCAGCTCTGCATTCATCGCACTCAGAAATCGGTCTGGACGCTTGCGCTGCATGTTCGGTCCCGCAGTCATGATGGCACGTCCCACGTCCCCCGCCACGACGTTGCTCTAAACCACATCGCGCATCGAGCTCCGTCAGCGAGGCTGACGCCAACTGAAGAACCTGAAACAAAACACCATGACGTGAAGTGCGAAACATAGCCGGGCGCACCGCACCTCCACCATGACCCGCCCTTGCCGACGCGATGGCGCCGGACGGATTCCTCTGTGTGCTGGCACTTGGCCGCCGCGACCCATGTGGTACCTGACGCTTGAAGTCCCGGCAGCTGATCAGCGCACTAAGCGTCAGGAACCAGGAACAACCACCGATGTGCCAAATCGGCTACCACCCTGGCTTACTACCTGTGGCGCAAACCCCGGTTGAATGGCTCCCTCACCGACAGCAACTTCCTCGATTCTGTCCACAGCGGCGGTGGCTCGTCACCTGGGGCTCCCTCCCTGCAGAGGCCGAAACTCCGTCTTCTCGACCTCGCGGGATGATGAAACGGCCCCAGCCCTGTGCTAAGATGCCATGGGAGCGGATCTAGAGCCCGAACCGTCGACTTCAAAGCGGCGGCTGCGACCCCACGGTCATCGGGCTCGCCCCAATCTGGGCCTTGCTCGTCCAAAGTGCCAACTGTTTCACGCCGTTGACGGGCTGGCTGACACAAAGGGAAGATCTCGAGCCTGCGCCGCAGGGTTCGCCGCCCTCGATCGGGCAAGGGCATAGTGCAGCAACGGTAGCTGGCGGACGCCTTGACGTTTGTCAAGTCCCTCTGGCAGGCGCAACCCTGAGCCTCTCGACTCATGGCAGCCCCGCGCGGCGCTCGTATAGCCTGCACGTCTCCATCCACAAGACTTGGCCCGAGCCTGCTCCATCGTGACGGCTCACGGGTGCAAGTTCTGGAGTTTGCGATGGGCCCGACGGTAGATGGGGCCGTCAAGAATACTGCTACCGAGAGTTGAAACGATGCTAACGCCGTTGCGATCACCAGTGCTGATAGGAGCGGCGCGACAGCCAGCCGGAGTCGATGATTCGGGACAAGGCGCAAGTGTTTCATGTCACGGCCTAAGCGACCATGGTCCATCCGATGCCGTCAAGCACCAGCCCGCAGGGCCACGAATCGTTGATGACAAAATTCTGTACGGAGTAGGTCTTTCTCGCGTTATCCACGCTTGTCTACTGGGTCGAGCAAGGCCAAGTCATCGTGACTCGGTCGAGTTAGCCGCCGTGACCCCTTACCGTTGCCCGCCACGTCTCATAGCCTTGTTGCGATAGCCCGCCGACTTACTGGCTGGGGGACATAGTCCACGGGACGCATCGCTTCAGGAGAGTCTTTACGAGACAGGGCATCCATTTCGACGGCTGGTTTGAGCATACTCTGCGATGATTCCAAAAAACCATTCCACAGGGTCGTTGTCTGCGTCGCGACCCCTTTCTGATTCTGAAACCGCGCAGCCTCGGACTGTTCACGTCTTTGACGCCCGGGAGTAACACCCCTGTCCCTGTCGCATAAACTCGCCTGGAGCGGCTCCGGGTCGTGCTGGCCAGTTCGATGTCGACTTGGACCTCGGGAGAGCTCGACGCAGACACAGCGTATGTGCTCCAGTACCGCGGACTGGTGAATGTGGTACGCCTAGGCCGGAGCTTGTCTGTAGCTTCGTGATCGGTGGGCAAGCCGGCATTTCACACCAGGTTATGCCGGTTGCAATGGCCCCCCTCTGTCATCCGCCATGCACAATGGTTCGACCTCCACTCGCTGCCGCAGAGGGCTGCCAGGAGGACCCAGGGGAGGGGCTGGAAGGGGGCGTTGGCGACGACGACAGGCTGGATTCCTTGGCTGTTGCTTTGGCGATGCGGAGAAAAGCCCGACTGGCAGGAGCATGATCTTGGCCCTGTTGCGTGTGTTTGATCGTCTGCGCCGGGTGATCGGTGCGTACAATGCGCTCGACGGGATCGACGAATGGGGGGCTTCGCAGCGAGGAGGACGCTCTGTCATATCAGCCCTCGGTGCCTCCGTGCCTGCCGGGTGCTCCTGCGTCTGCTGCGCCGAGGGCTGGGCTTTGGACGGTTTTCGTGGAGAGGCTGGACGACGGCGAGGGCACCCGAGGGATCGAGCCGGCGCCGCAAGCTCGTAGTGTCTCCCAGTCGTGCCGTGTGCGCTGTGTGTGCCGCAAGTGACTGACTATGAGTCGCTCGCGCAGTCTCCCTCCTCGCCACCGCCGAGGAAGCCGACGACCGCCGCGACGTACGCACGGATACGGGCCCGTCGCATGGAGGGAGAAGGGTCTCTCGTGCCTCAGAAAGATGATACCCGCTATGCTATGCCTTCGCCCAACTATGGATGACCCTTGCCCACGATCCGGCCGCGTCAGGTCATCTCACCGCCGCATCTCGCTGGGCTCCATGCCCAGGTGCTCCGCGAAGAGAGAGAGCGAGAGAGCGAGAGACAGAGAGAGCACGAGGGAGGAAGCAAAGGGCCGTCGCCTCTCGTCGCCTCCCCCCCTTCCCCATCCATCCATACATCCATCCATCCATCCACCTGGGAAACGTTACGTAGGTACGAGTACAGATCCTAGCTCGTGATATGCCCAGGCCCAGGCCCTGGATCCGAACGAAACCTTGCTGTCCCGGTCTGTTTCTCCTCGTCGACCGGGCGGCCGGTACCAGGACCAACATCCAGGAGCTGCTGTGCCGTACCGCACCGCACCGCACCGTACCGTAGTGGTGCCATTGCCGGGACGGCAACTCGATTCGTGTCATTCGTCATCATCACCAAAGCGCGGCATCTCTTCCGCCGGCAGTCCCAAGGAGGCAACCGCAGAGAAGCAACCGCAGTAGCGGCATCAGAAGCTTGCAGAAGCATCAACAGCGAACCCCCCCGAACGCCTTTGGAGGGCGCCCGCGCACGCCCTCTCGCTGCGTCTGTTCGCTCTCGTCCAGGACTGCCGGAGCACGACATGGTCGACTGAACTCTCCCCCCCTTCGCTCCCTCGAACGGGTCCTGGTTCGTCTTGGCTTGCAGGATGTCTATCATCGCAAGCGACCATGCGCCTTTCGGGCGAGAGATGGGTGGTTTGCGGTTTGCCCCTCGCACTCCCTCCCCTGCCTTCCCCAGCCCCTCTTTATAGACGTGATACTCGTTGGGCGTGGGGGCGCGAGAGAGAGGGAGAAGGAGAGGGAGGGCAGCACGGAGAGCTGGAAAAAGATGCCGTGGTGGCGTCGGTCGTTGGGCTTCCTGCAGTAGCTGTAGCAGTAGTGGTAGTAGAAGCAGCAGCAGCAGCAGCAGGAACGGCGAGTGGCGTTCCTTGGTTGGCTGAACTGTAAGGTAGTTACGTGGTGCCGCACCGCAATGCCAGGAAGATGCTCGCTCGGCTTCAAGAAATCGAGACAGTAGTGCTGGCTGGGTGGTGCCGCTCAGCTGGGCCACTGAGTCGGACGAAACAAGCCGCCGCCAACGTAGAACGGGGTGGAGCGCACCAGAGGGCGGCCGGGCAGAGAAAGGCAAAGCAGAGCAACGCAGGTGCAGAGCAGGCACAGCAGTGCCGACCAGACCGGCAGCTTGGACGTGACGGAACCTTCACGCGAGTCGCCCCCTTCTCGTTGATTTCTCGCCTCGATATACAGGGTAAGGTAGTTTGCGCTACAACACGGCTACATCATCATCACTTTGCGTCGATATCCTCGTTACAGCCCCTGACGCCCCTCCTCCCCTGTCCCTCACTCCCACCCCGCGTCCATGCAGCCAGACATATTCCAACAGCCCGGGATTCGTCTTCGTCCATATGACAAGGTTTCCGATACAGACAAGGCAGTGAAAAGTCAAAAAGTACCGTTCAGGACCGCGCCTCCTCCAGCTCAAGCTCCAGCTGTCGGATGCGCTCGCTCTGGTCCTGCGAGCCCGCAGACGTCATCTTCTTCTTCAGGGCCTCCACCTCAGCGGCCAGCTGGCCGATCTTGTCATTTTGCGCGCTGATGATCCTGGTCTGGTTCTCGATCAGCTGCTTGATCTGGTCCAGAGAGGACTCCACGCCGGCGCCGCCGGACGAGGACGGCGTGGGAGCCTGGCCAGGGGCCGGTGCCGGTGCCGACGTCGTAGCGGTCGGGGTCCGGACGACGGGGGATGACGGCTTGGCGGGCGAGGCAGCCTGTGCGGGCTGCGCCTTGACGGGAACGACGACTGGCTTGGGCTCCGCGCGCGCCGCCAGAGCAGCGGTTCGCTGGGCCGGTCGTGAGACCTCCTCAAAGCTCGAGGTCTCGTCATCCTCCTCAGCCTCGTCCTCCTCGTTGTCTTGGAACTTGTTGGCCATGGCGGCGATGGATCCCTTCTGTTCGCTCATGGTAGGAGGGGGGCTTCGCACAGCAGGGGCTGGCTTGGGCTCCTCCCTCTTGGGCTCCGGCTTGGGCGTAGGAGCTGGCGAAGGCTGGGCAGGAGGCTTGTAGTCGGACGGAACCTCCTTGGGCGCCGTGCCCTCGTAGACGCTCTCGAGATCGATCTTGGCAGGAATGGCCGTCTTGCCGTCGAACCACTCCTTTGCGGTGGCGGCGGGCTTAGTGCCAATGGCCGGGGGGAAGATGTCGGCCTGGAAGGTCTCGGCACGGCGAGGAACGGTAAAGGAGATGGGCTCGATGTAGGAGTCGTTGACAGTCTTGAATGCGCGCATGACTTCGTTTTCGTGAACCTAAGCTAGTCAGCACGCCTGGCCTACTCCCTCTCCAGGAAACTGGTCAGGCATAAGGCTCACGTTGATGCCTCGTCGGGGCAAGAAAGCGATGCCGCGCTGGGGATCGGCCGACTTGTACTCGCTGAGGAACTCAAACTTGTCGTTTTCGTATTCGAAGTAGCGGATATTGCCGTCACTGCAGTTTGTCAGCCCTGAACGCCGTTGTTCTTTCTACCATGATGCTTACCCCTTGCCGGCAAGGTAGAGGCAGTTGGAACCCTCATCTGATCAGGTGTCAGTATACATGTGCATTTGTCAACAGGGGCTACGGGGACAACTCACCCCAGAAGGGCATGCAAACGCCGGAGATGGAGTCGAGCATGGTGAAGCCGCCAATGGGCTCCGTCTGTCCGGGCTCCCAGAGCGCAATCTGGCGCTCGCTCATTCTCGAGAAGCCCGTCGTCGCGAAACGGTTGTGCTCGCCCATCCACACGGCCCTGCTGTTCTTGGCGCCACTGTGGCCCGGCGCCTCGTGCACAGGCTTTTCCTGACGGACGTCCCAGACGCGGATCTTCTTGTCGCGCGACGTCGTGACGAGCATGTTGCCGGCCGCGCTCCACGAGAGGCTTTGGACGATGTCGCCGTGCCGCAGGGTGAGCGGCGACTGGCCCGTGTTGACGTCCCAGAGCTTGACGGTGAAGTCGCCCGAGGCCGAGGCCAGGACATTTTCGGCGGAAGGGTTGAAGAGGACCTGGCCGACTTTTCTGCACGACAATCGCGTCAGAAGTGCCGCCGTGTTTTGGAGCGAGCAGTACAGGAGTGAACATACCTTGAGTGGCCGCCCAGCTTGCTCACTGGGGCGACGTCGACAATCTCCTCGGCATCAGTGTACAGGGTGAAGTCGTCGGGGACCTCCCAGATGAAGACCTTGCCGTCCTCGGAAGCAGAGGCAACGATGCTGTCATTGAAAGGGCTCCTGCACATGGGATATCAGCATCCGCGGCATCGACGAGCGGCGTCGGGGTGGCGAGGGCATACCAGTCGGTGTCGAGGACGGAGGCAGTGTGACCGCGAAACAGCGGGATCTGGTCAGGGAGCTTGCCCTTCTCCGACAGCGGGATGACCGCAAAGGCACCGCCGCCAGAGGAGTCCCAATTGACCGACAAGTACTCGGGGTTGGCCTGTGGTCGTCGTCGTCGTCGTCACGCGCGTCAGCAGGGAGGGCAGGGAGAGCAGGGAGTCGTCGCATCGGTAGGCGTCTTTCGCACCTTGACCAGGTTCGTATCCCAGGCATTGCGGCTAATGTGGAGGTTGTCGTAGCAGAATTCCTTTCTCGTCGACTTGCCAAAGACGTGCCCTGCGGACGGCGAGGCCGAGGTGTCAGCAATGGCCAGAGCGATGCGCAGCGCCGGTGCTGCGACGGCTGAGGGAGGGGAGGGGGTGACGACGGGAAGGCGGGCAAGAGGACTCACGATACTTGGACGCCCGAACGAAACGGCCAGCCATGGTGCAGGAGGGGGCCGCAGGCGCGGGCGGACGTTGGTTTGGTGACAGAGGAAGGTTGAAGAGGACAAAGGGTTGCGTCGCTCGCGTGCTCGCGATGGCAGAGGTTGCGATGCGGTCGTGGGTGGATGCAGGTACCAGGACGGTCTTGGTAGCAGGTGACACGCCGCGCACGTAGGTTGGCCAGGGCTGTGCTGGTCCTCAGCTAGGTAGGTGCGACTGGAAGTACTTCGTACCGCGCAATGCAGATTCGCAGCGGAGATGAATGCAGGGCGGGCGGGCAGGCGGGCGGGCGGGCAGGCGGGCGGGCGAATGAACGGAACCCCTGGAGGGTGGATGAAACCAGCACGTAGGCTGTCTCGCTGGCACTGGAACCTGGAAGGACCCGGACGCTGCGCCTCGCGCTGATGATGACAACTGCCCCCCCGCCGCCGCTAGCGTAAGGTGCCTACTCGTACCTACCTGCCCCAAGCTGCCCGTAATAAGGTGACCCGGGGGTCCCGTATCCTGAGATGGGCGCTAGCGCTGCGTGGACGCAGTGGGCTGAGCCAGTGACAGCGGCCCCTCCAGCGCCTCGTGTCAGAGCTCGGTGTGAGGGGCAGGACAACATCCATGGAACTCGGAACCCACCCAGGTCAATACCTTGCCCACCTGGAGCAACTGGAATAAATGGAATCTGCCAACCATCCGGATAACCATCACCAACATGCCACCCACGACGACGACGACCATCATCAACCGATGCGAGTACCGGCGCAGCATCGTCACGTGATACCACACGTCGTCATGGCTCGGACCGCACTTCACCGCCGCGCCGCGACCTCATCCAGGAAGTAATTAAGTTACAGACGCAAACATGCTTCATTATCTTCCTGCAAGAGCTGCTTCTTTCATACAGATATTTCATACGTACAGACGAGAGTGCCGCCAGGCCCTGGCCATCATAGTAGTAGTAGTGCCACAGAAACGAAATAGACACCGTCGACGCCGACTTCCTCGCCTCGCAGTGACACTCTCGTGATCCAACATGGCTTCATCGAAGCGAAGCGGAAACGAGCATATAAAGACAAAAAAGACAACCCGCCGCGTGTGCAGCAGGTGGAAAGTGGCACCCCGTGTCCACGTGGGTGCGACAACGCCTCGCTCCAGGCTTTCGTCGTGATATCATCCCCGGAGAGGGCAGCGGCCGCGTGTTCCCGTCAAGGAGTCGTCTCTCGCGTTGCCGCCCTCTCGCCCGCCTGTGACCCAAAAGGACCGCTCAGAGCAGCGTGCTCTTGGTCCGCGAGTGCACCCGACGGCCCTCGGCGCGGCGCCGGAGCTCCTGCTCCCGCTTAAGGACCAGCTCGCACCACTTCGCCCGCGACCTGACGCCGTTGCTGTCCTCGTCTGCGCCGCCGTCGCTGCGTCCGATCACGTCCGAGAGCACCTTCATCCAGCCCTCCTTGTCCTCGGCCGTGTCGGCGTAAAAGTCAATCACCTCGCCGTTGTTGAACCGGATTCGGAAGCCCTCCTCGACGAACATGTAGCCTTCCTCCTCCTCGGCAAAGGCTGAGCGACGCCGCTTGCCCCTGTTGACCGTCTCCTTTTCCGTCAGCGCTCGGCGGTCGTCAATCAACCGCTTGGCATTTCCGAGGTTGATGGTTGCTCTTGGCTGCCGAGTGGCTTCGTGATATGCCGTCAATTTGGCACCGACGAGCTTAAAGTAGCGACGGCGCCAGTACTGCGCACGGTTAGCAATGGACCGGCTTCATCACTCGCAAAGGAGACATACCGGGCAGTCGCCGCCTTGCTGGCTGAGGTGACCCTCCCAGTTGCGCGACAGTCTCTCCTCGGCCGCTCTCAGCTCCCTGACGCATGAGTTCATGCTCTTGGGCATGTCCTCGTCCTTGGAGTTCTTCGGGCGCGGGACGAAAAGCAGCTGGAGCTCCAGTTTTCCAACCTGGTACGGCGCCCGGCGAACCACGCCGTTGTTGCCGCGCTTACTCTTGACGCTGGACGCGAAGCTCTCCTCCTCGGTAGCCCACTCGTTGAAGCAAGCCACCTCGGCCATGTATGGCCGCCCAAAGCATCGGCTCTCGTGCTCCTTAAGGCAGACGTACGCCCGGGCAAAACTACCATCCTCTGCCGCCAGGGGCGACAGGAGTTCGTAGCCGCTCGGTGCATTGTTCCGTCTCGCGAGAGCGTCCCTCTGCTGCTGGGCGAAGCGCTCTTCCTCGGCTTTTTGCCTCATCTCCATCTCTCTGCGCTTCTTGGGAGACGCAAACACTCGACTAAATGTCGACGTCTTGGGCTTGGCCATCCTGGCCAACGCGATGGGCAGCTCCTCCTGCCGGGGCTTCTCCAGCTTGACGTTGAGAGTCAACTGGAACTCGAGGTCGTTGGGCACGACGAGCTCGAACTCCTGGCCAATCGGTGCGTTGCGGGCCAGCTCGAGCCAAGCCGTGGTGACGCAGTGAACTCCGTTGTCCAGCGTCAGACTGAACCATGTGCGCTCGTCTGTAACTGTTAGCCGAAGATCTGGTGTGCTCGCTGGGGGACACTTACTCTTTGGGAGCGGCAGATCTAAATCCTTGACGCCCATGACCTTGACGAAGAGACGGCCTCTCTCGCCGCTGTCAATCGTGGCCTCGGACTGGGCATCGTCCTCGGCTGCGGCCGCATGGTTAATGGCGGTGGCGTTGCTATCTTGGCCAGGCAATGGCGGCACGGGGCCGTTGTTAACGGGGCGCTTCCGGCTGGCGCTTCTCTGGCGAGGCTGCCCATTCCAAGGTTCGACGACCCACGACTGTGGCCTGTCAGTCTTGATGGGAGAGTTGTTGGCCGACCGAGCTTTCCACATCATCTCGCCGTCCTTGTCACTGGCCGTCACGACCTTTGTGTTTTGCCGCATGAGATACCCGCGCTGCGAACGAAGAGTAACGTTAGCATCAAGCTCACTGGCTCTGGGATCGTAGAGAACGTGGCCGTGGTGGTCCAGGCATTCCCTACTTCTGGAGTTACGGGGAGGAGCGGTAGTAACCTTTTGCGCTTCTATGACTCTCTCAAAGTCTTGGTCGAGGCTGAGCCCCATGTCGATATCTAGCGTCAAGCTGCGGTTCTTCAAGCTTGGGCGACGCTCAAGACTCTCCTCCTGAACACTCTCCTGGACGTCGCCAAAATTCTGCGACAGGCGGTTGCGGTGCTTTTCGGGGATTGGTGGCACAGTCGGGACTTCTTGGCTAACCTGGCGGCGGGCTTCTCTCATTGCGGCCAGGTCGGCGGGAGTGTTAGACAGTCGAGTCTTGAGCTTTGAGCCCGACGCGGACTTGATGGTAGCCACACGCTCAGGAATGACTGGCGAATCTTGCGCTTCGCCATCCTCCTCGTAGTCTTCCATAGGGTGATGAATGACGGAGCCGGGTGTGCCGGGTTCCTCGTCTTCTTCATCTTCAGGATCACCCCAGCCGGTGCCATCGTACTCAGGCTTCGACATGCGCCGCTCAGGCGTTCCCGGTCGCTTGGCTGGACCGTCCTCAGGCTCGACAGCCTTGTCCTTTCTCTCGTCATGTGATGCAGGCGGAGTGGCGCTGTTTCGCTCGGTGGAAAAGGGTGTTTGAGCGAAAGCTGGGGCAAGATCGGGGATGGAAGTGCCGAGACTCAAGAAGGGGGCGGGCGAGTGTGCACGAGGGGTAGTGACCCCGGCGTCATCGACCTTGTCCTCGGCTTCCTCAGGCGCCGGCTCGTTGTCCGAATAGTTGCTCTCTTCGTCTCCTTCTTGTAGCTGCGAATCGCCTTCTTCCATTTCGTCCAGGTCATCGCCATACAGGTCCAAGACGTCCTCGTGCTCGGGATTACGAGTGATGATGACAGAGTCCTCCTGCTCATAGTCCTCCTCGAGCATCGAATCCTCAGTAGACGGCAGTGGGACGTCAGGATCAATCACTTCAGCTCTCTCGGGGCTTCGCTCAGGACTGCGATGGGAGATAGGCGTCGCGGCAGGGGAAGAGAACTGATACTCTGTATCCCGATGGCTGGCGTTACCGTTGACTCGGCGCATGATGGACTCTCGAGAGATCCGCGATGGCATTTCGTAGTCGCCGAGAAGGGATATATCTCCGACGGTGTCGTCTTCCTCGGCGGCTTCGAGCTCGGTGGTGGACTCGGCCTCTGACTGGGGCGTGGAGCCGCGGTCACGGCTGGCGCCCCTTCTAAGGCGCCGCTCACGCTGCTGCTCCGCTGCCGTCTTCCCATTCGAATCGTCCGAGAGCATCATAAGCTTCAGGCGCTCCTCGAGGGTCATCTTGCCATTACCGAAGCTCTGAATGTCGAGCTTGCTGGCCGAGGCGGGAGGGGGAACAGGCAGACTCCGGTGAGAGGCACCGCCCAGCATCCGCTCTGCCGTGGCCGACAGACCCGGCGAAGCTGGCTCAGAAGCCACAGACTGATTTCTGACGTGACCAACACCCGGGAGGGGAGGCAGGGGACGATGGTCGCCATTTGAGTTGGTAGAGTCGGTGCGCTGGTGGGAGGGGCGGGCAGGGGAGGCGACGGAAGGAATGTTCTCGGGCATTGGGCTGCCTTCAAACTCCGCCGGGTTGCTGTGATGGATCATGGGGCTCTCGCCACGCCAGTCGTCAGGACCGACGACGGGAGTCTTGTCCGTGTCCTCCAGGGACGCGTCAAAACTGTCATCTTGGAGACCAATGTGTCCAGGGTCGTACAATATGTCCTCATCATCGTCATCATCGACTGACTCATAGCTTCCCTCGCGCGAGTTCGTGCCCACGGACGACAGGTCTGGAGTCGCCATCTCATACTCGTTGATCTGGGGCGGTGCGGCGTCAAACGTCACACTCTTGGGGTGTCGGTGCAAGAACCGTCCCTCGGGCAGATCGTGCTCATCGACTGATGAATGTCCGGACCACGTTCCCGCCTCCGGGTCGAAGACGCCCTTGTTGAATTTGGTTGGGGACAGAGAGGACTTGGTAGGCGAAGCCTGGCCCTTGCTCGGGGTAGGCGCTCGCGGGGGCGCGCCTGACACGTTGGACGACACCAGCGGCGACGTCTTTGAAGGGCTCATCATGGAAAGGCTCGACTTGCTGTCGAAAGCTCGGGGCTCTGAGTCGGAGGAACGAAGGCCGCCTGAGCTAGACGACGACGCGAACGAGTTTCCTTGGACCTTAGCGAGGGGTCTCTCGATATGAGGAATCCGAGTCGGATCATATTCCTGCTTCTGCTCGAGGGCCAGGATGTTGCTGTTCCGGACGCGAGAAGCCCTCTGGAGACGCTCAATCGAGGACCGTCGGGTTGGCGATGTCGACCCCGTACGGGCTCCAGCGAACATGTTCTCAGTGTTGCGGTTCTGCCAGAAGAGGCGAGGCGAAGTCGCCGAGTCGAGAGGAGACGACTGGAATGGCGACGAGTCGTTGCCGGGGACAGAAGCCTTGCGTAGAGCGTGAGTGCCAGCACAGACGGGAAGACGACGACGGGGAGAGCAGGAGGAGGGAAGAGGGAACCAACCTTTGTGGGCGTGTACTGTCGCCAGCTGGGCGAGTTGCGCCGCTTCTCTGTGGGCGAAATCTCTGAGAGAGGGCGGGGCAGACTGTTGCCGGCCATCTTCGTGGGCGACGAGTTGGGCGTGTTTTTGGCTATGCGTAAAGGATGCACCTGCGCCCACCGATCCAAGTCAGCGCCCGCCGGCCATGGCGTGTTTTGATTCGCGGAAGAGCACAAGGGAATGACACTCAACATACCGGTTCTGAGGCCATGACGACCGCTGTTGATTGTTCGGGGTTGGAGCTAGAGCGGGCTGGAATGCATCGAGCCAAGACGAGCAAATGAGACGGCGAATGTGATGGAATGCTCGAGTGCTTCGTCTCACGAGGAGGGCCTATGATGATAGTGTCGCAGTCACTTCCCCTTTTGTGACGGTCGGATGGGGCGAGTAGCGGGCACCCGATGCCTGGACAAAGGAAGAATGATGATGATGATGGATGGGGATATGCAGCAGCCCGGCCCAGGCGGTGACCGCACACACGATATGAACGAACGGACGAACGAGAGGAGAGACAAATGCAAATGCAACTGCCACTGCAACTGCAACGACGCGGATTCGGCGAGGCGGTGCCGTTGACGATGCGGACGCGAGGCTTGCGGCAGCGGTTCAGGGAAAGGGAGCAGGAGGGAGTCGCGAGGAGGTGACGGTTGTCGTTTAAGGCACCCAGACGCGGGTGACGGGCAGCTGCGGCGTGATTGGCGGCGCAGAAAGTAAACACGGTGGGCAGTGGCCGTTGGACGTTGCCGTGGCGACTGAGAGCCACTGCAGCGCCGTCCCAAGGGCGCTAAAGCCTGCCTGGGACGCCACACTAGGCGGGTGCCGCAGGGTACCCCGCCTGCCCGCGTCCGTCTGTGGCCACTGAGAGCCCGCTGGAGGGCGCCGAACCGGGTGCCTCTGCAGGCCGCTGGAGTCGCCACAGCAGCGGACCAGGGTCTGAGACGACGACGGGGGAGCACCGGGGGGGCACAAGCCTGGGAACCCAAACAATGGGCGCCGTTTGTGCGCTCCAAGGCTGTTGAACCCGCCGTCGACGATCGATGGGACCGGGGCGCCACATGCCGCTTTCTCGTGTTCCATTGTCATTGTCAGATGTGAGCGATGGATGGATGGATGGATGGATGGCGACGCCTTGGACGCCCAGGCCCGCCCCGCACGACGCTGCACGTATGTTGTGCTCGCGCCCATCGGGGCCGTCCCTGTCCGCTTATCGTCATCCGGCAAGTGTTCGTGCTGTGACAGCTGCCATTGTCCAATCGTCTGGCGGTTGTACCCGGCGTTCGCGCAGAGTCCTGCTTTTCCAAATGTCCATGCTCCCGCTCTGTCGGCTCCCTGATCCCGGCTGTGTTCCCTCGGCAATGCCGTGCACACCCCGGCGAACCGATGGGGAGCTGACTGCACCATCATGAGCGATATTATTGTTATTGTCGTTTGCTCATGTCCTCTGGGGTCTGGACTGAGGCCGGTCTCCAGGGCAAGGCCTGCAATTGACCTTGAAGCGTGTTGCGCATTCAACTCTGCCGTCTGTTCCAATCTACACAATCATCAAATTTGACGCCAGACCCCCCGAAGCAGTCGAGGGCGCTCCCTATCGTCAAGTCGACCTTGCCGTCGCTGAGTTTCTTTACCAGCTCCAGGTCCTCGAGATTCCTTCCCCCGCCCGCGTACGTGACGGGGATGGAGCACCACTCCGCCAGCCGCCTGACCAATTTCTCGTCTATGCCTTTCTGCAGGCCTTCGTTGTCGGCGGCGTGGATGAGGAACTCGGAGCAGTACGGCTCCAGCGCCTTGATGGATTCTATGCCTCGTGTCAGCGGGCCCGCCTCATTGCATAGCCACAGACCGGGGGCGGCAGCAAACCTTGGTTGACCTCCATGTCCGTGATGGTCTGCCACTTGTTCATGGCCACGAACCAGCTGTCATCTCCGCGACGCCGGCAGCTGAGGTCGATGACCAGCTTGTCCCTATCGCCGCCCAGTTGCTCGAGTACCGCGCCTAACCTCGCCTGACTGAATTGACCCTCAGGGAAGAGGTATGAAGTGATGATGACCTAGACGATACTCAGCGCGGGTCCCCGCTCGAGAAAATCGCGCCAGCTAACCTTGGATGCTCCGGCGTCCATCCACTGACCCGCGTTCTTGTCGTTGATGCCGCCGCCGACCTGGAGATAACCCGGCCACTCCTCAAGCGCTTGTCTAGCCGATTCCTCATTGCCCGGGCCTAGCATGATGACATGGGCACCCTCGAGATCATTGTCCTTGTATAATTGGGCGTAGTACGCCGCCGGATGCTGAGAGACGTAGTTGGTCTGAAGCGCGGCTGACGTGCTGTCAAGGGTGCCGCCCACGATCTGCTTGACCTGGCCGGCGTGCAAGTCTATACATGGCCGGAATTTCGTCATCTTGACATGCGCGATTCGATTGCCGCGGTGCTGGTGAGTGAGGTTTGGAGTTTGGAGGTTGAGGCGGATTGGCCATGGACGGCGCCTCGGGTGAGACTCAGAATGAGATTGATGGTGGGGCGCGACTGCCGAAAAGTGACGCAGCAGCAGCACAGCAGATGACTGGTTGGCCGGCTTCAACTCGCCAGCCAACCCCCATCAACCGCTTTCTATTCTTCTACCTGCCTGCAAACCTCCTCTGAATTTTTTAAATTCCGCGCATTCCACTACTCTACAGATCGCTCTAAGCTAATGCTACTCAACTACCTTAAAACCTGCCTCATTTGTTCCATACATAGTCTGGGATTACCATTGCTGGCTCCCACAAAAGCCGCTCCAATACCCCCATCCGTGGCTCCCTATCCTCGCAACACAATTGTGTGCTTGCCAGCCATTTCAGCACGCTTGAACAAACTCATCCGGCGCTGTTCTGAGAAGATGTCCTTATACCCGGCCTCGTTGCGAGCAAGGGCCATGGGGCCGTGTTGCTTCGTGTCGCCGAGAAAAATGACTGGCGCATTGGTGAATTTGCTGAGCGGAACGAATGACAGGTTCTCGGTAAGTCTTTCCGCTTCGTCAACGATGGACAGATGCACTTGGAAGTGTTTCGTCTCGGGGTCGATGTGATTCGCGAGCTGCACGATCGCGACGGGAGTACCGCAGAGGACATGCGAACGGGTGGCTGCTTCAAACAAGAGCTCACGACAGGTCTCCTTGTTTGCCACTATGTTCGTCTCGAAACTTCCGTCGTCACTTTTCCGCTGTTCACACATCGCGTGGTATCCCGACCATTTCTTGCGGTTCGTGTTGGCAATGGCTTTGGCGCGGTTTGACAAAGAGAGCGGGTCGTGATGTGCAGAGGACTTCCTGTAGGCCATGTTCAAGGCTTTGTTCTGAAACGCAGGGAGCTTGGCGCATCGCTCATTTGCCTTATTCTTGTCAATGGCGATGGGCGTTGGCTCTTTCTCTTCTCCAAGTAGAGCCCGCATCTCAGCATCCCACGGATGGACTCTTGTGATGACGCGGTTAGGCTGTCGGTCTCTGAGGTGATGAGCGGCGTCGGCAACAGTCCTATTCTGGGCTGCAATCCACACGACGTGTTTATCTCCGTCTTCGATTGCAGCAAGGCAGATGTTGACAGCCAGAGTCGTCTTTCCAGAACCGGGTCTGCCAGAAACAAAAAGACAGAAGGGACCCCGAACAAGGCCTTTCACGGCTTCTCGTTGCTCACCAGGAAAGCGTCCTTCATCGAGATGAGTGCGGAGTCGAGGGAAATGAGAGAACCAGTTGATCACGGGCAACTCTTCCTGAAAGTCCATGGTAGCCCTCCAGATAGCATGCGCCCTGGTCCTTGTGCTGAGTTTGTTCATTGCCGTGATGACATCCGCCTCAACTTTGGCAGTCGTTGCGTCAACCTTGTATGTCATTCTGACTGTGACTTTCTGGGAAGGGATGCTGGATATGCGTCCACGCGCATCGCTGTACGACCAGAGGTCATGCAGGAATATCGCCAAATTTCCGGTCAGTCCAACAGAAGGCAGCGTGACGCTGCATGGTGGCTTCTTGAGAGCTGATGGCCAATCTGACTGCTTGGGAGTCATGACCGAAAAAAGAGCGACTGGTGCTCGTGTACCCGAAGGAAGTGGGAGTCGTCGTGCGTGCTAGGCCTCGCCACACTCGTTCTCTTCCTTGACTGTGTTGGTCGCTGTCGTTTGAACGAACTGCTGCAGCCGATTATAGAACGCAATGTTGTCTTCACCTGGCTGGCGTTTATTGGCCGCAGCAAGCACCAAGGCACTCTTGGCACGTTGTACATCGGTGGGTTGATCCGGGAACTGAATAACAGCTTCCGGAAGGGGGCGACGCAATATGCGAAAAAAAGCACAGCCTGCGAGGTACTCGTAGTGATGATCTTGAAGAGCAGAGGCTTCCTGTTCTTTCAGGTTTGCAGCTTTTTCATCACCGTTCTGACGAGCAGCCTCTGCGTCTCTTCTGAGCGGTTGCGACTCGGCTTCGGCTTCATCGAAAGCATGGTCAAGCTGGGCTGCTAACCATTGAGTAACCTTCGGCACCTCGTTTCCGGTGAGTGAGGCTAGTGGAGCTGCTCGAGGTTGGACAGGGACATTTGGGAGGTAGAAGGTGCATTTGTCTCCGACATTGCAGATGTATTGCGAGCCGTCGTTGTTGGCCATGTCCAGTACAAACCACTGGTGGCAGACCTGGCCATCGGCTGGAACACCGAAAGTGTTCATGTCGGAGTCGGTAGGCTGCCACTTGGAGAAAGGGTCACTGATGACCGTCACCTGGAAGTCGAAGTTTGCGGCCTTGCCCATCCGCTCAAGCAGCATCTCTTGCTCTTCCACTGCATGTCCGACCAGAAGAACGCTGCGTTGAACGTCCGAGAGGAAGGCATGCTGAGATAGAATGGGGTGCTTGGGACGATCATCCGCAGGAGGCATGACGAAATTGTTGAATCCGAGATCTAGGTGGCTCTGTCGGTCGCGCATTTTGGTGAGAATCTCTGCGTACGGCGCCATGTATGAGGAAATGTCTTGGAGCTTGTGCAGCCACGACATCTCAAAGGACGTGCCCGACCAGAAGTAAATTCCGATGGACTTGACTTTCTCGCGATTAAGACAGTCGCGAATGCGGGACGCAGCCTTGCCCAAGGCCGTGAACTTTTGCTTTTGATCAAACGATGCGAGATCCCACACCAAACCCTGCGAGTTCTGGCAGCGCATGCTGATGCAGCGGACGGTACTGGACAGTTTGCAGAATTCTGCGGCAGGTTGCGTTGCGGAATCGCCATCCAAGCCGTCACATATCTTGTCTGAAGTTCGGAGACCCTCTGCAAGAGAATCATCCGTGGCGCGAATGGCAGACTCGAGGTTGCCCAGATCCATGTCAGTCCAAGTGAGAAGTTCCGTGATGAAGTTCGCATCCTCCGTGTTTAGATGCTCCACTTCCAGGTCGCCAGCCTGACCAGAGAGGGGAATGGTCCAGATTCGAAAAATTTCGATCTGGTTGGCGTGGCGGATCTTGAAGTGAATGGTGGCAGATGGGACCGTGAACCTGCCAAGGTTCAAGCAACACTCAGACCGCAGACCAGCAAAGCTACCGCATCCCATTCGCTTGACCGTGTTCGAGTCATACCCAGGGACAAGCTTGCCATTGACAACGACAGTACACGCGAACCGGTTGGTGCTGGTGCGGTGTTCCATCTTGAACTCTGGTTTTTGCGTCCTTGCGGGATCTTGACAAGCTGCCCCAGGGAGGGGGGAAGAAAGGGCTGTGGGTGTGTTGCAGTTGACGTGCGGAAGTGTGTGGATTTGAGCGTGTGAGTGCGAGTTGAAAGCGTGGTGGTGAAGGAGGGAAAGAGGCGACGTGCGAGCCTCGACGGTGAGCCGAGAATTTGTGCCTGTGCAGAGCCTTTCCGTCAGTAATTGTGCGCAATCAACAAACAATAGCAACCGACCAGCTGGCAAGCGGGCAAGCCCTACACCCGGCAGGTGCTGAACAGCTGTGGCCGCAAAATGCCGGGCTGCCAGGTGAACAATGAACAAGCCCTAGCGGCGTCCCCATGGCTGGGCCGCGGGCAGCCTTCAAGTCCGGATGCTCAATGCCGCCTCCCACACACTCTCATCCAATGTCATCGTCGCCAAGACTCTTGACCAATCAACGCTCCATCAGAGCTGATGACCTCCAGGATGACCAGTGAAAATACGCCCCAGCAACGCAGGACAATAGCTGTTGCCATACTGGACATTCACGCGGACAGGCGGGCCCTTCGAGTTGAGGTTCGGTGGGAACGACGGGAACGATAGGCAGTACGGGAACGACAGGCAGTATGGGAATGATAGACACGACGGGAACGATGGACACGGCTGGAACGACAGGCACTCTGGAAATGGGAAGTATGATGGGCACGATAAGTACGATAGGAACGAGAGAATTGACGGGAACGGGAGGCATTAAGGACGGGCTCAGCGCGCGTCTAGTGTAGCATAGTACGATGATCGTTATGATATCGCCTTGAGGGAAATGCAGATTATGGCTTAAAGGGCGGTAAACACTTGTTGCTGCATGATGCTGCGATCATACGTCGAGGCTCTCATTCAAGGGCCCTCGGCGTTCTGCAGTTGCTAAGGGTTCTAGTGGTGCGTTCCCTGCGGTTGACCGCGGTCCCCGTACGGCCTGTACTATGATACTAGCCGCTCTGGGCGTACTTGGGTGCCAGTGTCCCTCCCCTATATGTATAAGACAATACATCGGCCATTGCAGCAAGACACAACTGATAACTAGCAGGCTTGTCGCCTCGGACCTCAGCTACGCCCTTCAAGCGATAGGACCCTAAAAAGTAACTATGTCCGGAATCAAAACTAGTGACTGCCATATAATAGGCAAAAAAACGAGAAGAGCAAAAAAAAGAAACGTATAGTCGAGCCGGGAGTCGAACCCGGATCTTGGCCGTAAGGCCGTTGGCTGTGAAGGCCGTGTACTAACCGTTATACTACTCGACCTTTGAAGGATTTGAATGGCTGGATCCATCCGAGTACGATAGTGGACCTCTTATTACTATTTATAAGGCCTTGAAAAAAAGTACGCACACTTGAGTGATGATTGGCTCGCTTTATTATAGGGGCCTTTACGGGAGTACTGGGACGAGCGAGCCTCGTGTGTCGAGGCCCCGTACGGACGCTGCGGCCAATCTTAGAACAGGCCTTTGAACCATGTCTTACCACCCACCACGACCTCGGATCGATTCTCGTGAGCACCACTGTTTCTGTTCTCATTTGAATTCTACGTCTCTCCGTTTTTCCATATTTTCCAGTATACTCGAGACTTGATCACAGACGGACAATCACGTGAAATGCTCCCACTCCTACTGTAGCAAGGCATAAGCTCTTGGTAAGATTTTGTTTAATATCAATCGCGTCGAATTTCTTGTTCCAATCTAGTGGTTCCAATTTCATAGGCTACATGCTCTCATTCAGCTCAAGTGTCTGCAAGTACTGCTGCGCGCTCTCAAGGTCAAATGTCATATCCTGCTCATGCACTTTTGCCAATCGATCAATCATACAGGCTCGTGTCTATCACTCTGCAATCTACCGCACACCTCCGTCCTTCAACCCGACGCCGACTGGACGGCGCTGACGGCAATAGCAACGTGGCTGGACTTCGACGGCGCAGACTCGCAGCTGAGCTTCAGCCAGAGGGTATCCTGCTGCTCCGTCAATGGCACAGGCGACTCGGCGCGCATCTCCCCGAGCGCCTTGAAGCCGCCGCGTATGCTATCTGCTTCGTACCCCTTGGCGCGCAGCACGCTCGTCGCCACGCGGGCGCTGTCGCCGTCGTAGCAGAGCACCAGGATACGCTTCCCGTGCATGGCATCCTGCAGGTCCTGCGGCGGCGATTTGAAGGTATCGTCGAGGCGCTGCCACAGGTCTCTGAGTATGCTCGGTTCGGAAAAGGGGCCGGCGCCACCCGGCTGCACGAACGGGACGTTGACGGATCCGGGTAGGCGGAACTGTGCAAAGTCGGCGGCCTGTCGGATGTCGAGGACGGCGGTGTCCGTCTTGCGTTGGATAAGCCCTTCGAGCTCGGGACTGCTGTCTCTTGTGGCGAGTTTGGGGACGAGGCGGATGACATCGCCAATCATGGACTGGTCGACTCCGAAGAAGTCGTTGAGGGCGTCGGTGGCGTCGCGCTCCCACTTCTCGTCGTATCTATATGAGTCGACTCCCAAGAGTTCCTGGATCGTCGTCAACTTCTGAACGATTGCGAAAGCGTCATGATGCTCACCTGGTTTGTAATGGGCGCAAAGTAGTCGTCCCCTAGCTTGTCAAAGTACTCGTTGACGTACTGGTACGGCAAGTCACAGCACAAGAACGCGCAGTGAACCTCACCATCTGGACCTGCCAGCTCAGCGAGGGTGCCCTCTACTTTGCGTTTCTCTATGAGTTGGTAGAGACCCTGCAGGTTGAAGCCAGACGAGGGCCCGCAGAGAAGGCCGTTGCGGATAAGGTCGAGAGACAAGGAGTAGGACTCGTGGGAACCCACTTCCTCTATGTGATCAACGGCCGCGCGCCAAGGGAACTCGACCGGCGCAAGGAGAGCGTATGAGCGGGGTCCGGGGACACGGTCTCCTGGGGCAGTGCACACTCTGCAGAAGTTAGCTTCCTGGAATCGCTGACCTCAAAACCCACGTACCCGAGACGGAAGACTGAGGGTTTCGCCTCTTTGAAGAACGAGCCCAGTCCAGTCATGGTGCCTGTCTGATCAGTAGAAGCCCTTCCAAAGCAGCAGGCCGAGCTCACCGGATGTGCCCATGCCGGCGCAAATGACATTGATCTCGGGGAGCTGCCTCAAGATCTGCGGTCCAGTCCACTTGACGTGTGCTTTCCAGTTCTGCCCTTGTCAGCGAGGAGTAGTTTTGCGAAGTCTTGGAGCTCACATTGTCATTTTCATATTGGTTGGGGTTGATGGCAGCCTCCGACTCCAGAGCCATGCGCTGTGCAGCCCTGATGCCGCCACGCTCATCTAGTGGCTCCGGCTGCGAGGGGCCGCCAAACAGGGTGCTACATTTATTAGATGCGTCCAGTTACGGAGATGTTCCGAGACGTACATGTTGATGCCAAAGAGTTGCATAAGCCTGATCTTGGCTAGACTTGTCTTATTGCTCAGAAACGCACGCACGTCAGGTAGGCCATAGAGGGCGCGTGCGATCAGTGACATGGAGAGCACGGTCGAGCCGGAACTATATTCGACCACCGTCTCTGTCTTTCCGGGTACGATACTGTTGTTGAGCAAGTTCAGCGCTAGTCTTGTCAGCTTCACTGTTCAAAAGATCTGCCCGCAGTTGTATTCCCTACCTGGCATGGACTTGACATTATTCGCCGGGTGCATCGACATCATTTTGGCGTATATGCGAACGCCATCTTGCCGATACGGATTGAGACAATCCGGTACCTCAACCAGCGGCAACGGGGGTGAAGATTCCGGGTCGAAGTAATTGCGGAGCGAGTCCGGCCCCTTGTAGACATTGAGCGTGTTTTCCTTTGCCATGATGCTTGGAGGCGACACAACGATGCGTCACTGCTATCTTCAGCTATCTGTGTGCGAGGCAAGATAAGAGCCGCGGAGACAGCGCCGTTGTTTTCTGGTCTCGGCACGCACACTACTTATGTGCAGGCCTGCGGGAAATCTACCAAGTGGCAAGGACACGGAATCGTGCCATGCCAGAGAGTCGGCGTCTGCAACGCAGGAGTGGGCTCGTGACAAGGGTTGGCGGGATATGCTGCGCGGGATCGCTCCCGTTTCAGCCCGGCGGCAGTGATCCTCCACGGTGGGCGGCAGGCGGCCTTCCAGATCTTCGACCGGTCACGAGAATAGAAGGCCGACGGGTCAGCAAACTTGGCGCGGGTTCAGCTAGTGCCCGCTCGTCAAGAGCCGTTTGTGCGGTCGCGCCGTTTGTGCTGGTGTGAGGTTTTTGCGCGGCATGCAGCCAGCATCGTTTGCGGGATTGTCATGTAGATGGTGACATGCTGGGAGGTGTCGTCGTGCTAGTCAATCATCCCAGAGCTAGGCTCACACGTCGCCACTAGTACCGCTCCGCAAGCGGTCCGATCACATTCTGGCGCGTACTGGGCGGCCGCAGCCGGCGGGATCCCCCTAACGTAGGCGTCATGACGGTCTGGTACCGCGTAAAGACCATCAAGGTTTCTCTCTGAGACCCCATGCCGTGACATGACGTTCTGGACAAAAGGGTGTGTGGTTCGTATGTCTTAATGTAAGTGCGTTAGCGCCGCGGTATGAATAAACCCTGAACGGGTCTATGATGGCGTAATGGTTTCGGGCGGCATGGCCCCTGGCAATGGAGACGCGGAGAAGTGGCCAGACCATGACTTGGGCGATGGAGCAGGCTGCAGAGTCAGTACTCGTACGAAGTTGGCGACTCGAGATCGCATCTCGAGGCCGCAGATGGGCTCGCTAGTCTCCGTTCTTGCCGTCCCACGATGCTTCTCCTCTGTTGAGCTTTCACGAGCGCCTCTCGACTCCGGAGTCAGGATTCAGGACACAGAGGGACATGCCAGGAGTCAGGACTCCAGGACCCGATCAAAAGCCCCATCAACGAGCATGGGATAGACGAGCTAACAGAAGGGCGCCAAGGTAGTGTATTTATTTGGTGTGATAACTGACGCGCACCTTGATAGGTTGCTTGCGAGGTGCCGGGGCCGGCGTCGGGGTGGAGACGGCCGAGAGGCGGGAGAGGCGGCGATCCGTACCTGGAGATCGGCAATGGAGGCGCTCGTGGGGGCCAAAGTGCCGAGCTCAAACGTTCTCAAACGCCCGCACACTGAACGCAAACGACCTTGGCGCGCAACAAAGGCCACGTCCCGCACAATCGCCTCAGATGCGACGCTGCGTGCGTGCGTACGAACATACGAGCGTGCGTGCGTTCCATCGCATCCGCAGACGAGACGAACTGCGCATTGCGACCAAACGTTGCATTGCCACGAGCCCTCGTGGACGCTGGGAAGGAGTTAAAGCGGATGGTCGACACTAGTACCGTCGAGGCGTATGTATGTATCAAGGTGTCCTGCTCCACCAGCTTGCCGACTCCTGGCACTTTCGCGTCCGAGGGCCGCCTCGTGACGGGTCCCTCCCTGGTACTTGTTTAAGCATAACCTTGCCTGATCCGAGGTCAGCCGGGTTCACATCCTCGCGTCCAGGGATCGGCACGCTGCTGGCGGCATTTTGGCGTGATTGATCCAGCTAGGCCAGCTGGAAGACCCAAGGGCGACGCAAGGCCGATTTCCACTTCTTCGTTCAAAGGGTCCGTCCTTCAGAACCCGTACAGGTTCACCTTGCTTGGCCCAATATTTGCCATCCATTGAGGGTCGCTGGCCAGCCACCGGGAAGCAGGACCTTCTCCTCCGGCCACCGCAACTCCGAGCTAGAGTTGTCCTTTTTGTCGGCCACATCTGAACGATTGCATTGCTCCTCCTGGTCTTCACCCGACGCAAGAAGCGAGCATTGACAATGGAAAAGGATGCCAAAGGCCCTGAGGGGCCGCTCGTGAGCAATGTGCTTCATGTCCACGATGCGGTTGACAGTGCCGCTGCACCGGCCGACTCAGGCGACAGCAATTCGGAGAGCAGCGGCAAGGCACACGAGTTCAACGAGCAGACAAACTATGTGCCCAAGAGAACCATCATCACAGTAAGGAGGCAACAAAAATTTCGGGGACAACACTGACCTGGTCCTCAGATCTTCCTCGCCTGCGCCAGTGTCGACCTGCTGGCGCTCATGGACCAGACCACTCTCGCAGCAAGTTTGTACATCGTCGGCAACGCATTGGGGTCCACGGACCAAGTGTCGTGGATTGCCAGTGGTTATTTCATGTAGGAATCAGGCTGCGCTCCCGCTGGACGTTTCTGACAAGAGGTAGCACCTCCACCGTTGGCCAGCTGCTATACGGGCGGTTGTCCGACATTTGGTCACGGAAAGTCGTTCTCCTGACCGGACTGGCCATATTCTTCTTCGGCTCGCTCGCCTCGTCCCTGTCGCAGTCCGTCCTGCAGCTGACCATATTTCGCGCCTTTACCGGTATTGGTGGCGGCGGCTTGATGACTGTGGCTCAACTCATCGTCAGCGATGTCGTCCCGCTGCGTGAGCGCGGCAAGTACCAAGGAATTCTTGTAAGGTCCCCATCGCTCGAATTATTGCACTTCTAACATCTCGCAGGGTGCAGTTGTGGCCATTGCCAACGGCATCGGGCCCGTCATCGGCGGTGCGCTCTCGTCAAAGTCGTCCGACTCATGGCGCTGGATCTTCCGCCTGAACCTGCCGCTGACTGTCTTGACGACATTCTGCGTTGTCTTCTTCATGCCACTGAAAAAGGTTCAGGGAGACTGGAAACTGTAAGTCTTCACGGCCGGGAAGAGCGGCACGATGGTGGATCGGCTGACATGCCAAAGGAAACTCAAGGCCGTCGACTTCCTCGGCATCTTCCTTGCTCTAGCGGGCATGACGGTCGTTATCCTGGGCCTGACCTGGGGAGGGCGCGAGCACCCGTGGGACTCGGCGCATGTCATCGCCACACTGGTTGTCGGCACTGTCGTGTCCGTCTGCTTCGTGCTGTGGCAGTGGAAAGGGCCGCGATACCCCCTCGTTCCGCGTACGTCTGTCGCCCGCCGCGCAATGCCAGGTGCTGACCGTCCTAGTCCACATCTTCAAGTCCAAGATTGTTAACGGGGCCTGCTTGACAATGGCCATCAATGGGTGGAATTTCGTCATGCAGGTCTACTACGTGCCGTCGTTCTATCAGCTCGTTTATGGCTACTCAGCCACCAAGTCCGGAGCAATGCTCTTGCCCATCACCATAGTCCAGACGCTGAGCAGCACGCTGTCTGGGCTCGTCGTTCACTGGGTCGGCCGCTATCGCGAGTGTATTCTCTTTGGCTGGGTATGCTGGGCCGTGGGCCTGGGGCTCATGTCGACGCTCGACGAGACCACAGGTATCGGCAAGCAGATTGGCTATGCGCTCCTCATCGGCGTCGGCGTTGGAAACACCTTGCAACCGTGAGTGCACAGTCTGAGGCTTCATTTCTGCAGCTAACCAGCGTCCAGGGCCTTGATCGCCACCCAGGCTGGGGTCGAGAGGCGTGACATGGCTGTCGTTACATCGTTTAGAAAGTAAGAGTGCTCCTTGACCCGACATAGACGTTGCTGACGATGCAGTTTTGTGCGCAATCTCGGTTCCACGCTCGGCTTGGCCGTCTCTGGAACAATACTGTAAGTCGGGCCCTTGCTTGCGGTGTGAACAAACAGTTGACTGCAGAAGCAACAACGTGCTGGCCAATGATCTCGGGTCACTGGGCCTCGACGACGCATCATCCAAGACTCTGCTCAGCAATCCGCAGACATTTCTGGAAACAGTCTCGGTGGCCGAGGCTCAACGCATCCGCGACATTCTCATCCCGGCGTACTGGCAAGGGTTTCGCGTCATTTTCATTGTTGGAGCGTCTTTGGCGGCGTTTGCATTTGTCCTGGCGTTCTTTCTTATGCCGCAGGTAGAGCTTTCGCGGCCCGACGATGCGAAACTGAAGGAAGAAGGCAAAAAGGCAGACGAGGAGAAGCGGCAAAAGAAGAATCAGGCGTCAGCCACGCAGGGCAGCAGTGCCTGAGGTTCGAGAACTAGACGACAACGGCCATGGCCCGGTACCACCGAGGCCACAACGATAAAACATATCTGCTCTGTAATTCAGGTGTTTCCCGCCTCAACCATGCGTATTGACCGTCCTGACCATCTTGACCATCTTGACCATCTTGACCGTCTTGACCGTCTCGACCGCCTTGACGGCCTTGATGGCCTTGACCGTCTTGACCGTCTTGACCGTCTCGACCGCCTTGACGGCCTTGACGGCCTTGACGGCCTTGACCGTCTTGACCGTCTTGACCGTCTTGACTGTCTTGACTGTCTTGACTGCGATGGCTACAATTGCTATAATAATAGCCCAGCGCCCGCGATAGCCGCGACGGCCGCGACGGCCGCGACGCCTTCAATTGTCCGCTATAGACCGGCGGCGACGATACTCGCAGTCGTGTCGTAGCGAGCTGGCCGCAGCTGGGGCGGGGTCCTTCAGCGCTTATGTACGAGATGCTTAATCGGGCATCTGGGGATTCTGGGCACCGTGGGATGAGGATGGCCCGCAACACACGCTGGAACGACCCACAAGGGAAGTGGCTCCCTGATGGACCTCCCAAGCCTCCCACCTCTGCAGCGCTGCTGACCCGCCAGACGTCACTCTTATCCTCGGCTCAAAGCCGACGCTTTCCACCCGCCGAGCTCAGCAATCCCGACCGGCAAGCGAGGAAACGGTCAACCTCCAAGCAGCACGGCGCGCCCCTCCGATTGACGCCCCCCTTCGCCAACATTGCATTGCAGTGCAGCTTCCCGACAGTCACAGGAGCTCGAATCTTGTTGCACGCGCCACAATGAACGTCTTCCGAAGCTTGCGCCCCGTCGCCGCGCGGGTCCCCTTCCAGCGGTCAACCCTCCCTCGGGTTGTCCGAGGCTACAGCTCCAAGACCTACGAGTACATCCAGGTCTCGAACCCGAAGCCTGGCGTCGGCCAAGGTGCGCATGCAATGGAGATGGAGACGAAACCGAGTCCCTGTCAATGGCAATGGCGCGCTCGCTGACCACGCGCACGCAGTGACGCTGAACCGGCCCAAGGCGCTCAACGCCCTCTGCACGCCGCTCATCAACGAGCTTAACGCGGCGCTCAACGACTTCAACGCGGCCGACGACACCTCGGTCATCGTGCTGACCGGGTCGGCCAAGGCGTTCGCGGCCGGCGCGGACATCAAGGAGATGGCGCCGCTGGCCTTCTCCGAGGCGTACACAAAGTCCTTCATCGAGTCGTGGTCGCTGTTGACGACGCAGATCAAGAAGCCCATCATCGCGGCCGTCTCGGGCCACGCGCTGGGCGGCGGCTGCGAGCTGGCCATGATGTGCGACCTCATCTACTGCACGGAGAACGCCAACTTCGGCCAGCCCGAGGTCAAGCTGGGCACCATCCCCGGGGCGGGCGGCAGCCAGCGCCTGACGCGCGCCATCGGCAAGGCCAAGGCCATGGAGCTTATCCTGACGGGCAAGTCCTTCACGGGCGCCGAAGCCGAGAGGTGGGGCGTCGCGGCGCGGACGTTCGCGACGCACGAGGCGCTCATGGAGGAGACGCTCAAGCTGGCCGAGACGATTGCCGGATACTCCAAGGTCGCCGTCCAGGCGTGCAAGGAGGTGGTCAACAAGAGCCAGGACCTGCCGCTGCGGGACGGCGTCGAGTTCGAGAGGCGCGTCTTCCACAGCCTGTTTGGCAGCCAGGACCAGAAGATTGGCATGAAGGCGTTTGCCGAGAAGAAGAAGGCCGAGTGGACGCACTCGTGAGGTCGGTGTCTGTGCATGTACAGTATGAGTCGAGATGGGGCTGAATGACAATTGTTGTTGTCGAGGACCCGTTCGCCTCGTCCGGGTCTTGGTGAAGCTGTCTGCCGTATTGGGCATCGAGATGCGTGGATGCTGCTTGGGCCCCCATCGGGGATCCATCCATGTGACATCTTGCCAGGCGCCACGGTCTAACTAACACCTGACGCGAATTAGTGAACATGGAGAACTATTCTGTATCAAAATCCTCGACCAGGGAGATTCGCCGGCGGAAAATAGAAGCCGTGCGCCAACAAAATTCAAACGCTCGTAAAGGCGCGGCCAATCCAACATCCGCCTCGTATTCAGTGCTGGGCGCGTGGTTGCTTCGTGGTTCATGGCATCATCCGCCACCATTTATAGCGACTGTGGGCGTCCAGCACACCACCTGGACGCTCGCCGCTGCAGCCCCGCCGCCAACCAAGGCGCCTCAGGGACGACCGCGGGCAGGGCAGTCACCCCACGGCGGCCCCTGCCTGCCAACCACTAGGCCGGGGGTACCTTGGGTTAGGTACCTTGCACCCGACGCACAGGAAACCAGCGTGACAGCTCAGCCTCCCCGCGACCAGTTTTTGTTTTCTCACATCATCTCCGTTGCCTCGTGACGTGAGCTCCTCCGCGGCTGGACTCCAGAGGCCGTCGTGGGCTATCTATCATGAATGGATTCTCGAAAGCCCAGCCTGGACCTGGAAAAGGAGCTGACGTGCTCTGTACGTGACGACATGCCGTTCCCCGACCCCTGAGCCCCGCGCTTGACGCCCCCGCCGCCAGGGCGTGCGTGGGAGCTTTGGCCGACTGCCTGCCTACCTACCTTGCCTTGCTGAGTACTGACTGAACCCGCAGATATGCACCGAGCTCCTTTACCAGCCGCTCACAATTCTTGACTGCCTGCACACCTTCTGCGGAGCTTGTCTGAAGGAGTGGTTCAGCTTCCAAGCCGCAAAGGTTGCCAAGTCACCCACCCCGCCCTCGCCGTCCGAGACCATCTTCACATGCCCATCATGTCGAAGCGCCGTACGCGACACGAGGCACAACGCCACCGTCGTTACTCTGCTCGACATGTACGTTGCGGCGAATCCAGCCAAGGCACGCTCTGAAGAAGACAAGAAGGAGATGGCAAAAAAGTACAAGCCGGGCGACCAGGTGCTACCCAAAGTTGCAACGCGGGAGCGGACGGCTGAAGAGGAGCGGGACGAGGAGGAAGACAGACAGCTCATCAACCAAGTCAGGGAATTGAGCTTGCGGGAGGCAACGACTGGTGTTCCGCAGCCCTTGAGACCCCATCGGCGCGGGGAGAGTCGCTCCGCCGATGGTCGGTCGCGGTCCTCTCGGAACCACAGCGCAGACGGCCATTCACGACGGACAAGGGAGGGTAGCCGACGACCACACAGGGAGGGCCGTGCTAGCCAGAGCTCTAGCCACGTCACGGACGGAAGAGAACGGCGACGAAGGGACGCGGGGGACGGTGATCATCGTCAAGTTGAGCACCAGTCATCGCTGAGGTCATTGATCGGATCCGCAGACATGACTGAGCGCGACATTGAAAGAGAAATCGAAGACTTTGCGCGCCAAATTCAAGAAGAGGGCCTTCTGGACGGCCTGGACTTGGACAACATCGACTTGACCCGGGATGACGAGCTGGCTCGCCGCATCACCGAATCCTATCGGCGGCGACAAAGGGAACGGTCTCGGCAAGAAGCGTCAAGAAGAACTAATACAGGTGGCCAGAATGGAGGATCGCGGCCTATAGAGTCCAACTCACCCGACCCGAGATTACGAGCCCCAAGCACAGGGCGAGCCGGTAGCCGCACAAGAAGCGGCTCTCGATCCGCCAGTGGAAGTAGCCAGCACGAAGACCGGAGCAGGCCGCCGCCGTCGAACACGGCGACACTAGACGTGCGAGATCCGGCGAGAAGGGCGAGAAGGAGGACAGCTAGCGGTAGCCGCAGCGCCACGACGCCTGTGTTCCCGACTACTTCAGACACGCGCCCTGCCACGCGATCGCAGACAGACCTGGCCCTGCGCACGCGAACGTCCGACCTGATGGCGGGTCGGCATAGTTTCAGCGAGGGCCGAAGCTCGAGTAGTCAATCAGTTCCTACAGCGTCTCAAGCCCCGGCTGAGCTTCCTGCATCGACAAACTCCGGCAACAACGCCTCCTTTGCCAGTCGCGTGCCACGCTGGAATCCCGGAACAGAAGAGAACACTACGGTGTCGGCCGAGCCTGCTCCAACGCAGCCACTCCGGCCGCATCGTCCAAGTGACCTGGCCATCGTGCATTCGGCCGTGTCGAGCCCGGTGAGCAGTCCGACTGGCCATGGTCATCAACGGACTAGGTCGCAGCTGTATCCCGAACCGTCCATCTCATGCTCAAGGTGCGGCAAAGCACACATCGAGTACGACGTGCATTACAACTGCGCCATCTGTTCTGCTGGGCAGTGGAACATTTGTGTCGACTGCTACAGAGCAGGAAGAGGGTGCCTTTTCTGGTTCGGGTTCGGGTATGGAGCCTGGACCAAGTGGGAAAAGGCCCGGAGGCAAGACGAGTCGCTCGCGCAACCTCATATGCTGACGGCTTGCCGATACCTCCCGCCTCCATCGGTTCCAGGCGGCGCGGACGGGCGAAAGACGCTCACGACAGACGACCCCAGAGGCAGGCTGGAGACGGGCACATTCTGCGCCAAATGCTTTGCCTGGACAAATAACTGCTACTGGCGCTGCGACGTCTGCAATGAAGGAGACTGGGGCTTTTGCAACGACTGTGTGAACCAGGGGAGATCCTGCACTCACATGCTGTTGCCTCTGACACATGAAACCTCGCAGTCCCTCAGCCGACCCCGAAGCCCGCATTCGCCAGGCAGGCCGCCGACTGCAACGATACTCCTGGGACCCCAGGCGAGTAGCATCGGACCATTCAAGCCCCTCACATTCCGCACGAGATGCGATGTATGTCAGGAGGCCATCCCGCCGCTGCAGGTGCGCTATCACTGCTTCAGCTGCACAAGTGTCCTGGTTCCCGACGCCCCGCCTGGAGATTATGATATCTGCTCGTCGTGTTACAGCCAGCTCGTCGGACAAGGGCGTATCAGCGCCGAGAACGGTCATTCCGGTTGGCGCAGATGCCTGAACGGACATCGAATGGCAGTGATTGGGTTCGTGGATGGCAAGGTTGGGCAATGGAGGTTTGTCGAGCGAGACCTTGTCGGCGGACGCGTGCTGCGAACAGAGCCGTTCAATAGCCCGGAGCACGCGGACCAGGGGTTGCAGGTATGGTCATGGCGGAAGGGCGATGAGAAGTGGGAGCGCCTCGTCACCAACGACGTTGCCGCGACGGCTCCGGGCGTGGCCGGTGCGGTCACCTACACGCAGAGTTTCCCACCGGACGGCGGGCTGGGTCAGAAGGCCCATGCGCGTTGGGCGTGGTATCCCAAGCAGGGAGCGGAGGATGAACTCCTCTTCCCCAAGGGAGCTGAGGTTCGAGAGGTTGAGGATGTCAACGGGGACTGGTTCTTTGGAACGTACATGGGGTCCAAGGGCCTGTTCCCTGCGCCGTACGTGCGGACGTCTGAGTCGGGTTGACGAGATGTGAATGGCATGGCATGGCATTGAGTTAGCACGGGAGCCTACGGCGAGTGTGCCGAGGCGTTTTGCATACAAAAATTGGATCCCCTGATCATGGCGAGTTTATTTCTTGAAACAATGCGGTGTTGACATCGGATTGCGGGACTCGGGCCGTCGGCGGCTGCAGGTCCCTCGGCGTCCAGTAATGGGGCCGCTGCGGCATGTCGGCGAGTCCCTGCAAATGACGTGATCGCGCCCTGTGCCGGATGCGCCTACGGCTCCCCACCAACTGGAAGCACGACTGGCAGCTCTTCCACGCTCGCCGGCGGCCTGTCAGCGACTTCGCAATCCTCCTCACACGCACGTCCTCGGCCGTGATACACGCGTCGGAGCACTCAATTGACGACACCTGCAGCTTCCGAGTCGGATAGAATCGCCAGCCAGCCAGCCAGCCATGTTCCGACACAGCGCGCGGAGGCTGGCCGTTGCGGCGGCCAAGGCAGCCGAGCCGAGCGCGCACACGCTGGCCGTGTCCAAGGCGCAGGGCGTCGCCAAGGGACTGACGGGAGGTGCGTTTGCCTGCTTCTCCGCACTCTCCCGTTATCTGTGCTGACTTGGTGACGCGCGCCCTCGCCTCTAGCCATCGGCAACACGCCCCTCATCCGCCTCAACCGGCTCTCCGAGGAGACGGGCTGCGAGATCCTGGGCAAGGCCGAGTTCATGAACCCGGGCGGGTCGATCAAGGACCGGGCGGCGCTGTACGTGGTCAAGGACGCCGAGGAGCGCGGGCTGCTGCGGCCCGGGGGCACCGTGGTGGAGGGCACGGCGGGCAACACGGGTATCGGGCTGGCGCACGTGTGCCGGTCGCGCGGGTACAAGCTCGTCATCTACATGCCCAACACGCAGTCGCAGGGCAAGATCGACCTGCTGCGGCTGCTGGGCGCCGAGGTCTACCCCGTGCCGGCCGTCGCCTTCGACAACCCGGACAACTACAACCACCAGGCGCGGCGGCACGCCGAGCGCCTCGACAACGCCGTCTGGACCAACCAGTTCGACAACACGGCGAACCGCCGCGCGCACATTGAGACGACGGGCCCCGAGATCTGGGCGCAGACGCAGGGCGGCGTCGACGCCTTTACGTGCGCCACGGGCACCGCCGGCACCTTTGCCGGCGTCACGCGATACCTCAAGGACGTGTCGGGCGGGCGCGTCAAGACCTTCCTCGCCGACCCCCCGGGGAGCGTGCTGCACTCGTACGTCAGCTCCGGCGGCAAGCTCATCGAGCGCACGGGGTCCAGCATCACCGAGGGCATCGGCCAGGGCCGCATCACGGACAACCTCGCGCCCGACATCGACCTCGTCGACGGCTCCCTGCACATCTCGGACGAGAAGAGCATCGAGATGGTCTACCGCTGCCTCGACGAGGAAGGGCTCTACCTCGGCGCCAGCTCCTCCCTCAACGTCGTCGCCGCCAAGGAGGTGGCCGAGAAGCTCGGCAAGGGCCACAAGGTCGTCACCGTGCTCTGCGACGGCGCCTACCGCTACGCCGACCGCCTCTTCTCCCGCAAGTGGCTGACCGAGAAGAAGCTCCTCGGCGCCATCCCGCAGCACCTGGAAAAGTACATAGTCTTGCCATAGATGGGGGGGCGGTGGGGTTCTGGTTGTCTCTTCTTCGGGCTTCAGATGTTGTACAAGATAGGATGGTAGAAATTATACACAGATTTCCCCAAAATGCCGCGCGCCGTGCTCTCCGTGGATTCGGCTCCCAGCCATTAGGCGCTCGACCAGCTCGGCCGCTGGCCCACCACCTTCTCGTACTCGTCTTCCCATCCCTTTGTCCGGCCTGGCGCCGTCTGCACAAACTCCGCGAGGTGCTTCTCGAGCGCCTCCTGGACTGGTGCCAGGCTCTTGGCCGCGTCGCCCAGCAGCTCCCGCGTCAGCTGGATGCCCTTAATGTTCTGCGCCAGCACCTGCACGTACGAGCTGCCGTTGAGCGCCTGGGGCACGCGCGCGCCGCTGTTCCGCTCGGGCGTCGGGTTCAGCCTCGCAAACTCCTCCAGGCTCGTCAAGTCCTGCGGCGCACCGTCCTCCCACAGGGACTCGAGCAGAGTCACGTCGTCCCGCAGCAGCGCCAGGTCCCGGTCAGCCGCCTCGCCGGCTGCTTGTTCGGCCTTGACAGCGGAGGACCGCGCGAACAGAACCATGCCACGCACGACGCGCGAGTAGTGCAACCTGTCGCGCGACCGCACCGTCTGGAGCATGTGCTCTGGCCGCTGCAGCAGATCCAGCACCAGCTCCGCCCACCGCAGCGCCTGCCGCGCCTCGGTCACGTCGCCGGGGTTCGCGGCGATCTTCTCGTTGACGTAGGCGAGCACGCGCACGACGGTCTCGCGGTTCGTCAGAAGCAGCCCCGTCTTGTCAGACTGCTTGGCGCACTCGATGACGGCGTAGATCTGGCCGCGTGAGCCGGCGACGCGCACCACCTTGCCCCAGTGGTTGGGCTTGAGCTTGATTCCGGCCTTCTTGTAACCGGCCAGCAGGGTGCCGAGGTTGGCCCAGTCCTCGGCCGTGTGCATGTTGCCGAGGGCCTCGTTGAGGATCGCCTTGGAGTTCTCGACGCCCTTGAAGCGGTCGATGGAGGAGAACTTGTGCTCGAGGCCCTCGACCTCGATGACGACGGGGTTCTGCTCCAGGTGGGAGCGCATCTTGGGGTCGAAGACCATCTTGCGCTGCTTCTCGGGGAGGTAGGCGGGGAGGATGATCTTCTCCTGTATCGTGCGAAGGACGGCATTGAGGTCGCCGTTGTCGGTCTCGGCGAAGACGGCTCGGACGCCTGTTTGACGCTGTTAGTAGAGCATCGACGGGGATGGCTTGGGCGCGCGGGAGAACGAACCGTGGGCGGGCGATGCGCTGAATTGCCTTGACTGGCAGGCCGTTAACCTCGTTGAAGGTCCATTGCGCCGGCCCAGCGACCGCAGGGCCGACGTCAACGACCGATTCGACATTGTAATTTGGGTGTGCAGCTCCTTCAAGAGATGCCAAAAAGTTCCGGAGCCGACGCTTGAAGCAGCACGCGAGACGCTCTCCAGAGTGGGTCGGAGAAAGAATGTGCCGGGCCAATCACGACCCACAATTGGCCGCCCGTCCCTTGCTGTCGCTAGCGATGCTTCAACGCCAGAGCTTTGTGACCCGGAATTTCTTCACGTTTCGAGATCCTCGACATCCCGAAACGGCTCCCACCACGATGAACACCACAGCGCTTCGGCGGCCGCTCGGCTGCCTCAAGACGGCGCTGCGGCAGACGAGACACCAGAGGGCATCGCAAAGATGCCTCGCCACCGCGGCGACCCCGACAGAGACCAAGGAGGCCTTTACCATTAGACAACGTACGCCCACTTCACGTCTGCTCTAGTATTCTACGCTCCGTGCTGACATGCGCGCGCAGGTGCCGAGGCCGAAAAGGTCAGCAAGTTCCAGATATGGCCGCAAGTCCCGACGGTGCGGTCGACGCACCCCGACCCGATGCCCGTCCTCCGGCAGCAGGCCATCGCGGCGCTCGACCCGACGGGCGCGCGGACGCGGCTCTTCTCGCGCGAGCACGCCGACAGCGCCAAGGTGGGCGACGTGCTCATGGTGACGACCAAGGCGGGCGAGCCCTTCTCGGGGGCGTTTATCCAGATACGGCGGCGGGGCGCCGACACGGCCATCCTGCTGCGCGGGCAGATGATGCGGACGGGCGTGGAGCAGTGGTTCAAGGTCTACAGCCCGACGGTCACGGGCATCGACATCATCTGGCGCCGGCCGAAGCGCGCGAGGAGGGCCCGCCTCACGTACATGCGCAAGCCCAAGCACGACATGGGCAGCGTCGACCAGCTCGTATCGGCGTGGAAGAAGGAGAGGTACGCGCTGCGGTCCAAGTCGAAGCAGGCGCCGGGCAAGAAGGCGAGGAAGTAGGCGGCGGCGGCAGGGATGATGCATTTGCGTGTATGATACAGTATTATGCGGAAGATACAACAACATGTACAATGGAACAAGTCAGACCAGGTGCGCGCGCGCGCTCCCGGGGAAACAGCACCTGGTGATGCCGTGACACGCAATCGCACTGGACGCTTCACAGGATTTCTCGCAGTGCGCCTCTGGACGTGACCTGTGTTGGACAGACAAGGGCCCGTGGCTCACAGCATGTGGCGAAAAGGTTGAGTGTTTCATGTGCCGGGCGCAAGGCTGCGGCTCAGGGGCTGACTCGTTTGGTCAATGGGAGGCAGGTTCCTGTATCCCGCGCGCGCGCGCCGGGACGTCGAAATGGCAAATCGGCGGGCGAGATTGAGATGGCTGGGTGCGGCCCATGACGGCCAACCCTTGTGCTCATCTTGGGCCGTGTTTCACGAGGATCGAGGCGGGCTGTGCATCAGATGTACGCACTGCATGGGGGATCAGCGCATGGAGCTCATGCGGCCATGGTGAGGCGCCGCAAATTTCATCAATGACTGGTTTTCATTTTCATAGCACCAAGATTCATACGTCGATATCGTGAGTGTATCACCGTCCCTTCCCACCATCTGTGTCCCGAGACGTGTGTAGACGTCCAGCCATCTCCATTCAGAAGGGACTTATCCATCGCTACGCTCAGCAATCAAAAGGTATAGAGATCTTGCTATGCGACGTAGCCGCCCAGGGGCCGACGTTGAGCAGTGGATGCATGACGGGTCGTGGCTCTCGCCACATGTCGAAGCACGATGAGCTGGCCAACAACGGTGGCTCAATGCGCCGAATTTTGACGACGTTCTCTACCACCTCCATGTCCCATTGGTGTTCCTCGGGACTTATATTGCGCTCGATGCGGGACCTTTCCTGCGTAACGAAGAACATCCTGGTCAATGTTCGGGTGAGGACCTTAGGCTGCTTCCAGACGTTTTCGCTAGCGCTGTATTCACCTTGCCAGATCTGTATGATGAATCTTATATCGTGATGTCGGGCTGCGGGCAGGAACTTGAGGTTCTCAAAGACAAACCAGAGCTTGCCGCCAAGCGCAGCGGTCAAGGGGACGGTACAGTCGCCGCCTAGGAAGTCCTCAGCTCTACTAGGTCGGCTCCCGTCGTCTTTCTCGCCATCAACCTCGTCAACGAGTATTCGGGCTTGATAGAGGTGGGGTGTTGCGACTTCTGCGTCGGACACTGCGCAAGTCGCTATGACGTATGGCTTGATAACTCTCCCAACGGGCTGCCATTGGGGTGTAACAGTTATTCTCGTCAGAGATTCTTCTGTGGGGTCTGCCATGGCGACATTGTTCTCTTGCGGCGAGGGAGAAATCTTGCAGTTTGGGTAATGCTCTGGAGGAAGATCTTGCTATTTGACTAATGTCCTGGAGGCAGATCACGGACATGGTGATTTCCCCTATATAGCCATGCGCGAGATACACCTGCATCACGGCCGTTGGAGTTGAGTTGCTCCATCGTTGTGAAGGAGTTGCACCACGGCCGTTGAAGCTGGACATATTCATGGCTACGACGAGAGCCGGCTTCTCGATTAGCGGGGACACACTGCTGCGTTTGCGCACAGCCGCGTTCAAGAGTAGATGACATAGCAGAGGCTGTATGTAGCGACACACATCCAGTGCGAATCGGAGACGTGGAGCTCATCGCAACGTGTGTGGGCATCGCGACCAAGGATCGCGGTGTCCCGTGGAGAGACGAGCTCGAAACCCAGGCAAGTTGCCCGTTGGCCGCATTATCAGACGAAACCAGCGAGGCGGCAGACACCACCCACTCAGCGACTCGAGCATAAACGCAGCCGCCGACTCGAGCCCTGCAATATCACGACGGACGCCAATGGCGGCATACGGCATCGCCCCGCCGGCACCGGCTCTGATGCTGGGGGTCCTCCGAACCAACCCCTGAGCCGATCGACGCCGGGGCTTGAATCGTCTCAGGGTTGGGCACGCGCGTCGCAGCATCGGCGCGCGCGCTCAGGGCGGGGGATGCGCATTGAATCTGGAACGGAAGAGGAATGGCGACGGGCTCGGATGGCGCTGCGCCACCGAGGGCGAGGGCTCGCCGACGAAGGCATATAAATGGCGACGCGACGTCGTCTGGTGTCGCGCGAGCGAGGCGTGGCTTCTGTCGTTTGCCGACCTCGAGCGATCAACAATGGGGTAGCTTGTTTGCGCTTGCACTGCCCTCGCAAAACACAGCGCCAGCTGAACCATTTCATAAATACGGACAAGAGAAAATCGAAGGCATCTCGCCATTCGCTTGCCGTCCAGTCGAGTCCGACGAAGCCACTGCGTCGAAAGCCGTATCGATAAGCAAGTCGCCTGCTACCCCTAGCACCTGCCGGCATCCGCTGCGCGCAACGCAACAGGGGCAGGCACCGTCTCAATCAATCAATCTCGCCTCTGGTGGACTGGACCCTGAGAGCGGGCGCTCTGGGCATCGCTCGGCGGTCGGGCGCCCTGTCTCGGCCGCTGTCTTTGGCGCCCCGTCGCCGTGAGTCGCCCACCCACATCAGCCAAACAGTGGGCTGCCGCCCCTAAAAATGGCCGCTAGCCCCGCGCCTCCGCCAATGGCGGCACCCGCTTCAGGCACCGACGGCGCCCCCCAGCGGAGCCCGTCACCGCCGCCGCCCGGCAACCTGGACCACGGCGAGCGGTTCCCCCAATTTTGTTTACTCGCCTCCAGCGCCAGCGCCTCCCGCTTGCCGGGGGGCTCGAGCTCCTCCTTGGACTCGTGCTGTTCCTGCTGCGCCGGCACCTGCTGCGCCCATGCTGCTTCTGCCACCACTAATAATATCAACAACACCACCACCACCACAAACAACCGTGACGACGTCGACGACGCCGACGACGACAGCCTCCTCTCGTCCCCCACAACCGCCAACGGCACTCGTACGCCTCCGACGACAGCTCCCCGAGCCGCGCGCATTCCAAGTCGTCCCGCTCGCCCACGCAGTCGAGCGTCTGCACGGCCGCCACCAGCGTCGACTCAGACGGGCCAGGAGACCAGGCCCCGTCCCCCCCTCGCCGCCAACAGGCCCCACCAACCGCAGCAGGCGAGACAAAGAGCTGCTGCAAGCAGCACGGCAGCAGCGGTCAGGAGGCAACAGGCCGTCGCCGTTAGGCCCCGATACCACAAGGGACGACGCGTCCGAGCCGGCGAGGAGAGCACGCTGGCGGCGTCACAGAGGCAGTACCACCACCGCCGCCTCCCGTCGCAGGACCAGCACCAATTCCAGCAACCCCGTCGACGACGCCCTCGCTGCCCTCGAGCCGCCGCATGACCAGGGTCTCGTGAGGATGACGTTTACCGAACAGCAGCGCTGGATCACGGTCCAGCAAAAGACGTTCACGAAATGGTGCGCGACCCCCTTCGGCCCCTTGCCGCAGGATCGCTCTTTGCTGACACGACCCGGCGCAGGCTCAATACCAAGCTTGACGCTCGGAATCTCGAGGTCAAGGACCTGGTCAGCGACCTCAGCGATGGTGTAAGTTCTCAATGCCCGATCCGGCACTGCTCAGCCCCTGACGGACTGATGGCGCAGGTCATGCTCATCCATCTGCTCGAATGCCTCTCCAACGAGTCTCTCGGCCGCTACGCCTCGAAACCGAAACTCCGTGTGCAAAAGTTCGAAAATGCCAACCTGGCGCTCGACTTCATCAAATCCAGGGGCATCCAAATGACGAATATCGGCGCCGAAGATGTCGTCGATGGCAACCGCAAAATCGTCCTGGGCCTGATATGGACCCTGATTCTTCGCTTCACCATCAGCGACATCAACGAGGAGGGCATGTCGGCCAAAGAAGGCCTGCTGCTCTGGTGTCAACGGAAGACGGCGTGCTACGACGAGGTCGAGGTGCGAGACTTTAGCGGTAGCTGGAACGACGGACTGGCGTTTTGCGCCCTCCTCGACATCCACAGGCCTGATCTTATCGACTTCGACGCCCTCGACAAGTCGGACCACCGAGGCAACATGCAGCTCGCCTTTGACATTGCGCACGAGGAAATTGGTATTCCCAAGCTGCTCGACGTGGAAGACGTGTGCGACGTCCCCAAGCCTGACGAGCGAAGTCTCATGACCTATATAGCGTATTGGTTCCATGCCTTCTCGCAGATGGAAAAGGTCGAAAATGCCGGCCGCCGCGTTGAAAAGTTTGTCAACAACATGCAGGGCGCGTGGGAAATGCAGAGTGCCTACGAACGACGCATGCGCCAGCTCCTCAAGACGCTTAGCGAGCAGGTCGAGCACTGGCGGGAGGCCAAGTTTGAAGGCACTTATACCGACGCCAAGGCGCAAGCTACCGAGTTCGCCGACTACAAGCGCGGACTGAAACGGGAGTGGGTGGCCGAGAAGAGCGACCTTGCTACCCTCCTGGGAAACATCAAGACTAAGCTGGGGACGTATCGCCTCCGTCCATACGAACCGCCGGCCGACTTACGGCTAGAAGTGCTGGAGCAGGACTGGTCGACGCTTGCAAAGGCCGAGATGACGCGGGCACAGCTGATAAACGAGACCATCCGAGAGTAAGCTGGCCCCTGCGTGCGCGAGTACAAGTTGGACAAGACTGACTGTTACAGCATCAAAAACGCGCTGCGAAAATCCTTTGCGGACAAGGCCAATGACTTTGCCATGGCCCTCAACACGATGCAGCTGGCCATATCAGGGCTAGACGGCGATGTCGAGGACCAGTTGCATCACGTCAGGAAGCTGAGCGACAACCTCGCGCCGCTTGACCGATACCTGGAGACGATTGCGGCCGTCGATGCCAAGTGCGTCGAGGCCAACATTGAAGAGAACGATTTCACCACATATACATACGACGAATTGTCGTACGAGCTGGGCCTCGTCAAGTCGTCGGTCCAGAAGAAGCTGTCGTTCCTGGAGAACCAGATGGTGGCGCGCAACATGACGAACCTGACGCCGATCCAGCTCGAGGAGTTTGAGAGCGTTTTCCGGCACTTTGACCGTGACGACTCCAACTCACTGCAGGAGCTCGAGTTCAGCGCGGCGCTGGCGTCTCTGGGGCTGGTATTTTCTGAGGACGAGATGCACGACTACTTTGTGGAGACGTCCAACGGGCGCGACTACGTGACGTTTGAGCAATTCATTCGATTCATGGTGGACGTGACCGAGGACCAGAACACGGCGGAGCAGGTGTTCCAGTCGTTCCGGGAGGTGGCCGACGGCAAGCCGTACGTGACGGAAATGGACCTGCGTCACAGCCTGGTGCCGGACGAGGTGATTGATCAGCTGGTGGAGATGATGCCGGCGCACAAGGGACCCGACATGTCGGGCGACCGGGGCCAGCCGCAGTACGACTACATCTCGTTTATGGAGAAGCTCATCAACGAGGAGCGGGCGGCGGCGGCGGCGGCAGGCGATGTGCCGAGCGGCGTGCTCCAAGACAGAACCAACGTCGGCGAGGCCAGTCCGCGGCGGGGCGGCAAGACAAACGGGCTGGGCGGCTGATATAGAACGAGGAGCAAAAGAAAGGGAGGGGGGCACTCTTGCGACATGACATTGTCAGCGAGCCCCTGGGTATATATAATCTACGGTGTCGAAGCACAGCCTTTGGGGTGTATCTGTTGGACGTACCGAGTATCAGCATCACTGGATGGTGTTTATGGGCAGGAGGCGAGGCGGACACGGAGCACTGCTGGGAACAATTCGATCATTCTTGGGTATAGCACTAGCAGTTTGAGTTGATAACCGATCGTCTCGGACGGTCAAAGAAGAATATGCGTATAAGTATGACGCTCACTGTCAGTTACCTTGCTCACGAGGTGAATTGGCTGGGACCTTTGTTTTTAACCAAGGCGCTGAGCTCAGTGAGGGTCCGGATTCGGAGGCTAAAAAGGCCCCAGAGCGGCCGGTGGGCCCACCCTGGCCCCCGTCGCGCCCGTCTGGCGGTGGAGGTGGAGGGCCAAGCTCCGTCTTTTTTACCGCCGCCGGCCCTCGCTGCTTCATGCGTCGTCGACACTTTTCGCCTCGCGCGTCTTCACTGCAACCGAGGAAACAGTTCAATTGAGACCTCGCCCGCCATGGTTTCACGCGCGCGCTTCCTGCGCGCCGTCCAGGCGCCGGCGAGACACGCGACGAGCGGCACCTCTGCCGTCGCCGCCAGCCGGTGCGCCGGCATCGCGGCCGGCATTGCTCGCCCCTCGACCACCACCTACCACCCAGCAGCAGCAGCAGCAGCAGCACCATCGGCCGCGTCCTACTCCCCGCGACGGTGCCTCTCGACCACGGCGTCGCGCCCGCTCTTCGCCCGCCCGACGCCCGCGCGGCGCGCCAAGCTCACCGCCGAGACGTACCCCGAGCTGAAGCGGGACGAGCGCTTCGCCCGCGTGACGCCCGAGGACGTGGCCTTTTTCCGCGACCTGCTGGGCGAGGACGCGGCCGTCATCGACGGTGTCGGCAGCGGCGGCAAAGCTGGGGAGGCGGCAGCGGAGGCGGAGGCCGCGGCGGACCTGGAGCCCTTCAACGAGGACTGGATGCACAAGTACCGCGGGCAGTGCCGGCTGGTGTTGCGGCCGGCGTCGACGGAGCACGTCAGCGCCATCCTGCGGTACTGCAACGAGCGGCTGCTGGCTGTGGTGCCGCAGGGCGGCAACACGGGCCTCGTGGGCGGGTCGGTGCCCGTCTTCGACGAGATCGTGCTGAGCATGGCGCGCATGAACCGCATCCGCTCCTTCGACGACGCGAGCGGGTGCCTGGTGCTCGACGCCGGGTGCGTGCTCGAGGTGGCGGACCAGTTCCTCGCCGAGCGCGGGCACATCTTCCCGCTCGACCTGGGCGCAAAGGGCTCGTGCCACGTCGGCGGCAACGTGGCCACCAACGCCGGCGGCCTGCGTCTGCTCCGGTACGGCAGCCTGCACGGCAGCGTGCTCGGCATGGAGGCGGTGCTGCCCGACGGCACCGTCATGGACGACCTGTGCACGCTGCGCAAGAACAACACGGGCTACGACCTCAAGCAGCTGCTCATCGGCGCCGAGGGCACCATCGGCGTCATCACCAAGCTCGCCGTCCAGTGCCCCCAGCGCCCGCCCGCCGTCAACGTCGCCTTCTTCGGCATCGAGTCGTACGAAAAGGCCCAGCGCGCCTTCCGCGAGGCCAAGGCCCAGCTGTCCGAGATCCTCTCGGCGTTCGAGCTCATGGACGCCAAGAGCCAGGAGCTGGTGCACGCCGTGCGCGGCGAGAAGCGCCCGCTCGAGGGCGAGCACCCCTTCTACTGCCTCGTCGAGACGAGCGGCTCCAACGGCGACCACGACTACGAGAAGCTCGAAAAGTTCCTCGAGGACGTCATGGGCAACGACGTCATCGCCGACGGCGTCGTCGCGCAGGACGCGACCCAGATCAAGGCCCTCTGGGGCTGGCGCGAGAGCGTCCCCGAGTGCATCGGCCACTGGGGCGGCGTCTACAAGTACGACGTGTCCATCCCGCTTGCCGACATGTACTCCATCGTCGACGACGTCAAGGCTCGCGTCGACGAGGCCGGCCTGCTGGGCGACACCGACGAGTTCCCCGTACTCGGCGTCATCGGCTACGGCCACATGGGCGACTCCAACCTGCACCTCAACGTCGCCGTCCGCCGCTACGACAAGGAGGTCGAGCGCGTCCTCGAGCCCTACGTCTACGAGTGGATCGAGAAGCGCAAGGGCAGCATCAGCGCCGAGCACGGCCTGGGGCTCGCCAAGAAGCCCTACATCAAGTACAGCCGCAACGACACCATGGTCGGCCTCATGAAGCAGATCAAGAATCTGTACGACCCTGTGAGTGCAACGCCCCCCTCCCCCTCCCCGCATACCTTGTGCCCCCTCGGCCCCTCTGTCTCTGTCGTGTTTGCGACATGCACACGCACACGCGACGTCATCCTTTGTGGCCGGTGCGTAGGGCTGACAGGGGTACCTGCGTCCACAGAACGGCATCATGAACCCGTACAAGTACATATAATAAGCACGGCGACGAGCGTCCACACCTCTCGGCGCGGGCGGAAGCTGGGTGCGAGTGCGAAGGCGGGCCGATTGCCGGGCGTCGGGCTCGGGCTTGTAAATCATGGGCATGGTGCGAATAGACGCGCAAGGAAGGAATATTCTAGATCGCGAGGATTGAAAAGCTTGCTGGCCGGCTTGCGTGAGACTGCTTGCTGTCGGGGTGTCAGAATCGGCTCGTGTTCGTGGGTGCACCGGGATGATGGCATCGGCTTTCGGTCGGGCCTCCACGGAGTCCAACTCCACACCAGTGAGTGACACGACGGCCCGCGCGGAGGGAGGGAGGGAGGCCTCTACTCGTACGTAGTTAGCAGGTCCGTACGAATTAGTGACTGGACTCATGCAGCGATGATTGCTCGCATGTCGCGCCGTGCCTTTCTCGCGTGCTTAGTCGCTCGCGTGGCCCCCGTGCTGCCCGCTCCTTGTCCTTGGCGGCCCGCCTCGGAAGCCCAACCGAACGCCGTCGTCGTCGGTCGCTCGAGCCCTCGTTCTCGCGACGAACCATCTCATTAAACGGCTCCGCCAATGGCGTCCCGCGATCCGCCCAAGCAGCCGTCTTGTCGGCCAGTCCGTCGCCCTCAGCTCTCGTGGTGCTTGGGCCAACCAGCGTTCGTGGGGGCGATCCGCGTCAGCCCTACGAAACTTAGCGCTGGCGAGCTCCAACCTCTGGCGGGCTGTGGGGAGCGTCTTCCATTATCCCCGACCCGGGGCCAACGGGGGGGCCACCATAACTCCAGGAGCACTCACCGCGCCCCCCCTGCTTCCGCGTCCCTCTGCTTCTGCTGCTCCCGTGTAAGCCATGTGAATGCGCGGTGAGGCTGAGCCCAGAGAGCTCGTCTCGCGAACCCTATTCGCCCGTGTCAAAGTTCCCCTTCTCGAACGCTGCTCATCCCGGACAGGGCTTGCAGTCCTGCCTGCCCGCGAACCAGGGGCCCTCCTCCGGCTCTCATTCGCACGAGCGTGCCCGAGAGCGACGGAACGAAGACGGGGGGTGGTCGGTGAAGCGTCAAACTCAGGCCATGTGCTGTGGGGATGTCGACAATGGCCCGAATGACACGTCTCCCTCGTCTCCCGCGCCGCGTGGGAAGATGAGGGGATGCGGGACGGCGCAGGGAGGGAACGAGCCGTCGGCGAGATATATAGGACCCAGGGGGCCGGTACGACATCGCGTGGTGGCAAACCGTCGCTGCCAATCACCTCCCCTAACCCCAGACATATTGTCTGCATGTCTGCAGCATCTGTACAGCATCTTGCGCCCATCGGCAGACTGAGTGAGGCAGCATGGTTGGCGTCCCGGGCAAGTACAAAGGCTGCGAGACCTGTCGCCGGCGTCGGGTCAAGGTGAGTCGACCAACTCTGGCGGCGACTAGACCTTTGCCTCACACTCTGGCAGTGCAGCAACGAGAGGCCGTATTGCGGCAACTGCGTCAACAGCGGGAGGCAGTGCGAGGGCTATGAGCGCGAGCGCGTCTTCATCACCGGCACGCCCGAGACCAAGGGCCGAGTCGCCTCCCATCCCAAGAAGACGGCGTCGAGCAAAAAGTCCAGACCCAGGGCCGATGGCGAGGTGAAACCTCATATCGTCCCCGTGCAGCCTCTCACCTCAGCATGGGACGACTACATGCGCCTCTCCAATCACGGCATCGAGACCTCGGTGCTGCTGACCGCCCTCCAGACGAATCTCCAAGGCGTCAGTGGACGCGATAGAGATGACGCTGCCGGCTTCGACATCTTCTTGCCGGCATATGCCGCCGCGGAACTGCAACCGAACCACCTAGCCCGCGAGTTCAGCGCAAGGTCCAAGTGTCTCGCAAACCTTGGCGGCGGCGACGACGCGCGGGACTCGACTTCTGGATATTGCGCCTTCTTGTTCGAGGTGAATATCCTATCCCAGTCGTGTGATTGGCCATGACGACTGATTAACGAGGCGCAGCAAAATTGGTCTGCGGCTTCCAGTGCCTACTCGGCATCTGAGGAGGGCCTGATCAAGACCTTGGGACCGAAGCACTTCACCTCGTTTCCGAATCACCAGTACTTTGTGAGGGTCCATCGCCCTCTGGCCGTGAGCATCACCCGGAAGCCCCAAGTGCAAAGACATGGGTGTAGCTGACTGGCTCATCAGGTTAGTTTCGCGCTTCTCAGTCGTCGAGAGAGCTTCCTTGCCAGCCCGGAGTGGATTTCGACGCCGTGGGCGGACCATCCCAAGTCTCCACTCGACCAGCTCTTCGACATTATGCTTTCTGTGCCGCCGATTCTTGCCGGCGTCGACCGCGTCCTCCCTCTCCCGGCAACCATGACCCGACGGCTGAGCGCACAAGACCTCCTGCAGAGTTGCCTGGCACTGGAGACTCGCTTCCATCAATGGTTCACCGGCGTCGTCGTTACCTCGGGTGGTCAGCATCCCCCGTGGTGGTCCGACGAGCTGGGAAGTCCCGGGGGAGAGATCCCGTTCGCGAATCCTTACACCTTTCGAGACGGACTGACTGGGATCATGATGTTGTACTACTGGATGTCCCAGATCATCTTCCATCGATGCGTCGAGTGCTTGCACGCGGCAATTTTCCAACCGGTCGTCGACGCGTACCCTGACATGTGGCCGAATCTGCCGCCTAGCCTGCAGATCGACCCGAACCAGTACCAAGACGGCCGCGATCTCGCCGCCAACATTTGCCGAGGTCTCGATGCCACCCTCAACGGCACGACTCAGCCGGACATGTTGCTGGCGCCCATGACCGTTGCGCTCGACTTCTACCGTGACATCAATGCCACATCGCAGGACGGTGTGCTCGAGATTTTGTGGCTGGAGGCGTTCAAGAGGCGCCTCGCTTCCAAGGGCCAACACATCGCCACGGTGCTGCAGGGTCAGCGCTGGGTTGAAGTTGCCCGTTACTGAAACACGTGCCACGAATAATGTGTATAACAGGACGGACGTCTCGTATACGATTTGATAGAGTACGGGGCAGCCGGCCTGCCCTATGAGAAAGATTTGGGATATAGATGGGAAAAGCTCGAACCTGCTAGGTGCTACAAGCACGGACATAAAGCTAGCAAGCAATGTAGTAAATAATCACAACGTTTATCAGCGGTTTGCCAGTTGAAGGTGATTCAACCGTGGCATGCAGGGTAGGAGCGAGGCGGGAAGAATACAGTGTGAGAGACAGTGTGAAACTGTCAGAGACACGGTACCGGGGACGCAGCCACGTTTCTCCGCCACTGCCCAGCACCCCAGGCACGCTCAGCTCCAGCCCGCCTGTGGGGAGGTAGGCTCCCGTCGTGACGAAGCTCGGTGCTTGCCTCAACCTCCTTCGCGACACCCCATCAACATCTCATCGCCGCCGCAACCCCCGATTGCCCACACAGCGCGTGACCGAAGCTCCTACGCAACAGAACCACCACTTTCTCAGTGAAACCGGCTTCGTTTCCGCAATCATGGCTTCAGGCTACGACCGAGCTCTGTCGGGTAAGCTTTAATAACGACCAACGCGAGGAGCGATGCTAACAGGACGCAGTCTTCAGGTTCGCCGCCTTGCCCATTCGTGTCCGTTGCCGTTTCTGACCCGACCACAGTCCCGATGGCCACGTCTTTCAGGTCGAATATGCCGGCGAGGCCGTCAAGAGAGGTCGGCAACCCCGAGCGACCGCTGGAACCCAATGAAGCTCACCTGTCACAGGAACATGCGCTGTCGGTGTCAAGGGCAAGGACGTCGTCGTCCTCGGATGCGAGAAGCGATCGGCGATGAAGCTGCAAGACACTCGAATCACTCCTTCCAAGATCCAGGTCCTGGACAACCACGTCGCCCTGGCCTTTGCTGGTCTCAACGCCGACGCCCGCATCCTCGTCGACAAGGCGCGGTTAGAGTCTCAGTCCCACCGGCTGTCGGTCGAAGATCCCGTGACGATTGACTACATCACCAAGTATGTTGCTGGTGTCCAGCAACGGTACACCCAGGCTGGTGGTGTTCGCCCATTCGGCATCAGCACCCTGGTTGTCGGCTTTGACCCCAACAGCAAGGTGCCCCGGCTCTACCAGACGGAGCCGTCAGGAATCTACTCTGCATGGTGTGTGGACACTTTTCGAAGCAGAAGCATTGCGTACACTAACGTCATGCAGGAAAGCAAACGCCATCGGCCGATCGAGCAAGACGGTCCGCGAGTTTCTGGAGCGCAACTACAAGGAGGACATGGACCGCGAGGCGACCATCCGGCTGGCCATCAAGTCCCTCCTCGAAGTCGTGCAGACCGGCGCCAAGAACATTGAGATCGCCTTGATGGCTCCGGGCGCGACCATGGAGACGTTGCCGACTGAGGAAATCGAGGGCTATGTCAAGGAAATTGAACAGGAGAAGCAGGAGGAGGCGGCAAAGAAGAAGACCGGACGGACGCCTGGCACCGGAAGCGCTACCATCTTGACGAGGAGCCAGGACGAGCCTGCAGAGTGACGGGCCAAATAGAAGAGCGCTCTTAGAGGTGATACGGGTCTTGCGAAACCATTCATAACGCTATTGTATCAACATGTGTAATGTCCGTTTTGACATTGATGCAACCCAGGGTGCGAATCAAAGTGAATCAAATCCTCAACGCCGTAGCTTTCCAAAGAAATCAATATGCACGGCCCCCAGCCGCTAACCCAGCTTGTCTGCCTCCTCGTCTGGGTCGAAGATGCTCCTCAGCTTCTGCTGCTGCGTCCGCTCGTCCTTGAGCATCTTGTTGTTCACGCGCACGTCGTCACTCTCCACGGAAAGGGCGGCCTTGGGGGTCTTGGCTTCAATCACGAAGTGGTTGTCGCAATGTGGGCAGTACTCGTCGCTCTCTTCGAACTGCTGCGCGTCCTTGCGGAAGACCTTTCTGCATTTTTTGCAGGCAAAAACCATCTCGAAGGATTGCATCAGAGTGTGGTTTTCCTGCTCGGCGTGACATTCGGCGCAATCGAACCACTTGCGGCCTGGAGACACTGGTGTTAGAATCGACTGTAGACCTTGGCCAGTCGGCGGATATTGAAACGGGGCAACGTACAGCAAGGCGATCGAATCGCGACCTGGGCGTTGAGGATGTGCTTGCTAGTCGAGATCAGTACGCCATACGATGTCGGTTGAGTTTCAGAGATACTCACCACATTGTCGCTGCTTGGTAAGTGCAAGAGAGAAAGTAATAGGAGGGCGGTTATTCGAGTATCCTGAGGTCGCGCGGCCGGCGAAGCTTGAAGCGCGTTGCGATGGATGCGCCTAGAAATGCCTGGCTCTGGAGAGAGGATGGGACCTGATATTTGGCGGCGGGGTGAGCTCCAGGGGTCGGCCATCGTTATTCCGGTGGGGCGAGCTGCCTGGAGCCACGGGTGGCGGCTCAGCTAACACTGGTTAGTCAGCGCTGTAGACAAGGTGACGGCATCTGTGCCATTCACGGTCCTCGCAACTTCACTTTGCACACATAACACCCTGCGGATCTGCGGCGGTCCACCGACACGATGCCGCCAAAGAGGAAGGCTGGTCCTGCCGCGCAGGGCGGCGCGAAGGCTGGGCGGTCGTCTCGCATGTCAACCCCCGGAGCGGCAACTCCACGCAGCCTCGAGAGTGCCGAGGAGCCTGAGGACGATGATGGACCTGTCGATGAGGTGCTCGAGCGCGATATCGAAAAGAACATCGATCAGTTCTCCCTCGAAAAATACCAGAAGAAGCATGTCATCCGGGAGCCTCTCTACCACATCTTTGGTCAGAATGACTTTTCGTATCTCGACCTCAAGAAGGACCATCAGAATCGGCCGCTGTGGATCGACCCCAAGAAGGGCCGCATCATCCTCGAGAGCTTCAACCCGCTGGCGGAGCAGGCGCAGGATTTTCTCATCACCATCGCTGAACCTCAGTCGCGACCAACCTTCATGCACGAGTACGACCTCACTACGCACAGCTTGTACGCTGCCGTGTCGGTCGGCCTGTCGCCCCACGACATCATCAACACCCTCGAGCGGTTCCTCAAGACGCCGCTGCCGGACGAGATCCGCGACTTCATAACTAGCTGCACGCAAAGTTACGGCAAGGTCAAGCTGGTCTTGAAGAACACAAAGTATTACGTGGAGAGCCCGGATCCCAATATGCTGCAGATGCTGCTCCAAAACCCCAAGATCGGGCCCCTTCGTGTCCAGGGAACCGAAGAGATAACCACGTCAGCCGCACCGAAAATCGGTGGCCTCGTCATCCCCGGAACGAAGAACGCGGCGGGGGTCAAGCAGGCAAATGGCCTACAACAATCGAGCGGGGACCAGAAGCAGGACGGACAGCAGGTGCAGGAGGGCGATGTTCTCGCAACACTCAACGAGGAAGAAGACGATGACGACCAGGAAGTGACACACTCCTTTGAGATTGCCGACAAGGATGTCGAAACCGTGCAGAAAGAGTGTTTGAACCTGGGCTACCCGGTCCTGGAGGAGTACGATTTCCGGCGAGACGAGGCCAACGCCAATCTGGAAATCGACCTTAAGCCTGGCACCCAAATCCGTCCGTACCAGGAAAAGAGTCTCAGCAAGATGTTTGGCAACGGCCGAGCCAAGAGTGGCTTGATCGTCTTGCCTTGTGGCGCCGGCAAGACACTTGTGGGCATCACCGCCGCCTGCACGATCAAGAAAGGTGTCATTGTCCTCTGCACCAGTTCAATGTCTGTCGTGCAGTGGAGACAAGAGTTCTTGAAGTGGTCCAATATCAACCCTGACGATATCGTCGCCTTCACGTCGGACTCCAAAGGATCTGTCTTTACTGGGAGTACGGGCATCATCGTGACCACGTACTCAATGGTCACGCAGTCGCGTGCTCGATCTTACGACGCCGAAAAGATGATGAAGTTCTTGACTGGCCGCGAATGGGGTCTCATGCTTCTCGACGAGGTCCACGTCGTGCCTGCAAACATCTTTCGGAAGGTTACATCATCGATCAAGACACATTCGAAGCTGGGACTCACCGCCACGCTGCTGCGAGAGGACGATAAGATTTCGGATCTTAACTTCCTCATCGGACCGAAGCTCTTCGAGGCGAACTGGATGGAGCTGTCGAAGCAGGGACACATTGCGAGGGTACAATGCGCAGAGGTCTGGTGCCCGATGCCGACAGAGTTCTACGATGAGTATCTGCGAGCCCCGTCGCGCAAGAAGAACTTGTTGTACATCATGAACCCCCGCAAGTTCCAGGCCTGCCAGTACCTGATCAATTATCACGAGTCGAGAGGAGACAAGATCATCGTGTTTTCGGACAACGTCTACGCGCTAAAAGCCTACGCCTTGAAGCTCGGCAAGGCATTTATTTACGGCAGCACCGGCCAAGCCGAACGACTGCAGGTGTTGGAAAACTTCCAGCATAACCCACAAGTCAACACTTTGTTTCTTTCAAAGATTGGGGACACGTCTTTGGATCTGCCCGAAGCAACGTGTCTGATCCAGATATCGTCGCACTACGGCTCTCGCCGCCAGGAGGCTCAACGACTTGGCCGAATCCTTAGAGCCAAGCGGAGGAACGACGAGGGCTTCAATGCGTTCTTCTACTCGCTGGTGTCGAAGGATACGCAGGAAATGTACTTCTCATCGAAGCGACAGGCGTTCCTCGTGGACCAGGGATACGCCTTCAAGGTGATTACGCAGCTGGCCAACATCGAAAAGACGCCTGGTCTTGCTTTCGCGACGGCGAGCGAGCGGCGAGAGCTGCTGCAGAAGGTGCTGGTGGAGAACGAGACGATGGAGGACGAGGACATCACAGACGACCTCTTCCACAGCGGCACCATGGGGCGCAAGAAAAAGAAGGCCCGGCGGACGGCAGGCACGCTGGGCGAGCTCAGCGGCGGGCAGGACATGGCGTACATTGAGCAAAACAAGAGGGTCAACCAGGCGCTCAAGAAGAAGAACGCAAAGGACTCGAGTGCGTTCTTCAAGAAGATTGGGCGTGAAAACGCGAGAAGAGCAGCTGCCAAATAGCATACGATACATGGAGTTTTTGTGGGTGCCGGGTTTCAGGGACAAGCGGCGTTGAGGAGCAGTCGTTGGGGTTGGGACACGGCGTTCATGCCAACGCACAGGAATAGACTGTACCTTTGCTTCAGACAAGCTTGTGCCAAGATGCTGCTGCGCAGCTCCCCGTGATGGCCGATGGAGCCCGCGGCGGCCGTAGGGAGCGGCTTCGGCTGACTCACCGCATGAGCGGGAGGTGGCGTGATGAGCACGACTGCGCGAGGCGTCTGGACGGCGGGCGCGCTTGTGCGATCGACGGCCAGCCATTTCGACCGGTGTGGACGATGATTCTCAGGTGACGGCGCAAAAGGAGAGGGTCGTTGCAGCTCGGGGGCTGAGTATCTCTAAAGACGGCCCTGCCACTGCCACGCTGCATAGCCGCAGACACAGTGTTGCCGTCGCTAGCATCTACCTAGGTGGTGTTTATTATTACCACGGCAACGTTTTTAATGCCAAATCCTCAATCTCGGTACTGGCACGACGGCAATTTCGGTACCGTCTTGTAATTTCCATGGTTGCGGACGGCGAACCATTCAGGGCTGCCCCCGCATGGGATGCTCACTGTGATGGCAACAGAGCGGGTGTGTGCAGGTGAACCGAGGCGCTTCCGCCACTGTGTGCGTGGGATGATGCGCATGGCGGAGGAAGAAACGACGGGCGGCGGGGTGGCAGCACGAATCAGACACAGGTGATCGGCGAGCCGTGCTTCCAGAAGCATCCTGGGGTGAAACGTGGCACCGGGAGCGACACGGGATGTGTGATAACTGTCGCGCATTTGGAAGAGACGCGGAATGCGCGTGCTGCTTCGTGTGACATCATCGTGCTGGAGAGATGCGAGGTTTTTGCACGCAGGTGCGCACACGCGCGCTGCTCATCTTGTCATCCAACAGAAGCGACGACGAGGCGCTGTAGGCGGCGCGACGGACAGTCAGCCAGATCAGCCAGGCCGGCCAGCTAGAGCCCGTAAAGGCAGTTCAGCCGAGACGCGCTGGGCGCGCCATGCGCGGCGAGCGACGATGGGGATGCCCTCTGTCGGTATCCATATACTGTACACAGCGATTCGCACGCATGTGTTCAGCTCGAGGACGGGACACGGGTGGTGGGTGATGCATGGTGATAGCCCGCATGTGCGGGCGCAGCCTGAGCACGCCCGGGGGATCGTGATGGCAGCTCATCCTCGGCGACGATACGATGGGATGGGATGGTTGCGATGTGATGTGATGAACGTGATGAGGCGTGCGCGATATGCAAACTCGACAGCTTTCGCGGCGCGTGCCCGGCTGGCTGGCTGGCTTCCAGGTATGTTCCCATGTGGTGGTGGAGGAAGCCGCCCGCGGCCTGCGCCGCCGCGATCAGCGCCAGCGCCGTCGGGGGACGGACTCCCTGCGACGGGATGCCCGTTGCAGACGGTTCCGGGCGGCCCAGGCCTGAGGCGTTCGTCGCGTCGGGTGGGATCAACCTACTCGTTAGTTGCCTGATTGCCCGCTCAATGGTGAGCAAGCTGGCTGAAAAAGCTGATGGCTACCCATCCAGCCGCACGTCGTCGGTCGGCCGGCGAGGATCAAATAGACAACATCGAGGACGGCAGTTGCCAGGAGCTGACTGCAGTGGCATCTCTTGGCATCTGCACAAAGCCGCCGCCACGCACGGCGCCCCGACCATTCACCAGAACCTGGGCGACCCCACTGCGCTGCTGCGGCAGCCCGCGCGCGGTTTGCTCCAGTGGGCCGAGGTGCGAGGGTGGATCAATGGATGGACTGGAACCTGACGCGACAGGGAACATCCTCCTTCTCCTCCAGGCTGCTGCTGTGCTCCTCCCCGCCCCCTGCTGCAGTGCTGCAGGCTGGCTGGCGCCGGCGCCATGGGTTGGCGACCAGGCTGGCAGGGCCTAGAAGGCCGCCCCCCCAGCTGGGAGTTGGGTGATAAAAGTCCCGAGGTGGGATGTTTCACTCTGCCCGGTGGGCCGGGTTTGGCGCCACAGCGAACACTGCCCGGCTGGGGGAATGATGATGGAGGGGCAGGAAGGACATTCAATTGCGGCTTTCTCTTCTCCGTGACACTCGTGAGGGAGGCCTGGAGTCATAGGCACAGGTAGTCAGCCCCAATGCGGCGGGCGACGCCACGCTTTCCAGGTGCCCGCCAGGGCTGCCCAGTGGCCAGGTTCCAGCAGGTCGGTGCAGTGAGATACAGTTGAGCGCAGCACATCCCCCCCCGCCCCCGGCCCCTGCAACGGCGGCCTCCACTGCCCTGCCTTATCATGCTTCCAGGGTCCCTAGCGGGCAGCGGGCCCAGCACCAGGCGAAAACAGAGTTGGCGATGCAAATCTGGGCGCCGCGAGCGGCGTCGTCATCGAGGCGGGAAGTCAGCACCTTGGGCTAGGGAAGGTGGCGTCGTCTGGCCCTTTCCTTTCCTTTCGTCCCATCCAAGCCATCCATCCCGTCTATGGATCCGTGAAATCCATAGCAATTGGATGCCACCGCGGCGGGCCCCCCGAGTCATCGTCTTCTTCCTCCTCCGGCTTTGTCCATTCTCCTCCCGCCGCCCGCTACTCCTAAAAAGCGTCCCTCCCAATCGCAGCACATTGCCATCGCCGCCCGCGTCTTCCTTTGCGGTGAACCGTCCTTGCCTCACGTCTGCCAAGACGCCTGTGCGATCCGACCACGCTGCCCGCCCATCCCCGGCCCTGCCTCGGTCGGCGGCAAGGGAACCCCAATTTGCCTTGGCTCTTTGTTGCCGGACGGGCGCCACCTCGCTCCGTGCGCCGGCGTGACGGGCCCTGCATCGACGGCGACGTTTTACGGTGACAGCGAAAGACGACGACGACGACGACCTCGCGGGCTTCCCGAGGGGCCGTCCCGGTGGACCGCGCACCCCCGGCACTCGAGCGTCCAAGGTCCTTTGACCAGCGCGAGCACTGACCAGGCGGCGTGCCGCATCACGCGACGGAAAGGAGGCGAGACACAAACGAGTCGTCCACCGGCCGCCTTGGCTCGAGCCACCAACAAGGCGCAGCAACGGCAGCGCCCTCACACTCGCAATCCACGGCAGAGGGAAGACCTTCGCCTCGGTCGCAATCCCCCAGTCGCCCCATTCCGTCCGCCGGCACTGTTTGCGACGGGCAGCCACTCCGGGGCCATCTCAGACTTGGCTGTCTCGCATTGCGCCGTCGCCGTCGCCGCCTCTTTTTCAGCCATCGCATCGCCGCAAGGCCCGGTTCTCTCCTGTCCTGACCGGCCCTGCCCTGTCCTCTGCTGCGCGGCCGAGACACTGCAGACGCACCGCGTCCCTTGCGCTTCCTTTTGCCCTGTGTCACCCGCTGCGGCCAGGATCAGTCTGCAACGTGCCGCCATCCCGGCCGTTCGATTCGACGAGATCCCTTGCCTTCGCCAATCTGGGAAACCGCCTCCCCGGTGTCTGCCGCCAGGCACAGGCACTCGTACAGCACCGCTGCTGCCGGTTCGAGCCCAAGAAAGGGACCAACCCCGGCCCTGAGCGCACGGAGAGCCGGCTGGCCACGCCGCACGGCACCGCAGTTCCTTTGTGCCGTTTTTATCGCACATTCCTCGTCCTCGCTGCCGAGCGGTTGGACGCATCCACTGCGGGCGACAATCTCAACCTCGTGTGTTGAGCATATATCTGCTGGCGACGCCGACCCGTTGTGGCTCGACCGTCTCTCGTAGCACCAACTGTCGACGTGGTTGACGTCCTCGACCGCATTCAGAAGGCCGCCATATCTTAGCATTGGCGCAGTACGCCTCGCGCCTGCGGAAACTTTCTCACGGAAGTTTTTGCGACCTGTCGCGTCGACTTGCTCGACTTGCCGCAATTCGTCATACCCTCAAGATACCCGTCACACCATCATGCTCACCGCGCCTGGCCTTCTGCATGTGACGTCCCTCGCGAGGACTCACGGGTGAAAGACGAAGAGCAAAACCACCTCGAACGCCTTGGCGCAACTTGTGCGCCAAGGCCTTCCATTGTCATACTACAGCGACTCGCTTCTCTTTAAAAACTCCCAACGTTTGCAACTCTCATCACGGTAATTGGCGCCTCGTCGCGCACCCTTCTCCAGAGTCCCACCCGATCCTCACCATCTCCTGGACCAAAAAGACATCCGCGACCATGTTGGAGGGCACGCGTTATTTTCTTTGGGAGCAGCTCAAAGCTGCGAAACCCGCATTTGTTTCGAAGAAGCCGCACTTCAACTTCATTTCAGTTCATTGTTCGTACATCCCCGATACCTGCGGGCTCCACGTGGCCGCTGAGACGGGCTAACCCTTTGCCAACAGACTTCTGGATCATCGGGGCGACGATCGTCGCCTCAATAGCAATATATGCCTCTGGCCAGGGCCAGTTGGCCTACATTGACGCGCTCATGTTTGGCAGCGGAGCCAACACGCAAGCCGGCCTCAACCCCGTGGATGTCGACAAGCTCAATGGCTTTCAGCAGGGTATGATCTACCTGTTCGCCATGCTTTCAAATCCCATCACCATGCACTCGTGCGTCGTGTTCCTTCGCCTGTACTGGTTTGAGAAGCGGTTCCAGAGCTGGGTCCGAGAGATCCGCCTCCGACGCCCGACCTTCACCAAATCCAAGTCCAAGGGCCGACCCGACGTGGAACAAGCCAGATCGGCCCAAGGCGTCAACGGCCGCAACATCACCGTCATGCCGCACCATGGCCGCACGCCAAGGCTCACCAATGACGGCATCCTGCTGGAGGGCGGCCCTGACCAGGACCCAAAGCCTGCGGCGGGTGTCGCCAAGAGTGACGAGAGTGACACCACCACGGTAACGGATGAGAAGTCTAATGGGGGGGCGGTTGGCGGTCCTGACGCTGCGCCCGCTGAAAACGCCGACCAGAGCGCCGGTACGACGGGAAGCGGACAGCCATTGGAGGAACACTCTTTCGATGAAAGACGCAACAGCAATAACGCCCACACGGCAATCTCGTTTGCTGGTACCGTCAAGAGGAGCGACGGCATGGGAGAAGACGCGTTGAAGGTACCTCAACGTCGAACAAACGCCGAGCACATTGCCATTCTCGAGAGACAGCGCCAGGAAGACAGTGAGGTTCTACGAATTCCCGGGCCGCGGGATGCCGAGAGAGGCGAGGGGCCTAGGCGGCTCGAAGCCGAAGAGTCGCAAGACGATGACGAGAATGCGCTGGCACGGCTTCGGACGGTCGACTCGCGCCTGGACCAGAATGCTGCCGGCCCAAGCCAACGCCGCGGGCGGAACCCGACCATCACCATCGCGGAGCCCGAGTGGCGTCATCGAAAAGAGGAACTTGCAGAAGACGCCAGGGCGGCAGCCGGCACGCTCGAGTCGCTCAGGTTCCGCAAGCCCCGCATCCTCAACTCTGGGCAGAAGCGGTATCACGAAGACGGCGAGGAACGGCAATCGCAACCCCACCACGCTGGTCGGACACGAACCATGGACACCATCCGCTCTGTGCTGTCTCGAGACAAGCAAGACGACATGCCCTACCTCTCTTACACCCCAACCATGGCCCGAAACTCCAATTTCGTCGGCTTGACCCTGGAGCAGCGAGAAGAGCTCGGTGGTATCGAGTACCGGTCCCTCAGGACACTGGCTCTCATTCTCCTCTTCTATTTTTGGGGTTTCCATGTCATCATCCTTGGCTGTCTCTTGCCTTATATTCTGCACAACAACACGTACGGCAAGGTTGTCGAGGACGCTGGGGTGACGAGGACTTGGTGGGCCTTTTTCACGTCAAACGTGGCCTTCATGGACGTTGGCTTCACCCTCACGCCTGATAGCATGATCTCATTCCAGAAGTCTCAGTTTGTCCTCATGATCATGTGGTTTTTCATCATTATCGGAAACACTGGTTTCCCGGTAATGCTCCGCTTCCTCATCTGGGTCTGTGCGCAAGTCGTGCCACGAGGATCCGGCGTGTGGGAGGAGTTGCGATTCCTCCTGGATCACCCACGTCGATGCTTCACTCTCCTCTTCCCGTCTGGCCCCAACTGGTGGCTTTTCTGGATTCTTGTCGTGCTCAACGCCCTCGACCTTCTTTTCTTCTTGGTGCTTGATGTAAGTCTGCCGCTGCCACACCACAGTCGTCTGGCTCTAACTCCCTCTAGCTCGGCTCCGAACCCATTGCCCGCCTGCCGCTGCACAACCGCGTGGTTATCGGATTTTTCCAGGCGGCGTCGACGAGAACGGCCGGTTTCTCGGCAGTCAGCCTGCCCGAGCTCAACCCCGCGATGCCCGTCCTGTACATGATTATGATGTACATCTCCGTCTTCCCCATCGCCATCTCCATTCGAAGGACCAACGTGTACGAAGAGAAGTCGCTAGGAGTGTACCACGACCGAAACCTGGAGGACGACGCCGACGCCCCTGCCTTGAATTATGTGGGCAGCCACTTGCGACGGCAGCTGTCTTTCGACCTGTGGTACGTCTTCTTGGGCTTCTTCATCATCACCATCAGCGAAGGTACCAAAATCCAAAACGGAGATTTCGGACTATTCGACGTTCTCTTCGAGGTTGTGAGCGCATACGGCACAGTCGGTCTCAGCATGGGAGCCAAGGGCGTCAACGCCTCGCTCTGCTCGCAATTCTCGGTCGTTGGCAAGCTCGTCATCATTGCGATGCAGATCCGTGGACGACACCGTGGTCTTCCTTATGGCTTGGACCGCGCCGTCCTTTTGCCCAGCGAGTCTCGCTTCCGAAAAGAGGCCGAGGAGGCGGAGGCGATGCTCGCTCGCGTCAGCACCGGCGTATCGGGAGCCACAACGTCAGGCATGCAGCGCCAGCCCACCAACACCAACACGGTCCGCAGCCGGAGCAAGAGCCGCGAGCGGCCCAGCAGCAACGTGATTTCGCAGTTCCTGCACCCAGGACCCGTCGTTCATCGAGACACGTCCGTGACGTACCACCACCGCACGGGCTCCGGCGACTCGCGAGGGCCGTATCTGGGGCCTCGGACCAACACGGAGCCCGTCATAGAGGACGACATGGAGGAGCTGGCGGAGCTGAACAGCGGCGAGTCGGCGCGGTTCAACAAGCCGCGGAGGGTCGAGACAGCGCCCGAGTTTTAGACGAACCCGTGGCGATGACGCCCGCTGAACCGACTCGACGGCTTTCGGTCTGGTGCTCTTTTATTTTCACTGCACATAGCGAATCGCATATATCCTGTACAACGACACCGAACCTGCAAAGGACGCACCTACTTTTCCACACCCCTCTTTTCCCTCTCTCCCGCCCCTGAGGACCACGGCGCACGGATGTAGTCCGGCGCGCTTGCCCTTCCACCGCCTCCCCTTTTCTATAGACGAAGATTCTTTGGGAACATCATGCCAGGAAAGCACGATGCAGCATCGCGACATATACAAGTCCGTTTTTGGTTGAGAGGGGGAAAAATGCGGACAAGGGCTACTTGCGGCGTTCATCTTGCGCAGTCCTCGTCTCGTCTCTCAACAACGCAACGCCGGCGAGCCTTCATCGGCGTGCAGCTGGCGTCGGGAGGAACCTACTGTTGCCTTGAATTTGCAAGATTTGTTTTACGGCTTCGGAGGCTTGCGAGTTGTGCGAGCCCAATATATATAACCTTTGATAACTTGTCTTGTCATGGAAACGGGCATCCGGGTCACATGTGCAGAGGCAAAGATCCCTTTGCCTCGTTTCTAAAACAAGTGTCGCTTACTATGTGAACCAATGCAACGTTGGTGCTCTATATCGGACCGCTCGGGACTATGCCAAAGATTACCGTGTCCTACGCCCAGAAAACCAGAACAATCCCATCATACACACCAGTACATGTGGATGCAAGTCACTCCCTCTAGTAGCTCCAGAAACACCCCTACTTCTCCTCAAATGCATCCATGCTCTTGAGCGCGTTAGCTAGTCGCCGATAGTCTCGCAACAGATCGAGCACCTCGCCCAGTCGAAGATCGCCTGGGCTCTGTAGCTCCATGAAGCGCTTGTTGGGGGGCGCTATCTTCGGCACCTGCTTGGGTGGCAGCGCAGCCGCAATGTCGGGGAAAGCCTATTTTGGTCAGCGATTGGAGTGTTTCGAAGCATGTCATATTGCGACTCACCGCCGCCAGGTCGCCCCCGTCGGCCGTCTTGCCGACGTCTTTAGATGCCGCGGGGGTCGTCGGCGCGCTTCGCCCAAAACCCCTGAATCCGCCGATGCTTGACAACCTCGCCATAGGATTGAAGGTGCTGCCCAGGTTGCGCACCTGGTCCAGGACAGCGGGGCTCTGTCCAGACGAGAGCAGGGAGGGTGTCGCGCCTTTGGACTCCTCAGCAAACAACACCTTCTTGGACGAGCTGGCGCTCCTCGAGCTGTCCACGCTGGTATCCCGACGGCCCCCAATCATGTTTAGAACTCGGTCCTCGCGCGCGGACGGCCTTCTCAGCTGCTCAGTATCCTCGGCGCCGATCGTCGAGCTGGCACCGCTGGCGTTGTCTTCCTCATCCGGCGGCGGCGTACTGACAAGCTTACGCGCGTCATCAAGAGTCCTTGGGACGGCAATCGATTCCTTCGGCCCTTGCTGACGTTCTCGTAATTTACCGATCAGGAACGAGTAACTTTCACCTAGACTATTCGAAATAGTCTTGAGGCCTTGGTCGGCGGTAGTGAAGACGGCGTCGCTAGCTGCCCCAAACGCTTGCGCTGGGGTGTTGACCAAATCACTGAGCCGCCGGGTCCGCCGGACGTTGGCCGACTTGAGGCCCGACGGGGAGGGCGCCGTGGTAGCGGACTTTGGGGTCGAAGTGTTCTCAGGCATAGCGTCGCCGACTTTGCTGGCGGGTGCTGTAAGCCCTTGCGGGTAAGCGGGGGGAACGTTTCTGTCTTGGGCGTTCCAGGCTGGTTCGTGTTCTTTGGTGGTCCCGAGGGATGTTCGTCAGCACGCAACGTAGCGAGGTCAACTGTTTCTAGGAAGCTAATGGCGGCTTCCAGATTGGTGAGGCAGTATGCCGCCTCCCCGGTTAGCTTCGTCTCCCACCGGAAGTGTTGAATGAAGTGCAAATCGCTGATGATATGTAGGTTCTCGGGTGGCAAAGTGATGAGGGTATAAATGAGCATCGGCATGATCTCATCTGCTGATGCGGATGGGTGAAAAAGAGCGAGTGTGTCGACGATGCTCTTATGCGCTGCCTTGAGATGGTTGAGTTTCCCAAGAGGATATCTCGACTCGCCCATGCGGGTCAAGTCCACTCTGGCCTGCTGGAGGGACTCACGAACCCCACTGCCCTCGCCTTCGGGGCCCTCGGCGGTTTGCTGCGCTTGATCGATTATTTCGACGCCCAGATCGGCAGGCCCGATGCCGACCAGTGCCAGCGCTGCGGTTTTGGAGCGCAACTTGTCATCCTGAGCCTCATCTTGGGTGCTGCTATGCTGATATATGCGGCCGTAGATGCCTTCACAGAGTCTCCTCTCAACAGCTTCCTCGAGCTGGCCACGCTTCGCCTCGAGCGCCTTCCTTGCTCGTTTCCGGTTGGCTAGTTCCTCGGCTGTGATCATTTGCTGATCCGCCTCTACCTTGGGCTTGTCTTTGGCGCCAAGAGAGGTGGCTTTCGATCGAAGGCGACTCGCGGCCGAGGATATTGACGAGGCAGAAGCAGCGGGAGAAGCATCCCGGCTCTGTCGGTAAGCCAAAGCGCTGACATGGGTGGCAACGTGCGAGGATGCCACTGCGTAGAATTCTTGGAAGAGCTGGGACAGATTGTCGATGTTTGGCGGCGTGGGATGCACCTTGGCGCCCAGAGACTCGATGAAGCTGCAGGAGGAATTGCGATGTCAGAAACGGCATGGGGGCTAGCTGCCAATGGGGCAGGGTCAGGCAACCAACCTATCAGTCAACGAAATAAGCTCGATGGGCAAGTCGTCGAGCTCAACGGACCCTCTCGTCACATCGACATTGTCTTCCGGGTCTGTGGTCTCACTCGTCTCGAACGTGTCGGGGCCGTGGCTGGCCCCGGCAGGAGCTCCATTGTGGAAGGTATGGGCTCGCTTCGGCGGTTTCAGGGTGTCGCGATCGGGGACAGAGGTAGGCGGGTGCTGAGGGAACGAGGGCACGCGCGGCGCGGCCGGTCGACCGGGCTGCGATGACGGCTTGGCAGACTGGGAGGCCATCTGGCGCTGAGAAGGCGGATAGACTATCATTGTGTGAGCTTGCGATGGGAGTGCAGGGACAGCCGGTGCGGGCGGGTGCAGAGACGGCTTGTCGACGGGGCGGCAGCTGCACATAGGACAGATCGGGGTGCATTTGAGGCGCTGATGCTGGGAGTCGAGGGTGTCAAAAACGAAGGTGACGTACCTGCCGGCTCGAGGCGGCACGAAGGTGAAAGGTAACAAATGGAGCAGGCGCGGTCGCGAGGGATCCTCCCGGAGGGAAAGGTACAAAGTCTAACGAGGGTACGAGGTAGGTACTAGGACGAAGCCGTTCGTCGCGAGTTGCGTCGAGGGTTCGCTTCGGCTGACGTGCGAGACACGCAATCGGAGGGCAGGCGCGGACGGGGCGGGGTGGGATGGCAGGAGCAGGCAGGCGAAGCAGGCGCAGCGGGCGACCGAGGCGAGTCGTGCCTGCGCGTCTCACTTCCAGTGCCGGATGCCGGATGCAGCTGCCAGACCAGCCCTGAGAGCCTGAGCAGGGAGGGCGGGTCAATCAATCGATCAATCAGCGTCGGGGGCTCCTGCCGCGGGCTCAGCAAAAGTCTGTCTGGGCGCGAAGATGAGAATGGAAGAGAACAACGAAGCTCTCCCGGCCGCGACAGGCAACGACCCTTTGCCTTACCTTGCCTCGTCCTAGCTGCCGCCAAGCCCTGTCACGTCTGGTCGAGTCCCTGACGTCCCTGGCCCTGGAGCATGGATCTTGGATCGCGCCAGGGCTCCACCACCTCTCATGCGGACTGCCCCTAGCGCCTCGCATCCATGAGTTGGATCCCCTCGCCTCACCACCGGCGGGTTGGCGAGACTGGTGAGACTGGACTGGCGATCCCGGCCTGGGGCGCGCTGGTGGACACGCTGGAGAGGACGGCATGGGCCTTCAGAATGCCACCTCGCTGCTGCGCCTTACAACTCTGTCGCATGTGTGAAGTACACTGCAATAGAGGGCCTCGATCAGCGACTCGGCGGTGCTGCCTGGCCTGGCCGCCACCTGGCCGCAGAGCATTACTGTACTTGTCACGTCAAAGGACGAGGCAACGGGCAGCGGCCGGATGTGCGGTTCTGGACCGAGCCATGGTTGGGTTGTCTCACCCGCCTTTTTGTCGCGGCGTCAACGGTTGAGACGCATGGGCTCGCTGGATGCCTGAACACTCATGCGGTGCCGGCTGACGACGCATTGCTTCGCGACATCCATGGATACTTTGTGCGCGACGCCCAAAACCTCTCGAATCTTATGAGAGCCGAGTCTCGACACCACCACGGCCGGACCTCCAATCACGGGCAACAGTCCGGGCCTCCGGGCCTCCACTCGCTCGCTGCGCCGGCTGTTGCCCCCCTCCCCCGCCGTTGTCGAAGCCACTCGACCCGTGGCCGTGGGGATTTCTAGCCCGCACAGACTGGACTGGCTGGCCCGCGGCTGTCCCGCGTTCGGCCCACAGGAACTGCCAGGGGAGCTCCCCCCGCGGCCCCCCAGCGACCCCCCCAGCGGCATCGGGTATCACGGTCCTGGTTCAGCTCTACCTTAGTTAACTAGTAGCAGCGCCTTGGGGTGGCCCCGGCTCATGGGCGAAGCCGGCCTCTGAGCCGAGCCACAGCCGGAGCCGCCCCGTCTTCATCTCACCCTTCTTTCCCTTTAGACCCGGCTCACTCATTCATCCCCGACTCTGCTCAGTGCTCACACAGGTCGAACTTCTCTTCTCACGTCCTTCTCCAACCATCTCAGCGTCTCGGCCCCCTCCGCCTCGGAGAGACAAGGACCATGTCGGGGCCTCCTTCGCGCATCCGCTCCATCCTCAACCACCTCCTCCCCTCGTCTCCCGATCCGCCTCACATCCACCATCTCTCACCGACCTTCTTCCTCCAGCGTGCCGCTGCTGTTGAGCCCAATGCCGATGCTGTCCTCCACATCACCGCAGGCGGCGCCACCATCCGCCGCTCCTATCGCGACTTTGCCGCCCGTGCCGTCGGCCTCGCCTATTTCTTGAAGAAGCATGGCCTGAAACGCGTCGGCATCCTGTCCCCCAACACGCCAGCCTTCCTGGAGTCCATTTACGGCATCGTGGCTGGTGGCGGCGTCATTGTGCCTGCAAACTACCGGCTCAAGGAGGATGATGTTGCCTACATCTTCGAGTTTGCTGAAGTGGACTGCATCATTGTCGACCAGGAATTTGAAGGTCTGCTTGGGGCTTACACCAAGAAGTACCCAAACACGCGCCTCATCGTGGACCTCGATACCGACAAGACAGACGGCCCAGGGTGCGGCCCGTTCAATGAGGCCGTCTTGGAGGGCCAGGCGTGGGACAGAGACAATGGCAGCCACGGCTGGGCCAATCTTCAGTGCAAAGCTACAAACGAGGATGACATGTTGGCCATCCCCTTCACCTCGGGAACGACATCACGTCCCAAAGGCGTTATCTACACCCATCGCGGCGCCTATCTCGCGGCCTTGGGCAACATCATCGAGTCCGGGCTCAACGTTGGCCGTTGCAAGTACCTATGGACGCTGCCCATGTGAGATCAGCCATCCCGATGAACCTTCTTGACTCTGGTCGTGCTCACACAACACCCTCAGGTTCCATGCTATAGGCTGGACATTCCCTTGGTCGGTCGTTGCCGTCCGAGGCGTCAACGTGTGCCTTCGAAAGATTGATTATCCCCTCATCTGGAAACTATTGAAGGAAGAGGGCATTACGCACTTCAACGCAGCCCCAACCGTCAACACGCTGCTTGTCGCGGCCAAGGAAGCGGAAAAACTGCCGCGACCCGTTCAGGTAACGGTCGCCGCAAGCCCCCCCAGCGGCCACCTCTTTGAACAAATGGTATGGTCATCTCCATCGTTGATTTGGAGGACCGATGCTAATCTCGGCTCCCTACAGACAAATCTCAATCTCATGCCCGTGCACGTATATGGCATGACAGGTCAGTTTACCCTCCCGTCTGTGACTGTACATATCTAAACATGACCCGATAGAAACGTACGGCCCCATCACAAAGTGCTACTACTTGCCCGAGTGGGATAAGTTGCAGCCCCAGGACAAGTATGCCAAGATGGCGCGCCAGGGCCACGGCTTCATCACCAGCCTGCCCATCCGCATCATCAAGCCGGACCAGCCAGAGGGTGTTCTCATCGACGTTGCCAAAGACGGCCGCGAGATTGGAGAGATTGTCTTCTTCGGCAACATCTGCGCAAAGGGCTACTACAAGGACGACGAGGCAACGCGCAAGCTCTTCGCAGGAGGCGGCCTGCACTCGGGCGACCTTGCCGTGTGGCACCCCGACGGCAGTGCGCAAATTCTCGACCGTTCCAAGGACATCATCATTTCTGGAGGCGAGAACATCTCATCGGTCGCGCTCGAAAATATGCTCGTACAGCATCCAGACGTCCTCGAAGCAGGCGTTGTGGCGGTGCCAGACTCGCACTGGGGCGAGCGACCCAAGGCGTTCATCACAGTCAAGGAGGGCAACAGCGTCAGAGGCGAGGACGTCATCTCGTGGGCCAGAAACCAGAGCAACATCAGCAAATTCATGATCCCGAGAGAGGTCGAGGTGGTTCCTGAGCTGCCCAAGACGAGCACGGGAAAGATCAAGAAGAACGACCTGCGCGAATGGGCCAAGAACGGTCGGAAGGCGTAGCACGACGTGTGTATTTTGGCCAGTGGAATGGACCCCCCGCTTGTGTATAGGAACCGTCAACCATGCCATACTGTGGATTTAGGATATCATGTACGTCGTTAGAAGCCGCCCCTATTGACAGAGCCCCTCATTTCACATTGGCAGGGAACAATGCGCCCTTGCCACCCTTGTCCAGTCCGTCCAGGGTCGTCATGTCCTCGTCGTCGAGTGTAAAGTCATACACGTCCGCGTTTTGATTGATTCTCTCGGCGTTGCCGCTCTTGGGAAGCGGAACCCAGTCCTTTTGCAAGCCGTACCGGATGAGCACCTGGGCAGGAGACTTGTTGTGCTTGGCGGCGACGCGGCCGAGCGTCTCGTCACCGAGGTGCTCGCCGCACGAAAGGGGGCTGTAAGCTTGCAGTACGATCCCGTGGTCGCGGCAATACTGAACAAGTTCGCGCTGCTGGCACCAAGGATGGAGCTGCCGGTTATTAGCATCAATTCATGAGCAGCATCGTCACAGAATGTTCATACCTCCAGCTGGTTCACGTGCGGCGGCCAGACCTTGGCGTACTCCTTCATCTCCTCGATGTGCTGAGGGCGAAAGTTGCTGACGCCGATAGCCTTGGCCTTGCCCTCCTCGTAGAGCTTCTCAAGGGCCAACCACATCTCCTCGCGGGCCTCGCGCTTCGTGCCGGGGATGTGGACGAGAAAGAGGTCGACGTAGCCGCCCTCCCCGCCGAGCTTGTGGACGCTCTCGAGGGCGCTCTGGTACGTCTTGTCCGGGCCGCCGGGCACGGGGGCGCGGATCTTGTTGGTCAGGAAGACATCCTCGCGGCGGATCTGGCCGGCGGCGATGGCCTCCTGGACGGCGGCGCCGGTCTCGGACTCATTTCTGTACAGCTGGGCCGAGTCGACGTGGCGGTACCCCGCGGCGAGGGCGGCGCGCACGGCGTCGGTGCACGACTTGGAGTAGAGCTGGTAGACGCCGAAGCCGAGCCGGGGGATGGCGACGCCGTTGGGGTTGTTGGCCAGGGGGGCGGACGACTGGATGGTGAGTTGAGACATGGTGGTATGCGAGTTGCGCCCGTTGACGAAGTAGACAAGTTCGAGGGTCGAAGGTCGAGACAGACAAACGGGCGACGCACAACACGGAGGTGCAATTGAGATGCAAAAGAGAGATTGAAAGAAAGGAGCCTCGCCGGAATCGATAGGAGAGTAAATGGGAATGGAAATGGAAAGTACTACCGGCTGATGAGTTGGCACCGGTGCAGTGCGTTGCTGCCGGCATGCGCTCTTATCAGGGTCGTTGATCGTCGAGCCATGACATCGTGCGCCCGCCGTGGAGCTCGCCACTACCCCACCCTCGGCTCCTACCAGGGCGCGCTAGGCACCAGGGGCGGGGCGCGCTGCGGGTGCGCAGTGAGGTGCTGAAGCGCTGCCCTGCATGCCCCAGTGCGGCGCCTGAGCTGCTTCACTGAGTGAGGTGGCTTGCGCGGCTGCTAGTGCACTGTAGGAGGTGACCGGCTGGGAGGGTTGCATGGACGGATGTCCGATCGGATGTCCGTCTCTGGTCGGCAGTGGCCCGCAGGGGCGTTGCTGGACCTTTGCTGGCAATCGATGGTGGGAGCTTCCATTGCAGGTTGAGGTTCCAATGCCAGGCCGGTTGAGGCATCCGGGGCTGCGCTGCTTGCGGCAATGGGTGCTGGTAGTGCGTTCAGTGATGCCTACGAAGTGTGACGGGAGGACGGCGGGCACGGCAGTGAATCCACCTTTCTGGAGCCCCAGCTGCCCCACCACGCGAGACCAGAGGTGTTCCAATGTTGCGTCACTGGCCCCGAGCATGAATCTTCGTGCCCGGCAGGCGGTGCTGTGCTTGTGGTGCTGCTGCTCCCGTCGGCCGTCCCGTCCGTCCCGCCCGCTTCCATCTCCTTCTGCGACACCACCTCGAGTCCACGGCCGCCACAACAACCACCAATCATCACCAATCCGCCCTGTCCTGCCGAGTCTGCTGTCCGCGGAAGAAGCGGATATCCTCGCTTGTCGGCCGCGGTGATACAGACCAAGAGCTTCGTGCTGTGGGCTGCGACGACTACGACTACGATCCGAAACAAAGCCGCCTCACGTCCCCCACGCCGGCCATGAGCGAGCTCCGTCCGTTGCGGGGCGGGTGCCAGTGCGGCCGCAATCGCTACATCATCGCCGTGCCACAGGACGGCATCGGCGAGGCCCAGGTGCTCTTCAACACGGAGCCCGTCCACCGTACGACAGCCCTCCGACGTCGCCGTCGACGACGACGACGAGTGACAATCCAAGAGACGCTCGCTAACGGCTCGCAGAGATCCCCCTAGCCACGCCTCTGGCGGCGTACATCCGCGTGCCGCTCTCGTGGTACCACAGCACGACGTTTGCCTTCTTCCCGGACGAGACGCACACCATGATCCGCCGCGCCTACACGCACCCGAGCCAAGAGCACTCGAAGCGGCACTTTTGCGGCTTCTGCGGCACGCCGCTGTCGTACTGGTCCGAGGAGCCGCGTAGCGAGGCCGACTACATCCAGCTCACGCTGGGCAGCCTGCTCCGCGAGGACCTGGCGGACCTCGAGGACATGGGCCTCATCCCCGACGATGACGACGACAGCAGCGAGGAAGGGCGGCTGCGCGACACGCCCACAAAGTCGACGGCGCTGCGCGAGTCGCTGGGCGTGCCGTGGTTCGACGGCATGGTCGAGGGCACGCGGCTGGGCAACCTGCGACGCAGCCAGGGCGTGCACCGCTCCGAGGACGGCAGCGTGCGCGTCGAGTGGGAGATTGTCGAGTTTAACGACGGCGGCGGCCCCAGCGGCGAAGACATCGACATGTCAACAGGCGGCTCGCGGTCGCCGAGCAAGAGGAAGCTGGGTGATCGCGAGGCGTAGTCGGATGGCTGCCATCTCGCACGCTACGTAGCTGTGACGAGGGGGGGTTGCTGGTGCTTGCATTTCGGTGTTTGGGCGACAAAGGGCCCGGGGTTGCAACGTCCGACGGAGCCGGGTAGTCGGAGGTCAATACTGCCCGGTCGATATTCGAGTACACAGAACTGTCGGGCGAAAGGGCGGGCTCTTGGCTGGGGCTTAGGGTGTGCTCAGGCTTCCAACCGGCAGGCGTTTATACATGTGTTTTGTGTGTATCTACCAGAAAACGAGAAAGTAGAGCTGGCGAGGGACAAGATAAATCTACAATCTACGGACTACCTCTAGCGGTGACTACTTCGTACCAAGTACCTGGTACTGTGTAATGGCACGTTGGTGGCGTCGACTTGGAAGCGGCCGAGCTTGGACACCCGCTGACGACATGGGCACGGCGGGACGCAGCTCCGTTGCTGCTGGCCGGTGGAACACAGAAGACGAGGGGGGGGACCCCCACAGATTCCATTTCACGATGGGATTTGTTCCAGAACACAGATAGCCTCCAGCCAGTCGGCTCGCCGAGCCAAGTCAGCGGATGTTGGCTGTTGTGTGCCCAATTCACCCGCCGCAGGGGGGCAGAACAGCCGGAAAGGCGGGCCGACGGAGCCGCCAACAGGCTGCAGATGTCGAATTTATCCCCCCAACTGCCAAGCGCCTCCCCCCGGCTGGCGGGGACGCCCAATGCTCACTGCTCACTGCTCACTTGTTCAATGCTTAACCACACCACCACCACCACCACCACTTCACCAACCCCAACTCTTCTGCCCGCTATCTAACTAGTAGATGCCTGCCCCTCCCCCACACCGCGAACGGAGGCCTAACACCCCCCCGGCGATGACGGGGACCCCTCGCCTGACGCTGAGTTTCTTGGAGGTGCATGCTGTGCTCCCGCACATAATTAGTGCCTAGGTACAGACAGTATCGCGCCCGATGCCGAATTGTTCCTCTGAGCCTCGGATACGTCTCCCGGCGGTGCATAGGTGACTACCTTACCTATCCGGCCACGGGGTTTGCGAGTCGCGACGCCGCCGCAGGGCAGGCATCGTCCCATTCTCCGCGGGGACCCCCTCCCCCCTTCCCTTCGTATCCCTCAGATTGGGCGGGATGGCTTCGCGCCTCTCTCGGAGACGTGGGCCGGCACGCGGCTGCGTCGCTAGCTTGGCCGATGGAGACGCCTTTCGCGCTCGAAAGGTGCGGGTATTTGCGACGCCAGACACGTCTCACGGCAGACGGGCCGAGTCGACGTCGCTGCGTTTGGATAAATAGCGGCCATGGCCCGTCTGTCTCTCCCTTTCGCTCTCTCGGGATGACGGACTGAAGACACGCCTGGTCTCGTGAACCGCACCTCGCCTCGCCTCGCCTCGCCTCTCCTACGCTCGCCTCACCTCCCGAACGTATCCGCTCGACAGCCGACTCGCGGGACATCAGCATCGCTCGCAAACATGGCCCTGCGGAGCGACTTCCTCTGGGGCTTCGCCACGGCGTCGTGCGTGCTGCCCCTCCTCGCCTCCCGACCCGCGATGACACGGAAACGGCATCGGCTCGCTGACACAGACATGGCTTACGCAGGTACCAAATCGAGGGCGCCGTCGAAAAGGACGGCCGTGGTCCCAGCGTCTGGGACGTGTTTTGCAAGCGACCCGGCAAGATCGCCGACGGCTCCTCGGGCGAGACGGCGTGCGACTCGTACAACCGCACCGCCGAGGACGTCGCGCTCCTCAAGTCGCTCGGGGCCAAGGCCTACCGCTTCTCGCTGTCGTGGACGCGCATCATCCCCCTCGGTGGCCGGGGGGACCCCATCAACCAGGCCGGCCTGGACCACTACGTGCGCTTCGTCGACGACCTGCTCGCCGCGGGCATCGTGCCCTTTGTCACCCTGTCGCACTGGGACGTGCCCGACGCCCTCGACAAGCGGTACGGCGGCCTGTTGAACCGCACCGAGTTCCCGCTCGACTTTGAGCACTTCGCCCGCGTCGTCTTCAAGGCCATGCCCAAGGTCCAGCACTGGGCCACCTTCAATGAGCCGTGGTGCTCCTCGGTGCTGGGTTACAACGTCGGGCAGTTCGCGCCGGGCCGCACCTCGGACCGCAGCAAGAACCCCGTCGGCGACGGCACGACGGAGCCGTGGCTCGCGGCGCACACGCTGCTCGTGGCCCACGGCCGCGCCGTCAAGGCCTTCCGCGACGACTTCAAGCCCGTCAATGGCGGCCAGATCGGCATCGTCCTCAACGGAGACGCCGTGTACCCGTGGGACGTGACCGACCCGGCCGACGTCGAGGCGGCGCAGCGCAAGCTCGAGTTCACCATCGGCTGGTTCGCCGACCCCATCTACCACGGCGACTACCCGGCGTCGATGCGCAAGCAGCTCGGCGACCGCCTGCCGACTTTTACGGCCGACGAGCTGGCCCTCGTGCGCGGCTCCAACGACTTCTACGGCATGAACCACTACACAGCCAACTACATCAAGCACCGCGCGGGGACGCCGAGCGCCGAGGACGTCGCGGGCCACCTCGAGATCCTCTTCCACAACAAGAACGGCGACTGCATCGGCCCAGAGACGCAGTCGCCGTGGCTGCGGCCGTGCGCGCCGGGCTTCCGCGACCTGCTCGGCTGGATCAGCCGGCGCTACGGGCACCCGACCATCTACGTGACGGAGAACGGCACGAGCATCAAGGGCGAGAACGACCTGCCGCGCGAGGCCATCCTGGCCGACGACTTCCGCGTGCGCTACTACGACGACTACGTGCGCGCCATGGCGACGGCCGCGGCGCTCGACGGCGTCGACGTCCGCGGCTACTTTGCATGGTCGCTCATGGACAATTTTGAGTGGCACGAAGGCTACGAGACGCGCTTCGGCGTGTGCTACGTCGACTACGAGAACGGCCAGACGAGGTACCCCAAGAAGAGCGCCCAGTGCCTCAAGCCGCTGTTTGAGAGCTTGGTCAAGCAGCAGCAATAGCAGCGATAGATGGTCACCGTACCTTGACGATGAATGCTGAATGACTGCATTGTGTGTATGCATGCGGTATATTACGTTTGTTTTCGTTTTATGAATTAATGCACCCATGTGCCGATGCTTCCGTCTAAATGCTATTTGTTGTTGATCATGTGCCGTTACTGTGCTTTGGAGATGTCTTCATGTTGTACCACCTGAGAGCGTGTCATCGCGTCATCCTCGCCGGCACGACCTCGCTCCTGTTCCACCACACAACTGGCCGCCTCGGACCTCGAGCCGTGCCTGTCATCAGCCGTCGTCTCTCCCGCCGACTCAGCCCCTGACTCTGCGTCGGCCTTGTGGCCCCTGCGCAGGTACCACCTAAACACGTACACGAGGATCTGCGCCACAAACACCTGCAAGTACAGCCGTTAGCACGTCGTTTGGAGCAACGAACAGTAGGACACGCCAGTGAGAGGGAGAGCCATAGAGTCATAGTACACACCTGCTCGATCGTGTACAGCAGCACGGGGATCTGGATGAGCGACCGCGTGAGGTCGTCGCTCGCGGTCCACATGGCCGTCACGAGCGGGATGCCCAGGCTGGTCGTCTTGGCGGCGCCGCAGAAGCACACGGCGACGGTCTGCTCGCGCGACATGGGCCGGAAGACGAGCCCGAGGGTGCGACGCGCGAGACGGGCGAGCCGTGCCGAAAGGGACCGGGACCGGGATCTGGATCTGGATTGCGATCGGGTCGACGACGACGACGACGGAGAGAGGGGTGGTGGTGTCGGGGATGCGGGTGAGGGCGAGACGGCGAGGGCGCAAAGAGCGGCGGGAGGGCGCGCGGCGAAGAAGCAGATGACGGTGAAGATGAGGTACAGCGCCACGTTGAGGAAGACGTTGAAGATGACCGAGGCCGGGGAGAGGCGGTAGAGAGCCCCGGTCTTGAACGCGCCCGAGAAGGTGGTCCTGCGCCGTGGTCAGATCGATCCCCTTCCACGTCCCAGCGAGCACGACACGATAATTTACGAAGGCGATACACAGGCTTGGGGCTGCCACTTACCACACGAGGAGCACGAGGCAGAAGCTCGAGACCTTGCCCAGGCGCGTCTTCTCGAGGACCTTGGCGGTCTTGTGCTCCCAGCGCCAGCGCACGACCTGGCCGACGACGAGGGGCAGGACGACGCTGAGGCCGAGCTGCCTGGCGACGTCGGCGTACATGCGGCCGAGGGTGGCGGGCTCGGCGGGCCTCCACATCGCGAACTCGTCACCGCCGGTCGGGAAGAAGGCGTAGATGAGGAGCGGAGAGAGAAACGCGCCGGCGACGTTGCCGAGCACGACGGAGATGACGGCGGCGGCGTCGTCGCCGCCGGCCGCGCGCGTCATGAGCACGTTGGAGGCAATGGTCGTGGGCAGGCACGCGAGCGCCAGCATGCCCAGCAGCACGGGGAGGGCGGGCGTGTGCGTGCGCAGGGCGCCGGCGGCGAGGGCGATGTGTACGATGGCTGTGGGAGGGTGTGGCGCGTGTTAGCGGGTGGTGGTGGTGGCACTGTCTGTCACTCATGATGGTGATGATGGTGGTGGTGACGATATCGGTGAACACGATGGTGGTGTGATGGTGAAGGTAGAAAGAGTGGTGATGACCCAAGGTGCGACGGAGAAGGAGGAGGAGAAACAGGAGCTGGAGGAGCAATACAGAAGAACAAGACGAAGAAGAAGAAGAAGAATAAAAAACGGCAACGTACCCAGCACGACGGCCGGAAAGACGACGAAGCTGATGCCCTGCACCACGACGTGCAGCCGCCAGTTGGTCGCGTTGGCGCGCAGCTTGGCCGGCGCGAGCTGCAGCCCGCTGACGAGGAAGATGAAGGCCACGGCGCCGTACAGCACGCTGTACTCGGACCGGATGGCGCCGCCGTGCGCAGCGACGGCTGTGCGAGTTTCACATGTACATGTTAGTCAAATGATGATTCCGTTTCTCGTTCAGGGGAGCGACCTCTCTCTCGCTCCTCCTTCATCGCTCGCGCTATCTCTCGCTCTCTGTCATCCCTCTCCCCGCCCCCTATGGTGTGTGTGTGTGTGTGCGCGCGTGTGCGATCATGGCAAGCAACATCTCCTTCTCGTTCAGAGGCACGTACAGGGAAAAAAGTAGGCCAGCACGCACGCCAGGCCGAACCCGGTGATGAGCCACTGCGCGAGCACGAGGCCGAGCGCCTTCTTGGCCCAGCCGATGGCGGTTGTCGGCTTCCGCGTCGGTAGTGGCGATGCCGTCTCCGGCGCGGTCTTCGTCGTCGTCGTCGCCGTCGCCGTCGCCGTCGTCACCGCCGTCTCCTTGTCGCCGGGCCCGACGCCGGCAGCGGCCTCGGACGAAATCGCTGGTGCCGCCGCCATCGCGTTTCTCAGCAATCGCCTAAAGAGTGTCGCCGCGGCTCAATGTATGTGGTCGCGCATGGGTAGCAGCGGTGTGAGCACGCCAACATGCGCCATGAAGCAAGCATGGAAGATGAGACGTTGTCGTCGGCGGACAAAGCCAAGCCCGAACGAACATATGGCAAAAAAACATGCCCTCACGCCCTCCCCATGTCTCGGCCGTGATCGGCGCCCGGCCCGGTCCATGGGTCGGCCGTTGGCTCTCGCGTGGGCCGCTGACCGGGTTATTGCCGCGCCAAAGGATCGCTCCTCGGGCGGATCCCGAGGGGGCCATCGGGGCCATCAGGGCCCATCGACACATCCATCTCACCATGGGGACTCACCATGGGACTCACCATGAAACGACACGAGAACGGCCTGTCGGGCGGGCTGAGAGGCCAGAGATGCCCGAGTCACGGCGACGTGGCGGACGGCAAGGTGCTCTATTGATAGGCGTGTGGTCGGGGGCTGTCTCGCAACTTGTCTCATGAACAGCCCGTCGAGCCGGCAGCGACCACCAGCTGTATGTACAGTACATGCTTTGCTTCACCCATCTTCACCCATCTTCACCCCTCAGACAGACGCTCACGGCCAGGGCCGCGCCGGCTTTGCCATCCACCCGAGGCGACGCCCGTTCTTGCAAACGCCCAGACGCCCGCAGCCAACCGCCAGCTCATCCGTCTCCCTCCTCACCGCTGGCGTCCAGACGCATTCGCCCAGAGCCAGGCTCGACTCGCCGTGCGACGGTAAAAAACGCTATGCAAATGCTCGTGGTATCAAAACAAAACGTCCCGCCCCAGTGTCGCGGGCGAACAGGATCCTCTCGTGCTCCATCGAGAGCCTCACAGCAACTACATTCGTAAAGGGGGTATTAAAGCGGACCAGAGAAGTCTATCAACGCAGCCGAAACAAGGGTATCATGCTTCTTTCCGACATCAAACCTTACACCGCCATCGTCATGGGCAGCTCCATGGGTAGCGCCGTTCGTGACTCGCCCGCGCCCGTACTACTGGGCGCGGGTGCGATTTCGGGGTCTGGTATTTGGATGTCGAGCTGTATCGAGTCAGTACGCAAGAAGCTGCAACCAAGTACGGCCGGTCGTCTCACAGTCATGTATCCTGTTCGGCGCAACGGGATAATCTTTGGCGGTATCACGCCATCCTCCGACGACAGCGTCTTGGCCATCTCTGCGTTCCACCTGTCGATCCACTTCTCCAGACTATTGAGTCGTGCCTTGATACCCGTGAGCCCAAAGTCGTCCCACAGCCAGCCCGTGACGAGGCCAAAGAAGCTGTCCATGACGTTGCGGAGGCTGTACGGGTCGAAGATGGGGATCAGCTCTCCGTTGAGCTTCTCTATGACTCGGCGAAACTCCTGCTCCGAGATGCCGGCCGGGTCCAGGATTTCGGGATACAGGTTCGAAAAGGTCGGGGCTAGGTCACCTTGCAGGAGCCAGTCGCGGCGAATGCGGATGATGCGCGTGGTCGCGTACTCGGCCGAGTCCATCGGGACGTGAGGGTTCAGGTGAGGGTAGCAGGGGTGCTGTGGTCCCCACTCTTCGCCCGCGTCGGGGTGAACATCCTCTCCCATGATGGACGAGTTGGACGACGACAAGGCCGGTCCGATGCCATCGCCGACTGACACGTTGGAGGGACGTGACTCCATCACATCGGGACCGCGTTCTAGGTCCCTGGAGAAGGACCGTCGAGGGTCCTCGTTTTCGGTCGCCATGATGGCTCTTCCCTTGCCCTTGTCTATCCTTGACGGGCGAAAGTCCTCAAGCTGCTCGTCGTCGATTTCTTGCGGTCCGGGGGTGGGAATCTGGGATCGGCTGCCGTCGTGAGAGGCCCGAACCGATCTGGGCAAGCTGATGCGGTGGTCGTGACTACCGCGCCGGTCGATTTGGAGGCTAGCACGGGTCGCGGGTGAGTGCTTTAGCTGGCGTTGCTCCGGGAGGGTGAGGAGGGGATAGTCGCCGGCGGCGCTGGCGACGAGATCGTCGGCGTGGGCGGAAAGTTCGAGGGTAGGGTGTCGCAGAGGCACGGGGGGCGCGGGGGGTGAGGACCTGCGGCGGCTACGAGGCTGGATGTTCCGGGGCGTCGAATTGGTCGGGTTCCAGAGCCGCGCAGACGACAATCGCAGGAGGCGGCGTGGAGGGTCGTCGTTGCCAGACGCGCAGGCAGTCGCGGCACGATTGCGGAAGGAAGACTGGAAGCGGTGGCCCTGGTGGCGAGCGGCGGTCAGGGGGCGCTGCGGGAGCTGCGGGTTCAGGGCGCGGGCAGCAGCTCGGTCCTGGGCGTGGTGGTCGCGATGCGGGTCGGGGCGATGGGAGCGGCGGCTTACGGCGCTGATCTGGCTCGGGTAGCTGGGCTGCTGGGAGAGCGGCGGCAGACGCAGAGGGTTGCTGCTGGACCGCGACGCATCTAGGGAGGGCGAAGTAGGTGGCGGCTTCGATGCGTGATGAGGAGCCGTGGGAAAGACGGGGTCGGCACGGCCGCCGGGACGACCGTGCTCAGGGGCGAGGATGGCGGTGGCTGGCGGTGACGCTGCCGCTGCCGTGAACGAGGCGGCGCGGTGGTGTAACGCGAGGTTCGCCTACTGCGAGAGACGGATGGCGGCAGGGCGAGGAAGGGCGGTGCAGCCACCGGCGATGGCAGCGGAGAGGGCGACGGATACGGTGGTGGTGGTGGTGGTGGTGGTGGTGGTGGTGATGGCCTCGAGTTTTCGAGGTCGGCGGCAGTAGCGGCCGCGGCGGCGGTAGAGGTGGTCTGGGCGCTGGCGTTGGCGAGGTTGCGGGTACCGGCAGTGCAGGTGCTGGTGGTCCTGGACCTGGTGCGGGCGCTGGACGACGCTGGCGACGGGCCCCTGGGCGGCAGCCTCAACGGCAGATGGCGAGCTGCAGCGGAGGCGGGCCAGCAACGGCGCTGGCGGAGGCGGCGGCGACGGCGGCGGCAGCAGCAGCAGCACGGGCCAGCACAGGCGCCAAAGCCGGGGGGCAGCACGGGCGGGCGCGAGGGAGAGCGAGAGGGGGAGGCGGAGGGAGGAATAGGGGCACTGCCTCGAACGGGTTAGCGGGGGAAGACGCCCTGGAGGACCAGCGGCGCATCGTGGCAGCGTAGCGCCTGGAGCGGAAGAACTCGGTGCCGCGAGGCGGACGGGGGAGGGAGGCAGGTGCTCAGCAGGTGGCGGTCGGGGCAGACAATAACATTGTCTCGCGCAACAACCGTCCGCGGATAAACAACAAGCTCTCTCACACTCGCTCGCTCGCTCGCCTGCTCTCCCCACGACTCGTCTGGGGGGCAGGCCGGGTTCTTGAATGCGATCGGGCAGCGTGGCGGCCCAGGTCGACAGCTCATGTTATTTTATTTTTCTCGCCGAGACCCCCCCCTTCTCTTCCCATCCGGCCCCCCCTCGTCCAAGGTTTTTGTCGTGGAGAGGGAGGGGCCCCCCAGCTCAGCCCAGCACGGGCAAGGGGGCCCCCATCGTCATGAAGGTTCTTGCGTTTGAGTTGCGCGCATCCGTCTCTCTTGTCCATTCTCACCCTCTCACGCCCTCGCGCTCTCCGCAGTGCCGTGTACGCACAACGAGGACGCAGTCCCTTGCCCGTGTGCCCCCTTGTCCGAGCCGCTGCCCTGGCCCTGGCGCCGTTGGTTGGCTGCTGGTGTCGGCGGCCCTTCGTTTGCCAGCACCAACAGAAACCCGAAGGCGGCATGGCTCACTGGCGGGGCAAGGGGGCGGTCCAGCTCTTACTCGCCCGTGGTGCAGCAGACGTGCGACTCGCGAGGAGCGACAGAGGGTGGAAGGGGGAAAGGGGAAAAGGGCTCGACAAAAGAAACCAAGAAATGGCATGTTGCGGGCTTCGTTTGCGCCGGAAACCGAGTCAGACCTGGCGATGCTGCGACTTGACTGGCCCCGCGCCGCGCGCCTGTCGTGTCTTTTTGCACGATTCCAACGCAACGCAGAGCAACGCACGGATGGCATGCGGGACGGGGACCGGGTGTCAAAACCAATCCTCGAACGTTGCGAGCCGTGGGTTCGAGAATCCATGGATGTCACTCAGAGGGGGCGTGTCTGACCCACGCGGCGATGGGGGCCGCCGGCCACCAACGAAAGGGCGTGCGCCGCGTCTCGGAGCCGTCGCGTCGTCGGCGTCGTCGTCAACATCATCATCATCATCATCACCGCCGCTTCGGACGCGCGACGCGCTCAGTTGTGGAGTTGCGTCACCGGGCATCTATTTCTCCCCCCTCCCCCCTCCCCGGCCGTCAAACTAAATAACGATAGCCTTCCAGCAGCCGGATGTGACGAGTCGTTGGTGGCCCCCCCGGCTCCTGCAGCATCAGGCTACGAGGCAGGCCGCCAACGACATCGCTCTACCTTTGCCTCCTCATCTCGCCGCCACATCCCCAGGCCGATCATGCGTGCTCTGCCGCCGCCAGGCCATCGGAGCGGACCTTGCTTCATCATGCATGATATGGGACGAGCCCGATTTGTTCGGCCGGCCGCCGCCGCATCGCATGAACGACGCCCATCCACATTACGAGTCAACCGTGCCTGTCATCTCATCATCCAGAGTCCAGACGAGGAGCATTGTCAATGCAAGGGCCAAGCGACCACATTCTCCTTCTTGCGGACTAGTGCTAAGCACTGTCATGCCTCTCCTGAGTCCTGATCGACTGCAGTCGCAACTAATCGTACATGGACTCGTACATGCGCCACCGGCCTGCTAGAGGCCACTCCACTCGGTGGTGCCTGACACCCCTTCGACAAGTCCCGCGAGTCTCAAGCGTCGTTACATGCGTGGGATACTCTTCACGCCGTTGGTCTCTGCCAGACGGGCCGTCCCGGTCAAGTCTGTCAATTTTGTTAGCCGCTGGTCAGCTCTGAGGACATGAGCCTCTCATGGTACGGCAGGGGCGTATGTACTGGTGCTGCTCTTGCGCCATCTCTCGCAGAGCTCGAGACCTCGCTTCAACTTGGCGAGGTCCTCCTCCGTCTTGCAACGATCTGCCTGACTGTCCTCTGACTCCTCAGCCAGCTCTTTCAGCTTGTCGTCGTCGAGCTTTGCCACTTTGTCTGCGGTCAAGATGTGGGGAATCCGCGTCATGAGCTGCTTCTCGACCGCCAGCGTGATGACGTTGGTCAGGAACGTCTCGATCGTCATCTTAGTAGACACCGTATCGTTAGAATTTTCGACGCGCGAGGGAATGGCCCGGCGCCATGCGAGTTACGTACCCCGTAGAACTCCACCATGGAGTCGAGCAGCCTCTCAAGCCGCAGCTGATGCGCTCCCTGCGCGTGGCCTAGTGCTCTCTCCTGCAGCCCGGCGTCCGAGCCGACATACTCCTGGATACGCTGGCCGTCCGTGTAGCCGCTAACCAGATCTCCCCATTTCTTGTCGAAGCGCTGCTTGGCTCGCCGCTCCGTCTTGTCCGTGTATACCCACTCCAGGGCCAGCATGTGGGAGTCGCCGTTGAAGTCCGGGAGCAGCTCCTTCAGCTTTTCACGGAGCGCGACCTTTCTGTCGGCGAAGAAGGGGGCCACGAACTGGTCCATGAGGCGGTCGCGAAGGGCGTGGTCTTCGCCGCTGACGTGCGATACGATCTTGGCCACGAGTCTCTCTGCGGCCTCCGCCACCAGCTCGAGGTGACGGCGGGCGATGGGCTTCCATGGCGACACTCGTTTTTCGAACAGGGTCAGCATGAGAACCGTGGAATACTGATCCGGAAACTCGTTCCCTCGAGCGTCTTCGGCCCAACCTTGTACCCGCCTCTCGAGCTCATCTTGCGAAATGGTCTCCTGGTCCGGCACATCGTACAGCGCCGTGTATTCGTCTACGTCGTCCGGCACCTCCTCGAGCACCCACGGCTGGTCCACCCCCTCCTCCCGCCATTTAATGTCCCACTTGGACCCATACTTGCCCATGATGGCGACAAAGATCCGGTTCAGTGTCCTCACCCGAGCGCGGAGGTTGTTTTCTCCGCCGGAGACACCCAGCTGGGACCCTTCGCAGATGGCGTCGAAGAAGTCTGAATCCTTGCTTTCGCCGCCCACGGCTTGTCTCGAGAGCCTCTCAAACTTTCTCGCGATGTCGATCAGGTACACAGTGCAGTCGCGTGGTTCGATGCGCGGCTCGCCCAGCGCGGTGAGATGCTGCTGGCGCTCCTCGATGAGCTCGCGAATGCGGCTGGTGACGCGCGGCAGTTGCGCCGCTGTGTGTGAAAGCAGCATGTCGCTGAGCTTCTGCCGAAGCGGGCCAACCCCCTTGTACTCATCCCTGATGGCAGTCCACGGCGCCGCGCCGAAGAGCTTGGCCTCAGTCTTGTCCCGGGTGTCACAGTCCACGTCTTCCCTTTCGGCCCGGTTCCGCAAGACGTACCACCCGTGCTTGAGTTTCCACGGCGTGTTGGATGTGTTTCTGAGGAGGGTGATGAACTCGGTCTCCAGGCCACCCTCCTCGAGTTGGTCCGGCTTGGTGACTATGCCCACCGTGCGCTTGCCTCGCGGTCGTACTGCTTGGTTGTCTCCACGACCTTTTGCATTTCAAGGCCGTTCTTGGCTGAGATGACCGCGAGGATGATGCTCGCCTCCTGGCTCATGTATTCAGCGGCAAGCTCATTGACCAAGGCGCGGTGCTCGTCGCTCTGCCTGAGGCCTTTGGCGTAGTAGAAGCCAGGCAGGTCGACCAAGGTCAAGGGCGGGATGCCCGGCCCGGAGATCTTGACGCAGAGAATGTGTTTCGAAAACTGCCTGGAGCCGTCGTTGATGCCCATGACGGCGGACGCCTTGTTGATGATGCCGGACAGCTCGCCCAGCTCCGTCTCACTCGCCGAAAACCTGGACAGCCTCTCCCTGACGTCCTCGGGGGCCGTCTCGTGCGGCTTGATCGAGACCTCCATCCTAGGCTCCGGCGCATCGCGCAGGACCAGCTCCGTGGCGAAGCGCGTGCCGAGGGAGCTCTTGGACGGGAAGCGGACGCGGGAGATGGCCTCGAGGACGGAGCTCTTGCCCGAGCTCTGGTCGCCGATGACGACGATCTGCGGGAGCTCCACGTACTTGCCCAGGTGGCCATCGCGGAGCTGGTCGACGGTGTTGAGGCCGCTGAGCAGCTCCGAGTGCTTCAGCTTCAGGTGCTGTAGGTCGCGTGTGTTGAGCGCGGAGGCATATGAGTTGAAGTCGTCGTGTCGCATGGCGACGCTGGAGTGGGCCGCGTCTTGGGGTTCCATCATTAGTCTTAGATATATATCACTACGTAGTCTCAAGTTTCAACAAGGAAGAAGTCCGAGGAACATGAAGATCTTAATCGTGGTCTGCCAGTCTACCGTGCAGAGTCTAACTCCCAGTATTTATAGTCAAGCCCATCACGGTTGGCAGCGTGCAGTAGCCATTTAGGCCGCCAACCCCCGCGAGGCAGCCACGAGACCGAAGCGGGAGCGGAAGCGGCCCGCTGAAGGTTGCATAGAGAGGCGTCTTTCGATACATTACTCCGCCGCTTCGCCGCATCGTCGAGTCCGACGGCGAACAAGGGTCAATCAGTCAGTTGCTGAGAGGACGAAGCCATGTTGGATGGCAGGATCGCGAGGAGCAGGCAGCGGCTACGCCACTCGGCCCGCGTGGGGGCAACTCAATCAACTGAATCTGCACCAGCTTCCGCGGGAGGGGTTTGATGTGGATGCCTCGCTTGCAGACCGGTTGGCGAAGGCGAGGCTCACAAGGACTGAAGCTGCAGCCAACAGCATGTGGCGCAGGCGCAGAGTGTACTCGTAGAACCAGGCTTCAGGGGGGGGACACGCACAATCGTACGAGAAAAGACGTGGATTTTTTTTATCGACGGCCTCGGCCGCAGCAGTAGTGAACCGTTCGCGCGGCTCGCCCGCTGCGGAGATGGGCATGGGGATATGCAGCCGGAACCAACACGCATACCGGCTGAAACGAGGCTGACTTGGAGTTGCCAGGCGACGGAAGTGGTTCCATTTGATTGAGGTGCCTTTTGTCAACAAGGCACAGCCGGCTGCAGGGAGTCGCCGGGCCGTGTTTGCTGCGGTTATTGCTGGCAATGCTGCTGACGCTGCCATTGCTGCCGTTGCTGCCATTGCTGCTGTTGCTGCTGTTGCTGCTGTTGTGCACCTCACACCTCATGGCGCGTGCTCTTGGTCCGCTGGGGGAGCAGCAACGGTGCAAGCGATATCGCATTCGTAGGTAGGTAGTCCGTAGTTGGCCGCCATGTCCCCGCTTCATTTGACCTTTGGGCGTTACTGTACCGCTGATGTTGTTGAAATAATCGTCAAGGTCGGGCCAAGTAGCCTCCGGAGTCCGGGGTCCGGACGGGGCGTTGAAGCCGGCAGGCGATTGGACCCATGTTCATCCCGTCAGAACCTTGGCTCTGCACCCGCAGCGAGCGGGACGGGAAGAAAAGAACCTCCAGTCGGGCACTACCTGTACCAAGGAAGCGCTGGGCCGGGCAGCCGGGAGCCCATCCGCCCCGCCCGGTGCAGCCCCTACGGCTGTCGCCTGGGCTCCCCCAAGTCCCCCTACCCCGGATTGCCCAGCTGCCCGGGCATTGATGGAGCGCCAGTGAGGTCGGGTGCCTTAAGGTAAGGTAGTTGAGGTCCACTGGGCTGTCCCCGACTCCTCAATCCGGCCACCGCGCCCGACCGTCCTCAGTGGGCCGAGGGCCGCCCACAGCCTCTCGCAAGGCAGGAGCCCACCACAACTCGCCGTGTTGGGCGGCTTGGGCGGCCCCCCATTTCCCGTCTGGGCAATTGACTGAACCTGTCATCGACCTTTCCCAGCTGAACGGCCGACGGGGACACGCACGCAACCGCTCCCGCCCGACGCAGCCACTGAGGTCAGCGACAGGTGCGCGGCGGCGCGCCACGGACCGCGCGCAGCACAGGAGGAGCGCCACCGTCGCCTGCCAAACGGATCCAAAAGCAGGCGGGAGCTGTCGGACGGCATGCCGGGACCCTAGGTTGCTTCCCAAATTCATCGACCAACCTACTCGGGTAGGCGACCTCAAACCTCCACGTCCGCGCGTCTCGTCCGCGCGTCTCGTCCCGCCTACGACGTACCTCGCCTCGCATCGCCCTCCCACCTTTGCACCCCAGCCGTCTGCATGGGCCGTCTCGCGCAACGACCCTCGCCGCAGCAGCAGCCGCCGCCGCCGCCGCCTCACGCTCGCCATGGGAGCCGCAAGTGATGCCTCGCCAGGCGGACCATCGACAGCAGCAGCTGGAGCCGCAGCCGGAGCCGCAGCAGCAAAGTCGACACCGGCGCCGGCGCCATCGTCATCGTCATCTGCCCCAGCTCGCCCGACCGCCGTGCCCTCCCAAGGCAAGGGTACTGCCGCCGCCGGCGCCTCCGCCTCGTCCTCGGGCTTCAGTGGCCCGCCGGGCCATGCCATGCGCCGCACGAGGACCTTTGACAACGGCTCAGACTCCTTCTCCTTCCCCGCGAGGCGGCGGCCCTCGCTCGCGAGCCGCTCCTCGGCCTCCAACGACGGCGGCATGGGCAGGCGGAGCTCCAACTTCTCCGACTATAGCTCCGAGGCCCGCGACATCATCAACCCCCGGGTCCAGGCCGGCACCGCCCAGGTTCCCGTCCCCGAGGCTTCGTCCCTCGCCTCGCTGTCTCTGGCCTTTGCGCTGCTCCCCGCCGTCGCCGGTGCGCTGTTCAAGAACGGCCACACTGTCGTCACCGATGTGTTGCTCCTCGGGCTCGCGGGCGTCTTCCTCCACTGGTCCGTGACGCAGCCGTGGTATGCCCCTCTGTGTGCCCGATCCATGCGGCTTCAATGAATATTCCGGGTCTGACATGAAATGACATCACATAGGGTCTGGTACCACTCTGCGCAGCAAATGCGCATCGAAAACGAACCGGACGACGAAGTGGTCATCGACGACGAGGACAGCTCCACGGACGGCCCGAGCCCCAGCTCGCCTCTGGACGACGTCCCTGAGGAAGACGAAGCGCCCCAGCTCCCACCACGGCCGCGCAGTAGACAGAAGCAGCCCTCCACGCCGCAACGGAACGCTCTGCGCGAGCTCTACCTGCACGAGGTCCTCGCCCTCGTCGCCTGCCTCGTGCTCCCCCTCGTCAGCGCATTCCTCCTCCACGCCATCCGCTCACAGCTTAGCCGCCCCTCCGAGGGCCTCGTCTCCAACTACAACCTCACCATCTTCCTCCTCATCTCGGAGCTGCGCGTCTTCTCCCACATGATCAAGCTCGTGCAGGCGCGGACCCTCTATTTACAGCGCGTCGTCCACGGCAACCCCTTCGGCTCGCCGCTGGCGGGCGGTGCCGGTGTCGGTAACGACAGTGCCGAGGTGATCGAGGACATGCTCGGGCGCATTCAAAGGCTCGAAGCTCGCTCTGCCGCCGACGAGGCCCTGGCGCTCGAGCAGAGCGCGGGCGGCCCCGACTCGGCGCGCGCCAAGCGGGAGGCTGTCGTGGCGCGAGACGTGCGCAATGCCATCCAGCCCGAGCTCGACGCGCTGAACCGCGCCGTGCGCCGCTACGAGAAGAAGGCGACGCTGCTGCAGCTCCAGACGGAGGCTCGCTTCTCGGGCTTGGACGATAGACTTGACGACGCCATTGCCCTCGCCGCCGCCGCGGAGAAGAACAGCGTCGCGAGTAGGAATCTCGTCGCGCGCGCCGTCGAGTCCGTCACGGCCGTCGTGCTCTTCCCCTTCCATGCCATGCTCGAGCTGCTCGTGCTCCCGCTCAGGCCGCTCCTCGCCCTGGTCGCCAGGAACAGGCGGGGCAGAGAGCACCATCCCCAAGCGAAGCAACAGCAGGGGCGAGGGAGCCGCGCGGGTAAGGCGCCCGCGACGGTGCGATACAACGGCGACAGGGTGCCGACCCGAGTGATGAGATAGACGATTCCCATGATTAAGGTTACATCTACGCGGCGCAACGCCATAATTCGTTCTTCTTCTTCATTTTTTTTTTCATGCATGATACCAACAGGGGAGGGCATGGGAGCCCGGTTGTCGAGCAAGAGGTTCCACCGCAAAGTCGCCGCCTCTTTGGCACCTCCGAAGGAGGAGAGCGATATTGCCGGTCTGGGTTTCGTTTCTCATTCACAACGCCAATCCTCGTATCGATACCACAAGCGCCAAGCTAGACTAGAGAGAAATACCAATATTAAACAGGCATTCTCTCATGAGCTGGCGTCCCTCTCGGCCCGTTTCTGTAGGGTGCGACGTTGCTGTCCAGGTTAGGTCCGTCGTTGCACGCGAGGCTCCTTTATCCGCCGCCGCGTGCGAGTCTCCCCAACACCAACGGAGGAGGTGGCCCGTATCGGGAGGGAAACACATGAGTGCGGCCGTCGCGACACAGGGAGAGAGAGCCCTCTGCGCTCCCGTTGATCAAGACACCATTCCGTAGCACCATCGATGTCTGCGAGACACCGCGCTCGGCGGCACGTCCGCCTTGTGCGCCGCGGCGGGCCTATCACCCCGAGTTGGCGGTCGCCCATGTGTCCCGAGTCGCACGACTCCAAGGACCCGGCGGGTGACACTGTCAGCGAAAGGGCCGAGCCCATTGAGGGTTTCAAGGAATGAATGATGCGCATGTCGATGCACCGAGCCGACAATGACAAAAGGAAGCGTCGAAGAGCGGTAAGGTGGCATGGTGGTAGGCAGGTGGTTGGCGGGAGCCGCAGGACTGAGACCTGCTGCGGGTTTGGAGGATCGACGGCCCGCCGGGCTTGACCTCGACGACGCATGTGCTGGCCTGGCATGGCATTGCATTGCATTCGACCAACGCAGCCGTCGTATGTACCTCCTCGCAAACGCAAACGCAGACGCAACGAACGCATCGCCAGCCACGGCTCGCCAGGGCCACCTTTCGGCGAGATCGACCGATTGGGGCCGGTTCCGCTGATCATCATAGCCCGTGCCCCCCTCCGTTGACGACAGCGGCGCGGCAGAGAAGAAGACGAAGAAGAAGAAGAAGAAGGCGGCGACAACGACCATCGCCACCACCACTCGGAGCACCCATCACTGCCCTGTCTTCGACATTGTGAAGCCCGCGCAGAGGTGTGGCACCGAGCCTTGTCGGATTCGCCGCGGCTGTGCGCTTTGGTCCAGCCGACGCACGAGAGCCTGGGGCGGTTGCGATTGATGTGCAACGAGCGCGTTTTCTAGCTCAGTGCGATGGGAGCACAACGAGGCCACGACCAGGACCGAGACGGGGAACAGGTCCTGGGATTTCGTATCCGCGGAGAGACGGCCGACTCGGTGCTGCTGCTGCTACTGCTGCCGCTGTCGCTGTCGCCACTGCGCCCGCAGCTGTGGCCTCGTCGCCGGCTCCACCCAAAAGTTTGGCATCCGCAAAAGACGGCAAACCGTAAGACAGACAAGGGCGAAAAACGGCTTTATCATGTGCTCGCGTCATGCGTGCAAGGACGCGGCGCGGCGCGGCGAGGTGTGGGACCGATTAATCTCATTAGATGCGCGCCAGGCCGAGCGATAGCGCAGGTGCAGCAGGCGGCGGACGCATCGCAACGCTCTGATTGACGAACCCCCTTGTCGCCGGGGACGAAAAAGGTGTTCGATCGGTTCAACCGGAGAGGCGGGTCAGCCAGCCGCCAAGTACTTGCTGCAGTGCGAGGTGGGCTGTCGCTTGGTGTCGGTAACATGGAGAAGCCATGCCCGGGTCATTGACGCTTTGTGCGCATGGAAAACGCCGACCGACTACCTGATTGTTTCCTTCTTCGCTCCCATGTACGTCGCGCAAGGCCGATCAGGCAGGCCGAGAGAGAGAGGACCGCCTCCGCACGATGCGACGCGGCGAGAGCGCCAGGCGAGGCGAAGACAGGCGAGGCAACGCGACACGGCATGGGACGTTGGGATTTGCTTTCTTCTCCAGACCACGTCGACAGCGGGCGAGATGATTTGTTTAATGAGCTGGCACCTGTCAGGTAATCGTACGGCCCCCGCCTCTGCGTATTGGGCGAGCGGGTGACATGTCTGGGCCAATGGGCCTGTATTTGTCGCGGAACTCTCGACGGTGACGGTGATGGTCGATGGCCGATGGTCGATGGCCAGAGGCTCCGCTCTCGACCACGGCGACCGGAATCACTCACAGCAGCTCCGCACCATTTGGCGTGGGCGAACCAGCCGCAGAGGTCAGACGATGCTGGGACATGGCAGGGGTGTGGCTTTGCTCCTGATTGATGCCAAGCAGGCGGCTGGGGCCAGCTGGGGGGGAGTGCGGGCTCCCAAGACGAGGGGAAGAGGAGAAGAGCGGTGGCGACAAGGGCCGGCGCCTCGGGCACCATGGAGGCCACAGCGCTGAAGCCGGGGACTGGTAAGGCGCTGCTGGGCCAGAGCTCGCCGGCAGGACGGGAGAAAAGAAACGAAGGGCGGTTCGAATGGCGGTCGCGGCGCGCAGCCAGTGCCAGAGTGCCATTTCCATCTCCACGGCGGCAGCAGTCGACGCCCGGCACCCAAGACGCGAGCGGGTGTGCCCATTGTCTGTCCGTCTGGTCCTTGTAAGTGGGTGGATCCGAGCTGCTCAGCTGTTGTTGTTCGAGCGACAAAGACGGCAGGCCAAGCGTCCAAGATAAGTTTAGCCGGCGGATGTGGCTCCAAGCTCGCCCGTACCTGCATGTACTTGTCCACGCTACCGACGCACCCAACAGCCAGGGCGACCCCGATTCGCGGCAGTCGGCATATTGAGTTGGGGTTTTGGTTGGCCGCGGCATGTGTCGGTCAAGGGCAGGTTGGTCGAGCCGCTTGCTTTACGATGGGCGATTGACGCCGTCGGGCGCGCGAGACAGGCAGACAGACACATGGGCGTTGTCTGCCTGCACGTTCACGACGGTTGACGGCGACGACGGCGCTTCGGCCACGGCTGTCGTCGCGGTTGCGGTCGTACTCGTAGTGTGCTCGGCTCTGTTTGTGACGACATGTCGATAAGCTCGTGAAGTCAGTCCCCTCCCCCGTACATGGTCAAGGTGACACGGCATCGGATGGGAAGGCAAGGACGGACCGGGAGCGCAGCAGCCCCCGCGCCGGCGGCCCATGAGGGACGGCGGCCATCACCTCACCTCGCTCGCGACGCCTCATGCACGTAAGAACGCTGTCCAGCGCGACACAACAACAACGACGACGCAACGACGACGACACGAAAGGGAGGGGGCGGCTGCGCCTCGCCAGCCACGCTGACCGCCAAGGACGCGCAAAAACGAGGTCCGTCGATGGTGCCAGCTCCGTCTGGCTGGACGTTGTTGGCTGGCTGGCCGGCGGGCTGGTTGGCCGGCTGGTGACCAGACGAAGTTTTCTTTGTGCAATGATGACGGGGGCGGCGACGACGACGACGCCGACGACGACGTGGTTGTGCCAGGCCTGTGTCCCCTTGCGTGAGTGGTTGAGACACCACCACCGGCACCAGACTGAGGTCATGGATCCCAGTGGAGGTCGCCGCCAGGCTGGCATCTGGCATCCGGACGCAACGGCACCTTGGAAGGTGCCAGGCAGAGTGAGAGCCTGGCCGCTCCTGCCCTATCGCCTGCGCCGTCGCATTGGGTGGCGTCCAGTCGTCCGTCCGGCCACCGACGCCGGCAGGCGAGATCCAGCCGTTTGCCTCGTCGCGCTTGCTAGGTTGGGAAGCTTGGGTTCCTTCCGTCAATCAATCTGGTTACGGAGTGACTTGTCCAATTCATCCACTTGGAGGGAGGTCTGCTGGGCGGCCTCGCGTCAACATGGAACTTGCTTGCCGCTCCCTTGTTGGCGTTTGCTTTGTCCTGCGCAGCGCCCAGCGCCCAGCGCCCATCACCGGGCAGCGGCATCCATCCATCCCATCAGCCTCAGCCTCAGCATCAGTAATGCACGACCGGCCGACTCAGACGGCCGTTCGAGTCTGTAGTAAGCCACCTGAAATTCGAAGCGGGCCGTGCTGGGCTGGGCACCCGAACGTCCAAGCATCCCATTCCCAGGCACCTCACCGCACTGCACCCGAGTCGGTTCGGACCCGTCTTAATTTAGCCCGCGGCGTGCCATGCCATGGGGCAAGCGTGGCAAGGAAGGCGCCGACGCACTGACGGCGCACTGCCCTGGCCGGGCTGGCCCTATCGTCGTGGCCGTCACCGCGGCCGTCATCGTGGCAGCCATCGTGGCAGTGGCCGTGTTCGCCTGGACCCGTGGTCGCACACCAACAGCAAGGCGCGTCGGCGGCTTCTTCGTCCAGCCTGCAGCCGCATCTTTCATTCGCCGCTGTGCCCCTGGCTGCGTCTTCCTTTGGCATCCCATCTAACTACTCGTAGTTCATACCTACCTACGTACTACTTCGTACACGTACTCGTACACCTAAGTCAGCATCCACGGAGCAATGTGCAAGCGGCGGCGAAGTGCATGCACAGGCTCTGGGGGGGTGTGGCGCGCTGCCGCTGCCTCTTCCGCGACGCGCCCCTCCCCTCCAAGTCCTCCCCTCCAAGCCGTCGATGTTCCCCTCCCCTCCTCGCCCACCCATCCACCTTCACACCTCCAGCTGGGCGCTCGCCCACTTTTCCATGCACGCCCCCTGGCATCGCAATCTTGGACGTCAAGAACTTTGCGCGCTACCATCGGTCCACGCCGGGCATTTTGCATCGCCAGCCAGCCGAGCTCCTTCGCCAGCCTGGTCCATGGACAGGGCCGCTTGGAGGCGCTAGCAGCAAGCACCAGGCGCGAACGTGGCCGCCGTCGGCAGACAGCCGGCCTTCGGATGAGAGTGAGAGTCGCGGCGCCATCGCGCATCAAACCGGCAAACACGGTGTCGCGACAGCCCAGGCCCTAAGCGCAGCGACCGACGCTCGAAACCTCGCGGCGGTCTGATGATGGTCGTCTGGGACGTCGGGGCCTGCGTCGCCGGAGGAGCCCCAAACGTTGCCCGACGACGCCCGGTACTCGTGCGTACGGAGTACATACGGCGGGACTCCGTACACAGATGCAACGACCATTGACACCACGCGCGCTCCGTCCGGCCGCCGCCGTTGGCCCGCGCTCGTCTGGCTGCGCCGTGCGGACCAATGACTCGCCGCCGCGGTGCCTTCGACTGCTTCGGGTCGTCCGCCATCTCGTCTCCGGCTCGCCGTCGCCGCTCCTGAACCCTGTAGACGCAATGCTCGTCATCCGCGTCTTGTCCTGGCCTGGCATCCAGGGGATCCACAAGCGACCAGGCCCCCGGCCGGGAAATTGGCCCTCCATCACCTCCATGCGCTAGCGTCCCAGGGCTGGCTGGCCGGGGACGGGGGCCCTGCGGCAGTCTGCCGGCCCTTGCAAGTTGCGCGCCGTCGACGTGACGCTGGGCCTCACCCGAGCCCGTCACATCATGCGTGCTACCTGCGTATGGCCACGATGGACGTGGTACTTCGTACTTGCTTTGTACCTGCCCGGTGGGCAAGGCCCGGCGCCAGGTCCATGTCCATCGGATCGATGGCTCGATCCATCCTGACACGCCCACGGACGGGGACCGACCAGACAATGGCCTCTGGTTCCCCCTCCTCCCCAGGTGGTTCGTCTTGGTCCGTTCGTCTCCTTCACTTACATGCCCATAGCTCTCTGACCGTGGCTCGGCGTTGAAAGCTATGCCGCCCGCTCTCTTCCACTCTCGTTGACGTGACCTCTCTGGTTGTTCTCTGCATCATCATCAAAGACACGACGGCACTTCCCTTGCCTCAGTCCGCCCGGGCCCGTTGTCTGGCTGTCCCACCGCTTTGAGTCTCTGGCCCCGCGTCTAGATCAACGCGACCGTCTTTGGCAGAGCACGCTGTCTCACGCCGGAGGTGCGCGATCCCGCCTTTCCTGGACGCCGCTTGCTGTAATTGCATCGGGGGGCCTTTGCTTCTTTCTTCCGACGTAGGCTTTTGCCACCCGTCTCGTCTCCTTTTCCACGACATCCGGCTCTGTCCTTGGTCCCTTTCACCTTCGACTCGGGTAGGTGACCTTCGTCGAACATGCCGCACGGCTCCGCGGCCGTGGTCAAGCAGCTCTCCCGACTTTGACCTCTCGATATCACCAACGACCTGCTCCTCACCAGGGACCATGTTTTCCAAGGTCGTTCGCGTGTGGGCGATTCTCTGCCTGGTGCTGGCCTTGCAGCTAGCTGCCGCGCAGAGCTTCCTGGTGGTGAAGAGGCAGGATGGCCCTGGGACGACATTGCAAACCGTACGCAGCAATGTTGCCGAGTCCTCATCAACAGTCGCCATGGCGTCGTCGACAATCAAGAGTGATGATGTAGGCTCGGCATCGATAACACCGCCTCCGAGCGCCACTGATGATCATGGGGCTCCTCCGGCCTCTACCATCATCACCACGAGTGGTGGGCCGCTGGATAACTCAACGTTTCTCAATGGTATGCGACTTCTCCTCCCGCTGCCCCCTCACAATCACTGACATGACGCGTTTCAGCAACGATTCCCGCCGGGCACCTGCCGTTGCCACCCCACATCACACCCGGCTGGGGCGTTGCCGGAGTCATAATGCTCATCACCGGCGTCATATATACACTGGTCGGCATCAAGAACCGGTGGATTCACACCTTCTTCTCCACTGCCTACATCACGGCACTGGGCGTGGCCGTGTTGATTGTCTATGTTATGAACATCCCCGTCAGCAATGCTATACAAGGTGGATACGTCGTGGCTGTCGTAATGTCGGGATGTGCGGTCGGCGCGGCCTCCATGTTCTTCAAAGAGCTCACGGAAGGGCTGGGTTGTGCTCTAGGAGGGTTTTGCGTCAGCATGTGGCTCCTGTGCTTGGTGCCTGGGGGTCTGCTGACGCCGGTGCCCTCCAAGGCCATTTTGATCGCCGTCTTCACCTTGGTCGGTTTCGCCTTTTACTTCAGTCGCTGGACGCGGGACTGGGCGCTCATCGGCATGATCTCCTTTGCTGGCGCCACGGTGACCGTGCTGGGTATCGACTGTTTCAGCGGGGCTGGCCTCAAAGAGTTCTGGGTCTATGTCTGGGACATAAATGGGAACCTGTTCCCTCTTGGGGCCGATACGTATCCCGTCACCAAGGGAATCCGAGTCGAAACGGCCGCGATAGTCATCATCGCCCTTGTCGGCATCATCTCTCAGATCAAGTTGTGGATAATCGTGAGGGACAAGCGCGAGAAGAGAGCAGCAGAGCGAGCCGAAGGCCAGAGGAACCTCGAAGTCGAGGAGGAAAACGTTGGCAGGCAGGTGGAGGAGACCAACGCTCGCGAGCGCAGTCGCTGGGAGCGGGTCTACGGGGATGGCACCGTCGGCAGCGGAGACTCTCGCATGTCAGACTACGGAGACTACGGAAGCGAAAAGAGGCTGAGAGGTAGCCACGCTGGCTCGTATAAACCTCGGTCATCCGTTGAGGTGTACGAGATGGCGGACATTTCGGAATCAGAACAATCTCGCAGCCCGCCGAATGCGTTGATGGAGGCTGAAGAAGCTCAAGATGGCAAGGTCACGGTTCGAGTGGCTGCCGACGACATTCCCGAATCCCCAACGGATGTGGGTGACGATTTCGACGAGAAGACAGCGACGATGAGCGAGAATGCCGCCATGTCATCCACCGCTGCAAAGAGACTATCGCAGAGGACCGCCACGAGCAAGCGCGTGTCGCAGGCCCAGACCGTTACAGAGGCTCCGGAGGTTGTCCCGCTCCCTTTCACCGTTCCAGACAACAAGGATGCGGAGTCCAACAGCGACAGGTCTTCTGTCGCCACCTTTGCTGACGAGGTCGACGAGACAACGACGACGCGGCGGCGGTCTGAGCGTCGTTCTCTGGCCAATAGGCTGTCAAAGGGATCGGCATCTCTTCTCAGAAGCTTCTCTCCAGGGTCAAGACGTGGCCAGGACGGCTTGAGTCCGGAACAAGGGGAGAGCTCCGAGGAGCTGGTTCGCGAACTCCACCAGCGCGATGCCGACGACGAGTCGTTGGCTGCAACTGTCGACAATGACAGCCTCAGCGGTGCCGACGGGGAATCAGTGTACTCGATGCACTCGAGAAACGGCATTGAGATCAATGCCAACCTTGCCAAGGATGACATCAAGGAGCCTGCCCAGGATAACGAGACAGTCCAGGAGCCTCCGCAGCCCAGCGAAGAAGCAGGGGAGCGATTGCAAGATGCTGCGAACGCGAAAGACCATTCAACAGAAATGGCAGCGAACTCGCCAGACCCCGATGCCGAGGTGAATGCACAGGAGGCTCCCGGAACCGCTTCGCAGGAACATGCGAGAGAATCTGCGTCGCAGGGCCAACCGGCTTCAGCGGTCGACCCTATACAAGAACCTTCGGAGAAGCAAAAGTCTGTCGCGCCTTCCGTCGCCTCGACACCTGCGAGTCTGACTCAAGATCGCTTGCCGCGGCCATTGTCGCGCGTAGCCATGTCTTATCGGACGAATGAATGGGTTAAGCATCTCAGCTACGCCGACGCCCCTGAGTTGGAGGACATACGTGTTACCGAACCCGCCCGACCAGCTAAAGTCGTCGCAAAGGAGCGCTCAGTACCCGTCGACGTAGAGGAGCTTCAGAAGACGGCCGTCGAGGGCATCGCTCCCGCTCCGATGAAGCAGCCTGAGCCTGCAGTCTCGAACGTTACGCGAGTCCCCAGCGTCACTAAGCGAGTCTCCAAATACGAGCCTTCGCCCGGCACTCAGGCAAATAACCCCGCTCAAGACGTTGAATCAATTCGAAATGTCACGCCAGTGACAATGGCAGCTGCCCCAGCCGCTGGCCCTGTCGGCGTCGGGTTGCCTCGTTCGGTATCGTCAACGGCTTTGCGGAAAGTATCACCAGGGTTCGAACCGATCGTCGAAGAACAGCCGTTGGAACCCTCCAATTCGGAGCCTGGGCACGAGGATGCATCTCGGCTGTCTCGAAGCCCATCACTTGCTGGGTTCGAGACGCCTCAGCGTGTTGCAGTTCCGGGGGTGGTCTCCTACGCCAGTCCACAGACGCTGATCGGACAGCGCGAGATGTTTTTGCGAAGCAAATCGCAGGGCAGCCTACTCTCACAATCGCCCGAGCCAAGCTTTGCAGCGCATGGCCCCAGCAGCGACGCGGGATCTCTCTACAACTATCCCGTGCACACTGCGCCGCTGAGTGTTGCCGACCCCGACGACTTGCCCCTCAGCCAGCGGAGGCAGATCATGCGGCAGAGCAGCCTCATGTCGCTGTCTCAGCAGAATAACTCGGCTGTTCGCTTGTCGCACATCGGCCATGAGAGTGCAGAAAGCCTGCCGTTCAACTCTCACCAGCCCAAGAGGGCATCTACACTCTTGACTCGGAGCGCGAGAGACGCGCAGCTCGCAAGCTTTCGCCAATCCGTTCAACAGGACCTGCGCTCCGGGACGCCCATTATGGCATCGTCTGGGCGAGAGTCGCCCTTTGCCTCATCCTCACTGCTGGGCAACCGGGAGGCTGAGGTACAGAGGAACATTGAGATGCAACGAAATGTGCTCATGGGCCAGAAAGAGGCGGAGGCCCAGAGGAGAGAGATGCAGCGACGCGAGAAGGAGCTCCTCGATCGGGCTTTTGACGAGCGCATGAGGAGTGGCGATCTTCTCGATGTGCATCGCGAGGCGATGCGAAAGATGCAAAAGGGCGCCCGATAAGAAGGGGACGACACGACGAGGCCTGGGTCTAGAGCCCGGCTCCACGCCACCAACGAGATCAAGTCACGACAGGAGAAGGAAAACGACACGCACATGCTTGCATCAACTACCACTACATATTCATTTCGCTCTTTTTGCTCATGCATTCCCGGTTTGCTGCTTATGCACGACACACTGTTGATACCAAAGGAATTTGGCGCTAGGGGCGTCTGATGCCAGCGCATAGTTGAAGATAGAGGGCGTTTCTCGGCAGCCACATAATCAAGCTGGTAGATAGGCTGCATTGGGGTACTTACGGAGCAACTAGTAAATAGGGTCTTGATGCGATTTCAATAAAAGCATCACCTCGATGAATATTTTGCTGCTTACGTTGGTCGTAGGCAGCGATTCCCGATGCACAACAGTGAACATTAACTGAAAAGCTGTATTGCCAAGGCCGAGGCGTAATACGTATACACAACGAGAAGATGCATGAGACTGACGGCTTGTCTTTGGTGTAAATATCTTTGAGATCTAGACCTAACGGACCCTGAACGCCTAACACCAGCGGTTCAAGACACCGATCCGGTTGAACCGAACGCTCGGAGTTCTACTCTCCCTCCAGTGGCTCTACTATCCTTGAAAGCAGAACGGACTGTCCTTTCATTAAACCTGACTAGCTCCCCGCTGAAGCAGCCTCGACGTGAATTCAGAGTCGATCCTGGCGCGTTCTTGCGCCCCCACACCTCTCGATTGATCCTCGGCCCAAGCGGTGTTGAGACGAGCCTCGTCGTCGTCGTGTCCAGGCGTACGCGGTTGCGAATCGCCACTTGCCTGAGAGGTGTGACTGACGCGACGGGGCGCTTGTGCAGGCTCCCTTGATGCATCTTTCTCCGCCGATGACCTGCCAAAGCGAGGCAGGTGCAGGTTGAGGTACGTTCGGAAGGGAAAGGGGTTGCGGTGTATGGGATCGGGGACGGCACCGTCTGCGGTCGCTGTTCTTCTGGGCTCGGTCACCCGTGAGTGATGTGCCGTATGCACCGTCGGCAACTGTCCACTCTCGAGGTCGACGTCGTGAGACACAATGGTATCGTGACCAAAGGACTGCGTGCCGCTGCGTGTAACCGACGAGCTGGACGTGACGCTCTTGAGGGCGTGCGAGGTGAGGATCTTGGAGGAACTGTAGCAGGTGATTAGCATCGACACTGAGTACCTTGACTAAGAGAGACTCACCCCTTGACCGTGGTGGAGTTCGAGCCAGTTCCTGACCTGTCCCGGTCGGGATCGTACACCTCCTTGAGGACAGGGAAGACGCGGCCGAGCCCGAGCGACAACAGGGCCCTTCTGTATATGTTGATAGCATCCCGGGTCGTTCCGAAGAAGCCGCAAATGGGTATGGCGGTAAGGATCGAGATGTACTGAGTGTTTCTGTAGGCCCAGCCCACCTGATCTGACGGAAGCAGGAAGATGGTGTCCCACGGGAAGGGTGGCGGCGGATTGTGCATCTGGTGGTAGTCGAAGGGCTGAACGCCGTCCATGTATACTATGTTGAGCACGGCGAGCAGGACGACGATCGGATAGAAGGGCACGATGATGGAGATGACCATCAGATAGAGTCGGCGGCGGGTACGCAGACTCCGGCGTTGGATCGTGCTGTTGGTGGACAAAACAGGGTCGTTGACCTTTGACAGCTGTCGGTAGCGATGAAAGATGAGAACTGGACACGAGTCTTAGTTCACGCTTTGCCAACATCAAAGGGGACGGGGCCAGCTTACTCGAGTAGATCAGAGTTAGCCCGCCAATAATGATGGGCGGGATGACGAAGAAGACGAGGTACGGCCAGGACGGCGACGCAGCCCAGTCGCAACCGCTCAGAGTGCCGATGACATATCTCTGCATGGAGAGAGGATACGTCCAAGCGAGCAGCGACAGAGGCCAGGGAAAGATGATGAGGCCCTGGATGAGGTTGCGCCTCCGCCTCTCGTGGACGGAGAGCGGGTGGGCCCGCAGCTCGCCGACCTGGATGGCGAGGTTGCGCATGATGGCGAGCAGACAGGTCAGGAAGAGGGCCTTGGAGAAGTTGCGGTAGAAGTTGTCAAAGTCGCAGAAGCCCATGCCGGGCCACCACGAGAGGGTGTCGTTGTCGCGCCATATGAGGCTGTTGACGACGGTGTCGACGTTGTAGAGCACGACGTTGAGGACGAAGAGCGAGGCGGCGAACTCGCCGTTGCGGACGAGAATCCACAGGGGAACGAGGCAGGCGAGGTCCGCGATGATGCCTAGCGCGACTCGGAAGCCCAGGTTGACGGTCAATGAAGTGGGCTGCTCGGCGAGGCTCGGCACCGGCACGACGAAGGCGTCGCCGACCTGCCTGGCGTTGGCGAGGGCGGCGAGCAGCAGTGCTTCCGCCATGGCGAGTCTGAGTTGGTTCTGGGTGTGAGTGTGCTCTGTGGAGAAATGGATGTGTTGCGAATGGGAGAAGATGAAGGGTGTTGGCGTGGCAATGAAGAAGACTGTGAACGGGTGTTGCGTGCGAGATGTATTGCAGAAGAAAGTTCGCTGTCAATCCGGCAAGCGGGAACTGGTGGTGACGACGTTCGGAAACAATAACGACAACACCGACGACGGCTGCGGCGGAAGTTTATAGACACTGCTCAACAATAGACGGCCGAAAACCCAAATCTCCAGACCACGAGCGTGACCGCTCGCCCCCCACGGCTCAGGGACAACGACCCGGGCAAGGAAAGACGACGCCCGGCTGAGGCGATTCGAGGTCAGCCGAAATTGATGCAGCAGCAGGCTTACACCGGCCGGTGTGACGGCTAGCGAAGCAAACAAGAGCCCGGATGCGGACAACAACGGCAAGGCCGTTTACTATGAGAGCTCAGCTCTGGCAGGGAGGGTGGAGGCAAGCTACACACGGCTGATGGATGACAAGAACAAGGAGCCGGAGAAGGAGGAGAGGCAGGAGGAGGAGGTGGAGGAGGAGGAGGAGATTCGCGGGTGATGTTGCCTCGATGCTGTCTCGATGTCGTCGTCCATGGCGCGCACATCCGGGGCTGGGACGACGTGCGGTGGCGGCGGCGACAAACACGGCGATATGTCCCGCGCAAGGGTCTTGACTTGACAGCATGGTGTTGCCCGTGGATTCTGTGTGAAAACGTCTGCCGTGATCGATCCGCCTCCTCCCCCGGTCCGCCCGCTCGACTGCCGCGTGCGCGGGGGACGGGGAAAGAGAGAGGGGGGGGGGGCGTGCGATCACAGACCAAGGGGTTCCCACACGTGTTGGTAGTATAGTCTTCAACGGTGTCAGCACATTGCCGGCGTGTGTGCGCGTCGGCGCGGGCGCGCGAGAGTGATAGCAGCATGCGTGCGAGTGTTTGCATGGCGTCGTATAATTCTTATTCGCGAGGTCCTATTGATACCCCGATTAGGAAATGTCAAACTGCGGGAGTGGGTGGGTCTGCGACATGGTGGCTGGATGGACGGCTGCAGGCCTGCCGCCGCCCTGGCACCTGGGCAGCTGCTGCTGCTGCTGCTGCTGCTGCTGGGCACCTCCGGTCAGGGGACTCAGGGCCGTCATCATTCATGCCTTCAACTGCCTCCCGTCTCTTTCCTCCCACACATGCTGCCGGCGATGCGTGCTCGAATGAGGTACTGTACTCTGGAACGGGAAAGTGCCGCTCACAACTACAGCAGTGATCTGATGGCCGCACACCCATCGTGATCCAGCCGGCAGATAGCTACCAACCCAACGAGTGCGACGCATTTAGAAACCTGCTTGTACGTCCCGGAGACGGTACCAACCACCGACAGAATGCATGTAGAGCACCCTCTTGTGATCCTCAGCCCTGTAGCCTGGGAGCGGCCTGAGACCGGCAGTCCGAAGCCATGTCCGACGCAAAAGATACCAGCCCGCTGGCAGCCCGGGCATGCAATTGTCTATTGACGACCTGCGCCATGCATGGCCGTCAATGCTGCGCGGCGCGTCTTGGGATGCAGTGCCGCACGCAGCAGGCGGAGGACCCGTAAAAGTCACGCTGGATCAGCCGTACCTAACCTTCCCCGCCTCTCTTTGTTCTGGCCCGTGGTCTCTGCAACGCGAACATCCGTGTGTTGCCAGGTCCGTGTAAGTCTCGGTGTGACCTTCGGTGAGAATCCTCGGTAAAGCCACATCTCGGTGAGGCATCCTTATCTTATCGTCAGACGCCCCACCCGCTCTGCCACGGCAGGCTCGCACCGGCCAATCAGCCTACACAATTCCAAGGCACGCCGGCGCACCGGAAAAAACCTACGCCGCCCAGCGAACCTGCACGCACGGAAAAGTTTCTCGATGCTCAACCTTGGCGAGAGAAACAGCCCACGCCAACGACCACCGATCAGCCAAGCCCTCACGGTTCGCGCGCAGAACCGGCGACGCACATAATCACCCCCAAGGTCGACGGGTCAATCGAAAACGCCCAGCGGCTTCCGACCCGACTATACTCGTCACGGCCAGAGCCCGCGCGCGCAATAGCGATTTGTTAACTCAGCACCACCACATCACACCTAGAAAATGTCATTCCGAGGCGGCGGTCGCGGCGGTGGCCGTGGAGGCGGTTTCCGAGGTGCGCACAATTTCTTGCCACGCACACGTGGTGTCGCCTACGGCGCGAGGAGGCTCGAGTCACTGACATTGTCCAATTGCAGGTGGACGAGGCGGCGGTTATGGCGGCGGCTACGGCGCTCCCGCGGGCCCTCCCGCGCAGGTCCTCGAGCTCGGAACCTTTGAGCACGCCGTCGAGGGCGAGATGTTCTGCAAGTCGACCAACGTCAAGATCCCCTTCTTCAACGCGCCCATCTTCCTCGAGAACAAGACGCCCATCGGCAAGGTGGAGGAGGTTCTCGGCCCCATCAACAACGTCATGTTCACCATCAAGCCCAGCGAGGGCATCGTCGCCACCAGCTTCAAGGCCGGCGACAAGGTCTTCATCGGCGGCGAGAAGCTGCTGCCCCTCGAGAAGTTCCTGCCCAAGCCCAAGGTCCCTGGCGAGAAGAAGGTGAAGCGCGCTGGCGGTGCCGGCGGCAGGGGAGGACCCCGCGGCGGCGGCTTCTCCAGGGGCGGCGGCAGGGGGCGAGGCGGCCCCCGCGGCGGTAGCGGTGGCTTCTCCCGGGGCGGAGGCCGCGGCGGCGGTGGTTTCTCCAGGGGCGGCGGCGGCGGCGGCCGAGGCGCGGGCGGCTTCTCGAGAGGAGGCGGCGGTCGCGGCGGCGGCGGCGGCTTCAGGGGACGCGGCCGGGGCTACTAGACGGAAGTGGCGGGGCAAGAACGAGGCGAGGCGAGTTATAGTGACTGCTGAGGCGGTTGCTTGCCGGCATGGGCTGCTTTGGGTTTTTCTACAAGGCCCTCGCGTTTCTTCGACGCTGGGGGGAAAAGGCGTTTCAGAGGGGCATCATTGCTTTTGGCCGCTGCAGAGGGTAGGGCAAAGGTGTGAGATTCTTTTTTTTTTTTCATATCATCATGTGCGTTTTCTGCTGTAACATCATGTCAAAATCGAGTACTTCTGGCATACCCACGGTCACAGTGCACAAACCTCGTCGTGTTGTAACGCCCTGGTTCCTTGTCGATATCTGAAAGTTTGATGGCATTAAATACGCCAATCTGCCGCTTTGCTCGTCGATGAACGGAGCAGGCAGGCGGTGGCGCTCGGCGCTGCCCAGCGCTGCCCCTCCCTCCATCTGGCTCAGCCCGATGGACGTCGCGACCACGAGCCAATCACGAGCTCAGCGAGGGGCCCCGCTAATCTATCGCCCGGGCGCGTCAAACACGCCCAGGACGCGACCACTCCCACCTGCAGGGCAGCTGGAGCCCAGCACGAGCGAGCTCCTCACCTCAGGCAGGCAATGAGTGGTGGCTCTAGCGCGGCGCAGGGATAGCGACCCCCCAAGGGGACGCAGTGCGCGCGCGCCCTCAACTACCGACCGCACGCCCATCGCGCATCGCCATCTCGCACCACCACCAACCACCACCACCGCTTATCTCGACAACTCCGACCTTCCACAGCCGTCGCTCGCCTTTTCCTGCCATCCGCAGAAACACACAGAACAAAAATGTCGCCGTCGTCGCTCCTCCTCCGCCGCGCGCCTGTCGCCGCCGCCGCCGCCACCGCCCGCCGTGCCTTCAGCACCACGACGCCGCGCTCCGTCGCGCGCATCTCCATCATCGGCAACCTCGCCGACACGCCCGAGCTGCAGCCCACGAGCAGCGGCCGCGAGATCCTCAAGTACGCCGTCGCCAGCAACAGCGGGCCCAAGGACAACCGCCAGACGAGCTGGTTCCGCGTCACGAGCTTCGCCGAGGGCCCGCGCCGCGACTTCCTCCTCAGCCTGCCCAAGGGGTGCGTTTTGTTTCCCCCTTCCCACACACAGTCACCGTCGCGGGTCATAGTCCTTTCTTGCTCCCCTTCCTCCCTTCACGTGCGTGCGTGCGCGCGCACGGGAGATTGATGCGCCGCCAGAGAGATGTGTTGGATTAGATGGTGGCTTTCGAAATCGAGAGCTCCGTTTGCTGACGCGCCGCAGTGCCATGGTCTTTGTCGAGGGTGACGCCTCCATCAGCACGTACCAGGACGCCAACGGCCAGACCCGGAGCAGCCTCAATGTTGTCCAGCGTAGGTCTTCACAACTATCCCCTAACATGCTCCTGTGTGCCGGCGCCGTCGTTCTGACACTCCCCCCTAGGCAGCATCGAGGTCCTCAAGCGGCCCCAGAACGCCGGCCAGAGCGAGTAAGGCACGCCCGCATCGGCGCTGCCCGTTTCAATAGAGTCGCCACGGCCACGAGTCGCAAGACGCACACCGAACGCGCTGACGGCCCGAGGCCATGCATTCGTCTCCACTCTGAAAGATCATCTCCTTTTGTTAGACGTATCATGTATCCGGACTTGCCGCGTCGTCGGGTGGTAGAGCTGCTAGAGCTCCGTTGTACAAATAATCATGGTGTAGGAGGTGCCGGAGCCGCGCTGAATTCAAATGTCTGAAACTCCAGTTCTGAGCTGTCTTTGTTGCGCTTCAACGTCTTTATTCGTCTATCGTCGTCTACACCAGCGAGCAACTATCCATGCACCCATAGCCTGCCGCAACGCCGCCTTCCTCGCTCTTATCGCCCTTTGTGCGCAGGAGATAGCCCGCCTCCTCGTTTCGGAGCACTTCGCCGCTGCTCTGGTTCCATAGACATGTACCATACACGCCCAGCTCGCAGATGACGCCGCCCTGCTCAATCGTACCATTGCGCAAGATGATGTTGGAGACAGGCGGCGGCGTGATCAGTTCCATAAGGATGAACGAGCCCCAGTGCTCCTCAGGGACCGACTTCAGGAAGGCGGGGATCGCACCCCGGTAGATGTTGTTGCCGCCGCCCTCGCGCTGCGGCTTGAGGACGTACGCCTGGCATGCCTCGGGGTCGAGCGCCTTCTTGCGCGCCTCCAGGCCAGCCTCGGACGTGTCCATGGGGTAAATGTTTGTGAAGGTCTTCCAAAGCTCCCCCGCGGCAGGGGTGTCATCCTTGATGAAGCGTCCCAGCATCGAGGGCGCAGTCGAAGGACGCGGTGTGGCCAGGACCTGCTGCACCTTCTTGGTACCAGCGAGCTGGGTGAGAACGCTGGGGCACTTGATGGCGGCAGACCGTTCGAGCTGGTACCGAGCATCCCAGGCTTGCTGGTTGGGATAGTCGCCGGGACCATAGCCGGCGCGCATGTAAATGACCGCGACCTCAAAGACCTTTTCCGGATTGCGAGGTAGTCGGTAGAGAAGCTGTCGCTTCGGCGTGTCCGCGACTGTGGTGTGGGTGAGGATATCGGAGAATGCAAGCCTGAAGACCGGGGCCCCTGGTGACGAGCTGGCGATTTGGTACTCCAGGTGTCGCTGGTCAAAGACGTTGCGCTCGTCGCCCTGGACTAGGAAGATGATGCACTTGGAGTGGCCGAGCTCCGAAGGCGGGTAGGTATTGAAAGCCGCCTCGATGCCTGCGGCGAGGCCCTGGACGGCTGTACTTTCCGGCAGGTCGAGCGAACCCGCCGGGATGGCCTTGTCTAGCAGAGGATACTCTGTGGCAGCAAGATATCTCACCGGGGGTTAGTTTTAGAGCTTCTGACGTGAGATTGAGGGCTAACCTATGAAGCCGCGATGTGAAGCAGGACAGGCCGCCAAAGGACGACGCAATCGTGTTGAACTCGACTTGCTTGGCCGTCAAGGAGGGCGGCGAGGTTGAAGCATCCTGGTGGACCATGTAGTCGGATCTAAAAAGTCCCAGAGACAGTGGCTAGTACAGAGTTAGGCAGAGGACGATGAAATGTTCCAGGTGTAAGCACCTGAGTATATCCTTCTCCCTTGACCTTGAGGTGAATCTGCCACAGATTCCTGATGAAGTCATCACCGTCCGCAACCCTATTCCACTGTCAGTGCCGGCGATTGACTCTGTGCTCATGAAAACTGACTCCTTCACGATCTGGGCAAGGAATTCCTCGTCACGGCTGACGGCGGCATACAAGTCATTGTACGTCCGCTGCACGGCCTTGCCCTGCTCGAAGCATATCCGCGGGAACGGGCTCGGAAAGAGGGTGACGGGAGCATTGATGGCGGCAATGCCGGCCGGGTCTGCATTGGCGGGTATGACAGCAGGAGGAGGGCGGATCGCGAGTCCGTTTCCAATGGACCAGTCCTTGATGGTCAGCACGAGGTTGTCCTGCTCGGCGTCCGTGAGGTGCGGGGGATACGACGACCCCGCGGCGACGGCGGCAGACATGACGACGCTGGCCTCGGACGTTCTCTTTTGTGCGGCAAAGCGATACCACAGAGGTTCCGTGCCTGCGGGACAGCGGGACGATGATTTATATCGGCAGTCTCGCGGCGGCCGGAAACAGCGGTTGGTGTGAGAATGTGAGATGGATTAATAATTAATAGCGCGAGCGAAGGCGCTTCGTGATGGGCTCCGCTCGCTGTGGAAGGTGCAGCGGTCCGATGGAGCCTCCTCCCAGCGCTCGTACCTGCCTTGGGCTGAGTTGTGTGCTGGAAGCCGGTGCCGCGCTGCGCTACCTGCATTCGCGGAACAAATCGACACCGTTTTCAGCTGCAGAAATTAGAGCAGGGCCAGTCTTTCGCATTTGCGAGCCATGGACTTTTTGGTTGGCAACAACTGCCGACGACGGACAATCCTCTCTATGCGGACTACCTAGCTGTAGAATTGGTGGAGGCGTACTTCGGACAAAGAACTGGCAGGTTCCCGTCAAGCCGCGTCGGGCTGTGCCCACTGCCCACTCTCTGACATTGGCTAATTATATGCTAGCGGCCGTTGGTAGTGTCTCGGATCGCTTGTTGCCTGTTGGCGCTTTCCGTCAAGCACATCCATCACCAGAATTCTTTCCAGATGTGCCGCCAGTCCTCTGTCGTTCGCAGCGCCGCCTGCGCGGCTTCGAAAAGTCGATGAACAGGCTCACAGGAGGCAGATGGACCGTTGCTGTTCAAGTCACGTGAACGCGTGAACGCCTGGGCGCCTGGGCAGCGCGGTTCGCCAACCAACGAGGCAACACACGTCTCTTCTGTTTGCTTCCGTCGCGCTTGCAGGCCTCCCACCTCTATCTGCTTCACGCATCCTTCTACCCTTCATCCGCTCTCCGCTTGCGTCAACAAGATACTCAAAAGAGCGCGAAAAAGCATCTCGGCATCCATCGCATCCAAGAACATCGGCTCGCGCAGTCTCTGCCACCTGCAGTGCTCAACTCTGCAGGTTGGCCGGGGTCAAAGGGACGCGACACCCAATCCCTGCTCAGCCGGAGCGTTCGAAACCAGGAGCCAGCCGAGACGAAGACTGATCGCTTCACTCACGGCTTCGAAGGACTACGAACCTGATTGCGTCAGAACTCGCGTGTCGTCTCCGGCTCGCTTTGGATGTGTGTTTCCTGCCCTTCCCTTCACAACTACTCTATCCAACCCCCAGGCAGCAACAAGTCCCAATCCGCGCTTCCATCACTCTGCGGCGACTGAGAACCGTTGGTTCGAGTCCTGCTACCCGAAACCGACAACGGCATTGACGATTGATGATGCAACAACGGATCAAATTCTGACGCCATATCACCAGCCACACCACAGACTGACACAGCGCTATTGTTTCTCTATGACCAACTGATGGAGAGTACTCCGAACCACGACCCATTCCTATGGGGCGTGGATGAAGTTGCCGAAAAGCTATCCAAGTTACAGCGTCCTTGTACGCGTAATGCGGCGGCTCTTAGAGACACTGTCCAGGAACACGAAGTCGACGGCGAGACTCTTTTGACCTTCGAGTTTGTCTGCTCTAGGCAGGAGCTGTTCGAATGCTTAGGCATAAAGCTTGCCGGTCATAAAGCTGCTTTGGGATTCGCCATTCACAAATTTCGCTCAGAAAGCGCAACCTTCCAAGGATGGAAACGGGATTTCAACAGACAGGCCCAGGGCCAGAACTGCGTCGATGGCGGGCTCATGACAGAAGACGGCTTTGCAATTGCATCGATGTTGCAGCCTGCCGTGACCAGCAGCGGTGACGCGTCAAATGGTATCGCCGTATCGTCGAGAGGCGCCAGCACTGCAACTAACCTGAAACGCAAAGCAGAAGCAATCGAAAATGAACCTTTGCCTCCGGACCTCTCTCCGCCCTCCGACGTGGCCAACAACCCCACGAAGCCAACCCCATCTGGTTTGGAAGAACCCGAAGTTAAGAAACAAGCAAAGCGAATGCGCGTGGTTCCCACGCTACTTACGACCGTGCCCGTGAATGAGATACCCCTGTCCATCGCCACGGAAGCCGACGTCGTTGGCTATCGTGCCATTGTCGCAGACGGAGGACCAAACACAGGTGAATATCCGTGGGAGGCGTTTGCCCCCGGCGCCTACTTGGGCCAATCGTCTGTGCCGATTCATGACTTCAAGTCATCCGAAAGGCCCGTCACCTCCCAGCTTCACTCTGCAAACGAGGAGAGCTTCGCCACGATATTTCCGGTCCTTCTACCGACTGGCCTGAGAGTCGTGGCTGGCCGATTGATGAGGCGATTGCTTATTAAGAACGGCCGCACTGAGGCTCTGCTGAGCCAAGGTATCATTTCAGTACCGCCAAGCACTTCAGCGGACGACGACGACGTCGTCGATTTACATGACCTGCCCGACTCATTTGACGAGGAGACTCTTCGGGAGATCGAGGCCGAAAGAGCTGAGATGGAAGCTGCCAAAACAATGAGCCAACACCTAGCCCAAGATGTTGTCCAGGCCATTTTGCAAGAAGCGATCAATGACTTCAAGGCACAGTGGACCGAGGTGAAGCTTCCACGATATTTGCCACGCGCCCACAAGATTTGGATGAGTTCCCAGAAGAGAGGCACCCGGCGTAAAGACGTCATTACAGCCCGCCAGCGTGCCAAGTTCTTGGACACTCGCGTCAGAACCCTATGTGCGGAGATTGTCGACCAGACTTGGACCAAAGAAGCGGAAGTTCGGAAACAAGCTAGTTGCTTGGATCAGACATTGGCGGAAAGGCTGTACTGTCAGTGGCTGGCAGACATCTTGGAGTCACGAAGTGAGCCTCAAAAGGTTGGCACCGCATCGCCCCTCGAGCGACGGGTGAGGGAGGCCAAGAGGCCTCAAAGCCCTACTGGGAGTGAAGTCCTCACCAGCTCAGACGAGGAGGATTTCATTGTTCCAGACATTTCAGAGGAGCCCATGGACGGCAGTCAAGATGTCGGGAGTGAAGACGTTGTCCCCCACGCACAGCACGCAACTCCGGTAAAGGCCGACACACCCACACTATTCGTGGATCTGACCGAGTTCGAGACGCCCGAGAAAGTACCGCTCTTTGACGAGACCACCCCCGTGATCGACTTGACTACCCCGGCCAAATCAAATCGTGCTTCCAGAGCCCCAACAGAAAAAGAAATTGTCAGCCCGCCGTCCGCCACTCCTTCCTCCCCAACGGCATCGGAATCAAAGTACGATGTTGAAGAAATCGCGAAGCGAGGACCGGGTTTCTGGGCCAAAGAGGGGGATCGGAAAAGGCTTGTCGTCTCTCTGCTTTGGGCGTTGGGCTTCGGTCGCCGTTCCATCATCTTCGAGGCAGTCAGCAGTCATGGAAGCCATGACTTCATCGAAGCCATGGTTGTCCCTATATTGGAGCTTACCGAAGTAGGAGATGGTGATGTGGCAACTCCGAATCCGCTATGCACCGACACACAGAATGAGACTCGCTGTTTCGACGTCACTCGACTGTTCCTAAACTACATCAAAGTCAAGTACTGCAAGGAGGAACGATTCAGAGAATTGTTTCGGCACAAGAAGGACCGTGCGCTGCTTGCTAAACGGATCGCCAAACTTGGGGAACACGCAGGTCAAGAGGACTCTGACGTGGCGTCGTTTCACGCCTTGCTGAAGCGAGTGGCGCCGCTGTTTCCCCAAGAGTCTCAGATTGTCAAATGGGAAATATCCGACCAGGATTTGGGCGAGCTGACAGCTGACGAGGATGATCTGAGACAGACGGCGGATACGCCGTCCAGGTCTCGTAAGAAGGCGCCCAAAGAGTTAGTCCAAAACAAAGAAGGAGTCGACATGCGCTTGCGCGAGAAGCGTCGCGTTGAGGAGCAAGCAGTCCGCCGCCGTGCGTTACGAGCTAACCTGGACGCGCTTGATATCCCTTCCGACAGGTCTAGACTCATCATCAACGAAGCCAAGCAGGACGACGATGCTTTCTTATACATCAACGACGAGACAGCAAAGCGTATCAAAGACCACCAGATCGAAGGTGTTCGGTTTCTGTGGAATCAGATCATCCTCCAAGATGACAGGGAGCGACAGGGCTGTCTCCTTGCACACACCATGGGCCTGGGCAAGACAATGCAGGTCATCACCTTTCTTGTTGCCATTCAAGAGGCTGCCCAATCGTCCGATTCTTCGGCAAGGCGCCAAGTACCCCAGGATCTCCGAAGGTCGAACACATTAGTGTTGTGCCCGGCCGGTCTTGTCGACAATTGGATGGACGAGTTGCTCCAGTGGACCCCTGGAGACCTCCTTGGTCCGATCCGCCACGTCGCGGCATTGATGGATGAGGCCGATCGCCTTGAAGTCGTTGATGCTTGGGTCCGCGACGGTGGGATTCTCGTTGTTGGCTACCACATGCTACAGAAGCTGGTCGGCATAGACGAAGCCACGGAATCTGCCATACTCAACGGTCCGAGTCTCGTGATTGCCGACGAGGCTCACTACCTCAAGAACAAGGATGCAAAGTCGCACAGGATCTGCGAGCGCTTCAAGACTAAGTGTCGCATCGCTCTGACAGGTACGCCGCTGGCCAACAATGTCGAAGAATACTACTCCATGGTAAATTGGATTGCGCCGAATTATCTGAGCACGCTCGATGAATTCCGCCAGAGGTTTGCCAACCACATTCAAGAGGGTCTGTGGGGGGACAGCCTCGGCTGGCAAAAGCGCCTGGCTCTCAAACGGCTCCAGGAGCTCAAGGAGACGGTCGCCCCCAAGGTTCATCGTGCGACCATTCAGTCCTTGAAAAGGGACTTGCCGCCGAAGATGGAGTTTGTGCTCTGCATCCCAGCTACCAAACTGCAACAGCAGCTGTATGAGATCTACATTTCGGATGCCCAGGCCGGCGAACTTTCGCAAGCCAAGGTCTTCAAGATTGTCAATGACCTCATGTTGTTGTGCAACCATCCGCGATGCTTTGTGCAGAAGGCCGTGGATCAGAAGGAATGCCTCCGCAAGTCCGAGAAAGCATCCAAGCTTCCTGCAAACGTCGTCACAGCGACCCTAAAGGAAATGCACGCCTATCCAGACAAAGATGCCGTCGATCTCTCAATGAAGACAGAGCTACTCTGCGTCATACTCGACGAGGCCAAGCGCGTCAAAGACAAGGTCCTGGTCTTCTCGCAGTCTGTGCCCACCCTCGACTACCTGATGTATATCCTTCGCCTGCAGCGGCGTCGAGTCAGTCGCCTGGATGGGGCAACGGTCATTGCAAAGCGCCAGGATATGGTCAAAGAGTTCAACAACGGCGAGCAGGAGGTGTATCTCATCTCTACTACTGCCGGCGGTATTGGCCTCAACATCCAGGGTGCCAACCGCGTGGTGATCTTCGACTATAAGTGGAACCCGGTTCAAGAGCAACAGGCCATTGGGCGTGCGTACCGCATCGGACAACCCAAGCCGGTGTACGTGTACCGGTTCATGGTAGCTGGCTCCTTTGAGGAGGACCTGCACAACAAGGCGGTTTTCAAGACGCAGCTGGCATCACGGGTGGTGGACAAGAAGAACCCCGTCAGCTGGTCGAAGCGATTGGGCGGCCTCGTGCATCCGCTTAGAAAAGTGCCGGCCAAAGATCTGACTGATTTTGTCGGCAAAGACGTGGTGCTCGACAAGCTCATCAGCTACAAACCCAGGGGCGCTGCGATTCGGTTCATCGTCTCGACCGACACATTTGAAGAAGAGGATCCGACTGGAGACCTCACGCCTGAGGAGCTCCAAGAGGTTGGCAAATCGGTAAAGAGGAATCTTCTTCGCGCGACGGACCCAGAGGGATATGAGAGGCTCCTGGAGGAGGAGCGACAGGCGGAGGCTCTCCGTAGGCTCCCCGGGCCCATTCTTCATCACCCCAACACAGTCCAGGCGGCACCTCCACCAGCGACAGCTCCGTTGCCACGATCGTTGACCGTTCTTCAATCTACAGATGGAGCCTTCGATGAAAATGTGATGGCCCTCCGCGGAGAGAACGGAAGAAAGACGAATACACCTGTGGGCACGCCGCATCAGCTGGTGGCTGCCCCGGCACAAGCGCCAAGAGTGACAGCAGCACTTCAGCCCGTACCGGGTGCAAACACCTACTTTGGCGAAGGGGCGGCCGCTTCTCAGTCAAATGCGAAGCGCCCTTCACAGGACCTCGAAGCTCCGGCTGCTCCTCGGACGCCAGTAAGGGCTCAAGGCGCGGGCTTTGCCATTTTCAGCCCGCGAAAGGAGAGCCGAGATCGAAAAGCGTTTGAGCAGACGCTATGCACAGTGTTGAAACAGCTCCAGCAAGCGCAGTTTCCGGGCGTGGGAGGTGAGCGAGAGGGGACCGTCAGGAATGTGGCCGATAAGATCGAAAGACATCTGAAAGCGGGCGGTCTCGGCTTCCTCAAAGAAGACCAGCGATGGCAACTGCTCCATCATCTCGTTCACAAGCACGTCCGCTTCGCAGCCGCAATGGTGTCTGGACACTTTACGTTACACTTTGTCGCCATGGCGCCAGCCGAGGATCTGCGACGCCGGCTGGACGCACTGGACGGGTTGCCTGATGGCGCCTTGAAGAGGCACTTGGCGTCGGAGCCCAAAGCCGCCGAGCATCATGTAAGTCACGACGACATGTCTGCCGTGGCCGCATCGTGGGAGACTTGCTGACACGGTCGAAAGAACCTGCTTAACCTGCGACGACCCAGCTCGGTGGCTGACGGTCACCCACGGAGCCCTCGGGCGCAAGAAGACCTGAGAATCATGCGCGAAGCTGCGGCTAAGAGACAGGAAAGATCATCCCTGCCTCGCCGCTAGAGGAGAGGCGGGTCATGACTGAGTAACAAATGATCTGATGAAGAGCGGGCGGACGCTGCGGATTCAACGAAGCTGGCGCACGCGGGTACCGACCGGGCATAGCTTGGGAACGCAGGAGTGCTAGCTCTGCGGCTTCGGGGGGAGATCGGGATGGCGGAGCCCGCGGATGGTACGGTGTCGCTGGATGGACGGGCCCGGTGGGAACAAACCTTGAGCACTCAAGCGGCGGCGTTGGCGGCATTTGCTGGCTTGTGATACCCTATATTGTACGGAATCAAGCATGAGCGGAACAAGTATATTGTGCGGAATCACTGTGTGTCAACCCGACTTTGCATGAATTGTTTGGTTGCACAGAGTCGTAGAGGGTATGTATGGGGTGAGTGCTGCTGAGGTGCCGTCCATTTTGGCTGGGGCCTGGTACGTTTTGCTGTCACTTCTTGTTCGTGTCATGCATGCATGCACCACGAGCCGCCATGCCGCCGTCATCCAGGCCGGCCGAGACTCCGGTGATGGAGAGCGAGAGAGAGAGCGACGAAGGGAGCGATGGGTCCCAAGGGCCCCTTGAGCCAAACGGGGATGCGTCAGCGAGCGCAGTCGGACGAGAAAACCTCACATGCCAGAATTTTAGCGGGCCGGTTCAGTTGGGTTCCGAGAAAGGGCGGCCAATCAGAGGCGGTGTATTATTCCGCAGCAGGGCTGGGCCGGCGTGGAAGCCCCTGGAAGGCGGGCAAGACGGGCAAGACGGGCATCCTGGAGCGGTGGACGGCGGGCGGTGGCGGGCTTCAGCGCCATTCTTGGGCGTTGCGGCGTGAAAAAGGGTGGGGCCGAAGGGTGTCTCGCATGCTGGAACGGCTGCCGAACGGAGGGCGGGGGGCCCTTGCGCGCCTCCACTGCACTGCACGGCGACGGCGGATTGAGGGACACTTTGGCGGCGCCCGCCTTTCCGTTGATTCATGGACCCGGGACAAAACCTGCGCTTGTTTCCCATCCTCTGCCCTCGACACCTCGTTACCCGTCCCTTTGTTCCAGTTGCAACCACCGGATCGTTTCGCCTCGCTTGTTTCCACGGGCTCCGTTTGACGGTCGACGACGCCCGTTCCGCTGAACATCGTCTGAGCCCAGCGCCGCCGCTGATTCACTTTTTTCGCACGCCTCGGTCTTCGCCGACGCCCCGACATTTCCGCCACCACCACCATAACCGCTACCACCGCCGACTCTGCAGACCACAGACGACGACCACGAGAAACCGCTTGACCGACCGCGTCGACGACCAACGCAACGTCTCAATTGACCCCGCGCCCCGCACGACTTCTCGATACCGGCATCATGGACAGCGTTCTCCGCCAGTCCAAGGCCATGTGCCCCTTCCTCAAGGCCGCGTCGCCCGCCACGCTGCGCGCCATGTCGACGGCCGCCCGCCCCAAGGCCTCGCCCTGCGGCGGCACCATGTCCAAGCTGCAGCTCTACGCCCACCGCTGCCCCGTCATGGGCAAGGCCCTGGCCGTCCAGTCCGCCCGCACCGGCGGCGCTGCGGCCGCCCTCCGTGCCATGTCCGGCCACAGCAAGGCGGCCGCCAACCGGGCTCGCATCCACACGAGCCGCAACCAGGAGGCCCGCGCCATTGACAACCCCATTCTCGAGGGCCGTGATGATGGTGAGTACCCCCCCTCGGAGGGGCATGGTCTATATCGACATTCGTGCTGACGCTGCAGTGCTAGGTCGCATCCCGCCTGGCATGGCCATGCCCCGCAAGGATGCCGCGCCGACCGTTGGCGCCGGCCTCTCCCGCGATACCGGCAAGTTCAACTACGAGGCTTTCTACAACGTCGAATTGGACAAGAAGCACAAGGACAAGTCGTATCGCTACTTCAACAACATCAATCGTCTCGCCAAGGAATTTCCCCGCGCCCACATGGCCAGCAAGGAGGAGCGTGTCACCGTCTGGTGCGCCAACGATTATCTCGGCATGGGCCGCAATTCGCGCGTCCTGAGCAAGATGCATGAGACTCTGGATGAGTATGGTGCCGGTGCCGGCGGAACGCGAAATATCTCGGGCCACAACAAGCACGCCGTGGAGCTGGAGGGGACGCTGGCCAAGTTGCACGCGAAGGAGTCCGCACTGGTCTTTAGCTCGTGCTACGTTGCCAACGACGCCACCCTCGCGACCCTGGGCAGCAAGATGCCCGACTGCGTCATCCTTTCCGACAGCCTCAACCACGCGTCCATGATCCAGGGCATTCGCCATTCCGGCACAAAGAAGATCGTCTTCAAGCACAACGACGTGGCTGACCTCGAGGCCAAGCTGGCGTCCCTACCCCTCCATGTCCCCAAGATCATCGCCTTCGAGTCCGTCTACAGCATGTGCGGCTCGATTGGGCCGATTGAGAAGATTTGCGACCTTGCAGACAAGTATGGCGCTATCACCTTTCTCGACGAGGTGCATGCGGTCGGCATGTACGGCCCACACGGCGCCGGCGTGGCTGAGCACCTGGACTGGGAGGCGCATCGCCAGGGCAAGCCGACAGGCTCCATCATGGACCGCATCGACATCATCACGGGCACTCTGGGCAAGGCGTACGGCTGCGTCGGCGGCTACATCGCCGGCAGCGCCAAGCTGGTAGACATGATCCGGTCTCTCGCCCCTGGGTTCATCTTCACGACGTCGCTTCCCCCGGCGACCATGGCCGGAGCCAAGGCTTCCATCGAGTATCAGATGGAGTACGAGGGCGACCGTCGGTTGCAGCAGCTGCACACGCGGGCGGTCAAGGAGGAGATGAACGCGCGCGACATCCCGGTCATCCCCAACCCGTCACACATCATCCCGATCCTGGTGGGCAACGCGGAGCTCGCCAAGGCGGCGTCGGACATGCTGCTGCAAGACTACCAGATCTACGTGCAGTCGATCAACTACCCCACGGTGCCGGTGGGGCAGGAGCGGCTCCGCATCACGCCGACGCCGGGCCACACCAAGGAGTACCGCGACCAGCTGGTGGCGGCGGTGGACGAGATCTGGACGCGGCTGGGCATCAAGCGCACGTCGCAGTGGGCGGCCGAGGGCGGCTTCATCGGCGTCGGGGAGGCGGGTAACGTGGAGCAGCCGCTGTGGACGGACAAGCAGCTCGGCATTGAGCAGGCGGCGCAGGAGATGAAGGCGACGGGCGGCGCGCGGCTGGGCTTCACCGAGGCGCTCCTCGCGCGCGAGAGCCGCGTCGCCAACCGCGTGGCCAGCGCCGCTGCCTGAAGAGGCCGATGCGCACACATGCGTCGGTCGGTTCTGGTGTCCACGACTCCATGCCGACCCTTGGATCGCTGCCGTTTGGCCACCGTGCCCAGCACCACGTTACCTTCGTACCTGACCGTTTGAATTGAACACTTTTGGAAACACACGGTGTTTCCGCAATCGCATCCTATGTTTCTCCGAGCCTCGCCCGTGACCGCAATGCGCACGTAAAAAATGTTGTGAGCGCCCCTCGAGCATGTGACCCTGGGCAAGGTACCCAGGTAGGTACCTGAGGTACCTGGTATTAGTTAGGTAGGTACATTCCTCAGGCGTCTGTCTGCTTGGCGGGATGGCGGGGATGGCGGGATACGGGGTCTTGAGCAACAACAGCCGACCGACGCGTAGCAGCAGTCGGCAGCCGGGAGCCGGCAGCCCCGGAGTGCGGAGTTCGGAGACGCCCAGCACCCGCCCCCGCGGTTCAGGCTGAGACTCGAGATACCCGAACCCAGTGCCACGCACGCCGCCCGCTGCCGCGGGCTCGGCATGTGGGCGTGACAAAGACAAGACACCATGTTGGGGAAAGAATGCGGGCGTGTGGCGTGTGGTGGCCCTGTCTGTCCCCCCGGACGGAGCCCCGGATCCCAATCGCATCTCACTCCCACGTCTGGTACAGTACAGTACGTACTCCGTGAGGTAAGGTAAGGTACCTTAGCTATGTACAGGCCGGATGGGCAGGCCCGGGGCCGGAAAAACGTGGACGGAGGTGGTTCAAACAGAGTGCACACGGAGTGTACGTACTTGTAGTCCGTAGTGTGTGGTGCAGTGCACGGACCGCGTCTGGGCCGTCCGTGCCTGAGGTGGGATGGCAAGCGGGATGCCCGTACGTAGGTGGCAGGCCTGATCGCGCCAGGCCACAAGGGAAGAAGGGTAAGGTTAGATTTGCCTCGGCAAAGGGGGCGCGCGGCATGGGGGGGGTCGTGCTCGTGCTCGTGCCTCTTCAACCGCACGCACACTGGAACCCCACCACGGCCACCGGGTGGGTGACTTTTTCAATGGGTGATCGCTGAGGCGCTCGCTCGCTGCAGGTGCGTCCCGCTCTGAGACCTGCCCCCCCCCCCCCCCAAAGGCCCCAGGCCCCAGTTCCGCCCCCGCTGTTCCTCGCAACCCGCACCCAGCGCAGCCAACGCGCGACGCCACGGAGGCCCGGGTCAATTCTGCACCTCCGTTGCCGTTCCATCGCTTCCCATGCCATCCAGGTCCAGCACAGCACGCCCAGCACGCAACGCGCGCAGGCAACGCCGACTGGGCCGGCCACTCGCGGCTGGCGCTTGGCTCCCCCAGGCCCAGATGCCGTCTCCAGATCGGACCACACACACGCACACACAGACACAGACACAGACACAGGCGGCGGCGGCGTCAAACAAAGTCGTCACGCCCACACTACCCCAGGAAATAGCGTCACAGGGCCGCCCGCCGCCTGCGCCGCCGTGCCTGGTACGAGTACTGTACCATACACCGTGTTTTGTTGAGCGCACACGCATCTAGTTACTAGCTGGGCTCGTTTCTTGGTCACTCGCATCGCGCGAGCATGTGCTTTCCGCTCGTCGACTCCATCCACTCCCCCATCCCCCCATTTTCCAAGCGTTTTGCGGGGTTGGCGTGGACGCCGTGGAGCCCTGACACGGCTCGTTTTGAAGCAATAAAGCCAAACCAAACCCTCGTCCGTCCCTCTGAGTCCATCCATCCATCCATTCCTCCCTTCCCCGTCCCTCCGTCGCCGTGCCTCAGAGACGACGCTTCTTGTTCCTCCATTGCTCCGGTCCTGCATGCCCTATCTGTCCATCTAGGTACCTACCTGCCTACTACCTATCTATCTTCGCTCACGTCGATCCACGTACGTACGGCACACGCGCGCGCATCGCATAGCATAGCATAGCTTAGCATGGCGCCCCGCGACCTGTGATGTAACCCGAGCCGCCAAAGCAAGCAGCCTGCATCCCGTTATCTGTTCCGTCTCCGTCTCGGTCCCACGGGCCACCACACGCCGCCGCCGCCGCCGCCACCGCGCCCGCTCTCGCGGTCCCTTGCGCCTCCCGCGCCTCTTCCTCGCACATCCGTCTTACACGCTCACGCACACACACGCGCGAAACATGGACGCGGCGTCCTCCGCCTCCGCCTCCGCCTCCGCCAACAAGGGCCCCAAGGCCTGCACGACTTGCGCCAAAGCAAAGGCCCGCTGCATCCCGCGCGCCGACGCCGGCGGCAAGTGTGAGAGGTAAGTCACTATGCGTTAGACGGCCCATCGAGGCGCCTCTTTCTGACCCCGTCTCCCCCTCGTCGCAGATGTCTCCGTCTCAAGAAGGATTGCTTTTCTCGGCCCCCGGCCCCGCCCCGGATCAAGAAGCGCCCCAAGCGATCCCGCGTCGCCGAGCTCGAGAAGCGTCTTAACGAGCTCTCCTCCCAGTTCGAGGGCCAGCACCAGCAGCCCCAAGCCCAGCAGCAGCACAGCCCGGCCAGCACCGCCAGCGTGCCCGCGACCAAGCCCGCCAGCTGTAGGGTCGCCGATAAGGGCGACATCCTGAACTTCGGCCACCTCTTCCCCTCGCCCTCGTCCACGGGCGTCGACGGCGACGAGGAGTCGGCATGGAGCCCCGAGGTCCTCAAGCCGTGGGACTCGCCATGGCCCCTATCGGGCGAGGCCGGTGTCTTATTGGCGCAGTACCACGACGCCTTTGCCCATCTCTTCCCCTTTGTGGTCGTGCCCAAGCACGCCACCGCCGCGGACCTGCGCAGCTCGCGGCCGTTCCTGTGGAAGGCCATCATGATGGTCAGCTGCATCTTTGACGGCGCGCGGCAAGCAAAGCTTGGCGAGGAGCTCCTCGCCGAGGTCGGCAAGGCCGCGGTCGTGGACGGCGTCAAGAGCCTCGACCTCCTCCAGGGCCTCGAGCTGCTGGTTGCATGGTACGTTTCCTCCTCCGCGTTCAGGTTCCATTGCTTTGATCTAACATGAAGATGACGTAGGTTCCACTTTGCTCTCAAGAGTTCTCAAGTCACAAATCTCCTGTTCCTGGCACGGTCCATGTGCGTCAACCTAAGCTCCATGTCATATGGATCCGAGGACGAGGAGAGCAAGTACGGCAACCTCGACCATCTCCGCGCTTACGCGGGCACCTACTACCTCAACACTCTGTAAGAAACCATCGTCTCACATATTCCTGGTTGTTTCTCCTCTAATCGGATTGTAGCGTCTTCACCACCAACAAGCGCACCGACGTCTTCATGAACACGACACAACTCGACACTTGCTGCCGGGTACTCGAAAACACCATGGAATACCCCACCGACGAATATCTCGTGAAGCTTGTCAAGGTCCAGCAGCTGGCGCAGACCATCTCTCTCACCATGGCCTTTGACCCGGCGATGCCCGCCATGTCGCTTCCCCTCACCATGGTGGTCGAGTCCTTCCAGGACCAGCTCGACACGTTCCGGGCCACCCTGCCAGAGAGCCTGGCTGACAATCGTAAGTTTGCCTGCTTGAGACGAACACCGGATGGTGTTTCGCTGACATGAACCCAGCGACCCTGCAATGCCACCTTTCCATCGCCGAGGTCCTGCTGATGGACATTGCCATCTCGGACCAGCACTGCAACTCCTCCAACATGCCCCTGACCGACCGTCTGCAACTCCTCTGGTCGTGCGTGCGATCCCTGCGCTCCTTCTTCAAGGTTCGATTCGGCGGCTCCGAGCTCGAGAGGCCGCGCTTCCTCACCCTCATCGCCTCCGACGTCGCCTACACGTTCATCACGGGCGTCAAGCTCCTCGCGCTGCGCGTGCCCGGCTGGAACCTCGAGCACATTGGAAAGGAACTCGCGCTCGACAAGATGCTGGGGCAGCAGATCCAGGACCTGTCGGAGATCATCGACAAGCGCAAGAGCGGGCTCCTGTCGACGGCAGACAAGGCCGGGCTCGAGGACCCGCTCGAGCGGCTGGTGAGGCTGCTCCGGACGGCGCAGGAGCTCGTCGCCTTGCAGCTGAGTGGCGTGACGGCGCAGGAGATCGCGCAGGAGATCGTGTCAGAGATGAACAGCAGCATGTGGCAGGACCTGGTCAACGACTCGGCCGCCGGGGCGCCGTGGGCGGCGGCCGGGGACACGGCGGCCGTGTTGAGCGCGCAATGACTCAAAGGAGGCGGTACGCATGAGCCGACGGGCGATGCTCAGACTAAGCGCGTGTGTTTTGAGAGAGCGTTGCGGTTTTCGATGGGAAAGTAATTCCGTCTGGCACTCGCGCAAGAGAAAGAGAAGGGCGACGTTCAGCAAAGTGAGGGTATAGCAGTAACGACGACCATGTCGACGACGACGACGACGAAGACGGCGCGTCAACGGCCGTGGATCATCTTTTCGGGCGCAGACATGGACGGAAGGGTGGATTTCGCAGCGAGCATGGGTTATATCGGTGTTGGGAAATATCCGCCCGCTGGGGCTTGGGGGTGCTCGGGATCAGGGCATCGACTAATCATTAGCGTCTGACGATTTTGTGGTATGGCTCATGTAGGATGGCAAAAGAATGTCTTGATGATGATTCCATGGCTTTTGTCTATCCAAAGTGATGTGCGCCATCCCAGTCGCGAACCACGATATGCGCGGCGTCAAGCACGGTTGCCCGATGCGTGTCATGAAGTTTCCTTGTCCTCCTCCTTGTCCTCTGGGACGTCGACGGCCCGCACCTTTGCCAGCACCAGCCACCGCAGGTCGCCGGCGGCCGTGGCCTTGCGGATGCCGTACAGCTCGTCGAGGAAGGCGGGGACAAAGGTGCCGGGGCCCCTGACCTCTGCGCGCTCGGCGGCCATCTCGGACGCGACGCCGAACATGACGGCGGCGGCGACGGCAGCGGCGAGGGGGTCAGCGGCGCCGACGGGGGCACAGACCATGGCGCTGACGGCGGTGCCGAGGGTGCAGCCGGAGCCGGTGATCATGCCGAGCAGCTCGTGGCCGTTGTCGACGCGCACGGTGCGGCGGCCGTCGCTGAGCACGTCGGTGGCGCCCGTGACGAGGGCGACGCAGCGCCGCCGCCGGGCCACGTCGCGGGCGAGGCGGGCGCGCTGTGCCAGGCTGAGCTGCGAGGTCGAGTCGACGCCGCGCTGCGCGACGGACGGCGAGGTGCCGCGCACGGTGAGCATCTCGGACGAGTTGCCCTTGATGACGGCGTACTGGCCCGCCGAGAGGAGCGTCTCGACGGCGGAGCGGCGGACGGCCGTGGCGCCGGCTCTGCGTGTGCGGTCAGCTGCGGCCATCCTGGCAGCGGAGATGAGATGGAAGGGGGAGGAGGGGCGGGGGGGCAAACCCGACGGGGTCGAGGACGACGGGCCGGCCCGCGTCGTTGTACGCCTTGAGGGCCTGGAGGTAGTTCTTCAGCCCGTCAGGGGTCACGGTGCCCATGTTGACGACGAGGGCGCCGCCGAGGCGGGCCAGGTCGGCGGCCTCCTCGGCGTAGTTGGCCATGATGGGGCTCGCGCCGACGGCGAGGGCGACGTTGGCGGCGATGTTCTGGACGACGAGGTTGGTCATGTTGTGGGACAGGGGCGTGGTGGCGGCGACGCTGCGGACGACGTCGGGGATGCGGGCGCGCAGCACCTGCGCGAGGAGGTGGCCCGCGGCCTCGGCGGGATCGGGCGCGGCGACGAGGGCGCTCACGACGGCGACGCCGTCGAGCGACTTGGCCGGGCTGCTGCTGCTGCTGCTGCTGCTGGCGGCGAGGACGGCGGCGGCGTTGGAGGCGCTGACGCCGCCGATGCAGACGGTGGGCACGGCGCCGTGGCCGGCGGCGGCGAGGGCGGCGAGGATGCCGCGCACGCCGTGGGGGCCGATGATGGACTTTGTGTCCTTTTTTCTGTGGGCGGGGGGCGCGCGGGCAATGAGTCGATTGGGAACCAAGGAGCGAGCATCAAAGAGTATGGGGGGAGAAGACGCACGTCGCGGTTGCGTAGACGGTGCCGAGGCCGAGATACGTCGCGCCGGCCTCGCACGCGCGCAGGGCCTCGTCGGGCGAGCTGGCCGTGACGCCGATGATCTTGTCGGGGCCGAGCATGGCGCGGGCCTTTTGGAACTCTAGAAGCCGGCCAGGATGCACGTCTCGCTCGTCAGCAGATGACGCAGACTCGGCAGCGGCATGGGAGTCAAGAAGGACGAACGAACGGACGAACGCACCCATGTCGTCCTGGCCGATGTGGACGCCCTCGCAGCCGACCTCGACGGCCACCTCGACGCGGTCGTTGACGAGCAGCGGCACGCCGAAGCGCCGCGTGACGGCGAGCAGCTCGCGGGCGACGCGCACCGCCTCGTCGTGCCCGGCCGTCTTGTCGCGGTACTGCACGATGCCGACGCCGCCCCGCAGCGACGCCTCGACGACGCCCGCGAGGCTGCGCCCGCCGAGGATGGCCGGCGTCGAGTCGGTGACGAGGTAGACGCCGTAGTCGACGGCCATTTTTTTTTTTTCCTTTTTTGTTGTTGTTGTTGCTGTTGTTGTTGGACTCTTTCGACGCGGCGGGGGTTGTTGCGTGTGTGACGGAGTGAGAAAGTGAGGGATGCGGTTGAGAGCTTGAGATGCTAGAGACGAGGTGAGGTGATGAAGCCACTGGCGGGCATAAAAATGGAGCTGCCCGCCATGCGTGACGCGATGCCGGCAACAGTGGCTGCGCTCGACTCTGGCAGCACGTCTCATGGCATGAACAAACGCAGCGTCGGCCAGGTCACATAATGAGTTGCTGAGCTTCATCACACTGGCCCTGATGTGTAGTAGTCCAGTCCAATTGCTTCCTTAATAGAAGCGTGGCGCAATGACGAATTGTTCACACTCCCACCACCCCCGCTGTGCTGTGGGTTCATCCCAGCCGTGAACTTAGGGATTCGGATTCACTATAAGAGTAACAGTACATATTCAACGAGACATATAATATTCGTGCGGCAAGGTTGACACCAAAAGCGCCTCAATTGAACCAGTCATGTCGTATTGACCCGGGCGCCGCCCCATGGAGTCATATACACTGCCATCGCCGCCCCAATGAAAGAGCTGCAGCTCAAGGCACAATGATGATACAATAAACAAATGGTGTTCAAATGCAGAAAAAGGAAAAAAAAAAGTCTATTTCGACATGTCGCTCAAAATGGCCAGTGTGCTCCTAAGAGCTTTTATAAACAGCGCCTGAGGAGCTCAGGCACAGTTGCAAGGCACAATGTGCCATTTTCATCTTCTTCCCCATACAGTCTCGGTGTTGAACCTCGACGACGGATCGATCCAAGCAAGGACCCCCACTTGACAGTATAAAATTGCCATCTTAGGTGCAGGTGGCCTTGCCCGAGCTGCCGGCCGTGCAAGAATTGCCCGTCTTCGTGCACTGTTGAGAAAAACAAGATATTAGCATCAGCGGGGATAGGTTCTTCTGGCTTCGCACGCCGCAACATTGGGGTGTGTGTGTGTGTGTGTATGTGTGTGTGTGTGTGTGTCATTGCCGTGCACGTATTTGTTTTATTACGGAACATCTTGATACGCACCTTGGCGCGGCTCGAGCAGGTGGCCTTGACCTGGTACCACTCTTGCTTGTCATGGCCCCTGGAGTCCTTGACGGTGCGCAGCTGGGCGAACGTGCAGTAGTTGCGACTCGTGGAGCATTTCTATAGAGATTGATCCAAGTCAGTCAGTCCCCCATTTTTGCTATGCCGGTGCTACATGTAGACGTAAAGGAGCCAAGTCGTAGTAGCCGAGCTCTTGCACGGCACATGTATTCAAGCCTGACTTCAGCACCTCAGGTCTATATAATCAAGGCACTTACGCCACGGTACTGCGCCGCGGAAGCGATGCCGCCGAGGGTAACAAGAATGACAAGTGAGGCCTTCATTGTAACGGTTAACAAGTGGTCGATGCAAGAGACTCACGTTGTTTGAAGTATATATCAAAGAGAGTTCGATCTGGGGTCTTCAAGCCATTCTTATGCACTTCTCGCGCGGTGCTCAAGTACCGGCGAGTACGACCTCGATCTTCTGTAGAAGCACACATCATATCTTTCTCCTCTGCGGTGTCGAGCTGCCGGGAACGTCGAACAGCGAGGTCCTCGCCCTCTCACATATGACATGCGTACGGTCACTCAGACATAGGCCCCGGGACGGGCCACGGGTGGGACTCGTCTGCATGTGCACTGCGCACAGATGGTCCACCCCAGGTACTGTACGGATGCGGTGAGCATGAGAACGAACTCACCTGCCGCCACGGTACAGCCTGCTTTCTATAGATGGCGAGAAGGCCATGGCACGACGGTGCCTGCAAGACTGCATGCTTGAAATCTTGCTCAAGGGCAGTAGGGCTCAGTACCGGATTCTACGACGAGTTTCGTTGAACTGCAATCCAGCCTCAGGACAATTATCAGCATGAACCTCATCAGGGCACTCGAGTCTTGTCCGTTCGGCCACTCCGAAAGAGCAACGGGTTGGAGCCCGTCCCAACTATCTGCCAACATCGTGCGCACAGACTCCAGTAGCAGGGCCCCCGTAGCGCTCAACTCCTTGGATACGGCACTTACGAGTGGCGGGACTCGGGTCTTTGTGTATTGATAGTGGTGATGAGCCAGAGACAACAGTTGAGGAACGCCGCAAGCAACCGTTGAGCACGGCTCCGAAACCGCGTCGGCACGTCAGCACGCGACGACCCTCCCGATCCTGGCACTCGAGCGCTCCTTGCCCTCTCCCCATCGCCTTCTCCCCAGGCGGGTGATCGGCCGAGTTCTGGAAGCTGAGGAGAGGTTCGTGCCAAAGCCCCGGCCACCTGGAGCTGACAACAAAATCGTTTACAAACCGAATGCAAATGACACATCACCTCCATAGAAACACAGCACGACTTTAAGGGCACTGTGCTGCACATAACCCCGAGACTCCCGCCAATAGTATGCGGACTCCTGAACGGATCATTCGGCTGGCCAGGTCTATTGTGCCGTAACTCCGCGATCTGCGACATGCAGAAACGCGCGGCTTGTTCATAACTCTATCGCTTTTGAGAGAAGTTCAGTGTCATCCTTCTATGAGACGTACGCCTGCCAACGTTCCTCAACGCCGCGCGGTCGACAATTCAGAACCTCGAAATGTCCCGCCCAAATATCCATGTAATTAGCCAGTATACCGGAATCATGATTTTGTTCTTGATGCTCATGCTCTTGGTCAGATATGCCGTCCGCCACAGGATCCACGCCGCCCGACCCTTGATCTCGTCATTTTGGCTTTGGTGAATGGCTCGCCAGCTGCCCAGGTACGCCATCGTACCGAGGTTGCGGAACTTGAATGGCGGTGACGACGGCGAGTCTGCCTCGCCCTTGTTGAGCTGCTTGGCTAGGTACGCCGCCTCCTGGCTGGCCACTTGGGCCGTGGCCGGGTAGTTGCGCCCCTGAACGGCAGTGCAGTCGCCCACGGCATAGACGTCCGGCAGCGTCCTTGTCGGGGATTGCGTGTCCGAGGGCCCAGCGGAGTCCTTCTTCTCCAAGGGCTCGAGTTGCACACGCATGTGCTCGTCCGTGACGATGCCGCCCGTGCGCGGGTCCTTGGCGATCCTGCCCAGTCCCTCGATTTCGTGGCTGAGCAGGCGACTCGTCAACGGATTCTGTGTAAGGCCTGTGCTCCAGACGACAACACCGGCTCCGACCTCCTCCGGCAGCTCCTTGACCTTGAGCATGAGGTAGTCGCCCTCGCGCCGTATCCGTTGTAGGTGGTGCTCCGTCTTGACCGTGATGCCCTGGCGCCGGAACATTTCGGTCGCGTAATTCGCTAGACTCTGGTCGAACATGGGCAGCACCTTGGGCGCAATGTCGTATATGGTAATTGCGACGAAGGACTTCAGGCTCGGGAAGAGCTTGGACATGTCGTCGCGCACCAGGTCGTGCAGCTCGGCGGCGAACTCGATGCCCGTGGGCCCGCCACCGACAACGGCAAAGTGCAGCAGCTTGCGCCTCTCCTCGTCGCTCGTGGTGGGCAGGCTCGCCTTTTCGAAGGCGGCCAGGACCTTGAGGCGGATGATGCGGGCATCGCCGATGTCACGTAGGAAGCAAGCATGCTCCTTGACGCCCTCGATGCCGAACGTCTGACTGTAGCAACCCACGGCAAGGACGAGCTTGTCGTATGGCACTTCAAACTCAGTGCCCTTTGTGAGCTGGACGCCCGTGACGGCACCCACGTCGCCCCGCGTGTTGGCCTCAACGCGGATGACCTTGCGTTGGAAGTCAATGTCCGACGCCCATGCCTGGTGAAATTCATCTAGTTGGAGACGGCGAACGGGCTCGATGGCGGCCCGAAACTCGAGCGTGCCGACGGATGTCGAAGCCAGGAGTGGAGTGAATACGAAGTGCGAGCGAGGCGAGATCAGGATGCGGGTCGCTGTGGATGGCTTTAGGGTACGCCCGACGGCGTATCCGGCCCAGCCGGAGCCCAGGATGACGATGCGCTCCTTCTTGGATCCTTGAGCAGACGATGGTGTCAGTGCATGGCGGAGAGGAAGGATGGCAGACATTTGACGATTGAGCTCACCATTTGATGCGGCCTGCGTGGAAGCTTGTCGTGCTGGCGTGTTAGTGAGCTGTTGATGCACCAGCGGAGTCGCTCTGCCGGAGAGCTTCATCAGCGACCGACATTGCAGTCGCGTGAGCCCAGCCATGGTCGCTCCTTCTCAGAAAGGATATTGAGAGGATTCGGGATGTGCCTGCCGTTTTGTTTGACTGACTGCCGGTAGCACGATCTACGAGGAAGTTGCGCCCCAAGCAGTTTTAAGCTTCACGGCAGTCGGTGACCTCGGCATGACATCAGCCGCAGCCCAACAGCGCAACCGCCAATTGACAAGACATGATTTCCAAATCACCACGCGCTCATCTCCACTGACGCCCATGTCCGTGTATCTGTGACTCTTCCCTTTCCCATGTGCACGCAGCGTTGCGCGAAATCGGCGTCGCTCACGCGGCCCTCTTTACGATAATTCATCGGGACCGCGAGTCGAGGCCCGCCACAGCGCGTAGTGCCTCGAACCCGTTTCGGACATCCAGACTCCGAAGCACGGAGCCCACATGCGGCGCCGGCCCTCCCGGTACCTCCCGCCCCGTGACACAGAGCCCACGCAACTCCTGCAGCGCCTTGGAATCTTTTTATATCAAAAAGTGTTTTACGAAACATTTGCCATCGTGTCGCAGACCTGGTCTTCAGGCCCGGTCACGCTACGGCTGTCCCTTTCGTCCGGGACCGCCTGTCTTGTCTAGATCATCTTCCCCTTGTTTTGTACAACACGTGCGTCCGTCCTCTCGCCGTCTCACATGTCACTCGGCCGCCTTATCGCGCCCGCTTCCTCTACTGCAGCATCGAGTCGAGGCTCTCGCCAAGCACTTCCTCGATCTTGACGATCCACCTGTGCGTCTCCCGCTCCACCACTTCGTCATCGTCCTCCTGTAGCTCGCTGATGCGAGGCAGCATCTCGTGCAGCATCGACAGCCACTCCTCGCCCAGTCGGTCCGTCAGCGCCTGCTCGCACTTGACTGCTGCCAGGCGCACTGCCGTCTGCTCCGACTTGAGGTGCTTCATCAGTGACGAGTTGAGCTCCTTCTGGTGCGCCTGGGAATCCGCCGCGCCGGCCAGCCCAACAACAGCAGGCACGAGCCTCTCGTTCACGTCGAGTGACGCCGCGTGGAGGAACTGTTGCATGAGCACCGGCGCGATGGCTCCAAAGTGTGATGGCGCCTGCCAGAAATCATCCTGATCATGATCGAAGCACGTTTCAAGAGTCTGAAGCACGCGATTCCACAGCTCCCGCTCCTCAAGAACCTTGATGTTGGTGGCTGCCAGAATCTTGACGGCGTCGTCCAGTACATACGTCGCGTAGTTGGTTACAATGGACTTGAGCTGTGAGAAGAAGGTCTGCAGGAAGCCGTAGACGCTGTACTGGCGGAGTGCTCGCCCTGTCTTGTCGGACTTGGCCAACCCAGTCGACGTCCACTCGATAATCTGGACGAAGATCGGCCGGAATGCAGCGTCGTTGAGCTTGTAAATCATCTTCAAAGCCTTTTCGTTGACGCCCGACTCAATCTTTGCTACCTGGTGGAGGGCCGTGTCGCCCTTCTCCCCCGAGGTGTGGACGCGGCGGCGCACGTCGAACGCATGGAGGAGCGTGTTGGTTAGCAGCGCCGCGTGCTTTGTGATGGCGGATTTGGGGTGCCTGTCGATCGCTACCCCCAGCACATCGAGAAATTCGAGAATTGCCTATCGGGGATGGTTAGCGCCACGACCTTCCGCGGCATGTGATTGAACGCCTTACCGAGAACCCTGCGGACATGGCCTGCTCCCAATTCTTGTCCAAGCTCGTGAATATGTCCTTTGCGTCCAGTCGCTTGGCGAGAAACCCGAGGCAACCAGTTCGGCTCTCGTTGGTCTCCTCGTCCAGTCCGGCTTCGGCCGACTTGTTGGAGATCGCAAGCACGCGATCGGTATAGGTCGACAACATGTAGGGCAGATGCTCCGCCAAGGAGCTGATGAAACCATAGCACGCCGCATGGAGCTCCTGGTCTGCCGGCTCACCCTGCAAGCTCTCTTCCAAATATTGCACAGCCTGCGGTACGGCAACGGGCAGGACCGGGACAATGGCGTCCTGCAGAACATCGACGAGAGACGTGAGGCACAAGAGAGCCATAACGCGGAGTCGCCTCTCCTCCTGTCCAAGACAGTGCTCTCCAGCAATAGTGGCGGCGGCAGCAACGACGGCCTCAACGTCCTTCTTGCCATACTTCTCTGCAATCTTGTCAACGCACGTGACTGCTGTGTGCTTGTATCGAATATCGGACGACTCCCGAATGGCGGCAGTGAGTTGTGGCAAGAAAGCGAGCAGAGCCTGCCTGGAGGCGGCGTCCGTGTTGCTCTCTGTCTCCACGCGCACCTCCAACGCGCGAAGAACCTTTTGGCGAAGGCCCATGTCCGGTCTGTCGAGCAAGTTCTCCACTGACTTGATGAACTCCCCAATCGAGAGAAGATTCAGCAGGTTCGACAGAGAGGCTCCGCAGCGTCCATGCAGCGTCTTGTTCGCCTTGACCTTCTCAGCCAGCACGAGAATATTCTCCAAGAGCAGCGAATACAGCTCTCGAACCTCGGATGCTTCCATATCGTCACGACCCACGAGCTTGCCAACCTGGGACTTCAGTTTCTTGCTCGCCAAGAAGCTAGGCAGAGCCGAAAGCTGGCGCAAGGCAATCTTGTCGATGTTCTTGTCCTCTCGGTCCTCGCTGATACCGAGCAGGACAAACGAGATGCCCGGCTTCGGCTTGAAGAGATCGGCCACGAGATCCACTAGCTTCACAAAGGACTCGAGCTGAATCTCAGTGCTGAAGTTGTTCAGGAGATCAACCACAAAGTGCAGCAGGGCATCGCTGGTGTCATATCGGTCGACCAGCATGCTGATGAGCGCGAATAAAAAGTCTCTCGGACCCAATGTTTCCACCAAAGCCACGAAGAGTCCAAGTCTCCTGTGCGCGGGAATGTGTTCGTAGGCGGTGGTGAAGCTGACAAGAATGTCGCAGGCGCCAGCCACCGGGCTCTTCTTCCCTTGGCGAAGAGACTCAATAAGTGGCGGCACGACCTCCTTGATGGTTTGCGACACGACATGAGCGGAGTAGTCGTCGCTTTGTCGGAGCACCGAGGTACCCATGAAAGTAAAGATGGGCATGACGCTGTGCAACACCAGGTTTGGTGCTGTCGTGGCGAGGTTGGCGACCAAGAGCAAGGCGGCATTTTGAACCACTGGGCTAGACGACTTCTGGATGCAGTTGACGAGCAGGTCTCCATATCCACCGGAGCTATCAATCTTGAGGTCTTTGTTGTCGCGATAGGCGGGCATCATGGCAAGAAGGCTGCGCAGGATCAGGTTCTGGAGATAGCCAAGCTCCGAGCCAACGACCGTCCTGAAGTGCTGAAGCTCCGACAACGCCGTGAACAAGCCATCCAACAGCTCGGGATGTGACACGGGATCTGAGTTCTCGACGAGCTGCAGGACAAATGTGACCTTGCGCAAGGCCTGGCTCAACTCTGGTGTCATCTGGGTGATGAGCCCGCGGTTTCCATCTGATGAGCTCGTACGGCGCCTCTTGTTTGGCGGAGGCTCCGTGATCATCTTGGTGCCAGTCTGGATTGAGTCGAGGAAGAATGACAGTATGTCGGTCGTGAGGGGTACAGCCCTGAGCACGTCACCAGCCTCGCCGGGTACCACGGACTCGGGATCTGCCGACGGTGATTGGGAGATCTCCAGCAACTGCTCGGCAACCATGAATTTGGTTTCGTCTTTCATGGCGGACCACATTTTCCGCACCCGAGCAAATATGGCTCGCAACAGGTCAGACTTTTCCTGCTTTGACGGGTCTTTCAGAACCTTGAACAGATATTCCAAGCCACTGCTATCGTTGGAGACAACAATGTCGACGAACCGGGCGTCTAGTTCAGCTCTGTCCAGATGCTCGGAACGACAAACGTCGAGGGTGTCTTCCTCGGTCAGGCTGATCCACCACTGCAAGGTGGGTAACAGGAGCTGGGTTCGGGTGGTAGTTCCGACGCCCCGAACCTCATTCAGTGTCTTGAGCAATCTTTGCTTGACAACGACAAGAGGGGTGGCGTTGACGTGCGAGGCAAAGAATGACAACAATGCCAGCCGTGCTGCTTGACCCATGTGGTCCTTCTTGTCGAGAGCAGGGTCTGGAGTTGTCTGGTATTTGCCTTGGTCGATCGCAGACGCGACAACAGACGTGATGTGCTCGAGGTCCATCACGCATTCCTCGATGCCGGGCAGGATTTGCAAATGAAGCATCTTCGCTGCCACGTCGGCCCCGAGGGATGCACCATCCTTGGATTTCCCATACAAAGACCCCGCGCCCCAGGTCTTCATAGACTTTGCGGCCACTGGTGGGGTATAAAGGCTCGTCAACACCGTGATCAAGTCAGCCGCCGCCTGGCGAACCCGCTTCGACGGGTCGCCCAGCGCAGCCACGCAGTAGGGCACGATGGCTTGCATGTCCACTTTGCCATCGTCTCCAGCTTTGAGGCGATTCTTCACCATGTTCAAAGCCGCCATTCGGGCTAATGCCGGATACGGGCCGCACCAAATACGGACGAAAAAGCTGATGTATGTGCAGTCCTTGAGGGCCGTTGAGCGCCGGAGCTTGGGGCATTGTTCGAACTTGTCCAATGCAGTGGCGTTCTTGGCTTGCTCCGAAACTATCGTGAAGAAGAGGTGGCTGAATTCATCGAAGATCTCGTTCGGCTGGGGTAGCAGACACGGAGACAGCGACTCCTTGCGTGCCGACAGCTTGTCCACAGCTGCTTCGAGGGCTTGCGGGGTCTGAGGCTCGGGTTGCCCGTTGTTCGGCTGCTCGATCTCGGCGCCGGTATCGGGAAGCTTCCTCGCACGGAACGAAAGGTCGAGTTTCAGTTCCAATTCCTCAATATCAAACTCGACGTCCTGAATGACCGACTGAATGATATCTCCAGACTGCCCCGAGGTTTGCGACAAGGCGATCAAAGCCGAGCCCAGCTCCCTGCGCAGCTTGCCGCCCTCGTCGTTGGAGTCGTCAAGCTGGTGGGCAGTCAGAACGAGAGATTTGAAGATGACAGCGATCTGCTTCTCCTTGAGGATCTGGCTACTCAGAATAGCCATTATCGTCGGCAATCCACGCGAGTCTCCTTTCTTTGTGAACCGCTCGATGAGCGCCAAGCACAGGCCGTTGGCGAGTTTGTCGATTCTGCGCTCCTGGCCGATCTCAACGAGAAGGGGCCCAATGCCGGACACTTTCATAAGCGCTTTGGTAACCTTGCTGTTCATCTGCTTTGCGGACCTGAACTGGGCCATGATGGCCAGGCAAACGAGGCCGGGCCTAACGGTGTCGTTTGTCCAGCCGTGGACCAGCTGTTGCATGAAGGCCGTCACGGCCACGTCTTCGAGGTTTGCCTTGGACACAAAGACGGCCAAGGCCATGTACGAGGCGATCTGAAGGCTGGGGATCTTTTTCAGGGTCAAAGCCTCTGCGAAAACTGGCCCAACCCGGTGCAGCAAGGCCTGGGTGTTCTCGCTCTGGACAGCAGCTCTCCCTGAGCGCCCCCTGTCGAGCAATCCATTGACAGCCTCCGTCATGAGGCCGGCCCAGAAAGTGATGAGAGCTGGGTGCTGAAACTGCTTTCGGCAGGATTCGAGTGTGTATTCGGAGAAGGCCGAGAGAAACTCGGGGTGGTGGATGGCCTGGTGCACGAGGACTGATCTCGGGGGAGGCGTGAGGGATCTGACGTAGGGGTCGAGGAATCGAAACTCGTGGGGGATCCTGGCAGGCAATATCGACAACAGAGTAGCGAATGTCGGGATGGAGTGGTACGGGAGGAACGTCATGAGAAGAAGGGATGTGTTCTCCTCGTGAATGCTGGACTGGGTGTCAGTGCGGCTGCGTGCAGCGGCGCAGAGAGGTGATGGACATACCGAAACCGACGGATCAGCCATTCAATGGACTTGATCGCGGGCATGAGGCGCAGTCGGCTGCCGACCAGGCGCAGGAAGGCCTCAACCTGGCGATCCAGTTCCTCATTCTCGGCCGCTGTGAGCTGGGTGCGATCCTGCTCCTGGCTCTCCTCGCTGAAGATGGTCGACTGGAAGTGCGCAAAGCGGGCGTCGAGCTGGCAGAGCTCCTCGAATCCAGGGTGACACGTCGTGTACAGAGTCTGATAGCTCTGAGTTGCGGCGACTCGCGGCTCCCAGATCAGAGACTTGGAATGCGCCGCCTTTTGCGCCTTGACGTTGAGCGTCGCCTTGGAATTGGCGGCGATCTGCGCCAGCTGCGCAGCGAGAGACGACGCCATGGCTACAAGGCTTCCCGGCTCGCGAGCCGAAAGTCAAGAGCGACACGGGGGCGGGAATACGGGTGCCGACGGCAAGATGAAGGAAGGCTGCGGCGTGGGTTCCTTCAAGTTGGTCCGCGACTTGACTTGCACGGAAATTTTTCTGCCATGGGCGGGCAGAAAATTGATGGACGCCGAGCAGGGGATTTGTTATCGATAAGCATCTCCGTCTGGTGGTGGGTGGGGCACTAAGGACCACTACGGAGTACGGAGGTACTGCATACCAAGTTACCACTTGCACTACGTCCGTGTACTGGTGCTGGCCTCCTCCAGGTGGGCATTTTAACAAACTTCACACCTCCACTCTCTCCTGTTCAGAGTCCATCGTCTATCCGCGACCCGACCCTAATTTGCGCCCTGATAATTGAAGCACCAAGTTTCTTCGTAAGGCACGCTGCTTTTGGTCTCATCAAGCCACCTCGACAGTCTTTCTCAATTCCACGAGGCCAAAGCCCTTCTGTGTTGCAATAGCCCACGGCAGCATGTACTGCTGGAGGTGACTCAACGCCGGGATGGTCTTTGGGTCGTTTGCGTCAGCCCACACGCACCTCACAGTCACCTTCAATTGCCCGTCCTGTCGTTTCATGATAGGCGGTGATCCTGCCACCTCCGCCCGCACTCTCAACTCGCCAATGCCCACGTCTATGCCAGCCGGATCATGCTCGTCTCTGAAGCCGCCGCTCGTTGCCCAATGTCCGGCGTCAGCCAGACCCAGACTCACGTTCCAACCGCCCTTCCAACCTCTCCGCCAGACTTGAATCTGCTGTATGCGGCCGTCTGGCGGGCTTTGACTGAGTCGCGGGTCTACCGGCATCCCGCCCTCGATAGTGAAATTCGCGATTGGTCTCGACAAGTCCAGCCAGCAGCCTCTTGTCTCCAAGGCTTCGACATAGACATATGCAGTCGTTTCGTCTGGTGACTTAGAAATGTTCACCGTAATCATGTCGTTGAGGTCCACGCCTTTCACAAACTGAGGGCGCGCTGAGGCTGCATCGTATCGGCAGTCCATGAGAGATCGCTCCACGGTCGGTTGACAGTTGATCGATTGGCCGACCGCCTGAGGAATGTAGCCAAGTACCTGCTGAACGTATCCATCGATACCGGAAAGACTGACAACATTGCTGCCCTTGTCAAGATCGATCGTCTGCTGAAATAAGAACTTGAAGCGGCTGGTCGAAGAAAATGGAAACGCAGCGAGATTATATAGCGAGGTCCCGACAAGGACGGCGAGGACTAAAAGTGAAAGTTGATCCGCTACTCGATGAAGAAAAGGTGTCAAGGGGAGGATCATCACGATGCTGAAAACGCCGATAACCATGTACGGAACCCAGAAGCCATTACCGTCTGTTCCAGTGGTGGCCGTCGCAGACACAGCGGCTAGTCCCTGGCCTCCGACCAGAAGGAGAGGGACAGGGTCCAGAATGAAGAGCTGTAGAAGCCACGTCCAGCTCGAAAGACGTTTATTGTATGTATTTCCGTTTTGGGTATGTTCCTGGACCTTTCTTATTGTCTTCCACGCGAACGTCTTGACACCGATAATGGCTTGGCGACAAATATTGACAACGCGGCTAATGCTGTTCGATCTGTCACGCCTGTCATAATCCTCTGGTCGCAGGTCCGATACCAAGGCATCTTGCGCACTATCAGATTCTTCATCAGCGTTCAAGGCTTCGTAAGTAGCCTCTTGTCTGGCATCGATGCAAGAACCGAGTGCTTCGTTATTCCCTTGGTCACTGGATCGTCCACATGGGGCGACGAGATGCTCCAGCAAAGAGACAATCAAGGACAAGAAGATGACGGAGTGAAAGACAGTGGAGAGATAGAAAGACCCTAATCGTAGCTTATCCTCAGCTACAACAGTAAACACCTGAAATACCCACGACATGGCAAAGAGCCACAGGTGGACGATCAATCTAGACAGTGCAGGTGACCCGCGCATAACAAGCCACATGCCGCAGTAGGACGACGATAGTGCCATGGCCCATCTGAATGGCGTCAATAAATGGTGATCCCTTGCTTTAATGTGTACACTTACATTGTGTAGCTGCTGCTGTGAACGATTAAGGGGTTGAGCTTAACCACCGCCACCAACACAACGATAGTTAAGAGTATGCTAGATGCAAATGCTAACGGGAAGCGGAAAAGATTCCTCTGTTCAACGTGTTGCAGCGGCCATCCGTGCATTTGGCCAAGAACGTAAAGCAGTGGGGCGACGACCAGAGGCGTAACAACCAGTAGCGTGAGCGACCACGCCAAGAGATGGACGAATCGAATGTTGATCCAAAGGCGACCGAGGACGTCAAACCAGACGCCATTGTCGCTTGAGGCGTGTTTCCGGCCTCCAAGATGGCTCGGATGTGGCTTTTGAGACAACTTGTCTGTAGCGGCCAATGCTGCTGAGAGCATATGCCAGATGCTATTCATCGAGGTGTGTCGCGCGTCATCTTCGACCGTATGATACCGCCACCGAGGCTTGTAGAAAGCGATGTCAACGCCACTTAGACCCAAACTGCCTGAAAATATTTCCCAGTCAGTACCACTCCTGACAGCACCTCTCTCGTAACCCTCTTTCGCGATTATGGAGCCCAACGGATGAGGGACTCCTGAGTATGCCATTGCCGCTTCATAGTCTGTTGCTCGGAAAAGTAGTGCGCGGCCGCCGGCTCCAACCCCCTCAAGGTTGACAAATATACGGCAGAAACGAGCTAGGGGACTAGTGCTAAATGCGCCAGCTCCAAGGAGTCCGTCTTCTTCAGCGTTGTTGAAGAGGAGGACAATCCCGTTCTCAGGCTGGTGATCTTTAGTTGTAAAGTGGCTGAGTAGCTGTAGCATAGACACACATGCTACACCGTCGTCTGTAGCTCCATAGCTGGTTGAGACTCTGCGAATAGAGATCAGCGCCCCGAACAGGGTCACCCACATTGACGGGCCATCCACTCACGAGTCAATGTGGCAGTTCACGAGAACACCGGTGGGATTGACGGCTCGCCCTTCAGAGTTACCAGAACCCCACCAGATCTCACTTGGGTCCTGTTTTCCTCGAATATAGATATAAATGTTGCTGCCTTCATAGTACTCCGCGGTCCAGGTCGGGCCTTCCCTGCCGCTGAGAAACGCACCAGCATCATACGTCCTGGTAAAATTCGCAATCTGGTCATCGAATACCACGACACCAGGCGCGCGAGAAGAGTCTTCCAGAGGTCTCTCAGTGTTATTTGAAGGTCTACAAGCGGATCTGGTGCTATTCGTTAGTATTTGACCCACTGCGATATTGATTGGACGTGCCGCCATACGCATTGGACGTAGGATTGGTTGCCGTCGCACGCAACGACTCGACTGCATAGGAAATCTGATTTCGGCAAAGAATCTCTTTCACTCGATTGAGAAAGAAACTCCGCACTCGATCGTTGTCGTGGCTGTTGAATGGATGAAACGCATTTGTAATGTTTTGCAAGTCTTCCCAGGCCTCGGTCAAGTTAACAGAACTCGGGAGGTCCCGGGGAGGAGCTGGAACCACCTCTTCTATATACAGTAGTGGTATGAACACAATGAGGTAGACAAACAAGGTCCAGAACGTGACTGGGCCAGGCCGGAAAGCGATGAGATCGCGCGGGCTTAGAGCGGGTAGCATTGGAGGATCAAGTCGTGAGCCGACAAAACACCAGACCGAGCTTGCTGAGTTACAAGGCGAGAATATCGATAGTGGCCGTCTTATTCTGAGTCGTGGTGATGTGAGGAGGCGGAAAAGTAATTCGACGTTGGTTGTGACTTTGATGAGGGGTTAGAATATTGGAAGCGGGAGTTAGGTGCACAGTGTCCGCTACATGACTGGTCCTGCTGGGTACACAAGACAATTCGTATAGTACTCTATGGCGAGAATCATGACAATTATCATTGGATGGTCCGTAGAGATCGCAATTCATTAGCTAATGTCAAGCGAGGTCATAATTCCCAATGACCGTTTTCGCAGCCACATATCGCCCGGTACATACGCTGGTTCGGCCGTCGCGCATGAAACTCGCGGCCGCGGCTGCAGTTAGGATAGGAGCAAAGTGACTGCGGGACGTACAAGAAATTGTGCCCGTAATGCCCAGCGGACTGTAAGTCTGGTGGCATCCTTATGACTAGCATCTTGTCAACTCTATAAGCTGATTTTGACGCCCCGTAATGACAGAATATAGCAGGACGACCAGTTCCTTCAGGGCACGAGGTGTGATTGTATAGACATCCGCAACTGTAAATAGCTCAAACGTAATCACTACTTTCAGTCAGACAAGTCTCTATTTCCACACCTCGCCGCGACACCTAGGGTGACGCGTAGTATAATGGCGGTGCTGTACACCCTATCTTGCCGGGCCGGGCAACGGCTTCAATTGCCGCCGTGATCGGCATAACCGTCGAGACTGTTGGGACGGGCATGTGAGACTGTACCTATTTTGTGGAGCAGGCCTTCTCTGCAACTCTCAGCCCGCAGATCATGGTAGTCCCTTTCATCCATATGGGACGTCAGCCGTGCAAACGAACGAACACCGCGCTATACATGGTCATTCTGGAGACCATGTTTACGCCTCTAAACCTGTCACCTTCCCTACTCCTGCAGTTACCAAGGACTCCTTGAAGCCTTCACTGGGCTTTCCACCGACAAAAAGAGGCCCTGCGACACATAAATGTCAGTCAGATACTTAGATGTAGTGTGGCGCATGTAGAGAGATGCGCTACCAGGCAGGCAAACATACCATACTTCGGATGGACTAAAGCTCCATCGGCAAACACGTCAAATGAGTTGGGCACAACCCATTCCATCAACTTGTCCCAGTTTACGCACTCGTGCGGGCTGGTGAGGTTCCCTATAGGGCGCGCTCCGCCGTCATCCCACTTCATAGTGAGGACGGTGGTGTCTCCTTGACACATAACAGCGTCCATAAGCATGTGCAAACAGTGATCTGCACATCCATTATCTTCGACGAACGCAGTGAAAGGAAGAATTACGAAGGCTCTCAGTTCCCTTAGAGTCATGACATACTCGTGTGCTCATCGTGCATGGCTTTCTCGGGACCTTCAAGCTTGTCAAGGTTATAGTAAACGGGGTGCAAAGAATGATATACATTTTTCTGTACAGCACCGTCAGATTTTCCCGCAATTTGACGTTGTCCGCAACTTAGACTTTTATATGGGCTTACGAGGCAGTGCAGATGATGGAACACCATGAGAGAACCAAAATAGGTGCCGTCGGGCAGTTGAATGCCCTCATTTTCTCGACCTAGCCGGTGCATGAGCCCGGCCGGGAACGCAATGTTTTGATCTTGTCGATCAAGCGGATCGTCAGCGTCGTCCAAACGGCTATACGGTAGTACATACGCTCGAAGATACCATGCCAATTTTCATCGACCTCTTTACTGGGCTCTCCAAAGTATCTACTGCCGCCTTTGAGCTCCCACTGTTCCATCACAGTTGGCTCGTAGGTGATGAAGTCATTCGCCGGCGCTGCGATGGGAAAAACAAGCGACTTAGCTTCCACATAAAGCCTTGCATGGTAGCTATAGACACCCACATCCGATGAACCGAGTACCGTGGCGACGGTTGTCCCTCGCCACTCCCCAAGTCACTGACACGACAACTGATGTGTATATGGCGAGAGCCAACACCGCGATGAGCGCCAGAAGCAGTCGGACGTACGGGCTGTGGTGACGACGAGCAACATGAAAGCGCCACTTGTTTAGCAGCATGGCGTCTTCCATCTCGGCGCCCGTTTGAGACCCATCTTGATCAATGGGCAAATAGTCGGAGTCTTTTTTCATCATGGTTTACAGTTGAAGTCGGAGAAGTGCGTGGAGGAGTTCACGAGCTTAGTTGCTACTCCCTGATAGGTATGGGATCAATAAGACGAGAGATACATCAGCTATGAAGCACGACTCCTTACCTGTGAGAAATCAGCTGTTTCAGTGTGATGAAGGTAAAGGGAAATTTCAAGAGGCTATGATCTCGGGCGCGACATCCCTTCGCTCCATACAAGTGTTACGCCAGAAACTGGAGGGTGAGTGCATATTGGTCTCACATCGGATGCAATACTCTAGCTGTCCGACATAGGAGACCCTCCAATCGGTAGCTTGCGATCGACATCGACGATTTGAAGGTATTCCGCATGACATCTCGGATCTCGAGGTACAGCGCCGCATCATAGCCTCTAAATCATGCTGTTTGGTTGGCGTGGATAATTACCTGCACTCCGCGGTGGCCTTCGCCATCCAATATTGCGGCGCAGCTGCGTGAAATCTGGGCTCAATACTCATTCACGGTGACAATGTCGTGACTCTAATGTCGGCATCTTCATCCTGTCTCAGGTTGTGAGAAGAGATGGTTGAAAGGTCTCGGGTGATCGGCTTCCTCGTGTTGCCATCGGCTCTGGCCCGCTGTCCGGTGGCGTGGTACAATATTGCCGCTATCATTACACAGATGCTGAGTTCAAGCGGCCTAATCATTACTTCCGATCCGAGTTTGTGGTGCATGACGCACGCCTTGAGAGCTCGAGATACACAACGTGAATTAATGCCACGTACAACGGGCACTGACCCCCATAGTGCATGCGACCGGTCTCTGAGCAACAGCGAGCATCTTTGCCATGACATGAACGTGCTTGTCAATTGCATGAGGGACTGTATACTTATGTCGTGAAGCATATTCTGAAACACCCGACCTTGACTCAAATGCCATTCATCAATTCCCTACATGCGAGAGGGCTGTAGAGACTGGACACGTCAGAGCTGTTGCGGCACGTCGGCGGATCGGGACATTGAAGCAACCAATAGCCAAGTATCTGCGGAGAGGCAGGACGTCACGTTCGGAACCGAACGAACACCGAAGTGGTGTTGCGCTTTCGTTTTCGCCAAAATGTCGATTTGAGACAGGAACTCGAGCTGTGAAATGTCCACTCCTCCCGGGATAGTCTAGCGCTTGGAGCTTCACGGCATGGCCAGCTTCAGAGGAGCCTAGAGCCAAGTATATATGCCACCGACTTCTGCAGGCTTTCACTGACGAAGCGAAGCTTTTACAGCGAAAAACCCAGCACAGATACTTGGAAACTCATCTTCACAACAGATAGTCAAACTTGACGAGACAGGAAATGAAGCACATTCTGAACATCGTTGCGCTTTTGGCGTTTGGGGCGTCTGCTTTGCCCAAAGGTTCGCATTCGGCAACGTATGATACATGTAAATTTCTTCGAGCTAATGCTGAGAGTAGGCCTTGTTTCTCGCAATGGTCTAGACGGCGACCTTGCCTACAGCAAACCTGTGAGCCCTGACAAACGTGAGCCCAGGGTGTCTTTTGGGGATTACTCCAACTATAGGGGCACGGGCTCCGAAAACATGAAGCGGTCGAGTCTTGATGGCGAAGTCGCGTACCGCAACCTTGCGAGTGCCGAGAAGCGTTCTGGTGCCGACGGCGACGGAACTCTGGACCTGGCGTACGCGGGCCCTGGCAAACGGAGCCCCCTGAAGTCCTTCGGCAACTACGCCAACTATAAGGACGAGAGCTCCAAAAAGCGGTCGGGTCTCGACGGCGACCTTGCCTACAGCAAACCCATCAGTCCGGAGAAGCGCTCGGGTCTTGACGGCGACCTCGCCTACAGCAAACCCATCAGTCCGGAGAAGCGTGCTGGCCTGGCCAGCGATCTCGCCAATTAAACCCCCAGCCCGGAAACGCGCTTCGCGTACGTGAGGCTTGAGATTCTCAGGCCGACCAGGCATCAAAGCCGTAAGTACATGAACGAATGGCTCCATGACACTGGCAAATACTGACAATTCGTTGGGCTTTTCAATCAGGTTGTCCCTGCCAGAACGTTGTCTGTGGTCGCGCGTAGTAGCATTATTGGTGCATGTGGTTTGCCACCACCTCACTACGAAGTATATAGTATCGGCCTCTGGGCGATGCTGTCTTTAGCTAGTGGTCTCAACCAATTGGACACGTCGCTCTTTATAGCTCATGTGGAGATTCAGAAATACAACAGTATTCGTGTCGTGAACTGGAGTGTTGCCTGTTGTCAAGATTGGGGATGTTGGAGCGCCTCGGATATGTATGCGGTGCTTCGTGATCAAAAGATTGTGCATGCTTTGGGCTGAGTCTACACCTCTCAGTCAATATTTGCATACAAAAGCACAGGAAGGACCTGAGCAATTAAATGTACCTCGTGCGAGGCATACAAGGTGCGCGCATTTGAACTCGCACGTGAGCTGAGGAGAAGAGGGGGCCGCATGCGATCCAGTCCATGTCGTCAACCCAACAGCACCCAACAAGCTCTGACCTGGACGAACGCACCGTCCGCAACGACCATCGAAAAGTGACCATCATGTACGAAATAGAGCAGTTTCGGATCCGCTACGCGAGCTCGGACGATGACGATGCCCAATTTGTCATGGGCGCGTTCGACTCTACCCTCCCGTACCTGGCCTCCATCGGCGCGGGCGGAATGTGGGGTGAGCAACCCTTCTCCGAGAAGGACGGCTTCGAGGAGGAAACGGTGCAGTCTATCCGGAAGTCGGAGAAGGAGGATGAGCCGCTGCGGGTCTTCATCGCCGAGGTCGACATGGACTGTCCCGACGCGGAAGGTGGCACGAAGCGCCCCGTCCGCGTGGGATCCGCCATGATACGCGAAGACTCGCTGCCGTCGTACATCACAGACCGACAAGAGATGAAGGCCGAAGTGGACGGCGCCAAGGACTTTGTCTTCTTGGAGGTTGTTATCACGGACTACCGAGCAGGGAACCTGCAGAAAGGCGCCGGGGCGGCGCTCATCGAAGCCATCAAGCGCTACGGCCGGGAGAGGAACAAGAAGGTTCTCTACGTGGACTGCTGGGCCGGGAACGACGGCAAGTTGAACAGGTGCGACCAAAAAAAAAAAAAAAAAACCACTGCCACCCTCACGCTCCATCAGATGCTCGCTGACGGCAAGGCTTTCCTCGCTTACATGACTGCAGGTATTACGAGAGATTGGGTTTCGCCCGGGTGGGTGACTTTTCGTTTGGCAGAGCCAGCGGGGAGATATGGCCGGGCACCTTGTTCCGTCTCGACATATAGCTTGTCACGACTCACGATGCTGATGTCTGGTGTTGGACGAGGGACACGAACATGGCTTTTTGGGTGTAGCTCCAGGAGAAGCGCCAATGCAACGCGGGCATTTGGAAGCACGCAAGCTGCATCAGTTTAAAGCAAAAGTAGAAGATGGAAAAACGAATGGGCAAAAAAAAAAAAAAAAAAAAAAAACCAGTGTTCGCTGTCAGCGACAATTCATCGTTCGCCGTCACATCGGCACGGGTTGTATTGCTGCAGGAGTCCTACGGAAGTTAGACGCGGCTCACCACAAGTTGTGTTGCGTGCTGAGAGCCGACCACGATCAGGCCTTCGGACCGCGCACTCGGTGGAGCATGATTGATAGGTAGTATTAGTACCTGCCTGACCCCCCCACTCGGCCTTGTCATTCTCACTCTCTTGACCTTGCTGCTTCAGTCCCTGCGCTTTTAAGTGAGCCTCACTCGTGTGATTCGCAAACAGCGCGTATATAACATAACTAGCGACTTGCCTTGGAGCATTCCAATCCCCATAGAAAAAATGGCGGTCAGTTGATCGCCGTACCTTGACCTCACCCACTCTAGTCCAAGCTGACCCCCGCGGGCAGTTCGCGTATCCCCAAGTCGTCCTCTTGGGCGACTCGCTCATACAGCACTCGGCCGAGACGCTGCAGGGCTTCTCGCTTCAATCGGCCCTGCAGACCCGTTCGTGCATTCCCGGCTCCGAGCCGTCGGGGACCGTCGCTGACTTGCCACTGTAGGCTGCATACGACGGTTCGATGTCATCAACCGCGGCTTCTCGGGATGGAACACGGCCAACGCGATGCGGTTCATCGACGAGATGTTCCCCAAGCCAGGCGAGGCGTCTCCGCGCATCAAGTTCCTGGTATGATTCCCGCGAGTCTCCATATCGTTTGTCCGCGTGCTCACGTGTCGTCAGGTCGTCCTGCTCGGGGCCAACGATGCCGTCATCCCGCTGCCGACGACGACGCAGCACGTCCCCCTTGACCAGTACAAGAAGAACCTGACCGCCATCATCAACCACCCGCACATCCTGGCGCATGGGCCCAAGATCCTGCTCGTCACGCCGCCGCCCGTGGACGAGATCAGGCTCACGGAGCTCAACGTGGCCGAGGGCCACGACCGCGCCGTCCGCACCTCGGCCATCAGCGCCTCGTACTCGGAAACGGCTCGCCAGGTCGCCCGCGAGAACCCGCACGTCGTTCCGATTGACCTCTGGAAGGGCATCATGGACAAGGCCATCGCCATGGCGCCCGGCGAGTATGTCGAGGGCGGCCCCCTCCTGGGCACGCCGGACAACGGCAGCCGAGGAGGGCTCGCCTCTCTGCTCCCCGACGGGCTGCACATGAGCGGCGACGCGTACCGGATCTTCTTCGACCTGATTAAGCCGCACATCGGCGAGGATTGGGTCAACCTCCCGGTCGAGGACCGCACCGGCTACCTATTCCCAGACTGGCGGGAGTTGGCAGGACGCAGTGCGTGATGCGTGAGGCCTCACGTTAGACTATAGACTGTCTGCTTGGTCAGACGATCGACGTAGAATAGCCATTTGTAGATTGTGAACCATTCAGCGTGCGACTTGAAGACGGTGACAGCTTTCATGAGCACCTTGCTGCGGTTCACCCATGGACCCCTCTGGACTGTCATCCACCAGGGAGAGGGACTTCGAGAGCCTCGACCACTTGACCGTGACCTCGCATCATTTCCGACATGTTGTCAATAACTTACTGCATGGATCCAGGGATGGAACCACTCATGCCGGCGGTCGCGGCGCTAGCGAACCCAACATCGGTCCACGGGGGGTTCCGGCCCAAGCGGCCTTCCAGGTCCAGCAAACAGACGGGAGCGAGGCCCACGTCCCATGGAAGCTCGGGCATGCCTGGCATCCTGCGGGCTCCCCCCTCCACTGTATTCCACGTACTGAAAGGCACGGTTAGTGCACTCTGTCTGGCATTTCTGGGTACCCGCGGGTGCCTACCGACGAGTGCGCCAAGTGCGCTAGCGCGTTCCAGGTGCCCGCAACCAGGTGATCTGAACAGCGCTGCGCGCCTGTGCGCCAGGCACGCAGGCAACCTGGAACCTTGCCAGGCACCTTGAGCCTTCCACAGGGATGGCCCGGGGACTGGATTGGACGGGATGGATGGATCGATACAGGTAGGTGGGCCTCCATCACTCCGGGGGGCTAAGGCGGGCGCTCCAGCATCTCCCGCGCTCAACTGACGTCCACGGCCTTCACCCCGACTTCAACTTCAACCATCGTCCGTCATCTGCTCGACAACCGAACACATCAGCCACACCCGCCCTCTTCGCCACAACGACCTCTTGCCATCCAACACCTGCGTGCACGACCCGTTTCCCATCTGCCGAAACACTACTTCCTCCGCGCCTCAAGCCCAACTGTCAAGACAGGCCGGACTCATCCTCGAACGATCCCATCCATCCAGTCACCTTCGCAGGCACCCCCGGGCACCATCGCTTCGTGTCGACGCCGCACACCCCGAGAGACGTCCTCTGCCCTGCACCTGAGTGTTCTCTGTCGCGTCAAGGCCCTCCTGCAATACCCCATCGTCGGCATCGATTACCCCATCAGCTGGCCCGCCCGCTGCACGCCACCGTCCAGACTCCAGACTGGCCTCGCCCCTGCGTCCCTACGTGTCACGACTTCGGCGCCGCGTTGACTGATCGCCGCTTCATCAACCCTTTGCGAATCCGCATTTCCCCCCGGCCGCTCGACTCGAACTCCTCCAGACCCCGTAAATTGCGCGCGCCGCCGCCGGTTCCCCATATCCGAAGCGACTCTCGGGCGGTACAGTCGTAGGAGCCCTGCCTACGCACGAGGTGGGGGAGGGTGGACCTCGTGAACCGACCTCCCAGGCATTCGGGGACAGCATCGCCACGCCGGCCGCGAAGAGCTCCTGTCCTTGAGACGGCTGCGCGACCTGACGTTTTCATGGGAGCGATTGTTGAAGGGCGCCTTCAATCCAGCGCTGGCAACGGCCGTTTTACCATCCCCGCCCCTCGGGACCGCCACGCTCGTTACACCACCAAGTAGCCCACCCGCCATTTCCCGCCATTCTCACGACATCTCCATCGGTTGCCTCGGCGTTGTCTTGACTGGCTGCCAATACAATAGTGTCTGGGATGGATCCGCGGTTCCCCGTCTCTCGAGAAGAACTTTACAACTTGCAAATGGAAGTAAAGCAAGTGCAATACACTCAAACCAATCATGCTGAGCGAATATTGCGACTCGAGAAGCGAAATGCGGACGATTCGGCGCTCAAGTCCGTCTGGAACTCGCCCTTTCCTGGTGTTCTTGGGGGCACACCACAGCAAGGTGATCCAGCCTGTCCTCCCCCTATCGGTGCCGACATGCCGAATCTAACTTGCCCTCTAGGCCCCGTACAGATCTCCCATAATGACATGTTCGAAGACATGGACGAGCAGGGCGAGCAGTTGCTCGGCTCCCTGCACCTAGGTCCCGCAGAGGAGGAGCCGGTACGCCGTGGTGCTGCCTCTCGGGCAAATAGCGTTCGTTTCGATGAGAGCGCGCTGCATGGGTCGAGCTGGGGCGGGCAGAGCAACAGACACTCTGGCGACTTCGGTCCCATTCGCCCCAGCAGCGGCCTCATGATGGAGCGCTCCCTCTCGCACAAGTCAGACGGCAGGCACAGCTCAGCGGGGCACTCGGTGCACTCTCACCACTCCGTCACCTCGGGCCGCGCGAGCAGCCTCGGTCTAGACATCAACCTGGACGACGATGACGACGACTCTTCGTTTGACATACCCGCTCCCCCAGTATCGCTCTACGTTCTGGGGACCGTTCCGTCCATCATTCGCTGCTGGCTGACGACTCACTACGCCCACGACACGCTTCTGTATGCCGATATATGCACAGGTTCGCAGAAGTCTATTGTTGACTACTCACTCTTGAAGGATTTGGATCTGTTGGACGAAATCGACCGCGACATGAACGGGGTCGGCCATGCCAGGCTGAACGTGTATCTGGCTGAAGCAGTCGTCACACAGCACAACAGTAGGAACGGCCACCCCGGGGGCTCGGTTCCATCCATGACAGTGCTCTTTGAAGTTCTAGGCAGCGAACATGCGACTCAAGCGACCGAGCAAAAGCGGATCCGCATATACATTGGCAGTGACGCCCTCAGGGCTCACTCCGCCGACGTCCTCCTGTCTCAAAACAAGATGGCCCTTTACGGTAGCGAGCGCGATCGCTTGCAGGTGCCATTTGTACGGCCCGAGGACGAAAATATGTTCCGCCACATTTACACGGCAAATATGGCACCCGAAAAGCCCAGGCTCAACGCCAACGCCACCCCGTTCGTAGCGGGCGACGGCCACCCAGCGCCCAGTGAAGCGGTGAGCAACGGCACGCGCGATGCGGAGTCTGGCGTGAGCGTAGCGCGTCCTCGGTCGTCTGTCACCGAACCTCATACCGACTCTCACAAACCGATGACTGCCAGCGGCGCGTCCGACGCCGGCGGCGAGAGCGACAAGACGGGACGAGATGCTGCCGACGCCACCGACTCGGAACACGGGGGCAAAGACGGATCGAACACGTCGGAGACATCTCGTCGAGAATCGTCGACTTCGTCGGGCATTTGGGGCTCGTGGCGGCAGGGCGCCGGCCCTGGACCGGACGGGTCGCACCAGAGCTCTCTCAGCGGGTATCAGCCGGCTGCGCGCAGCAGTCGCAACATGAAGATCCTTAAGCCGCTCAAGTCGGGGTCCACCTCGGCAAGAAGTGGCTCCTCTTACGAGCCTCCCTTGCCGCCAAAGTCGGTTGAAAGCCGGCGCAAGAGCCAAGTCAGCGTCGCCTTCGACGCCGGAGTCCCTGCCAACGGGACGAGCAAATGGGACACGAAGCGCGCCGTCAGTTCCGGTGCCGAGCTGAAGGGTCAGACGAGCAGTCGGGAGGCCAATCGGGAGGCCAACCGGAACTCTGCGAACCTACCGAGGTCGGCGAACCCCGTCGGCGTAGCGTCCGCCTTCTCGTGGATGACCCCTCCCACAAAGACGACGCCAGGAAAGACCTTGGCAGAGACTGGGAATGGGGAGTGAGCGCACTCAGACGTGTAAGATCGTCATGCTGCGAAGACGAGCCACCGGGAATTCGCCGGCCGCCAGCATCGTCACTGTTACCAGTCACTGGAAAGTCGGTGGGGGGGGCGCTTGCGTGGAACCCCTGCTCCCGTCCGCAGTGTCACATATGCGAGGGTCAGCAATCACGCATCGCTATTGAAATGTCTTGGTACGGAATGGTTCGATGGATGTAGCGGGCGCGGGCGACCGCGTCATATGCCTGAGTAATCAAAGATATATACCAATGTACTGGCTTCGAAGCCCATATCCGTGCCTCCCCATGCTGGCGCCTACATCTTGGACGTGGGCGGCAGGACCTCGAGGACCCTCTTGGTGTCGGCGACGGAGCCCTTGACGACGCCGAAGAGGCCCTTGAAGGCCGGGTGGGAGGCATCGCCGAGGCACTCGTACATCCAGCTCTCGGTCGTGGTGACGACGATGCCGGGCTCGGCGCGCAGGCGGTCCAGGGCGACGATGACCTCGGCGCGGTTGCAACTGCTGACGGCGTCGGCGAGCACGTAGGGGACGTGCCCGGCGTCGCGCAGGTCGAGGGCGGTCTGGGTGATGCAGATGTGAGACTCGATGCCGACGAGCGCAACGCGGGAACCCGGGGGCAGAGCGGCGGCGAGCTGGGGCACGAGCATGCTGAACTTTGTCTTGTCGAGGGGCTGGCTGGGCAACAGGGCGCCGACGGCCGGGACGGTCGGGCCGAGCTTGGCGACGGTCTGGGTGGTGGCATGGATGGGAATGGAGAGGGCCTTGGCGAAGTTGAGAAGCTTGGTGGTGGAGGTGACTCTGGAAGGGCGCCCATGAGGGCACGACTGGTTAGCCGAGGTTCAGGTTGTAGAAGAGGCGGTCGGCGATGGAGGGGCGGCGTTGGTGTTGAGGGCGGCGGGGCCCGGGAGACAAACATGCTGTCGAACTCGTAGATGGCGTTGCGAAACTTTTCCTGCAGGTCGCAGACACTGCAAGCCCATGTATCAGCACTCTCATCGGATCGACATGATCGATTTTAGACACGCGCGCGCGCACTCTCGCGAAGTCATAGCCAAGAGGGCGGACGTTTCTCGCGATCGCGGGGCGCGCCGGTCCGATGTGGAGGGGCAAGACGAACAAGATGGCGGGGTTCTCTATCGACGCGGGACCACGGGTCAGCATCCAGCAGCCATTGCGCGTCTCAAGAGCGTGGAGGGGGGACACGTACTGAACCGCATATCTGCGGCGGAGGAGCTGGCCATTGTGCGGATACTCTGAGCGTGAGGCGCGCGTGAGATGGTGCGAGGATGAAGGTTGTTGAAGAAGGTCGGCCTCGCTGGCGCGAAACCAGCGACACCAGCACCAGCGCCAGCACCAGCACCAGCACCAGCAGCAGGCCGGAGGCGGGCGGCGGCGGCGCGGGGGAGCGGGGTGGTGGAGGCGGTGGAGGCTCCTGGGGCGGCGGCGGCGGCGACGACGACGACGGCGTCGCAGGCGCGAGGACTGTGCGAGCAATGCAGCCGACGACGGGCGGGGAGGAGGAGGAGGAGGGCGCGAGAGAGGGGGGCGGTTGCGGTCCTGGCGGCGAAGCTATGCATCACCGCGAGGCGTCTGGGTCACAGGTTTATATGCTTGGTGTCGGTGACGGGTGACGATTGAGGGATTGCGCGGGTTGGGTGCAACTGCAGAGGGTGAAGAAAGAAAAGGCCAATGAAGGCAGGCAAGCCGGCGAGCAAGGGAAGGGAAGGTGCAGCGGGTGGTGGGTGTGGCTGCCCAAGGTGGGCGGCGAAGCTGAAGCCGTGACATGACGTCCATCCATGGGACGAGTGAGACCCGACCCAGCGCACCGCAGCGCATCTTGCAATTTGGGGAGCTGCGGGCGCGGCAAGCAGGGGTGCTGCTGCCCGCCCCTGCTGCGGCACTGCTGCCCGCCCCCCCCCCTTGCGCCGGCCTCGGGAGATGCTGCAGCGGTGCGCATGAGCGGCATGACATGAACCGCCTCCCTCACCTCTTGTTGGTTTCCTGTTCGAGTCGAAAGAAGTGTTTGGGCACCTCCCTCAATCAGTCTGTCTATCTATTCCCGGCCATTCATGGAAATAACGCACCAAAGATATTGTACAGACTTTTGTCTACCTCGAAAGGCAACGCATTGCGCCCGTCTCCGATTGAACCATCCGATCGATTTTAGGCGATGTCGAGGTACATACCAATAAGTCCAGACGCCACAGGCACAGCGTTGCACCCTCAACTCGCCCAAAGGTAGAGACGAAACCCGTACCAACAACTCATCAGCCAGTTCCTCCCCGCTACGGACAAACAATCACGATTCCCTCTCCGGAGATTCGTGCATGCCACACATACGTCCCGGCAGGCTAACACACCCTCTCACACCAGCACCCGGAGCACACGTTTTTCGCCACCTCAACCGGGGTATAGACGCCCTTGTCGCATTCCGAATGGGGCTCCAGGCACATCTGGGACAACATGACCCTTGGGTTGGGGATCCCCCTCGGGCATTTGATCTCGTACTGCGGCTGCGTCCCAGTGCCCTGGCCCGACGCCGCGCTGCCGCTGCGTGCGGCCAAAACTGCGACCAAGGCTGCGTCTTGGGTTGGGGCTGGGGATGGCTTGGCCAGCGATGTCGAGGCGAGCATTCCCATGAACAGGACGGCGGTAGGCGACGACGGCATCATCATGTACGTAGAGGGACTTTTGTATGTACCGAGGCAGAATAGCAAAGACAAATGGCGAGCACCGTGTAAGCCGTTCGTTGCCGCGTCAGTCTGGCATCAAAGGGGACGCGGCTCTTTATACATCCCTACGCAGAAGCGGCTGTCCCTTTTCCCTGAACGCAACATGCTCGCCAGGGTTCAAGCAGATTTGTCGCTACGCGTGGCCTTTCGCGTAAAGTATATGTAAGTACGGCCACGCATCGCCTGGTAACTGACCCGTTCTGAGAGCAAACATGCGCGTACAGTGACGCGGTCCAGATACACATAGTTGCGAAACAAAAAGTCGATATATAAATGCACCTGACCACCCCAAGATGGCCAGCGCCCCGTCTCCCTGTCAGCGACACCAAACCGGCAACTCGCCCAGTCGGGCCGGCTTGGGGTCGCACAGCGGCCCCAGAAGGGACCTACGTACGTAGTACTCGGTGCGCGCGGGCGGATCCCGTCCAGCCTCCATGTCTGTTGCCCCGTCTCGAGCTGGAGCCTCCCTGCCGACCCTGCGTGCCACATGGCGCACCGCAGCATCGTGCCGTCACGCGCCCGGCGTGCGGCGCATAATGCCGCGCATTCTGCATGTCTCTGTTACCCCGGCCAGAGGCGCCGCCGCCAACAAGCGACAATTCCAAATAGTCAGTCGATGGCCTCGTACCCTGGCCCACGCAGGCCTTTGGCCGGCAGCGGGACACACACATGAACCAACTTTGCCCGTACGCCCAAGTAAACTCAAGGCACTCAAGGCTTCAACGATTAATTCATCGACATGATGTCTCGGCAGGCACGCTCACGGTCGTGGCCAGTCTATGTATGCGGTTCCTATTCCGTATGCCCCCAACGCCGTGCAATGCATGCATCCAACGAAACAAAATACACCCAACGCCATGCCCATCGTCATGCTCCCCCGTCTAAGTCGCAACCTCCGCGAACCACGTCCGTAGCAGCCCGGCCAAAGCGCTCGGCAGCTCCTCCAGGTTGTGTACGATCAAGTAGTACTGGAACGGGAACGTGTCCAGGTACCGTTCAATCACCACTCTGCTCTCCCCGTCGTCGCCCTTGACGAACTTGGCCTCCTTGAGCTCCAGCACGCTGTCCCCCTTCTTCTTGCCAGTGTCATCCATGATGATGAAGACGACCATGATGCGCTCCTCCATCGCCTCGCGCAGAAGACGCCGGATCGAGTCGTGCGCAGACGACGGCGTCAGACCGTCCGAGAGGATCAGCGCCAGCTGCCACAGGTCTGAGTTGCCACCCGATTGCTGCCTTGCCGTCCGGAACGTGTCGATTGTCTGCCGGATGAGCTGCGCAATATCCGTCCGGTCCTGTCCGAACCAGAACTTCTGCAGCACCTTGGCGCCAGCGTCCGCGCCGAATGGATCGGTGAGCTCGTGCGCGGTAAAGACGTCGCTTCCGAACCCGACCACGCCCACCTGGCCCGCCTCGAGCATCGTCAAGGATCTCGACACCATGACCAGCGACTCCATCGCAAGGCTTCCTGACGAAGACTCTCCCATGCTTTTGCTGTCGTCGACGCACACCAGGATCTGGTATGTGCGCTTCGTTGGGATCGCCCGCCGCATCCAAATCTTGTCTCGCTTGTAGCTCGACGCAATGTACGGGATGATGCGCTTGATGTTCAGTCGTTTGCCCGTACGGAACGAGCCCGAGAGCTTGGTTGACTGCGATGGAGTCAAAATCAAGCGCAGCTGCGATGTCAGCGACAGGGACAGCGCGTGCGATTTGGTCTGGAACTCGCTCCACTGGCGCATGCACTCTCCGTAGTCGCGAAGCGCCCGCTCGTCCGTGATGTGCGTCGAGGACAATTGGGTCGATGTCTCTTCAATTGGGCCCTCTTCGTCCTTGTCTTCGACGACGCCTTCATCCTGCGGGTCAGGGGTCGGGTCCCGCTTGTAGTTGCCCTGACGTGTTTTGACTCCGGATCGTTCGTTGTCCACTTCGCTTGCTTTGGCCTCGTCGGCCTCTGCGGAGTCTCCCAGATCCATCTTGTCGGCTTCCTCATCCTTCTCTTCGACGTCTTCGTTCATCACACGGCTGGAGGGATCCTGCTTGTCTTCCTCTATTGCCATGGACTCGTCGATGGGCTGCGCCTGCTCGTCCTCTGCAGTCCCCATGGCCTGGGTGTCGGGTGCGGCTTCATCGTCCTGGAGATGCTCAAACTCTTGGCGCCCTTGGTCTGCCTCGGCTTTCTGCTCGGCTTGCTGTCTGTTGTCGTCGGGGTTGGCGTCCTTGATATCCGCCTGCTGCCGATGCCACTTCTCCAGGGCATCGCCAAGCTTCCGGAACGGATCGCTGCGCGCAGAGTCCTCAGCACTCGCGTCCTTTTCCGTCTGCTCGATACGCTCGCTCTTTCGGGATGTGGCACCCTTGTCCCCGGCACTGGTATCTTGATCGGCAGCACCGTCTCCAATCTCGCCATGCTCCTGCTGCGCCGCGTCAGCCTGGAATTGCTCGTCCAGGTCCATAGAATCCGCGTTCTGGTCGAGGCCGGAGCTCTTGACGTCGCTCGGTGCAGCATTGTCGACGTCAGCGTTGGCGTTATCAGTTGAGGCGGGGGCCTGTTCCTGCTGCTCTTCTTCCAACTCCTTCTCGTCCTCCTCTGCCTCAGGCTCTGGCTCATCATGAACTTCATCCTCGCCCGTGGCCTTCTCCTCAACCTCAGGCTCACTCCCTTGGTCGTCTTCACCTGCTGCTTCATCTTCGACGTGCTGAGCGGCGGCGGCATTGTCCGCATCGTCAGTGTCTGCCTGGTCCTCATTGGGCTGTTCGTCTGCCTCTTTCGCGTCTTCTTCGATGTCCGACAAGTCGCCCAGATCATCATCCGAGGCCTCTTGCTGGTCATCAAAGTCAAGGTCCATCTCCTCCGGAAGCTCCAGAGCATCATTCTCTTGAACGTTTTGGTCTTGTCGGTTGAGTTCTTCCTGAGCAGTGACGTCTTCCTCTTCTGGATTGTCCTCGGCATCCTCCTCGTCGGCCTGAGGCTCGTCCATCTGCTTGGACTCTGGTTCTTGCTCCGCTTCATTGTTTTTCGCATCCTCGTCTGCGGCCATTTGCTCATCGTCCAGCTTCTGGCCGGAGCCCTTGTCACCTTGCTGATCCTTGTCGGCCTTGTCGTCATCGCCGTCCCACATCTTCTCGTCGACGGCCGTGGGGTCCAAGTCGTCAACATCGCCAGCCTCTTCATCGATATCGTTCTCCTCGTCTTCTTCGCCCTTTTGAGAACCTTCGTCGTCGTCTTCAGCTCCGTCGACGCTACCCATCTCTCCTTCGAGGTCCTCGTCGGCCATGTCCACGGCATCCTTTTCATCTTCAATGTCGCCCTTTTCCTCCTTGTTTGCTTCTTGGGCCAGCTCTGATAGGTCTTCGTCCGGCTGAATATCCTTGCTGATGTCTTCAGCTCCTTCGCCGTCCCCAAGACCAGTGCCGGACTCGAGCTGGCCTGCATCACCAGATGTCTCATCGGACTTCTCTTGGGGCGTACAGAATCCTTGCGAGGCAATCTGTGTGAATGACTTGGTCAGGAAATAAGCCATGTTGGCAACAGCCCGATGGAGATCGATGCCCCGTTCCACTGATTGTTGGCAGAGAGCCACAAATTGGCGAAGTATTGGTGTCGCCAGCCCAATCACACTCGTTGCAGCAGAACCAGTTTGTTCCTCGTTCAGGTCGAGCTGCTGCATGAGTCCCAGGCAGTTGCGGACGCCCTTTACAATGCGCTTCATGTGAAGCTGGCCAACGGTCGCGAAGCAAACGTCGTTGTGTCTCTGCAACCACCCTGCTTCATCCTCTTCCTTCGGAGCCGCAGCTGCCTTCTTCTTTGCGGTCTCAACGGCCACGAGAATAGTGTCTGTCAGAGTCGATACCGTGTCCGCGAATTCTTGAATCTCAGCCGAGGCCGTCGGAACATCCATCTGCTCAAACTCGGTCTGTGTCCATACACGAAGCTGCTGGAGGACAAACGCGAGCGTGGGTCGGCTTTGTACGAGTCCGTCCAACGTCAGCTGCAGCGTGCAAAGATCCTTGAGGACGGACGACTCCAGGCCCTTGTGGGCCTCAGAATCGATACCAGTGGGAAGAGTCTCCAAATCTTGCATACGGGCCAAGTGAGTCTCGATTCGTGCTGCCCATGACTCAAGCTCATGCACCACAGCTTGGTTATCAACCGATCCCAGCTTTCCGTGAGCATCAACAAGCTTGATACTGAACTTGAGCATTTGGACCAGCCAAGGCAGAAGGCGACTCCAATTGCTAACTTGATCCCGGCGGACCAATTGTCGGTTCTTTTCAGTGTTGGCCAGGGATGTGAGTTCCTCAGAGGCGGACTGCAGTGAGCAAAGCGCCTCAGCTGCCGTTGCAAGACTGGTCCGCTGGGAGAGGCCAAGGTTGATCATGCCCTCGACAAATCCGATACTTCGTCCAATCTCGGCGCCCGTCAGCTCCTCGGAATGTTCTTGTGCTGCAGCTCGAGCGCGCGGGGCGAGGTCGAGAGCCTTATGGAAGAGATAGTCGGCGTCCCTTAATGTGGAGGAATGGGGAAGATGCACCGGTGCCGTTGAGGCGAGAACCACAGCCAACGACGCTTGCTCTGCAAGCTTATCCTGGCCCAAGTTGTGCTTGAGGCCCATGTTTCGCAAATCTCGTAACGTGTCCGCGAAAAGCTTGCGTTTTCGCGTCTTGAGATGCTTCACCTGCTCCTTGTTCTCGTCCTTGAGGACTGCGGGCGTCTCCTTCCGCAGCTCCGCCATCGACTCAGTTAGTTCCGAGACAAAATCGTTGACGTTGCGTGCAGCACTGATTGTCATCTCCGGGCTGTATGCAATCTTCCTCAACACAGACACTGTCAACGACACGTTGGCCAGGCGACGATGCTTCTCTAGCCACCCAGGAAGAGTTTCGTTCAGTATCGTAGGGTCAGCCCGGTGTGCCTCCGCCGCCGCAGCCGCGGCAAGCGGCTTCGAGTCGTCAGATGTGAGTTCCTGGTCTGGCAATCCTTGCTGAGTTATGGTCTTCATCTCTTGTCCAAGCACGCCTCGGAACTTGCGCACAACTCGGAAGAGCTTTTGATGAGACTTGCGGGCACTCTCACGGAGGGCATTAATATTGGTGTCCTTCCAGCTTGCCATCAAGAGAACGTCTTTCATCTTCTTCTCGATGGGTTGACGTCCTCTCTGAATGGCAGCCTCTGCAGCAGGTTCGTATCGAGCATAGAACTCGACGAAATTCTCGACAGCGTTGCAGATCACGACAAGATCTGGGTAGTCCTTGGCCAGGAGAAAGAGGTGACTCAAGAGCTGCCGCAGCAAGGCGACACGAGTCTTGTACTGACCAACAATGGAGCTCGAGAAGTACAGCTCCAAGTTCTGGATGAGTGCTGGCGCATACTCTCGCAAGTCCTCGGCAGAGTCGACCATCGACAGCGGAACAGCAACGACAACTTGGTAAGCAACAAACCACCAAGAGTAGGCGTCGTCTTGGCACTTCTTCTGTTCCATTTCGAACAGGTTTGCCCACGTAGACAGCTCCAGACGACGCCAACGGATGACGGTGTCCGTGAGGGCATCATGCAGGGGGAGAACGGCGTACACCTTGCTCGCCCATCCTCCGAATTGCCACTCGTAGACATGGGCATGAAGCTGCTCCACTTTGGGCAGGAGTTTGGCAAGGGGCTCTCGGTGGACCTGGTCAAGAAGCTTGTCGCAGGATTGCACAACATCTGCTAGTGGCTGCATGTGTCCGATTTCGTCGACAAGCTGTAGCTCCCGGAACCGCGACTTGATCTGGTAGGCCAGAGTGACTAGCTTCCGAGCCTCTCCAAGATTGGCGTCCGTGTAGAAATTGTATGATTTGTCCACAGTAGCGGCTTGGAGCTCATCAAGTTTCTCGTTGAGGAGTAACATGGTCGGGGCCAGGAGCCTTCTGTTTACCCCGCGGTCGATGTGTGGCTGGCTAATCATTTCGTCGGCAACTCTGCGGCCGACAGCCATGCAGGCTTCTTTGATCGCTGCCGGTGCTTCAAGCCTCTGGGTGAATAACTTTCTGTGCGCCTCCGCTACTTTGAGGGACGTATCTCGGACTTGGTCAGGCTTGACATTGCGCCGCGCGTCAGTATCCTCGTCATCGTAGGTCGGGAACAATTCGTTGAACTCCTGCTCGTCAATCTCTTCCTCATCTTCCAGTGAGCCTCGGAAGCGATACAGGCTAGTCTTTGCTGCTTCTGACTTCCGATCGGCCTCAAGCTTCTTGTTCCAGTCGTCGTAGAAGCTGTGGAAACATCCAAAGATGAGCTCACGGTGGCGCAACGATAAGCTGTCTGAGCCTTCCACTGCGGTCTTGGCTGCCATGAGACCAAGGTATTCGAATGACTTCGACGACAATGTGCCAGTGGAGACGTCCCAGGCACTACCACCGAAGAAAGGTGCTGCCTTGACAAGTTCTTCGGTGGCGGCATTGAGTTTGGTTGCTTTCGCTGCATCACAAAGTGAGAGTCCAACGAGGAGGCATCGCAATGCGTTCACAGCGGGCCTCGTCATATCTTGATATGCCTCAAAGCGTGCTGAAAGACGGTCAACAAGGCGCTGAACATTCTCCCTGACGAGCTGCAGGCCGTCGTCGCTCCCGTCAGCCGAATGTGAGTCAAGAAATCGACCGGCAGAGGAAAGGCTTTGGCCAACGACAGTCTTGAGAATATTGGAGAACTCAGCATGGAGTCTGCCGAGTTCAGAGAGCTCCGGTCGGTACACGGGTTGTATCTGTTCTGGCGGTGGGCCGAGCTCGGCAAGCTCCTGCTCAACCAGTTCACTGCGGACGCTGCGCTCTTGGCCTGTAGAGCTCTTTTCAAACGACTTCAATGCCGAAATAGTGTCTTGCAGCTCACGCTGGAGGCATTGGAAGAACTCTAGCTCAACTCTCGGACGGAGCTGAGGATCAAAGACGCGATCGGGGACGTAGAGTTTGACAAGCCCAACGCTGAACTGGACCCAGGCAAGAGCGGCGAACTGTGCTCTGTGCTCGGTGTTGTTTTCGGCAGCCATGATACCAACAATCGCAGGAATGAGATGTAAACGAGTGACCTCTCGAAGGGAAGGGGCTTCGATTTCCTCGACAAGGCCGTCAAAAGTGTGATTGTCGGCTGCCAGACCATGTCGAAGTATGCCAGCGGCAGCATTCAGGCAGTCATTTGCTTGCGCCCGCATGGCATGCGCCAGCACTTGAAGGTGCGAGCCGTGTGCAACGAATACTTCAACGATAAGCTGCCACAGAACCTCGTTGAGCTTCTCGATGGGATCTGCCCCAACTTGTACGCTCAGATCAGACAACGCTCGACCCATCGCGGGCATTTCGCCTTCGAGGAGTGCAAGGGAGCGAAGGCTGACAGAGCTCAGGCTCTGAGTCTTACTCCACAGAGACGGAACAAGTCTCCCATCCCAAGAATAGATGTCCTGGTGAACGAGGCAATCGACAGACTGTAGAGTGGCAGCCGGTCCTTGTGAGCTGGCTAGCAGCATCATGGCTTTGGTTGGAACATTCGACAGAATGTCAACACCCTTGGGCGGGGTCTTCTCACCCCCCAGCATGGAGAACTGTCTGAGAGCTTCGAATTCTGTCGCAAAGAATGGCTCCAGGTTCGTTTCCTCGTCCCCGATCTTTGCCTCGAGAGACTGGACTGCTGATGTGAGGTCGTCTACCAGGCCTTCGGCAGCAACCAGACCGCCGCGAACAATTTCATATGCCTGTTTCAAAGTCTGCTGCGCCTTAGAAAGATCATCCATGGATGCGTTTGCTTTCCAACGAATAGCGTCAAATCGGCAGCCAAGCTGGTCCAAATCCATGGTTTGGTCAAGAACTGACTTATCGGAGATTGGGATTGGTCGCAATGCGTTCCACAGGGCTTCCATGCTCAGTCCAGTAGAGAGTTTAAATCCGCTGTCGAAGTCGGAATTCAACTGCGTGAGCACAAATGCCACGAGCTGGGTGTCTGCATTGCCTTGCACGATATCGTGTTGACGTTGCAGAAAGCCGGTACCGAGGGCAAGATGAGCCTGGAACCTAGCTTCATCGAAGTCGGTCGTCGTAGACAGATGCAATGTTCGGTCAACGTAGAGACACATGAGTCGCAACATGTGAGCGCGCTCTCTGAATGCCTCGAAAGAATCGAAATCGGATGCCAGGTACTCAAGCATAGCATCAAGAACAGCCGAGAGAAACGTGGCTAATTTGACTGTTGAGTCTTTGGATACGGCCGCAACTCGATCGCTGATCAGAGAACGCTGCAATCGATTCAAGGTTGCCAGCTTGGCAGAACGAGCTTGTCCGCGATGCCCTGCAACAAGAACCTGTAAGCCGTGTATAACACGCGCGAACTCGTAACGCACTGCCATCCATTGGGCTTCGCCGTGGCTGGGCAGCAGCTGCGAGACAGTCAGATTGCTGAGAGGGTGAATGGGCTGAACTGTGGAAAGCCCTGTCGAGGCCGCTTTGGGAAGTGTTGCATACGCGCTCATGATTGCGCGTAGCGTGTCAGATCCTGGTTTCGATTCTAGGAAGTCAAGGGCATCCTGCATGCCCTTAAGAGACTTCCCATCCTGATCAACCCTTCCAGGCTCGTTGACGAATCTGGGCAAGAGTGACACGTCCTGCAGCGAAAGGTTGTCGACAGCCGCTCGAGAAACAGCCACATCCGAGGCAAAATCTTGGCAGAGGTCTCGAGATTCTTTATACCTCTGCAGTTCACTTTCCACACTCGAGATGCGATCAAAGCAGGAGTCCATGGTTGGTGGCGGGGAATTGACATGTATCTCGATTGCGCGATTCCGCATGGCGCGGGATAGCTCGCCGTAGCGCGGGTCCATGGTCAAGAAGATTCTGAACTCGGGGTGCGGTCGGATGATTCTGGGTTTCCCTTCTGAATCACAATGCTCGTTGATGCTGAGAAAACCATTGGGCTCGAGAAGGGAATTCAGTCGGTCGAGAACTGAAGCATTGCACATGTTGGCGTTGTCCAGGACCAACCATTGCCCGGTCTCGAGGGCCTTGACGATGACTCCATCAAGCCATTCGAAGCGAGGATTTGAAAGAACAAGCGGGCCTTGCAGAAGGCGGTTTGCCTTGGACAGTGCGATGCCAACGTCGGAATCAGCGGCAACTCGGGCCACAAGAGACTCAACGGCGCTATGGATGGCGGCAATATCCTGTGTATCCCCAGAGAATGTGTCAAGCAAATGCAAAAGTCGCAAGACTTCGGCCGGCACCACTGCGGGAGTCAAAGACATGACAGACTCTTGGAGAAAGGTGCTCAGATCGCGAAGAGTTGCATTGATCTCCCGCAATGGGTCGGCTTGCTCAAATCCGCCTACCAGGTCCATCGTGTCGATGTCAGCGTTCATGGGGAAAATAACGAGCGGCTTTCCGGCCATGGCAGCGACATATCGTAGAAGAGTCGACTTTCCGAATCCCGACGGGCTGCTAAGAATGCAGGGGATATTTTGCTCCACGCAGATCATGACAGATTCCAACTCCGAAAGCCTAGGAACGACGTCGAGAACAGGTAGTCGTTCAGGTTGAGAATTTAGGTTTCTTCGAAGAAGTGCCAAACCGACCTGTCCGAATCTTGAGTTGGTGTCGTGGTACAAATGATGCGACCGGGGCTCCCAACCAACGACGTGGTTGAAAACCTTGTTCACCTCCGCGCGATCTTTCTCGGTGCGGAATCGCTGGCGTACGAGGATATCCAGAAAGTCGTCAACTCGAGCGGTCTCAAGAAGAGGGTCGGATGAGTTCAAAAGGTTCAACCACCGCAGAACATCTCGCAAGTTGAACTCCCATGGCCCGCCCTGGACACCGAATGTCTTCTCAACGACAAGTTGGCGGTCGATCTCTGAGACAAAGTCGATCAAATGGCCCACAACTTCAGATGACAGCTTAGGAAAGTTGTGAGAGGCAATTAGCTTCAGGTCTTCATCCTTGAAGACGTCTGCATAGACCACGATGAAACGGTTGACGAATGAGGCCGGCAGGCCCTTGCGGCCTCCGCCTTGGTGGTGGGGATTCTGTGCCGCGAAAAGTCGGAAGTCGGGATGGCGCTTGAACACCTGGTCGAGCTCAGAAATGTAGACCTCGCCACGGTGATCCAGACAGGCGTTCAGACCCTCCAGAACAGACTGGGATGCGAGGTTCATTTCGTCCAGCAGCACCCATTCGCCTTTCTGCATCGCCTGCAAAAAGGGAGCATCCCTCCACGCGAAGTTACCAGCCTCTTCTCCCTCGACCGGAACGTCAGTACCGAAGAGGTCCATCAAATCGGTCTGATCAGACAAATTGATGCGCGTGAGAGGGCGTCCGCAAGCTTGTGACAAAGCCGCCACCAAGGATGTCTTTCCTACACCAGGACTTCCCTCCAGGAGAATCGGCTTGTGCATTTGTAAAGCTCGCACAACTCTCATGGCATTGAGTCTCGTAGTCGGTGCGTGGAAGGCAAATCCCGGGTCCGTTGCGCCAGTCGGCGTACGTGACGTGCTAAAGCTGCCGATCGAAAGCAGATCGCCTGTCATGACAAGCTCAGGCTCCAGCTCGTATGTGGAAGATACGTCGCGATCAAGAAGCTGGCTGAGCTTGGCGAGACATGACAGTCTCTGCTGGTGGACTGCGTTGAGGTCTGTCGCAAGCATCGCCGAGGGATTGGCGCCGATACTGTCAATGAAAATTGCCGACGCTCCATGAACGAGAGACACAACCGGGTCTTTGCTCTCGAATGTATTGATAAATTGCACCCAAACAAGAATTTCTCGTACCGAGAAGGGCGTGGTTGCCATTGACCTGAACGTGTCGCCAAACCAGGCAGCGAATTGGACCATAGCATCTACAAGATGCTTGGAACCGTCGACAAGTTTTGTCTGAACAATATCGTAGATGTCGTCACTCTCTGACAGAGGAGGTACCCAAATCTCGGTGAAACGGTTGCGCAGCGCCGGGGACAATTCCTTCTTGCCAAAGTCGCCGCCGGGATTCATGGTAGCGAAGAACTGGAAGCCCTCAGATCCGACGACGAAGGAATTGTCAATACCCTTCTCTGCTAGCAGAAGTGTGCGCTGTGGCTCGAGAACTGAGTTCAATCTTTCCAGGACTGAGTCGTCTGCGAGTGAAATTTCATCGAGAAGGAAGAAGTGGCCGCCTCGCATAGCCTCGACTAGGGCGCCGTCAGACCATTCGAAAAGAGCCTTGGCTCTCGTCTCGTTCGTCGCAACACGGCTGACGAGCTCGGCGGAAACCCCAGTGAGACGCGAGGGTTCAAGGCCCTTGTAGACGGCAAGTTTGTCTTCCATGGAGCTCGGGACGTCGGCGCCCAGAGCCTCAAGAATTGAACGGAGGTCGGCATCCAAGGCATCAAGGATTGCACCACGGTTGCGGATGGGCCTTTGTGAGCCAATCAAGTCTCCTGTCTCGGTGTTCTGATGTGCATTTACGATATGCAACTCCTGTTGAAGGGCTTCTGCAAGGAGTTGGCAAACCGTGGTCTTGCCGCAGCCGGTTTCGCCAACAAGGAGAACTGGCTCATTGTTTCGAATAGCTCGAGAGACGAGCACGTATAGCCTCCGCATGGCGTGGGTCCAGACCACGCCCTGGCTGTTTTGCTTCTTGGTGAGTTGTCTCAGCTCCGGGGCGACGTCGGCAGCATAAAGGCGTTGCGGGTCAATCTTGACTTTGAAGACTCTTTCGATCACCTCCTTGACCGCCAGCCTCTCCTCCTCGTTTCGAACCCTTTCCGCAAGGAGCATGAAGCCGTGAGAGGCAATCTCTTCTCTAGTTTCTGCCTCGCGGAGAGCCCATCGAAACAAGTCTCGCAACGTTGCGAAACTGTCCTTTTGCTCAAACAGGCGGCTGGTCTGACGTAGTCTAGACAACTCCTTATAGACCGTGACGATTCTCCGACAATCCGGCGGTGACGTATTTCGGCTGCGCTGCTGCAAAATGTACTCCAGTTCATCCTCGGGAATATCGTCGAAGTGTAGCTCGAGGAATCGGTTTCTGAATGCCCTGGAAAGTACCTTTCGTCCACCGTAAAGGCCTGGCGGGTTTTGAGTCGAAAAGAGGATGAAGTTCTCGTGCGGTCTAACGACTTCCTGTGTTTCTGGGATAAGGAGCTCGCGGTTGTCGTCAAGCAGTCTGTTCAGTGCCTCGAGCACGTCGGTAGGAGCCAAGTTGAGCTCATCAAGGACTATCCAATGACCCTGTCGCATTGCCTGCACAAGAAGTCCTTCCTGAAACCGTAGTTTTCCGTCCGGCCCAGACACATACGTGCCCAGGTATTCTTGAAGATCCGTGTGCTCGTGGTTGTTGATTCGAACAAATTTGTTGCCGGTGAAGTTGGCCAAGTACTCGATCATACTCGTCTTACCGGCAGACGTCGGACCTTGAATCAGGATAGGAAATCGTCTTGTCGACGTAGCCCGGACCAAGTTTAGGAGATTCCGCTCCACGTATGGAGTAATGATGTAATCTTCTCTCTCCACGGGCCTTTCCTCGCCTTGAAAGAGCCAGTACTGACGGTCGCGCTTCTGGTTCTGGAACTTAACATAGCGCTTCCCGTCATTCGGGTGCTTTGGCGTTTGAGACAGGAGGGATTGAGGGTCGCCGTGCTTGTCGAGAAGGTGGTGGTAGATTAGAGGGAGGAGCATCTGCTCCGAGTCGCGATTAAGAAGAGTGAGAAACCCCATGGAAAACCCTTCGTACAGCGCTCGCCGCACACCGTAGAGCGGTGCAATGGTATTGACATAGCTGAGCACTCTCGTCAGAGTACGCAAACTGAAGTGAGGCACCTCATTTGCGCCGTCAACAAGCCTCTTCTCCTCGGCCATGCGCTTGGTATTAAGATATAGTCGCGCGATGTCGTCGGCAGCTTGGTCGTGCTTTGTGCTTGTGCTCCCCATGTACGTCTTGATGATCGTCAACAAGTCCTTGAGGTCTGTGTCGGGACTCTTGACATAGAGTTCTGTGAAACGCGAACGGATGCCGACAGGCAGGTCTCGCTTGCCAATATCCGTTGCAGGATTCATTGCGCCAAAAATGCGGAAGTTGGGATGCGCAACAATCTTTTCGATCTCTCCTGTTTCGGACAGCAGAATAGAGGGTCGCTCGTCGGGACCAGTCAGCAGATCGGCAATGCTTTCCAGAGTATCAGGAGAAGCAAGGTTGATCTCGTCCAAGAGCACCCAGTCGCCATTCCGCACAGCCTTGACGAGGTTGCCCTCGACAAAGGAGAACGCGAAAGCTCCAGAACCCCCCGATATTTGCACGTCGAACTGCTCGAGGCTACGAGCAAATGACTCCCAACGCGGCTGGAGTTCAGAGAGCGTCTGCAACTTGGACTGTGTCTTTCGGCGCTTCGTCGGCTGCGCGTCATCTTCTCTCGCCTCTGAATGCATCCGCTCGAGCTCCGAGATAATCTTGACAAACATCTTCGGCGCTTCCTTCAACAACTTGGACAGCTTCGACCACTGTCCTTTGGCGAAGCATTTGCCGACCTGTTCCAGGTACTTCTGGTTTTTCGAAGCAGAGATGCCCGTCGCGGCGAACAGATCCTCGAATTCCTCCTTCAACGGAACTGCAAGGCTCCGCACATTGACGGGCTTGAAGCCACCCAGCAAGTCACCAACTTCACTCTGCTGGGAAAGGTTGACAGCTATGAGCTTGTGGCCTAGAGATTCTGCAAGTTGCTGCACCACGGTGGTCTTGCCGATACCCGTCTCACCGACCAGCAGCACGGGTTCCTGCAACTTCACCGCCACAGCGATCTGCTCCAGCAGCTTCTTGGCGTGAGCAGTGCTTGCAAATGGCCGTTTAGACTTTTGTAATCTCGTCGTCTTCTTCTTCCGCAGCAGCGCGCGTCCGATCTTGAAGGCGAGGTCGCTTTCTTCCAAAGGGGGTATATTGGCGGACAAGTAGTGGTCCGCCCGTTCTTTGGACATATGCATCTCCTCAGCAATGGCGTACACCAGGCTCTTCCCCAGTTCGATGTCGGGGCAGCTCCCGACGAAGCAGTCGAGGGCCTCCATGAACATCCAGTCTCGGGTAGTCTCGCTGATGGGCTCGTCTCCAGACGTCGAGCCCGCTGTGAGAAGGCACTCTTTCAGCCTTCGACACCACTTGAGCAGATCCCTCAAATTCATCTGTCGGTCCATGACGCTTCGCCCACGAGACATGAGAGCTGGGTTATTGCTCATCTGGGATAGGCGCCGGTGGACGGCCAGGATCCCGGGAACAAACTTTCGCAGCATGGGATATGTCTGAAGCACCACATGCTCCAGCTCCGGTTGTGTCAACGGTTCTGTAGAGAGCGATTGCCAGAACCGCATGCCCACCAAGCTCGGAAGATTCTCTCGGCCATTCATGCCACGAGACGTCCGTACGGTGGCAAAGAGGCGAAAGCTGTTGGCGGCTCGTATCCTCTCACCACGGCTTGCGATAAGGAGCTCCTTCCGCTCGATCAGAGGCAACAAAGTGCTCAGAACTTCGGTCGGCGCCCGATCGAGATCTTCAACCAGGACCCAACGCCCCTCCCTGACAGCGGTAGTCAGGACACCCGGCCGCCACTGAAAGCTTCCTGGCTTTGAGTCCGTCGAGTACAGGCCAACAAGCATCTTGGCGTCGGTCTGCTCGTTCAGGTGCAAGGTGACCATGCTCGAGTACATGCCCAGCTGGCGAGCAATTTCGTGGACCAAAGAGGTCTTGCCGACGCCTGGGAAGCCATGGAGCAGGATCGGGTCCGGTTCGCGAAGCATAGATGCCAAGTTCTCGAGGTTCTTGGTGGTCGTTGCCGTCATCACCAGACTTGACGGGTCGCCGATGGGACCGTGTGGTCGAGGAAGGAGAGCATTTCCGTACGACACAACGTACGGGGTGAGGCTTTGCGTCTGGGCGACTCCATCGGCAACCGCATCATCGTGTCGGATTTCGTTCCGCAATGCGACAACTGCCTTGGCTCGGTCGTGCTCATGCAGCGACAAGAAAACAAAGTCAATTGGCTTCCCATCCAAGTCAGCAATAACGGCCTCGTCCTTTCCAACGTGCGCGTTGACCAAAGTCTCGAGTTTGAAGTCGGAGGCGTGGAGGAGCTGGCAGAAGATGCGAATCGCCACATATCTCACGGCCCGGCTCTCGTGGGTGAACAAGCTCTGTACATATGAGGGCGAAACCAGAGTAGTAAATGTCCGCGAGTCAAAACTCAAGAGCCTCCATGTAGTCACAAGGCTCTCTAGTAAGCTGTCCGTGTCCAGGCCGGCTGACGCAGTCTCGTCCAGCCTGGGGAGTTGCAGGCGCAGCGACGGCGGGTGGTTCACCGTCACTTCACCGACGGAAGAAGTGAGAAAATTCGAAAGATACGGTGCGAACGGTAATAACCGTGCAAAGGCGGACGAGATTCGTATTTGGCGCAACGGGTCGTTGCCCGCGTTGAGGATCCATCGCCCGCACAGGTCGGGAAAGGCGTCTTCGAAGTGCACGAAGACTCGCTCTGTAAGTCGTGGGATGAGCGCCGCCTGTGAGACAGCATCCAAGAGATTTGTCGATGATGTGCTCCGGACAATGTGGAGAAAATCCGGGGGCAGATGGTCCAGCGCAGTCGCGTCCCGTAGGAGCGACCTCGTCTGCCGCGAGACGTCAATCATAGCCATGATTGCGCCGCTGTCGACTGAAGTTTTTCCTTCCTCAAGGTGCGTTTTCAGAGGCGCCTTCCTAGTGCAATGACATGGACTGGACTTTTTTTTCTTGAGCGCCCGGGAAGGTCCAGGGGTGCTACGTCGGCGGTGGTACTACAAATATCCGAGCCAATCACCGCCGTCGACATGGTCCCGACGCCAATGGGCCGGCGACCACCAGCGCATGGGCAGCTCGAAAAACTTCAGGGCGCTCACTCTCAGGCCGTTTGTTGAAGCAAGCCCACACGCGACACGCCCCTCGACCCTCCCGTCCCGCCCGTCGCCCGTCCTCGCACCTCGTCACAGCCATGGCCATGTCCTGTCGGTACGCGGCGCGCACCTGCGCCCGCCAATTGCGCTCCGCCGGCTCGGCCAGATCCTCTGCACAGATGTTCCGCGTCGCCTCGACGACACGGCGATTCAACTCGACAGAGGCCGCCCCGACCAACCCCAAGATTGCCGAGATTGTCGACCAGATCAGCCAGCTGACGCTGTTGGAAACCGCGGACCTCGTGTCCAGCCTCAAGGTCGGTGGATTGAGCCCGTGGTGGGTTGTGACGGGGCGTGATAGCTGACGATGATGGCGTCCAGACCAAGCTCAACATCCCCGACATGCCCATGGGCGGTTTCGCCGCTGCTGCCCCCGCCGCCGCACCAGCCGCTGTTGAAGAGGCCGAGGAGGCCGCCCCCGCTGCCGCCGAGAAGTCCCTGTTCACACTGAAGCTGCAAGCCTTCGACGCCGGCGCCAAGGCCAAGGTCATCAAGGAGGTCAAGGGCCTGTTGGGTCTCAGCTTGGTCGACAGCAAGAAGTTCGTCGAGAGCGCACCCAAGATGATGAAGGAAAACATCCCCAAGGAGGAGGCTGAGAAGATCATCGCCACCATGAAGGAGCTCGGCGCCACGGTCGTCATGGAGTAGAGGAATACCCCGGTACCGCAGCGAGGACTGGGCCGGATGGCACGATAGATGGCGGGTTTGCATGTACAAAACCACGTGTACTAGTATCTAACAGAAATGTACCATTGCCGAATGGGATCAATGGGATCAACTTTTCTCAGAATAACGATGCGCTTGGGCCTTGGGGTCAGTGTCGCTAACCGACAGGTCGATTTCACATGACGCCACAAAAGGTCCTTCCGCTTGCGAGCGAAATCATATATGGGTATCTAACAGTATTCCAACCGACCCATCTCGTGGGCAGATCCACGGAAACGCACCATAACGCCGTCTTATGCCTTCCTCGATGCTCCGACACAAAACTCAATGCAGTTGACCGTTTGTCGACGACTGTTTGTGCGGGCATTGCTGGAGCTCCATCTCCTTGACAAAGTCTTCCTCCTCTTCCGTCACGAGCCGATCGTCATCTTCGCCGAAATCGCTAGTCTCTTCCCACAGCTTGTTCAGCTCGGCATCGTCACCCTTGGGAACCGCCCAAATGCTCTCCCTCTCGCGCTTGTGCCGCTCGCGGTCCTCTTCGATGCGCTGCTCAATTTGGCGCTTGTCTAGTCTGTGCGGCGCGGGCCGTCTGCTGTGCTTAGGCGTCGGGTGCGACTGTGGCCTGTCCACCATTTCGACATCGACGGGCGAGGACGCGAGGCCCAGGTCATCGTCATTGGTCTCCCGCTCTTTCAAAACATCCTCTATCTGTGTGACGGCTTGAGATTCCAGATGTCCCTTGCCTTGGAGGCCTTGCAGAACCTGCAATATGGTCAGACCCTGGATGCCAGGGGGGTGGCAGGAGGGGGTTCGACGCGGCTCACTTTGCGGACAACCTTAACATTCGCGGCACCAGATCCATCATCGGGTGCGACGGCATCGACAACTCGTATGATATCGCGCTGCATCATCCGGATGTAATCTGCGTGCCCTTCCTTGGCCAAGTCCAGGAAGTGCTCGATGAAATACATGATATTCGCACGGGTGTTCATGTTGTTCTGGGAACAGGTGTCAATACAACAAGGCCGCGTATGAGGGCCATGGTGAAGGGGAACCGCACTTTCTCAACCTGCTCCAGGATGCACGAGTGTAGGTCCTCGTCCATGTCCTTGTACTTGAGCGCATACTGGGCAGCCTTTTGCGCCGAGTTGACGGAGGCGTTGAGGTGCTGCAGCTGAGAGCTGAAGTGCATGCGCACCGCGAACGGGTCCGCCATCGCGTCTGCCTCTATCCTGCGACTCAGGATGGGAGACGAGGCCAAGGGTGTGGCGTGGCGAGAGAAAGAATGTTGGATAGCGGGATGAGTGAGAGAGGCGACATATGGACGTGAGTGGACCAGACGGCGTTTTGTGAGACGCGGATCCTCGGTGAGTTCGGTGGCGCGCTCTGCTCTCGGTGAGCGCCACGGTGAGTCAAGGTGGGGTGGCTTGGGTGGCCCGCCTGGATCCCACGCCTGGGCGGCCTGGCAGCCCAAACTCCCCGTCCGTCCTCGACTGCCCCGCGGCAAAGCTCCGGAAACCCCCGCCCAGCCGGAACCGGAGCTTGGTGCTGCACGATGACAGTAAGCTCGTTTTGTTAGCACTGAGCAGCTCGAAAATCTCGCGAGTCGTGGCACTGGATACCGTCGGCTGAGCCGCCGCCGCTGCCCCATTCGACCTTGCCCAAGCCTCTTTGAAGTATACCCATTGCAGCTCGACGTCTCACGAGCTTGCGTGCCCAATTCTTCACTTTACCATCCTCACTGCCCATCAGAGACATTATCTCTGGCTTCTTACGTCCGTCTTTTTCAACAGCTATCCACCACACGAATCCCGACCATCTACTAGTGCCTGAAATCCGTCAAGATGCTTGGCCTTCAGCAGCAAGAGCAGGGCTCTTCGGGCCTGACCATGACCGTTCTGGGCTGCGGTACGATCACCCCTCCCCTCCGAGACATGTCCTGCATGGCATGAACTCACTCTGCCCCCAGGTACCATGGGCATTGCCATCCTCAACGGCATCCTCACCTCGCTGGCCGAGATCCAGGGCCCCAAGCCCCTCCAGACCCCCACCTCGGGCACGTCGACGCCGTCAGAGGAGCTCCCGCCTTCGCTGCCCTCGCGCTTCATCGCCTGCGTGCGCAGCGCCGAGAGCGCCAAGCGAGTCAAGGCGGCCCTGTGGGAGCATTCCTCCGTCGTCAAGGTTGTGCAGAACGACAACATCGCCGCCGTCCAGCAGGCCCAGGTCGTGCTCCTCGGCTGCAAGCCCTACATGGTCAAGGACGTCCTGGGCCAGCCTGGCATGGCTAAGGCCCTCCACGGCAAGCTCCTCATCAGCGTCTGCGCCGGAATCACCGTCGAGCACATGGAGGTGGCGCTCCACGGCGCCGTGCCCTCCAAGGACCCCGAGGAGGACGGCCGGTGCAGGGTCGTCCGCGCCATGTGCAACACTGCGGCCCTCATCCGCGAATCCATGACCGTCATCGGCATTACGAACCCGCCCCTGCCCCCGGCGACCAAGACGCTTGTGACCTGGATCTTTAAGCGCATCGGCGACGTCGTCTACCTGCCTGCGAACAACATGGACGCCTCCACGGCCCTGTGCGGCTCCGGCCCCGCCCTGTTCGCCTTGATGCTCGAGGCCTCCATCGATGGCGCCGTCGCCATGGGGCTGCCCCGCGCTGAGGCCCAGCGCATGGCCGTCCAGGCCATGAGGGGTACGACTGGCCTCGTCCAGTCCGGCGAGCACCCTGCCATCTTGAGAGAGAAGGTGTGCACCCCGGGCGGGTGCACCATTGGCGGCCTGCTTGTGCTTGAGGACGGTGGCGTTCGTGGCACCGTCTCCAGGGCCTTCCGTGAGGCTACCTGCGTCGCCAGCCAGCTCGGAGAAGGTGTCAAGAACGTCAATGGAACTAGGCCTGGTCCCGCCCCGGGCAGCAAGTAAGGTGCCTGTCTCCCGGGTCGCGAATGACAAAACAAAATTCCGAGTCGCTCGGTCAGGTAGTTAGAGATATGGATGATACTCCCACGGCATCAGCGCCGTTGACGTGATACGGCTGGACACGTCAGGAACGATATTAAAAAGCAATCGGGCATCTGGGCCCGTTTATAGACAAATTACACATGGTCTTACAACCCAATTACGCGACCCAAACGCCGACTCCCAGTCTCGCCGTAGCAATGCGCCATGCCAGATTCTGCCCCCAAGTGCTTCATGCGTCCTCAACACGCGCCTTCTTGCTAGATTCTCCAGACTCCGCTTCCTCTAGCTTCCGCTTGCCGTTCGACTCTAGTTGCGGTGATGACTTCGTGTGCGCAACAGCCCGGTCGTGCGCCGCCAGCACCCGCGCATACTCCAACTCCACGCCCGTCAAGGTGTCCCTGAGCTTCTCGATTCGTTCCGACTGGTCAATCTGCGCAAGCAACTCCTTGTTGTGCTTGTAAAGGCGCTGCTTGACAATAAGCTGCCACAGCCGCTCCTGATGGTTGTCTGCCTTGGTGGGCACCGGGACAACGGCGTCTAGATCCAGGCTCGGTCGCACAGAGGGTGGTAGCTGAGACATGAGGTGCATCTCCAGTACCCTCGCAAACTGCCGGGGCGCAATCTTTGCCTTCCGGCGCACGTCTTCGATCGTTTCGGCGCCCAGAATGAGACCGGGCAAAGGACCAGATTTCGGGATGGTGACAGAGGTGTCAACACGCAGCGCCTTGAACTCGGGAATGGTGTTGAGGAAGGAGAGATCGCAAATATCTCGCAAGTCATCAAACGCCTCGCTGGGGTTCTCGACGGTGAAATCATGCGTCTGAGGGTGTTTGTGGTAGTACTCAAAGATGGTCTTGTACAAGATATGGCCGTTACCCTTGCCCTGGAAGGGCGGGAGAATGACGAACTGCGACAGTCGCGATCGGCAGGGGAGCTCTGCCAGGTCCATCTTGCCGTCTGGTAGCTCCCAGTCCTCCCTGGGGGACTGAGGGGGCGTAGGCGGCTGGAAAAAGAAGAATCGGTACACGGTCGAGTATCCGACGAATACGTACGACTTCTTCTCGGTTTGAATTTCCGACGGTTGCGTCTTGTATAGGAAAAAAACGGTCCAACGGTCGGCGTCCGTGATGTTGAGATCAGTCGACTCGGACTCAGGATCCTGGCCGATGTAGGAACCTCCTTCGATGAAGAGCGGGACGAAGATCTGGACGCGAGTGTTGAGCTGTCGGACGGCGGGATCGTCGAGAGTGCCTCGCCAGATCTCGTATTGACCGTCAGCGCCGTCGATAGTGGCATGGAGCGTGCCAGGCGGCGTGAAATTGTCGCCAAGCTGCTTGGAGCCGTTCTCGAAGTCGGAGCCCTTGGCAAACGCAACTGCGAGGTATGAGCAAGAGCCACATCTAGAATGGGTTCTTCGCAGAACATAGCATACTCTTTGGAAGATGGTGCCCCTCGTCCAGCACCGCTACCACGTCAGTCGGCTCATCCATACCAGGCGCAGGCTTGAGCTTTTTGCTGTAAGTCGTGTGCAGGTGCGGTCGCATGTCGTTGGCGCGGAACCTCAGACTCATCTTGAGGTCTTGGTAGCCGAAGATCTTCTCGTCATCGCCGAAGATGGGGTAGGTGAACTTTGGGTTAAACGTCGCGATGGGCTTCACGCCCGAGGGAGTCGGCGAAACGAGGCTGATGGAGAGCGCACTATTGGCGTCTTGCATCCCTAACAACGTATGTTAGCGACGGCATCCCAGCAGTGCATCGGCTGCGACATGGACCTACAGTCTTCCAGATCCTCGACGGACGCCATCGCAGCGATCCAGTAGTTATGGTACGATGTAGATTCTGATGAGGTGCGGCGATTTATTGCTTCTGGCGGGAAGTGACGTTACGGGACTGGGTCGACGATGCGCAGAGATTGTGTGAGGTGATCGTAGCTGCGAAAGTCACAAAGAAAGTCGCAAGGACGGAGACGCGCCAGGGCGAGGCGCTGCCGCGTTTCAACGCGCCCAGTCAATTAACGAGCGAACGGGTTGGGGCCCCACAAATGAGGCATCAACTCAGGGACGCGAGTTTCGGAGGCTAACCTGCTGCTCAGGCAAGCGCTGGTGGGCAAACCCGCTGACGGTTGCGTCATGAGACCCACGAGGCCCCTGCGACGTTCGTTGCGACCCTCCAGGTCCCAGGCACCTGTAGGTATTCGCGCTGAGCACTCATACGCTGTCCCTGCACCTCAACTCATCCGCAGCGCCCGCAGCTTCAACTTCAATCACGACGCTTTGCGACAGCCCCCGAACCCCCGTCTCGTCGAGCACGGATGGCTTCCTGCAGCTGCGCGTCATCATGGCAGACATTATGAGCGCCGCTGTGCCCGTCGGCTCCATCATCTTCTCCGTCTTCGCCCTCCTCATCATCTCCGTCGTCGTTCTCCTCATTCTGCGACACTACCTTCCGCTGCGCACCACGCCCGCCTTCTACCTCGTTCCTATCTTCTTCGCGCTGTGGCTACCCGTCGTCGCCATCATCCTGGTCCCTATAGACTTGGCGTCGAGCGCAGCCACCGACGACGAGGCATCGCGGGGGATCTGGCTTCCCCAGAGGGTCATCCTGGTGTCGTGGCGCATCACCTACTGGCTGACCTTTGTCCTGACATGGTTTGCGCCCTCTAATCCTCTCACATGCCTCCTCTCTCTGACTGTCTGGTCGCAGGTTCATACTTCCCATCCTTGCCGAATACTCCGACGCCGGATACCGCGACCCTAACGACAAGCTGCGATACTCGTTGCGCCAAAATGCCCAATTCTACGCCATGGTCGCCGCGGCCGGCCTCGTCGGCCTCGTTTACGTCGCGATCGCATACCGCCTCACCTTTGATCTACTGAAGGGCCTCGTCATGGCGCTCGCGTATTGCTGGGGCTTGTTCCTTGCCATCTACCTCATGGGCCACGGGCTGGTGTCGATCCCGAGACAGCTCATACGCAGCGCGAGCATCAGCGGCAGGCTGCGCCGCCTGCAGACTCGAGCCCCCATCACCTACGACAAGATGGAGGACGCCCTTGTCACCCTCCAGGAGATCGAGCTCCAGGTCTCGGAGCTGGGCCGGCGGAAGACGGGCACGGCCATGGACTTCCAAGACTGGATCGAGGAGCTGCAAGACATTGCCAACATCCCCCTCAACCGACCGCCGTCCTCGATTGCATCCATGGCCTCACAAGACCGTATCATTCCTACGGTCATCACCGAAAAGTACCTCGCTGATCTGACGCGGAAGCTCATTCGTGCACGGCACGCTCGGTCGCGCTATGTCGACGAATGGAATCAGCTGGTGCAGGAAGCCTCGGAAATGCAGGCGATTCTCGACTCGGCCGCGTCTAAGAAACTGGACTTTGGTCACGCTTCGCCCCATGCTGGATTCTGGGATACTACGACTATGCTCACGCCGTATACGCGATACCTTTGCTACTACCACGTCATGCCGTACGCACGCCTGGGGCTGGGCGTGTTCCTGGCCGTCGCGTCTGCCTGCATCGTGTGGTCCGAGTTCGTCAAGCTGCCTTTCCCGATACTCTCGGTGGTCCGTCTCAGCGTCATACATCACTGGGTCGGAGACAAGGCGCAGGTCGGGTTTGCCGGGCAGATGATCTCGGCATTTTGGATCTGCTACATGTGCGCCGCCGCCCTCACCTCCATGACCGAGGTCAAGGTCTGGCGCGGGCGGGCGCTCGTCAAGCGCAACACGGCGCACGAGGCGGCCTTCTGGTACGCCACGCAGGTCGCCAAGCTCTGCGTCCCGCTGTCCTACAACTTCCTGACGCTCCTCACGCCCGAAGTGTACACCAAGACGACGTTTTACAACTTCCTCGGCAGGCTCATCGACTTTACGGACCTCGGCCGATGGTTCGATGACCTCTTCCCACTCGTTGTCCTGGTCCCCGTCATCGCCACGCTGTTTGGGGTCTACGGCAAGGTTAAGCGCTTCTTCGTAGGCATCGACATCATCGACGAGGAAGACGGCAACCCGTCCAACTACGGTACCGGGTCCTGGCGTGAAGGCCGCGATCTCATCGAGCGAGAGCTGGGCGGCAACTCTCTGCTGCGACGCCGCGAGGACGCCGTTGCCAGGCTCGCTGGCGGAGGCGCTGGCGGCGGTTCCGCTGCGGCGGCCGGCCGGGCCGCCCCCGTCCTGTCCATCCCCACCGTGACAGACTCGGCCGCCTCACCCGCGCGGTCCCCCGTGCGGTCCTCCGCCAACGCGCGCCGGCCGGGCGGCCAGACGTCGGCACGCGTGCCCTTCTCGGACGAGCCGCCCGAGGACGACAACATCTTCCAGATCCTGGGCCACCGCATGAAGAACACCATGGACACCATCGAGACGCCCAAGTGGATGCAGGACTTTGGCAGCGGCATCAAGAAACCGAAGTGGATGGGCGGCGGCAGCGGTAGCGGGGACGGCGGTGGTGATGCCGGCACGGGTTCCGGGCAGGGCGGCGGCGACATCAGGAGGTGGTTCGGCGGCGCGGGAGGCGGAGGTGGCGGGACAAGCACCGGAGGAGGGGGCGCCGGGCAAATCCGCATCTGATTTTCTTCTTTCTCTTGGACATGAGCCTGTTTGAACTTGCATCGTTGCGGCGTTTCGGACACCCCAGCTAGGGAACCACCTTCCCGGGTCGGGTAGCCATAGACTTTCTTCTTCCAACCTAATAATGGCCCTTGTCTGGCACGACATCTTTGGTTCAGCTCTGGCCATGCATCGAGAAATTCGTAACCGCACACTGTATTTGCTATGTCTTGACAGGTCTGTATGTATGATGCTGCGTTCTGATGCCGGCGTCATAAGTCGTGAGTCGTCATGAGTAAGAAAAGGTATATACGCGAACCCGGATCCAATGTCTTTTTTCTTTCACACAAAAGTTCGTCCACGCTCGCTCGCCATCGCATCACGGCTCCGGTGTACCCGTCCCTTCGCTTCATTACCAAGCTTGCCCTTCGCGTCCCCGCGAGCGCCGCACTATACGCTCGTAGGCGTCGTTATCGAGTTCCAGGTATTCGCCTTGCTCATGGTCCTCTTGCGCAGGTGGAACATGATGTCCTTTTCCATCTTGTCAATGTTCTTCTCCAAATCCGCGTCATCCAGCAGGTACTGCGCCTCGCGGCGGCGGTCGAACCACCACCAGGAGCCGACGATGGCGGCGGTGACGGGGACGGTGATGGCGAAGTATATCCACAGCTGTGACGCGACAATGGGATGCGCATCTGCGGTCCATCAACCATTAGATTGGGCCTCATCATACGGACAGCGGAGAGGGCCTTACCGGTTTGGAAGTTGAAAAATGTCATGCTAAAAACGGATGCGAGATACGTCCCCGGGAGAAACAGCGCTCCCATTAGAGATATCGTTTTCATGGCTGTGCTGTCCCTCTTGCTGGCGTGGGCGATTCGGCGCTGCTCTCCAGCAATCTCGAGGTTGAGCCTGGCTTCTCTCTGTGACATGATATTGTACAACTGTGCCACTGTCAGCAACGGGCATCAAAACAACATGTCACGACACGCAAGGGCCACTCTTACCGCCTCGCGCTGCACCTTGAGTCTCTTGAGGGTGGTGTGGATGTAATTCTCGAGCCCCTTGACCTTGACCTTGTAAAACTCAAGTCTCGCCTGCATGCTCCTGTGCAGCTTGTCGATCTCTTTCCTATGCATCCTCTCCGGGGCCGACATGAAGTCATCTTTAGTCTTCATCGAGTTCCACTTGCGGAGAAATCTGTCCATGGCCTTTTCCATCTCCTTGATCAGCGACCAGTACGCCTGCGGTCGCTTCCACATGACGTGGCTGTGGCACTCGACGAGGTCCCTGTTCAGGCCGTCCACCTCGAGAAGGCCATCCTGGAAGTACTGCTCATGCTGCTCCACCTCGTCGCGGAGACTGACGGCATTCTCGAGTCGGCGAAGCCAGTCGCGGGCGTCGCGCTGCTTCTGGTCGTTTGCTGGGGAGAGGTCGTACGACAGGATGATGACGGGCAGCAACATGGGATGCCCGATCTGCGCGGCACAGGCCCGCGCATGATCTAGAGTCTTGACGATGTCTGAGCTTGGCGTGCCTTTGATGAATCCGGTCGTGATGTTGGTCTTGTACGAATAGGAAAGCATCATTTCCCAACCGCGCGTCTTGCCCTTCTTACGGACATCTGACTTGCGGTGGACGATTTCTACACCTGTTAGTCGGTACGTCAAAACATGGTAACGGGCGGGGCGAAGCATACGTAGATGAGGGTCATCGTCATCCTGGTCATACGCGCACCAGAAGAACGGCCCTACGACTGACGTCGTCTCAATGGCGCGGAACGGCAGCTTCAGTACGCGGACCATGCGTTCGTATGAGCTCTTGGGCAGGGATATGACCTTTGGCATGAAGGTGTCCTTGTCCTTGGCGTTCCTTTGAACTCTTGGCGGAGCGTCAGTATGCGGGAGCTGCCGACGGCCGCTACAAAGGATTGCAACTTAAACTTACACGAGCCGCAGCCCACTGAGCAGCTTCGTCCCCTCGCGCATCTTGTCGGGAGGCGCAAACGCGCCCTGGCCGTAGTCAGCATGAGTTGCGGTCAATTCGGGTGGCCGAGCCGCTCACCCTCCGGTACAAGAAATTGTCGAACTCATCCTGCGTCAGCGGATGCTCCTCGCATGAGTTGTAGAACGGATCCTGCCCGCCCGCCATTGTCAGCGCCAGTCCAATTGGGATTCGCGGCAAGTCGGGTCCAGGGAATGGGGGCACATCAGACTGACCGAGTAATTAAATATCTCGATATAGGTCGTCGCCTCATCCACGACGCGGCACTCGTCAATGTAGTAGCGGAACATGTAGTCGTCCATGGTTGCTGATGGCGCCTCGTCCCCCGCTCTCTGCCGGCAGGTGCGTGCTTTCGGGGTCTTGCTCGGCAACGCTCGAGAGATCACAGGGGGGGCTGAAACGCTGGACGACGGCCGTTTCGCCGACCTGGGGAGATGCGAGGCGACGAAAATATTTCAAGGCGAGGACGGACTGGAGGCCTTCCAGCGAGGGAATACTGTACCACCTCTAGACCTGGAGGTAGGTAAGCTACTCCGTACGAGGACTCGTGTGTGTGGACTCGGTGCGGCATAGCACATGGCAAGCGCTGCAGTCGCAACTGCCCGCCATGCAGATCCCAGCCTCGTGACTTTTATGCCGCTGGCGGCCACTGGGAAGTGCCAATTTCTCACTCCAGCTCTCCCATCACAACGCCCTGGACCCCCCCGGCCCAGGTCCCGGCTCCTCCTGTCTGTCCCTGATGAGGGGGCCAGGGTTCGTCTGCCTCCAGTCCCCTCTGAGCCCTCTCAGAGGCTCAGCCAGTCCATCCAGGTCAGCTCCCGCCCCGCCGCCCGCTGGCGGTCCGCCCCAGCGCCAGCCCCCGACATCTGGGGCCCCCTGCGACACCATGTCGCACCCGACCAACCATCCACCATCCACGACAGGGGGCCCACCAAGCCTCAAAGCTTAGCCATGCCATTGACCTCGCTGCCTCAGACAGCACCGCGTTGCACGAGCGGCTGTGACCATCATCAACATACAGCAGTGTTTCCTATCATTCTGCTGCGACCAGAGACTTTAACGACTGTACGTTCCTAGGATCGGCCCAGCGCTCTAGACCTTCGACAATCCATAACCCCTGTGCGAAGCACTCGTATCAACGAATCCGTGCGCCCTGGCCCCATGGTCCCCCACCCTGCCTTGGAGCCCCGAGTTCCCAACCATTGCAAAGTCAAGACAGTAATAAAGCACATCTTCCTCGCCCGATTTCTCCAACACGATCCGTGTCTCACCTTGTCCATCTGCCGGCCTCCCCACCCTCAGTTTAAAATTCGGTAAATAGGTTGCCGAACCTGATGAAGAGTAATGAGTCGTTAGCCCTTGCCTCGCGACAGCACCCTGGGTACCAGGATTGGGATACTCACTCGTCGGCACCTCCAGGAACCCCGTACTTCTCTGGGTCCTCGGGGTATTTGTCGAACTGGCTGGCGTCTCCCTGGCCTGCTTTGACGGGTGGCGTGTACGGAGCGTCTATATCCTTGCGCGCCAGTCGATCCCACGTAACCTCGGCGAACCAAGGGTGGCTCTTGACGTCTTGTGACCCTCCGTACAGATTCCCCAGTCGCTTCGTAAGGTCGGCCGTGATGAGCCGCTCCAGGAGGTTCTGTGCGTCGCCGTTGATGTACGCCGGATACTTGACCTTGCCCTTGAGAATGTTCTCGTATATCCTCATGGGTGACCCGCTGTCCCAGAAGGGCGTGTAGCCGCATAGCATTTCGTATATCAGGATGCCGAGAGACCACCTGTTCGTGTTGTACGTCAGCAAGCGCGTCCTTCGATCCTCGGCGCCGGAACACCCACCAGTCCACAGATTTGTTGTATCCCTTATTAGAGACCACCTCGGGGGCAAGATAGTCCGGCGTGCCGCAAAGAGTCCATGTCTTGTCCGGCACACGCTTGGCAAAGCCAAAATCTGTGATTTTGAGGTGCCCGTGTCGGTCCAGCAACAGGTTCTCGGGCTTGAGGTCTCGGTAAATGATGTTCTTCGAGTGGAGATATTCCAGCGCCAGCGTGGCTTCGGCGGCGTAAAATTTGGCAACCGGGTTCGGGAAGCGCTGTGAAAATCGCGTCAGCTCATGAAGAGGTTTCCAACGACCCGAGGGTCAGCCGCGATGGGGCAAAGATGCTCACCCCTGACTTCCTTAGTAGCGAGAAGAGCTCGCCGCCCTCGACAAAGTCCATGACCATGTACAGGTTCTTCCAGTCCTGAAATGTGCCCCACAGTGTGATGAGAAACGGATGCTTTACGTCGCTCAACATGCGGCGCTCGTCATTTGTATGCTCGACCTGCTTCATTTTGACGACTTGGGCCTTCTTGAGTACCTTGACGGCATAGAAACGTTGGTTGTGCTTCGATTGGACGAGGTGGACTCGCCCGAAGCTACCAGTGCCGAGCGTCCTCAGTATCTCGAAGTCGCCCAACGAGTACTTGCCCTTGGTGACGCGGGGTGTCGATTGGCTCAGTTGATGCTGGTGATGCGGTTGGTATGGCTGCTGGCGCTGCTGTGATTGTTGTTGCAGCTGCGGGTGCTGGAGGTGCTGGTCAGCCACCAGCGGCTGCTGCTGCCCGGGCTGCTGCTGTTGCTGCTGCTGCATCATAGGCTGCGGATAAGCTTGCTGCTGCTGCTGTTGCATTCGAGACGGGTCCGTGCCGGGGCTCGCGCTGGGAGGCGGTTGGATATGGTGACCCAGCTGGGCAGTGAAGGGCGCAGACGAGAAGTTGTTGTTGCTCGCGGCGGCGGCGGAAGGGGAGGAGCCATCATTCTGAGGCTGGTTTATGAGGTTGCTAATCGTAGGAAGGTTCTGCCCATCGTGGTGCTGCTGGGGCATGGCGGCGTAGACGCCGCCGGCGTGTTGTGGGTTCATCTGCTCCTGCTGCTGGCCGGGGGCGGCCTGCGCAGACGAGGACGCGTTGGAGCCGAAACCAGGCTGGACGGCGGCGGCAGTCGCTATGCCTCCCGAGGACCGCTGCTGCTGCTGTTGTGCGTGCTGCTGTGACGAGGAGGAGCCAAAGAGCTTGGAGGTGGCACTCGCGGTGACGGGGCTGGTGGGGTTGGAGGTGGAGGGGTCGGGGTTGCTGTCCTTGCTGTCCCTCGTTCGCTTTTTCTTGAGGAAGCCGCCGAGTGAAGGCATACCGGGAGAAGGGTGTGCCAGAGGCGACGGGGAGGAACAAAGGGATGTACAGGCGCCGGAGCTCGCAAAGGCAGTGGTCGTCGCCGTCGGGGAGGAGGGGGGGGAGGCCCTTGCTCGCGCGGGCGTCGGATGATTCAATTGATTGCACGGACGAGGCGGCGGCGGGGGGTTTGGATGTCACGGCAGCCGCTGCGGCGAGGAAAGGCAGGCAGGGAGGAGGAGGAGGGCCTGAGGTGGACAAGGGGACGTCGGCTCGGTGCGGTACTCGTGGGTAGGCGGTGGTCCCAGTTGCTGTGTGTGTGTCGCCGCAATGCAGAGCGCAGGGCAGTTTGAGTCGAGGCGAGTCGAGAGCTGAGCTGGCCTGGCCTGGCGGGCGGGCGAGCGGGTGGGCGGGCCGTGTCGTGCTTTGCAGTTGCTCCTCGTGGTGCTTGTGGTGCTGTGGCTGGCCGTTCCAACGGGGGCTGCGCTGCGCATGTGCTGCGCTTCGTTGCGGGCAGCTAGGCGAGCAGTTGGAGCTGGCGGCAGAGCGGGCACGAGCGGGCGGGCAGCTGGAGCCGGGAGCAGTGGAGTGGAGGCGACGCCGTGGGCGGGCGGGTTGGGTTGGGTTGGCAGGATGGACGCAAAGGCGGCGCGAGCGGCAGGCAGCGGGGAATCTGAAGCCAGCAGCCCAGCCCAGCCAAGGCAGTGGAGGGCCTAGCGCACCTCAACGACGAGGGGGCTGCCGCAATGAAGGGGGGGCGGTGGAGGGGCGCGAGCGGGCGGGCGGCGGCGGCGGGTCGGATGCGGTCGATGCGCCCGTGGCGGTCCGGGCTTCTTTGTCCTGCTGTGCTGTGGAGATCCTGGACTCCTGCTGCTCCTCTGGCCAAGCCAGACGACGACGAGTCCACGACAAAACAATTGCCTAGTCGCACAATGCTCGAGTTTTGTTTTGGAAGCGACAGCCCGGTGCCTCTTCCTTGTCCGCCGTCGCGTTTGCGCTGGCAGGCGATTGAGCAGTGAGCGAGCACCAAGATTCAGATCCAGCTGGTCCCTCAATGCGGCGGCGGTGCTTTCGCTCGGGCACGGTGCAGCAGCGCCCTTCCTCGTGATGCGCGTGCCTCACGCACGACACGCCGGGCCCGCGGCAGCCTCGATGGGCTGCTTCGCTCCAAGCAGGGAATGGGAATTGGGCGGGGGGGTCACTGGCCAGAGCGCGCCGGGGGAGGCAGGGGAGAGACCCAAGACGACGAAACGGAGGGTCAAGCGTGACAATCGGCCCTGCAACTGTACGCCCATCAGCGCTGGCGTCTCCAGAAATGGCTCCTCTCGATTTACCTTACGATGTACGGATCTTGCCCTGCCGTATTACTGTACCGTACCTCGCCTCGTCCACGACACCTGCGCTCCAGCGGCGGATCCAGCCGGGGGAGCGACGTCGATGGAGACCCCGTCGTGCTTGTTATGATCAGGCAGGTCACCGTGCCAGCCAAGGCCAGCCTTTTTTTCCCTCTGGTCCCACGGCCGGCCGGTCAGGTACGAGCAAGTCAAGTATTACAAGTCCTCGCACGTCGTAATCGGCCGCCCGTCCGGCTGGTGCGGCCTCTGGTGCCGAGTCGATTGGCCGATGCGAGATGGAATGGGTCGGGTGACAGGCAGGTTGGCAGCGGAACGCCGTGTGCTATCGATCGGTTTCTGCACGAGGAGCGGATGCGGATGGGGAGGGGGCGGGCGACGTGCAAGCAGCAGCTCGGCAGGAAAGATCGATTAAAACGAGCGTGCGGCGGCCGAGCTGGGTTGATGATGACACCCGCCTCGCACGCACGCATGCACGCATGCACGCATGCACGCACAATGGGGGATGCCACCGTCCGAAACCTTAAACCCCCGGGCTGGAGCTTGACGAGCGACGTTCCCTCCGTCCCGCCCCAATGCGACTGTCCCCTCGCCCGGCAACTACCACGATGCGACAACGACCCGACCGACCAGTCAATTGAGGAATTTCCGCGTTCCAGGCTGCCCGCCCAGCCCTGGTCCTCGCTCGGCCAAGGGCGATCTGACTCGCCAAAAACCAGGATTCTCGCAATTGATCGTCGCGGGGAGAGAGAAGCCACCGTTGGTGATCACTGATCATGGCGAGCCGTGAGGGGTTCAAAGGTGGGGAGGGCAGAGGTGCTTGGGTTGCCCCCGCCAGTGCGGGGATCAAGATCAAGGTGGCTGCTTGCTCTGGCAAGCTCTGGCGAGTCGGGGGGGGGGCGCCTGCCAGACCCTGCCAGAGCACCAAAACGTACAACGCCCACGCCAACGACAACCAACGATTGCGGAAGCCGCTTTCCCGCACCCGCTCCACGAACGTGGGCATGACAGGACCGCCAACGAGCACGGATGGCGGCGATACAATTGCGAAGGTTAGGCGCAATTGAACCTTCAAAACTGACGACTGGAGATCCCAGCCTACCGTCAATCTGGACATCTCCTAGTTACCCTACATCTCGATTCCCATTCCCAATTCCGTGAGCTGGCCATAACTGCTCGTCTCTCGAGGCATTGGCAGATCCCGAGTCTTGCAAGCACTATGCTGCTGCCTCTGCCTGGATTCCCCATTAATAAGGTTCTCTGTCCCCGCGCTTTGCCCACGGGGTGAGCCCTCCGTGTGTGCCGCCTGCCCCCTCGCCCGCGCGGCCGGATCGGGTGAGACCAGCACCCGTAAACGTCACGACGACTTGAACCCTCGCTGTTTCCGACGCCCCGGCCTGGCCAGGCCAAGGACTACAATTGGACACATCATACCGAATGCCGAACCTGGCTTTGCATTTCTCGCTCTCGCTCCTGCAGCCGCCCCATGTCAAATGGCCATTTGTCTTGCTATAAACTACATCTCGCCTCCCTTGCCCAGTACCCGATACTCAGACAACACACCACGGACAGTGAAAAAAAAAAAGGGGAAATAAAAAAGGAAATCTGCCAGCCATGCAAGCGTATTTGTTTTTCCGTGTCACTCAACCTCAGCTCATCACAGTCTTCCGCGCGTCATTCAGGCATCAACGCTCGACATGTCGTGCCCGCCCCGTGCTCGCACTTTTGCTCGCCCGCCCCCTTAAAACCGATGGCTCTTGGCCTTTGCCCGGTACGCCGTGAAGCCAACGTACCCAGCACCCGCGACCAGCATGAAGAGGAAGATCTTGGTGAAGAACCACGTCCAGCTGCCGCCCTCCTTGGACGAGTAGCCCTTGGTGCCCTTGTTCTTGCCCTTGCTCGGCGTGATGGGGGCGCCGGGCGCGCTGTACAGGTTCTTGGCCGACACGGAGATGATGTCGTGGTTGTCGCTCAGCTCGCCCGTCTCGGCGCTGAAGCCCAGGTAGGCAATGTTGGGGATGGCCGGCGGCTTGTCCGTCTCGAAGCAGAGTTCCCACTCGTCCTCGGTCTTGTACTGCAGCTCCAGGCGCAGCTGCTTGTCCTGGATGTACGTCAGGCGCATCTTGGTCGGCACCGAGGCGTGGCGGATGCCGCGCGCCGAGCAGCCTGCCAGCTCCTGGTCCCTGCCGTCCGTGTTCTTGTCGTACGACGTCTGCCCGTCGCCGAACATGGCCATGACGTAGGGGAAGACGACGCCGGGGCGGTTGTTCTTGTACGTGTCGACGAAGATGCCCAGGCCCTCGAAACGGTCCGTAGAGCCGAAGACGGGACCCTGCTGCGCTCGCTGCTTGGTGATCCACATGGCGAAGCCATCGCCGTAGAGCTGGTTCTTGCCCGTGATCTTAAACTCGACCTCGACCTCCCAGTTCGTCGCCGTCAGGGGCACGCGCGAAAAGAGCCAGCCCGTCTGCGATGGGCGGTCGGACGTGAGGCGGACATATCTAGGATCAGAGGCACGTTAGAACGCGACTCCCTTCTCGTCTTCCCATTGACCGAGCTGCAGGGGTAACGTACGAGTCTGTCCGCACAATGGTGTCTCCTCCAAAGTCAAACCACCGGCTTTGCATATCGGAGTCGAGGTAGGGCTGCAATTACATGTCCAGTCAGTCATCAATGCCGTCGTACGTCTCGCTCCGGTCGTGACTAACCTGTTCCAAGCTGTGCGTCCGCAGCTGCAGCAACTGTTAGCTCTACAGCTCTCAACCACCACTACCCAGCTTCGTGATTAACCAACCGTTATGCTTTTCAGATCGCTGCGGTGGTCATCGGCGCCGCGGACTGTCCACGCGAGCGCGGCCACGAGCGCGGCCGAGATTGATGGCAGCCGCATGGTGGGCTCTGTGTGACCCTCAAGGGGGGACGTTGCTCGCGAAACTTGAAGCGAAGGAGGCCACAGAAGGCACAGGTAAAAGCGCGGCGAGAGCTCGACAAGTCGGTCCTGCCTCGATGCCGCAGCTCGGCTCACGCGACAGTACAGACGGACGGGGGGGCCGAAGGCGTGGAAGGGGAGCAGTCGTGGATGGGGGTCGGGGGGAGGAACCGCGGTGTGGCCAAAGACAGGGTATCGCCAGCTGGCACAGCTGTCCTCTTGCCCAGGTGGGCTGAAGCGTGCCACAGGCCTGCCCAGGGGACCCGGGCGCGTGTGGGGAGTGGCTTGAGTGCCCCCTTCAAGTCCCTGTCAGGCGGCGCACCGCCACATCTTGACGGCGACATCGTCCTACCAATTCGTCCGACGTAGCACAAATTTTGGCGCCCAAGCCACACAGCCTTGTCGGCGACTCGAGGCTCACACGCCTCGCCCATCATCAACCTTTTCGCCCAACGGCACATTCTCGCAAAGACGTCACAGCTCACGAGCCACCTCTCCAAAAGACCACGCCGCCACCATGGACTCCAGCTCTGTGAAGCAATCGGTGATGAAGCAGGTTCTCGCCGAGGCGAACCTGGCCAATGCCCGAGTCCTCATCGAGGTACGATGCCCACCTGCCACCACTTCCAAATTCTCAATGACCTCGTGCACCCATGCACCGCGCGCACGCACGCAGTCCAAGCGCACGCAGACGAGGCTGACCGCTTCTGCTTCCTCAGAAACTCCAGGAGAACTGCTTCGACAAGTGCGTCCCCAAGCCGGGCAGCAGCCTCTCGAGCGGCGAGCAGACGTGCATGACGACGTGCATGGAGAAGTACATGGCCGCCTGGAACCAGGTCAACGCCGCCTACATCAACCGGATACGACAGGAGCAGGGCAACCACTAGTCGTCCGAGGGACGAGGATCAATCTAGACGAAAGTTACATGTACAATACTGTGTGCGACCCCTTCGAAGGGCGGAGTTCGCCATCGCCACACGGAATGGTCGGAGGATAGACATCATGGCATGCCGGTTTTGGTTCACGGAAGGTTGGAAGATGGATGGATACACATAAACCGAGGCCGCAAGCCCCAACTACTCTCAGCTAATAAGGCACATCTGGAACAACTGTCATGCTGGTTGCCATCGCGGCTTTGATTGTTGGGTATCTAATTCTACTCGGCCACACCCTTGCTCTTGGCCTCCTCGGCAGCCCGCTTGCGCGCGAGATATCTCTCCTTTGCGCTCGAAATCTCACCCTCCGTCTTCCGGCTTTTGCTCGCCCGCTCTACCTCGGTCCGCTGTGCCTCGTCGCTCTCCCGCGAGCGTTTCATAGTCTGTTCCAGCTGCTCCTCCAGCATGCGCGACTGCCGCTCGCGCATCGCCTGCTTCCTGTTGGCGGCATTCCCACCGTTGAACTGCCCTCGGTCGCCATCCCGGGCCCCGCGCTCGGTTTTTTCCTTTTGTACGGCCTCCTTCTTCTTGGCGCCGACATTCAAGCCGCCCTGGAGCAGCTGGCGCTTGTCGACGACCTGGCCGTCCTCGTTGACCACGATCCCCGCGCCCTTCTCGTTGAGTTCTTGCGCCAGCCTCGCCTGTGTCTTCTCGTCGTCTTCCTCTTCATCAACGCCATTACCGCTCTCGGGCTCCTTGGGCCCCAGCTTGGCCCGCTCCTCGGCGGCCTTGACCACCTGTGCGTGACGCTCCTCGTCGCGGTCGAGCATCTTCCTGTAGAAGGCGGACATGCCACCCCCCTCGTTCTTCTTCGCCTCGGCCTCCTCGCGGCGCTTCTCCTCCTCCTCGAGCCGCCTGTTCTCCTCCTGCTGCCTCTTGTACGCCTCGGTGACGAACTTCTCCTTGTCGGCAAACTCTTCGCCCTCTGCTTCTCGCTCTCGTGCGATCTTCTTCTCCTCGGCGATGAGCGCGTCGCGCTTGCGCACTTCGGCAGCCTGCAGCAGGCTCTTCATGTACTTCGGTTTTCGCTCGACGTCCTCCTTGGTGGTCTGTTTCTGTGGCTTGAGCGAGTCGTAGACGGAGTCGTATTCGTAGACGCTGGGATCCAGGTCCGCGGCGGCTTCGGCGTTCTTTCGAGAGGCTAGGGCGCTCGACAAGTCGCCTGAGACGGGCTTCGACTGCGACTTGGATTTGAGCGAGGGCGGTTGCGCAGGCAGAGCGGTTTTCGATTTCGGGCCGTTCCTCGAGGTGTTTGCGCGTGGGCTTGCGAGGTCGAAATCCCCTCCGAGTTCTTGCACAGCGGCGGCGCCGCTCCTCGAGTCGTCGTCGGATTCATCATCGCCGCCAAACACCGGCTTGCTCCTCGAGAGCGCTGGCTTTGGCGGGCCGGGCTTCTTCTTCTGGACGTTGAGCCCAAAGGACAGTCCTGGCTTGCCCATGGCGCAAGTCGCAATGTGTCCAACAACCAGCAGTCGGCGCCCGACGAGCTGTCAGCAGCAGAACCGCTGCCTTTTGAATTATGTCTCGGCGGCGGCACTGCTGTAATGTGTCGTCGTGCAAAGGATCAATACCGGCGACCAGTGGATGCGATGGACAAGGTGGGATGCGCGCCTCGACCGTTGGCGGCGGCGGCAAAAGAATCGGGTCCAGGATGACGTCCGGCCCGCTGTAGAGCCCAGGGTCAACGACGCCCAGCCGGCTACGTACCCTAGATATCCAGGACGCCGGACAAGCCAGGCTGACGCCTAAAGCGGAACAGCGACCGGCTTCCTCCAGATCAGAGGCTCGAGGTCCAATCTCCAACCGCGTCTCCGGACGTAGCGGCCGCCTGCAGCTCCGATGGGTGAGAGACGTGTGGCTGGCACCAGCAACAGCAGCACCAGCAACAGCAGCAACAGCACCAGCAACAGCAGCAACAGCACCAGCAGCAGCAGCTGCTGCTAGGTCAGCATGCCAGGCAGTCAATGACGTGATTGGCTGCCACTTCCAGCGTGCATCACCAAGCTCCCGCCCGTCGGAGTAATACCTGTAGGAAGGCACATCTGCAGAACATGTTCACGCGGCACATCCCATCCATGTCTTGGTTTACTCGTCCATTTCATTCCCACATCTAGCCGAGTATGGAGTCTTGCTGCACATGCGCCACGATCCTCTCGTCATCCTCGCTGCCAGGAGCCTCCAAGGACCTGCTGCAGGATCGCAGAGTCGAGTGTTGCGGGAGGATCATATGTGGCAAATGCATCCAAGTCCGCCCGCACCCGCCTCCCTCCTGCCGTCATCATCGCCTCGCCCTTCGCTGACAGATGCGCGCCAGGACAACCCTCGCTTCGCAAGGTATTGTCCGTATTGCCAGGTGTCTACCGCGCCCTCGCCACTACCGCAGCGGCTGAGAGACCCTCCGTCGTATACCGCCGTTCCGTCCACGAGGGCCACGACCGCGCAAGTTTCGACCGCACCGCCGCCATACACTTTGGAGCTGCCCGATGAGAAAACTGCGGCAGCTTCGGACGACGAGAAGCAAGGGCCCGCTGCGCAAGACACGCTTCATTTCCTCGACCACGACCACGACAGCATCGCATCCCTGTCTCTTAGATACGGCGTTCCTGCTGCTGCCCTGCGGCGCACCAACAACATCGCAAGCGACCACCTCCTTGTCGGCCGCAAGACGGTGTTAATACCTGGAGAGTACTATCGAGCAGGCGTGAGCCTCTCTCCTCGACCAGTGGAAGGCGAAGACGAGGAGCTTCGCAAAAGCAAGATCCGTCGTTTCATGACCTCCTGTAAGGTGGCCGATTACGACGTCGCTCTCTTATATCTCGAACAGTCCGCCTATGACCTTGGAGACGCTATAGAGGCGTATCGCGACGACGAAGCGTGGGAGCGGAACCATCCTATGCAGCGTTCCGGCAAGGCCGGTCCGGTCCAGAAAGGTCTCAGGAATCGCGGCCCCTTCTGGCGAGGGCTATGAATTTGTCGCATCTTTGCATCTTGTTAATGGCGCTCAGGTGAGGGGTATATTAGCAGTCGCCATACTTGTTTCGATTCCGGAGGAATCATAGCATCCAGGTCTGGATGTCACCCCCAGCGTGCTGAGGGGCTGCTGTTTCGTACATATTCGAATACCGTATTCGACACGGCATGTAACAAAAATACACCACTTTACATCGCTTCGCACACATGTCGATGGCGGTAACCCTGGAATCGGGTGATTAGAACGCGGCCCGCGTTCGAATATCCTGGTTCCTTTTGTCAGCATACTTCTAGGGATGTGGCAGTTGGAGGCGCAGTACGGATATCTTCCGCTCAATCTCGCGCACGGAGCGATCGAGCTCTCCGGCAATCATCATCTTCTTGTCGTTTGGCAACAGGGTGTATCTCTCGCAAAGATCACCGTCGATAACGCCTTTGACCGGCGCGTAGTATCCGCGGTACATCAGGTGGTCTCGGCCCAAGAGCGGAGGGTCTTCGGTGCGCAGATGCTGCTCGAGGCTTTGGAAGAAATCGGCGTCCTCCCGGCTGATGAGGGGAATGAAAACACCAATCGTGCCCATGATTCCGCTCCATAGCAGCACTTCCTGGCCACCCACGACGAGACTAGTCTTGGCAACGCTTGTGGGGATATCCTGAGTGAAGAAATGGCACATGAGGTCGAGGCGGTTGGCGGTCCCGTGGAGATAGCCCCTTGCATTGAGGAGGTGAACTCCCGTGTCCTCTTCGTCCGCCTCGGCGCTGGCCTTGGAAGGGCATCGCACGATGAAAATGTTGCCGAACTTGTCGCCGCCCGCCACAGATTCGTAGTCCACCATTGCTGTAGAGGTCGTCCAACGCGCAACGGTGTCGTCCGCAAAGGGGATCAGCTTGTTGGATGCCGGCTTATACGCCACGTATGTGATGCCCTGCTGGACGTCGCCGACGACGATTCGATTGCCCTGGGTGTTGAGCGACACGATTTGTTGAGGCGCAGCTTCGGCCTGAGCCTTTCGCAATAACTGCCTCATGCCCAAATCATACATCCGCAATGTCTTGCCGATACCAGCCAAGACTTTCCCTTGGAATGGTAGCAGAGCCATCGGGAGATCCTCAACGGCGGTGCGATGCACGAACTCAACCTCGCGTCCCTCATTGCCAAGGCGGTAGATGTTGATGTGGGCCTCCGAGAAGCTTCGAGGATTCACCACAATATTTTTGCCGGTTCCTACGACGAGGAAGTTTTCACCGTCTTGACTTGCGAACGGGACAATGGCGGCACTGACAAATGACTCGTTGTCTTGGAGTTCAATGGTCTGCAACACTTGCGGCTCGTCATCTGATATCGGGTCGATGACGCTGATGCAAGAGGCCCAGCGACGGTTGCCCTTGGGATAGCCAAAGTCTGTGGGGGGGAGAACGGCTGCGTCGCCGTTAACTGCTGCTGGATCTGCCAGCAGTTTCTCACGAAGATCTGGGGAGAGAGTGTTGTTGTCGGCTTCTATTGTGTAGAAGATGGGCTGGTCCGGGTGCTTGATGAGCTTTCTCGGTGTGTACGTTAGAGGCACAGCCTTTTGGCTGATGGTATCGCCCAGTCGCTCGATCGAAAGAATACTATAGCCACGTCAGCGACTGGAACCATTTGTCATGTGCAAGGTACAGAAATGACGGAAGAATTTTGCTCTTCAGTAGGAACAATTGGAATAAAGCGTAAGATAGCCTCACAGCCCGTAGGCATAGGATCCCATGGTATCATCATATAGAGCGCGAAAAAAGACTTGGAGATGAAGAAAATTGAATGTACTAACCTCAGCGCTTGGCCGTGAATCGTCACGAGACCCTCTTCGCACTGCTCACTCTGGAAGTTCCAGCCCCATTGCAGCTCGGGGAAGTTCAACGGAGTCATAACGAAGCTTTTTGTGATGGGGTCGGGATAGCCGAGCCAGGGTCGCGAGCTCAAAGCAAGTACGCAGGTCTTACCCTCGACTGTGAGCTGGAATAACTTGACTGGTTTTGGGCCGAGGAACTTTTGCCGGGTGTCGGTAAGCTCGCCCGAGACTTCGTCAATGACCGTGCGCAGGTAAACTCCCGAATACAGGCCGATATGGAGGTACAACGTTGAACCGCCCGACGAGGAGTCATCCATGGTGATGATAGCCAGCGATGTGGGGGCTGCCGTCAGGGCTTGCACCGACTTGCTCTCCAACGTTGAGCCCGCGTCCAGACTAAGGATACGGACTGTGCAGTCGTCGCAACCGACTGCAAGGAAGGAGCTGCGGATTCGTCCCTCAGGGACGTCGCCCAAGCTGAGCGCTGTGACAGTGCCGGACATGGCCTTTCGCTCCTCGAACTCGTTGAGGTTGCCTTCTTCGTCGGCCTCGAAGTAGATGATCTCTCCAGAGCTAAGAGCAACGGCAACTTGCTTGGAGTTCGTCGCAGCGGCCACAATTGACCGATGCTGTGGCACCTCCCAGTCGGAAGCCTGGCCGTTGCGAACGACCCTGATGCCCTTGGGATGGACTTGGAGCAAGCTGTTGTCGCCCAAGAGTTGTGCTGCGAGGGTGGGAACTGTCGTCAGGAATCCCGAGTCACTGACTTCCTCGACGGTCTCTCCGATGCTGAGGATCAAAGAGCCATTACCGAAGGAAAGAACAATATACGCGTCATATTGGTCATCTCGATGCAGCTTGAGAGTCCAGACGGCGACAGGAGCTCCGGGCAGCTCAGAGCCGACAATCTCAGTGACATCCAAGCCGTGTCGCAGCATGCGGAAAGAGCTGCGTGCCCCGTTACCGCAGATTGTGTATATTTGAGGGGCGTCCTCGCCTGTCAGGTTCGCGACCTTGCAGTCCATGAGGGGGTTCATGGCTGGGATACTTTGGAACATGGTGATATTCTCCGCAAGTCGGGGGTGGAAATAGACTGGTTCGTATGGTGCTTGGGGGTCCACAGGAAAGTCGTCACTGCTGAACTCCAGTTCGTTGTCGTCGTCTCCGAGCTTCTCAAATTGGTAAAAGCAAGGGTTACCGTGCTGACTGGCGACGTAGAGGAAGCCGCTCTTCAAGATGCAGAAGCTGGTGGCGACAGGGACCGTGTCGAAGTATTTGATAGTGAGTCTTCTCACTTCTCCCGTTGCCTTTCCAGAGTCATCCTTGATCATATCCATGGTGACACGGAAGAGGTCGCCATCTTCGGTCTGCAGAAGGAAGAAGTAGGCACCACTGCTGCCCTTGAGCTTGTGCATGATGCCAGAAACAATGGATCGCTTCCTCTTCGGGTCTTCGGTTGCCCCTCTGCGGCGTGGAATGGCAATGCGCAGCGGCTCTTGATTGCTGTGCATGTAGGTGATGCTCTCCTCGCCGCAGACCAGCACGCCACTTGGGCCATCGTTGCCTCCGGGAACCTGGAAGAGCATGGATGCAGTAGGGTCCACGGGCTCTGACCACTTGCGCACGACATAGTTGAGGCCTAGGTCTAGCTCGTAATACACAAGCTGTGTTTGAACCTCATCGAGAGCCTCCTCAGTGGCATCGGGGTCGAGCGCAGAGCAGTTAATCTCGAGAGCGGCGAAAACAGGGTTGGAATAACCAACATCGAGAGCCACCATGGAGAGAACCAGAACGCGAGGCTTGTGGGCTTCAAGCGGTGACGAGATGGTCAGTTCCGCAGCCAGGTTGCCGTCGGGGTTCACGGCACCCGAGACGCGATTGAGAATGTAGACGAGCTTGTTCTTCTCAATCGAGGCAACAAGGAACGCGCGTCCTTTAGGATCGCAGACGAGGTACTCTCCAGGAACGACCCGTCTGACGCCAGACTTGCCATACGTCTCCATGTGAACTCGAGCAAACCGATTCTCTTCAGGCAGATACTCGACGATGGTAATGCGACCAGAGTCGGAGGAGACAATGATGAAATCTGTAAACAGAGGTTAGAATTGGTTTTCCTACAGACTTCGAAAGCTGGCACGGACGCGTAGAGGGCGTCTAGGAAGTGCGAGGGGTGGGGTACGTGCCTTTGCTGCTGCCTGTGACGCGAAACGGGGCGAGGGAGCGGATGATGCCAAAGACATCGTGGCTCAGTACGGTGTGCACCTTGCCCAGGTTGGCATCCGGCCGCAGAAGGGTCAAGCGGGATCCAGAGGCGGTGACGATGAGCTGCTCCCGAGAGCCTCCAAACTGACCCAGGACTGCTTGGACGACGTTGGTTGGCGGCTGGATCGTCAGCGAGTACAGGAACATGTTGGAGGTGGTCGCCATGATTCTTGTCTGGGCGCAGTCAAGCCTGCGCGGCTTTGCGGGAGCGGGCAGGGTTGCCTGCGAGGGCTCGCTCGATCGCGCACAAGAGACCGAATTGGCGGGCCGCGATGATGTTTGGGGGAGGTTGGAATCCCGTAGCCCGCTGCACCGGGGCAAGGACGTGTTTGTGGGTGTGGTGGATTGATGGAGGTGAGAGAGCTCAAAAAGTTTGGCGCAGCTGCTCGGCCCGCAGGAGGAACTATAATGCGGCGCTGCCGCCAGTCCTGATGTGGGCCCGCCGAGCTCCTCGAAATTGTCTGCCCACTGCTGGGCAACGACCGACCCTCGTCTTGCGCCTGCGCAACGTTGGACCTGGTTCGTCACCGGTTCGTCCCTTCCCGCAGCATGGAGCCGACATTGCGAAAGGCGGCACATAGCCTGTGCGGGCGATGCTCTGCGTCTCTGCGCAGGCAATCTGCCGTGGCACGACAGCCGCTGAGGCTATGGATGCCCATGCGCGCATCGCTCATCTCCGCTCGGCAACACCACTCCTCAACGACGCCATGTGCGAAGCGGCACGCCGCCGACGGAGATAAAGCCTCGAGCACTGTTAGGTCCTTTACCTCGAGCGCCAGCTCGCGGACCGACGCTGCCGCGGCACAAGAGCCGGCCCTGCCCGCGCGGTTGAGGCTCAGTCAAGACGACCTGTTCCACCCTTTTTCCGAGTCGCCGGTTCCCGAGTTTCGACGTCGCGCGGCGTTCATGAAACAGCACGCGTACTGTCCGCACCCGGACCATAAGCCCACCAAGCTGCCGACGGTGGCTGGGAGCCCCGAGGCGGCCGAGGCGGCCGGCGGAGACATGGCCCCTGCCCACGTGGATTTTGAATGCCCTGACTGCGGCGTCCCTGTCTACTGCAGCAAGGAGCACTGGATGGACCACTACGAGGAACACCTCAAGATTTGCGACACGCTGCGCCAGATCAATGAGGACGATCATGACCTTCGATCCGGGCGAGTGTTTACCGAGTCGACCCTGCCAGACTTGCAGCTGGACGAGGCGGCCGTCAACATGACCAACTGGGACACGTTCATGTACACGAGAGAGTTCGAGGCTATCAACTCGGACCGCTCCATGAGGCAAATCACACGGCTCCTGACGTATCCGATTACCATTGGCAGTGTGCTCCACGAACTGAGCCCGTATAGCGTCAAGAAGGGCGAGCGGCTGACGACGGAGGGCTTGAAGAGTTTCAGCGGTAAGCGCATCGGGAACATGAGCTCCTCTGATGTTGTGAGCAAGTTGCTGACATGATCATAGCTTTACGGTATAACTTGCACCCCCCAAAGGCCGGCCGCGGCCCAGGCGTCAATCAGCTGAGGCCAGAGCCGCCGCCAGTCCGCGTGTTCATTCTGGGCGCGCGAGCTGAGTCTTCGCTTCCACGGCCTGCGTGGGTGCAACTGGCGCATCTCTTCCCCGAGTCCAAGCTCCATCTCATCTTCATCGGGCCGGAGAGCATGGCAAACCGCGATGACGAATTCCCGCTGCCGGAGCGAACCCCTTCGAACCCCTTTGGTGCCATCGTCGAGGACCGCGTGTGGTACAAGATGAAGATCAGCACCATTGTTGACTACTACCACACGCTCCACAAGACGGGCCACTTTGCGCCCTACGATCCCTATTTTGACTGCTTCGTTCTTTTCCATCCCGGGCTGGGTCATCCGGCGAGCAGTCATGAATGGGAAGAGACGCTTCCGCTATTGCTGGAGACCAAGGTGCCCATCATCAGCACTGGGTACACGCAGTTCGACTTGGAGCGGGATGTCGAGTGGGTAAACAAGAAGTCCAAGGGGGAATTTGACGTGCTGTTGGAGCCGGGTGAGAACATTTTCCGAAGTCTGCGATGGGATCTGAACGACATGGACCCCCAGGATGTCAGCTGCGGCAACTGGGGCGTGTGGGCCTTCCGTGGCAAGAGGTATGTCGCGAAACCAATTAGGCGTGGATGACTATGATGGGCTTGCTAACAATTGCCGCGCAGATATGAGACGACGACGAAGGAGGACTAGATGCCTGTGACCCGTGTCAGTGGCCGAGGCGGCATGCGCTGTACAAATATGACAATGTATCAACATCGGGATAGACGGCGAGCGAGGCCTGGTGATGGCACAGAGGAATAGAACATATTCAACTTCTGAATCAGTCTTGTGCAGTTGCACAAGATGCAGAGAACCCCTGACATCGTGGACACGCCGGGTTTGGTGCGGCTGCAAGATTTGCACAAGTCGATGCCCGTTTGGAGCGGGTTAATGCAGTCGAGATTCGACGACGGGCATGGGTCGATGGCGATGGGAACCTTTAAATCCGCCTCATCCGTCAGGTCCCCCTGCCGGGCGCTGCGGGGCGGGCCGAGCGCCAGCCCATTGAGTGCAGCAGAGACCGCCCACGGGTGCATTGCACGTCACTGGCGGCGCTGTGCCGTTGACGCCTCCAGCGCCCGGGGACACCTGGAGGGGCCGCAGCACTGGCGACGGCAGCGCACGGTCCAGCACCAGACCTCACAGCAGGGCGTGCTGGCCAGGCGGCTCCCTCGACCAGACGCCACTGCAACGTGCCGTGCGGGGCGCTACAGGGCTGCTGCTGCTGCCATTGAACGCACGCACGCACGCACGCCCAGCCAGCCTGGAGCGTCTCCATGCGACCTGCGGCCCAAACGGCGACCGTGCCAGCCTACTGCAACCTTGTGCTGACGACGTCCTTCCCCGACCGACGACGACACGGCATCATCTCGCGAGGCCTTCGCCATTGCCATGCCTGCGAAGCCGCCGCTCCAGACTCAAGATGAGCGCGTCGGCCGTGTCGTCCGCTAGCCCAGCGGCGCCCGCGGCGCCCCCAGCTCGAGCCGGCACCCCTCGCCTCCGGCAACCGGCCTCTGGGAATGCCCTCGCCCCGGGCGGCGACCGTCGAGCGAACCGTCCGGCCCCGGTCGATCCGCTGTCCGACCGCGCGACGCAGGCCCTCATCCGACGCGTGCTCTGCGCGCAGCAGTCCGGCGACAAGGGACGCGACGCGCAGACGCCCATCGACGAACTGCTGCCGCCGCTGACGAGCCGAAACGACGTCGACCTGCAGCTGTACGCCTTCCTCGCCATCATCCTGCGGGAATTTGTGCAGACCTGGTACGGCAAGATCACCACGGACGAGGCCTTTGTGGCGGAGATCATACACACCATTGCGCACTGCACGAGGGCTCTGGAACAGAGGCTGCGGAAGCTCGATCTGGAGAGCCTCGTCTTCAACGAGATTCCGGAGGTCATTGACAAGCACGTTTCGAGTGAGAGAAGCTCCATGTTGGAACGTCGGGAGAAGATGAAGTGCTGATATTGCACCAAGCATACCGTACAGCGCACCGTCCGTCGGTGCAGCCGCCTCTTGTCGTGGACCCTCGCGAGGCCTTCCATGCTCTCTGGCCGCTGCCGTTTCTCTCCCCAGTCCCTCGCCCCGAAGACGACCCCGAAGCTGCAAAGCAGCAGCTGGAGAACGAGGCGGCGTATCGGCAACTCCTTGTACAGGCAGTGCTGGCCGTCCTTCTTCCCACCGAAGACCTCGAGAACCCGTGCCTCACGGCTCTGGTCGGACAGATATTCTCGGAGCTCATTATCGGTAACCTCATCGGCAACAAGACGACCCAGCCGTGGCTCCTTTTCGAATGCATATGCATCCTCGCCCGCGTCATCGAGGAGAAGAAGGACCGGACGGCGCAGCGGATAGTGTCTGGGTCCGGACCTGGGCCACAGGCGCATGGCGGCGAGAGTCCGCTCAAGCAGCGGTGCGGCTGGTCCATCCAAGGCCTTTTCCTCTGGATCATACAGCTGGCCTTCGTATTCATGGCATCCATCCGACTGCTGGCAGGGGCGATCGCGATGTCGACGTCGTTGCCGCCGAGGCGCTTCAACCAAGACCCCGACAGGCCGAGCAGGAACCAATCCAGCAAGAGCGGCCATCCCGAGGCATCGACGGCGGTCAAGGCCCCCATCCTCGAGTTCAGCATATGGCGCTGCGTGGGGAACGTGGTGGAGGTTCAGTCGAGAATGCCTTGGCTCGGCGGCATCTTGTCGCTTCTCCAGTTGGGGGCGACGCGAGGCCCAGGACGAATCGCGGGCGTGAACAGCACGCTCGACAGGTAAGGCACACACTCACACTCACACTCACTCTCACACGCACACCGTCACACATACACTCCCGCCCGTGACGAAAACGAAGTTGTTTATCCTCTTGCCCTGCTCGGAAAGGCCCTGCTCATCCTTGCTCGTCACCTCGCATGGCGTCAGGGTCACTGGACTCTCGCGCGCTCAAGCGAGCTCCCCGCGTTGGCGTTGGCGTCGCCGCGCCTCGGTCCGGGGCGCGCGGGACGACTCGCGCCGTCCATCCCCGTCACGGCCCTTGGTTAACTAGCCGGGTGCCAGCCCAGCGCCAGCTCGTCCTGTCCCTACCCTTGGAGTCTCCGTAGCGGACCTGGCTTGCTGCTGGCTGGCTGGCTGGCTGGCTGCTCGGCGACATTTCTCGCGCCTCACACAAAGGCGACGCGGACTCGGCGAAATGGCACGTCGACGGAGACCAAGCTTCAGATCGGCTGGCTCTGTCTGGTCGCGGAGCCAGGCCCGCTTGACCAATTGCAGTCTGAAGTTGCGATTTTGGCCCGCGACTGATGGAGTTGGTGTGTCGGCCCCCGAGCCAGTCACGACTCCAACTTGGCCATTTTACGCGCCCGAATCGACCAGGGGGGGTGGGCGACGGCGCGCGAGCGGGTCGTGGGCAAAGATGGGCAACCCATTAAGGACCGCAATCGCTGCGAGCGACTGTGCTTCCGCGATCCATTGCCGCGCCAGGCGACCAGCTGCTGCTGCATGATCTGTTCGGCCCTCGCGGCATCAGCGGCGGCGACGATGACAGGCCAATTGTTGGAAACGTGCCACCGTCACGCGCGGCCGGCAGCCCCGTCCTGTCCGTTACGTCGAATGGCCTCTTGCACATGGCGCAGCGGCCGCAGCTGTTTGCTGATGCTTGTTTGGACGCTGAGTGGCTTCAGACATGCATTGAGAGAGGCTTGCGGCCCAAGGCCCGCCATCCACCACCATCACCACCACATGCACACCTCCCCTTCACCTGGATGGGCGCCGCCATCACTCGCCTCACCTCTCCGCTACACATGCTGGTGGTGGTGGTGGTGGTGCTGCTGCACGAGGCACGGAATCGTCACAGCTCGGTCGCTACCTCATGGATAAACCACCCTCCCCGCACCCGCAAGCTCCCATAACCCATACGCGTGTCTGGCTGTCGCAGGAGAACCCCTGGCCAAGCGGCTCGGGTAGCCTTGTTGCCGCCGGTGCTATCGTTTGCCATCCCGTCCGTGCCGTCCCTGGCCCGTCCCTGGCCGCATTCGATGCGAGACACAGACAGGAACCCCTCCCGCCCGCCCGCCCGCCCGCGCGCTCACGCTTTGTTGTCTCGCCGCTAGGACTGAAAGCTAACTAGTTTTCCTCTCTCTCTCTTGTTCTGCAGGCTGCTCTCGCGCCAGATCCAGAACCTCTTCTCGGCCGCCCATCTCTCGCCTGTCCTCCGCTCCCTTCGCGGCGTCCTCTTCCCCAACAACGCCCCCGGCACCCCCTCCCTGTTCCCACCATCTTCCGACGCGGAACTGCGAGCCCTCCGCCGCAGGGCCGCTAGGTCCCTTTGGGCCCTCGTCCCGAGGGGCGTGGCCAGAGTGTACCTATGCGGCCGCCTGGTCTCGTCGACGCCTTCGCGTGCCCCTCCTGCCGCTGCTGCTGGTGGTGGTGGTGGTGGTGGTGGTGGTGGTAGTGGTGGCGGCGACGGCGGCGGCGTTGAAGAGCGCGATGAAGACGCTGAGAGGATGGTGGACGAGGTGGAGGGTCTGCTCATGGTCCTCGGCGACGACTACTGCAACAAGCACCTTCTCTACAGCGTCCTCGAGCTGATCCTTCTGAGGCTGATGCCCGAGCTGAGCGAAAAGGGCGTCGTGGAGCTGTGGGACGAGCGGCTGGGATAGACGGATGCAGTATCCTTCCCTCGTTGGAGAAGTTGAGAGACATCGCGTGACTTGACGAAGACGACGAAGCGCAGAGATACCCCCCCCCCCCCCCCCCCCCCCCTCCCCCGTAGCACACATAATTTCTATACAAGATTCTTTTTCAATAATCCCGGTTTCGCGATCCGCTACCGCCGTGGCGATGCGGCCAGATGGCTCCCGCCTGCCCTCTCCCCTGTTGTTTGTCGTCCTCGCCGTCCCCGTCCTTGCTGTAGCAGTGCAGTCCACGAGGGCCAGGGGGGGGGAGGGGGTGCTGCCGGCTCGGCGAGCACCTCGAGCCGTTGGACGCCCGCACGCGTGGCGGGCGAGAGCAAACAAGCATAGGCGTTCCCACGCGGGAAGAACCCCCACTGGATCACGCGAAACGGGCACGCAAAATTCAAAGCTTAGCGAGAGGGCCGGGTATCAAGGCGGGGAAGGTGGGCGAAAGCAGCAGCGTTGGGCCCGGGCCTGCGAATCGTCATGGTTGCGCTGGTCCGCGAGCGCGTCTCTCTCGCGCACTCATAAGGGATATCTCGCCTTGAGTATCGCACGAAGTGAGCAAGAGCTTCGCCGTTGGGTCATCCCCGTGCTTGATTCGCCAGCGGTAAGAGGTGGGAAGCAAACACTGGGGTATTAATGTCAAGGAGAAAAACTTGGGTACATGTGCTTCCGCCGCGTTTTTTTCCCCACAATGTCCCTCGAGTGGATGGTATGTCGTCGCCGATGAATCTGTTGCCAGAATCTGTAGAGTCGCCTCCTTTCTTTCCTGTTGAATTTTCTTCCCGCCGTGCTCACTGTCCGCCGTGTCCAACCCCCTTGGAATGTTGCCTCGGCTCTCGCAAAAGGGTGATATCCAGCTCGGAGCATTCGAGTCCCCAATCCCACTCACCACCGGCCTCCTTCCACAATGCCAGTCGCACGAACAAACCTATAAACGCCAACCTGCGGCAGACGGCCTAATAGCAATGCGCGCAAGATTTACAAGAAATTGAAAGATTCAAAGGAAAAACGACAGCGGGGGTAGTCAGTCATAAGCCACGGCACTCGCCACGGTCACCAAACCTCCGTCGCCGTGTCTACAGTCGCTTGCATCTCATGATCTCCCTCTGGTATACGGGAAAGACCGCTGATCGAGGGGCGAGAACTCTGATTCTGACCCACCTGGAGCTTTTTGGTGAGGTGTACTATCGCGAGGTATTCGTTCTGATCAAACTGGCCTGACGTATTCATCCGCTGAAGGTAGCTCAGGAGCGTGTTCGCCGCCTGCCTTGCCTCCTCGTGTGTTGGAGAGACAGGCGACGACTCGATCGGCGTATTTGACAAGGCATTACCCGCTATGGGGGTACCAGATGATCGGCCCGCGATGCTTGAGTTGCTGCTAGTGCGACGCAGCGGTGGTGATGGCGAAGTCAGTGCGGTGTTGATCGCAAATGGTTGCTTCCGCGGGCCGGCAGTCGGAGACTGTACTGCGGAAGACGATGCCGAGGTGACGGGGGGGTGTCGAGGCGTCGATGGTTCTGGCAAGTTTTCGGCACCGGAGCCGGGTTCATGATTCACAAAGTTGACATCAATAGAAGGGAAAGTATGGCTTCGCTTCTCTCGATGATGGAAGTCGGGAACCTCACCCCCATGCAGCGCCACGCGATGGTCCACGGCAAAGCCCCCCACGTTTGGGTCAGGTGAAAAATTGAACGAGGCAGCGGGACTGATGGCGCCTGCTGAGAACGTGGCCGCGTGGTCTCGAACGTCGCTTGAAAGCGAAGTGGTTGACTGTGATCCCTGGGCACGATAAGTAAACTCGAAATCGAGCGTGTCTTTGTGCAAGTCCTCGTCACTCCGACTCCCTGAAAGAGGAGAGAGTGGTTGTGTCGGCGACGCCGGCGCCGCGCGGCTCGGTGCCACCACCTTATTCAAAGAAGCGAGTGCAGCTGACATCCTCGCGCTGTCCGGAATGTTTGTCTCGGATGCTCTCCGCATCAAGCGTCCCGACCCGATACCATGTTTCTGCTTGAATTTCTGGAGCCAGCTGCTTGTCAAAGTCCCTAGCAGATTGTCTTGGTTACCGCTCGCGTGGGCAAACAGCTTGGCCTGTTCCATGATTTCGTCGTCTTTGATATCGAAACCTCGCTGCTGTTGCCGGCGAACGTAATTGCCAAGGGTCCTATCAAAGTCCGGATGCTTGCCTTTGGCGCGCTTCACGGCAAAATCTGGGTCTTGCTCTCGCTTCAGGTATTGGTCTCGGTGGCGCAGCACCTTGGAGACCGTGCTGCATGTCTGTCAGAAGCTGCAGCGCAGGCGGACCAGACGACTTGATTTCCTCACCTTCTCTCGACGCCGAACTTGGCACCAATGTCGGCTTGCTTGGTACCCGGGTTCTCATCGTGGTACAGGCACATGGCTCGCTTCTGCTCTGCACTCAATGTCTTCCGCGGGAGCTTCTCGGGATGTGACAACGGCTTGGACCCATCTCCAGCTTTTGGCTTCGCAGGATTTGAGGGTGGTGCTGTAGAAGAAGGGGGTGCCGGAGTTGTTGACGGCCCGCTTGACGCCGGCGTCATGGACAGTGTTGCGTTAGAAAAGCTACCCGCGGATGACGTTGGTGTCGGGTTCGTCAGCTGGCTAGGCCATGTGGTATTCAACATGGGCAGTTGGTGATGGGCCATGGGCGAGGGCGCAGGGTGTATCAGTTGATGCTGAGGATGATGCTGGTGCTGGTGCTGGTGCCCCGGAGCCGCTGTCTGACCAGGCTGCGGTGGCATGCCTGGAGGTGGCATTCGCTGCAATGGGTCGGAGGGCATACCGTGAGCGACAAAGCCAAAGCCCGCATATTCGTGCATGGGACTGTTATCGTACGGGCTCTGACTGTAAGGGCTGAGGTTGACCCAGTTATCGCTGCCATAGCCATTGCTTTGGGCCATATTTGGGTCCTGGTCCATGGCAGCAGACCCGTCAAGGTCCGTGTTCATCATGCTTCATGCGGACAAATCGCTGTCGGTGGGCTATATAAAATGCAGAATGCTGCTGGTTCGTCAGCACAGACTCGAGTGTTGCGTCTATTTGCGATTCGCAAAACTGTGCGTGGGGGTGCGATGTGCATCCAATATCGCCTCCCCTTCGTGGACGCGATGGAGTGTGGCAAGTGTAAAAGAAGTTTTATGCAGAATGAATGCATGGACGAACCTCACGTGTGCAGGATGCTGAAGAGACGCATCGTCTCATCCCTTTCAAGAGGGCCGAGTGCGGAGAAGGTTGGTTCGGCTCGTCCAGTCGTCCAGTGCCGAACTTCGACGCCTGCCAAACAGTTGGGCAGAACGGCCCAAGAAGCACGATTTCCAGGAGCAAAGGATCTTTGTGAGGCGTGCTGTCCTGGTGCGATCCTCACGACAAGACGACCGCTGACAGACTCACGATTTGCTAAAGCCGCGACGGCGAGTCCAGGTGGATGGCTCGGTGTCCGCCGTGGGCTGAGCAAATCACCCGCCGGAGAATAGCAACAGGCGAAACAGCGCCTGAGGTGAAGATTTCACTGATACTTGGCAGCCTGCGCAACTCGCCGGTTGAGTGTGGCTGTGACGATGCGGGCACTGTTGAGACGGTCTCTATGACTGGAATGTCGACGACGGCCGGCTCGGCGCAACAACGGGGTCTCGTCTTGTTATTTTGGCTGGAAAACTAGCCGTCCGTAGGAGACGAGAGGGACATGGGAGCAGATGGATCCTACGCCACCGGTTGATGAAGTAGCGAACCGTCTATGATGTGTGCGTGCGCGCAGATGCCGAGCAGGGTCGACGAGCCGAAGAGTGGTATCAGTTCTTTGTGCTCGATCCCAGAGGACGCCACGGATTTGGCTACATAATGTATGCGAGAGAACTGAACCAGGCGGCGGATGTTGACCGCGTACATATGCATTGCAAGTGTACAGGCACATGCGCAAGCACGGCCAGGGGTGCTTGGTGCAAGCTTGGGGGAAGAGGGGGGAGGGGAGGGGGCGTGTAAGAGTAAATGGGCCAGGGCGCGTGTGGGTGGACAAGGTCAAAGACGTCTTAACGCGAAAGTGTTCTTGGTGTGGTGGGTAGGATCGAATCTAACGGGAAGGCTGCTCCCATCACGGCCTTCTGAGTGAACAAGAGTGAGGGTGGGAGGCAGAAGGCTGGAGTCATGGGGGTGACCTCCTAGGGTATGACAAGACAGGACAAAAGCCGTGGGCGAGCCACTGGACAGGGCACAGACGCCCGCAAGAGGCGCCTTCACCTCCCATGAGCCGGAGCTGGGGTGCAGGTCGTCCTCGACTCCTCGTCCCTGGCAAGCCAACCACGGCGACGCCCCAGGCTGGGTGGTCGACGGCCACGATATGGCCCAAGGGCGGGCAAATAAAAACGTCGGCATCTGGCTTGCGAGCGGTCGTGCTGGACTTGGCGAGGCAGTTACCGGAGAGCCGCCCATCGAGCGCTTCAGGATCCAAGGGGAACTGACCCCCGCGGTAACCGATGTCGACGCCCCGATTCGACACTCGCGGCTCTTGGGGACATGCCTTTTGGCACCGGACCACAGACTTACTTGCACACGCTCCACATGCCGGGTACAATGCGGTTCCCGGCGGCCAACAGGACCGCTCTTGCTGCTCGTCACGTACGAGTAGCCGTACAGGGCAAAAGCAACACTGCCCGTAGTGCCCGTTGGCAAGCGAGGTACGGACGGGTGGACGGGGTATGCCGCATGGCTGTCATGGCGGCGGCGGCGGCGGCGGTGGCGGCAGACCCTTGCCCCAGAGATCAGCGGCAAGACAGGCAGACAGGCAAACAGGTCCTCCCTTCCCTAGCCCGAACTCTGATTCCGGCTGCCCCCTGGGACTGCGTCGAGCCGTCCGCTGGGCGGTCCCGTCTTAGTATTGCCTCGCCTCGACTCAGCAATCGTAGGAAGAGGCTGATTGAGGTCAGAGTGTGGGGGCGGCGGGTGTGTGCGTGAGGAGGGCTGACCTCGTCAAAAGGAAAGCACATGAGGCATTTCGATCCTGGAGCCGTGCCTCGCTTTGCTCTTGTGGGCAGGGCCGACGACGAACGGCGAGGTCATCCTTATCCTCACTGCTCAGAGGACGGCGGCCAGGCCAAGCAGGCCACACCTCTCCATCCACCCACCCCTCCTGGTCAACGCGGACAGGGGTGCACGCCTGGTGGTGTGCCCACTCGCATCCGTTTGGAGGACCAGGCCCGGACAAATGATGTGTGAGAGACGGCCAGCGGAGGAAAGGCTGCGCCAGCAGCGCTCGGTCTGCTAGCATGGACAGCCACCAATTCGCCCGTTCCCTCATGGATTAGGTGTCGAATACGACACACGGGAAGCTGCTAGCACAGCGTTGAAGGCCTTGCACCAGCTCGCCCGACTCACCCGCGGGCCATCCAGGCACGGTCCTGTTTCGGAGTGCGGGTCGCAATCGCCGAGGCTGGCCGTCGACCTGATCCAAGACATGCTAATCATCGCTCCTCCATGAAACTCCACGAGGCTTGGGCAACGCCTAATAAGCATCTCCGGGCTGAGGCCCCATTGAAGCAAACGCGGGCTCATGCAGTCTTGGTCTGTCGCTCTGTTGGCTCGGGCCGAGCAGGAGATCGAGCCTCGCCCAACAGCGCTTGCGATGGTGAGCAAAGCCAGCCAGCGGCCCGTCCGCACTCTAGGAAAGGAGGGTCCTGCAGCAGCCTCTGTGTTCCCTCCCCCCAGCCCATCTTGCCCCGCGGTAACAGGGAATTTGGATTGGCGCGTAAGCTTGGTGTCTGGCCGAGTTGGTGGCAGAATCGCACATATCAAGCAGGCTGATATCCACCAGAGGCCCTGCCGCTACTTCAGCCTCGTCTCCATGGAATGCCAGAGCTCGACCGGGGCTAAAGAACAGTACGAGTACGTATTGTGAAACTGCGAATGCTCATTAACTAAAGTCCGCCTCCGGGCATATTTTAGTCAATATCGGTGTGGGCTGTGTTCTCATCATTTGACTGCGCGGTTGACATGTTATCAACTCGCGGAGACGGGCACGGGTCGGACCGCAGCCGACTCCAGCGATCGCGGGCACGAGCCGGCAGATGTCGCTGTGGTCGTTCTTGATGCTGCCCAGGCCAGTGCAGGGCGCGTTCTGGTACTCGTACTTTGTATTTCGCGATAGATTAGGCCGGGAGGGGCGGCGCCATTGCCTTGGCCGAGCGGATCGAGGAAAGAAGAAGAAAGGAGAGAACTTCGCGGAGGACAGGAACTGCTTACCGGCATATCCGTACATCTTTCCCAAAGTCTGCGTGTGCTGGTGAGCTTGTTTTGGTCTGCCGAACACCCAAATGGGCCAAGCACATTAGCCGGCAGATCCGTCGCGTGAATCAAGGCAGGTCAGGTTCGTTGGAGCCAAGGCAAACTTGACGTGTACTCCAGACAATGCTGTTGGATACCCCCTTGGTCCGTAAAATGTACCGTTCCTTCAATGTTCCTACCCTTGTCCATTTGAGAGGAGCTTGCAGAACCTTGGGGGTCGTACGAGGACAGCGGGAAAGCGAACTCAAATCGTTGTCAAGTAGAAACCCAAATGAATTGGGCAGCCTCTCCGACGTCCATTTCTCGGTCACCTCGCAAAGAGAACGGTCGCGAACTTCTCGGCATCAGCAACGTGCAGCCCTTGTCTGTTTAGTGGGACAATTCATTAGTTAATGGCAGGCATCGTCGGCAATGGGGTCGCGGCTCGCTTCACGATCCGTGACTGATGCTAGCCTCCCAAGCCTCCCTCCATGCAGCGGATGGTAAGGCTAGATGACCAGGGATGTTTCCACACATGACAAGCGACGATCCGTGAACGGGCGCGTCGACCAAGTGTTCGCAGGAGCACCCTCCCATTACCATAACGGTGCCGAGTGACCATCGAAGTGGCCGACGAAGCAATCTCCGGCCCTGGGGAACAAAGTACAACATTGCTGGGAGCTGCCAATCGTTGGGCAGCAAGTCTTACGAACCTGCCGGTGAGGCTTGTCTGAGTTTGGAGTTGGCCCTGCCGGTTAGCATAGGAACCAGAGCAAGCACCAGGGACAGGGTGGCAGCAGAGGGATGGAAATGATTGTTCTGCGTACGAAGTACATGGTGCGGCGCCCCTGCGAGCCGTCCACTTACAGGGCCAAAGGCAGGCATGGGTTGAGGGGGTGCGTCCAAGCGACGATGCAGTTCCGCTCTCCGGCCGGCTGGGGTTCCAGTTGGCCAGTTTCGCAAGATCCCTGACGACGAGCTTCCAAGGCACCGTCACGATCAGACGGGAAAGGTGCCTGAACTCCACCAGCAGCACCAGGAGTGTGCCATCGCTGCATTGGTCTCACTTTGGGCCGCTTGGACGAGCCTGGTGCCGTGCATCTTGCCGCCCCAGGCACCCATCGTCCATGATCCCTGGGCTGGCATCGCGGACCTCCAACTGCCAAAGAGGGCAGGCAGGCTTCCACGAGATCTTCACTGTTCAAGTTTTGAGCAGTGCGGACACCTCATCGGGCGGTATCGAGATTATGGCGGGCGAACGAGCCCTCAGACACCGGATTGTGCAACGACGCTCTGCTGGCGCCCAGCCAACTACCGAGCGCCGCTGAAAGACATGAGCTGCGGGATGAACCCCGAGGGCGCCAAGGGTTGGAAGACATTGGTCGGCGCAGATGGCAACGCCGACCAACGACGCCCCGTTGAGTTGCCGTGTGCCTCCTGCGTGACCCGGTCCCTCTGTCAATAGAGGCGGACAGGGCTTTGAGCTCTTTACTGGCGGCATGCTTGTCGCGAAGGGCCAATTGATGCGGCGAAAGATACAGTGTCCATCAGCGACCATTGGCGAAGATATCGAGGCTTGACTCGTGGAGTTTGGCGGGAGCCAATGCGCGGCCCTCAGTGCGGCTGCTGGAGGAGTGACGACGATGGCTTAGAGGATCGCACCCGTCATTCCACGGGCGGCCCAGCAGCAACGACAGCGCGCGGCGCGACTCAATCCGTGCACTCGACGTCCGTGTGCCGTGCAACGGTGCCATCGTCGGCGCCATGTCTCGCTTTGCCGTGGGTGTCGTGGGTGGCAGCGCCCGGGCGCGGGGGTGCCGTGAGTCGTACGGAGCGTTCCACAGAGCTGACAAGACGGGACGGAGTATTCGACAGATGAGGCAGAGCTGTTCATTTTGGAAAGACAGCGGATGCAGAAATGCGGGATGCAGAATGCTGGACCTGCGTCTGCGCTGTGGTGACGGCGGTGGCACTGGTGGGCTGGGCTGGGCTGGGCTGGGCTGGGCGGCCGCATATAATACTGCACCCTATGTGCGGACTGCAGCGTTCCTACCTTACACAGGCCACCAGGTCGCTCCTTCCACCCGCCGTCGTGGACGAGATTCACTGGAACCATTCTGGCCACCTGATTTGGTATTTCACAATTCAGGTACCAATCAGGTACGGTCACGCGCCAGGGTCGTCTATACCTGAGGTACCCAAGTACTCGGAGGCTCGTACCTGCTCGTCATCGACAACAGGCATACCGACTGGAAGGCTCCTTCTGTTTTCGGGTCGGACACTCATGACATTTGTTATCCTACTTCACGTAGTACTACCTGTAGGTACCTTACCAACATACGAGTAGTATCTCACCTAAATAGATACCAACAGTACCTTTCATGTAAAGACACCTGACGACATCGGCGTTGCGCCTGGCGCCTTCCCCCATATAGTGCGGTAGGTACCTAGGAGATAAACGAGACACTTCCCGCGATACACGGCGCAACCTCTCAGGCTTTCCAACTTGCTCCCGAAAGTATACTGTACCGGTAGCTGAGTGTCTTTGGATAAAACAAAATCTCTACTACAGTCTCGCATTTCTCTATCTACACACCTGATCGGGCGTCCAAACCCGACGATAGTGCGAGACTGCCCAGCGGTCCGACCCATGATGGCTTTGACCACCGTGACAGCTTGTGCTCTATGGGCACGGCAAATGTGGCAGTGGAACCACGGCACCTGATACTGTAGGGGTTCTCAAAAGTGCAGAAAAAGATACATGAGTGGCCGAAACTACCTGACCTAAGGTACCTAACGTAGGGATTCCCTCCGATCATCTGAAGACAAAAGGTGCACATCATGATGGCACGCATACGAGGCGTCAAGTTATAGTGAGTAACGTACCTACCGATGTCCAGGCGGGTAGGTAGGTACTTCGTACCATACGCATGTCAAGCAACCCGAAGCAGGAGGCAAGGCAGCCAGGGCATGTGCTACCTGAGGCAGAAATGGCCCCTGGTGCTCATGTTGCTCTTCACTTCATCGGGCTCCTCCTTCGCAACCTCATCTTCGTCCTCCTTCTCCTCCTCCCCCCTTCACTCCCATCACAACACTGTCCTGCAGACACGACGTCGTCTCTGTGGACCATCAACGATGCAAGACCCCCAGCTCTACACGCAAAAAAAACCGGTGCGGCCGCCTCAACCCTATTGTCTCGCAATCCAATGCTGTAGCACCAGTGTCACCGACGCGGACGGGCCGACCCAGAGCACCGTGCTCGACGACGACCGTCCGTCCGTCGTCCATTCGCAATGACCTCGGCCGCTCCCCTCCGTCTGGCAGACCTCCCCCGTTCACTGCATGCCGCCCTCTCTTCATGCGCGTCCGCCATCCCACACGACCGTTTCTACCATTCATGGGCTAAGAGGACAAGGAGGGCAGAGGCCGCACCCGCCCCGTCGTGTTACCCCACCGCCTCAAGCCGCGGAGCAACCCCCTCGGCGGCAAGAGAGGCGCTCTCAAAGGCTGCGATTGTTCGCCCGATCCACCACTGACAAGGGGCTAGTGAAGAGAGCCAGAGGACGAGGCCCAGGGAGTTGAAAACCCTTTCCCGACATGCGGCCCGTCTTCAACAGGGCCCCGGCCCATGGGCCGACTGCTAACGTCCCCGGTCGCCAAAGGCGGTCACGGCTGTAAGCCCGCTAGCATGCACCACCTCAGTTTGGCCGTGATCATATCTGCCGGATCTCCCTCCCTGGGCCTTGGGCGGTCTGTCGCCCACCTACATCAGACCGCCCACATGTCGCGCGTGTGCTTGACAGGCAGACCTTCGTCCAACCCACGTTTTGGATACAACCCACCACTGCCGGCTTATATGTAAGTGCGAAGAGGCCGCAGGTGCTGCGGCCTCGGCTATGCAGGCCAGCAACGATGGCGACGGCCCGCCCTGCGAACACGGCCCATCTGTCCTGGCCCATGGCTCGCCCTGCCTCGCCCTGCCTCGCCTTGGGCTGCGGTACACCCTGCTTTACAGGTTACTGTCGCATCATAGATGGTGGCGCCCCCCGCATGGACCTGCTCGTTCAAGTCTACTCATTGCCATTCATGGACGGGTTGATGGGCATTGGTGGTGGTCGCAAGCTCGCCATTCCATTACGTGTTGGGCAGCGTCAAATGACTGGCGAATCCTAGCCATTGCAACTTCATTGTCCGTCGTCTACGTATCAATCAGTCGCTGCTCCGACCGCCGTCCGAGCCCGACCTAGCCCGGTCCTTGATCCGGGTCCGCCCGCCTTGGTCCTTGCCGGCGGCGCAGCCCACCACGATCGTTGTCGTCGATCCTCGCAGTACTTGCCAAATTGTCGTCAATGCGGTGCCAGAGCGGTCCATGGATGCTGGGATCCCCCGTCAGGGCCGGCGGGTGCGGCTCGCGCCATGGCATGGGCCGTCGGCGAAATGCCGCCACGCTGCCGCTCTTGTGCTCTGGGCGTCTGCCGCTCAGCCATTGACCAGGTCCGCTAGGAGCCATGCCATGCCTGCCGAGACCGAGACGGCATCCCATCTGATGGACCCTACAAGCAAGATCGTCACCGGTCGAGTCCTTCAGGCACAGGGCCAACGGTCGGGCTTCGATGCATCCCGACGCAGCACCACCGTGGTCGCAATCTTCCCCAGCTCGGCCGTGCCCAATCGTCCGGCAGAGTCACCCACCCCCCATGGCTCACCTCGTGTAATCATCGTTTGACAATGGTCACTGTTGAGGGTTAGCGCTGCCGTCATCTTGGCCGTATTCATGAGCTGAAAAGCAGGGGAGCTGCCGGCCGCGCGACCCCCAAGCGGCGGCGCTGCTGCTGCCGCAGCGGTTGAATGAACGTATGTCGCATGTCGCATGTCGCGCGCGCGCGGCGCGCGAGCGGGCAGGATTGCATCTCGACGACGGGAGGGACAAAACCCACACCCTTGCGGCCCGCGCGTCTGTCGCGCCGCATATGTATGTTTTTTGCCCGCCTGTCCAGGGGCATGTAGCAGCAGCAGCAGCAGCAGCAGGCGGAGAAGGGCACCGTAGAGCGAGTCACCACTTACCAACATCTTCATCCTCCAACTCGTGTGCAAGGCCGACCCTCTGGGGCTGGTGCTTGACTGACTTGCCGTACACAATGGCCGTCTTGAACTGCTCCACAATGCTCCGGTGAATGGCGTTACACTGTGCGCAGCATGTCTCGGTCAGCCGCGGAACGCGCAATGGACGTCAGGGCAGGGTATGCTTGTGTGTGTGCGGATATGTTTGTGTGTGTGTGTGTGAAAATGTGTGTTTTCGTTTTTGACTCACAAAGTCCTCGACAGTGCATCTTGTGGCCCGAAGCACCACAGGTGCCGAGTAGTCGGGCGCCTTGCCCTTGGGCTTTGTGTACACGCGCTTCAAGCTCAGCTTGTCCCACATGGCCTCCATGAGCTCGTCGACGTTCCAGCCGTGCTCGGAGCTGATGGGCACGGCGTTGGGGATGCGGTATAGGAGATCCAGCTCCTCGATGCTGATGGAGTCGATCTTGTTGAGGCAGTAGACGACGGGTATGTAGCTGGGCACAGACGGGGGCGAGTCAGTCAACCGAGTCCAGAAGCAAACCATGCAGAGCCTCGCAGCGTGCGCGCTCGTTCTGCACAGTTCCATGTCCCCCTCGGGGGCTCGGCGGGGGCTCGCTCGTGTTGTCTCACCTGCGGCTCTTGGCCTCGAGGATGTCAATCAGGTCGTCGACGGTGGCGTCGCAGCGGATGGTGATGTCGGCCGAGTTGATGCGGTACTCGCTCATGACGGCCTTGATCTCGTCGTGGTCGATGTGCGTGAGCGGCACGGTGCTGGTGATGTTGAGGCCGCCCTTGTCCTTCTTCTTGAAGGTGATGTTGGGCGGCGACTTGTTGATGCGGATGCCGAAGCCCTCGAGCTCGGCCTCGATGACGCGCTTGTCCGTCAGGGGCTTGTTGACGTCGAGCACGATGAAAATGAGGTGGCACGTCTTGGCCACGGCGATGACCTGCCGGCCGCGGCCGCGGCCGTCCTTGGCGCCTTCGATGATACCGGGCAAGTCGATGATTTGCAACGGCGCACCTGGCATGTCCAACGTCGTCAGTACGCAACACACAGCGCCATCCTCGATGGACGACTCGAACAACGTCCTCCCCCGTTCGCGCCTCCCCAGCCGAGAGCAAAGGGGGCGGTGATAGGGGGTGCGAGGGGGGGCCGGAGAGAGAGGGACGGGTAATCGCCCACGCACCGTTGTAGACAACTTGGCCCGGCACACTCGTCAGCGTGGTGAACTCGTACGCCGCCGCCTCGGAGTGCTGGCCCGTCAGCCTGGTCATGAGGGTACTCTTGCCGACCGAGGGAAACCCGATGAAGCCTATGCTGGCGACGCCCGTGCGGGCCACGTCGAAGCCCGAGCCGCCGCCGCCTCCGCCGCCGCTCGGCGTCAGCAGCTCGCGCTTCAGCTTGGCCAGCTTAGCCTTGAGCTGGCCCAGATGAAAGGACGTGGCCTTGTTCTTCTGCGTCTTGGCCATCTGTAATTGGCGTCACGCGCCAGCGTCAGATCACATCGTTCAATATATCCGTTGCGCTCGCATGCGCCGAGACAGGGGACTGGCCCAAGAGGATGGGGAGGGGAGGAAGATGGAGGAGGGTTGTCGGCGGCTCGCAGCCGGGTCTCGAGTTCGAGGGGCCGCGAGGGGGAGGGAGGGCGCAGCGGTCGCCTCACTATATCATGGTACGCACCTCATCCTCGATTTGTTTGATCTATTGTCGTTTGTCGCCCATGGTCAGTCTTGCGCTGTGCCATCACCGCGGGGCGGAGGACGGAGGGGAGAGGCAAGGCGGGGCGGTGGAATGGAACGTACCTTTTCCACGGTCGTCGACATCTTGGCGGCTGGGAGAGACGCTGCCCTCCAACTCTTTCTGGCGGTGTTCTCTCTCTGCGGTAATCGGGTGAAGGGGAGCCGGCGACGTCGCGCGGGTTCGCTGTCGGAGCCAGTCGGTGGTGATGTTGGAAGCGAATTCAATCTTTTGGCGGTCGGGTGGGTTGGTGGGGCAAATTTTCGATGCAGCCTTGACGTCGCCACCAGTGATGTCAGCCCGTTTGTTGCTGAACCCTCGTCCACCAACCACCAACCACGGCGCGGATGGCCTCAACAGTGCATGCAGCGATGAAAGGCGAAAAGCAACAGGCAACACGCCAACGACATGCCGCCATGGCATGTCGATGGCCCGGCGACAACACACGACAGATCATCATACGCCATGTGCGCTTCTCATTCATGTGGTTCATCGCTGTCTCTTTCCATCCGGCTGCAACCACGAGGTATCTCGACAAGACTCAAGACATCGTCAGAAAACGCCCCAGCTCATGCTGCCTGCCCACCGCCGGCAAGTAACCTGTAATCCGTGCCGTGCCTTGCCGTGCCGTCCCGCCTCGTCCAGTCGCTTCCTCCGTTGCGTCTTGTGCAAAGCAAACATCCAACCCCAAACAAGGCAGCGAGGAGTTCTCTACGCTCCTGGCTTTGGAGAAAGCATAGCCCAAGCCTCCCCCCCGTATGTACGTTGCCGCATCTCGCTATCGCACATTCGCCCTCCGTAGCCTGGTCTCGTTGCCCTTCATGGCGCCGAGACTCGGCGAGACAAAGGAAACGTTATACACAAGATGCATCCTACCCGACGGCCGAGACGTCCTCTTGTAACCCGGTTGCGGCGTCCTGTTGCGCCAGTTCAAGTCTCGTGAACACCATTCGGCTTGCTGTCCTCGCTCAGAATCTTGGGCGCTTGAACAGGCTCGTTGCTGGAGTGGCCGTTTGTGCCATTAACAAGCGGCTGTTGGGCCGACGCGGTGCTCGTCTGACTGATGGGAGACGAGTGTACGCCATTCGGCAGTGATGGCGTCTGCCGCCCCGTCACCCGAGGCTCGATACCCTGCTCCTTGCAGATTCGTTCGTAGTCTGGGTCCTCGGGCAATACCTGCACTAAACCCCGTCGAGGGACCCGGACTTCCGGCCACGGCTCTCTGCGCATCGGGTTTGTTGTCGGCAGTTGCTCTCTGACAAACACGCCGTTGATGTAGTACTTGAAGCGCGGGGCATGACGCCCGTAATGCGCCATGGTAGGGTCATCACGCCACTTCCATTTGGTTTTGACGAATTGGTTGACCTCTTGCTCGCTTTCGCACAGCTCTCGATACTCCACCCCGATCTCGACGTTGGCCAAATGCGGGATATTTCGTACCGTATATAGGAGATCATTCACCTTCTCGGCGCGTTAGTACCGAGTCATCGTTTCACTGCGTCGGGCGGCGCAAGGGGAGCAACCATACCTTCACGAAGAACAGGTCCATGGCGAGGAACCGCTCCTTGGCGTCGCTCTCCAATTTTCTTAGCATCGGCCCCATCTTGCGCGGGCTTTGGCCATGGTAGTAGTCCGGAAGCTGACGTCCCAAGTCCCACATACATTCTCGAGTCAGTGAGTACCGACCGAGCTCGGTCTTCAAGATTGACATCTTGGCGACTTTGGTGGCAGGGACCCTCTCCCAGGCGGTGTCTGCGACACAGTTAGCTGCAAAGCGACGCAGAAGTCGTTCATTAGATGTACATACATCTTGAGAGCGCGAGATCTTTCTCGCCTAGGAGAAGCGCCACTTCGGTGTTGAGAACCCACTGCTCGCGGCCCTCTGCAGTGTTGTCCGTGTCGGGGCGGATTGTGTCGTAGCGCCAGCCCTGGATGTTCGAGAACAGTTTCGTGATGGCGGGAGCCGTGGGATTCTGGCACAGCTGGAGCCAGCGCAAGAGGGCCGGGAGTTTGTCTAGGCGAGCGCGCTCCTGCTCTTCGTGGATACGTCTCTGCTCCGCCTCCCGGGCGGCACGCTTCCGCTCCACCTCCTCGCGGTGTGCGCGCTCTCGTCGCTCCCATTCCTTGCGTTCTTCCTCTTCGCGTTCCTTCCGGGCTCGCTCGGCAGCTTCGCGTTCGAGCTGCTCCCTTTGCAGCCGCTCGGCCTCTTCGCGCTGTCGTCGCTCCTCCTCCTCCTTCTTCTTCTCCTCTTCCTCAAGGCGCTTCTTCTCTTCCGCTTCACGCCGGGCCGCCTCGTCAGCTTCACGACGCTCGCGTTCTGCTTGCTCTTGCCGCTTTCGCTCTTCTTCTTCCTCGCGTTGCCTCTTTTCCTCTTCGGCCTTGCGGGCTTTCTCCTCTTCTTCGCGCTTCCGAGCTTCCTCGGCTTCACGCTTCTTCTTCTCCTCGGCTTCCCGCTTCTTTTCCTCGGCTTCCCGCTTCTTCTTTTCCTCGGCTTCGACCCGCTTTCGTTCTTCTTGCTTCTTGGCTTCTTCAGCGGCAGCCTGCTCCTCTTGCTCCTTCTTCTTCTTCAGCTGCTCGTTGCGCTCGCGCGCCGCATCGGCCATGGCGGTATCCTCAGGCTGCTCGATGTCCAGCATGGGCACGTCGACATCCTCGCTCTTGACGTGGATAGAAGGCCCGACTCCGCTATTTCGGCCAGAACCAAGATTGTTGGAGTCTCGGCGATCCTTGAGTAGGCCGGGGCCTTCCTCTCGTTCTTTCTTGGGCGGCTTGCTCGAGGCGTCACGAGACGAGCTGGATTTGCGTTGACGGCCGTCTGGGGACGCCACGCGCTTGGAGCGCTTTTCGGGGTTTTCGCCATCCAGGCGGCGTCGCTTAGTGGGTCCGTCGCTGGTGTCCTTGTCGTGATCGCTGGGTCGATCCGGGGTCACACTGGCGCGGTGTCTCTTAGTTGCACCGTCGCTAGATGCATGGTCCCTCGACTCGTCTCGCTTCAAAGCCTTTGTCCTGTCGTGGTACTTCTCCGAAAGCTTGGATCGATCAGGGCCATCGTCAGCCTTCGAATCGTGGGGGCTCGCGGGTTCCTTGAAACGCTTGTGCTTGTCGCGCTCTCGGCTCAGCTCGCCCTTGGAGATCAGCTTTCGTCTGGGCTTGGCGGCCTCCCCTTCAGACGACATGCCCGTCATATCTGATTCTGCGCGTTTGGCCTTCTGGGGCTTGTGAGAAAGAGCTGGAGACACTTCGCGGTCAGAGACAGTCGATGAATCCTTCTTGGCGCGAGTCGCGGCTCGCTTTTGTGTCTCGTCGTCGGGTCGGTTCGTAAAGGAGTTGGATCGCCTCTTTTCTTGCGGACTGGTGAGTCTTGCGGTGGGAGCCTTCTTCTTAGTTTCGCCCTCGCGGCTTGGACTGGGCTGGTTGCGCTTTAAAGCTCGCGTGGCGTCTTTTGCCTCGTCCCTGCGCGGTTCCCTCTTACGGTCACGGTGGGCGGTGGGCGACTTGGTCTTGGCGCCGTCCCTATGCGAGCGCTTATACTCGTCATAGGCGTTCTTGAGCTTGTGCTCTTCATCTCGCCAGTGCGGCCCCCGGCGTCGCTTAGCAATTTCGTAATAAGTCTCCCCTTTGAATCGGCGGGTCGGATCGAAACGCTGCTGCTCGAGTAGCAACTCAACCACCTTGATATTCTCCTGGCCTATCGCGGCTAGTATTGGAGTCGCGAGCTCTTCCTGCAGAGACGCCACTGGGCCAGGATCAGGGTTGGCGCCGCCAAGGCCTAAGAGGAGCTGGATGACTAGGTCGTGCCCACCTCGGGCGGCGGCAACCATAGCCTCAGGATCGTCGTAGCCTTCTTTGACCTGCAGAATTCGAGCCACAGTTTCCTCATCGCCGCGACCGGCAGCCTGGCGCAGCGTCTTGTCGTCTAATGGCATGTAAAGTAGGTCATTTCTCGTCTTGGTGGACCGGACAGTGCCACTCCTCCGGCCAGGCAGGGACCCGGGAGCGGCCGGCGAATGTCGAGGGCTCTCCGCAGCAAAATCTTGGTTGTCGTGCGATTGTCGATCTTCCGACGTCCGACTCCGCTTTCCGCCTGATCGCTTTCTTGCCTCTGTGAGAGCATTCCGGATCTCGTCGGCATTTTCTGTTTCGTCAGTGACTCTGTCAATCGGCTCTTCGCCATTTACGTTTGCTTTGCGCGGGTTCACGCCAGCATCTAGCAACAGCTTGACGACACCGAGGTGACCATTGTCAACGGCGTCCAACAGCGGGGTGTCTTTGTCGTAGTTGACACAGTCCAGGTTACAGCCAGCGTCAATCAAAAGCTTCACAATATCTTCGCAGCCGTTAATTGCGGCGATTTGCAGCGGCGTATTGCCCGCGTAATCCGCCACATTCAGGTCCTCGGGCCGCTCGGTCAGTCGCGTCTTGGCGCTCTCGTACTCGCCTCTCGCGCAAGCTCGCGCCAAGAGAGTCTGTCCGTGGGCGTCAAGATGCTTCTTGTGAGGACCCATCCTGGCAGGCGAGATGTTGGATTCACTCGTGGACGGCGCCGCGAGGCCCCGTAGTTTGGAGCTTCGCGGCTGTGGAGTGCCACCAGCGGAAGAGTCGTCAGAGTGGTAGTCAGTTGCATGCAGAGGCGGAGGCAGACGCTTCTTCTTGGTGTGGAGACCGCCTGAGGACTGGGGAGGCAGTTGCGTGGAGATGCTCCGTCGGTGCTGTCGGGGGTGCGGCGAGATGGATCGGGTGCGTGTGTCGTCGTGAGGTTTGGAAGGTGTCTTAGCGGGCCGCCCGCTTTCAAGTCCCGCGCTCGTGGTGCGCTGCCGCCTCGCCTTGCGGGAGTCTGCCTCGTCGTCGGACTCGACCTTGGGAGCTTTGCGTTTGTGAGGGACTAGGCGCTCCCCAGACTTGAGCTTGTCGCGTAGGGATGTTTTTGATGATGCTTTGGAGTGAGACTGCTGTTCGGAGTCGGAGGGGGATGAGAGAGCGGCGTCGGAGCGGTGCCTTCGTGGGGGATGTTGATGGTGATAGGTTTGTGGCGGGGACGCTGGTGCAGAGCTCAACCCGCTGGAACCGCCTTCCTTGTTGCGAGGGCGGCGGTCGGTTTCCGGGGCGCCAGCAGAGCCGGAGGCGGACGGCCGCCGTTTCCGCTTGTTCACGTCATTGGCGACGTGACTGCCGGGCGCACCAGCGCCAACAGAACCTGCGGCATGCTTGCCTGTGTCGTTGCTGCTGCCGTTGCTGGGCTCCTTCGCCTTCTCCTTGTCATCGGGACGTTGCTTGGAGGCCTTGTTCTTGTTCTTGGAGGCGTCACCATCACTCTCGCTCTTGTCCTCCTGGCGAACCTTGCGAGCTTTGGAAGGCGAGTGGCCGTCTTTGCCAGGCAACACGATAGTTTCTGCATCGGAATCGCGGTCCTCGTGAGAATCGTCTGGCCGCACCGTCGACGACGCATCATCGGTAGCAGCGGAGGAGGGAGCGGCGGCGGCGGCGGCAGCAGTAGCTGGGGCCCTTGCAGCCTTGAGCTTTGCATCTCGGATCGGCGATGCGGCCCTCACGGCGGTGGGGGACCTGGCCTTCTTGTCAGACTCGGAGCCTCGCCGCTGTCGAGGAGATGAAGCGCCGGCAGTCCTCGTCTGATCGGACTCGGCAGCATTCTGCGCATCCATGTCATTTATCTGCGAAGGGAGCAGGCGACTGGCACCATCCTGGAGATGAAAGGTGTGACAGGGAGGTGGAGTTGATGCGGCGGAAGGAAGTGGCACCGACGGTAGAGGGGGATCGCAGAGGGTGAGACGAGGGTTGCGAGATGGAGGAAGGGACAAGAGATAAATGTGGGTTGAATGATTGCCTGGGGACGTCGAGGAAAAGGCTGCTCGCCGATCGACACAGAAGCGGACAGCCAGAGAGCAAGACTCGGACAAGGCAACCTAACCAGGGTCCTGTTGCGTCTGCTGGGCGTCTGACGCGACGAGACTGTGAGGGACGGACCGACAGCGGGTGCAGCCCCCTATCGAGGACAGGTCGAGGAACCCGAGATTGGGCTAGCCGGGGAAGTGCTTGGGTGAGGCCGACGGGCGAATAGAGAGAGCTGGGCGCAGGGCGGCAGGATGCGTCGTTGGCGGTGTCGACGATGCCGGGGGGAGAGCGGCGGAGAGCAGGCGGAGAGGAGACGGCCGGCGCGTCGCAATGGCCGTGCTGCACTGTGCTGCGCTGCACTTGATGGGCGTCGAGGCGGTCGCGATGCTGGCGATGAGGGCCGGTGGTGGTTGAGGCGAGGCCGTTGACGGGGGAGGGTGTGCCACAGTGGCAAGCTGAGGGTGTTGGTGATTTGAGGAAGTTTGGGGAGGCCGGCGGCGGGCGACGAGTGGAAGGAGGCTGAGGTGCTGGTGGTGCTGCTCCAGCGAAGAAGGTCTGTGAGCACGCGGCACTCTGGCAGCGCAGGTGCAGTGGCAGCGGTAGTGGTAGCGGTGGCTGCTTTGGGGCTGGGCCGGGCTGGGCTGGGCTGGGATGGGTTGGCGAGCAGTGGAGGTTCTGCCTCAAACAGCCTCTCAAAACTACCTAAGCTACTCAGAGCGCGGCCGTCAAAAGGAGCGACAGCGGCGTTCAGGAGCAAGTCAACATGGGAGGCAGGCGGCGCGCGTTCGGTCGACGAGTCGACGCCAGCGGCGAAAAAGCGCAGCAAGAGGACAGACCACCACCACCACCACCACCACCACCAGAACCGCCACGGACCGGCACCACACCCACATCCATGCCCGTCGCCCATCCACATGTGCACAATTGCCAGTCACCGGCCTCAAGTTCGCGCGAGTCCTTCGTACGAGTACTCGTACTTGGTACGAAGAGCACGAGTGCGTACCCACATTCACAGGCCTGCTGGTGAGAGCAACATCAGCATCAGCATGGGCTAGGACGTGGACATGGGCATGGGCGTGGTGGGCTGGCTGGGCCCAGGCAGGTTGATGAAGGGCACGCACGGCCTGGCTTGCCTTGCCTGGCCTCGCCTTGCCTTGCCTCGCCTGGCCTGGCATGGCATGGGAGGAGCAAGGGATGGATGGGCCCAGAGTTTGGATTGGGCTGCCACTGAAAACGGGACCCTCTCGAGAATGGAGAGACAAAAGTCTGATCGTCGCGCGTTGATTGGGCTACGTTGGGGGCCATGTCCGGCGGGCTGGATAGACCGTTGGCGCAGTTTTGAGCCGAAACGCGCTGGGACGGCTTGGGCGGACGGGTTGACGCTGCCAAGGGCCGCTGGTGCAGGTCGGTCCCGTACCTCGCGATGGAGCCCCAGTGCCGTACCCTGGCATCCTGGCGAGCTGTGCTGTGGCCGGTCCAGGTGTGGTGACCTCACCCTGTGCGGGGCCCCCTGCCTGTGCTCCCGTCGAGCGCACGCGCCCTCGACTCAACTGTGAACGATGACAGAACGAGTACGTACGTTGAGCAGCACCTCACCTTGAAGCAGCGGCAGCACCTACGGCGGGCGGAGTCCAGCCCAGCCCAGCCCAGCCCCCAGTCATCGTCATTCATCAACTCACGCACCCGCCACGGGTACGGGCGGACGCCATCCCCTTTGGCCCCCCGAAGACCCATCGACGGCTCGTGCATGCATGCATGCATGCAACCATGCATTCGGTTTGTGCGTACGTGCTCGAGCGCGTGTGTCCGTTCGATTGCCGTTGTACGTGCGCGCGCGCGCCCGCGTGCACTCGTGCATCATTCATGCGGGTCTGCGAGAGGAGGTCTGCTGCTTTAGCCGCCTTCCCTTGCTGCTGCTGCTGCTGTGGCGGCGGCGGCGGCGGCGGCGAACATGAGGTGCGCAGACGGGAAGGGTGGCCTGGATGCTGCCTGCGTACGAGTAGCTACCAGCTACCTAAGCACCAACAGAACACGCCCGCCTCGCCGCGTCTCTCGGGAGCTCTGCCTGCGGTGCTCCTGGTGCTGTGGGCGTTGCAGGGGGGTGAGGGGCCGCAAATCTGCCGTCGAGTTGGGCGAGTGAGATCCATGCGCCTCCGGCCGCCTGGCGAGCGCGAGGGTGTCCAGGTGGGCTCCAGTGGTGGGCAGGGCTGGCAACGTGAACATTGAAAGCTGGTGGCTGCCGCCTGTCCAGCCAGTATCGCGGTGCTGCGATGCTATGGTGCGGTGGTGCGGCGGTGCCTCGTCCAGCGCGGGCAGCCGACCCCCCGCTGCCCAGACAAAGGGGAGCTGCGGCCTGCTGCATGCAACCTGAAAGTGTTCCAGGTTCCAGCTTCGACGACTTAATGGATGTGCCCAACAGCGCGCGGCGTTCCAGCACCCACCCAGGGCATCCGCCCACCGGATGGCTGTCCGCCCGTCATGGGAACCCGAAGGTACGAGGACGACAGGAGGGTACAAGTACCCCCTGCCGCCTCCCCATCGCACATCCAGTCGCTCGTGTCGTGTCATGCTGCGCTGCGCTGCGCTGTGCCGGTTCATCGCTCTGCATCCAACATCCAATCCTCCCGTCGCGAAGGGCGGCGAGGCGGCCAGTCGGTTCATTTGGCGCCGCCAACTGCCGCCGCGATTATCGTCCCGAGAGATCGTGCGGCCGCGACGCGCCTGCGCGTCTGGCTGAGGCAACGGTGGAGGACGACGAGGCGGATTACTGGACGCCAACGGACGGGACTACGTACGAGGACAGGCCCATCGGCCCGTCCACCAGCAGCCAAAGGTCTGTCCCGGCTGGGCTCGTGATGGACCCCACCTTTCAGCGGCCCACTCAACGTGAGATGTGCCCCCCGCCGGTGGTGCCTTCCAAGGTTGAGAGTTCTTGTACGAGTGCGAAGTACGGACAAAGATGCCCAAGGCTCCCGAGTCCCGACCCCGCCTTGGCCGTGATATTCATGACATGCGCATGATCCCTCTCGAGTCTCGACATCAGGCATCCATCTCCTCACGTTCTTCATCACTGCTCGGAAGTGGTGTTGTCAGCTCCGCGCGGGCAGCACGGGCGTCATCCTGGGCGGCTGCCTCTCTGCTCCGCCCGCCACGGACCCGACCCATTCTCGATCCCGCCACGACACACGCACCTCACCAGCAGACATGGCCGCCGCCATCAACCTCCCGCCATCGCTCGAGCATGCCCGGATACAGGGCCTCCCTTCGGCCGCCTACTACATCCCCGATTTCATCAGCGAGGACGAAGAGCGCTTCCTTCTCAGCAAGGTGCGTTCCTCTCGCCACCGCCACCGTCCTCGCCGCATCCGGCCCTCCGAGCCCGCCTCCCTCCCGACCCCTCGCTGACCGGTCGTCTCTCTCCGATTTCCCCGTGACAGATCGCGTCGGCCCCGAAACCAAGGTGGAAGCAGCTCATGCACCGTAGGCTGCAGACCTGGCCCTCTGACCTCGTCCGCGACACTCTTCTCGACGCGCCCTTGCCCGCGTGGTTGCAGGAGCCTGTCACGACGCGGCTGCGATGGCTTCCGGTCGCCGAGGGAAGCCCCGACCACGTCTTTGAGCACAGCCCCCATGCGTCTCCAAACCACGTCCTCATAAACGAGTATCCCCCAGGCGTCGGCATCATGCCTCATAAGTTAAGTAGTTGGACATGACGATGCAGTCGCTCTCCCTTGCGCCTCTGGTTGCTCATCCAACGTAGGATGGCTCTGCGTATTGGCCCGTTGTGTGCACCGTCAGCCTCGGCGCCAGCCTGTGCCTGAACCTGTATCGCAGCAAGGACGACGGTGCCCTCGACCCGACGCCCGCATGGAGAATCCTCCAGGAACCCCGTAGCCTCCTCATCACCACCGACAGCCTCTACACGGACTATCTCCACGGCATCGACGACATCGACCAGGATGTCAATCTTTCCCCGGACGGAGGAGTGGTCAACTGGTCCTTGCTCCGGAATCCCGACGCGTTCGTCGATGGTCGTAATTCTCGCGAAACCCGTACAAGCCTGACGTATCGAGATGTATTGAAGGTGTCCAAGGTCGGAAACCGGCTGGCCATGTTTGGCAGACGATGAGGGACGGGGCTTAGAATACAAAGGGGATCATGTTCCACCTGCCAGCGACCTTGTCTGCCCCAAACTTTTGGGCATACCACTGTCTGGTTCCGCTGGCCGTGCCTCCGAGGTTGACGGCAACAAACGCCAAGCCGCATAGGACAGACCAGTTGAAGAGAGCGCCTTGCGGCGCCGCCATGAAAGATATGGCCAGGTATATCACGCACTCGCAGGTGTAATGGGGGCAGACGAAGTAGGCAAACATGCCCTGGCTCGGGAGCGTGTACTTTTTCAGGCTGGCCAGGTACCGATGGCACTCGTTCTGCTTGAGCCACGCAGCAAAGAAGACGGCCAAAGTGGACGGAACTCGCGTTGTGAGCATGGCGGCAGACACGTGCGTATCCCAGGACCTGAGGATGGCTTCTACGCGAGGGCGTTAAACAAACACCTACCGGGCAAAGAGACGCAGCGGCATGTGGAGGGGGCGGCCAAACGTACCGGAGCCTTCGATCCAGACGGACATGTTCATGGCCGTGTAGAAGGCGATGCCGAGCGCCCAATGGGCAAAGAGCATAGGACTGCGGCCGGGCTTGACGACGAAGAAGCACTCGTACAGGCGCCTCGTGCCCTGCGCGCACATCATGAGCCAGGCGACGAAGACGCGACCCAGCTCCACCGACGGCGTCGACGGCCCCGACCGGACCTGGGCGCGGGCTAGGGCGCCCAGGACGGCGCCGTGGGACAGGTACTGCCACGCCCAAAATGCGGTCCACGAGACGGAGACGAGGTAGAAGTGCCAGAACCACGAGTGCGGGACCTGGGCGGCGCTGGCGAGGGAGGCGAGTTGCGCGATGAGACCGCCGCTGCCGCCTTGGTTGGTTTTGTCTCCATCTGTCTCGTCGTTGTTGCTGTTGCCGTCGTCGCCGCCCTGCGGCCTACGGGCGCCGTAGTCCATGAGCGTGCCGCGCGCGTCGTCCGGGAGCAACTGCAGCGCGAGGATACCCGCCGCGGAGCCGAGGAAGAAGGTCTGACACCACGCGCTCGGCGGCAGCGCCGCGATGCTGTTCAGCACGTCCATGATGCTCGCTCTCCTTGCCGGCTCTTTTCGTGTGCACCTCGATTCTCGTGCGGTTTTCTACTCGGGATGTAGCCCGTACCTAGCACCTGTTCCACAGCTGGTCACCGCGCAGTGGCAATGACGACGTGTTTCCGAGGAAATTTGGCGCGCTTGCTGTGGAAAAGAGTTTGCAAACAGGTACTTCGTACCAGCTAGGTACCTGGATAAGAAGAGCCCGTGTGGAGTTTCGACGTCGGGCGTGCGAGCGAGATGTGCAGATATCTTCTTGTGTGAAGTGCGGCCAAAGTACTTGTGTTTGGGGTTTTCCGGCGGGCTGAGAGATAAAGGGGCTCGACGACGTGAGGCGCCACTCGGTGACGGGCAAAAGGGGCCAGATGGGGGGGGGTGAGACGGACGAGAGAATTTGAGGTCGACGGGTTGAGCGATGCGAAGTCGAGGTGAGGCACAGCACATGCACACAAACCTCCAAGTCGGAGGTGGTCCGTCCAACCCAGCCCGCGCCGCCACAACCACCACCAACCCAACCCAACCCCGTTTTCTCCCCGATTGCCGAACAAAGTCCCACCCACGCCCAACGTCGCTCACACGTCGATCCCGTTCCCCCAACGCAACGCACCGCACCGCAACGCGAGTCAAGACAACCTCTCACTTTGTTTGTCGTCCATGTCTCTCCCAGTCCCGTCCCTGCCAACGTGAAAACACACTCGAGTGGCAGAGAGCGTGTTGCTGGGCCCCCTTTCTCCCCTCCCGCTCTCTCTCTCTTTCTCTGTCCGTGTCTGCCGCCCACTGCTTCGCTGGGCACCTTCCCGCGTCTTCGTGGGTTTTGCATGCATCCATGCATCCACGCAGACAGACAGACAGGCGGGACACAGACACACAGACACACAGACACACAGACACACAGGCAGGCAGTCGGACAGGCGGATACACAGACAGGTAATAAAAGCGGGCGGGCGGTGGACAACAACAGGACTCGTCCGCTCGGCCATTGCTGCTTCGGGGCAACGACGAGCGGATGAGCCTTCGCCTCCCGCGTCCCGAATGTCTCTTCTCCGTCGCCTGGTTGGCCGAGGCCGCCAACTGTGGCTGCATGACACCGAGGACGACACATCGAGCGCGACGGCGGCGGCGGCGGCGGCGGCGGCGACAGCGGTGGTGGTGGCATGACGCCTCCCTCGTACAAGCACGCGCGCCCCGAGATGAGCGATCGCCTGTGTCCGGAGCGCGGGCAGCAGGTTCGCACGACGACGAGCAGGTGTTCGTGCTACCAATAAATACTCGACCCGAAGGAGACACCCATGCGTGTGTCGTACGGGGATAAACCGACAACTGTCAGAACGCCGAGCTGACAATCCCGACAGCAACGACCGATCATCGGTGCACCCACCGAGACCCTGCCTGTTTTCGTGCTCTCGTCTAACAAACTATCGGCTGCAACACATCAGTCACCACCGAGCAAATCCAAATGCTGCCAAGAACTTCCATTCTTGACGTGAATGATAGCTAGGCCTTGATAATATCTACAGAAAATGTACGTGGTGGTAAGGACCGTGTACACAAACAGGTTGGGCCTGGGGTGGACTCCCCCGACCTTGCAGCCGTCTCTTCGTTGTGTGTTCCCTTCCCTCTCTCAGAGCCCTAGCAGACTGAGACATACCTCCCGTCAGCGGGACGAGTGGCCATTAGTACGTTGACTTGCACCAAGTGCTGCACTTATCACCAGGGTTGACGTTCTTGTTGGCAGCGACGCAGTCATCGTACTGCGCCTTGCATCTCGTGCCGGCCTTGTCAGGCGTGTTGCCGCCCTTGCCCCAGCACGACGGTGCGTCCGAGCCCGAACCGCCCCACGACCACAGGGCGCCCGTCGAAGAGCAAGAGGTCTTGTCACCGCTGGCCCACGAGAGCAGCCAGCGGCGTTCAAACTCGACTGCCGCCGTCGTCGTCTCAGCCTCGGCCTCGCTGCTTCTGCCACCGATGGTGCGCTTGCGCCACAAGGTCTTGCAGCCCTCGACGTACGTGCTGCGGCAGCTATCGTACTGCGCCTTGCAGGCATCCTGGCACACGTTGGGACGGCTCGGCCAGGTGAAAGACGGGCATTTCTTGCTGTCGGGGTCGCTGTAGAGCTTGAACGGGTTCTTCTTCCAGTCGTCCTTGATGTCGTTGCAGCACACGGCCGGCAGCGGAATGCCACCGACAGGCTTGCCCGGTCCGTAACCCCACTTGTCGTTGGTGGGCTGAGTGCAGATGTTGGTCGGCTCCGGAGCACATGACGTAGTCACTGGGGGCTTCGTCGTCGTCGTCGGCTTGAGCGTCGTCGACGGCGGGCAGGGGTAGACCGAGGTGCTGGTCACCGGGGGAGTTCCGGGCTGGGGCCTGTTCTTGTTCCAGCAGTCGCCCTTGTTGCACGTCTTGCTCAAGATGCAGCCGACGCAGTAGACCTTGATCGAGGCGCACCACTTCGTGAACTTGAAGCAGTCGATGACGTGGCTCAAGCCGGCCTTTGCGAAGCAAGACACGCCCTGAAGCTCGCACGTCTTGGCTGCCAGCAGACACCCGACTTTGTCGTTCCAGTCGGGCAGACCAGGGGCACACCAGTCGCCAATCTTCCACTCGCAGGTAGGAGGGGTCGTGGTGGTGGCCGTGCAAAGCGACACGGTCGTCGTTGTCGGGGAACCGGGTGTCGTCGTCGTAGGCTTGGTGGTGGTAGGCCCCGGGGTAGTGGTGCTCTCGCCAGGCTTGGTCGTGGTGCTCTCGCCAGGCTTAGTCGTAGTGCTCTCGCCAGGCTTGGTCGTGGTGCTCTCGCCAGGTCTAGTGGTCGTGGTGCTCTCGCCAGGCTTGGTCGTGGTGCTCTCGCCAGGACCAGTGGACGTGGTGCTCTCGCCAGGTCGAGTGGTCGTGGTACTCTCACCAGGCTTGGTCGTGGTGCTCTCGCCAGGTCCAGTGGTCGTAGTACTCTCACCAGGCTTGGTCGTGGTGGTCTCGCCAGGCTTGGTCGTGGTGCTCTCACTAGGTTTGGTCGTGGTGCTCTCACCAGGGTTGGTCGTGGTGCTCTCGCCAGGCTTAGTCGTGGTGCTCTCACCAGGGTTGGTCGTGGTGCTCTCGCCAGGCTTGGTCGTGGTGCTCTCGCCAGGCTTGGTCGTGGTGCTCTCACCAGGCTTGGTCGTGGTGCTCTCGCCAGGCTTGGTCGTGGTGCTCTCGCCAGGCTTAGTCGTAGTGCTCTCGCCAGGCTTGGTCGTGGTGCTCTCGCCAGGTCTAGTGGTCGTGGTGCTCTCGCCAGGCTTGGTCGTGGTGCTCTCGCCAGGACCAGTGGACGTGGTGCTCTCGCCAGGTCGAGTGGTCGTGGTACTCTCACCAGGCTTGGTCGTGGTGCTCTCGCCAGGTCCAGTGGTCGTGGTCCCCGCAGGCCCCGAGGTGGTGGCCGTCGTAGTGGTGGTAGGAGGCTTATACCCGCAAGGCTCGAGGGACTCGAGGTCCTTGGCAACGTAAAGGCTCAGGCGCTTGCTACCGCCGCACTTGTCGGAGGCATCACCGCTGCAGGGAATGTTGCACTCTGAGCTATCGACCTTGGCCGTGTTGTTGGCAAGCACGCTGCCGCACCAACACTCCTTGCCAAATTCGGTGCCAGCGTAGGGGAATCCCTGCTTCTCACAGGCGGCCAAGCAAGCCTTGGTGGTGAACGTGGCTGCGTCGACCTTGGCCGGCCACGAAAGGGTTCGGCCCGTGCTGGCGCCGTCAGTGTAGCAGCCGACCGACTTGTAGTCGTCGACAGTGGTGTCATCAGGACCCTTGGGAAAGGTCGGGTCCTGCCAAACGGAGAGAGTCTTGTCGCCGCCGCAAATCTCGCCCTTGTCGCCATTGCAGGGCAGCTTGCACTGCGCGTCGTCCACCTGAGGCCCGTTCACGGTGGGGCCGCAGAAGCAGACGCCATAGTACTTGAGACCGGCGTAGCGGAAACCGTTGCCTATTCCATATGTCAGCGGTTTGGCAGGTATACGAGTTGACGGGAGGTGTAGACTTGCCCTTGCATTCCGCAACACACTTCTCAACAGTCATGTTGGCCTGGCTCTGGCCGGAACGGTAGATGAGCGCGCCGCCATTGTCCTGGAAGCAGCCGGACTTGACGAATGGCTTGAAGTCGTCGAGACAGGGCGGCAGCTCAATGTTCCACGCCTGAGTGAGCGGAACAAAGGCAAGAGCCGCCGCAGCAGCCACGAATGACCGCATTGTCAGAAAGAGAATAGAGGGTAGAAACGAAGGAGAAGTGTAAAACGATTGTATGAAGCGAGAGCACCAAGAAGCAGCACAACACCGCTCAAGTGGATGTCGACGAGTCTCAAGAGCTCGATCCCGTAGACCGACTGGGAACTCGTGGGCTTATATACTAAGTTAGCCAAGGTGCGAAACCGTCGTCCTCTTCCTCACCAGAGCCGGGCCTTGCCCCAAGCCCTAAGCAATCGAACGCCATGGTCTGGGCCGGCTCCGCGAACCCTACCCTGCCCCAGCCCGGCATTCAGATCAAGCCTGGACCCTCCTCAGCTGGCGTAGCACGCAGGGGAGATCGGGAGCCGGAGGAAGAAATCGACGCGAGAACAACACGACGATGCCAAGCCTAGCCCACGACGGCATGGCCACAGCGCCCGCAAGCACGAAGCAGTCCCCATTCGTGGGTGTACTCGTCGCTAGGCCGCCCGGCCGGCCCCCTGACCCTGGTCGGCGCGAGCGGCCGAGCCGACCGAGCTGATCGTGAGCGGCGGCGACATTGCTAGCAGGATCAAGGATCCTGTTCGACCCGTGCGGCTTCAGGTCGCGGCGGAGGCTGCGGCGGCGGCTGTGGCGACAGCGACAGGGGAAGAGGGCGTTGGTGGTACAAGTCGGAGTAGCACTGCAGGAGAGGGACATGCACATTGCAGACCGCATGGCCCGTGTGCCGCTCCGCTTTGGCTGTACCCGCTCTCCACCGTTCGTCGGGGTGTCTGTCCCTGGCCCGCAGGTTGCGGCAGGTATGAATCGGGCTCGCCCACAACCTTCTGGAGCTCGTCGTTGTCGTCGACGTGGTGGTTCTAAGGTTTTAGCTCCAGGTGGATAGCGGGACCCAGGCGAGCCAGGGCGGGCCTAGCCAGGAACGAGCGGGATGGCGGCAACCCTGGCGCCTCGCAGGGCGCTTCGGCGACCGGAGTTCTTGGGTGCATCGCGGTACGAGCTCGCCGGGATCTAGCCACGGCGGTAGCGTAGCCTACGCACTTCGAACGAAGCATTCGCACCGATGTGGCGGAACGTTGTCGAGGCCCGTGCGCCGTGCTGGCTTGGGCGACGGGAGGGGGGGCCGTTGATTTGCGTTTCCCGTCGCTCTGTCATCGGGGAAACGGCCGTGGGTTGGGTTGCGATGTGGTGGTGACTCCCTCTGTGAGGTTCATGGCTGCGGCTGCGGCTGCAGCTGCGGCGACCGCATAAGCTGGCTGGCCGCTGCCGGGTCACACAGCACAGAAGAGAAGCGTCCAGTCGGATTCCAAGTCCAGCTGTCAGCGCGTGGCGTGGAGATGAAGCTCGACGATGTCGAGGGATCATTGCTTGTGTGACCAGGGGACGCTCCCAGCACGGCGGCGGCGGCGAGGTCCAATTTCCATGCTCGCACGAGTGCGACGTCAGCCCGGCGCCACAGCTCACCTCATCATGGCGCCGAGGCAACCACATCAAGCGCCAAAACAGACAGACAAACCTACCAAGGTAATGAACAGACAGACAGCCAGCCAGCCAGCCAGCCAGGGAGACCGGCCAGGGCAGGGTACACATTCAGGCACCCGAGCTCGGGGCGCCCCGGTTGAGGCGGTGGTGGCAGTTGAGGCACCAGCCCATCCAGCCCATCCAGCCCATCCAGCCCAGGGCAGACCATCGGGGCGGCAAGCGGGCGTGGCGGGCAGGGGCGACCTGCATTAGCGGCAGGGCCTGGACCTCTTCTCGTCGTTTGTGCCTGAGAGCTCACCCTACCCGAGGTTCCGTGAATAGCGATATGCTGAAGTACCTACGGACTACGTCGCACCTACCAAGGTACTGTGCTCCGTACGGAGTACAGTAGGTACAGAGTGTTCAGTACGAAGTGTGAAGTACACTTGGGCATGCCTACAGGTACTCCGTACCAAGGCAGGAGCTGGCCGTCACGGGCGGCAGGCTCATACCCACGGACCGTCCACTCGCCCCTGCCTCAATGTTGGCTCTGGCAGGGCGGCCTCGCTGATGAGCCGGTGCCTTCCCCTGCTACGGTCAGGTGTTGACCGTTGATCCAGAGGTGGAAACCACCTACATGTGAGGGGATCCCTCGCACCAGCCCCGGATTCCCGACCAGGTTCTCACGGCCAACCTCAGTACCTACCTTGCCTAGTAGTTATCAGGTATCAAACGTCGACCGGCTTACCAACTCACCGGCTTTGCAATGGCTTTTTTTTCTCTGCGTAAGAAACTCTCCCTACTCAACGAGGCACCTACTTCGTACATAAAATCCTTGATCAGCATTGCTCACCCTAGACCGCCGCCAAGATGATAAACTCCCGCAGGCACAGCCGACATGGATGGACTGGACCCCACGCAACCTTGAGACCTCGGCGTCATCCGAGCCCTCGCTCGGCCTCGACCTTGCTGGCTCGGCGACTAACTACGGTAGTCAACGCGCCGCGCGGGCGCGATTTGAATTACCCTTCCGCGTCCGGGCTAGGTATGGCATGACGCCGGTTCCTCAGGCCCCTACTTCGGGAGCCCTCACTCGCTCGCTCGCTCCGATGCGATGCAATGGCTGCGCAAGCCCCTTGTCCTTACCACGGTATGTGGTTTGTACGCGGGCACGGCCGCCCGGCATGGCAGACGCGGCACGCTGACGGTCTGGCTGAAACTGCTGGTCCTGATATACTGTCCGCCCGATCAACCGCCATGCATATCCGACGCCGATGACGATGGTCTGATCGGCCCCTCGCCCGGCCAGCTCTGCCGCTCCAGCTTCCGCGTGCTGTGCCACACATCCCACATTCCACACCCACGGGGATGACCCCCGTCGCGACCTTCCCGCCCGCCTCAGCCGCAATTCGCATTATGCCGTCCTAGCGTCGATATTGCTTCGTATAATCCCCGCCAGCATGGGGCTGCTTCTTGGTCCGTTGGGCCTCCCGATGACTACCGACGGCATGGGTCGATTTTCGTGGCCGTCTTGCCCCAAGACCCGTACTCGTAGGCTCTCAAACAGGGACTCCCGCATCAGCACGCATCGCCCACGGAAATACGGACTATGTGCACGAACAAGAAAAACCAAGCAGGGCATCTCATTGCTGTCATGATGCCGGCCTATGAGCTGATGCACCTGGCCCCTATTATTAGACTACGAGCATCTTCCCAAGGACCAGGCTCTGTTAAACTTTGGCCGTCCGAATCGCGTTTCCTTCCAAGGGCTCGGCACCGCGTCCGATTCGATAAGCCAGCACAAAAACGGCCCAAAACAAACGCAGCCCGCCGGTCTAGCCTCTCTCCACAACTGCTTCAGGTCAGTCTGCTGGTCTGGCCCACAGCCCTTCGTTCGGCCGGAGAAGAAATAGACGACGGCACCGCCGGATCTCCTCCATAGTGCCCCCGCTGGCTCGTTAGCAGTCCTCATCCAACAAGCTGAGGTGCCCGATCAAGACAGGCGCAGAACCATCAACGGCCCTCTGCCAGGGGTCGCCTTGGTAGCCATGCCCTGAATGGAACGCCCGCCGTCCCCGCCACACCGCGGATTTCCAAGACTTCGACACTGCCACCCAGTCCCTCAAACGGCCGAGGGAGGGTCGCCTCTGCTTTCTCGAGCCGGTGGGGCTGACTTCAAGCCAAGTTGAAGGTTCATTGCCCGTTTCTGCCGTTTTGCTTGGACGATAAGGACTTCTCAGATCCACGATGGCTCCTTCTGCAAAGTGAGTCAGCGACTGGACTGTTCTGGTTCTCGACGTTGCCATCGTACCCCACGTACATTTCCTCTCCCGTGTCTCCGATTCCCGACGTGGCTGTGGGTGACTGCTACTATATCTAGCACATCTCGGGTGTCTTTCCTTCCTTTTAGACACTGATTATCCTTTGGCTACGTAGTCATCGGGGAACCAAATTCTCGCTGATATGGATCCGAGGCAGTATTCGGGCGAAGCAGTCGGCCGCCCTCATGTCAACTGCAATCGCCAGGCTGTGTCGTGACAAACGCAGGCACAAACTCCCGAGCGGCCGCAGCTCTTGGCTCGTGACCTCCGTCGCCTTGCTACTACAGGTCATCATCTCGCAGGAGCTGCCTGGTTCTACCTAGGTAGGCACAAATTTTCTTCCTCCAACAAGCGCCCAAGTATTTTTGCATGCTGGTTGAGAAGGTCGGCAAGCAACCTCAACTGAACTATCGACGTTAGCTCAGGCCCGCATCATTGGCCACCTTAGCACGGACCGGCCCCTGACATCCGTCGACCTCCCCTGCAGCGAGGCACACACCGGGCTGCCTGGTCTGGTGGCAAGCGCTTGTTGTTTATGCACGACATTATCGCGGCACGGTGCTGACACTGTACGCAGACGCGGCCTCGGCGACCTGGATCCCCCAGTCCAGTGGCCCCCAAGGAACAGGGGAGCTCGAAAGTTTGCTGCGCTCGTATATTCCCCTCGGCTTTCTTCTGAGAGTGTTGTGTCCTCACAGTGGCAGCTAGCCCTGTCCATGCTCGGCCAGTATGCATTCTGCACCGTCCGTCGTATTCACGCGGCCGCATCACAAGGTGTCAGCAGGTCTTCGATATCTGCACGTAGCTGCTGGCCACATCCTCCAAGGGCCAAGTTTCTTTGTCTCCGAGTCGCGACGGTCGCATTGCCCTTCACTCTGAAACACCCGCGAGCCAAACAGAAGTCTTCAACCCGATCGCGGTGCCGTGAAGAAGTGCTCGTGTTGGCTGACATGTCGTCAGTTCCGCGCCGACCAGGTGGAGTTGAAGAGCTTCCAATGCTGCTTGGAAAAGAAAGGGTTGGCTGAGGTTCGGCCAGGCTCAGAAGCAACGCTCAACTCTCATCAGCATTATATCCGTTGTGACTGCTTGCGAAGCATGTAAGCCCGCGACTTGTTGCTGTGCCGCTCTGCTCAGCTTGCATCCATGGGACCTGAGCCGCACACCTCGTATTCCACACGGCAGCGTTGCTTTGCGTCGGTTGGGGTCCGTCTGCAAACATTTCAGCACGCACAGCTGTCCCAATCGGATCCATACACGGGGATTGTAATGCTTGATGCGTACGAAGCATATCCAGGTTCATTGTCCTGGCCCTTGCTCGCGGCTAGCCAGGACAAGTACATACGCACATACGTACAATTGATAGGCAAGCACACGTACTGTACGTACATACACGCAACCGGAGAGAAGCAAGCAAGCATATTTTCCTTGTCCTGCCGGCGTCGATCGCGAGCCTAACCAGGAGGAGGCGGCGGCGGCGACCATTCACCTTGACGTGACATGGGGACACCCGCAAACAAGCGCCTTCATGATTCAGCTTCATGCATCCAAGTGCGAGTGCGGCTCTTGCTATCCCGCTTGGCAATCCATGGGCGTACCACAAAAAGACACGGTCACTGATCGGCATTGCGCGCATTACATCACTTCGTTTGTTTCGAGAACCGAGTTGCGGTCAAAGGCACATCCATGCCGTCCTGCATGCATCGAAAGCTACCTTTTTCTTTCCATTCTGTGCTGTGCTCGACGTGCCTCAAGAGCACTGACATCAGACCGAGCTCTAGAGTACATGCACCACTACAGCAGTCCCGCCCCCCGAAAACGCCAATGCAAAGATCAATTGCGGCCAGTGCTATCGTCCGCCTCATGCCTTGTTCCTCATGTGAGGAGGCACCCACTTCCCGGGAGCCCGCGAAGCCGGCAGAGCCTCCGCAGGGGGAGCAGGCGACTCCGTTCGGCCGTTCTCTCCACGGCCCGAGTCGCTACGCTCCATGGGCGCACCGCGTGACCCGAAGTTTCGGGGCGGCGGCGCGGCACTCTCGCCGGCAGGGCCAGCACCTCCTCTGGCAGCTTCCCGCTCCCGCCAGCTGGGCTTGTTGCCGCCAGCCAGCTGCAGACGAGGAGGTCCACCGGCGGAGGGGCGCTCGTTTGAGTCAGTCTGCTCCATGACAGGCCCGGTCCGAGTCGGAGGCGCCGCGCTGCCCTCGGCACCCGCTGTCTCTCGCTCGCGCCACTTGCCAGAGCCGATGACAGGCGGCCTTCGGGCGCCTGTCTCTGGCGTCTCTGTCCTCGCAGGTGGTCCACCCCTTTCCTTCTCGGCTTTGCGGCGAGCCAGAGCCTCTTCCTCGCGGCGCTGTTGCAGGGCTGCCTTCTCCAGCATCTCCTGTCGCTCCTGTTCCCGCTGCTCCTTGAGCTTGGCCAGCTCGGCCTTTCGGGCCTCATCGCGCTGGCGCTGCTCCTCCTTCTCGCGGGCGGCACGCTCCTCGGCCTCTCGGAGCTGGCGCTCCTTCTCCTCGCGCTCCCGCTTCTCCCGCAGCTTGCGGTCGCGGTACTCCTTCTTGCGAGCAGCAATCTGCTTCTCCAACTCGCGCTCCGCATCCTTGCGACGCTTCTCGAATTCGTCACGGCGGCGCTCGTGAAGGTTGCCCCTGAACTTCTCATAAATGGGAACAAGGCGTGTGAGGCGGTGCTTGAGCTCAACGCTCTCCTTGTGCTTCTCCTCAGCCTCCTTCAGAGTCTTAGCCGTCACCTTGTCGTAGATAGTACGATCCTCGTCAACCTGCTTAGCGTAGTCGTCACCAAGCTTCTTCACCTCCTCCTTACGGTAGGCGCGCTCCAGGTGATCCATACGCTTGCCAGTGATGCGCAGCTTCTCGTTGACGTCGTTCTTCTCCCGCTCAAGCTGAGCCAGCTTCATGGCGCGGAGGCGGTTGCTGTCCAGGTTGTCCAGGTCATCCAGGTCAATGTCAAGCGCCTTATCACTCATCTTGAGGTCCGCAATCTGCTTCTTGAGCTCCTCCTTGCGAACTCGGTCGTGTTCGGCCTTGATGCGCTTGGCCTCGCGCTCCTTTTGCTCAGTCTCAAGACGCCTGTCCTCCGCCTCCTGAAGGGCCTGCTCGCGAAGACGCTTCTGGCGAGCGTTCTCCTTCTCTCGCTTGGCTTGAATCTCGGAGGCTTCCTCCTTGCGCTTTTGGATAACGTCCTTGCGGGCGAGAGTTTCAAGGTGCTCCTGCTCCGCGCCAGCCTTGGCGCGAGCAAGCGCTGCATTGCGAGCCGCGACGCGCTCCTTGTTGAACTCAGGATCAATGTAGTGGCAGGTGGTGTACAGAGACCGGACAAGGCGGGTGAGCTGCGAACGGACAATCTCAGAAGGAGTGCTTTGCAAGCGCTGAACGGTGCCGGTCTCGGACTCGGAGGAGCCGGCACCGGAGCCGGCGTGGCCAGCCTTCGACGATGAGAAGACGTCGTTGTCGAAGCTCAGAACGCCGGTGGCATGGTCCATGCGGATGGCAAGGTCACCCTTCTTGTTGCCATTCATGATGAACTTCTCGATGGTGCCGCGAGTAACCTGGTAAGGCTCGGGGAACTGGGCAAGGGATTCGACGAACGACAGATCAACCGTCTCGTAGACCTGAGACAGCTGCTGGAAGAGTCTCGTAAGGATGACCTGCTGCAGAGGGAGGATGTAGCGCTCCATCTCGGCATCAGCACCAATCTTGGTCAGAATGGGTGAGATCTTCTTGCAGATGGAGAGCGGGTGGAAGTCGACCTCGAGAATGTTGTACAACTCCCGAATCTCAGGGCGAGCGCGCTGCAGAAGGGACTTGGACAAGGCGTCGCGGAAGAGGCGGGCACGGGTGGGTGCCTGGGCCATGCCCAGAAGGTGCGTCAGGCGCGAGTTCTTGTTCTTGCGGGCCTCGTCGAAGTCCACCATGGCGCCGCGGGAGCGAGTGGTGCTGATGACGGGGATGGCGAGAGCCGACAGGAGGACAAAGGAAGCGGCCTTCTGCAGATCGGCATCAGACGCGGGCGGGTTGTCCGACTTCTTGCCCTGACCGCTGGCCACAAGCGCGGACGACTGGCGCAGCAGAGTGTAGTAGCGCGACCAGGCGGCGGCGTGGAACAGGTAGTTCTCTCCAACGAGGAAAATGCGGGTAAGCTTCTCGTAGTAGTTGGCCATCATGACATTCTTAGGCGGGCGCTTGCTGAGGTTGAGCAGAGTGTGGATATCCTCGACGCTGCGGAACGCCTCCTGCCACAGCTCGAGCTCAACGGCGACGTTGAGCTGCTGGAAGCGCGTCTCAAGGTGTCGCTGGAGAGTATCGGGGTCGCTGAGGTTGATGGCGTGCATCTGAGAAGAGTACTTGGCGGCCGTCTGCACATGGTTGCGGAGGAGCTCGCAGAGTCTTCGGAACTCGGTCTTGCGGGTGTACTTGAGGCAGAAGTCGAAGGCCTGCATGGCCGTGCTCTGGTACAGGATCTCGAGGCGCGCATTGTTGCGGAGGATGTCGAGAACAGTGCGGTACGCCTCCCAGAGGAACTTCAGCCACGGTGTGACGATGGCACGGTCCGTGCGATCACGGGACTGCTCGCCGGAGACGGTCGCGAGAAGGATGGACTCGGGGGTCTCGGTGGCCTCGAGGTCGTCGATGTTGGAAGTGGCGGCGGTCGCCTCAAGGTTGGACTGAACTTCATCGGCCTTTGCCTGCGCGGCGGTGACCTTTTCGACAGCCAACTCGATGAACTTCTTCAAGACCAGCTGCTGCAATGTTAGCGCCACGACCAACGCCCGGACGTTGATAAACAGATCCTACCTCGATAGTCGCGATGTTGGTGTTTTGCGAAATATTCTTGTACTGATAGAGGGCGTCCTTGGCAAGCTTGCCCTTCTTTTGCTCAACGGACAGCTCGACCAAGAGGAGCATCACCGGCTCTAGCGAGGCGATCGGGACATTGCGCGAGCGCTTGCTGGTGATGTGCTCGTGAAGCAGGGTCAGGGCCGCGGAGGCCTGGTTGACCCCGATGAGCTCGTGGGCGCGCTTCAGGACATTTTCGGGCTTCTGGTGCGGCGGAGGAGGCTGATGGGAGACTCGTGTTAGCATCGTGACGACAACGGCGGCGGCGTCGTAAAAGGGAGGGGTAAATCGGGTTCATCGAGCGTGGGCGATGGAGACGGGCAGGCGGGACGCACCATGCTGGGCAACCTCCTCTGTGGGTTGACTTGTTCGAGACGAGGAGATGTCGGGGCTATGCGAAGCCGTCACAAGCCAGAGTGCGATGATGGGGCACTTGCTGGGACTCGTGGTGGTGAAGCTGGGCACGACAGGCAGGAGGAATTTTTCAATTTCGTGTGTGGACGCTATCCGAGCGTTGAGGGGCTAACGGGACGTCGCGTGTCACGTGGCCTCATATTATGTCAGCAAACTACAACCACGATTACCAGCATGCAAGGCCGTCGGCTGCAAATTGCAACAAACAGGCAAGGCTATCTTCGAGTTCTCCATGACGATGGCTTCATTGCTCCGGCGATCTGGCCGTGGTCTATGGATGCATGGTTTGAGAGGGCTCACAGGCTGCTCCGTGATTAGTGTCATCATGGCGGGTCGGCGGTGTGGGTAGAAAGTCGTCGAAAGGCAGAACACGTACTTTGTACAACGTCAACAAATGGCGAAAGGTACCTGATTTAATAAGTCTCTGGGGACAGGTTTCTACTATTCTCCTGGGTACTGAAGAAGCAGCCATGCTTGGATTTCTGAGTCCTCTGAGGTTCCATGGATACCACTCCGTGTCTTCATCCAGCATAGTCACATGCGGAACCACTCAAATCACGTGATCGCGGGGTGCAGCTTCACCAAGCTCCCCAGTCCTGATCAAGCTCGGAGTGCAGCGACAGAGCTCTCCGTCACTTCGGCACAATCACCCCTTCATCCGCTGTGCTGCCAACAAGCCGCCATACACCCTGTCAGATCTGGTGATGGCAGACAGCTCGGCAAGAAGGTCGCGCTCGCGGTCGCCACCACGACGGGCACCGCGAGGCAGCAAAGGCTTCAGGTGGAAAGACAGCAACCGTCCACGGGACGATGGACCTTCTCGTCGTGACCACGGACGGCGCCGGGACTATCGAGATCGATCGCCGAACCGAGATCGCGAGCGACACCGCGACGACGATAGGGCGCGAGGCCGGGACCGCGAGGCCGAACGACATCGAGACGAGACCGGGAGAGACCGAGAACGCTTACGATCTCCGATGCGTCAAGGCGATGCGGGCTCCAAGGACAAGGACAAAGGCAAGAGAGAAAGGAAGGAGAAGAAAGAGAAGAAGGCTACTGCGGCCCAGATCGCACCGGGCCAGGAGATGATCATCGTTCACGTCAACGATCGTTTGGGTTCGAAGACGGCGATTCCGTGCCTTCCATCCGACACGATTGGGCAATTCAAGCTCATGGTGGCGGCCCGTATCGGCCGTGATGCGAACCAAATCATGTTACGCCGTCAGGGCGAGCGACCGTTCAAGGACATGCTTAGCCTGGACGACTACGGTGTCTCGAACGGGGTTCAGCTTGACCTAGAAGTTGACACCGGGGACTGAACAACGAGAGCTTTCGGTGGAAGATGTCCTGTGTAGAGCATCACGACGATGGTACCTTGGTGAGTGCATAGCCTGTGTCATAAGTAAGAATACCTTCTGACGAACGATGCAGAAGCGAGAGTCGACGAAAGTGCTTGCTATATCGAAAGCATCCAGGTTCTGCGAAAGGGTTACAGACTCCAAGGCGTACGTATCCTATGTATTACCTGGTGCCACAACTTGCCTAGGCAGCTACACGAGTACGGCCGTTTTTGCACTCGTAGGAACAGTACTTGCCGCGACGGGGATGCTTGAGCATCTGAGACCCACGTGCCGCGACGGTTGAGTTGGTGAGATGGCTGTCGCTGGGACTCGCGCAAGGAGTTGGAGTCCAGTGCCTGCACCCACGCTCAAGTGCGAACTAGGTAGGTACAGCACCACTAGGGAGGTGCCTTGGCTGCAGTCGATGCCCAATACACAAGCAATTGGCAGTGACTGCCCCAACCACAAGATGTTCTGCCCCACCGCGGCTCTGTAGGGTACATACAAACCCGTCCTGACGCAGCACAGCCGCTGAAAAGGCCGGCAATTTAATTGAATTGACGACAGCATGATGGAGTGCGCTTCCCATCGACTAAGCTCTCGGGGACTACGGCATGCGTACTGGTACTAATATAGAGTCCAATGTCCGAGTACTTCGTACGAGGTGTTCACAAAGGACGAAGGATCACGCATCCCATGGGAATTGTGCAGTGCAGGAGTCGAGGTGCACGTAGGTGCAGTTGCAAGTGTTGCCAATTCGGTCAGGCTGGTCTTCCAGCACCCACCTCAATTTCCAGTGCAGCAAAAACACCCATTCACAAGACGGCAGGCGCCAGTTTGTGGGGCGGCCCAGCTCCTTTCAGCACTAGCTGCCTTGCGGGCTAGACAGGCGTTGCGACGGACACCTCCATTTTGGCTGCCCCTCGAAGCCCTCGCCCTCGTTTTAGTGCAGTGCGGAGGAGTGAGCAGCCCGCCGGGGAAGAGCGCTGGAGGGTTCGTGACGAGACCCGTCTGCAGTTCTCGGGCGGCGCGCCGCTGACTCAGCCCCACTTGACAGAGGAACCACCCCAACTGCACCTGTGGGCGGGCAGCTGCAGGCGGTCAGGTACCCTTAGTGCTAGCAGGCAGCGCAGGCGCGCCACCAGCCTTCCAGGTTGGAACCTGCCTGCCCAAGGCCCGGGACTGCAGGGCCGGGTGCCAGCTGGAGGCAAGCGGGCAGGGCGTCCCACGCTGACACCCAGTGCGCCTAGCGCCCCCAGCGCGCCCGCGGCGAGGGACCCGTGGACAGGTCAACCTGTGCAGGTGGCCGTGAGCTTAGCCGAGCCCAGCCAACCACACGCCTCCGCCCGCTGCCAATTCCTCCACGTCCCGCCGCCTCATTTCCTTCTCTCGCCCACGCCCACGTCCCCTTTGTCGCGCTCTGCAACCAGCAACAATATTCACCGCGGATGCCACGGCCACAGGTCACTGGTGAGTCGCCCGATTCGCCCCCGTTTGCATGGTTTCTTTCATCGCCGGATCGATTCGCGCGAGATGCGATGGCCTGTCGCGACCGCGGGAGCCCGCGAGGCAAATAGGGGAGGGGACGACGCGGACAACCCACGGCCAAATAGGAGAGGGCAACAACCAATGAGGCCATCGCCAAACCACGCACGACCGAACATGCTTCTCTTCGTCAATCCCGACTGACGCCCTTTCCTCCGCCGTGCCGTGCCGGTCCTGTCGACGCGCATTCGCTCCTCTCTGCCGTTCCCTCGTCTCCTCGCTGGCCGGCCATCACGTCTCCGCAATTTCCGCTACCCCGAACTAATTGCATCGTCTTGCTAACCTCTGACGACGCCGATAGCTCCCCATCACGACTCCTGACCATCGCTGTCTCGATCCTTTCTGCCGAAAGCGCCTCTGTGCGGTGTTTGGGTAGTCCTCACCGTTGCCGCGTCCCTCTTTCTCCGCTCTCAGCACCCGCCAGTCTCCATCGCCCAAGATGCCCCAGTACACATCACGCGACGTCGGCGACCCGTCGCAGATCAAGAAGAACAAGCAGTCAATGGCTGACCTTAAGCTGCGGCGGTTGACCGAGCTCAACAACCGTCTGCGCGAGGACCTCGAACGCGAACGTATTCCTGTCAGCACTGCTGCCAAGAGGTATTGCTCATCTTACCTGGTAGACTGATGTACCGTGAAGTATGGCTGACAGCGTCAAATTCGCAGCATCATCGCTTACTGCAATGGCACGAGGGACTACATGGTGCCGTCCGTCTGGGGTGCCGTGCCTAAGGGCGAGGATCCGTACGCGCCGCAACAATCGGGCGGATGCTGTGTTGTCATGTAAATCAGCAATTCGAAATCGTGGTGGAGCACAGACACCAACAATGTACGCCAAACGACAATTATGATGCATTTCCAGTCGGCGGTCGGGACGAAGAGGGCGCCGGTCGTTCTGGCGTTTCGACATCGTCGCCGAGCGCGGAGCGTTCAAGAGAGACGCGGAGACATGATTGGCACGGGCTCCGCATCATTCGAATTGAGACATCACTGGAGAGGCGAGACGTGGCACTGGCTCCGGCGAGACGAGTCGCGAGAAGATACCCCCGAATCGGCACCTTTTGATTGCCCAGGATGGGATGGACCACAGACGGATCGAGGAGCAGCAAAGTTCGCAATGGTCGACTGCGACCTGTGATTCCAAACCCCCTCCCGGATCTTGCGGTTGTCTTCGCCCGGACGGAGAAAGCGGATGGTCGAGGGTGCGACGCCAGAGGCGAGCCAGCAAGGGCTGAACGACGGGACAGTGTGCAGGAGAGCCGGCTATTCAGCATGTATTAATTCCCTTTTTCTTATCGTCTTCTATGTCTCTATTGCAGCTTCATGCTTGGTATGCTCTGTGCTGGTTCTGTTTTACCCGAAAAAAGTTATGTACCAGCCTGGTCATCTGTACAGCGTGGACAGCCGGTGCCGCAGCGAGAATGAATAGGGTAATACACATATCAGACCATCGACGAAGTTTGGGATTGACGCTGATGCCAATGGGCGGCAAGCGTTGGCATTGGCTGTGGGTATATGCCCACGATGCATGTATGTGCTTTCGCCTCGACGAGGCTGCTGTGGCTTCATGCGTCAAGCCTTGCCCGGCCGTCGAGTTAGTTTCTTCTATCCATGCCCGTCAACTATTTTGCGCGGGGATGCCTAGGTTCGCTCGGCTGGTTCCTCGGGTCGGCGACTGGGCGTGCCGTCTGCCACCCGTGATAAGTGGACCGACCGCCCGGCAGGCCGCCACATTGAGGGACTACGACCTCTCTCTTGCGTTGGTTGTGCGTATGCTCTCATCGAACCCACCATACCCGCCTCATTGACACCGAATTAAAGCCCATCCAGGCACCGCGAAAGACCCAGGCTTAGATTCGAGACACAGGCCCGTCTGTTTACATGTTGCCTCAGGACCAGCGAACCAGCCAGTCAACGAGCCAGCCAACAGCTTGCGTGTGAGGATAGCGATGGCGGACACGACCGCGATGACTGATGAAGCCGCCGCCACGGCGAAGCAGCAGCAGCAAAAACCTCAAAGGGCAGACGAAGCCGCGGACCTAGCAGCCAGGCCGCCGCTGCCGCGCGTGACGATCCAGTTCTGCACGCAGTGCAAATGGATGCTGCGCGCCGCCTACGTATGTACCTCCCCTTACCTACCTTATCCCACCAGAGCCCCCGCCCACCTGCCCCTATCCCTTCCACTATCACCGTCCTACCGTCGTGCCAAAGAGGGCGCGGGAACTGGCTCACTCCCCCCTCACGGCGCATTTGTTCCTGTCAAACAAGAGAAAGAAGACGAGGGCTGACGCTACGGTGCGGCGATGATACAGTACGCGCAGGAGCTGCTCTCCACGTTTGGCCTCGCCCTCGGGGAGGTGGCGCTGCAGCCTTCAACGGGCGGCACGTTCATCGTCTCCATGCACCACCAGAAGCAGCAGGGGCAGCAGCAGGAGGGCCACGGTGGTGACGGCGAATCGGGCAAGCGGCAAGCAGCAGCAACGGCGGCGACGACGACGACGACGACGACGACGACGACGACGACGACTGTGCTCTGGGACCGCAGAGTCGACGGCGGCTTCCCTGAGACCAAGGAGCTCAAGCGCCGCGTGCGGGACGTGGTCGAGCCCGGGAGGGACCTCGGGCACGTGGACCGGCACCACGGACCGGCCGTGACGGCCAAAGCTGGGGGATCGGGTGACGGCAAGGGAAAGGGTGAGGGTGAAGGCGAGGGCATGGGCAAGGGCCATGCCGGAAACGGGGCTGCTACGGGGTCGACGGCGGCAACGGCAACGGCAGATGGTCAGAAGTGTGAGGATTGCGCTCCGTAAGCGATATGGAGGGTTGCAGGGCTGTACGTCACGACACACAAGACGACTCGGGAACGAGAGGTCCGACGAGGTTTCATCCATGCATGCGCTGCTTCATGGACGACGCAGCTACGAAGTAATCTGCTCCACACTCATCCGTCACACGTTCCTCGTGCCTCCGTAGTGGGCCGACGCATAACTGTCACAAGGCTGGTCCTGCTGTCATGACATGATTGGGGATGCATGTTTGGATTTTTATTCTGTGAGCTAAAAAACAGCCGTTTGTCGTGATCAAGTTCGCATATGAGCATTAGAGACGACCTGAGCCATTGTCCCGCCGACAAGAGGCACACACTATATATCGAGACAACGGAGACGCGCCCCGATACCGCATGCGCATGCCCCCTTCCGAGGCACAACCGACCCATCATGGGATGCTCGCTGCCGGACCTGGTCCCGGTGACGGCGTGAGGCGAGCGCAGAGAGAGTACAGAGAGACGAAGAGCGTCGTTGAGAGAGAGAGAGACAAAAGTTGTTGTTGGGCGACGGGCGGCGGAGATGCCTCGTCGCGGTCGTGGTGGTCGTCCGGCAGAATTGAGGATGCTGAGCTGCCGCTTTATCGCCTTCCGAACCTAGAGACACAATCAGGTTCGCATGACGCTTTCTTCAATTCTTGGACTTGACTTTGGGAGTGACTGGTTTGCTTCCGCTCCCAAGACCACCGTAAACGTACTTTTGCTTCTTCTCGGCGGGCTTGAGGATCTGCACAGAAACCTGTTAGTTTGTTTGTTACCCTCGGGAAGCACGCGCAATGATACGAACCTGGAATGAGCACAAGAGACTCTCATCAACGCTCATCATGGCACCCGCATTGTCAAACTCTCCGCAGTAGTTGGGCGCGCTGAAGAGGGTGACCAGCTGGCGCTTAGAGAAGAACTCGTATCCGTCCTCGACTACCTGGTGGGCGCGACAGATGAGATCCATGTCGTGCTTTTGCAGGAACCGCGACACGACGTCGGGACCAAACGTGAAGGAGACGCCACGGTCGTTTTCGCTCCACCCCGTGATGTCCTTGTCGGGGTCGGACCAGAGCAAGTCGCACAGCAGGCCGCAGTCGGGGATCTACACAAAGTCAGCAACGTCGTCTCACTGGCCTCGCGGCTTCGAGGGCGGTGCAAGCTCACGTCTGTAGGTCGCATGACGCGGCGGATCTGCTCCATGGAGTTGAGATCCGGGCTCAAGCCACCGTGCATGGTAAAGATCTTCTCGTCGATGATAGCGGCGATGGGAAGGCAGTTGAAGCAGTCGGTGAAGGTCTTCCAGAGCTTGATGTTGTAGCGACGCTTGCACTCGTCGTAGAAACCGTAGATGCGGTTGATGGAGGCGCACTCATGGTTTCCCCGCAGGATGAAGAAGTTCTCGGGGTACTTGATCTTGTAGGCGAGCAAAAGGCAAATGGTCTCGAGCGACTGCTTGCCACGGTCGACGTAGTCGCCGAGGAAGAGGTAGTTGGCCTCGGGAGGGAAGCCGCCGTACTCGAAGAGGCGCAGCAAGTCGTAGTATTGGCCGTGGATATCGCCGCAAATCTGCACATCCAACCAGTCAGCCGCAGATCGGGCAGTGAGGGGCAACGCGCGGGGTCTGCCAGCGGCACGCGCAGGCGTCGGTAACATACCTTGATCGGGGCCTCGAGCTCGAGGAGGATGGGCTGAGAGATGAAGATCTCGCGAGCCTTTGTGCAAAGGTACCGGATCTCGGCCTCGAGCAGCTGGACCTGCTTGCCAGGGCGGCTACCCCGGACCTCGAGTAGCCGGTCGATTATAGAATCGAGATCGACCTCGTGTTGGTCTGCCATGGTATCAATCTCCCCTGGGGAGGGATGGCCCACAGGAACCGGAGAGATGTGCGGCGGATGCTGCGCGTGCGAGGGACGTTGTGACGAGGCGCAGACCGATGCGCGGAACGAGACGGCTGCGGGGGACTCGTGCGATCAGAGAGCTAGTTTCGGGTGCGCTGATTCGATGCACTTCGGAGGCCTGGGGAATGCGGCGAGGTTAGACTCGCCCCAAAACAAGACACAAAAACAGCGGACGGAAAAAATGGACAAGCGACGGGCAAGCGAGAAATGAGATGAAGCGAAGCGAGCGCGAATGACGGCGGCAGCGGCCTAGCGATTGCGGATTCCCACGACGTGCGGCGGCGGGGCCAAGGGACGAGGCAAAGTTTTTGCTGTCCCGTCGACCAGGCAGGCTGGGGCGACGCGAGCGCGGCGGCTGATTCCTCTGCGCTGCTGACCGACCAAGCCGGCGCCGACGGGGTGCTGGTGCTGGTTGGAGGCGGGGGACGGAGGGAGGGGATGCGGCAGGGGGCAGGTGCAAAAGGCGTCTACCCTGCAGTGGAGGTTGCGGTGGTGGCGGAGTGTGGGAGCACCAGCAGCAAGCAGGCAAGGATGGATGAGCAAGCAGAAAAAGAGGAGCATGGACTCACCACGAAGCGATCACAGCTCTGGAAGGGCGGCTGCGGAACAGCTGGCGGGGCGTGCGAAACGAGCGGCTGTATCGGCAGTACGGGACGATGAGGCCAGAGCTGATGGATGCGTGCGTCGCGGTGATGGAACACAGTCGCCTGTCGAGGGGCCCTGGTTCGTCGTCGTTGCTGCCTCGGAGGGCCGTCGGATGCGGATAGCTTCAGGAGGGGAACCACCTGAGCGTCGCCTGGGAGGGACTCGCGTGGTGTATCGTCGGCAGGCAGACGGGCAGATGGCCTCGGTCGCGTCGGGAGGGTGACGAGACAGGAGTGTCCGGGTCGCTGGTGGACACTGTGTCGTCGGGACTCGAGGTCGTTCGTTTGTTGATGTCGTCGTCGTCGCCGGAGCTCCAAGGAACGACGTCGTTTGAAAGACGATTTTTTTCTCTCGCGGTGGAGGGGGGTGAGAAGAGGCCGGCGGACGGCGCGGATGTTTTTGTGTTGGGGCGGCGCCTTTGGAGTGGATAAAACCAATGCCCAAGGACCGTTCGTCGGGTTGCAAAAAAAGCTTATCTGGTCGCAGGCCGTCGTCTGTGTGAGAGACGCGTGAGGAGGATCGCCAAGTAGGGCAGTCGAGCGGGCAAAGGGTGTTCTCTGCGCGTCTCGAGCCGGTCGTTGTCGTCGTCGATGGTTGTCGGGGTTGAGTTTTTTCGTGGTCTCGCTCAGGAGAGGGAAGAGGGAAGAGGGCGGGCTGGCGGGCGGCCGGGTGGTGGCGGCGCGCCAGGGCAGTGCACCTATAGGCGATCTCGGGGGGGGGGGGGGGGAGGGGAGCAGAGGGGAGGGGAGGGGGGTGACCTTCCATGGGCGTCCCGCTCCAACCTGCCCGGAGCTGGAGGCCTGCTCCAAGCCCAGGGCGGTTGCTGGTGCACCAAAGGGGCCTGGGAGGGGGATGCCCTGGAGCCACTGGACTGGCTTTGCCGCTGCGCAGCGGCGTGGGAGGGTCAGGTCGGGTGGGCGGGTGCAACATGAAAAGTACCCTGTTGCGGCGCAGCCGGTGGCGACGGTACATGCAACGCACCAGCGGCGGCGCCTCCAGGCAGGCGCCGGAGTTGAGGTTGAGACCGGGCGGGGAGCCTGCCGGCCAGCAGCAGCAAACAGCAGCAGCAGCAGCAACGCCTGCCCCGGAGGCTCCACCGGAGCTCCCACGGGCTCGCATTGGAACTTCCCAGTCCCTGCCTGCCCAGACACAGATGCACCTGCGGGCACGTTCACTCACGATGCTGGCCTGAACCCGGGCTCCTCCTCTGAAGCATGGCGCCCCGACCTCCCATCCCGTCACCCATCCGCGTTTCCAGGCGCGTCGCGGCAACAGGGTGTGCGCGCGATGACACGACGCCGACAGCGTCTCAAAGGACAGATGGGACGCATGCTTTGTGCGACGCGTCGTCCAGACCCCGTACCCAGCCCAGGCCGGATTGGTCACCCTCTCGCTTGGTGCGGTCCATGCCTAGACACGCCGCTACGAGCTGCCTTGCAGTGCTCCTGGGTGCTCCTGGGTGCTCCTGGGTGCTCGTGGGCGGCGCAGGCGCGAAGCGTGCCGGCCGACCAGCCAGCCAGCCGCTGCCCCTCGGTCTGCCACCCAATTCGCTCCCGCAACAAGCTCAGCCTCATCCCTAGGCAGGTATCACAGGCCCGGTCCCCAGCCCGACTCCCACGTCCCCCCAAACACACTTCCCAGTGAGCCAGTTTGGTCCAATCGAGTCCGGGGCCTCGCGCCGCGGCGTCTGTCTTTCTTCCCTCGCGCCGTGCCTGGGAGGGAGGCGGCCGAACCGAGCGACTGACATGGACTGGTCAGATTCCCCGATACGGGCAGCTCTTGTTTCTTCGCGCCGGGCTCGACGGATACACGCGCGTTCTTTTCGGTCAGGATTGCCCATCGAACGAACCCCCTCCATCTCGATCCACCGCTTGGCGAGACGAGACAAGCGAACATCCGGATAAGAGCAGGCTTCGCACACGGTCGGGGCGAAGATGGCAGAGACAGCAGGAGGGGCATGTTTCGCCACCATCGACAAGGATTCGCTAGATTGACTGCAGCTGATGGCGCCGCCTCTCCTCTCCACAGGCACTCGCACACGCCCAAGTCGCCTCGCCATGCTTGCCATGGTTGCTCGTACACGTACGTGTGAAGCAAGCTTGACGAATATCCGGATCCACGCCGGGCCTCCCAGTCGTCGTGGGGACCCGGCGTGTCCCCGCTTCGATTCCTGGGCCACTGATGCAGGGGATCGATCAGCCTGCCTGATCGCCGGGCAGTCGCCCGAGGAGCCCTGGAAGTTCAGGGTCCGGTCCAGTCTACTCCAGTCCACACACACACAAACAAACAAACAAACAAGCGGCTCGAACAAACAATTGCTGGAAAGCCCCCGGGCACTCTCCTGAGAATTAAAATTTTCGTCCCTCTCGTCGCGTTGATAAGCTCGTTTTCTTCGCCGAGCTGGTCTTCCGATCTCGCGCGCGAAACCAACGCCGTCGCTACAACCGCAGCCTCCACCAACGAAGGAACCAGCGGACCAACAGCATCGGTGGCGTCTCTGACCTCGGAGCTGAGCTGCCAGCTATCCGCACCGCGCCGCCCCTTCGAAACAGGGCCTCGCGTCAGAAAGAGAAGAGCAAGCAGGAAACGTCAGAAGAAGGAAAAATTGGCCCAGCTCCACCGACGCAGCCCCTCCCTGTCTGCCAACACTCACGCAATCAATGCCCAGGTACAGAACTTGTAGGTCCCTCGTACGTGTTGTAGCTAGGTATGGAGCATGCAGGCATCTATATACTTCAAGTTACTTCCTCCCTGCTCGTACCGGCCAAAACAGAGTTGAACGGCGGATCACGCCACTCTCGGGCCTTGACGCCTGGCCTGGCCTGCGCCTGGCCGACGCGCACACCGGCAGCCGCGTGTCCCGTCGTCCCGGTTCCCGTTTCTAGGCCGGTGCGAAGTAGGGGCATGATCTTTTTATGGCAACGGCCGCCGCTCCGCCGGGGGGGGGGGGGGGGGGGGGAGGGTTGGTTCCACACACCCTCCGGCAGAGACGGCGAGGCCAGCTCCTTTGAGCCCCTTGCATTGCACACGCGAAACACCCGTGGGTACCATGAGAGCTTGCTTGTGCAAAGTACTGGACGTAAGCATACTTCGTTCGACCCCTCAAGATGGCCGTAATACGATCGGGCGGTGCCTCCATGCCACGGGCGACCTCGTCGAGATGCCGTATAAACTCAGAATTTGGCATGTGCGCCGTAGCCTGGAGATACCCCGTTCGTCACGAGTCGGACACGGAGGGAGAGCATGCGCGCATGTTCATCCTGTGTTACATGATTCATGAGTCAATAGTCTCTACACGCCGCCCTCTACAGCTACGTACGGTGATATATATAGCGCCGCCGCGACCTCGCGAAACGGCCAAAACACCCGTAGTCCTCGACTCAAGTGCTGAGCCCCCCCGGTGCCCAAGCTCAAAGACAGAAAACGCCAGTCCATAAAGGCGACGAGTTCAAGGGGCGCAGCATATATGCACGCCGCGACACCGTTAGTATAAACGCCGTGAACGCCAGAGCTCGCGACCAAATTGGCAAAAAGAGCATGTCCCGCCCCCCCCCCCCCCCCCCCCCCCCCACAGCCCCGTCCGCCGGTCCCTAAGCAAGCGCAGCCACAGACCCAACCCCAGTAGTAGTACATTTCTTCCCGCGATCCGTCTCCAAGGGAGACACACAATCATCGTCTCCTACCCGACGTCCTCCGCTTGCGAGTCTTGTTCGCGTTCGCCTTACTCTTCGCCGCGACGACAGACGACGCGGCTTCGGCATCCAGCACAGCGGCTGTGACGGTATCATCGACGTCGCGACCGAGCCCCTTAAGCTCTTCGTCGTCGAGATCCGTCAGGTCCTCGCTGAGCATGCGCACAGCGTCCCGCCCGGCCGCCCAGTGCTCTCCGAGAATGGATGTGCCTTCGGGCTTCATCGACTTGAGGTACCACAGGATGCCACCTTCGACCAGCGGGTCGGCCGGTTCCTTACCAAAGCTACCGTTGGATTGCGGCGGCGTAGGCGGTCCAGTCTGGTCCGGGCGAGCTGTTGGGACGAATCCATTGCTGTCTGGAGGCGTCTCTGACGACTCGATGCTGTTCATTATGGTGCTGCGCTTGCTCTTGCGAGGAGACGCCTCTGCCTTGTCGGTTTCTTTGCCCATTCCAGACGTGTTCACCTCGATGTTGTCGCCATCCTCGCCTTCGGCATCATCGGCCGTGTCCATGGCATCGGCGTCTGGAGCCGCATCCCCATTGTCGAACGAGCTCTTGACGGTGATTTCGGACGCATCAGGCGCGTCCACCATGATTGTGTCCTCGTCGGCTTCTTGCTTCTCCACCACGGTCCCGGCAGGTACGCGACCAGCGTCAATGCTTACGTCGATCAAGCTCTCCAGTTCCTTTTGCAGGGTTTCAACTGGCTTATTCGAGATCTCTGACTCGACTCGCAGAGCCGTCTCCAGGTAGGGCTGAACAGCCTTGAGGATGCGTTTGCCAAGTTTTCGCCTCTCACGTATGTCCAAGAACATGTTCCTCGATGGCCCTGTTTCTGTCGTTTCAAGTTGCGACTCGGAGTCATCCTGCACCGTGGGAGTTGATACTATGCCCGCATTGATAACATCCCCAAGCTCGTGGGCGAAAGCAAGGGCTGTCGTGTAGAATCGTTCCTCTACGCACTTCTCAATTCGCTCCAGTCCCTTGGAGAACAGGTCCTTGTCTAGTCTGTTTGTCAAGTCAGCAAGGCTCCGAACGGCTGAGACGAGGCGTAGGAGGAAAGACTCACGATATTGCCTTCTCAATTGCAGGAATGAGAAGCTTCGCCACTGGGAAGTAGCACTCGTCGACGAACTCTTGTTCAAGCTCGGCCGCGTCAACTTTGATCTGTTCGCGCTGCACGACGTCTTCCGCGAGAGTCTTGAGCTGCTCCAGGTCGTTGATGACCCCTTGGGCGAACTCGATTCGGCGAGCCAGGCGTGACTTGCCGCTCGGTCCCATGGACGCAAAGTTGCGCCTCGTCAGCTCCATCGAGGAGAACGTCTCCATCTGTAGCTGCAATCGCTTGAGCAGCGCCGCACCGCGACGGGCTTCTCGCTTCAGGGTCCAGTAGCGGCACGCTTCGCTGAGGAAGTCCTTGCGCTTGCGGAAGGGGAAACGCTGAATGGACGACTCGACCACGTCGAAGACTGCCTGTGGGATGATGGGAGCGCCAGAAGGGAGCTTCCAGACATTCTTGGGCACCTGTCCCTTCTTCTTGTCACCCAACACTGCCGAGTTCTTAGCTCCCGTCATTTGAGACTCATCCGGAGGATGTTCCGTAATGGCATTGCGGTGCTGGGCTGCAATGACGTTGGCGATGGCGTGGTTGTCGGCCCAGATGCGGCCCCTCATGTTCCGCTTGTAAAACTTCTTCGCAGTGCGAGTCGCCTGGTGCACGTTGTTCTCCTTGGCGTAGTCAGGTGGGCAGTGCCTGTCGCAGAACGCCTTGAGAACCATCCCGCCGTCTAGCACCGCAAGGGCACCGTGGCTCGTCTTCATCTTAAGAAACAGACGAGCTTTTCTGGCACACGTTACGTGGAAGGCTTGATAGCAGTTCTTGTTGCCGCACTGGATGCATGCTCCCATCCTTTGATGGCAGATGTAGCAAGACAGCTTCCACCTCGTCTTGGGCACCTTTTCCACATCCATGACGGGTTCCATAAAAGTATGGTTGCCGAGAGACACTTCAGGAATCCACATGGCACACAGCAAGTGTGCCCACTTGGATGAGTTGGTCTGCTTGAACGCCCCGTCGGTGTTGGGACAGAATATGCAGGTCTATCGAGTCAATGTCAGTCAAGGAGGAATACCCAGCGGATCGTGGTAGCCTACTGGAACTCCGCGGCCGCATAGCTGGCACTTTCGGCAAAGCCATTGGCCCTCGGGGATAAAAGGAACGCCGTAGCATTCTTGGTGGACAGCCAAGTTGCACCCATCGCAGAAGACAATGGCGTTGGTGTTCTCGCAATCGCCGTCATCACAAATGGCGCATTTGCTATCTGGTTCCTCAGCGCCTTGTGTCTCGCCATTAACGGCAGCGGCAGAACCAGACCGCGGTCGATGCGTCTGCGGCGGCTTGGGATTTGGTTTCGGGATTCGCCTCTCGAGTGTGTGCCACTCCTTCTCGATCTTGGTCATGGTGATTTCGAAAATCTCCCTGGTGATGGTCTCCAGTTCGCCATGTTTGCGCTGTGCGTTGTACTGCTCCAGCCACATGTCGTCTTGCTCGTCCATGTCATACTCGACCCGTCCAAGTCTGGAATGGTGCGCGTGGTCTTCGGTCTTGGACGATGGCGACATCTCGGCGTCGTCTTCGGCATTGCCATCGATGGCCTTGATAAGTAGGGCGTCGGGACGAATGAAATGGTCGCTCTCTTGATATCCCACATTGCTCATGGCCTTGTCCACGTACCGCGCCTGACCGAATGTCTTGCTCTCGAACAGCTCGATTCGGTTCGTCTTGCGGTATGACGGCAGCTTGAGGTCGAGGCGCTCCTTGGCAGTTTGGTTATGTATGGGTAGGATCTTGGGCGTCTTGGGCGTCGGGGCGAGGTCCAGCGGACGTGCACCGTAAAAGCTGATGGCGTCACGCGTCTGGCGACGTGGGCGCCTCGAGGGTGTCCCATTCTGGCCGTCAAGAAAAGACAGCTCGGCCTTTTCTTGAGGGTTTGGCGTGTTGCCCGTAGATGCAGGGTTGACGTGTCTCATGGGCGTCATGGAACCGTTCACCAAGGGCGTGCCCGAGGGCTGCGCAGCTGGCGTGCCCGGGACCGGGGGTACGGAACCATCAATATCGTCGGCCGTGAAGACCATGAAAGGCTTCTCAATGTCGAGGTTGGGGTGAAACTCCTCCCAGCCGCGCTCTTCTCGGGGCTTATAGTCCTCGGCTTGCTTAACGGAAGCGGCCATGGCGGCGGCGGAGCCCCATGACGCGTCTTCGGCATCTTCGCTGGCTGCTGCCCGAATACGCGTGCTCCTCTCGCGACGCGGCAGCGATGGTGTCTCCCCGTTGAGGGCGTTGCGCGACGCGGCAGCCCTGCTGGACCTTGAGACCGCGGCCGAGGCCGTCGTCGAGACGGGCGTATCCAGGGTGTCGGCATCGACGAAGCGGCCGCCGCCACCGGGGCCGCCGGGGATGTATCGACGCTTCTTGGGGGGCGGCTCGGAGGCCACGACGGCGGAAAGGGAGGACTGCCTCGCAGCCCTGACCGCGTTTGTGGTGCCGGGCGGGCGTCCGCGTCGGCGGGCCGTCGGGGTCCGTCTCGGCGTGGGCGACGCCGGAGCCATGATTACTGCGGCGCGACGCCAGCTGCGATCGGATCGGCGCGCGTAGCTTCGTCTCGGGCAGCCGAAGTCCGTCGAAGTCGAGTGCGGCGCGTTGTTGTCGTCGATGAAGAGGCGACGTGGTAGGAAGGGGGGGGGGGAGGGGGAGGGTGGTGGCAGGTGCCAGGCGCCTCGTTCAGGGGCTGCGCGCTCGCTCGTGACGGGGCCGGGCGGGGTGTCGCGCTCGTCCGCAGACCCGTGAAGCGGCTGCGAGACCACAGGTTCGCATGCGGGGGAGATTGGAGCGGCAAAGGAGCCCCGTTGGCGCGCAGTCGATGGGCGTGGCGAGCATGAGGAGGAGACGTGACGTCGGATGGCGGCTGTTTGTCGGGAGCGAGCGAAAAACAGGCAGGCAGACAACGCGTGAGGTGCAGGCCAGGCCTGCTTGGCCAGGCCCGGCCGCCCAGTCGCAGCAGCAGGGCGCACGGGCCACCTCCACCCGCCTGAGGTGCTGCTTCAATCGCCTGAGGTGGTCCCCGGGCCCCCTGCCCTGCACTTGCCTCGCACGGGGTGGGGGCCAGATAGCGCCTAGCGGATGCAGCACTGGCTGGCAGTGGGCGCTTGGGTGGCCCAGGTGGCCTCCTGGCCCGCCTGGCAGGTCACGCCAGACGGGCGCGGGCGGGCCCCACTCGGCCGGCACCAAGAGCCCAGGAGCCCAGGAGAGCCCAGGAGCCCTGGAGGAGAAGACCGGCATGGAGCGGGCAGTGAGAGATGTTAGTCAGCATCCGAGATCTCCGCCTAGCCGGTTCGGGCTAAGCGACGGCCTGGAGCGCCGGGCCCTGGAGGCCATGAGGGCCCCATCTTGGCCCGTCCGGCCCATCTGGCTGGCCCATCCAGGGATCTGCCATCTGCATGAGCTGCTGCATCTCGGATCCGGGGAAGGCGCCTCGCGGACAAGGAATTGTGGTCCTCGTCGGCTGGGCTGGCCTGCCCCGGCCGGTTCGCCAACTTACGCGTACTGACTTAAAGCACACCTGAGCACGACTGGCCCTGGCTTTGCGAAGGCTGGCCGCTCACGCCATGTCGGGCCGCGTTCCTGAAGCCGGCGTCGTTTGACCAGCACACGTATACACACACATATCCCCAACTCCGTGTGTCCTTGAGCTCCCACCCATGCTGGCGCCACCGCCGTCAATCGTCAACTCTCTTAATATCGCCGTCAAACGACCAAGACATTCTATCATCCACAAGGCTACGCGTAGTATATGGGTTGCAGCATAGGGCGGTACACGAAGCAGCCTCATACAATGGAAGCACAACCCTCGATTCAATGGTGCCTCGATCACACAATTACCCCGTTCGTCAATATCGAACCTCATTCCGTGCGGCCGGTGCTCGAGACGTGTGAGTCTTCAGAACGGGACCTCGGCACTGCCGGCGCCCACCCCCACCACCACCAGAAGCAGTGCTCGATCGATGGATACCGTACGGTCCTTACCTTAGTTATGTCGTGCATGCAACTTTAACCGGCCTCGCGAGCGAACGGCTCCCCGGCGCCGGGCGCGCGCCTCACCGCCAGACTCTCCATCAGGTGCTCCGTCTCCCCAGACCATCATCCATGCACGTCTCCGCGTAAAAGAACCCGCCCTTCCCACGATGCGATCCATGCATGTCCGTCTGCATGGTTCCTGTCGTGCATCCCGCCCCCCTCGCCCCCCCCCCCCCCCGCCCCTCAGAGCCGGGAAACGCAGATCGCGGGCCAGTCCGCCCGATGTGACGCCCCGCGTGGAATGATGAATGGCAATGGCGGGGGGCCTGTCAGTTCTGATGCCGAAACGTCCTCCCCGCGCGGGATGGCCGCTCGGAAAGTTACATTGCGCCCGGACCGCAGCTCGCTGCCTCGCTGCGACCTATGCGCCGTTCTAGAAGGCAGCGGAACGCGTCTCTTGCCCGCCATGTCATCGTCAACGACCCGGCTGGGCCGGGAACCCCCAGGCGCCAGTACCCATGTACACTCGACTTTGTCCGTGACAAGTGCGTGTCGCTGGTGTGGCATTGACGGGTGACACCTCCTGGCCCCAGTCTACCCGCATCATCCCCATCCGTTGATAAGGAACACAAAGTCGCCGGGGGTCTGGGCCTGCTTCTGCGCTGAGTATCGTCGATTTGTCAGACGCTACGTTTTGCTGACCTCCATCCCAGTGGGACGCGTCAGACCTTCAGCTTACCTAGAAGCAGCGTGCGTCCTCATCGCCATAGTTTTAAAGTTTATGACATGTGGCTGCTCTGCGATAAGAGTCCTCATGTGGGCACTGTTACACGACGAAGCTCGTCAGACGCCTCAATATTGCCAGTGAATTAGATCTGAGCGCGATGCTGCTCTCGTCTAGTGACTATTGCCCTCGAGTGTATACTGTTCGTCCCGCAAACTCGAGCTCGAGAGCGTAAACCGCCAGTGCGCCGCTGCAACTCGACTAAAAGCCTGGCGAGCCAGCAATGCAGAAAGCAAATTGTATCGTTCGGGAAGAGACCGCCCTTGTCGCTTGACGACGGGGTGGAGCGAGCCATCAAACGCAGCCGTGCAATAAGCCAAATGTGTGAATTCCTTTGGTACCAAAACGCCGTAATCGCTATGCTTCATGTTCCGAATCCGTCAAACCCACACCACCAGTCTTCCGAGCAATAAACGCAACAATGTAACAGCACGCGCCGCAGCACAATAAAGCATGAAGCCAATGTCAGGAAGCGCACAGCAAACAGTACTAAAATGCCATTGACAAAACGCAAACTGACGCAAGAGGGGTTGGAGGGGGGTATAGGGGTATCATCTGGGGTATCTTTTGCACTCCGAGTCACGGAGATGCATTGACTCGGATTAGACGCACTAGCCCAGCGTTCGTCCGCTGTGAACAGCCTGAGCGGCTGGTGGAGCATGGTGCGAGATGTGGCCTGCTCGCAGAGGCGGTACAGACGCCACTCCCGGAGGACCGTAGCCGGGATTTCCATCCCACGACTCTTCGCTCAGGACACTGAGGTAGCCACTGCCGACTCGGTCTCGCAGGGCCTCGATCCTGCGACGGTAGATCTCGCCACCGACGTCCCAGTCCTGGCTTTCTCTAGGATCCTGTTCTGAGCGTTCCGCCTCGTACGTGACGGGCTGGACTGAGAGAACGTTGGCGTCGCCAAGCGAGTCCCCGCTGCGACTTTCCTTGAGGACCACAGGGGGCAGCAGGGCAGGCTCCGAGGGTTTTGAAGTGCGGTAGTTCCCGGGTGGTGAGATCGAGGTGATGGTGGTCTCGACCTTTCGGGGTATGTTCCGGCGCGCCTCCACCGCCATGGCTGGAGCAGCCTGTTCACTGGGAGCCAGCTCAACGATGCGGCGCTTCGAGGCCTTGCGACGTCGAGTCGAGGTCGTGTTTATCTCGCTTGAAACAGCCTTCGGTACTGGCCGTTCCTTGCGCAGCACACTGGGTTCCTTGGGCGCTCCATAAACAATCGCAGGCTTGCTGACGTCGACGACCGCCGGCGCATCCGAGGCCTGAGGCTTCACCACGGGTATCGAGTCCGGAATAGGGGCCCGCTCGACGAGCAGGCGTCTTTCAGAGTAGCTCGGGCCGTAGCCATCAATCACAATGTCCACCGTGTAACCCGGTGTAGCTCTGAACAAGTTGAAAATGGCGACCCGGTAGTCCTTGTGCGTCCGGGTGAAGGGATTCCCTTCCACCCAGATCTCACGAATGTCCGGGATTCCGGTCAACCTCGCGAGCTCCAGGGGTCTGAGAGACGATTGTCCCTCAAATCCAGCCTTTCGAGGGGGTAGAGCTTCTCGACGCCAGCCAGAGACTGCAGTCGGTTGGCTCGCAAGTTCAGAGCAGTGATGGCGGGAAGTGGGTTCCGGGTGAGAGAATGCAGCGAGTCAATCATGCATTGAGACAGGTTCAAGGCCCGCAGCGCGGTGAGCGTGGCCAGGCTATCCGGAATCTGACTGAACAGGTTTGATGACAGATCTAGGGAGTATAGGGTGTTGGAGAGGGGCGCCAGACTGGTGGGAGGAATCGAGGTCATGGCGTTGTCTGCGAGGCTGAGGTGCCGCAAGAATCGCCACTTGGACACGGGTAGAATCCCCATTGCCAACAAGTTTCCGGTGCTGCCCCTCGAGTGATGGTGCCAGGAGTCCGAGAGGCTAGAGTGCGAGCTGCCAGAGCCAGAGCGCTTGATCCGCTGAGATGAGCGAACGTGGGAGGACTGGTTACGAGAGCTATGCAGGTCGGGTGGGGAGTTACTGCGTGGTCGGGTAGACTTGCCCGGTGATCGAGACACTTCGTCTGCATCATCAACCCCTAGCGGGGTTCTGACGTGATCGGGGCCCTCACCATCATCAACGGCGGGCTCGCTCGGAGTCATGGACCCGACGCGCAGCTCAGCAAGGGCACTTCGCACGTCTGGCGACCCGGGGGCCGAAGCAGCGCGAACAAGATCTGGATGCGGTATCGTTGGACTGCGGCGAGGGCTATGGTTGACGCCCCAGGTCGCCGCGGGTGAGGGGTGAGACTTGGACGTTCTCCGACGTCGCTTGTCCATGTCGTCTAGGACGATATCAATCAAAATATCTGCGGGGTCCTCGATCCCAGCGTGTCTTAGACTGAGCGAGCGAAGCTGGTCTGCGAGGCGATCCCAGCCAAAGAATTGGCGGAAATCGATGCTGCTGATCTCCAACGCCTGGAGGTTCTTGAAGACATATATGGGAACGGCCGAGTCGAACGGGAACTCTTCGTACCCGCGAATCAAGCGAGCACGCCAATCAGGAGCCAACCTGAGGCATGGGATCTTGGTGAACGCGGAGTAGAGGTATTTGAGATCGGCCTGTAGGGCGGCCTTTTGGCGTTCCGTCCTCGCCGCAGAGATACTGGCTCCAATGCCAAAGCTTGCCCACAAAGCAGACATGCCTGACATGACGCTACGCATGCTGGAAACGGAATGTATCGAGCCAACGTCGGAACTGCGGCTCCTCGATCGACCCGTATTGCCGAGGAAGGAGACGTAGTTGGTGGAGGAGCTGCTGTCGTGGAGGTTCTCCAGGCGGACCTTCATGGGGCCGACATTAATGCCCAGCTCCTCAAAGCGCGAGAGCATGTAGAAGAGGTGATGGGGTGTGAGAGCAAGCTTGGCCGACTTTACATTGTGTGATGTAAAGTTGAGCGATCCAAATGAGAAGGCTGCGGCGAGCGAGTTGGTCGAGGACGATGTGGAGGGTCGTTCGGGGAGCGTAGGGGATGATGGGATCGTGGCTGAGCTCGTGCTCTGGGAGGTCCGGTGGCGGACCTCGCGGCGCTGGAACTGCAATGCATTGGCAAGCGCCTTTTCGTGCGTCCGCACGAAGGCGGCCAGTTGCTAGACTGCGTTAACACGGCTGACTTGCAGGATATATGCACTGGGTCAGCGGCACTTACTTTTATGAAGTATTCTCCATCTTCCGAATCCATCTTGGCGGTTCTTTATGTCGTTTATCTATACATTTGGGCGGGCCAACCCAGGCACCTGTCTATTCGGTATGTAAAGGAGTGGCTAAGGCGTCCGTAGGCGCTGTCGGAAAACGGGGTTCGTGTGGTATCTCCTCGAGCACGTCGGAGCTTCGGATAGCCTTACGGTGATGCTGCTCGCCACGGTAGCAGGCCTGGACAGGGCAGGTTAGCACGACAACGTCTGCGACGATGAAGCTGCCGGAGGCGGAGCGAGAAAGAAAGAATATCGTGACTGGGCTGATAGCGATCGTGCAAAGTAAATGAAGAGACGGCCGCGCAAAAAAGTAATGCTGCTTCGGTTGGGAAAATATGCAGGAGCACGCACGCAAGCAGTCCCTGGCTGTTGTGAAAAGGAGAAGTTGAGGGGTTCGTCGGAGCCCCGAGAGATATAAGGAGGCAAGGCAACGCGTGGTGCGGGCACAATCACAATACACGAGCGGGTGCGAAGCAGCTGGCCGTGATGGTGTGCGTCAAGCGTGTCGCGAGCGTGTCTCTGCGGAAAGGAGCGGGTGATTTCTCGTGGAGTGTGATGCAAGGCGAGGCGCGGTGCCTCGAGGAGCTGCACGGGGGCTGCGGAAATGAAGCAGCTGCGAGACACGGGGCAACGAACGACAGCACAACCACACAGCCTCGCAGCAGGTCCCCAGCGGCGAGGAGCCGCGAGAGCGTTCGAAATTCACACCACGGGACACGAGGCAGAGGATCAGTGCCAGCAAGGAGATGTCGGGGGAGAGCAAGGCGGTTTGCTGGGACACACAAAGTGGAAAATATCGTGGCGAAGGTGAGGCGGCAGGAAAGGCAGCAAGGTGGTGGGTGGATGGGCAGGTAGGCAGGTAGGCAGGCAGCAAAACAACGCAGGCGAAGCAGCGAGCGACAGACGACAACAACACTGACTCACCTCTTCGCGCGCACCCCAAAACGAGACCGCAGAGACGCCGTGACCGAAAAGCAACAGAAAGACGAAGCAGCGACAGCAATGGTCGACGAGGACCTCGAGCCGCGGTCGGCAAAGCGTCGCCGGTGCAAAGCAGGAAAAAAACACACACCGAATTCCCACCGTTGGAGGAGGGGAACGGCGAGGCGGTTGGTGGTGGAGAGGTGAGAAAACGGGAAAGTTGCGTTTCAAGTGCAGAAGAAGGGGTCCTGCGGGCGGACGGCCGAGGGACGGGGGGTAGGCAAGGTAGTTCTAGATTGGGGACGGACGATGGAGGGGCCGGGCCTGCCTGCCTGGCCTTGTCCGAGTATTGCCTGCTGACGACGGCGGGCGACGAGGGCTAGCACGAGTCCGGACAGGAGGCGTGAGGGAGGTCGGCAGCAGGTAGGTACTGTGCCGTAGCGGGTTGGAGGTAGATTAAAAATAAAATAAAATAAAAACACACGATAAGCCACAGGGCGGGAGCGACGCAGCCTCAGAGGGCGGCGACGGGAGCGCTTTGGCTACCATGCGATAATGGCTTGGGCGGCCGGCTTGCAGGCAGTGGAGAGAGAAGCAGAGCGGCGCCCGCGCGAGCGGCTGTGGGATGTGGATGTGGATGTGGATGTGGATGCGGATGTGGAAGAGGCATGGACATGGGCATGGGCATGGGCCTGGGCGCCCGGGGCATGGGTCGTACTGCGGATGATGAGGTGGGTGGAGAGAGGGAGGGACGGAGGGATGGAGGGATGGATGGATGGATGGAGGGATGGCTTGGCTGGATGCTCCAGTGGCAGCGCGCAGTGGAGCGCCGGAGGCACCCACCTATGTTGGAGGTCCAGTGCTCCAGCTGGGCGGTTGCTTTCCGGTCCAGGTCCCACGTCGGGAGCATTATGGCATCCGGCAGGCCACTGCCAGCCCGCCAAGCCCACCTCACCTCAGCGTCCCATCCCCGTCCTCGTCCTCATCCTCATCCTCATCCTCATGCCATGCCACCCCGTCGCTGGCCATCTGGGACCAGCAGCAACCGCGAGTCTCGGCGCCGGCGCTGGGCCGGAACCCTGGCTGGCTGGCCGCCGCCGCCATTTCCAGGCGCCGCAGACACCCGGGCCAGTGCCCGTTGGACCCCGTTGGACCGCCCGGGGCTGCTGATTGGAAAGTCACAGGGCCCCGCGCCCGTTGGAGGGGCGCGAATGACGCTCGCGGCGCGCACCACGCCCACCACAAGTACTAGGTACTTGGGGCGTGACCTGCGGCTGCGACGCCAGGCCGGGGTGGGGGGAGACCCTGTGGGCGCGGGCTGCCGCCGCTCCCACTGCGGCGCCGGTCAGCGGTCCAATAATGGGGGCGCGCGCCGTCCAGATTGGTGTGCATTAGGACCTGCTGCAGCAGACGAACCCGTAGCGCCGCACGATGGAAGCAGAGGGTCGGGTACGAGTGCGAATGTGAATGATATGTGATGATGCCGGTGACGGGTGATGGCGACCATGGGCGCTGGCATGCGTTGATGTTGTTGGCGACGGCGATGATGATTGTGGTGTTGTGGCCTGTCTCCAGCGAGCGGCCAACCCCGATCGCATTGGATGGTTATCGTGACGATGATGATGTCGCTGGCATCGTCGACCAACCTTCGGCGCAAGCCCGCTGAGCATTGCCATGGCATCCCTGCCTTGCCAAGTAAATTATCCGTATGGCTGCGCGTGCAAACAATGATCGTCGCCGCTGCCGCCTCCCCTTGTCTCGCCTCAGCCGGCTCCACGCCGGCCAACCCCCATGTGCGTCTATGTCTGCACTCGTATGGACCAAGAGACCGCCCGTATTCCGAGCAACTCACACGGCGGCCCCAAACTGTTGTGCACCTGCATTTCAAATTGCACTTGCACGGCGACCGTCGCGTATCCCTCGCTCTCTCGCTGCTAGAAGGCACACGAACGGCGACAGACGACGATGACGGACGGCTCGTCGTCGCATCGCGGCGCGTTCGAGGCCTTCGCCAAGTACGCGAATGGGACATTGGCGCCGTGACGCAGGCAGATGCCGTATGACCTCGCCCGGTTTGACGGCAGCGGGTGCGCTGCCCAGCGCCGACGGCCGAACGACACCACAACATTCATGGTCCGCGTCTCCGTAGTAGTGGAAGGCCTGGGCGACGACCAGCGGCGTCTCCCATGAGGCGCCCCATGGGGGTACAGCATGCCATGGCGACATGGCGACGTGATGGTTCGCGACCATTGGTCCCGTTTCGACTGATGGACAGGCACCTTGATGAGGACGATATCACAACGCCCGGGCCGACCTCCGGGAAGCTCCCTGGCTGGGGCATGCGCCAAGGTGCCGCCGGCGCCAAGCCCACTGTCCATCCGAGCCCGGGTGTGCTGGCGTCCGTGAAAGTCCTTCTGTGCGATGCTGCTTCGCTCGACTTCAGCGTCCATGTGGGGTGGTCTCCTCGGCGTCCGCTTGGAGTTTGCGTGGCGGGGCTTTGGAGGGCCAAAAGCATGGGGGGCGGCATTCCATCCCTGCGGGCCGCCGTGCGAGGCTGTCCGGGGTGGGAATGCCGCAGGCCTGCCCGCCACGCGCCACTGCACGCGGTGTCTGAAGTTCGAGTTGTAGGGTGAGCGGCGTTGCGACTAACACGGTGATCAAACACCGCCAGGCAAAACAGGACGACTGAGAATCGGGTACCCGTACGGACTAGTCCGTAGATGCCTCAGGCAATAGAATGACGGCGAGAGGGTGCTTGCCGCAGGCGGGCAGGCACTCCCTGTCGCTCCTGAATTCCACCGTCGCCGTCAGTTTTGGCACGGAAGGCGCATCCCGCCCAGCCAAGAAAGGGTACTCGGGCTCGGTACGCGCCGACCTGGACGACGACGACGGACCACACACCACCCATCCATCCAAACCGTCTTCTCTCATCAGCCCACGAGCTGCAGGTCCATGACAGCAAACACACCACCATTCCTGCGGCCGCTGCAGGTGCTTTTCGATTGAGCGCGACGCATGCTCGCTCATGTTTCGCTCCGGGGGCTGCTTCTTTTTCGCCGCAATGCTCGGCGATGATGGTTCAAATCACCTGCCGGCAGGTCATGTTAGTTAGATCCCGAGGGTGTGCGCCGCCGGTGTCTGAGATGGAGGCCAGGTGAGCACCCGGTATGCAACACGCCCGGCAACGCTTGCGAAAAGGTTGCCTGCTGTTTACACGGCGAAACAGCATCAAGGCAGCTAACTGCCTGTATCGTCCCGTAGCTGCTTCGACGACGGCACACTGGCCGAGTCCATTCCACTCCTCAGCTGGCCACAGGTCGCCCGCCGCGGCCCTCGCTCGATCAACCGCTGGCCTGGCCATTTCGTCATGCGACCCTGCCGAGGTGGCTTTGAGACACGCACACGATAGGCGCCGCCCCGTTCGCAAACAACGGGGGCGCTGCCCCGTTCGCTGTAGCCCATCTGCACGGGGCAGTCTTATCAACGTCGCACAAACAACAACGCCGGCATCCACGGAAGCGCCCAGGCTTCTTGCCTGTCGTGCTCTGCGCGGGACCCCACGTCGGCTCTTCAATCGCGCTCGCGCTCGACCTGTCTCTCGAGTCTTGGCCGCCGGGCTGTCGTCGACCTGTCACCGGCGCGCCGCATTGCTCGCACGAAAGATGTCGTATCAGCAGATTGCGACCTCCGGGCCACGCCGCCAGTGACGTGACGAGGACGCAAAACGAGCTACAGCCATCTCTCTCGTAGACCGTCCGTGCGACCCTGGCCCCTCCTCCGGACCTTAGCGCATCCAGGGTGTGCTGGGCGCGCGCGGTGCTAGCGGCCCTCGCCTCCGAATGACATCCTCGTCACGGGCATCGGCCATCTGAAGACGCCCAACCCACGGGACCTTGGGGACCACTCGACCAGTGGACGACCGCAAAGGCATGCGAGAAGTCGATACGGCCACCCAAGTCGCCACCCCGATTCCCATCTGCCCTTGACCCGCCGTGGGTCCCATCCACGGGCATCTGCCCACGATACCATCACCGTCGCCCGTCGCGGCACCGCCCTGCGAGACGCGCTCACCTCACCGCTCTCCCGTCCCCCGCGCGGGAAATTTGGACTCGAGGCTGTCTCGCACAACCACCAGAATCGCCCTGCCGCCGCCGCCGCCGCCCCTCCATTTATGTCATTTCTGGCCCCGCCAACCGTGTCTCGATGTTTGATTGGGAGCAAGCATGTCATCCACTCCTTCAAGGGCCCCCCTGTCATATGCAGCTCCTCTGAGACCCTCCTGTGTTCCCGGTACTTCGACCATCGAAACATGCAATCGCAAGACAGCGTCAAATCATACCATGCATGAGGGGAGGGGCCTGCGCGTCGCGCTTTGCGCCTCTAAGAAGGTATGAGGTACGTACGCGCAGGCACTGCGGGCACTGCAGGCAACAAGACTGTCCCATGTTGGCAACATCTGTGGACAACAGGAAAGGGATGAGCCAAGGTTCGCCTTTCGGCTGGCAAGCCGTCATCTCGGATAAGACTGGCCGACGTGCCACACCCGGCGCATCGTGACATCAGCCATGCCATGAAGAGTCGCCTCGGACCATTTAGAGGGACCTCACCAACGACGCGCCACCGTTTCACGAGTGTGTTCGGTATCATCCGGACTGGTGCCAAGGGCTCTGAATTCCACCGCAGCCTGGGGAACCGCACGGCGAGGCTGTTTGATGGATCCCTCAGACGCCTTCTATGCCGTGCGACCCCAGGTCAACGTCGAGACGTTTCCTGGCACGGGTTTGTGTTGCGTCTGACTCCAGAGACTCTTGTGCAGTATGTCTGCCTCGGTTTTCTCGCGCGGCACACCTTCTTGGCGCCCTCCTGCAGGTCATTGCCAATTGGGACAACCACACGACCCCACAGCCGACAATGTGACTCCGACCGCCTTTCGCGATGAGGTTGGCGACTTGTCGCCTTGAGCACGGGTAACGCCCGGCCCAGGTGCTGCTGGGCTCACCATGCACCCCGAGTCATGGCAGTGGCCACTATCTTGTCTGCAGACAAGCACAAGTCGTATGCTCGGCAGCAATCGCAAGGCCAAGGCCTAAACCGCACCGGCAACGCGAGGTCAGCGCGCGATGCCGACGTGCGCTTCCTAGACGGTGCACTTACACACACCACCATAGTGACCCTCGGTGGCGTTCACCAAAGCCGAACACTGGAGGGTGCTCTCTCTGCATGAAGAAAAGCAAAGACATGTAGACTCTGCGCTAGCATAATGTTGCTTATCCTCTCTCATCTGCAAAGCAGGAGGTGTCTGGAGGACACTTGATCTGTAGTCCCCGTCTGATGGCAAACATGTCCACCAGATAGGGAGGCTCTCAATTGTCGCTGTTTCATGGAAGGGATTTGACACGCACTTTGGCTTCTGGATTCCCGACACCATCCCCCGAAACGGGGAGAGCGAAGCATGAAATGACGATATCGACTATCTGTCGGCATCCACACAGCAGAGCGCGCGTCGTTAGCGCCGCCCCCAAACGGCGGCGCTTGTTAGGTGATGGCGTTGACGGCCGCGAATGATGCCATTCCAGGAGAGGCGGTGGGCCACGATGCTCGCGCAAGAGCCAACGACGAGACACGATCAGCGATGTGCGGCAAGAGTTTGGAAGGTGGCCTGGGCAATCTCTGCGAAGTCGAGATCGTCCGCAGGTGCCGGCGACTCAGCCCGCGGTCGACGAGCCGTGATCCACGGACGCAAAAGACCGGCAGGCAGTGGGGGTCCTGCGAACTCGGCGCCGCAATGCGTGCCATGGCCGAAGAAAGATGGGATGGCTGCATGAGAGGTCGGAGGGATGCGGTCGCTGAGGCGGTGCGGGTCTGGGCTCTGCGGATATCGCTTGCGCTTTTGGCGGCTGTTCCAGAAATATCAAGCCTCCGCACCCAACCACCCGCACCCGCGCGAGAACCATTGCTGGACGGGCATGGTCGGGAGACCACATGACTTTGTGTCAACGTCAGTTGCTGCCACGGGCTCGAGAGACCAAGCGTGCTCACCGCCCGCGGGTCAGGACAGGGCCGGCCCCATCTGGACGACGCCTGTGTGTTCGTTGGCCCGTTGGCCCTCGTTTTCGCCAACTTAGCCGGTGACGGAGGTCTCTCATGTGCATGTACATGCGTTCCCTGCGTGCTGTACGCGTATGGCGTCATTCTCGACGTAGGATCCTCTTGGGGTTGGCTTGGCGCCATGCAAGCGGCAGCTTTTCAGCGCGGACGACGTACTCGTATCCAACCTAATCCCATCTCGGTCGCAGACTCGCGGGCGACGGCGCTGGCACCGGGGAAGCGACCCTTCAGGGTCCTCGGAGGCGCGACGCCCCTCGCTGCTTCGTCACCAGAGGCTCGGAGCGACAACGGGGTGTTTTTGGCTCGTCTGGCCGCGACCTTGGTGACACGGATTCACACCATGGCGCATCTGGGAACACACACACATGCCGAGAGCGATGCGCAATTTACTTGGCAAGGGCATCCGCCACGCGATCGCCGTTGCCAGCGTCGCCCGCCGAGACGGCTGCGACGAGAAGCCAATGGCAATGGCAATGGCAATGGCCTGAGTCGCGGCGGTTCGAATCGCATAGGGCACGTCCTCGGCGCTACGGAGGAGGATGAGGCATGGGAGCCGCACATCTCGCGGGGTAATGTCGCTCGTCTCGAGGTTGGCGGCGCTCGAGGGTGCAAGGGTGCACCGAGAGGCCCCTCCAAGACCCCACGGCCGCGACGCCACGCCGATCCTGGGCCACGACGCCGCTCCTCGGCCTCTCTGCCTCTTTCGTATGTCGACGATTTACGTGCATGCGCATCTCGACAGAAGGGAGAAAGGGCTCCCCGATGTGGACTAGGGAGCCGTCGACTCATGCTCATGGACGTTGGCGGGCGTGGGCATCTTGGTACCGGCTACTTCGCAACCTCCGCAACAGGAGGCGGCCTCTGAAACGTGGCTGCCTGTGGACGTGGCGGCGGGAAGCCGTGTTTCAAGGCGACGGGGCCACTGAGGCAAGTGGAGCACGGCAGTCTGGGGATGAATCGTTCAAACATCATTAAGGCTTGTTGGTGAAGCTATCCCGACACAATAGAATGTCGTTGCTGAATGGCCACGAGCTCATGGCACTGTACTGTACAGTACCGTACAGTACAGTACCGTACTGTATGACGAGTCTATCAAGTGACAATCAACGCTCTATGTTACAGCTCGACTCGTCTACAAGCGCTAGTAGTTTCACCTCCGTCGCGCGACGCTCGCCACCGACACCGAGGCCGGTTGCCGAGACGGGCAATAGGGCGGACCCGGCTCTCACTTGGGCCCTACCGGGACGATGCGCTCCAGCGTACGGAACCCGTCGTGCGCAAAGCCCTTGGTTACGTCCACCTTGTAGTCCTTGCCGTCGACGGTGATGACGCCGAAGCCCATGTCGGTCCAGGCGGCACGCACGCCCCGGAACATGTTTGCGAAGGCGCGGCCAAGGCGCCGGAAGGGCATTGTCAGGAGGTGCTCCATGTCGAAGCGCCAGAGTCGCTCGCGGCGGCGCCGGGCCTCGTCGTCTTCCCGGCGGCGGCGCAGCTCGGGCACGTACTCGTCGGGCAAGGAAAAGCGCGACTTGAGGGACACGCGGTCGAGCGGCGCGATGACCACCTTGGGGGCGAGGAGCGGGACCATGCGCTTCACCGTGACCTCGATCTGGGGGCCCACGGACGCCGCGGACGCGGACGCGGACACGGACGATGTCGCAGATGTCGCAGATGTTGTCGTCGCGGCAGCGGCTACCCTGCGCCCGGCCACGGCTGCGGCTGACGACGACGCACCACCAGACGCGGCGGTGGCGACTGCGGCCGGGGGCGGCGGCGGCAGCACGCGGATGGAGCTGACAATGTTGGGCGTCTTGGAGAGCAGGTAGAAGCCCATGGCGCCGAGGAGGACGTACGAGGCGCCAAACGTGATGCCCACCCACTGCGGCACACCCTCGGGCTGGTGGACGACCGAGGGCCCGGTGAGGGCGGTCCAGGCGACGATGGAGAGGCCGCTGGACCAGCAGCCAAAGTAGAACCAAAAGTGGGAGGGCGCCTCGTATAGAAGCGTCGGCGTCTGCTTGCTCGCGAGGCTCTTGATGAAGGCGTACCGGCTGGGCGCCACGGAGGGAGCAGGGCCTGCAGCGGCCGCGCCGGATGATGGTGATGATGGTGATGATGATGGAGACGGCGACGATGTGGGTGACGGAGACGTAGGGGCCCGTGAGGATGGTGCGTGTTGTTGTTGTTGCCCGGCCGGCTTTCTTGGTTTCGGCGGCGCGGGCGAGGTTCGCAGGGCGCGGGCGGAGGAGGTGAAGAGCCGCGACGGGCTCGCCGCGGGCGGCGTCAGGTATCTGCGGTGAAGGAGATGCAGCTCGTGCAGCGCATCGGTCCGTGGGCCGAGAACGGCGCGTCGGCACGGCGCCGGCAGGACCAGCAGGCCCCTCGAGAAGCTCGCCATGATGTGTGTATGCGGATATGTGTGGACGCGCGAATGCAACGAATTGCCCTGCGTGGACGGCCGCAATGTCAATTGTAAAGGGATCCCGCGATGCGTTACGGATCCATTGGCTCGAAGGAGTCGTGTCGTCGCGGTCGCGCGTCACAGGTCGTCGTCGTCCGTCGTCGTTGGAGTTGACGATGCTGCTGCCCGGGAAGCTGGGAAAAATAATCGTGACCAGCTGGTCCAGGGTCCGTCCGATTCGGGACTAGACAGGGGTGGGCGTGTCGAATCCAGAGTCCCAGACGGCGTGGCAGGGGGACATAATACCGCCTGCAGCGTCCGCGTCGGCCTGCGCCGCGACCTGTTTCTGTCAGCCCGGCAGTGGGCGGCGCCGCAGCCCGTGTCCCACCAAAAAAGCGTGCAGGCCCGTCCAGTATCGGCGCTCCCCAACAACAGCTCCGACGACCGCCCGCCCAAAAGCTCGCACTCGCTGAAACCTCATCCACCACCATCGCCATCGCCTATATCCTCCCCCTCCCCGGTGTTCCGCCTCCCACGGCCGCAACTCGCCTTCGCAGTCGGGCCCTTCCTCGAGAGAGCACTCGTCGCAACCGATACGACCCGACCTCGTCCCTCAATGGCGTCGTCCCTCACGGCCGCGTGCCGTGCCACGGCCCGCCTGGCTGGGAGCCGGGCGGCAACGGCAGCAGCAACTCCTCGCGGTTCGTGGCTTTGCTTTCCGGCCGCATCACCCCTCACCTATTCCTAGCGTCGAGACGGAAAACGAGCGCCCTGCTAACAGGATCGTCGTTCGGGCGGGACACAGGCTTCACCACGTCGGCGCGCTGCCTCGCCGCGCACAACTTCGTCATGCCCGCCCTCTCGCCCACCATGACCGAGGGCAACATCGCGAGCTGGAAGGTCAAGGAAGGCGAGCGCTTCAGCGCCGGCGACGTCCTCCTCGAAATCGAGACCGACAAGGCCACCATGGACGTCGAGGCTCAGGACGACGGCGTCATGATGAAGATCATGTCCGCCGACGGTAGCAAGGCCGTCCAGGTCGGCACCCGCATCGCCGTCCTCGCCGAGGCCGGCGACGACGTCAGCGCCCTCGAGATCCCCGCCGACGAGCACAAGCAGCAGCAGTCTGCCTCCTCCGCCAGCAGCAGCAGCGAACCTGCCCCCCGCGCCGAGTCCGACAAGCCCGCGCCGGCGGCGCCGCAGAAGAGCGCCAGCAGCACCAGCACCGAGGCGCACGAGCAGCGCTACCCGCTCATGCCCGCCGTCGAGCACCTCGTCAAGCAAAACGGTCTGAGCAAGGAGGACGTCAGCCGGATCAAGCCCACGGGCCCCAATGGCCGGCTGCTCAAGGGCGACGTGCTCGCCCATCTCGGCGCCATCAACGCCGACACCCCCGCCGCAGTCTCCTCGCGCTTCGACAAGCTGGCCCACCTCGACCTCAGCAACATCAAGGTCGCCGAGGCCAAGAAGCCCGCGCCCGCACCCGCCGCCGCCGCCGCCGCCGCCGCCGCCCCGGCTGAGGAGGCCCTCCCCGCTGCGCCGCAGGCCCTCGAGGTCAACGTCCCTGTCTCGCTCGCCAAGGTCGTCGAGGTGCAGAAGCGCATCCACGACACCCTCGGCGTCTTCCTCCCCGTGTCCACCTTTGTCAGCCGCGCCGCCGAGGTCGCAAACGACGACCTGCCCCGCGCCGCCCGCGCGCCCACCGCCGGCGAGCTCTTCGACCAGGTCCTCGGCCTCGACAAGGTCAAGGCTGCCAAGGGCTCTCGCGGCGTCTACCTGCCGCAAATCTCCGCCATTCCTCCCGCCTCGTTGCTGGCCCGCGCCACGCCGCGCCCGGCTGCCCGGAAGTCCGACATCATCGACGAGCTTGCGCCGCGCAAGAAGAACAGGGCCGCCGCTCCACCCGCCGGCGTGCCCACTGTTCCGGGGCTGTCGAGCGGCATGAACGTGTTCAGCCTCGTCGTGCCCAAGGAGGAGGAGCAAAGGGCACACCTTTTCCTTGAGCGGTGCAAGGTGATTCTGGAAGAGGAGCCCGGCCGGCTGGTGCTGTGAGACGCGTTGGATGTTGTTCTGAGCCATGTAACTATTAAACGACCCTAGACCATTTGCAAAAGACACACCTTCTATACAACAGCTTGGTATATCCCAGACGGCGGACTCTCGAACCCGAGTCAACATGGCTCTCCACTATATACAAAGAGTTGTTGTTATACAGAGCCCTTCTACCACCAGTCGGGCCCAAACCTCTTGCCCTCCATCACGCTCATCTCCACCGCCGTGCCCTGGACGTCCATTGTCGTAGACACGATGTTGTTCCCCCACCATTTCGGTGGCTCAATCCCGCGCATGGTAAACGCAAAGAAGATGAAGAGCGTAGCTAGTGCCAATCCCAAGTCGAGCCCGCACGACGTCAAGAAGTTCAGCCGGCTCCACCAGCCAAAGTACCGCTTCTTGATCCAGAATTGGAAGACGAAGCCCACCATGGCCCATGAGAAGTAGTTGAGGGGTGTCGCAGGTGGTATGGCTCCTGCGCCGCCGAAGATGAGAGGCGCCATGGCATACTTGAGTGGGGATTTGGGATAGCGTTTGGAGAGGTAGTGGATGACAATTGGGGTGACAGCGCCAAGGATAAAGAAGATGAAGAGACCCGAGTAGATGCGGCCAGGCGAGAACATTCGCGCCGGGCCGATCAAACCCCATATGACGGATGCTGGATTTGATGTCAGCTCACCGGGGCGCATGGAGGAATCAGGAGGAAGGCGCCGTACCCGAGAAGAAAACCCGACCGCCAGGACACGTGAACCGGTCTTTCTGGTGAATATCGCATACATCGTCAATGTTGTTGAGCGCAAGGTTCAGAACGGTGATTTGCACGAAGCATGAGAGACTTGTTGCCACGACCTGAGACCAGAACATGGTTCGAGGGGGGATCTTCATGTAATGCCCGTACTTGAGGTCTGAAACGAAGTGCAAGGCTTGCGACCTAGTATGGTTGTCAGCATCGGCCTACACGAGGGCAAACGTGCTCGTACATTGTAATATATCCGAAGGTTTTGAAGCTTTGTCGAGCATTAGCAGCGTATCACAAACACCTGCCCAAGGATCTTACATCATGAGTGCTAATGGTCTGCCGGGCTGGATGTATCCGTAAATAAACTCCGTGAGCACGTTCAGGCCGATCTGATTATTCGTGACGGCTTCGATGATGCCAATGGGCAGCGAGAACCCGAAAGATATGGCCACCGCTAGTAGAAATGCCCACCAACTCAGCTGCGTTGGATAAGCCACGACAGTATACATGCCAATAAGGAGCATCTAAGGGGGGCCACGTTAGCAGACATGGTCCAGAACTCTGTCTGCGGACGACTCACGAGAGCGAACAGAGACATGTACCACAATGTGGGGGCCTCTTTATACTTCTTCATCAACTTCATGTGTATATCCGGCTTCTCTTTTGTGCTGTTTCGATACTGCCTCCATATTTGCTTGCGATAGTGGATGAATGTATATACGATGAGTGCTGAGATGGTGGCGAAAGACAGTCCATACGCCATGGCAAATGTTGTACTTTTTCGGTCAGTCGTTTGTCAGAGGAGCAGCCATGGGCGCATACCTACCTGATGAAGAGCGGAGAGTAATTCTGATATGCCTCCTCGTCGAGCGTGAAGTCGGACGTAAGGATGCGAGAAGTGTTGTACGGGCGACCAGTGTTGTCGTAGGTGCTCGCGTCGCTCATGGGAAGGAAGTGTGCATACCAGGCCCCAGAATAGTGCAGGACCGAGCAGCCAAGAATAAAGAACGTAACAACCCCCACAACCGTGTTCGCAATGGCGTACCTGATCTCGGTCAGTTTGAGCACCTCAAGGAGGTTTCTTTCAAGTCATACCAGGGAGGTATCAGAGGCGAGCCGATGAAACCAGTGACCTGGGTCCAGTCAAAGGTCATAGGAATCAGAGATAGGCCGGTGGTGCCACCAAAAAGCTGGTTCACCACGACATTCTGCGGTGCTATCCAGGTGGCAAAGGCAAATACACTGAGACATTTGACAAGGAAACCCGGGATGAAGTAGTAGGCGAAGGCGCCTACCGTGACCAGCATAAACCACCGGTACCGCGGCATGCGCCCACCGATGATACTCGGGTCCTTCTTATCGTTCTGCTCGTACATGGCGTTCATTAGAGTGACGGCGACAAGATTGCTTGGCCAGATCATGGACGCAGGGTAGACTAGGCGTACGTCAGTAAAGGCTCGCTCGTGCGACGAGGAAGATACCCCGTACCAAGAAACTTGCGCATTGTTCCCGCAATACCATAACCCAAGGACTGAGTCGAGATGGTCAAGAGTAGCTGGAATGGGATGCCGAAATTTTGCTTGTAAAAGATCATCTGGGCCAGGATGATGTCCGTGGAGTAGGCGACAGAGAAGGCGACGCTGGCCATAACACCAATAATGGCATGCTCCTTGATATTGAATGGACCAGGGTTCAGGCTCCATGTGTGGCCAAACGTGGTAAACTTCCTCTCAGGCAAGATTTTCGCCCATCCGTGTCCTATCGGCCAGGCAATGATCTGAGCGACAAGGGCATTGATGGAAATGGACGGTTGACGAAGCGAGAACAGTGTGTTCATGGAGGCGCCGAGGAAAACAAGGGATAAGCCGATTGCCCAGGCGCGGAAGGTGTTGCAGGGCAGATCCTCGTCGTAATTATGCACAGCAGCTCGAACTTCTGGGTACGGCGAGTCTTCCTCCTCGTGAGGCTTCGAATCATCCTGGGGGAGCAACCCATCTTCCGCGTGGGTCAGGTCCTGAAGCTCGTAGTCCTCCGGGAGGTTTGGATCCATGAGCGGCTCATTTTCGGAATCCGTGTCGTAGTCTTCGGGCACGTCCTTGCGTTCATCAGGCGACTCCGAAGGCCGCAACGAAGAAAACGAATGTCGTGCGCTTGGCACGTGGCCGTCATCCGAGCCCGCATCTATGCCGGTCGCCTCGGCACCGACGGCAGCATCGTGACCACCGTGGTTGGTCGTCATGGTCCAGAGTCCAGGCGGAGCCTAGATCAGACGAAAGACTGCCAGTCACCCCAGAGCTTGCCTTGCCATGTGAGATGTGTCTCAGCCAAGCTGTCCCGCGTCGCGGAGTTGCTGGGGCTCAACGAAACACAGGATGACAGGACGGCCCGTTCGGGAGAGTAGGCAGTGGCAGCGACAATGACGGGATGCGCGTTCGGCGCTGGTCTCTCGCGAGATGAGCGTCTATCGCCGCGACTTCTTGGGGCGGACAGCAATTGTCGTGGTCGTGTCCGTGTCGCGTGGTCGTTGGGCGCAGGTCCCCTTTTGGCTGTCCTCGCGGCCCGCACTGTTGGCGCAATTCGAGACAGACTAGAGCGCCAGCGCGCGGGGGGCATGCGCGAGCAAGCGTCTAGACCTGAGGGATGAGACGCCGGCAGGAGAGAAAGGAGAGAGAGAAGTGCAAGGTCGTGGTGAGATTGGGGAATTGCTATAGAAGTGCTTTTCCGGAACAGCCACGACGATGCATGGGTTGCGCCTGCCGCACCTTCAGCCCGAGCCGCACCCTTTTATTCCATATTCCGTTTCTATTGCTGAGTGAGCTGCCTATTGTACAGGCAAGCGCGTCCGGGTGCAGCAACAACCTAAATAATACGTACCTACCCTTAGCTCATGGTCAGTGAGCACTGAGCACTGAGCACCTCAGGCTGTCAGCCATGTGGGTGCACAGGGCGCCGCCACAGACAAACTGCGCTAGGCTGAGCCTGGACAGCTGCGGGCGGAAAACCACAGGCGGGCCAGCCCGACTTCGTATCAGTCCCTCTGCAAACTTGCTTGCGCTGTCGCAAGTCCGCAGCATACCCATCCACAGACTCCCGACTCACGACGGGGAGGCAGCTACATCATCTCGTGCAGATGGTCATCCTGCTCCATACGTGATCGCGCCCCCGCACGGGACATGGAAAAGCAAACATGCGTCGGGTTGTCGTGACAGGCCTTGGCGCCATCACGCCGCTCGGGGTCGGCATCCGGCGCACATGGTCTCGGCTCCTGGCCGGAGAGTCTGGCATCACGAGCGTCGCCTCCCGAGAGCCGCGGGCCCGGTGGCAGGAGTTGACCAGCACCGTCGCCGGCGTCGTGCCGCGCGGCAAGGCCGACGACCAGTGGACCGCATCCGACTGGCTCACCTCGGCCGAGCAGCGCCGCATGTCCGCCTTCACCCAGTACGCCATTGCGGCCAGCGAAATGGCCCTCAAGGATGCAGGCTGGGATTCTGCCAGCGAGCAGGGCAAGGAGGCGACCGGTGTGTGTCTGGGCAGCGGCATCGGGAACCTCGAAGAGATTTACGAGACAAGCTTGGCACACCACGCTGATGTGAGGACAGCGCAAAGAGCATCACAACTCATCCACTGACACGTTGCGCAGGGCTACAAAAAGGTTTCGCCTTTGTTCGTCCCCAAGATTCTCATCAACATGGCTGCGGGTCATATTGCCATGAGGCACGGATTCCAAGGCCCAAACCATGCAGCGACGACGGCCTGCACGACGGGCGCGCACTCCATCGGCGACGCCTCTCGCTTCATTGCGCTTGGAGATGCCGACGTCATGGTCGCTGGAGGCTCCGAGTCTTGCATCCATCCGCTCACATTTGCCGGGTTTGGTCGGGCTCGGTCGCTATCGACGGCCTTTAATGACAATCCGACCGGCAGTTGTCGTCCGTTCGACGCCGACCGCAACGGCTTTGTCGTGTCCGAGGGTGCCGCCGTATGTGTGCTTGAAGAGCTGGAGCACGCCAAGGCGAGGGGCGCGAGGATCTATGCCGAAGTACGAGGCTACGGCTGCAGTGGTGACGCGTACCACATGACAGCTCCGAGGGAAGACGGCAACGGCGCGTTTCTAGCCATGAGGCGCGCGCTCAAAAACGCGCAGATCAGGCCCTCGCAAGTGGACTACATCAATGCCCATGCCACGGGGACACAGGTCGGAGACGTGGCTGAGGCGGCGGCCATCCGACGTCTCATGCTGGGAGAGGGCGGCGTCTCATCCGAGTCGCAGGTCACGGTGAGCAGCACCAAAGGTGCCATAGGACATTTGCTTGGTGCCGCAGGCGCTATTGAAGCCCTGTTTTGCATCCTCGCCGTTCATGAGGTAACACCCAACAGTCCATTTTAATGAGCTCGTGCGTTCGCTGACATGTTGGTGCAGGGCGTTGTACCGGCCACCCTGAATCTCGAAAAGCCGGATGTGGGTATCGATTTCAACTTTGTGCCACTCGAAGCACAAGAAAAGAAGGTCAATGTTGCCGTCACCAATAGCTTCGGCTTTGGAGGGACAAACAGCAGCCTCGTAATATCGCGATTGGACTGATGCAAGGCTCTTGTACCACTAGCACCATGTATTAACTTTTGGGCGGATTTGTATCATATAATGAGAGCTTTGTGTCGCATTATGGGTCAATAGAATAGCCATGACATCGGGATGAGCTCGGACTTAGAATCAGATGAATACCAGCGAGGGACGCACTTGCGTGACATGGCCGTCCATGATATCACGATTCACGATTCTCAACTGGAACCTGCGTCAGCCTAGCAGTAGCCCGCCAATGGATGCCCACCTGAAGCGGGTTACGCTAACGGGCGCTATAAAACGCCGCCCAACCGATATTCTGCCGGGCTTTCAGTGGGCCTTGCGGCGAAGTAGGACCCTCCAACCCGCCGTTGCGCGCTGCAAGTCGAGGTGTCATGCGCGTTGCGGCTGCTGCAGGCCTGACACCGAACCTGGCGGCAAAAAAAAAAGTCGCCCGCTGCCGCCGCATCCCGAACCGTCGCAGCTTCACGACCCCTTTACTCCCTCTCCCACGCCGTCCATCGCACGACGCCGCGCACAATGACGACCTGCGAGACCTGCCGGCTGCAGGCGCGGACGCTCGTCCGGTCCGCCGTCCGCGCAGGCGGCGCGCCCAGAGCCCCCGCGAGGGCAGCCGCACCGGCCATCCGGAGCGCCGTTCGACCGCTGTCGACGCAGGCGACACACACGACCACGACTACTACGACGACAGCACGCGCGACGATGACGATGGCCACGCCGCGGCTGGCCCGGTGGTTCAGCAGCACGAGCGCGCGGCGCGTCCTAGGCATGGGCGGCCTCGCCGAGTCGTACCGCGTGCTGGGCGCCTCGGAGCGGCTGTACAAGACGTGCTCCAAGGCGGCCGACTACCACATCACCGAGGAGGAGCGCAAGAACGACCAGGTCGAGAAGCTCGAGGACGGCGAGGAGCTGGGACACGCCGTCGACCCGGAGAACGTGTGGCACAAGAGTGCGTACAATCCGAGCCCTTTCCCCCAGCGGACGGTGTCACGGAAAGAACCCCCGACTGACAGACGTTCCATGCATAGCCTTCAAGCTGCAACCCAGCTTCAGCACGTGGTCGCACGTCACGATGCTGCAGCTCTACCTCGTCAACGCGCGGCTGCGGATGCTCGACCGCGACGCGTACCGCAACTGGCAGCAGCAGCTGGTGGACCACTTCTTCTTCGAGTGCGAGAAGAAGATGCACCTCGATCACGGCATCACGTCGGCGGCGCTGCGGCAGCGCTACCTCAAGGACATATTCGTGCAGTGGCGCGGCCTGCTGCTCGCCTACGACGAGGGCCTCATCAAGGGCGACGCCGTGCTCGCGAGCGCCGTCTGGCGCAACCTCTTCAAGGGCGACCCGGCCGCCGACCCCCGCGCCCTGCTCGCCATCGTCGGCTGGATGCGCTCCAGCCTCGCCGCCCTCGAGGCCGCCTCCGACATGACCTTTGTCCAGCGCGCCCAGGACATACTCGCCAAGCCGGTCGACGTGTTCTGGACGAGGCTCGAGGAGCCCTTCAAGCGGACGGGTGCCTCGGAAGAGGGAGACGGGGGAGAACAGCAGAAGCAGCAGTCAGACCCTGCCGGGCCTGCCGCGGCGTGAGCAGGTCGGCCGTGGATGACGACTGCAATTGTACAATGGATAAAGGCAAGGAAGGGGTGAAATGTAACAATACCATCAGTGAAAAGGGGGTCATGAGGAGTATTGGATGTAAGCATTATTATCTTGGGCCAGCCGCTCCCAACTTTGGACGCCGAATATTAGTACCCAGACATACCCATTTGCATGCGCGCGCCAGCCTCGGCGACTCTATAGGTCCGTCTCGTGCCTCGCTTCCGTAACATGCAGCAATCCAATCTACGACGCCTTTTCCCACATTTGAAACTCGTACTTTGTGCCCGCCTCCTCCTGCGGCCCCTCCGGGAGGCCGTCCTCGCCCGTCCAGGCCCGCAGCTCGTCGCGCGGCCTGCGCGTCCAGCCCTCGGCGGCAGCGCCGTCCACGAGCCTGATGGGGAAGAAGGTGTCGCAGTCAAAGTCGCGCTCTATCGCGGTGAGCAGGACGCGGCGCGCGGCGGGCAGCTTCAGGGCGGCGTCGTAGATTTGCGCGCCGCCCATGACGAAGACGCGCCCCAGGCGCGCGGCGTGGGCCTGCGCGTACTGCAGGGCGTGCTCGAGCGACGGGACGCGTACCGGCTCCTTGTTCTCCTTTGCTGCTACGGATGACGCTGCGGCGGTGGCGGCGGCGGTTGAGTGTGAGGGAAACGGGGGAGGAGTGACGGGGGCGGAGCGAGTGATGACTATGTTGAGGCGGTCCTTGAGCGGGCGGAACTTGGGCGGGATCGAGTCCCACGTCTTGCGGCCCATGATGACGGCGTTGACGGCGCCGGCGGGGGCCTGCTGGGAGGGGGAACAAGAACAAACGGCGTCAGAAAATCTTGGAATATTTCCACGTCATGTATGAGGAGGGGACAAGGGCAGAGGGCGGCCGAACCTGAGGCGGCAGCCGGGTGGTGACGCGGGCAAAGTACTGCATCTCCTTGCGCAGGCCGGTCCAGGGCATGGTGCCGTGGGCGCCGATGCCCATGTTGCGCGTCGCGGCGACGATGAGCGTGAGCTCGAGGGGCTGCATGGCGACGGAAGGGGGGACCGGGCAGCGGTCCGCCGGTGCGGTTGGGCTGAGTGGGTGAGGTGTGAGTGAGTGAAGGAGTGGTGTTGAGGCTCGAGACTGAGTGAGAGTGAGTGGGCTCCAGTGTGTCTCACGGGCGGGTTTGGTGGCGGTGGTGGGGTGGGTAAGCGGCAAGCAACCACATGTACGACCGTCAGTTGCCCTCGTTCTGAGGTAGATTTATAAACAGGTCCAAGTCAATTTGAGATGTTCATTGCATAGGATATGTTGTGTTTCCAATCTACATTTTACAGCGAGCAGGCTTCTGTTACAGGCTCCGACACGCACCACCTTTCGTCACTCACACCACCTCACAGCTTGGCCCCAGGCACCAGAACTTGCACATCTTGGTACTCGATGCCGAGGTGGTTGTAGATCTGCCCAAACCTGCAACGGGCTTCGTCAGTTTCGTCACCCCACAATTGAAAGATGTTCAGTAACCAGAGAGCCACGTACCGGTCGCTGCCGAAAAAGGGCTGCGCCTTGCCGGCCTTGTTGGTGACCCAGATCCAGGGGGCGCCAAAGGCACCGAGGTCGAGGGCCTTGGCCGTCTCGGCCTTGAGCGAGTCCTTCATGCCGTCGCGGGCGCCCATGATGGCCTTGACCTCGTCGTCGGAGAAGACCCTGGCGCCGCTGGCGTCGACGACCTCGGCGAGGGTGGCGGCGAGGACGGCGTCGTCGGTGAAGTTGGCGTGCGGCGGGGCCCAGAAGCGGCGGAAGAGCGCGAGGAAGGTGGCGTGCAGGGCGGCGGGCGGGTAGCTGGCCTTGATGTGGTGCAGGGCGCGCAGGGGCGACTGCGTGCGCGCGAGCTCGAAGAGGTTCGCCGGCGAGGCCCAGTTGGTGATGCCGCGGGCCGCCATGGCGCGCGGGGAGTCGTACCGCAGGTACTTGAGCTTGGCCGGGAGCATCCACGGGGGCTTGTTGCCTGCGATGACGACCCGTTGTTAGCCTTCTCCGGGCATTTCTCTACAGAGCGATGAGTTCGTCGTCGTGGCTTACCGGATGCCTGCATGATGCCGCCCAGGAAGACGGGGTGAAACCTGGCACGTCAGCGGCGGTGCAAACGAGTATACACGCGCGCGCGCGCGAGACGAGCGCGACACTGCGGCGCGGGACTCGACTCACTCGACCTCTACGCCATTGGCGGCGAGCTTGTCGAGGTTGCCGAGCAGGTCGACAAAGGCGACATAGCTAAAGAGGGACGCTGTCGCGCGCGGCGCGTGTGTCAGTGCGGCTGCGACACGGGGGGCGGCATATCGACGAGCGACGGACCTATGTCGAGGTAGCAGTCGATGCGCCCACCACCCATGATGGCTATGATTTGCAAGTGATTTAGAGTTATACCGTCGCAGGCTGAAGGGATTGCGACGACGTAGACTGAGATGGCGTGACGAGGAAGAGGGCAGGCAATGCAGAGAGTGTGTGGGGAGGCGGCTTTCGATAAATCAACTTCCCCGGATTTCTTCTGTCCACGAAACCAACGTCAAGAGATGAATGATGCCGGGACTCGGGGTGCGGCAGGCGGCACCCACGCGGCGCCCGGGAGCTTCCATGTTCCTGCTGGCCGCAATTGTGGGGAAGGGGTGCTTCGTAGCCGAGGCTGCATGGCTGCCAGGCCGGCGTTCACTAATCCAAACCCCGGATGGCTGGAGCCAGGGCGATCCACAGCATGTGTTCCAGCGGCCAGCGGCCGACATCGATGGCCATTGCAGGTTCATGTCGAGATATGACTTCTTTGTATGCGTGCTTGTTTGTGACGAAATGGTCAGCAGAGAGCCGGACCTCTAGCCCCGGACAGAAAGATAGACGGCCACTTTAGATGGCACGCTTGGCACGGCAGACACAAACTCAATTGCACCGTTTACACCTCCGTCATCATGCTATCAGCTTGAAGCGTGCCCGCCCCTCCACTGTTGTCAATTCTAACACCCACTGCCAGGTACTTGTAACGTCCTTCTGGAATAGAGAGAACCGCACGCCGTCAACGGACCCGGCCCCACCACCACCACCGGCGTCCATCCCCTGCTGCCGCCAGCAGCCCCCTAAAGCCGAGGCAGCGACCCCCGCCGCACCCGCTGGGGAGCCACCCCAGTGACCCCGCTACGGGGCGCAACGGTCACGGCCTGTAAGGTAGGTAATACAACGCCGTCCGAACCCCGGCCGACCTCGATCCGTCCTCCGTCACCACCGCCACGCCTGCGATGTAATCCACCGCATGCGTGATAGAGGCATACACAGTCTTTACAAAAGACCAGGACACCAGCTTCGCTCCCGGCCATGACCACGTCCAGCCATCCGTCAGCAACCTAATCGATCCCCCATCACCATCGTCACCACCAGACGTCGCAGCCATGTCACAGCCCGTCGCCCTCGTCGTTGGCGCCTCCCGCGGCATCGGCCGCCAGGTCGCCATTGACCTCGCAAACAACGGCTACGCAGGTATGTACAAGTTACGACCCGCCTCCTGGGTCAAACTCTCTCCACGGCCCCTTCATGAGATGATGAGACTGACAATGGTGTCGCGCAAGTCGTCGTCGCGGCCAAGACGGTCAGCGACCCGTCCAAGCCCGCCGGGCCCTTCCCGCCGGACCCCAACTCGTCCGCCTCCACTATCACCACCGTCGCCCGCGAGATCACCGAGGCCGGCGGCGCCGCGGCCGCCATCCCCGTCGACGTGCGCTCCGAGCAGAGCGTCAACGCCCTCGTCGCCAAGACCATTGAGGTATGTGCTGCCACCAGTGCCATCCACCACTACCACCACCACCCAGCGACAACCTTGCCTCCCGGGCTGGATCTTTCGCGAGGAAGTGAAAGCAAGCAAGAATGACTTGGTGTATATTATATCTAACTAAAACCTCCCGCCGGCCGGGAGGGAACCCAGACCTACGGCCGCCTCGACGTCCTCGTCTACAACTCGGGCGCCATCTTCTGGGCCTCGGTCGCCGACACGCCCCTCAAGCGCTTCCAGCTCATGCAGCGCGTCAACCCCGAGGGCCTGTACGCCGTCGTCCAGGCCGCCCTCCCGCACCTGCGCCACGCGCCCTCGTCCTCGGGCGCGTCCGGCATCAGCGGGGGGCGCGTCGTCGTCGTCAGCCCCCCCATCTACAGCCGCTTCTTCCGCGGCAAGACCGCCTACGCCATGGGCAAGGTCGGCATGAGCGTCCTCACAAAGGGCCTCGCCATGGACCTCGTCCGCGAGGGCGAGCGCTCCAGCGGCATGGCCATCACGAGCATCTGGCCCGCCGTCGTACGTCCTCCCGCCCCCTGACAACCTGATGGCCTCGCTCCGTCTAGGTTGATCAAATGATGTATGGAACCCTTGCGCCCGCTGACCTCTGAATCTACCTCGCCAGGCCATTGAGTCCGCCGCCACGGCCAAGTTCACGACCGCCAAGCCCGACGAGGCCAAGGACCTCCGCCGCGCCACCATCTTCTCCGACGCCATCCTCGCCATCCTCCGCGCCCCGCCCTCTGTCGTCAACGGCGAGCTCCTCCTCGACGAAGACTTCCTCCGCGACCACGCCGGCGTCTCTGACTTTTCAAAGTACAGCGTCGTCCCCGGCGCCACCCCGCGCCGCATCATGCCCGCCCAGCTACCCGACCTGACCGTCGCCGAGCAGGACGACGAGGGCAAGCGCTACGACAGCACGAAGCAGTCCCGGCTGTAGGGCCGGGTCCCGCTGAGGTCACTGGGTGTACGAAGTACAGGCAGCGCTACTTCTGTATGATATGCAAAAGCACTCTAATGAAATGTATATATGTACCGACTGTGGTTGTGTCTGCGCATGTCCGCTCTTACATCCTGGTTTGCCTAGTTCCCAACCTGCCCGACCCTCAACTCCTGGCCACCAACTGCTCCCGTACGCGCCTGTGTCAAATGTACTGCACGTACAGAACCGTCCCTGAACACCGCTCCGCGTGGCCTGTTTTACACACGCCACATCACTGTACCGCCCCTGCAGGCTCCCCCGAAGTCCTCCACGCCGACACCGTCGCTCACTCTTGACTCAAGGGATCCATGCCCTGCGTTATCTCCATCTCGCCAATCGTATCGTTGAATACTCTCGTCACGCGGCCCAGCACCTTCATGCGGTTCCACTCGTGTCGACTGCCCCAAATCTCATCCATGAGCTCCCGGTTGATCTGCTCGAGCTGCTCAATGGTGCATCCAGACGTGCCATCTGTAACCTCCATGAGGAAGCCCTCAACTGCGCCTTCAACAGAGAGGGGCTGGGACGCCGACGAGCCAGAGTTACCCAAGTGCGAGTCATCGCCCTGCGGATCCTGAGATTGGGGGGGGGCACCGGTGCTGTGAGGCCCCGAGTCCGCTTGGCGTGCTTGCGACTGGGATGACCCGGAGCTGGGTGCGACGTTGCCACGAGCCAGCGCTTGGGCCTGCGAATGCACCCATACCTCATCACTAGACGTTGCTTGGCTCTGGGCGGGGACGGGCAACGTATCGGGTATGTCAGCGTCGTTGTCAGGGCCACTGTTGCGCTGCTCGCCATGTGTTCCATTTGTGAGTTGGGTGCTCCAGTTGGACGAGCGGTGCGTCGACGGATCCGACGTCTTGGTCGTCGACGCCTCGTTGATGACTGCGGACGGCGAGACACCCGGCGGGAGAGACGTGACAGCCGACTTCTGAGAGATTTGAGTCATTCCAGTGTGAGCCACCGCCGACTGATCGGCCGACCTGGCCGGGGGCCCCATGGCTGATGTCTGAGTAAGCTCCTGCGTGTCCTCCACGCCGCTCATTTGCACATCGGCATCTTTAGGGCCATCCGTCTGGTTCGACGTCCCGTTGCTCAAGGGATGGGGTTCCTGGGCCTGCTCGTCTACCAAGTCGTGGCCGTTGGATAGCGGGCTACGAAGTTGGAACCGCGCCATGGTCCGCGCTCCTGGAACGGCCGCACCGAGGGTGACGGGACCCTGCGAGTCGCTGTCATTGCCACCGGCCTGGTCAGACTGAAACCTGTCACTGATCGACTGCATGATGGCACGCTTGCGTTCCCGCTCTGCAGCGAGCTTTGAGCGTTGCACCTGTCGCTGATATAGACCCTCCCAGTCAATATGGGCAGTGCTGGTCTCGATGCTGGCCACGTCGACCTCGACGTTGCTGAGAAGCTCGTTTGCCTTGAGCGTACGCTCCTTGTCACCAATGTTTCTGGCGTCTTTGGCGAGCGCCTTGATATCGAACAGAAAGTCCTTGGGTCGAGCATAGAAGCCATTGGACAGCCGTTCCTCGATGGTTGTCGTCTCCAAGTTGTAATAGCATTTGCCCGTGGCGGTGTCCCGCAGCACATCATTCCCATGCTTGTCCTTGACGATCTCAAAGGGCCGAATTTCGCCGCCTTCGATGTCTGGCCGCACAAAGTTGGGGTCCGCCTCAGCGAATAGATACTCAATCTGAGCCGGCGGGATGACTGGCTGTCTGAATTTCTTGTACCGACGGTTGATCTGGTCCATGATCGGCTGCAGCTGGATCTTGAGGCCGTTCAACAGCTGGTGATCCCTCTTCTGCACGGCTTTCATTTCTGCCTTGGTAGGCGGCCTGGCCTGCAGCGTGGGAGCGACGGGAAGCTCCTCCAGGACACGCTTCTTGCGGTTTTCTGGATCTGGGAATTCTGCAGGCTTCTTCTTAACGTACTCAAGCGTCGTAGAAAAGTACTCCATTCGGTAGGACTGTTCGAGTTAGCATCTGATCTTGCTAGGTTGCTGGATGGAGTGCTAAACATACTCTCTCTGGACGGCTGATCTCCATCTTGTTCTTGCGAGCGTAGCCGAAAAAGTCGCGCACGAGCTCGTTCGGCAGCCCGCCCTTCTCGCACTCTGCAGTCGCCAGCAGCAACACAGGATCCGTGGGTTGGATCGACTTGAGCATTGTTTGGAAAGTAATCAACGCCACAGTACCGGTCAGCGTGGCATACCACGCGTCAATGTTCGGGATGTAAATGACGCTTGGCTTGTGCCGACGGACTTCGGTGAAGAGACCAACAATCACCTGCTCCATTGGCTGCAAATTGTTAGCATGATATCGCCGAATTCGGGGAAGAGATGCGCACCCGTCCGTCTGCCAGCAAACTTGGGAGATCAAAGTTCTGTACGTGAAGACCTTCGAAGTAGTGAAGAATGGCCGAGGAGATGTAAGTCTGGCCCATACCATGGACTCCGTAGATGAGGAATCGCGGTCGGAAGACTCGCGACCGCTCGAACTCTTGGTGCATGACCTCTCGGCCGAACCCATGGTCGTCATCTTGGTACTGCTCGTACATGGCCTCCTCAAGAGCAGTCATTTTCTTCTTGCGGGGCAACAGGTGGTCCAGCACGCGCTTTGCCTCCACGAACTGGGCGCGGAGTAGCGGCTCGACCGACCGTGGCAATGGCTGGGCGCCAGAGGTAGCGGACCGCTCGGACGAGGGAATCAGCTTCTTGATGGATATCATGAAATCAGATGCATGAACCTCGATCTTGTCTGGGTCGACGACGAGCTTCTCGCGAGACGAGTAGATCTGCGGGTAGGTGCGTTGGATGGAGTTGAGAGCCGCCTCAGTGCACAGTGCCCTCAAGTCGGCGCCGCCGTAGCCCTTTGTCTTTTCCGCAAGAGACGCCTTGAATTGGTCCGACAGGCCCCAGTCCTTGGTGTGTATGTCGAGGATCGCTCGGCGGCCCTCGATATCGGGCAACGGGAAGTAAAACTCTCGGTCAAATCGCCCCGGACGTCGGAGGGCAGGGTCGATGTTGTCTGGGCGGTTCGTGGCGCCAATGACGATGACTTGGCCGCGGCCATCCATACCATCCATCAGAGCAAGCAAGGTTGAGACGATGGAGGCGTGGATTTGCTCTTGCTTGCTCGAGCGAACCGGCGCCAGACCGTCGATCTCGTCGAAGAAGATGATGCTGGGCTGCGTCTTCCGAGCCTCTTCAAAGAGGAGTCGCAGCTGCTTCTCGGCTTCGCCCACCCACTTGCTCAGCGCATCTGCTCCCTTGCGCATGTAAAACGAGATTTTGCGTCCTCCGGAGCCGACCGAGTTGGCCAGAGCGCGGGCAAGCAACGTTTTACCAGTTCCTGGGGGGCCATGGAACAAGACACCCCGTGGAGGCGTGACATGGAACTTGGCAAACAGCTCAGGGTACAGGAGCGGCAGCTGGACCATCTCCTTCAGTTGGTCGATATGCCCCTGAAGACCGCCAACCTTGCTGAAGTCGACATTCATATCCACGCCGAGAGGGTCCGCATCCGCCAAAGCCTTGCGATCCTTGATCTTACCAACGTTTGGAGTCGCACCAACAGCCTCGGCAGCGAGGCCTTGGCCGCCGGGCAGGAGTCCACCGGGTGCAGCAGATGTTGGCGTCATTCCCACGTTGCCAGCCACGCTCGATCGATGTACCATTTCGTCGTCGCTGCTGTCGGAGTCGGCGCCTCCAGCAGCTCCAGTCCCCCATGGCCCTCCAAGAATAGAGCCGGCACCACCACCTCCGCCAAAGGGGCCAAAGGTCGTGTTCAGGTTCCGATCCCAGCCGCCGCCGCCGCCGCCCCTACGGCGAGAGCGAGATGGGGTAGGGGCCGGATCTTGAATCTCTTCCTCCTCGATATTAACGGCTGTGAGTGGTGGCATGTAGTAGTTAACCTTGGCCCGAGACCTCCTTGAATGCTCTTGATATACAATGGGGGACTCGCGCCGTCGGCGCCTGGGCCGTGAGGACTGTCGGAGCTCTCGTGCTTCCTCATTCAGTTCGTCGAGATCAAAGTCGGGTTCATCATCGCCAGACTCTTCGGCACGACGCGAACTCCGGCCACCACGGCGGTTGGACCTACCGCGCGGCGTGGGGCTGTCGGTTTCTTGATTCTTTCCTTTGTCACTGCCAGACATTTCAGCATCCTCGGACTCGTCGCCGGGCTCAAAGTCACTGCTAGGTTCTTGAGTCGACTTCTTGGTCCGGGAGCCACGCGTCAGGCGGCGGGAAGTCGTGTTGGCGTCGGCGTCGGATTGCCCCTCTTCGGGTGCAGCGGCGGCGGCACGGGACGCTCTAGTCCTGCGCGTAACAGGAACGTCGTCGTCATCGTCGTCGTCACCGGCGGCTACTTCCTCCGCTTCTGCACCCTCAGCCCCCTCCGCCTCGTCCTTTGGTGCCTCGTGTTCGTGGCCTCCAACATCAACATCCTTCATCTCCTCGTCGGCCACCTTGCCCTCGACTGCCTCAAGATCCTGAGAGAGTTCGTCGGGCTGGTCTGCATCGTCGACGCGAGGAGCGCTACTCTCCTGTGTCGCTTCCTGAATCGGCTCTATCGTTTCAGGGGCGGACTTCAGGCCTTTCATGGCTCGAGACGATTTGCGAGTGCGGGTGTAAGCCTCTGGGCTTCTGCTGCGTGAATCGCGGGAGGTCACAGCATGGCGACCGGAGTTTGACAGCTCGACAAACTCGTCGGTGTCGGCGGTGCTGGCGCGCGTTGACCGGCGCGTGGTAGGCATGTCTGCAGCCTTGGGGACCCGGAGCTTGACGACTCTGCTGCGCGATGTGGGTTCCTGGGATTCTTGCTTGGGCTGCGGTTTCTCAGGCTCAGGCTCAGGCTCGGGTTGCTCAGGCGCTTCTGCTTCGTCTTCCGCGGCGTCTTCGTCGTCGTCCTTGACGACTTCGGCGTCCTCGTCCTCACTGCTCTCCTTGTAGTTGTGGTACGTCCTGGCAGCTTTTCGGGTGCGGCGACCGGCAGCATTGACTGGGGCGTCTTGTTCCTCCTCCTCCTCCTCGTCTTCAACAAAGGAGTCCTCTTCTTGGCTGTCAGATAGCTCTTCGTCGTCGTCGTCAATGTCGGAACCTCGGTAGCGGTGGCCCCGGCTGCGACCGGGACGGGAGCCGCGAGAAGGCCGCGCTTTCTTGGAGCTGCGTTGAGGCCGCTGCTCGCTAGGATCGAAGTTTTCGTCTTCCGAGTCGGACTTGTTGGGATCAAAGTCCTCGAGCACCCGCTTTCGTTTGCTACCCATTGCGACCAAGTATCGAAGCCGATAGTGCTTCTCGGAGTATCAGAGGCGCGGTGTGGTTGGCGATCGATGAGGCGGGACAGGTGGCGGGTGGTGCTTAAGCCAGCTGCGCGAGCATTAGTCAAGGGCGATGTCGAAAGAGGATGATTGAGGGAGAACGTGGCCCGTACCATGAGGGCGAAGTCTGCGATGGTTACTGTAGCGCTGTGTGCGTTTTACAATGCTAGTATGCCGTGAATGGGATGAATAATGCGAAATTCAATGGCGCTGGTGGATGGACAATAGCGAGGAAAAGCGTGAATGGGTTGGCAGCCGTCGCAGGGCGGACGCAGCACGGACTGAACGGTGGGCGCTCAGGGTTGGCGGGTTTGTCGCGCGAGACAGACACGCAGACAAATCGAGGCAGCGGTTGCCTTGCCCAGCGAGCCGTGGGCGGGTCGGGCGGCCAGCGATGGTTGTCGCGATGCTGGATGCTGGGGGGGGGGGACGGCGGGACTCGAGGTGAGCTGAGGTTGGACTTGGGAGGTTCGAGGAGCGACGACGCCAGGCAGTCTGTCGGGCGTGCGATGCGCGTGTCTGCGTCGCGGGCGCGAGGTACCTCGTACCTGGTGCCCGTGGGTGCCGCCGGGGGCACGCCATTGGTGGGTTGGTTCACGTGCGGCCGGAAAAGGCGGGTCCGCTCAGCGCAGTTTGGGTGGCCCCAGCGCCATTTCCACTGCAAAACCGCCGCAGAGCACCACTAAAACAGCGGCGACGACGCGAAGCGGAGGCAGGGGCAGCAAACCTCATTTGAATGACCTCGAGGAATCTGAGATTGACAGACACGCGACGAGTCGTCCACGACGGCGCCAGAGGGCTTCAAAAAGGCCACCACGACAGTCGCAGAGCCTTCCCAATGCCCGCAGCACGCATCCCGGGCCCGTAGCCGTGCATCTACGCCGTCAATTCCCAAGACAGTCACCGCTCGCGGCCGTCCTGGTCGACTTCAAGATACCCCGGATTTTCCAAATCTCGGGAGCTACCACGACATGACGCCATGCCTTGCGGCTCAAGTCCAAGCTCCTCGGTAGGGCTGATGGATGTCGAGGTGGCAGCGACGTTTGTCCCACCACGAGACTCTGGCGTGCGGGCGACGGTGGCTGCCGCGTAGGAGCTGGGGGGATGGGGGGGTCACTGGTGGCCCGGATGCCTTGCGGCCTCAGGCCGAAGCAGCCAGTGTTTGGGCCTCGCTGGCGGGCACCATGGCACCCTCGGCTCCACCAGCCGCCCACTTCGGACGACTCGCCAAGCGACGCATGCGTTGAGATTGACACGCATTGTCTTCCTCGCGGCCGACAATCACTTCTTCATGCATTGTGAATGTGCCGATCGGTGTGCGTCTCGTTATCGGAAGCATTTGACCTGCTTGCGGACAAGACGTTCAGGGTTGTGACAATCATACTCGAGAGTCGAGAGACTCGAGACGGGAGACTGCTCCGTAGGTGCGTCGCAGCGCTCGCTTGAGCGATGGTGTACCTCATGGGCAGTGACGACATCAATGTCGATGAAAACGAGCGGTTTCTCTGCGAGCGTCCAGAGGCGTCAACTCGGCCCGAGCGATATCGATATCGCACAGTAATAGTTGTGCCATCTTAGTCGTCACGGTTGTTCGGCATCGGCACACCACACCCGCCTTCCAGAAGGATTCCATCACGCCAACGGAACGCCATGCCGAGCCGGCGCCGTCGAGCCCCGTGGCACCGCCATCGTCAACGGTCGCCAAGCAGGCCAAGCTCCGTCACAAGATGGCGCCAGAGTCTTGACTCATCGGCCGTCCAACCGTCCTCTCTGGCTGGGCGACGCCGGCGGTCACCTGAGTGCGATGCCCAGCGAGCCCGACCAGGGCCACGACGTGGGGAACGCGGCCCTGCGCTGGCAGAGCCGGCCGCCCGTCGTGTCTTAGCGGCACGTCTTGCCTGTCCGGCCGTTGACTATCCTGCTGCCTCGCCGCCGATCCAATCGGGCGCTCCGGCCGTCCCCGTTGTTCGCGGCCGTGGCTCCCCGCCATTGGCCCGCCCCCCGGCTCTCGACCGCCGGCTGACCTCAGCCCTGGACGCCGAGACGCGCAGCTCTTTGGGTCCTTGGGCCTCGGGGGCTTGGGGGGGTCGCTCTGTGTGGCCCTGTGGTCCGTCTGGCTTCTGCAATGCATCGCACGCGGGGGCTGACCTGCATCTCCCTTTGGGCTCGGGTACACACATGCACACGTAGCTGCACGGCAGACATAAAACACCTGTCCATCCCCTCCTTGGCCCCCATGGGGATTCTAGAACATTTTCCATCACAACATCTACCGACCACTGTGACCTGGCACTGCCCCCATCTGAGAGTAGTAGAGCAGCTTCAAGACAATATCAATTGATACTGTCTGCTTTGCGCAAAACGTGCCCGTCCACTACGCCGCCATCTAGATGTCATCACAGGCTACCTGGTGACATCCCTATTCGCTACATCAGCTCAACGGATACGATTCAGCACATTCATCAACATGAACGGCTCTGCCCCCAACGCACCCGCCCGGTCGTCGGTCGACGCTCCGACTTACACGACGAGCAAGCCCATTGACATCCCAGCCCTCTCCAAGGCTCAAGTGCGCAGCCCTTCACCTATCCAACCTCACCGGCTAACAGAACATCGCAGCGCACTGGCTCCTACTCGAGCGACGCTTCCAGCACGTTGGCAGGCTCCCCGTCGCTGTCTTCCTCCTTTCCGGCGTCACTCCGCAAGAGCTCCACCTTTGTCAAGCCTGCGCAGACCGTCAACGTGCACACGACGTGTGGCAGGCACACGGATCAGTACTTCTTTGGCGGGCCGTCCCTGAGGGAGCTGGCACGCTCCATGCTCGGCAAGAAGGAGTAGTAGAGCGAGGCATGCCCTGTTAAAAACGGGGGGGGGGGGGGGGGGGGGGTGGCGCAGGTGGGCGACTTTGATGCCCCGCCGCGTGTGTATATCCTTGTCGTCGCCGACTGGTTCGCGACTGTTTCTGTTCGTCACGACTTATGAATGAACGACTCCGGGTAGAGAGAAAGAGGGGTGGCAGGGCGGATGGATACCCATGGCGAGGGCACTGGCACGCCCACGACAATAATTTATTTTAGAATGCTAATGTCATCATCCATTAATCACCCGATTTATTCCCACTGCTCGTCCTCCGACCTGGGTTCCGGATACGTCGCCCGGTCCGTCGCCGCGTACGTTTTTTTGAACCTGTCCAGCAGGCTCAGCACCCACCGCTGGTGCTCCGGGCTCGCGACCTCGTAGGCGATGCGCACCGCGAACCCGACGCGGTAGGGCCCCATGGTGCCGGCCCCGACCGTCTCGAGCGAGCGCAGGATGTTGCTCGTCAGCTCCTCGCGCCGCGCGCGCGCCTCGGCATCGAGCGCCCAGTGCCGGCACTGCACGAGCGCGTCCTGGAGGATGAGCATGCTCGCCCAGTAGCCCATGTGCATGGACCCGACCCACGAGACGCGGTACCGCAGCACCGACGCGAACGGCGACGTCGGGTCCCGCGTCGGCACCTCCTCGGGCATGACGCTGAGCGTCTTGAACTCCTTGTACCACTGGACGAAGTGGCCGCGGCAGCGCAGCGCGCGCCGCGCGAGGGCGGCGAGCTTCGCGGGCTCGGGCTCGTGTACGGTGCCCATGGCCCGCGACTCGCGGAGAACGTAGGCGGGCATGAGTATGGCGGGAAGCTCCGCCAGGCACGCGAAGAAGTTGTCCGCAATGTGGATGACATGGTCGGGCTGGCCGGGCGGGTGAATTAAGCGGCGTCCGGCGTCTCTCATCACGGGTTTCCACTCGGGGAGAGAGAGGAAGCAGGTGTCGCTCTGGGGGAAGAACATGTCGCACATAATCTAGAGAGTCAGAGTCGTCGTCAGCGCTTCCCGTTGCCAGTCATGCACGGCGACGTGGCCGTCGTCTCACCAGAACCCCGCGAAAGGCGAGCAGCATGGAGGCGTCCCAGCCCGTCGCATGCGCGGCCGGCCCGCGCTGCTTCATCAGCGTCCCTATGCCCTTTGCATGCGCCAGCCACGAGTCCGCAGACGACGTCCCCGCGAAGAGCTGCTCATGGGCGGTCGGTCAGCAAGTTCCCTCGGCGCGTTCGTTGCTTTTGTTGCGGGCGGGCGCCATCATACCTCGAAGACGCACAACAGCATGGCGGCGCACAGCGTCTCAGACGACCGCCACTCGGTCTCGTGTCGTAGGCTCGACTGCAGCGCCACCAGGGACTTGCCGTAAACGTCTCTGCTGTAGGCGATCATGTCTTCGTCGGCGCGCTCCTTGCCCACGAGGTGCAGGGCCAGCGAGGACATGGCGCCGTCGAGGACGACGCGGGAGCCCAGCCGGCCGAGGTCGACCCACGACAGGAAGCCCGACACGTCCGACTGCGTGATGTCGGTGCGCACCGTCGCGATTATGGTGCTGATGAACTCGGCCCGGTTGGGCCGCAGCGCCCTGACCAGCGCGTCGTCGACGCTCGGCGGCGAGGCCTCGCTCGGCGGCGTGAGGGAGCCGGCGCTGGAGCTGCCGCTCGCGCTGGCGCTGGCGACGGACCCAAGGCTGCTGCTGTTGTTGCCGTCGCCTCGCTTGCCCCGCTGCCTGATCTGATGCTTGCCAGAGACAAACTTGATGTCGCGCTCGTAGCCGGGACACTCGACGCCGTACTTGCGACAGTTGCCGCATGCTGGACGGGCCTCGTCGCACTTGACGCGCCGCTTCCTGCACAGCTGACAGCCGGTGCTGCGCGGCACGCCGACCATGGCAAGCGGTCACGGCGAGACTCGATTGTGCGGTGAGGGCTATCTCAGCGACGCTGCCGCCTGCAGCTCATGTGTGCTGCCCGAGCTCCCAAGGCTTGAACAAGTTGGGGCGGCGTCGGAGGGCATCGGCCGAGAGAACAGCCCCGGGTTCTGGATTTGCCTTGCCTGGCTCGCCCAGCGCGCCCAGATGTGTGGCGTCAAAGGGTTCGGGCGGTCTGGCAGTATGAGTCGTAATAACGGCAACGCCGTGTGAAGATGTCGACATTTCTCAGGCTCTGCGCTGTGGCCTGTTGCAGTCGGCGCAGAGTTGACGTCGCTAATTACCCTTTCAGGAGTCGCGGCTCTCAGCTGGCGGAGCTAAAGCGTCGCTGTAGGGTAGCCGGCGTTTGGCGAGTTGTTGGAGACGGTCAACGATGTTGAACGACATCCCGAAGGAGGTGGAGGTACGAAGTAGGAGCTGAGGGGTGTTCCGATTGACCTGGAAACTCTGCTATCCGGCCCCGGGACTGACAGGAGACGTGGAAGACGGGACTCTATCGCTGTCCTGCATGTTTTGCATCTTGAGATACCGAGACCTTGCCCCCCTCCCCTCCCCAAATCAACGAGTCGCGCGGCAAGGGGCCAATGACTTTGGCTGGCGGACACGACACGGAGCCAAAAGCCAAATCCGTGTCGATACAGAGTATGTATCATTGCTACTTCGTGCGAAGTATGCCTGACTGAAATCTCTCGCTGCGCAGTCGCCCCGCCCTCGCAGTCCAGCGGAAGCCCTACTAGTACGAGCACCCGACCGATTCCGGGGTGACCCTGTATACGCCTCGGAGGCGAGTCAGGGCGATGGGCAACGAGCTGTTACGTGAGACGGCAAAAGGAGGGAACCGCATGTCCCAGGGTTCCGTGATGATAGAACAAAATGTATGAACTAGCCCAATGCGACAGATGAATCGAGGTGTTGGTCAATGCCCGCATTCGCTCCTCGCCGTCCATTCGCTCGGGAATGCCGCTTCATCAAGGTAGCGTTGATGCGTTGATGCAGCTTCTTGGACTCCCGGGAGAACTTTGCATTCTACAGTCTCAGGGCCGTCAGATCATCGACATGTGATGTCGCGGCGCTGCCCCGATCTGCGTCCCGCCGTTGAGCGAGATCCAATCGGCCCAGACACATTGGTGGGAAGCGTCTCATGCGCTTCGCTGCGTGCCCGAGAGGGCATGTTTTACATGCTGTGTAGCATCATGTGGCTCGCCGTCACTCGCCCGCCGTGCAGCTCGCGTCTGGCGGGCGGGTCGTGGCGCACGAGACGTTAGGTACGGAAGGGGGACATGAAGGCAAATTCGGAATAATAAGGGGTACGCGGTGAGCATGTCGAGAGCACAGAAGGAATGCCAAGTCGCATTGTGTTGGTCTGGGATAGAGTGCGGCTAGGCGGTTAGCGCGCAACCAAACAACTAACTCTGCTCAACTTCGCCAGCTCGGCAACAATGAGAAGCGGCAGGTCCAAAAATGACACCAGGGCAGTGATCTGTTGCCTGTTCATGTTCATGCCGGGCCATAACACGGCCTGTCTATCCTCAACGACCATGGCAAAGGGCCCGGAGCGGAGGTAACACGATTGGATGCCGTGTGCCTCGCCGAGCCGCATCCGGTCGGTGGTCTGGACGGACCAGGGGTCTTGGCCGTCCGCCATTGAGGCACCTTCACCAAGCGCGGCGGCCAAGTATGCAAGAGAGGCTGCTTGCGGACTGGCGAGGATCCCTGGCCAAGTCGGGGGTCGACAATTGCGACAGTCTGGTAAGCGAGACAAAGAAGAGAATTGGGCTGCAGATTTATCGGGGTCAATTGAGGTAAAGACTCGTCGTCAAGGCCGCGCTGCCAGCCGTTGTGTGCATCACAGGCCGCAGTAGCCCACGCCGCGCGTTTTGCCTCAACTGGGAGCTACTGCAGGCGATGGCGCCGGCCCCCACCCTCCTGCCATCGAATCGCTGCATCGATGGTGGCGGGACAGAGTTTCGAGCGGACAGATGCATGTTGGCGGGCAAAGGACGAGAGAGGGGGGAACCGATATTCGATCAGGCGCGTGTCTGCAAAGAAGCCAGCCGGGATGCCAGGCTTGCGAGGCTTGCGAGGCTTGCCAGGCCAGGCAAGCCAGGCCCAGGGGACGTGGACAGCTAACGGACGCCTTGGCCTGGCGGCGTGCCGATCCCCCGGGCTCCATCGGTTTGACAATTCCTCATCTCATGCACTCCTGAGGGGCTCGGGAACCCTGGATACCTGGCAAGCCCGGCAAACCCTGGCTGCGCTGGCTGGCTGGCTGTCTGCCTGCCTGCCCGACTCTGTCAATCAAGCGGCCCTGGCCTGGCAGCAGCGCCGAGTGGGCGCGCGTCGGACTCCCGTCGTCAAAGGGCAGCCCGGCCCAGCCCACCTGCCCCGTTTGTTCCAGGGATTGACGATGACTGCAGAGGGGCGGCGGCAAGGGTGTGTTGAAGAGGGAGGCGCCTGGGAGCGCCGGGGCGTCTCTATGAGGACGAAGAAGAGCGGGCGAGGCGAGGAAAGACTCATCAAAGGGTCAGGTTCCATGTTACCGACAACGGTTCCATCTGACGAGGGAGCGAGTCCTGGACCCCCGAGTCTGAGGTGGCCTCCACCTGAACGTACTCGTGCGTGTTATCAGGGCAGGAGCCACCCACCTGGGGAGCGGAGCAGCCGCGGAGTACGAAACACGGGCACTTCGTACTGATACATCCAACGGGCAGAGAGCAGGCGCGGGCCGCCCGTCAATGAACGAAAGCCGGCAGGTCTTGGTCCGTAGGTAAGGTAGGTAGTTTGGCCAAGGCAGATGGCAGGCAACCATTTCGAGTCGAAACCGGTGCATCTCTGACCCTTGATGAAATGCCGGATCGCCCCTCCCTGCCTGGCTTGTTATCTGCCTGCTCCTCGATGCACTGAGTTGCCAGTCCACGGCCACCGTCGACAAGGCAAAGGACAGGCCAATGGCTGGCCAATGTCTCGCGACGTCTGCATGTCTCGCCTCGGTGCTGCATGCTGCGGCCGCCGCGACAGACGCGAGTACGAGTCCCGGGTACCAAGTCCTGCACCGTACACATGCGAGTCTGTACACGTCCAGGTCCTCGTTCACGTCCACGTCCAAGACCCGGTTCACGCTCACGTACGAAGTACCGCGAAGACACACATTACTGTACCGTGCGGGCCTGTGCAACAAGAGGACACTCGGGCTGGACCCGTGTGGACAATACTGTACTGTACAATTGTTGGATGGGCAGATGGGAAACGGGGACAGGAAATGGGAATGGGGTTTGGGTAGCAGGACAGGAAAGGTCGGTCTCCTGTTTCGATCTGCCTCTGGGCTCGCCCGATCCGGCTCCACCGCCCGGCTAATAATAAAGAAGACAAGGTGAGGAGTACGGAGTACGGAGTACGGACTAGTAGGAGGAGCAGGAGGAGCAGGAGGAGGAGGAGTCCGCGTCAGCACAGGTCAGGTCGAGGTCCCGAGATGAGACGGTCGGGGGGCCGAACACGAGGAAAATAAAAAGTGACCTCATCACCCGCCGTCACCCGCGTTGGCGTACAGCAGGGCGATGATGGGTCAGGTCGACCACGGGCGCTCGGCTTGCTCGAAACGACTCGTCGCCGACACGGCCTTCTGCGCACCCCGCAAGATTAGATTAAACAGTTTGATCATCGTCCTCGTCAGGGCCCTCCGGTTGCCGCATCGCCATGCTTCCCCACGCAGGCAGGCAGGCGGGCCAGACAGGCTGGCCCGCGGGCCTGCTCTGGTCCGTTCCGCAATTCTGGTCGGGTTCGGGGTTCATGTTCGGATGCGGCAGGATGGTGGCATGGCATGGCATGGCATGGCACCAAGGGCACGTCCGGGCAGGGGATGGGATGGGATGGGATGGGACGCTTCGCCATCCCGCCAACCCGCGCCCAACCCACCACACATGGGCCGCCGTCACCCACCACCAACCCACCCATGCCACCCATGCCTCACCACACCCCGAAATCCTGCCCGCCGCGGCCAGGCCCATGATCCCCTGTTAGCGCAGGACTGATCAATGCCTCAGAGACCCTGGTGGTCCAATCACCCGCGCCAAGCGCACCCCCCTTTTCGAGAGCCTCTGCGCCGTCGTCGAGGGCATGGAGCCGGCCGAGGCTCCGTCCACGTCGTGCCGCTTGCACCGCTGACGGAGACGGGAGGGCGAGGGTGAGGGCGAGGGCTTGGACGGATATATTCCTCTCGAGGCGGCAAAACGGGCACGCACGAGGCAAAAGGGACAAGATACGCGTCGACGGCTGAGCCAAGCTATGGCCTGGTGGAATGGGTGGAGAAGAAGGTGGCTCAACTTTGTTTCGGCTCGGTGCAAGCGGATTCCATCTGTGTGTGTGTTGGGCTTGCTCGCACCATGGAACCCACGGTGCAGTACCATGACTGTACCTCAGGTACATCAGCCCGTACGGGCGCCGCTGGGACGGGGAGAGGTCACCCGACCGCAGCCAAGAAAACGCTGAGCTTCATCTCGGGGAAGAGAGGCGGCAGAGCGCATCAATTTCGCCAAAATATGAGCGCCCAATGCGCCCCCGAGGGACTGGACAGCCAGAACCCGTATCTCGACATGGTATGGGGGCATGGACGAGGCCCGTTGCATCGTCGTCGCGCGTGGACCCAAGGAGTTGAGGGTGCTGATAGTGGTGATGAGCACAAGAGCGATGGACGGACCTTCTTGCGATGCTTACCTAGGTTGTGTAGTCCGTACAGGCAGTTAGGTACCTTCCCTGGCACGCGTGTGCCCGACTGACACACGCGGGCCGCCGCCGCTGCACATCACACCAGACTGCATTGCATCGACAGGACTGCACTGCACTCGTCGAGTCCAGTTTTAGGTACTTTGTCGCCCGTACGGACGATGAGTACATGGAGATGGATGATGGAGCACAGCCCGGCACAGCATCGAGCGAGCTGTGCTCGTGAATGGACCACCGCGTTGGCCGTGGCCCCGTCGGCGGCGCGCTCGCGCTGCAGCAGCTGTCGTATTCTTTGCATGGAAGCTCCGCCGCGCCGGCCAGTCACCCTCGCCAGCTCCCCCGCCGTCGTCACAGCGGTGGGCCCCAGGCCACCCATCACCCGTTGTGCGGCTGCGCCTTAAACCGAATCCAGCGCCGTGAGCTCCCCAAGCTTCGGCCCTGCGGGATGGGAACATGGGCCTGGCGAGCGCTGTGGCCCGCTATGCCGCTCCACTCGCGCGCCCCCCTCCCGGGCACGTCTCTCTGCGGCCCCCCGTCCCCCCCCGACGCGGCCGCTGGGAGCAGTTGGATGTACCCGTACCAACCTTGCCCTGCGCCCAGGAACCTCAGGTCGCCGCCTCCCCCTCCCCCGAGGTGCTACCTAAGGTTTGGGCGCTGTCGCCGCCGTCCACTGTGGCCCGCGGCGGTTAGCAGCCACAGAACGCCATCGAGGTCAATGGTTGAGGTGCCAGGCCCGGGGCTGCCATGGTTGGTCCGGTGCCTCGTACCTCGAGCCAAGCCCGCACCCGGCCGTTGCCACCACTGGTCGTCGGTCTGTGAGGTGGATGGCGGATGGCGGATGGGTGGATGGCTGGATGCGCGGTTGTTGAGGTGGCCGTGGCCGTTTGCCGTTGCGTTCGTGTCGGCCGCGGGGGCTCTCTTTGGGCAGTGATGCTGGTGCTGGCGCTGGCGACTCGTTGTCGCTGCTCCAAAACTGAGTTCCAGCCTGGAATCCAATGCGCGTTGCAGAGTGAGGTGCGAAGGGGGAAGGGGGGACTTTTGGGGGTTTCCATGGAACAAAACACTAGGGCAGCACAGCACAGCACAGCTCAGCACAGCTCAGCCAGCACTCGTCGGTCGGTCACGTCTCCGCCCCGAAGGCACAAGGAGCAGCTCCCGCCCCAGGCAGAGAGCAAAGTCCGACCAGACCACCTCGCGCGCGCGGGCCCACCACCTCCCACTCCCGCTTCCACGCCCACTGCGCGGGCTGCTGTGCTGCTCTCGCTGCTCACCCGCTCTCTCCCTCCCAACTCCCCTTCCCCCCCGTTCGTTTGTTCGTTTCCACTCCCAGGCCCGCGTGTCCGCCTCTTCCAACACCACCTCCACCACCACCGCACGCACGACACACGGTCTTGTCCGTCTTCTTTCCTTTCCCATCTTCGTCCCCCATTGCTCCCCCCTCTCTTTCTTCCTGCCGTTTGTCCGCCTCCCCCATTGCCACTCACCTCTCAGCACCGTCGCCCTCTCCATCGCCCTCGACACGCCGCCGGAGACGCAGAGCAGAGCAGAGCGACCAACGCGTGCCTGCCAGACGCCAAATCTCCGCCGTGACCCCCTTTCTCCTCCCGACTCGCCGCCGAGCCCCTCGACTTCTACAAACTCGTCTTGTTTATCTTTTTTCTTTTTCTTTTCCCGCCTCGAGGCTTGACATTCCCCATCGTTGCGTTGCCGAGCGTTGCGTTGCACATTTTTTTTTTTCGCCGGCTTGCCATCTCTGCATTGCCTCGTTGGCCTTTTGCCTCTCCTTTTTCTCCCTCTGTGAGGTGGCCCGCTCCAACCGGAACCCTCGTCTTACTCCACGCCAAACCCGTAATACCTCGCACAGCCTCCTGGCCAAGCATCTTTCGGTCCCCGTCGTTGCTGCCACGCTTCATCGTCGATACGCCTTCCATGTTCTGTCCCAAGTCGCTGGAGATCTGATCGTGTTCTCCCTTTCCCTCTGCGGCAACCCCGGGCATTGGGATCTTGCCCACGCACGCAGTGGCTCGTCTTCGTCACCCAGTAGTAGAATCGAGTCGAGTCGAGTCTCGAGACGTGCTTACGGTGACAGTGAGCGCTTCTCTTTGACGCGAACACTCTTTGTCCTCCTTGGTCGCTGGCGTCCTTCGATTCCATCGCCTCCAATCGCTTTCCTTCCTCGCAATCAACGGTACCGACGGGAACACGTTGGTCACCGGCACTTCTTGCAGCTCGCTGAAGAAGAAAGAAAAAAATCACTCCAAAAGGAAAAAAAAACTTGAAAAGGTTGGAACCCCCGGTCGATGGACGTGTGTCTCGTGCAGTGTGCTTGCCCTCTCGGAACGCATGCGACTCTCTTGAGTTGGCTCACACGCGCGGCTATCTTGCCCTGGTAGAATCCTCGCTAACGCAACCTTGCAGTAACTTCCTGTCCTGCTCTTGTGTCAAGTCTGGGCCGAATCGTCGTCACCCAGCCATCGCCGAATAACTTCGTTGTGCGATCGACCAACAAACCGAGCCAACAAAGAATATCTCGACGGTCAAAAAGGCGCTGTCTCGCCGTGCTTCGCCACTCACTACTTGTGACGGAGAAGCATGGCTGCGTTGGTACAGACGTATCCGCAGCAGACTGGTACCGTAACGATGCTCCAAACCCGGCCGTCCACGACTTCCGGCATCATGCCCGCCGGGCAGCCGCATCCCAATCACCAGTACATGGGAAGTTCGTCCCAGGCACCGAGATCTGCCTACCAAGGATCCAGCTCTGCGGCGTATCGAGGCAGCACCGCCCCGGTGCAGCCTTATGCCTTCACAAGCACCCCGAACCTCAATCAGACGGTGCCGTGGCAACAATATGGTGCCTATCGCACACACTCGTCGCCGGCCGTTCCAGGCATTCAGACCCAGGACCTAAATGCAAATTATCGTCCACCCCTTTTGAGCAGCCCTGCGGCTGTCAACATGGGCGGCCAGCCACACTCGTTTGGTATCGGCCAGAGCGGTTCGCGCGATGACTCCGTTCTGCGAAGCAGTGCCGCGAGGCCGCAGTCGTTTCTCTCCGTCAACACACAGCCGTCGTTCAGCTCTGGCACATCAAATCGAAACACCTCCGACCGGTACAGACGCCCTAGCGGCGGTGCTACTCACCACGCACGCTCCCAGAGCTCTACCTTGCCTGGCAGCATCACCATGGTCAACAACGCCACTCCCCTGTACAGTGCCCAGAGAAGTCCCAACCACGCGCAGACCATGAGCCTCCCCAGCGGGAAAGGGTTAGTCTCTGTCTCGTCCATGGACGACATTCACCATTACAGTCGCCAAGCTCAAGAGGAGGCGAAGAGGGTGCGACGACGGAGCATGCACGCGATGGAAAACCCCCAGTACCAGAAATCTGGGCATTCCATGACCGATGTCTCCCGAGCGGGACTGGGACCGCCTGCCCGCAGCGCAGAAAGGAACTTGAAGCCCCAGCGACCTGGCTCAAGCGCAGCGCATTCTCGCAAGGCCAGCTCTGAGAGCACTTCGTCGAGCCGAAGCAATCACTCCCGGGCATCTTCGGTAAGTTCTCATCAACGGGCATCCTGCGCATTGCCCAATCAGACCCATGGGTCTGCTGCAGCGGTGCTAACAAGGATTGATGTGCAGGTTACCAACCGCAATGTGTCAGCCCCCGCTGGCAACCCCTCTTTGCTCGCATCCGACGAGACGTCTGCCAAAGGCGACCAACCAAAGATGGTGGCTCAATCTCAACGAGGCTCGTCCTCCGATGCAGCGAAGCGCACGATCAACCCTTCTCCCCTCTCCAAACCGGCGACGATGGCGACGGAGTCAGCTGAGGAGCAATCCTCCGCGGCGGGGTCAGGGCTCTCTGGCATCAAAGGAGACTCCCCTGCCGCCAAACAGTTGGCTGCCATCAACCAGAAAGGGGTAAAGGCGAAGAGCAAGACATCGCGGCTGCGAAGAGCCTTTTCTTTCGGGAGCGCAGCCGACTTTCGAAAGGCTGCCGCCGGCGATGAGGGAGATGGCGCGGACAAGAGCGAGCACGCAAGGGCTCCCAAAGACTCCACTGGCGACGAGGCGTACGATGCCGAGCAGGCTCGCATCGCCGAAGCGCAAGAGGCTGCGGGCATTGGAAACAGCATCTACGGCAGTAGGTTTTTCGGCTCCACGGACAACCTCTCCATCTCCTCCACAGCGTCGTCGGCATCTATCATGATCCGCAAAATGGGGCGAGGCATGAAGAAGAGCACTCGGTCGCTGGTCGGCCTTTTCCGCCCCAAGTCTATTGTTGGCGTTCCCGCCGCGGAGGCGTCGCTGCCTGAAGCCAGTCAAGCCACAGTCTCCATGATCACTGTCGAGGCCGAGACGCAGCGAGTCAACGTCACAGCCGATCCTACCGCTGGCAATGGTGGCACCGGATTCCCCCATCTTGAGCGCAACTCCCTCGATGCTGCTCAGGTACCCGAAATGTCAGAGCGATCAGGCAGCTCGGGAACGGACAGGAGCGGCCCGCGGAAGAGCATCGTCGGTGGCGACAGGGAGCGGGCCGAAGTGCTTGCTGCAGTGCGCAAAGGCATTCTGAAGCGTAAGTAGACAGGCAAGCTTCTGGCGGTAAAGTTGACCGATGCTAACAGCGGAGTAGGTTCTGGTAGCCCGTCGGTTCGTCAAGCCGATGCTTCCCCTGATCTTGTGCTGCCCACCATTCCCAACGTGGCAGATTCGCCCATCTCCAGTGCGCCTAGCACACCGAACGATGAGACGCAAGGCCATCGTCGGACTGGTTCCATTGCAATTGGCAACGAGGACTACTTCATGTCGGCCCTTCGCCTCCGACAAGACGCCAAGAGCCCTCCGGGAACGCCGCAGGGCGGGAAGAGGAACGCGACGTTCTCGCCTCGCATCGTCTTCTACGACACGTGGCCGAGCCAGGAATACGACCGACGGGGCGAGATTGCCACTTGCAACCGGCTGACGCCGATGCTGGCGCAGCAAATCAAGGAAGAGCTCAACACTTTCAAGATGGTAAGCTCCAGGGCGATGCTTCTGAATTCATGTCTTGGTGGCGGCATACTGACACGTTACGACAGGAGATGGAAGTCCACGAAAACTCCAAGATCTACACGCACTTCTTCTGAGTCATTCGAGGCGCAAGAACGAGGCAGTGCCAGGCGATTGATCTGCGACAGAAGGTGTTGCGGACCCAGAGCCATGTATTCCTCGTCATTTACCTACCATTCGCGGCGTTCAGGGACAGCATAGTACGGTGTCGATGGCGTTGGTCAGTTTGCCTGTTCGACATGTCCTGCGGGGATTTAGCCCAAGAGTCATACACATCTCCTTAATATCGTGGCCAGAAGCACGGGGTATAGCACACTGGTGGAAGAGAGAGGCGGCGGGCCTAGAATCAGAGCGAGGACGGAGGGTGGATAGAGAGGCGGTGCATTGCGGGCGCCGATGCCGAGGGTCGACGGCGAAGCGTCTGCGAGGACGCGGGGCCGGCTCGGAGCGCTTAGCACCTTGCACGAGTGTGCATGGGCAGCAGCCAGGACAGCGCAGGGAGGAGCAGGCCGACCCGAGGCGGTATTGACGGGACAGAAGACAATACAAGGACATATAGCGTTGTTCCAGCGACGAGCGGCCAAGGTTGGCACCGGCTGCAGTGTGAGACATAATGTTGTAGCGCAGAGAACATTGATTGGCGCCTCGGACGTTGAAGCTTGAGTGTCGTCTTTGCTGCCAGGGTGCATGACTTGATGCTTCACGTCATGGCCAACTCACTGTCATGCCAGGCTTGGGGTGGTGAAGGTTTGGGTGGGCAGAAGAACCCCAACGACAGAAACACAGGCATCGAAGACGGAGCCACTTTTTGTGCCTGCGGTTGTCGCCGCCACGCGCGGGCTGGCGGCCCCACATCGGGGACCCCTAACCGTTACTTAGCAGCGGCGTCTTGCTCGTGGTGGCAGCATCACCAACTTTTTTTTTCTTTTCTTCGTCGTCAAACTCACACGCGCCCCCTGCCAGCGAGCCGCCGCCCCCGTGAGCGCATTCACAGAAATCGAGAGCCCCTACGGCATTGAGCCATACAGGCGCAGGGAGACTGTGCCTTGGCCTCATATATGCGACTGGCCTGGATCGCTCGCTTCTCCAGAGTTGGGCGCCCCTCGACGGCTCGACTCGTTCAACTAGACCAATCCGTCTGTTCCAGGCGGCGATTCGCGACCGCGACCATGACGGCAACGGAAGCGCAGCAGGGCAGTCCCGCCACCGAGGCGGCCAAGCCCGGCAAGCTGCACGGGAGGGCCTTCTACGAGAGCATCGGGAGCCCCAAGTACATCGTGGCCCCCATGGTGGACCAGTCCGAGTTTGTATGTCACCATCCCGGCGCTCCCACGCGGCGGTCATTCCTTGACACTCGACTGATGGCGGTGATATGAATAGGCATGGCGCATGCTCACGCGGTCGTACATGCCCGAGTCCGAACAGTCGAAGCTCCTTGCCTACACGCCGATGCTACACGCCCGCCTCTTCTCTCAGGAGGACAAGTACCGCCGGGGCCACTTCCAGGCCGTCCGACCCGACGCGTCCGAGCCGTGGCTCGACGGTAACCCTTCCATGGACCGGCCGCTCTTCGTGCAGTTCTGCGCCAACGACCCCGATGCGCTCCTCGCCGCCGCCCGCCACGTTGCGCCGCACTGCGACGCGGTCGACCTCAACCTAGGCTGCCCGCAAGGCATCGCGCGAAAGGGCCACTACGGAGCCTTCTTGCAGGAGGACCAAGATCTCATCTTCCGCCTCATCAACAAGCTCCACAAGGAGCTCTCCATTCCCGTGACGGCCAAGATCAGAATACTCGAGACGAGGGAGAAGACGCTCGCATATGCGCAAAACGTCCTCAAGGCCGGCGCGTCCATCCTGACGGTGCACGGCCGAAGAAGGGAGCAAAAGGGGCATCTGACGGGTTTGGCGGACTGGGAAACGCTCAAGTGGCTCCGGGACAGCCTGCCCCCGAGACGGTCATGTTTGCCAACGGCAACATCCTTCAGGAGAGCGACGTTCAAGAGTGCCTCGACGCGACGGGTGTCGACGGCATCATGAGCGCCGAGGGCAACCTGAGTGACCCGGCCATCTTCGCCAAGCCGCCCGCCGTGGGCGAGGAGGGACGAGAGTACTGGCGAGGCAAGGACGGCAAGGGCGGCTGGCGGGTCGACGGCATGACGAGGCGCTATCTCGACATCATCCACAGGTACGCGCTCGGGGAGGAGCCACCGAAGCGGCGTCCGCTCTTCATGCCTGGCGACGACACGGCTTGGCTCACCGAGACTGCCGAAGGCGACAACGACGGCGGCGACGAGCCGGCGCGGAAGCGGCGCAAGAAGGACGGCCCACCGCGCAGGGAGGAAGCCAACCCGAACCTGTCGGCCATGCAGCCGCACCTCTTCCACCTGCTGCGGCACTTCGTCTCGCGGCACACGGACGTGCGCGACATGCTGGCGCGCAGCCGCAAGGACGGCGTCGACGGCTACGAGCGGGTCCTCGACGCCGTGGAGCGCAAGATCGCCGAGGGCCTGCTCGAATACGAACGGACGGGCGGGGAGAGCTTCGAGGCGGAGCTGCGCGCTCTGGACGATGCGCCCGCCCCGACGGCGACGACAGCAGCGGCGACGGGAGGCAACAGCGGCGAGGAGAGCGCGGCGGCGGCGGCAGTGGCACAGGTGCCCGAGGCGGAGAGCTCGCGGGGCACGATCCGGCGGTGCAAGCGGCCGTGGTGGGTTGCGCAGCCCATCGTGCGGCCGCTGCCGAGCGAGGCGCTGGCCAAGGGGGCCATTACGCTGAGCAAGAAGAACAAGGCGGCGGGGGTGAAGGAGCCCAAGACGGGCCCTGGCAATGACAACGGCAGTGGCAATGGCAAGGAGAACGGCAACGGCAGCGGCAGCGGCAGCGGCAACGGCCCCAACGGGGCGGCGCAAAAGGCAGAGGCCGAGGGCAAGAAGGAGGAGATTGCATCGCGAGACGAGCTCGTCGCGGGATGAGTAGACAGACGCCTTACGCATACCTAGACAATAGACCATGACGAACACACAATGCCTGCCAGCACGCATTGCCACGTACATGTGAAGTAAGTAGTAGCTCAGTTGGAAACGCTACGACGTTGCGACTGAGGTTGTTTGCTACCGAGCATGGCGCTCGCCTCTGCATTATCTTGCTCCGACCTCGACTGGCCCGGGCGGGCACTGGACCCTGCTACGACTCTTCGAAATCAGACCATAAAACCAGTAATACTGTACAGTACGATTCCGCACACGCGGAGTCGAGCAAGGAAGTGCCGCCCCAAGCGCGAACTGGATGGACACGAACAAGAACACACTCCCCACCACGGGCTGCTCTGCTCGCTGGGAGCCAACCCAATTGCACGTCCTCGCCGGGCATGTAAGTTAATTACTTGGTAAGGTAATATGCCCCTCCCCCTCCTCACTCCCACACCACCGGAGCAATTGCGTCACGATGATCCTCCCGCCGTGCAGACGGGGCGTGAAACCAACAAACAAACAAATGATCAATCAATCAATTAATGGGCCGCCCGGGCTCTCTCCACGCGGAGCTGGGCTGAGCTGAGCTGAAAGGGTCGGCCGGAAAGTTAAACCCGACCTGCTTTTGGCAGCTGCGGGCGGCGGCGGCGTCGTTTTCGTCCGAGCGTTGAATCTTGAAGCCTTTTTTCGCGCCGTTCCTGGTAAAGCTGAGGTCTGAGCGAGCGAGCGAGCGGGCGGACGGACGGACGGACGGATGGGCACGCGGGCACAAGCGACGGCGAGAGAGTTTGAGTTCAAGGCACCAGGGCCAGGGCTGCCCGGGCCGTTTCGTAGGAACAGAGTTTCCTGGGCGTTCCAGAGAGATGAATACATAACTTGGCATCTAGATGCAGTACGTACAGTACAGTATCCGTTGGGAAGCCTCAATCGGTGCTCCCCGTGCGTCTGCGATGGGGACGGACCATGATGCAAGGCCCGGCAACAACCGCGGGTCTGTTTAAAGCGTTGCAGAATCGTGTGTATCAGGATTCGGGAAGACGACTCCACCTGCAGGAGCAATGAGGCAGGTGAGCTTGGCGAGCTACCATGGGGGAGGGCCAGGGCCACGCCAGCGACGGTTGCCAGATCGATAGATCATGCAGCTGAAGATGGAGACTAAAGCCAAAAACGCCAATCTGTCAATTGCTCGCCCGGCAATGCACAGCAACGCACATGCCACGAACGTTATTAGGCCCCCCCCCCTCCCCCTCCCCCCCCTGCCGCCGCTACAAACAGCAGCCCAGGGGAGGAGAGGAAGACAAAGCGGCGGTGGCGGGGTTGGTTGGTTCTTGGATCCATCATCCCAGCTGCTGCCGGAGCGTTTATTCCTTCGACGGCCCCAGGCAGGCTCTCTCTCTCGTTCCCTCGTCTCCGATTCGGTTCGGGAAGCCCTTGCTTGCCCCGGCTATTTGGAAAGCCTGCACGCAGACTTGACTCGCTGTCCTGCGCTGCTCGGCTCGGCTGCGCGACATGGGCAAGGTGATTTACATGCCCATGTGCCTGATGCGGACAGGGCAGAGCATGGCATACTCGTTCTTGCCGTCTCTGTCCTGGCCATGATGTCGCCGTGCATACGCCAAAGGGGGGGCAGGGGGGCCCATGATGCGGCGGTGATGGACGGTTGACGTAACCCGTGGTGTTGAATTCTTCGAGTGTAATCGAGCGTGCACATCGTCGATGGGCGGCGAGTGTCAGTCGGCAGGGACATTGAGGTGATTCCGTATATCCTCTGTCCATGTCCCGTTGAATCTCGTTGTCGCATGCCCGAAATTCGCTGTCGCTCCTCCACCAGCGCAATCCCATTGCTTACGCGCCCAACGACCCATCTCACTTACACGCGCCGTCATCCCAGCTGGCGCCCGTCATGCCGCCACCTTCACCACCACCTTCACCACCACCACCAGCAGACGCCGCCGCCGACACACCCGGCCTGGACGCGCTCCTCCTACCCGCCACGCCGACGTCCGCCCTCCCGCACGAAAACCTCCTCGTCCTGCACGCGCGGCAGTCGGCCCCGACGGCCACGGTGACGGTCGTCTCCGGCGGCGGGGACAGCTCTAACGGCGATGGTGATGGTGGCGGCGGCAGCTCGGCCACGACGCTGAGCGGCGGCGCCATCGCGGGCATCGTCATCGGCTCCATCGCCGGCTTCCTGCTCCTCGTGTGGATCTGGCGCTCGTGCTTCAACATGGGCGCCCCGCCCGGCGAGGACCGCGAGGCCTGGTACCACGACGTCGAGCCCAAGCGCTCCTCGTCGCACCGCTACCACCACCACCACAGCCGCTCACCGCATCACTACAGCTCGCATCCGCATCATCATCACCATCATCACCACCGCCGCCACAGTCAGAGCCGCCGCCGCGGCTCCTCCCTTTCCTCGGGTGTGTCGACGCCGCCGCCCGTCGTCATCAAGGAGACGGCCAGGACGCAGCCCGTGTACGTCGCCCGGGGTCGGGACAGGGTGTCGAGGTCGCGCGGGAGGCAGTACTGAGGCCGACATCTTGCTGCGATACGATTTTTAACCGATTGACTATGCGTGTCGGGTAACTATGTTAGAGATGGAAAGGAGGGGAGAGGCATGCTGGTGGCCAATGATGGTCGCAACGTGCGTTGCTATTTGTTCATCGGGACGGACATTGCTCTTCGGAGCCACGATAAGGATAGGCCGCCACGTCCGTAAATACCTAGGCTCTCACGCGAATACGAGACCACGAACAGCTAGATCATGGTTCTTGCCAAACTTGGACCATTACAGATGCCGACACAGTTGCGAATAATGTGCAGTGGCCCAGTCGGCAACACATTGCATTCAAATCAACGTGAAGTCGGACAATGGGCTGCCCAAAGCTCACCCCTTTGCCCAAGTCATCCATAACAACGTCGCAGGCGACCCCTATATTTCCAACATAGTCTGCGCGTCAAACCCCCACCTCACTTGCCCATGCCGTTGCCGCCATACCACGAAGCAAACACTCCACCCCCCGACACAAGAGCTCCGACGCCCTGCACGACGCCGTGAACAACGGCTGTGCCGTAGCCCCCCATGGCCGCACTCTGAAGAGTCGCGAAGACACCCGGCGCGGCGATAGAGCCCACGGCACTCTGCGCGGCAGCCGCGGACGAACCTTCACCATAGCCCCTGTCAGCAACAAAGCCGAATGTATAGATGGATACGAAGCACGCGTACCGGCCACAATACCCGTATTCGCGAAACCTATTGCTCCCAGGACGGGGCCCACGAGGAGTCCTGGCGCCGCCATCAGAGCGATTCCTGCACCCGCCGCGCCAACTGCGTACGGATGGCCCGAAAGGATTTGCTCTACCTGGAGAACCGGGGACCATTTTGAGCGTTGGTCCATCTAGGCCGTCAATGGATGAGCTTACCTGCCGAGATGCGCAGGCGCACCACTCTTTGAAGCTCATTGCGTTGCTTCGCCGGAGGCGTACCGCGTCGTAGTGTCAGTTGGATGAAAAGGCCGGGCGGCGTGTAATCAAGGTTGCTCGGAGAGATCTCTTGCAGTGCGAGCGAGAAGTGAACGGACTTGTGCCAGCTTGTCAAAGTTGACGGACAGCCCGAGAGAACAAGACGCCCGGGAAACTCTAGGCCGGACGGCCCAGCAGGCAGTGAAACAAATACAACCCGACAGACAATGTAACGCCGCATGATGCGGCTTGGTTTGGGCGGCAAGGCGGTGCTGACGGGCAACTCCCAAAAACGACCTGCAGAGGCCGCCATGCTGGACGAGACAAGAGAAAACCCCCCACTGTCCCGGTCTCGCTTGCAGGTGGTAACCCAGGCGGCTGACTGTTGTGCAACCTCTTCCAAACGCCCGGAAGCGCAGGGGTCTGCTATCCGTAGCCATTCACAGGCCGTGCCCTGCAATGTTCCCTTCATATCGGAAACATGCCCCGGGTGAGGCTCTCGTCCCCGAGAAAGACCCCCCAGTCCATCTCCGTGAGCTGCTCGTCGCACCAACCAAACATGTCGATGCTGCCATCCGTCGCGGACGGGGTGCGCATGGTGCCGTCTGCTTCTGTAGCAATGATGGCCTCGTATATTGCGGACACGATGTCGGGTGAGCGGTCAGACGCGCGCATCCACGGACGCATCTCCGTAAATGTTTCCAGTGCCTTGGCAAGGCTAGATTTCCAAACATCAACGTTCTCGTTTGGCGGCAGGGAAGAGTGCTGCAGGTTCTTTTCGATGGCAATGCACAACAGTGGCACAGAACAGGCCTGAAAGAGATACCACGCCATGTTCCACACTTGAATGCGGTTGGGCATCCAATACCGGGCGGTCGAGTCGATGGCCTCTGTCGCCACCTGACAGGACATGTTGAGCATGTGCCGTTGCTCTGGCATGAGCTCTTTGAGCTTCCTCTTGCAGTCGTGCGCAATATAGAGGATCAGAGACCGCGCCAAGATGATCCGGGCGTTGAAGTACCGCGTCTTCATCAGCTCCCTTGCAAATTGATACTGAGGCGGCGAGTTCTCCGCGCTCTTGAGAGATTCGGGTAGATCACCAAACCAGTCCTGCAGCTGCGCATCGAGGCTGAGAATCTCTTGGTTCGACGGGCGACCAAACTGGGCAAATCTCTGCTGAAGGCGCTCGCATATCAGACAAAGCCTGGTGTTGGCCTGTAGGAGATTGGCGGCATGGTCATCGGGGCCGAGGCTTGATGGGAGACAAGTATCCATGGTGGTCCTGTCTAGGCGACCGCAGGTCGGGCGTCCTTGTGTCATACACGCCCACGTATCCAGGCAGTATAAACTCCACCACGTTCTTCTCCGAGTTTCAGCACGGCGCCGGTGTTCGTCAGCCTCCTCCAGACTCGTCACATTTGTAGCCCGCTTCGGCTCTCGGTGCAGGCCCAAGGCAATGGCAACTCGGTGTGCTGCGCCTAAAATGCTGTAGGCCATGTTCGGCGAGTTGCGATAGTGCAAATAGTAGCCACCCAGCAGGCAGAGAGCCTGCAAGCTGTCCATGTTACCAGAGCCCAGGCTGTCAAGGCCCGTGAAAGATCGAGCCTGGCGATAGTACTGCTCGTGGAGGCCTTCGCTGCCGGATGCAATGGAGCCCAAGGCGCAGACCATGTTGAGGAGACCCATCCAGGAGCCATCCTGACGGGACCCCGAGGCATGTTGGGAGCGAAAGTCTTGTTCGTCCAACAGCGGCGTGATGGGGTGGATGTATTCAAAGTAAAAATCGATGCAGCGCTGTTCCCTCAGAATGCTGAGCGCCGGGTCACGACCGAGCACAGGCTGTGTCGCCGGGGCCGGGGCTGGCGTAGCAACCAGTGCCCGCGCGCATTGCGCCGTGTGCTCCTTTGCAGCGGGACAGAGCCGGAATATGGCCCTGAGAGTGGCGCTCATGGACGTGACGCCGAGGTACGAGCGAGCATGCTCATCGGTGGCCAGGCCAATGGCGTTGATGTCGTCGATGGCAACGGGAACCGGCTCATCGAGGGACTCATCCCACTTCCTCTCATCCACGGGCTCGCCGTTCTCAGATATCGGGGCCGAGTCCTCGGCACCCGAGCTGTTCGGAAGTCCAACGATTTCATCCTGAATGGGCTCAGGCTCAGGCAGCGCAGACTGCGCGTCGTGGTGCTGGCCGTGATGCAGCTCCCCGAGCCGGAGCAAGCCCAGCAGCTCATCCTGGCTCTTTGCGGCGAGCTTTTCTACGTCGACGCCGGGGAACAGAGTCTGCAGAACGCGCGACTGGGCGCGCAGCTGCTCCGACGCCTTGTCAAAGGTACTTTTGGGGGGGTTCAAGGTCAGTCTCCCAGAGCCAGCTGCGGGCTGCGGACATGGGGGCAATACCTTCTGCTGACGGCATTCCTGCGCGAGCGCTGGCGATACTCACAGGCGTCAGGGACCCTGTAGTACAGGCAGCTCCCGCATGGCTGGCGGCCGTCGCACTTGACCTTGCGGCGGGTACACTCGACGCAGGAGCGGTTCACGCGTCGCGCCGAGGAGCTCGACGGGGGTTTGTCAGCGGCATGAGGCAGCTCGCTTCGTCCATGGCCTGGGGAAGGCATGCTCTGATGGCTGAGGCATGAAGCGGTGACGTCGTCGGGGTGTCAGGCGCGTGACGCGGGCCTCGCTGCGACAACGGCTCGAGGGTTGATGACGGGAACTTGAAGGGAGGTCTTGAGTGGAGCTGAAGCTGAAGCTGAGGACGCGATGTTCCTAGGTATGTCCGATGGGACCCTGTGCAGCAAGTGGTGCAGTCACTACAGTGGACAGTGGTGCACCGCGGAACGCTATAGGTACCTTCGATTGCTGTAAATGGACAGGGGGTGGAGACGGAGGCCGGACTTCTGGACGGCCGCGCCTCCCTCGGCTGGATGAAGAGGTGGTGGTGGTGGCGGACCTGGCGAAACGCCTCGCCAGGTAGGTATTTAGGCTACTTTTGTAACTGCAAGGATTTCGGGCATGCTCTCTTGTCGGTATTACCTGGGTTCGCTGGAAACACTGCGTCGTGGAGAGTACTTGCTATAACCGCTTTCTCTAGCGACTAGGTGCCTAACCGGCCGAGGCCCAGGATTCCAACTTACAAAGGCGTGATCCTACAAGTAGGAGTAGGTAGTTAGAACTTAGCTGCAGGTGTGGCAGGACCGACCAGTGTTCAGTGCGACCGGCCGCTGCAGATGCCGCCGCAACTGCCAGTTCGGACGGAGCATGGGGGTCACTGTGGGGAAGGCGCGCGAAGCCCTCCACTTCCACGTGGGGAAGGTCCAACCACTCCGAGTCCAACGTATGTTTCCGTCTGATGTTGGCCTGCGCGCCATCCTGTCGTTTCCCATTTCGTCCCAAGACAACCTAGCAGTGGTATCGACATCTTATAGCCTCTCCCTTCGACCGGCATCGCATCTGCCTACTCTGCATATATCACGCCTCGCTGGCAGCATTATCCCGGCACCTTGTTACGAGAAGAAGTGACCCAAAGCCGCCCTCGCCTTCACATCGCGCCCTGTACTCGTGTGCTTCGGTCGACGTCGCGTGTGACGCACCTGCCCACGAGGTTATGGAGATGTGGATACGAGCAGACTGACCACCTTCTCAGCCTCGTCACTGGTGGTATTCGAAAGCCCGTCTCAAACCATTCGTTGACTATCCTTCGATGCTGCCTCCGCGTGGCCGTCCGCCTTCAAACCCGACTCGGAATGCCGGTGAAGCATACCAGTCCATGAGCCCAGAAGCTCAGACGATGTCTCACTGGACTGTTTTAGTTCCCGCTGTGACAGTGGTGACGAGAATCGCAGTGTGAATGCATTTTGCTGGTGCGTTACTGAGATCTCCTGACATATTGCCAAGATGCAACTCAGGGTGCAGACCGCGCCACGCGATGAACGAAGCGCTGGGCGTGCGGGGTTGCCAACACCTAATGCCCAGATCCCCGCGAAAGTATAGCCACCAAGCTCCAGGATAACATCAGAGTCGAATGACGCACTCGCCGGGGTTCCCCCCAACCCCATGGATGCTCACTGCCGGAGCGCTCGGCCGCTCCATGTACTGGAGAGGTCACCATCACACCATGCACCAGCTAGCCACAAAGTCTACAAGCAACGATGCCCATCGAACGGCCCTCTGATGTCGTGATCCATAAAAGAGCTCGGCTGTCTAGCGAAAGAGCTACAAACAAGCATAAACCCCGTGCCGCGGATGTCTGGTCTCTTGATGCTTCGCCTCCTTGCCATGGCTCGACCTAAACATGTAGCACCGAGGAATGTGCCGACGGCCTTGCGGCCTAAGCTGAGCCTCGCCCAAAGGACAGTTCTAATCATACCACTGCGGATTTCGTGTACTCGAATGGCTTTTCGTGCCGCTCATAGAGCTTCCTAGACAGGACGGAGTTCACGCCGGCCCTCGAGTGGCATGATGAACGCCGAGGGTTGAGGCTGGAGTATAAGAAGGCCGCGATGATCAGCGACGCAATCACCAAGACAGGAGCTAGCACACAGTTCCAAGTGTTTCCCCTGAAATTACATGCTGCTCTCCTACCCCAGCTTTCCACGATGCTCTACTCCATCATCGTCTCCTTGGGCTGGGGCGCCTCTGCCCTTGCGAGCCCCTGGTCTCTAGTACCCCGTGACAAGAATCCTCTTTATCGCAATGCCTCTGCCTGTGTCGATGACCGGGTGGAGGACCTTCTTTCACGCATGAGTCTCGAGGACAAGGTCGGCCAGATGTTCCAGCAGATGTTGCGCATCGGAGAGAACTACACCGTCGACCAGGGCTCACCAGGCAACTGGAACAGCACCAAAGCAATGGTGTTGGACAAGCGCATGAAACACTTCAACCTCGTTGGCACGGTGGACGATGCGCGTCGCGGTGCGGAGTGGTACAACCAGGTCCAGAAGATGGCGGTCGAAGACGGCCTCGGGATCCCCATCACTCTGTCTTCGGACCCGAGGCATGGCTTCGGTCTGACCGTCGGCGCCTCCCTGGCCCCCGGAATCTTCTCACAGTGGCCTGAGACTCTGGGGCTAGCGGCCCTTCGCGACCCTGTCCTCGTCAGGACCTTTGCCAACATTGTGCGGGAGGAATACGTCTCCGTGGGCATCCGGGCCGCGCTGCACCCGCAAGTCGACATCGCAACGGAGCCTCGATGGGCCAGGGTCTACGGCACATGGGGTGAGGACGCTCACCTGACGGCGGAACTAATCACCGAGTACATCAAAGGCCTCCAGCGGGACGAAATTGGACCTCGCTCCGTGACCACCGTCACCAAGCATTTCCCAGGAGGCGGCGCCGCTCAGGGCGGCGAGGACAGCCACTTCACCGAGGGCCAGAATGCGACGTACCCGGGCAACAATCTCGAGTATCACCTCATTTCCTTCAAAGCAGCCTTCAAGGCTGGGGCAAGGCAGATCATGCCGTACTACTCCCGCCCCGTCGGCACCGACTTCAACTCGGTAGGCTTCTCGTTCAACAAGGAGATCGTGACCAACCTGCTCAAGGACGAGCTCGGCTTCAAGGGAATCGTCGTCACGGACTGGGGTCTCGTCACCGACGGCAAACTGGGCAAGTTCCCCTGGCCTGCCAGAGCGTGGGGCGTGCAGGACGCAACCGAGGGGGAGCGAGCCACGATGATCATCGAGGCAGGCTGCGACCAATTTGGCGGCGAGGAGCGACCCGAACTGGTCGTCGACTTGGTCAAGTCGGGCCGCATTAGCGAGAAGAGGATCGACGAGTCGGTCCGGAAGCTGCTGAAGGAGAAATTCCTCCTGGGGCTCTTCGAGAACCCCTACGTCGACCCCGATGAAGCTGAGCGCATTGCTGGAAACGCCTACTTCCGCAACCTGGGCGAGGAGACCCAGAGGAGGGCGTACACTCTGCTGAGCAACAAAGACGACGTTCTGCCCCTCAAACTCGCGTCCGGCAGCAAGGTCTTCTGTGAGGGGTTCAACACGACGAAGCTCGAGGCGCGCGGGTACAAGCTCGCCGAGAACCCCGAGGAGGCGGACTTTGCGCTTCTGCGCCTGAAGCCGCCCTACGACCCCAGGAACGGCACCATCGTGGGGGCGTTTGGGCAGCGCACCGGCACGCTCGAGTACTTCCCCGAGGAAAAGAAGCGCCAGGCCGCCATCTACGCGGCCGTGCCCACCGTCGCCGAGATCTTCGTGGACAGGCCGATTGCGATTCCCGAGGTGGTCGAGCAGACGCGGGCCGTCCTGGCGAGCTTCGGGTCCAGCGACGACGCGTTCCTCGACGTGGTCTTTGGCGATGCGGCGCCCGAGGGGAAACTCCCGTTCGACATGCTGCGCTCGGACGAGGCGGCGCTGGAGCAGATGGAGGACGTGCCGTTTGATACCCGCGACCCGGTGTTCAAGTTTGGCCACGGCCTCCGCTACAAGAGTGCGTGCGAGGCCAGCAAGGGCCACAGCTGCCAATGATTGATGATTGAAGTAATGCCTTGATGCAGCTGGTTTTCGTTCCATTGTTCCGGGCGGTTGATTTAGTAGTAGTAATGACACCAAGGACTGGCGTGTAGTATACCACGTGTACTTGAAAGATGTTTCCCCCCCAGCGCTCCGTCAGCGCAAATGTCACTAATACATGAACCGAGAAGTGATAAGAACTAATGGCGTAACGTTCCCCGGGATACCTCGCCCTCTCGCAGGGAAGCATGGCCGACGAAGGATGGTGTCATTGATGCCTTCCCTTTCGGCGTGGGATCAGACACCCGACCAACGACACCTGCTCAGTCAGGCAAGTAGCCACAGACGACACTGAGCCGATGAAGAAGCTCGAGAAGAGAACAAGTCAAACGACTGTCAGGAACTGGAGATGATTGCTCTTGATTGATGGGATCAGAGACCCAACCGCCGAGTGGCAGACCGGACCGAGATGAGTTGTCAGCGAGGGAGACGGGTATAAGGGCACTCGCTCGCAGGGGCACACAAGAACACATCGGCTTCAGAGACGAGGGCAGCATTCCTTGAAGAACTACGTGAAGTATCGTTTTATCTCCCTGCTTAAAATGTGGAAAGCATTGTGGCTCGCATACTTTGTCGCCGCCACGGTGGCGGCGTCTTTTGCATCAAGCTCGTCTGAACCCTTCGTCCAGGACCGCGTCCCCGGTGCATACCTCTTCGAGCTCGAAGACGGCCACGACGTGTCGGCACTGCACGAGGACATTGCGGGACATGGCACCGTGCGGATGCATCTCGACTACAAGCTCTTCAGGGGCGTGTCGGTGCAACTCCACGACAGGCAAAATGCCAACGCAAAGGCCATGGAGATTGCTGCCGCCGCCGCGCCCGCGGTCAAGAACGTCTGGCCCATCCTCGTATACAAACTCACCGGGGGCGACGACATCCAAGTCATCAACAGTCCCGGCGGCGGTCAAGTTCACCTTCTCACCAACGACACGCGCGACGACGACGACGTCTGGTCGCCGCACAAGATGACGCAGGTCGACAAGCTCCACGCCGAGGGTATCACGGGCAAGGGCATCAAGATCGCCGTCATAGACAGCGGCATCGACTACACGCACCCGGCGCTGGGGGGTTGCTTCGGCAAGGGCTGCCTCGTCTCGTTCGGCCACGACCTCGTCGGCGACGCCTACCGCGGGTCGCTGGACGAGCCCCGGCCCGACGGCGACCCCAGGGACTGCTTCGGCCACGGCACGCACGTCGCGGGCATCATCGCGGCGCGGCCGAACCCGCTGCGCTTCGCCGGCGCCGCGCCGGGGGCCACGCTCGGCGCGTACAAGGTGTTTGGGTGCGTGGGCGACGCGGCGCTCGACGTCATCGTGGCGGCGTACCACATGGCGTACGAGGACGGCGCCGACATCATCACGGCGTCCATCGGCGCGTGGAGCGGCTGGGCCGAAGACCCCCTCGGCGTGGCCGTCACGCGCATCGTCGAGCGCGGCGTCCCGTGCGTCGCCGCCCTGGGCAACGACGGCCTCCTCGGCCCCTTTTACACCTCGAGCCCGGCGGATGCCCGGGGCGTCATCGCCGCCGGCTCGTTCCGGTCCGCGCTCGAGCCCATGTTGCTCTCCGTGTCGCATTACGTCGTCGACGGAGGCCGTCCGCAGAGGTTCGGCTACGTGCCCGTGTTCGTTCCGCCCGGTCTTGAAGATCAGAACCAGTGGGACGTGAAGCTGCCCGTCTACGCGACGAGCCACGATGTTGCCGTCCGGAACGATGCCTGCGAGCCCTTGCCCGACAGCACGCCAGATCTTCGCCAGAGTGTGGTTCTCATACGCAACGGCGGGTGTCGTGCCGTCGTCAAGGCTAGGAACGCCGCCGCCAAGGGCGCCAGATACATCTTGGTCTACAGCAACGGCGGGCCGATCTACCCGATGTGGCTGTTCTCGCTTCGCGCCTCCGTCACCGGCGCCGGCATGGTGCTGGCCGAGACAGGCGAGGCAATGGTCGCGGCGCTGAAAGCCGGCCGCAATGTCACGGCCGACATGGCCTCGCCGTACAAGGCCGGCTACATGCCCATAGGGGTGGAGATGCCGCGCACTGGCGGCGCCGTCTCGCCCTCGTCGACCTGGGGCCCCGGCTGGAGGATGGAGTTGAAGCCCACGGCCGGCACGCCGGGCGACACCATCCTCTCGACGCGGCCCAACAACTCGTACTCGGTCGAGTCGGGCACGTCCATGGCGACGCCGCTGATGGCGGGCATCGTGGCCCTCATCGCCGAGGCTCGCGGCACGTTGGATCCCGCGCTGATGGCAAACCTGCTCTCGGCCACGGCAAAGCCGCAGCTTTACAACGACCAGAGCGGTTTCATCGTAGGGCAGCTCGCGCCGGCGTTCAGCCAAGGCGGCGGCCTCGTCCAAGCCCATGACGCAGCGTACGCAAAGACCATGGTAGAGCCGCCGGGCCTGTCGTTCAACGATACCGACCACTTTCAGGAGCGGCTTAGCTTTGTTATTTCCAACAAAGACGCCCGTGATATCACGTACCACGTGTCTCATGTCCCGACTCGGACCGTGTATACGCTGTCCTCGAATTACTCGATGGAACCCTCGCCACTCCCGACGCCCTACGACTTCGTCGACAGCCATGCCGCGTTGAAGTTTTCCGAGCAGAGCGTCACGCTGAATCCGGGCCATCGAAGGGAAGTCTTTGTCTCGGCGCAGCCGCCGCGGGACGTGGACGCGAAGCGCCTCGTGCTGTGGTCCGGGTACATCGCCATCAACGGCAGCGACGGCACGTCCCTCTCGTTGCCGTACCAGGGCCTCACGGGCTCGTTGCACGACGCAACCGTCTTGGGTCCCAAGGGAACCGTGTTTGTCACGACGCAGAGCCGCAGGTGGACCCCTCTCGAGGCCAACAGCACCGTCACCCTGCCGGCGCCGGGGCAGTGGAAGCTGGGGGACGACATCTTCGGCGTGGCCGTGAACGGCGCGCTGGGCAGCCCGCAGATCCGGGCATACATGGTGCCCCTGACGACGTGCCCTCCCAAGAACCTCACCGTCGACGACCCCCTGGGCAGCGGCAAGTTCAAGACCATCGGCCAGCCCGACGGATCCCCGTTGCGCCTGAACGGCCGGCAGGGCCACGTCGTGCCGTTCAACGGGCTCCTCGACAGCGGCCACTACGCGCCGGCCGGCAAGTACAAGTTTGTCGTGTACGAGCTGCACCTGTACGGCGACGAGAAGAAGCTGAGCGACTGGGACGTGGGCGAGTCTCAAGGATTCAGGATCCGCTACGCGCGATGAGGAGGCCCGCTTTCTCGCTTGGGGGGTGGGGGGAGGCCGGGAGGGGACGATGGAGGGAGGAGAGGAGGTCCGGTCCACGGCCCACCGACGTGGTGAGACGGTGAGTTGACGGGGGGCTGATTGATGCCGGCGGAAGACTGGGGCCACATGGATGATGGATGGCCGGCTGATGGCTGGATGGGCCACCTTGTTCGTATGCGATGCTTGTGCTTGGTGCGTTGCAGTAGTATCAGCGTTATCTTTCCGACGAGATGGATTTGATGATGGGAACTCGGGAATTGATACACGGAGGCTCTAGCGTGAAGGCCGGATCGACGTGAGGCCGCCTCAGACGAGACCGAACCCTAGCAAGAGCTGAGCTGTTGCCGAGCACGGCAATTGTGCTGGGCGTGGCAATTGATGGTTGACGATGGAGGATAAATACCTTCTGTGTTCCGGCCTGTTGGTCTCTCTGGTGCCGGCGGCAAGATAAAAGCCCGGGGCTGCCCCGCCCACCCACTGAAGAACCCGACCTCCAACCGCCCGAACTGATTGCCTGACAGACGCCTGCAGCACCCCGCAGTGTGGGGGACGCTGCGCCGCCGCCCGTGGGGGTCCGTCTAGTGGATGGCCCGGGCGTCTGATGATGGGGTCCCGTCCCCCTGTCTGCCAGCTTTCGGCGTGCCCTGCGATGCGCTGCAGTGGAGGGCTTGGAGGCCCCGCCCAGCCCACCTCCGCCCCGGCGCTCCGGATCCCGGCCGGCGGGCGTGGGGTGCTGGTCATTCATTGAATGTCGAAATACGTACCAGGTATACTTGAACCCAAGGTATAACCCGTCGCGTCTCTCGGCTTTCTACTTCTTCTCGTCAGCCTGGCTCATCTCACTTACACAACAGAGCGCCGCCTCACACCGTCTGTGCAAGTCCCGACCGACCATGGCTCTCTCCAAGACGCAGGTCAGCTCCGGCTGGACCTTTCGGCAACAAGACGGGCCCGCGGACGAGTGGCTGCCCGTCGCGCAGGTGCCCAGCCAGATTCACATGGACCTGCTGGCCAACAAGAAGTAGGTTCGAGAACAAGTAGTCCCCTGAGTCCATGCCCGCGGCGTGTCGTCTTCGTCGCCGTCGTGGTGGTGGTAGCTGGTGGTGGTGGTGACTGGTGATGACTGGTGAGGCGTTGCCGCCGTCTTCGACGTTTGGCTAACATGCGGCCTCCGCCACCAACGCAGGATCCCAGACCCCTACGTCGACCTCAACGAGCGCGCCGTGCAATGGGTCGGCGAGAAGACGTGGGTGTACCGGGCGGCCTTTGCCGTGCCCGAGGTCGAGGGCGACGCCGGCGCCGACGCAGCTGCCCTCACGACGGACCTCGTCTTCGAGGGCCTCGACACCTTTGCCACCGTCTACGTCAACGGCGCCGAGGTCCTCAAGACGGACAACATGTTTGTCTCGTACCGCGTCGACGTTTCCAAACATGTGAAGCCCAGCAGCAGCAGCAGCGGCGGCGGCGGCGGCGGCGGCGCAGACAACAACGACAACAACAACAACGTCCTCGAGATCGTCTTCGACTCGGCCCTGCTGCGCGGCCGCCAGCTCGTCGAGGAGCACTCCCACGAGCACAACTTCCTCGTCCGCCAGACCGAGGCCGGCCGTGTCCCCGTCCGCAAGGCCCAGTACAACTGGGGCTGGGACTGGGGCCCCATCCTCATGACCGCCGGGCCCTGGAAGCCCGTCTGGGTCGAGCGCTACGTCGCCCGCGTCGACGACGTCTGGACCGAGAACGAGGTCGCCGAGGACCTCGCCTCGGTCGCTGGCACCATCCACGCGACCCTGCAGGGCGCCGTCGAGGAGGGCGACGAGGTCGTCGTCTCGCTGTCCAAGGACGGCAAGCCCGTCTTCAACGAGACGGTCCGCGTCGCCGACGCCGCCTCCAGCGGCGGCCGCGTCTCGGTCCCCTTCACGCTCAGCGACCCCGAGCTCTGGTACCCCCTCAACTACGGCGCCCAGGCACGCTACCAGCTGCAGGCCGAGCTCGTGCGCCCGGCGGCGGCGGACTCCCCCCGTGGCCGCCGCACTCTCGACGCGCAGACCAAGCTCGTCGGCTTCCGGCGCACGCAGCTCGTCCAGGAACCCGACGCGCACGGCAAGTCCTTCTACTTCCGCATCAACAACGTCGACGTCTTCGCCGGCGGCTCGTGCTGGATCCCCGCCGACAGCTACCTCGCGGCCATCACGCCTCAGCGGTACCGCGACTGGGTGCGCCTTGCGGCCGACGGCAACCAGGTCATGCTGCGCGTCTGGGGCGGCGGCGTCTACGAACACGACGCCCTCGTCGACGCCTGCGACGAGCTCGGCGTCCTGCTCTGGCACGACTTCCAGTTCGCCTGCGCCAGCTACCCCGCCTACCCGTCCTTCCTCGCCAGCGTCGAGCTCGAGGCCCGCCAGCACATCCGCCGCCTGCGCAGCCACCCCTCCATGGTCATCTGGGCCGGCAACAATGAGGACTACCAGGTCCAGGAGCGCTACAAGCTCGACTACGACTTTGAGAACAAGGACGCCGAGTCGTGGCTCAAGTCGACCTTTCCCGCGCGCTACATCTACGAGCACCTGCTGCCGAAGCTCGTCGCCGAGGAGGATCCGCACATGATTTACCACCCGAGCAGCCCCTGGGGCGACGGGAAGCCGTCAGGAGACCCGACTGTCGGCGATATTCACCAGTGGAATCGTGAGTGTTGCCCTTGTGTGCTACCCCTGAGTGCTACCCCTGAGTGCTGCCCCTGAGTGCTGCCACTGAAGATTGCCCCTGACCATTACCCCTGAGCGCGTGACCCCTGAACCGACGGCACGCCTCATCACCATCACCATTTGCTATAAAACTAACTACTTCTCCCCCGCCTCAAATAGTCTGGCACGGCACCATCAGCAAGTACCAAGAGTCCTCCCTCCTCGGCGGTCGATTCGTCAGCGAGTTCGGCATGGAGGCGTACCCGCACCTCGAGACGGTGGCGCGCATGGCGTCGTCGGCCTCGCAGCTGCGGCCCGGCTCCATGGTGCTCGACTTCCACAACAAGGGCATCGGCCACGAGCGGCGCATGATGACGTACGTGGTCGAGAACTTCCGCCCCGGCGACGTCTCGGACCTGCCGCGCTACGTCCACCTCACGCAGGTCGCGCAGGCCGAGACGATGCGCGCCGCGTACAAGGCCTGGCGCCGCGACTGGGGCACGCCAACGGCCTCGGCTACTGCTGCTGCTGCTCCCTCGTCGTCGTCACAGACCAACAACGACGGTCATCGAGGCAGCACTGGCAGCAGCGGCTCGGCGCGGGGCCGCAAGTGCGGCGGCGTCCTCGTCTGGCAGCTCAACGACTGCTGGCCCACCATGTCGTGGGCCGTCGCCGACTACCACCTCGTGCCCAAGCCCGCGTGGCACGCCATCCGCCGTGCGCTGCAGCCCCTCGACGTCGGCGTCGCCCGTACCTACCACGACTGGACGCAGACGGGCTACTACATCGACGCCAACTCCAAGCTGTGCACCGGGCAGGTCGACCAGACGCTGCCCGCGCGCGCCGGCACCAGCACCCTCGACGTCTGGATCGCGAGCTGCGGCGGCGACGCCGTCCGCCCCGTCGCCGTCCGCGTCGTCGTGCGCTTCGTCTCCGTCCGCTCCGGCAGGGACGTCGCCCCGCCGCTCGACACGGCCCTCGACGCCGCGCCCAACGCCACCACCGACGTGCACGTCGCCGTCCCGCTGCCCGCCGCCCTGCCCGCCGCCGCCGCCGACCCGGCGCGGCGCTTCGACGTCGACGAGTACGACCCCTACGTCGTCCACGCGACCCTCTCCGTCGACGGCCGCGTCGTCGCCACCGACGCCGCCTGGCCCGAGCCCATCAAGTTCCTCGACATGCCCGACCGCGGCGTCGCCTTCCACGTCGCCCCCGCCGGCGACGAGGTCGTCGTCACGGCGCAGCGGCCCGTCAAGTCCCTGGTCTTCGAGGAGGTCGAGGGCATGCGGCTGAGTGACAACGGCTTCGACGTCATGCCCGGGGAGAAGCTGGTCGTCAAGGTGGAGGGCCCCGTCAAGGCGGACAAGCTGCGGTGGACATATGTCGATGCCCCGGCTGCGTCGATGCACATTTCATGAAAATAGACTAGACAAGTGATTCAGATCGCAGCCGCTTAATTTGGTTAAAACTACTACCATTCTACCAACCCGTTCCTCAAACATGGCGCAGAGACTTGGAGTAAACGATGATATGCGTTCGACAACCTGGTGTGTTGCCCTGATGGTGATATTTGTATACAGGTGCTCAAAAGACTCCCCAATTAATACATGAGATCGCTCCTCTACCCCGACCCCAGTCATGTCAGTCTCGTTCAGCTGTCGCGCCTGCCCCTCTTCATCGGGGGCGGCGACCTCGACCTGCTCTCGCTGTACTGCCGCCTCCGCTTTGCCGGCACAGGGCTCGGCGTCAACGAAGGCTTCCTCTCCAAACCGTCGCGCGAATCTGGCCTGCCTCCCGGTAGTCTCCGGGGAGGAGCCGAGCCCCTCGATGGGCTGCGCGAATCTGCTCTCCGCTTGCGCGGCGGCGGGGACGGGGACCTCGAGTCGTATGACGGGGATCTGGAGTCCCGCCGCATCTTCTTGCGAGGTGCGTCGCTCACCGAGGAGCTGTTGCGTCGGTGGGACGCTCCGTTTCCTCCGCTGGACCGTCCACGCCGCGGAGGGCTTGCCGATCGCGACACGCTCCTTGGTCTTCGCCTTGGCGGTGGGGACGGAGACCGGCTGTACGAGCTATAGGAAGCGCTCCGCGGCCTGCCGCGTGGCCTGCCGCGTCCGCCTCGTGGTGAGGGAGAACGAGATCGCGATAGGCTCCTGCTGTCGTCGCGTCGCGGCCTGCGAGCTGGTGAGGCCGAGTATGATCGCCGACTTCCGCCTCGTCTCGCTGGAGTCACAGAGCGAGAACGAGAGCGCGAGTAGGAGCTGTACGAACGCGACCGTGAGCGGCTGTCGGACTGCGACCGGGGCCTGCCTCGCCGCGGAGGCGTTCGAGATGCTGACCGCCCTCGGACCGCCTCTCTCCGCGGCGATCGAGATCGCGACCGCGACCGGGAGTACGACGAGCCAGTGTAGGAGGAATAGCTCGACACCGAGTCCGAGTCCGAGTCGTCGCGAGCCGCCGGCGCGGGAAGAGCCGGCTTCGGCATGTTCTGCAAGTGCTCTCTCATCTCCTCGGTGAGCGCACCCATGCCGATACTGGTAAAGTAGTTGATACAGAAGCGAATGTTGCGAGGGTTGTCCTTGGGGAAGAGGCCCTCGAGGTTGGGACGCAGCATCTCGTCGTTCATGCGCTCCTTCAGCTTCGGGAGGCCAAGCTCTTCGGCAATGGCTTGGAACAAGATCTTGATGAAGATTCGGCTGCTCGACGTCGTTTCGTCCTCGTTGAGGTGGATAACAGACAAGCAGTGCCACCCAATGGCGTCCACGCCGAGCATGTGGCCAAACAACTGCGCAATGTTGCGCAGCTTGTTGTTCTCATAGCGGTGGATCGTCTCGTAGTACTTGGCGAACGACTGCTCGAAGAGGTCGCACCACAGCCGGTTTATCTTGGCGAAACGCTCGCCGATGAGCCCGAAGAACTTGGTGTACGTCTTTTCCTGAGAGCAGCACTCGACAATCATCGAAGGCAGCTCTGGCTCCTGGCCGGCAGGCAGGTTGATCTTCATGAGCTTGTGCACCGCTTCCTCGGGGTCGGCGCTGGACATGATGGTGAGGTAGATTGTTCGTCGCAGGTTGACCAAGTCGGCGTTGGACTGGTCTTTGATCTCCATCGCTTTGGTTTCCTCGTCTTCTTCGTCGCTGCTCTCGTCTTCGTCCTCATCGTCCTCATCCTCGTCTCCACTTTCTTCGCCCAAGATCTCAGCCTTGAGCTTGCGATATGCCTCCTCGTGGTCCTCCCATTCGGCATCGTATTTGAAGATGTTGAGTCCGTCCTGGACGTCGAGCTCGCCCTCCAGGCTGACCTGATGGGTGATTTGATCCTCCTCTTCCACCAGGTCCAGCTCTTCCTTGACCGCCGGGTGGTCCTTGAACTTGTCCTTGCGCACCTGGAAGAGGACCTCGATCATGTACTGCGTGCGCTTGTCGATGTCGGCCTCGTGCAGGATGTTCCTGAACTGGTCGAAGACGGCCATCGCGATCGTGGGCTGCATCTCCTCGACGTACTGGCCGACCTCGCGGCAGAAGCCGACGGCAATCTCCACGCTGTCATCGGTCGGCTTGTGCAACAGGAGCAGGAGGATCTGGCCGGCCAGCATCTCGTGTTGGACCTGCTGGTTGATGAGGTGCGCGAGGAACGTCGTCGACGACAAGCAGACGGCCTTGTCGTTGCGCTTGAAGCCCTTGCGGAACTGCATGATCAGGCGCTTGATGAGCAGCTCCCCGACCTGCGGCAGCTTGGTGTTGACGACGGCCGCCATGGCGGCGTAGATGGGCGTGAAGGGCAAGCTCGCCGCCTGCGCCTTCATGATGGATCGGCAGAAGAGGCCGCGGCCCCGGATGAGGTTCTCGCCAAACAGCTCGGGGACGATGTGCTTGATGTTGGCCGTGTTGACCTTGTTGATGAGGCCGTTGATGCTCTTCTTGAGCGCCTCCCAGGCCATGCGCTGGTACTCCTTGCTCGTCTTGTCCGTGATCTGCGCCTGCAGGGCCCTCAGCCGCGCGGGCGGGATGTAGGTGCCGCCGGAGCGCATGTTGAGCAGCTTCTCGTACTCTGCCTTGGCCGTCGCCTGCTTCTCCTCCTCGGTGCGCACCGGCGGCGCGGGGCGCTCAGGCCGCTCGGGTCGGTACGAGTCGCCGCCATCGCGATGGCCTCCGCGCTCGCGACGCGGGATGTCGACTTGGGCCGACGCCATCGTCGCTCGTGGGCAGGGCAAGAGGCGTGCGCGTGCCGTTCGCGGGAGGGGACGGGGAGATGAGAAGTTGGCGGAGAGGGAAAGATGCCAGGCCGCCTGCCAGCCTGCGACTTTCGTGAGTTTGGCACCTCTGCTGGCCTGGGCGCTGGGAAAAAATGAGTGCACGGACCACCACGCAAGGCTGGTGCGCCACAGCACACCCACGCATCCACGCAAGCATGCAAGCCAAGGCGACCACACGGCTCAGTTCTTGTACGTTACCTAAGAGTGGCTCCCTACTTGCGTGCACCGCCACACACGCGCCGCCCGCTCTGTGGAGTCCCGCCAGGTCTCCTGAAATCGCGTCCCCCCGTTCCACCAAACTTGCGGCCAGCGTGGTGTTAGCCGGCATCAACCTTCCACGACGACCTCGAGCTCGCTTCACCCCCAACAAGGCGCCTCCCGCACCTTCGCCCACGCTCCTTTACGCCCTCCCTCCCTCTGTCCGGTCGTTTCGCCCACCTGCGCTTCAACAATGGTACGTGCGCATCCCACGACGACGACGCAGGGGGTTACAGACCCCCCCTCCCGCGAAACGTGCCGGCGAAACAGTGCCCGCTAACGCGATCCCCCAAGCTCGACAAACTCGTTGGCCTCGCCATGCTCGTGGCCGCCTCGGTCGTCTTCCTCTACTACACCATCTGGACCCTGCTCATGGTATGCGATCCCCTAGCCTGATGCGCCTCTGCGCGCCGCGTCTCTGGTGTGCGACGCTGACCCGCGACGCCTACCTAGCCCTTTGTCGATGAGGACCACCCCCTCCAGAACTTTTTCCTCCCGCGCGTCTGGGCCATCCGCATCCCGGTCATCCTCATCCTGCTCGGCTCCGCCGTCGTCGGCTCGTTCCTCGGCATGGTCATGATTCGAAGCAACCGCAAGAAGGCGGCCAAGGCCAAGGCGGCCGGAAAGAAGAAGGCGTAAGGACGTGCGGGTCACCACCCCCTAATACAACCGGGATCGCACAACGCGACGCGCGAGAGGGCCCTCTTAATGGTCGGCCCCCGGGTCGCCGGCGAAGCGTGCCAAATGATACGGTCGCCATGTTATAATCACTGGAGGAGGCCGAGAGGTACGGGTATCATATATGTTTCTACCTAATGGGGAGACACTGTCGAGTGTGATTGTACCAAACAAAGCTACCCAGACAAAAACGAGTGTAACAATGAAGCCCATGCATGCATCAGAGCAAATGAAGTCCACGATGAGGGGGGAGACGCAGAACCCAAAGAGCAGTCACCTAACAGGCAATCCCTACTTGAGCCTCCGGACCCGCACCATCCAGCCAAAGCTCATACCATGCACGCTCGGCGCCGGCAGGGTCGCTCGAGCCCTTCGTCACCGGCTCCAGCGCTTAGACTCTCTGGTCAGCAAAGTCGAGCACCTCGCAGTCATCCTCGAAGAAGCCGTCCTCGTCGGCGTCTCCAGAACGCAGACCACGACGTCTCCTGGTCGTCACCACAATGTGCTCCTCATCACCGTACTGCATGACCCGTTCCATGGCAGACGGAGGCAGGGCGAGATGATCATCAAGGCCGATGTCGTCGTCTAGCCCCGCTTGGAGACCCATTTCCTTCTTCACAGTCGGAATGTCCTGCCCAAACGCCCAGACCCCGGTAGTCGCCGACTCGCTGGGCTGCATCTCTGCTGCGGGCTGGCGCTTCTTCTTCTTCTTGGTATTTGACTGCTCGTCCAGCGTGGCGTTGGCGAGAAGAACAGACGCGGATTCCAGCTGAGCACCACCTTCACGGACGTACTCGCAGAGCGCCACACGCCGATCGGTATGGAAGGGTTGGTATGGCGCGCTCGACTCAATCTCCGCCTGTGGGATTGTGACATCCATTCCGTGTACTGGATGAACAGCCTGCGCGTGGCCCTTGAGAGTCATCGTGTTCCCGGCCTCCATATCGGCGTCGGACAGCTCCAGATACTCATCCACTGGTCCGGACTCGAGGATCTGCCTCACAATAGGGGCGATGACGTCGTCGGGAAGCAGAGGTACCTTGAAATCCTTGTACTTGTTGGCGCGCGCAATTCGCTTCCCTGCCACGGTCGAGGGGCGGCGTGCCTTGCACGGAAACAGGCGCACGAGACCCCCTCCGACAGACACAAGAACTTGAGATCGGCGGCCTCTGAGCCACGCGACGCACGCGACGGACGGCAGAATTGCGCTCGTCGGCAGCGAGACACGGTTCTCCCCCGTGTGCCGTAGCTGGCTGATGGCTGTACCCGTCTTGCCAAGAGAGTGGCTGATGGTGGCGGCGATTGCTCTACCGCCCTGGGCTGCCGAGTCCCTCAACGTGTTCGAGGGCGTGGTGGGGACATTACCACTGCTGCGGCGGGAACGCGTCACGAACGGCTTCGCAGCCTGATACGCGGCTCCAAAGGCACCTGATGCCATTGAGACAGCCGAGCCAGACACATCCGAGCTGTCCGTCACGCTCTTTGTAGCCACCTTGCGCCGACGAGGTGGTGGCCACATGAAGGAGCTGAAGGGCATGTCCAACAGATGAATCGTTCCCCTCTCAGTGACCATGGCCAGTCTCTCGCCCTGGGGTGCGGTCCAGACGACGTCGATGATGCGGGCGACCGTCATGCGCGAGAACTGCGCAACTTGTCGTACGAGAGGGCCGCTGCTGTCATTTTGAGCGAGCGTCGTCTGCAGCGGCGACGAGTGCGTGTGGTGAACGCGCAGCAAGTCCCATACTGTCTGAACGTCACCCTTCGTGCTAGCAGTGAAGAGGGCCAGCGAGGATGGCGAAAACGACAAGAAGCTGCAGCCCAACGGGGTCGCGAACGTGGTCAACGGGTGAATGATAGCCGAGTTGGCGAGCGTCTCCGTGTCCAGTATGGCCACAACGCCGGGCTCTTTCACAGGAGCTGGCGAAGAGGTCCCCCCGTGCGTCGGCGGAAACTGCGCCGCATCCGTCTGGGGAGACCGGGATGCCACCCATTGCTGGGGCGGCGACCTGGCTTGCTGTGGCTGGGACTGCGGGCTCGACGGCTTGTTCCAGTACGAGTTCCAGGCTTGTAGCCCCTGTTGACCAACCCACTTGGCTCCTTGGATCAGTTCCTGGGTCGTCTCGCGCATAATCTTGTTCACCATGCTATCCGAGATTGGCAGATCCACGGAGGAGGTGACAGCGGGGATGTGAGGGGGCGTCATCGAAGACACTCCAGGGGCCCGTCCCAGGATGGGAACCGGGAGGTGTGCTCGCAGGGAAATTTGCGAAGATGGCGCTGCCGGACAGTACGCGATCCAGTGGCCGTTGAGGGCCAGAATAGGAGTCTGCGGACTCGGTCGGTGCGGTGCAGCCGAGGGATACGTCTTATCGTTCTCTTCGGGAACATCGCTGGCTCGGTTCTGCTGAACTGTCGTCCATATCTTGCCCGAGCAGGCGAAGAAATGTGAGTTTTGAGGCTCAAGAAGCTGTCGATAAATCCAGCATTCTCCTGTCGTGCCGCAGCAAACAGCAATGGTACCGGCGTCGGCTTTGATTGTCAGGGCACCAGTCGGCGGCGGCGGTTGGAAAAGCGGGCTGGAAAGCGATACTTCGGTATTGATGGGGATTTTCTGTGCCTGCAACAGGACGTCGACCAGCTTATTCGTCCGGAGGGAGTACACCTCGACTGCCGTCTGGTACGACACGAGTGCCGGGCCCGACCGACCTTGGATGCCGTCCAGGGGAGCAAACCCAGGTCTTGGGCTCGTGGCATCGTCTGACGTCGCACGGGACGCAGCATCTTCCTTGGGCGCGACATCCACGGGCCGTGGTGGTAGCACGGGCCCATGCACAACAACGGCAACCAGGGGGAACAGGTTGCTGTCACCACCAATCGTCCAGGGGAGGATCTTGGCATGGTGAACACCACCTCGAAGACCCTTCAGGTTGGCCACCAGATCCACGCCCCTCTTGTTGACGGCGTAGACTTGCAGGCCGCCCTCATAGCCTGCCAGGACCACTTGGTCCGATGCAGTGGAGCTTTCGGAGGAGGGCAGCCTGTCAAAGCCGAAGAAGAAGCCGTGCTCGCCGGGCTTCATGCCGCCAGTTTGCGGGGTGATGGTGAGGTCGAGGTCGTGCGCGCCGTAAAAGTGCGGTTGAGGCTGATGGGGGAGGGGCGGGTGCGGACTCGCCCGAGAGTTGGGATAGGGAGAGTGCAGCGAGCTCCGGCGGTACGGAACGGTCGAGACGCCACGAGGCGAGGTGCCAGGGACATGGTACTGGGCGTCCATCTGGAAGCTCAGGGGTCGGCGGCTGCCATGGGGAGGCGAGGGCGAGGCCGGGGAAGGACTCATGAAGGGCCGCTGGGCGGCGGCCCAGCCGTGGTGCAGGCGGCCCGAGTCCTCGTAGGAGGAAGGCTGCGTGGGCGGCGATTCACTGCTCAGGTTGATGAGATTGCCGGGGGAACCAGCCATGATGGCTCCCCGGGCCCATTCGTTGGCCATGCTTTGGGCGGTGCTCGCAGACACCGACGTGGTCGACAGAGCCTCGAGCAGCGGCGACGCGACGTGCTTGTCATGGTCGTGGAGCGTGGGTTTGATTTCGGGGGTGACGGCGGGAGGCGACGAGACGTCGGAGGCAGGACGACTCGCGTGGGAGTTGTTGCTGCTGCTGCTGACGTTGCCGGGACCGTGACCGTTGCTGTTGTTGCTGCTGTCGAGGAACATGGGAGTCAGTCAGTGGGCGAGGGCAGGCTGACGGGGAGTCACGCGGTGACGCAGCAGCTGGGGCGGGTGAGAGGGCAGCGGGGGGAAGACGACTCACGGGGACTTGGCAGCGGCCTGCTCTGTCACCGCGGCGGCGATTCCGCCGTTTTGTTTGGCATGCTTCTTGTCCTTCTTGCCTGCGGGGGGGAGAGAGCGTGTTGGTCAGTGCATGCGCGGCCAGTGTCTCGACGACAGGAGGTGCAGAAGCGAGGGGAGTTGGGGGACAGGAGGGAGGCAGGGAGCGCGTCGTCGCGGGCGGGCTCCGCCTCGGCTGCCACGTACTAGGCATTCGCCCTGGTGCTTCGCAGAGCAGAGGCGCAGTTTCCTGCCCCTCGGTTCAAGTCAAAACGAAAAGACACGGGGCCTGTATGTTCCAACAAGTCCTCGTCGTCCTTGGTTCAGGTGCTGGTGAAGCTTCGCGTTCGGCTCGTTCGAGGAGGGAGGCCTCGAGCCTCCGGGGGATAGGTGGTATGTACGCGAGTACGGCGGGCTGCGACGCCGGAGGGTGAGCGGCGGGCGATAGAGGGGCAGGACAGACACGGCGGCGGCGGGGCGGGCGCGCGGGCGGTCCTTATCAGGGCAGGTAGCGTCGCGATAATGCAAGGCACGAACCAACAGCGAAGCCGGAAGGGACGTTCTATACGCGTGAGGTTCGTTTGATGTCGTGCGTCGACAAAGAAAATGGAAAGACACGGCCAAGGAAATCGTAGAGAGAGTCGTTTCGGTGTGTGCAAAAGAGAGACGCTTTGTGCTGGTATCCTGGGGTATTCTGCAGTGGCAGTTGCAGGGGAGAGATGTTGACAGGGTGAAGCAGGCGGTCGAGGAATGGGACGGGAGGGATGACCAGGTGCCCTGAAGTGCTCAGCCGGCAAGGGGGGCCTGTGATGACATGACGATGGTACCTCGAGGTACCCGAACTCAACGTGAGAGGCTCCGACGAGGCGAGCCGGGGTCGGTGGATGCGGTGACGCCGCTTCTGGAGGGCACCCGGGAGCCCTCCAGCTGCCATGGATGGGTGGCGCGGCAGCTGCTCCGGGGCTCCCCAGGTCCCCATCGAGCCGTGGAAGCGCGGGAAGCGTCTGGCGCACGCCGACAGGTGGCTGGCTCTCCCATCCATGGATCGCGGCCCCTAAGGTAGGCAGGAGACCGGCAACGTGCTGACGAGCCCACCTGGGCCGCCTGATGGCGGGGGAAAGGGTGAGGTGGCGGGCGGGCGGGGCCAGCTGCCGGACGCGGGGATGACGCTCCAGCGTGCGGGCGCCCCTCCTGGCCACTGTCGACGCCCCGTGCGCTTCGTGCTGGCAGCTGCTGCTCGGCCTGTGACGCATCCCATCAGTCGGCAGTCTGCCGTCCCTGACAATCTATTTGCCTATGCTCCCATCAACCTGGGGTCCTCAGGATCATCACACGTCCTCGCCTGTCAGCAGCGAAGAATGACTCGATGCCCTTTGCCTCGAGGCAGCGGTATGCCCGTCCGGATGAAGGCAGCCGGCGATGACGCAACGGCGAGCAAGGTCGGCACCGGCGTGGTTCCCCAGCAAACAACCTCGCAGCGCCGGGTGCCAGTGAGGCGGGTGACAGGCCGGCGGCGGCAACGGCGCAAGCCTTCAGGTTCCAGCGATGCAGGAACCCATGGGCGGAGCACCACGACGCACGACGGGGAGGTACTCGGGGCTACCTCCCGTCCTCAGGTCCTTCCTCGACTTTCCTCCATGCCCAGGTAGGCACCGCTGCAAGCTGCACGCTGCACGCTGCACACAGCCCAGTCCAGCCCAGCTCAGATGCCCAGCCCTGGGACCCGGGAGGCGCTGGACGAAACAGAGAGGGCACCAGCCGCTGGGTCATCCCCACCGAAGGTGACCACCCAGCTCGTGCTTCACCAGCTGCACCGTCGCGCCTCCGGCTCGGCTCCCATCGCATGAACACACTGCACACGCGCGCGTCACTCACACGCACTCGCGCACGCACGCACGCACGCCCCTCTTTTTCCGCCCAAACCAGCACGCCACCACCTGATGGCTCGCCGTGACGAGAGGTCAGGTGAGCCATGCCTCCTACGCCATCGCCACGAGCCTCCGGGGTAATGGTGCCTCCCCCCTTTTCCGAACGACGGGCCTTGAACGTATCGGGACGGTCGGCGATGCTCCTTCTGTCGCCGCGTTGGGGAGTGCTGATGATGCAAGGCACCGCCAATAGTTGCATGGCTGCTCTCTGCGCCTCCATGGAGGCCCGGGAGGGGAGGCGACATCCTACAGTGCGGCGCGCACGAACCAATCGGGTTGAGTCCGCCGAGGGGGGCGTGCGGCAACGGTCTCCGGCGCAAGGCAGACCAGTCGCTGGTGCACCCGGTGCCACTGCTTCTATTGCAATGGTGAGGTGCATGGACGTGCCGCGGAGCCGCAGAGGCAGATGCGGACACGGCCAGCAAGGCGCGCGAACTGAGGCCAAGGTGACCTGATACGAGCATCTCACAGGACGCATCTCACAGATCGCCCAGTGTAAGGCACGTAGATAGTTATCATTGGACGAGCTAGTGGGCATCTGTCTAGGTAAGCAGATCGCATCAACGGTACTCGTGCGAGGATACGCGAGGAGTCGCGTGCATCCAATGTGTCCAATATGCGCAACCACCTAGGCCTGAGAGATGGATCAAGAGATGGACCATCTACCTCTACCTCTGCAGCCAGCCGCGATACCGGGCGAGCTTCCACTCCCCGCCCTCCTTGCACACAATCATGTGCACCGCCCACGGGATCACGGCCGTGTCCGCGCCGTGCTCGTCGCCGTCCTTGGCCCACTGCTTCATGTCCCCGAACAGCATCACCTCGGCCTCGGCCGGCCCCGGTGCCCCCGTTGCGGCCTGGAAGCGCCCCGGGAACGCCTTTTCGACGCGGTGCCGCCAGTGCACCGGCCGCGCCCGCATGGTGCCGCGCAGCTCGCGAATCGCTGTGATAATGGGAAGCGGTGTGTTAGTGGCACTGGGTACTACATGATGACCTGCGTGAGGGAACCGGGCAACAGGGAACTGCCCAGATAGGCGTGTAGGCTGGCCGTCCGCGAGAGACGGGGAGGACGACCTACCATGCTCGCCGCGCACGACCGTCGGGCCGAGGACGACCTCTGCGTCCTTGGTGAAGCTGCCCACCCACAGCTCGTCGCCGTCAGGCCGGTCCGAGATGCGGTAGAAGTCGCTGATGAAGGTGCGCACCGCCGGGTCGACGAGGCCCCCCTCCTGCGGGTACACGGGGTTGTAGCCCTCGTCTTGCTGCTGACCGGGCATGACAGTTGCTGAGTGTTATTCAAACGCAGTTCGTACAATAGTTCAAGTTTCCTCGTAGATCGGCTTGGCCGAGGCCGAGACGAGGCGAGGGAGGGCTCTCGGCTGCATTTATACAAGCCTGGGCATACGAAGTACAAACCTGGGCATACAAATCTGGGCATACAAATCTGGGCATACAAATCTGGGCATACAAGTTTGGGCATGCAAGCCTAGGCGAGCGTATGTGGAAGCTTGACGAAGCTGTGGAGCCCCCATCGCCCAAATGCCGAGGCCTTACAAAGCTGCCGGGCTGAACGGTCCACGGCACTCCCGTCTGTCCCGCGGCTTCCGATCTCGACTCGATATCCCGGGCGGGACCACAATCCAGCGAGCGAGGCTTTTGTTGTCAGCGCTTGCTACGAAGTACATGGCTTCCGCTATTCATACAACAAAGTCGTACTCGTACAGACGTGACGCCGACGGCCGACGGCCAATGGGCCACCGACCGGGCTGCGCCAAATATTCGCATGAACGCGCAAAGGATATACCCTCTACCCCTCATAACCCATAGAATCCCACCGAATCGAAGTGCAGAAAAAGCCCCTTCTGCGCCATTAACGCCCGAGGCTCAGGGACCGACCGGTAATAAACGCCACACGTCCAGTAGTGCCCGCGCAGGAGGAGCGAACAGGGTAACCTTATTTCCGCACCCCCCGGGCGCTCACCTCGCCTTTCTCTCCAATGTTGAGCACCTTGCGGCAGTCTGGACAGTACCACTTCGTCGTCCGCGCCGGGACGTCGGTCAAGCCCACGCACTCCAGGTGAAACCATTCGTATTTGCAGTTCTTTGGGCCTGTTAGCGGTTGTCGTCGCGGTGGTCGCGGGGACCGAGGCGCCGCGGGGCTGCGTCGGCGAGAGCCAGAGTCGGCACTTACATCATTGTCGCACTGGATCATCGTGCCGAAGCTCACCCTATTGCAGAGGCAGTAGCGGGGCTCGTCGGGGTCGATCGGGTTGCCCTCGTCATCCACCTCCTCCATCTCCGTCTCCGCCTCCGTCACCTGGCCCTTGTCTTTCTTCATACGCGCCTTCTTTCTCGGTGCCGCCTGTCGCTTACCCACGGCGCTGTTACCGCCGCTGTTAGTGGTGCTGACGACGCCGGGCGCTGGCCGCCTTGATCGCTTCTGGGGCTGCTTAAACTCCGGTACGGGCGTGTTGCGCGCGGTGCTCGCTCGCCGCGGCCGGTCGGCGGCCAGCGAGGACGGGGGCTCTTGGCTCATCGCCTGACCCCTGGACCCGGGACGCCGGCTGTCTGGACCGGGTGTGGCACCTGGGGTCAGTCCCCGCGATCCGGCCCTGACAGGCAGCTGCTCAGCGGATTGCGGTACCGGAGTTTGCTGCTGTGTCCGCTTCGCCGCGTCTCCGCGAGTCTCTCGTCTAGTGCCTTCTCGGGTTGGCGGCGGCACGGGTGTGACCGTCTTTCTCTGTTCCGTCCTGGGGAGCGGGACTGGTGTTTCTGACGCCGGTGGCTTGACCGGCACCGTCGTCGTCGTGACAGTACTAGCATTCGACGACGGAGAGGCGGCTGATCTTGCGGAGCTCTGCGGAGGAAGGGGAATCGGCACCGGGGTTTCCAACTGAGTTACCACCGAACCGCCCGGTGTAAGCAGGGGGCCGTTTGCGCCGCCGTCGGCGCTCGACGCGGGGCCGCCATGACCAAGCATGGGCTGAGGCGGCGGGATTGGCGTCTCCGTCTTGGTGCGCTTAGACAAGGGTCGCGAGGGCGTCTCGCTTCGATCCGCGCCCTCGACCGACTCGCCTTCAGCGTCTCGCTTCCGCTTGCCACTGGATCGTGAATTTGCTCGTGACTTTCCCGACGGTGTTCCGTCCTTGGACTCCGAGTTCGGTGCACCCAGAAACAGCTTCGCCGCCGCCGCCATCTGCCGGGCAGACTCCTCGGCCTCTTCGGCCGCAAGCTTCGCCAGAGCCTCCCTCTTGAGCTTCTTAGCCTCGTTCAGTTTCATGCCCCTGTTACTCGTCGGATGCTCTTCAGACCCAACCGAGTCGGCGCTCAACGCGCCCGCAGGCAACTGCGGCGTGCCCGACTCATCGTCGATGACCAGAGTAGGCACCGTTGGGTTGAAGGTCTTGCCTTCATCCTCGGCCTTCCTTTTGGCGTCTCGGTATTCGTCCGGTCCGCGACCGAGCGTCTTTAGCTCGCGCGCGACCATTGTCTCGCTGGGCGTCCATGTTGCATTCTTCTTCATACGTTTCCGCAACTTAGCAAGCTCGTAGTTCGTCAGCTGCAACCATGGCGCGTCCGCACTACCAATGACGGCATTTTCCGGCGGCGGGTTGAGCAGCGCCGCAGCATTGGCCGCAGCCGCTGCAGACATGGCAGCCGAGCTGTATTGTGGACGCGGGGGTCTGCTGGCCGACTTTGGCGTCTTGTTTGAAATCAACTTGATGCGCTGCGCCGGCGCGGGCGTCCGCCTCCCAGTAGCCGGAATGTCGGACTCGGAGTCAGAGCTTATGTCGCTGTCGTCGCTGCATGTGTCGTATTCGATATCATAGGGAGCCAGAACCTCGCCGGGGACCGTGATTCGTGGTATCTTGTGGCGTGAAATCTTCTTGCCATCCTCGCCCGTCGCCCGCACCGTCAGCTTCGCACGCGTCATCTGCGGTGATTTCGACGCGACGGGGCTCTTGGGCTCATCGGTGGGGTAGTTGTCCATCATGGTCTGCAGCTTCGAGAGCAGCACCTTGGCCTTGTTAAAGTGGCGGTTGACGTTCTCGGACATGCGGACGGCCTCGTCGTGCGCGAAGACTCTAGAGCTGACGGCGCGGTCCAGCTGCTCCGAGATGTCGGCACGCAGCTTCACCGGGTCCGGCCTCTCGTGGGCGGCCAGGCTCGGGAGGCGGCCCCATGTCGTCGTCAGGTCTCCGACCTGGAGCGAGGCCTCGGCGTACGCGTCATCGAGCTTACCGATGAGGGTCAAGGACCGCACGATGTCGGAGGGTAGGTACTCGGTGAAGTCGAGGAAGTCGGTGACGGTCGTCTGCGCGTCGGGATCGGGGCGCGACACGACTTCGCCGGGAGTTGACGCTACGGCTGCTGCTGCAACGGGCGCGGGCGCGGGCGCAGGTGCAGGTGCAGGTACAGGCGCGTCGACCGTGGCATCCTTGTCCAGCTCCGGCGGAGGCGGCGCCTCATCGACCGGCGTCTTGTTGTCGTCGGCGGCAGCGGCGGCGGGCGACGCGGCCTCGGCCTCGGCCTCGGTGATGACCTCCTGCTCTGTGCCCCCTGTGGCCATGGCCCCCGGGCACACAGAGAGAGACGCGTGCGAAACGCGTCCCTTTCTTATCTCAGAGATGGCTGATGTCGGCTGCGGGTGGACGGTCCGGGCGTCTGCGCTGCCATTTGCCCCGTCGTCGGCTTGCGGTGTGGGCGTGCGTGTCGCGAGTTGTGATGCGCGACGGGACTGTGATGGCCGGCGGATGGAGCTGTCTGCGTTGGAGAAAGCGCCAACCCGTGTTTGGGTGGTCGTCGGGCAAATGGTGGATGGATGGGTGGGTTCCTGGCGGGTGGGGCTGGGGTACCTTGACTGTGTTATGTAATCACCCCTGGTCCCGGGCTGAGTCAGCGAATTTTTGGAATGGTGAACGCGATGCTGGTCATGTTTCCTTCAGCACCAGCTCACCAGGGTACATCGCTCACTTCAGATCTGCACCCACGAAGCAAGGCGAGGTGGTTGTCGCAATCTGCACCGACGCCTCCTCTCTCCTACTTGGGATGAGCCAACGGACAAGCCGACGCCAGACCTGCAGCAGCCCGGAGCCGACAATCCGGGGTCAGAGACTCAGAGGGCGTGGCGGCGCCGCCAGGGGGGTCACATCGCCCATCGCGCCCTTGCAAGCCCAATTACAAAAACGTACGAGCCTCGGAAACGGGGTTTGGGTTTGCGCGAGTCCGATGCTTGTGATGCGTGCGTACGTACGTACGTTGAGAAACTTGACCGGACTTCGGGCCCGGGCGCGTGAAACTTTGCGTTGCTGTGTTGTCGACTTGGGACGCCGAGACGGCACCAACATGCGGCAATGTCCAGTCTCAACTCTCAACTCAATTGCGTCTATCAGATCCGGGCAGTCATCCAACTCCCGCATCATAGTTCGAGTCTACAGGAGGCATTTGCGCATACAAGCGATAGATAGCAGTCTCTGCATGTGAAGGACCCGCGTGGTCCGAGATAGTACGCATCACAATGACATCGCACGCCGTGATCCTCGCTGCCCGGAACGCAAGCCATGGCTTGGCTTGTTGGAGTCCTTGGACCAGCTGCAGGTGGAGGACGTCTGGGGTCGCAAGCGAAATTGAGATGCCGACTTGCTGACCGAGCCCACCAAGAAGCCAATGTGTAAGTGCCGGGGTACTCATCCAACACGAGCCCGCCTGCCAACCTGTCAAACCGATGCGCGGCATGTCGTCACCACTGGCCACCTTTACAAGACACAATGACCGCAAGGACCGTTTGTTTGTTTCCCCAGCGTGAAGGGTCCCGATCCCGTCTGTCACGCCCTCTCATCGCGCCCTCCTGTCGTCATTCTCCGCTGCACGTCGGCAACGCACCCAAACACATCCAAGGAAACGCACCGATCGGCGGCTGCTGTCTCTCGACTCTCTTCCCACCCCCGGTAATAAGCCCGTTCAGCCGCCGTCCGCCGCGTCTGCTCAGGCCAAGCAAAGCCTGTCTAGCCCTGCGTCCCACCAACTACTACCTGCCACCACCCCAAGGCTGGCTGACCCCCGGCGGACCATCTTCCCGCCGTCGTGGTTAAGCTTAGCTCGCCGCCAACTATTTGCGTCTCGCCCACAGTCCCAGGCCAACTGCCAATTGGCCGTGCCCCGGCCGTGTTCCAAATTTGGCAACGGAGACGCTCCCCCCCCACTCTCGCTCTCATCCAAACGAACGAAGGCTGGATCCGGCACCGTCGACGGAGCGACCGACGCCCGTGTAAGTGCAAAGTAAGCCCGGCAGACGTTTGCCGCGCGCCTGTTTCAAATGCCTGCGGGCATGCAAGGTACCTGAAGCTTTCCATTCGACGGCGTGAATATTTACTGTTTCCAAATCTATCTATACGGTCTCCAAACATGCAAATGTACAGAGAAAAAGGTGGGGGTGTTGACGAAGAGAAGGGTGAAAGACGAACACACGCACAAAACAACGTGCCGGACCAGACAAGCCAAACCAGACAAGGAAGACAGGGTGAAAACGGAACCATAGAGGGGTGTACCAACAGACAGGCAAGCAACAACAAAAAAATAACAGACGCAATGCATCACAGGCCTAAAACTCCCAGTCTGCCTCCTGCTCCCGCATCAACTTTGCCCCTACCACCTCTTCCGACTCCTCGACGACATATGTGGAGCTTGGCCCGATGAGGGTCAGCGACCCATACACTACCAGCTTCCGACATTTCCTATTTCGAACCGTCAGCATGCAAGGTCCCACGACGCGATCGCCACTGCCGTCTGCGACGGCGCCGGTCGCATATCGGAAGGGGGGTGCTCTCGTTCGCTCACAAGTATCCGGTAATGCTAAGGTTCCCGTACACCTCCACGTCAGTGCCTTCGAGCGTGCCTTCGATCTTTAGCTTGCCGTAGCCTTTGATGCTGTTGCTGTAACCCCGTCAACACCCCCGTCTGTCAGCTGCGGGCTGCACGTTGCTCCGGGGCCACACCCCCCCCCCCCTCTCCGGGGACGCCGTACCTTGCAGACAAGTACCCCGTCACGGATATGTTGCCGTAAGCCTTGATCTCGCCCCTGCATTGACGCGTGCTCGGTCAGTCACTGCCGCGCATCCGGGACCATGTTCGTGGTTTGCCGAGGATAGGGATAGGGGGGATGAGGAGGAAGGGGAGGGTAGACTCACTCGCAGGTGACGCTGCCGTTCATGGTGATGTCGCCGTACGCGTCGAGCTTGCCGCGGACGACAAAGTCGCCCTCGAGGTTGATGCTGCGGCCCGACTTGAGCGAGCCAGTGACCTCGAGCGGGCCGCGCAGGTTGAGCGGGTCGTCGCTCTTGATGCTGCGCGAGCGCTTGTAGTGGCGTCCTGGAGTGAGACCGGCGGGCGCGCTGGCGGCGTAGTAGTATTCTGACATAGCCGCCGCCGCGAGGGTGAGTGAGTGGTCGTGAAGTGCAACGGTCGGGAGAGGCGGCGATCTATGGTGTGGCGAGGTCAACGTAGATATATAAGGCTGGCAAGGGTGTCAAGACCAGGTGTGGTTGTTGGGTGACAAGACAAGGTATGCCGACTAAGGCAAGGTACGAATGTGTGGTATAAAGAAGAGCTGAGCGGACAAGGCTGGGTTAGCAGGGGGAGCTGAGTCAAGGGGACGAAGAAACGGAAGCTATCTTATACCAATAGAGAAATTGTGACCCTGAAATGTATCGGTTCCTGGATCCAACTAGCTCCAGGTGTCTATATCGAGACCCTGAGGAGAGGCACGATGGAGTGAGCCCAGGCGCGCGGTGAAGGAGTAGACTCTGCAGATGGCCAAGGCGCATCATAGTCGTCACTGGTCAGCAAGGGGTCGTGCAGGTTTCCGCTTTCGAGGCACGAGGTCGAAAGCTGAAACTAGACGGACCTCCAGGTAGGGCTCGCAGGGCCGATATGTCGTCGTCGTCGGCGTCGTCGTTGGCGTCGTCGTCGTCGGCCACTCCGTCATGGTAGGGCAGGGCAGCCCGTTATTAGTTTTCCGGCCCCAAGCAGCAAGAAGAGGGTAGCCGGCCCCCCGTTTGGACCAAAATAGGAATACAGGTTCCTACCTATTCCTAGGGAGGGTGGAGGGCAGACAGGCAGGGACGAGTAGGCGAACCCGGCAGAGTGTCCGGTCGGGATGGGCCTCGCGCCGTCAGTGGCCACCCGAGACCGAGAGTCAAGCTCAAGAGTCAACCTGGAAGACCACCCCCCGCCAAGGCCGGGTGCCCGTTGGGTCGAATGCGACGCGGCGCGGCGCCGGGTCCTGCGCGTGCGCCCCCAGTCGACGACGGCCCGGAGGAGTGTTATCCACAGTCCACGCCTCCTCCACCTCTCTAGGTACCACCAGTATGTGCAACCTGCTCACCTGTCCAAGGCCAAGGTGACCCGGCGCGGGCTGCTTGGACGTTATGGTGGGGACGGCGGATGCACCTCTGACGCCGTTATGCTGGGGTGCCTGGTGTCTGGTGTGGGCGTGGGCGTGGGCGTGGCCGACGGCGGCGGAAACAGCACCGGGCCTTGGCTGGACCTGATGGAATCCCCAGATGGGGAGCGGGAGCTGCAGCTGCTACAGCAGCAGGGCGCCTGGGTGCCTTGGTAGGGCGCGCGGCGGGAACGGACAGCTCGCTCGCCCGCCAGGCCGTGCGTGCGCTGTCGCGGTCGCGAATGGCAACGGCAGGAATGGGAAGGCTCCCTCTCAGCTCCAGGCTCTCGCGTTCAGCTGTCGCTCCTCGTCGCGCGGCGGCGTGCGGCGCAGCGTCTCGCTAGGGCCCAGCGGCAGCTGGAGACCGCCCGAAGCACGCCCACGAGCCCTTTGGAGTCCACGACCTCCGCTGGACTGCGGCTGGGCTGGGCTGGGCTGGGCTGGGCTGGGCTGCCTAAGGTACCTACCTGGCAGGTACTGCGCGTCGTCCCACCACCTCTGCCTGCTGTACCTGGACTGGCAGGGCCTGCCTGTGGTGCTGTGGTGTGCCGTGCAGGCAAGCGAGCGAGGACAGCCGCTGCTGACGGGTCGATGGGTCGATTGACTGACTGACAGATCGATTGATGAATGGACTCTCGGCGTGAGCCTCTGTATCCCACACAAAATTCGGAAAGGCATTTGTGATTAGTATTGAAGAAGAAGAAGAAGAAGAAGAAGAAGAAGAAGAAGAAGAAGAAGAAGAAGAAGAGAAAAAGCAAAGCGGCAAGGTTGTGCAACCCAAAAGGGCCCGGGAGCACGGGCACCACCAGCAACCTACGGGAACCCAAGAACCAGAAGAGCAGCAAGAGCAACCAAGCTTAAAAACGGCACCAATTGCAAACGGGCCTGCCAGTACGGGTACTGGTGGACCGCCACACGGCGAGCGAGAACCCCTCATTCCCCGTCTTAGTTTGTGCTTCCGCTCCTCAAATCTCCCCCGCCCCTCGCCGTCCGCTGGCACGGCAAGCACGGCTTGTTGTCGACTCAGCAGCAGGCCTCTCTCTACTAGTCCACCTACCACAGACCGGCCCAGTGGATGAGGGCTTCGGGGCCTGGCCCCGGCACGCGTCGTCCTCCATCCGCCCGGCCCACCGACCCAGCCCTATCGTGTCCGTCGTATCGCAGACTGGTAGGTATCGCAAGTAAAGCACGGAGGCAAGATATCCATCAGTTCTCCAGCTAACCGCCAAGTCGACAACCTACGGCCATGGCACTGGGCGAGGAGCAGATGGGGAATCTATCTTTAGCCTCAGTCTCGCGGGCCCGCCGCGTTTCCTTCAATCTGTAAAAACTCCCACGCCCGCATGCGTCCTCGCCAACGATAATCCGTCCGCCCTACGTCGACGCCCACGCCCGCCCACGCGCGTCCGCTGCTAGAGTCGCCGGCCTCCCCGGCGCCATGCCGTGCCAGGGCGAGTCGAGACGAGACAAGCGAAAAGCGCCGCTCGCTGCTGCCGTGGTGGACGGGATGAGATGCTGGCCCCGCCACCTGCGTTGATGATCCTGGAGCCCCTGCCAGCGGCTGTAAGCAAGGCTGCTAATCCCAGGCACCCACGTTTTTTCGCCTCCTCCACCATCGAAGCAAGGTACGGAGCAGGTCCCGATGACATGGTTCCGCGCTTGCAAGGCTCCCGTCATCCCAGCTGAACACCTCCTCGTCGTTGACCACCACCCACCTGCGGACTCCGTACAAGGGGACGGGCATGGCGGGGCGAGCCTCCACGCAGAGCCGCCTCCGGCAACACACACCACACCCCCGTCACATCAGGCATCAGCCGAGGAGCGTGCATGGAGTTAGTTAGAGGACCAAGAAAGAAAGAAAAGGTAAGATGTCGTCTGTCGACTGCATGTGTGTCCGTTCACCCGACAAAATCGCCAATCCCCGACACATGATTCCAAGCGCACAGAATTTCCCCCTCCTGCAAACGCCGCCTGTTCGCCCTGGCCCCCAACCCGAGTATCCGTCCCAGGCTTTCCCATTGTGCCGTATTACCTGTCCCTCCCTCCAGCCCTGCCGCGCGCCGCTGCCGAGCCCGCCGCGTTCCTGACATGCGTATCGGAGTCGCCGCCTCCCGTAAGGCTGATGATACTGTGTCATCAGCGCATGTGAATAGCCGCCTCAGTCGCTGCCGCCGCCGACCAATCCGAGGCCCAGTCCTGTGCTCAACACGGCAACCACCCAGACGCCCGCATAGGCCATCGCGCCCGTCGCTTCGATGCCATAAATGGTCATAGTGCACGCCAGGTACGTGTTGACCCCCGTCACAAACGCCGCCGCCGCCGTTCGCCGGATCACCACCTTGGTCTTGGCCGTGTAGCCCCAGAGGTTCCACCGCACCGTCTGCCCGAGCGTTGCCTCCACGGGGTCAAACTCGCCCAGCTTGTCGTCCTCTTTGGCCTTGCCCGTCGTGGCAAACGGCGCGAAGATGAAGAGGCTGGCGGCAGCCCCCAAGACGCCCGTTACGGGCAGCACAGCGGTGTAGGTCGCCGAGTATGCGGGCTCGACGCTGGGCAGGCCGGAAAAGTAGACCACCAGGATGCGTGGGAGAACGAGCCGGAGCGACAATGCGAGGATGACCGTGTAGATGCCCGTAGATAGGGCAGCCGTGTACAGCTGCATGGGGAGGTCGATAAGCTCGCGGTTGGCACCCTTGCCCGAAGGGCGGTGGATGTCGGAGAGGGGGCGCATAAGTGCGAAAGGCACTGCTGCCGAGACGACATCGACAACGAGTGCGGCCACCGCGGTCTTGGGGCTGAGGCTATAGAAGGTGGATAGCAGATAGAGCTGTCGGGCTGTCAGCTGCGGTCCACGAGGTACTTCAACTCTCCACGGCGCGAATCATGTACGCACCGAAGGTGCATGGGACAGGAGGTCCATCATGGCCACGTCCAAGCTATCCATGTTTCCGAACCACGCCACCGCCAGCTCCATGCTGCAACCTTCTGTCAGCTTCATCATCCACTCGTCGCAACGAGCAAGCGGGGACTCACATCCTCCACCCGGCCAAGACGGCCACCTGGCCCCACGTGTCTTGGGCGCGCATCACGGAGACCAGCTCCCCCTTGCTCACCTCCCCCACGATGCTGTAGCCCAGGCTCGCAAGCGCGAAGCTCAAGGCCGCCGCGATGGGGAACTGGACAGCGACGGGGAGCTTCGCGCCCGGCTGCGCGGAGGTCTGATCCTGCTGCTGCTTCCGCCGCGATGGCGTCACGGCCGTCGCATCCGCCACCTTGTCGAGGGCCTCATGCGCCTTGGCCGCCACCGCGGCATCCGACTTTGCGCTTCTCTTAGCCGGCGCCATCGTGCGACGCGTCTCGGTTGGCCGTAGCTGCGGGCTTGGTACGAAGTAGTGGTCTCGGGTCTCGACGGTGTCAGCGCCGTGCGGTCGCGTTCGGATGCGTCCCCGGCGGGCAGTCGAGTCGTCTCGTGTTTTGCAAAGGAAGGAAATGCGCAGCCCGTTCGCCGTGTGTCAAGACTTTTCTTCCTGTCCGCAACCCGCGACGATGGTTCGCGCCTGGGCAGTGAGGTCTGTCATGCGCGTGGAAAAATTGGTGACGCAGGCAGAGAGAGCTCGGGAAGGGAGCTGGCGACCTCAGCTGCTGCTGCTGCCACTGCCGCCGAGCAGCAGTGGGGGCGGGTGACGTCGCCGGGGAAACCCACCGGTCAGCGGTCAGCCACACGGCCGCCCAGTCTTCCTCCACTTTCGTGGCAAGCTCATTTCATCAGCGGAGTGGTCACGAAGCTAAGGCAGGCAATGAATTTTCTTCACCCATCCTCTCTCCCTCTCGGTTGTTCACAAACCTTCAAACACCATTTTTTCCCGAGCTTCGCTCAATTGAAAATAAAACTTCCTTCATCGTCACGCCTTCATGTGTCCATCGGTCTATTTTTCAGCCGTGTCGCTTTTTCTCCTCTCGTGATGATGGATTGCTGGACCAGTGACGCGCCCCCCGAGTTTGTTCCCCCAATCCTATCCACGATGATGCAAACGACTTTGGGTGGAAAGGCGCCATGAACGGCTTGCGTCACGACTCCTCCTGCTCCTCTACCTCTCTCCCGCCCTCTCCCTTCCGCTTCACGAGTGTGACGCTCAGAAGACGCCGCCGACTTATCAGAAATATTTCGATTCAAGTGGTATTGGTATTTATTCGGGCGTTCGCTCGACGCCTCGCCGAACCCTCACTTTAACCTCGTGGAGACGCAATCACGTCCGCGACGCGCAGTCCAAAATGACCCGCTGCAGGACGAGGCCCCCCACTCTTCGGTGCTGAAGGTTGGCGGCGGAGCAGAACCACCTCATACAGAGACTATGCCGTCATCATACGAACAACGACCGCGCCGGTTTCCTCCCAAGGGTGATATCCAAAATCATATATCCCAACTCCGCCGTCATGGCATGTCCGGACTCCCAGATATGCTCGCTGTCATGCAATCGTTGCAATCATTCCTCCATGCGACCAAAGACGCCATCGTCGTCTTCGTCGCTTCGAGCTCGCGATCGCATGTCGAAGTCGTCGTCGTCGCCGCTGTCCTCCATCTTGACGTCCTCGCTCCCGCGTCGGAGCTCGCCCCGCGTGAAGCTCTCCGGCTGACGTCGCGGGAAGCTGTTGATGAAACCAGCGCTCGCCAGCGACGACGCCTGGTCCAGGTACTGCGCCGGCACCGGCGGCACAGGAGGTGCGTCTGCCGGCAGCGTCACCGTCCCATGGGAGCCGTTGTTGCTTCCGAAGCTGCAGCTGAGCAGTTCCACGGCAGCCGCCAGGTCACGGTCCTCTTGGCCCGTCCTGTTGGCACCCGACGATGGCGGGCGACGCTCGTGGCTGGGCTGGCGCGAGTGACCAAACCCAGTGCCACTGGGGATGCTCCCAGGCATGAAGGACGGCTTGAGAGAGCCCGACTGGTAGCTCCGCGCGAATTCGCTCCCTTCGTGGTACGACGTGTCACGATACGACGACGCAAAGTTGATACCGTCGGCCATCGGAGGCGGAGTGGTATCAGCCGAGCTTTGGCGGTCGGGCTGCTCCGAATAGCCCGAGGCGGCCGGGGACGCAGAGTCCGGCTCACTGCCCGAGTCCTTGGCAGAATCTGGCGGCGTCGTCGTGCTCTCTTTGCCATTCATGGCCACGAGCACAGAGGCAGCCTCGAGAAGCTGAACCTGCTGGTGCTTCGAGATGAGCAATTTGGAGGTATAGGACCATTCGGGGGTATGCTCCCATCTGCCGGAAGAAAAAGCCGTTAATAAATTTAGTCCACAAATTCCTCGACCGATTCGTCGACCCTCAGGCGAGACACAACCAATTCGTCGACC